>OW121788.1:22746303-27546303 GCA_933228815.1 Machimus atricapillus | reverse complement strand
ATATCACCACGATACGTCTTTTATAACTTTGTATATCAACCTATTTTATAACTTTGTAAAATTAGAAGAAAATGAGAAATGTAGAAGTAATTTTTCACTCTGTCCTTTTTACTTTACTACTTCATGCATTAAAACTTAAGGCACAAAAAATTATCTCTTTCATTACTATTTTAGAACTTCCATAATACCATTGTGTCGTTATTCACTAAGTGAAATTACAGGTAAATTTTTTTTTGTGCATAAGGAGAAGAATTACCTTGAATCCCAATTGTTCTTAAGAGCTTCATAAATCATGAGTGAGAACCTTGACGAAACACCCACGAAGGAATTCAAAACCCATAACGTCTATATTTTGACGTTAAACCAACCATTGCTGAAATCACGAAACTGGCTGCGTAATCTCAGCCGTCCATCTGAGGAAATCTGCCGTCGGTGAGGTAAAAACCACCCAACCGCAATGTCAATTTTCTATTGTTCTTTGGTTAAATAATGAAAGACACCAAATAGAGGAGGAGAGGCCGGGGATGCTCTTATTGTGTTTAACCAGTGAAACCGTGCACCGACTGTATCAAAACAGCTGATTATGGATCGCCACACAAAGCTCCTTAACCAGACAAACTATCTTGCATGTGAGATTTTGAGAAATCCCATGATGGAACTCTATATCTAACCCTTTTGTGTTTCCAGTTTCAAGATCCCCGCATGTTACAAAGTATCGAATGAACCCCCATTGCAACTAATACTTTCCAGTAAAGTGGTTTGAAAATCTTGTTCGATTTTTGTTACGATCCATCTTTTACTGTATGCGGCAAACCAGACGATTTCCTCCCTTAAAAGGAAACCGAACCGCACTGTCGGGTACCCACCAGGAAATAGCTGACATCGGCAAGGAATTCATTGAGAAAGAAGTCTTACATCTGGCGAAGAAGTTCTGAAAAACTTGTTCTTGTTTCATATTTTTCTTTATAAATTGATACAAGAAAAAAGTAGTAATTAATCACAAAATCCTGACCTGCTTCTAACATAAATTTTAATTTTAAATGACTACCTAAAATAGGAAGACTCTTTCCTTTAAATCAGTACTATGTAATTCGAATTTTTTTTATAAATTCTTTAAGAAAAAAACCTTTTTTTTTAATACACTGACTAGTCAACTGCATGTGTAGCTAATTCCAACACTCATCCTAAAAAGGAAGATAAATTGCATCCAGGCTGGAGTACCATCGATAAATACATAAATTGCTTTGCTTCACAATTATCTACCAGATAACCTTTCCTCTATAGTAATAGGCATTTAAGTACATAATTTCATAAGACAACCGTCCTCTGTTCTTCCTACTGCACAGCGCTAACTGTCATTCTAGCAAGAGTCTAGAGATTCTCTAGCCGCTGTCTAGAAGAATATTAAACGTCCGTCGCCGTACTGCTTTTATACCTTAAAAAAAACAATCGAATTGAGGAAGACGCGAAAGTCACCTAAGTCACACTCCCTTCGCTGCAATAGCAGTCGGTGAAAGGCGGAAACTAATTACTACTTCTAATCGCTGATGAAGCAACTTTTATTGCCTTCTGGGTCGATGTCCGCTGATAGTGTTCATTAGGGTCTCCTTTGATTTCCAATGACAATTTGAAGAGGCTGGCAGGGCGCCCAACTAGAAGTCATTTGAGGCTCGCAATCACGACAAAGAAGAAAATTAATATGCCATTGCGGTCTTGGTACTCGTTTTTCATTTTCTGTCGCCCCTTGGTTCCGATAAGGAAGTTGATAATATTGTATATATTGTTTGTACCCTGCGACGATATAATGTACATTATATACATGTACGCTTACGAAAAATATCTGAGATATGTATATTGAGACATTAAAAACATTTGACTACATTAACAGTATACGATTTTTCTTAAGTAAGTAGTCTACTCTACATAAACTCATTATAGGAATTTAATCAATATTTGTAAAACTGCTCACATAAAATGGAATAAACGTTGGACAATTTGCTAAAGATA
This sequence comes from Machimus atricapillus, assembly GCA_933228815.1. Taxonomy (NCBI): domain Eukaryota; kingdom Metazoa; phylum Arthropoda; class Insecta; order Diptera; family Asilidae; genus Machimus; species Machimus atricapillus. The sequence continues at coordinate 27,544,296 of OW121788.1, read as the reverse complement.
CAGAATAGCAGTCACTAGGTTAATTTCTTATATTTGCAAGTTTCGAGATAAATTTGTGAAATTATTTTTACTACTATGTATTAGATTAAAAAGAGTACACTTTTGCTACTTTACTTAATATTAGTGGTTAAAAAGATAGTAGGCAATTTTAATGTCATATAAACATTTGTATACCCGTCTGTCCAATTTGTGAACGCGTATACTCATCGATTCGGGCAGGTAGCCAAAAGAAATGTATCAGATTTCATGTCTTTATTTTTTTATATATGATATTATCGAAAACATTAAATTGAACCTTTTAAGGTTTCTTAGCCCGCCAAAAGCGATTTCCTCTTTGAACGACATATGCTTCCGTTAATATCTCGGATATATGTGTATAAGTAATGCTATTATATAAGACTGTTTTAGACAATTTTTTGTTTATCTGAACATTGAAAAGATAAGTATAATTGACTAGTAATGTAATGTGATGCTCCTATTTGCTGGAACTGCGCTTAATATGTAGCAGTTTATCTGTTTTTTGAAATACTAAACTGTATACAATGTTGCATATATTTTGTGCTAAATTTTGATGTTGTGATGCACTTGCTAACTTTATTTCAGATTTTTCTAATTAACATTTCAAGAATAAATGAGGTGGAACATAGGTAATATAAAAACAAATATGCATACATATATTAAGTGTTGGTTTACATCAAAACTATTAACATACGGATCACTTTATAAAATTTTTATAATCTATTATTTCTTTTAAATTCAGCAATAAAAACTCTTTTATTTGCGGTTCTTATAGTAAATCTATACTACATTATCAGTATCATCGCTATAATTTAAATTGCAAATTTAAATTCAAATTATTTATTATTTAAAGAAAATAACACCAAAATCAGTTTGTTAACGTAAACATGTTTCCCTCTATTTTGCATAACCAATGGTCAAAAGTAATTAAGGCCTTCAGTTCCTGGCCTTATGAAAAATTAATGATCCATCGCCAAGCGTGGGAATCAATATAAACGCTTTTGAGTAAAATGAAAATATCGTACAATAATAGTGAAGATAATAAAGTCCACGAGGTTATGATATTTTTTTTCTATTTGGATTAAAAATTATTAATAGTACATAATACAATAGTTTCCCACGCATATTACGCACAATAGAACTTGTTTGGCTTTTTCAACTCGTTTAGAGTTTCTGTTAAATTACTTTTGCGAACACGCAACCTACTGGTTAATATTTTTTTTAAATTCATTAATACTATGCATATTTCTGTAGAATTTTCTTCTGAATAGATTTATCGTGGGGCACTCCTATGGGGAGCTGTTAGGCTCCATGTGCTTTTCTTATTTTCTTGATCCACTAGAGGTCAAAGTACTGCCTGAGCCCCAAAAAGCTCATGCCATGCGGAGATGGAGCTGGTAACCCCAGGCGTGGAGTCAACGATTCCTCTTCCCGTTTTGTTTACATCTTCTGCTTTCTATGGCAAAGTGGTTTCACCATGTTTTTGTATCTTCCTAAGAACGCGTCTTCGGCGAACCAAGGAAAAGAGGTGAGACGAGGGGAACTCGATTTGCACCTTTGGGCACACTATAAGAAAAAGTTAATAGAAATATAAGGTAGTCCCATTTCCTCCTGTGCAATTCGACAGGCAACTCGGACAATGTGTAAGTGATTCACCTGATCTCACCTGGACTAATGCTTCAAAACAGTTTTTTCCCCGGGAGGACCGGTATTAAAATTGCTGGATGATGGTATGAATTTTGTATGGTCAGCGAGGTAATAAAAGAAATTCCCGGAGGAATTGTACTACGCTTGATGCATTACGAAATGACTAGTTTTGATTGAAAATACACACGCCGCGGTATCTCATCATGGCAAAATTGGCCATTGAACTTTCCTCTACCTTTACGGTTATTTTATTTACGTTCACCACACCTGGAGGAGAGTATTTTGAGACCCTACAAATTTTAATTTTAAATTAACTAATTCGTTGCTTTCATCTTAAGACTTTGCACTATGACTCTGATGTTTGTGAAAAAAAACCAAATATTTAGAAAAACAAAACTTGTTTTAAGGTTTCTAATTTGAATCGCTTGACCTAGAAAATTGAAATTAGTAATAACAAAATGGCAATGCGAGAAAGAGCATAATATTTTATCAATGTATGTACCTATTTAAGGAGTGTTAAATATCCAACTACTCAATACTTGAGGAAAAAGTTATTCAAGAACTCGAGTAATGCATATATTTGATCAGTTAGGGAGTATTCGAATATAAGAGAGTATATTAGTATATTCAAGTATACTTTAGTATTTACACAAATCAGTAGATTAAATAAAGCAAAGAAATAATATCTTCCGGCATAAACCACACAAATGAGGTTAATTAATACTTATTCCACATTTTCTTGACCTTTTGAATCTCTGATTACAAATTTTTCAAAATTAGGAATAAACAACGTATGCCACCATTTTGTATTTTTTTTTGAACAAACGATTTTTTGTTGTAATGGGCTTAACAATTTTAAAAGTCTGCTGGGTATAGACCCCTCATTAAAAAAACTATATATAAACACAGGAGCGAATTTATATACATACATATTGTTTTTACTGCTATATAAAGATTATTTTTAACAAGCTTAATTTTTAAATTCTCAAGTCCTGGTTGAAGCTTCAGCGCAGTGTGTAATTTGTAAATTGACCTTCAAACAGTCCCACTTTTTCAAACATTGTGGGGTAAACACAAATGCAGGGCACAATGAGTACGAGGTTGTTATGAGCGAGAAGTCAAGCGAAATTGAGTAACAAAAGAGTGATTTAAGAAGGTGTCCCCCCACAAACTCAGCCTCCAAAGATGCGACATAAAGCAAAGATGCGAGGCTTGAGTTTTAGAGGCTAGCCCCAAAGGCAAAGGCTTCTTCGTAATTTTGTAAACACCCCGGCCCGCCCCGCACTATTTGGGTCACATATCTTGCCAGAGAATGCAAAAACCACGCTAATTTGCGCGTACTACTTTCTACAGTTGAAAGTGGCAATCGTAGAGGCTGTTTACGTCTTACGAGAAGTCGACGACGTGTAGCACGTCGGCGAGCGCGTCGCGGAGGCGGACGCTAAACGCCGCAGCGGGGCTGGAGCGCGCCCCGATTTGAGAAGTACACGAACGCGCGGCCGCCGTGATATCTTCTTCAATTTTCTTGGGGCACAGCGTCCCGGGCCGCGATGCTTCTTTACTGTAAAATCGGGTCCAGCGCGAAGTCAACAACTCTGACCGGTCGTTCACCCGCGGCGCGCAGAGAATAACAACGCCGCCGCTGCCTCCTCGTCGCATCACGACCACGTTTACGCTGGCGATGCCGTTGCTGCTTGCGTCGCGCCGCGTCGCCCCGCGCAACGATCGCGCGCAAAGTGCAGAGTGTGTGGATCAAGCGAAGTGACGCTCCGTTGCACGATCGCAGCAGCGGGGCAGGGGCATGGACGCCGTGGTTTTACGCACAAATTTAGGACATGAAATTATATAAAAATAAGACAAAAAATCAAACGATCGCGGCCGATCTTCGTCGGACGCAGCAGGGCCAGGGGACGATATCTTGGGGGGGAGATCGCACACGGACGGCACCAAACCCAAAACGCAACGCACGTTGTTTACTCGTCGCAAGGCGAGTGACTCTCACGCGGCTGCGGTGTTTGTTTTCTTTGGCCGCGATCAAAACAAATCGCAAGCCATTGGCTTTCTTCGTGAGTTTGTAGTAAACGTTGGAAGGCCGTGCGTAGAATTTAAATTGGGGTTGACAATTCTTTCTTCGCGGTCTTACGACACTATCGCAGCCTCATCTGTGGCCGCGGGCCGTGCCTCCCGAGCCTTCTAATCTTTGGACAACTTCAATCGGATGAAGAAAGTAAATAAAATCTAAGAAAGAAGAACTGAGAACAATGCCCGATTTTTGATCTTTGCCACTGAGGAAAATTCGATTAAGAAATTCAAAGATACGCGCCTCGCCGGAGAGCGAGTGCAGGAACCAGGCCCGGGGCCTGGCTCTGATTTTCTGATTTTGGTCTCTGCGGCCAGTAAACCTCGAGGTTAATGATCTTGACCCATTTGGTGGTGCTTGGGGTTGCCACTTTACATTTTAGCGGAGTGCGGTCGATGCGGTAATTACGGCGATAAAACGCTTACTGAATTAATTAGCCGATTAAGTGAACACTTACGAGGCGCACTTGTACTAGTGGAAGCATGCCCATTTCAGGCCTAGATTTATCGATGCGAAACGGTCCAACGGTGTAATTGCTTATTCACACCTTAAATGGTTCTAACTGAGATACAAAACTGAATCGCTTTAAAATTCTACTTGTTTCAGAGATTTTTGCGCACAGAATACAGCAAACCATTGTACCAAAGAGTTTATATTTGGATTACTTAAGAAGTGAAAAATGTAAAAATAAAATATAATAGTAGAATAGTATTTTCTCTTAACTTAGGAAAAAAAAGTTCAAATTAAAAAATATATAATATTACATAGTACCAAGATAGCTGTATCCCTACCGAGAAACAATTCTTTTATTTTGTTTTTATAAAGTCCCATAATTATTCTTTACTATATTTGAACAAGAAAAAAAAACATGCATAGAAGGAAAAAGTGAATTATTAAATCATTTGCACTCTTTTGAAGCAAATAGCGCAATGTTTAAAAATAATCTTTTGTTTTAACGTATATTTCAGGCTGAATTTAAAACGGCATCAATTTATATATTAAAGATAAGAATACTATTGTTTTTGCAACGAAAAAAGCTAATACTATACATTAAGGATACATAAGCTAAGTATTTAAAGACAATTTGATGTGAAATATCCTCCGATTCTTTCAGAGGTTGAATTTCAAATTCTTGATTCAGGCCAGATTGGGATTAAATAATTCACCAAATAATGATTGTATTAGCTCCAAAATTAAATACTGGTCTGAAAACTACAACTTTTCTATATTTTCCATTAAATACTAAAAACAAAAAGTAACATTAGAATAATTACATATGCAGTTTGAAAATACTTTTGAATAAAGCCCATGATGACATCCTTTTATTAGGAATGCTATCGACTGAAAATGGAACATGGAAAGGTGAGTAAAGGCAAAAACAAGAAGAAAATAAAAAAATTGCCACTGTTCGTTGCAAACAGGAGCCCATTCATTTCCCATAATGACAGTAATTTACATCCACGAGAGCGTTCGTAAATTTTACGTTCCTGCGTGTTTTATGTTGCCATTTCCTTTTTTTCTGAACGAAGCGTTAACGAATTCTTGGTGACTGTAAGAAGCTATTTATTTATTTATTCTCGCGGTTCCATATCCTGTCTCACCTCCTTTACTTAAAGGAAACGAGTTTCGCCAAATGGATCGATGTTGCTCTGTAGTTTTGAGGTAAACCGAAATGTTTGCTGGCTACTGAAGAGCTCCACTGTTGAATGGAAAATTATAGCCTTTGTAAAACCATTTTTTTTTAACATTGAAAAATTGCACAGGAATATTTTTTTACGTGGGAGATTTGGGAATTGTGTCTTAATATTAACCAAAATAACACAAGAAATACATAGTAAATTAAGCTAAAGGAGCAGGGTATTTAGACAGGTTTTTAGACAGGTAGTGATCCAATATAATGTCCAGAATATGCGCTCAAAATTTTAAACAAAAATTCGAAAGTGTTTCGGAGATATATATTTATTGTATTTATAAGACGTAAAACAAAAGGATTCTGAAAAGCGTTTTTCTTGAAATAATGTTTTCTGGTCGCGTCACTGAGATAAATTTTTACATTTTTATTCGTTAGTATGTTACCCAGAAATATCTTGGCCTAATATGCACTCGTTCAATTTTTATGCCCCCTTTTTTGTGGGCGCAAGGAAAATCCAACGTTTGGACATAGCATAAATTATACTAGCGTAACATGTTTTTTTTCGCATTCATATTGCTTTAAACCTAGAGGTAGGTCATAGACCTTGATATATTTTCTCATACAGGAATGTGAGAAAAGTTGACATGGGTTGCGATTCATGCGCTATATAGACGTAATTTTCGTATGGCCCCATATAATCAGAGCCGAACAATTTCGACGTGAAATGTAACATTCATCTTCGCCTCTATAATTTTTCTTCAACACTTTCATCGTCTAAGGTGGTCTTCAATCTCATACCTTCCTCAAAAATTCTAAAGGGCCCATAGAGGTTGTAAAAGAAAAGATTTTATCAAAATGGGCCTCACAAAGAAATAAAAATTTTTGAGTTTTATTGTTTTCACCCGACCACATAATTGGCTCGTTAACTCAATTTATAGAATAATTGCTACGGGGAAATGCAATAACTTTTTCCCAGAAAATAAAAAAAAAAGGTAGAAATAATCTGGAGAAATTAACATCAAGTCGCACTGAGCAAAACGCTTATACAGTTTTACTGGAATCTCTATTGAGATGGTCTAATTGAGATAAGACGCCGCTTGGGGAAAGAACAAAAAGAAGGAAATCCTTCGGTAGCAAAGTGGGAAAGAATAAGGGCAAAAAAAAAAATAATGATAATAAGAACATTGTGGTTCACCGCAAAAGGGCAGCCGGTGCAGCAGCATCTATCGGAGTGTTGCACATGCACCGGAGCCCTGCCAGCGAGATTATCGCGGTTAATTATATAATAGGATGCTGCCATGAATCGCCGAGTGAGCGTACGCAGGAGCTGCGTGCGGTGCGCACTCCCTGCAACAATAGACGGGGGCATTCCACCCTTTCTTATAATCGAGGCGTGGAGGCCGCGGATTAAGCCGCGGATCAAGCCGCGGTTTGAGCCGCGCATATCTGTCGCGATCGGCTCGAGCTGCAAGGCGCCAGCCGCGACCGCTGTCGGCCTACGTCGCGGTCGACGGCGGCGCGGCATCGCAGCCCGCAAACAAGCCCTCGTTGTAATGTGTAATGAATATTCCTGCGACTATCCGCCAAGATTGACACCCGGCATCTTGCCACTTTTTGTGGTTTACTAATAAGAGGAGCTGTCGAAGGCGGCTCAACTGATTTTTATTACCGCCAGAACAGCGCCCAGCCGCGGATCTGGCCCACACAGGGCTCCGCGGATCAGAGAGGCAATAAATCTGAAGCCACGCAGCTGCCAGCTTAGATAAGCTCGCGATATTCAGTGCCGCATTCTCCATTAGGATTAGGCCGAGAAGGCAGCTCTACATATATCGACCCCGCACTTATGAATTAAATAAATAAAATATCTATTAATTCTTAAGAAAAATATTATTAGGAATAAGCTTAAACAAATGATTTATATTCATATTGAAAACATAAAGGAAATTCCTGATTTTATCCCATGAGTTAAAAGAAAACGAAATCTACGTTCAAATTATGTATTGGAAACGTTGGCGACTAGGGCTGAGAATCAAGAATATGAAATACCTACTTATGTATGTATGTATACAAATTATACTCAGTTCTATTTTTGAACTTACTTTTCATTTAGGTACCGCGATGTGTGTAAAAAATTATAATAAAAAGAATATTTTTACCCAAAGTAAATATACCTACCACAACTGAGAAATTTTTAGAACGATGTTGATTCTAAAAGATGTTTGTAAAATGGCGTATTACCCATAAACCGTAACAGACGAGCATTGTCCCCGAAGTGTCTGAACTGTGAAAGGGCAATTTCCGCGATTTTCAAAATGTTGGCACTTTTCGTACTTAAATAAAACTTTCCACTTCACGGGCCTAAGGAAGCAAACAATGCGTGCCGCGGCGGTGTTTTCCCAGAACAGAACTTTCACGCTAATGATTCGGTCCTTCTCGAGTGAGTGCCCTCAATTTAAGGAAGGCGATAATTTTCTCAGCGATCTTCTTTACCGCGGTGTGTTTCTTCCCTCGAGGGGACGAAGAGTCCTTCTTCCGGCCGTCTTCTTCGTGAATGAGGGCCACTCCCTTAAGGTAATTTCTTGCGCGGGAATTTTAATTGAAATCATTCAGAATGACTTTGTTGCGCCTGTCCATTGTAATTGGGTTCGATTTTATTGTTAAGAAGTTTCCTCGATTTAAACCGCCGCCGCTTCAGGTGAGTTTCGATTTTCAGCTCAGGTTGTTACCAATTGAGGGGGAGAATGAATTGGACTTATTTTCGTTTTTTGGTTGATTGTGTATTTGCTTTAATATTCTGTTTTCCTGAGTTTCCGATATGCTTCAAATATTAAACGATTTTTTCGGAAATCTATTCAATCTTTTCATGCTCCAATAAAGAGCAACAAACCATGTTATATCTAAGATATGGATGGGTAAGATCAAAGCTGATAATAAATTTAGCTACATACCTATATTCTATCATCTATTAAGGTATTTGGCGTTTACAGTAAGGAAAAGTCACCGATTTCGGCAAAAATGCAAGGTATAATATTTATTATGCAACTCTTAATAAAAAATTTAAATCCATAAATACTTATTTTGTAACGTCTCTGACTAGCCTTAACCCGTTAAAGTAGACAATTTTATGAGTATGACATTGATTAGATATACATAAGTATACATATACATATAGTTTCCTATAAACTCAAGGACTCAGAGACAAAGTAATTGATATCTGAACTCTAAAAACGGAATAGAAAAAAATTTAAATTCGTTACCCGCATTCGACATTCGCACAAAGGGAAGGTAAACATATAAATTCATATTTTGAAAGGAATCACTCACTGTGCAACAAAACGAGAACAAATGACTGAATGCAATCAGTCGTAGCATTTTCATGGGGAAAATATTTTTATCCTTCATTCTTTGCCTGATTTTGCTGAAAGCCCATCAGGACAGGAGGACACTATGTTGAAAGATGAGGGCACTTTGGACTGAGAAAAGGATAGGGGCATGATATTCAATTCGAGAATGGATCTGGAAATTATAATTAATTGCACCCTAATGACTCGTCAAGACTTTCGAAAAATGAACCCATATGCTGACATTTGCTGATAAACAGACACCCTGACATAAACGTCCTATAGTGCTAATTATAATAAATTACTGTCCACTCAAAAGATTATCATGTTTAACTTTAAATAAAATTAATGATATGACCAGCACTATGGTTTGAAGGGTTCTGAAATATTAATGAAAGATTCGTTATAGCGTTCACACTTTGCATGTTAAAATATAAAGTAATAGTATATTTTCATACCGAACTTCATATTCTTAATCAAAGGCGTCAGGGTAAGCTCATAATTAAATGATTCGAAAAAATCGTACCATTTACATAAACTAATCCCATCGCATCATTTACCAAGATTAATGACATCAATTTCTCAAGATTTTATAGAATGAAATATTGCTCAAACAATTGTCAGAGAACGTGACGAATGCTCATGTTGGGAGGCGACCCACTTACCGACAATAGTCGCGATTATGTGTTTACATGTTTACAACCGTTCTGTTTACTTTTTGCGTCCATAACATAAAACGGCGGTCATCGAAAGTTCTATAACTGATCCTGCTCAATAGAACGAACACGTGAATTCTTCACAAGGGCGATTTCGTGGACGGAATGAATAAAATGGGAGTGATTCATTCGACAGTAACCCTTAGGTTCTTCTCTTCGATTTTGAATTCTTCCCGAACGAATAGCCATTGAGTGAATCATCATTTATCATACCTTCCACCGGTAAGTTTGTCTTTATAGGGAATCTTCTTGCGCCTTTGGAATTTTGGAGAAAATTTATCATCGCGGTAGGTAAACACAAGTTATTTACTTATTGGTTAAAAGTCACGTGAGGGTTTTTAATTCATGCATTCCACTTTTATTACTATTTTTTATAATTTAGGGATATCGGGAATGTTTTACTAATTAGTTATAGAATTTGTCTTGGAATCAAGGAATCTTTTGATTGCATCGCATATAAACATTTATGCTAATCATTGAATCGTTATTGCCCGAAAAACATTTATTCTAATTATTATAGCGTATCAATAGAAACAAAACCATTTTACAATTTGTTGCTACAATTTAATTACGGTTACGAAAGGAAACCTGAAAATCAGTACAAACAAACAAGTTTGAAAGTAGCTTTTTATGAACTCTGAAAAACGCAGAAGGAGAACTTTAATATGAAAAGAAGAAAATTGTGTCTCGAGTAATTTTTTAATTTTATGTAATACAGATACCTACAAAATTTATTTACGATTGGGTTATGTTTTGTGCTTCTGTTATCTTTTAAGAAAATTTCAAATTAGTTCAAATTACTTCTTTACTTTTTACTAAAAATTGTCTATCAGTAGAGTTTAGGATTCATGTTTTCTTCAAATACTCAAGGCTACATACATGTATGTATGTATTAACCAATGCTCAAGCAACTAAGTATAGAGAAAAAACAAAAATAGTTAAATTTCCAGTTCAATTCCTTTCATAAAAAACGATTTTCGAGGTCAACAAGACCATCATCAAGAGATCAGTAAAGTTGAAGCCCACCTACAGCTAAATCGAACCTATTGAATGGTGTAATTCGAATTGTATCTAAACGTCGTGGCACCTTAAAATCTCTTCCGGCATAGAACGTTTGCTTTTTTGTCACTTCGTCTTAAGTCACGTTTCCGTCACGAACCGGTCGTGAGGTCTCCATAGACAAGACGATGATGTGATTATGCAAGAGAAGGGATTGTCTGCAATTTAATTGATTAGGGTTTCAAACCACGTCTGCAGTCGGCCCGAAACTAATTTACGGTCTGTTCTCGGTCGATGTCAAATGCTATAGGTGCTGTCGAGTACTTCGGGGCGACCACTTTGGCGTCACTGATTGATGTAACATAGCCCAGTGCCTTCGTTCGGGCAGAGCACCTACTCTGATCATGATAAAGTGGTTTCCTGCGAAAGTTAAAGTGCCTCTAAAACAACCATTCTATGTAAATTTTCAGGAGGAATGGGAATAAGATGGAATACGTCTTCCGTTCATTGAGATGCCTATTTGGCTTGGTATAGCTGCTGCTGCAGATGTCTCTAGAGTACCTACAGACCGCGGCGGACACTTTTGTCCTATAAATCGAAAAAATGCCCCGGATTTCCATTGCAGAGCGCTCGTAAGTGGTGCATATAATATCTTTATCTCGGGGTTGGTTCAATGCTCCCATATCCATATGCATGCGATGCGGTAGCACCGCGTTTAGTCTACCCCTGCACTCGAATGTACCTTTTTGCGATGCATCACGTCGCCGGGCCCAGGTATTCTGAATAAATTGCGAATAAAATGCGAAAACTGGTAAGAAGTGTGTAGAGAGAAAGAAGGTCTCGTAAAATTGGCCCAGGTCGGGGAATAAACGAGGAAATCTCTGTTATTGAGGACACTGACTTCGTTTTATATTCAACAGCTGCTATGCGCTATTGAATTTTCATGCCGCGGATAAAATGAGATGTGTTGGCTGCGGCTGCTGTAATGAGATTTGTTGAGGTAGGCCAATAATGAGGCCGCGTAATCAAAGCGAATCCACGTCCGTTATTCATCGAGCGCATAAATTCGCTATATATGTACTCGTTTTTATGACAGGAAGGCATTATATGAGCATTAACCAGCAAAACATAAAATAAGAATGTCGTATTTCAAGCTATGTATCTATTAGCTAAAATCAATACTTTGAAATTCAAAAGCACCTTTTAACGATTTTGAGATAGTCTAAGGAATTTTATAGATCGGATTTATATAAATCGAGTTATTACGTCATCTACAGATATCACCTTGAAACATAATTTGTTTAAACATTTTAATCATTTAATAATTTTAATTTTATTTAACCCTGTCAATTTTCTAAGAAAAGAATACTTAAAATAGATCTTACATTAAAGCAAATATGTATATATAAGCAAACTGTTATATACAAAATTCTCTCATTTTTAGAATTTGACTAAATAACCTTCTTCTTTTTAAAACTGGGTTATAAAGAACAAAAATAGATCGTTCAAAACAACTATAACATTTTAAAATTGCATACCTGAAAGCCTTTTCTCTAAGTTTACAACACCACAAGTGATCCAAAAAAAAAAAAGGAGAAATACCTTTGACATAAATTTCTGGAAAAAATATAAAACCGAATTGTCCCCAAATACTCACACCTCAATTTTATCTCAGTCCCCCATAAAAATTAAGGGTCATATGCACATGTCTCGACTGTGCGATGATTTAAAACCCTATACGGCCGCCCTAACGAAGGGTCACAAAAGAATAGTTACCTGAAGACATCTTTACCTGCACTTTATCGTAATAAGCCCAAATGCCGACTTGTTTATTTTCTCACTGTGAAATTTCCTTTTTTTCTGTCCATCCAAAAATAGTAGTTCGATGCCCATGAAAAGACATCTCTGGAGGAAACTAAACAAAAATGATAAACAACAATGACCTGGAAGATCTATGGGGTTTGTCGGCTAAAAACTACACGCATAGTACGCAACGCAACGCATCTCTTCCCCGAAAAGAAAGAAAACATCGGATGAAGAGGCGGTCATTGAACTCAAAAATAGGCCGGAGTAAGAAAGAACGCGATCGTACGGCCGCGGACGCGTTCAGAAGGGTTTCGGTCTGGGGGCCGGATTTTTGTCTATTTCGAATGCAATCGTTTGATGTCGCAAGAGCATATTCTATTCAGTGACGAGCGGTGCCATAGCACACGCACTGGCTTTCATCAAAGCCGCATAAAATAGATTATGAAATGGACTGCCAACATGTGATAAGGGCTAAATGTTTTTTTCGGAAAAAGTTGATAAACCCCGGTCTCGGAACTACATCGAATAAATTTCAATTAAGTTCACATTCATATGCGCTGGTTAGGATTAAAGTATGTAATTTAAGTCAGGAAGAGAATGATCAACAATATCGAGGCTTCTTTGTAAGAATTAGGTACCTACATATATTAGACATATCTGGCAGTACTGGTCCGCTAGCGATTTTATTGATCCCGACGCAGATTGAAGCACCCTTCAACAATTCGAATCTGAAATTGAAAAGGGAAGGACCTGCCAAAAATGAGCCCTTACCCTGCTCGCGTGCGTTCCTGCTTACTTGTTTTGATTGTATCGGAAGTACACATCGCGTGAGGTATTGTCGACTTAGCAATTTTTTTCTTTTATAAAAAAGGGCCCAGAATATACACCGGGATGGAAACAGCTGTCCACTTTGAAAACAAATTAGAAACACCAACATAAACTCTAATGACATAATATGTCCAATTTCTAAAATGATGAACACTTGAATTAAAAATAACTTGTTATTTAGTAACTGTTTTACGTAACTAACATCAGAGTGCTTTGAAAAAGATATCAAAATCTGATTAGAAAATTAGTGTTAATCTTAGACATATTCAAAATTTAACTTTTAAAAAAATTAAAATGTCTGCACGAAATTCGAAATCGAACATTGAAGCTGAAATTGAGGAGAAAATTAATGAAATAACAACATTTATTGAATGTAAATTTGTAGATATTTCTAAGGGAATGGAGAAATTTTTCCAGGACTTTTCTGTACTGTTGAAAGGAATGGCGTCTGAATGCAACAAGAAAAGAGGCGACACCAAGCAGAGTACGTGTAGCATTCCAAAGTTTAGTGCTCATAAGAAATCACGGAAATTGAAACGTTGCAATAGAACGTAATTATTCATCCAAAACATCCCAAAATTAATGAGCGAGGCACAGCACACTCAAAGTGTTTTCAAACAATCGGACTTGCAGGAAGGTGTTAAAATCTAAAACCGAAAGTACATCTGTTGGAATCAAGACTTTTAAAGCTAATGACTATTATAAAAATGAAAAACTGAAAAAGTAATCAGGTGCAAAATCTCACAAATTTTATAATAATATCATAAAAACTGTAAAAGGATATTAACAACACTTACGTTTAATAGTGATTTATAAAACAGTTTGTAGATACCTAACTTAGGTTAAATACATATACATACATATATCCACTTCAATGTTTTTAGTAGATTTACTTACGTTACATTAGACTGACAAAAAAAAACACAAGAATGCTATGAAAAGTATTTCAAATTTCGACCTCCATAGAAGAAAATTAACGATAGTTTTGGGACTTTTTTAAAATTTTATATTAAAAAAATAGTTAAAATGGCTGAAAAACAAAGGCATCACAATAATCAGGACTTTGAAGAAGAATTGGCAAAAATGAGAAAAATCATGCAAGTGCAATTTAAAGAAATTACACATGCAATGGAGATTTTTTTAACGAACTTGGATGAAGCGTCAAAAACTTTGGCACGTGGGCGTAAAGAAATTCAAATTGTCCACTCCCCTGCTGAAAAATATAAAGTTTCTATTAATAAGGAAAATGATAGAGATAAAGACCGAGAGAGAGATAAGGATCGAGAGAGAGACAAAAGTCGAGAGAAAGATAGTCATGGTGTTAAGCCACGTGTGGTGCCAGAGGTCAAAGGAATCGATAAGAACAGGGACAAACCGTCTGCGTCACCCGCACCCCACTCCAAGGGGACTCCAACGTTCTATGTAACACGAGACATGAGACCCTTTAAACAGGAAGAGGTCAAACTCAAAATAGAAAAAGACTTAATTACTGTCCACGCCAAGCATGTGGAAAAGAGCAGTAAAGGCAATTCGAGCTCAGAGTATTCGGAGGAAATCGGATTACCAAAAGGTATTGATACTTCTAAAATCACATATAAAGTAACTCCTGACGGGACATTGATAATTGAAGCCGTTGATAAAAATGTAAAATTGCAAAATAAATAATCAATTATTCTAATTACCTTAAATAAATTAATTACGAAACCTAGTACAATTATTTTCATCATCTATATTATGGAATTATAATTCCTAAAGCACATATTAAATAAAAGTGTTAAAAAAAATCGTGTTTTCGCTTATTAACTGAACGAAAGCGACATCCTCAGTAGGACCCTTAAACTGATAAGAATAAAAAGGGGTAAAGATTAAAATTGAAATGTTTGTAAGGCAATCCAGGATTTAAGGGAGGGCTGCAAAATTACGAGCTGTAGTCTGTACATAGGTTGTAAGATTTAATTATACAGTGAAAAGACAGACGGACCTTTAAACTTAATAAGAGCTGCGTTTTTTTCATTGTCCTATCTCGTTTAAATTAGATAGCAAATTTTGTATTGAATTTAATTTTAAAAGACCTCACATATGTATATCAAGATGTTAAAATTTGTGTAAAGTGCAACAAATTTAAATATTACCCATCCAAATTTGAAACCGCAAAGGAGATAAATCTTTGGCTGTAAATTTTTGAGGCACAGTGGCTATAAATTCAGGAAATTCATTTATTTTCGCGGATTAAAAAATGTTCTTGTGGACGTCGAAAACAATTAATGGCATGTCCATGTGGTGATACAAACTTTGTTAATCAGACTATCAGTTTTATAACCAATGTCTTATCCAGGGTAAAATTTGTACCATACCCAAAAGGGAAAAGCTGGATTTTATTAAAGTTAAGCATCTTTAAATATTTCTGCAGTTCTCAGTCAATAGTCACTTAAAAAGATGCCATACTATGGCATGGCAATATCTCATAATGAGCCCGGTGCTGATTATCTTATGTTGTCATAACTCACATAACTCGGTTTGCGATCCACCCACGATACTTTTGGTTGATTGAAGCAATTGAAGTACATCAAACGCATGGGTTGTTGGGAATTGATATTCGAAACCACTTTAAAACGAAATCATTAACAGATATCGCTGAAGGGCTCAATTAACTCGTTCAAGCTGGCGCAAACGAATTGCAGTGGAACTTTATTTACAAATGCTTTTGTTATATGCAATTAAAGATCAGAAATTTTCTCCGTACTAAGTATATCTATCTAGCCTCCATAATTTCTTATAAGCTGCAGAGCGAGTTGTCTTTCATTGCAGATGTGTGATATTTTTCGCCGGCATGACTGCTTTGATGCAGTTCATTGCCTGATTAAAAATCAATAGGAAAGGGAATTATGAAGGGGGAGAGCACCCTTGCAAGCTGCGATCAATGAAATATCCACCGGGAGGAATACTGCACAAAATATCGATTGCGACGTCCGCTTCTACAAAAAAAAAAAAAAAATTCATTGCTTCGTCAGTTTTGAGGATCACAAATGTTTCCTGCTTTCGAGGGAATTGAACATGGGAGCGAGTCGAGCTCGTCTGACTGGAATTTATTTGATTAATGAGGAAATTGAAAACACAGCTCTCCCGACGGATGTTAAATAGGAAGTGCAATTAGAAATTTCATCTGGGTGCTTGTCGGCTGTCGCTGTTGGGAGAAAGTCTATACTAACCCTAGAGGACAGCCCAGCCGTTTTTTGAATTTTTCTGTTTCTTATTTCAGAATTAAGCATATTCATGCATGTGGTTTATTTCGTTAATATTAAATTTTGTGTAACATTACATTAACGAATACAATCGACTTTTCAAAATATACTTGACCAATTGCACTGAAAATTTAGCTTACATATTAACATCATATAATAATTCTTGCCTAAACTAAAGTAAAGTCTATAGTAAAAATGATCATTTTTGGAGTTCCGCAGCAAAACAAAGAATCTTTATATAGTCTCGCCACGTCCGCCCGTCTTTTATTCATAGTAATTGGTATAGCATTTGTTTTCCCACTCTTAAAGACAGACCTTTAAAATCGGTGTGAAGGAAAATTCAGGCTCGTGAAAAGGTATGCTGTTACCGAACCATTTATTAAGATAGTGCGCTCCATACGATATGTAATAGTAGGTATGTTGACTGACCTCTTGTTTTGAAAGTACATAATTGCAATTCATGTCATATAACAACATCGGCTTTGACTAAATAAAGCTGCAATGCACTCTAGTTGGAAAATTCGATTGTACATACCTATGTTAAGAACATATCTACTGTCTGTGCGTGACTATACTGAAAAATGTATCTTTATTGCCATGTCAGAGCATTAGAGGTACGAGTTCCATCCAGGTGCAGCATTTTCATTACTGCGGACTGGTGGAGAACGGCAATACAAATAAACTCGCAATTAAGTGGAACTGATATTTAAATTCATTGTATGTAATCAACTCGAAAAAGAACACCAATTTATCTGTCAGGTGCACGTCAATTGGTGGACGCGCAATACCGCGCCATATTGCACATCCACCTGTGCTCCTCACCCCCTTACCCCTCTGCGGTTAACCGATATTTCCGTAACTACGTTCACGCAGCCGTTCAGGCGAGAAGAATTCACAGCACGGTGAACTTGTGCCTTTCTGCCGAATGGCATTCATTTTCCTTCACCTGAAGTGGCCACGATTCCTTCAAAGTAAAAGCAACAAACCCCAGGTAAATCGGACTCCGTTGCGGCCTCCTTGAGCCATCTGCGCAGGTTCAGGTAAAGTGGTAAGGAACCTAAAGCCCCTAAGTAGATCAGGGCAGGAAAGGAATCTTAACAAGTGCACACCGTGCCGGTTGCGTTTTTCTTCGTTCCCAGGACTTATAGCTTTTGTCCGTTATTAAACAGCGAACCGATAAATTTATTCATGGATTTATGGTTGGCTTGATTCCTGGCCACCTGAATGTGATACTCATGCAAATCAGTTTCCTGGAAAAATAAGTTTTTCTCTTATATGCATTTGCATATAACTCGCCTCGAAATTAACACAATATAATTTGTGGTTTTATACATGGTTAAAATTCTTGGGATATGTTTCAAGTCAAGGACTTGCATTGAACAGATTTTCAAATATAATTTACTTACATTTTAAATCATGAAATATGTATGCATAAGTTAACAAAAGTAAGTTTTATATATTTAATCGACTACTACAACAACTACTACTAAATTAAAATTTATTTTTTGCTGAAACCATTATTGCGATTAAAATAATTCATTAATTTATTACATTATTGTATTTTTTATAAGTGAACACAAACAAAATTTCAATATAGTTGTTACTTTTGGTACCTTCGATATTATAATTGAACTATGTATTTAAAATGTAATTTGGATTGCAATATTAATAACCAATTTGTGATATTTCGGTATATTATGTACTTAAAATGCAAGTTAGATATGTAGGTATCCTAAATATTTTTTAATACAAAATGTTTAACCGTGAAGAGCTCGAGTATTCGCCGCAGAAGCATCCTGTCCTTGAAAAAAAAAAACAGTGATTTTAAGATCACTAAATCCCATGTTCGTTTCCTGCGAAAAGGCGCAGAGTTACGTGGCAAAATTTTAATACTAACATCTCATCGAATTCATTAAAAATTCGTTTGTTGCAGAAGGCCCCTACCTGTCGTCTACCTTCTGCCCGCCAGCAACGAGCTCATTTTGGTCGCCGCGGTCTTATAGTAAGATGTTTTTCCTTTTGCTTTTAAGATTGGGATTCAGACGTCTTATGCATGAGTGTGACGCATGAGAATTAAGGCGGACACCAGATCCTGCTACCGAATTACACTCAACAAAGGTATAGGCAGGTCTCGAGAAGAGCATAAAAAGTGTTTCGAATGCATTAATGGTCCGACTTTTATGACATTCTGAAGGCTGCGTGGAGATTACATTTTGAGTTAAGAGAGTGAAATGCCCGACTCGGAGCCGGGGGTCTTAAGTGATCGTGGTGAACTGGGCATTTTGGCGGGAAACATAAATACAACTTATGATCGGATTACACTATACTACTGTCTACTGCCCAGATAAAAGAAGCACTCCAAAGTGCGTTGGATGTTGGACTTTATTTGGCCTCCAGATTATTGGTGGTAGTGCTGCTAGATATAAATTGGACGATTTAGGCAATGTAAATTCCATGCTGCTTTGTTTATTTTTTAACAATTTTTGGACAATCTTGCAAGCTTTTGGATAAGGTAGGTATAAGGTAAAAGTTAGAATTTATTATTATTTGTCGCATTTTACCTCCTTTAAAATGTTTAACCTTATTTTCGAAAATAAATGCCGTCTATACTTTAAGTTACGATATTTTCACCTTTGTATTAATTCATATGCTCCACAAAAATGTGAGCAAAATCCCCCTCATTATTTACATAGAAAAACCGATGTTAGTTCGAAACTTGATTTTATCGAATCTGAGTTTTTGCATAGTTTTTTTACATAGTAGAATTTGAATGATTGTTTCCGGTTTTTTCTGATCTTCCAAAATTTAGGCCAGAACAAGATAGTTAGAATTCGGCCAAAATGTTGAATCACTAGTCCAGTTCTTCTCATTTACGATTTACGGGTTACGTTCTTGGGGGCTGACAAATAGACTGTGCCCGAGGCACAAAGAGTAAAAATAAACTCAATATGTAGGTATTCCAAACAGATAAAGATTATTCTTTTTACCGCTGCTTGTATCCAAAATTTACTGATTTATTGATTATTGATTGATAGTGCATTAACGAAAAAACTCCGTATGAAGTAGGTACTAGATATCAAACTAATCTAACTACTACTTATTCATAAAATATATATGTACATATAGGTACAATGTAGATAAGTAAATTATTATTTCCGAAACCGAATTCATTAATATTCCTTCATTTTGGCTTTCATCAATATTTCCATGAGAATTGTATTCTAATAAAATCGTTTCTGCTATTCCCAGGCGACAAGCTCAACCACAAAGGACACGTGTTTTGAATAAAATATATTTGTTTTTTTTTTTCCTTTTAAAGTCATAATGCGTCTCTTATGCTTCACAACTGATTAAAAATTCTAACGCGCTTTCAATCTATCTGTTTCCTTACCCAACACCCACACTTGGTCATCTCAATTCAAATCGTTTTTTCAAGTCGTATAAAGAAAAATAAAACTACCTTAATATGTAAATTGAATTTACTTCGTTAATATTGACCTAAAAGGATTTAATAAAAGTGATAATGTTTTTTTTACTATACTAGAAGGAGATACCTAGCAAATCTCAGTTTTCCCCAATTTAACTAGAACGAATTAATCACAAAGTCGTACTGGCACATGTTTACTATGCATAACATTGCAGGTAACTTGACTTCTAATCGCGATCTCGCAGGTAGGGGACTATGCAGCTATAACATCTTAACATATGCATAAAACTCCTCTGGAATTACCTGTTTTCATATGCCTCCGTTATCATCTCTGGCTGGTCCCTGTGTCAACAAAGTAAGAAAAAAAATTTATATATATATGTATGTATTTATAAGAAAATAAAATAAAAGAAAAGGCAAAGTTAAGAAGTAAGAATAAAATGAAAAAACCCGCTGCTAGCGTAACACCAGTGTGCAGTGTAAAAGCTAAAACAAGTACGAAGAGGAGCAGCACTGTACATAAGACGGACAAAAATAGAAGAATCGGCAACGCAGCAAGATCGCGGCTTGAGCCGTTGAGCACGTCCCTGCTCAATATCGGTTCCGCGGACTCGCTCCAAGAAATGTTAACGCGGGGGGTTCCCGGGGGAGTGGGTCAGCGCATACAGCGCAACGCGATCGCCGCGGCCGCAGCACGACGCAGCGGCTGTAGCATGCATATGAGGACGCGATCGCCGAAGATCACATACGTCTTACGTCTCGTGTCTTACGTCTTACGTCTTGCGTCTTGTGCCTTAAGTCTTTTCGACTGCCCGCACTGCATATAAACATTTCGACGGCGACTGTACGACGTACGTCCCGTGCTTGGGCCCCCGACTCCGCACCCGAGAAGGACCGCGAGTCACTTGTGCGCGAGTTCAAAACATTTCTTGACTTTGATCTCTGTCTCGCCTGATTTAGGGCCGTTCGCTCTACGGCTGAGTGGAAAACAAAATCAAATGGGTCTTGAAAGACCGTGTCAGAGTCATCAATTTGACGAGTTTTTTATTGCAACGAATTAAAAGAACACAGCGAAAAGTGCACAACATGCAGGCTGTGATGCGTCGGCCGTGCCATCGAAGAACCAAGTCAGAGCACGGCCTCAACTTTATGTATAGGGAGGGTCTGAGTGCGGGCGCTGCAAACACAAGTGCGGCCCCAGCTTTATCTGGGAAAGACCTTAATTTGGGACCCGTCTTTATATGCATTATCAAATTTGAAATGCCATTAATTTGCTGCCTACACTTGAGATCACATTAAGGGACTGCAGTGCACGCCCTCAAAGTAAAGAGCACTCTTATTTTGTCATCTTCAGGGGTTTCATCTGATTTTCATGAGATTGCCGCGAGTTAAAAGGTCCAGCGGTCGTCGGTTAACTGCCGCTTTATGAATCGTTTTGCATTTCGTTCTTATTTATGTACGTAAGAAAATTTACGCGGGCTTCTCGTGCTCGTAAAAAGCTATGCAAGATTGGGGACAATATTTTAATTCCCCTTTTAAGATTTGGTGATAATCATTTAAAGGCCGTATAAGACACTCTTATGCAACTTGAAAAACTCAATAAAAGCTCCTACACAGAAAATATTCTCTAAAAATGGGTGATCGCGATTTTAAAGATTATACAGAATAAGTAGATTAGATAGATAGATAGATAAGAACAAAGGATTTTGCAACTTACAATTAAATCATCATCTAAATAATTCCCTCAAATTGCACCCGCGCTGCCGCCCAGCCTGCGAATTCCGATAAAACGCGACGGATGCCACGAACTTCCACCTGAGCACCAAATCCGGACCGGCGAGCATCTCGGCACCCAACACTTTTTCGCTTCGAATTTTAAGATCTTTTTCGCGTCGAATTTTTAGAAATTTAATAATATTACAACGGCGAACTCTTTAGTGAGTAAACTTACGCAGTAATTAACCGGATTCAATCAATTTAAATAAATTTTTTCACTCCGAGACGATGCTGGGCGCACAGTTTCACCAAATGTCACTTCCAACTGGCGGAATGGCGGGAAATGGCCACTGAACTTAATGTTCAGGGGGAACTGCGAGGAGGCGCCTGAGCGGGAAATTTAAATTATTTAAATCATTGTGCAGTTTCTGCGGCAATGGAAAAATATATTTTATTGTTCCCATCGGCCTGAGTTTTTTGTTGCCTGTCCTAAACTTCACAGAAAGACGCTTTCCTTTCTGAGAGATTTATTTTATATTATCTACTAATAACAGCAAACTGATTGCCTTAATTATTTAGTTTTGGATTAATATCAGTCAGGTTTTCACACCGACTTCAAAAATCTAGAAAAGCCTTGATATTTAATGTTGAAAGTAGTAGCAGAGGACTTTTGATAAATGTTATTATTTTATACTTTTTAAGGCTTGGGACTTTTTCATAAAAAAGGATAGTGGATTGTTCAGGTAATTTAAATGCATTTACAAAATTTATTTTTCGCCAAGAAATATTAAAAAAAAATTCTGTAAATGCGTCAACCAGCATTCACAAATGTTTCCCATTAAGAAGCTGGCGAGCGCTAGATTGCTTACATTATCGCTGATACTTGACAAGGCCTCTGGGAAATCAGCAGAAATACGCTGAATGGAGGAATCTCGAGATCCGGACCCATGGCGATGTGCAATTTCAGAAATTCAGTTCTACTCGCCGCGGGCCTTGGCTCCATTCCAAGGAATCTTTATTGCAAGGAGCCAAGTGCCCACCTCTTGGGGGATTATCAACTGAAAACGAGCCGACAACAATCGAGTGCGGTGCAGTAATTAAATCCGCGGATGAATCCAAAATAAATGACCACCGCACTCGGGGAGGTGCGATACAGATCCAGGTGGCGTCGTCAGGTAGCCGGACTTCGGACTGGTGCTCCTCCGAGGGCCAGAGGGCTCTCCTCATTTATCATTCGAAATTGAAGATTGATTTAGAGCTACGCATGCTGCCCGCCTCCTCATTTCATGTTTAATCTCTAGAGGAAATTAATGACACCGAGAGAGCATAAAAAGGGGCACTAATTAATATGAACGCATCGTTGGGCTCGAATTCTCGAAGTTCCCTATATTTTTGAGCCATGGCAACAAATAGCACTCATATGAGGGAGCATATGTGACTTACGGTTTTCCGGCCACCTCCCGCCCTCGCCGTTGAGCCATCTGTGCGCCGGATTTCATGGTCCAGGTGCTCATCTCTAGCGCGGCAATGTTTTATTAACGGAGCTAGAACATACTCGCATAATTTGTAGAGCGGCCAACATCTGGAGCTGACCAATTTATGCCAGTTTGTCGCCTTATTAACCTCGCTTGAATGAGCTCCGCTAGCCAGGGCCCCTTTTTTGGGGGATAGCATTTTGTAAAGGAAGTGACCCGCGCTGTTAACGATACTCTAATCTGAGAAATTCATTTATGTATAATACATATTTATGTAGTTATATATTATATAGTTTTTTGTGGATTAATATCCGCGTTTCGTCGTCTATTCAGATCGATCAAAGCAGATTTTGCTTTCAATATGAAACTTATCATGAAAGCAGGTTTAACTTCATCCACTACAAAATTATTTTATTATGATAATCATAGGTAATTAAGATGTAGATAGGTGAATCAAGTAATTTTGAATCTACTTCCCTGGGAATTCTACAAGAATTATTTTTTAGGTATTTCGACATACATTTGATTTGTTTTCCTTAATTTCTTTGATTTACATATTTTCTCTTTAAATATTATTGATATATACATATAGATATAGTTTTTTAATGTGAAGATTTACACCTATTAAACAATATGTTGTACCAAAAAATATATACATATAAATATAAACCAGAACACATAATATACTGTAGAACGTCCATCAATTATAAAGGACTATAAATGGGTTAAAATGGTTACTGCCATAAGCACCTACACGAGAAGATGGCAATCGTAAAAAATCTAAACAAAAACAGGTTAAAAAATGGAAGAGTCCTAAAACAAGTATCCAGCACACCTGGGCATCTTAAGGTACACCTCGCTGCCGGAGAAGGCAACCAAAGGAAATACAAAATAAAATCGAAGAACACGAAGAAACCCGTTTAATCGAGGCATCAACTGATAAATCTTCTCCTCCCGATATCCAAGTGGCTGCAGCTCCGACGGCTCACCCTGTTTCAATGAGCAGCTCCAATTTTGTCTGCGGTCTTAATTGCGTCCTGAGTAGATTTTTATTAGACGTAATTAGCGAGAAACATACGAAAAAAAGCTGCAATTGCACTCTGGACCGCATTTTGGCCATTAAGAAAATTTACCAAAGATCTTTCGTCCGGGGGCTAAAAAAACAAAAAATGGATTCGCGACTCATCAAGGAGTTGTGGGCGTCTCGGGGGCTGAGTTCGTAATTTATCAGCCTATAAAGAATGACAAGAAGCTGAATCAAAAAATCAGACACAGGATCAACTTTTAACCATGTTCCCATTTTTTTTTTTTTTTTACTCCTTCAAAATTCGAAGTCGCATTCACCACCGAAAAAATATTCTTTTCCTTCTTTCCTGTATTTAAAGGTGGATCCACACTGAGCCAACGAAAGCAAACGAAAGCGAACGAGTCCACGTTGTTGTTGTTGTAAACAACAACAACAACGTGGACTCGTTCGCTGTCGTTTGCTTTCGTTGGCTCAGTGTGGACCCACCTTAAGACGTTCGAATTTATGCTTTTTTATCGAAACACGTCTCGAGCACTGAAAGGGCTTCTCCACTTTTATAGAGGTGGACCCCAAGCCCAACATAATAGCTCTTATAGAAATGCGTGAAGGTACCCCGAATGGAGAACGATTTTCAGATTTAATGACTTTGTAAAAAAGGGATTGATGGGTGCCCTTAAGAAAGTCTTAAAAAATCTGTTCCAGAGCGTGTTTCTTTTTATACATACTTTTTTTTCGTTAGAGCAACGCTACAAATCTACGTACGTAGGAGAGATATGCGTGTTAGATACGTGGCCCGATCGTGGTTTGATTTAATAGCCTGACTTTTAGGGGATCTTAAATCAAAATTTCACGTTCGGAGCAGGTTGGCTACCTGGGAAAGTGGTTATCTTTTGGGTTCGATTGAAAGGGGTAAGGCGTGGGATGAAGATTCCACCGAAAATATTTTAATTTGATATAATAACACTCCATGAAAAGAGAATAGGTTCACCGGTGTTGTGTAATTATATCTCTTTTATTTTTATTACGTATGTACGTAATAATGAAAATACATACATAAATTTGTATCCCCTCTCGTTGAAGTACAAAAAACTCTGCAACTTGATTTATTTACTAGAACTGAATATGATTTCTCTACGATCTCTCTAGCTCGAACTAAGCATCTACTATATCTCGAAAAAGAAATATGTAAACTTTGCGGCCGCTGTAAATCAAAATTCTGTCGGTAAGACTCTTTAACTCGAAGCATATTTTTAAGTTGTTCCTTTAGCATAAAAAAATCTCTATCATGGCTCTATAACTTGAAGTATCATACATAGAACATATACCTCTATAATTCGATATTGATAATATAAAACACTCCTTATCTCAAAGTCCTGTGCAACTCGAAAACTCGTTAACTCAAAATTTAAGTTAATTTACAAGTTTTTTCAAATTCTTTAAAGAAATAACGTCTCAGCACACAAAGGCGAACATATTTTTAGGCGTGAAGTTAACATTTCTCTTTTATTTTTTATTTCAACTTTTTTGGATTATTTAAATTAATAGCTTAGTAACTTACTATTTGTACGAGACTTATTGTATATTGTAGATAATTAAAATAAAGTAGTTAAAGCAGTTTCAGGAATTTCTGAAAGTGAATTTTACGTTTTACGCACAATATATTTGTTAAATAGTTTAGCACCCGATGGCGCTGACCGTTCTCCGACCGCATCAGAAGTAGCGAGTTCAGTGGACGACTACCACCACC
The DNA here is from genome assembly GCA_933228815.1 of Machimus atricapillus. NCBI lineage: Eukaryota > Metazoa > Arthropoda > Insecta > Diptera > Asilidae > Machimus > Machimus atricapillus. The sequence goes on along the minus strand of OW121788.1, from coordinate 27,518,594 downwards.
ACCAAACCACGCAATGCAGGCCAATAAACAATCCAACAAGTATGCGTAAACGTCAGAGTGGAACTCAATTTTCCGTAGAGTAGTTCGGCGTTCGGCTCGGCTGTTAATTTGCTGCGATTTTCTTCTCTCCGGGGGTAGGAGGCGATGTTGTTTACCTAGTTTTAAGATTAACCAGAATCCGCGTCTCGAAGAAACCTCCTGACGCCGAGAAATGCACTGACCAGTGCGCGACTTGAGTGCATGTGTCCCTCGCAGGGGAGGATTTTGTCAGTGCCGAAAATCAGCGAGCTCCAGCTCCTCGCGACTTTTGATTTTGACCGGTCCGCGACGACGCGACCTGCCGAGCCCCAGTAACCTTCACGCCAGCCAAAAATTCAGAGAAGCACCGAAACCAGCCAATGCTAGAGGACAATGCCAGTGAGGAAGTATCGCAGGGAAACGAGTGAGGTCAGCTGCTGCCTGAAGTACGTCGTCTTCGGATTCAATGTCCTCTTTTGGGTGAGTGACCCCCGAACCTTCCTTTGTCCACCTTTCACACAAAAGACGCAATTCCGCAGATGATTGGTCTGGGGATCCTCGCGATCGGGCTCTGGGCGTGGAAGGAGAAGGACATCTTCAACAACCTCTCGAAGACCTCATACATCCTGCTGGACCCCGCATTCATCCTGATCTGCATCGGGGCCGTCACCTATGTGATCGCGTTCACCGGCAGTGTGGGCGCCCTCAGAGAAAATACTTGTTTATTAGCAACGGTAAGTTGGCCGCGGTCTATTGCACCGCAATTTGTCACAGAGCACTTTCGCTCCGGCAGTAAAAATATTGTTGGTTTTCTGCCGCAACGCCCGTAACGGATGCCGGGTCTGCGCAATTGCCCGAAACCACCGATGATTGCTCAATTAGGCCTCTGCGCTTGATTTTGTCCATCTACTGGACCCCGTCTGGCGCACTTTCGGCCCCAACGGACTTTGGTCAATTGCCGATTTCTCCGCGGTTGCATCGAACTATTTTTTTTTTGCCCCCGCGGAACCCAACTCACCTTGGCGGCTCTCTGCAAAGGGGAACCTGTTCGCTAAGAACTAGAAAGAATTAGCTAAGCGTTCAGCTACTCAAATTTGGTCGGAGGGGTCTCAAAGCGGAAATGTCAATGCCAAGCAATAAAAGGCGGCCGAGGTGCTCACCCAGCGGTGGCTTAATCTCCGCAAATCATAAAGGTTGCTTTGTGCAAACTTCTGCTGATTTATTGCTTCCTAGATGCATTCGCAAAACGAGGTCTTTAGAGAGGTACACACTATCAGCGGAAGCACAAATAAGAATATTTTCATAGATTACTTTAATATATTCTCTCACCTAGATATCGCTTTCAAAAGCAATATGCTGAAGCAGAGTACCGAGATATTTGAGACCTTGAGAGACACATGTAAAAAGTAATGTGCAAAAACCAGAAAAAGGTTTTTTTTTCGACATATTTCGAGTTATAGGTAGAATTTGTGACTCAAAACATTCACTTAGGTTGTGCACAAAGATCACATTCTTACTGCTGAGCTAATTTTCAGCCATAAAAAAAATGTTTTGAAATAAGTGAAATATAATATCTTCCCCAAAAGATTTTCTTTTAAATAAAATTAGCATTTTTGCGGTTGACATTTTAGATTTATTGAGGTTTCGTTTGAGGTAATTAACACAAACCCTTTCGATGGTGTTCTAAATTTGTTTGTTTCAAATGCAATGTTTCTTTCATTTTCAGTATGCCATATTTCTTTCAATTCTCTTGATATTGGAAGTAGGTTTAGGTACATTAGCGTTTGTCTTCAAAGATAAAGGATGGGTAAGAAAAGCTGCTATTCATAAACAATATGTTGTACATTTTTACATAATCAATTTATTAACAGATAAAAGATCAGGCAACAGAAGGTTTGCGGGCCTTCATAATTTACTACCGGGAGGATCCAGATCAGCAAAATCTTATTGATTGGATCCAAGAAGACTGGTTGCAGTGCTGCGGCATAGAAGGCCCCAAAGACTGGGATAGTAATAACTATTTTAATTGTTCCTCACGAGCTGTGGGAAGTCGGGAAGCTTGCGGTGTACCATTTTCATGCTGCAAAAGGAAACCTCATGAAATAATTAAGAACAAACAATGCGGCTATGATGTTCGAAAGGAAGGATATGTAAGCATATTTTTTTAACTTTGTAATGCTCCAAAATTTCGTACTAATAATATTTCTAAACGCTGCACTTACAAAACTTTATTAACGCTGTACAGCCTGCCGAACGTCATATATTCGAAAGAGGTTGCCTTCGGGCTGGGGAGGATTGGTTAGAAGGTCACTTGTTCCCGGTTGCTGGCGCCTGTGTTAGCATTATGGTTGTTCAGGTCCTGAGTAATTTTAAAATTTCCTACTAATTTTTGTGTGTTGAGTGTGAACTTTTTTTTTTCGCCTGAGGACAATTTTATTGATAGCAAGTGGGTTTTGTGTTAATTTTTTATCATGGGGTATAGAGATAAAATCTCTGATGAGTAATATTCCAGCTGGGTAAAGCATGTTAAATTAATCCATTTTAATTATTGAAGCAAACCAAAGTCGCACACTATGCCATAATTCTTCATTCCGCTCAAGAGCTTCGGCATTGTGATTTGTCTTCTAAAAATGTTGTGAACATTTCTCTTACCAAATAAATTAATTCACTCCTCTGTCACAGGTAATGCTTTTTGGAATTGGTTCGCACAGCATAAAATATTTAATTTTTATACGCTTACACAAATTTTAATATGATGTAATAAAATCTCCTAGGGCGAAGAAAGGCTTCTTTTCGCTTTTTTTGTGTGCATGCAACATTTTTTACTGACATCGTTATTTTTATTTAATTTTTGTGTCTTGCAATATATGCAGAAAAGTTTTCTTTTATATTTGTTAGAATTATGATGTATCAAAAATCATTTATGAGAAAGGTTGCGTACAAGCCGGTGAAGAGTGGGTCGAACGCAATTTAATTGCAATCGCTTCCACTGCCATTTTCTTAGTATTCATGGAGGTAAGTAAATTCATTTAAACTACCTAAAAAGAATTTAGAGGAAACTAAAAAAACACATTGTACGTATGAAACCATTTTCCGTAATTATAATGTATGTACTGAATTAAGTCTTTCAAAAAACAAATTAAATTCAGATTTGTATTTTCGATTTATAATTGTAATGCATGTTTTGGTAATCTGTTTTTGTATTTGTATTGGCAAAAACGCTTTTTAAAAATGCATATGGATATTTTTGATTTTTTTGAAGTACAGTTTTTTGGAATCGAATTTAAAAGGCCTATAAATTGCAAAATTTTAGTTCAGAGTATACAGCAACATTTGTTAATTATATATTTTTAATATGCTGCTTTTAATGAACTCATTCTTCATTTTTCGTTCAGTTATTTAATTCAAATTTGGGATATTGATACTGTTTCTAAAATTATTATTACTAATGAACGAAATTTTGTTTTTGAATATCTAAACAAGAAATTAGTTTCATGTGGGTTCTGAAAAAGTGTGAAATGTCCGAAAAATATATTTAAATAGAATTTCTTTTACAGATTTTGGGTATTTGCTTTGCACAAAATCTCCGTGCTGATATTTTTGCACAAAAAGCAAAATGGCACTGACCCGTGCCCGCCCCCATCGCAGTTTAAGAAAATGTTTGTTCGAACTCAACTTCACATACCAACTAACGAAAGGACATAAGCAATAGACCTCTTTTCTCCATAAGTTGATAATGGAGAAGTTTTATGTAATTTAAAAGCATCAGCAATAATCTTCGGAAAAATATAATAGAACTTTGTTGAATCATAATAAGCTTAATCGTGCGGACGGAAAAGTTGCTACCGTACAAACTCGCGTATTCGAGACATAAAAAACTCACAATTGCACATATCATCGTATTCTTCCATGAGTTTTAACATACATTCCAGAGAAATTTTATTTTTAAAACGCAAGAGAAGACTCATTGTATTTTTTATAATCAAATAACTTTACGACTACAGTTAAGCACCACGCCACACTACTCATTCTGTGATCCCTTTTCCTCGACTGCTACTAAATATTAAGTTCCTCCCGCGCAAATATTTAAAGGTTAAAATAAAAGCACTCACCTAATCTCGCGACGAATCGACGAACCATTCCAAAGTTGGAACTCAACGAACAAAAGCCAGTATCAATGGGGGCGGATATGAATTTAGTGAAATTACGAAAAAATAACTAATAATAACTACATGAAACTCTGGATCCCGGGTCCAATAAACACTTCGACTTAATCTAAAAAAAAACAAAATTTACTCGTTGTAAGTTTACAAATGAACAAAAGCCAAATTATAAAATTATTACTCGCTAGAACGGCTGATTATTTCCATGCGCCTTTTTGCGTGACTAAAATATTTTTATGCTCGTTTATACTTGTGCTTTATAAGAAAACAATCGTAAAAAAAATATAATGAACCTATGGCTGAGTGTAAGTTATAAGGAGGCTTTGGTCTCAGCACCTTAAAGATAAGAAAGATAAGAGTTATTCGCTATAAGGAGAGTTCATTCCATTTTGATTGTGATGTACAATATTTGTTTTAATGACGATATTGAATAATAAAGATTGCAACTGAAATTCTACTTTTACTTTGCGCCTTCTCCTTGCACTGAATTGGAATATTTGTTCCGATCAAATTTATTTTATATTTGAATCCCCCAATAAATGATCCTATCGCTGAGAGTAAAATAGTAAAAAAAATTAAGTTATAAGGCAACGCGTTTCAGAGTGGCGAGATTTTAAGTAAAATTCAAAAGTTGGAATTCATTCATTTATTTGCCAAATCAGAACATAAGCACCGCGCGCTATCACAAAAAAAGAAATAGTTACTTCACATATAAAATGTATAAAAGCTAATCTAAGCGATACTTTTGAAAAGCAAGCCAATATATTCAGAAAAATAAACAAATCCGTTGAAATTGAAATGGGTTCGTGAGATTTTTTGATTTTGAAAACTACGTTTTTTAAAACTAAACAATCTCACAGAACCTTCTTAATTTGATTCACTGACGGGGCGTTAGAGCGATGACATTGAAACGAACCTCTTGAGGATCACGTGACATAAATTCCTTGCAAATTTTAGCAGCATCCTAATTAAAATTCATTTAATAAACAATTTATATTATTGGGTGATATTGTATACCGTTAGAAAGGCTTCCTCGGAAGTTTCACCATGTTTTATAGGATATGACTTCCTTCCATCCAATTCGTACAAAGTTCCATCAACATTGATAAGTGCAATAAAGTGATGGTTAACTTGTTCATCTGGATTTGCTGTGGTCTGTCCTGCTTCTGCGTTTTCCCGATGTGCCTCTGTAAATGCAAAATCAGCTTCCAAAATTCGTCCACGCTCCTCTGGATTAAGAGGACGAGTGCTGTCCAGGTACTTCTTGAGCACACCATCATTTATGTCGATACTAGTGAAAAATAAATTATTTGTTAACAATTTATATGAAAGAGCAACTAGTTATTACTCCTTATTGTTTGCAATACTGTGAACCAAAGCGATGGTGCCACAGGCGTTGTGGATCACTTGCTTCATGAAAAATAAGTCTTCAGGGTACTTCGGTGGGTCAGCCTTCAGTTTCTCCTCTTCCTCTGCTCTGTGCTTTTCGTACTGTAAAATTGTATGTAGAATAAGTTTTTGAAAATATAGAAAATGTTAATGTTCATACACTTTCTGAGCAAGGGAAAAGTAAAATTACTGCTTTGACTGGCTTTGGGATCCACTCAAGCATGTCTGGTTCTAATCCGTAAACATCGGTGAGTGACCATTTTTCAGAGACTCCCAGCTTGTGGATGTAATTGGTCATCACCTGTAATAAAGGCAAAGATATAAAAGGTTCGAGATTTTTTTTAAAATCAATGAATTTTTGAAATCGATTTCAATGAAAATTTCCTAACGCTAACTTCATTCGATTTTGTAGAAGGTGGTCAATCTGGTCTAATAAATAACAACTCGTGGTTTTGGTTATTGATTTCATTTTTATTATTTTATACAGCTCCAACAATTTGTACATTAAATATTAGCTTTTCTAGAAATCCATGTTCGGTATGAAGCCACATTTAAATATACAACTGGTTCATTAGGTGTCCCACATCCATGTCCATAAATAACGAGTCCAAATAATTTATTTTTATAAACTAAAGGACTCCCTGAATCTCCAGCGCAGGCATTCTCTAATCCACTTTCTATTCCGCCGCAATAAACATCAGAAGTCAATTCTTCGTGATATGGAAGGCAGTCGCTTGACTTCCAGATGGGAATATTAACAAATTTCAGAAATTTTGTGTGAGTACCGGTATCATCCCGAGTAGGCTGGTCGCCTCCCCACCCGCTGACAGTGGCATAAGAATTCGGAGGAATAACTTCTTTAGACGTTGGAAGAGCAATCACTCGTATCGTCGGACCGGGCACAAAACTTTCTTCCAAGAAAAGAATCGCAATATCGTAGTCGTGAATTGCTGGCTTGAATCGTTTGTGCTCCTCGACACGATCCACAAAGATCCTCTTGCCTCCATTGTGCCTATCGATGGAACCTGCGATCACGTTGAGTTTTTTATGATTTTCCTTGTAGGTGCAGTGTGCTGCTGTTAATGCGACATTTAATGCAATCAGAGAAGCGCCGCAAATGTGAGTATTCCTGAGTTGCAAATTAAGTTGATAGGGAAACTGGCCGCCTTTAGCATAATTTCCACCAATAATACCACGATTAGATAAACCATGCCCTTTTGGGAAAGGATTGCCCAGCGTACAAACGAAAAGAGGTAAAATAACTATTAATCGCAACATTTTTATCCTTCTATCGCTACTTCTTGTTACTAATGAAATGAATTACTACTGTTCGAAGGAACGAAATTGCTGAATTTATACATTTTATATGTTTCAATAAAGCAGTGTTTGTTTTAGCACAATTGTGTTGTTTTAGCTGTTTTGATGGAACAAACCTCGGATACAAAACGAATTTCCAGATAAAAGCACATTTTTGGGTGGATTACTGGTAATTAATTTTAAAAAATAAAAATTATCGAACAATAGCGATTAAGAGTTGAATTTTGCTTTAATACCTCGTTTTTTGGATTCACAAAATATATTTTAAAAAACGATAGAAGAATTTGTATACATTTTGTTAGAGTTGCATAACTTCAATATAAAACTGAATGTTTGAAACAAATGTTGGGTAGAGACAAGCATTTAAATAAGCCTCTTCATTTCTAACAAAATTCAAATCACGAACTACAGTGAATGAGGGAATGACGTATCAGAAGAAAAAATGTTTCTTATATTTGAACGTATTTGTTTGGAACTCAGTATTATTTATTTATTATTAACAATTTCATTAAAATAGTGAAAATGAAATCTTAAACGTGGTTAATTTGAAAACAAAATACAGAGGTAAACGTGATACACGAGCAGATATTTTGGGGGCAATAGAAATAATTCACGAGAAAATTAGCCCGATTTTAGGCAGGAAGCTAAAATTAGCAACTTTTAATCGATTTCGATCAAACTTGGAGCGTGCATTCTTTGCATCAATACCGAGGTCTTTTTATACGTATATCTTTTATGGCATACTTCTGGCTACAATAATAATTAATGGATTTCAATCCAATATAATTAATTCTTTTCTTCTGGCTGACGCAAACTATTTGTTTTACAGTACAGGTACCATGTTTGTCTCATTGCTAGATTATAATTTAAATATCAAATACCTAGTTCTTAGTTGATAACTTTTAACAATGTTACAAATAGTTATCATCTAAATAAAAAGAAAAAAAAACCTATTTAATTTCGGATTTACTCTAGGTGGATTTAGGACACAAATGAAATAGTGTACTTTGGGATAAGGATTTCAAAATACAGGTAAATACATTTTATGGCAAAGAACTAGTAATACTTGTTGCCAAGTTTAGTTCTTGATTAAAACATCTTAAGATATAAGACGCTACCCAGTCTGAAAATCATGAAAGCTATTTGAGTTTTCCGCTGTTGTATTCATTTAATGCAAATAAAATAAACAACTTTGAGGGCCTTAACTAGCTCCACATCTGAAATGCATAAAACCACACGATTGCATTCTGGGCTTTCTTTATCTCCTGAAAATTGAGTCACACTTTTCACAACGCGCAGCCCAACAGATTATTTTTTATTTATTTACATAAGTATGTACCATATATTAAACGGAAATTAAGTTTTGCTTCGCTGAATCGCAAACCAAGAAAGTAGCTAGCGCTGCCTAGACTTCTGGAAATTTAAGAAGGCCAATTTTGCAGCGCATTCCAAAATGCATCATACTCGTTCCCAACACCAGCCCTCCTCTTCCAGAAAGGTCCATAAAAATAGAGTGACTCACGCTACACCCCCATGGCAACTACGTGATCTTCCAATTTTCCGTAGAATTATCTTAATTTAAAAGTAGAAAAGAGGGCGGGCTTTGTTTTCAATGGGAGAGAAATTTACGGTACCTGTGCTCCTAGCAACTAAAACGTAATAAAACTTACGTCTGGGTTAGACTCCAAAGGCAACCAAGTAGTCATCGTGAGATTCGTTATGTGTAAAATCACAGCACAAAAAATTTAATTCTTTAAAATGCAAAATGTTTTGCGTCGAACGACAGAAAGAACGCTTTCTTGAGCGACAGCTAGCGAGAAAAACACCCTTTTAACCGTTCGACAAAGCTGCACAATTGACAACGATAATCGATATATGGGAGCCGGCTGGGGAAACTTATCGATATTTTGCCGGCAGTTGGCAGTTCAGTGGATTTGCATTTTTTTATATTTTACAAAAAATAAATATATAAATTTGAATTGAAAATAAAGTTTGCTTTGCTGCTGGATTTTATTAAATTAGTGTAACTGGTGTCCGCAATAAAACGTTCATAAAAATTCGAACTTATCGTTTCAGCTGTAGCAGCCTTTGAACTGTCAAATGTCAAAATAGGCGCATTCCGTTTAAGTTCCGTTACATCTTTATCTTTTGTTTTCGGAAACAACGAACCTTAGGTTGTGATTTTTGTTAATTCTTATTCTCATGCGTTAAAATAAGTCAAAATTATCGAAGGTGGGTAAAATTTAAAATGATTAGTGAAGTGGAATCGAATCCCCATTCGGAATCTGACCAAGATAACGGAGGAGAGCTCGAAAATGAGGTGTCACGGAACGAAACTGGCACATTTAGAAGCAAAATCAAAGGGTTCGGGCGGAGGTCCAGGAACCAGGAGGCCGTGAATACGTTCCTTGCATCATTTGGAAACGATGTCGAAGAATGCGGCTTACACTTTTTGGAGCAGGACATCTCATTCAAGGACTTATCCGCGCTAACTAGGGGGGACTTGGATCTCCTAGGCATTAAAGATCCGTACACACAGGAAACAATTCTCGAGACATTTAAGGAGCTGCCCAAACAAAATCCTACCTATGATGAGTAATTGGCAAGTTATATTTGTGCAGACTTAAATTTAACTCAATCAACCATTTTCAGTATTGTGACTTCAGAGGAGGCAAAGGAGTTCAATGTCGAGATATTGAATAAAATCAACCTTCACTTACAATCCATGGGGACGGCTCTGTCAGCCACCGATCTTAAATTACAAGTGAAACCGTCATCTGATGTTGTCTTAGAAGACAAGGACTTCGCCAGCAAATTCGTCTTAGAGGCGCTCGATGAACTTAGGAAGGTAACCGACGAAATTGAGGAACGCCTAAGTTTACTAGAAACGGTAAGAAATATGAATACTTTATTTGATCTTACAGAGGTGAATTGAAGTCTTACTCCTGGGATGTTTTCCATGATCTAAAATCATCCCAATCTTTTATTATATTCTTGTTGTGAATTGGTATTGTTCACCTTAAATTTACTTTCAAATTTTAGAATTTGTACATATTTTATATTCCCAGATTAGGAAAAAATTTTCTAAAATGGGAAAACAAAACGAGGATTGATTTAACATTATTTTTATGAGTTCTAATCACTGTTTCAGTTGAGTTTTTGCCATTCGAGTCCCGATGTGGGTTATTGTTTAATAAAAAGAAAGAGTTAATCATCAGGTTAGCCATTTAGGGGTCACAGAAAATATGAAGTAAAAATTTTTTCAATACGTTAATCTCGCAATCAGAAAACACATATTATTTATCTGTTAGATTATTATTTTTCGGATTCTAGTCTAGTCTAGACGTAGATAAATATTTGGATTAAGGTGTTTTTACCCTGATTTACTAATCTAGACTGATGCACTGTTTTGTAACAAATCGTTTTCCTTTAGTTCGAAAACGAGAATAAAGTGGCGTTCGCTAGTAAAGTATGTAGAGGGCATGCAAAATTTCGTTTTTGTAGAAAATTCAGAATAACGACCAGTGTGTTGTCATATAGGCAGTTTTATTTAATCACAGCTATGTCGATGTGAATTAAGGTATTCTATAATAGACCAATATACTTGTATGCTACACTTTTAGATGCGCGTCGTCATTAGCTATCGGTACATAATTTTGTTGTGAATATTGCTTGAGAACTGAAATGCGAACAAACAATGTTTCTAAATGTCTAGAGTAGTAGTCAAATTAAAAGTTGAAGAATTTTTAAATATTTTAATAGCAAATACATAAAGTGCAAACCAAAGGTACATATTTGCAATTTGATGTGCCGAAAAAATATGTAGAGTTTCATATAAGTGAATTGAAGAAAGCATTCTAAAATCGGGGAATTTTATAAAAAAAAAAACTTATCTTATTCCAATTTGTGTAGATAACGGAGGAAAAAAATGAAACTCGGACCCATTTCCTCGAAGCAGCCGTACTGACTGGTCTTGCTGTTGTATCCGTTGCTGTTTGGTTCTGGAAATTTCGTTAAAAAGTAGCGATTCAATAAACTGAGTACAAGAGGACTGTGATACAATAAAATAGGCCTTACTTAGGAAGTCCACTGAATTAAATTGCTTTTAGATATTACTAGAGGAATTTACTGTCGAACTTGTAAACTAAACTTTAAAAATGTAAAATATTGTAAATTTGTTTCCTAACAACAGTTGCAGTTTTTTAATTTTTTTTTAATTTTTTATGTCCAATGCCTATTTACTCTGATAACCCATTTTTATTTTATAACATAAATGCAGTAAATTTAAAGACTTTCCAGATTTTTAAATTTAATTTTTACTTCTGCAGTACCTTTCGTGAAACGTAATTATTTTCATACAGGTCAGGACCAATGCAAAAACATGTTTTCAGTTTTAATAAATGCAAAACTATCAAGCTAATAAAACACAATTTCCTAGATCATTCAATTTATTTGTTCCATCAACGCTATCCTATCCTATATAATACGTTTCAAAAAAGAAAAGAAAGAAAAAAACAATGTAACTTAGTTTGGCCGGAGGTTGCAATTTCTGCAATAAAATCACTTTCTACCATCGAAATCCATCTAAGTTAGGAACATTTGTCAACGAAATTTTAGGCGTGTCGGGTTTTCTTTGGTATTCAATGAGCACTATGCGATTAATGCCAGTCTTAAGGACTTCTTTGGGCACATAAAGCGTGATTTGTGGGCCTACAAGGGGCCAATAGCGGCCCAAGTTAAAGCCATTAATAAAAACCACTCCCTTGCCCCAGCCAGTTGGGTCTAAATATGTATCAAAAAGTTGGTCCTTGATTTCAAATTCACCATGAAATATTGCTGGACCACATAGCAAAATATTTGCATCACTTTCCAGTGAGGGTATGTTGTGCTCTAAACTATTTTGAGCTACAATAAGATTTTCTAGTTGGCTATAGTTGTCCAGAGGGAATCTTGTTATGTTCCAATTACTAAGAACAGCGTTGTCTAGAAGAGCATGCCTAATTATTCCTTTAAAGTCGTTAGGTATGTTGTAATTAATTCTGCCTTGGCTCTCAACAAGAATTTGTAGTTGTCTACTAGATGCAAAAATTGGAACTGAATTAATTTGATTCTCCCTCGAAAGAACGCCTATTAAAATCTGTAAAAAATAATTAATTAATCAGTTGAATGAAAGTAAATAGTTAAGCTGTAACTTACTCCGTCAGTGTAAACATAAGCACGGTCGTGAATTTCAGGGATTTTTAGGAGAGCTGGATCTCTCTTAATCAAAGGTAATAAAGTTTCATACAGAAGAAATCCAGAATTTTGGTCCAACGCCTCAAACGTTAGTGGCCTTAATGATTGAACTGTTCCATCTGATAAATGTTTTCTACCTTGTGGAGAAAGTAAGGAGCAACATTTTTTTAGCAACACATCCCCGTAACGATGCTTGGGAAGTGGTTGTGGCACAGGAATGTCTGGCATTGGAAGGTACTAAAAGCAATCTCTAAGCATTGTAATTCTTTAATTATTTATCAACGAACCTGCGCTATAACCTCCCGAATGGCATGATACTTTTCAGTTGGATCGCCTGACTCATCCATGGGTGCATCGTAGTCGTAGGACGTGACATCGGCGTTATATTTGCCAGGACCGCCGTCATTCGCGCCGGCAGTAAACCCGAAATTTGTCCCACCATAAAACATGTAAAAGTTCACGCTCGCACCATCGTCCAGCATCTCTCTAAAAAAAAAAAAAAATTGGAATTGAGCAATTTTACTGAATGGGGACACATTTCATTGAGTCGTTACTCACTTTAACGTTCTAACGACTGCATCAGTTGAAACTCTTTGCATTGGTTCCTGCCAGTGAGTTAACCATCCTGGGTAAAATTCAGAATTGACCAGTGGACCATTTATTCGGTACTTACGCAGTTCTTGCCAATACTTTGAAATATCACCCCCGGATCCAAAATCAATGGTGTTAAAGACATTATCAATAGAACCACATCTGAGAAAACTTGGTCCATCGGTGGTGAATAAAATGACTTTATCTTTTACGTAAGTGTTTGTTTCATCAGCTAGCCAGCCTTTATACTTTCTATCGCATGCATGAAATGATCCATACTCGTTTTCGACTTGCACCATAATTATAGGACCCCCGTTCCCATAGAGGTATTTTTCCATTTTCACCATAAGTTGAGAGTACCATATTCTTATCTCGCTTAAGTAATCTGGAAATTTAAGGGATCTATTTTAGAAAATAGCTTTTTTCCATAAGAGTACATACATTAATATTTATTGCAGGTATTCAATTAATGTTTATGCCATTAAAATAGAACAACGATCATTTGTGATAGAAACTACTTACCAATATCATATGTTCTGAGTTTGATGTTGGGATATTTTGTGAGTAACCAATAAGGTAGTCCTCCCTAAAATTCATAATAATTTGCAAGCAATTACACAATAGTAATACCCAATTTATCGAACCATATCTCTCTCAGCACAGATGTAGGGTCCTGGACGTAGTATCACATATAAATCCTCTTCTTCTGCCAGTTGAATGAATTTTTCTAAATCGGCGATTCCATCCCATGCGAAAACTCCGTCCTTCGGATTATGTAGAGACCATTCTACGTATCTTGATTAAATAAATTTAAATTTATTATAATTTTTCCTAGATATTGCTAAAAGGGCTTTATAGCGTACGTAGTTACTGCATTTAAGCCAGCTGCTCTCATAGTCCGGAGTTTTCTCTGCCAACTGTCTGGATGAGACCTAAAATAATGAAATGATCCAGCTATGAAACGGAAGGGCTTCCCATCCATCAAAAAGGTATTATTATCGTAGTCTACAACGAAAGTTCTGGCCTAGAAAATATAAAGTTTTAATTGATCATGGTACTGCACTATTGCAATAATATTGTAATCTAATCAAATAATCTAAGCAATTATATTTTGAGTTCAATTAAACCATCATTAGATTGCTTTAATGTTCTTTAATGTCATTGAGAAAACATAAGATGCGTGGGATGTGAATAACGATGAAATTATTCTTTCCCGATTTATATGCTAGGAGCGGATAAGCATTTCGAATCGATATTAATGGCTAGACAACTCTCATCGCAACAGTCTAGAGATTACGATTTCGCAATATCAATGAATAACATTTTTGAAGTCAATAAACTGATTATGAGATATTTCGCCCTTCGAGAAAATAAACGCTCAATAGAGACACATACTTTTTAACCGAAAATTTTATAATTTAATAAATACAACATGTTCATATTGCAAGCGGTTGGTTCAATAAAATTTAATTAATAATTGAAATTAATTGAGCGAATTCTTTATCGATTTAATAGTAATATAATCAGTGCTTTTTAAAGTTCACTATTTCTTCATTAACTACATTTTTTGAATGACGGACTTGTTCCAACTTATAAATAAACAGTTCATATAATATAGAAGAATTGTCTAATAATACAAAAATATAATAATTCTTAATCCATTAAAAATTTCATTTACCTTGTTCACTTCTCGGTCAGCTTCAATAACTCGACTAGATTCCGCAAGTGCAAAAAGCATCATAGTAAACCATAGCACACTTTGTAATATCGTCATTTTGATGTTATTGACGGAGTTTCACAATAAAATCTGAAAATTACTAAGAAAAATTATTCACTTATTAGTGGAACCATATAATACAGCAAATAATAAATTTCGTGTAATCAGGTAAAATTTCCCAACTAATTTGGCAATATTTGGATCGTTGATTTTCCGAAAAGGATAAATTATAAAAGCCTTTCAAAAATATTTTAGAAACTTGAACTTTTTGATTTTTAAACTTAAAAAAAAAAAACTCTAATAGGCCCAGTAATTTTCTTTTTCGAATAAGATTATTTTCTCTTTTTATAAGTGATCTACATATAATAATCGCTTATAAGTGCTGTTTTTGATTCAACTACTTTCAGCCGCAATGATCAATTGAAGCAGATTAAATTGAACTAGAATTATGTCGTAATCACGGGTGAAAGAGAATCCCCTAAAAAGAATGAACTGCAAAATTCACGCGTGATTACGAAATATGTACTACTTGCGCGAAAGTGATAAGACCTTAAATTAATTACTAGTCGAGATGATATTTATACATAAGTCAAAGTACCCCATCCGGAAGAACAAACATCGAAGATAGAATTAATTCACGAGGTTTCTTAAGTTCTTTCGAGCTGCAGTAAAACGTGTCGTCTTCAGGGATTATGGGTCACGATTTTTTAAAAGTAACACAATTCATGTATTAGTAAGTAGTGAACTATTCCGACGACTTTAAATAAGCTTTCAAAGAAAAAACTGAGCTCTAATTGATTAATGTTTGACTCTAAAAAAATTTTAAGCTTGACCTTGAGTCATTAAGTTAATTTTTAGATGCTTTTGGTAGTGCAGTAGTTTGTTTACCTAGTTAAAATAAAAGTAAATGATAAACTCGAGGGAAACGTACAATTTCAGGTAGATAAGAATGCTCACCACTTAAATATCTACAAACTTAGCATCAATTCGCTACTATGAAGTAATTTAAACAGACTTTCCCCGCACGTAATTATTTAGTTTTTTCAGGAATGGTATAATAGCTGCGTTTTTTTCACCGGGGTTTGTGACCCAGATTTAACAGGAAATTTTGCATTGAATTGAAATTTATGAGTAGTTATACATATCAAAAAATGTTGGCTTGGCAAAAATTAAATCAAGTTGCCTGGATTTTTACGTCAAATAGCAACCCAACAATTTATCTGGTTTAAGGGTTTGAAGGTTATATGCATAAATATCATGGCTAATTTGATGCGCTTTCGCAAATTTTAAAATCTTTATATACGTGACAGTCTTTAAAATTTCAATTCAATGCAAAATTTCCTGTTAAATCTGGTCTGGTGGAAAAAACGCAGCTAATATTGTATACGTATAAATGTGTTTGGGTCAGTTTTTCAAAATGTCTAGATAGACTATAATAACAACATTACAAGAAACTTTAAAATCACATTTTTTTAATATAATAATATGTTAAATTAAGGCACTCATTAGCTGTGTTTTTTTCACATTTGTTCCGGTTCTAGGTTTAATAGGAAATTTTGCATTGAAATTTTAAAGACTGTCACGTATATAAAGATTTTAAAATTTTCGAGAGCGCATCAAATTGCCATGATATTTACGCATACAACCTTCAAACCCTTAACCAGATAAATTTTTGGGTTGCTATTTGACGTGAAATGGGTATAAAATCCAGGCAACTTGATTTTATTTTTGCCAAGTCAAAATTGTTTGATATGTATAACTACTCATAAATTTCAATTCAGAGCAAAATTTCCTGTTAAACCTAGAACCGGAACAAATGTGAAAAAAACACAGATATTGTAGCTGGTCATATACACATTACGTATCTGAAAATTTATTTATCGTATTTTCGTCGAATAAACTAGACAAAAATCTTCTGATAACAAAAGCAACATTTTTAAAGCATATAATATCATATAAGTTTATTATCACACTATAAAAAATTCGATTCTGAAGCCGTCAAACCACCAATAATTTATCTAAATTTATAAAAGAGATAAATTAGTATGCATTTTACAATTAGACCTCATTAACGTATATCACTTTTTGTACTTTTCCTATTTCACTTTAACTTTACTTTCCAATTTCGAGTGCTTTTTAAATTTCACGACTTCTATGTTGTCCTCTTATCACGCTCTCAACCTTTACTGACTTATTGCACGTACTTCCAGTGGCACAAGAAAAAGCCAAATAAATATCTTATGGACCACTAATGAAGTACGATTGTAGGGGATAATCCTGTGCATAAGACACTGCAGGGTGTCCAAGAAAAAAAACAACTTTTGTAAAGGCCAGCGGTTGAAATAATAGAAAAGCCATATGAGCAAAACGTGGATATCGAATTACCTTAAACTGCTCAGCACATTGGTAACAAGCACGTAAAGTATTATATTACTTCTCCAATCGCTGGTGGCTCGACGTTAAACCACTACTCGGGGGATTTTAAATTTCTAAGAATTATAAAGCCACTCTATTACTCTCCGGTCAATATCACTCTTTCAGCTTAATGGCAAGATAAATGCCTCGAATGAAGAAAAAGTCCTACACAATGTGGTCAGTGGTAAGAAAATGTTCAAATCCGTTTTATGGAAAAAAATTAATTGCAAATACCACGCGACACGTCCGTCTATCACAAATATATGAAACTTTCCCAAACTATGATAGGACTCCGCACTTGTTCAGCACTCATTGCCTACTGAGCTTCCTCATGAAATTCAAGACATTTTATGCACTCCGGCTGTCTGTCGTCTGAAGACTCAAGAACTTGAGCTTTTACTGGCATACCGGTATTCTAAATGATAGTCCAAGAACCCACTCAACCAGGTGTTTCATTCACCTCAAGATAGTGGACAGGTGAGTGGCGGATATTATATTAAAACTGCTTATTTACGAACCCGAAGTGCACTTCGCTTGAGTAAAGAGTAGAGTCTACATAAATTTGTGTAACGCCAGCGGAGCAATAATAATTCGCATCCCCTTTTTGGATTAAACTGAACAAGACTCTCTTGTCTTCAAGAGCATCCGAATCCAGGCATTATAGTTTCTATGGAGGACCCACTTTCAAAACTCCAAGTGATATTTTAGTGCAACCATTTATTTCATTGGATCACCTTGTCCTAGTCGGTTCTGAAAGAAAGATCCAACACCAGCCCTTGCAAATGACGGAGCGGGTGGAGGGAATCAATTAAATTCACGGATCCGTCTAATCGCCTTGTTTCACTGGTCTTAAGAGCTCTTAATTGCTGTTTACACGACTCGTTTAAATTTGTTTATTTTGGAAAAGCTCCGAGCTCCCGACCTCATTTTTTCTTCTAAGTTTATATCTAGCGGCTAGTCGTTCTCATTTTACTCGTAGCTGCAAAATTGGTCAGTTGAATGCAATTTTCCATATTGAATCCTCTTCCGGTCCATTTGTAAAAGGGAAGCGTACCATTGCCGTTCTAGAGATTAGAGCTTCCGGGAATAGAAAATTCTTTGCAATTTCGATTTGCCCACATACTTATTCAAGCAGCTGAAGAGAGTTAGAACGTGTGCTATGCATAGATAAATAGAAAACTGGAGCACTTTTTATAGATGCTATTCAAATTCTATTTGGAGTATGTAAATTAAGGAAGGAGACAAATTTAGTTCACTTTGATCGAGGATCAGGGATATTTACATAACAAATGTTAATTTTCTAATCACTTGTTTGTACGAAGGTTTTTCTGTTTTTAATGTGGATGAATGCACTTACGTTTTATACGTAAATTCCGATTCCTACGAATTACAAAATTAGTATTAGCATTATACAAAAATATTTACTTGTTACTCATTTAAAAGCTCACATGCTACATCAAAATAGGCTTTAGTCATATATGTGCGTTACATATAATATTTTTTATTATATTTACATGCAAATTTTTCAATTGATTCCTATCGACCGAAATAAATTATCTCTTCCATTATTTTCACACAGTATCTACAAAAATTCTGCTGTTAAGATAAAAATATTTTCTAATCTGTTTGTCAGTGTTTGTATGAATAAAAAATTGTAAAACAAAATAAAAATAACACTTTTTAAAATCCGGGCCTCCTATTTTTCCGGTTTCCATAGCTGCTATTTCATTATTATTAACATATTAAAGGTATTTGCTGCTAGGCTCTCTATTGCCCTACAACTTCGGAATATTCATTTTAAAATAATTAATATCGAATACTAAGATCTATAGTCTCTATGTATACAAAATAAAAAAATCAGTTTCTAAATTAAATTTAATATGAAACAGTAAATATTCGTAAGTACATATGTACATTAGTCAAACAAAAATTTTAAAGTACATACCTACACACTTTGGCTGACGTTGCTATTCTGCATACATAATTTCATATGTACCGAGAAATTCTTATGAAGCTATTAAAAATAAAAATTTGGTTGATACTCTTAATAATAAACATTTTATAGACGTACAAAATTGGTGATTTTTTCAAATAATCGATGTGCCATTCAAATTGGTAACATTTTTTGCCATCAGCTTTGCCACCTCCTTACTGTGCTCGAGTACCTTTAGCAATCTATTTAAAATGCTATTAGCACTCAACACTGGCGAGGAGCGAGCGATCGCCCCAGCTAAGGGAGCTAGCTATCCACTTCTACGCGGCCGGGGTGAGGCGGGGTAGGTCGATTGAGAGGATTTCGGCGCAGCGCGCAGTTGCAACTGTTGCCGATGGAAGATTGCGGCGCGATCGGCACGGCAGCGCACCTGATAAGATAACGCAGTTCGCAGCAGGACAAAGAAAAAAACCACGGAGCGGCGGAGCGGAGGCGACCACCGCGGCGTGCGTTGTTGGTAAACAAAAGATCGGAACTCGGAAGCGCGGCGGCCTCCGATGCACGCGGTGTACCACGCGATGGTTTGATTAGTTTTTCGCGAGAATTCACCGATTCGGTTGCTCCTTTGCGCTTAGCCGCTTTTTGTCAAATTAAGTGCTTTATTTGCCTTCTGTTGTAATTTTTCCGGTGCGGTCGCGAATTAGTATGCCTCGTTATTTCGGTTTTCGGTTTTAATTCCATCAGTAGTGATCCGTCGGTCGGGATTTTGTCTTTCGAGTCGCGAAACGTAAGCAAGTGAAATTGTCGGAGTCCTCCATATTTGAGAATTTTTAGGTAAGTTGCTTAAGCACTTTTTGAGTTTACTTGAGATTTTCTTAAGTTTACTTGCGATTTAATTAAAATTACGGGTAATATTTGGTGGAACTGCGGATAGAATAAAGTTCCAGGGAATTATTTTTGCTGCAAATTTTGATTCTTAAATTTTTAAGCCTTGAGCTATGGCAGCTGTGTGGGGCACCAGTGGCCATGCGGAGGCACCAAAATGCCACCACCTGAACTGGTGATTTGTGTGGGTTTTTTTAGGGAGGGATTTAAATAAATTTAAAACTTATTTATTCGAGTTTTATATACATATTATTATTTAAAACGAAACATGCAGAAATACCATTTCAAATATTTCACAATCCAAGCACCTCGAAAAACACTTGATTATAATTCAGATATTTTAAATTTTTAGGTTTTTAAAATATTTTATTTAAAATAAAGAAAAAAAAATTTAAATATGTACCAATTAATTTTCTTCAAAATTTTATTACACACACAAATTATAAATATGTAATTTAACAAAATAAAAATATTAAATATACTCATTTTTAGAATCATTAGATATACTGTTTAAAATAAAACACATTTAGTTCTTGCTAATATTAAAAATACTTAATTAAAATACAACTATTTCGACTTACAAAATTAACATGATTCACTTAAGCTTCTTAGCATAAACCTGAGAATCGACTTGATTAGTTTCATAGTTATCGTTTGAATTTAATGCCAATTTTTCAACATCGCTTTAATCGTGCACTCATTTGCAAACGGTTGTCCCCGAAGCCCATCTTTTTCAATTCTCGATTAGTTTATATCAGATTAAGGAAGGTTCCTTTTTGCGCTATGCATATCCAGCTATGAGGCATTTCATAATCGGCATGCGGCAACATAACATTTTCCAGGATATCTATTTTATGAATTATTATCACTCATTGGCTAAAAAAGCATCCCAGGAACATTACGTTACCCGCTGTGTTTGATAGTCGTATAAAAGAACCAACAACCTCTCACCCTTTGATCGTCTTACTCTGCGCATTCAATCGGAATGAATTAAATTAAACTTTGATTCATCAGAGAAAAGTGCAGTCTTCCATTTGTTTACATATATTCCAAATACCTAATGTGAGCTTTCGCGGAGTATTCAATCTACCAAATGTATAATTAATTAATTCATTTGCAATCTTCTGCAAGCCTTTATCGCGTGCTGCGCTAAATCCCAAAGAATAAAAGAATAAAACTTGACTTGCTTTTGAAGTTTTCCTTGATTTACTAATAGAGAACTTCTTAGTGATATTTGATTGTTTGATACTGTTCTTAAATTCCACAATAATCCTCTTTTTAAATTCGATTAAAATTGTTTTCGGAGCTTGATCTACTTACATATCGCAAGGAAAGGTATTATAATATGAAGTCTATGACAAGGTATCGTTAAATAAATAAGTAAACAATTCCGTTTGTGAAATGTGAGGATATTTTGAATTTCAATATAAAAATAGAAACTTCGAAAGGTTCAGTTAAAATTACGATTTGAAATTCTTAGCTGCTCTCAGAAATTTTGGCTATGAAATTAAAATTGATCTGATTGTTTCATTAGCTATTAAATTAAATTATTAAATTTTTAAATTTTTAAAATTCGACCATCGAAATAAAGTAATTTTCTACTTACGATAGGTATATGAAACTTTTAAATATTTATTGAATAAAATTTACTAAATGTAAAAAATGAAGCTTTTCCAAAATTTTTAAGTTAATAAGTATAGTGTGAAATGAATTTTCACACTTTCTTTGATAGAAAACATCCCTTATCATTTATATTTTTAAATATTTTTTACTCAAATAATTATGTACCTATAGTTAACTGAGTGAGTATTTTTATAAGTGACTTCTAGAGTGCTTGAAAGAAAATTCGTAGATTAGAAATAGCTGCACTTTTGGAGTTGAGCAAAGAAAAAAGAAAACACTAATAGTTTAAAAAACTAAAAAAATTCTTTTTTTATTGTTATAAATGATTTATAAGTTAAAATTGTTTATTGTTATAAATGATTTATAAGTTAAAATTGAAAAAGTTAGACAAGTACAATGATTTTAGTGATGCGTGGGTGGAAATAAGGGATGCGGGGGTGGATTCGCTCGGGAAACACCACTAACTTGTATTGTCACCGAAGTTATACATGTTCGCCAAATTTCATTGAGTTTGGTAAAGTCTAAGTATAAAAATTTTGCATTGCAAGATTTGACGACACGTAGTGTAAGTTAATAAAAAGAATTTAAAAATCATAATTTTCCCTCGAGTTATTTACCATTATTCTTCAAGCAAATCAATAATAAGCACATAATTTTGAACTGTTGCATGTTATCGAACAATTGTCCTGCAAACAACTGTTGATTGTAATCTTTACCTGCACCTTATCTGAACGCAAAGAAGTACCTACTTTAAATCAAATCAATATTAATCTCATTTTAAGTAAACACTCTCACTTTAAGTAAATACTCTTTAATTAACAACAATTATTTTTGTTCGATATCAAAACGAGCGTAGCATTTAAAGCTTTTAATTAGATAAGACTATTGTTTAAAAATGTCTGATTAAAATGTTATTTTGGCTCGCTCCTCTTACTACTTGTTACACGAATAGCAATTTCATTGATTTTGTTAATATATTCCCTCAAAGTTACATCCATTAATTTGTCATTTGAAGCATTGATTACCCAGGAAAGGGCAGTAAATCGGGTGCTCCATTAAATACAATCCGTTTGATCTTTTAATTGAATTAAATGGCCTTGATGTAATAAAGGATATTATTATAAATAAATAATTAAAGATTTGCATTTAATATAAATAAAAACTCTTTGTCAGTATTCGTAAAACAGAAAATTTTAAATTTACATTTAGAAACCTTCCAGTTATCATTTTTAAAATAGTATTTATTGTAAATGTGAAAGTACAATAACAATAATTATAATAAGTCTTAAGCCCGGCCATCAAGTCTTGGAGTAATTGTGAATTTAAGTTGACCATTGCTTGGAGCGCGTTGATACTCAACAATAACAACTTCATTTTTTCCTTGCTTGAGGAGTTCTTTAGGTAAATACAGTGTAACCTGAGGTCCGACAAGAGGCCAGTAACGACCTAGATTAAACCCATTCACGAATACGACCCCTTTTCCCCATCCAGTTGGATCTAAATATGTATCATGAACTTCTTCGCTTAAAATTGTAAAATGCCCATAGAAAACAGTTGGGCCTTCTAGCAAAAGTCCTCGAGGATCTAAAGGAACAAGATCACCGCTGTGCTCCTTAACAACATTCTCCAATTGCGAATACTCCAGAGGTAACGAAATCGAAGTCCAATTCAAAATTTCCTGTTGCATACCATTACTTTGTTGAATAGTTACGCTTCCCAAAATCCCTTTTGTATCATTCATGATATTAAAGTTGATGCGGCCTTGGTTCTCAACTATAATTTGAAGATACTTTCCAAATCCAGCTTGGATAGGTAAAGTTGATATAGCATTTTCTCGAGATAAGGTTCCAATGAAGGTAGTATCAATGAAAACGAGACCCCGATCACACAATCCATTGACTGTTAGCATGCTCGGATCTATCTTCAACTCTGGAAGTTCAGTTTCGTAAAGAACAAGTCCAGAAAATTGGTCGAGTTCTTCAAATGTCTTTGGATAGTTATCCGTAACAGTTTTAACCGCAAGAAGTTTTCGTCCTGCTGGTGAAAGTAGTAGAACAATTGGTCGCAAATTAATGGGATTCATAGCCATTTTGCGAGATTTATCCGGTACTGGAATGTTCGGTAGTTGTAAAAATTCCCCTATTACGCTTCGCACTTTTATGTATTTCAGCGTTGCATCACCGGCTTCATCCATAACAGCGTCATAATCATAGGAAGTTATATCGGCGCTATAGTTACCATGACCCCAATCATTCGCTCCTGCAGTAAATCCAAAATTGGTTCCTCCAAAAAACATGTAGAAGTTTACATTTGCTCCATCTTTTAGCATCTTTCTGGAAGATTGAAGAATTGCAGATTTTTTTATGAAAATTATATGTATAATATCGTTGATATCTGATAATATCTAGGTGTGTAACTACTTATGTCAAGTAGATACATCATCTCTTTCCTCTTGTATATTTTTGCCCATAAATTTGAAAATACCTACATATCCTTTTATAAACCACCATTCAGACCTGAGCGAGAAAATAGTTAATTGCTTTTAAAACTATTTTCAGAGGTGTTCTGTTCTATTGTGCACCTGTATGAGCCGACTGTGCAAAAACCCATATGCACAAGCTTCAAAGAATGCAAAACAAAATTCGTAAGATTATGTTTAATCTCTATCGTGGTTCTTCTGAACGCAACAGCCACCCGATAAAGTCAATATTGATGTTGTTTCTATCGAAAGGTTTAATTTGTTAAACTCCTTTGCACAGTGTTATGAGTAAATAAAAGAAAAATAAAAAATAATTAAATAAATATTTTTAAGTTCTTCACTAGTTTTGATAGCATTCGCTATTCTGTGCGGTATACTATTAGTAATATAAGTGTTTCATAGTGATTTTTGAGTCTCATTTGACCTTTAGCTGCAATATTTAAGATTAATCCCTTCAGGGACGAGTTTTCAAAATTCCTCATAATTATTTTGTTTGCTATTTCGTTAATATGATTACGGCTATTTACATCATTTTGTAAACCTAGCAAGAAAAAATTGTTGTCTACTCAGAATGCACAGTTGAATTACCATTTGACTATTTGTGTGATTTTCGCCATGTGCGAAAAATATGACGCCTACGAGAGCATGACGTAAATGCCCCTATTGTTTTCGGTTTATTTTAATTCGATGACTGATTAAAAGACGATTACAATGAAATTTTAAGACGAATTATAAATAAATTATAATTAATGTTAATCGCTCTAATCTAATCTATTATTATACTGAAATTAGACAAAATAAATGACCAAGGAAAAATTCCCAGAAAGCTGGATTTCATTAAAGGTCTTGATATTTATAATTCTACTGCCAATAAAATATCAAAAGTCCCCGTAGCTAAAAGTCTAGCTCTGCATTTTCCATGGGTTCAAAGGTGAAAAAACGTACAAAATTATTACCCGAACTCGTATCGATACAGACTTCTGAGTGGATTAATAAATCAAATAATAGGCAGTCTTATTAACTACGGGTGGGAGCAAGAAAGTTAATTAAATCAGTCTTGGTCTAGACAAGAGAGCAGATCAGTATACGTTAAAACAATGTGAGAGTATAATTAGAAATTATATTAGCTTGAAGATATTTTTTCGTAAATTACAGCTGTAATTTATCTTTTAAAATTGGCAATTATTGGCAAAATCTTTACTTAGAGGATAAGACCCTCATTGAATGAAAGAAAGGTGGAAGAATTAGTTTCTTGATGAGTAGAGTACCAAGAAAAAGTGGGTGAAAAATATGTTTTTCGATGAAAATTATTTAATTTAATACCTATGAAAACAATTTATCCGCCAAACAGGGAACACTGTTCTTAGAATTTTTTCATTTTTAGTTAAGTTCTTTTGCACTATATGGCTCAGCTCCCGGGAGCGCCTATTTTTGAGTAGGGGTAGATTATATTATAGCTCTACTTGTCTTAAATGAATATGTAAATGAATACTCTTACTCTGTTTGCTAAAGTCGAGGAAATAAAATATGAAGTATCACAACAATTTGTTAATAAACTCTTGAGGTCCATGTTTAAAACTAAACCGATTACATTTTTGAAACTATGTACCTATACTGATTTCTAAGGCATGGTTATTTTTAATGATTTTGTGTATAGAAAAAGTAGACAAGCAGGATTGGTGTAGCAAGATATTTTGAATGCTCCGGCTTCCAAGTACCATTCACATTCAACATGTTTTGTTTGCTAACCGCTTTTTCACTCTAGAAGTGCGATCCACCAGGCTGCCATGAGCCCTCAGGAGGGGCCTGATTCTGCAAGAAGCGTTTCAAGTCAAACTAAAACTGTTCGCCTATTGAACAAGTTGAGAAGAGGAAAAAGAGGGAACATACTTCGCAGCCATACACGAGCGATGTTCAAGATACAAAAATTTGTGGCGGTGGCGCAGTCAGGCATTCAATAAGAATTTTTGTTTCACCGAAAAAATGTGCTTTGGGAATTCGAACAAGTTCGCATTGAATATCTTTCTACTAGGCAACCAGGAAAACTCAGACCCGGACATGAATCTTGGTCCCCTTTGGCATGTTCAACTGCTGCCGCACGCTTGTTTTTATCATGCCCAGAAACATTCCGCGGAGTGCCAGCAAAGTTGAACTACTTCGGAGGCATTCCGGGGGCTAACCTTGGGTAAAAATTTAGGGACGACAACCCCTTCGAAGCGAGCAGTTCAGCTGTGTTATATCCTCCAAATTCCCAACGTCCAGAGAAGTAGTAGAGTGTACCCGTGTGAACCAGTTCAATCACTCATTTACCAGGCGTTCAGAGACTTCGCAATTCGAGAATATTTTACTTTACCTCAAAGTCTCAGCCACTTTGTCAGCATCCCGCCTTTGGTTGTCTTCCTGCCAATGGGTCAGCCATCCTGGATAAAATTCGGAATTAACGAGTGGACCCGATGGCTGAACCTTCCGGAGGGTTTCCCAGATTTTGTCAATTTCATCCACTGAAATTCCATATAAAACCTACATCATTTTAAAATCTATAAACATGAACCAGTAACCATATTTATTTAAAATTTCCAACTAGGGAACTTTTAACTTAGCAACGCAACTCACTCTTATCAATGCCGAAATCCACAGTTGCAAGAACTCCCTCCACAGATCCACATGAAAGAGATTTATCTGGAATATCTGTAGTAAAGAGAACGGCTTTTTTCTGAACATATTTCTCAGTCTCATCCCGCAACCATCGCAAATAATCCTTGTCACACACAGAATATGCTCCATATTCATTTTCTACCTGGTATTATAAAAAATTAATTTTATATAAATAATTTAATATTTGTAAGTAGATTTGCGCAGGCAGTAACTATGGTATTAAATAATGTCGTTATACCTGCACCATTATTATAGGACCACCATTGCCGTAAAAGTAATCCTTCATTCTAGGCATTAGAACGGAGAACCACTTCATTACTTCAGTTTTGTAATCCGGATCACTTTGACGAACCGCAATTCGTGGATATTTTTTGAAGAGCCAGTAAGGATGTCCACCCTGCGATTTACATAAAAAACTTTTTTAATTTCTGCGAAGTTATTTATGCAGTGATTCAAAACTTTTACAGCATTCGCTGAGATTATGATTTTCTAAGTACTTTAAAGTACTTTACATCATACATATTATAGGTAAACAGTAAAGTTCTAGCCAAACTACCATTTCGTAAAGAAGCATTATATATTTTTAATAAGGTCTTTATAAATAAGTATAGAAAAACAGAAGTAGCTTTTAAATTATGTACACTACTTAAAATATGTTTTTTTATTTGTTTACGTCATAGAGCAACTCTAATACGAGTTTTTCGAAAGATTATGAATCGAGAAAATAAATATATGGGCCCTTTTAGTTTAGATATTTTCAAAATTTTATAAGGTAGGGCATAAATTTCTGTTTCTAGCTTCTGGTTAGAATGCATTCATGAAATATTTGCTCCAACAAGAATGCAAATATGAATATTATTTTGTGTTATTTATTCCACTCACATTATCCCTTTCCGCGCAAATGTAAGGACCCGGTCTTAATATAACGTACAAGTTTTCCTCTTGAGCAATTTTTATAAATTCTTCAATGTTTGCAATGTCATCAAATTTATACACACCGTCCTTTGGATTATGAAGTGACCATTCTACATATCTAAAAATAATACAAATTTATTAAGAATTAATTGAGTAATTAATTTAACGCTGAGTAAATAAAGATTTTCACTCACGTGTCTACAGCATTTAGACCTGCAGCTCTCATTGTTTGAAGTCTAGTTCTCCACGTTTGTGGTAAAGCGCGAAAATAATGAAATGATCCAGAAACATACCGGAAAGGTTTTCCGTCCATTAAAAATGTATTCGCTTCATAATCAACTGCAAACGTTCTATTGTTCTGTAAAAAAGAAGCAACAAATTAAAAAAATCAATGAGTACTTTTAAAACGAATGTTTCCATAAGTAATTACCAAGAAAATCTGAGATAATCATGTGAACATGTAAAGAGTATTTAATTCACAGAATTTGGCTTGAAAATTTTAATAGACGAGGTAATAAAAGCATGTTAATAAAAGCATGTTTGAAGAAATAATTTATTATAACATGTGTTTTACCGTAGTGCTTATTTAGTATTCTGTGATTGTGATTTATGAGCACAATGCTCGTTACTGGTTAAAATTGGAAAAATTTCTTTAACCAGTATCGAGCACCCTGAAAATGTTGAGGCATTCTATTAATATTGCAAAAAATCATGCCGTATTCAGAAGAAACTTTGCTACGTGCATTGGATAAATTTAAGGCTGGAGGCCCGAAAAAAAGCATTAAAAGTAAATATAATATTCCATGGAGGACACATCAGGACGAAAAAGCGATCCTTTGGTCCTTCGTCAATTCTATCAGACGAGGAAAAAAGAAAAATTTGTAACTGGGTGATGAACAATAAAAAAAAGGGATTTCATCGATGTAGGCAGATTTGTAAAGGATGGTTAATCTATTTCCACTTAACACTATTTAAGGACAACATTGCGGAGAAAAATGATATGACTTTTCGCCATTCATAAATAGCCCTTTGAACTGTGACCGGCCACAAGTGCAAAAGTATATCCTGCGAACATTAAACGATGGTTTTCAGCAGATCCAAAATATACTTTGAAATAAGAAAAATTTCATAAATATTTTTATCGAACCGCGAAGAAGAAGAAAACAAAACGCATATTTTTTTTCCGCGGCAGCTGCTTGCAATTACTAAATTTGGCGGTTTACTATTTAGAGTCTCTTTGATCGAGTAATATAGTTTCCTTCTTTTAAAAAGCTTCTTTCAATGCTTTGTTCTCTTTGCATGAATTAAGATTTAAAGTATATTAATAAGGATATTGTTAATTTTTATTTATTTTTAGGCATAAACAAGAAGTAGGTACTTGATATTCAGGTACTTTTTCAGAATACATTAATTATTTACTTAACCTGCTAAAACCGGAACATGAAATTCGCAAATTGGTTCATTAAGAGAGATTTATTTATTTGATACTTTTCTAAAAAAGTTAATTTTTCCTCAGAAAGAACTCAGACTTCCTCTTTTTTTTTTGTTATATTCTCGTAAGAGACTTGCTTCGTGATTTGAATGAACTAAAAAGTTTGCATTGCAAATAGTACGACATCCGTGTCTGTCTCAGAAATGCAAAAGGTAGGGGTTTTGGGTTAATCGTTTTCCTTCTCGCGAAGCGCACTCTTCGCAGTGGAGGAGCTACATCAAAAAGAGTTTGTTGAGAAGGAGTACATTATTTCGGCTCAAATTGCTGGGAAACCAGAAAACTAGCAGCTTCCCAAGCGAATCTCTATAGCCCCCGCCGAGCTCAAGAAATTCAGTCACTCGAAGAAGGTTAGCCGAGAATCTCCCTCTGGTTCTGGGCTAAAAAATGACTCCAAAAATTATAAGAAGAGATATTTTCTATTCCATACAACCTCATGCAGGCCCGACCACTCCCTCCTACACTCTCTTTTTCCAAATAGCATCTGTTGGAACTCGAAGAATTTTCGCTGGAATCAATTTCTTGAATTATTTCGATATTTTCAACTGGGAGACCATAACCAGATCCGCCGCCGCGTGTTTCAAACAATTTGCCAGTTCCCGCCATCTCTAGACTTCTCGTATTAACCGCGAAAAGTGTGAAGTCCGATTGCTTCTCCGAAGAAAACCGCCCGAGCGATAAAGGAATGCCTTTTCCCCTTATAATGTCTAAAAACGGTGTAAGCGGCTCTCTGCTGACGCCAGAAGTGGTCAGTCAGATGAGTGGTCAAGTTTTAATATATTTTACTTGTTGGATTTTAATAGGGGCGCAGATACTAAAGAAAGAAACCGATTTGGTCAGGGTTAAAATCAAGCTGTTGGATCTCGTAGTTGGGGCTTTTCTCTTAAGCTCGCACAGTGAATCACTCATGTTGCGTTTTTTACGTAATAATATAAAAAAAAATAGCCCCCTGGTTATTTTACTTGCCCGAACCGCAACTTTCAAAGATTTACCCTACTTAAGAACATCTTTAAAACATTGAGCTCCATGAAACGACAGGTTGTTTAATAAAAGTTTGATAGCGCGGGGAAGTTGAACGTTTGTTTACCTTTAGTTGAGGTGCAAAAGGAGATCTTAAAATAGATTTTCTCTGATATGGCGTCAGAATTCGTAAATTTGTTTTAAAGTACATACTCAGCTGAGTTATTGCATTTTAAAACAAATCGAATAAATTCAATATCGTAGCATGATTTTGATTTGAATAATTTTATGGGGTTTTCGTTGCCTAGCCCAATTTAAAAGGAAATTAAACTGCTTTACCTTCAGGTAAAAAAGAAAAGAAGCCGCGAATTATAGGCTGAAGGCTGAAATAAAGACAATTTTGGCATAATAATACGTGCATACGGATCTATAAATAATAAATGTAAATAAGATATCTACATAAATATTGTATGGTATGATAACATTTTGTGGTCAGTTAGGAAGGTAAGAGTTATGAAATATTATAAATGATTTTTAATAACCTATCATATTTATGTATATTAATTTACTATCTACGAATTATTACGCACTCGGTCATTTGGGTAGTAACTTCTAATAAAAGTAAGAATTTCGAGATATTGGATTTATTTACTACATCCAACGAATTCCTTTTTTCGGGTTTGGTTTCCGAAAGAATAAAGAAAAACAAATAAGAATCAACCACGTGAGACAATGATGAGATTGCAATTTTTCTTTTTGAAATCCAATACCCATTAGCCATTGCTTCAATATTAAAAATAACTTAATTTTAATTCTGCCATCAGTTTTATTAACGTATTTTTATCATATGCATTAATATTGCTTTCTATTTTTCAATTTGAAATTCATTGCAAAATTCCTCTAGTTTGTTAATTCTCAACTTTTGTATGGAGACAAGTAAAGGTGCAAATATAATTCGAAGTAACACGTGTCTTAACACAATCCAATGTAGGAGCTCATTAAACTTGAATTTACGTTAACACTCATATCAAGCTGAATAAATAAAAATCAACTGTTTCTTTCGGATTATATAAAACCCTGTAATTTTCATCACCAAGTTAGATTGTGAAAATGTTTCGATTAAGTGTAATTTTGTCGGTTTTAGCTTGTGCTTTTTCAATTCCTTTCCCCAATGAGAACAAACGCTTGCCGGTTCCTTGGATTGCCCAAGGATTTACAGCGAAACCCGGTCAAATTCCATATCAACTTAACCTGGAACAGGAAAACGATAGCCGATGTGGAGCCGTTTTAATTTCTAACGACATTGCTCTAACTGCCGCACATTGCACTTACATGGAATTGCCATCGTCTTTTAAAGTAATCGCTGGAACTACTTATCGAACTGAACACGATGGAGCCGCGGTGGTTTCCGTTGATCGTATTGTAGAACATCCAAAGTACAATGATCTTACTCAGGAGTTCGACGTTGCAGTCTTATTTTTGTCCAAAAAGTTAACGTACACTAAAACAGTGAGCGCCATAGCTCTTGCCAATGCCGATGAAAGAATCCCTGAAGGTGCCATAGCTACAGTAAGCGGATGGGGCTATGAGGACGATATAAACGATAAACCAGAAAATCTGAAATTTGATAATCAGGCCATTTGGGAAGAATCCAAGTGCCATGCCTTCGTGGCACAATATGACCCATTCGAAGGACCTATTTTTTGCAGTGGCGACAAAACTAAATCTGCTGGTCCTTGTTCTGGTGACTCTGGAGGCCCTCTCGTTTATAAAAACAAATTATTTGGTATTGCTTCCATTGGATATGGCTGCGGTGTAGCACCAAATGTATTCGCAAGTGTTCCTGGACTCCGAAGTTGGATAGCTAGTGTTACTAAAATTTAAATTTAACGCCTCCGTTTTCAAAGTTTTATTTAGCTTTTTCAATGTATTATTACAAAAACGCTAATATGCAGCTTTTTTGAACAATATTTAATTAAACAAAGTCAATATGCATAGTAGAATATATCCATTACTTAATATAATATTACCTACTAGATGTTTTGTGTTTTGTATCATGATTAATAAAGAATATTTCACAATATTTTTGAATATTTTTATGAAGTCATTCAGGTTCAGGAACATGGCTCATCCCTTTGATTACGTTTTTAGAAAAGTATTTTTTTAACTTTGTGCTATCTTAAGATGTTAAGAAAAGCGGATTTTTTTTTTTAATTGCGGCTTTGAAAAGTTCAAATGCTATATGACCTAATTCCTGTAGAGGATGTTTATTAAACAAAGTTCATTTTAGATCTTCGTTTCGAAATGAATGAAAGGAAGTTGCACATTATTAATCACCATAATTTAATCTCAGTTTAACATTTTCGTTTTCCTTTATTAAATTTGAATGATTAGAATAAAGTTGCGATGAAAATCGACTCATATTTTGTTCGAATATTGTTTCCTAATAAAACAAAAATTGTTAGGGATTGATTCCGAAGAAATCATTTTATTTTTGATACCATAGCCATTAAAATATTGAGACATCATGATTTTACCCCTTCTAAGAACCAGGTAACAACAAGGTTTGATTTGTGGTTGCAAAATGACGCGCTATTCGTTACTTGGGCTTGGACCTGGTTATGAGTAACACCTATTTAGACCTTAACGAAACACCCTGTATATATCCTTTTCAAGACATGCTTTAAGTTAACTTCCTAAATTCCCTTTTAGATGTTAAGAAATGCGCTATTTATGTATTAAAAATTATGCAAAATATTAGTTCTGAAATAGCCATGTTTCCATTGTTTTTAGTTAAAAAGTCCTATATTTATCTTTCTGTAACTAATAAGACAATTATGTTGTGACCAAAGGCTAGTAGAAGTAGGCCCTTCAATATTTTATTATTCGATATATTCAACCACTAACTTTACGAAAATCATAAATACTTGAAAATTTTTCATTTAATGAAATCTTACTTTTGTTTCTATGCAAACTTCGGTCTCCCGATGTACGTAAATTTGTTCCCAACCACCTATCTAAACAGATTTGAGCACAACAACAGCTGCTTAATCATAGTTTATCAAATATTTATCTTCCGTACAGGCGATTTGTTATACATATATTGCAGTACATAATTAAGAGCAGCTAGTGAGAGTGCAAATTTCGAAATGTTTGGTCTTATCGTTAAACTGTCGCTCGTATTTTGCGTTACGGCAATCCCTTCACCAATCACTGGAGGAGAAAACGCTGTAGATGCTCAAATCCCTTATCAACTTAATTTGCAAAAGCAGAAAAAAACCACATGTGGCGCTGTTTTGATTGCAAGAAAAATTGCATTAACTGCAGGTCACTGCACTTTCGAAGTTCCCGTGTACTCTCTGAGTGTAATCGCAGCGACCCTTGAGCAATATGATGAAGGTGTAACGATCAAAGTCGACCGTAAAGAGGAACATCCACGATACCACTTTAAAGACAATCTCTACGACATTTCCATTTTGTTCTTAAAGAAACCGTTTACACTTGGTTCTAGAATACAAACTATCGATCTTCCAGGCCCAAACGAAGTAATTCCAGCTGGCGCGTTTGCCACAGTAAGTGGGTGGGGATTGGATAAAGAAGGCGGCGAATTTACAATTGATTTAAAATTTGCAAAAATTCCCATTTGGGAGCATTCTGAATGTTACAAGGCTCTGCTGAACATCAAGTCGCCAGTTTACTGTGGCGGTTATAAAAGTGGGAAAATTAACGCTTGCGTTGGGGATTCAGGAGGACCTTTAGTTTATAATAATAAATTATTTGGTCTTGTTTCATTTGGATTTGGCTGTGGCAAACCCAATAAACCTGCTGTTTATACAAACGTGGCTGCGCATCGCACGTGGATTAAAAAGATTGCTAATATTTAATGTCGTCTACAATAAAATTTTATACTAAGGGTATCTTTGATTGTTTTTTTTATATTGTAAAGCACTGCTTTTAGAAATGAAGGAACGAAAAAACTTAGTTGGTCTTTGTTTCAAATAAATAACTATAAGAATTAAGCATGAAGAATAAATAGAACCTACACTAAAAATTGAATTTCATCTTCAAAGAGTTTATATGAAAAGATTTGGTTTTTCTAATAATAAATAAAATTGTATAAATAAAATATAAATACATATATCAAATAAATATAGGTAGTCACAGCCAAGTATTCATAGGGAAAAAGTTCAGTATTACGTAATATTGATCACCACCAGGTTTTAAATTTAACTTTCGTGTAATAGCATTTCTATTCAATTTTCAAGGACAAAATAATTTAAATTTCTAAATTGTTGGTGATCCAATTTTTTCAAATCTCAGACAAAAGCAAATTATATAACAATGTTGCTTAAATTTTGGCGGCAAAAATTTTCCTCGATATCGAATTGAACTTTCAAAGTCTTTGTTGCTTAGCAAAAACAATTGAACAAATAAATCCAATGCCATGGCTGAAAATGATCAATGAGTAGATAATGTTTCAAAATTGACCGATCATTGTTAGGGTGAAAGTCATTGAGTAAATCTTTCTAAATTCTCAGCTGAGTACATAAGAACATCTTACAAAATTTCAATTCTAAGGGTATAAAAGCAGAAAACTGTTCCCAGAAAATTAGGTAGTCAAAATGTTTCGGTTATTAGTGTTGTCTATAGTTCTAATTGGCGTTTTGTCAAGTCCTGCCAGACGGGGACGTTTGCCACTTCCTTTTATCGCTGGAGGCGATTTTGCGAATCTGAACCAATTCCCGTATCTGCTTAATTTGCAATACAACGGACGTCACCGATGCGGAGCAGTTCTGGTTGCACCCAATATTGCAATAACTGCAGCCCATTGCATATACAAACAGGACGTATCATCGTATATCGCAGTTGCTGGCACTATTCATCAAACGCAGGATACTCAAGGTGTAGCATCATCTGTTGAACGCATCGAAACACATCCTAAGTACGATGATTTAACCCTAGAATTCGATATAGCCATTCTGTTTTTGGCTAAGAAATTCCCCTTAAGTAACAGAATAGCTCCTGTTCAACTTCCAAAGGCCAATGAAGTAATTCCTGAATACGCCATTGCCACAACAGCTGGATGGGGATACGAAGATTTGGTTAAGAAATCAGAGTTTTTGAAATTTATTAATATCCTTATTTGGAGCAAATCCGAATGCAAAAAAGTTTTGAGGAATTATGAAATATTTGATGGACCTGCTTACTGTAGCGGCGTAAAAGGAGTCTTAAACAATGCTTGTGCTGGAGATTCTGGTGGTCCTTTAGTGTACAAAAACAAATTATTTGGAATTGTATCAATAGGGCAATATTGCAGTTCGACGCCAAGTATTTATACCGATGTAGCTGCTGTTCGCGACTGGATTGCCACCGTAGCAAACATTTAAATTGATAAATCCAGCATGTTAGAAATGTTCATAAATTATATAAGTTATTGTTAAAAATTAAAAATA
Organism: Machimus atricapillus; assembly: GCA_933228815.1. Taxonomy (NCBI): domain Eukaryota; kingdom Metazoa; phylum Arthropoda; class Insecta; order Diptera; family Asilidae; genus Machimus; species Machimus atricapillus. The sequence continues at coordinate 27,483,357 of OW121788.1, read as the reverse complement.
CATCACTTTTTCAATAATTTCGAATGTAATCAGTACTAACATTTTTTAATAATATGTAAATGGAGAAATTGAGACCCGTTTTGAAGGGACTATAAAATATACGACGTTATCAAAACCATAAAAAACTTTACCTACATACTATTCAATTTTCAGAGTCCTTTCCTGTTATAGATCTGCAAATTAGGGCTAAATAGACGCCGAAATTTTTGGTTTAAGGTTTTGTCATAATTTTCATCAAAGCCCTCATTTAACAAAAATTATTTTCTTTATTTTCCTCTTCAATACCATTTTTAGTTTTTACTAGTTTTTTAGAATAAAAAATAAAATAGTAACCTATTTGCATTTTTGTAAATAGCTTGCAATAAATTTTTATTTTATCTGAGAGGATAAAACCTTAAATTTAAATAGATTCAAATGAAAAAATCTAAGATAAATAATTGCGAAGAAAAATCTAAGTAAGGTTAACTTAACAAGCAAAAGGCATTAGATGCTACTTAAAATTTTCCACCAAAAATTATCATAAAACTAGTAAGAAATTTTGTGCCAAAATTGACACTGTAAGCTGTAGGTATCTATGTACATTCACATAGTCAAAAGCTCAAATGATTCAAATTCAAACTGTTCAAATATAAAGTGGGATGCATCTATGCAAATACGTAGATTCAGAATCGCTGACTTTTGTTTCTGGGCAATGAGATCACAAAGTTAAACGAACTCAGTAACTTGGTCTACAGTATCAAAAAATTATTAAAATGTTTCTCTCTGGAAACAGTGGGATTGTCTTAGACAACATTGAATTCGTTTAAATTTATTTAGAATTTTTGTTGAAACAATTGAAAATGCAGGTTTCATTATAATCCCTTGTGTCGTCATTAACACTATTATTGTTATATAATGTATTTTTACCAAGAATTAATTACTCTTAAAGAGCTATTGAACTTTTACCTTTTCTTCACCATTTAAACCCACAGCTAAAGCAACTGAAATTGTTATAAATAGCACAGCGACAACGGAAATCATTGTCGTCACACACACATGATGTTCTTTTAGAAATTGAAAATTTTTTATTTTTACCATAGTCTAATTAATAACAAAAGTGAACTTTTTCGCGCACCTAAATTATTGTTGACTAACGCGGAAATTCTCGTGGCTTATAAAGTTTTCTCAACGCGTACCGTTTTCATTAGGCAATTAACTTCTAATTACTAGCGATAAATCTGTGCAACTGCTTGCGTTTCACTTACTTGCGAGCACATAACTGCCATTGAAACAACGTTCGGAGCATCGCAACACCTTTGCCTCTAAACAGTGACACCTACTCAGAGGAATAATAAATTTTTACTTTTTGATTTGACCATTGATGAAGCTACATGCAGCGATTTTTGTTTTCTTTTTGGGTCGGTTTTATATTCAAAATGTGCCTCCAAACGACCTTGTCGCATGCGCGCATTGCCGGAAAATAGGCTAGTCGCTTCCTCAGACTTCAACCATATTCTATCTTAAACATCAATCTTTTGAACCTATGAGCAAGTTCTTCAAAAAGCAGCTAGATTTTCAAAAGGTGCTTTAAACAAAGCTTGAAAGATACAACTCCATCAAGAAAGTTGTTTTTATACTGAAATGTGTACTTTACGTTTTTTCGGCTTCTTGCCAACCTCTGATAGATAAATCGTGGGTGACTATTTGGCGGGTCTACATATATTAGATTGCTGTTAAACCTCTTTTTATATTTTAAATTGCAAAAAAAATATTTGAAGTGTGTTAAAGGTTAAAATGTTGGGAGGGGTTTGTAATAACCCGCTTGAAGTTAAATTTTTTGAAATTACTAAATTCAATACAGTGAACAAGTAAATGCATTTATATTTAATATAATAATATTTAATAATAATCTGGAACTGGGAAAAACTTGTCTTCCTTCTTATTCAAACTTAAGGACGGTAACTCTGGCGTAACTAAAGTTTTATTGCGGAAGCTTTCCACGGAAAGGTAAAAAATGCGCCGGTGTGGCAAATGTGGGAGTGCCAGATTTCCATAAAATTTATCAGACCTTAATGTTGTATCTTACCGCCATATCCGTTAATAGATGGAATTATCTAAACGCTTAAACACCTTTTATTTCAAAACTAACTACTTTAACAGAGTACTGAACCAAGGTTGACACTAGCCGCGTTTCTGAGCTGCGTTCCCAGTTCGTTTATATTTTTAATGTTTATCCCAATCCAACGACAGAAAAAAGCGGGCAATAAAGACAGGCTGAAAATTAAAAGAGAAAAACTCTTAAGGTGGAAACAGAGCAAACACCTCAATGTGCCGCCGCCACTGCGATGTCTTCTCTCTTAGCAGAAGAGGCTTGAATTTTCCTCGTTGGAGTTCTCGTCGCTGAGAAATTCGTATCTGTATCTCAGTATCTTCCAAACCTCAAACGCGTGCGGTGGCACAAATTGTCCTCGTCGAACTGATAGTTTAATGTTTGTTTCAAAGTTCCAAAGGAAGTTGGAGATACATATTTAGCGAAATTCCTTGGCAATTCTACGACTATTAAAAATTCAGTGATGTGCTACCCTTGAGTGTAACGTGCTGTGCCACAGGTAGTCCACGAAATATTTTAATTCGAAAGTTCCATAAATGTGATCCAGTATAAAATAGTGATCAGCGCGGAGAGAGATTACCTGAGAGGTTTCGATAGTGCGCTATTAAGTGAACTGAAAAGATTCCGTCGCGAAAATGATTCACATTGGGGAAAGTACATGGAATCTTCGGATTTTCATCACCGACCTTCAGGTGGAGAAGACCCTTCGGGTTAAGGGCGACCTTCACATCGGTGGAGTCATGCTTAAATTGGTCGATCCAGGTAAGATCATTTTGAAGGCACTTCAATTTCCTACTCATTTCCCCATCAGCTTCCTTCCGCGAATTCAAAGACTGAGTAATCGCATAAGCATCAGTCTGAGGGAATTAAATTGAAAAAAAAAAAGGTTTGCCGAGCCAAATCAGGTACACTTGGGCGGAAGGGGGCTGAGTGGAACCTCTTAAAGAAGCCAGAAAGAGACGGCGGCAGGTAAAAGAAGAAAAAGGCACTTTTTGATCGTGCTGTGCATGTGTTTTTGTCAATTCACTCACATTCCGTGTCCGACGCGCTGTGACGCGGCCCAGGAAAAACTCGATCACTCCGCCGCAGCACTTGCTTCTGTGTGTGGGCCGCACTCCGCACGTTCCCACACACTTGCTCTCTTGCGATCGATCCACACGAAGACGAACCAACTTCTTAAGAAGAAGTCGGCATCTCTTAGCAGAGACGGGCTGCCACATGAGATCTTCTGAATCTGAAGATGTTGCATCTTCAGCGTCTCGATCTGTCAGATTCAGATATGATCGCCTTTTGGCCAAAATTCGTCCGTGAGCTACTTTTAACCGGGCCACAGGTTATCTCTCAATTTTGTACAAACACAAGCTTCTTCTGTTTATTCTGAGAAGTTACCTCATACATCGTGTTTTCTTGCCTTAATAAGATTTTGCCATGTAGACAAATTTATCTCATAATTTTAATAACTTCTTGCACCCATCCAATAAAATGTCTAAGATTTTGATGAAGAGCAAAATCAAATATATTTGCTTTATTAGATACTGAAAACATTAATTAATCTTATCTTAAATATTTTATAAATAGGTACAATTGCAAGGTTTTTTTTCGAAACTGAATATATCTTTGTTGCATTGTATCAAATCCTTCCCTACTTACCCATCCTAAACTAATAACAACTATTTCTTGAAATAATGGGATTTCTTACGGAATACTATTTTCGTAGCATTTACGCTAAAAAGCGCAATTGTAAAATTTTGGTTTTGTTTTTGTAAAAAAGAATATGCGTTCATATTTTACTTCTTTTTAATGTTCCGTGTTAAAATTGAGAAACAATTCATTCATTGAAATTTCATTTCAAATTTAGCTCAATCCCAGCTGTGTATACTATTTCAGTACACAAAAATAAAAATAAATTTTATTATCGAAAGGGATATCAAATTAAACCTTGTAAAACGAATTCAAATATTCTATATCTACCTGCATAAACTTTGAAAAAAATTTACAAAAAATATGCATTTTTCCCAAAATTACAAAACAAAAATATTCGAAAAAATTTTAGATTATTTCCGCTGAGGAGTAAATTGAAAATCATTGCAAGTGCATTAGTTATTCGTACTTCATTGATTTTTTTTTAAGTCAGTGGAAAATATTCACCTAACTTTATGCTAGTGGACAGACATTACTTCGTTATGTCCAGTACTGCGATATTTTCGCAAATTATAATTTCTGAAAGATATGAAAATATCAAGAAGAGGGTAATCGCACCTGTGCGAAAGATCTTTAATTATTTTGCTGCAGCCATTGGTCTTTCTCTGGATGTTGTTTGAGTGCATCTGTTTCCGCAAGGCCGTTTAATGACCCACAACTTCTGCAGTCGCTGCTTCACAGGTGGGCAGGGGGAGGGAGCGGGGCAAGAGGTCCATTTCGCAAAATAGAAAATGCCGTCTTGCCGCGAGTCTTCAATCTTCATTTGTGAAGAAGCTCACTTTTGGAGCATTTCTCGCGCATGGGCATTGTAAGGAAAATCGAGTCGACCGCACTTCGCGGCCACCTGATTCCTTCAGGTGCGATTGAGACGGCTCTTCGGATGATTAACGGTGATGAAACCGGCAATTTCCCTCTTGACTTTGATGGAGAGTTGTTATCGTGTGCCAATAAAAAGCCGAGGTTATGACTGAAGATCGGTTTCGTTTCGAACAAGGTAAAAATGCAGTTAGCCGACATCCCTTCACCTCGCGATCGCCGAACGCTTGCACATCGCAGGTCTGGCTGGATTTTCTTGATGCTCGGATCGCAGGGAAGAAAGCAGCAGGCGGAATGCGCGGTTTAATCTGTTTTCTTGACGCGTTCGCCCTGCTTGCTCAGGTGAGGACTAAACGAAAGCCGGAATCTCACTTCTAAGAATTCCCAAGCGCTCCTTGTCCGGCGCTGATCCTTCTTTATGCTGCGGTTCAAGAAAATCCGGCACCCTGTTGTGTCTTTTGTTTTTCATAAACTTTCCTCAAGTTGGTTGGCTTCACTTTCAGATTCAAGGTGTTGTGGTCGTTCCAATTAATCACCCCAACGGACACCGACTTAAATTGTGGGAATTTCAATTTTGTGCGGCTTCAGGGGTTAGGGCCAAATTTTTGGATTAAAATGTTCGTATTATGTTTCGACATGTTGGTAAAGTTATATACAACGTTAAAATAAAAAAGGCCTTCGAAAAATCGAAACCTTAAAAAGTTTACTAGATGTTTAAAATCGGTGGGAAATATGTAAGTTTTGTTTTTCATACTTATCTCTCTATTACTCTTTTAAGATCTCATGCTATTTAATAAAATATGAACCATCGAAATAGGTGAAGTCAACTTAAAAATTAAATTCTGTTGGTTTTTCAAAAGGTTTGCATGTCTTCTTGGAATTAACATCTTAATTTGAATAAATGTATATCCACGACAAAATTCGTTCTCAATCAGAAAATAATTGATTTAGAATTATTTCGGAATTGCTTCTCAGACATTAAAGAATCAATTGTTTTCTAATAGAAAAATATATTTTTTTAAAAGAGTTTTGATTGGTTACGATGCTAGTCAATAGAAAAATTAAAGCTTTTAATTAGAATAAAATCGATAGATCAAAGTACTTCACCTTTTTGAAGTGAATAGTCGAAAATTGCAAACCAATAAATTATTGTTGAGGCAAACATGAAATAGTCGACAAAAGAAAATCCAACAAGCCGCAAATCACATCATTTGTAAATTTGAAATGGGTTCTTTCCGCTTGAACACCTTTCCATAAAATGCATGGTTAACACTCACCTGGGTGACAACCACTCCCTGTGGACTTGAGCATTTAAATCGAACGCCGAAGGACCGCAAAACCGAATTCTACGGTTTCCCTTTAAATTAACCACCAGTGGCCGTTCACTGAGAGGTTTTATTTCTTCAGCTGTGCCCCCAGGGGACCGATTCTTGTCTCAAAACCCAAAAGAAAAAAAAATTAATGCAAAAGACATCTTTCTGCACTGGTACATTTAAAGGGAGGATGAACAGCATCGCATGCATGTGGCCGCAATAACCACAAAACATGACACCGCTGATCGGGATCATTCGCGCAAATTATATATGTAGCATAAATAAGCGATGAGAGTCAGCGCGATGACTCAAAGCTGCAACATACTGTAAAACTGCAAATTAATTTGAAAATGTCGGGAAGCCAGGAAAAGAAAGTCATAAAGATGGCAGAAAAATTATAGGGCCTTTTTTTCAATGTCATGAAGGTCAGATCTTGTACGACACATGCAAATTCCTTTCGCATATGGGCGGGGAGAAAAAGAGTCTGGCGCGACAGCTCCTTTGAATTGCTTGGGACCAGTAAAGCGGGAAAAGTCCCTGTTTTGTTTAAGCATTTTTTGCTTGATCAGTTTCCAAGGGTTTAGGTCCTTGCGAGAGGAAGCACATGCTAAATGCACCCACCATTGGAGTCGGTCTATTTAGCAAGCTGTCATTTGATCTTTATTGTCTGTTTTTTGCTGCTAAAATACTTAATCAAGGGGTATGTAAATACGAATTGGATGCGTTGGTTTTTACATAATTACTCCTCAAAGAAAAGAATAGAGTCCTTTTATGTGTAAAGTTGTTTATATGTTTGTAATTCCATATTTATTTTACATATAAGCAAGAGATTTTATGAAGCTTAACAAAACAGCATTTTTTTTTGTTTATATTGGGAATCGTTTGATTTTAGGGTTAAAAGTTATTTTGCGTGTCTCTCTATATTAGGGGATGATCCTATAACTAATGTCTAGAAGCGTATACTCTAATAAAATTGTTAACTTTATATGAATATGTAAATAAAGAAAACACAAAATTAATATAATCCGAGACACCCTTACAAATTTATGATGTTTCAAAAAGAATATGTGGAATAAATGAACCGATTACATAAAATGGTTATGACCTTATTTCTTTTAACCACAAAAATTTAAAAAGGGTGTGTCGAGTGTGCTAACAATGCCAGGTGAATAATAAAATTAAACAATTAACAAAAGATTGCTTTATAAATACCATCGGTACAAAGAGAGTTATGAGTAGACTAAAGGGTATGCAATTAATCAGACAAATAGTGCGCCCAAACATTGCACTTTGTCGTCAGGGAATTTCTTAGAATTGACTTCGTGTCATTGAAAAAAAAAACTGCATCATGAGCGGGGATGAATCACTCTTTGTCACCAACCAGCCAGAAATACCCATTCACTGAACGCAGCACGGCACGCATGATGTAATTGCGTCTCCTCAGGCCCCGCGGTGAGACTTTTTTGGCACCGCACCCGGACGGATGAAAGTTTTCAACAGTCAACAGTCCTGCGGCCGGCCACGGAGCCAAACTTTTTCTTCTTCGGCTCGTTAATTGACTTTCTTGATAGGCAAATCCGCCGATGGATGACTCACGGATTATTTTCATGCGAAATCCCTGAGAAGCATCACCTCACCACCACTTCACTTCCTTCCCGATTTACAGGGCGCGTCGCGGCTGCGGGCGGCGACGGAGGGGGCGACCATTCGAATTGTTTGCGAACAAAGTTTCTTCGCTTTGGCAGAAAGTTGCGAATTTCTTAAGATTTTTTTGGCTGAAGATGGCTCAGGGGATTTCTTTAGTGATTGCTTTCGAGAACCTGTTGAAACGTCGCTAAAACCTTTTTAGGTAACTATCTACGTGTTGTGTCGGATACTTTTCTTCGTAAGTTCCGTGACTGGAAATAGTTTACAAGCTGGTTAGTGTCCTTCCTTCTTGCAAACGACTTCGAAGCATGACAGGCGCCCTTCCCTGAAGCAGGTGATTTATAAAGATGTATATTGACCTATTAGGCTTTTCATCAGTGAGGTTGAAGGACGGGCCTCTTTTGACTTGCTTATCGTTTTCATCTCTACTATTTACGTATGCTTACTTTATCTTTAAATCATTTCGTTATATGGTAGACAGAAATACAAATAGGTGTGTACGCTTATAGATATCGAACATTAAAGAAGGTAAAAAAATAAATGTCATCTTTTGTCCTAATACAACAAATTTTACATGAGAAATATATTTCTAATAGCAAATTAAAAGGTATAATTTCAACTATAGCTAGTAGTTTAAAATAACTATGTATAGTTTTAAGTAATATTGCATAGGTACCTACGCATAAAAATTGTTTGGAGTTTAAAAGGGATAGTTAAGACTTTACAAATGTCCGTTGAGTGAAATTTTCCTTATACTATTTACAATTAGTATTATATAAATAATAATGAGTAGTGATGATGATCATCATCAAAATTTGAGTGTGCTATACCCAAAGCCTTGTAGAAAGCTAAAATTTGGTATGCAGGCTGGGTTTAGCGTACAAATAACAAGAAAATTAAAAAGTCTTTGATTTCATGTCAAATTTAACATTTGTAGTGGTCATATTTAACGCTGTTAGTTCTAAAAAATTTCAAAATCAAAAATTTTTGAAGCTACATATTTAGATAGATACATAAAAAAAATGTTATGTACTACATAGTGATTTCAGTGATAACAAAGTCGTAATTTATGCTGCAACCATATACATACATTATAAGTACATATTTTTAAAATCGATATTGTTCAAATTCATTAAAGAATTGACTAAATGAACATTGCTTAACCCTAGAAATAATGCTCATTCTTCACACCTCTTTTACATGCAAAGAACATGCTTCAACCAAGAAAAGCTACCCGAATATTGAAGCTTCCTAAAAACCCAAGGGACTCTAGACATTTTCAAGGCCAATGTTAACTAGACTGTCTTAATTTATATTCAGTGCATGTGTCACACCGAATTATTTGTTCTGTTAGAAAAAAACGCTTGAGGTTTCCTTCATAGTGCTGCCGGTGAGGTAGACTAGACTGTAGACAGTGTTTAAATTCTAACAAAGTTTCTAATAAAACACCTTTTCAATGTTTGCTTAATTAAATTTATGTAAATTACCAGACAAGCAGGGGACACCGTCACGAGCATTAACCAACATTTTTGTTTACTCAGAGAAATGAAATATGTATGTATGTTTGTAGTTATGTATATGAAGCTCTGATGGGTCAGCTGATATGAGTTTAGTTTGTTAATTAGAGTTCCATGAAAACTAAATTTTCATTGTCCTCGGACACTGAGTCAGTACCAGAGGTGAGTATGGCCAGTCTTTCACCTACTGCCCCAATTATTGGGTACCAGCTAGTAAAATCCTTTTTACACAAATCGATTTCGGCTAGCCATTGATACCTCCTTGATTGTCTTCGTAATTGATTTTTGTCCCCTTTATAGTGGAATTTCTTGCTGAAAAGGGCTGAGCACTAGCCCCGCATGATTCGCCCCTAACTAATGGCTCAATTGCGTGACCATAAAATGCGGGTGTGGCTCCGGGGGTTATTGGCTTTCCTCGGTGGTGTCGACTAAGAATTTCTCTTTCCAAATGGAAAGGGTGGGTCATAGAAATGAATAAACTGAAGCGATTTCTTGATGCTGGTCAGGGTTTACGCAGGCAGCTGAAATAATTTTAGACTACCAACTGTGCTGTGCTGACTGTTTGCTTGGTGGATTCGTGGATTACGGCTGGTCGATTTGCTGACCAGAAATTTGAAGGGTAAAATCAATAGTGTTGGGTGCGCTTAAATGGGCCGCTTAATTGCTTTACCAGCTGGAAGTAGTTGCAAAGATACCAACACAATCTGGACAGGGATTACGTTTTAAGAACTTCTTATGGGACTTATGGAACTAATATTGAAAAAAGTATATTTTGAAAGTGAACATGTCTTAATAGAATTATGATATGTAGCACACAGCATTTTATTGACCACAAATATGTACATATACCAAATTGGGAAAATTACATGCTTATGTATAGTAAGGATGTTTTGTTTTTTACTTTTTAATAATTATTATCTTAAAAGCTAGACACGACTGTAATGTGTAAACAAATTTTGTGCATATTTTGAAAGAAATTGTTTTCAAAATATGCACAAAAGATCGAAAAAATAAAAAAGCCTCTGCCATATGTAACATACATATGAATGTATAACAGATAGAATTTCTGCTCATTCGGTTGAACTCTTTTCATCCACTTTTTCTACCTGACGGAACATATCTACATAAACATATGCGTGAAATAACCTAGAGTCTAGACGGGTACAGTTGAATGAATGTTTGATAAATGATCGTTCAACCCGATTTTCATTTATTGCATGCATGACAGACGGACGGCAAACTTCATTCAAGTCGACAATTTTTTATAGGATACGATTGATATAGCAATATTAAGTTTAGAAAAATTTTCGCAAACTATTAAACGCTTGATTTATTAAAAATAAATTAATCATTTTAACCATTTAATCTGCAGCAGTTTATCTGGACAGAATTAGGCCTTTTACTTTATAATCAGTTCAACTCTAATTTCCAAACGTAATATGTTTTAATATCCTTTAGATTTCTAAAATGATAATCTTTAACGTGTTTGACAAATTCCTGATAAAATTCGAATACAGCTCATTCATTGATAAGATTAGATTTATACCAACGGCTGATGACACTCCTTGCCGGTAGCCTGGTTGTTTTTTAAATTCATCTTTCAGGCTACATACATAGGTTATCTATGGTTGTTTGCGCCGGAAACGAAAGTCTTCTTTTCATCGTAAATGCGCCTCAATTTTCAAGTACAACTGTTTGTTTACGCATTAAATTCCGCAGAATCTAAATGAACGTTAGTAACGACATTAAGTGCAAACATACAAGCTTACGTTATATGCTCGTGATATATGATATCCACTTACCAGGTTATATTTAGCGTTATCAGAGCTCCTTTATCAGTGCCTTCATTTTAGCATGAAATCATGATCGTTATGATAAGGTTAGTCTCAATTTTCGCAAATAGTTCTATATTTTCTAAAAGTTATCTGTGTTCATAAAAATAATTTGGACACAGCCACCGTGACCGCATAAAAAGATAACCTTTGTAGAGTGTTTTGAAGATCATCAGTAAATGTACCTATGATGTCATAAACCGAAATTGGCGCACAAATATTTCATTGCCGCTGTTAAATCGAGACTTATAATAAATTTTATCTGTTCTTGCCCTATGTGTTCATCATTTTAATACATGTGTGTGGTTGTTTGCTGTCGCGATCAGGAATCGTTTATTTGTCTCGTCTTAAGCGATCTTTTTGTGTGTCTCCGTCCATTGGTTTCTTAGACGTTTAGCGCTGAAAACTCGTTTTCAGGGAGCAGCTAGAGGCGGTAAATCGTTGCAACCTTGATGACGCCATTTCTGTCCCACCGTATGGACACCATCGGCGATCTGTGCGCTTTTTTTCCAGCCTCCGCAATTCGCGAGAACATTCATTGACCGTTTTTCAAGTTTTCCTCTATATTCGTTTGAGAAGTAATTAAAATTTAGCTCCAAGAACATGTGGAGAATTGCGAAATCGACCGTATCTTATAATTTAATGGACTGGCAATATTTAGGTGAAACATGAGCGCCTACATGCTGCACTTGAGTATAAATAGTACCGCGCACGAGATTGTACGTAACGAAAATATCTTGTTGCAATTGCGACTTACGTAATCCATCTCATTGATACGAGTAGCGGCAGATTCACACAACACTTTAACCGATGCTAGAATAAAAATAATTTGAGATATTATTCGAAAATATCGAAACGGAAATGACGAATGAAGCATGTTGTAAATTACAGATTTGATTATCAAATTAAATAGGAATTTACTGAAAAAATATTTGGTCAACAACTTATCCACTATAAATGTCTCTATAACGTGTTCCACTCAGACTAGAAAAAATAATTTGGAAATTTTTTAAGTGTCAGATTGATAAGGTAACGAATTAATTTATAAGTATGTAACAACTTCTATTTTCATTTGTTGATACATATGTGAAGAGCCACCAGACTTGTTATTCTTATCTGCAAGTAGGGTACTTATATTGCTCTAGTACGTGAAGTAAATATTATCAATCCACCTTGAGATTTCTGGCGCCTGACTCCATAAAAGGTTTTCAAGATTTCTGACGTGATTAAATTTTAATGTATATCCTAAGGGGGTATGATAATATTGAATCTCATTACAGCAAAATTCAAACTAATTTGTGTGTGTAGTACAAGGCTGCAAAATGTCACATTAATAAACTCCGAATCATGTAAAATAAATTTTTTAAAATGATTACCAACCTTCCATGAATAGTTCTCGACGAATAAACTTCATGATATATTTAAAAAAGGATAGCGTTAGCCTTTTACATAAATTTAGATAAATAAACTTTTTCATACTATCTAAGCGATTTTTTAAAAGAAAATGAAACGGCAATATCCCTTTCATTCTTGAATATCACAAACTGATAGTCGTGATAATCTCTTTTTTTCCGGTTTATTTTTGTCAATTTAATCCGGATATTACCCAACAATCGAAAATGCTCTCAAGCAAATCAATGAAACAACGATCGTTTAGAATTTAAAAACTTAATTAACGTAAACGTTGACTTGAGTTAAGAGCACTCACTGTTTCCGGAAATGTGATGTTATCACAAATAGCCCCACGTACGCACTTCTATGTATATGCGTACCAACAAATCGTTATCAGGGCGAGGGAAATATCGCGTGCACGTGTTCAAAATAAGATGCAATGCAGTCATGCATCAAAACTGCACGCAAAGTACTTAGATGCAATTGCAATTTAGATCCGTTTCAAATGAATATTTTATTGATATTCTCGGATAATTAAATCCATTGGAGTGCGATGTCTCGTTCGAGCCGCCTTCAGGAAATAATGTGTCCGCTCTTAGTGTGCGGCACCAATGAGTCGGTAAACAACACGCCTCCGGATATCCTGAAGAAAACCCGAAAAAGATCCACGATCGTCTGGGCTTGGGGTTCAGAATGCAAAAGGTCTGTCTTGAGGAGGTCTTTCTCAAAATAAAGACAGCAAAAAGGAAGGAAGGGCCCGACAGAAATTTTATCTCTTCATGAATATTTAACATTCATCTCATCCCATACTGAGAGAATTTCGCTGGAGCAATAAATGATTCTGCCTGATTTGAAAATAAACCGCGCAACCAGAATATTCGTAATTACTAATTAGGGGGTTTATGCATGCAGTTCCCCACTGCAATTCTTCACAGCTCAGCAGAGTGTTCTGGCATTGCTTGAATTCCTCGGCGGCTGTATGTTTACATGAAAATTCTTGAGTGCTTACTCGTCCGACTTTTCAATGCGAAGAAAATTTGTCTTGGGTTGCTTTCAGTAGTTTGCCCTTTTTCAACTCTCGGGCAATATTTCGCGGTGCTTATCCAGACTACGTAAAGTAAATATTTACTTTATGCGCAATGAAACGTTGTCTTCACTTAAAATTGCTTCACGTGGAGCAGTGAAATCAGAATTTGCTAATTTATAGCACAGAGAACAGAGGCAATTTGTTACCAAAGGGAACTGGTGTTTCAGAAATAGATACCTTAATATTATAATTTGTTTTTCTCTTTATTACGGTACGTCTAAAAATGGAAAGAAATGTGATACTATGTGTAACCTAAAGCACGTATGTAGATTTCCTTCAAAATCTCTTATTTGTAATCCGCTTGTCAAATGATCATCTCATTATAAGTAGGTACTACACTCTGCCCTTGTTTATAAAATTTAATATGTTTGCGCTTTTGCAACAGCGTAAAAAGTGTTATAGAATATATGTTTGAATATCAATTTAAAAATAGTTGGAAAAATGCAATACACACCTTTTGAGAGTGAACTTAAAAATAAGTTGTAATGTTATAACTTAACTTTGATAATTTAATGAAATTACAGTTATTGAATATCCAATCTTTACATAAGATGTCTTTCTATTTGATGGTTGAATCAGATTTAAAGAAAACTTTCACCATCTCAGTTCTTATAATTTAATGTTTAATGCACTTTGTTTCCCCTTAAAGAAGTGTTTTTTATTTGTTTTGTTATAGTCATTTTTCTTTCGGAGATAAAACCCTGGCGTCATTTTGTCGACCTCGTGGGGGACCAATTCTGTATAACGATACTAAGACAAAGTTCGAAAGCCAATCAAATCGTCAATCACTGCTTTAGCTTAGGGAGGCCGTTTCTTAGTAGAACAGGGAAATATTTTGTAAAAAGTTCGAAATTAAAAAAATCGTGCTAGAAACCTCCAACAAACACCGCTTTAGAATTGTGATTTTTCATGAATATGTTACGAAGTTAAAAATAGAATTTCACTGCAATCGTGATGGATCGAAAAATGAGGGACGCCTCCTGAAAATTTTCAATCAGACCGGAACTCGTCGAAGCTGCACCGCTGACGTGAAACGAGCGCAGTACGTTGGCAGTATCCCACAGGAACAGAGGAGGAAAACCGATGGGATGGGTGCAACGAGTCATTAAGTGCATTCAAACGAAGGCTTTGAGGGAAAACACGTGCTGTCAAGTGCCCCATGCGCCCTGCCCTGCAGAGAAGCTTTAGTTTCTCCCTTTTTTTTTTCAAGAGATCCCGACTTATCCAAGGGAATCGACCTCTTCTACGAGGCAACAAAGAGCAGCGAAAATAAACACCACAGGGAACGAGGCAGTTGAAACGGTTGGGACAGCCTCCATAAAATGCAAGTTATTAATTATTAACTTCAGCTCCTGTGGCTCTTCAGGGTAAAATTCACCGTAAATTACCACAAATTAAGCAAAACTGTTTTCTTTCAAGATTTCTGGTATTTTTCATAGCCCCTAGTCTCCTTACTGTACGCACACTAATTCTCTCTAAGATATTTAGCGTATAATTAACAAGACTTAGATGAGCTAGACGTGCTTAACGACTTATTTGGGCTGCCGCAAAAGTTAGTTAAGAAACAAAGCATTTTATCCAATCAAGTGACTATGGTCCAAAGTTTAAAGATTTGTTTGTATAAAATTAATTACTCTAACTAGTTATTTGGAAGGTCACTATTTTCCAAATTTATAATCGTAATGGTACCTACCAAGTTGAAAACTTGAATTGTAACGTATAAACAAAAAAAAAAGTTATGTGTTTTTTTTTGGCATTATTCTATAGAACACTTGTATGTATTTGATCATTTGATCTTCATACTCAAATCTGTCGCAGAAATAAATAAAAGAGAAATATGTGCATGCAACAATAGCTGCAGGTATACCTATAAAAAGTCCAGCAAAATTTTAAAATAAATTTGAAAATATAATAATAACTCGGTGTATATAAAACCAGCCACCACAAAAAAGGAAATCTCTTCCAGCGCAACTAATGTACTTTAAATAGCCGTGACGTCTCAAATTGCCAATTACTGCTCGTAATAGCACTTAAAAACATCGAAAGGAACTGGGGAGTTAATCGCATTATCCGACACTTACACGGCCTCGAGAACGTCTGCAATCGCTAATCGCAACAAATAGCTGGCGATGCGATGGTGCAGAATCTCAGGATGGACCGGATACCCTCGTAATAGCAGATGACATTAGCCAACAGCTTAATCCGATGTAAGTGTCGCCTCAATTAGAGGTGTTGGGCGCATCTCCCGGAGGACATTTGGCTATTTGTCTATTTTGCAATCTCCCCTGGACTCCATGAAAAAATTATAGAAAACCGCGAGCAAAATGGACGTTGATTTAGCAAAGAGGGCTTGATCATGTTGTCAGCTGGAAATTAAATGTCGAGTTGTTGGTGCTGGTGCACTTATAGAACGTGGTGAGGCCATTGAGCCAGATTAAGTGATGACCAAATGACGATGATCAAACAAGTGATGCAATTGAACTAGTTGCAAAAATGGCAAACGCAGGCAACTGATGGCAATTAAGATCAATTAGAATTTGCGGTGGTTATGTAGGTGCTGTCGCGTAGTTTGATGAACTTTATAAAAAGGTTTTGAAAAAGATAATTTCATTCAACATTAAATTTAGCCTAAAAAGAATACATTTTATCAAGGATTTATTTTTTGTTTGTTGTTTGTTACAAATTACTTTAATCTGCTTTGATAGTAATTTAATTCCAAGTTAAACAACACTTTGTCTACGTACTTGATTTATAGGTACGTTTGTACTTTACATTCCTTTTTCTGCGATAAGCGCTATGTTTAGCTGATTTAGCTCTCATCATAATTTCAACATATTGTGTACATATGCAACTACATATATACATATATTTAAATTAAGATTAAATTTTTTAGGCATGTTCTTATAAATTCGCGTCATTAAGGCAACATTTTTATTACCAAAATTTGTTAAAATTGGTACATGCAAACAATATATGTATGTACCTACATAATAGAGATGATATTATGTATGAGTATGTACATGTCTAAATTCCTCTCTTTTATTTTTATTTTATTTTTTATGTTTTGTATGTATATTCTCAAAGAAATCATATAAGAAACCTGGTCTCATATTATTATTCTCTAAGAATTCAAAAAAACAAAAAAAAAAATCATATCGCCATTTCTAGAGCAATGACTTGAGCAAGTTAACTTTTATTAAACAAAACAATGGTGAGGAATGACGGAAATGTTGCAATATAACACCACAAATTGCAAATATTTCTTTAGATAAACGAATCTCGCGGAGGCTGAGCTCTGTTTACAGTCTACGTAGGCTGTCAAAAAAAAAAGGTAGATAGAAAGAAAAAATACAAAAGACCTCGTGGTGCGCTCCTCGCCTCCATATATAAAACAAACTTAAGCCGGATTCAGATAAGAGAAATTCCAGAAGTGCGCGGATTAGCGCGAGTCTTTTATGGCTTTCTTCATCTCCCTTATTTTACGACGTCGAAAACATCGCCCCAACTAAAAGGCCGCAACAAAGTCTAATTGAAATTTAATGAATGGCAATTAGAACAGTCGCATGGAATGCGATAATCCATTCTTCGCGGTCTCTAAAGCCAGGTTTTTAATGATTGGAATTTTATCACCAGATAAGAATCGCAACAGAGGATGAGTCGTCCGCCAGACAGGTGGGTAGACGCTGAACGCCTAGCTCCGATCTGGAAAGTATATATATAAATATTTGTTCTGTGTTCGGTTTTCCTTGGCTCATACTTTTTATGTATTTAAGTTGCCTTCAATTTCAAGTTCTCATATCTCAGGCAATCATCAGCCAGTCTAAAATTGCGTTTGGGATTTATGGCAGGCAACTTTTGTCACTCTACCTGTCCGCATTAAAATTAGCCGCCCCCGCATTGAGCATACATAGCGCTTGCGAGTTATTAGATACTTTCCAACATGTCTTAGGTTCAGGTTTTTGCGACTGACAGTGAAAATTTACTGGGAATTACTTTATGTGCGAATGCGGAGATTATGCTGCGGTGCCCCCATTTATGCTACCGGAGGTGTTGTGATTTTGTATTTTCCATTTCTGCCATAAGCAATAGTTGATAGGCTAGCATAGGTGCACTCGGTTTATTGAGGAATGTAGCGATTTTAATTCTCAAAGAGAACATGTACATATAAAGTCCGTGGGAAATGCAGTTTCAAGCACAATTTTGTTACAAAATATATTAAATATTAGTTTCAATATTCCGAATACCATATCCGATATCGATATTGAATATAAATTGATTGAAACTATAGCTTAATAAATTTTATTAAGTCTATGTTAAAAAAGGTACATTATCGTGCCATTTTAAATGGAGAGGAGGGAAAATGGGTTATGTGTCTTCTCAAAATCACTGATTAGGACATTCTATAATCATGATATCATTATACTATGAAGATTTCTTCAAACGAATGCTCCTCTGCCAAGCTTACCAAAAAAGTCTGAATTTCAAGAATTAACGAATATGTCAATCATATGAAAGCCGAAAGCGCCGCGACGCCTATTACGAACCTGTCCAAGCCCACTTTCGGGCATCGGTTTCGCTAAAAATTAAAGACCAGCTTTCGCAGACACACATAAAAGAAAACATCCGGCACAACCAAAGGTAATCTTCCCACAGCGCCCAATCTTGATCTCCTTGTTGCAAAATCTTCGATAGAAAATTCGCGATCTCAAGATGCAATTGCGTCATAGGCAATTTCTGTGCCGCACAAATCGGCGGCGACTAGCTGCGAAGCGAAAACTTGGACGGCCTACAAAATTTAGCTGAAACAGAGGCTGCGTTCGTTACTCGAAATTGGTGCTCATTTTAGGCATTGGAAAAACGACTCCAGGTGTGTGGGTGTTATTTCTTGAGATTGTGCTGATTTACCTTTGCGGGATCGCGTGCTCGTTGCGAACACCTTGTGCGAGTCGCGGAGAGAACTCGACAACGCAACGCAACTTTTTGCTGGAGGTTGTTAACGAGTTGTTTACATTTCAAAATCGGTAGGCAATTTATAAGATGTCATTTTGCCGCTCCCGTAAAAGGGAGAACGCATAGTCAAGGAAAAAGGGTGACGCCAGCTTATTTTATATCAAAATGAGTTCAACAACCAAGCGACTGTTGTTGAGCTCATCAGCGGTGATGTTGATCGCGATGCGGCAGCAGCTGAGCACATGTTTGCACGCAAAGAATTTTTTTTTTATTGTATTTACACAATATTTGTCGCGAATTTCAAATCGATATCAAATGAATCACATTAATATCGCTTACATTCGAACCTAAATAGCACGCTATCACGTTTTCCTCCTCGAATATCCAAACTTATCGCATTCGCGTTTTCTTCCATGAAAGATAATGACTAACGCCTTCTGGCGACTCTAGCGTCTATCTAAGATACAATTGCGCTGGATAGAAATAAAACAGGAAAAGTACCCGAGGGTGGGAATATGTGCAATTTTGCGCAAAACAGACAAATTGAAATAAAATCTCTTCTAGCCCTTGTTCGCTTTTTTTGCTCGCTTTCCCGGAAACATCATTTTACTATAGTTAGAGGGAAAAAATTGGCGCGGACGGATTAAATTTCCTCTGCAAATGATGATGATGACGATGGTGATGCAACTGGTCAGTAGACACTCCTCCTTTGTGCTCCAGCGATGGATGCTGCAGTCTGCGCCCTGCACCCAGCCGGCATCTGGCGTTTGAAAGAGATAAATTGGGGCGATAGCTGCGAAATGAGAACTGATACAACAAATGGCCAGCGCCTTCGGCATCTGCTTTTGGGAACGCGAATTTGATGCCAATGCACAAATGCTTCGTTAATCGGATTTTCTAGGATTTTAATGAATTCCTATTTTATTTTTGCTTTGATTAATTAATACTGAATAGTACAATATTGTCAAAAGTATACAAAGTTTGTTGGCACTATTCGCCATAATGCGTCTGGTGCCTTCAAGATTTCGAAGTTTCAGCCAAGTAGTCGCTGTAATTAAGATGTTTCATCATTAAATTATTGGACATTGCTGCTACTGATGAGGATGCTGACCCCAATCTCGGCAATTTTTTTTTTACTTAGGTACATACATTATCTATTTTTACATTTTGAGTTTCTACTTAACAATAAATATATAAGATTATTGCAGCACCTTAGTCATTATCTTTCAAAAGGATGAACATACGAAAATTCAGCCTCGCAATATAAATTCGAATTTTTCCCATTTGTAATGAAGGCCAGTTTGCTGATTAAAAGCCTAATGCTTTACATTTTGCAATTTAAAAAATTATGGATAGAGATCAGGATTTTATCTTACTGATACTCGAAATGGTAGATACAGTTTGAAAAAAGTGCTTTATCGACAAACACGAAACACCTGAAGGAACATGAATTCTTCGAAACCTGTTCTCGAATATCCCAGTGAGAATATATAAAATAGTTCTAATACAGGAAATGCCAACCTACTCTCCATGACACCAACGAGTTCAGTTATCAAATCATCGAAAACACATCCCATTAGCTACCATGCTAAACAAAATAAACCTCTTAAGGCGCTAAATGTACGAGGTCTTGTCACAGAAACTAGTCTGGGAATTTAAGCGATAAACTTGTGATCTTTACACTGATTGACTTAGAAAACTCGATTACTTTCTGGTTAAGTTCAGAGCGGCCGGCGCGGCGACTCCATCGACCGAGGAGCGTTATTATTACACTCGAAACCACTTCCACTTTCGAGATCATTGAGGTTCTTTACTGGCTGCAATTTACCGTCCATCAATTGGCCGACCTCGTTGGCCGCAACTCCTTTTGTTTTATGCTATTTTCTTACGATTTATTGTTTATAAGTCGAACGTATCGATAGTCACCCAGTTTGCATATTTCTGCATAAATAGAAATAAATGAGGATACTATTTTTCTAAGAGAAATATGGATAATGGTGTTTTATTATTTTTATTAACTTCTGCTATAGTTTGCATAATTTTATTCACAATTCTGGATTCTCTTCTGATAGTACCGACTTCAAAGATCTTTTTAAGTTCTTTTTTGATTTACATATCTACTAAAGGAAATTAGTCCGCAAAATTGTAATGTGCAAATAATTCATTGGATGCAGTACTTGCTCTAGAAATTATCGCAACGCTATAAATACCCTAGCGATTGATTATTTCTCTTATAAATTCTGGGAAACAGAAAATCGACTTGAGTCCAATCCTGTCTAAAAAGAAAAAGCGAATATACTGATCAACGGAGTTATTTATAGTTTTCGAGCTGGCGCCTTCTTGAAATAAAATAAGACTTGGTCGGAGATAATCAGGTAAGTGAGATTAGACCGGCGCGGTGTCTCCAGGCTGTAAGTTCTCTCAGTATACGCGCAGACGTTATTTTTTTCCTTTTTTCATGTACTTGAAGCAATTGCAGAAGCACTTGTATCTATTTAAAAAATAAAAAAAAAGTAAAATCTTAAGTGAAATCGGGAATGGAAGTTCTGATCCCCTAAAGAGGCACAGTGTAGCACTACCTAACAGATGTAGCAGAGGCATTTTATGATTTCATTTGTTTTTCGAATTTTATTATGTCATCGGGGCAAGTGAGATAATCTGCGAGAAGCGCTTAAATTTGCATACTACAACAGAACACAGTCTAGGGATTCAAACGAATCTATATTTTGAAGACCACTCGGGTGATATGAGATGAAAATAGAATGCACGCAAGGTCAAAGACGTAATTTTTTCATTTAGTTTTTCGTGGGATTAAAGGGAAGGCCACATGGGCTGGAGTTAATACATCCGTTCATAATTAAGAAAAATTAAGTTTTGTACTTACAATTAGAAACGGTTAAAGCTAATTCGTTTCAGTTTTGTTTGATTATGATCGCTTCTGTACCCAATTCCATGTACATATACATTTATTTTATTTAAGAACTGGCAATTTTATAGATGTATTCCGTCTAGATGAGCTTATTTTAGACTTAAAACGTGTTTTTCTTGTCAGAAAATGTTACCTACATGATTTATTAGTCTGTTTACTCTGAGGTGACATGAGAATTTGAAAAAAAATGTATATGTATGTTACATTATATTGCGCTGCATAGATAAACTAGTTAATAAGTGGAGCAATTTTCAGACGAATTAAGTTTTAAAAAAATCGATCTTAATCTTTTTTTTTTCTATATTAAAATCTAGACTGACCTTTTACAGATTTTTTTTTTAGAAGAAGAAATATTGAGTTTAACATATTTTTTGCTTTTTGATATTGCTTAAAGTTGAAAATTAGATCAATTTTCAACTTTTACCCTTTTCATAATAGTAGCAGAAGCTTTGTTGGAAACATCTTTGAATAGTTTTAAACATTTCAAAATAAAAAATAAATTAGTAAAAGTATAATAGTATAGTAAGTAGTTACCGAAACAATCACAATTTTAATTTGCAACAGTTTCTAATTCTAACTCATGCACATTAACAAACAATGTGATGAGAAAATTACAAAACATTTGCGTGAAAATTTTCTAGCAGAGTCAGAGAAAGGACGCAATAGTTCAAAAGCGTCTGAATTGAATCTTTGAAGATTTACGTCATCATTTTTAACCACTCAGAGCTACGTATGTACACTTAGAATTCGCCAATTAAAACCGGAAAAAATTCCATAATTAAGTGCGGCTAATTTTGGATACCCAGCACATTCTGGGGCAGAAGCATATGTATGTGGGACTAATTTCTAAAGAAGATCCAACCACGCAATCCCACAAAGCTCTCCTTCCTCGGCCGCGGAGATATGGTTCACTTAATTAATTCGCTTGCCGCTCTAATTGACCGTGATCAACGCGGAGCAATAGAAGCCCTTGACAGAGGTTCTCTCCATATTAATTGAGAATTGTGAAATCTTTTTATTAAATCTGACTGAACAGACTGAATTTTCTCAGAACACTGTACGTTTCCCATTCAGTTTCTTATACCAAAGTCAAGATATTAATTGAAGGCTGTTAACATTTTCGTAACAACTGCAAAGTTCCTCAAGTGGCAGTGGATTGGTTGGAAGTAAACTGAAATGGAAGGCTATTTTAATGTAGTAAATTTTTCTCATTGAATTGAATTAGAAAAGTAAGACAAACAGAAATAGGAACTACAAACTTTTATTGATTTCATTTTAGATTTTTAAGCAATTTAAGATAGAGTCTAAATGTAAATATAAGCTTCAAGTATTATAGGTAGGTACTACACTTTTCATGACAAAACATTTTTAAAGTAGAAAGATTTCAAAACTACACTTTCAAATAAGTAAATTATTGGAATTATTAAATTTTCATATACAGTGTCTCAAAGCAACATTTTACAAAAGATTCATATATGTATGTATTCGTGTAAAAGTGATGAAAATGGAGAACCTTTTCGGAGTAAATTGATCGAAATAATTGATTATACTGGCATCAACACTCGTCTAATTTAAGTTAATTGTTAGTAATGGTCTCTTTTTAAGCTCATATGGTGTTTGTTCGGGACTACCCTTTCGCTTCATATAAACGCTTTTATTAACAAAGTGCCCACACAAAAACAAATTCATTTCAATTAAAATGAGTTCATCCAATCAGCGTTCACACCAACATAAACAATTTTCATGATTTCATGATATTTTAATTCCAGTTTTACACTTATTGTAACTTCGCTCCTTTAGCATTTATTAAGTGAATTTTTTTTAAAGAAAGTTGTATTATTTTGTAAATTTAAACGTTTACCTTTCACTCGTAAATATCAAACAGTAAATAAGATATGTTTTTACTACCATATTATAGTCTCAATCCCAATTATCATATTCGGAAATATCATAAACGTATATTCATTTTATTTCCGTAAATTTTATGGGTGCTGCATTTTCCGAGAACAAGTTTTACATGATATAAAGCTAATGCCGCGTAGTCGTAAACTTAATAACATGGAAACTGCTGCCCATTTGCGGAGTGGTTTAATGAGCTGGTCTTTCGGCACCTTCATTTATTATGGCCAATTTCCCTTCCAAAAATATTAAAATTTTTCACGTAGCACTGATTTTACCTTTCGTGATCGCAGCCGAATTAAATGGAGCGAAATTTTTATAACCTTTCAACAATTTAGGAGCTTGCTAACTCCTAAACTGTGCCATAACGAAGCGTAGTGACTAGATAATTTTGAATCCTACCTCCCACAGTAAAATGTTAGTCTTTTATCTGAAATTGTGACTAATGGAATGTTGGGCATGTTAGTCATTTGCAAGACTATCTTCAGCTGGGTGTGATAAACGGCCTGGATATCTGGAATCAGTACGCTTTCTGGAAATTATAATATTTTCTAACGCCTACATTCTCTGTCCACCGATTGTGCTGAATACGTCTCCATCTGCTCTGTGGAGAATACAATTTGCAGTTTCAGGTCTCATCAAATATCATACTTCAAAAGAAAAATAGCTTTCTGCTTTTATTACGTCTATGTTCTGAGAAAATACTCCCAATCTGGGTTAAGAATACCGAACTAGAATTATCTGACTTCTAAAAATATTTCGGAGTAGGTGTTTTAAAGGACAACAGGCTTGTGGTTGAGCGACTTTTTGGCACTGGATCAAATGGCCGATGTAAATTCAGGTTTATTAATATTTCGCCGCTTTGTTTTGCTCTTTCTATTATTTGACTTCGCGAAATTGTATTTTCTGTTTATATTTACATTGGCTGGCCGAAGACTGACTTATGTCGTGGATTTCAGGTGTTATTTTCTTGATGACGGATTGATCCAAGAAATTAAATTGCTTCTACTGATGGAAATGTCTAGGATAAAATTAATATATGTAGTAAATAAATTTCACAACTGTCCTAAATGGTGTCATTTTATTTATGAGTGACATTATTCATTGGATTGAGCAATTTTAACTTCTTTCTGTTATTAATTAAGCTATATCTTATTTAAAAGATTGTGTCCATTCATTAATAGAAAAAATCCCAGTCTAAAGAACTTGCTTGCTATTTATTAATAACTTTACCCTAACCGCAGCTTGTTCTTGTTGTCGAGTTCGCAAATTAGTTAATTAATTGCTTCCCTACAACCTTTTTATTGTTTGCTTCTCCATACGGAGACCACTTGAAAATCAAATTTAAAGTATTTGATTCCTTTGAAGTTGCCGCAAAGGGACCATTCAAATTAACTGCTGAAACTTGGAAAATAAAAATAAATACATACCACCAGAACACAGTCTAATTTTTCTTTTATTCTGTTTTTACGAGCATCAGGTTTCTGGTTTAATACAATTTGCTGTTTTCTGATTAGAAACCAGCTTGAATCTTGAATTGTCTACAAATGGTTCTTATCGGGTATTGAATCAGAAGGAGAAATCTTATGGTTTTCTTCGTTTGCTAATATTCCCAAGCCGATCTTTGACACACTCCTACTTGGTAGGCGGTTAAAAGTTACTCCAGGTCGATGCCAGCGACTGTTCTATTGTTTTCACCCAGCATCATGTGGTCGTAATCTGAGACAATCGAGTGCAAAAGGAAAGCCAAGTTGCGCAGACGTTTGAATTGAGTCACAAACAAAAGGTTAAGGTGATCGATCTTGCGATCGTTAATCTTTCATTCGCGCAATTTTTCTTACAGTCTTCTAGTTGCAACATATGTACATGTATAGCATATGTGCCTCTTTTTCCTCCTACGACATAATGTCTTATAATTTTCATGCTTCATTAAATTTTTGTCCACTTTAGAAGTAAGACTGTGCGACATTTTTTGTCGTAGAGTTTAAACAACTAGAAGGGTAAACTGCATATCCATTTGTGGACTACAATTGGCCATTTGTTTAAAATTTAATATGAAAAGGAAGAAACGATTGGATCGAATTGGATAGAAAACTTGGACCTCCGAGTAACTAGTATTGCCCTCTAAATTATGTTTCTCATCACGATTACCAAATAAAAGGAAATCTGAATTGCAAAAACGAGACTCGTCTCCGGTAGTGGAATGAGAATAGTCTATACAAGTATATTATACATACGATCGTACATATATGCGAATTCCGTTTTTAGCATAGCCTTTCTTGCTTGTAGGATGACGCAGGCAATATAAAAACTTTCTTCCGTTCGCATAAATCAGCTGCAGGCGCCATACCACCGACATATATGATGATCAGCAATGTCCATTTGGACACATATGCCGCCGACGTCGTCGTCTAAGTCGTTGACGCGCGTCTGAGAAAATAAATAGAGGCGAAGCGGTGGAACCGACGCATGGGCTTATGCTTGAGTTCTTAAAAGCATAGCCAATTAGCCACATACATATCGCGATAAAATACCCTCGAATTTCAAGCAGAATACAAATTGACACCAATTGGCGGGGCAGTCTAGCGATCAATTGCCCCGAACGTGCTGCGGCCCCGACTGAATTCCCTCTTGTGATTTAACAGCAATTATTTGTGCTTACGTGAATCTTTCTTATCTTGCAGAACTCCCTAAGGACTGGTCAGACCATGCGCTCTGGTGGCCGGCAAAAAACATATGGCTAACTAGAACTAGATCGACACTGGACCAGGTTGGAGTACATGCGGACTGTATGCTTCATTTCACTCCTATGCACAAGATTTTGAGAGTTCAGGTAAATATCTATATCGATTTTATATTTGGTATTTCGTACTAAAAAGACATATTTAGAATTCAGTTTTAACAAATTAAAAACAAAATATTTGTATGTATAGTGAGGAAAGTATTATGTGAACTGTTTTGCATTCGGTTCTTTTCTACCCTATATCAAACGTTTAAACCTGGTTTTCTCAAAAACTATTTTTGTCAAAAATTTTCTGGTATTCGCATATAATTCTTGTAATGATTAAACTTTATTTACAATCAATAGAAAGTCAAAGTATGTATTTTCAAAAAAGGGAATATTTCTTTTTTTTTTGATCTTACATAATTCACTTGGCGAACAAAAACTTCAAATACATATCAAAATAGAAGTGTACCTATATAGCAAAAGCAAACAAACATCGCACCAGTATTTATTTAGAAGGTCCAACTATTTTTGGACTTACTATAGTGTCTGAATGTGAAAAGTAAGTAGGGATAAAATGTAATTCATTCTCATAGCACAGTCTGCCTTATAGGGACTGAACTGAAGCGAAACTGAGATACGTATCATTCTGATGATCGTACTCGAAGCAAAATATGTAAATCATATTCCCATAAATAGTAATCAATAAAATACATATCAGAAATGTTTGCGGAAAACATTCAAAAATTGTGCAAGTGGACCAAGATCTTCACAGTAAGCTAGCATAAATTGCTCATAAAGTCAAAGTGCTTAAAAATTCTAAATTTGCCTTCACTTCCTGCATTTTTCCCTGCATGAAATTGAAATAGTCACGCGGCACCATAATCGGTCAGTTCGGATGAAGAACTGCCCTGAGCACGTGTGACGCCTTCACTCCGCGGGTTCGGCCGCGTCGGAAGCCTACAAAAAGCGATCTAGCCTCGTTCCAAATAAACGCACTCCCTTCCCTGGGTTCGTGGAATTTATCGCAGACGTGATTCTATTTCCAGGTTAGCGGCTAAAACAGAATAAATGCATGCGTACATATTTCCTGGAGGAGGATGCGTTCGCTTAAATAAACAGTGTCCGGGATTCGTCAACATTGGTCGACTTTTAATGCTTATTTGCTTCCGGGATCACCGGTAGCTTACTGAAATTTTTATCGCCACCACCTGCAACGCTGTTTAATTAAAAGAACGTTTCAGCGCGAAGAAAACGATTTTTATCGCTTAGGTTTTACTTCTAATCCCCCCCGCCCAGGTATCCAAGTAGAATTTTCACACTTTTAGTCGAGGCCTAATTAGGTTTTAAATTTTCAACTGGCCAAACCAGCGTTTGATCGCGTAAAAACAAGTCGCAATTCGACTTGCTCCCATTGAACTTTCCTACTTATAGTTATGCTGTTTGTATGTTTATATGTTTGTAAGTACGGACAGAGCTGCGCGCGTTGGCCGGCGTTGTCGCCTAAAAATATTGGGTTCGTGGAATGCACTCGACCCAAGTCTAGAAGCCCACGTGCTCTGACTTTTCTTGAACATAATCCGCAGACATTACCCAATCCATAAACAAAGCACAGTATGCTGGGTACGATTTTAGGCTTATCCCGCCACATGTTTCGCTAATTATCCGCCAGCGTCGAGAACTGGTTCTATCTACTTGGACGCAGCAAATGTTAATTGAAGTGATTTGTTGCTTGCGCCAACTACGGCGGCGCGGCGGCGGTCGTCTTAGTACCTTATACCAAGTGCATGGGCGGTTTCGAATTTTCGCATACCAATAGGTTTTTCCTTCACCCTACCTCTTTTGCTTGAAAAGCCGACAAGATCGTATAAGATAAGCCTTAAGTCGACTTCAGTTCACACCTGAATTTCAAGAATTCATTTGCATGATTTATTGAGTAATATTTCTTAAGCAATCAGGAAAAAGTCAAGTGGGTGTAGGTGTTGCTCGGCCTGTTGAATGTGCAGCATCGCAGGTTTTGTAAACATAAAAGTGACACTCTGATGCACTTTGATTGACACTTTCAACCTGAAATACGTACTATTACTGTTGAAAGAGGTTTCTCTTCTCCAACCCAAACTGCTAGGGATTTGGGCTCGACTGAAGTGGCTCAAACACAAAAGTGATTATATTTAATAGCATTTGGGAAGGGCCTGCAGTATAATTAAAAACCAGAAAATATGTTTTAACTTACAGTCTTCCTCGAACACATCGTTTAATATTCTTTGAAGCAACTATTTATTATCCACCACCTGGCTGAATTTACCTTCTGTACGTTTCGTTAAATACTCAGCCTACACAATAAATTTTAAGTGCTTCTGATAAAACGAAGCTTACTTCTTTCTATATTTAGTGAAAGGAAATGAATGAACACCTCTTAAATGCTTTATTTATGCATTCATACTGATTGCCATTAATGGAATTGTTTTGCAGTTATTTCATTGTTTAGCTGATAGACTTATTCACGCACGATTTGCATTTGACGTTATTAAAATTATCTAAAAAAATTTTCTGCATAGGTAGAGTTATTGATTTGATTGATTGATAATTTTTTCAAACCAAAGAAATTGCTGCCTTTACTCAAAAATTTCCAAACATAGACATTAGTCTGAAAAATGGAAGTGTTGAATATTTTTTAACTATGTATATTTAATTCAATTTCCAAATTCTAATACTGACGGTTTTCATTTTATTTCTAAATCTTATTCAGCTTCCAGATCTTCGATACCTCGACTGTCGAGTAGACTACTCTATAAAAACGTTTGCAGCTGTTGTGAATTTATGCAAAGACCTAGACATACGCCATCCTGAAGAATTGTCGCTTTGCAAACCCCTAGAGCCAGAGCATCTTAAAAAGAACTACTCCCAGTTTCCAAAGTTAAGAATAATCATCCCAGATGAAAATGGTACTACCTACCTGCAGCCAGCACCAGACACAAATTCCTTCATTCCGGTGAACACATTCAACGGAAGTTGCGGCAGCTTGGATAAAACCCATAATGGCACATTTTCGTGTGCCCCAGTGCAACAGACACCAAGAAGGACACCACAACAGAGCACGCCAATAAGTTCACCAACAGGAGTATGATTCTTGGTTTTTAAACTATGCGAAATTGTGTATTAAAGTTTTCCTTTTTTTTAGACTTGGAAGCACAGTTCGAATGGCTACACCACTTTCGATTCATCCTCCAGTCTCGGAGATTTCCAAGATAATCTCGCTTCTAGTCCTCGGGCACCCAGTCCAGATGTCCGAAACAGGATGGTGCGACCAAAAACGCTGGTGGAGCGTGCCCGCATGAACATCGGTTGGCTCGATTCGTCGCTCTCAATTATGGAACAGGGAATCAGGGAGTTCGACACTCTCTGTCTTCGGTTCAAGTACTTCACATTCTTTGATTTGAACCCCAAGTACGATCAAGTGAGGATTAACCAACTGTACGAACAAGCCAAGTGGGCAATTCTGAACGAAGAGATCGATTGCACAGAGGAGGAGATGCTAATGTTTGCTGCTCTCCAGGTAGAAATAGTTAGATTTATTCGGAAACGAATTATTAAATTGAATTTCTGTCGATAGTTCCAAATTGGACACCAAAGCGAACTCCAACAACCAGATTCAGGCATAGACACATCTAGTGTGGAAAATGGTACTGATGACGACATTGATGCTGCACTTAGCGAACTGCAGATAACATTGGAGGGACCAAACGCACAAACACAAGTCGGAAATATAACGAAAATTCCGGAACTTACAGACTACTTACGATTTTTAAAGTAAGTTTTTTATGCACCGCTGAAGTAACTTTTTAAGTTTATGTTTGAATTGCTGCTGAATTTTTTCAATTTAAATGTGTATGTGTAAAATTTAAATATTAATTAGGTAGAGAAAAGCATAGAGACCTAAAAATCTTCTACAAAAATCAGGAATTATAACAAAGCCTAATGGATCAAACTATTTCTGATTTCTAATTTCATATCTACGATAAAAATTTGGATATTGAGGGGCTTTTGTAGGAAAACATTTATTCAAAGAAAAGCGATTATTTTTCTATTTTCATTTTTAATTGAAGTATAATAAAATAATAATAGAGTAAATTTTGTTTTTAAGAGGATTAACATATTCTTTTATTCTAAATGAGTGGTTTAATTTACTATTGGCTCAGTTTTATGTACTAGCGCAAAAACAACACCCTAAAAGTTAAACAAAATTAAAAAATACTTTTTCTTTCTAGACCAAAAAGGTTTACGATGAAGGGGTACAAACGCTATTTCTTCTCCTACCGCGACCTCCATCTGTACCTTTTCAAAAGCGCTGAGGAGTCTCGTCGAGGGGCACCCTCCGTTGTGATAAATCTCCGAGGATGCGAAGTCACACCAGAGGTGAATATCTCACACGGAAAGTTCAGCATAAAACTTGAAGTGCCTCCAGAAGGTAAAAATGGTCCGAATAGCGAAATGTGGATTCGGTGTGAAAACGAGGACCAATACGCGAAGTGGATGGCTGCATGCCGACTAGCTTCGAAGGGGCGCTCCCTAGCCGACAGTTCTTACGACAGCGAAGTCGCCAGCATAAAATCCTTCCTGAATATGCAGAAGCCTGCCCACGAGCCGGCAGTTAGTGTGAATCCGGGATCAATCGATCCCAACGATTATTTGGCCCCAAGGATTCTGAAGAAGTTGCGGGGTAGGGCTGTTCAGAGGATACTTGAGGCCCACGCAAATGTGAAAAATCTCTCCCTCGTGGAGGCGAAACTGAAATTCATCGAAGCTTGGCAAAGTCTTCCAGACTTTGGTGTTACGCTATTTGTTATTAAATTCGATGGACAGAAAAAAGAGGAGCTGCTGGGCGTTGCACCCAATCGAATAATGAAAATGGACATCAGCACTGGGGACCACCTCAAAACATGGCGGTATAACACAATGAAAGTGAGTAAATCAACAAAATTTAAAGACTATCACTCAATTAAATTCGTCCTGTTTGTTTTTTTATTTATTTATAAATTAAAGAGAACATACAAAATTTTAATTGTAAAGTTGGCTTAAGTATCAAACATTAATTTTAATGTTATTTGGATAATTAATAATAAATTTATATTTTCAGGCATGGAATGTTAACTGGGGTATCAAATGCATGATGATTCAGTTCCAGGACGGAAACATTGTCTTCTCGTGCCTCTCAGCAGACTGCAAAGTTGTGCACGAGTTCATCGGTGGCTACATTTTCATGTCAATGCGATCAAAGGAGACCAATCAGACCCTCAACGAGGAAATGTTTCACAAATTGACAGGCGGATGGGTTTGATCGTGTCACCCAAGCGTCTTTTTAATTCTGTTTTAAATGTTAATTTATTTACACTTAATTGTAATTTTATAAAAACTGTAAATATTAACAAATTTGCCTTCAGTGCTCTGTGAGACTGTTTAATGTTTCGCTAGAAAATGACGCCCTTAACTGAACGGTTCGTTCAATTCTGATCTTTCTGATTCTTTTATCCTTCTCAAGGAGTATTGCCCTTTTAAATACTGCTATAAATTTTAAATGTGCCTATTTAAAAAATACTTCAAAGATATTTTACTTGAAGATAAACGAAAAACAATTTAAGAATTTTTACTTTTTACCATATTTATCTAAAAGTGCAATTTTAATGCATGCTAGTGCGTTAAAGGTCCAGGAGCACAACTATAAAAATTTTTAATAGAGGAAGATTCTGCTAGAAGACGATATTCTTTAACAATAAGTTAAAATCTTTAACGGCAAAGCAAAGCAAACAGAAGGGACATATTAACAATAACTTAGAAGTTACGTTGTAAGCCAAGATAAATTTAAGTTATGAAACTAAGCGAGACTTGTTGAACCAAGCGCAGTCCGCTTTCGAATTTGTTTACACTCGAAAGTCATTCGACGAGCGAAAATTCGGTGTTAATTGTGTAGCTCTCGTTCGCCTATTGAGAGGAATAAAACTAATCGCAGCAAAATATATTTTTTAAATAATTTTTTCCCCCGAAAAAGAGATGTGTTTCTGCAAATGCAAAAAGTCAAAATATTTAAGTAACCCGAGTTAACAGTTAATATTTTTTTTCTTTTTTGTAATTTCGATGTATATAAACTGTTATGTAATAATATAACGAATAAAAACGAAAATAAATGTTAATAAATATAAAAAAAAACTCGAGTTTTGTTGGTTGGTTTTAAGCACTACTATAAATAGGTAGAGGCAGGATTCAATGATGAAGCGAATAAAATCAGTTTTTCTATAAATTTGTGACTTCATTTATTATGATTAAAACCTATCCCAATTTTGAAACATAAAAATAATAATAATTTTCTTTATTTTCTCCACAGGAACCGATCGCTCGGGATCAGGACTATGGTAGCAGAAATTTAACCCTGGAAATATCCGAGGAAGAAACTTTCAGCCGAAGTGTCCCACCTGCTTTAATAAAATCAAGAAAATACATATGTTAAAATTATTATTACAATTGCATAAATGTTCGTTTTGTAAAAATGTTAGTTTAATAAATGTAAGTAAATACTCAAATTTATTAAGTTCAATTAAAACTATTGCAAATTTGTAAAATAAACAAATATGTATTTAACATAATCTGTAACTTTTTATTTACCGTCCCCTTCTTTTTCTATTCCAAAGAATTTTCAGAAATTAGAATTCTTTCATTTCATAAAATATTAAGGAAAAAAAAACATAATGGCAATTTTCCATCGTAGCCCGAAAATGTCGGGGCGGGGCGTTAAACCAAATAAAATAAAATCATAATTAAAAATCGCTGCCCGCTTGGAGATTTTATTTCTTTCTATTTGTCGCCTACAGAATGCGTGTGAGAATTCACTCACACACACACAGAACCTCATGTGGCCCTCTGGCGTCCTGCCCCCTTGTCCAAAAGCCAAAAAATTCCGCTCAGCCGATTCCAAAACTTCGAAAATTCGACCAGGAGCACCAGGCGCCCAGAAATCGCAGCAGGCAAATTCCAACCTCAAAAAGTGCCGGCGAAAAAGGGCAAAACAAAAATAAAATACGTCACAACACGACGAAAAATCGCCGATCCCCCGAAGAGCGTCAGCCGAACAATTTACCCACATTCCCACATGCGGCATGCACTACACGAATACGTGTGACGCACACCACCGCATGCGTCACTCAGCAAGAAGGCAAAATTCCACTCGGCCGGTCTAAAAATCGACCAGGAGCACCAGGCGCCCAGAAACCGTAGCAGGCAAATTCTGACGTAAAAAAGCGACAGAAAAAAGAACAAAACAAAATAAAATTGTCCGATGACGCGAATGACGTCAGAAGGGGAAGGATGAGATTCATGGCGGCCGCCTACAGAGCCTGCAAAAGAGCAGAGCAGATTCTGTTTACAAACAGCCCAAAAATGTAAACAAGAACAATAACAAAGAGCGCCATCTGGCCCCTGCTGCGGTTTCTGGGCTCCTGTTGCTAAAATCGGATTTTGCTGCACGGTCGCCCGGCCAGGCACCGATCGGCAAAATCCGATTTTAGCAACAGGAGCCCAGAAACGATAGTAGGGGAAATCCGGGCCAAAAAATTCCCAGAACTTCCCCTGCGTGACGTCAAATTTCCCAAAACAAACCAAGGCCACGCCTCCTTCTGAACACAACTTTCCCCTGCCATGGCCGACTGAAAACAAAAACATTCTCATTTTGATCAAGTAAAAACATGAAAAATGGCTGAAAGGAGACATGGAAATTCTACTTTTCAGAAATCTTGCACCTCAGAAATTCAATAAAAAATACAACACCAATTTATTTCAATTTTTATTCACTAATTTCTTGAACAATTTTAACAAATTGTTTTCTTAAAATTATTTGTTTGACAAAAAGTGGCTGGCCGCTACTCCTGGTGCTGCTCCTTTCAAGTGACGAAAACTCCGCAATCCGCCAGAAGACGTGCTCCAAGCTTTTCACGGTCGTATTTTCTGCAGAAAAAACACGTCTATAATTTTTCAATTAATTTAATTCTTGCGAAAAGCAAGCAGACCGAATTACGCGACGAAAATTACTCGCATCCCGGCGGCCCGCGATCAGCTAAATGTCAAAACAAATTCAATATGGCGGCCTCAAATCGGGGAAATCTTGAGGCTATTTCAGAAATCAGCTACTACAGTACCCCTGCGTTTGTCGCATTCACTCCACTTTTAGTGGATAGGGGGAATTTTTATCGCCATTTCACTCAAGCGAATTTTAAACTCTTGCCGTACCACCTCACACATTCTATGTCACAAAAATTGGATAGCCATAAGAAAAAAAAAAAGTAAACAAAAAACGCTCTAATCGTTATTTAACTTATCAAGTATTATTTTTTCCAAAATTTATTTAAAAAATAAATAAATAAAAATGATGTCCTGGGTATAGTTAAAGTAATTTTGGCACAATTTCAATTTTGATAACATTTTTTTTTAATTAATTGAATATCTCTGACTAAAATTTACTAGTGCAAATATCCATAGATATTTTGCAAAACGCAATGTATATTATTAAAATTATAATAGCAATTCATAAAAATGTAATTTTTTAAAATAATTGAAAGTTCGAAATCGATTACATGTAGAAATTAGCAAGCTCAGGAATTATTCCTCAGTGCATCATTACCCAATTTTTTTAAACATTTTATTAAAGAATAAAAGTTATTTCTTATCTAGAAATATAATTTCTTTTTCTATAGGGCTGCTGGAAAGTGGTTATAATATAGAATTTAGTATTTTACTTATGATACATATAATATGCCTTAAAGGTCTGTTTTAGAAGATTTGGTGTTTTAAATTTGAATTTTATAAATAACATTAAAAATATGCAGCAAACTTATGTGTTACAAAAATTTACGAATTTACTACACAATTTTACTAATTCTTCGATTGTGTAGGTAAAATTTAATTTGGAAAACTGCATAAATTGTGTGACAACGTTTTAAATTATTTTATTTAATTTTTAGTGTGTTAAGTGGGGTACTGCTGATAAGAGAACTCATTCCGTAAGCAAATTTTATAATTGTACGTAATTAACTGATTTATATAAAAGTTAAGGATTTTTGAGTTGTGTTACAAATTCGTTCAAAAGGCCTTTATCATTTAAAACCTTGTATTGTAAGACCTTCGTTGCAGCTAAAAGTTTTATTAGTTGGTATGTATGATCAAATTATGTTTTTTTTAATTTTTCGATCCGTTGTTTGTCCAAAACATGCAGGAACATTTTTATTTTTGGAACCATAATCTAAAGAAAACGTTCTATAAAAGAGATATTCGAGGTAAAATTGTTGCAGATCAGTGTTGCGACCAACTTCTTAAATCGATAAAAAAAATTAATATGTAGTATGAATTTGGTATCACACCTATGATAAAACAAAAAGTATCTACCTGCATATTATATGAATAAGCTCGCAAGATGCGCGGTATCAGACGAAATCTTTCAATTATATTCACATACTCGAAACCCTCGAACTCGGACTGATTTATTTTGTCTATGACACGCCTGCAGGGGAAGAAAAAGAAAAAAGCAAATTACAATATAAATTACATTAATATTTTAATAATTCCGCCACACAAAATATTTTGGATGTCTCGAATATACATTGATCTTATGATTCTTATATTTAGTTAAGTAAAGAAACATTTTTGAAAAGCAATGCCTTAAAGCCTTACTACGGTTACAACTACCAAGGATATGTGAGAATCAAACATACAAAAAAGGGCTACTTACTATCATCTGACATCAATTGCACACCTTCTACTGCGAATTCGGACAGGGACTTGGCCAATTCTTTGTTGGAATCTAATCGAAACTTAAATCAAGGCGTAACTTGCTTTTGGTCCATCTAAAATTACATGAAAGAAAATAAAAATGGGAAATAAAATATAATACAAAACACGTAAACAAGTAAATTAGAAGGTGAAATGATGAAGAATGGTTTTATTGCTTCAACTTACTTTTGCTGTAATAAGGTCTGTATTACTTTTAAATAAATATGTTTACGTTCTGCTTGTAGCATCCCAAACAGACCTGAAAATTTTTTTTTTTCCGAAACTGGTTAAAGTTTATTTGCTCTGTATCATATTTTAATAAATTTCCCGCAAAAATGTTTAAACAATTTTAAAATGGAAAATAAAAGTGGTTGAACCTCCTTTTGAGCAAGTTGCGATTAAATAAGGATTTATTTTTATTTTGTCTGTTAGTATTTTATATTCCTAGACCCAAATCAAAATTTATCTCAATTTGCTTGATGTCTGCGCAGAATATATCGCTTTAAGTAGGAGATTAGGTTTCTTTTTGTAGGGATTATTTTGAAAGAACACGAGGAGCTTCAGCGTCCTTCACATTTTGACAAAATCTTGAGTCAACTCACTTTTTAGCATTTCTCTGTTGAAGAAGTGATGATTCTCAATATACATGAAACCACGGTCACATCCTGGACGATCACCTGGATTCTTGCTTAGGACGCCTTTAAATAATTCGTTGTAATTAATATTTTCCAATTAACCAGTTGAGGGCCTCGCACGGACATTGACAAAATTGGTAAACAACTATGAAAGCCCCCCCATCGATTCCATTCCGGTAAAATTTTTTATTTGAGGTGAAAGTTAAATAAAAAATCAGTATTTTGCAAAAATAAATAATTAATATTATATTAAACGGAACGCGTTATCAAGAAAATAAACAAGAAAAGTCCACGCGCCGCCGGTTCGCAATCAACTAAATGTCAAAACAAATTTTGCAAAATGGTGGATTTTGATTTTAGTACACTCACCTTGCGCACTTGTTTTCTGTTGCATTCACTCAACCTTTGGTAGATAGGAGGGAAATTTTATCGCGGTTTCACTCACTGAATCTCATCCTTCCCCTTCTGACGTCAATCGCGTCATGAGACAATTTTATTTTTGTTTTGTTTTTTTCCCGTCGCTTTTTGACGTCAGAATTTGCCTACTACGGTTTCTGGGCCCCTGGTGCTCCTGGTCGAATTTTCGAATTTTTCGACTCGCCCTGTGCGGAATTTTGCCTTCTTGGTGGTAGTGCGGCGGCATGTGGGAGTGTGGGTGAATTCTCGCACGCATTCTGTAGGTGAAAAATAGAAGAAATAAAATCTCCTCGTGATAAGAGATTTTTAATGATTATTTAATTTTACCTGGATTAACTCCAGGTTTAATTGAATTATTTAATTAACTAAATGGCTGGTATAACAAATTTCATGCATTTTTATTTTCCTGAAAACTTACCTTTTTTGTCTTAGAAAGCATTCAATTGATGAAACTATAATTTCTGCAAATTCTTTGGAAGGAAGGGGCGGCAAATAAAAAATTACAGTTTTTGTTAAATGTTTATTTTAAACGTTTATTCATTATTTTACCAACTTAATTTAAATTTAAATACAATTATTTATTTGCATTGTGAATGGAGAGATTTAAAAACGTTAAAAGTCGACTTGCTTAGCTTCTGCATACAAATTAAAAAACAATTTATTAAACTACCTTTTTACTAAACGAATATTTCAGCAATTTTAACATATTTTTTTGATTTTATAAAGCAAGTGGATCACTTCAGCTGAAAGTTTCTTCCTTGGATATTTCCAGAGTTAATTTCTGCTTCCAGAGCCCTGATCCTGGGCGATTGGTTTTTGTGGAGAACAATAAAATAAATTATTAATTAAGAGGATTATGAATTAAATATTTAAATTAATATTACTATGAAATCCCATCGATTAAGAACAAAATAATTTTTTTCCATGAGTAAAATGAATACCTGCCTTTTAGTCTCAAATAAGCAATCAGAAGTGCAGAACTTTGCACTTAAGTTTTTACATCAATTACTCCTAAGGCTGTAGTGCAGAACTCGTGTGTATGCTTAGGTACTGGTTTTGTTAACAGGACAGCTGGCATATCGTTGATACTCATATACCGCAAAGCTACCTGCTCATTAGCTATGACCTGTCTTATGTAGTGATACCTCACGTCGATGTATTTGATTTGCGTATGTGTTGCTGCTAATTGAAGTGCTCCTTTTTTGTCGTTATAAATTATGATTGGGCCGCTTGAATCATCTAACTCTGCTTTAAATCCCGCCAAATAAATTGCTTCTCTTGCTGCTTCTGATATTGCAATATATTCAGCCTGAGTACTGGAAACGGCTACTACTTGTTGCTTCTGAGATTCCCACGAAATGCAACCACCTGACATGGTGAACGCGAAGCCCGTCTGTGATTTCCTACCACCAAACGATGATACCCATTCCGCGTTAGCAAAGCCTTTTAAGTCTCCTCCATTTCGTTTGAAGACAATCGAAAAACCAGTAGTTCTGCTAAGGTATCGCAGTGCCCCCTGCGCTGCCATCCAATGTTCCTCTGCAAAGGAGGAAGTGAATTGGCTCAACATACTCACGGTGTATAACAAGTCCGGGCGCGTTGATACTGCTAGGTACATTAATGATCCAATTATTTGTTGATAGGTACAATATTGTTCGTCCATATATATAGGTTTTGCTCGTATAAATTTTGAATTTAGATGGATAGGCGTTGAAATTGTTCTACAGATAATCGTTCGAAATCGCTTCAATACCTCATTTGTGTAAATCCTCTGACTCATGACAATTTCCTGGTTGTCTTCACTTTGTTTAAATTCTATGCCAAGGCAAGATTGAATTCTGCCTAAGTCTTTCATTTCAAAATATTTATTTAAGAATTCCTTAATTCTTCCCAAAATGTATAAATTATCTGATGCCAAAATTAAATCATCAACATAGACTGCTATCACAATAGTTGCGTCACTTCTTTGGTCTATATAAACGCAAGGGTC
This sequence comes from Machimus atricapillus, assembly GCA_933228815.1. Classification (NCBI taxonomy): domain Eukaryota; kingdom Metazoa; phylum Arthropoda; class Insecta; order Diptera; family Asilidae; genus Machimus; species Machimus atricapillus. The sequence continues at coordinate 27,444,608 of OW121788.1, read as the reverse complement.
GTGATCACTTTTCTGTAGCTCAAGGTCCTTTAAAACTGTATGCAACTTATCGAACCATTTTTTACCCGATTGGTTTAAACCGTACAGCGCCTTCTTCAATAAACATACCTTTGGTTTGTTACTTTTCAGTTTTGCTGTCCACTCTATCAACGTTTCATAATGCGGTGAATTGACATCTACCGTTGCCTTTAGGTTCTCAAGGGTTTCTTCCAATTTTTCCGGAATTTCCATGTAAACTTCTTCAACTAGGTCCCCATTTAGGTAGGCAGTTGTGACATCCATTTGATGAACTTCCCACCCCTTTTTAACGGCCATTGCCATTAAAAGCCTGATGGAACTTAAACGCGCTACTGGGGCAAACGTTTCATGAAAATCGAGTCCTTCAATTTGTGTAAACCCTCGTGCAACCAAACGAACTTTTCTACTCTGGATCGTACCGTCTGCTTGGTATTTTGTCGTCAACACATGTTTACTTATAACTATGTTTTTACCTTCAGGTCGTTCAACAATTTCCCATGTTTTGTTTTTTAAATGGGCAAACATTTCCTCCATAAGCGCCTTTTTCCATTCTGTTGAATGTTCGTTTTTTAGTGCCTCATCCAGGTCCAAACAGTCCTCAATAGCAGCCAGATTTGCTGATTCGTACATTAATCTTTCATCATTTGACGACGATTCACTAGCACTTCTAGCATTTCGTGCTGAATGCCTCCTGGTTGCAGAATCAGATCTTGACGCGTTAAACACTTTTCGGGGCCTTCCCCCTCTTCGTGCTGAATGACTCCTGGTTGCAAAATAAGATCTTGACGCGTTAAACACTTTTCGGGGCCTTCCTTCTCTTCGTGCTGAATGACTCCTGGTTGCAGAATCAGATGTTGACGCGCTAAACACTTTTCGGGGCTTTCCCCTTCTTCCCCGTCGTTTCTTTGGTCTTCCAGGTCCACGCATCTTTCTAAATTCATGATCGCATTCGCCACTTCCTTGCTGGGTATTTTCAACTTGTTCGGTTGGCTTTGGACTGGATTTGATTTTCCCTTCGGGGCTTTCCATGCTATGATCTGTATCTGTGTTTGGAGGATTATCTTCTACAACCATCCAACATTCCTCAATCTCCGACTTGATACAGGGTGAATCGCATAAGTCCACTCCCGGACTGTTGACGATGCTCTTCTTTCTTTTGGTCGCCATATTCGAAACGCCTTTGATTCTCCTGAATATCCCAGAAAATTACGTACCTTTTACTCACCAATATTTCCCTTGCCGGTGTCTTTATCTATGCAAAATAAATACAGGGTTGATGGCTCCTGCCCAAGACGATGGTGGGGTTCCTGTCTGGATCATAAAGACTCCTAGCCGTTTCGGCGGGTCAAAATTGTCCCTCCGTAAAAGATCGACTTTCGTGACAATATTACTCATGAATTCGTTTCCTCCTATAAATTCACTTCACTTTTATGTCCCGGGCCCATAAACTGTTGGTGTTAAGCACTGCTATAAGTAGGTAGACGCAGGATTCAATGATGAATTCTCTCGTAGAAAAAATGCGCGTCGTCCTCCTCAAGTGACACAATACGGAACACCGGTTGATATCAGTTATTAAATGACAGTTCATAACAAAACACGGTATACAGAATACAATAACAAAATATTATTTCCATGAGCTTTAGAATATAGAGTGCAGAACTTTGCAGATGCTTTGCATTTGCTCCAACAAGTTTTAATTATTAAAAATTATAGATTTAACAAATAAATTCCTTTCTTCGGTATTAAATATGATTTAGATTAGGGTAAGTTTTTCAGTCGTCAGATAAATTCATTCGTGATTTAAAATATAGCTCTCAGATGAATGAACATTCGCTCCTTAATAGGACAGATTATGACTATTATTTTTCAATTAATTTTTGAATGAAAAGTAGTTCTTCTTCACAGCAAAGGTTATTTTTTATCTAAAAACTAAAGCTATGCGGTCCTATATATTTTTTGTATTAAAAATTAATCAACGCCAATTTGCGCAGAGAAATTTTCTTTAATTTTAATTTCTTAGCGTTGAGAGAATATTAAAAGTTTTTTTTTATACTATATTTATAAAAAAACGAGTTATATTTTACATTTCAAAAAGTTCTTAAACACTACATATGTATAGTGCTCTCCAAATTCATCCTTTTGCTACTATTTCTACAAAAAAACTTGATTTATTCTAGAGATTGTTTTTGGGTGTCTTTAAAATTGGTCACTTTTAAATATTCTTATTTTAAAAGAAAAACGTCTCAATCGATCATTTATATTTTATTAAAACATCTTTAAAAATGAATATTTTTGAATAAAACATCAAATTAATTTCAATCACCATCTGATAACATTTTTAACTATCTTTTAGTTTCTGTTTTAAAAAACTTTATACAGTGTATAAGTAAATTAAAAAGTGATGATCAAAGCTTCTGCTTCTTCAAGAATTTAAAAATTAATTGTTTTTGTTTATTTTAGTTTGCCATATCGCTCATATTGATAATTAAATATTTATAATTACGAAAAATATATACATCTCTCATTATGCAAAATTATTAAATTTGAAAAGTGCACAACGAGAACAGCCTGTGGTTATTATAGGAAGCTCGTGTTGCACATATTAAATAATAATCATATTGCAATTGAAGAGATTGTAAAAAACATGCACAACAGAACGAAATTGATTTTTAAAAAAGGTGAATTTGGAGAGTAAAACATATATAATTTGTCCGAAACGAACATATCGTTGACCTGAGTAATTTTCGCAGCGTAAAATATGTATATGTAATAAAAAAATAAGGATATATAAAATCAAAGTGTTTCTCTTGATCTCAGTTAAAAAAAAAACATTGAAAAAAAATGAAACATTTCATGGTCAATTCTCAACTAAGTGAATCGCATTTAATTGCATATTCCTCTCGTTACATTTAAACAAACTGCTCTGAACTGCTGGCTGAGAGTTCAAGCAATCTCCAGGCCGACTTGGGGTTGAGTTCGTTGGGGTCCCGACACAGAACCCAGACATAATTGACACGCATCACTTTCTCGGGGTCACCCTCCACGACCTGGTGGTGCTTATCGCGTACGCACATTATCTGCTGTGACTGAAACGTGATAATCAGCACAGGTCCTTGCTCCATAACTTTGCCCATGGCTAAGTCAACGTTTTCAATGTCTAAAATTTTGGAATCTAAGTAGTAGCCGGCCTTTATTGCTTGACTAATGGGTGTTGCGATTAAATTGTAGGCAGACTCGAAACACCAATCCTTCAAGATCTCTAGATTCCCTCTGATCATCGCCTCGAGGATGTTGGGTATGATGTCGGTCTCACAATCTCGCAGGAATTGTTTTTGGTCAAAGTTTGGGTCTATTTTACAGATTTCTGTAAGTGTTTCCGACAATTCCGTTTTTGAGAAGATATTCCCCATTATATCAGAGACTTTGTCTGTTAAAAGGCGGGAGGCACGGATGACGGGATTCTCACTTTCCTCGTACTTTATTTTCCAATCCAGCACTTTGTTCACGTACGCGTTGTTGTTTTTGAAATTTTCCCACGATTCGTAGAACTTAGAATCTTTGTGGAGCTCAACGCCTAGGGCTTCTGTGTTTGGTTCGTAGGAACGGTTATCGACAATGTTGGCTACCTCAACTCTTTTCCGCAGTCGCTCGGGGCTACGATACACCCGCCCGTGCATGCCTTGTGAATCAATTTCATTACTCACAATCTTTGTGGCTTGGGATATCGTTTGGAAAGCTCCACTTTTGCCTATTTGTTGACCCTTTTCCGCAATAGAACCACCCACATCCTTTGCAGATCTTGTAATTTCTTCACCTAAAGAAAATTTGTCTTAATTTGAAACAAAAGTTTTGCTGTATATCTGGACCTATTTGGCTGGCTTTCTTGGCTAATTCTGTCTTGCTTGCTTCCTCGATCACGTCCTGGACCCGTTCCTTTATACTGCCGAATTTCTCTTTGAGAATGTCGCTACTTTTGTGCGCCTCTGACTCGACAGTATTGAACTTTTGCCTAGCTGACCGCAGAGCTTCTGATTGTTCCAATTTCTGTGCCTCCTCCCGGAATTTTGTGATATTTTCTTTCATTTCCTTGTTTTTAGCCATTTCCTGCCGGACATTTTCAACAAATTGTCGAAAGAAACCGGGCCGTTTTGATGAGTATAATCTCTGGAAGGAAATCATATTTTTAAAAAAATGGAAAAACATATTTCTAAAGGACATACTTCGCCAATCCATGCTTGATTTGGGACTCGCAGAAATAAAATATTTTTGAACGGTGTTATCCTATGCTGAAATAAGCGGTTAAAGTTACCTCATCAATAATCAGAGCAGACTGCTTACCATTTTCGGTGTCTGGGATTTTAGCTAAATTGCATTTGCACTAAATATATACAATAGTAATACAAAACCTTCGTTTAATTCTATCAGAAGGCAAAATTGGATTTTTCTCACGCGATGTTCATGAGGTTCCTCCTGCCCCGGCGATAACACATGAATTTGACGTCTCGACTTATGGGAATCCAATGTCAAAAATGACAGTTTGAGATAACATTTTGTGTACTAAAATTTAATGCTAGATCCTAAATTAAACCTTTACTTAAAATTTATGTAAAGACAGCGTTATGCCTTATTTTGATAAATCTCTCGTAAACAAAAAAATGTATTATTATCAAGGCATTCTTCGATTAGACGGAAAGCGGAAGTGAAATATTTCAGTTTAAATGCCTCACCTGGGCAGGCACCGAAATCTGCAAGAAGAACTCAGTTTATTTACAAACGAAATTCGGTTCGTGGTGAAGAAAACAATTTCGCGGGTGAGAAATTCGCAAATGTAATTTCCGGAGGTTCTCAATGGATTGTGTGGACGAAGGTAAACAAAGGGCGGTGGAAGAAAGGAAATCGCATTTGTGAAAATTTTTTGCTGCCCATGGCCAAAAGGAAAATCATTTTTGAGCGTTGCTCGTGTGCCTCACGGTGTCCTTGAAAAATGCAAGAGAAAGACTTCGCGGCTCCGTGGACCGCAGACGCAGCGCTAATGCAGTTCTGTTTGTAAACATGGAGCTCCCGAACGAGTGTAAAATTCAATATTTCAAGAAATTCGCCTTGGGCCTGGGCCCCGGTCAGCCTGGTTTGCATGCATGAAGTCATCGCTGCCGTTTTTACCTTGTTTTTAGGAGCATTTGCGTCCCGGGGTGCGTGTGGGGTGTGTTTTGCATAAAACAAGCTTTCTCCACTTTTTGCTGTTGCCGAGCAAAATTGCACTGCGTTTGATTATTTTGAGTTAACCGACGGACAAAAAAAATATCACCGTCTATTTACTGCGCTCTTTCATTGTACAAAGTATGCATGATTTTAACGCTTTTGATATAAATATAGATTATTTATTCTAATTTTAATTTATACTTTGTTTTATTTCATTAACTGGCATACATTAGAATCAAAAACCAAACCACTTGAGAATCTCCCTTGACCTAGTTTCGCTTTTAACTTTGCGCAACGGAAGTCTCAAAAGAATGATGATCACCTTTTATAATTGTTTAAATTTATTTATTTAATGTTAACACTTGATTAAATGTCTCAGACTACCAAATATTGTATAATAAACAGGAAAATTAGTACATCATAGTTATCAGTCGATTTGTAAAAAGGGCCAATTTAAATTAATCTCTTGGTAAAGTGCAACAGGTTCATTCTTGTAACAGCTGAAGGGGCCGAATGGGTTTGGCCAGGCCCACTTCAAAGTATCATTTTGCGCTCCCTAGAAAAATAAGCTCAAATCAGAACTTCCAAATTTTAAATAATGCTAAGTTTTCAAATATTCGGCTATTCCATTGATAAGGTTTTTTGTTGTACTTCTTTTATTTTTCAAAGCTAAAAAAAATTATCTTTTAATCTACAAATCAGGGTATTGTGTTAAAGCCTGAATCTCAGTAAAAACGTTGATCGTGCCGTGCCGTAGGCAAATCAGACCCAATTGGGACAATGTCCTGGAACTATAGTTTTTATTTTGGTAAAACTAAATATATTGTTTTGTCCACTTTTGTGTTGATTGGACTATAATAAAATGTAAGTATGAATACAAATTTAGATATGTATTTTTATAAAAATATATTATTTTAAACTCGTAATAATTTTTATACGTTTTGGATGTTTCTGTAGATGGCAAACAGTGATTCAAAACTGTATATCAATAATATTTAAAATCAAAAATTAACACTTAATACGATCAATAAACTAAAAGCATCACAGTTTTAGTTTTACGGACTCCATCCTTTTTCTGGTCAGTGTACCTCCCAAGTACAATAAAAATCATGTGTACTTCTCAATTTTCCGTTGAATTGAATTACTTTTAAAGCCCGTAATAAATTCGCGTTTTACTACGGGCTTTAAAAGTAAGTTGATACAGGTACCGACTTGCGGTTAATGTAATTGGAGAAACCGCATTATTTATGAGATGATTCAATAGTTTTGGGATTTACAACCTACCTACAGTAGGTAGAAACCTTATTTTTTCTTCTTAAGGTATATAAAACCTTCAGGGAATTTATCTTGCTCGAAATTTTGAATCATAATTACTTCTTCGAAATAACAATACCAGAAAATTCCAATATAATTCCTTTAGCTGGTACCTAAAGGCGAATCGAATGACCATTTTCTAAATAAATATATCATTTAATTATCATATGCCAAAGTGTAAGGCATATGAAAATAAATTTCAAAATACAAAATACATAATAAGAATTATTCACATCAATCGTTTTTAAATAATTAATATGTGTTAATATTTTTCTGCAACAAAAACATTGCAATAAAGCATAGAGTTAATTCTATCGAATAAAACAAAAGATGCAAGGAAAACAGAATTTCTGTTCCAAATATAAATTATTGGTCGCATGACTATCTGTGTAACCTCTTAATTAGCAAATGGTATTATTTAATCAAAAAATTCTATATATGTTAAAGTTAAGGGACTCTGTTGAGCTTTGTACTTTTGTCCAGGGTGCAAAAAATTCGTGCATGCAATAACTTCTGAGTTGAATTAGCACCCATGGCAACTAGCCTAATTTCGCTTTGGAGCTTTTTCGCGTTTTGTTTGTTGTGTATTTTAGATAAGATACGAGAAAAATACTTCACTGAATTTATTTGGAGTGCATTCGCCCCAATTGGCGGATTCTCACGTGATTTCGGCCTTTGCCAGGAACTGCACGTGCCCCGGCATGCGCAGCTTTTGCTCCAGGAAAGCCCCATGTCCATGAATGAAAACAGTATCGATTTTCAGTCAGTACGCTTTAAATTGGGTTGGTTTTGTTATTGATGTAGTTAAGAGGGTGATGACGAAAAAAAAGACTCCTTTTTGAATAGAGCTAATAAAATGGCGTGGAACTTCGTTGATAAACCTAGGTCAGGTACAGAAACTGCTCTAGATGCATGCGATTATTTTGTCGATGAAGTGCTGGAACCTACAAAAATCTTCGGTAATTTAAGATGCGTAATTCTGTTCTAAATAAAAAAAAAGTGAGTTTCTTCCTTTTTCAAATGTTTAATTGTTGCAGATGCCCGGGAACAAGTTCGCCTCCTCAAGCACAAGGAGCTGCGACAGGCTGTGGTTTCGGGAGATGAGAGGACCGTGAGGGTGCTTCTTGAGGCGCTCGCAAATGAGAAGGAAATTATTGTTAATATGGCCCCAGCGGGGGCTAATACCCTACTTTTCCTGTAAGGACGAATCTGTTTGAGAAGGAGTTATTTAAATAAATTTTTTTTTTAGGGCTAGCCAATCGGGTTTCTACAAAATAGCAGATCTTCTCATTGACGCTGGAGCCGATGGTCGGTCACACGCCGTAACTCGCTACTCCCCCCTTTATACGGCGGTCCACCATGGACATTTAAGTATTAGCAAACTTTTGCTAGAAAAATTTCCTGAATTAGCACAGGTAAGCAATAAGTTAAAATATAATGTTTTTAATTGTAATTAATTATAATCATGCGTTAATCTAAAGCAAGTCACAGTGGAAAGGTGGCTCCCACTCCATGCAGCTTGTATTAATGGTCACATCGATTTGGTGGATTTACTCATTAAATTTGATTATCCCAAGAACCTTTACTCTATTTTTAGGTAAATTTAAATAAAATAAAATTCGTTTGTGTAACTCTATTCTAAAAGTAGCCGTTTCACAGAGATGAAGAGGGCAATTGGGAGTATCAACTGCCCTTCGATCCCAACCAGCAGGATGTCACTGGGCAGACTAGCTTATACATAGCTAGTATTTTAGGAAATCAATCTTTGGTTAATATTCTTTTAAGCTGGAAAATTATGTGCTACAAAGTCAATGTAACAAGTCCTAAGGACAGTCAAGTAACTCCGACTAAGAGGAGAATTTCGTTTGGAATCCAAGCTATTATGTCTAAGCTGAATATTTCGGGTGATGATGGTACACTACCTGTATGTTACATAAATATCTCAATTTTAGAAATAGTCTGATTTGTCGATTTTTTTATTTTTCACAGGAAACTACATTCTCAGAACGGTGCCCGATTAATTTAAATTTGTTGTGTGGTGCTGCTCGCGAAACAGCTCTATTGGCTGCTGTCCGAGGTGGATTTATGGATGTTGTCTCTACGCTTCTGCAACATGGTGCTGACCCGAATATTGTCGCAAAACCAGTTGAAGATCATAACGATCCCAAGTAAGTTATTGTGATGGGTGTGAGACTAATAAAGCCTAATGAGAAGATTTTATGGCTCAGCAGGGCAACGTTTCTGCACTATAAAAATCCTTTTATAAAATATATTTTATAGCTGTGAGCTTGGGCATAAATAGATTCATATCCACCTTTATAGCTTTCATATGCGCTTATTAAGAAATATAATTTTTTGCAGGTGCAGTGAAGAAATTTATGGTTTGAGTAATGTCCCGATATCAGAAGCTTGCAAACAGAAATCCGTACCAATGATAGAGCTTTTGCTGAAGTAAGTTTTCAACTGTGAACGTTTTTAATTTTATAGCTTAAGCATATTAAATTTAATTATATTAGGTTTGAATGAATCTACTAGCAGATTTTTTATATATTTTTTTAATTGTAACAGATTGTAAGAAAAACAAAATTAATTCTAGATTTGGCGCTAGAGATGAACAAGGTTCAGCTCTGAATATTGCTGTATCAAACGGTGACGAAGCTGTAATAAGTAAGCTTTTATCCAGAAGAGTTCACCCAGATGTGGATTACAAAATCAACAGGAGAGGCCTGCCGCATCCAAAACAAACGAACATCTTCGTGCCCTCTGTTTCGAACGTTACATACAGCACAATGTTTCCAAATGTACCTGTCGTTATAGATTGGCACAATAACAACAATATACAACTGCCATACATTCGGTAATATTAAAAATTTCGAATATGTTTAAACTTAATATTTATATAATTTTAGAATTCATTGGATTGTTAATGGTGTCCTTCAGCTAAATCCAAAATTGCAAAATCATCCAAAAGTAAATGAGATTGCTCTAACCGCAATAACTAGAATTGATTTCTCCCACAATAATTTATTAGATCTTCCGAAAGAAATTTTTTCTCTTGTTAGCTTAAAGTGAGATATATTATTATTATTATATTTGGTGGACAATTTATTTACTTTATTTTTTTTTAGATATCTGAATGTCGCCCAAAATAAATTAGAAAGACTTTCAAACGGTCCAGTCGATTTTAATTGTCCTGTATTGGAAGAGATATTCCTTCAGGATAATCGGCTAGTTACAGTACCAGCAGATATTTTTCGTCTTCCTTCTCTTGTATTATTGGATATTTCGAATAATAAACTACAAGAGCTTCCATTCGATATGTGGAAGGCTCCAAAGTTACGAGAACTAAATATAGCTTTCAATTTGTTGAAAGATCTTCCTATTCCTCCGGTGCAGGTAATATATCTAATTGCTTGAAATAAAAATTGTTATTTTATTGAATTTCTTTATTTTTAGAATTTTACAAAGAGTAGAACAATCGAAAAGCTCGATAGCGAGTCGTTTTCGTTTTTCGAACAAGCACACGGTAATATATCGAAAAATAATATTCGTAATTTAAGGTGAGTTCAATGAAAAATTTGAAATATTAAAGCTTCGATTGACCCTTTTTTTTAGCTATAACCAGGTATTGCGTCGTAACCTTTGGGTGAAATCATTGGAAGTAACAGATAATGATGCGAAGTGGTTGGAGCCCAAACAAGAAGAGGGAGTATCGCAGCTAAGCAATTTAAATATAGCAAATAATTTATTCACCAGCATTCCAGCTGCCTTACCTTGTCTTGCGGTCAATTTAACTAGGTTAAATATGTCGTATAATAGTTTGCGGTAAGAAAATATTTTACATACTTTTTTAAAATGAGATATATTAAGAATTTTATTTCTCAGATCGATGGGTCATGTAACGAGCTATCCATCCACTTTGAAGCAACTTGATTTGAGCCATAACGAAATAACTTGCTGGCCCAGTCTTCCTCGGATTACTGAATCCGATCCTTATCTTAGATGTTACAGTCAGCAATCGAAGTTGGCTGATGAAGGCGGAAGTCCAGGAAGTGAATGTGATCAACAATTTATGAAGGCCATGGGCAGTGGTAAATTTATTTCATTCCGGAATACTGTCTTGAAAAGCGTTTGTCGACACAGAAAGCATTTAAGGTAAGTACAAAAAATATTTATACTTTTACTTCGCAGGTCTTTGCAATTGCAGGATAACGAAATAGAAATAAAAATAAAATACCTAATAATAATAATAAGCTTTTTAAAAATAAAATGTTCTGTCAATCAAATGCTTTATGTTTGAAATCATGCATAATAAGAATAAGATCGATTATTTAAAAATTGCTTCTAAGCGTTATTATACAAGGCAAATACTTACGAAAAATGCAAAAAGTTAAAATTTCTAATTGATTCATTTTGGTTACCTTTCACAGATTGGAATCTCTTCGGACTCTCATTTTAGCAGATAACCTTCTAACGAGAATACAATTATCCACAGACGACGTAACCACGTTAAATGATTCAGATGATCCCGAATGGAGCTTAGTGGGCGTCTCCAAGTCTAAGCTAATTTTTCCAAATCTTTCCATGCTTGATATAAGTAATAACTGCTTAAAGGTATACTGTCTTCTTTTTAAATAGAAACATGTGCTAACATTTTTCTTTAAGGAAATACCTCCTAGTTTACATGAGCTCACAAGTTTAAGTGTTTTGAACATTAGTGGAAATGTTGATATTACTGATCTTCCTCCACATTTGGGACTTCTTTCAAGATTATGGAATTTGAATACACGTGGGTGCTTACTGCAGGATCCTTTGAGATCAATGATCGAAAGTAAAAAATATAAAACAATGGACATTATTGGATACCTAAAATCAATTTACGAAGATGCCCAGCCGTATGCTAGAATGAAATTAATGGTCGTTGGGGTTCAGGGAATTGGTATAAAAAGATATATTTTTATCTAGTTTAGTTTTTACATTACTACGATTTTAAGGAAAAACAACCCTTCTTGATTTGTTGCGTCAGGGAGGTGCTTCAAAGGGGCGATCTTCTATGGATCATTGGGCGAAACGAATGGGCCATAAAAATACTAAAACGAATAAGGGAGCAAATATATCAACTGTTGGAGTAGACATTGGCACTTGGACTTGTGAGAAGCGAAAAAAGAGTGGAAATTACTACGGACCGGTTATATTTCGTACTTGGGATTTTGGTGGACAGAAAGAGTAAGTTATTCAATACCAAAAAATAAAATGAATATGATTTTGTTATTTTCATTTAGATATTATGCTACACATCAATATTTCCTTTCTAAGAGAAGTCTATATTTAGTTTTATGGCGAATTACAGACGGTCACAATGGACTTGTAGAAATTCTGCAGTGGTTGGGTAACATTCAGGTATTTTAATTTTTAAATTTAAATAATTAGTTTTAATAAATTCTACCAATTTAGGCAAGAGCACCAAATTCACCTGTAATAATTGTCGGTACACACTTTGATGCAGTTGGTGAATCATTTTCTGCCCAAAAAGCCGAGGAATTGCAACAAATAATTAGAGAGAAATTTATTGCCGTACCTGACGCAGAGAAAATTGGCTTGCCACGTGTTATTGATTCAATTGAAATAAGTTGCAAGTAAGATATAATTTTAAATATTAAGTTCAAACTAACTGAAGGTCAAAATATTACTCTAGAACTTTTCACAACATTAGGCTGCTATCAAACATAATTTATGACACAGCTTTTATGCTACGATGTCCTGGTTCCAAAGAGCCTCTTTTATTACAAAAAGTTCCCGCTAGTTACATAGCTTTAGAGGACATAACAAATATAATTTCGAATAATTTTAAAGCAATGGGTTCGGATCCAGTGCTAGATGCTGAGACTTACAAACGAATGGTGACGGAGGAAATGCGAATTCACAATTATAAGAGTTTTCGGTAAAATTATTATTATCTTACTCCATTTATTTAGATACGACAGTTTTATTCCAGCGATTGGGCAGAACTTAATCAGGCCACGATGTTTTTACATGACAATGGAATTATTTTACATTATGACGACGCCACTTTAAGGGACTATTACTTTTTGGATCCACAATGGTTATGCGATATGCTCGCTCACGTTGTGACTGTAAGAGAAATTAATCCGTTCGCCAGGACTGGAATTATGAAATTAGAAGATCTTCAGTTGTTGTTCAAAAATCTCAATGCGAATCCTGCAACCAACAGAACGTAAGATAATTTTTTTCGAGCAGACTTTTTCTTATTTAAATTTATTTTGTTAGGTACATCGTTAATTTATTGAATAAATTTGAAGTGGCTTTAACGTGGGATTCGAGAACTTTGCTAATCCCATCGCTTTTGCCTGCCAATGAGGAAAAGAAAGGAAGTGGATCAACCACAGTAAAAGTAATTTGTTGTTATAAGTATTTTAAATGGTATTGCTAAAAAATTCTATTTTTTAAAAGGTATCTCATAAAGCAAGAAGTCGAAGTTCTACTTCTAAGGAGGCAACAAATTTAATTTATGAGAGTTTTGGACGACAGGATAATCTTTGTTTAAAGCGTATTCTTTTAATGACGTACATCCCATCAGGGTTCTGGTCGAGATTAATAACAAGAATTCTTGCCGATGAACAAATAACTGAATCCGTCCGGAGTGCTTACCAGCTTAAAACAGGGGTACTCAATTTTATATCTTTGAAATAATTTAAAATTATAAATATATTTTTAGGAGTCCTTCACAAGCATTAATATAAGTCTTGAAAACGACATACAATGGAACTTATGGCAAACAGGACTTGCACTGTACATTGGGAACGTTTTAATTTGCAAAATATGGGAGGTGCCTTTTAGCAGCCCAACTATATTCCGAAAGCAAGGAAATAAGTTTAAACTTAAAATTGATGGCATGTGGACAGATGTGAACCTCTCCACTTCAAGCATTCTTGAGATTACCTTCCCTCTATTCAATATTGAGATAAAAACCAATGATCAAGTTTCGTTATCCTACTGTGAACCTAATTTTACGATTATATGTAAGCTCTTGGCTCTTACTGTCGATCACATTGATTTATTACTTGAGGATTGGTATCCATCATTGGGGACACGTTTTGTGCACACTTCTGAGGGTCGATTTCTTATAACACGTCTTGTACTTTGTCCGAAGTGTCTCCAGAAAATGTCGGAGCCAGCAAATGATATGAACGATATCGGAAGAGGCTTCCAAAGACCTGGAAGTCATCATAGAAGAGGAGATCGTGATGAAGATCTTGGAGAAATGAATGCATTGTCTGTATTCCTCAACGTAAGGAAGGAAAGAAGGTCTGAAGTAAGGGTGTTCAATTGAACATTTTGATTCAGTTATAACGTTTTAAATGTTTATATTCATTTATAGGACTCTGTGAATTTTTCGGATGCAGATTCTGGAGTTGGACCTGATTCGGCCGGATCTTCTCGCAACACTTCGGTGGATGGTCACCCGATGTATGCAATGTCTGATCAAGTTAATATTTGCTACGCTTGGATGATTGAAGAATGCATTCTTTCGGTGTATAATCAAGCCAAGATAATTTGTCCGTTGCATTTAGAAATGGATATGCTAAAAATAGCTCCAGACGTGGTAAGTTTATCAAGACTCTAACTACATTAAAAGAAACAATTAGTACTGTACTATTTTTTTACATATTGAATGCCTTATTTCTTATTATTATATATTATAGGTGTTCGCCGATATACCAGATAAATATTCAATTAATCCAGAGAGCATTATAAAAGGATCTTTGCTTGGCAGAGGTGCATTTGGTTTTGTATTTAAAGCAACATGTAAAATGAATGGTGCTCGCTCATTTAAATCAGTTGCAATGAAGATGCTGCAGCCAGTTCCACCAGGACCTCGCGCTAAAGAGGTAACTAACTTTAATTCTAATATATATTTTTTCTTCAAAAATTTTTATTATTTTTAGAGTGCTCTATTGGCGTATAAAGTTGCTTTGGGAAAATGGGACAGGGATCCTCTCCAGCATTCTTGTAAGGCATATTGCACTGCAAGACAAGAGTTGGCTGTTTTGCTTACTTTGAAGCACCCTAATATTGTACCATTAGTTGGTATATGCATCAAACCTCTAGCCCTGGTATTGGAGTTAGCTCCCATGGTTAGTTATATGTATTTAAATTTATACTTAATTTTTCGTTATAAAATGATTTGAAAAATTTACCTAATTTTAATTAAATTATTTAAAGGGAGCACTGGATTTGCTACTTCATCATTATAAGAGAGGTGCAGCTCATATTGGTCCTTTTACTTTTCAAAAAACGGCACTCCAGGCAGCTAGAGCCATTGAATATCTTCATCGGAAAAGAATTATTTACAGAGATCTCAAGTCGGAGAATGTTCTTCTTTGGGAATTTCCTTTCCCTCATACGTAAGTATTGTTTAATGGGACTGATAGCATTCTAAATAATTTCAGCTTTTATTTCAATGAACTTTCAATGAAATAGGACTTAATAAAACTTAGTTTGAAAAGGATAGTTTTAACGATAACACCAGTTTCATATATATATATATTTTTTAGAATAGTCTTCAATCGATAGCCATTTTGTAAAACAAAAATATTTACTCGATAGGCATTAATTATAAAGAAAATTTCTATCATCGGACATTTGTAAACTATCGATTTTAAAATACTAACAATATTTTTGTATTCTTGCAAAGTTTTAGTTAAACCTAATAATTTTAAAATGTAGTTATATAGTCCCCAATAATTTCAAGATCTTAAATACCTTCTAGTGAGGATAGTCCAAGATGCAATGTCCACATAAAAATAGCAGATTATGGAATAAGCAGGATAACAGCTCCCAGCGGTTCAAAAGGATTTGGTGGAACTGAAGGATTTATGGCGCCTGAAATAATTCGTTACAATGGTGAAGAAGAATACACTGAAAAAGTTTGGAACTTTAAGATCATAATAAGAAAATTTAGAAAAATGATGATATTTTATAGGTAGACTGTTTTTCATTCGGAATGTTTCTATATGAGAATATTACGTTGAGGCAACCATTCGAAGGACAAGAGTCAATTAAAGAATGCATACTTGAGGGGAATCGTCCAGCGTTGACGCAACGAGAAACACAATTCCCGACATACTGTTTAGATTTGATGGTGCTCTGTTGGGATGAAATGCCTAAAGTAGGTTTTTTCTACAACATTTTAATAAATAGCCATTCACATTTCGTTTTGTAGAAGAGGCCATCCGCCAGTCAAATTGTTTCAATATTAACAGCTCCAGAGTTTATACATCTAATGGACGTATTGGTGCTTCCTCATAGTCAAAACGCTATTTGTGGCGTTTTTGCAACAACGGAAATGAATGAAGGTTTTTATATTATTTATTTCATTTATTTGATGTCTCGATTTTAAAAACAATTTTTCTTTGTTAATTTGTGGAACGAATTTTTTTAAAAATCGATAGAGACAATGATCGATATAAAATGCTCTTTATTTAATTATTAGATCTAATATTATAATTTTTTTAGAAGATAACGTCGGATTCGAATTATGGCTACCTTGTTTTGGTCCTCGAATAGATATAATAAATGTAACTTCCACTGGAAATTGGGTGCAGTCGAAAACTATAAAAATAGACAATAAACTGGACTTCGACAAAACAGAAAGTCCTCATAATAAAAAGCATACAAAACCTGCAAATATGCTTTGCTGCACAGTGGTTAATAAAACAGTTTGGATAGGTGATGCAGCGGGAAATTTGCACGTTTATAGGTTCGTTGTTAAATAAAAATTAATATAAATTAATGTGACTATAGACCTGTCCAGCATTTCAGACTACTCACACGTGTTTTCCTACATGTTGGATCCTTCCATTAAGAGCCCAATTATAAGTCTAATTTTCTTAAAGAACATTACAAGAGTTTCAGTTGGTCTGAATAATGGAAGGATCTTTTTAGTGGATTCAGCGAATATTCCATCTATTTGCGCGTTTGCTGAAGGCACTTTTGTTTTAACAGAGTTGAGCTCAGGCGAAGAACTTCACAGTGCATGTGCTATTTGGACGGATGAGTAAGTTGGACTTAATATTTTAAAAAAACAACTGTTTACATAAAATATAAATTTTTAGTGAATACGAACTGTGGTGCGGTGGAGGTTTAGGAATAATAAACGTTTTTCCTATTAAAGATGGGTTCGTTTCGGGCCACAGTATTTTATACCACGGCGAAGATCAAGCAGTTCTCCAAGACGTTAAAGTGTCTAAAATGCATTCCGCAGCGAATTTTGTATTTTCTTGCTTGAATCCTGGTTATGTTGTTTATCAATGGAATTTAGATTCAAAGCAAGTAGAAAATAAGTTGGATTGTTCAAAGCTTCTCCCATGCTCGGAGAGTTTACAAAGTATTTCAATTGAAGAACAATTCAATCCAACAAAGTGCCAGGTAAGAGTGTCGTAAAATTTGAGAAGTTTATACAATTTTCAATTTTAAGATATCGGCGCTTCTTGTGCATGGATCCGAAGTTTATATCGGAACAACTTGGGGTTGTATGATTATCGCGGACTTCAATTCTTTGAGACCAATCACAGTGTTTCGGCCGTATGAGAATGAGGTAAATTTAAGGCGATTATTATTTGCATTTAATTAAATATGAATTTTTGTGTAGATTAAAACAATTATTCCGCTACAAACTGATAACATTCCTTGGGTAGTTACGGTCGGCCGTCGCTATAGATCGTTAATATCAAGGTATGTGGAAGTTTCCAATTTAAGCGAATCATCATCACATTCGTTTTTGGGTGAAACCGAAAATGTGGAAAAAAGGGACATTCCAGGGCTCGAAAATAATATTCACTGCCTAGTTTGGAGGGCAGAAAATTGGACGTAATACTGTGAAAATACAAGTTCTTTGCGAATAAATCAAATCAAAACATTCAATCTCAATTGACTTGCTTTACTTATACTGACTTTCTGCTTGTCCCAAATATTGTTCACTAATTGATTAGATAAAATCGTTTCTATTTTAATCAAACTATTAATGGTAAAACAAACTGATTTTAAATGCTGAAGTTATGTTCTACAGTACGATCACAAAAGTTTACATTTACATACCTGCTTTAATTTTTACATAATTTACACTGATTGACGTAGATCGGCATCAGTAAAATTGATTTCACTCTTTTGCATACATTAATGTGTTAATCTCGCACTTTCGTTATCCATATTTGCTTCTTTAACAGAATCCATTGTAAGAGATGAATGCCGAGAATAAGATGATTCGGTAGATTTTACAGTCTTCACATTATTTGAGCAGTCCAATACAAATTTTAGTTCTTCCATTAGTTCATCTTTTAAAGGCACCTGTTAAAAAGTAGGAGGTAGTACATTTTTTTATTATTATTAGAAGATAGAAATACCTTTAAAGAATATGCTCTTTTACATGTGATTAAAAGCCATTTAATAACTCCAAAAACAGCAGCCATTATGCTGCCTACCAGCAAGACAAAGTAAACACCACCCAAATTAGGCATTCCCAAGGCTTCAGCTTTTTCTGTTTCTTTTTTCTTTTTCTGTGTGTGTTAAGAAATATAAAATCTGCAAAATTGCAACATTATAAAATTTTGTACTTACAGAACATCCATCGGTTACTTCTTGCCACCATTTAGTTTTTAATTTTCCAATAGTTCCTGCTTCTTGTAGTTCGAGCAAGGCCGAATTTATTTTGTCACGAAATTTAAAATCTTAGTGAATTGAAATACATAGTTAACATTAACAACTATTGCTGTAAAAAAATACCTTTATGCATTGCAATTCCGTAACCCTTTTCATCCAGAAGATCACCAACTTGTGATAAATTGCAATTTCTCTCAACATTATATTCAATGGTCGTTGACTCCATCAGAAAAGCATAATTATCTGTTGCTACCAAATTTACACCCATTTCATTCGTAGTTGGATTAAGTTCTGGATGACTCTCCATATATTCCCAAATTTTTTTATATTTTTTGGAGCCCTGCAAACCATACAACATATTTTATAATAAAAATAATTCTTAAAATTGTAAAATCGCCCTGAATGCATAAATAAAATCACATCTTTAATGAATTTTTAACTAAAGAATTTTTAAAAGTATACTTGTTTTTAATAAATTGTTATCATTTAATGCCAAGATTGATACCTGAAAGAAATTCAGCGTTGCACCACCTTTTTTTGCGCCGTATTTAACACCAGCTTTGTTGACTTCCAAGTCATGAATATCATTAATTGGAGTACTGCTCGATTCAATTGTCAAGAAGGCGGCCAGATTAGCAGTATAAGAGGCCACAATAATCATAGTAAAAAACCACCATATTGATGCCACAGTTCTTGTAGAAGGCGACCTGCATTTAAAAAAAATTTATAAATTTAAAAAAAATTCTCCCCACTCGTTTGCATTATAAAAATACTTAGGAGCAATTTCAGAACCTTGCTGTAGCAATGCACCAATTGAAAACCAGAGAGAGTTTCCTAAACTGAATTGATTTTCTAGTTCTGTTGGATTTTCAATGCACGGATACGGATTATCCCACTCAGTAGGCGATAATCTGCCCAGAATGAAAAAACTCAAAGATACGCCTACGTAGCCAACACCGAGGTAAAACCAAACTTCTTTCGAAAATGGATCCATGAAGGAAAATAACTTCGGTGGCTCTTTTTGGGCTTTTCGGTAAAGAATTGATATCCCTGTAAAACACTTAAATAATAATAAAATATAAGTAATTGAAAAAAATTTCTATTTGCCTAAATTCATAAATGGAATTGTAAAATCGACCCCTAAAGCTCGTTCTGAGGTAATAGTCAAATCTGTGATGGCTAACTGTGCTCTCTGAAATTTCAAAAAGTTATAAATATTGAAACTTTTTAAATATTACAACTTCAAGTCGTCCTTGAGTAGACTTTACTTACTTTATGGATTATCTCTCTTAGCATACCAGTTGCTTCCTTTGTTGTAGCATTAAAACTTCCGTAATCGTTATCCTCTTGGAGTTTAAATGTATAATTGAATCCCAATTTATGCGCTAATTGCTTTATTAGTTCAATGCCAAATCCTTCATATCGTTCATTCCCATCTAATTTCTCTGAAGTTTTTTTCAGCATTCCATACGGAGGACTCTTGGGGAGAAAAAAGAAAAAATTATCCATTGCACTCGGGATGCACATTCCATGAATAATTGAAAATTACTGGCTTGGGATATGCTCAATAAAAATATTTGAAATATTTATAAAATGGTATTCAATAATTTGCGGGAATCTATAATAAATATTCTAAAATATTGATTGTAAATTCCTTAGTAAATGCGTATTTATTCATATAATAAACTGATAGCCAACCACGCTCATAAAAACTTGTTGTACAAAAGACCTTACTAAGAGTTTAAAATAAATAATATTTTATGAATTATAGCTTATAGCATTTAGTGTGCAAACTTCCATTTGAATTTCGTTTTGAGTGTTTTGAACAAATTTTTAAATAGGGACAAAACATGTGGTTTTTCTATCGTACTTGATGGTATATACCAAAAAAATGTTGCCGACCTATGCTATTTAAAAAATTCACATTAGTGATGTATATATAAAACTGAATTATGTGTGTATATACAGAATTTTGAAGATTATTTAAAAGCACAAATAAATTGTTCCACTGTTCTGAAGGTTACAAAATAAAAGAAAATACATATTTAAAATTAGACTAAGTATTATGAAACCTTTTAAAACCCCTTGTGTAAAACTAGGATATCTAAAATTCTGATAACTAAAAAAAAGCAATATGAGCGAATAGTGGACTTAAGAATTTTAGGTCTTACATTCAATTTGGAACTTACCAAAGCTATTAACACAACAAATGTTTGATTCAATGACTCGATTTCCGCATCTGCATGGTCTCCAGTAATTATAGGCCGATTTATTTGAATTCCGACTGAAGTATTCCAAACACCTATTTGATTTAATCCTGATGTTGTGAGCTCGACAATATCAAGACTAAATTGAGTTCGTAGTCCGAAGTAAAAATTAATTTCACCAGTTAAACCTTTTGGCGAGGCCTATAAATAATAAAGAGCGATTGAGCGGAAATTTAATTATGAGCTTGACTTCTTTTGTTACAAGGAAAGCCATCTGATTCATCAAGCTGTAGCCGTGTTCCCAATGCGAATCATCGGAGCAATCAATTTGGGGCGCTGAATAATGCATCGATTTTGGAGATGCTCCTTCTAAGTGTTTTACAGCATCTGCAAATATTTGTATGCCATCGTACAATAATGCCATGTGTGTAGGTATGGGGCAGGATACTGAAAGAAATAAATTAAAACATAAATTATGTTTTTTTTTCTGAAATAAAAAAAGCGTGAAATTACCATCTCTGAGTTCAATTTCTCTCGAATATCCAAGTGTTTCAATCAAATCTAAAACTTTCTCGTTTTGTGGTGAAACTATACGAAAAGAAGTCATATTGCATTCGCTTAATTGATACCGCCGCAAATCAAGTGTTTGGAGGTCAAGATTACCAATGATGTATTCGTAATCATCAGTAATGATACCGATTTCTTGAGCCTAAATAAAAAACCAATAGAAGAAAGACAGCAACATATCACACAATAAATACCTGTTTTAAAAGAACTTCTATAGTTTCGATAGTACCCACAATTAAAACAGAGTTATCTTTTGATTTTTTTATTCCTCTCAAAACATTGTAGTAACTGTGGTCCAGACCTATGTCGTATCTACGTATAGTTATAGTAGGAACATTAATTCCATACAGGGAGATGATTTCGTCGAAAATTATTAAAAAATCACCTACATAGCAAAATTATAAAATATTTTAGTTTGCTTTTAAATCAAATAGTACCTGTTTCATACAAGAATGTAAATTGTTGCCATCCATAGGCCTTTATGAGATCATAAAGTGCCCTAGCCAATTGTCGATGATGTGGATATAAATTTAATGATGATCTTTCGCCATTGAAATCCATATTAGTATCGATGTAAGGAATTTCTTTTGCATCGCAAATGTTTATTAAATGTGAAGCTGATGTTCGAGTTGATGGCCCAAAAATTGCACTTACACCAGACTGAAAATGCGGTTGTAAGTTTTAGTCAAAATCCAAAATTTTATAAGTGGTTTCCTTGAAATTTTCTTCAAAACTATATTAATAGTAAAATATGGAACCCTAATAGTTATGCTAATACTATATTGTTATGATAAATAAATATTACCGTAAACATTCTGCAGAGTTTTCTCGATGCATTGAAAATATTTCCTTTTGTTGCTTCTGCCGTAATTCCTTTAATTTGAAAATCAAGATCGCTGTTAACATCCTGGATCGCTTTTTCAAAAACCGTCTGTATCCGTGGGTCATCATTGTCGGATATTAGCCCTTTTTATGGAATCAGCAATAAATGTGATAATTTTTTGTTTGTTAGTTTTAATTTATTTTATTATCACCTCAAATAACCTACATGAAAGAAAATATACGAATGTCGCTTTTATTTTGTTAAGCAGTTTAACGTGCACAAGTGTAAAATGTACAAATATTTTAGCTTTTGCAAAGTTTGAGCAATTAGAAATTTATTAATTAAATCAATGAAAAAAAGTGACAGAAAGACTTTAAAACAGCATATACAATAGCAAACATGAAACATCGCAACTTCACCTTGCTTCTACTTTCTCTGTAGTAAAATTGTTCTATTTTAAAATTGTTGTGACATAAAAACTTTAAGGAATTCATGTTTTCTCCGAATTCTTCTGATATCATCAGAAGTTTTTCCACAGCGAAAAGCACACACATGTTTAGTTCACTAAAAACACACTTCATAATTGCAAACATATTTATCATAGAGAAAAGTTTTAAATATTTTCAACCCCGGACAAATCTAGTTTTGAAATATTAGAGAAGTCATTGACTTATCCGGAAAAGAATTTTGTAATAAAATACAATACACGTTATTGCATTAAATGTAAAATTATAGTATAAGTACTATCGTAAACAGTACAAGACACTTGTTTGTTTATTAAACTAAAATAAAAACTGCGCGCTCACCAATTTGCCATTTAGCGCCTGCAAGATTTAGAATTCCAGCAAGGAGAGCCAATTGTGTAACATAAAGAATCATTTTGGAAACTTCTTAATTTTGAAAATAGTTACATTTTCAACACCAAAAATGCAGGACAATATCAGTTGAAGATCTAATAACCGCTCTTTAAAATCTTTACACCCGACGAACTTCCTGAATGAACTAACAAGAAGATGTGGTTCCGTCGAAAGGAAAATTCTGTTTCTGATGTCGTCACTCTTGGCTAAAAATACCAACTCAGGAATGAATTTTAGTTGGGATCATAAGTAGTTCTCAAACTTGAATTTACATAAAAACGATGAAATGTTATTTGTTATTTTGCAAAAAAACGAAAAAGTTCTATTTTGCACAGTTTAGAAAAAAATTGTCTGAAAAGTTGTTATGCCACCATAGTATAAAAAAATAATTTTATATATTTTATAGGAATTAATTCGACTAATAATTAAAATAATTGGCGTAGTTTCATCTTGTATAGGTATATGTTATATGCTAGTCTGAAAGATTGAATATCTGTAAACATTAAATGAAATAAATAAATATGTATTATATTATAAAAAACTTATTTTAAACCTTTCTCATTTAAGGTGGTTTCACTAAATATGAAATATTTAAAGAGGCACAAGTAGACCAGATAAGTTCCACAAAAATGTTTGATCAAAAACGACTTCAATTTTTGGAGTATCTGTAATTTTAATTTAACAATTTTACCTCTTACCGAACTGGAAATCCCAGGGGTAGTTGAAAATAGCCTTTTTTAAAAGGGAAGTTTTATATTTACTTTTTAAACATAAATAGATAAGCATTTTAGTACAAACCTTAAATAAATGATATTACTGGTCAGATTTTATTTTAACACCTTGCGATTAATCATTTAATTTCTTTATAATTTTAATGCGTCTGTTAATCGTTCATTTTCATTGTCGATTATATTTCCTTTTGTCGACTGTGTGTTCACAGATGAATTGCGAGAATTTGTTTTCGTTGATGCTACTGTTTTAACAAGTTTTGTATTTTGCGATAAATCCATGACAAACTTGATTTCTTCTAAAAGCTCATGTTTGATGGGTACCTGGCAAAACATTTATATATTTATAATAACTAATTTATTTTAATTAAAATTTAACTTGGAACCTTCAATTTATATGCTCGTTGAGCTGTTAGTAAAATCCATTCGATTATTCCACAAATTGCTGCCACAACACTGCCAATTAGAACGACGAAGTACACACCTCCCAGGTGAGGCATTCCAAGAGCTGAGGCAACTTCGGCTTCCTTCTTCTTTTTCTGTTGAAATTGTATTTAATTTAAAATTTTTATATATTCTATTAGCTATAATATTTTATTACTTACAGAGCATCCATCAGTTACTTCCTGCCACCATTTTATTTTTAGTTTTGAGATTGTTCCAGCCTCTTGTAGTTCAAGAAGAGCAGAATTTATTTTGTCCCTGAATTTAAAATCTGAGAAAGACGTACAAATTGAAAATTAGTGTTATTTCATTAAAAATAAACCAACCTTTATGCATCGCAATTCCATATCCTTTTTCATCAAGTAAATCACCAATTTGAGTTAAATTACAATTTCTCTCAACGTTGTATTCTATAGAGGTGGATTCCATCAAGAAAGCATAATTTTCCGTTGATACTCTACTTACACCTTCTTCATTTGTAGTAGGAAGTAGCTCTGGATGCTTTTGCATATATTCATAAATTGCTTTATATTTCTTGGAACCCTAAAAGAATGAATATTTATAATACTCACAGAAAAGTGAAGTTATTTATAAAAGGGTATCACTTGAAAGAAATTTAACGTGGCGCCGTTTCGTTTCGCTCCATATTTTACTCCAGCTTTGTTTTTCGCTAAATCATTAATATCATTTATTGGATTACTGCTTGATTCAATGGTTAAAAAAGCAGCTAAATTGGCAGTGTAAGATGCAACCATTATAATGATAAAAAATCCCCAAGCGCCCGATGCGGTTCTTGTGGATGGAGCCCTAAGAGAGAAAAATTTAATAAGATGTTATTTAAATTAGTTAGTTTGAAGAAAAACTTCGCTGCAATTTCGGTCCCTTGCTGCAGCAAAGCGCCTATTGTAAACCAGAACGAGTTCGATAAACTGAATTGATTTTCTAATTCAGTTGGATTTTCAATGCAGGGATTTGGATTATCCCATTCTGTTGGAGACAATCTTCCAAGTATAAAAAAGCTGAGAGATACAGTGACGTAGGCAATTCCAAGATATACCCAAACTTCTTTCGAAAAAGGATCCATGAAGGAAAATAATTTCGGTGGCTCTTTTTGGGCTTTTCGGTATAAAATCGATATACCTGTAAGTAAAACAAGGTTTTGGTAGCATTATAAAATATAAAATATTATAGTACTTAGCAAAAGTAATATAGTACATTTGGGAATTCTCGAAACACAACCGGCCGGAGCCGGACACAGGCAGGCAAGGAATTTTCGGATTTATGCATATGTGATCTATGTAAGTACTACATACATATTTAATGCTCCATCTAATTTAAGACATCATGTAAAAATCTTACCTAAATTCATAAATGGTATTGTAAAATCGACAGCCAATGCTCGTTCTGAAGTAATGGTCAAGTCTGTTATAGCTAAATGAGCTCTCTGAAATTAAACTTGTTGATAAAATGTTACAAATCTGAGTCTATTGCTACTTGCCTTATCCATGATTTCTTTCAACATTCCAGTAGCTTCTCCTGTTGTGTCATTGTAGCTTCCGTAGTCATTATCTGCTTGTAGTTTGAAGGTATAATTAAATCCTAGTTTATAAGCAAGTTGTTTGATAAGTTCAATTCCAAAACCTTCGTACTGATCATTCCCAATGAGTTTGTCAGCAGAGTTTTTCAACATTCCATAAGGAGGTGTCTTTAATGAAAATCATTAAAAATAATTTATTTCTATTAAAAATATGAATTCCTAGTCCTCCAACGATTAAAATTATTACAAAATAAATAAATAAAATACTGACCAATGCTATTAAAACTGTGAAGGTTTGGTTTAGTGATTCATTTTGTACTTCTGAATTAATATCGACAGGAATCACAGGTCTAGCGATTTGAACACCATTTGAACTATTCCAAACTCCAACTTGATTTAATCCTGATGCTGTGAGTTCAACGATATCAAGAATAAATTCAGTACGTAATCCAAAGTAGAAATGAATGTTTCCAGTTAAACTTTTGTTTGAAGTCTATAGAGTAAAATTAGTAAATTCTGTATTTTAAATTAACTACTCTTCTTACAACAAAGGCCAAGTAATTATTAAAGCTAAAACCATGCTCCCAATGTGAGTCGCCCGTACAATCAATTGGAGAAGCTGAAAAATTGAGATGCTTTGCAGCTTCTGCGAAAAGTTGTACTCCATCGTATAATAAAGCCATTTGGGTAGTGACAGGACATGGTACTATAATAAATTTATTTTGATTATTTTAATTAATTTATAGTGATTTCTTTACCTTCTCTATATTTGGCTTCTTTTGAATGTCCAAGGGCCTCAATGAGGTCTTGTACTCTTTCGTTTTCTGGGGAAACAATACGGAAGGCAGTTATATTGCAATCACTACGCTGATATTCGCGTAAATCGATGGTTTGAAAGTCAAGATTGCCAATTATATATTCATAGTATTCATTTATAATGCCGATTTGTTGGGCCTATAAAAAATGATTCAAATAAATTGCATCGCAAAGCAAAATCAAAATATTTAGTTCTTGTTTTAAGTTAATTTTTCAAGCTTATAAATAAATAGTTGAAAATTAGTAATAGTAAATTAATGGAAAGAAACTTTATATTTCATTTGAGATCATTCATTTGGCCATTTTAATTTAGAAGCTTTTTTTAGGAAAACTCTATTAAATGATGTGCAAATTGTAAATATTATATTGTATAAGCATTTACTCCTTAATAAATGAATTTTATGCAAATCATACTTGTTGTATTAATTCTCTAATTGTGGATATTGATCCTAAGACTACGACAGAATTATCTCTTGATTTTTTCACTTCCCTCAAAATGTTGAAGTAACTCATGTTTAGTCCTGCACCATATCTCCGAATTGTAATAGTTGGAATTTGATTCCCATAAAGTGATATAATTTCATCTAATATTGCCAAATAATTACCTAGAAAAATTGTGTTTCAATAACTATAAAAGTTATATCTTCAAAATTGCCATTAAGTGCAAATCGATAACTCCTGGAACTATTGAACTACTTACTTGACTCGTAAAGTAAAGTAAATTGCTGCCATTCATACATTTTTATTAGATCATAAATTGCGCGTCCTAGTTGCTGGGGATGTGGATATAGATTTATAGTGGATTTATCATCTCTGAAATCAAGATTAGTATCGATGTACGGAATTTCCTTAGCATCACAAATATTTATGAGGTGCGATGCTGATGTTCGAGATGAAGGCCCCAGAATTGCATTTACTCCAGTCTAATACACATTTCCGTATTAATTTGGTTCAAAATTTATTTAATATTCCCTTACCTGTAACATTCGACATAATTTCTTTGCTGCATCGAAGACGTTACCATAGACGATTTTTGCTGTAATTCCTTTTACTTCAATATCTCTTTGTCGATTTGCCTCTTGAATGGCTTTTTCGAAAACTAAATTTATCCGAGTATCTTCATGATCAGATATTAATCCTGATGAAAAAGCAAATATGTATTTATTTTTTGAAATCAAATCGATATTGCTCCCAGTTCGTTTTAATTTGAAAAATATATGCTAATTTATAATAAGCTTCAATGAGTAGATCGATAGCATATTTTTGATGTAAAATTTAATAGTTTGTATTTTTTATATAACCATTTTTCTGTTATTCCTTGATAAAAATTATATGGTCGATGTAAAACTAAACGTATAAACATATTGATAAATACCAACTAATTGGCATTTGTTATTTAATATATGTATATTTATCTGTTATAATTAGGTATGATGAAATAGAATTTAAAAAAGGAGTTTGTTATTACCTATAGATACTTAATGTAATTTCTTTTTATTAAGTGTAAAAATGAGGTTTTAGCAGAAGGAGGAACACTGTTTTCAGCCTTAAAACATAAACTGAAAAATATATAAAATACATACTTATGCACATATGTATACCTCAAGTTCACATTACCTACCTAATTTCCCTTCCCTAATAACTTATTTATAGCAAATTTATTTTTGAGGCACATCAATGACGACACGTTCAGCTGTTAGACTATCTAATTAAAATTAATTGCCGGAAATAGAATTTAGTGCCACCTGTTTACGTTTGTTTCATTCACTATTCGGCACAAAACTATCAAGAAGCACGCGTACCGCACTTCCTGCGTATTCTCAGAAAATAACCGAAATTTTTTTATTTTTAGCAAAATTTTCGTGATAGATTCCTATATTGATAAAAGTTCAATGACTCTAGGAAAGATTGTTATTAAACAATTTGTTTACAAACAGAAAGGGGGAACGAATTTAAGATATACACTTCACTCTATTATTCTTAAATAAGATTCAAATTTTTAACATAAAAAGCAAAAATTGAAATGAAGTAATACATGATTACTGAAAGCTGAATTATTTGTTTATTAGTTTTTGAATCTAAAAGTTACCTATTCGTATTTTAGCTGTTGTCTGAATCAAAACTAAATTGAGAAGAGCCAACAACGCGATTATTTTAAAAAACATTTGAATCTTATTCAACTTAATTAAACTTTTTGAAAAGCCGTGTGTACGTACTCCGCGCGATTCAAAAATTTATGTTTGTCTAATAGACTAAATGTTCTGAATGAGTTCTATGTTGAAGAAGTCTCTGTCTCCCCTCGCTTCCGACTATAAATACCAACTTAAAATGAAGAAAAACAGAGCACATCCACAGTTGTTCCCAAACTATAAATAAATCCGCAACGAAAACATGAGGTGAGTAGATGTGTAAACAAACAATATGCCAATATGCAAGTTTACAATTTGTAAAATTTTTGTACTCAGTTAATTAGTACTTAAAAGTTTGGGCATAAACAAAGAAATTTTACATATTTTCTTGCTTTAGAATTAAACGTTCTTGAATTTTGAATCTCACTTTTAAGTGATGTTTCTAAACATTGCACTGCTGCAGATGCCTGCAATTCATATGCACTTTGGCAGCATGTCCGAAATTCGAAACAAAATTAGATTAGAGGATAGTGGAAAAGTGTACTTCATCGCGATCAGTCTATTACGTCATTTGACTGCAAATGAAGTTCAATAAGTGAAATTTGCAAATTTATTTATAAATAATATTCAAACATGGCGAAATGGGCTTTAATATTTTTATTATTCTTTAGTGTATCAGAACAGGCAAAACCACCAAAAATCAACATAGGTAGGTAAAATATTTTGTAAAGAAGAAAAAGTCTATAATTTGCGTCAAATTTATATTTAGGAATTTTTGGTGACTAAGATAATACCACGCAAATTTTTTTTATTACTCATATACATTGGTGTTAGTTGAAGTTTTTATTTATGCCTAACTAATAAATAACCCTTGTCAAACCAATGCCTTAAAAATCATAAATAAAATTTTTATTGATTTATAATTGTTCCAAATATATTTTCAACTTCTTTTTTTATAATGTATTTTTAAAAGGACTTCTATATGAGGAAGGGAACAATGACTTGGAAAAGATTTTCCAAAAAGCAATACATGATGCAAATTCTGATCAACAGGAATTTACATTCAATGGAATTTCAATAAATATAACAGCTGGAAATTCTTTCGAAATGTCGAAAAAACTTTGCAAAATGCTTCGGGTAAAGATTATTTATATTTTGAATTAATTTTAATTCTAATTTTTTTTTAACAATATTATTTTGCGTAGAGTGGAGTAGTAGCTGTTTTTGGACCAACAACTTCAACATCAGCAACTCATGCAATAAGCGTTTGTGATGCAAAAGAAGTTCCATACATGGATACACGTTGGGATTTTACAACAGAACTTCCTATAGTAAATCTTCATCCGCATCCAACTCAATTAGCAGTGGCACTTAAAGACATGGTTACAGGTCTTGAATGGACTTCTTTTACCATTTTATATGAGTCAGGTACTTGTTAAATATTTTTCTGGTAGTCTTTAACATCATATTTAAAAAATAGGAGAATATTTGGTTGTGGCCAATGAGCTTTTAGAAATGTATGATAATAATGGACCTATGATAACCATCCGACGATATGAACTCGACTTAAACGGGAACTACAGAAATGTCTTAAGACGAATAAAAAAGTCTGAAGACTTTTCAATTGTTATTCTTGGTTCAACTGAAACACTCCCGGAATTATTGATACAGGTGATAATGTGAGATTTCAATGAATTTTTAAACATTCATTTATTTTCAGGCTCAGCAAATTGGGTTGCTCACAGAATCCTATCGCTATGTTGTAGGTAATTTGGATTTTGGTACAATTGATCTTGATCCATTTCAGCATGGAGATGCTAATTTAACAAGTTTTCGAATGGTCACACCAGAAAATCCACAAGTTGAGGAAGTTCTTAAGGCACTTGCTGAATCAGCGGAAGATCCAGCTGCAAATTGTAATAAGATGCATATTTATAGATTTATTATCTGATTTTTAAATTTATACAATTCTTAGATTCAATTCCAATGACTCTTAACATGGCTTTGGTGTATGATGGTGTGCAGTTGTTGGCTGAGACATTTAAGCATATGCCATTTCGGCATGTATCTTTGAATTGTGCAGATGATAGTACTTGGGATAAAGGATTTACTTTAGTAAACTATTTGAAATCAGTACGAATGACCATCGTATACATATTAGACTCTTACTAATTGAAAAGTTTTTAGATGAGTATTACTGGCCTTACAGGAGAAATTAAATTTGATCATCAGGGGCTGAGAACTGATTTTGAATTGGACATAACCGAACTCAGTCCGGCTGGTGTTATAAAAGTAGGCACTTGGAAAAGTTCTGGGCTAGAAATGCAGCGAGCAGTTCAGCAAAGTGTGGAAATAGATTCTAGGACGCTTGTAAATAAAACCTTTATAGTTATAACAGCCCTGGTAAGTCTAATTTACAAATAAGGTCTGAATGTAAAACTACATAGTCATGTTAGTACCATGTTAGTACCTATTTTGGATGGCTGTAATAATTGGGGTAATTTATTTCAGAATGATCCTTACGGAATGCTCAAAAATACTTCGGAGAAGTTAAGTGGTAATGATCAGTATGAAGGATTTGCCATTGAACTTATTGAAAGGCTAGGTAAAAAATTAGGATTTAACTACATATTCCGTTTACAAGAAGACAGTGCATATGGAACATTAAATCCTAATACTCTAGAGTGGAATGGAATGATCAGAGAACTTCTGGATAATGTAAGTAACCTGCAATACCGGTATATGTATATACAACAATTTTCTATTTTATTTCAATTTCGAAATTTTTCAATACCTACAGAGAGCTGATTTAGCTATTACAGATCTTACTATGACCTCGGATCGTGAGAGTGCTGTGGACTTTACTATACCATTTATGAATTTGGGTAAGTTGAGGACAATTAATTGTATTACCTTTTCCTAAGAGATAATGGTTAAAAATATCATTTTACATAAAAAAAAGTAAAGTAAATATATAGTAAAATCTTGAATTTATTTACAGGAATTTCGATTCTTTTCAAAAGGCCAATGAAAGAGCCTCCGAAGCTCTTTTCGTTCATGTCACCATTCTCAGAAGAAGTTTGGCTTTACCTTGGTGTGGCCTATTTAAGTGTATCTCTTAGCTTATTTTTATTGGGCAGATTATCACCAGTAGAGTGGGATAATCCATACCCATGTATTGAAGAACCAAGTGAACTAGAAAATCAATTCAGTTTTGCCAATTCACTTTGGTTTACGGTGGGTGCGCTTCTTCAACAAGGTTCTGAAATAGCGCCAAAGTATTAATTTGCATTAAATATGGAAAAATTCATAATGTTCTGAATTTAATTTAAGGGCTCCATCTACAAGAACTGTTGCGTCAATGTGGTGGTTTTTCACCCTTATTATGGTATCATCTTACACTGCCAATTTAGCTGCTTTTCTTACGGTTGAATCGCTAAGTAGTCCAATTGAAAATGTGGAAGATCTTGCTAATCAAAAAGGAGGTGTGTCATACGGAGCAAAGAAGGGTGGGAGTACCCTTAACTTTTTCAGAGTACGTAAAATTTTTCGAAATTTGAGAAATGCTAATAAAATCGATTCTATATATTTTAGGATGCGCAATATGCAACCTACAAAAGGATGCACGAATATATGCAAGCTCATCCTGAGATGCTACCTTCCACAAATGGTGAAGGGGTTTCGAGGGCAGAAAAGGAGAACTATGCTTTTTTGATGGAGTCCACCTCGATTGAGTACACTATTGAGAGACATTGCACCTTGACTCAAGTCGGAAACCTTTTGGATGAAAAAGGTTATGGCATAGCAATGCGAAAAAGTAAGTATTAATGCATACTAATATAATTCTTTTAAAAAATAGTTGGTTCTTTCAACTTTTCTATGTGCAGATTGGCCATATCGAGACGCCCTAAGTCAAGCCATTTTGGAATTTCAAGAGCAAGGTGTCCTTGCTCAAATGAAAGTAAAATGGTGGAAGGAGAAGCGGGGAGGAGGTGCTTGTTCGGTAAGTGAATCGAAAAGGTGAGCTATGTAAAAGAAATTTTCGAAATTTCTCTGTTAAGGATACTGGTGGAGATGGTGGCGCAGTAGCCTTGGAACTCGCCAATCTTGGAGGCGTCTTCCTTGTTCTTATTGTAGGATCATTTTTTGGTGTATTTGTTACCATTTTGGAAATGCTAGTAGATATCAGATCAAGATCTGTTCAATATAAGGTCAGACTAAATGGATTGACGAATTTTCGATATTCTGGGATCCCCTCATCGCATGATAGCACTCTTTATCGCTTAATATCCTTTAATAAAATTAGTTATCCTAAGCTTTTTACATCTCTGCATGATTATGTTATATTCCCTACCAGCAATCGACTGATAGTGCAGCCAAGGGATTGGAAATGGCTAATTTGGGTGGTGTGTACTTTGTCCTACTAGTAGGTAGTTGCCTTGCAAGTTGCTATGCCATATTGGAATGGCTTTATTATGTGTTCAAGAATTCCCGACGCTTTAAGGTAATTTCATTGTTTTGCTTTTTCTCATAATTTTCGTTGATATCGTTTTACAGACATCATTCAAAGATGAACTCATTGAAGAGTTGAAATTTGTTATGAGATGTTCTGGAAATGTGAAGGAAGTAAGGCAAGCTAAGAATGGTTCAGGAAGTTCAAGATCATCGATCAGTCTGGAATCTATTGAGTCGGAAAATTTGGAAGGCAGAAAAACTCAGGATGATGATCAAATGAAACTAACCAAATCATTTTTAAACAAATAGTTGATTTTGGATTTGAGTTTTCTGGGTTTGATCACTAATTTTGCAGGATTTGTTTAGATAACTTATTTTTGGGTTATTTTATTATTATTATTTAATGTTGAAGATCAATATATTGCTTATATTTGTTAACAGTTTTGTTTTTATTTATATATTCGTTCGAAAATTATTCCTTTTTTTTTGGCTAAAAGTTTTTTAAAAATATGTGCAATTTTGTGTAGATATTCCATATATTTATATATTTAAATACATGCATATGCACGGCTTATAAAATTCGTTCGGAATGACGAGTTCTAGAATTCCCACGGGACAAATCCTAATGGCCTACTTTAACGTCTACAATTTTTCTATAAAAAAAGGCCCAATAAGTCTTTACGATATTTGTAGTTAAAAATCTTGAAATTTGTTGGGCTTCTTGAAAGGTACCTTAATCGATTAAATGCTCGACAAAGTTGTTTACCAATAAAATAATTATTATTCAAATGTAAGAAATTTAATGTTAAACTTTTGTACTAAAAAGCGAGGGCTACTTGGAACATTAATAATTCGTATGCAAATGTTTCCCCTAGGGCGGATTTAGGGGGGGGGCACAGGGGCACGTGCCCCCCCCAGACGGGTTCAGTCGAGCAGCCGAGTTTTTTTCTCATGCGCTTGTTATAATTACGTAAACTAAAATAAACTTTTTTTTGTAGTAGCTTACTACTTAGTTCAGTGTAGTTTTAGCGAGTAACAAGTGATATTACTGTGTGTACCTACAGACATATATAATGAGTGATAAAGACAGGAAAAGACAAAAGAGCATAAGTGCGCTTTTCCTTCCAAAAAAAAAAAAACCGACGATGCAGTTGCAGATACAGCCGATACAGGGAAAGGGATTGAATTAGACTTTTGAAGGCGGTGTGAACACCTGACTGATATTAATCCAATTAATCCAGACAAACTGATTGCATTAATTATTTAGTTAGTATTCGATATCAGTCAGGTTTTCACACCGCCTTCAAAAGTCTAGGAAAGTCTTGGTATTTAATGTTGAAAGTAGTAGCAGAGGACTTTTAATATAATTATTTTATACTTTTTAGGGCTTGGGATTTTTTGGAGTCGGTTCTTTTTTTTTTAAAAAAAATTTTTATTTCATTCTTTTTAGTGTAATATTTTTTAGTAAAATACATACCAAAACCTTCTCTTAAGTGTAACAAATACTTTTCTGAAAACCGCATCAAAATCGGTTCAGACAACCGCGAGATAATCGCGGACAAACATACATACATACATACAGGTCAAACTGAGAACCTCCTTTTTTTTAAGTCGGTTAAAAACAAGTGATGTTTTGCCGTAACATGACATTTTGAACATTAATAGCACCAATGGTTCTAACCTATACCTATTCTGTACATAGAAAATCACTTTTTGGGGATTTTCTAACTAAAATACGACGTGATCGTTAAGACAGAGCTTATTTTTTCTGGAATTTAATGATAATGAATGATAGATCCAAAAAAGGTTAAACCTGAGCCAAAACAAAGGAATTCGTTTTA
This sequence comes from Machimus atricapillus, assembly GCA_933228815.1. Taxonomy (NCBI): domain Eukaryota; kingdom Metazoa; phylum Arthropoda; class Insecta; order Diptera; family Asilidae; genus Machimus; species Machimus atricapillus. The sequence continues at coordinate 27,409,994 of OW121788.1, read as the reverse complement.
CCAGATGATGACGACTTAATTGTTTAGATTGTAATTAATATTACGTTTACGTATAAAACTGTAAAACAATGATAATTTTTAAAAAACATAATAGCTGTGTTCTTTTCACATTTGTTCCGGTTCTAGGTCTAACAGTAAGTTTTGCATTGAATTGAAATTTTAAAGACTGTCACGTATATAAAGATTTTAAAATTTGCGAAAGCGCATCAAATTAGCCATGGCCATGATATTTACGCATACAACCTTCAAACCCTTAACCAGATAAATTTTTGGGTTGCTATTTGACGTAAAATGGGTATAAAATGCAGGCAACTTGATTTTATTTTTGCCAAGCCAAAATTTTTTGATATGTATAACTACTCATCAATTTCAATTCAATGCAAAACTTACTGTTAGACCTAGAACCGGAACAAATGTGAAAAGAACACAGCTAATATTACATAAACTATATTTTTTTCTTTTACTTTTTAACAACAACCTCAATTTAAAAACGGGCTTAGGAATATTCTAAGGCACAATACATGCACAAAATGATGTTAAAACAGTGCACTAAAAGGTGTAAAAAGTTCAGATCATTTAATTGAAAATGCATGAAAAGACAGATTTTTTAAACTCATATAAAACCCAGGGCAATGGTCCTACAGCTTTGGTGCCATAATAATAAATGCTCAGATGGACAAGTTCTACCAGAATATACATTTTTTTTTCTGGTCGGCACTTTCATATTTGGACCAAAAATTTATGAAAATCGGATTGTCCTTTGCCTTATTTCTCCAAAATTATGGACTTTTGAAGATCGAGCTTGAGTGTATTAGCGAGCTATACATACACTTAATTAATATGATTACATATATTTTCACTTGAATTATCGATCATTATAAGTAATTTTGAATAAAAAACACTTTTGAGGTTATGTGTGTCAAATAGTTTAAAATAAAATTTAAATGGAGGCCGACCTCCATTACTGGACGACTCCTAAATTTTCATACTTTAATAAACCTTTATATAAATACTACAAGTTTATTTTTAACAGTTAGTTATTGTTGATTATTTTTGCCCGTCTGACCCTTGTGCCCCTCCCAGAAAAAAATTCTGGATCCGCCCTTGTGTTTCCCCGGGGTAAACTCCAATTTAACATTTTCTGTACAGGTACAAATATTTTCCAGGGAAAAATATTTTCCAGCAAAATTTTGTTGAAGCCTGGACAGGGACAGGATTTGTAAAATTGTCCAATATTCGAATATCATTTTCGTTTGCCTGGTAAAAACAAATATTGTGAAATTATTGTATTAGTTTAGGCAACGATTTTGTGTTGAGAGAGAGGAAAGCCGAAAGAATACAATTTTATTATTGAATAGAAAAAGGATTATTTTAAAATAAATATTTATAAAAATATAATATACCTAGTTATGTTGAAGATATACATATTTAGTATTTCATTTTAATTCATTCCTAAAGAAGCAGGACGGTTCTCTTATTACAAGATAGAATAAAAAAATCCGTTGCAGACATAAATTTCAATAAACTGAGATTGTACTAGGGCGGGAAATTCTAATCGTCCCTTTTAATTAGAAGTTCGTGTCACACATACGGCGCCACCCCCACTGAATCTAAAATCAGGTCATATCTGGATACTGGATCTTATTAACGACAAAGGTCGTCTCGTTTATTTTGGGCTTAAATGCGAATCCTCCCCTCCCTCCAGCTAAATTGATGATCGATTTATTGGGAAATAATATTAAAACAAAATTTATAGTGGAATCGTATGAAGTTATTCCTGGCTTAGAATTGCAACCCGATTGGCATAATCCTGCTGAAAAGCATTTTGTCTGTTATCCGAAAAACTGTAAAATATTTTGGGCTTTCTAAAAGAAGCTTAAAATATTTATAAAATTCCTTTAATTCGCGAAATTCTATTGCAAAGTAAACCTGTGCACTCATATTAAAGCTATAAAACAGCTTTTACTCGCAGCCAGTGATTCGGGTTTCGTATGTAGAAAGATACTTTCTTAAGAAATAATCCGGAGAAATCTTCAGTTTGAGGTATTTGAGTAAAGTTTTTGTAGAAAAAAAAAAGTTTAATAACTGCTGTGAGATTGCCGTTTTTTTTTCCCCCTGGAATAATCCTTTAATGTTGACTGGACCCATGACCTTGGAACTTTGTTTTAAGCTTTAGGCTTGTATATGCACTGTGCAGAAGTAAGATAAATTTCAGGTGAAAATTTTGCTCGGTGCTCAGTTGGCTCTACATAGCTACACCCAGAGCTCTACGAGGAGCCTCAGTTTTCGGAGGAGAGTGCGACTCTTTTGACGACAGAGGAGTCTTCTTGTTCGGGGAGAAGATAGGCCCTTTAGAGTGGCTATATCAAGAAAATTAGGGATATTTTATTCGATATTCCCCGAACACCGGTTAAAATTAACTGGCTAGATAAAAGAAAAGCAACAGATACCATGCCCAAAGGAGTTTGATCAAGACGAAAAATTTTGGGAGCGGACGAGAAGCGTAAAAAAAAATCTACCAGAGGGATTGCAAGATTTCGTATTGATTTTTGGCGGACCATTTAATGCGCATTCACTCTATTGACAAGGAGAATTATTTATCCACTCCTTGTGTCGGATTCTGCGTTAAGTGCGTGCGAAAGATTCAAGCTCAAGGGAGGAAATGAAATTTAGGTAAAGAGGACTCGGCCTGGCAAACTATAAGTTGGGAGGAAATCAACAGCTCCGGAGTTCAGTGCTCGTTCTCAGCGTGAATTCGGGGCATCAGTGAAAAGTGTTCGCAGGAGGTGTTTTTTTGGCTCATTGTCAAAATATGGCAACTAATATAAGTGATATTGTTGAATTAAATGTTGGCGGAGTGCACTATACAACGACAATGGCCACTTTAAAAAGCGAAAAATGTTCCGCACTGTGCGAACTGTTCTCGAACCCGGATCAGGCTGGGATTAAAGATAGCAAAGGACGATATTTTCTGGACCGCGATGGGGTGCTCTTCCGCTATATATTAGATTTTTTACGTGATAAACAAATCACCCTGCCCGAGGGATTCCGGGAGAGGATAAGATTGCGAAAAGAAGCAGAACACTTCAAGCTAACCTCGATGATAGAATGCATGAAAATTGAATCGGAAACTAGACCAAGGGGCTGCATCACAATTGGATACCGCGGCAGCTTCCAGTTCGGGAAGGACGGTCTAGCCGATGTTAAATTCCGAAAGCTGTCCAGGATTTTAGTTTGTGGGCGTGTGGCCCTGTGCCGCGATGTGTTCGGGGACACCCTCAACGAGTCACGGGATCCAGATCACGGTGGCCCTGACCGATATACGTCACGATTTTTTCTCAAGCACTGCTTCATCGAGCAGGCCTTCGACATGCTTCACGAACAGGGATTCAAGCTCCAGGCGAGCTGCGGTTCCGGGACAGCCGGATCAGTTGCCGAACCAAAACCTGGAGTGGACGCCGAGGAAAATCGATGGAACCATTATAACGAATTTGTTTTTGTTCGTGACTAAATCAACTGGAACCTGGAACAAAGACACGACCATCGGGTCACAACATTTACAATCATCTGGGAATTGTGAATTCTTAGATATTTTTAGATCATATCTCTTTGGGAAGAACATTTCAATAAGAAAAATAGACAAATAGCATTGTTAGATACCTTACATTTAAACAACGTAACAATATACAAAATGGTGTTTAGTAACACCTCTGAATAGACTATTTTCGATGACTTGTGAATAAATGGGTTAACTACCCTAAAACGAGAAATCTTACTTGCATTAAACCTTATTTTTTGTATATGTACATTGTATATCACAAATAATAATTTATTTTAGGTAAAATAATAAGAACCCAACCGTTTAGTAACTACATATGTATATAAAGTAAGTTAAACATACATAAAATCCACCAAATACCACCAAAAACCAAATCGGTTAAAAATTTTCGTTCTTTCTTGTTATCTGATATTGGAAATTTTTGAAATGTAGGACAATGTATAGATCTTAAAATCTCCCGACTGTATAATAGGAACTAATTTCCCATAAAACACGGTCTTTAAATATTGAGTAGCTAGCTGTTCTCTTTTTCAAATAGTGCAAATTAATGACGTACGACTTATGATATACAAAACATTTCATGGCAGTTTTATTACCTGCCCCCATCTTTCTCACTTCGAGATGATCTCTTCCACTCAATTTTAATGGGGACTATCATAAAACATACGTGGAATATTATTAATAGTAGGATATCATAAATTCATCAACAATATGATGCAAAGTGGAATTTTCAATAAGCATAAATATGTATTTATTTACTACCAGACTCAATAGAAGTTAGCTTTTATATAAATTTGTTTAGTTTTCATAGTATATAAAATAAAATTAAATATTATATTCTGTTCATAACCGTTCTCATTTCGATATAAATGATATCGAAAACGTATGCCATAGCAATAAAAACTGTTTCACATATGTATTTATGTTTTATTCCAATTGTTGTCACAGATTGTAAGAGAAATAATAAAAATTATTATTAAAAATGAAATACTAAGCTTAGACTTTTAATTAAGAGTAATCCTTTCCTCCTCTATACGTATATCTATTCCTGATGGAGACTGCTTTATTTTGAATATTTGTAAAATGGTAGTTTACCCGCCCATTTTGGGTAGATATGAATTTTTTTTATTTTTGCAATACAGACAAAATATTCGAAAAAAAAAATGTTTAATGGGATATTACTGGTTTATTTTTATTTAAATTTATTGAAGAAAGTTTTTTTTGTCATGATTATGTTTTAGGATAGTTTATGAAAAATTATTGAAATTTTTATAAACTTTTTGGGGATATACTAATGTTTACTTCATATTAATGAGCACTCGAATTTTAAATTTATTCTCAAGCTTGTTTGCTACTTTGCCTCTAGTTTAAACTTCAATGAAATTAAAGTGGTCTATCGGGCAATTTTGGCAACTTGGGGTATGAACACCAATTTTCATATTTATGAAAAATTTCAAGTTTCATCTAAGCAAAAAATGATGAATAAGGTATTTAAGAGAAGAAATGTTTCCTACCTTTCAGGCCTCGGCGTACCAATCTTTCGACAAAAAGGAGTCACCTATACCAAGCTTAATATAAAAGTATACTTACATAAATAAACATCCGAGATAAAAAAAACAATTTAAAAAATTAGTTATCAAGATTAAAAATCTCTATTTTGGGATCAACTGGTGAAAAATCGTTTTTCGCAATATCCAAACAAACAGATAAATGACTAAAATTTTCTGTTAGCTTTTCGTTAAATACATACTTATTGTTAGTAGATACTTTCATAATTAAAGATTTAAATATATATTAGATGAATTTATTTTCTTGCTATTTTTATGCTTAAGGACCAGAGCATGGATCGTTATTAAATTTCTTCAAAATTCGTTGAACTCATTTACATATAGGTATGTACCTACATATGTATAAGGAAAATTTCGTACGCTTCTCTCGTAGATAATGTAGCTATCTACATATGTATGTATGTATGTTACACACCATATATTCTAATAAAATGTTTGATTTTAACATGTACTTGGGATCCCATTCCAATATCTCATAAATCGCTTTATACAAAACAAATTTCATTATTTCCAGTATTTGCAATTTGTTCATATTTTATTCCCTCGTCGAAACAATTCCATCTCTCGTTATTTAGCGCGAAAAATATTTTGCATTCGAACATCCTCTCCGCAAATAACTTCAAATACTTCTTTATAGGATATGACGCCTAGCGAGCGATTTTACCCCTTAGGAACGTTCATCGGCTAAAAATAAGAACTAAGTACGTGTCTCCTTGATTGCATTAAAGAAATAAAATCGGAGGAGCACAACTCGAACGGTGCCCTTTTAAGCATAAATAAATTTAGTTTATCGTTAGCTACTTTCGCATTGAACTTGAAAATGTCAGCCGTGTGTTACAAAATTGAATAGGAAGTGAACGTCCGCATTACCGGCACCAACTTAACATCCTGCAACCTTTGCTAGCAGGACCTTGAAATAGCGTAGATAAATTCGTAAGTAGCGAATCTTGTTATTCGCATCTTGTTAAGAGTTGGGTACGGAAAAGTAATAAAAGAGGAACTCGTGTTGCCTGTCTGTTTATCGCATTTGATTCCTTTTCCAAGGTTAAGGTTATAATGTTTGAATTTAAAATAAATATTTTAAAAGTAAGGTGAACAGAATATACATATATAAATGTATACACATACATACCTACATATATGGTGAATCAATTTCTTTTAAGATTATCTTGAAGAATTTATTTTATGTGGATTTACATCTTAGAAATTGATTTTGTATAGTATAGTATATATGTATTTGGTTAAACTTAATAATCATTGCTTTACTTAAGTTGAAAATTCGAAATAACGATTAGCTGCAGTCTTTATAGGAATGAACTGTATCATTGAACTTTGGAGAGACTGTTATTTGTTTGTTATAAAATTCATAACAGTGGAAAATCTTAGATGATCTTTTTCAATAAGCAATAAATAACTTAAAGATTTATTGTCATCAGAGTAAATGGAGCTTAAAAGCTTCTGCCTGCCGTTTAGGTTTTAAGACCGGAATGAGAACATCCTGGGCCTCCGATTGTTGCCATCGCATAGTTATGAAACCTATTGACCTTAATTATCTCTGTTCTGTAGTAACAAAGCAGCTAGAAAGGATTTACTTGAGAAAGGATATTTTAATTCACTGCATTAAAGTGCCTTGCATTGTAGACTCAAGGAGATTTTCTTTCAGTTGACTTCCAAGGTTACATTTTTTTTTTTTGGGTTGAATTTATCTGTTACGTCCTTTCGGCTGCATGGATTCGTTATTTCTGCATCTACCTTAAAGACGTTTAAGGTTAATTCTTGTCATGTTGTTTACATATATTAGAAGTTAAGTGCTTGTTTTTCTCTATTTTACTTTCCTCGCATTTAGTTGTAAGGACTCTTCGTACACCTGGACCAAATCGGAGCACAAACAGTCCTCCAGTGTACCTACTCCTCGTAGAGATGATTTTTAAATTTGCGCAAGTACAAAACTGGAGCATGACAATTTCGGCAAAATCTTATCCAGCATCAGTTATAAAAGCATCTCTCCAGCGCTTACTGCCGCAGAATTATTTCAGTGGGAAAACATTATTTTTCCTATAAAGTGAAATGATTTGTTTGTGCCGGAGCGTTTTAATAGTTTTCTTAGTCGTTTTTATTGAAAGTTGCCTACCACTGCCGGATGTTATTAAAATCGGTAAGTTCGGATAATTAAGCGCCCATCAATTGTTTTATACATATATCGAAAAGTCTCTTGAGATTTACTTGTGCGATTTTGATCTATCTTTCCAGGAGGACTATTTCATCCTGCTGACAGCAACCAGGAACTTGCATTCAAGTATGCTGTTGATAGGATAAATGCCGACAGACTAATCCTTCCCCGTTCGAAGCTAGTCGCTCAAATTGAAAGAATTTCCCAACATGATAGCTTTCATGCGTCGAAAAGAGGTAAATTTATGCAAATTTTGGGGGATTATAGTAATCGCTAGGGAGAAAACGTGAGGATTCGTATATCGTGGCGCGATAGTGTAATTTCAAGTGCTATAGATACAGATTATGGATGTGATTCTGAAAATTAATGTGCTCTATATAATAAGTCATATAAATTTTCTATTTAAAAGAAAAAATTCTCTTCACACCACTCCTGCGTTTAATGCCCCGGGCTTATCGTAATTAACACAGTCCTGGCCTACTAAATGTGGTGCAAGGACGTTATTACACTTTGTCATTTGCATGTATGGAAAAAAATAAATATTACGCTGAAAGGGCGCGCAAGATTGGAGCTGTTTATGTTGCTTGTATTGTACCCAATTATGCCTATTGTGCGAATTGTATTTATTACGGAACAGAGCGTTTTAGAGTGTGCAATTATGCTTGGGGCTAATTTATGAGGTTTAATTTTAAACGGTTGTAAAATAACACAACGTTTAATTTAATGCGAGCAGCTTATAGAATCAAATTTCCACTAATTATTTAATGGTAACCTATTTACCACAAATTATGTGAAATTGCTTTTCAACAAATTAATATTATTTTCCATATTTTAAAGACTTTTGACTAAACTTCACTTGGACCATTTCTTAACATTGGTTAAAAGGATTTTTTATTATTATTAATTACTTAATCAATATGATAAATAAATATCGCAATATTTTAGTTTGTCATCTGCTTGGATTAGGAGTTGCAGCAATTTTTGGTCCACAATCTTCTTTAACAGCCGGACATGTTCAAAGTATATGCGACACAATGGAGGTGCTTAATTAATTTAATTAATTACTATAGCTTTTCAAATCTACTCCCCTTTTAGGTACCTCACTTGGAAAATAGATGGGATTATAGACTACGGAGAGAAAGTTGCTTAGTCAATTTATACCCTCATCCGAGTACGTTGTCAAAGGTAAATTAATTCGCTTTAAAGTTTTGAAATTATAATTGAAATTTGATTAATTGGGCAGGCTTACGTCGATATTGTAAAAGCATGGGGTTGGAAATCATTTACAATTATTTACGAAAACAATGATGGCCTAGTTCGACTTCAAGAACTACTGAAAGCTCATGGGCCATCAACTTTCCCTATAACAGTCAGGCAATTAAGTGATTCCGGTGATTACAGGTATTAAATTCATATTTAATATTATCTGAAATAAAAAATTAATCCAATAATTTATAGACCTCTCTTAAAACAAATCAAAAATTCAGCTGAAGCCCATATTGTTCTTGACTGTTCTACTGAAAAAATTTATGAAGTACTTAAGCAGGCGCAACAGATTGGAATGATGAGTGATTATCATAGTTACCTCATTACATCCCTGGATTTGCACACGATTAACTTGGATGAATTTAAATATGGTGGCACAAATATAACCGCTTTTCGACTCATAAATGCAAAAGCCGTGATGGATGTTGTTAGGACGTGGAATGTTGATGATCATGGAACCATGGTACCGGCCAATTTAACATCGATTAAGGTATTTGGCATTTTATAGGTTTTTAAATTTTTCATGAAATTTTTTACTAAACATTTATTTTTTAATAATCACTTTAGGCAGAAACTGCGTTAATGTATGACTCCGTTCATCTTTTTGCGAAAGCCTTACACGATTTGGACACTAGTCAACAAATCGACATACAGCCTTTATCGTGTGATGGAGAAGACACTTGGCCGCATGGCTTCAGTTTAATTAATTATATGAAAATTGTCGAAATGCGTGGCTTGACAAATGTTATAAAATTTGACCATCAAGGTTTTCGTACTGATTTTGTACTAGACATCGTCGAACTTTCACATACTGGTATTAGGAAAATCGGCATATGGAATTCAACTCAACAGAATGGAGTAAATTTTACAAGATCGTTTGGTGATCAACAAAAGGAAATTGAGGCAAATTTAAAAAATAAAACACTTGTAGTTACGACAATATTGGTAAGTTTATATATGTAGTGTATACATTCGCATTACCTTAAGTTATAATAATTATAATTATAATAATATTTGTAGAGTGCTCCTTACTGCATGTTGAAAGAATCAGCTGAAAAGTTAAGTGGGAATGACCAATTTGAAGGATATGCTGTAGATTTAATATACGAAATCTCAAAAGCCCTTGGATTTAATTATAAAATCCGGCTTGTTCCGGATAACTCTTATGGAACTCGCAATAAAGAAACAAAGTAGGTGTAAAATGTGTAATTTAAATTTCTCTATCGTTTTATAAATTATCCCATTAATACAGAGAATGGAACGGAATGATAAGAGAATTACTTGAGCAACGGGCAGATTTAGCCATAGCTGACCTAACCATTACTTTTGAAAGAGAACAGGTGATATATTCGTTAATTTTAATGATCGTACTTAATGACAAACTATAATTTTCATTATTGCAGGTTGTTGATTTTACAATGCCTTTTATGAATTTGGGTGTTTCAGTTTTATATCGAAAACCAGTTAAACAGCCACCCAATTTATTTTCATTCCTTTCACCACTATCCTTAGACGTTTGGATATACATGGCCACCGCATATTTGGGAGTTTCTGTTTTGCTGTTTATACTTGCTAGGTATCTTTATTATAATTTATTTCTATTTAAATATTGTAATTTAAATTACTTCAGATTTACGCCCTACGAATGGCCTGCATACAATGGTACTCATGGGGAAAAAGTTGAAACTCAATTTACACTTTTGAACTGTATGTGGTTTGCTATTGGATCGTTGATGCAACAAGGTTGTGATTTCTTACCGAAGTAAGTTAATTTAAAATTTTTTATTTTACTACTTTATCTATTCTTATGTAATTATAATTTTTAATTCGAGCTACTGCAAACATCTAGGCATTTTATAATGCAGCTTATATTAAATTTATATTTCTTTATATTATAACGAAATAGTTTTCATTTAATCATTTTAAATGCACTATCGCTGTAGTTGTATGGTATAGTGCCGTCATAAATATCGTCGCTTAAAATATGTGGTACCACTAAATCCTTTTTCAAAATTTTACACCGCTGCAACTATTCATCATCATTATCCCTAATTTTCATCTAAGGGCTCTTTCGACACGCATGGTTGCTGGGATGTGGTGGTTTTTTACATTAATTATGATATCATCGTACACTGCAAACCTTGCAGCTTTCCTCACTGTTGAAAGAATGGATTCACCAATTGAAAGTGCGGACGATTTAGCGAAACAAACAAAAATTAAATATGGAGCCCTAAAGGGAGGAAGTACAGCTGCATTTTTCAGGGCAAGGGTTTACTTGGGTTTGAAAATATTTTGTTCGTTTGAAATAATTATATTTTTTTAGGATTCAAAAATTTCCACTTACCAACGCATGTGGTCATTTATGGAGTCAGCGAGGCCATCCGTGTTTACTTCGAGTAACGTAGAAGGGGTCGAAAGGGTTATTAAAGGGAAAGGTAAAAGTAAGATAACATTAAGATTGTAATTCATTAGAAGTGAAAAGCAATACTATTGAATTTTTTATTTAATGTTTGTTATTTACGATTGATTTATGTATTTAGGCAATTCTGTGTAAATTATTTTTATACATACCTAATGTTTTTAGGAAGCTATGCTTTTTTGATGGAATCAACATCTATTGAATACGTAACGGAGAGAAACTGCGATTTAACTCAAGTTGGAGGAATGCTTGACACTAAAGGATATGGAATAGCTACACCACAGAGTAAGTTTTTGCATTTTATTTATTTTAAGTGATTCATGCCAAACTCTTAAAAATTGGAACATTAAATGAATTCACAGTGTTTTTTTCTAAAAGAGCTCATGGGTGGGTTTCCGATAATTTTATTGAAATAATTTAAAGTAACTTGTATAAGAACATGGTCTAGATAAATAGGCATTAAAAAATGAAAATATTTGTTTTTAAATAGTTGTGGTTTTCAGGAAAGTACATAGAAGGTTAGAAAACTCGACATTTCGCCGTGCATAATACATCCTATGCTTTTATCCTTTTAGATCTGCTTTAGGTACACAATTTAATTTAATACATGAAACTTTTTCCTTTGAATTGCGACGATTCACTTTTGAAGTAAGAAAAAACCGTAAGTGTCCAAAAATTGGTGGTTTTACCGCATTTTGCATATAAACTTAAATTGGGTGTATGTACTTTACATATTATGTTAATGTTAAACACATTTGAACTTGATAATTCAAACACAAATAAGTTAAATTAGTAATAAAATATAGCTTAGATTTATCTAGAAAACGTTTGCACTACTATATATTAGTTCGTCCAGCTAGTCGTAATTAAGATAGTGTAGTAAATAAATCGATATTGCGAATCAACTCAAAAGTATTTGTATAAAATATACATATTTTATTTTATATTTTAGTTATATTATCCTTTTGAATTCTTGTTTAGACTCTCCATACAAAAATGCTATAAACGGAGTCGTATTGAAACTTCAAGAAGAAGGAAGATTGCATATTCTGAAAACGCGTTGGTGGAAGGAAAAAAGAGGTGGTGGCAATTGTAGAGTAAGTGAAATTTTATAACCTTTATTTCGTATGTATGTACATATGAACTACACACATGAATATTTATATTTGAAATCCTTTCTAATCGAAGGCTAATCCAACAAAGATATTTATAATTATTATTTTATATTATAAGATTTTGAGAGATAAATCTGTTTCATTAAATTAACTTTTGTAAACATAATTATAACATAATTGAATGTAACTGATTCCAATTATAATTTCAGGTTGAAGCATCTAAATCAACGTCAGCTGCAAATGAACTTGGACTAGCTAACGTCGGAGGAGTTTTCGTTGTTCTAATGGGCGGAATGGGGGTGGCCTGTGTTATAGCTGTTTGCGAGTTCGTATGGAAATCCAGGAAAGTAGCAGTCGAAGAGAGACTCAGCGCCATTCTACACGATTAAAATGAAATTGAAACCATCTGAAACTTAGATTGGAAATTGAAGAATTGCTAGTATACAACCTTTGTAAGAAATGTAATGGTTTGTTTCATTTATCTAAAAAATCTGACCTGAAAAATGTATGGATCTACTACTGCTACATAACTTTGTAACATCATATATCGATATTACATAAAATGTTATATTTCATGCTAAGAAGCATACTAAATGTCAAATTAGAATATATGTATATGTGCATTGAAATGCCAATATATTAGGATGAAAAATTAAAAGTAGGACAGAAAATATTCATTAGACATAGTTGAGAGACAAACTATAAGATATACCTACCATAACTGGAAAATCTCTATGTATGTGTGTATAGAGAAAATGTCCTTTCTTTAGAAACTGAGCAATTTTGAATAAAGTAGTGTGATGCTCATTTTTTGTTAGTTTTACGAAATTTCTTAAAAATAACTTTTTCAATTCTAACGCCATACAATCAAATAAACCGACGATCATCAGACTCGAATTTATTTCAATAGTCTGATGTGTATGGTTTGTACTTTGAAATACTGAAAACGTCTTTCACCAACTTTAAAAAGAAGAGGTTATCAATTCGAAAGATTCTTTTTTTTTATTGAATTAGCACATGGTTTCTCGAAGGAAACAGTGATAAGTGATAAGTATGGAAAGTCTGGATTGCTTTCGGGTCATTAGGGTCATCAAATTCGGTGCCCGATTGTAAGTATTTAAAATGCCGATTTCAAAATAGTGGCATATTTAGACTAAATTTAAGAAAAGTTCAGTGCGCCATTGGTTGGATTTTAAATGGCGTATTTTTAATGCTATTGTGTAAATATGCATATTTATTTATGTATATGTATTATTGCCAGATTTGCCGATCGAGCGGCTGGTTGGCAAATGGTCCAACTTGCATGGGTTATAATCCCGATATATAGGAACATTGTTTTAAAAATTTATTAAGAACATTGTTCGTTCGGTCAAGACGTAGATGTAGACCTAGATTTATTCAGAAGCGAAAATTCGGTGTATTTTTTTTATAGAGACCGACAAATTTATCAAAATTGCTCACTAACTCTTACTAATCCTTAAGACTCGATTCATGAGCATTTATTGGGAGCCTACGCCATACTCTATACAATATTCACATACTATTCTGTGGGTCGATAAGATATTTGATAAGATATTCAACGATAATAAATCAATGAAAGTCTGTATTCCCAAAAATTACCGAAAATAACATATACGAGTATATATGTATAACATTCTGATATATTTTATAAAAAAAATTCCCACCTGACAATAAGCAGTAGGTACTCTTTCGTGTTCAATTGACCTTTTCGTGAAACCACCACCTGTCTGAAATCAATTAAGTGAGGAACTGCTCAAATGCCTATAAGTTCTTTGCGAGCAAAAAAAAAAGACTTCGACATTGAGGTAGGTATATTATTAATCTTTTATAACCCTTGCAAGGAATAAAAGCAATTTTCTGATATAAGAAAGTCTCAGTACTTTTATGGAAGACTACGATGAAGTTATTCGCGTGTTGTTTTCTGCTTTTGTTCGTTCAAAAAGCCTCTGGAAATGATTTTTCATCTTTCTTGAGTGCCAACGCATCATTAGGTCAGTTTTGGATTTAGCTCATCAATTTAAAAAATAAAAATATATATTATTATTTACGATTATAGCTGTTGTCATCGATGACGACTATATGCGTAAGCTAAACATCCAAATTCTTACTCAAATTCAAAAAATCGTCGAAGATGTTGTTCGTGAGAATTTGCTTGTTGGTGGTCTTAATGTCAGGTATTTTACCTGGGCATCAGTGCGGTTAAAGAAAGGTATTTTATTAACACATTTAATAAAATAATAAGACATTTAGTAAATACCTAAATGTAAAAGTTCATTATCTTATGTATGTAGCTTATGTGCATAATAAGAAGCTTTTGTTAATTATTAACCACAACTTTATTTTGATAAATTAATATTTGCGTGAAGTTACAAACATTTTTTTAAGAAATGTGGTTTATAAAAACGTGGATCGTTTTTAATTTCCAATAAATGTGACATAACTTTTTTGTTTGCTGCAGATTTTATTGCTGCTATTACTGTAGCAGATTGTAAAACAACGTGGAGATTTTATGAAAATGCAGAACAAAGTGCGATTACACTACTTGCAGTCACAGAAGCTGATTGTCCTCGTTTGCCATTAAATCAAGCAATAATGGTAACGTATCAAATAACAAATTAACTATCTTGTCTTGATTCAAAATCGTTTTAATTAAATCAAACAGATATAATTAGAGTCAAAACGAAAACATTTAATATTTTACATTTGACTATACTTTGTAAATCTACTTACTTTAAGATTCCAATAATCGAACGTGGGGAAGAAACCCCGCAATTAGTGCTGGACATCAAAGTGCAAAAACTTCTTAATTGGAAATCATGTGTTCTTCTTTTCGATTCTTCAATTGGTGAGTTTCTTTTCACAATATCCCAGAGGTCAAATTTCAGACATTCTCTAAATAGATATAATTAATTTATATAAATATCTTTACTTGATTTTATATAATTTACAGAAAGTAAAACAACACAAATTATCAGTTCACTAACTCACGATAGTGTAAAAAATATGTTCAAACCAATTGCTGTCTATCTTTATAAAATTGAAGAAACTCTACGGTACCAACAAAAAAGGGAAGCAATAGAAGAAGCACTGTCGAAATTTAAAAGCATAAAAATGAACAAATTCGTTGTATTCTCATCTTCTGTAGAGGAAGTGATGGCAATAGCTGCAAAATTTAAAATGTTTAATGTATTCAACCAATGGCTATTTTTCTTGCCGAATACAACAGATCGCGTGAACGTATTTTCTCTAACTCGGGACATTGACGAAGGTTCGAACATAGCCTTTGCAGTTAATAATACTATAATTGGATGTCAGGTTGAATTGAAAAACTAATATTAAATATTTTTGGTGATAATATTGAAGAGTATATTTTTTTTTTTAGGAAACGATACTCTGTTCAGTTACTGAAATGGTAACTGCATTTGTTAGTGCACTTTCCAAAATAATAAAAGAAGAAGCATCAATTTACGGTCAAATCTCAGATGAAGAATGGGAAGCTATAAGACTAACTAAAAAGGAACGACAGATAGAAATTTTGATATATATCCAGGTGTTTTACTTTTCTAAAATAACTTAATTAAAAATAAAAAATACCAACTTATTTTTTTATTAAATTACATCACAGCGTTATCTAAAAGAAAATAGCAAATGCTCTGGTTGCTCAAAGTGGAGTTTCAAATCTCTTGAATCATGGGGCAAAGGTAGAATATACGAAAAGGGTTCAGGTAACTTTTTATGATTTACAGAGTTGAAAAAATTAAGTTTAATACTACTATAGGGAAAAATGGCAGTTTAAGCTTCAATCATAATTTTGTCGACGTGGGTTACTGGAGTCCTATGTTCGGATTTGTTGTAAAAGACGTATTATTTCCTCATACCGACCATAAGTTCAGGAATATAAGTCTTAACATCCTTACTTACCATGTAAGTTATTGTTACAATTAAAGTTTTTTAATTTACTATTTTAACTTAGAATCCACCATGGCAAATTATTACAACCAAAACTCGAAATGGAGAAGTTTTAGAATCGTCTGGGATTGTAATAGATATATTGAATGAGATGAGCAGCAAGTTGAATTTTAGGTAAATGCTATTTTTAATTAATTTAAAAGTTTGCTTATGTTAATTGTTTTAAATTTCATTTAAAATAAGTTATAAATTATACGATATGCGTGAAGAAGAATTTCAAGATAATGTAAGTGTTGAAGTTACGCTATTTAGATATTTATATTAATATAACACAGTTTAAATATAATATTTATATTTTTAGAGCTCAGATTTAGTTGGGACACTGACTCACTATGTTCCGAAGAAATTAGGACAACTTTTAATGGATAGGAGTGAGGTGACAAATATTACCTTTATTTTGGTTTTCTTTGAGTTTAAATAACTATCAACTTCTATATTTACCAGTATTTTATGGCTGCTGCAGCTGCAACTATAGACGAAACTGTGGAGGTACCATTTAACTACACAATCCCTATAAGTGTTCAAAAATACACTTTCTTATCAAGGCGACCAGACGAAATCAGTAGAATTTACTTGTTTACAGCACCGTTCACACCTTTAGTTAGTTATATTTTTAGTTACTAGTAAAAAATGTAATAGTAAAAAATTTTATTTCAGACGTGGCTATGTTTGGTTTCAGCTATTATCGTAGTAGCTCCTATTCTCTACGTAATCAATAAGCTTGGACCATTAGAATCATTACGAACAGTTGGACTTTATAAGTTGAAAAATTGTTTTTGGTATATTTGTGGAGCACTCCTTCAACAGGGTGAGTTTATTTAGAATTGATTCAGTATTACTATTTTTATCCAAATAAACATTTTATAGGGGGATTGTACCTTCCTAAAGCTGATAGTGGCCGTGTTATTATTGGAGTTTGGTGGATTGTTGTAATTGTTCTTGTAACAACTTATTGCGGCAATCTGGTTGCCTTTCTCACATTTCCAAGGTTCCATCCGGGTATAAATTATCTATTTGAAACTTTCCAACATAAAGATGTTATAACGTATGGCCTTCGCAATGGAACCTTTTTTGAGAAATATGCAGCTGTAAGTTGATGTTAATTAAGTTTGTGATATAAAATTTTTTGAACGACGTAGATAGTATAAAAACGTAACGTTTTGCTCTATTATGTCAATTTTATTTTGTCTTATCCAGATATTAAAATAATTTCAAAAATAAGTAAAAATACACATTTGCTTATTAGGGATCTACACGAGCAGACTTTAAAAAGTACTTGAGAAAAGCAACAATTTATAACAATTCAACTGGTGAAGAAATTGAAGCTATTAAAAAGGGACATCGTGTTAATATAGATTGGCGGGTTAACTTACAGCTTAAAATTCAAAGTGAATTTGATAAGAAAAAGGATTGTCACTATATTCTTGGTAAGACGAGGGCTTCGCGATGATAATTAATTATATAAATATAAAAAAATTTCTATTAAATTGCTTTAGGAAAAGAGGACTTTATTGACGAAAGAATTGGATTAATTTTGCCACCGAAAAGCCCATATTTAGAACTTATCAACGACGAACTGAAAAAACTCCATCAAATGGGATTCTTGGAGAAATGGCAAAAAAAATATTTACCCTCAACCGACAAATGTAACATACAAAGTCAAACCAGACAAATAACTAACCACATGGTCAATTTGGACGATATGCAAGGATGCTTTTTAGTATTGTTACTAGGTAAGATTGATTTAATAAATTCTACAAATTATTAACTATCTATAAATAAAATTCTGCGCCGAATAATTCACGGGAATTTTCGCTGAGAAGTTAATAGTAGTAATTTGGAGCTCTTTTGTTTGAGTTGTATAAGATTACACGACTACTCCTCAAATTTGTATGCGGAAACAATTCTCTAACGTTGAATTTTTTATTATTGCAACTAATTTTATTTAAATTTATTAGGTTTCATGTTTAGTGCAGTTGTCATCCTTGGAGAAATGTGGATTCATCACTGGTATTCGTTAAAAAATAAAAAGAAGGAAAGCTTTTCAAATTGAGCACATATTATACTATACGTTTTATTATAAAATAAATATGTAGACTGATTATTCCTTGAGCTTTCAATTTCCATTGCTTTTATTGAGTCGCATGATTCAAATTCGAGTTGAGTTAAAATCGTCATCATCATAAAAGAAAACAATTTCTGAATATCCGTTTCTTGTAGGTGAAATCAGAACAAACATTTACGAAGCTCGGGCACGAAATTTTTAAAATTGTTATCTGTAGAATATGGACCAGACGGAATTAAGAAAAATAAGAAATTGAGAATAAAAATGTATAACTTTTAAGAATTTATTGCGTTCTTAAGCAGAGTTAGCATTTGGACCACGACGGCGACCGAATCCTTGTACGACATTTACGAAACGCCTGTTGTACTGTATCCTCCTCTTCGCACGTCCGGTCTTCTTCTTTTTCTTTTCTTGTTTCTCAACTTTTGGAGTTTGTCCCTTCACTTTGCCAGCACGAGCCAGAGAGCCGTGAACTTTACCACCGAGAAGTGGAACTGTGACATCCAATTCGAATGAAGGGAGCATGGTTACAGAGGCATCATCGCCGAAAATAGCGCCACCACTGCTCAGAATTATGTCCTGGCAGTCGACACCTTTCCTTTCGGAAATTTGGTCCTGTAATTTGAGAATTCGAATTATAAATAAAAGTATGACATTATTTAAAGAGTTGCGTCTGGAACAGTGGAAGAGGATGGTCGTTTGCTGGGGACTCGTGGCTAAAGGGCAGGTACAGGTTGTTGCCCAGCCATGTTTCCCAGAGGAATACGGAGTACAAGTCTGCCTGCTGAAACAAGTCTTTGGATCTCAACATTATAAGGCTCTGAAAGGAAGGACGTAATGAGGAAACAGGAATACCAGCGCAACTCCAGTGACGTGAAAAGCAACGACAACGGGATCAAGGGAGTACAGTAATAAAGCGATCACGTGGTGGAAGAACCACGCACCAGGAATTCAACCGTTCGTTGGATATTAGTTTAGTGCTGTTTCTGTATATATCAAATTTCAATATTTAAAATTTTAAATGTAGTGATATTGTAAATATTCTCATATTTTGACCTTTTGAGTCCAGTATAAGAACAAACACGCCGGTCGCAAGCGTGTAATGTAATTATATGTATAAAGCTTATCTTTTATAACCCAGGTCTCGTCTGTATGAAAATATGTAATAACTATTTCAAGTTAGTGAGCCAAACGAAATAGCTCATAAATGTATACGTGTATTAACACTTTCAAAGTATTGTATAAATGTACATGTACACTAAGCCGAATAAAGATTGAATCTGAATCTGTCTGACATTATTCAAAATTTAACCAAATTGCAATTCTTATTGGAATTTTGGCATGGAATTCAGTTGTTGCATTGTTCTCGTAATTACCGCTGAATTAAATGTATGCGACAAGAATCCAGTTCGCTGTGCCCTAATTATGAGAACGGAAACGAATATTTTCTTTTGTGTTGTTTCATCTGTTATAGCTGAAAAATATGTACGAATATTGATAAGAAAATATACGTGCAATTCAATTCTAAAGTAAGCGCTCAATTATATGAATTTAACTTAACATCTTGGGTCTTAAAATACGAAGGTAGGAATTTAGTAAAGAGGAATACAGGAATTGAAATAGGTTTTACTAATTACAAACGAAGTCATCATCTTGATATTGGGTCAATTATAATATAGCGCAATTATCCTTGAAACTTAAGCATCTTAAACGAGTGATCTAATTCTAGAATTGATCGTTTAACTTCTGATTCGACGTTAAGTTGCGATTTAATCTTCGTGCTTCTAACAATTTGAAGTCTCCTGGTAGGTAAACTTCAAAATACATAGTTAAAATTTGTCCTTTTCCTAGTTCCCACAAACTCATGCATAGAAATTTTTAAACAAAACGAAGTTTCGCAATTTGATTAAATAGCATAAAAGTTGCAATCAGTGCGACACCGGCTGGTTGGAGCCCCACTTTCACTGTCATGCAATATTTATTTACATTGCACCCCACAACTCACCTTAATATTTTTAATGGTAGCATCACTGGAAACCTCAAAGGTCTCGATTTCGTCAAAACCACGCACGAACAACTGCATTTTGTGATTCTGCAAGGAAATGCAAATGACAAATGTTAGAACACGTGTGAGTTGAGCAGTCACCCAAAACTTGTAGTTTAATTTGTGATCAAAATTATAATTTCTATATACAAATATTTGCAGTAAATAATCCAAAATTCGTCACTAAATATTCTTAATCACGTAAAATTTGTTAAAAGTAATTTCTTTCGCGAAATTTTCCAACAACCCACCTTTATTTCACCGCGAACGTCCGAAAAAGAAAGATGGCCGCTTTTAGTTATTAGATTTCCAGACTTTCGAGTATCGAAATCTCTTACGAAATAGGTGTAGTTCAGAAATTTATCTCTGGCAAAATTAATTTCAAATTTTTTATTGGTTTATTTAAGATAAGAGATGATGATAAATTTGAAAATTTTTAGGAATTTTAATTAAAATTGAACACGTCAATTGCCTATAAATTAAAAATATCTGTTTGCTATAAAAAGGAACTTAGAGGTCCTCAGTGTAGTTTGAGTGAACACTTTAGCTGTCAGATCGATTTGTCAAAAAATGCGCGCCGGTTGTCATAAATTGGAAGTTTTGAAGATCGCACCCGGCCGTTTTTTTTACTAAGTTTTTTCAAGGTGTAAATAAAGTAAAAACCGAGATCTTGTACGGCGCACGGAAATGATATTGACTTGCTAACGTGAAAGATACATAAAAATTGAAGCAAGGGCGGGCGAAATTAACGTTGAAAGTGTGTAGAAAGGTTATGTTTACAGCGCACTCATGAGTCGTGAGGCATCTTTCAGAGCGGGGAACGACTCGTTCGCCTCGAGGCGGGGCCTAATTCGGACCAGGGAGCTCTACAATAAGCAGCTGGACGACAGCGTCCCCGATATCGACATGTCCATCACCCTGGCACCCGGCGAGATCAAGCGCCTCTTGAACAGGAGCAACTGGTCAAACACATCGCTGGAGCGGAGCAGGATTTTTAAGGATTCTGTTCAAGACTTCGACCAGGACGAGGGCTCTGGCGGAGTTTTAGCCCTCAAGGAGAAGGCAGATTCAATATTTACACAATTCCTGGAGGTCGTCCAGAGTCGGACGAATGAGATGGATGTATTTGACGCTATCCAGGACTTCATCCAGACTTGCTCGGGGGTCCTGGAAGATGTTGCGAAAGAAGAGAGAAAAATAAACGAGAAGTATCTGGACGAGGGGCACAAATGGCTGAAGGAGGAATGCAACACCTGGAAGCTGCTCTACGCCTTGTACAAGGATCGCACTATCGTTCAGAAGGAAGACATGGAAACGGACGCCCCGTCCTTGGGCGGCTCGGAGAAAGAAGTCGTTAACCAATTGTACTCAAGTAAGCTAAATCTCAATGAAATTCATACCTTTTGAACTATCAAAATTTAAAGTATCCTGTTTCTTTAGGGTTCCGTACTTCGAAATTAAAATACGGAACCCATATAGAATACTGTCTCACAATTTTTGAGTGAATTTTTCTATAAATATAAGCACATTCATTGCTGAAGTAAATTTATTAATATTTTTCCAGCAAACGCAAATCTCCGAGAATATCAACTTGTTGTAGATTGGCTTGAATCGTGCGCTCTCGAGGAAAACGGCATCGAGGCTGCACATTTTTCCGATCGTACTGTTGGATGGGAGAACACCTTGTTCCAATTAAAAAATCCTAGTGGAATTGCTTTCAGTGGTGGTCAAGAAATAGTCCAGAGCATGGATCCGGATGCGCCAATTCGAGAAAAGCGGCCCCTCCATCCTTTGGACATGGAGGATCAGGCGAGGTTAGTTAAGCACATTTTCCTTCAGATTCGACAGGGACGCATTGAAGACGCAAAAGCCCTGTGCGAGTATTTTGGGCAGCCGTGGAGGGCAGCTCTTCTTGAGGGTTGGAGACTTTATGAGGATCCCAACAATGAGTCGGGAAATGTTAATGAAAAACTCCCTATTGAGGGGAATCCCCGAAGGGATTTGTGGAAAAAATGTGCCTGGATGATGGCCGACAGCAGCAAATTTGATGTTTATACCCGAGCTATAGCTGGAGCTCTTTGTGGGCATTTGGAATCCCTAATTGCAGCGGCTGAGAATTCCTGGGAAGACCTTCTGTGGGCGTACATGAAGGTTCAAATCGACATAAGGGTGGAGAGCGAGATTCGGTCGTGCTGCATCAAAAACTTCTTACCAATGCCCGACAGCTACTGGAACAGTAAAATGACCCTAGAACAGATTTTCGAAGAGTTATCGGTGCATAAAAACTTAACTGTTCGCACTGCAGCGGGAAGTATTTCGGGTATTATACAAAAGTTCCTGATCCTTGACAATATCTCAGAATTGCTGGAACAGATGTTGGTATGGATCGAGGAGCAAAAATTATCCCCACATATACTACGGTTTCTCACGCACATAGTGCTCTTTATGCGCCTAATTGGAAAAGTAGACAGAGAGGATATTGCGGATAAAATAATAAAGGCTTACGTAGAGTGCCTGATCGAGTTTAAGGATCCACAATTGATCTCCTTTTACGCAGCCGCCTTACCTGGTGAAATGCAAATTATGCTCTACTCTAAGTATCTGGAAGGAGTAACAGAAAGGTCGGCTAGAGTTGCAGCTCTTGAAGAAGCCCATACAGCGGGTCTAGACGTTGAAAGTGTCACCTATCACACGGTGGAGAATATCCGCAATAAGCAGCATCCGGCTGCTGAAGAAAAATTGCAAACTGATACAAGTGACCTCGATGAAGAGAAAATCTCAGCGTTGGAGTGGCTAACTTTCTATCCCCAGCAAAGGGGGGAATTAGTTTGGCAGGCTAATGCAATGATTCGGACCTTTCTTGCAGAGCACAAAATCGAATGTGTCAGGAAAACGTTTAAAATGGTACCGCAAGATTCTATTGAGAAAATTATAACCACTTATGGATCGAAGGATGATATGCCTTGTAAGGAAGAGTGCAGTATTAAAGAGTACCTGTGCCATCAAACCTATTTGGCTGCGATAGACGGCTTCAACGACTGGACACAATTATACCATAACAAGCCAAAAGAGCCCCAAATTGCTAATGCTGGGGCCAACTTTACAGAGCGAATTGCCTTCGAGCACAAGGAGCAGACCTACAGAGCGGAGATTGATCGCTGGAACATGAATCTGGAGGAGCAAACAAGGAGTAAGTAGTTACAGCATATATTTAATTGCAAGGATATTCAAAATTAAAATAATTCTAGCGACCCGAGATCTTCTCTACAATGTTCTTCTCTTCCCGGACAAAGGCTGGCTGCTTGATCCGGACACGGCGAGGGATCGCCACGATATTGATCCGACTGTGTGGAGTAATCGACTAGTCCAGCTGGACAACATTCGCAAGCTGTGCATCCCCGAAATAGTTCTCCTCCTTCACCAGGTGCTCCAGCTGTCCGGGCAGTACAAAGAGTGCATACGACTCGCAAACGAGCTGGCTTCAGAACAGAACAAATTGTACAAAGTTTACTCGAAGCACAAATTAGCTGAGGTGCTTTCGAAAATTGCGGAATCATCGTTGGCCTTAATGAACGAAAAGTTGGATCCTTGGGGGTTTACTGCAACGGTTTAATTTTAGTTTATTAAATATTTTGTTTTATGTTCCCATTTTCCGTATAATAAAAATGATTTTTCTAATAATTCAATTGTGTTTCGCATCATTTTCACAATCCACACGTTTCCTTGTGCACCTCAAAAATTTTCAAATTCAGCGGCATTTTACTGCAATCAAAATGAGAATCTGACTTCGCTAACTAAAAAGAAGAAGATTTAGAGCCGTCAATGTTTCTAACGGTGCTCTCAGTGTAAAATCACGTGAAGGTTTGTTTTAATTTAGTGAATAAAAAGTGGAAATGGAAGATGTGAACTCGATGTTTGATGAAGAACGCGACTACAAGTAAGTTAATTAATTAAAATGGCAGTTGCGCAGTTGACTTCCGTGAAAGTAAACTGACTGCAAGTTTGACGAAATGCATGCAAGCCATCATGAATTTCTGAAAACGCCATCTTTTACGAAAATCGAATTGCTCGACTCGATTAGCGGAGAGAAATTTTTAAGAATAATGTTTAAGTCAATCGTAGCAAATCTTTAGGAGAGGGAACCTTTGAAATCTCAAACTTCTATAATTTCTTAGGGCCCCCTTTTTGGATTAGCGTTGCTTGGGATATCTTTGACATTGCAGCTGCACCAGGGTTTTTACTTTATGGGGCTGGAATCGACGATTACTTAAAAAAAAGTTTTTTTTCTCCGTTTATTCCTTCTTAAAACTTTACTTGCTTTTTCCTCAGAACTCTATTTTTGAAGTTGATGGACAATATTCTCAAAAACTAATGTACCGATCTTATTGAAAATTTTCACACTTTTAGAATCTCGTATCGCATATAACTCAGCCAAAAACTCAAATTTCATTTTTTTTTTTTAAATCCTTCATTGAAGTGCGACCTATACTCACATACGAACAGAAAATATTTGGCTTTTTGATTTCAGATAAATCTATCACGAGTTATCCTGACCGCCACCCGTGATGATAAGTTTTTGAAAGGTTTTTTCTTTTTTAAGTTTGAATAACATAATTCTTTTATTATATTTAACAAACAAGGAGAAAAAAATATGTTTTTTTCTTGTGAATTGCCAAACCCAACCCTTATAATGTTGCGGATTTTTGAATTTGAATTGTTTTTTTTGGAAAGTATCCTTATTGCTTTAAAATTCCTAGTTGCAAGGAAATTTTAGCTCCATCTATTCAGAGCTAGCAACTGATTCATGGTAAAAGCTCAACAACCAACATCCAGGATTCGAAAAACTCCGCGCAACGAAGGCGGGGAGTTTCCTTCTCTTAAGATGGCAGATGCGCAAGTTGTGGAGGTGCTTACAATTTCATCCACGAATCTTCGCAACTACACTCAAATGCAATTAACAATATATGCCCAACCAAGGTTAGGATTTTTGAACTTTCGATTAATTCTAGGAATATGGGCAATCGCGGAGGGGCCGCAAAGGAGCTTTCCTGCCGGGGGCTGGGGTGCTCCGTGGTCCTTTCTCGCGTTACAACTCTCGGCGTTTGTCTGGGCGCGCTTTGACCTGTTTTGCATACGCCTGGGCCCCATTCCATTATCCGTCTTAAGTTTATTACCTTGCGAGCGAGGGATGAACCTTAACACATTTCAGTCGCGTGGAACAAGGACATGCATGCGGCGAGGGGCGGCGGGGCGCTCTTTTGGGTCAACTAGTTCACGAGATGTGTGCAGCGATTTTTTTTTTGTTTGAGGCTGTTTTGAGTGGAGCCTGACTTAGTTTTATTTTGGGCCGGAGCAGTCCGAACGATTCGACCGGGTGGGCGGGCGGTAGGGGCTGGGGTTTTTTGGCGCTGCATTGGCGCGATGGGGCCACTGCCTTCGCCCTTTGTTATGCAGGACCTCAATCTAGAAAAAAAAAATATGTTTGCCCTTTTTCTGGGCCAGGAGCATGAATTAGTTATAGTTAAAAAGGCGGTTTTGGGTAGCCGACATTTTTAGAATGCAATGCAAACAATTTTTTATTTCTACAATAGTGAACGTTACTTTATGATAACTCTATGTGTACATACATACATATGAGCAATCCGCCTGCACAAATAATTGCAGAGAAAAAAAAATAAGTTAACTGAAACAATCAAAAAACTGGACTGTTTGCAAAAAAGCAACTGAAAAAAATATAAAGACAGAAAATTATAAAATTTACTATTACTATTCTTATCCTTAAGGAAGTACCCAGTAAGGTTAAAAATTTACACTACTTTTAACTACTTCTCCGAAAATATTTTTCATTGTTTTAACAACTAATACTTTTCTCTTGAATTTTTTACTTTTTCTTGGTGCCTGCAGGTTTCTATAGTTTTCCTCTATATTTTTATGTAAGATTTTTTTAGATACGTCGGGAAGTGCCAAATGGTTTTATAAAACTATGCGCTTAATTAGGGGTACAAAATTTTCTCGTTAATTCCTAAAACGTAAAATTAACTTATCACAATTTCATAGTAACTTGCAATGAAATTAAATATATACATACTTATGTACAGTAAGCGAAATAGAAAATTTAATAGTTTTTTGTTTCCAGATAAATTAATAATAAAACAACGAACACATTTTAACGAAGGAATTACGTTTTAGTAAGAATAATTGATTTTCTTGAAAAATGTCCTTCCTTGAATACAGTGCTGTCTGAAATTATAGGACCAAGCTTTAATTTTGCATATATGGTCTATTCCCAAGCCCATAACTTGTTGGTAAGGAGAAGAGGGATGGTGACAACTGGTATATATGAAATCGTTATCTGTCCTTAATTATTTCATAAATTTTTTTTAAAATGCATGTACTAATTTTAACAAAAATCGTAAAAAACTTAATACAATAGTGTTCAAAATTATAGGACCAATTCTCTCAGCACTTAATATGATGTCTTTGGCCTTTATATACAGGGTGTTTTGCTAAGGTCTGAGCAGGGGTATGCCAATCGATTCTAAATGGTCTCCTGATGAAAGTTTCTTCGGACACCCCACCCCCTTAAAATCGGTCCTTCCCCCCCAAAATCGCGATTGAAAATTTGGAGGGGGTCAACCTAGAAAATGATTCATAAGTTCTTTCAGAGATATCCTAGAATACTGGTTGATAATGCATTAGAAAGCTGAGCCTTCAAGCTTTCCAACGATACCACCCGCGACCCAATCAGTCATCAAACAAGCGGGGGAGACCCCGTCAAATTTCGAAAATGGCAATTTCAAAGCCCAAAATTTGACCTTGACCCTTCATTCTGTCGATTTTTTGTATGGGAAGATCGAAACTTTTCTTGAGAAAAAGCTTCCCTGTCATATGGCCTTTCTCAAGAAAAAAACCGCACTGGAATCCGACAGCGCGTTCCGAAGTTATTCGTCTTCGATGGTTCAGCCCTACGGAGCAGATGCTCGATGTGACACTTTCCAATGGGACTTCATTGCGGATAGTGGGTTTTGTTGTTGTATCAATTATTGTAACACGAATAACTTCGGAACGCGCCATCGGATTCCAGTGCGGTTTTTTTCTTGAGAAAGGCCATATGACAGGGAAGCTTTTTCTCAAGAAAAGTTTCGATCTTCCCATACAAAAAATCGACAGAATGAAGGGTCAAGGTCAAATTTTGGGCTTTGAAATTGCCATTTTCGAAATTTGACGGGGTCTCCCCCGCTTGTTTGATGACTGATTGGGTCGCGGGTGGTATCGTTGGAAAGCTTGAAGGCTCAGCTTTCTAATGCATTATCAACCAGTATTCTAGGATATCTCTGAAAGAACTTATGAAGCATTTTCTAGGTTGACCCCCTCCAAATTTTCAATCGCGATTTTGGGGGGGAAGGACCGATTTTAAGGGGGTGGGGTGTCCGAAGAAACTTTCATCAGGAGACCATTTAGAATCGATTGGCATACCCCTGCTCAGACCTTAGCAAAACACCCTGTATATAAAGGCCAAAGACATCATATTAAGTGCTGAGAGAAGTGGTCCTATAATTTTAAACACTATTGTATTGAGTTTTTTACGATTTTTGTTAAAATTAGTACATGAATTTTAAAAAAAATTTATGAAATAATTAAGGACACACAACGATCTCATATATACCAGTTGTCACCATCCCTCTTCTCCTTACCAACAAGTTATGGGCTTGGGAATAGACCATATATGCAAAATTAAAGTTTGGTCCTATAATTTCAGACAGCACTGTATATAACTTTATTTATGTGTACCGACTTGTTAGGTTTATTGCCTACCATCAGTAACTACAGCGTAAAGGGAAGAAGGCAGACACCCTTTCAACTTAGGAAAATTTATTACGCTAATAAAGAGTGACATTGGGAAATCTTAGGTCCCCTATAACTTTCGTTTTATGGTGTAATATTATTATATGATGGTGTAACTACCCTTCCTAAAAATTGAGCGAGATTTTTTTGCCTACAGCTAATAAAAAAAATTACATCTTTTGTATACTTTAATTAATCATAATAGTCCGCTGAAAATGAGAGTTAATTGTAATGATATTATCTTAAAATTCGATTTTGGACATTGTCAAGAACATGACATTTTTTTAAAAGTGTCTACTAAGCTAAGCCTCTTATTTTCTTTCTCAACCCGAAATATATTTATTATCATAGCATAATATAACCCAATAAACAAGGATTTTGACTAATTTAAAAAAAATATATGTGAAAATTAACCTTAAAATTTTCAGTGATATTTGCCCCCAGGTGAGTAGGCAACGTTTCATCAATTAAATCCGTGAGGAGATCTGAAACTCAATGTAACATAAAAATTCTGAAATCGACAAATTTTGGAGAATACATGCATATATTTATGAATGTGAAATGAATCTGTGAAGCTAACAGTTTCTGCAATTATAATTTAATCATCAGGAACGTCTTAATGAACGTAGGCGCTAGTATGTATGTACATACATACATATGTACATATGTACGACACCTTTTATCCCCTGCAACACGAGCGAGACACCTTTAATCTAGGCAAAGATTTTTGCAATTTGTCTGCAATTAGTCTCAATTTGTTGCAGAGCTTTTAATTGCTCGAAGCAACCTTTCCAGAGGCAGCGGCGTCTCTGCCCTCACAGCCGGGACTATTCACATCCTCCAGAGGAGTGTTATTGACTTTGAAGATGAGCTACCCGGCCGGAATACAAATAAGAAAAGCAATTTGTCGATTCGAGTTCATTATCGAGACTGGTGCACACCATGAATCTTGTCAGGACTCAGGAGGACCCCAGCCCCAACTCGTCGAAGGTCAGATATGTAAAGTGCTAACAATGTCATCATTGGCTCGTCACGCCCGCGGGGCCAGAGACTAATTTATGGGTTGCTCATTTAACCTCCTTGGAAGATAATTGCAAAATCTCTTGAACCATTCTTCAGCATCCCCCCGCTCGGGGCGGCTGCCTCTCCTTGCAGATTATGTGAACTTGTCCGCTAGTGGACAATCCTCAATCAACTAAAAAACAACGAATTATTTTCCATTTCGGTCCACCTGGGGGATATACAGAAATTTCTGAAAATCGATTTTTAAAAGCAACATTTATCTTGAATTAAAATTACTTGAGGGCCCCCCTCCCTTATAAGAATCAATAAACCATCTTCGTTTCCCGGAGGGTTTAAGAGGAAGTCACAGTCGAGGAAAGGAATAATTGTTTACCTTTGATAATATCTGAACATTTCTTGCGATCGTTGGGAGCGACAGTTCCAGACAAAATCGGGACCGGATGTTACTAAGGAATGCCACCCTTTGACAGGCGAAAGATTATTAAGAATCCTTCTTCGGTAACCCGTCAATTTACGTCGTTGTGCTTCAGCAATTTTCTGCCTTTTTGTTATTTTTGTTTTTTTTTGTTTTTATCGCAAACTGGCAGCGCCTTTTGTTTCGGATTCGCGTTGGTATTTTATGGAGTTCTGATTTGCTCCAAGACATTTTGGGGAAAAGGTGTTCTGTTTCCAGAAATTATGACACATCCCCTGCGGATCGAAAAAGGTAGATAAATTAATGAAGCGTTTCCAGCGAAATTGTAATGTCGTTTCCCTTCGGATTTCTGTCGGTTGGTATTTTTTTGCAACTGAAGTTAAACAGAGCATCTCGGAATTTCAGTCTTTGGTTTCGACAGACAACATACATAATTTAAATCGGCTTGAACGAACTCTCATGCTTTACAGGGATTTTGCAATACAGCCATAATGCAACGAAAATCGAGGGCTTACTCTTTCCATCAACAGATTTTTGCCAATTATACAAAACACCGGAAAATTAAATAGTACGAGTACCACTTTTTCCAATTGGTAATATATGTACATATCCTTTTATCTGAATGCTGTTATAGGTTAGGTTATAGTAAATTTTTTAGGTGTTTGATACACTTTTCTCAAATTTTAAAGAGAAGAAAGAATTTACTGTAGTTCTAGATATTGTTGGACTTTTTAGAATTTTATTATTTTACTAGACTATAGATAGAAGTTATGCGAATATCTAAAGGAATTCCTTTTTGTCAGCGATAAATACAAAAATAAATAAAGGATTTCTCTCCTCAGGGTTTCCTAACCCAAAGCTTAGCCGTTCGTCAGATGCTCAATTCTATTAGCATATATCTCCATGGATTTGTCTGGATCCTTTACAATAAGTTATTACAGGCTCAAGTCGAGCAAACGCAATGTGTGTGCTTATTCGATCCTGTTTATTTATTCCTGTCGTCGCCGTCGGGACCGCGAATCCCGCTCTGCAGCCCGATGCTCCACCAACATTGAAATCCATCAGCATTGAATGCGGCGCGCATCAGTCGTGCTGAGCAATAAAAAGCATATCCAGGAGCATTTCAATAACATTTCGTAAAATATCGCAAACCTAAAAAGGAATTTGGATTCGACGAAAGGCATAAACGGATACTTTGAGTCAACCCTTGTGCACCCGGCAACAGAATAAATAAACTTATTTTACTGTGGAAGGTGTAGCCTACACTGTTCCTCAGATGCCCTCAGGTAAAGCAGGCGTAAGCCAGGACGAAGTCCCAATTGAAGAAGACGCCTGGGACTATTCTTTGTCTGAATATCCCAACCCCGTATTTGCATTTTTCTGCTGTCGACATCCCAGACTCGTGCTCGGGTAAATAACTGCAGGATTTTCGATGCCATTTTCAAGCTGACCTTAGCGAGAAAACCGGCTGTAATAGTTCCGGACAGGAAGATGTATGCGATATTATTTTACGTGGACTTCCCGGGGCGAGAGTCCTTTCGGTCGATTGGGTCCTCGGCTGCTCCCTTAGGGTAGGGGCTGGTATCCACCCTTTTTCCTCGACGGTATTTCGCAGTCTCAGTCATTAAAACCTCACAAATTTCCGCACACGTTGAGTGTGCCCATGTGAAAGGGAATATTTAATAAACTCCAGGTGAACGAATTTGCACCATCCTGGAATAACCTGGGAACATCCACGAAGGTATCGTGCAGTCCGGCTTCAGGATGACTGCCCTCGGTGATACCGGAAATAATTTGATCTGCGCCTCTCGTCAGGCGGTTGAAGTGATAACCTACCGTCCTCAGGGCGGTCTGCAACATGTGAGCTCCGAGGACGGGATATAGGGACCCATCATTTTTTCAGTGATTTGATCTGTGGCCAGTCCACGGTCGCAATTTCCTCAAACGACAGCCACAAGTTTTTTTTTGCTAACTTGTTGACAGTTGGGCCCCGGAGCGGCGACACTCCCTTTAAAGCCTGTTACGTATTTTATGGGATCGAGGTCTGCACAAATTCCGATATTTATGTACATACATTGGCTAGAAACCTTTGAAATTGATGAATGATGAATTTATAGTCCGACGACATTTGTTTTGTTATTCGTTGATTTTATTGAATAAACTGTGCCTAAATTACTTTGGGGCTGGGGTTCGACCAGCGAAGGGTTTTTATACCCCTATTCGAGTGCCCTGTCGATGACCATTAAATTCGAGCTATTCGGAAGTGCCTTCATTACACCGATGGCACGTTTCCACTTGGGTAAAAGTTTTGAAAAAAGATGTACAAAATTGAATGAGATCAATCTCAAATTGGGTTTCTGTCCAAAATTATTAATGAATTTTTTGTACAATATAAGTAGGTGTAGGAATTTAAATGAATAATATCTTGAAATAAATTGAAATTATTCAGATATCCAATAATAATATGTTCGAAGGTTCACGTTAACTTATTTTGTATCTATTAGTAAAACCCTTGTCAGTCCCGAGCCGAATTTATGCATAATGCATACCATGGGGAATTGTTCGGACTAATCGCAATTTGTTACTTATGTTGTCCCATTTTAAGTACGTACGTTTCTGAAATTTGATTTTTTATATATATTTTTTGCTTTATCTTATATAATTAGACAGAAAATTGCCTAAGTTATAACGCTATAACGAGTCAAAGAAATCGAAAGTATTCTATCAATTTTTTCATTTTCAAGAAATAAAAATATCTCAGACAGAAAAGTAGCCTTAACTATCCCTAAGAAAATACTGACCCTTCCCGTAAAAGCCCCATCGAAATCGGTTTAGGCGTTTCCGAGATTATCCCGAATAAACAGACGGACAGAGAAATTTTAAAAGTAATTGAAAGGTTTTCATATCATGTAATGTATAACTAACTACATATGTATGTATGTACATATATGCGCTTATAAAATGAACATTATTTTGAAATCATAGACAGACACTTTTAGTAACACATTTACACAGAAGATACATAACTATTAACAATTTATGCAGCATACACCAGAAAAGCTCTCAGGAGAAGCTGTGATTTTTTCCGACTTAATCGACAAATATTATATCATAGTTATCACTTAATTAATTTCGTGAACTCAAATTAAAATATTTTTGGTGAATATAAAAGGTAAAAAATGCTTTTATGATATGATTATTGACTATTTCTACAACAGTGGGTTCATTCAATATGAGAATATGATGCTAAAATAAAATACTTAGACTAAAAAACGATAGCACGAAAAAATTTATTGACTTATTAGTAATAAAGGGCTCAGTATAAATTTTGTTACATTTTAAACTGAAACATTATTTGTATCGAATATATTTCCTTTTGATTTTTCGAGTATTTTCCAAGTTTTTGAGTCACAATAATAAAAATAATGCCCCTTACTAATTTCCAACATGGGGAAAATTCCCTTTTCCTCATTTTACAGGAGTTGAAGCTTAAATTTTATTCGTAAGCCGCTATAGATATTCTGGCGCAAAGTTATACCTTATGCACGATATTAAATTTAACGAATTTAACAAAAGATTGACGCACAAATCCTATAGATGTCCGTTATTTCGGAAGGTTCTAAAGCTTTTTAGTGGAACAAAAGCTCTCTTTTACCTGAAAATATGTAAATATTGATGATTAAGTTCAAAAAGGACACTTTCGCAGCCGTTGGAAAGCCCTTTATTCCGTTTTCTTAAGATGACGCTCGGACTCACTCCAGAAAGCATAGACGAGCTTAATTCTGGATTTTCTACTCCTGGGACGTGGATCTGGAGAGAAACCACATTACATCTAATTTAAAGGTTGAAATACTGAAAACAGTCTTCTCGAAGGGAGAAATCTTTTAAAGCTGCTATTTGGCGAAGAACCAGGGGGCCAGCCATGACCAGGGAATGACACAATGACTCATTATCAGGCAGATTATTTCGACCTTGTATTGATTTTATCTTTCACAGGGTTTCTTGTGGGCTTCGATTAGAGGTTTCTACACGGAATCCTTTTTATCTCGGGGAATAATTCCTGAGCACATGCAAAGCATTACGGGGTTAAAAGTGTAGATCTACGTAATTAATTACCTTTGGCGCGTGGTTTTGTTTTTCAAAACCCAGAGCTTTGTATGTAGATATAAATATAAGGCCAAATAGGGCAACGAAATTGTCACCATGAAAATGCGTTTATTCATTAGAGAGTTTTAGAATATAAATACATACATATACGAGTACATAGGTTGACTTTGCCTTTAATTTAAAATAAATGCCACTGAAATTTTTAAATTACTGCAACATATGTATATGTAGATATGCATGAATGTACAAGGATTGACTTAGTTCAAGGAAAGCTTTTTGGATAATTAGCAAACAAATTTTCACCCGATTTCCTGGCATTACGAGTTATCAACAAATGAAATCTGTTGTGACACCAACGGATTTCGAATTTTTAAAGATAGGTGATTGAAGTGATGGTTTCAATATAGTTTTTAAATTAGAATTTTCTTTCAAAGTTTAATTATTATTTGTGTTACTTTTAAATTGCCTTTGCATTCTTCATTTCTCTAACAATAGGAAATTTCACAGAAAACCATGGGGTTTTCATTGCCCATTACCTTAACATCATTTTTTTATTATTATTAGTACATTACATACATACATTATAAATGAGTAAAAACACAGTATAAAAAAAAATATTTGTTTTTAAATAACAAAAGTTAAGGGATTGTACCAAAATTACTTTAAAATGACCTTACAAAATGGAAAGTTTTGTTGGTGTAAAATTATATCCTTTTAGTATTCTTGAAATATTATTTTTCATTCCGAAAAGTTTTTCAGACATTGAGACATTATGTTTTAATAAAAGCAAATATTTAAGTAATTTTTTTTTTATAAAATTAAGTGAAATTAATATAATTTCATCGTAATAAAAAAAAATGGTTCTCCAGGATAGCAAAACTAAAAAAAAACCTAATTAGAATAAAGGGCGAACCAAATTCCGGAGACAAACACTTTCATAAATTCAAGGTTTGTTCCATAAAATTTCTCTTCCTTGGCATATAACAGTTTCATAAACGAAATTAAGTTTCTTCTCTTGTTTACCTCAGAAACGTAAAGGAGTTCTTAAGCTTACAATCCAAAAAGGAGCCCCAACCTAAATGGGAGGCTATCAGTATCTACAATTTATTTTGGATCCTATTAGAAGGCATGCGCGCTCCAAACAACTACATTGACAATACTGTGATCTCCTGGACAATTTTGTTTCTCATTCAACATTTGCTAACAAATTAGGATAAGTTCCAATATCTGCGTATATGGAACGTAAATTGGTACACAATGGAAGGTAGGCAATACTCGTAAATTGGTCAGTCGGACGGGACTTTTTCTGAAAGTATGTGCCATGAAATTTTTCTGAGGATATTTTTTTAAGCTTGCCTATTAAGAGATGAGAACTATCTTTCATTAAGTGGCATTGGGGCTTCGTATAACCATTAAAAAACTTTTTTCTTAAGTCCTCTTTTCGGACATATAATATTAACAAATTGATTTAGTACACAGCTAATTACTTTATTATTTATTTATTTTTATGTTTTAGCCGATATGACTTTAAATTCCGAATACTTTAAATTTATTCTATCCACTTTTTAAACAAGTGAGTGTACAATTTTCACACGTTTAGGTACCTTTTATTTGCATTTAGGTTGTGTTCTTCGAGCTTTCCTATAAATAAATTGGAGCTTTTATAGAATTGCATTAATTTTTTTGCTGAATAAATTTCAATTGTTATTCTCAAAATATTTGCTCGTAATAATGAAAATATTTGTGTTATGCATTTTAAGGTAAAATCAAACTTATTAATAATAAAGATTTTTACTTTAAGGGTAAAAATTTGTGATTTTGGATAAAAATCATAAAATTATAACTGCTTTTTTTTAATAAATTTTGCCCTCTACACTTTAGAGTTTTGGTCGACATCTAAGTATAATTAGAAGAATTAGGAGAATTTAGGTTAAGTGATAGAATGCGTTAGTTAATATCAGAGTGGAGATTTATGTCTGTTTGTGGGTTTGTTTTTTATTACTTAGAAAAGAATAGTTTTTTCATTAGATATTAAAAAATGAAAAGCAAAATAATGAAAAAAATTCGTGACGTAAATTATACTTTTCTCCGTTTTCTTAATTTTTCAGTTTTTAATATTTTTATTGATATAAAGTCCCATAACCACTCTCATATAGAAAGTACCTAGGTGAGAATATTCCCTTAAAAATAATTTGAGGCCCTGTAATTACGACTCCCTAGAAGCCTTAACAGGCCTGACTGACTGGATTACTACCGAATTTGAAATAAAGCTCCTTAAAGTAGATATGTACATATGCACATTCAGTCTTATGTTGATATTTTCCTGTGAAACGAAGTGCTACTTGGAAAACAGAAGTAAACTGCAATACGAAAGTGGTTTTAATGTTTATTTCAGGAAAATTCAATATATCTCTCTATTCAGGATAAATCTTTATGTGGGAGATCCTACTTAAGTTTTAGTCCTGTAGTGTGTCTGAAAATAATCCTTATTGTTCTATTGAATATAGGAAAACATTTATTTAGTCTGGTAGTTGGGAATTAAGATCTTTTCTGTCCGAAATTTACCGACGGTTTATCTACCTAAAGGCTTTTAAAACCTCTGTCTTGCACCCATGTTTACTATTGAATCACTTGGAGAGAAGACTATTAACAATTTTGCTTTTATACGATTGCAGCTAAGGAAACCGCCCGCAGTGTCTGTGTCCTGCAGAGAACCGGGCAATGTGGATCTAAGTTAAATAACCCTTTAATTATTATGCCCACCTCAATAAAGCCCATATTCTTCCAGCCCCTAGTGCTGGAACGTTTGTAATAAAACTCGGCCCCCATATGGGCCACGTACAAGGAGCTCAAAGTGAGTGTAAGTAAACATTTCTGTCAACTTTAAAATTTATTTAAACCTGGCGCTCTGCTGGATGGAGCCTTGATTCGCTCACTTTCTTTGTTGGAGGTTAAGTGAATGTACTGTAACCCGTTTCTCCATTTTTCCTCCAGTAGAATTTTTGTCACAATTTATTTCAAAACGGCAGCCATTAACGCTTCTCTAAGTGCGCCGAAGTGCTTTTTAAGATGTTTTTACACGAAGAAAGGCACTCAGGGTTTCACATGTCGTACAGTTTTGACGGAGCAATTTTAAAGCCTTTTGTAATAGGCTATTGTACTTTTGTCTCTCAGGCCTAGAAAAAGGCAAAGATTCTTTGATGCATGAGTTCACCTTGACATAGGTAAAAAATTTTTTTGATATTCTAGTGGTTGAGGGAATGTTCAATTTCAATTCAATTCACCCTCTACGATTATAAGGAATAGCTTTGACGCTCTGAAGGATTTTTTCTTTAACAATTTCTTCATGTGTGAAAAATGAAACAAATTGAAACATCAAAATAAGCGCACTGTCTGGGTTTCTTGGCATCAGTCAGACGAAGAATTCTTCTTTTTTCTTTAGCAAAAAAATGGGATCTTGTGCGAGTTCTAGTTGTACTGGCGCGACACCCAACCCAACTTCTTTAAGAACGCAGCGAAGGAAGAGTTGTGTACTAGAGGATTTGATTTCAATGCCAAATTGTATTTACGTATGTGGCAGCAAGACATGGGTGTGAACATGAATTTTAAGCATACATAGGAGCAACTACTCTATGTTGAGTATTATGGGTACAGTTCCCATTGCCAAAGAAAATTGTTACATGCTATGATGAGAATATATTTTAAGCGAACAAACTTAATTTGAGATGGTAAATTACACATTCGTATACTATACAGATATTCAAATGTTTCAGCAGCTTGTTTCTAGCAGAATTTGTGGTATTAAACTAAGTACTCCAATGTATAGTCGATATGCAATTCTTTGGCGTGTTCTGAATCACGGTTGTGCGCAGATAGATTTTGCTAAATTTATCCTACAAGGAGGTCACGAAAATTTTGATTAAACAAAAATCTTTTAATTTGTAATAATTTTTAAAATATAAAAAATAAGAATTATAATTAGAATTGGAATATGATTTGATTGATTGATTCATCTCTGATTATCTATTATGCCATTTTGAACATAAAGGCATGCCATTTTGAACATAAGTACGCATTAAGAATATCAGCATAGATATTTTTGGGCTTTATTAATAAAATCTTCAAGTATGTCAAAAAAATAGTTTTTATTTATTTTCATTGATTATTTCGAAAAAACTGGCTGCGTCTCCAAAGATAGACAAAAATGCGAGTTGGCTCGTCTGAATCACAAAATTTAAAAGGATATACATATTTATAAATTACATATTTCTAACAAAGCGTAATTAATTAATTATTTTTTACGGGAAAATGACAAAATGATATTTTGATCTTGAATCTTGTGTAAAACATTTTACTATTTCCACTAAAAACTAAAAACGCACAACGTACATATATCAACTACAAGTCACAAGCAATTCTATGTTCTTTTGAAACCCAAAAAATATAGAAATCTCGAGTTCTAATTTGAATTTGCATTTCCCACCTCAAAGCGTTGCAGCTCATGCTGAAAATATATTAAGCTACAGGTAAAATGTTTTCACCATTTCCCAGCACATTTATCCTAATAAAATATAGATTAAGAGAAATTTTCTTCTCTACCTACCTTTGAATATGTTATCTATTATACGCATTAAATTATCGCTATGCTAAAGCGCCCGTATTTATGACAAATTATAGTCGCGGATATGAATTTCATAAATACGAATTCACAGATATGAACATACACTCCGACATGTATGTATACATTCAAAGTGGAGGTCTTTGAAAGCACCCGCACGCTAAGTGTTTTCCTCATTTCCATTTTAAATATGAGTACACGGCACCATGAATTTTAGAGATGGCAAAAGTAAATTTGGGAGAGATGTTGGTAGGCAATTACGCCATGGCCTCGACTTTCCAAGGACAGACAAAACTAAAGTAATAAAAAGACATTTCCATGCGGAAATTATGTTAGCTGGAAGCTATAAATTTGTTAAAGTGTCCCGTTTTACGTTTTCACACTCCCACTCTTGTTATCCATGGTAAAGTGCTTTAATTGCTTAAATATTTCGTACCACAAGCAGGAAACGTGCCCTATACCATCTTCTCTAAATGGCAGTTGATGTAAATTACCATATATATTATATGTATTTGTTATTATGGATATCGATCCTGGGCATTGGGTTGGCAGGGAATTTATCTTGTTGGTTAGCCAGCATTTTGCCGCATAATTTTTTAGCCTTCAAGATGATCTGTCGTTTCTAATTAAAATATGGAGGAAGGTTCTCCGATTAACAATTCTCAAAATTGCTCTATATTTTGAGGGTATCACTTAATACTACAAATTACAAGAAGAGAACAACTTTAAACGCTTTAGGGTTTTAGTAAAGTGTAGATACTTATAACTATACCAAAATTCGTATTACCTATGGTATGAACATGTGTACGCAAGTACGTACATCTAAACTTAGACTAGACATACTCTTAACTACTTAAGCTAAACTTCTTATTCTGAAAGGCGCAGGAGGTCTTCCCGGGTTATCTCACTTCCTACAACAGGCGCTGTTATACTTAAAGTTGTCGTCAAGCCTTTAATATCAAGGGTCTTAGGCATGAAACAACGGCGGAAAACAGAAAGCCTATCGTCATTAATAAATCCAAGGCTGTCACATCCTCTATACAATCACTTATATTTTCGGCGTTTAGATTGAGTTGTTATTCTTGGCGTATAAACATACGCGGATATAGGCTGACACACCAAAATTGGATCTATGTATATGTTATATTCAAAAATGAGTAGCGAATCGAATAAAGGGATCGGCTGACAGCTATTTATTTCATTTCTGATTCATCGAGATAATTGTGAATTTTGTATAGTTAGATTTGAGCAAATAATACCGAAAACCTTTCGCTAATTTATCCCAAAACTATTCAGCTGTAAATTAAGCGCGAAACTCCATTGTATCCTCTCCGTTGACAAAACACCATTAACTCTGGTGATTTACTGCCAAACAATGGGTACAGTGTGACAAAATGAGTTGTTCTATCTCCCATTGTGCACTCATGGAGGGCGTAATCAGATGACAGATTTAGACTGTATTGGTGACGCAAGTCTGCCCGGCTAGACTAGTGCATAATTACAAATTTATTTATTACCTCATACATTCGCTAAACATACTGCTAAACCACTACTGTATTTGGTAAAATTTGTTTAATTTTGATGTTCAACTAAAAATTGTTTCAATTTTATTATTAATATGCTTAGATATTTGATAGTGAAATTAGTTAATTTAACAGACTGCATGAATTAATATGGGGTTCTATAATTGTCATCACATATTTAATAAAATAATTGTCGAATCACGTTTTCTAGATGCCGTCATTGTTCCGCGTTATCGATTTAAAGAGTATGGAAGAGAATGAACTCGTAAAGTTGAGAATGCCCCCAAAGCTGATAAGCATTAGTAGGTTCATCAAAAAATGCAAAAGAGTATTTTATAACTTCATCTTTTACGGCGTACTGAAAGTTTCTATACAACGCGTTTGCCTTTTACATGTAAATACTTTATGGTTGGGTTTTTGAAAAGAGCGTTATACCTTCAAAATTCTCAAGGGAATCTAGAGTATATTCATTGTGTCGTAAATTTGGATGCATTTTAATGCAAATTTTACCTTAATGCGCATGAGATAGTCATTAACGAACCCCATAATAGAAAGTTTATGTTTAATAATAACCTTAGGCATTAGCACACCCACCGAAGGTGTTATTGTGAAGTAAACAGAGACAGCGGGTTTTGAGTCTTATAATTCTTAGTGTTGGAATTCTTACATTTATAAAAATAATTTCACACTAACCACGAAATTTTCAATTGTTTTAATAAATATTGAAGACCAAATTTGAATTGCGAACTGTGCGGAGATTTGACAAACAAATTTATTTAGTTAGTTGCAACCATTGATTATACATGCATTTATACATACATACATGCATTTATTAAATGTATACCTATTTAAAATGTAATGAAATTTTTACTGAAACACATAGCCCCTGCAATTGACAGCTAGAACTTTTAATTAAAGCTTAATTAAAAACTGTTGAATGTAGAACGTGCAAAAATCCCTGTAACTTTTTTTATTTATTATTTTATTTTTGTAAATTTTATTCCTTCAATGTTGATTATATTGAATTACCTTTTTGTTATATTTTTGCAACAACAGTGGCAATTCGGTATTTTATTTGGTCTGTATATTTTAATTGTTCATTAAAATAATGTATGCGATACATTTCATTTCGCTTTTACAAGCTAAAAGATGAGTTGAATATCTGTAGTTAAATTAATTAATTAAAATATTGATTATTATTTCAAATTAAATTTAAAAAATGGTTTGACATTCTTAACGTATGTAAATATAATTGCCATTAAAATATGTAACATCTATCAACTTTATTCGGATTCGTACAATATTTCATAAAATTTGAACTCCTCTTAAAGTTTCACCACAAGAAAAGGTAATGTAAAATGATACACGAAATCCAAGCAAAATTGTATTCATTTACATATGTTAAATTATAATGTTCACGAACTTTATTTGTTGCGTAGTAGTTCGCTAATGATTTTTTAATAAGCAGTAGATACCTATAACTGCCAACACGTGGAGCAATACACATATGAACTGAATATATTTACATAGAATACAATAAAAAACGTAGTGAGATTATATACAATGTAACTTAAATAAGCATAAACAGCAATATTAACACTTTAGCCACTGTAGAATTTCAATAATCTAAGGTAGGGTCTTTTATGCGCTGATCCTGGGTCGAATCTGACCCAGCTCGTTTGTCACTAACAATAAGTTGAAAAATAAAGGTAGGGAATCATTCTGAAACGTTTTTAGCTTTGATGGCATATGTATGAGATAAATTTCAATTCCTGCCCAAGAATTATCCTCTGCATAATATCTTTAAAGTGTAAAAGCCCTAAAATCCAAAAGTGCACATAGACTATCGCACAAGTATGTACCTATCTTAAAATATTCTAGTTGTGTATATAAAAAGTTTTGTGGTGCAAAACAAAATATTTCTTTGGAAATTCTTTTAAAAAAAAATTTCGCTTCTAATCCACCTTGCAAAGAGTTGTTGAAAACTTTGTTTTTTCTTTTCTTTTTTATAAGTAAAAAGAAAGTTTTTAACTTTTTTAAGTGATAAACAGATGGAGACTGTTAACAGGCAGAGCAAGCCGATGGGAAAGCGCGCCTAGGAAGGGCCAGAAAGGCTATCTTCATCTCGACAGGAGCCAGAAGGTCAGAAAACCATTTAGTACTTTTTGGCTTTATCCTTCACCCACGTAACTTAGGGGCATTAAAAAATCAACAG
Source organism: Machimus atricapillus (assembly GCA_933228815.1). NCBI lineage: Eukaryota > Metazoa > Arthropoda > Insecta > Diptera > Asilidae > Machimus > Machimus atricapillus. The sequence goes on along the minus strand of OW121788.1, from coordinate 27,368,052 downwards.
GAAACTCAGACAAATAGGTCAGCTGCTGCTGTAACTATTTGTTCTTGCTTTTCGGGTTTAATCTACAATTTTCGTGTTAAGAGCAGGAAGACGTAGCAAATAACCCCGAGGATAGGATTTCCTTATGGGCTTCCTGAAAACTTGTCCTTCTCTTCCTTTTTATCTAGTATAATTCGTTGGACAACTTGAATGAATCTATCAAATTTATTACGAACACTTTGTCCTCTTTGTTTATGGTGGCAGACAGGAGATTATACAATATCCATGGCAAGTGGTAAGGTGAGGTGGGTCAAACTCAAGTGTACATTATCTGTATCACTACAGCTTACACTTTACATTGTCGTATCTAGCATGGAAAACAATTTTGATATCTTTTGGAAGACCAAATTTTGCAGTACGAAGTAAAGTACAAACATACGCCCCAAGATGTCTTATGTGAGTGACAGTTTTAATATATGAGTTGGCTATTCCCTTGGGAGGGGAATTGTTCAAAATAAAAGTAAAACAATAGAAAAATGTTGTCCATTAATCACAAACTCTTTGATTTAGGTGCTTACACATATTTTGTATATGTTACTACACCATAGTCAAGATTTATGCGATTTACACAAATTTTAGGTATATACGTATGTATACATACTTTTATGGAACATGAATAACTTAGGAAATAAATTCAAATCATATGTTTTTTATCTTTAATTTTATTCCTTTACGATTATATTGGAATGAACTGACGCTGCATGATGTATTTTAGGAGAAATTGTAGTTTATTAAAATCAAGCTCAAGATTAGAGATTTGGTGTGGTACAAATTTTGGTCAGAGTTTCATATACTCTCGAATAGGACAACTTTGGTCAGTGGATACCTAAACAAAATGATCACTCTCTCTGTCCTTTAAAATGCGTATAGTTTAGGTAGAATTTACAAATTCTATATCATGATCGGCCGGAAGTAATTATGATTAGAATATTTAGGTCAGATTAATCTTGCCTAAAAATCAAAAGGGCGAATAACTATTGAATTTATGAGTTCTCTAAAACAATCTCTAGACAAATTCAAAGTCATTCGTGAAGAAGAACATATACCTACAAGATAAAATTCTCCGAAGGACTGTCTTGGATGAATGTATATTATTGATTTTAAGAACGTAATTCAGTCTGCCTATTGTCGGAACATATTATAAATCACAGAAGCTTTACGACGTGTACTCGACTATCGCTTTTGATAAAAACCCCATCCCTTAATCGTTTGTATTCTGGGCAATATCCGGAGAAACGCTGGACTTTTTGGTACCAAAGCAGGCTCCCACCCAAACGAGCAAGGGTTGATGGTCAAACAAACTAATTCGAATGAAGTTCTATGAAAATCCCTCGCGTTATTTACTACTTTGATTCCTGGAATTTTGCCAGACCGAAGCACAGTGACCGATATAAAAGGCTTTAACAAACGTAAAAACTGGCGATTGTTGTACCCTTTTTCGTTAACTTTCGAGGACTGCTACAAAAAGAACTCCCTTCAGTTTATAATGAAAGGTTGCTTCGTTAAAGCTGGGATATAATACATAAATTTTCGTACACACAAGAAATTCGAACATTTGGCCGGAATGCCGGTGGCAGAATCCGGCTTCGAGATTCTGGTTTTTGCATGGCACAAGGACACCTCCATTAGATGGCCGTTGTTGTGGATATCCTTTAGATAAATACCCCCAGAACACCCGTCATATTTTGTATACTTCGGGTACTTTGTAGGAGGTACCACCCCCCGCAGCAGCCGTACGGGAGGCTCAAATGCAGGAGGCCACTTTCACTATAAAAGATATATGTGCGGCTTCAGTTACAAAAAACTCTAAGCACAAAAGAACAAGTTCAGAGGTTGGATTTCCGAGGGATTAAAATTTCTACAAAGGATTGGATTGTGGATGTCTTTTGTGCGGCAAATTCGCTTCCAGCGACTCCAAAAATATTCAAATTCAATTTCGTGTTCTTTCCAAACAAATGCTCCGATTTCTTAGAGAAGCTTTATGCTATTCATTGTTGGTTTCTGGATTTCGGCCATATCGATATAAATAACATAGCAGAAGAACAATTGTCTGCCACACATTCTAAAATAATGTGTGTGGAGTTACCACGTGAACAACAGACCATGGCGACTATGCAAATCGAATTTAAGAATTGCAGGAGAATGGATTAAATAATTGTAGTCTTTTCGTGTTACTAAAAGGAAAGACATTCTTGCTCGTAATTTAATAAAAACCTCATAAAGTTATTAAAGGGATACACAATCTTGACTCTGGAGTCTTCAGAATAATATATAGGAAATCATTTAATTCCGTAAAGATGTATGGAAATCGTCAAATTGATAATAAATATTTAGGTATTATTTATCAAACTCTCGCAATTACTTCTGCGGTGAGCCCCTACAAATTTCGAACATTGTGCTTGACAACGTTGGAAGACGAAATATCTTTAGTGGATTTAAATTTAAATTTTGTTTATTATGAAGAAAAATCTTTCTTGTCGATTTCTCAATGTTTAAAAATATAGTAAGAAAAATCGATAATTATTAGGTACACTAATTTATTTCTGCTAATAAAAACATTTATATTTCTTAATAATTTGAATTTGCAGTAAATTTAAATAAATATTTTCGCTTAAAAGGTCGAGGTTAACGAGCACTTGACTTGTACTTAATTTCTATTTTTGTAGAATAAATACAAAAATTTATAATGAAAATTTACATATTCACCATGTGTCGTACTCTGAAATTCAGTTAGATTGAATAAGGCTGAAAATTAAATTTCCTTTTGAGCTCTTATCAAGTTTTTAGTTGGTAAAAGCAACGTACACATTTAACCTCTTCAGACTGCGTACAGGAATTTTTGAGCAGTACTTTATAGCATATGAAAGGATTCTCGTTCTCATCAAATTCAATTCAAAAATTTTAAGCCTGCCGGAGCGAATTCATGTTTTATGGATGATATTCGCCTGTAATGTGTTCCCATGCTTTGTTTTTATTGCATTTCATTTATCGAGCATAACTCAGCCTCAGCTGTATAGACACAATAAAACATACATTTATTGGATATTTATTTATTCGTTGGCTCTGCGGGGATTTTCAAATATATGTAATGTGCGCTTGTTGTAAGTTCCGGGAATCTGAATTTTCAAATAAATGAAGTCTTTATAATGCTAAATCTTTTCAGGAAGCATAAGAATCATAAGATTCTATGTTATCATAAAAGCCGACATACTCAATGAAATTCAAGAAATATTTTATTGTTGCTTCAATTTAACTGGTTATGAAAGAGTGGATTCAATATAAAAAGCCAAGAAAACAGAAACGTGAACAGTGTGTCAAGTTTATATTATTTATATGAATAACATTTTGTGAAGATTGCAGTGTTGTTGGTATCTCATGCAACTCAGAAGAGCGATTCGAATATTTAAATGAAGTAATATTTTAAAGTTCTCTCTATAAAGTAAAGCTATTACACTAAACTACTTTTAAAAAATTTATAAATGCAAACATGAAACTTTGAACTTTTCGCGGAAACTCTCGAAGCAGACTGAAAGACACTTGACAGTACTTTTTAGAAGAAAGTCATCAATCATTTTTAAAAGAGTCGATCCGCCATATTTGTAAAAGCATCATTTTCTATATTAACTTTCCAAAACAAACTTTGAACGAAACAAACATCAGTGATTGAAAATCTCTTGCAACTTAGGTCGTTTGATGAATTGTAAAATAGTTATACCAAATTAAAATTTTATATACTGATGAAATTTTCCTCCTCTGCTATACATAGCTAAGGTAGAGCAGAGAGAGAAATAATTTCATTTAAAATATCCTTACTTACCTCTTTCGAAATATTTATTACCTTCCAGTTGTGTTAGGATAATTAAACGTAAATAACATGGGGTCAACCATTGACGTTGCCATCATAGAAGCAATGAAAATTGTGAATTTTGAAGCGTTAATTTAAATAGCCATTCAGAGAATGAAAAACTCCAATGTTGATAAAAAGCATACCAGTTTGGAATATGCATATTTTATAAATTTTGCGATATTTTATATTTACCTTATACGCTAAAATAGGTTCAATTAATATTTTAATAAATATTAATTTTTTAAAATCAACTGCACAGGAATTTTGGTTGAGTTATCTTATATTTTTCATTTGTATATTTCAGGCAAATATGTACCTTTAAAAAATAAATCAACAAAATTCGAGTTAATTCGTAGAAGTACTTACTTGTTTTACTGCAGTTTTTTCGCAGTGAGCATGTTTTACCTGCACTGCACAGTGTAAGGTAGTCAGCAATGGTAAAAATTTCCAATAATGTTTGTAAATAGCGAAAGATTACGGTATAAGTTGAGAAGATAATTAGATAAAATGATCTGTTTATTAAAATCAGATGAGAGTAAGTACATTGTCGACTAATCGAAACATAGAAAATGTTGAATCTATAAAATTTTTAATGGCTACCTTAGCTTATATATATTTAGCCCTTCCCTTAATTACCCTTAAAGGTTCAGATTAGGGAAATCGGAATGAAATAGTCTTTTTGCTGAGTCATAATCCATTTTAAGCGTTTCTCAACGTGCTTTTCTATGGGCTGAGTGGGATCCAATTGAGCTTCCCCCATCTCTTGGATGGGTATTTTGTGGCTATACTCACGAAATTGAGTTTCTTTGATAACAGAGTAAATGTGGATTTTCGATGGTTATTACAGGATTTTGCTTTTCCTTTTGCTTTCTTTGCCATTTTTTTTTCTTTTTGGAAAGGTAATTGAATTAAATTTTAATTAAGGGGTTGGGGTTTAAATTATATTGAAGGTCGACTGTAGGTTGATTTGAATAATTAACTATGTTTAATTTATATTAAATTGGGTTGAAAAATAAAAGTGAACATAGTATAGGGACTCATATTGTTCTCAAAGAGTGACTCCAAAAACAGTAAGTTTGGAAGTCTGCAAATTTTTGATTAATTTTTATTTCAAATGATGCATACAATGTGACATTAGTCATTAAAAACGTTAGAGTAAAAAGTAAGACATAGTTTCGGAGATGTATAGACTTCGTTTTATTATTATATGTATTATTGTAGTGTCGGGTTTTATACACTTTGACCCTCTACTTCACAAATTCAATTTTCGGCGTAATTAATATATAATAATAGGTATTATTTCGTGTTACCTACATAAATTAATCTAAAATTCGTAGATCCCCAAATGGACCAAAAAATATTGTTTTTGTGTAATTCAAGTGTTTGAAATATTAAAACAAAAAATCTTATATACCTAAGAATTGGAAACTTTTAGGAGAATTTATTTATCTAGATATTTTCTTTGATAATTGTATTTAAAAATCTCCTAACAAAATGATTAAGTGTATACGAACGGCAATTAGGTGGTTACTCCGAAAAAGCCACATGTTTGTCTCAAATCGTATAGTGAAAAACGATCGAAAGATATCCCAATTCAATTTGCTATATTGGATGAGAGATACATATGAAGAAAAGCTTATTTTCTTTTCATTTAATCGCAATCGAGAGCAGGAATGTTTATCTGATCTAACCGGCTAAATCATCGTTTGGTTCTTGGCAGGGCAGCCAAGTCTATCAATTTACATTTTAAATTTTCCCTATTCCAACAATTTCAATTATTGCCAAAACCAGGAACATATAAATTTTGCGGAGCTCTGCTTTACCTAGGGTAGGATAACACTTACAAAAAGAAGGCAAGGTTTCTAACCCTTTTCCAAAAGTGATATCGCCACGTCCTCGGGAGTGGAGAAGACAAACATTAGCGAAGTGGGCAAGTGGGCGAAAAGCGGAGGAAGGTCGAGTTCGTTTTAACAAAGTGTTCCTCGGCGAAAGACCTATTTCTCAGATGAAGGAATTCTCAAGGACCCCTTTGTCCTTGGTATCCTTGCACAAGTAGTTTCCAAATTTAGTTGGCACATCGCCAAATAAATCTTTGTGTCCTGGTAGTCGACGTAATGTCATTCCGATTTAAATGCAGGGTGCACCGCCGGGAAGGACTTCCGATATCTCCCGACAGTTATTGAGGCTTACGCCAGTAATAAATTTGTTTCACACCAAAAGCCGCCTGTAAGGCAAATTAATAGAACCCCGGGCTCCGTGCACACTGAGGGCCAGATTTGTGGTCGTCGCTTCGTCCGAAAGCCACAACTATTCTGGACGAAATGGTCCAGTTTTACACTGTTAAACTTCTGAAAATTCCTTAACAGGGAAACTTTGGGGCCGCCTGGAATGCGACCGATCTAACCAACATTCGTCCCGGACTCCCGTAGGTTTTAATCGTTTGTAGGAAACAAATTGAGAAAGGTCAGGACTTCACTATTTCATTTCTATTCACCGAGTTTGAAACTAGTTTTGAGGGGAATTCGCATGGGCGGAAGTCTAAGAATTCCGACATAGAAAGTTGTAAGTTATTGTACGCCTGGGCCCCGGGCTTTCGATTAGCAAACTATACTCGGAGGAAGAACGTTTCTTTAAAATACGAAACCTTACTGCCTTTTAATACCACCCTTACCCGAGACCTCCCAGAACGGCAAGGAAGTTAAAACTTTTTCAATTATCAGACTATTTCACTTCGCATTTGAAGCAGGTTTCAACTCCCGAAAATATTCTTAGAATGATTTTCAATTAAATTCCACATATTAAAAGCAAACAACTTTAGAGTGCGGATGCATCAATGACGAAAGCATTCCGCACTAAAGTAACTTTAAGGGCCCCTGGGTAACGAGTACGTTGAAATTTGGCTTTCATCAGTTTAAATGGTCGGTGTATTAAACTACGGTTCATGTGCAATTCGTGGGAATTATACACAAATGGGAAAATATTTTGATTTCGCCTATCAAAATGCAAATGGAATTTATTTGATTAAACTTTCAAATTAACTTTCGTTAATGTTTCCTCTTTAGTGTTTAATTCGAAGAGATTTTTGGTTTTCATTAAATCAGATAGTCCACAAAAATGACAAATATTGGATAACAAATAGTCCCGGAGTTCCTCTCAAAGGAAGCAAACTGCATTGCCCAACACCGGAGATTTAATAAAATATGTGTATATATTTTTTTTTTTCATTTTAATAAGAACTTTATACCTTTCGGGAATTTATTTTTTTAATAAACAATGCCAGTGATTGCAATATCAGAGATTTATCAACTTAAAATGTTTGTTGCAGCCTCGTTGTCACAAAAGTAATTTATTAATGAGATGATTTTAATTTTGCATATTTGTTTTTTAAATTGCATTTATAATTACAATTTTTGTTGGGAGTTGGGAAGTTTGGGAGAAAATAAATAAATCTCTAAAAGAAGTACATTTTTATTTTATTACTAGGTGTTTGTAAGCATATGTATGTTTGGTAAATTTAAAATATGTCTATTCAGATATTTCTAGTTTGTACATGCATTATTATATGTAAGCATATATCAAGAAGAAATTTCTCAGACTATTCTGGTTTTATTCATATTTCAATAGTTTCTTTTTGGTGTTTTTAAAATCGTCTTGGCGATGAACATATGCATCATACAAATGTAACTTTCTAAGCTGAAATCCTTTCACTGAAGGACGAATAATCATAAGTCCATGTACCTACCTGCTGCTTAAAAACGTCTTGAAAAATCGTAACCGATAGTATCTCTTATAAAAATTTTATGTTTCGCTATGTTCTAATCCAAAAGGACATCACGTGAAGGGACAATTTGACATTATACTATTCCCTGTGGTGTTTCGTCGCTCCTTGCCTGCATTGGCCTGTAATAGGAATGACTTTAATGTCCATTTCGATGATGTTCGCAACAAGCGGAAGTTCATAAATTGAATTTGGTAAAGTTTGTAAAAGTATCATTTTATGGTTCACCACCCTTCGGATGCTGGTCAGGACGTTTACTCTCATGTTAGAGGCAATCAAAAGCTGTTGATCCCATCTAACATTTATAAGAGCCCCCGCATGCTCGAAGGAGCTGGTGGATGGCATCGCCCACGCCCGGGGAATCCGGGAATATGTTTGCTGCCATCTCAAAATAAACTTGCTTATAACTGACGACAAAATCATGATCCTTGGAGGGAACCCGCCAGAACATTGAGCTGAAGCCCGGCACGCCACTGAGGGAGGATTTCGTGCTGACGCTGAAATTTACACTTTGGCCAACATTTCAGATTGTGATGGGTGCTAATGCGCCCTTGGTCGGATGGGTCTAACGTCTAACGCATAGGTCCTAGCCTACTAAGTATTAGCTGATTCCTGAAGTAATTGGGCAAGCGTAAGATTAAAATCTCAACAGGACATGTGGGAAACTTTTAACTTTAAAATAAAGCCCATATGCAAACAGGATTAGAACTCTTCCTGGGGAATCATGCTGGGCGTTAGTAAACATCGCCTGCTTTCAGTTTTGACGTTATCCTAAATTGGTGAAAGGTCATAATGCTGTACGGCCCTTACAGCTTCTGTTTCTTGTTTGCTTATTTAAGAAGCTAATTAAAATATTTTGTACATAACAAAAGCACATTGCTTGCTTATTTTCCCAAAATTTGACTGTTTCCTATGCCACAGATGTTGACTCTACCGCTCCGTTATCAGCGCGAAATCCCAAGGAATACAGAACCACCGCAAAGCCCGCATATAATTAATTTAACGATTATTCCCATTTGTGATGACATTTTCTCGTACTCAATTCTCAAAGTCCCTTGGAGAGTCAGCGCTCCAGGAAATTGTGATGACAGTGTAGCTTAAAACATTTATATATAATATATTTAAAAAAATCCCTAATCAGTTGGAAAAATAAATTACTTTGAAATGTTCTAGCCTAGATGAGTAGACGCATTCGGCTGCATACATTTCATAAAATGTCTTAAAAATATTTACTTTATATTGTGTGGTATACTTAACATATGGTGTAGAATGAAATTTTAAACATTTGTGATTATTTTTTAATTAATATTCAAATAATTGTTTGAAAAATCGTGGAAGCTTACTGCAACCCTTTAATAAATTATGATTAAATTTTGAATTACTGAATTACTAATTCTTAACCATTTTCATAATCAGCCTACCCTTCCTAGGTGTCCCACGGAAGATAAAAAAAATCTTCAGAATCTCTTTATTAAAGTATCGAATTTTACATAAACAGTCAGAAATTCGTTAAGAAATAGCTGATTACTTAGTCATTAACTAAAGAGGGAAAAGAAATTTTTCTTTAATGGTATAATAAGGAAAAATTATTACTATTTGCTGTTACGATTAATTAGTTAGCAGAAGGCTGCTAATTACCATCCGATAGAATCCATCAGTTCCGTATAAATACCCGTGGACCCATCCCACAAAGTGCAGAGGGGCCGGACGGAGGGTCGTATTAAGTTAATTATGTAGCCTATCGGTGCGGATGTGTTTAGCAATTTAAACACAGGGAAATTAAGTTGGGTGCCTGCACTGATTTATTTGCCAGAACCGCAGGTTTGTTTAGAAATTAGCGAAATACCTTTTTAACCGTTCAGATTGATTTCAGTTTCAATTAACACTTAATTTAATAAAACCTGCTCTTTTCGGTTGAGAGGAACAGCATATGGAAGGGTGCGAATGCGAGAGTAATTTTATTGTGCCAATATTTGATTTTTGCGTTTTACTATGTCCACCTTATAAGGTCGGAAAAATTCATTTGTTAAATTGTGATTTTAAATATGTGGAAATAATTAATTAGAAGTTAATAATGATAATGAATGAGATATTTGAATGTTGTGATGTTTGGGGAACACTGTTTAAATTCGTAATCTAAAAATTTAAGGTCGTTAATTTAATTCATAAATGTTTTCTAATAAAAGTATTTTAGATGCGTTGCGGCTAACATTTACTTCATATAAAGGTGGATATTTGTTTAGGCATTTTTAGAGAAATACTAACAGAGTTTTAATTTTTTTTATCTATTGGATAGCTCATATTTATAGATCTTAAATGAATATTGTTTTTAAAGAGAAAAGGCATTTTAAAAAAGTTCAGTTTCTAATGTATCCATATTTCAAACTGGAGAGAACCTTAAGGAATAGTTTCGTCAACAAATCTTTTACAAAATTTATTTTACCTTGTAGTAGAATTTAAACATCTTTTTTTATTAAGAGAAGATGGAAACACGATTTCCGGACCAGGGCTTTTCACACCCTTATTCTAATGGTTAAAGAGGTTTTAGTAATTAAAACAACATTCCAAAAATTTGCCTCTAAAAGTCATTCATATTTCACTGGTTTAAAAAACTATGTATAGTAATGTCCTCAATGCAAGCACATCTTCTTGTGAGAAGATTAATTAAAAATTTTTAACAAAGGCAATATGAAAATATTTCATGTCGCCTCAATTTCGGAAAATTCTAAATTCATATTAAAATGGAATTTAGTGGGATTGCATCGTCAGCTGAATTATTTTTGTTCACCATACGTACGTGCCATAATTTTGCGGAATGTTACGAAAAATTAACTTCAAGTGAAAATTTATGAGCTCCTTCTGTCAGGAACGATGTGCCATAATTACTTACAGTTGGAAAAAGTTCTGGGTGGGTTTTATTTTCACCGCATGTCTTTATATCTTGGGGCCTTCTCTAAAACGAATCCCTTTTACATATTTGAATTGAGAAAATTTATGAACAATGGAACCGCACACGATTGCCTGCATGTGGGACTTTACATTGAAGGAAAAACTGCTGTAGTACCACTGGGATGTGCCAATGCCTTTATGGTGGATTTGTAATCCCACAATATCTAGCAACTCTATCCTGGAAAATTGGGGGATTTTCAGAGATTACAAACATGTAATGTCTGCTCACTATAAGGCTCCAGGGGATTATTCAATAAGCCCAGTTCTTGCATTTTTTCATGAAATTAACTCCTTTCAAGTCGCAAGTGGGATAATTCCGCGCTGTCTGTCCCATTTGCACTTTAATAGTGATATGTGATATGCTTACGGCATGTCGCGACAAATGCAAATGCGACTTTTTACATTGTACTTATGTGGGACACTCCTCCGAAATGAATGAATGATGATCAATTTAGTCGTTGGTTATTGAAATATAATATAAATTGTTATTTAGGTCATAAGTTGAACTGTTGCCTGCTTCTGTGTAAATTAATCTTTGAAATTAAGGGTGTCGATTTAAGGCTACTTTGCATACATGAAAAGTGGGGATTAAAAAAACATTTTTACTTACCTCATCGACTTGGGTATCATTATGAGATTTCTTAAATTATTTTTGTAATATTCGACTCCAAAGCTTCCTTTTTCGATTAGGTTTGTGTCGGCCATAGGATATCACCCTGAATGCAATTTGGAAAAAATCTGAGCAAAGTCTAGAATGCTACCACATATAGGACATTTGTTATAAAAATAACACGATTTACTAGAGTCAAATATGTTTACGAGATACAGATATAGCCAACCCAGCTATGGAACCCTACGCAAGCATGTCCCCATATGTTCTTGACCGTCTTTTTGATAAATAATTGGATCATATACATATGATGTTAAGTCTATAATTAAAAACCACTTTCAAAATGACCAGCTCATAATAATACTAATAACTCAGTCTCAGTTCTTGCATTAACCGATTTAAATATTCCTTTGTTCCTGCCAATAATCAATTTTGTTTATTAATTAGCGTCATCTAATTTAGTGCCCGAAAAGGAAAATCTTTTAACGCTGTGACTGGTTGTCCATTAAATCCCCTCACAGGAAATGCGCTTTTCGCGAACCCTTATTAAAAATCTCATGACTAAATTCGACTTCACCTCCACTGTGCACTTATAATGGACGTCAGCAGAATATATTAAATTACAGTTTCAAATAGCATTACCTGGTAAATATTCCGCCATCGAAAAGCCCACTAGTGCCTGTCCACTATAGTAAATCATGTAAACCAACCACCGTCGGTGCGGGCACGTTTCCATAGAAAGGCCCTCAGATGGGGCCGCCACAGATACTCTCTACAGCGGCATTAACATCGATGACAACTTTGAACATCTCGTTTGCATAATGCCATTCAAGTGAAGCCTGTTCAACAAAATTTTGACATTTTGTATAATAAACCCCGTGGTCCCTGGATGGTTGCCAATTTAATTAGGTGAAGCCTTCCTACTCAGAGCTTGAAGGTATAGAGGAGGCGATGCCTCATGATTTACAGATGAATGAATCTAGTAGAAGAACGAGTGGAAATATTGTAATTTGCGAATGATATGCAAGTGCATATTTATCATTATTTTCAGTAAATTGAAAATGTCCGATTGTCGGAATATAATGAAATATTATATAATCACTGGAAGAGAGCAGGGAATATAACAATACTATAGAATTTTGTTGGAGTTTTCGTTTCCATGCATTTAGACTATTTTTGACATGACATTAATAATATCAATAAATTCGGAAATTGCTATTGAAGAATCATGCATCGATTTAGACCGTATGTTTTCTGCTAATGAAATATGTATACGTACATATAAGTCAAGACCAAATTTGTCGAATGGATGTGATTATGTACAATTATTCTATAATTGGAAAGGCTCTTTGTCGAAACTATTAAATCTGAGGAATTTATTTTATAGCTTTCATTGAGGTGTTTTGTGTAGGTAAGCTTACTACGTTCGGGTCCGAAAATTACCGCCTAATTTTGATCGTAAATATGTAATATGATTAAAAATTAGCAAAAGAATACAGTACTCTACTTTTCGATTTTGATTTATAATATACATAGTTACAAAAACCAGTAAGTTTAAAAATACACTGGTTCATTTATATACCGATGAAACTTTCTGCAACGACAGTTATTAAATAATTTGTTATACTTATATTCCAATGTCTACGAGTTAATCTTCTTTACTTGAAAAAGAAAAAAAACATAAGAAATTCAAATTTTGGTACAATAATATTACCAATTTGATGTACTAAATTTATATATTGGAATTAATAAATGCAATGTATTTAATATTTTATAATTTGTAAAAGAAAAATTATGTATAGAATCGATATATGAAAATACTTGAAATCTTAATTGCGACTGCTTAGACTTTGAATTGCAATTCTGGAACGCTAAAAATGAGATTTGGTATCACAAATGATTAAGGTATTATTATTTTAATTTTCTGCGTTGTCTGCCTAGGAGACGACCATGAGTCACAACTACTCGAAACATTAATTTTTTTCTGAAACAGCTCATAAAATTATATCTTTTCAATATACAGACAGTGCAGGTTATCTAAATAAGTATAAGTGGGCATTATCTCGAGAGTCGGTGTCAAACGACTTGACTTTTTTTAAGTCTACTCAGTGTAAAAATATGTATGCCAATGAATTCAATCCGCAATTGAATCTCGTGATAAGAGTCTATATATCTTATCTTTAGATGACCGTGACAAGAGTCCATAGTACCTAACCGGTGCACGGTTCTTTGTTATTGTTATTTTTATAACAGATACAGATATAGATATGTAAAAACAAAAACATACATATATGACAAAATTAATTTAAAAAATTAATTGAATATTTCATAAATTGTATGTATGTATAATCTTTAATTCATGTACTTTTGACTCACACAAGTGTTGCCAAAATTAACTTCAATTTAACGACTTCTAAACCTCAGAAGTAGGTATTTTACAAAATTGCTCGAATTCAAATGCTTTTCGAAAATTGAAGGTGTCGGAAGTAGCCGCAAAGTTTAATTTAATTATGCATGGTTCACCTATTCACTTTGCTGCAGTGTCCAAATATTGCCCGAAGAACCAGAACATTTTTCTCCCAATGTCGAAATCCCAACATCCATAGTCATCAATTGCGGATGTTTCTATTTCCATTTCGACTGAGATATAGCTGAATTTTATCCTTGAGGCTTATTTCTGCAGATGCTGTTCATCTGCAACGAGACTTCAATATTTCCACCGTACGTTGAATGTGGAGAGGGCAACAACAGCGAAACAGCAGAGGCGGAAGGTAACAGCATCATCGGCCCCGAGGAGTTTCTATGTCTTTGAGCCCGTCGAAAGTAAACCTTATGCCACTACCTTCGGTTTACTGGCTGTGACAGGAATTTAATTATTTAATCCGCAGGAGAAATGAAGTGTGCACTGCAGATTTGTTGAGCTTTGGCGAAAATCCGTTTTATAAACCAATAACTTAAATTGGTTCAGTAAATTATCGAGCGCCGGATGCGAAATGCATTTATGGCGGAAATCAGATGAGTGCACTGCTTTCAGCTCAATTAATGCCTCAAAATAGCAACCTTCCGGGAAAATTCAATTCAAATGTAAGTAATAGCTGAGTGGGGCACTTAGAATTTTTTATCTTTACCAGTCTTAAGAGCACTCAAGGTATAATAAGGATGCTTGCTTGAATCCTTCATCCGATTAATGTGAAATTGTATATTGGTTAAAAAATCGAAGAAAACAATTTTAGTCCAGAAAACCGCTAAGATACATACATATGTATGTTTGGAAATAGGGATACAAAGCGGTAATGCCATCAATCGATTGATTCCTTGTCAAAATTTTCTTGCAGCCTCACCTCCTTAAAATCGATCTTCTCTATTCAAAATAGGGCATGAAATGCAACTTTTTTCAAAGCCTAAGTAAGACCAAATAATTCTTTAGTAACGATGTAAGTAATATTGCATTAAAAATTGTGATTGCGATCTTTTCTTTAACAATTTTAAAAACCCTTGTGGAGGAGTCTTTCACTAAAAGATTATTAAATTTTGAGCGTCTATGCAAATATGATATGTCCTAGGGACAGAAATTGTTTTATTTTGTAATATTTTGGTAATCTCAAAAACTTTCTAATGAAGTTATAATTACAATGTTCACATCCGAGGGATGTACTCCATCATGGAAAACTTTCTGGAGGCTTATGCTTGAGCTACATGGGCCGCACCGATTACAATCCCTGGGCACATTGAGTCCAACCCCGAATACAATGGATATACTTTTTGGCATTCCCTATACAGTCGCATAGTCTGTCGAACAATAAAAGCCAGCACCTCCGTTCGTAGAAACTCCATTTGTTATTTTGCTCAAGGTTATCCAAAATGGTGGCATAGAACCCCGACGGTTAACTGGGTCTTGGGAAGATAACACTGGGACCAGCCTGATAACAGGCCTGAGGAAGACGAGCCGGGGATGAGTGCCGAACATGAGCGCCGACTTCAGATAGACGCCATCATTAGGAAGCTGCTGCTATTCAATTCAGCTTATGCTGCTCCTCATGCTCATATCGCCTATGTTGAGACTCTGCAGCACCTAGGGCACTTGGCTCTGGAATACTGCAAACCTTTAAGTGCATTAAGCGAGAAATAAACGGGTTATTTGAAACAATGTTTGCATCCCCCAAAGATTTGGTTTCATATTTGCCTATGCTGAAAAGTCTCAGTCGACATCTTTTGTTATGACGGTATTGTTTGACGCACTATTCCATTCCAGTCTAGCAATGGCCTCGAAAATAATGCTGTTGGCTCATTTTGCTCTCCGGTTTTCCAAGTACTTATAAGCCAACATAATTAATGCCACGAATATTCGCGGAAGTCCTCAAGTTAGGGTCTGGGTTTTTCGTAAAGTACCAATATAAGGGAGGAATTGTTGGAAAGTCTAAAGTTCTGGAATGAACATGCATAGCAAAACAAACATTGAACTAATTTAGAGGGATGAACCCGCCACGTCTCTTGTTCCTTTACATACAAATATGTTGACAATTGGAATTTCTTGTTCGCACAAAATTTACGGTCGTGTTAACATGCTGGTAGTATAGTTGCTAATCACTAATCTCTTGTAATTTAAAGTACATTACTGCTCGTATATTAAGCCTTACTTAAAGTATGTTTATTCTTGAGGTAGATTTTGTAGTTTTACTTCTAAATTACTATTATCATTTATGGAAACATAGTTAATTAACGAATTCAGGGGATGTATTCTAAACCATACCAAACCAAGCAAAAAATATATGTACGTATCTATATTTTTGGTAGAAAGTGTAATTTTTCACTTCTTAGCAGCGAAGTAGCAGTTGAGTTGAAATTGAACTCCAAAACTTGTAAAGTCATATTTTGTTTGAAGAAATGATAAAAAGTTTAGTAAATTGAAAAAAAAAACTTCACAAAGTAATAAATGAAAATGAAAACCTACCTAAACCTCAGATCTATTCTGTTGATTTTACTTTACTTGGATCAGGTACATCTGTTTTAAACCGGAATGAGACACAAATGCCCGATTTCACAGTGCGAACTTTACTTCTGATCGTCGCTTAAGTTCTTGTTTAGTCATTTTTCGGATTCACGGAGCGAGTTTAAGTGAAGTTTAAGGATTACGTGGTGACTATACTTAAGCCGCACAGAGTTATTTTTAAATTTTTTAAAAATTCCACAATAGAATTTCAAAATCGGTAACAAATTTATTTTAGTTACCATTGACTTCGATTATTTTTTCATTCAAAGTGATTAAAATAGTTCGGTAGAAAAATCCAATCGAGCTTTTTGATGTTATATGCGGGAAAACTAATAGAAATATTACTAATTATGCTTTAAGGAAATTTCGCCTGCTTAATGGACTTCCCGATTATGATGGGGGATTTAAACTTTTAAGTTTACAATCTCTTGAAGTAGGGAGGAAGATTGAAGCCATAATGCTTGTTAGGGATAATCTTTGTTATAAAATTTCTTCACCGGATTTATTAATTTTATTAAATAGTTTAAGTTTTGAATTTCTACTTATCTTCTTGATAATGAATGATTTCTTGATTGATTGATTTCTTGATTTCTTAATATAAACGTTTTTTTTTTACAAATATGGCAATTCTGTACATGTATACAAATATTTAATCTGGCAAGTGAAAGTGAAGTGTAGTAAGCGGACACATTTTTGAAAGGAAACGATATTTCGCGTTGCGGGTTTGTGTTATGATTTTGTCGCTGGGATTTATTTATTTATTTTCTTTTACCTGCATATAATCTAATCAATGTGCGGCATTTTTATTTGTATAGCTTAAAAAGCTCTTTAATAATTTCAATTTCTTATACTCCATTTTGTGTGAATGAAATTAAAACATTTTACCAAAAACAATATATAGAACAATATATAGAACAATATATAGAACAATATATAGAACAATATATAGTATTCCTTAAACAAGAAAAACACCAAACTCAAAATAAAGAACGTAAGCGCGCACACAAACATATCTCGATTTCACCGGGGCGTAGCACACAGTCGCAGCACTGAGATGCAGAGATGGCACTGATTTATGTGTCAGTGAGAGATGGCAAAATGAAAATGTTCGCTGATGATGTGTGTGCTTGTGTAAGCTTGCACTATCATAAAATCTCATATCAATTTTGCATTCGTCGCGTGAGAGAGATTGCGATTGCTTTGGCTTGGTGCATTTATAATAAAAGCTAGTTCTATTTTCGCATTTGTTCAAGCTGGATAATTGTTTTTTATAATTATCTAAGATATAAAACAAAATTTTGTTAAAGTCAATTATAATCGCGTGTGTATTTCGAAGAACCGAAAATGCAAAGGTATTTTGGTCGTATTTACTTCCTATTTTTGTTCTGAAGTTTTTTGTTTACTCCATATCATAGTTAACTTATTTTTTAGTTGAGTATCACTACCAACTAAAAACTATTTATTACGCAAGAAAACATAAACGCGAAGTGTAACAAAGTGCTACATGAGACACTTTCCTGTAATTTCAGCCCTACCAACTATGATCAAAATATTGAGGGTAATCCTATCGGAAGTCTTCAAGAAATGTGCATGGCTTGGGGCTGGCCATTGCCGACTTACAATCTTGTAGAAGAAATTGGTGTACCGCATTCAAGAGAATTTACAATAGAATGCGAAATGTTGCAGCGCCGAGAAATTGGAAAAGGAAAAACTAAAAAACTTGCGAAACAAATAGCTGCTCATAAAATGTGGATTGGAATACAGCAGCGTCCAATAAATAAGATTGAAATATCGAAGATATTAAATATAGAACAAAATCAAAATGTAAGTATACATTTTTGTGTCAATTGTTGTGTAAAGGCATAATATAGTAATTATCAAAATCCCAAAATCAATTTATATAGGTCCAGTATTTTATACATGTGTATATTTCTCTAGGGAAAAATGGCTAAAATGCCTACGAAGGCCTTGATTCCTCCAAATAACTTTACTAGTCGAGAAAACAGGAGGAATTTTTTTGGAGCAGAAAACGCCCAAGAGCCGAAGAATTATGCACCTAAAGGTTTTAGCACAAAGTCTGAAACGAAAGCAGGTTCTTTCGCTGATAGCAGCAAGTTGAATGGCGATACTTTTTCAAAGTTTGGAAATTCTAGTAACAATTCAATAAAGGGGAGACTAATTGAGGCTACTTCCGTTCAAAAGAAGTAAAAAATATAGTATTAAAAAATTAGGTAATATTATAAAAAAAAAAAAAAATTCGCAGATCTGAAACAAATCCTTTGGACAATAATTTTATCAAG
This sequence comes from Machimus atricapillus, assembly GCA_933228815.1. Classification (NCBI taxonomy): domain Eukaryota; kingdom Metazoa; phylum Arthropoda; class Insecta; order Diptera; family Asilidae; genus Machimus; species Machimus atricapillus. The sequence goes on along the minus strand of OW121788.1, from coordinate 27,349,539 downwards.
AGTTTTAAAAATTTGCGTGCGACAAATCGGATACAAGAATATCCAAGAGATGCAACATTGAATAATTTGAACGAAGAAGAAAATACAAAGGTAATCAATCTGTTTCTTTTTATATACTTAAATTTTTGATAATCTTTACCTTAATTTTAAAAATTGGAAGAATATTCTCTATATGTCAAATTTAAAAAAGTTTGTAAAGAATTGAAAATTCACTAAAATGTATATAATGTACCTACTTTTTGGCAGCAAATCGGAGGAGCGACGAGAAAAACCTCAACATCAAAATCAGAAAATTTGCCAAATCACAATGGCGAAGAGTTAAAACGAATTTCTCTTCAAGAAGTTTATCTTTACAGTGAAAGAAATGTGCCTTTCAAAGCTATGGGTGCAGAATTTTTAAAGAAAAAAATGGTGCCTTCTAAGGATTTAATCGCTAAGCCTATTTCAAGAGAACAGTCGTTATTAGAAATACCCATGGAAAATAAGTTAATTAATATAATTTATTAAGATGCTTAATTTTTTAATCTTTTCATGTTTAGGTCTAATAACTACAAAAAAGTTATTACAAGCAATCCAATTGGCATTCTTCAAGAAATGTGCTGTGCACGTGGTTGGAAAACACCAGAATATAGCACAGTATCGGAATTTGGTGAACAATTCGTAGTAGAGTGTAAAGTTTTAGAGCACAGAGAAACTGGGAAAGGAAAGAATAAAAAACACGCTAAAAAATTAGCCGCTCATAGAATGTGGTCTAAGTTAGAAGAACATTCACGGGACACAAAATAGTGATCATGAAACTTTAAAATTAAGCAAATGTTATTGTTTATGTCTGGTTTTGAATTGTATAAGTAAACCAATTTTCATAAAACTACCCGCAGGTCAAGGTGTCAGTTTGCTAGCAAATAATTTCTCAATGAATTACATATGAATTTTCTATTTTATAAACTTTTGTGCTCTTTCTTATTGTTGGGACCTATTTAATGAGACCAAAAACAGTTGGATATTCCCATGCATTTTTTTCGTTAGTGCCATGGAAGTAATTTTCAGAATAATTCAAAATTCTTTAAAAATACTGATCAATCCTGAAACAGCACGATTTTATTATTATATTATCAAAATCCTATAATAATAGAAAACATTTAAGTTGTTTTCTGCACACAAACTTGGAATAAAATCCAAATATCTTCAATAATACTAAAAAAACTATTATCATTTTCGGGAACAGCATAATTTCATTATATTACCCATTAAAATAAATCCAAATCTATTTTTTAACTTCAACCGTTTACGTGATATTTTAAGACAAAACTTGAAAACGCAAAGAATTGACAATATTTTATTTTCTAATATGTAAATATAAAATAAAATGTTATTAATAATATAACAAACGTTGGAGTTTTTCGTTTTATTTATTGGTTACACTTTTTTAATAGACAATTGCTTCCTTTCCCAATTTTGCTTAAATTTTACAAGGCACAGGCACAGACACCAGAACATTTAAATTCTACTCTTTGTTGTTTCACAATTTCAAACATAAAAGCAGAAGGTTATTGTCTTTAATTCATATGCCAAAAATATTTAAACCAAAAAATAAGTCGAAATTTCAAATTTTAAATCAATGTGCAACTTAATTGTAAAGAAAATTGTTTGTTCGGTATGCTTTACAACAACATCCCACCCTTGGGCGGGCTCCTTTGTTTTCGTTGCTCCTTCGATAAAGGACTTCGAAAATTGAGTTTCGTACATTTGGACCAAAATCCTTTTCTTAATTATTTGCTTGACTAAGCATTAGGGTGGGCGCTAAACTGCCTTTGATTCCCTTTGGGTTAAAATCGAGCTCAGACCTTTACCTAAAATGGCAGCTTTAATACGATTTTTCTGACCAAGTTACCTTAATATAGGTAAAGCCTATCGATTGAACCGCTTAAATCAATCGAAGTCGTGGGTGAAGAACAAAAATTTCAGGAAAATAATTTCTGTTCCGTCTGTGAAGTCGCTTTTTCAATTAAACCCGATTGAAGTTTTCAATCTCGTTTGTCTTCATACAGTTTTATGAAAATTGAATACGTCCAGGAGTCCCAAAGGCTTGTGACCAAACTGTCGATCAATGCAAATATCTCTTCTACTTTCCGTTTCATGGGTGATTGCTGTCCTGCCCATTGATTTCTAATAAATTTCAAGTAATTTAATCAATTCAGTAGCCATCCTGATTTCGTTCTGGTTATCAAACACTTGAGCGTTTCACGTTCGGATGCCTCTCAATGTCCCCGAGATAGAGGACGGAACAAATCATGGGCTCTGGCCTGCAGTATGACATTCTGGTGCTGGTGTTCAAATTCGTCATTCTGAACTGGCCCATGTCTTTTTAAAGGTGCTCTGGTGTTCGGGAAGTTATGCACGAAAATTGCATGCTCATCCCGGAGCTGTGCAACATCCTGGCTTATGCATTCCGAAACAAGGCTTTGAGGAATTTTCAGAGCCCTTTGAGAACGCAGGTGAACTTTGGTTCTGTCTGCAACAACAAGGGAGAGGTGCTATTAAGCATGATTAGAATGACTATGCTCCACCAGCTAAAGTGGAATGTTATCCAGGAAACTTCATTATTTTTTAATTTTTCAAATGGCAATTTTTGTGGAAGAAAAACTTCAGAATCCAATTTTGTTGTAATCTAGCATGCAATTGCGCAGTTAAAAATTGCTTTAATGTACATGCATAGAACACGTTTCGTATTTCCTTTGGTTATAGACTAAGCACATATTTTTTGGACCGTATATTTAGATTGATAACTTTATAACGAGAATACTTCACTATAAAAGATTTTTGAGAAAACGATATTATACGAGAAATTAGCATTTATGTTTCCAGATGATGAAAAAGGCATCGGCGCTTCCTCATTGAAACTTAGTTTTTGGTATCTCTTTTTGTAAATTTCTTTCTATCCCATAATCTTCCGTCAAGTTGATGATTTCAGCGAGATGTTTATTAAATTGCTCAAAAACACCCCTGCATGCCTGTCTTTTACAGTGATCCATCACATCAACTCGTAATTTTTCACTTTTATAAAATGATGTTAGGTAAATAACTCGCAAACAATTAAAATAATTAACATCATATCTGGAAGTAGCTCAACTTTCTACAATTTTCTTATAATTTTAAGCAATCAATTTTCGTTCCTTTAGATCATATTTTGAAATTATTATTTTTCCAAACAAACTAAAATCTGATGTTACATGGGTTTATCGTGAAGCTCAGAACAAGGGTGTGTCAATCGATTTGCATAGTATCCTGAATAATGTTTGTTCGAAGAACCTTCTTCCCTTAAGATCATTAAACACATTATTTTATAAAAACAGTCTTTTGAATATTTATATCACAAAAATTCTGACATATGTACATATGTATGTAGGTACAAAGGTAAGTTTCAAATATATAATACCTATATGTTTATAAATCAATTAATAAACAACAGGTAGTTGTGACTCCTTAAGTACCTATATTTTAAAATAAAGTTCAAGAGCAGGATAATAAAATATGTACTATGAAATGCCACAAATACTTAGTCGTCCAGGAGACGTTAATTTTAATTTTAAATTGAGCTATATTTATTGCCCTTGTGGATTCATGGAAGACAATTGAAAATACTGCAAAGGTAAATAATTAATTTCAAGGGGCGTTTTGTATTACCTTCTCATCCACCCCTATACAAAGGTGTCATTTTAAAATTAACGCCGAAAGTAATCGAGAAAGGTGAATTTTATAGGCCCCATAAATTTAGTTGTTCATCTTGAAGACTTTGAAATGGCTTGATGCTGTAAGCTATTAAATTTTCATTAACATGAATTGTTTGAAAAGTTAAAATATAAAAATCGTTTCTGTCAACTTTTTCGGCAGTCCAGCCATCATTTATAATTAAAAATCACGGAATCATCATCTCCGGTAAAAATGGAGTAATAAATTTACCTTTCCGCTTTAGAATATTTTTCATTTCTTTTTCCGAAAGCTTTTCTTACGCGCTAGCAGTCGTGGCAGCTTTTAATATTTCACCAAATTCTAAAATGTCGACTCATTTTAAATCTAAAATTCAAAAATCACTCACCTGTCGTAGACAGGTCTACCTCCCGCTCCCTTACACCAGAGATGAGTAGGGCTATTGCTTTATTTGTAACAGTAGTCAAGGAAACCCTTAAAACTTCGACAGGTAAACGTAAAACCTTTCTTTTCTTTTCGTATTTTTTTCTCCTTTTTGGTGAAATCTCATTTACATCTGGACTAGCTTCAGATGATTTCATTCGCTCGTATACTTCGTTGCGATACCTCTCAGTTTTAAGCTGGAGCACACCTGATATTTTTCAGGATTGTTGGGTTATCGCTAGTCGAGCATTTTTGTCTGATTTTTTATTGTGAATTTATTCAAAAGGGGAGTCAAAGTTAAAAAGTGCCCATTTACCCTTTCTTTCTAACTAAATCTTAGTCTGCGAAGACTGCTAGCAATCTGTCTCTCAGTCGCAGAAGGATGCCGCCAAAAACAATATATAGAAATAAGACGTCCCAACAGAGCAAATGTTCAGCGAGATAGCTTTTAGATCAGGGATCCGACTTCAGCGTAGAACTTTCGCTGTAGCCCACATTATTGTATGCTACTGTAGAGCTTCATGAGAGTGGGCAGGACAGACGCAGCAGAAGAGCTCTGAATGATATGTAGGTAATCCCGCTGAACTTGAGCAGAAGGGCGTGATGCCTGGCGCTTAAAAGCTATAGGATATACATATACATATGTACGTACATATGTATGTGCTAGCAACGATTTTTTAAATAGTCTTAAGTTAGTTAACCGTGGAAAAAATTATTGCATTGAAGGTTTAATGCATTCCGTAAATGCACTTCTTCTTTCTAAGTAATGATCTTTTTACATCCGAGAAAGAAATTTCGTATTTATTGTCATTGAGATTAAATCAAGATCCAATTGAGAATTTATTTTCACAAAATCGATCTAAAGGAGGAAATAATAAAAATCCTTCGATAGCTGAATTTAACAGCAGCACAAAACCGGAATAATCTTTATTTAAAATTAAAGATTCAGATTGTAAAGTTAATGTGTCGTCAGATTTTACCATTTGACTTATATCATAGAGAAATAATATATCTCGGCTCTAAAAGAGAATCTGGGAATTCGGTGAGGTTCTTTCTGAGTTGCTCGTTCGTAGCTGTTTGCGATAGGGAAGGGTAGGGATATTTGGTGCGGTGGGGTGTGGGCGCTACATCAGGCAGCCAGGGACACGAAATATTTCAATAAATGTAGCGCTGCGCAAGGGGCTTGTGGGCCTACCCCAACGTGAAGCGTGAGGGAGTTGAATTTTTCTAGGAATCCTCTGAGTTGCGTGCTCTGCTCAATGAATGAATGAAATCTTCAAGGGAAAAAGACACACGGACAGATTCATGAGGTTTGAATTATCTAATGAAATTCCGATTTTGTGTTATTTAGGTGTTTTTCATTGACTCAAAAATTCGTTTAACGTTTGTAAATTTTTTTTGTTTTTAATTTCAATCTGCTAAAGATGCATTTTGGATTCATTAAAAGGAATTAATTAAATTTATTACTTGCTTCCAAGCTTGAAGTACAAAAGTCCAAGCTTGGAAGCAAGTAATAAATTTAATTAATTCCTTTTAATGAATCCAAAATGCATCTTTACCAGATTGAAATTGAAAACAAAAAAAATTTACAAACAAACGAATTTTTGAGTCAATGAAAAACACCTAAATAACACAAAATCGGAATTTCATTAGATAATTCAAACCTCATGAATCTGTCCGTGTGTCTTTTTCCCTTGAAGATTTCATTCATTCATTGAGCAGAGCACGCAACTCAGAGGATTCCTAGAAAAATTCAACTCCCTCACGCTTCACGTTGGGGTAGGCCCACAAGCCCCTTGCGCAGCGCTACATTTATTGAAATATTTCGTGTCCCTGGCTGCCTGATGTAGCGCCCACACCCCACCGCACCAAATATCCCTACCCTTCCCTATCGCAAACAGCTACGAACGAGCAACTCAGAAAGAACCTCACCGAATTCCCAGATTCTCTTTTAGAGCCGAGATATATTATTTCTCTATGATATAAGTCAAATGGTAAAATCTGACGACACATTAACTTTACAATCTGAATCTTTAATTTTAAATAAAGATTATTCCGGTTTTGTGCTGCTGTTAAATTCAGCTATCGAAGGATTTTTATTATTTCCTCCTTTAGATCGATTTTGTGAAAATAAATTCTCAATTGGATCTTGATTTAATCTCAATGACAATAAATACGAAATTTCTTTCTCGGATGTAAAAAGATCATTACTTAGAAAGAAGAAGTGCATTTACGGAATGCATTAAACCTTCAATGCAATAATTTTTTCCACGGTTAACTAACTTAAGACTATTTAAAAAATCGTTGCTAGCACATACATATGTACGTACATATGTATATGTATATCCTATAGCTTAAGCGCCAGGCATCACGCCCTTCTGCTCAAGTTCAGCGGGATTACCTACATATCATTCAGAGCTCTTCTGCTGCGTCTGTCCTGCCCACTCTCATGAAGCTCTACAGTAGCATACAATAATGTGGGCTACAGCGAAAGTTCTACGCTGAAGTCGGATCCCTGATCTAAAAGCTATCTCGCTGAACATTTGCTCTGTTGGGACGTCTTATTTCTATATATTGTTTTTGATGCCGCCCTTTTCATTGCAGAAAAGTTTCCAGTTCAATAGTGAGGTTGTGCTTGTGCTACAAGAAGCAGATGTCTTTTATTTTTTTGCAGCTTAATGGATGGAAAAATTCCTCCTAGAAACAATCACAATTAAAGGAACTCAATAAGTTGACCTTGTGGCATGCAGCATGCTGAGAATCTAATTTATGAGCGGTACGTACGTCTCACAAAAGTTGAAGGGTCTTTTTTGGGAAATATGTGAAGATATATTGTAGACCTACATGGGCATCGTTACATTTTGTGAGCTACTAAAATAATACATATTTCGAAAATAATCACAACAAATGCGAAAAACATCATTCCCCTGGCATGAAGCAATTCCAGAAATCTTTCTTTAAAGATTTACATCAATTAAATATTTGTTTTTATTCTATATTTCATTATTTTACCGCCACCTCTACTTTCATTATCATTTCCTAGGAAAATCCATAGAAATAGAAGATGTAGGTAGATATAACATATGAAAATAAAGTGTAGAATTAGAATTAGTAATAATATCAGTCAAACTTCACTAAAATGTTATAACGACTGAACAGGGTCAATCTGACCTCACAAAATTTAAAGGATGACTGCGTAAACATATAACGTTTAAACGTTAATTATTATGAACTTTTTGTTTAAAATATGCGAAAAATTACTATCTTTAACTTTAACATTTTGTAACTCCAAAACCAGAACTTCAAACACTTTTGAAGAAAAATCCGGAAATATATAACATATTTTATGAAGTTTAAAGAAAAATTAGTTTAACCTAATTGTGTATGTCTGAGATTATTAAATTTTATACAAAGTTTTCTCTAGCAATATTATCCTAAGAATCAGAGAAGTTCAAATTATGTTCAAGGACGCTCAAACCAGGACAGTTGAGAAAGTAGAGTCGTAAAGGCCTATTAAATTAAATTAAAGAATACGCGTATGTATATTATAGGAATTTTATTTACGAAATTAAAAGAGACACTTTTCATATTAAATTTGTTTTTTTCTGAGATCATTGGGATATCCTTACAATAATTGTAATATGGCTCAAATAAAAGTTTGAACTTTTAGTTATTATATTACAATACAAGAATTTTCAAAATACACTACGAAAATCACCCTTTTTCCTGTAACCGAACAAGTTTACAAATTATTTGTATCCTTTCAATTAAGTCGAGATTGGATACAGATCATTGCATCACCGGTTTAATTGAAAGACCGCGCAGTCTGCTTCTTACAACTAGCACGGATCATTACTGCTTTTCAATATCGAGGACATTACCCTCGTCGACCGCAAGATAAATGCATCATCCTTTCATCAGCAAATTTAAAGGGAAATATATTTGGCTCGGAAAAAAATGGAAATTATCGGAAAGCCCAGGCTTCATCGGCAGAGTCGGAGCAGCACCAGCCCTTAATATTCCCCCCGTGCAGCAGGGCGAATACCTCAAGCTGTATTCCAGGGAGGGTTCTTGGGGCCCCAAAATACAAAATAGTGAACGAGAGGTGGTGGCGGTGCTCCCAGCCAAGGGCGCATAATGGGCGAAGTTATGTAATAACAATCTGCAGTGAAGTTTACATTCTGCAACAACTGCGCTACAGTTTTTCAGCGCTTCAGAACTGAACCAACGGCAACATATCAACAAGGGCAGCAATAACGACCGAAAAACGCGAATTATTTTGGCTCACTTCCAGGAATTATTTTTGCATGAAAGGCTCCTTCCACCGAAGCCTCGGAAATATTTCAAACCCGGTCTGAGCGGGGCACCCCCATATTTCGCAATTTGACCGCTGGGAGCATGGGATTTCAGCCAGGAGGTGATTGCGACAGAGGACACAAATTGACGCTCGCCCAATCCTTAAAAATTAACTGCCTTTTCCATTTTTCGCATCCATCTCAATAGACGGCGAACATTCTAAGGGATTCCCCCAGAATTTATTTTATTAAATCGAAAATTTAAGGCGTTCATTTATCTGTCTGTGTCCGGGTGAAAACTTTAAATGAATTCCCCAGAAAATTTTAGGGAGCAATAAAGGAAAACATAAGGCGAGTCTGGACGGCTCGAGAGTCCCGGAGAAGTGCACAACCGGAGGAGATCCTTTTGTTATGCGGGCGACAGGCTGAGCAACAAAATGCTGGAAAAAGGGCCACAACAAGAAGGGCCGACCCTTGCGGAATGCACTGACAGCATTCATCAACGGCGTGGTTTTTAGAACCCGGATCCCTTGGCCACTTGCCGCTCCCGGGCAGTCCCCCGGCGAGATAAATTGAAATGCAGATTGCAGGGAGAAGGACCAAAGCTCGTCCTTTTATAAATTCATTTTCGTCTAATTAATGGAAAACGAGATTGCTGAGGTGATAAACCTGGCGAGTGTCTTACCTTTACCCGGGTCTGGTCCGAACAAGTTTTTGCATTTTTATGATGCTGCTTCCATGAAGTCATTTGTAAGTGGACAAAGTTAACAACTAGTGGAAAATTGCGGAAATAAATCTTTTTTTTTCAAAAACGTTATGGTAGAATTATGGCAAAAGTGCCACTTTTCTTTGAAATTATTGAATTAGATTTCATTATATTAGTGTCGTCTTTTTAAAATTAATACTGAATTCATTGTATATAATTCGATACTCCTAAACTCTATTATGATTTATGTAGTCAAAGAAAATTTTTCAATTTGTTTGTGGGTATATTAACGCAAGTTGCAAATGAACATAATAATTTCTGCGTTAGATTACTTTCTAGGAACCGATTCAAAATTGAAATATTATAAAGCATTGCTTATAAACAGAGACCGAAAATTATCATTATTTTGTATTTTTCGAATAAATAAGAAAATATATGTACCTACATATGTAGGTACATACAAGAAATATAGGAAATAAAATGAAAATGCTCAGTATAGTTAATATTTAATTACAATATATTCTTCATTGTTTGACTATTATTTCACAATATATTTATGTTTTGCTGAGGTAAAAATAAATTGTGAAATAATGATTGATCAGTAAACAAGAAAATAAAATTCCAAAAATAGCTTGAAAGAAAGATTGAAAGAATTACAAAAGTTTACCGATAAGAACTCTTATCTGATAGTGATAAAAATTAAAAATAAGTCGGAAAATAACTTTTATTAGAGATTAGAATTATAAAAGTTGATTGATAACCCTTATATCACATAACCAGAAAAATAAATTGTAAAATAATAATTAATTGATAATGTCAATAATTATCTACTTGATTTCTTGTATAGAGTATTTTTCTTGACCTGTATCGTATTGTATATAACTAAAATTTTCGATCATTGTCAAGTGAGAAAACCCTCAAGCAACTTAACGCTTGGTCGCTGCCACAATTTTAAAGAGTGGCTGACACCCATTCGTCTTATTTCAATTTCTTGAGTGAAGGAAATTGATGAGCGAAGTATCGAGCAAGTCCTTTAAAGACTCGAATTGCAGACAAAAATTTAAACAAGAAAATTCCTGAATCCTATCAGTTTTCTTTATTCGAAGTATTGTACTTGGGTCCAAGGAAGAACCATATAAATTTTTGTTGCCAGTACCAACATAACATCGATTTAATTAAAAAAAAGTTCAATTCGTAAAGCATCGGCTTACCACCATCGCACTTTTTTTTTGTGATAACAGATGGACTGGAAAAATACCAATTTCTGTTATAGTACAGAAAAAGACGACGCCTAATCCTACAAAAAGGAGCTGTTTGCAAAAATATATTGACATCAGTATTCATAATTTCGAGTTATTACAAGCAATAAATCAGAATCACTTGAAAGACTCGATTAATGACGCTCGTACAAAATGCTTTGCATTTGTAACTGAGAAAATTGCTGCTAACGCCCGCACCCACCCTTTTAAGAAATAGAACTCCTTGGAAGAAGGGAACCTAAGCCACCAGCCATCACCTCGACTACATCCTTATGCGGGTTCGAACACCAAAGGGATTCTATTTTCCTACATCGAAGATGAATGAAAGAAGATTGTACAAAGTGGAAAATATAGATTTCCACTCAAAATTAATTTTCTACAAATGAATGGCATCTAATTTGTTATCGAAAGGGGAAAATTAATAATGAAAGCAATAAGCGCGAGCGGATACCAATTAAATTCTTTGATTCCTCCGACAGATGCGATTTCGTTCGAATAAATGGATTTATAGTAGTTTTCCTGCATGCTCCTGGACTTCCCTAGAATTGTGGGACACACTATAGAGCACCCACAGGTTCTGGTACCGAAGAATATTAGAATCATTACTTTGACATGTAAGTTTCAGGGTAATTTTCTAGAGGAGGTAGATGCATATGTACGTCATGTAGAATTTAAGGCGGGTAATGGGGGCACTTTGTTCATTCGCATTCTTAAGTCGAGATTGTTCATCAAGATGTCCATCCTGGGATGGGGTCATGCACTTGGGATTACTTGATGCTGGCGCTCATCTTTATTGTCTGTATTCAAAGGACATGGTGCAGCTCCTCTACCAAATGAAATCCAATCCTGGGGCTCAGATATAATATGTCTTCCAAGATAACAGATACCTACGTGACACTACTCAGCTCCATGAGGGATTACATATGTATATTGAATGTACTACACTAAGAAATATTTATTTTTCATAGCACAATCTACTAATTAAATAAGACTTGAAATATAGTTTTTTACTTATTACTTGAAATATAGGTAATGAAACATCATATTTCTAAATTTTGTGATAGAAACTTCTAATACATTGAGCAGCACACTACCAACATTTTGGCAATTTTCCTATTAAATATTGCACATAGTGTTCATACCTTTTTTAAGGATTGATAATTCATTTCAATGAGATACTAACTGCTTTTTTGGCAAAAGTTGCTCAAGTACTTCTTCATCAGGGCACAAAATTTCTGCTGTCCGCAATTTTATTTTAATTAAATCTAAAGGTCGACAGTAATATTAAACAGATTTTAAGAAAAGTTTTACTTTTATAGAAAAGTATTTCTGGGTTGACAATAAAAACCACCGAAAGGTTGAAGCGGACATTGTAAGATCAAGTTAAGATTTCCTCACCAGTCTAAAGACAATTTTGATTTTATGTGGAAAAACTTTTCAAGAGGTTTTTTGGAACTGCATTTTCTTTTAAAGATAATAGTGAATTATCACTTAAGTAAAAAGGAATGGTATTGCCACTACATTAACCAATTATCATATATATTGTACGTAATCTGTAAAGCCAAATTCGCTGCTGAAGCTAGTTATTTTACTTTTAGCTTACTTAATAAATAGCTATGTTGTACAATTGAAATAGTAATTATTGCTTTGGATGTTACTCTTTTGTTGCGACAACTCTTTATAAATATGTATGTATATTGCTCAATAAGTTATTTTGCATGGATTTTTATACTATACATATATTATTAACTAAATTTCAATTAATTATGTATTAGTTCTTCCTTCAATAGCGTTGAATTTGCGTTTCAAATTAACTCGCCAAAGGATTGTTTTTCTTATTTTAACCCTCCCCGCTCTCCGAAGAATGAATTTCGTTTTTGATCGTGTTCTTTCGGTTTATTCGACGATTTCTCCACTTTCCAGTAAAAAGATGCCGAACTGAACGACACGAAGCGTAGAACTGGACGAAAGAATTTTTTCAGAGTGATCGTGGTAGTGCAGTTTTTGTCGGTAATTAAAATTAAAATTTCTAAATAAAATCTCTAAATTGTGTTCAGAAATTTCTTTATTAATTTGTTAATATAATCCTTTTGTTGGACAGGTGGAGGTGAATTCTAACTTCATTAAAATCGATGTTTTTATTTGCAGGCAACGCAATTTGAATTCGCGCCAAATAAATTTTTACCTTCGTTACCGACTTCGGCCTGGAATTGCAGTACAGTTAGCCCTGCGCGTTTAATCTCCAGTGGTTTGACGTGTCGTGTCGTGCTTGCATCGGATCTTTCTCAAATCTCAATTTATCAAGTGAATCTTCAAGGCTTTTTTGGTGAAATACGTTCTGAAATAAGAAAAATGTGTGTGAGTGTGCAAGACGGAAAATATAAATACATAGGATTGCTGCTGGTATGTTTTATGCAAATTTTATGATAAGCACATTTTTCACCGCGCATAAAGTATAAAGCATTTGAGTAAGTAATTTCACAAGTGCGCAAAGTGAATGGGCATCCATTTTGTGGTTCTCCTTATTTTGGCAGTTATAAAGAGTTTCCTTCTGTAGTGAGATTTAGCAAAATGTCTCTATTCTGCACATGAACAATTGATAATTCATTTCAATGAGATACTAATACCAAAATCGAAACATTTTCTTTCTGCATATTATTACACGATTATTTTGTATCACAAAAATATCTAAGTATCATAAATCGAAATTATTCAACTACATATTTACTTATTGGTTTCGTCTACAAAAACCTTTAATAAAAGTGCTACCAAAAACCGTACTACATTAAAACGTTAAAGTATTATGAATATTTTTGGACATATCATCACGTTCGTTTATCTGCAACACACCTGGTGCCATGACCTTAACCTTTTATTCTTAGCTTCCAAAAAATGCAGCACTACTAAATCACGAAAATAGCCGTATAAAGCTTTTTTTTCACAGCTGGACCAAGCCAATTTTTGAATAATTTACGCCTCTCTGGCTAGAAAAAATTATTCTTTTTCTCTTTGCTTCTTGCAATTTTCTCACTCCAGAGTGTCTTTGAAAATTAGGAAACTTTCCAGACTTTCTGTCTGCAGGCGATTTTTCCGAGATTTTTTATTCCTTTTTGTTTTTTTTATTAGGTACATATATACAATATTTTTAGTATACATATATGTTTCCGGTGCTCATGATTTCGTGAAGCTTCTGTCCATTAGCCCTGTCGAATGATAAATTTGTAACCTAATGGTGCTTATAAAAGCCCTATAAATTTCGAGCACATGGTTGCTCCTCCGGTGTCTTGCGGACGTCGAGATACGCCACTACAGCATATATTAGATAGCAGCAGGCAGCCACTACAAGGAGCACATATGGATGGAATGTCTTTCAAAAAATGAGGGAATAATTAATTTCACGCGCCATTTAACAAAGTCGGCTGCTGAGAAGTCAATGTGACTGAATATTGCCAATGTTATTGCTTTTATGGATTGAGAAAAGTCGTCCCATCCCGTCTTAAGTTAAGGTGACACACAAATTGCTCGTGTGTGTCGCGAAACTCATTTTGATTGTGAAGCAACAATTTCTTCATCGATTTATCTGAGTTAGCACTTTGTGGTCTTGTAATATCTTAACTAAATATCTTAATACACCAATGGAGTGGTTTTGAGGAACATCTCTAGTTTAGCAAACACTCAGTTCCTGGAATGGAATATTCAGTGCTTTCTAACAGGAGAAATTTTTCCACCTTCACCCACACTCGATAAACCCTACTACGAAGGTACCAAAAAAATCTGGTCCGGTTGTGGCGCGGATGTGGAAAGGTTGCGAAGGTGAACCTGATGCTGATCCCGATCCCGATCCCTTCTTCTGACACTGGAGCAGGAGGAGCAGAATAAAAATTCCTTTATTCAGTGATTTCGAATATCCAAGCTCCGGCGATATTAATTTCCAAGGACGAAGAGTATTCACCTGTGCTTGGCAGCTGGGCGAATGTGGCTTACCTGAGGTGGATTTAATACAATAAAAAGGGCTCCTACCTATACACCGACCTTCTCCAAGTTTCAATTTCCAAGCTAAAAGGAGAATTTCTTATGTTAGCTCACTGAGTATTTTTACAGCTTCAGTTCATGTGAGGAAAATAAATTTTTTAATAATAAAGGAAGCGAACAAGACGGCTCACTCTGTTTAATGTCCTCATTCATTCTACGAGCAGCACTCCGAGTGAAGCTATTATTTTTTTTATGGAAAATATTGAAAGATCCTCCATAAAATGTTTTTTTTTTTTCTAACTTTCGAAAGGTTTGATTTCGAAAGAGCTGCATTTTTCTCAATAAAAAGGAAAAATTCGATATTTTAATGGAGTTTCTGTTTGCTCTTGGAAGGGTAGATGACATTAAGCTAAAATGTGGAAAGAAAACGAGTCATGCATTATTTTAATTGATACTAATTACTATATACACCGAAACCAGTTAGAATCATTTAAAAAATTCCATTCGAATTGAGAGAAATTGTAAAAAGGTTGTGAATATTTTAGAGAATAAAGAAGAATGTAGAATGAGTGTAGAATTGTTTTAAATTAAAAGTGAGTTTTGCCAGAAGCGAACTGATTAGAAATGAAATGAAATTTAACAAACTTCACATTATTATTCTAGTCATATAATTTTGATATATGTATAGTCCAAGTCTAAACGTAACGTATATAGTTCTCTCAGAATAAAGTCAAAAAATTTCTTTCAGTGTAGGAAGTTAATTGCAATAGTAGACAAATCTGATGGTCGGAATATTTCATAAAGTATTAAGAAAATTTAAACAAACAATGATGGTTTAATGAACATTTTATCAATTTCAACTAAATATTGAGACAGATTGAAAACGATTAATAAGCAAAAAGGAAAGATAAAATTCCACTTTTTCTCTCGTAAAAAACAAATATAGGTACTATTGAAAATTAAAGAAAATGGGTCTTTTTATTGAAAACCCTATTCCCACAGAGTGTCCAGTGTCCCCCGCTATGGTTGAAAGCGAGACCAAAGGTTTGGTGAAACAAATGAAGTGCAAATAGAATGGGGGTGCCGAGCTCAAAAACCACCTGAGCTCCAGCTGATGGCCCATTCAAATCCCCTAGGACATTAGCGGATTTGAAAAGGCTTGAAGCTTAGCGCTTTGCATGATCAGGTGAATTCGCTGCGGGGTTTAATGAATTTCGTGATAATTCGTGCACACCCCTTTTGTCCTGGGCGAGAAGAAAAAATTGCCCGTCAAGTGGAACAAAGATTTGCCGAGGACGTAACACAAATGGACTCTAATTAGGACAGGGCTGACTAAGAATAGTCCAGCTGAGGTAGTGGAGGAGGGTGTCCAGGAGGTGTTTCCTTGAGCTCCCCGGGACCCACTTGAATAACAATTTATCCACGATGCTCATTTGAAGTGGCCGAACGTTTAAGGTCCGGCAAATGGCTGTGTGTGCACATCTCCGGTGGCCGGTGTCTGTCGGAATTATTTACGATTTTGCATCTCACACTGGACGTAATTCTATTAGATTAAGCTCTAAAAGAGATAAGTTGCCTTACATTACCTAATGAAAGCCGAGGGATTAGAAAAGATTTATTGCACCGGCCGCTGGACCAGCCCAGACGTAATGAGGTAATTTGATTTCGCTTCCATTATTCCATGGAATGATTGAGGTCAACATCACTAGGTAGATCGAATAAAATTCTTCTTGAAGCCCAGGCTGTAACGTGCGTAAGAGACGTTGTCACAGCACGAACTCAAACTCTAAACTTAAATTCAGCTTAAATGTTTAAATCAGTTTCATTGTGTTACTTTAACCGTAAAAAAAACAATCGACTTCAAATTTGCCCAATTGCTATTTTTAATATTTTGATTAAAAATATTTATGGAACTATAAAACAATATTTAATAAATCCGTGAGCTCAAATGGATTTACCAAAAATTTCGTCCTAAAGTTGTATTTAGATACAAACTAAATTTATTATTAGTGAAAAGCATATACGACCTAAAAATTGTATAAGAAACATCATTTTTATATAAGAATTCTCTTTTTTTAATTGTTAGATTTAGGCTTCAAAGTAAACCGAAGAGTTGAAATTCTGTTTTTAATATTTATACGGCTAGTTATTTTAAATTTCCAGTTCACCTAGGGCCAGATTTTTAATTTTTTCCTAATGAGTCGCAATGAAGGTAAATTGTTACAATATGTGCGTAACATAAGATAGCTTACTTGCTTAGAGCATTAAAGAAAAAAACCATTTTAGCCCTGGTAAATCAAAAGATTTGGTTTATTTTAAGCTTAAATTTGTAGTAAGAAACATGCCTTAAATGGGCGTAAAGCACTTCCCTAAGCAAATTGCGAGCTGACTGAGGCTGTCACCGCCTATCCATTCCTAAGATGTATCTGTCCTACTGAGCTGATGAAATGTGAAGGTGATGTCCCTTAACAGCCGCGTTGTTCTAATGGGAGTCACTAGGGTCCTTAAGGATGATTTGCTTGCATAAACCACGCTGGGAATAAAAGAGCGAAGTGGCTGGCTATGGCGGGAAATCGCCATAAAACCTTTTCATAGATTGAAAAACTTTCAAAATTTATTACTTTAAAAAAACTTCGCTTAGCACTTTCTGAACTCCTCAAAATATTCAGGCTACCACCGACCAGTGTTAGGAGCCTGCAAAGAGCCCCATTCTTTTTGGGTGTTGTGCTTTTCACTGATGGCGAAGTTTTTGCCGTTTAATTTACTTTTGGCTCGTAAACACTAGGAGAACTTCTTGAGAGCCATAATTTGGGAGCATTTGAAAGGCCATTTAGGGTAATACCTGATGCCACAGTCAGGTGATTCTAAAACCCATCTCTGAGGGTTGTATAAAGTTGGCTCACGATGATGTCTACTCCTGGTTCTTTTCCTTAAATGGTGCGGTCGGCTCTTTCCTGCAGGCACACGAGACCCTTCTTTACTGAAATGCTTAAATGAGGCACAGTCCTTCGAAAACAATAATTACAGCAATAAGAATAATTATCTGGCTGGATTATCACATCACTTTCACAACTTAACTGCTTTTTTGGCAAAAGTTGCTCAAGTACTTCTTCTTCAGAGCACAAACTTTCTGCTGTCCGCAATTTTATTTTAATTAAATCTAAAGGTCGACAGTAATATTAAACAGATTTTAAGAAAAGTTTTACTTTTAAGAAAAGTATTTCTGGGTTGACAATAAAAACCACCGAAAGGTTGAAGAAGCGGACATTGTAAGATCAAGTTAAGATTTCCTCACCATTCTAAAGACAACTTTGATTTTATGTGGAAAAACTTTTCAAGAGGATTTTTGGAACTGCATTTTCTTTTAAAGATAATAGTGAATTATCACTTAAGTAAAAAGGAATGGTATTGCCACTACATTAACCAATTATCATATATATTGTACGTAATCTGTAAAGCCAAATTCGCTGCTGAAGCTAGTTAATTTACTTTTAGCTTACTTAATAAATAGCTATGTTGTACAATTGAAATAGTAATTATTGCTTTGGATGTTACTCTTTTGTTGCGACAACTCTTTATAAATATGTATATTGCTCAATAAGTTATTTTGCATGGATTTTTATACTATACATATATTATTAACTAAATTTCAATTAATTATGTATTAGTTTTTCCTTCAATAGCGTTGAATTTGCGTTTCAAATTAACTCGCCAAAGGATTGTTTTTCTTATTTTAACCCTCCCCGCTCTCCGAAGAATGAATTTCGTTTTTGATCGTGTTCTTTCGTTTTATTCGACGATTTCTCCACTCCCCAGTAAAAAGATGCCGAACTGAACGACACGAAGCGTAGAACTGGACGAAAGAATTTTTTCAGAGTGATCGTGGTAGTGCAGTTTTTGTCGGTAATTAAAATTAAAATTTCTAAATAAAATCTCTAAATAGTGTTCAGAAATTTCTTTATTAATTTGTTAATATAATCCTTTTGTTGGACAGGTGGAGGTGAATTTTAACTTCATTAAAATCGATGTTTTTATTTGAAGGCAACGCAATTTGAATTCGCGCCAAATAAATTTTTACCTTCGTTACCGACTTCGGCCTGGAATTGCAGTACAGTTAGCCCTGCGCGTTTTATCTCGAGTGGTTTGACGTGTCGTGTCGTGCTTGCATCGAATCTTTCTCAAATCTCAATTTATCAAGTGAATCTTCGCGGCTTTTTTGGTGAAATACGTTCTGAAATAAGAAAAATGTGTGAGTGTGCAAGACGGAAAATATAAATACATAGGATTGCTGCTGGTTGGTATGTTTTATGCAAATTTTATGATAAGCACATTTTTCTCCGCGCATAAAGTATAAAGCATTTGAGTAAGTAATTTCACAAGTGCGCAAAGTGAATGGGCATCCATTTTGTGGTTCTCCTTATTTTGGCAGTTATAAAGAGTTTCTTTCTGTAGTGAGATTTAGCAAAATGTCTCTATTCTGCACATGAACAAATTTCAAGCTCGTAAATTAATTTCCTTATTTAGTTTTTTGATTTAAATGCATAACAATTAAGCAATAAGTTTTGTTGCATTTTTCAACCTTAAATTGATTATAAAAATAAAGTAAGAGCTTAGACTCGAAACAATCATGAGCTTCTTTCCTTCATCAGGCAATTGGTAAGACATTTTTGGAAATTTCAGTAATAACATAAAAGCTTGTACACAATATCAAATGTGTTCCTTTTTCCGTTTTCTTTTTTTTTTATTTTTAATACTGAGACTACCATAGATTTTTTAAGTTATGTGCATGAGCTCTGTCGTGATTATATGATATAAATCAGATATGTATATACATTTTTAGGAGATACATATATGGTAAATAACAGTACCTACAAAGAGACCACATTATGTATTTATTAACTGTTATTAACTTCCCAGTATATAGGGAAGTTATTGTAATGTGTGTTATTGTAGAAAATCAGAATCAAAATTTATAAAAATCAACAATTTGAGGCTTTGATCAGACGAAAATAACACCGTGGGGGCAATTTAACAAAACAATTTTCTTTTGTTCGAGCGCTTTATGGTTTTATTTTAGGCTTAGCTTCAAATGGTGACTCATTATTATTATCTTGCTTTTAGTACATCATAATTAATTTAATTTAGACAGTAAAGTAAAGTAATAATTTTTTTATTATTATTAATATTATTATATTTCACAAAAAAATCACAACTATTCTAACACTCTGGGAACGTGATGAAGAAATATACTCAAAAGGGCGTCGTGAAGGAAGTCGAGGGATCTTATTAAATAGACTAAATTTGAAATAAGAATAATTCGCTTGATTAGTAACTGGGTAACAGTGGCAGCTTGTACTCTCAGAAGGGGAAGAAAATTATTGGTTTGTGAGCTATGCCCGACAGAAATTGAGAATTTTTTTTATAATTCAGTTCCTAGTAAAAATGCTGAATTTTCTCTAGATTTCAATTGTTGGTAAATCAAATATTAACGGAATTTTTGGTTACTACATATTTTTGAATTTTTTCTGTCTATCGTGGATTAGATTATAATGTAGGTATATTTGTAATTTAAATTTTGTAATTTTTGTAAGGAATTGCATACTTCTGCAACTTGTTAAAATTTGCCTATATGTATTTGCTTTGTTTCTTGGACGAATCACGAAAACCTATTTAGCGAATTAATAAAATTTAACGAAATGTATTTAATCATTTTAAATATAAATCGTCTGCCCCTTTTAAATTTACAAAGACATAACAACTCTGCATTATTTCGATTATATTAATTACAGATACCTACTAAAATTTTTTATGTTTTTCATTTATTTATCCTTATTACATATGATAAATAACAAGAAAATACATTACATTGGAAACATATATTTGAGGGATATCAATTGCTCGTTAAAATAATAAAAAACCTTTTTAATGGTAAATTTTTTATGACGCGCAACTGAGTCTGGATGATGATTTCACGAGAATGAGGTTAAACCCTGGAAAAGTTATTATTTCGAATATGAAATAAATTTGCCGTATTTTAAAGTACCTATTAAAAAAAAACAAAATGCCGCGTATTTTAACACTGGCTGCAATAATTAAAATGTAAGAAAGTGTTAAATAAGAATTTTACAGAAGAATATAATTCGTGTTGAAGAAGACAATACAATTTCTTCTTACTCTCAGTAGGTATTAATAATGATTTTGGTATCCATAAATTGAAAAATTTCCAGCGAATTAACCAAATTGCAGTTGTTAATTGCTCATTAAAATTACACTTAATCAAAAGCGTCTGATAGCGTTCCCGACAGCGATGTTTCAGGGTATCAAAATTGCTGAAATGTAAGCCGTTTTACAAATGAATTGCTGACCCAGCTGTAAGGGCTCGAACGAGGGGAGGGAAAGAGAAAGGACCTCCAGATGAGGCAGTCTCGCTTAAGTCTCGTCGTGGCCAGCATAACCATAAACTGCACAGTTGTCACGGTCCTGCTGAAGTTGCCTCTTTATTTTCAATTTAATTTGCTTAATTATTCCACAGTTGCAACTGCAATCAACTTAATTCACCGCACAATAAACTAAGCGACATATTGCTCGCGGGCTCTTGACTTGCAAAAAGGACGATCAATGGGAGGTTCGCTGTAATACCTCTGCATTATTATCGCTCTTTATGTGCAGGACTTTGAGCTGCAGCCTGCAAGTGACCTTATGGAGCCCGCCACTAATTGCAAAGCAATGCAGGAATTTATTCCTTAATTAATTATTTAACGCGGCTTCTGAGAATAATGCACGCCTCGCAAGAAAAACCAGGAACAAAAGAGTTAAAACTAATTCAAAAGTTTCCGTTTGGACTTCCCGATTGCCTGATAGCGCCGCCGAGAGGTCGAACTTGTTCCAAGGAGAATCTGCGATTAGGCTCGGTGTTTTAAAGTCGGGAGGGAAGATTTAAGGAGTTCCAGTCCTACCGAGAGGAATGAAATATGCAGAAAGTTCTGTCTGACTAATTAACTTAGTTTGACTTTGGATACTCCCTCCGGATACTACGGCAAGCTTTATTAAAATAATGAGCAGCGAGGCGTTCCCGCAAATGCGAAATGGAGGGGGCGGTGTGTTTGCCATTTATTTTTAGCCCATTAAAAGTAATGCCGCAGGTGTAACGTGATTTAACATTTGAACTTTTTCGAAATCAGGAGAAAAACTCACGTAATATATGAGCCAAGAATATACATATGTTTAAATCCATCAGAAATGATAAAAATAAACGTAGGTAAGCAGCTTCCTTATTTCATTGATAGAATAAGGCAACAACTCAAAAACTCACACCCACAAGCCAACATTTCCGTACTAAATACAACATATCTAAATATAATGTACTTAAATTTAAAAATCTTTCACAATCTTTCAGATCAAATTTGTCCTTTGCTTGATGTCCTTTGAAGCTACATAGTATCTATACATTTTGTGTTATTTGGGCAAAATACACTTGAAAATTTTTTTTTTTCGTCTATGATTCAAATTTAATAGACAATATACTCACACTTGTCCGTCTTTTTTTACACTTGGGCTAAATATAAGAATGATCGTTAATATATATAATAAAGATCTAAATGCAAATAGCCATACGAATATGTTTTTAAATTTACTCAGAGATAAATCTTCCATTCTCTCAATTTAAAAGTGATTTCCTAAAGCCTTATGAAGAGAAATAATTGAAATCCTAAAAATCCAAATTATTTCCTCTAAGTGAACAACATATTCACTATGTAATCGAAGGTATTAATTTAATTGACATTTGCTCAATTTACTAATCGAATCAATCAATCAATCAATTGCGGAATGCCGCATTACCACCCCAAGTGGATCTAGAGACTCATTAAGCTAAATCTTCTGCAATTCTGAATCGAGGATAAATAAACATGCGGTGGCTTTTGGTTCTGGGATATCGTTCCTTCTTTTCCCTCAATCTTATTGACAACCATACTAAGGAATTTATTGCCCTCATCTTTGCCAAAAACTTGGATTAAATTGCGACATAATTAAATTTAGTACCACTTAGAGTCGTCGCGTCGGTGTTGAAGCTAAAAGAGCACTCCACTGCGAATATTACTTCAGGCTGTTTTAAATTTGTTAGACACTTGTTCGCGCCCTCCAGCTTCCTTATTTCTTCATCTTCATGTAAACGTTTTGTGCAAATTTCAGCAAATAGGCATTCTCCGTTTAATTGACTATTAAGAGTACCTTGATATCAACCACTTGCGGTATGTAATCTTTGGAAAAGGATGAGTTGAAGTTGTTTGCACTATCTTTCACACTTTTTAAGATTTAAAGCTTGTTATAGATATAAGAATTGGCAGTAGAGTGTTCCTAAGTGGGACAGATTCAAATTCCAAGGCTGTTAAGATATTTATGTAGATAAAAGAAAGTGAATTTAGTTGTAAGATTAATTTTTTAGAAGAGTCTTGTGTATTTGTATTATTAACAAAAATATAATCAAATAACGAATTTATATTTTTAAGTGTCCTCATGAATATAAACACTAATACTAATACTTAAAAAGAGAATTAGTTCATTTCAAAAAGTTAAGCATCTTCGAACAATCAAAAGAAGCATAAAAATAAAGCTTAAGCTTTATATCGAACAGCCCTTTTGCGGCATATGTTACCAATACGCCATTAAAATTTTCAATTGGGATTACTTATAAGAGATTATTTCATTTTTCTCCTGTTCGCTGTATGTTTTAATATTTAATAGGAACAAATATTTAATCCTTAAAATAACATTGTATATAACCCTTTATATTTAACAACTAAAGCTTATGGACTTTGCCGGTCCAGGGAATTAACTTTATCTGTGCTAAAGTACTAAACGTGAGCCCCATGTAGCACATGTACCTACGCCTAAAAATTGATTTTGTAATATGTGAACTCTTTTTAAATGTTTCCACTGGCAGATTTATCCCAAATTCCAAAAATGATTACAAAAGCCAATGGATGGAAGCTGTGGTGATTGAGTACCACTCTGGACTGCGTGAGTGGTTTAGTTGCATCACGTCCGCAAACTCTCTGACATTGGGATGATAACTATGAAACCGCAGTGGATCAAATAAATTATCTAGAACGAGGGGCTCCAGTGCCCATCGTACAGGAATTAAATCCGAAATGAATAATAGATGGGCCAAACGCTGTGACTAAGAAACCTACTGTTTTCTCCCATTATTGATCCTCGTACTCGATGGTGATTGATTGCCCTGCAGCTCTTTATTTCACCGGGCTTCCAAAATTTTGCACGGTACCTGCACGGGAAATTTCTCCGTGGAATATAATACAATTTCATGTCCTATTCGATATTTTGGTGAAATTTCGAAGGCTTGCTTAATAAATAGTTAATCCAACCTCTCGGGGATCATGTAGTATTTAATGAAAATACCACTATTTTGTGATTTTGTCGTTTGTTTCAACATTTGAAATTTCTTTAGAAATTCTCGATTTTACTGAAAATTGAGGTACAATGAATTCAAAGCCCCTTTTCCAGAAAATAAAGAACTTTCATTTCCACCTGTGTGCCTTTGAGTATATAATTCGAAAAAGGTTTTGTGTGGGTATGAATTAAATTGAAATAGTATAAAAATAGCAAAGCCTCTCCTCTGCCCACTGTCAAAGTTTTCTAAATGTTTTCTTCGACCTAAGATTACACAAAATTAAACATTCAAGTTGTTGTACGCGTTATTACCCAATTTAGTAAGTTATTTTTAAATGGATAGAAGTATCCAAATAAAATACCTTACGTTCTTGTAGAAATGCAAGAAATTAATTAATTAACAGCAACAGTAAGTGCCTCTCAACAGCGATTTCGACGGAAAAATGCTGCTGAAAAAATCTCGGACATGCAAAAACAGAAAATCTCTGGCGAAATGCGGAGGAGGAAGTTAACGCCGATTTCAGCAGTGTCTAAAGCAAGAATGAATCAGGTGGGGGAGTGATGGCATTCAAAGGAATGTAAAAACGTATGTTGCTATACGATTCACTGAGGGGGCGAAAGGCGGAGTGCACAAAACCGCATTTACATAAAGCTTTTCACAGCGACGAAGACGTAAAAAAAATTGCATTACGTTAATGCACTTATAATCTCCAGCTGGAACGTGAATAACATGCCTTAAAATGCGCAAGCGACATATTCTGTGGAAAATAAGATTTGTCGGGAGGGAAAATAAACGGACAGTGTTAAAGTCCGTCTGTCCACCCGCTCCCCGCTGATGACACAACAGAAAAAGGGCGAGGGAGAAAAAGGACCCGAGGGCGTGGACATCCATTCTGACGGCTGGGACTATTTGGCGCGTCTAAATAGGACCAGCAACAAGACATGGTGAATGCCTGTCATTTTTGTCTGCGCTCCCTTTTCATCGTCGCGACGCTTTTTCAACAAATTGGAAGGATATGCTCCAACGAAACTCCAACGAAAAACCACTCGGACTCGAACTTATAAGGGAGCAGTTTCACAACTTCATCGGAAAGTTTTCAAGTATAAATTTCTTGTGTATTTCTGTCGTGTACATCTGGCGGGAAGTTCGGCACCGCTGTCGGGTTTATCGGCTGTCGTTTCCTGAAAGGACTTTTTATTAACTTCACATTTTCATTTTATTTATTCAATAAGTTGCGAATAATTGAGGTTTATATATGCCAACTGGTCGCAGGTAGGACCATGTGCTTCCGAAATTTTAATTCACTTCAAAATGAAATTATTTATCCAATTAGTGCACTTATGCATTTTATACTTCCCTTAGCCATTTAAATTATAGTTTCTTGGAACATTAGAGCAGCTTTACTATTTCAGTTAATGTAGAGGCAATAGAGGTAATTTCCAAAAAGTTCTTAAAACTTTCAAATTTCAAATTAAACTTGGGTTTATAGTAAAATTATGATGAGAGATATCTACTCAGAAAAGTATTAAAATTTATAACTAAAACTACTAAAGTGTGGAGGAGTATGATTAAATACAAATTCTTGTTAATAACGAACACAGCAGTTGTAAATATGGTTAGAAACAACTACATATAAATGAGAAAAACTAAAAATAACACCATGCCTAACAAACATAAAACCAAAAAATTTTGTATTTTCTATTATGTATGAAAAGTAGGTATTAATTCCCTGAAATATAAATATATGTATACTAGTGGAGAGATGGATGGTATGTTTTATATATAAATACATACGAGATATTTCAAACGTTTTAAGTGTAATATACAAATAATAATATAAATAAAGTATACACCAAAGCACGGAATAAGGCTACAAAAAGTTACGTATATTCAATCTTGGTAATTGCTTGTGGAAACTTAATCAAAATTTCTTACAACATAATTTCTGAAGGAACTACATAATTTCGTGAAACCGACGTGTCAGCAATAAGTCTAACTCGTCTTCATAGAAGACATTTACGAGAATTCGAAACATCAGTCAAGCAAGAATGCAATTAACACTCGTCTATGACCAAGGTGTTTACGTAAACTCGTAAAACTGTCGCTTCTTGTACACATACCGTTCTTAAAATCACTGAATTGTTCTAGACATTTTGGACTCCCAGGTAAATGCAATCAATCCTAAAATGAAATTCCACAATGATCCTAGAGTAGAGCTGTATCTTGTGTTCACAGCAAAGCAATTAATCCCAAATGCGCTTTAAAATATTCACGTGTCCAGCGTCCAGTGGGATAATTATGGGTTCTGTTACCATAAAAGGCGAAAAACAATGGAACCATTAACGAAAATCCAGGCAATTACAAAGAGCATTAGGAGAGTCATTAGCACGTTTCTGACTGCTAGAAAAAATCCGGTAATTCAAGATAATTGATTCATTACGCTGAATTAAGAGATTCTTTTAATTGCGGAAAAATCTTTCCGCCTCAATCTCACGGGCCATTATGATAAATGTCTTAAGGAGATAGCGAAAGGCTCCACCCGAACCCGAACGCCTCCGCTCGTAAGTTCACAGAAAAAATAAACTTTTATTCCAATGTCATTCAGCTTATATTCAACATGATATGCACAATTATTTAAAATACAATACAAATTGATTCAGTAAGATTGTAGAGATGGTAAGCGTAAACCATAGATATTTTTCATTGATTTCTAAAAAAAGAGGACCTTCTGTATTTATCGCAAAACCTTAGGATTATGTATAAGTTGTTAGCAGCAATGGGGGTTGTAATCTTAAATTTATTTCGGATACTTTATGGCTTCTGGATTTTAGATAAACCCGCATTGCGACCTTTTTTTATTTAAAATAGTATCTAAAAATTTGAATTTTGAAACATACAATTTTATATGAAATCTTTAAAAAACTTTATACAATTTCCATTTGCCAAACGGTTATTTTCCGAGTTCTGCGAAACGGCAAAGACTTACTTATGACTTTTTTTTTACCATAATATAGACTTATGGGGATTTAAAAGTAAAATGGTTGCGAGTTTTGTCTGTGCATTTTTAACAAGAAGTGTTTTTGATGGGACATTATTCCTTTCAGTAGGTTGTTCGTAGCCAGCACTGGGGTCTAGAGAACTTTACTTTTACTACAACTAATAATCTTCTCTGCATCACAGAGAGTCTAGAAGCTTTGTCTCGTCTGTCTAGCTAACAAACAGAAAAACAAAACAAAATGCTTACATTTTGGAAACCGAAAAGACGAATCTAACATAACATGCACATGTGGCTTGCATAATTCATCAATTGGAATTAGTTTATTGATGCCCTTTGTGGATTTATCGACATACGAACGGAACATACACTAAGCTCAATGCTCTATCGGTTTCAGGGTGGTCTTATTAGAGCTTGCAAAATTGGTTTGCATTTGATTAGCTCTGATCCGACTAGAGGCTAGAATCAGTCTCAAGTATGATTTTTAATTATTAAAATTGGGCAAAATCCTAGTTTGTGCTCGGAGCTATGATGTACACACTCGAATTCGATGGTTCACTGTATTGCAGGAAACCTGTCATCGCCAATTGAATCCCTGCAAGTAGGCGTTTTATTCGCATTATTAATTGCGGTGGTAATGTGCCTATAAAATCCCTCTGTCAAGCGGATGGAAGAAATAATCATTAAAAGCATAGCACAAAGTACATAATAATCCTAATGAATTTCATTGATTCTCATTTGCTAGGACGAGCCAAAGTGAATTTAAAATGTCTATTCTATTGTGTCCTGCTCTCCTCTAATTATGTAGGTACATATGTACCATTTCGGAAGAGAGATATTAACATAAGAGGATTAGAATAAATTTAAAGAAGAATTATTTACAATTTGTAGTTTCTGCACTCTTAACAGTCTATATTTCAAGTAGCGATGAAATAAAGTTTGCTAATATGTTTTGGGATGAAAAATGAAAGATCGCATTATACAGTTTGTCATTGGAAAGTTATCTTAAATTCATAAAATGATTTATTATTATATATGTATTATATATTCGTATTTAACATTTTACAGACATACATTGTATGTATACAATAAGTCTTCAACCCTTATTGCCAAAAGGATAGTTTCTTCAGATGGAACCAATATTTATTCTACAATATAAACTACAACTATACATTAATAAAATTTATGTATGGTCAAAACCAACAAGCCATCTGTGCAAACTATTAAACCCTTTTAGAGACTACCTTTGAGCAACAAGTAGCACATAAATGAAAAGTTTTCTTATAGGTGGCACGCTATTAAATACATTGTTCTACTGTTATTATTATACCTATTAGACCTACAAATACAATGAGCCCAAATCGCAAATGTTGTATAAATTCCCCTTAGTTCTTCGCATGTTCCCCCATCATCGATATTCATCATTTTACAGTCCCTTTGGCCTCCATTTCCAAAGTTATGTCGTTGATGGAGTTTTATGGGTCGCGATGTGCAGGTCTATAGCGTTGACTGGAGGGTTTCTTTCGCTTTCCAATAAACATTCTAGATGGCGGGGCTGAACGTGGCTTTGTTTATTACAATTTTATGTTAGAATTTGTGTGCCCTGAACCTAATGGCACACACTGCGCGCTACGTTTACGACTAACAACAAGCCTCACGTGATTTTGATGCCACGGAACTCGCTGATTGCGCTCCCGTCTTATTGCGACACCTGATGAAAACGGCAAATTGGATTTCTCTTAATGGTTATTGTCGGATATATGATGGTAATATTCTAGTCAAAAAGTGGCAGTACTTAAAATACTTCAGGACTAATTAATCTTTAACTGCCCGTGCCAATTTTGGTAGCGGTTGAGGTCGAATTATTTACATGGTTGAAATTGCAACAATAAAATGTCATACCCACAGAAAAACGCAAAATTTTTTTAATTCTACCAATACTTTATTATAATATGAAAGAATGGGACGAATTTATAAAAGTTGATAACAACAAAAAGTGCCTTGGAAATAAATCAGAAGCCTGTGTATTTTTTAAGCAGAATAAAAAGTGAATAAAGTATATGAATAGAATCTCTTTTAATTATTATTCTACATATATTTTTCCATGTCTCATAGGTTGAAGTAATGACACAAATGTTCTAATTATATCGATTTTTACGATTGTATACATTGTATGTTTGTCTTTATCACATATTTTTAATTATTAGTAGTTTTGACGAACTATTTCTATGCTGTTGAAACAAAATTCTTTTTCAATTTTGAAATATTATAAACATGTCGCGACTTTATTATGAAATATTCGTCAAAATATGATATTTGTAACTGCAAATCGTAGTTAAGCTAGTTATCAAATTACTGAGTTTGTTTTTAAATCTGAGGAATATTATGTAAATTAAATTATGTTCCTTTTGAATGTGTGCGTAATGATGCATATCACATAATCAATTAATATTATTAAATTAATTTAAAATTGGATCGGATATCTACAATATTTTTCAAAGGGACTATTAGAAACTCGAAAACAAATAATAATAATCTATACAACTTGTGAGGGGCATAAAGCTGCCCTTATTAACCATGGTTTTTTCACAGTAATGTTTCAGAACGCTTATAAAGATATGTGTTTGTATGTTTAAAAATCATTCGATTTTGTTTGAACAAAATTAGGTACTTGATTCCCATAAAATGTTGTCAATTGGTTTCACCTTTATAAATTTGCTGTTTACATCCCTTTTGCTATTACACAACAGGTTACAAGCTTACAAAATGTTTCGATGTCTTTCTAGATCGTTAATGAATTAATATCAGTAAAGATGCCCCTCGGAGATTTATATATGCCTATGTAAATTTGATGCAACAAGAACCAGTCAAGGTGTCAATGCCTGAGGGAGATTTGCAATCAGTGAGTTTTATTATCACCTATGTCACGGTGGTACAACTTGGCGGGTGCCCCGGGCGGCAGACAAATCTATACTCGAATGAACTGTGAATTTTATTGCGCAAATGACGAACAATAAACTCCCGGAGGGATCAAATAAAATTCCCTCGGGAGCTCAACTGCTACTTGGCGCGTATAAAACTGCTTTCGAAAATATCAATAGTTGGTAGGAAACTTTTATGAGCGCTTAAGCGAGCAAACTCCAGGACTTCGTTGTTTGTGTTTGTGTTGGGTCAAAGATGCAGCTACCGTCCCCGCCTCTGTCCCGAGGTGGCAGAAGGAATCAATGTAACACAATAAATACATTTCTTTCTAGCCATTCCCGGGACGATGGACAGTGCAATTCTCATTAATTTGGGACTTGCCTGAGTGGACATCAGGTAAATGGTTCGATGCATTTTTAATTGTAATTTAGACATAATTACGAAGGTTCGGGAGGATTTTATGGTCTGCATTTTGCAGATCTGTTAAAGCGGATTGCTCTTTAAAGGGTATCCCTGACTCGAACACAGGGAATAGCCACCCACCTCCTTTTTTGCCGAAAGAAGGTTGTGGCTCGATATGGAGCTCCGAAGCTCATACTGCGGATTGCGCGACAAAAACAGAAGTATGCCAAAGAATTCCTTCCTGGCTCCACGTTCCGCTCTGTACACTGTAAGGAGACAGAATGCAATAAAGGAATTGAGCCTTGGAGAAATGAAAATTGTCTTTGGGGAAAACTAAAATTAAATTTGCGGCGTGGGTTTTTTTCTTTGAATAGTTTTGTTCCATCTCTTCTTACCTACATATAAATATATAAATATATACCTACATATATACAATATATATTTATTTTTCTTCCACTTTTACCTTTCACAACTCCTACACCTCTGCCAACTGACTATAGCACTTTCCAGATGCTGGCAGGAGACTTAAAAGGCTAAGAGGGATGCAGATAAAGTAAGCACATCATTGTACCTTTGCAGTTGTTTATCTGAACGGCATATGAAAGTCATTCTTCAAAACCTAGGGCTTGCATTCACCTTAATAACAATAACAAAAAGGACTTGATTAAACTCAGAACAACTTATGAGGTAATCTCTTCCTTCGCATACCTTAAGGCTAGTAATTTCAAAGAGGATAAGCATAAAAAAGTGCACAAAGCTCGATTGGATCTTATTTTATTTTCATTTTATTTTTGCGATGGAAGAAAAACAGAATTGAAGATCTTGGTTTTATACAACTGACGTTAAAATGGACCATGTAATAAATTGAAGAACAATAAAGTAGTATACTGTTGCTTGAGGGTCTGATATTTTCTTGAAAACGCAAATAGGTTTTTCATTTGCTTTCAAAACAGAATAAAGCTATTGTTATATTTAATGCATGTCAATCTGAAAATACATATTATCCGAACATTGTATTTTCTACTATTTTATTATATTATCTATGTATTTCCAAAATTCTTGAGGAAATATATTTTTTATTATAACTACATTATGTGTGTACTTAACACTTCGGGAGTTTCATTCGAATCTTGACCCAATTTCATCTGATTTCAGTTCTAACGCCCGCCGTTTGAATCTACATAGTTTGTAAAATTACAGTTATGGATTTATTTATCACTTAAAACGAGAAAATATGCAATAGAGTAGATCTGTGAAAAATCCATTTCTCTAATTTACATATTGTTACAAAATTTGTCTTCGTTGTAATTGTTAAAATCTTTTGATGGTTTTAAACGCTTTAAATATTCATAAAGGTGGACTCGTAAAATACTACCCTCATATGGTATAAAACAAATTCAAATAAGGCTTCCTTTCACAGAAACATCTCGAGGAATGATATAGGGGAATCTTTGATGTCTTTCTTTATGCAGCACTAACAGGCGAGGTGACAAGTTCAAATACGTGAGTGGAATCCCTGCCAAACTAAACACTTAAAAGGACATTGAAGATCCGTTGCGTCGGATTCAGACTGCAGATACCCGCACATGACCCACATGACCGGCAGAACAGCAAATCTGAAACCACCATCATATAGTGCAAGGAATTTCTTTACGGTGTCTCTGCACTTGTATAATATAATTTTATTAGGGAAAAAACCCCCAAATTGTTTCATAAAACTAAAATGAAATATGCTCCAAAGGACTCTTAAGGTTAATGGAGGAGCAATTTTCGAAATATGTGAACTACTCAACATATTCTGTATAGGAAAAACGGGAAGGAAAATTGATTTTCCTTTTCCCCATTTTGAGGTAACCTCTTAACCGTCGCTCTTATCCTAAGTTATTAATTAATACACAAAAGCCGATATCTCGATAAGCAGCAATTCATTTGGCTTTTATTACCCGGTCCTTAAGCGTAATCAGTTACGACAGACCTTTTTCATGGGGTAAACCCACGGGATCTCACACCCAGAAAAATCTAATAATTTACCCCAAAACGTCCCAAAGATGAATATTACCTGCCTTTAGAGTTTAAACGTGCAGCATTCAGGTAATTAAGCTACACGACACCAAGCAAACATTAATTTGGGAAGTACCATAAGGAGAATTGTTCGTGTTTATCAAGCGGGGTCCCTATGGTAACAGAGTAGCGCACGTTTTAATTGTCTTTGGGTTCCCTTCGCATTTGGTGCCGTCTTAATAGTCACATTAAAGCCAGGCACATATGCTTTTAAGATCTTTAATTGAATACGAATCCGATTTTACGCCGCGAGGCTGTGAATTTATTCTAGACCCAACGCGAAGAGGGAAGGAAATGTGTAAGCATGATCCGCAGAGCTACGCAAAATTCATATAAAACATTTTAACTATAACTTTCGCTAAAAAAGGTTTTCATATGAATTTAAGAACGGAATAGAAAATTGTAATGAATTTACATTATTAATTTTGGTACATAAAACGAGCCGACATTATTCCATGGTGTCAAGTATGAAACAGCAACTCTAGTAACTAACTACATATAGGTTATGGTTAAATATTTTAAAACAATGCCAACTGATTGCCGCTGCTGTTCCGAAATATCCCCAAAATATGGGTTATATGTATAATATAAACTAATTAAAATGTATCCATAAAATAGATCTAAAAAGTCATTACTATTGTACTTTCCATATTTCCTAAGTATAGATATCACTAAAAGGGTTCGAAAATTTAAAGAGACTTACAAGCATGCATTTTGCGTAGATAATGATAAATATTTTAAATTTTATGATGTAAATCATCCTCTGTTACAATTACTAATCCAGGAGTACAATACAATGTGTCGAAGGTTCCGAAGATATACGACATAGATAGCGGATAATTTGCATAGTCTTACAATGGTTTCGGAATTTCCAGAATACCACAAAACATAGTAAACAAAATGTTCATTGTGAAACCCCCAGAATCATAATGTAGGGTTCGAAATAAATGTCATAGGCGTAAAACTGTCTGCGTGTACAAGGTATAGCGATAAAACCACCGGAGGCAGGAAGGTATATTTAAAGGCTTTGAGCATCGACAAAATCTTTTATTCATGAATTGAAGGCGAATGTAATTTGCATGTCACGTGTTTGGATGAAGAAGAGAACTTGAATTTGAAAGTGTTATAAAGTTCTTCCGTGACCTTGTTCGAAAGGTAAATTAGGGGAGGCGCCGACAATGTCGCGTTTCATCTGAATTACTTTAATTTCACCAACTTCTGCTTCTTTTTGGGGTAAGCTTTAACCTTAGTGAGAGCACATCTATTAGGAGGTGCGATAAGAAAATCCAGTACGGATTCCAGTCACTCAAGATTTACCCAAATTCAGACAAGAAAACGCCCTCCTGTTCTTATAATAATAATAAACCCTTAGCCCACTTCCCCTCGTACCTTTGGGCTTAATCTTGATGACCCAAATCACAAATTCACGAAGATCATCCCCAACAAGAGTTTAAATTACAAACATCCAGAATTGTTTGTTCTTTAATTAGAGACATTTTCACAATTGTGTCCTGCCTCGCGAATGTCGCGGAAGGTGCCGACAATTTCGCTGAGCATCTCTTGGTATTAAATGTCAGGGCGTCTTTAGGCAGTGCCGGATGTCCCTAATTCTTTTTTCTTAAGAGATCTAGCAATCGAGGGGCGGCACTTTGGTGATTTGCGGCCAAAGATACTTCAACTTTTAACTTCCTTCTGGCTTTGTCTTTTTTTAAATTTATTTATTTTTCCAATTTGGTTTCTGAGTGGGAAGTTGATGGTTATCTTTCAGATGTGGGTGGCCTCATGCCTCAGCAATTCTCCCGGCATTTCTAATTGAATATAATTATAATTAAAGATGAAAGCATACTCAAATACTTTTCCCTTTTTACTTGTGCTTTTCAAGTATATACAAGAGTGATTTATTCAGGATGCCAAAAAAGTGTTATTTTGCCTTTGAGGAGAAATATCAAAAGACTGTTTCAGCGCTGTTTCGCATTTTTCCATGAATGTTTAAACGTAAAGTCATATTCAATCAAAGACGGTTCTTGTATTCAAATTTCCCAAGGCAATGAGAGGTCGAGGAAAAAAAAATGAAAGCAATTTTCCCAGCAACAATGCGAAGAAGCATGTTTTAAAAATGTTCTTTGATTCGAATTTTCCAACGATTTTCCATTTTGCAAGGTTAAATATTTCTTACAAGAAATGCGGTAATTGAACGTCAGACTTATGAAAAGAGGATTCCCTTTAAGTCTTAAGCAACAATTATTCAAAAGTTAGTTTGACTTCTGTCGTCTATAATTCAAAATTGTTGAATTGAATAGGTACATATCAATGCACGACATGAAAGAGTTATGTATTCGTAGGGATGCCTGTTAACTCATGTTTTTAGAACTGCTGCACTGATTTTGATGAATATTTTATATGGCATCTCCTTACCAAACTGAACACCACACTGGGCGTACTCCAACTTAATATTTTCAAATCTGTTTTATTCATAGCTATACATGTTTTACCTATTCAGCCTTGGCGTAGTTTGAATTGTGAATGTTTTAATTCAGCATGCGATTTGAAAATAAAAAAATTCACTAATCTAAAATTCGAAATTATACTCGATATACTATGTATGTATACATACATATATATATATTTATTAAAATTTTCTTTCATTTGTAGGTACATATTTGCATTCTTTATAAAATGTATTGAAAAACTATCGCAAATAACAAATATTCAAGGATAAAACTTTTTACATTATTTTAGGAAACCCTTTTTATAGGTTTCTCTGCCTTAATTTTTTGTACACACCGTTCATTCTAAATTTATTTTCCACTTATGAATGAAAAGATAATGAAACGAATGTTAAAGGGAACATTACTATATCATAGAAATATTTTCGATTTCCGATGAGCTACCACCGAAGTTTACTATATTAAAGTCACAATATAATTAGCTCTGAGTATTCTCTCATAAAAAAAGAAAATTTTGTTTAATGAAATGCAATTTTCTAAACTCAGGTTTTCAAATGTGAATTTAATAAATATAAAACCCTTTGGCTAATGTATGAATGAAGAAAAAAAATGAATAAATATAAAAAAGATACGCAAAAACGAAAATTTTTCGACATTTGAAAAGGATTTATTTTTAGCCGGATTTGAAATCGTTTTTAATACGTCTCACTAAAAGTGATATTCCTGCGAGAGACTTCAGATTAGTGAATACATATGAAATTTTAAGAGGATATATTTTGCGTGAGTTTGAGTTAACTTTAAAACTGATCGAAATAGATAGGTCAAATTACAAAATAGAAAAATAAGTCCTTGTTGTATTAGTTGAACCTATTTCTAAAGCTAGGGCCACACTTCTTTCCTTCCTTTCCTTAATGGAGCAAACTGCACGTTGGCCAGCACGTTCACAGGCCGAACATTAAGATAAACCGGCAATTTCCGTTCGAGAATGTCCCTGCCGGAGCCGAAAACCTCCATTGAATTTCTTTAGCTGGCTGGAAAATTAAATGAGCGCTCCTCGAAGCCCAACAATGGCGTCAGGGTACCTGGAGGCACTGCCAAACTGAATGGAAGTGCTTCGAGTTGCACAAACGCGTTTCATGAGCAATTTTAACCGAAAGCCCTTAAATTTTCTTCACACCTTTTTTTCGCGGCTTCGAATCAGCTCTTTTCGCCGCAGGCGGATTAAATTAAATTCCATTGTAGTGGTGGTGTGGGGTGCTACGGTACGGCTTTTCACCCCATTCAGAGAAAAAGGTGGGAATCTCAGAATTTCTCGTAAGTGGTGCTCCCATTGCGCTCTACTAAATCATGAAATGGTTTCCGGTTCTCATTTAGAATTCTACAAATATTAGGCCATCCCAAATAGAAGGTCGCTAGTACTGCTCCGATATTTGCCACAAGGGTTGGGGGTCGGCATCCGGGTCATGAGATTAAGGCGAACTGCTTTTAGACGAGAAACATTTTGTAACTTGACCAAACAAAATTTATCTCCTGTCGGGACGATCAGCACTTAAGCAAATTTCGCTACAATTAATGAATAAATAATGAGATTTATGTAGTTCTCAGAACCCGCCCCAGGTTTGCGCAGAACGGCGCCGGATTTGCCACCGACAAAGAAAAGGGTGTTATGTGTTATACTTCCGCTGGCCAGGGCATGATATATCATGAATTTTGGAGGCGCAAGGAATCAGGTACACCGGAATCCATTGGAAAACCTGTCGGGTGCAGGCTATAATTCAATTCTCAATTTATTTGAATTGGGACAAACTGATGAAATTTCCTTCTGCCCCATCCTAAGATAAATGGTTTTTTTTTTGGCCCTTTTCCAGTCACTTTCTGATTAGTTTTTATTTAGGCTTTTTGAAAAATTTCCCTAAACGAAAAACTCAAAATTTAGGTTATTTTGCTGTCACTTACTGTAAAAGGCCTTTTCTTTCCTTGAAGTGGATTTGGGTCAAGGTGGTACACTTCGAAGGGAATAATAAAGCTCTACCTACTGTAAAAACGGACCGAGTTTAGGAACTGGGATTGTTTGCTTCAATGCCGTGCAGTTTAAGAAAATATATTATTTAATTTATATATGTACTATGTTTAGACTACCTTAAGAGGCTTTCCACCGCTAATTTCACGTTTTGTTAACCTTCGTTTCAATTTTGAACACAAATTTGAATCGGATTAGCGCCATGAGGTTTTCTCGTTCCCTTTCTGAAATCCAAGGATTACCGACAATCCCTTGGGAGAAAAATCTGTGCATATTGATTAATGGCTTATACTTGTTTTAAACATATATCTACATTATTTACATACATATATATATATCATATCTCTAAGACAAATTCTTTGTGTTTTTCAACTATATTGGGTCCTAGAGTATACACATTTTCTCAACAACGAAATGTTCAAAGTAATTAAGATCAAGGTAAGAAATTTTTTAATATATGCCATTTTAAGTTGTACTCAATTACATACATATGTATATACATATATGATGTTAAGGAGAGGACATCTATACATTTGGATTTAAAACAATTTAACCGTCTACCTATTGTGTTATTTTAAAACAAAAATTGGTCACAATAATTAATACTAATATTACGACGACATTACTAAAAAGACACAATGTACCTCCTTCTGCATACTTTCTGCAACACCAAGAAAATTTCAAGGTCTCAAAGACACTTACTTTAAAAGCACAATGAGATCCAAGAAGTTGAATTAAATTTAGGTTGGTTGTTATTTTTTTCGGCATCATGTCTATTCTTAAATAATTGAATTATCATACTCTACAAAAAATACACAGGTTTCAAGCTGATTAACCCTTTGATGTGATGGAATATATTCAATTTCAGATTCTCAATTTACGAAAAATATCTAAACCTTACACATGATATAAGTACAAACTGTTGTTGGCTTGTGATATTAAAAGATTTAAATTTGATGAGGTACCTATGTAGGTATAGTAAAGGATATATTATTAAAATATACGATTTCCTTTTAAGCAGCCTACCTCAGGTTCTTTAGGAAATATTTAAGCTAGCCCAAACATGACATTTAACTCATTTAAGATACTCTTTGAATAAAAAAGTTTGGAATTGTTCAAATATGGGATAGTTTTTCTTATTCAAAATCATATACATATGTAAATTGGTTAAGAACTGTACTAGCCAAAATAAAATACATTAATTTCTTACCACCAATTCCTTTCCTTTTTGATTCAGGTCAAAAGCTTAATTTAAGACCTGCTTTAAATTCCACCCCGATAGGGTTACAGGGCGTCCATTATATTTAATTACTAAAGCAATCAATTCTCACACTTTCCTTCCCATCCTACACCTTCCACTTTCTCTCTTAAAATTTTGAGGGTATAAATATTTCTTCCGATACTGGGGTTCAATTACACTGTTCCCTTTTAAAATTCTATGAAAGTCTCTTAGTTATATTATGCGAGCAATGTAACGAAAAAGTTAATTGAAAGGATACGAGATCCTCAATTTTGTGGTCTTTCTGATTTGAAGTCCCTTTAAACAATTTCTTGGGCTTCCTTCAAGACATTTTTTTCATTTGTATGGGATGTTTTTTTTTTCTATGTTACTAAATTAACTCTTACACATCACTCTTTTTGTTCAACGTCCCTTGAAATTTTATAATCACTTAATTAGCAAACATAATTAACAATATGAAGTTTACTCACAATGTTCATAATCTTTTGAGAATATTTCAAAGAAATCAAAAATGCCCGAATTAACAAAAATCTTTTTATTTTTTACTTTCATAACAAAGAATCATGAAAGTAGTACTGAATCATTATATACATATGTACATACATACATACATCAGATGCCTTAATGGAAATTGAATTATAACGACTAGTAATATATAGATACTGGTATGTACCTATATAAAATTGCTCTTAAGTTCAGTATGATTTTACACACTGAGTTTTTACAGCGTAGACATTTATTTTTGTAATTGCGTAAGATTTCAAATAATTAATAAACAACACAAATCTTCTTTAGCGTCTTAAATAAGTTTCCAATGTTTGGTTAATCCATGTAAGTCTTTCTCGCACATGAGATTTTTTTTTACAACTAAAAGTCTGTTGCACGGTGTATTTGAAGCTTTTATCTTGCCAAAATTCATAATTAATGAACCAACTGAAGTTCGGTCAAAGAACAGCAAAGAGGGAACAAACAAAACAACCAACGTTTAAAAGCATCACGCTGATCTGGGATAATCTTTTTCCAGCGAGCAAATAAGCCTATAATGTCCATTATTTGTGCAAGTGCTTTAAATTGAACCATGGTTTTACGTCAGATGCAGCCATACACTCAGACGAAGAGAGTGACTGAGATATTGATTCCCTTCTAATCCGCAGAACCAAGAAACTAAGTTGGGCGGGGGTGGACTGACCCTGGTCTATTATTCTTAGTCCATGGGAGGGCATGCAGACACTGGCCTCCATTCAAAAATCATGGAATTCTTCTCTGAATCATGTGTACAATATTTTTCATTTATAATGGAACAACCAAGACAAAGCGAAAATTGAGGCATATTTATGTACATGTAGTATATTAATGTTCTTAGATCTGTTCAAAACTCACCCTCGACCTTTTCTGGGAGAAAGGACGGAAATGCAATTTGTAGCACCACCAAGCAGTTAGTATTGTTTCTGCTAGACGTTGATCTTATCATGAATTTTGCAATATAATCCTGAAATTTTCCAATTTCACAGAATTTCATGGTTAAATGAACATGTTGTAAAATTATAGTTTAAAATCTGACCGCTTCTGCCTGGTTTGTTTCGTCTAGTTTTAATACAACGAATTCTTTTCAGACATTAATAATTTTCTGATAAAGTACTCCTTTCATAATTTTTGACTTCCTTAAACGTTCACATTAGATTTAAATTAAAAATATAATCAAACCCTTGCAGGCTATACTGCTCAGAAACGACACAATTACATTAAACTATTTATTATTAATTATTGAAAAGGTGTAAATTTGACCGAACAAAAATATTGCAAACGATTTAGGTATCATTTACCGTTCTTATATAAATCGGCGCAATTCATTCTAGCATAATATTGTTAATTATTTGCGCACTACTGTGTGTCAGAGTTACAAACCTGATAGATGATAAATTTAAAACTTTACACCTTTGTCGACATGTACCTAGAAGATAAATATGTACTTACATGTAGTTTATAAGTGTAGTGAGACAATTAGTTAGCCACTTATACCTAGATTAAGTTTGTAATTCCTGTTAGAATCCGCTCAATAAATTCATATTAGAAAGACTTGTTGCTTTGTTGCGTATGCATAAAGCTAAGTACTGTATTCTATTTTTTTGTTGATTAAGTCAAGCAATTTAAAAATGATTCTGGCTTCTAACTGCCCTTCGATTTTTCTCTTTACCGTTGCGATTGTAATTTAAATCCCATTTATATTCGAAATCTCGATTTTACCAATTCAAAGTAATTTATTTTGCATTCTTCTAGAACATTTACTTGAAAGCAATAGCGATATATTCAAATATCAGAAAGGAAAATTGAGCTGAATGGTACAAACCACAAGCGTAAGAGTTGTTATTGAAAAGTATATATAGTTACAAATCTAGAAACCATAAAAGGAGCTGCAATCAATATCTGATCAAAGTAATCTGCATAAACAATTTCGCATCTTTGCGCTCGAATTTCTTTTTAAAACACACGAAAAAAACAATCAATCACAAAGGGCAAGTCAATGGATATTTTCCTGACATTGGTTTTCCTGCATTCTTATCCTCTCACAGTGTTTACCTTACCTTAGAGAAATGAAAGGTAAATCTACCAGAGAAAATGTCGAAAAGGTGAGATTATCCTAAAGGAAGAAAATTTAAATAGATTGTTTCCATCGATTACTATCGCACCGCGGGTACGTCGCGTCGTTCAGACTTAAACGCATTTTAGTGTATTTCCCTTAATTTACATACATTTTTACAAGCAAAGTAATCTCATGCCGAACAAGGTAGGTCGTGAGCGCCGAGCTGTGTATTGGGAAAATTTTGCAAATGATGCGGAAAAATAGATTATTCAAAGATTCCCATATTATTCCAACGTACAGAAATTTTGTTGGTGGAATTTGGATGAGAGAAAATCCACTTTCTTGGCGGTTTTTCTGTTGTTAGTGCACCGCATTGGCAAAACTAACTTGTATAATACTTTATCTTATTGTTAGTGCTTGTTATTTCTGCAGCAATCAGTGCATTAATACGGAAATCCGATTATTCATGGATAAGGTGTTTATTTTTGATATATGGAAGTACAGCGATTACTTTCTCTTAATCACAATCAGTAGCGAAGTTTGAAAATCAAACTAAAACGTACAAAATTCGTTGGTGTAGAAGTATGTAGATGCCGAAATTAAACACAGGGTTTTGACTTTTTTGATCATTATATAACTAAAAGGTAATTTAATGTATATTTTGAAGTAATATTAAAACATATTTACTTTTGAAATAGATACTATATATGTATGTATGTGATGTATGATGTACCTACAGTTAAAATGAATAAATTTTATTATACTTATTAGACTTCAATAAAATAGGGATTTTGTTATTTGATGGTGAGGTAGATTTTCCACGTTCATGATTTTAATCCATGGACATTAAGTCTTCGTCAAATTATATGTAATATTTTGAAAATACATATTTTAATATTTTTATGCAACAAAATCAATAATTCAAAATATTAAGAGCTTCTGCCATTTAAATATTTCCACTCGTTCAATTTTTGTGTCCCTGATGTCTTATTTATCTTTATTTAGCTCAATTTTATTTGTAATTTTATAAAGTTAAAGTCTTGAAAGTTTTGTCAATTTCGCAAACTTTTCCCATTCCCTTATCGAGGGCCCATGAATGTCTAAGTGTCCTCAGATGCCCGGATTATGATTAATGTGGGAGCATAACGGCCAAGTATGCTCCCCCGATCAGAGCCACTCTCGCCGCCAACATCCCTCTGCACGGTGGTAAACTCAAACCTGTGGAGAGTTATCTGTACACTAACCTGATCAAAGGCTTAAGCACTCATTAAAATTTCAAGGACCACTGAAGAAAATTGAAGCAGGCAATCCAAGTCTAAATGAAATTTGTTGCCGAAGTAATCAGCTGCGATTGCAGGGCCCCACGTTTGGAAGGGGCGCGCTGAGGGATTTCGCGTCTGGAATTTCGGGTTATTGCTAAAGTTGCATGCTCGTGACTGGGACTGCCACAAGCCTGAATATTGCAGGCGGAACCATTTATAGTGCTTTTTAAAGCCATTTAGAGTTGTTTTAGTTCATTTAGTTGCCCTATCAAAACTCCGTATAAATCATGTTTCCTCTACAGAGCCGTAAATGTTTGAACCATTTTCAAAACCGCGATAAAGAGGCAGCCGAGTATAAGATGAATGCTGAGTTACATTTTTTTAAAATATAGAATATATGTAGAGCTTCACGTTTACACGTAGAGTGCACTCGCTTCACATTCCTTTGTTTATCTTAATTGAATACCTCACCACTAACCAGGTGCACTCCTAATTATAAATTGATTAAATACTTAATTTGCATGCTGAGTGGATATACCCATGGAGCTATGAACTGTGGATGGACCCTTGGGTTTACGAACACTTGAGCAAATACACAATGCAACACTGAGTACCCCTATGTTGAAGGACATATAGACCTTTGTGAAGTAAATTAGTTTTGAAAAACAATTCGTTCGTGGGTATTGTACGTTCAATTGATTTTGAAATTATCACTAAACGAATAAAGTGTACCTGCGCCTTACATCTCGGTAGAATCTATTTGCTTACGATTTTGTAATGTTCGATGAATGAAAAGCGGTGAAAAAATATGATTTTACTCAACAAAGATCAGGAACAATTGATTGATAACAACAATAAAAATCCCGCACGAAACTCCCTTGAAAATATTTTGAACTTATAATTTTAAATAATTTCGACGTAATATTCTTTATTACGACTAAACAACTATTGAAGGACACTTCATACTTTTCCGAATTTATTGTGAAGTATAGGTAAAAATCAATCTTGCTGCATAATACAAATAGTAAAACTTAGCTACGGCATATTTTTCGGAGTCGTATTTCAATAAATCATTATTTCATTATTCTAAACAAAGCGGCTGAATGCAAATAATATTCCAGATGCAGCAAAACCTGATGCTATCATTTAATATACCTAATTGCATTAATGCTTAATATTCATCAAACTAAATATAATGCCAATTATGTTCAAATGAAATAAATTACATTTTCCAAATTAAATTCGAAATTACTATGAGTAAATTGTAAATGGAAAACATTACCACCATAAATTAAGTTTGTTTTAAAGTATTTGGGCTTGTCTGTGTATCAAAGCACGTATAGGTATGCAAAATCGCCTATTGTAGTGAAAATGCCCCCAATGCGTCATTTGCGGGGCAACCAGCTTGACCAGCAGCATAACACGTGCATTAGAGCGTGTGCAAACTAATTCTATTGAATCGAACCGATATATTTGATAAGCAAGCAGAGTGATTAAATTTATTGAATGATTCGAT
Source organism: Machimus atricapillus (assembly GCA_933228815.1). NCBI lineage: Eukaryota > Metazoa > Arthropoda > Insecta > Diptera > Asilidae > Machimus > Machimus atricapillus. The sequence goes on along the minus strand of OW121788.1, from coordinate 27,306,321 downwards.
TCAATGCGTGAAGGGCTGGCTAGCCAAGGTATCCCATGCCAGGGTATAAAGGTGTTGAAGGTCTGATGGGCACACAATTCGAATATTGACCATTATGCCAATTATTTGGAAGCTGGAACGTGTAAACCTCTGCTTACCTCGTTTTAATTGTAAATTTATAGTCTGCATAATGCGATTTCACAGCAATTTTTTTCGGTGAGATTATGATGGAACCTTTTAAAATGCACGAGGAGTCGTTTCAGGACCCTCGCCGAAATTGTGGCAGGCAATAACCTGACAGGGCAACTCACGCAGCGATAAATTACATCTGAAGATTAAAAGCCCTTAACTCGCCAAAGCTCATCGCAGCAAGGCTAAGTGCCATAAAAGGGAAATATGTGTCAGAGGATATTAGGGCTTAAAACGACACCTGGAAATTTATCGCTCAGAGGAGCCTATAAATATGTCATAACTGGATTTCCTTCAGCGTTCCTTCGGATTAATTCGGCCAGACATGGGCACCCTCCGAAACCTCCGGAACCCCCGAAAGGGCGTAACGTTCCCTCCCGAATCCGCCCACTCATCTTTGACCCATTTGGCAGGCCGCTCCAGTAAATTCGTCCCAGTTCCTTGAAAGTGAGTGAACTTGAAAAGAGCCCGAACGCCCGGCCCATGACAAGTGGCTGCGGCTGGCAACTTATCTGGAATTGTTAAGCGGCAGGACGCACTCCGTTCAACTCCCTCCGGATCCTGGAGGGCTCCGGGACGAGTCGGCCTCTGGCTGGTTATTTACGGCACTTAAATTGAAAGTGGATCAGGTGATCATGTAGAAAAATGGACGCCATAAAATGTAATTTATAGTCCGCAGTTTCATTGACTAGATGACATTTTTCTGTTCGTACCCGGCCCTGTGTTCGTTACGCCACGAACGGCATGATTTGTGTCTCGTTCTTTTGTAGCGAATTTTAGACAATCCTCTGTGATGCATTAGAGCAAAACGAATCATTCTGCTTTTTGTTAAAATTGTACATAAAAAGAAAAGACACGAAGAAACACAGTCGCTATTCAGAAAAGCTGGGTGGCTTAATTCGCTCAAAAAATTTTGGTAGATTACGGTCAATTTTTAAAGTCTTTTGTAAGGATCTGGCCCCAAGTATTCACATCTGTATAAGTTACATTAAATTAAATGTACCTAAGGACGACCCAAGGCTTAGTAACAGTCCGAATAAATTGGTTGCATGCGACTATGCACGTGCGATCACGACCAACAACTCGTGTTGAAACAGACAGACTATAATCGTTGCTACCGTAATCAATTTTCTTAAAAACACCACATGTATTAAACTTTCAATGTTTAAAAATTTCGAATGTTCAACTAAAAAAGATTCTTCATATGTACCAACTCTCATATTCTAAACAACAAATTTTTGTATTTCTAATAATTCAATTTTACTTAAACAAAAACTTTTCTACCCGATTTTCTTAGCTTCGTCTTTTCCTTCTATCTGAATTTTTTATTAAAAATTTCTTCTGTGAAATATATTTTCTTCTATTTAATTTTCTCTTGTTTAAATTCACTTTCATAAATTATAATTCTTCTATTCAAATTCATTTTAACTCAGATGAATTTCCAACAATTTCACAAAACTTCAGTATGTAAGTACTTACCGAAGCACTAGGCAAGTATTGATTACAAAGCAAACTTTCGCCAGCAAACATTTCAAACAATTTTTTAATATTCATAAGGATAATAATTCATTGAGAACTGCCGGTGAAAACTGTTTGATAAAGTTTTTTTTTCTTTTCAACAATCTGTGGCAAATTTAAACCGACAAATTAATATACATATTGTATGTAGAGTTTAGATAAGTTGAAGGAAGCTTATTAAAGCTTAAGATTTTTAAATTAGTTAAAGTGTAAATTTCCAAACAATTACCTTGCCGAAACAAATCAATTTTCAAAAGATATATGTATATCGAACAAACGTTGATTAGGAAACCACGTAGAATCGATTGGCATACACCTGTTCAATTTAAATTAAAAATGTCGTTTTCCTGTATTCATTTTTAGTAGCTGTTTAAACGTAAAATTGTAAAAGCTATTTATTATAAAAGTTTTGTCTATTTAGCCTAATTAAATCGAGTTATTTAATACAAAAAACCTAGCCCTAGAAGCAATAATTAGAAATTTTGTTTTAGTAAGTCCTTAACTATTTTTAATATGTTTTTGCCTTATTTAGAATATTTTTTAGTTTTATTGCCTTTAAATGACACTTAATTTTTATTTTATTTCTATCTTGCAGGATTACCAGTGTTAAAGTGAACGAGTGTGATTTGTTTTGTGACGGCTAGTGAAAATTAAAATTGAAAATATGAGAATAAAAGCCGTTAAGTGCAGTGAATCGAAGTTCTGAGTGAAAGTGATTTCGTGAAAAAGGCCTGTTTAAAAGGAAAATTATCCTTTAAGAAAGTGAAAGTGTCGTGTTATTAAAGTGTTTCTCTGTGATTTTTGCAACAGGATACACCGAGGAGGAGAAGGAGGTCGACGTCAACGAAAAGGGTAAGTCTATATTCATTACAACTATTAAAAACAAAAATACCGTCATATTGAATCATAGATATTATTGGTTTTTGGTACCTGAAGAGCTATTTTGGTCGAGTTTTTTTTTGCTTTTACTTACTATAATTAAAACATGTTATTATCCACCAAAAAACTAGCCCTAAAGGCAGAAATTAAAAATTTCATTTTTTAACTGCTTTTGCTTTTCCACAAAAAACTTCATAATACGATAATACCTACTTCGATTGGATTATAGCACTTTGAACGAAAAAAATTAACATTAATGTTTACTGAGATGATTTTACGACAATTTTAGGAGTTTTATACGGAATCTAAATTTAATAGAAAAGGGGTTTTATAAGCCCTTTTCGATTTCTTTTCATTTGGAACACAGAATAAGGCCATATAAATTAAATCATTTCTTTAAAAAATATGGCATCTGCTACATCCATACTGGTTCAAACCCTAACGAAACACCCTGTACAGTCTGGTAAGGCATATACATAAATTTTATTTGAAAAGAGGAGTTTTTAAATTTAAATCTACTACATATATTCAAGTCCATTATGAACCTAACTAAAAAACAAACAATATTATGGAAAGAAGTGATCTAAAATTAATTTTGACCCAAAAGCCACGACTTCTTCTTCATTTAATGTTAATTACTAAAAGTCGCCGGATATACATAAGTAGATCTGTACCTAAATGTAAAAAAAGGTGAGGCGAATCCGAGACATTCTAATTAAGAGAGCAAGTTGAAGACATTTCATATATTTTTCATCTTCTTTAATCCTTAATTCCGAACCGTTCCAAAAATTTGAACTCGCCGGAGCATAAAAAGACATATTGCCCTCAAAACAGAAATTCCCAGAGCTTATGCCAAAATCCTCAAATCTGGCAGAAGGTACTGCATTTGTTACATAATATCCCGTGAAACCACACTGTCCTAATGCATACACCGCCAGCGCAGGATTATACAAAGGAGAGAGGCTAAATTACGGGCGGCGGCTAAGCCGCAAAATATTAATTTTGATAAAAGTTCCTCGTGGTACTCAAACAGCAGAAAAAAAAGGAAGCTAACTAAATGCGGCACAGCCTCCAGGATGTTCCTAGTAAAGTGTGCACCCGGGAGTCATTCCTTTCTCGATGTTCCTGCACCTTTTGTTACTCGCTCGTATCAAAGATAATTCCATGCAAATGGAGGACAGCGAAGGTCGGCTGGGCTGGGGCTGTTTGCCCTGCCATGCCGTAGGACGTCCGTGCGGGGGTGTGGCGGGCGGGATACAGAAGGGGCCGCCCATTCATCGTTTTTATACCACCGCAATTTGACATTGACTGATATACACCTCTACCTGGAGTCCGCAGCTTTGTAAATCCATTTCTTAATTACATGCACGCAGAAGACTCCCTCTGAGGTCTCCTCCACCTGCGCTGCCGTGCTCCTGCAGCCTCCTGGAGTACGGTCGCCATGGTGTTGCTGCAGTCCCCACTGATTCCCGGCAACCGGATCCGGGTCCAGGTCCAGGACCTGGTTTCCCTTTGGCTGCTTACTCGACTGTGAGGTAACGCTCTGTTTCGCCAGGGAATTTAATTCCACGCGCAAGGAAATTGGCTGCAAATTATCAAGGATCTCATCTTACAGCGGCACAATTTGCACCCAGTTGCAACGGTCACCACTGGGCCTCTGTTCCCGAAATGTAGGCCACCACGGGCTCCTCTGATCAAGTCGAATTTTCTGGTGCAGTAGAGCTCATAAGTGGAAGCAATTAGTTGACACTACTTTACCACTTTACGCACCATTGAAGCGATGTACACTTTGAACTCCGTTTTTGTACTTTATACTTCTAAGTAGGTATATACATATTTAATAGACGCAATGTTACTATTTTTGTATTTAGTTAGCCACTTTAAGTACATGCACGGATCTTAATAAAAAAGACGGACAAATGCGAGTAAACTATACTGCTTTACTATACGTACAATTACATATATTACCTTATAATTCTCTATTAAATACGAAACTTTAAAAAAAAGCAACTGGTTATAAACTAAAACAAAATTTCAAACTACACTTTTGAGTAAAAAAAACATACACTACTTACTTACTTACTTACTTACTTACTTGAAGTGGTTGGTTAGACAAAATGGTACTTACACAACCTTGAAATACAATTAATGTAAGACGAACAATATTCAGAAAGTCATAAGTATTTTTGAGACTAGGTATACGTTCCAAAAAAACTTTTCGTACCAAAAAACCGAGGATTTGAATTTCGACATGCTGTTTGCAGCGTTATACCCACTTCAGAAAAACCATATAAGTTTTTAATTCAATAAGACAAATCGATATTTTAAAGACCTAGGCATACCCATTTAAAAGAAAGTAATAAAACAGTCTCTAGAAAAGGAGCACTGAGGTTTATTTTTAATGTGATCAAAGATTATATCTGAAAATGAATAATAGATAGGTATGTATACCATATATTTATAATATAATCATTTAGGTTGACGGTATTTTTTAAGTCTTCGACGTACAACATCGCAATCGCATTATGAGATAGACTGCAATAAGATAGAGTTTCCATGAAATCTGATGAAGTGGAATTGATAAGCTCTCTTTCTTTTTTAACGAAAATACAAAATGAAGGTAATATGGTAAAAAAATCTCTTTCGTCTGGTAATTTTTTCTTACCTTACCATTTAAGTGATATGCTATGAAAATCAGTATCCAGACGCTATCACAGCCCACAGTCTAGCTGAAATGACAGAATCAGAATTAATGCTATATCTCTGCCGTCCGATGGGACGCCCTCGAGCGTATTTGCTCCACAAACACCAAACTCAAGAGTATCTTTATCTGGCGACACATATGGTCCATCCAAGTGTCCATCAAACCCACGAAACCATCATTCGCCCCAATTCAAATCCGGGATGGTGCGGTCAGGGGTATAGGAAAGCAGCTCGGACCAACTGCGTTATGAACGACAGCTAATTACAAGAGGCGACCGGACCGTTTGATATTTACTGCGTCAATATAATGCATCAAAGGAATATTAAATTTGCACATTTTAAATTGCCATCATTTATTCAAGTTTTGCTTGAAACTTGAAAATTGGATTTTGAACTTGAGCGCTTGACTCATGCTGTCCGGACGCCACCCGGGGCAATTTTCCTAAGCAAATGTATTCAAATTGGTTCTAAGGCAAGTAGAGAACTGAATTTTCCGACGAGACGACCAAGAAAAGATGGTATAACCTGCTTGAGGCTAATAAAGAAAAGAAACCCGGCTGGCCTCGCATGCAGCTGAACTGTAACTCTCTCAATTATGCAATCTGAGAAGCATAAAGTTACATCGTTAGCTGGAAAATGTCTGAGCTTGAGACCATTTATTGTTGATCGGTGAAATTAATTGTCCTGAGCTTTTGTCGTCCCTTAACATTAATGTGCCTTCTAAACCCCTAAGAAATCGTGATTTTTTGGGAACTGAAACCCATCGAACCTGGTATGCGATGTTTGGTCCTTTAGAATCTTTAAAAGCCTCTTATAATAAGTATGCTAACTTTGTGGATTTCAATTTGAATAAATCGCAAATTAAGGATAGACTAAAACACATCTAGTTATATAGGGTTAGTTTTATTTAATGATAATCTTTGTTCATTTTGTACAGTCAGGGCAGGTATCTGTTGACTAAATAAATAAATAAATAAATAAATAAATAAATATCTTCTGATATCTGAATTGCTGCAACTTTTAGCCAACATTTTAAGGGGTGATGAATGCTTCCGCAAAAAATACTTCTGAAGAAGATTAGCTCGAGGACGAAAATCGCAACAATACGTCTATTGTAGAAACTATAGGATAATGTGGAATCCTAGATTATTCATTGCTTTTAATGAGCTTAATTTCTCCGGAGATTTAAACAACAGAGAAGAGGAAGTGTGTGGGTGCTTGAAATCAAAATCAACCCCAAGGCATAATTAACTTGTCACCCATTTCATGAATTTATGCGCAAATTATCGTCGCGGCTGAAGAGTGAATGGGAAAGATTCCTGAAACCAACAGCGACGCACGGACGATTTAATTAATGAGGTATGGTGTCCAATCTTATAAATAGGTTCTGTCCATTCTTTGCTATCTTTTTATCAATAGTTCTCGACATAATGATGAAATTATCATCCTTAATTGCTTGGCCACGGTACTTCTGGTCGCAATGTTTTATGCTGCTTACATGCATTATCAGAGGCCTCACTGAAATATTGTACTTCTTGTTTTCCATGATATTTATTTTTTGTTGGAAAAATACTCAAGTGTCTTTTTTTAATTATAATTTAACTGGAGCGCTTTAAGTACATTATCGTATAATAAGCACTAGGATATTTACTTTTCATAAAACTGGATTTAACAAAAGAATACTTCGTATTTTATATTCTAATATTTAAAAAACAGACATAGACAAATAATTTTCCTTTAAAATAAATTTTTTCTTTATCTTCATTTATGTATATTATATTCAAAATCTTTAATTACTGAGAAAAGTCCTCCATATGCTGGGGACTGCGACAACCTAAAAGTATAGCTGCAACAATTTTGAGAATGAGTTGTTTAGGATATTCAAGAGTTTTTATTTTTTACGACGTATTTTTAGCAGGTTAATGGAAAACAAGAGAACAAAAATGAATTACATCCTCATTCCTCTCTGCATCGAAAAGATTAAAGTCTTATCTTTCAGCTATTTTTTCAAGTAAGAAATAATGTATTTTATATATGTATTGCATACTACTATCGTACACTGGAAATGGAAATTTTAAAATTAAGTATGTTTCTCCTAATTCGACAGAAGAAAATCTTCAAATAATTAGGAGATGATTTTTATTGTGTATTATTGGATATAGATGTACAAAAATATACTATCAATATTTCCTTTTCTTGCGAAAAAGCATTTTCCTTAGTGCTTCATTTTTTGCAGAAACTTCTGTTTTGAAAACTAGATGTTGATTGTTTTTATTAAGCAGAACGAGATATCTCTGTTTAATAGAAGAAATCAGGGCAGAATTCTTATATCCGTTATTTTCTCAGTTTCTAAGATTAGCTGCTTCTCTTATAACCCTAAAATTAAAATTAATTTGTAAATAACGAAATATTAATTTAAGTAAATTATACTACAATACCTTTGTAAACGGAAAGCGTTACAAACGCGCAGCTGTCTCACCCAGGACAAAATCGATTTTTCCTCTTCTTTAAGAAATTAGGAGAGCTTCACTGTGTTCCAGGTGGTTCTTATTTGGGTAGCTTTAAAATAATAAACTGCTATTAAAGATGAAAACTAATTGATTTAATAAAACTCTTCTCTACTTTACACCAAACTACTTACCGAATATTGCTTTAATGTGTGTTGAAAAAGTGTTATCTGTGCAGAATTTATATCCTTAATAGCATCTTGAACGGTCCGAACAAATTCATCCTTGTCTTGCATTCAGAAAATAGCGAATTTTTGCGAAAATATTCACCTGTTAATCACCAACCTTAACTCTCTGATGAAAACAAACCCAGAAAATGTCTGCCATTTTTCCAATTACCCACAACAAACGAAGTACTGCCAGAAAGGTAGAAATTTCATTTGAATAATTTCCTCTGTCAAAAAAATCAATGATTGTGTGGAACGTGTGGAAATTGAAAATAAAATTTAATTTTTTCGGTTCCTGCGGATGCATTTAAATAAAAGGAACTAAATTGCTGATTCTACTAGATGAACCAGTACAAATGCAACAACGCTTTCGTTGAGCCATTTAAAAATGAGTTGTGATAATTAGATTTTTACATCTTCCTCTATTTTTAATTTAAACCGATGTATTTCTGGCAGGCAAATTTTTGAAATCTTAGGCTTTTGAAGGAACACAAAGCAATAAATGTAATGAATTTTAGTATTATAATGATCCTTCGTTTTACAACCTGCGAACGTTTTATTCGTGAACCATTTTAACCACATAAAAATCGCCTTTATTGGAGTTATAGTACACATTTTTTTCAGATTTGTTCTTATTAAAGAACGATGAAATTCATTCTATGTCAGTGGCTCGCTATTAGTAATTTTCCACAGTACCCTGATATGATTATGATTTAATATAAACAAGTACTCTCTAACTTGTATCAAACAAAATGTAATTGTGCTTTTTAGACACTTGTGGGCTGAAGTGATACTATATATGTATGTATGTATGTTGTTTTATTTTTAAAATAAAATATTGAACTATTCCATGTTATGAAAATTTTTATGGAACCTTTAGATTCATGAGACATGCGATAAATGATAATATTTATAAATGTTTACCGATGCATACGGCATACCTACTGTACATAACTATGTTATGTATGTAGAATGTAGGTAAAGAATGGATGCGATCAAAGAAAATCTATAGAAGCAAAGGTACGATTTCGTTTCAAAGCTAATTGAATTCCTCGAATTCTTAGCAATAACAGAATTACTTCGTGCTGCATGACTGCATCAAAACCTGAGGGTGCATCGCGAAAAAGCAATCAATCGGTGATTAGTGCGTTTGGCGTACGTAATGTAAATTCATCAGGAAGCGTACAACTCGTGAATTTTTTTTTACCTTTGATTTAAGTTCACCCTGTGGTCTGAAAAGCTCCCGCGAGGCCCTGGGGAGCAGCCCGGCTAACTAATGGCATGCTGCGACTATTTGTGGCCGAACAGCCCGAGCCCCGGCCTTTGAGTGAGGGCATTTTACTCGGAAGCATAAAGCCACATTTGCGTTTTAATGAACATAAAGCTTCCGCTTCCCGCCGAGGCAGCAGAAGTCAGCATCCGCCCAGTTTGCGGTGCCGCAACATCGTCGGTCCTCGTTGCCCCGGGGTGTCGTTTTCATTGGGGGCATCGGGGGAGACGACCACTCCCTTGTATGCTTTATTATCGCGAAAACATAAGTGGTTATCTCAGTTCGAAAATTCCTGGACCAGGGAATTAGGAGCTTATTGGCCACAATCGAGTTTAATAAATTCATAAAGTACCTACATATTTTTTTAGTCTATTTTTTTTATTTTCGCGGCCAATTATGAAACTTGGTTATTTCGAAAGATCACGTTAAGCGTAATTAATGTTGTATAATATAGGACCAATGTTCATTATCATGGAAAAGCTCAAGCGGCAAGTCTCATTATTGTTATCTACTTCTATAGTTTGATATATTTAAAAAATTAGCGTTACTTCATTATTTATACTTTTAGATTACAAAGCCCTCGTTTTTATATGCTTCTAAAGTTATTGTATAATAATTAAGTATTGAAAACCTTACATTTTTTCAATTTTTGTTTTCTGAATTTTGCCGCACTGGCTTCTGAGCGACTGATATACATTATACAACCAATCCTTGAGGAACTCCACATAGAGAAAAATGTTCGCTTACACACTGTTGATGATCTGTACCTATGTATATATTTATAAAAAAAAAACTTGAACATAATTTATTTAAGCCATTAAATAGGTAGGAGGGGGTAAGTATCTCATTCTGCCCCATCAATGGTTATGAACTTATACCTCTCAACTTGTGAATTTGAAAATTATTCTAATTTAATTAGTTGTCTCCAAGGAAAATGTTCATATAAAAAATTCGCGCCCTTAGCTAAGAACTTTCTCAATTTTTTTATGAAAAAGTCAGGTGCCACCTTAATTTGTCACAGGTACACAAATCCGCTCAGGATATTCGCCAGCATCCTGTTTATCCTCCTTATCACGGCTTTGGAGCCCGCCCCAACAGATTTTATCACTTTTACCATAGAGAGAAGAGTGGCGCAATTTTCTCGGTAAAATATTTTTCAAGAAAACCCAGAGCATGCTATGCACGACTTGTGGTCTTCGAAAAGGTGCCCCTCCCCCGCCATCGTACTCCATAGGACGCAACTTCCTGCCGTGATTTACCGGCCCTCGAATAAGTTGATTCACACCTCACCCGGTAATTTTTCATCAAATCTCCGCGATAAATCATGGCCATTGGCAACAGGTGGGCGGCATACCTGGCCTGAATATCTTATAGTTGGGGATATGACGGCTTCAAGGAGCCCCTCGACCCGGGAAGTCCCTGGAATTGTGGGATTGCATTTTCCTGCACCAGCGGATGTGCTTCCGCATTTTCTACTTTTCCCGGTGTTTTTCCGGAGCCACAGTTCGTCTGGAGTTTTGATTTATGTGGGTTTTGTGCATGGGAGCGAACTCCGCCGTGTTTCCCGCTTTTTGCCAATCATTTCCAGATTAAATGTTACCTTCCCGGGAAATTGTCGAAGCTCCGATTAAAGGAGATTGGCCATTTCCGTACAGAATTAAACTCCTACTCTACTATACAGTGCATAGTAGAAACGGTTCAAAACTATACCATTATTGCGCAAATTTTATGATTTACATAAACATTATCTACATAACGAATTTTCAAATTATTTACACCAAAGAAATCATTCTAACCCTCAAAAAAATAGACCGCTTTAGAAAAATTTGGGAACTACTCGGTGTTTATAAACTCTAGTTTAGTTTTTAGTTTATGTAGAATTTTGGTGTCCCGACTTCGGAGAGAATAAAAAAGGATTTCCAATTTAATCCCAAAGATCCTAACTTAGGAACTCGAGGCTCAGACAGGTTTATTAAATTTAATTTAATTACCTAAATTTTATTTTAATTTGAGTGGTTATTTCTCCCTTTTGTATTTTATAAATAAAAGCTCACTTTAGTTTTAAAGAATTGAATATTTTTCTATCTTCTAGATTTCAAAATATTCGAAAAATATTTTGAATTAAATGAAATATAAATTAATTAAAACTAGTTATTTAGTATAATGGTATACAAGACATTTGCAACTAAAACCGTAATTTTCTTCGTTTTATAAAAAAGAGATGTGAGTTGTAATAAGAGATTCAGTATCTTGGTTTTTGTTATGCTTATGTTTGAAAATATACAACTCTTGCAGTTTTAGTGGTTTAAAATTTTATGTCATACCTAAGCAGTAGAGAATTTCGATTTTAATTTGAAATGTTTTGCTCACCAATGTTAGATCTTCATGGAAAAATTTGGCTTAAAACTGCCCATCTCCTTTGCAAACATCAAAAGGACAGCCTTAGAAAATCTTAAGAAGCTAGAGCTGGCTCCACCGGCCCAAAGGGACTCACAAAAGAGTCCTGACCTTGTGCCTGGAAAAGCGCTGACTCGTGGTTGATTTATTGTTGAATTGTGCACAGCCCAGTGGTCTCTCTTCGCCCAACTTGGGAAATTTCATAGGATCGCGAGCTCGCAGGGGGAGGCGAAAAGAACCTCAGAAGCAGAAGGACAAGGTGCCCCATCTCAAGTATTTTTATCGTTTCTATCCTTGTTATCCAGGAAGGGGGCTAGGCTACCCCTAGGAAACTATGAGGAGGGCCGGGATACGCAGTCTAAACTTATTCATGCGGTTCCCGGAATGGTTCTGCCTCCGCATAAATTATCCTTCGCACCTTGGGACACAAATGTGGAATTTATTTTTTATAAAAGCTTTATCAGGATTCCGCCAAGACTGTTTCATATCGGTGACCCCCCCGGGGATCTGCCCGGGATGGGGCAAAATGAATGTCTCTTCGTTATTTCTTTGCATTTTCCAAAAAAGGGTTTTTCATAATACGTATCTTTTAGTCGCTGCGCGTCCTCCGGGCAGAGGTTGTGCTGAGCGCGCGAATATTGGGTCAAATGGAAAACTGTTCAGAGTCTAACCTTACAACCTTACAACCTTACATTAGGTTTGAAGAGTGAAGAGGCTTTCCTTGGGGTGATTGGCCGCATGTGAAGTGTGCTGATCCCTATGAATGGAAAAGTTTGATACAAATAATAAAAGGTTGAACATGCTACCCAGTACTTCATTCCTTTTTGCAAAGTTTAATAAGGAAACCACTAAAAGTATTTGCCAAGGATAGTTTCCGGACAAAAATCTTACAGTCCAATTTTCATTAGAGCTATAAGGGAAGAAAAGGATTAAGCTACATAAAAAGACATTATTACAATTTAAGCATACGAAATGATTAAAATTATTCGGGCCACATTAAGATGCCGACTAAAACACATCTTCCACAAAATAGCATAATATAATATTGTCTAAAACCGCAGGTATCTAGAACGTTTAGAAGGGTTATAGAAAGTAGATTTTTGATATCCAATGCAATGTTCATGGTTGAATTATCCCGGGAATGGCTAATTAGACTTGTAGCCTTAAGTACATTTTCCCTGTTTCAATTACTAGGTCTTCTTCTCATGCTCTACCCTAACTCGTTTGCCTTACAAGATTAAAAGAAAAAATTCAAAGGGCTGTCTGTTGAGAGTCTTAAGGAAAATCTCACCAAAAATTTATTCTTGTTAAAAAGGTCGACCTCTTCAATCATTTTAAGTACCTATCTACGACAGGAGACTGATGTTCAACTCTTTAATAAAGATAAAGTAATTAAATTAAATTCATTTTTTTTTATCAAAGTTTTGCATTGATTTTTGTTTGCATTCTCGTAAATACTTTATTTAGGTAATAAGTAAATTCTTAAAGAATGCAAAGGGTAGTAATTAACAATTTTATTCTTAAGCTTTAATTGAAAATAACCATGCAGATAAATATTTTTAATTTGTTGAACAAAGGTATTGCGTATTATTTGATTAACACAATAGAGGCCAAATTCAATTTATCGAATTGTAATAAACGCACTTTGAGCTCTCCTCATGGATTTTATGTTTCTATTAAATTTACAAAAGTTGTACTCGTAGATTGCCTTCATAATCGTCAATAAATTAATAATTATCTTATTTATCAAACTAATTTGAATCATATTAAAAAAAGCAAAATTGTTAAAAGCCAAAAATCGAAATAGGTTTATTCATCATTCATTACTTACTTTAAGGGACACAACACAAAGGTATTTCGTGAAATGTTAAGCGGAAGTCGCCTAATCAGATTTTTTTAGAATTGTAATTATTGTTTAATTTTTTAGTTGCCTGACTGCTTTTGAAAATCAAGGTTAATTCAACTTTTCGTAGCATATTAGAAATTTGCTTTAGTTCAACCAGTTATTGCTTTTGTTTCATTTTCTTATCTGGTTCAGGTTAGATAGAAAATTTTGCATAGAATAAATTTTAAATTTTTTATGCCAAGTGGGTACAAACGGAAACCGATTGGAAAAAATAACTAAGCTAATATAAATTAATAAATTATAGGAAAAGTCTTCAACGGAAAGAAAATGTAATTATTCGTGTCGTTTTCTAATTGGAAACGGAAAATTTCCCTCGATGTCTTTCATTTATAAAATTAACCGAGATACCAACCAGCAGTGGTAGCGTCACCTGCGAGCTAACTGCGGCAACTGGAAGCTTTTTGACAGTTGCCATCGTGTGCCAACAAATAAAACCAAAACTCCCTAGCCGTCAGATCTCTTGTCATAATCGGACAGAAAGTGCATTTCGCGACAGTCAGTGCTGTCAACAAATTTGTCGGTGGTGTTTTTTGGCGAAAAACGGTAAAAACAATCGTGTGGGCGGCACCGTGCAGCTGAGAATCCGTGACAGCGTCCCGTTCGTCGAGTTTCTGTTAAAAAAGTCTGCGGGAAGGGTGTTTTCGTGACAATTGCACGGAAGCAGTTTTTCCAATTGGATCGGTCGGGTGTTTAGCTTTTCCACCTGCCAGTGTGTGTTCGCGATAAGTCCGGGAGTGTGCGTGATCTCGCGTGTACGTGCACGCCGCCACTGAGAGCAATCGCCGTCTCATCGCAGCCCTTCGCTCGAGGCGGGTGAAGTGGGTGGTGATTTTGGTGCTGGCTCTGTCCCTTTTGCCATGAGTTTTGCGTGAAGTGATTCCGCCCTACCTTTGGATTTTTTGATTTTTTGCATTCCGCGGATGGTGCAGGTGCAGGTGGAAATCAATTGACCGGAGCGCGGCGCTGAGTGGCACGGGTGAGTGGCTCCGGCTCCGTTCGACTTCGGTTCGGTCCCACCCAAAGGGCTCTTTTCGGTGTGCAGGGAAAATTCGCGGAGTGTCCTCTGCAGGGGCCTTCGCTCTGTTTTGGCAACCAACACAGGTGCAGGTGCGGGAGAGCCTCCTGTCCTGGAGCATCTCTCCTCTCGGAAAGGGCCGCGCTCTGCCAACCCCTCCCTGGAGAGGGTGAAAATTGGTGTGGCATGTCACCGCTTCCTCTGCCCGTCTCGTGTTCGTGTTTCGGTTTTTGTTTATTTTCGAATGCGCCGCTGGATACATTCTCGAAAATTTTACTTGGATACAACTCCCTTCGAGTCCTGTGCAAAAAGCCGGCTCAGCAACTATTCAATAATCAATTTAAGTCACAGTCATGGAGTCTATTAAATGCCTAAGCGTTTAAGAAAAATGAGAGAGGTTTCACTCAGGGATACGAAATAACGTCAAAAAATTGTTACAACCAGTAACACTGCAATTACGAAAGTATGTAAATAACGTTGGTATGGAAACGAAGAAAGTGCGGTAAGGACCATAACATTATTAAAACCTTTTAAAGGTAAAGGGAATATTTTTGCCATCATCTAGTTGACCATGCGTTAAAGCGTTAAAGAAACAGAGCTTTGTTTAAATAACTTCATTATGATAAAGCTTATAAATCAACAAAATATTTAGTTAATGTAAAATCAACAAAATAGTTAATCTAAAATCGCGGAATTTAAATCTTATGATCCTGGAACATATGTAACTTAGTTAGGTATATTAAAAAAATCGAATATCCATCTTTACTACATAATTGACACATGCTCATTATTTGGCATTGAATCAAGCTAACATTCATTCATTCATTCAACTTTTCAAAGTACGGCTGGGATAAGACATTTCTTGTTTTTGCTATATTAATTTTTAGAATTTTCGTTGGGGATCATCACAAACATTTCTTGAAAATTTTAGTAATTTTAGTATCTTTAGTTAAATCGGTTTTAAGCTATGGGGTTGAAATAAATCGAATTGATTTGTTTTTAAATTTATTTATTAATTTTTATTTAACGAAAATATTTCGTTTTCTATTGGACTGTTATCAAAGTATAAATAGATAAATTCTACAGGAAAAAGCCATTATAACTACTGTCTCTTCTTTCTTTGCCTTATCTGAGCATTTTTATTATGTACTTTACTTTCACATATGCATAGCACATGTACACACCTATACTCAAACTATAAAAATTTTACAAATTTTAATTAATTTTGTTGAGCTATTCCTGCTGAAACACCCGAAGTGAATAAAATTTGTTGAGGATCACTTTCAAAAGCTTAAAACTTTCAAAACTCAATTTAAGTGCAGCACTTATAGTTTTTCGTGTAATTTAATACTATCCCCGGTGCACTACGAAAACATTTAAATTGTTTCATTATCCTAAAAAACTGCCTTGGTATTTTAATATTCATCCACTAAGATTTCACTCTGCTCAAGTTCCTAGAAGTTCAGGAGCTCATCTGAACTTCCATATTGCGTCAACCGCGAAAAAAAAATTAACAATTGGAAAAAAAAATATTTTCCTCAAAAAGTTTTGCCCTTCCCTACCTCCGAAAAACTGAGACGTGCAAACTGAAAAGTTCAAAAGGAGTCACAAAAACAGGAACTTTTGATGCATCGCCCGCCAAGACATCGTGTGCCCTCATTCAAGAAAAGTTTCTCAGGGAAGTGGCTGAAAACCGAACAACCGGGGAACGAAAAATTTGGGGGGTGTTGTAGAAAAGGCGTTTCGTATGTGCCGAACCGAAATACAAATCTAATTCCCGATAGAAAATTGTTTTGGAAAAATACATTCTTGTGAGATTAACTGTTAGGGGTCGAGAAATTGGGAACAGACATCGAAAAGCAGTTGTACCGTAAAATTAATTAAAACCTAGCTGGACTTTGAGAAGGTCATCATTGGATTTTGTAATCACCAATCGAAATTTGACCCTAAATAAATTTAAGAGCCTATGGTTAAAAGGGGACTTTTAGAATTATCAAACTTATCCATTGCAAAGCTCTTCTCAGTTAATTCCATTTCAAGAAAAATTCAACAAGTTGCAAACTTTTAAGACTGTGAAGTAGCAGCATCATTTGTTCTTATCTAATAAAATTAGCAACTTAGACAATATATTGGTATTTGTAAAAAATAGACAAAAAAAAAAGCAGTCAAGCGCTAGAGTGCTAAATAATGTAGTTACAATTACAAACTTAATTTTATTATACCTGTAATTTTACTTATCCTGATGGCTGATATTTATAACAAAGCGGCAAAATGGCGGATATGAAATCGCTTGAAACGAATAGAAAAACGAATCTGATCTTGCCAGAAATCCAAACCGACTTTAAACAAGATTTTGAAATGTAGCAAGTTAGATCCCAACGTTAAAATTGTTTCATATATTTTAGTGATTTTGATTTTTTAAAGTAGTTAATATGAAATCACTAATCAGAATATATGACTTACTATTTATGTAGTCTTAATCAACCAAATACAAGTTAGAGCAATGTTAATGCCTATCCCCAGTTGTGTAAATGAGTCGCCGAAAATTAGGTGCATGAATTTCCCATAAGCTTGGCCCGAAATGGGAAGGCATTTATTATGTCCGTCGTCGTCCATGAGAGCTCCTCACGAGAGGCCCACTCATTAATAAGTCAGTCGAATTACGCAAGTTATTAAATTACCGAGGGTCTCATTACCTGCCGTGATATTATGCAAATAAGTATTTTCCTGTCGTGTCCATTTATTTGCGCGGCAACTGTAAGGGTGGCAGGCAGTAACCCCGGGGAGTCCCCAACTACAATCATCAAAAAAGAGGATCCCCGTGCCTGGCGTGCTCTGCACACAGAGAGGGCGCTCCGTGTATCCCCCGTTCTGTGGGGGGGGGTCGGAATACAACTGGAGCTCCTCCAGGAGGAGTTTTCCGGTTGGTACCGGAGCGGAAAATCTCGAGTTTTCATCAGTATTAAAGAAGTACTGGTGGAGCGTGGACACCGTGTGGTGCATGCGACCAAAAATCGCACGCATACACGCCTCTTCCAGGGGCTGCTGCTGGTGCTGCAAGGACCCAAGAGGCTGCCGGGCCCCAGCCAGACAGGCGAGTAACATCCAGTGACTTTTCGGGAGCGACCATTGTCTTCCAGAGGGGGGAAAGTATTCCAGGGGAGCGTCCCTCACCACCTTCCACCGCAAGGAAACAAGGAAACGAGTCCTTCTTCACGTGCCCGCAGTGTGAAAATGCTAAACCACCCTCACCTCCCCGCGAACCCACAAAGTGGTGAACGAGTTGAGTGCAGGGCTGAGAGAAGGGGGGTATCGCGAAGAAGTTTGTTGTTTGTTGCCCGCGAATTTTCCCTTCACACCGTCCTGCATAATTTCAAGATTTAATTAATTTCCCAATTTTTCAAATAACTGGCGTGTGCAGGCGGAGGAATCATTCATCATCTTTTAATGTGCTCATCCCTGTAAGACTCTCTGTGCATGTGTTGGACGCTCGAACCGGTGAGGTGAACTAAAGTGGCAGAGAAGCTCCTGCAAAGTACCGTTGCCGGTTGTCCTGGTGCTCCTTCCGGTCCCCAGCCGGTCGGGTGTCGTAGTTTTTCTTCTGCTTCTTCTCGTTTAACTGTTGTTGCTGCTTTGCCGCCCCCTCATCGGGTAACGGCTTCGCCTTTGTTTACCACCGCTAGACCATCATCAAATATACCGCTACGTGAAGGTACCGTTCATTTTGCCACCATTACAGGGCCGGACTATCATCGAGACTCCCCGAATGAGCTGCTCCTCGCAACGGTAGTGTGATATAATTTTTTTTCTATTGTATGATTTTCGTAAATGCAAGTGAGTTGTGACTGTGCGCACTGATCTCGTTCTCGTCCTCCTGCTCCGCCCGCCCTCAGCCTTCAGCGAGGAGTACTACTCGCTTGGATACGAGCTACAACGAATACTAGTTTTTTTTATATACTATCTACTGCCTGGGAATCGGCGCAAGGCCCAGCCAATCGCGCCGGCTGGAACTTGGAAAACAAGCCGCGACCCCGCTGTTGTTGTAACACTGCTCCGCCGAGCCCCCCTCCAAACACCAGCTGTAAAAGTTGCTCGAATTGAAAATTCAAAAGTCCATCAATATTCACCAGAATGGCCGACGACGAAGTGCTGTTCGACGATGTCTACGAGCTGTGCGAAGTTATTGGCAAGTAAGTACATTTACCAACTTTTCTCTAGTTTATACTTCAGTCCTAGGTTAAGGCTGTGGCCACATACGCCCTGAGGCGAGGTAATGCCCGTAAGGGCCTAATGGATCTGTTAATTGGCCAACTGACAAGAGAACGAGAAGTTCATGTCAGGAGCCCGGCTGCTCCATTTCGACAAGGCTTTGCGTTTCGAAAAGGAGCTGGTTATACGTGTCTAAATTTGCAATTACTTACTTCTTCCTTCCTGGTGGTGCCTCTTGCTCCACTAAAAGGGAAACTTTAACAGCTTAAAGTTTAGTAAACAAACTCGTTAAAAATTTCTCCAAAAATACCTGTTGCAAATTCAACAATTATTATGCAGTGGAAACTGCATAACTCGAATTTTAAAGGAAACGTTAAATTTCGAGTTAATATAATAGTTGTATTTTTTGAACTGAACTGAAATTTATGAAGTTGTCCATCTCAAACAATATTTACATATATACCCACTTCACGTCAAAAAATTAATTCAAAAATTTTACTGGTTTGAGATAAATACATAGATAAAATATCCATGCACTTTCCTCAAATAAAAAAATATTCAAAAAAAAAATGCAATTCAATTTAATGCCTGACCAGGCAATAACCTGAACCAGACAGTGAAAAAAAAGAATACAGTTTATAATGAGTTTCCATGCAATCTGAATTCAGGAACAAGATAGCCAACAAAATCTCAGCGATATTACCGCCATTTCTTTACTACCATTCCTCGCTGGACCGCGTCATCCCCTAGAATCCAAGCAGCAAACAATATTATTAAATTGTAATTACTAAAATTATTAAGGATCTTTTTTGTCGTATGTCTCTTGACACTTCAGAACGAATTCTATCTATATTTACTCCACTTTATGCTATACACTAAACAAAACTTGTTTTAACATTTTAAGAAGGAAAGATAATAAATAATGTACGAACGTACATCAACATACGTCGCTGTGACTCCGTGAAAAATATGAAAAGGGACGAAACTTCTAAGTAAAATACTATTATTATGTACGTAAGTAATTGTTTTTAAATAATTGCGACAGTTTTAATGTTTTAAAATTAGTCTTAACATTTTTTAATAAATATTGTCGTAATTGATAAGTTTAATAGAAGCTGTTCGGTTTTTAAATTAATCTTGGTAAAACTTTAGTTTAAATTGGTTAAAACCATTTATGGGGTTTCCGAATTGAAGGGATAAAGGAGATTTTATTTTCCATAAGTTATTGGTATTAAGCGATGCAACAATTTCGTATGTTATGTTTGGGAGAAGAAAACACATAATTTATTTTTGAAATTGTTTTTTACCTATTGATTAAAGAGATTGAACGGGTGAAGATTGAGTTGTCTCTTAATTGTTATAAACAAGAAGATGCTTATTGCAATTCATTTTTAATGTAGGTAGGTATAGGTAGGTAGGAGTTGTCGAAATGTCGAATTTTTACTGTTCGAACATGACTCAAAAAATTTATTTGGTTTAAAAGTATTTTCCGTATTTATACTGAATCTATTTCACCTATGTTTTATTTTGAGAAATTTTCTCAAACTCAATCTCGTTCTAAATTATTCATATTTTATGTATAAATAGATAGTCATACCAAGTGTATCCTTTTTTACAACATTTAATCTGCCTTAGAAATTATCTTAAGCCATTAATTCTGCAAGCACTTAAGTTACATAAATTTCAATGTTCTTGAAAATTGCTTGTTAATTCATTTCAAATATCGCTACTTTGAATTTAGGTCCCTTTTTCATGGTGATGTATGTAGATAACGTGTTAAGCTCTATGGAAAACTTCTTCATGGAAGTATTTAGCTCAGCTCAAGTTGTCTGAAATTTCAATCAACGACATTTGGTTAACGCAATGTGAAATGTGTTTTCCGAGTTATGAAGCGTAATACCCCTTAATTCCTTTGCAAATAATTTCTTGTTAGGCTTTTACTACAAAATTTGTTATGAAGAGGATTTTCCTTGGCGATGTCGCTTCTGGGAAAGACGATGTTGAATTTCAATAAAACTTAAGGAGGCTGCGCTTTGTAATTGAAATGAAACTTTCTTTCTCTGGTATTTTGTGGCATTTTCGCAAATGGTTAAAACACTTTTCCAAAGTGTTCAAATTTTATTCCTAACCGGGTGACATCATGTCCTTCCTTATTTGAAATCCAGTTATGAAATACAAGCGAAATATCTCACACAGAAGTGAAGATTTTCTTGGCAATTTGACTGCCGTGATGCTCTCAGCCAGCAAAATCAATCACCCACTCCACCCCGAGGGTAGTTCTGCATATGTAGGTGACATTTTTTGTCTCGAAAAAAATGTCGTGGATATTAGATTTTCCTTGGAAAGTGTTTATAGGGCTTATATCGATTGATCCTATTTTAAGGGATTTTTACGACATCTTTTAAGGAGATATTTAACGTCGATATGACGCCCTAAAATCCATGTCTTCTTTGTCCTGCATTTCGAAAAGCCATGAATTTGATAAACGATGGCAGTTTTATTCTTCAAAATTTAATTGAGATCCCCGAAGTCACTCCAAGGAGATATTTTACTTCACTGAAAATTCTTGAAGAAATCCTCTGCTCTTTTAGAGACACGCGAACGTCGGAGCCTTTGTATCGAACGAAGTTTTTATATACATGTGTACTTTTATGACAGATAAATACAGCAGGGAAATTTTGCGACAAAGACCAAGTGATATTTAATTATTGAATATACATAGTTGGAATTAATTTATACTTAAGAATATTTAAGTTGTACGAACATATGTACATAAGTAAGTATACGCTATTGTGCAAAACATTCGCACCGTTCATATTAAAATATCAGATAGTAAATTTCATGTAGGCCAATAATATGTATGACGTACGTATGTACACAATACGAGGCTTGAACTCTAAATAACAAAAAAAAAAACATATCATTCGTTTCATTATAAGTTATAAACAAAATTAATCTAGAAGTACGTAAAACACCTTTGGGCAAAACAATATAGCACCGTATTGAAATTTTTAATAATTATTTTTTTAATTGTATGCCAAAAAGAAACCCTATTATTTTTTTTAACCATATCTGTCTGTCTGTCACAGGCCTCTACCTTTTAAAAAAAATGAGATAGGAACTTGAAATTTAGATATAATCTGTATTATCGCGGCCGAATTTCGGAGAGAGTAACAAAATACTAAAAGGTTAGATTTAGGGCGGTCGCCCATGCATGCAAACGAGGGGCAAAATAAATTTATTTTTGTTGAACCTATTCTTCTGGGGTATTGTTGAAAAGGCTCTCTTGGGATAGGTTATGGGTGTGTTTTTATTTGTAATATTTGACTTAAAATAAATTTTTGACGTCCTATCAAAGTCGAGGATATAAGTAGGTACATTGGGTTACCAGGTCTACAATGAAAATGTTTCTAATATTTTGCACACTAGTTTATACATATATGAATATATTTAACGAACATGGCTTTCTTGACCGATCCACTCCACGCCGCTGTGATGGAACCTGATCCATGGGTAACCCTTCGTTTTCATAAAAAATTCCGAGGAATATTGACTACCCAGTTTCGGTAGTTACGCAATATACATATAAACGTGCAAAACAAAAATGGTAAACTTTTTCGATGATATTTCGCTGTTTTTATTTTTGAATCAAGGCATTCAACTTTATCTGCAAATAAAAACTAAAGCGATTGACAGGATTTCACGTGGGGCGAGGTTTGAACTTTTCAAAAAAACATTTTTCAGGGTTCGTTGTTTCTGGAGTCCTCCCTCAACCCCGTAACCGCTCGCGCCGACCGCTGCTCCCTCTTTATGAGATAAAAGTCGTCCATGTAGTAACCGTCACTCCTCCTGTGATGAGCTCTGGTCCACGCAGGCTCCACTCATCTGCCGAATGTGTTTTTCTCATATGCAATGAATCCCAGTTGCGGCGGAATTTCACAGACATTTTTTCACAAACCGACATTAAATTGGGTTGGGCGGGATGTGGAGCATAAAAACGAAAAGATATTAATTTTCCATTCTCAAGGGGTTCTTTCGTTTTAAGCTACTTAGAGGGATGGCTCCGGTTCCATTCCTATTTTACGAGATGGCTGCTAGGATACACATCTGTAATTTTATATTATATTAATTGAAATAAATTGTGATGAAAGGAATTTTTGCCTTGAATGTATCGGCAATCGATTTTAACAATGGGCCTCTTTGGAATGTTTTTTATTTAACCAATATTTGGGATTCGCCTTTTATTGATTTGATTTCATTCTTTTCATCCATACTGACTGAGTGGAAAATGATCCCAGGAGTGAAGAACGTGGTTTCAATGGTTTTCATGAAAAGCAAAATTGAGTTAAAACGTTTTTTTTCATTTAAATTTGAACATATGTATTTGATTGGGTAGACAAATAGAATTAAGAAGAAACCAGATCTTATTTTTTAATTAAAGTCTGGTTGAACTCAGATGAAAATCTTCCAGCTTATAATAATTCTTAAAAATGTAACAGTTTTTACTTTGATTTATGTATATAAAATAAGAATTTTCTTGAAAAAACCAAAGAAAATTTTTCATGTTTTTTTCCATTCCCTTAATTTTAGTCAAGTTTATTAAAAATCGTATTACATATTTATTTTTATTTAAAATAAAACAAGGATGGATAAATCAAAAGAAATCCTCTGAACAGATGCGCAAGGTGATTTCGAAACTTCAGACTGTTCTAGAACTACATAATTATATAGAGAGGTCGTTATCTTTCACAACGATGAACCAGTAAAACTCCAACCATTTATGCAACTCTTAACTACTGAGATAATATCCAGTTTAAAAAACATTCCCGTAAAAGTGAGAATATTTTTGAATCATAAAATTAAAGCTGGCTCCGTTGAATTTTAAGTGGAAGTTGCTAACCAATCAGTAACCCTAACACCTCCTAAGTCCCAGGTAAGTAAGATATACTCGTAAACAAGCCATTAAAAGTTTTTACTGTGAATCCTTCGTGATCGTGCTTAGCCACAGGTACGAGTGTGCCCAGGAAAAATTGCTCAAGAGCAACACCAGCCGACAACAACTTTTGGAACTCCATCTAAAATTATCTTCTGTAGGGAAAAAAAAGCGGCGAAGGTAAGGAGCTAGGGAAACTTTTGCACCTCCGGAGCAGTCGGAGGTCAATTGCAAATAAATGCCAGGAGCGTGCTTAGCACGAGAAGCGAAAACTTCTAGACGAAAAATGCTGCGGGGACGAACACAAGGAGGAAGGTATCCTTATCAAAAATTCTATTGAGACCGAATCGGGCGCTTTTCAGTTGCGTTTCAATGGAATTTTTATGCTCTTGTCGGTTCGCCATTGTTCGGTGGAAAAGAAAACTTTTCCCTTTCCCGGAGCGTCTGAGGTCTGATAAGAAAATTGAATTCGACTGATTAGGTCTTATCGACGAAGGGTTTTATTTCTCCTGTCTCGAAAGACCGCCGTTCGGGTGATTTGTTATATTAAAGGCAGCACAAACCGGCGACAGATGAGGCATTACCCGCTGCAAAAATTTGCGGAACGGGGCGGCGTATTTTAACGCTATATGCAGATTACGCAGACTCTCGATACGGGGAAACAATTTGTTTCCGTGATTAAATGTTAAAGATTTATTCCCAAGATTGGATTACACAAGGAAAATGAAGGAAGACAGTACCTACTTTGTAGGGATTAGCAGCGCTCTTATTATAGATTGATTTCCACTTGTTGATTTAAGGTGAAAAGGATTCCGATAACGACAACTAAAGGTACCAGAGTAGCTTCAAGAAGTGGAATTATGTATATAGGGCCCTTTACTCTGGACAGATTGCTTTTTCTGATAATTTCGAAATTAACTAGACGCAAAATGGTGCTCGAGTGATCCTTCAAAGTTTATCGTAATTTCTTTGCTTGCTTCAAGGTTTCTTCTTTGACGATACCATCGGATAAAGTTTCAATCTCAAGATAGAAGCACTTTGATCTCAAGCATCTTACTCTTTCGAAATTGTACCTTCTTACCTGCATCGTTGCATCTTATCTATGGGCTCTATACATCACGTACATCTGTTGCAGACTTGAACTCTTTGCTTTTTTCATTTAGCTAAGTTGATTAAATATTCATTTCTTACATTTCCGATGTTGTTTCTGAGCTAGTAGCTCCATTCACATTTCTACTCCTTGCCGACTTTTAGCTTTATCCTCTGAAGGAAGGAAATTGTGCATCTTTTCCCTCACAACTGATTAAAATTTGAAGTGATTTAAATTTTTATGCGATGCACCAGGCAGTCCGAATCTCCTATGCATTCACCATTTGGGAAGATGTAACAATTTTTTCTCAGTCACCTTTGGGTTTTTATAAAGCACATTGTTCTCATGGTCAACAATCTCGCAATCCTGAGAGAGTCATTTGTTTTTCATTTTATTGCTGGGCGCTAGATTTGGGGATTTTCCGGGATCTGGAATAATTGAATATGTAGGAATGAAAAAGGAACTGTATGTTTTTATGTATTTTATTTTATGGCTTTTAATTGGGACACTCAGAAGTTACAAAGCATGTTTTTTTGTAACTTGTAAAGTTGAGGGACACTAATGAATAATTTATTGTTATCTTTGAAACCTTTGGGAGTATGTCTAATGTTATTGAAATTACATGGCCCTGAGATTGTAATAGAAATTAAGTTTACATTATTATGTTGTGGAGACGGTTTTTAATTTTAATTTAGTGTTGGAAAACATTTAATCATAATTTTAAAAGATATAATGCTTCCAATAAAGCATTTTAAATAGTAAAACTCCTTGAACCGTAAAATATTTATTTATTAAAATAAAAGATTTTTTAATTGGACCGTTTGCTTTCAAAAATTTGGTTAACTATGTTTAAATCCAAAGTAACTGAATTTGTTAAAAGTAGAGATTTCATATGAGTTACATTGTTCATTTTTTAAAAGAGCAATTTTATATTCTAGAATTCTGTGTCAGTGATTTCTAATGTAACATTATGAATGAAAATCATAAAAAGTTTTCTTCTACTTCATAATCCCTTTTTCTATGCATGTCCCGGTTCATGCAGTTGTGAAACACCCTGTATGCAATGATTGCGCAAAGTTAGCTCTTAATTTTAGCGAGATAAATTTTTGGGTGAGAACTATGTTTCCATACCACATAAAATTAGTTAGTAACAATCTAATCCACATCTGACCTGCTAGGGCTAAGTGAGGCAAATAAAAGTAACTAACTTTCTGAATTCTGCGTTAAACCTCATATAGCGTGATCAGCTTGTTACTTTTTAAAAACATTTTAAAATTTGCAATCCCCATTAGAAGCTTCAGTGTAATTTTCCCGAGTGGTTTACATTAATCCAACATGAGTTTTTCAGAGAAGTCCTCGAATTCGTTCCGACCTGACTGGGGAAAACGGACGTAATTAAAAAAGTTCACCAAAAATAATCCCGTCGAAATGCAATTCATCCAGTGTAGCTCGTTTGGAATGAATGTGAAATTAAGACTCTGTAGCCAGAAGTTTCATTAGGACGAAACTACTTATAAACTAAAAGGGCGGATTTGTTGCTAAGTTGTTCCTTTGATAGAACGAAAACCTCCATGGATCTCCTGAATGGTTCTGCAGGAGGATATTTAGCGTGCTTTCCCTGAACCTCTCGGGAAAAAACAGGATAAAAATGGGAGAGTTGCACTTGCGAATTATTCCTTGACCTACCTGATCTGTCATTCAGTGCTCTTCCTTTGGTAAGATTCAAAGAGGAGGAGGTTGAGGCGGTAGAAGGTAAGAGTTTCATTGCTGTAATGGAATTAAGCGAACTGTAAGCTGGCGGATTAAGGATTTCGAAGGAAACTTTATCAAGAGATTTTTCAAGACTCTTATTTCATCCACCGCGAAATAGTATGTATTTGCCAGTGCTGGTGTTTCAGTTTTCCTGTGGGATTTTACCTGGGTAAATGCCGGTACGTAAGTTGAAAACTTTGTGGGATTCTTGTTCCCGCCCATATCCCGACTGCTGACAGCGCTGTAAACATTTCTGCAAATTGAATGTAGCAACATCATCCTGCAGCTGTTTACTGTGCCTCGAGGACAGCCGCTTCGGATTCAAAGGAACTCGGCTTCTTAAGGAGCCCAAGAAACTATTATGAAAGTTTTGTGGTTACCAGGGAATGTGTGCCAAAGCCATTGTTCCGCTTAAGCCATAAAAGGCGAGTTTCTTACCAAAATTCCTTTAAAAGTCGCAAGTATGATGCAAACATTGATTTCCTAGAAATCGAACTTTCAGATGTCGGAAATATGCCACCTGTTGGAGTTTTAACAACCTCAGCATGTCTGGGTTCCAAGGCTCCTTATTCCGATCCCACTTCTTTGGGTGAAGTAGAGGGATATGGAGTGCATGCAAATCCCAAACAAATGAGTTTATGGAAATATTCGACGTTTTCCCGGGCATTCGGCTTTTCAATTGTGATTACAAAAATTGTTTCGCTCTCAAGTGCTCCTGGCATACATGTGGGTGAATTTTTTCCCCATATATCATACGATAAGGCTTTTCAGCTTCTAAGCCTTTATCCTTTTTTTTTGCAACCAGTGCTTTTTTAGGAGTGGCGGCCGTTTTAAGAGCGAAAAATATGCTCTATTGTCATTAGCTATACCTTTATTTTGAGCAAAATCCTTTATAAAAGTTTTTCATATGTTTTCAACTCGATTACCACTAGCAGTCAAAAGTCAGATTGTTCTACAAGATCGCAATTTATTATAAAACTAAATATGACTTGCCACCTTGACATTAAAAAAATGTATTACCTATTATAGGTACTTATATACTGTATATGTAGTGTAAAGTTATAACAATAATTTAAATAACATATTTATTAAAAAATTCGAATAATTAAATTCTTAGTTTAAATTCACCCAAAATTTCCGTGTACAATGCGGATAAGTGGTCCCTACTTTGCATTTTTTTTAAAATAAAGTTTCTAGGTTCTTTTAGATAAAAAACTGCGGTCACCCTACTCTTCCCTACTATTAATACATACCTACTCCTACATACAATACATGTATATGTATAAGTAAAAATATGTATTAAACTTAAAATTGTATTGAATTTGCTTGTCTTTAAAATCGACTAAATTAGCTTCATTTACGGTGGGTTATCTTTTTTGGTAATTAGTTTCACGCGTTGTTTTCCTTGTATCATTATAATAATTTATGGAATTGTGAAGCAAAAGTTTTTCCAAATTAGTAATTTGCTCATTGTACCTTTTGGCAATCTATAAACTGTTTCAAATTCAATTGAATTTGTGTTCAATCAGCTTTAAATGGTAGCCCATTTATTTTCTGAATCCAGCGGGCGTGTGGAGAGCCCATAAAACTTACATATTTATAAATATTACATTTGTAACTAACACCAATTACGAAATATGCAAAATAATGCATCATAATTTCGCAACATACACCGAAAGGACCTTGGGATTTACGGAAGCAAATAAAATCCTCGGTTATTTGGATATATGGAAAATGCGGTTTGAAATGTAATTTTGTCAGTGCTCCTATTTGAGGGGATGTGGGGTCGGTTTACAATCTCTGTATGACAGACAATTTAGACAATGAGAGGAATGCTTTATTTGAAAAGATACGGCAATTTATATTTTATTTATGCGGGTGGGCTTTGTGGTTTAGCTTTGATGCAAATATGCTAATACGCAGGAACAAATTGTTCCGGTGTAAACTGCATAATTTACTCAGTTAGATGCCACACGAGGAAATTATTAATTAGAGCATCAATTTGATTTCATATTACGGGGAACAATGCACCAGATATTAGCCGGTGGGACGACAATGTCCTGAAAAGTTAATTGACAACATATGTTTGCTCAGCTGCATAATCACATTTCATGCAGATTAGCATCGGTTCGCTTTGTTGAATACCAGTGATGAAAAAATAAATAAATAAGTATATTTATAAGGAAATTTGTGTTAAGAAAAAATATTAGGATAATTTCATGATGAGTTTAAACTTTATTAGATTTTACGGACTTTAGTGCTTGTTTACGCTTTTCGTATCCTTCTTCACTAAACAATTTATGTTAAAATAAAGATATGCAAAATAAATTCAGAAAATCAGAGGTAGCCGGGGTACACCAAATACCAAGCAAAGTAAATTTCTAGACGATCGTTTTAATTATTGCATTGCTTTTTCTACTATCTGGTAGTCTTGTAATGAAGTTTAAGTAGATATAAATATTTTACTCACAATTTCTAAATTGTCGACGTACCTACCTATATTTAAGAAGCTGTGCAAGCACATCTTATGGAGATTTTGTATTAATCCTTTTACAGTATATTTAAATTTTCTGAAGGCAATATTTTGTTGGAATTATTTATGGCTTACCTTCAACATCGACTTCAACTTTTTATTGAACACTCAATGGCTGGAATCAGTATGCTTTTGCAAAATTAAAATTTCCGGGTCATTAAAGAGGAAGCCTTTTGCCACATCACTGCACTCAGAACGACGTTTAAAGGACTCGTTAGAACTTCAAGGAGTTTGATACCCGTTGGCCAGGTGAACGGGGAAAAATGTATGTATATTGTAGATATTCGAAATATTTTTCCTATAGAAAAGCGATTTAAATATTCAATGCCATGTGAACGTAGAACGAGAAAATTCGTTCAATAGGGAATTTCTATAACTAAGAAAATCTGTTTCAGGACCTCCTTGAATTTTACCAATAATCAATTATGTAAAATTCTTTTTAAGTGGCGAGAAGTTTGCTTAACTTTGAGAGTGCTTTTTTTTACGTCCTTCAACTTAGCACTACCACTTTATAAAATCACAATTCTAGTTGGTGGATTAATTGTCGTAAATTTGTCGTGGAAGAAAAAATTTTGTCGCGCTTCATTTTTTAAAAATAACCCCTGGTAGTGCTAACTTGACATTCAAGTTAGCACTACCACCAACTATTATTTATACAATCACAATTCTAGTTGGTGGATTAATTGTCGTAAATATGTCGTAAATTTGTCGTGCAAGAAAAAATTTTGTCGCTCTTCATTTTTTTAAAATAACCCCTGGTAGTGCTAACTTGATATTCAAGTTAGCACTACCACCAACTTTTATTTTACAAAATCACAATTCTAGTTGGTGGATTAATTGTCGTAAATATGTTGTAAATTTGTCGTGAAAGAAAAAATTGTGTCGCCGTTCATATTTCAAAAAAAAACCCCTGGTATTGCTAACTTGATATTCAAGTTAGCGCTATCACCAACTATTCTTTATAAAATCACAATTCTAGTTGGTGGATTAATTGTCGTAAATATGTTGTAAATTTATCGTGCAAAAAAAAATTTTGTCGCGCTTCATTTTTTAAAAATTAAATAAAAAAACATTTTTAAAAAAAGCTTTTATTTAAATGCTCTAAAAAGAAGAAAATAAAATTTTCCTTTAAAATTTTAACTATCAACTTATAACCTCATTATACACAATTTATATGATCATAAAAGCTTGTCGCGAGGTACCTCTAAGTATATAGATGTAGATCCCTATAGGTACTTACGCAAACCTCGTACCTTTGTATTGTCACCGAAGTTATACATGTTCGCCAAATTTCATTGAGTTTGGTAAAGTCTAAGTATAAAAATTTTGCATTGCAAGATTTGACGACACGTAGTGTAAGTTAATAAAATGAATTTAATGAATATAAAGATTCGAGCGGCTAAAAAGTAAAGTAGCATGCAGTCAACAGTTGAAAAAATAAACTTTTTGCTCAACTGATTCTAATATTTTTTAAGAAATTTATTTTTGAAAGCCAATATGGTTAAGGTAAATAGAACAGTGTACATCGTTTCAACACAAAAGCTCTTTCCATTTTCTTACAACAAAGTTCCAAATATTACCTTTTTTTGACCGTCTGAACCCAGGCGACCCCAATAGTAAAATGGTAACTTATACTATATGATTTTCTTTGAAAAGAAATCTTATTAACAAAAACGCTTATTCTACTGTGAATGGTTTTCGTTTGGACGTTGGTTTTTGGGACACCTTATATAAAAAAATAAATCGATTTTTCAGTTTTTTAATCAATACTGCACTACTATTACTCTTGAATGAAAAATTGCTAAAACTTTTTATATGTGTCATATTAATATGATATAGGTACATGTGTATTGCATGTGGGTTTAGCTGTTTAGCTTGTTAATTTTGTTGATTTAATTCGATTTTCTCATACTATATATTATTAGGTATTTAAATTTATAATTGGTTGTCCTATGTCGTCCGCAAAAGGCCCAGTATCTCTTCGATTTAATCAGATTTCAAATCAAAGGACAAACTCCATGCAACTGACAGCAGAAAAAGAAATTAAAGAGACTTATCCAGGAAAAGCTGAAAGGAATAAACAGGAGTCCACCGCCTCGGGTCGGGAAGTTCATGTTTCTCAAACTGGTATCAGAGGGCCACGACTGTTTTTCCGAAATTAAAGTCGCCTCTTGCCTCACCCCGAGGCGCCAAGTGATAAGACGGCTCATTCATTACCAGGGAAGATTGATTATCAACTTTTTGCGGGGGAGGCATCACTCACGTCGCGATAAGTAGCCACCTGCGACAGTCGGTGGCGCAAAAACGAGGAATTTTTCCCATTTCCACAGAGCGCGAAATTTCATTTACAGTGCTTAACACTGCGTTCCGGCGTCTTTAAATGGGAAGAAGCGCTGTCATTTCCGGGAGCTCTGCATATTTTATCAAATTCCACAAGTCCTGCTCCAGCACCAAAGTGGCACTATGAAAGTTGCATGAATAAAATTTCCCCGGATGTCCTGGCAGCCGGTTGTGTATATCATTGGCAACTTTGCAGGAAGCCATGCTTATTGGTCGGAGCGGAACATCTTAGGAATTTCAGGAAAAACTATACTTGGCTGCACATTAAGAAAATGTCACATTTATGAAAGTTTCTCCAGTGCTTACGGAATCCTTGATGGCCAATGGGACCTGTCTGTACGTGCCCAAAATTATTATTCAGCCCAAATTGTTACGCACAAGCTCCAGAAGGAGCTCGGCTGGGAGTTGTTCATCGCAAGGAAGACTAGAGGCAACAGAGGAATAAACAAGCGGGCAAAATGCCTTCGGGACTTGTAGCAGCTGAATTTCTATGGTATTTGAATCCTTGTATGCATTCACATATTATATGTATAATTGAATTACGTGCCAAAACGAGTCCCTGCGACACGTCCTGGGAACGGTGTCGGCCAGGATTTCGGGTTAAACGAATTCGTAGAGCATTAAATACGAGGGAAAGGTAATTACTGCGGTTGTAATAAATCGTCGAAAATAGTTTCACAAGCCTATATAATGTCGATATAAAGGAAGAATGATAGATGGGCAGTAAAAGACTACTTTGAACAGACTTTAAGGATTCGGAAAATAGTCAGGTATACTTTATCAAATTCCTGTCAAATTGGCGCATTGTTCCATTTGTCCACGACAAGAAGCCCTTTCGATCCTTTTATATCGCTTCATCATAATGGCTTATTTATGTATATTCATCAAAAAGAAAAATATTTGTAGCCGCATATACATATGTTACGATCTCCACAAAATAGGATTGGAATGATTTTAAGAACATCTGCTACTTCATATGAGAACAATCTTATTTATCCATTTTTGTCCCAAAAGCAAAGTAGGTATATGTATGTATATAAAAATAGAGAAAAATTGAAAAACAAATTGAAAAATAGGAATTCCACTCTTGGAAGTTTGAAATTTAGGACATATTTACGTTGTAAAAAATTAAATATGAGGAGTACCTACTATATTTCGTTTAAACGTTTTTAACTTAAATTGTAAATTTCTACTATTAATAAAAAGCTCAGACAAACTAGTTAATTTTGGATTAGTAATTTGTTTTTATTTGGAGCCTAAATAGTGTCTCTATTATTTTCTGAAAAGATTAAGAATAAGAAATCTTATAAGTAAACTGTATCAGATCGTGATATATGCTTCTTAATATTTAAAATTTACAAAATATGCAAAAAGCTTACTTTATCGAATAATATAATTACGATAAAATACATTAGCACCATAAACACAAGAGAATTAGTATTAAACCCTTTTAATGAACATGTCAACAGGGCTAGAACGTGCCTCCCAGAAGTTGTCTTGCAGAAGAGGCTATGATTTACAAGTTCAGAACAAGGAATCCATTAATTAAGAAGGAAGCCTCGTTTAATAAAGTTAACTGAAGCATCAAACTACTCCAATTTTGTATATGTGCAAAGGATACACCCCCGAAAACTCATCAACAAAAAGATCCTCACAAGGCAACCAAGTCGCGGGAGGTGGAAGGATGAAAGCATTAAAAGTTCGACAGTTCCTCACAAGGACTCGTTGTTAAGGGAAACTTTTCGGGAAGAGACCGTCATAATAAGTTGCACTCATTTTGTCAGTCAAATGAATTTATTTTGAGGAGAAAAATTATACACATGGGTGGGTGGCTTGTTGGCAAAAAGAAAAGTAGTCTCCGAGGCAACAATGCCGGAGGAAAAACTTACGGAAAAAGACAAAGTTCTTGCCGTCTTTTGAGCGGGCTTATTAGCACAAAATTAGGCTGAATTTTTATTGGTGCTTCTATAGCAGCGGCGTACATTAGCAGTGCTCGTTAGCAATTAGGGTAATGGCCCATCTGAGAGGATAACGCCTTGCGCTTAAAAGTTGCAAAAACCAGAACTTTCTTATGTAGGTACTTTTATTTTTATTCATGTTTTTTAGCTTTAAGTGAGTTGGGATTTTAAGAACAATAGGGTAGATAACTACTTTGTTCCGACGCACCTAGAGTGCAAGGGCTTTTCAGACGGAAACAATTCGAAAAAAGTTGTGGTGTTCTGGTTGAACAAAAATGTTGAAATTAGTAATTTGATTTACGTAAAATTGCGTATAGCTAGTTCTTAAAACTGACTCTTGTCTGTCTTCATTATATTCCCATGCGACAGTATTTTTATTCTGGGTTTTGGAACAGGGTTAAATATGCTCTCTCATAAATTAATAATGAGTTTGCCTTCGTTCGTTTTTTGCTGGGAAAACCTTAGTTTGTGGCTTAACCTAAATCCGTTAAATCAACTTTTTCCTTCGAAAAATAATTGGTAGAAAGCTCACAGATCATTGCGTTTACGAATCGAAGGGAGGTACGCTATAAGTAGCAGACGGGGGCACCATAAACACCTCCATTCATCCATTTTCTGGTGGTACCAGAAGAACTAGTTTCATGCCGTTTATCGTGCCTCACCCATTCTAGCCCTATAAATTACTCCTCCTCCGCTATAAATTCAAGATGAACTCAATTCGTAAAAGCCACATTGCGAGGCTCTTCAATTTGCGCCCTGTTCCGCAGAGAGTGAGCAAAACAAATATCCTTTTTTTGGAGGATTTTAATGAAGGGCGCTGGGGACGCATGGAACCTTGGGGGCTGTCATGGTAAGTGAATAAAATAAACGAAAAATGGAGAGTCGGGGTCGCAAGAGCTCTTAAAACAAGGTCCCAGTCGAGTGAGGCAGGTATTTACATAGGGCTTAATTTTTTTTCGCGGTGGTGGAATTTTTTTTATTTCAAAGTTTTGTATGCAACTCGTACCTACTGAGGGCGGAGGAAGGGAAAACGAAATTATGCGGTTACTAGTCTCAAGGCACCTTCGTGATACTGATTGCAAGCCACCCACATAGTTGGCGGTGACGAAAATTGCTGCTATTCATCCAGGTCGCGAAAAACGCGAGGGCGGAGGGTATCATTTAATTTGTCATTACTCTAAACCATGAACTCCTGCGGAGTATCTGTAATAAGTATCTCGAGCGAGTATATTTACGAGTGCCGGGCCCCATGTCCTGGGCGGTGCCCCGTGACGTCGGTGGGGCGCTGTGCCAGCGGAATATAAGCCCCTATCTGCACCCGGCCAGTGCCACTCCACTCAATAATCATAAATGCAAAGTGGTGAGACATTTTCTGGGGAAATGAATAGCTGATGAAATGATTACGATTCGTATTTCGCCGGTGAATACTTTTCGCAGGCAACTCTCTAGCCGCAGCTGGCCTCTGAGAGAAGAAAATGAAAAAATGATGAAAATTTAAATTTCAACAAAAACCACGAGATTTTACGTTGATCCACGGCACGGCCACGAGATTCTCTCGCGGCCTGTTTCCAAGGGAGATTTCACGTAATCATCCGGAATGGAATTTCCTCTGTTGCCCGCTGGAATTTCAACAGCCGGTGGCCACTTAGTTGTCGCTCCCACAGGAACTGGATAGGATTGAAAGCACTTTTTTAATAACGCGGAAATTTGTTAATTAAGATATTTCGCGGTCATCCACATTGATATGAATCTCTTTCGGAAAACACACCAACGTACAATTAATGTTCGTTCATCACGCAAACAAGTTCCCTGATTAATTGTTCCGATTTTTCAAAGTTCTCGAGTTCATTTGTCATAGAACTCACGACGAAATGGGGAAATATATATCATCAAGATACAAGGAAAACTGGGCGCAGATTAAGGACCCTAATTTCTCGCACAATATCTGATTGATCGCGAACAGATTTCGAGGAACAGTTATTGAAACCTGCCTATTCGTTCGTCTTGCGGAAAATGTCTTATTGACAAATTCGTAGCTTATTGTAACTTGGAAATAGTGTACTTTGGTTTGTAGACTGGCGTCGTTACAGATAATATTCTATTTATGTGTACGAATTGAATTTATTTAGGGATATGTGGGATAAAAGATAAACTTAACGTGAAAAAATGGACTGATTTGATTTCAAAATGAAATTATAATGAATTAGTTTGTTTTCGGCAGCTTAACCTGCACCTAATTAAGTTCTTTTTCAAAATCCAAATACAGTGGAAGTATATAGTATATGCATTTGCTTAAAACATAAAAGCAATTAAAGTATATGACGATGAAACATAACTTATACCTACCTATCTTATCCAAAATTTAACAATATTAAGTACTTCAAGAAATATGAGTATAGGTATAATATAAAATCAAACAATGAAAAAGAAGCGGAAATAAATATAAAGGCATTTCATGTACTCCATTTTTATGTTATCGTAAATGATAGTAACATTATTAGTTTACTGGAAAATAAAGTTTGCGTGTTTTCAGCTTCGTCAGTTTCGCCTATTAATCGAAATTTTAAGTTAACTAGCCTCTTTTCCTTTATGTTTATGTTTATAATTCTTAAAATTACGAAATTTCCGGCACACAAGATTGCTCGATAAACGCAATAGAACTTTAAAAATTTATATAGGTACCTCTGACGTGGATTTTGGTTGTCAAATGATAACTAATTAATTTTTTCATATAATCTAAATACATATGTAGGAGTTGGAGTTTGTCCTCTGCTATCAATATTTACTTCTGCTTTTCCGTGACTCAGACGGATTTTATCCAAGCGCTTTTCAATACACTGAAAGCGTGTGCAGTTACAGAGTTAATTAATTTTCTCGGGAATCTTTCTAAAGCCTCTGCAGCTTCAATCGCCTTTTGAAATTTATTTGCTACAGAAACAAATACATTCGCCATTTGGAGCTTTATTTGCAGGGTGCAGATATGATTCCGCACTTCGATGCGAACGTGATCGAGAACTCAATTTAGTTCTCGTACTGCTGTGCCCTCTGATGCTTGATGAAAGGTCCGAAGGCAAAATTAGTTGCCAAAATTCAAAGTAGAATCTAGCTCTACTATCGAAATGGCTAATTGCTTGCATGAAGCTAGCTTCAGTTTGCAATTTTGATTGCTCCATTGAAGCAGAGTTGATGAGAAATCTCCGAATTATTATTCAGCCCTTGCTGAGCCAATTTTTATGGGATTTTAATTAAAAACTACTGACTCCGCATGGATCGCAGGGTGTAAAAAATGCCTAAATGCAGCAACCGAGAATTATTTCATTAATGGTCAAAGTATGGTAAATTGCGGGAGATAGGACATCAAAACCAGAAAACATGAACCGACATCACGCTGGGTAATGGATAAAATTCGCGGATAAAATTGGGAATTGAAATAAACATATTCACCTAAACGCTTTTTTCACACTATGAACAACCCGCTTGAACTTTGTCATTCATTTTAATATTAAAACCCATAGTAGTGGGAATTGGATAAATATTCTGTTAATGGCCCTGTGCTTATAAATATTGAAAATTGCCCCGCAGAAATGTGATTGGCAATGTTTTCGACGACGTCTGACTTCCGATAAACCTCCGGACGACTACATGAGCATCTGCCTCCGCTTTGATTCTACCATAACGCGGATCGGGTGAAAATTGCATTGATGAATTAATCGAACACCCCGTAAATAATTCTGATCTTCCCAACCCTCCCAGGTCCTCCGGGGAGCAGCGACTACCAAACATGCGTCCGGATTCTGATGGATTTATAGTCTGATAGATAGGAATCCTTAAAGCAGGATAATGAGCGAAGGTGACCCGGTGGTTATTTTTCTTCTTTATGGTGTTTACGATTCGCTGCGAGGGTCCGCTCGGGATGGAGTAATTTCTCAAGATACTTATCTTTATAGAGCCTTTTGGGCTTTAACCGGATCTTGAGATCCTTACTTGTCCCCCTATCTGGCCAGGAAGCTATCAGATTTTATTGCAGGACAATTTCACAATATGTCTGACTTGTTAATATCTGTTAAATTTAATAGACGACTGCGGAAAGAGACCTTTTAGAAAGTTGTTGGTCGCGGACACGTTCATTTAGTCTGGCTATTTGTAATATTAATTGTTCCTGTGATAAATTTATAGGGTGCTGCCGCGTCGCCGGTGAATTTTATATGACTTACAAATTGTGAGTGATTGGCTTCGTCTCTAACGAAGCCGATAGTGACTGAAATTTGTTATTTTATTGTTATTTCACATACCTAAACACGAGGGTTTTATATGAAGTTCGCATAATTTAAGGTTTAAGTTTAAAATTTCATCTGAATTATTTATTTATTTATTTATTTATGAATTCGCTTAATACCTATACCAGCTACATAAAAACTGAAGACTTAAACTAAATTGAACTTATGAGCTACGGGACCAGAAGAAGGGTAAACTAAGCTAGGGAGAGGGAAAGTGGACTACATTTGAATGTCTATGAGGTTCAAGAGGGGCATATTTCGAACTTCCCCGTTGATCCTTATTTATAGAAAGCAAACGGAACTAAGGGATTTCGTTCACGAGCTCGTAAAATCTATCACAAATGGAAAATATGGAGAATTTTAGGTTAGGTAGGTACCTACCCCATATTTTTAGCGAAAATTATATTCTAGCAACAAATAATTTAATGCCGTATCCATGTAAATGCGGTCTTGTACGTACTTAGATGACGATATCTACACACAAAAAATCTCACTTTCGTTATTTTTTATAATTTATAAAAAAAAATCGAAGACATGATATATAATCACTTTTGTCTCATGTCATAATGGATTGTCAAGATTATTTCTTAATGATTTTTCAAAACTGGTTGAACTGAAAATACGGTCAAAAAATTTCCAAAACTTTGATAAGATAGGCACTATAATTACTGAAGAATGAAATCGTACATATTTATTGTTTTGAAATATAATGTACCGCAAAACACGTATAACATGTACTTACAACCTACATAAAAATGTCCAAATTTCATTCAATACACACCCAATTTGAACATATACAGAAGAATGTTGATAACCTAATGCCTCATCTTTAATTAAAAACGTAAACAATTTTTAATTGATCATAAGATGATTAGCAAACAATATTTTACATCCCTTGTAATTCAAAAACAAAATCCTCAACACTTTCTTTTGCTTAAACGGTCCTATTTATTAAATTATAACGATTTCCTTTACCCCAAAGTGTCAAAGTGTCCAAAGCTATGGTATTAAAGACTCTTCAACCCTCCAAAGGTTCTCTAGAATGTCGCCTCTCTAACTTATGGCGGTGGCACTGGGCGATAGCTGAAACATACCAAAGAAGAGCACCACTTTGAGAGGTCTAATTAAAATGGGTTGGAGTTTTTATTTGTCGACTTCTACTCCGTAAAACTTTAGAGATTAAATTTTGATTCTTTTCCGTTTCTTTTTATTTCGGCCCCGGGGAGTAAAAGTGCTTTTGTAGCAAAATAGGACAGCAAAGTCAGGCAAAACCTATTAAAGCATATTTTTTTTCGCCCTAACAAGGGTAGGGACTTAATTTGAAATATATTCGCCGAGAATTGCGATTTATATCTTTTGCGTGAATATTTTTTAAAAATTTTTTTTTTAAATTCTTTTTATTTTGTGGATCCGACCAGAGCATCCCTTCATTAAAATCACACAGGCCGGGGGATTTTTGTTCCTGTGAGCACCCTCCCTTGATACTTCCGCTCCAGCGAATCTCATTAAATCCCATTAATGCATCCCCACCATGCTTTGCCTGATTTTGCCAGCTTTCTGGCACACTCCTGCACTATCTGGCACTGCCAGGGCTGAGGTCATTATATAACGCTTAGAACGTAAACAGAAAAATTCCTCTAAATGGCAAACACTAATGGGGTTAAAAGTGTTCCACTGATTACTCCTGCACAATCCGATTGTATCATCCTGCGTGGGGCGGGTGCGCCGCTTTAAGGGCTTAAGTGGAACAGACGTTCTAAATGAGTTCAGTAATCTTTAATGCGGGGATGCAGTGCTTTCCGGCCGATTCCCACATTAAAAGAAAAAGTGGAAAACTTTTGGGCTCGTAAAATTTCTCCTCTTTCCTCTATGGATGCCCGCCCTTATGTTCGTTCCCATTCATCTTTCGAATCAACAAATTTCGCCGCACTGTGAGAATTTGTAACCCCCCGCCAGTGGTAATCCCCGGCATTAGAGTGCATTTTTATGTCAGCGAAAGTTACATTTTAAAACAATCAGCTAACCCGTCTTTGTCTTCATGGCGCGTACAAGGACATTAAAATCTATTTGATAGCTAGGGAAAAATATAGGAAATGCAAATTTTCTTTGAATTTTCGCGGATTGCTAAAACTCTTTCATTGCATCCTGGTCCTTGGTGACCCTAACTTGTCCCGCATTAAACTTTAACCGACGTCATTATTATCCCATGTTAATGAGGACAATTTGGGATCAACATCATTGTCGTTAAATATAAAATCTAAGAAGCTGTGGTTATCCGGACTGGACTGAAAAACAAATATAAAAAAACCATATATTTCAAGTAAGGTGATTTGCTTTTAGGTGAAAATCTACAAAACCAAAAAAACTATCTAAACTTGATTCGGGAAATTCCATTTTTATTATTATTATGCCAATTAAAATGCTCAAAAATCCCGCACAATTATGTTAAATTGTTATGAACCAATTTCTGATATAGGGTAAGGGTGCCTAATATGAGATAGTCGCCAAATATGAGATAGTTAGGTTTTGGCGAAACTAATCGCCGCAGCCATTTGGCGCTACTGTCGCTAGAAGCCACGTGGCAAAAGATCGAAACGTGTGTTAGTGCTTCCCAGTCCGAGGCGAAGTTAGGTTATGTACGCGCAGATTTTCACGAAACCCCAAAACCAAATTTTTGTCATCAAATTTTGCAAGGTATTTTACAACCGTATTAATTACACTAAATGATTTTAATTTACAGTCATTGTGTCAATTAAAACATGAATTTTACGATACATTTGCAGTTTTGTTGCATTTTCTTTACTAAGAAATAATAGGCAGCCATTTTGTTGAATATAGATGTTTCCCTAATATGAGACACACGGGGGCTCCTAAAATGAGAGGAGAAAAATGGGCTAAATGTCAAGGCTGTTTCAAGTGGGAGTCATGAGGATTGTGGAGAAGTAACGACAGATCGATTTTTGTATTATTTGTGTTTAAATATCTAAGATTTCGAATAAAAGTTTGATTATGATGAGTCTAATATAAATTATACCTATGTACGTTACATAAATATATTAAGTCGTACTTAAACCTATTTATTTAGGAGTGTGATATTGTTAATTAGAGAATATAGCCAATAAAAAGTTTAATTTAAATTGATTTCTTTCTTTTTCTCTAAATCTCATATTAGCAACCCTCAGTATCTCATAATAGGAGACCATTTGCCTGAGACGTAATTTCTGAACTTTTTAATATTTTTTGATATAATAAAAAATGTATTATACTTAGAACTAAACGGTCTCTCATATATAAACTTCATTAAATACCCTATCGAATATTGCAATTTTCATAGTGATTAGTGCAATAATTTATGTTTTATGGCCAAAAATAAAAATGGTATCGCATATTAGGCACCCTTACCCTACATATTTCGTTCAATTTTTATTTGTTTTTATAAAAAAGTCCCTAG
Organism: Machimus atricapillus; assembly: GCA_933228815.1. Classification (NCBI taxonomy): domain Eukaryota; kingdom Metazoa; phylum Arthropoda; class Insecta; order Diptera; family Asilidae; genus Machimus; species Machimus atricapillus. The sequence goes on along the minus strand of OW121788.1, from coordinate 27,265,248 downwards.
CACTAATCCACTGGGGTATCAACGAAGAACAGAGATAGAAATGAAAATTATTATTGGTACTTTTATCTAACCTTCATATTTCACGTATGTACGTACATATATGCCAACATAATATAAAAGTTGCAGCACCAATTGCCGTAGCCATCTGTTGGTCTTCGTTAAACTGTTGTAACAGTTGATTTTAATTTGATTTTTGTGCTATTACTTTTGCCGAATTTGGGTTTTTTTTTCAAAACAAATCAATTTAATATGAAGAAAAATGTGTCATGCATTTCATTGCATTAATTGGGGTTGCGCCATATTCATTTGAATATGAGAATAAATTGTAATTAAGTTGTCTGCCTGTGGGATTGATTTTATTTTTAAAGTGAATTTTTGTACAGCAGTCTAGTGTCTATGTCAGTGAGGTAAATTATCTAATACCATTTAAAATGAACTAAAAATATTTTTCTTTTCATTTAAAACTGAAGGTGAAATGCATAAAATTGTGTCAAGTAAGAAAATCATCTGCAAAAGCTACTTCAATAGGTGTATCAAGGGAGGAAAATTATCTATTCGTGAAATTATCTACACTATACATTAATGACAATTTGAATTATCATTTATACAAGACATTTGATGTGTATGATAAATGTTCTATAACAATAGGAATCAAATTTGTTTGAATTTCTAGTGTGGTGGAAAAAGTAGCTAAATAACCATTTAGCGCTGATAGCGATTTCTTCGCGATTAGCTGTGATGTGATTAGCAAAATAAGCCCAATTGTCTTGAGTAGATAAATCGGCGTTTTAACTTTCCTGAAATCACTTGTTTTGCACGAGGACACTATTTTCGTATCATATTGTATTGTGTTCTTTATTTGCCCGTGTAAACGCAGCATTGATCATTGATTTTGAATTTAATTTCAATTAGTTGAATATGTACATACAATGTATGAAACGAATTGCAATTTCAATCATTTCCCTATCCTATTCGGAGAAGGAATATCCATAAAAAGTAATTCGTTCACCTTTTTAGCATATTTTAAATAACTGGGAGCCATTGTGGGTGAGAAGTCACACTACTCTAGGAGCGGAAAAAGAATACCTTCCAGAAAAGTGAATCAAATTGAACTCGTTGGCACGCCCTCGGAATGCATCAGTAAACAGTGTGGTCCCCGGTGGATTTTCGGTCGCTCCATCAATAAAACTATGAATACTTCCTTTCCGGAGCAGCAGTGATTTTCTAGCGATAAAGCCCGATTTGGGAGTACATTCCTGGAGGAATCGGGAATCAGCCAAAGATCGAAGCATTTATTCCGAACACGGTTAACATTTCCGTCAATTCAATGTTTTTTTTTCTTTCTTGCTTTCTAGGGCAAGGAAATCCATTCAAATTTCCTCGTACTTTTCCGGTGAATAAAATTCAATTTATTCTCGGCGATCTTTGTAGAAAATTTCAAATGTTCCCCCCGGTTTGCCAAACTCCACCTTTTATTTTGAAAGCAATGAGCGGAAGGGCAAAACAGTCGAATAGAAAAATGGTTTGTGACGGGAAACACAGTCAGTTGGATTACCATGTCGAGATGGCTTCGTCCGGCAGGGCGCTCGCGCAGGAAGGGCAGGATAAAGGGCAAAATATGAAATGAAATCAGATTTCGATTGAGTTATTTTTATTGTTTTCCTTCTTTGTTCTTCCGCATGTGGATCTGGATCATGGCAGCCCTTCGGGGGAAAGCTGAATTTTAAAATTTTTCGGACGGCTCTGTAGAGCTTAGCGAAAAAATCTAGCTGCCAAAATACGCGTTCACAGTCAATAGTTCTGCGGAACGATTCCTCTCCGGTGTTCATTTCACAATCGGCTGTCAGGTTTAGGACATCTTTTACATTTTTTTTGGCGTTCATCTCTGCATTCCAATAAATGCTGCGGCCTAAGGCGATTAACAATTTGTTGGGAATAGTTAAAAAAGTTGAATTCATCTATCACTGAGGGAAAAATACACCTTAAAGCGATTTCCCCCATGTATTCACCCAAAAATGCAGAAACGAAAAAATCCGCTTTAAAAATTTACCAATTAATTAATAGAAATAAACAAAAATAAAAGCATAAACACAAGTCATTTTGATATTATACGAGAATAAAATTTTTAAAGTAACCGCATCTTCTTGATGCAAACAATTTTACTTAAAAAAATAGAAAGATCAAGACCATAAAAAACTTTAAAATTCTACGTTAATAGTTACAATCCAAACATCCTTAAATCTCAGTAGATAAAGTCTAGGCAAAAATCTTAACTATAATTGTGAATAGAATAGAATCAGTCAAGTTTTTCGCTTAGGGGAAGGTGGGGTTAAATGTACCTAAATGCCAATGTTTCAATAGACAAAATGTCCATTGCCATTCTATTGCTAAGTAAAATATATATACATATTTTATTTTAAAACATACATACATATGTACTCCTTAACATTTTGACATTGATTTAATAATTATATTATTACTCTAATACTTTTGTTTTTTGTATTTCTATCTTAGGAACAGAATTTTTACAAAAACGACTATTTGCTAAGGAAGTTTTAATAACGCGCATTTTTAATTATTTTAATCCCGAATGAAATAACAATAGTTATTCAATACTTCATCAGATATAACAATATGTTATTCTAAATCTTAAGGCAATTTGTTTTTTTAATTCTACCTTCAGGTGCCTGCTCTGGGCCTTCTTCGCCTACATATAACGCACAAGTTCAAAATAATAAGTAAATCCACTTTAATACTTTTAAATTAATGTGAAGTTTTCTCTGATGTTTGTACATAGTTACAAATTCTTCGAGCGTTTCTTTGGTTATGAATTAAGTATATTATTAAGTATGCAAAAGAAACACACTCTATAGAAATTTTAAGTAAGTCTTCGAAATAAATCCGGATAATGAGAATTTGCCAAGAGAATTTGTCAACAGGATCAAAAATCTTAATAATTAGGTACCTATTATTTTTCACAACCTTTAAGCAAAGAAAGTATAGGTACTTATAACATGTTTATACATTTTTTATTTATGTTTTTATGTTCTTTGCGAATTATGTATTAGGTACCTACTATCATTATTTTCGTATACCTACTCATTATGACCATAATGAGTCAAACGCAAATATTTGAATCGTATCTACTTATTCATAACTATATAAGGCTTAGAGTGTTGTAAGCAAGATACTCTGTTACGTTAGAATGAGAAAAATATTAAACCCTTTCAATCTAGCTATTGAGCTAACAAACTCAAGTACAAAACGGTTGAATCGACAGTCAACCTGAAGCAAATTGCCTCGATAGATTTTCGTGTTTGCACCCACGTCAAAAGTTTGGCAGGCAGCGACAAAGGCATCTCACGTATCTATAGTACATATAATCCTTTCGTCAAAAGAGTTGATCGCTTTTAAAACACGCGTCGTGTTCCGCTGATAACGTCGCTATCGAGGCGACTTTCTTGAGAGGTTGCTCGCATTTTTGAGGCCGTTCACTCGGAAGGGCAAGATTGATTGCTAACTAGCCACTTAACACCTTTGTGGGGTCATTTGTCACGTGTTTAGACCCAATTTTATCTCTCTGCTTGAGCTGGTCCGGCTAAGCTCGGTCGATGGGCCTCGCAGACGGAGAGCGTCGGGACGCCCATCAGGTTTCCGCCATATTTCATCAGCGATTATCATAGGTCAGTGGAGGAGGTACGATTTAACGTGACTGGGCACAAGTGGGCCCAAGCAAAAGTGAACTCAAGGGAGAAAGGAGTTATTTAATAGCGTACGAAAAAGGTAGGCGGATCGTGGGCGGTGGCACTCTGCGGTCAATAATTTTGGGCTGCGTGACTTTGATTTTCTCGCCTACGTGCTGAACTTGATTCGACTAGAAATTTTGTATTTGATGGCCACAGGGAAGAGTAAGATTTGCTAGAATACATTAGAAATAATCACTTTTTATTTGCCTTCTACATATATGTGTTATGACTCTTAAATGTTTTTTTTTAGAATGTGTTTTCAGAACCCTATATTAAAGTCACAAAGGCTTAGAATTTTAAGATTATCGAAACGACTGTATGTACGGAGGTAGTCTGAAAAGTTTTGAGTCAGTCGTCAAAATATGTTGGTACTATGATGAATAAATGCTTTGAAAGATGCCTATGAAAATTTCAGCTATTTTTAACGCTCATTTGCTGCCTGCGCCTGCGACAGGCCTGAAATACCTACGCCTACAATATTGGCTCAAAGTTTTATAAACTACGTCTGTTACTCGGGAAAGGTATAATTATTTTTCAAAATAACTATTCAATCATCGCTGACAATCTCCAAAATCCCTGGCTAATAATGTTAAATATTCGAGGAAATACCAAATATTAGCTGCATACAAATTTTAAAAAAAACAATTCAATGTACAAATTTAGCACCCTTTCTGCTTTATCATAACATACATACATATATTAAGACACTCTTCCTTCTTTTAAGAGGAAATAAAAAATGTTTATTCAAGTAAGAAACTGCTATTCTTACTTTTAGAAAGTTTCATATTTCGTTCAGTGTACCTACCTATGAACTTTCATTATGCGCATATTTATTTCAAATGAAACAATAATTACATTAAAAGAATAGTTACAATCAACGATTTTGCGACTGTTTTCATGATTCAAATCGTGAATCGCTAAAACATAAAAAATGTAGGAGGGTTTTCCTAACTATTTTATAGTTTATTTGAAAAAAATACATAGTTAAATATGACCTTAAAATAGTAGATATACTTATAAATGTACATACATATCATAGATTTTGAGGGGGTTGGTCGTTATCAGTTAGCTTTACGTTATGCAATTTAATTATTTCAAATGCATTTCAAAGAGACAATCGGACAGATAAACAAAGTTGAATTAAACGGCTTAAGTGCGCCATTTAAAATCTGGAAGTACAATGGTCATCTAATTTTCCAGAAATCGTTATTCCCTGTCTAATTTTAGAAGTGGGTCAAAATGAGATACTTCCAGGAAAGTCATTCAATGCCAAGTGGCTGCAGCAATAAAACGAAAAATTACACTGGTCCCACTCCAAGCGGAGGAGCAATGAAACAGCATCATGCTCACTCAATTTGTGCCGCAACATTTAACACTCGCTCACGACCCCATTAAATTGACTGCCCGTTTACGGGAAATTTATCGATAATTAACTGCGGGGAGGGGGATGACTACCCCCATCTTGCAGGTAGTTTACTGCGCCAGCAGCAACAGGACACCGTCGGATAGCATCGCATAAAAACAAACCGCACACCGGCAGGCAGGCAACTCGCCGGAACCAAATTAACTGTTGAATAATGAAGGGCACTGCATTGAATTGGCCCACTAAACTTTAATACCGGAAACAATGGCTTAAATAAAAGCGAACCAGCCGCTGCCACCAGAAACATTTTGTAGCAAAAGTAATCCGGAAGCCGGTCACTCCGGAGGACTGCAGCAAAGCCACCCGGACACGGGCTTAGCGCAAACCTTTCCCAAATCCCAGGGACGGATGAAGGGAGAAGAGCTATGGCTGTGTTTGTGCGGCTTGAAACAATACCATGAATTTCTAATGGACAGTATACGCCACTAAATTTACACCTCTCCGGATCATATTATCATACCTTTCTATATACCCCCCTTGTTGCGAACGGCCTCTGTCCACATCAAAATTGAACAACATAACCTATAAACGGAGGAATACTTTGACGCTATACCCTGGCCTACGTCCCCGTGGGTGGTTCCGGGAACCGCAAGTGGGTCGGCAGGTCCGTGTTTGGACTGGGAGGAGCGACGTGGTCGTCTTACGACACAATCGGGACACTTTTATCTCATGAATAAATAAAAAGTCTCCCAGAAACAACAGCCCTAGTTTAGCTGGCGGTCTCTTCACTTAACTGAATTTATTTCCATATGTAAACACATTCCCCGAGTTATCACAGGACCAAAGCAGCAAGGATAATTCTCTCTGGGGAAACGAGCAATTTAAATTTTCATATTCGTTGCTTCGGGTTGTTCTGGGGCAAGCGACAATTGTGATGATGTCTGTCCAATTTATTGCTGTCTTGCAACAACTGTTGCGACAGGTGTGCAGTTCACCTTATAGCACACCTAGCTTGGTGGATGTTTTTAATTTAAATTTTTTGTTGTACGTATCAAAGTCCCTGATTATTTACTCTATGTTTTAGCATAACATTGCTAGTCCACTTCGCGCTCGTAATTAAAATCTAATGAGAATTTATTAATTAATTAAAATTTGATGTGAATTGTCTGTATACGTTGAGCAGAGAACAATACTTACAAGCGGGGTTTCATTTTAATATAATAAAAGGACATTCATATAATTTTTATAGAGGCACTGTTGGATCGCAAGAATCCAAGGAGATTTATTCACTTCGCTGACTGTTGTTAATTACAATTATTTCTCTTGTCAAAGGTAATTGCAAAAATATTCATCTCACAGCTCAGTGAATAAGTTCAATCATCAGCTTTAGTTGCAGAAATAATAATCCTTATATTATTTCTTGATTAAATATTGCCTTTTATTTATCTTACTACACAGGGTAAACACATTTCAGTAATGACTGGCCATTCTTTTCTATTTCTTCCAAAGATTATGAAGTCACTGTAAATTCTAAATTACTTCCCGATTTTAAGCAAATAGAGAAAAAGGTCAACTGCTCAAACACTCAGAACAGAAAAACAACGTCATAAAATCAATAATAACAAAACTACATCAACAATTTTTAAATATAATTTAGCGCTAATTCTGACATATGTATATCAATTTAATAACGTTTTGTTTTTAATCATGAAAAATAGTAAGTTCCTTTAAATAAAAACATCTTATCAAAGTGAATACAATTTCACTTCAAAGTTCATCGTATGCAAATTTAAAAGGCGACTTCTCTGCTTTTATCTTCTACTGTACGACAAAAGGCATCCCCAAGAGATTTATTGTCTACCCTAATAACACTCAACACCTTTTGGTTCAAGAAATTGTTTCATTGACTGCTTTTCATTGTACAATTTGCTTTTAATGCACCAATAAAAATCTAAGTGTTTCAGTTTAAAAGCCATTTACTATTCAATTTTTTAAAATATGTGGTTGATATTTTCTTCTGTCGCTCAAAATCTCATAATAAAAGTTACGATTTATTATCTCAGCATATCTGCCCTTATATGTAGGTATACATACATATAATCCATTAATAAGATATTTCTTGAAAGTGTGTAGCAGACCGTAAAGCTACCATAAATTTAAATCCTATAATAGCCCGCAGGTGTGAAAACTGCAAAAGCTGCATATTTGCACCTTTATTTTCATAAAAGGCTATGAGAGTTTTTATTACTACAACGCCGAACTTAATTTTATAAGGAAGTTTATTATTTCTGCAACCTTAGTAGTAGTAGTAGTAGTAGTAGATTGGATCTACCATAAAATATTTTATGAATGAAGCTAAATAAATAAATAAATAGCATTATGCAAAATATGTAAATCGTGGCTGTGATGGAAAAAATCGATCATAACTCGAGCAGATTTTGACGAGGCCAACCGATTTGAGTCCAGTGAAAAGAGCTGTTATTGGACTAAAAATTTATTTCAATAACTTAAAGTGTAATAAGTCAAATAAGTGAAAAAATGTGAAAGAATTTAAGTTATTTTTAAAATGAACGAGGATTTTCTCGTGTCCTCATATTGCTCCGTCATAATATTTTGTATACTTCTGTATTTACATAGATTTTTTTATTGCGTTCTGATGTGCAGTATACGCATGCATATGGTTATGAGCCATCCCGCTGAGTTTCCACAAATTGTCTGAAAAAAAATATAGGTACACCTGACTTTTAATAACTTCATATTGCCGTCGATGTAAATATGCAATTAATTTTTACGGAAAGAATTCAATATTGAGATGAAAGTAAATTTTATTTTTATTCCAGGAAAAGTTAGCTTCAATATTTTTTAGTTAGTTTATCAGAGAAATACTTGTTTTTACGGATGTTTCTTGGAAAATGTTTGCATTCCATGTTATTAAAAAATATGGATGACAACTTCTATACACTTCACCATGTCGATTCTATCTATGATTACAATGCACAACGAGTTAAAAGTTCTCCTTATTTTGATCATTGAGTTTTGTTTTGAAGGTATTCCTTAAATTTAATCATCTCAAAAAGTATTGAAGTTGAAACAAGAGCGATCCTGCTGCAGTTGAAAAGCTTTGAAAGAGAAATATCGTAAAAGTTCTCGTCTTAGAAAATTTAATTTATTTTGAGTGCAAATCTTAAACTTTTGAAATTAATTTTTAAGAATCTGGAAGATATGAGAATGAATCGTCCGATAGAAATAAATTCGCAGCTAATTAAAGTGATTGAATTTCTGCCATTTTTGCTCGTTGGAATTTCTGTAACAAGGCGAACATTTTCGTCGATAATTAATTGAGATTTTCACTGGTGAAATAGGGGCTCATTAAATTCTGATGGAACGACGTTAAATTACTGAGATAGGTACATATATATTTTGCTCCTTCGGTCTTTTATGTTGACCATTTCTCACTCAGTAGGAAGATGTCACGAGACAGGAGCAGTTATAAGCGCTTAAGCTCTACGAATTACAAGGTAAATTCCCTTTATGGGACGACAAACAGATGATATAAATAATGTTTTATATAAATAATTCATAGAAGTCGGTCTCATCCGCAGAGGCAATCTTGTGCACATGCAAAGGAGCTACATTCCTGAGGGCGTTTGCCCGCAGTCCCAAATCCTCCAGGTACTGCAGCGTAATATGCAAATGAATTGGAAAATGCTACACGGGCTTTTCTCTAAAATATGGGACTGTGTACATAGCAAACCTTTTGGTTTGTCACTTTACCTCTGATGAATGCTCTACTCCATCGCACCCAGTAGACGTTAGAGGTTGCAGCATTTCAATAGAGTTTGCAATTATTACACTTTTTTTTAATGCTTTCACTTAGAAGTTTCCATGGTAGAATGTGGTATCAAATAACTCGAAGACTCTAAGCCATTTCTATTTTACCTGAATATTTCTGGATATTTACTACATCATAAAGCGAAATTAATGCATCGTAAGATACCCGCAGGCATGTTCTCTGCAGTCGTTGCGCTGGGGAATTAGACGCTATTATTCAGGAGGAAAAACAGCAGACAAACTCCATAGCGACTTGGTAGTAGACAATTTTTAATGCTTGCAGGCGGACAGCATCCTTAATTGCATTAAAACGCAAAAAGAGTTCAATTTACTTAAACGCTTTTAAGATCCTGAACGGTTTTTCTACACTAGCAGGTGTTTCGCGGTTCTTTTTTTTTTGTTGCGACGTCAACCTCTTAATTGATGCCCCAAGACTTTTCTTGTTAATTAAACTTGTCGCTTCCATCGTAACGAGCTACCTGATGATTAATGAGACTGAGCGGAGCTTCATTATCACGGAAGCGATAATTGCCGATAATTTGTCACCAAAGGAGAAAGCTCAGCAGTTTTACGGGTTTTGTAATATGCGAAAGACCGCAATAAAATCGATGTACCTACCTGTCCGCAATTAGGACATTGCTCCTTAATACCAATTTTGTAACCTGCACCATTCATCCGCATTCTGCATACCTGTCACGTGTCGGGAGCATATTGAATTTTGGTCAATTGAGAATCGGTTCAGCCTTAGGATATTGCTGCAGTCGAGTGTGATGGGCTTTTGCTTTGAGCTGTTTGGAGAGGGTAATTATCGGTAGTTTCCGATGGGGGGGATTTTAGCCACATCAATATTGGTGAAACTTAATATCAGCTTTGGGTTTAATTGCGTATTACAAATTTAATTGATCTCTCTTGTAACATAAAATTAACTTTACTTCGATATTTCCGTAGTGTATCAAACTATTTTCGGAATAGTATTTACATGGACTGGATTGGATTTTTGATTTGATCTTAAGTTCTACAAATGGAATTTTTTTTCTAGGAATATCGTATTAACTATCCCAAATTAAAAACAAGCAAATCATACCTACCTATAACTAGTCAATTTTAAAATGTTGCTTCCATGATGACTCACAAAGTTAGAAACTTTAAATAAAATTTCCCCGGTACGTGCAGCGCTCGTTCGTGAAACTTGATCGAAAATCACTGATGTGATTCAAATATTTTTGGTAAAATTTCTTTCAATTTTCTGCATTCACCATGGTCTGCAAAATTGATGTATCGACTGCTTCATTTTGATCGTCTAATAGAAAACTTTGTCGACCGTATGCACGTACATGTGTCTCAGTGTCTAACGAGAAATTCCCTTATGATAAATGAAAATCCAATGAAGGCATCTAGCAAATCGCCATAAATCTCTTAAATGGCTCCAGAAAATTTTCCAGATCTAAAGAGCCTTTTATCATGAGGAGAACCAAACTTTCGACGGGATCCGGTAAATTTCTCTTTCTTCAGACAACGCTCTAGTTGTCAAGTGCACCTTTGACGTCGTATTTTATGAGCCCCGACTCCTAGGGGAACTTATCAAAATTCACCCGTCTGCAGATGTGCACCGAAAGAATAATCTCAGCAATTTTTTCCCGGTCGGGTACTAGGATTGATTGGGAATGTGCGGACAGGCCCTATCATGTAAGCCCTATATTTTAGCTGTTTAGGTCCAGCTCCGGGGATCGTCCTGGCGTGGCTCGCTCAATGGCCGTCTTCATGTAATAGGACCTGGTGGGCTGTGGCCGAAATGAAAACCGAGCAGAAAATTCTCTACAGGTTTTTATTTTTTTTTTCCATAAAATGAGAAACAGGATCTTCCCTAGTTATAGCTAGGTTTTCCCGGCATCCCATTTCAAATAGATAGTCTTCGGACCCGGTTCGGTTGTTTTTGCTGTTATAGTTTTCATTTTGAAGCTAATTCATGCTTCGGGGGAAAACTTTTGAATTTATCCATCGGGAACGTCAGAATATCAGAGAATAGCAGATGATGATGCGTCCAAAGCTGCTTTTCGTTTCTGCTCCGAGCAGGAAGTGAACTTCAAAGGAAGATTTATATCGATTGGAGTGCACCAAGTTCAATTTAATTCCGTAGAAGGGGATGATTCGCTGGAGTTGCATTAAACCGTCACCGATTGCATCAAGGATAGAGAATAAGAGGAGGGAAGAAGTGGACTGAGCTGTTTGTGGTTCACGGAATTAAAAGTTTGATAAAACATCAGGGATATAGGGCTCTGCCACATAGAAAACCCTAGAGGATTTCTATGAGGTTCTTTGTACTTTGAGCTGGCAATGTAATAGGCTCAAAATTGGTTTCCCTTCTTTCTGAGAACGTTCGCTGCAATCTTATTGCCTAGCTAGAAAATAGGTCGTTTTTACAAAAGAGTAAGTCAATATAATAGAAAAACCATAGCCTAATGGATTTTGTAACCAATAATCTTTCAAACCAATTATTCCTTGGGCAAAACTTTTATATACATAAATGATCCACAAGTATCTCTTTTTGCAATTGATTTACATACATTACAAACTAACTTCACTTTTGTTGACTTTGAAACTTTACTAAGCGTAGTTTAAGAGCTGTTTATTTAAATTATGTATAGCTATAGATTAGTTGTTTCTGTTAAAAAGATACCTTTAACTTATGTTTTCAAAATAGCAATAGGTTGTATGAATTGTACTACCTACTAATACCTTTTAATGAAACATGAAACAAAACTTGCATTCAAATGTTCAAATAAATTCATGTACATGGCTGGTGAATCAAATTTGCTCTTAATTGCTGCGACAAGCTAAAATTTAATTTCCGAACTACAAGTGCTCGTAAGTTTTGTTCGAATTGAAATCCACCCAATTGACAGTTTCGGAGTCAATTGACCCCCCAGACACCCTCGCTAATTGAAATCAATTCTCCTTGACCACTGCCACAAGTCTCCAGCGTTGGTGCGCACGGCCAAAACTGAATTAATATTCGTTGCTGATTGTCGAGCCATTGTCGACGACACAGTCGGACATGACTGAACATGACTGAACATGTCTGCTAGAAAAATTGGCGTCTAGTTCGATTGATTCACAGGGGCCTTTAAATGTTCGCTTCTATTAAAAATATCACTTTTTTTCCTTTTTCAGGGGACCATTCTCTGTCGTCAGACGATGCATCCACAGAGAATCAAATCAACAGTTTGCCGTGAAAATAGTTGATGTCGCCAAATTTACAGCGAGCCCCGGACTTAGTACGGCTGGTAAGCTTTTCATTATTTTTCATTTAACTTTTGTGTACATTTATACGTTAAAACATTTAATTCAGCGGAAATAATTGAAATACCCTCAGGTGGGATTTTGTTTGTTTCATTTTGCTAACGAAGAGGTGGTAATTTATGGGATAAATGAAAAGAGAACATAAAACATCACAATCAAACCTTTGTATTTCTGTTTTTAATGGAAACAAAAAATCCTTTGATTTTTAATTACTCGTTTCAGTATGAATTGTCGTTGAAAGTGTTCATCATAAGTATACATACATACATATGTACATATATGTATACATATGAAAAGCACAGGGAAAGAACAAAGTAAATAACATTTTTTTTTAAATAGAGTTAATTATACCATTGAAAAGATATAATAGAACAAATTATTTTAATTATATGAGCAATAACAACCCTTGAAACCCAATTCAAAATTATAAAAATTAGCTCTTAAAAAAATTAATTCGTATTCAAATTGCTTGGATTGTCACATCAGATATGGTGATATAAATTTTTAACTAGGGATTCTAGAATTTAAAAAATTTAACCGTAATTTTAGGAACTTTTTTTTGTATAAACTTGGCAAAACAAAACGGTTTTCGGTATTTGCATTCAAATCATTCCTCTTTTAATTTTGTCAAACCAAACAGTCACTTGGTAGCACTTTAAAACAACTTCATTGGATTTTTTATTAGCACCACAAGAGTTAATCTTAAAATGAAGAAACTTGAAATGAAACTAAAGAACCACTTAAAAGATTTGTATGGAAAAGACAAACTTTTCAAGGGGTTTTTACCTTTATGCATATATCAAGAATGTCTAAAGCACGTAGCTAAGTATCAAGAAGCAATAATTAACATTCAGTCAGAAAATTTTGGGCTCTTATTTTACAATTAAAGTTTAATGAACATTTTCCAAAATCAACCAAGGAGAAAAATAGACGAAAACTATTCACATGCACAAAAGTTTCTCTAAATTTCGTGTTCAAAAGTTTGTCATAATCTTTCGCAGAATTACTTCAACCAAGAGAAGGCGTATCCTGTAAAATTTTTCAATGAAGTTTTTAATAAGCTGCATTGCAGAGTCTTACTATGATGCCAGTCTGTGTTTATCCTGTTAAGACAAACAAACCAGTTTAACTGAAATTTTGGCTTTTCTTTACTATAATTTGAAAGGAACTATGCCATATGGTTTCGTGCCTGGAAATCCATCATAAGATTTTCTCATGCCAACTAATGAATATGTTAATGCTACTTGTCAGACTCTTGCATTAATTTTAAGGGTAGTTCTTAAATATATGCATTTCATATAACACGATAAGCTGCATACATGATGGGTAAAGCGCACAAGCACCTGAACTTATTATGTTTTCATGTAACTTGCTTGAGAAATGAATCTCATGAGAGTGGGAAGCAATTATTTATGAAATTGTTTGAGTAATTTATTAAGTTTAGACAAACTTAATTACTTAACACATAATGTGATATCTTTCGTTCACACATTTAGGTATATTAGTTTCCAACCGCGAAGTCTAGATCTGCAGGTGAACTTTTTTTTAAAAATTATATTTACTTTACAAAGTGCGAACACAAAAATCGATTTTTTGAAAATTAAGAAATTGAGAATCCTTTTTACTTTTTACAAAGCTTAACCAATTTTATATCATTACAAGGGTGATCGTTAAAGAAGTTGACAAAAGTGTTTTACGCAAAAGGCAAAAAAGCAAAAATCAGTTTAATTCGTTGAAAATCAGTAAATGAATCATTGAAGTGAATAAATCAACAGGCACTGATTATATTTAAAAACTTATGTATTAAATATAAATAACTTATTCAAAACATCTTTAAATTACGATCGCTGAAAAAAAGAACCCGTATTGAAGTACCTACATATACATATGTATACTCTCAAGTTTATCATACATATGTATGTACATACATACATAGGTATATGGAAACGATTTTAAATATAATTTCTCCTCAGATACCTAGCAGAATTGCGCAATAAATTACTAATACAATTTTTACGTAATGAAGGGATGGGATTTCCTCAGATCAGTATCAAATTAAATTACATTTCGAGTTCACGAAATATGTATAATAAAGTAATTCAAATTGTTTTCGTTTCCATGAAATTTTCTGATAGCGTGGTTTTGGATTGCGTGTTTCAAGCGATACGTGATATTATATTTCTATAATTGTATAAGTATATCTTGTATATGAGTGATTTTTTGAGTTCATCAAATGTTATTTGCTGTGCTCCTCAGTTGTAGAATATTATTTTTTCTGTTCAACAGCGTAAACATTTTAACAAACCTCCGCAAAGCAAAGTAGCTTCGTATACAAAGTATTCACCCTAAATTCAGTAATTACGTTTAGCAAAAAAAAATCTCTTTTTATTCTCTTATTTTACATCCAACTGGAAAGCCTCAAACACTGAATCTGTTTTTGCCTCTTTTGAATAAATTTGCATAAAATTCCACCTTGAGAGGCAACATTTGCCAAAGTTTGCGCACATCTAATGGCGGATAATTTCGTTATGCAGCAAGTTTACTCAAAATTCACCTAGTTCATTTCAAGTTAAATTTGCCGAAAGCAAATTGCTGACATGCATCTTAATTAAACAGAAAATACACTACCATTTTCGTAGAATGTACCATCGTCGATAGACGTCTACTCATGCAAGTGGATGATGCTCTTCTTCAAATTTTTGTCAGACTGTTTAGCGAAATTCCTCCGCAGCAGTCAGATCACCTGTGCGATAGCCGCCAGAAACTAAACGACATAACTTTACCATCGGAATAACTTAATTAGTAAAATATTTTCTGCCACAAAAAGTTTTCATTCACGCTTATTTGGCGACTATGAATTTCAAAGATTTCCGAAAGTTGAGATATTCCAAAAGGATTTTCCCTGAGCCGTACTAATTCCTGATTTTTTTCGTCTATTTGCAGATCTCAAACGTGAAGCGACAATTTGCCATATGCTCAAACATCCTCACATCGTCGAACTGCTGGAGACATATAGCTCGGAAGGAATGCTCTATATGGTGTTCGAATTGTAAGTACTCGTTCCTAGATTCGTAGTTCTGAATCGTAGTATGTAGACGTTTCCTGTACGCTGACGTTCCGGGATAGCTGGGATAATTCATTTGAGATTTGTAAAGAGCTCCCAAAGTTTCCGTAAAAGACGTGGGAGCAGATACCTCGGGTATCGGTTTGCATTCACTTAGAGGAACTCTTAAAGATCTCCCCAGTGGATTATTGAAGAAGCCTCTCAGAGTTTTTTTGATCCATTCAAATACAGAATAATTCCTTAACTGCCCCGTCTCCCAGTTCTGTCTCACCAGCCCTCATTCTTCTGGAGCTTAACGCCAGCCCACACGCCCCGGCAAAAGCAGTGTGTGGGTGGTCCTGCGGCTGGAAAATGGGACATTGGGACATATTGTCACAACGACATTCTGTGCACTCCGGAGCTGTTAATAGTTTTCTGCTTTTTCCACTCCTTTGTTTCGCCTATTTTTTACCATAAGGACTCCGTTGTTCCCAGAATTTTGCAAATTTTTTCTTTCTTGTCCGTAGGATTTATACAGAAATATCTTTGTTGGTCGCCGGATAAATTTGGGTTTGAATTCCCTACTCCAACAGGATTCAATTCAATTACTCAGGACGACGACGACGAGGTTGGACGTAGCTCTTTGGGTAATTTCTAAAACGACTTTCGGGAGTTTGTCTCTGAGAAACTATTTTAAAATGCTTACAATTATAGACGAAGTTTGGAAACCATTATTTCAGCTAAACGATTGTGGAATTCGACGAAAGCGTCGACCAATTTGGGGATAATTGAAATATTTAGAACAAGTTGAAGTTGAGTTGACTCTAGTTTGGCTGACCAAATTGTCTTTCAAATAGAAATTTGTCTTATACATACATATAAATATTATACATACATACACTGGCACAATTGGCAGTCGACATGAAAACTATGAGAGACCAAAATAAACTATCTGAATATGTAGATCACTTGTGGGTGGCATTTTATTTAAATCGAATCTCTCATTGCGACAACAGTAGATATTCATTTTTGTTTTTGAAACGAAATAATGCCCTGCATTTACAGGAGCATATGAACCGAAGATAAATTTCAATTCTTTCTTTTAAAATTTTTTGTGATAATAAATGCAGTAGTTCAAGTAAAAAGTAGGGCGGTTTGGCTTCCATCTTCTGGTCTGTAGTCTCTCGTTAAAATGGTTGGTCGCTCCCATTAATTGCGGCAAGAAATCAAATAAACACATGAATAAAAAAAAAATAAATTTATTTTGTTTAAATTGGAACGTACAATTTTCTTTTTACTTTAAAATTTCTTAAAAATAACAATTTTTGTTTTTTAAACTTTTTCAAAAAATTCCATAGATTTCAATAGTTTAACTTAACCTTCGTCAGACAAAAACTTATTTGTGTTTCTTCAAGGAATACAAAATTAACGATTGCATTTTCACAATTATCAGATTTACAATAACAAACATACATGTATGTATTTTTGTGTGATATATTTACAGCCGATTCAATTTAGAATAGCAGAGTATTAATTACTTAAATATTTAGCTTTTAGCTGTCAATCAAGGGTGCCATGAACATGAAATGGATGCGACCTCCATTTCCGTGAGACACGAATGATTCACTCTCGCTGCAGAGTTGACAATCCTGGAAATTGAACCTATTTCCACCAATAACTATTGCCGGACTCTCGAGAATTTTCACTTGGTGGTACGTCCAGAGTCGGAAAACTCGTAATTAAATTCGATTCGCAAAGGCTAGCCGTAAAGTTGCAATTGCAGAACATTTCCTGCTGTCCACCTACATACATATGAACGTATGTCGAGTAATTGACGCACCATGGGGCTCCGAGAGGTCTATTTTCATTTCATTCTAAGATATTGAATAACAGGAAAAACGCATTCAGGCATACGAGAATAATTGATGATCTATTTCATCTGTTGATTTTGATTAATATGCCCGGCCTATTTTCCCTTCTGTATTTAATAACATTGTTAGATAGGAGTAGCACATCATCCTCGAAATTTGCTGCTGATTATTCAGGCTAGGTCTCATAAAAGAGGATTTTGAGATATGAATTTAATCTTATTAGTCTCATAATGAGGATGAAACTAAAGAAATGCTGGATATACATAATGTAGGTAATTGTAATTACTCCGCCTCCTAAGTGTATGAAGTATTAATCGACGAAACGTCTCCTCATCACGTTTCATTCTCTATCTTTTGAGAGTTTAAAGTCTTAAGCCAATTTACAAACCCTATATTACATTACTTAGTTACGCGGGCTTTTACGGTTATAGGTCAGGGAATAATATATGTGTATTTTAAAAACAAAATTCATGAAATTGTGTCCCGAATATAAAACTAAATTAGTGAATAAGAAGAGACGTTGCTTTTCATACATTTCATTGGTTGTGTATAAAATATTTACAATTGGTACATAAGATAGATAGATATCTACTTTGACTATATTTTGTATGTTCTTTAATGCGTTGACCTATAAAAAAATTCTGTTTCTGGAATGTCTATAGGAAATGTTAATTAATTATATTTAACTGTATTAATTACTTCTTCATTGTAATAAGGTTATTCGCTTGTGCAAAAAATTTCCCTTTAACTGAAAGAATAGAACAAAAGGGTAGTAGCAGCGGAATCTCTACTCATAGTTATAAAAATTGATAGTATAGTGATATACAAACACATAATGCATAATTATCAACTCGCAAGGTCTGTAAAGTCTGCAAATTAAATTTGTAAAATATGCTTCTAATTTACTGGTTCTTTTACATCATTCGAATGTCCATTAGGAGTGTGCTTAGTTCCACGTCGAAAACCCATTTGTTACTCTGTAAAGAGAAGCAGACCTCATTTGCAATTAGATTGATTCACTCGCATTACCAGATTTATTGGCTTGTCAGCTGAATTTCTATGGACATTTGAATTTCAATGCATCGAAATATTGATCCTTGTAACGACCTACCCGAGGATCTCAGTTGAGACATCGTCACTGGCGTTGAAATTATCTCATGAATTTAATGGTCTGTAAAACTACTCGGTTTTTTTATTTTTAAATTTTTTTTATTCGGAAATTAGATTACCTCCCTTGTTACAAATGAAGCGGTTGCACATTACCTGGAAAAATGCTCGCCCCAACTGCGGAATTGCGCGGTAAATGTCTGCAATGAAAGCTGCAACCGCGGAATTTTCAAGTGCAAAATAAAAAGCTAACTATTCCATAAAAAGAAAGGCTTTGTTCACTTTTACCCGTTTTGGTCCACGAGTCCTTCTCTCTCTCATCCCTCAGTTTTGCGCACCACAAAAGTTTTGCATATCTGTTTTAATGGCCAGAGTAATGGCAGTTTCTTTCCCGTCCGCCCCACTCGGCTCACTATCCTCACAATAATTCATTTTTCTTGCGCGTCCTGTGTTTCAGTAATGGATACATTTTTTACAGGTGAATCCATAGATAACACTAAGGAATGGCTTTCAACACCTGCATAAATTTTAAAGTTTGACATTAATGCTGCGCTGAATCCCGGATACAACTGTTTTGTTTTTTTTTTGCTCAAATTTATATTTTTATTTTTTTGTAGAAAGATCCGCTGTCTCCAGCCGATCCCTTTAGGGGTTTCTTTATAAGGCGAGAAAAAGTTTTTAATGTGTTGTAAAGTGGTTTCTCGGTTCATTAAGTTTTTTCGTTTTTTCGGTCCTTTCTCTATGCTGAGATGTTATGTCTCTTTCAAAATGTAAAAACATATTTTTCCGCTGCCTTTTTTGGTAATTTAATTGGAAATTTAAAGGGTTCTATAACATTTTGCTGCTAAATACTTACAAATTTTTGTCATTTTCTGAGAGAAAAGTGAGTTGTCAGTACAAACTGAAATATCTTCAAAAGTAGTAGAATTTCCCATATACATATAAGTAAAAAAAAAATATTTTGGTAGAGTAAGAATACGTAATGAAATAAAAAACACTTTTTTTCAAAATTATTTTCGTTAAAGACTGTTTGTTTGATTTTTCGGCACTATTGTCTTCACTTAAATTTAGAGTGAAGTGGAGTTGAACGAGAGGTTGTTTGTACCAGATGTGATTCTCATAATTCAGAAATTCATTTCAGTCTCCCAAGATGATCTATCTGAGATCGAGAATATCTTAATTCAGATTCAAGAACCTAGCAACTGTAGCGCAGATACGGAAGAAGATTTCTCATTATTCTCGGCATTTTTGTCTGCTAGCGCAACGTTGATTTTACGTTTTTATTTTTATATACATATCTGTTTTATTAAGTGTGATATATTCCATATATCAGTAACAAAAGTTTATCACTTCTTCAAGCAAAAATATTGCGACATACGTTATGTAACCTCATCCTTTGATATGGAGGAAAAAGTGGTAATAGTTTTGTGAAAACTAACTTCAGTGAAGCACATCGTTCTACAAGTTTTCTATAATTTTCGGCAAACTACTTCCTCTGTTTTCATACCTTTAAGCTCTAGATAAAATGGAATTCTAAAAACGGATTCATAATTTTTGAGAACGAAAGAGGAGGAGGCTATCCTTGCATGTGGAGGGAGGAGGGGGACTTTAGCTTTATCTGAGTAGAATGATTTGTGAAAAAGATTTATTTCAGCACTTTATTTTCTGGTTGAATTTTTTAAAGTTTCGCAATTATCCTCACAAAAAATGTGAAAGCGCTTAAGTATGTTTGTTTAATGAGCATTAATTAGTTCAAGGATAGGTGTAGCAGCACCGCCCACAAACCACCTCCATATCCGCCACCCCTCGCGGCTGTTTAATTCAAATGGAATTGCGAATCAGTTGTTCGTTTGTTTCAAAAATATGTTCCCGGTTCAAGTGGATTTGCTCTAGTTAAACAGCATTAGCAGAATCAACGGAGCTATTTGCTAATGTCTTCGTACGCCCATTGTTTGCAGTGCTCTCGTAAATGAGAGGCCCTATGATTCGGGAATTAAGTCACTTTGCTGGAGAATGTGCCATTTGCGTAACTTCCTGACCCTTTTGTTAATTGTTCATAATCCCGGCGGATGCTGTTGCTTCTCCTCTTTCTCTTCCGGCTTATCTTTGTCCACTGTCCCTTTTGTTTTAATGTCCCTGCACAGATTTTAATCCTTCGTGGTCTGCTTTGACTAAGGAGTAAATTTTTAACATAATTTGGCGGATTTCCTTAAAATTTGACTATTAATTGAACTTTCCCTTTTTTATTTCTGTTTCAGTATGGAGGGCTCCGATTTGTGCTTCGAAGTTGTGAGAAGAGCCGTGGCCGGTTTTGTTTATAGTGAAGCTGTGGCTTGGTAAGTATACTTAGATATTAGTTTGAATTATTCAAAATATTTCCTTCGGCACTGTATTTACTTCAATCGTTTTGGCGATTCATCTATTATGAATAGTTAGTATAAAACTCACTCCCTACATTGTATAAGTATTTCAATAAGTATAGGTATAATTCAGTTATTAGAGAAGAATCGTTCCATTTCGTACTAACTTAGGTACAGAGTTAAGTTTCAGGCACATCCTTTTTGAATTCGTATTTCGTTTGCGGAATTATCGTTTTAGGAATTATGAAATTTTGAGTTATGTATATGATAATTGATACATTTTAAGATTGTCCCTTAATTATGAGTAAAAGCGAAAACGGACTTATCCTATTTTCAAATTAAAGGGTTTATTGTTAAAAGATCTAAAATTATTTCGAAGGAGAATCAAATTAGCATTAAAAATGTTGAAAAGTTTTTGCACAATTAGAATCCAAAAATCACGTTCTGGAAAATTTTCATTGCATTGTATTTAGTTCAACCTTTGAAATATAGGAATTTATTTTAAAATTTTTACCGGATACCTTATATTTTTCTTTTCCTAGAAAGCTATTTATTTGGCAATAATTATTCTAATTCATTTTCATACCTTCATTACTAGGGAAGGGAGCCTACTGTATTCCAAACCATTAATAAAATAAAACGTATAACCCTAAAGCGGACGCGGGCAGTCATTTATTATGTTCTGACAAGTATTAGTTCAGCGAAATTAATGATTGCTTGGACAGCATAATAAAAATAGTTAAGCTTTGTATTTTGGTGGCATGTTAGGCATTATTTCAAAAATTTAAATTTCCTGAAATTTAAATTTGAAAAGAAAATTTGAAGTAAAACTTAGAGGGGAATGATTGATTTTAAAGTATATAGGCAGTTTCCCCTAGGGTTTTGTATCAAAATAAAAATAAAAAAATAAAAAATATTTACATTGCGTTCCATGAAAAAGATATTCTACCCAATGTATTTTGATGCCTGATAAAAAATATCGAGAAATCTCTTGGGAATTACCCTCTCAGAAGTTGAATCAAAATGTTTCGTCTCCCTAATTGTAATTCTTCAGGAGCTCCTTTTGACGGGTCTTCGGGTTAATATAAGATTTTTGTTATTTGAACGAGATCAAAGAAAATCATCAAATATGGAGATAGACTACAGATATTTTTGAGTATAATCCATAAATTGACTTCGGTAGATTTTTTTCCCATTATGCGACCTTAAATCAACCGCTTTCTGGTTACTAAGAATTTTCAGATGGTGATATCAGTTGAATACCTGTCTAAAATCCTTTGATTGAATTACATAAATAAAAAAAGGAACATTAGAAGAAAGAAATGTTCAGATATTTTACTAGATGAGAGATAGAATGTTTGCAAACACACTGTTTACAAACATTTAAAATTCTTGGTATGCTTTTGGTGTATATTATGAAAAGCTTCGTGAAACATTTTGATTTATGGTTTTTTGAATACTTTAAGGCATATTAAAAAAAATAAAATGCAGAGAATCAGATCTATCTACCAGATTAATTGCTCATGATGAGTTCCAAAAATCACAAGAATTTTTGTTTAAATAAAAAATGAGTAGAACGTAAAAGCACAAATTGTTGTTGAAAGCCAACATGTATAATAATGAGATATGAACAGAGAGTCTAATAGAAGTGCTGTTAGCAAATCGCTCGGAGGCATCTTGTGCACACTTATCCTCATCCTCGAGTGAGATGTCTGCTCAACAAACATATCAAATTAAACGTATGCTAATTTCTGAATATTATCCTGTTTTCAGCCATTACATGAGACAAATTCTTGAGGCGCTAAGATATTGCCACGAGAATGATATCCTGCACAGGGACGTGAGACCGGCATGCGCCCTACTGGCAACAGCAGACAACTCGGCTCCAGTGAAATTAGGTGGCTTCGGTTCAGCGATTCAGCTCCCAGGAGGGCGGGAAACAATTGAAACCCATGGTAAGTAGTTCACCTAAAGTTTTTGTCGTCCCTGCCCCTTGAAACCATATGCTCTTTTTAAGACAGTTTCCATCTTTTGAATTGTATACCACTGCTTGAAAGAAAACATCCATCTTACACTTGTTTGCACTCATCATCAGAGCGAGTGTGTATATTTTCACTTTCAAAAAATCTCTTATTTACCCTCTTCTGTGTGCTCACTCACTCACCCCGCCTTCTAGTTATAACCATACCCATCTCCGAATATTGCTTGCTTCTTTCTCCTTTCGAAGAATTTTCAAGAAGCATTCTATTTTGCATCCCCCGTAGTAGTAATTTATATTTGTAGAACTTTGTTGGTTCACTCTGTTAGCAAAACCACCCCATAGCAGCGCCGCGAAACTGACGTTTTCAACCCAAATTTACTCGGGAAGCAATATGAATTAGGATCGTTTTCCTTGCTCAATTTCCAGCCCGCTTCATCCTTTCGACGGACTCCAGTTTAACTCGATTTCGAAGGATTATCGCATTTCGAGTTTCTGTGGCTGTCAGAAACTTGGCCAGTGCGCTCTGATTCTAAACATAAAAACCATTGAAAAGCCTGAACAAAGTTGGAGCTAGAGTGTTTTTCTGGCATCGTTTTTGTTTGGGTTTCCGGAGTTTACTATTTTCTTTTAATTTATCCTACATTTAATTATTCATACCTGTTTAATTTTTGATAAAAATTTTGAAATATAATTATTTTCCTGCTTAAGTGATACATATCTGTAAGAAATTTACCCAAGTTTAAGCTTCCACGTAATTATAAAGGATCATTTTCGCAACTACAAAATTATTTTTAATTTTTTTAAAAGGCGAAAATACGATATTCCAGTCTTTAATTTAAAGAGAACAGTAGGCGATACTACCAAGTTCAATATTTCGAGAGTTGAATAGGACCTTCATATGAAGTTTATAATTATATCAATAATGGAAAGAAGGAAAATTATTTAGATGCAAGACGGCAAAGCTCACAGATATGGACGAATAAAATAGGATGAAAAAACTGTAGCTGTTGCAAAACATAAATTAAATTACAAAAGCGTTAGTAAAATATAAAAAAAGGGTACATAAACCTGAAGCAACTTAATTAAATTTTATAAAAGTTGTACAAAAAAATAGATGAATAGCAGTTGGATGCACAAGTTAAAAGGCATAATTAAAAAAGAGGTATCCATGCATTCATCTCGTGGACAAGTTTTAAGGTCCAGTAATTTTTATGGTGAAGAGTCTCACCGTTGCTCTAAATGTTTAGTCTTCAAATTTTCAGTAGAGTTAATTTAACATAAAACGCAAAGAAATTTCACAAGCAGTCTTTTGTATTGTATTCATACTTTGTAAATTAAAAGAATGGTTTATTTGTATAATAATTCTGCGCTGATGACATAATTAAGGCGTAGTTTAAGACAAAATACCGCATAGTGCACCTCGTTTTACCTTTTTAAAATATATAATAATGATATGCCTTACAATTAAAAGAAAATCTTCATTAAGCTGTATGTAAAGTAGAAACCGCATAACGACGCCCTTTTCAAATAACTCCCTTTATTTGATTAACAAATAAACAAAAATATTATGGAGATTATATTTTTGAAGATTATCAATCGTATTTATTTCTCTACGATGGAAACAATCTCTAATAAAGAAGACGTCATTTAGGAAAAATTTATTTCCGAAATGCAAAATTATTTTTACTTGATTTTTAACGAGAGCATTTGAAAATCGAATTCGGTTCCTTTTACGTAAAAATTGAAACTGAGCGATATACAAAAATGCAATTAAATAATATTGGGCAACACTTCTTTGTTTGAAGATGTTAATGTAATATACATTATATGCATTTGTTAAATGTATGTATACTTTATGTTTTATTTTATTTGTGAAATAAAATTTTAATTTGGCCGTAGGTAGTCAATGATGATGATAACTAGAATTTTCGAAACGTACAACTCATTATTATTGACATATCTTTCATCAGCCTTGATGTTATGTCTTCCGGTATCAATAAATCTTTAAACACAAATAACCGATAAATCAATTCCGTGCAAAATAGATTACGACAGCAACCACATCGTTATTGTAACCGCAACGGGCTTGTCGGATCAACACCCAATAAACTGGTGGGAGTACCTTTTAAGTCACCCTACATCTAATAGGATTAATTACTACTTGAAAGTTTTCTGCTTCTGCACTTTTTCCGTAGTTTTTCAAGTTTGATAGGATCTATTTAGTCAGTCCGAGCAAGAATCTTGGTAATCTCCAGGTTTTGAGTGTTCATTCACTTTATAAATTATGAGTGTCTCTCAAAACAGGAGCAGAGATTTATACCAGCTTTTCTCCTCTTCAATTTGGCATTTATAAAGCCGACACGGCTGAAAATTTAATTTTGTGGAAAAGTTCTACTTTAAATGGGTCTTGTATTGCTGCGTACCGCCCCCGCCGCACACCTCGTCTGCGGAGGGTGTAGGGCTTAATATCTCAGTTAGTATAGCTGTCGAGGAAACTCGCTCGTTCGATACTTTGTCCCAACTCCCATCCAGCAACAGACTTAGAGCGTCGCGAAATTTAGTAGATACTTTCCCATCCTGTGGAATTGTCATCCCGATACGTGTCGATGGGGTCCTTCGGGTTGGGGTGTCGCCGGGACGCTTTCGCCTTAATTTCATTAACTCTGAATTACTTCTGAACTTGAAGTTCTTTTCCCCTTTTATTAAATTTTTCCTTATGTATTATTTTGCGATTTTAAATGCTCTGGTCGACTTTTATTGGTCTGGGTCTCGCCCTGGTAGAGAATATACATGAGATGCCTTTGGCTCCGTGCACACATAAAAAACAAAATTCCGAATTAGAAACTTCAGGTTAAATATAAAGGGTTGAATTTCAGCTGCCATGTCTTACGTTTTAACTTCATTTAATTATAGTTGAACTGTCAGATTAAAATTTTAATGAAATCCTTTGCTGTCAGTTAGGGAGCGAACTCATGCAGAGCAAAAGTTCTTTCGCTTACCCGTGCCCAGGAATTGACAAAAACTCGTCCCTGCTTTCTAAGGTACTTTTATTTTCTTTAATCGCTTAAATTTTGGAATTGTTCTTGAAGCATGCATTAGTGAATCCATTGCTATGAGACTGGAATGATACTTCAGTTGGGCAATTTTGAAAAAGACATAAAATAAAGTTTGCAGGAATTCTGATATAAAAGTTAAAAGCATATCTTTAAACTTCGTATTCTGGAAATGTCTAAGTGCATTCCCTTAAAAAGAAAAAAACTGCAAGACCAATTCTGTTTTGTTATAATGTTTTCGAATTTGTTAACTCTGTAGAGGGGAGACGTATTTATATTATAAATGGTGTTATTTTCAAACTAGGTCTGAATTTTCATTAAAAGTTGTTAGTTTTTGAAAAGCTCTTTAAACAAAATGGGATAGTAATTAATATGTATGAGTTTATTACGTTCTTAAATAAAAATTCGGACATTGTGCATAAAAATACGAAAAACTTAAAAAATTCTTCGACTATTCGTTGAAATTAATTTTTTCTTAAATACATTTTGTTCATGCAATAAATAGTGAATGAATATGAGTGTAGGAGCAGTCTCTTCAAATAAGTTTTTATCACAAAGCGAAACTATATGTTGAACGTTTCTAATATTTCATAACTTTAGATGAAGGTACATATACATACATTACATATAAGGTACATATTTGAATTTATATTATTCCATCGTTTTCCTTTTACCTCAACTAGCTAAGTTACTTTTATACATTTTACGACTGAATACAGCTTTTTTCTCGGATTGCCATAAAACATCTCTTTTCCTTTTTTTTCTCTTACTTGCTTCTATTCTAGGATTTGAAAGATTGTTTCTTCTTCTGTTTAAATTACTTCATATGTATGTATATGTGCATACATATGTGTGGTATGTACAACAACATAAAACTCTAGTGACGAGTTCTGCATTCCTCTAGGATGAGGAACTTATAATTTTTCTGTTTTTGGTACAAAAATTAGAATAATCATCGTCGCACTCTTTAAAAGTTGCTACATTTAAAAGCATTTGCTCGTGTCCTGTTTTCTTTTCATCATTAAAAATGCATAAGCCTTATATTACGCCGCATCTTAGCTTAGAATTTTCACTCAGCCAATCGTCATGTGTTATATAATATGAATATCATACATGTTGCTAAAATAAATATCCTCACTGGCATCAGAGATGAGCAATTCTATTTTAATGATGAAAACTTTTCACAGACCGGACCGATGAGGGATTGAGTTTAACACCGCGGGGAAGAATTTATTTAAAAACAGATGATCAGGGTAAGCAAAGCAATTTGCTTGCAAACGTTTCTTCTTTGGTTATTTTTTTTTGCGTTTGGTTAATTTTTATTTTGCGTTTTACTAATTTAAAAAACTATTTTTACTATTTTGATAAAAGCTACGTTTTTTTTTGTCGAAGTGGAGTGAAATGGAAATTGGCTAACCGATGAAATTAAGTAAACAATTATTTACGTATTTCATTCCACAAAGTTTTGCACTGCTAGTAAAGTTGTTGTGTTATTCTAGTGGCCTAGTGCGGGTGCTCTTTTAATTTAAGCACATGCTAATTTAACAAGATGAGCTTGTTCCAAACCTAATTACTCCAATTCCCCGCTTTCGACTCACCCGCAGTTCACTCATTCAAGGAGCCCTGGATTGTCTTGTTATGCGTCTAAATATTCCTGTGGGACCTCCGCTCTCCTGTCGGGCTGTTCTTCGCCCGCCGCCTGGATATGAGCATGCATATCTGTTTAGACATTAGGAAATTGAAAACATGACATCTTGTTTATGAACTTGGCAGACATCTTCCACGTATATACAGCGAACTTTTTACGACCGTTGTAACCGAGCAAAGTGTGGCTTTGTCGCACGACGAAGAGTTCCTTCAGATGGGTTTCATATTTTCGCGCTTTATATAGGAATGGGACGGGGGGAAAATTGATTTTATCAATTTATACAATTTGATTGAATTTTCTTTTAAACGTATGAGTCGAAGGAGCGGAACATATTTTGTCGGTTAACGATTTTTATGGGCTGTAAAAAAATTTTTTGGAAGGAAAATTTAAGTGGATTGTCGCCCGTAATGTTTAAAAATACACGTCAAAATCAAAAAAGATACGTGTCATTAAATGCGGGAGAATATCTGATGAATTCTTCCATTTAAACCGACAATGTGGATGCTTCGATATAATCGGTGAAATAATGTTTTATTGGAATGGAGCGCACTGCGTGAATGTTTTGCCCATTTGTATATGTTTGTTCGTCGCGATTAATTGAACTTGAAAAAGGATTTTATTAACAGGCTACTTTTAATCAGCTTATTGGGATTAAATGAATTTTGTACAATTTGGAAGGATTGTTCTGTTTCAGCACGACAGGAATATTTCCAGGATTTTTTTTAAAGGTTTTAATTTTTGATAATTATTGTCCATATTGTGTTCAAGTGGAATTTTCTCAACTATAAAGGGACTAATTAGGTGTCATAATATTGTACAAAATAACAGAGAATTCATACTATTTGGTATTTGAGAGGGAAATCGGAGCACCTTGAACTCCACGAGGTTACCACACATACGTATCATAGATGTATACCTACATAATTTTTAAATTCTGACTCTTTTCACTTCGTAAGAAATTTAGAACGATTTTTGTAGACAGTTTCTCGTATATTGCATATGAGAGATTAAATGGAGCGTGATTAAATATAACCTATATCATGGGACTTATTAAAAATTTAAAATAAATAATATGAAGTCATGGTGAATTGGACCGCCAACGCATTGAATGAAGGCCGTATACGGTCTGCCCCTGGGTTGGGGCCTAACTTCTGAAAATTTCTTCAATATGTAAAAAAACGAAAGGACATGATTTGTTAAAACTTTTAACCTTTGTTTCAAATATTATCGAGCAATAGTAAATGATCAATAAATAATTCTATGTATTAGGAAATTTGTTTGCGTTCCTTCTAGAGGGTATTTTATTTCTCTTCTTCGTCCCGAAATTATTGGCAAATATCAAAATCAAACACAAGAGGCAAAGCAGGCAAGGATCGAATGCAAACATGAGTTAAAAACGTCTCAGGCACTTTTCGTTTACCTTCGATCTTTCCAAATATTTAATTATTTGAGATTGAAAATTTGCTTGTGATGTCTTGCGGCCGGAAGATACGAATTTCGATTTCTTCGCAGCCAGGTGGAAAAGTAATCAAATTACCACCTTGTTGGCTGTCTGGTGGTTGGTGAACCGATATACGGGAGCAGTATGCGCCGATAGAGCGCCTGCTCAGCCTTTGATTTTTATGCAACACGTTGGATGATGCTCATTTACATAGAAAATGACGCCCCCTTCGGGATGATGTCGTCTAAGAGTTTTTTCCCAACCTGAAACATGATTCAGCTCCGCGAAAGGGCAAAAATCAGTCATGCAGTCTAGACAATAGGATTACTGAAAGCAGCCCAGCGTCGCAAATTAACATGTTCATCACCGTAATGATGATGATGCGCACGTACCTGCTTACAGGTAATCAAAACAGGTACATCAGATGCGGTGTGTTCCGTCAATTAGCCTAAAAGGCTGTTCAGCGCTGGGGGGGGAGTTACTTGGGAATGGGACATTAATTTCCATTATTTTGTTAGAGCAATCGCCCCTAATCCCTCTCCGACCCGATCGATATGTTTACCCAGTTTGTGCGACATGAATTTTAAGGAATTTTTCTGAGGCATCCAGGAAAAAAGGGTGAAACTTGTCTAACACTTTTGCGCATTCACTTAAAAAGTAATTAGAGCAAAAGTAACTTAAGCGAAGTCTTTTCTGGTGCATTAAAGGATACCCATGGTAAATTCCATGTGGCATCCGTCAGGAGCGTCTTTGCGCCCCCCGTACTGCCGGGAATCTCGTGGTTGAGATGTCACGAAAAGTTCTTTTGCGTGTTCGTCCTCTGAGGCGTTTCGCCGACATCTTGTTAGTCAGAAATTGTGCCACCCCCATCTCTCGTCATGTTGGAAATTAATTTTTCTTCTATTCCTGACGTGGAGGAGCTTTAACGTACAACGGCTAGAAGGTACATGGAAAAGTACGACGTCCTATCTTCCACTTATATACGAAACGTGTCAGCTCCTCTCCCCGTTGGCTTTGTTTTTTAAGAATGTTCCAGTGGATCACGAGAATACATTTGCCCCAAAATTGCCGGGGGAGGTGTACGCGTGAAGGGCGGAACGGGGCAAGGAAGTTTGCTATATGTTTTACCAAAGAACGTATAGAAGATGCGACACCATCCCCGCTAGTCCCCCTCGCACGCGTTCGCACATACGTTTCCTTGAGCTTTAATTAAGCGTAAAATATCAAATATTTCTGGAAATTTTTTCCCCCCAGTGGGAACTTAAACGACTCCCACGTATTCGCTCCAAATTTCTTTTCTAATGGTAGTCCCAGCGGCTTATGAAGATGTTGTCATATATGTTTATACGTGTGGCTCGGTATCTCTTGTTAACACATTTTTGGTAATACGTGTATTTTCCACAGCTTTACGGAACACAAAAAGACTCTTAGGTGTCGTTACCTCTGGCTGATGAAAATAAAAATCAAATTTGTCAACGGTTGAAGTAAAAGGTATCAAAATAAGGTATTTAGATAATTGCCGATCTCAACACTTCTTAGAGCAGTATTAAAGCACACGTGTCCCAGATTTTTTTTTAATTAAGGAGATAACGTATTATATTATACACTTCCTTTTTTAATCTCCCAAATTTCAAAGATGTTTTTGACTGCTTCATTACCTGATTATGAGCAGTTTTTTTTATCGAAACATTTTTAAATAATTTTAGTTATGATTGTTATTCCTATCTAGAGGGTAGAGACACCAGAAGTCAGTATGCGCCTTGTGTCTTTTAAGGGTTGTAATTAGAGTTTCAATTTTAATTGATGAAGACATAATTTGATGTTGAAATGATTCCTATGGATTTCTTTAAACGTATATAGTATACATATTTTCCGGATGATATGAGTTCATCTGCATATTAATTTTAAGAATATCCAATACCTACTCGGTTACTTTGAACTTGTCGGTAGAAACATATCTTGTAATTTTACTACACATTAATTTTACTACACATTTTAACTTTAAAGAATATTCCGATTGTCTTCAAGATTTTTCCTATAAATATTTGGCCCGATAGTCAACTTATTATTCGACCTAAACACTTCTTATACATTCCAACTATAATGCTTGCTACCACTGTTACTTACTTGCAATGAATTTCATAAGCACCTGCTAATAACAATTTTGTAACTAAACCTAAGACAATATAAATTAGAACTTGGAATTCTTAAAAAGCTGATTTTTGTGTTTTCTGTCCAAGAAGTAGAATTTTTTACATCCTTACTTTAGCTACATCTCTCATGATATTGATTATTTTATTAATATATTGCCTTAATTGCGAAATTATTAATCATAAGAGTGAAAAAGCAAATTGAGTAATCTGTCATATCTAACTGTTAGCAATTGTTATACTATATTCTACTTGAAAATAACCTTTCATACTGAGTATCAAATCAAGGATTTTTCAATTATGAAACTCCATCTAAAACCATTATGTTGCTTAATGACCTCTTTAGTGAATGAATGCTCCTTGAATTAAAATTTTGTTCACTAAATGTCAAACCAGACAAATTGTCCAAAAATTTACTGAATTGCAGCGACCTTCTCTCCTACCTCAACAAGAAGTTCGTAAATTCATTAGCGTCAAATTAATTTCAAGGACCGCCGCGAATACGGGGAAATGGGACAAGCTCTTTGCGAGTTATTCATGGCCCTTATAAAATCAGGACATAACGCTAACAAGGAAATTTCCCTCAAATGGATGTAATTTCAGGGTATACACCTGATGTTCACATTTCAATTATAATACGGGCAACTTTTTAATGCCTCGAGTCCTTCTCCGACCAAGCGGATGCTGCGAGGACTATTTTAGTTGTGAATTTGCAACTTTGGAAAAGCAGCAGGAAAGGATGAACGCTTTCCTTCTCTGCACAGTCGCTCTAAATACGTAACCTTGTAATATTAAAATTATCGAAACTTTCCAAGGTAGGAACTTAGAGGCACTTAAATGCTAGTTTAATATGAATTTCAGTGCAAAACCATAAAGTGAAACTTTTGTTATGGCCAGCTATTATTTAGTAGCCGTTCTCCTGGTGTACGACAATTAGAACAACGAGACTAGTGTCCACAAAAGTCTTGATCAACTTATTTAATTACTGGGAATTGGTGTATATTTTACTTTGCAGAAATGAAGGGAAATTAATATACTTTTTACCGCCGTGATTATATTGTCACGGACTTAGAAATTTGTATTTTGAAAGTTGTTACCGCAACAATAATGAAAATTTACGAAGTGGTTTTAGTGTTTAGTTTCTATCTTTTCCATAAATGCAAGAACTTCTTGCACAGTGTCTTATTTCTCATTAAAGTAGGTATATACCCCAATAGAAATATGTTATGAAAACGCTCCTTAGGATATCTATTAATTGAGTTTCATGAGCATGAGGAGCTTCAAGACGCGCTATTTCCACCTTAAGCAGACTTTACAAAAACCGATAAAATTGTTTAGTTAATCAATTTATATAATTAATCCTTAATTGGGGTATAAATTTGCAGTCGAAATGCAATTTGAAGCTATTTGTATCTTTACGAAAATTTATATCATGGGGTTCTTCATTCTTGAGCCGGTGATTACAATTTCGCATTAACAACTTCAAAATTCCAAATAGTACTATAACCAATATGGTTGACAAACTTTATAAATTTTTTGTATTATGGATCCATGATTTTGAATTTTAAAAACCTATTAAATTGGGTTCATGACCAGTGATTCAGAAATTTCTTTGATTTTATTGTTTTATGTTCTACGACAATTAACTAATTGACCAACTAAATAATTATATTTTGGTCTATTAAGGAAAGTCGATCTCCGAGTGGTATTTTGATCCAAGTTATTTTTAAGGGGAGAAAATTAATGTCTCTATCAAAATCTTTTTATGCAACACTGCTCAATTGCTCGTTATGTAACGTCGGCAGTTTCTAAAACGTGAACCAAACAAAATGTTCCTGGATGAAATACCTACGAGGGTCAATGTACAATAATAAAGTCTAATAAAATGGACATCCATAAAATTTTGGATGGGAATCTCATTAACCAAAACGTGTCGGTCCTTGACACTAAGTCGCATGGATCCTTCTGAATTATCAATTATTTTGAAGGGCCCTTTTCACGGTCAGCATAAAAACACCTTTTTTTTTTTATTTACATTGAATATTTATGCTTCAGTCGAGAAATTCATTTCCTCTTTCATAAATCATTTTCAGGGAGAGTTGGCTGTCCGCATTATATGGCACCAGAAGTCGTAGCAAGACGTATTTACGGGAAGGGATGCGATGTGTGGGGAGCTGGCGTTATGCTTCATGTGCTACTATCAGGTCGATTACCATTCCTCGGATCCGGAAAGAGATTACAAGACTCAATAGCCCGTGGAAGAATTTCTGTAAGTCATATTGTCTATAAAAAAATATATACCTATGTATAAAAAAAAATGTCTATGCAATAACCATATCTCACTAAATGAGACACCTCTTGCAGCTTGATGCCCCCGAATGGAAGTCAATTTCAGCAAATGCCAAAGACTTAGTTATGAAAATGCTCGCCCCAAACCCCCACAGTCGACCAACGATATCGGAAGTGCTGGAGCACCCGTGGATTCGGGTAAGTGAGAATTATTACAATTATCCCCCGGTTATAGGTATTCATGCTCCATGCTCCAGAGGGCGCTGCATGGTGAGGACGTTTGCATTCGATATGATAAAGACAATATGCAGTCTCTCGCCTAAATGCAGCATTTACCGTTTAATATTTCAAAAACATATCCGTCCAGGTGTATTCATTTAGTTTTAAAGGTTCACATATTTCTTTCCAGGATCGCGACAAGCTCCAGCGGCAGCACTTAGGCGACACTGTCGAAGAGCTGAAGCGATATAACGCCAGAAGAAAATTGAAAGGAGCTGTGCAGGCAATAGCTGGTGGCATCGCCATGGATCCTCTCTACGGAACCGACACAGACACAAGTGAGTATACGCTCCTTTCGAATTCAACATACCTTCTCTAAACACACGTAGTGAAACGTATCTTAAATTGATACAAATGTCAACGACAATTCTCTCCTTCTTCCCCCCTGAACCAAATCCTCACCCACATCTGTCGAAGTATAGAGCGGGGTGACTCCACAAAGGAAGCTTTCTTCCTGGGGATTGAGATGAAAATTTACATATTGAGGATGGTTTAATAATTTCATTTTGTGGAACACCTCGACTTTGTCAAAGACTTATTCCTCCGCAGCTTGTAACTAATCTGAATAAGGAGGAGGAAGGTGGTCCTGAGATTGCAAGGAGGCCACTTGCAGATATCGTTTTATCCGAACCGAATGAAGGTATTTTTGCTGGGAACAATTATCCCCGGTTTCTATGCAGAAAACGGATTGAGTGCTACCACCGGAGAATGAACGGGGGCAATAACTTTTCAAATGACATTTCGCCTTATCTTCATGCACACAGAAAGTTTATTCTGAAGAAAATTTCTGCGGACAGAGAAAAGGCGAAAATCTGGTGAATGTCACCAGCTGCGGGTAATTCGATAGATGTTTGATGAAGAAATTCGAAATGAATTTCAAGTAAGTTCCTGTTAGATTATTGAATAAGAAGTTGCATATGTAAAAACGGTGTGGGTGTTTTATTGAAATTTGAATACGGGTTCTCTAATGATCACCAGCCATTGTTAAAAGCACTTCGGCTGTCTCTAAAGATTATGTGTATTACCCCATATATTGTCTCCAAATTGTTTTGAGTTTGATTCATCTTTTAATATTCTACACAGAGATGACATAGGTGTGCGAGAATATTACTGATTAAGTTTAGTTGGAATTCCTTTCAAGTATGTATAATTGCCTGAGGATTAAATAAATCCTGCAGTCAAAGCCATTCGGAAGCAATCCCTGAGGGAAACTAAAGCTTTCAAAGCTACTTCAACCACAAAGCAAAAAACTACAGTTGGACGTGGCACTATCTTCAGAGGACACAAATATTTTCCATCATCCAAATTGATATGGTCTGCTTACCTTTGAAACTGTTGGCAATACAAATTTCATTTATTTGGTACTGTAAATTTGCCAACTCTAAAATATTTTCCTTGTGAGTACCATTGTACATTTACCCTTTTGTAAGTTGAATATTTAGGACAAATGCACTCTAAGTTTTGCTCACTAGAAGAATGCAGTGAATTTCAATTAGAATTGGTTTCCATTCCATTGCATTCTAATTATTTCCTACATTTATGTTTATTGTAGTTACCTGGTTTTCTGGAGAATTCAATATAACTAGAGAGAAAAACTTTTGCCTGCATTACTAGTATAGAGTTAATTTAAGGAAAATTAACTAAAGTATCTAATATTAAATTATAGGTGGGTTTTGCTAGAAATTAAACTAATAATGCAATATCCTTTAGATGGGAGCTGAGAATTCAATAAAATTAAGGAGTACTTTATATTGCACAAGTTTGAAAAGCAACATCACAGGTCTCTCGTTTACAAGAGATCGAAAATTGTACAATTTCCTAGAATTCCAGAGCCACATAACTAGAATATGCGGTCGTGTACAAATATTTGAATTTTACATAATTAAGTTAATGGAAATTTCAGTATGACCCACAAAAAACTTTCAGATTGTCCAGTAAATTTCACTAGAGTTGCAATTAAAAACTATTGTAATAAATTACCAAAGCTTTTCACAATTCTCTAGAGTTTTGTTTTAACGAAATAACTTTTCGATGTTTTCAGATAAAATTACCTAAAAGTAATTAAAATACTTTATCAGAGTGTTTGAGTGGATTCTCTGCTTATAAATAAATAAGAGGTGGGATATGTTGCCCATGTCTACTTTAGGGTTTGCTCCTCTTTTTTCATTTACAAACTTCTATTTATACTGAGACGGAATGTAATGTAATATTACCCGTCAATTAGTATTTGGTGAAAATAAGAGTGAAAAATAGAAGATTTTAAGAAATGAAAATGAATTTATTTGAAGTACCACAATATAAGTTAAATTATTAAAATAACTAGGTATTGGAAAATCCTTATTTTGAGTTGAACAACAACAGTAGGCACTTATGCAATTAGAAATTCTGCAGTTTAGTTCATCTTACAAGTTTGGACCAAATGTCGGTTTATATTTGTATTTTCATCAATTTAGAATTTAAAAGTATAATTTTGGAGACAAAACAATCTTTAAGACATCTTAAAAATATTTATATTCAAAGCGTAAATGTAGTTTTGTATGTTTATTTCCCGACTGTTTAATGTTATTTTTCTAAGTATTAAGCAACTGAAGTCCCAATACATAATGTAATATCACATTAATTTAGTTCGAAAGAATAATAGCCAAAAATCCACCCAAGCAATATTTTCTTAATTACGACACAAATCAAATGCTTTTCTTTTGTAAGGGGTAGTTTTCGCTTTTAGGGAAAAAGATGATAAGCATTTTTCCTCAAATAGAGGGAAGCATTTATTAACTGGAAAACGAAGCAGTGTTCGTGGGACTAAAGAATAATCAAAATGGGATAACAATACGACAATAGAACTCAGAAGCTGTTCCGCCAAAGTAAAGGGCGTTGAGTTCTGATTTAAGGTATGCAATTGTGGATCGACACAAGCATTTAGGTGGCTTCGGACCTCCTGGAGTTTGTATAGAATGGCCGTGTAGCTGGGGCATTAGCACCATACAAAAGAGGCCACCACCACCCGCTGCTTACTGCATTAAATCTAAAGCTATAATGTCCTGGTACCCTTAGATGGTATGCAGCAGGTTGTGTTTGTTGTCCGTCTAGTCGATAGAATTCTGTGTAAGGATGCTCCGTGTTGAGGGGATGTGAGAATAATTAAACAGATGCACCGCAGGGCTTTGCGTTACGTATGAGGAGACCTTTAAATTACTCTTTTGTTCAATGTAATTTAGCCGCTTTAAGAGGTCATAATCGCTGATTTTGGACTGATTAACCTTATGCGAAACCTTAAAAGGTCTTGCAATAAGACTTTATACGGATTGTAATTAGCGACAATTCATATAAGATTCCTTCCCATATAATCACTTGTTCCGGAATAATTCATTCGTTATCAAAATTTAAAAAAAAATTATGGATTTTGATATTGTTGGTTTTTATTCCAGTGAATTAATGCAAAATTTGAAAAATCTTAATCGGCAGAATTGATATTATTTATATTGGATTATTAAAACATATACAGTTAAAAATATATATCCAAAGCAATATAAAATTGTTGAAGAATTCCTATTTATTTATTCTATGGAAAAAAAATAATTCTTACAAATGAATTAAAAGTTTGCATCCTATTTAGGGAAATCTCCTTAATAAATGTCCAAAATTTGGCATTTTT
This sequence comes from Machimus atricapillus, assembly GCA_933228815.1. Classification (NCBI taxonomy): domain Eukaryota; kingdom Metazoa; phylum Arthropoda; class Insecta; order Diptera; family Asilidae; genus Machimus; species Machimus atricapillus. The sequence continues at coordinate 27,228,131 of OW121788.1, read as the reverse complement.
CACATTCCAATCTCATGTTTCAAAACCTTTAATACGAAAATATTCCATTAATTTTCGGATTTCTGTTCCATGAGAAAACTCCCATTAAAAATATCTCAAGGAAAATTTATGAAAAACAGTGTAATATGTATAAACAAAATTTATATTTTGAAATGTAAAATCGTTCGGAAATTGTCGTTTAATAAATGGATTTGTCCACAGTGCCAATCGGAACCGCCTCGGAATCGCTAAACGAGTGGGCAGACGAGGAGGCAGGTCTGGAAGCGGTGCAGAGGATCCTGGATTCGCTCGATGATATTTACGCCCTTCAGGACGCTTTTGTTGACCCAGAAGTTCTGAGGGATATGCTCCGAGATGTGAAGCTGCACGCCCTTCTGCAGGTAAGTGGACCAAGTCGCATATGTGACATTTTCCCAAAAAAAAAAAAATACTCTTCCGTTCCCGCGCTGCATGCGCGCTCCTTTGATACTTGAACTCCTCGAGCTTATCCTTGAGGGAAAGAAAACAAAGATAGAGGCACTTTGTGCTGTGTGGGCGCTGACTCCGGGTGTATTATTGACACAATACTCCTCGACCGTTTTCTTTGCTCAAAGAAGGGACGAAAAGTTGTTCCTGGCTCGCAAGGTCCGCTCCTTTGATAGCTCCCCATTAAACCCTTCCGCCAGATAGCTCATTTCTTCTAATGCCTTCTTCATCCTCTTTGCATGGCACTTCATCAGCTCTATGATCGTATTAGTTGCACGGTTATGTCACCAGCCCGGACACCTCCGGGCGATGCAGTTTCCCGGTGCCGTGACGCCATTGATGCAATTTCATCGTCGCTGGGGCACAAATTTGCGAGGGAGAAGACGGAATTGATGCAGCTGCTGTCTCTGCCGCATTTACAGGTAAGTCAGCCCCTTTATGTGAAACCCTAACTGCTGCCGCAGGTGCACCTAGGTGTGTGCTGCACCCTATGCAGGTACGGGGGTGTTATCCCTGCGATGGTACGTGTGTCGTCAGGAGCCAACGCAATAACCGAAAACAATATTCCACACCTATTCTTGTTGCTTCAACAACTTGATGAAGTTTATCTTTAGCATCTGGCAGGTGACCTCAATCCAGGAACGTTATACCTAATCTTCGCTTTTTGGCAAATTTAACCAACCCTTTCCGTAGGGGCGCTCCATTTTGTAATTTAGTGCTCCGCGTAGAAGTGAAAAATTGTCTAGTCGATTCTCCTTGGGTAGAACCATCTACTCGTATCTATGAACAACATGATTTTTTTCTTTTTTTTTGCTATTTTTGCAGATCCAACAACGTTGGTTTTTTCTATTCCTCAACACTTTATTGCAGGTGTTCCTTTGTGCCTGAGGCTAGGAGTAGATGGAACATGGCACAATTTGCTTACCTTCTAAAAGCCTTTAGGGCTGGAGAGGTTTGCCTCGGCACTCTGGCAGAAGCGGCCAAAAAAAAAGCGAAGATTTAATTATAACAATGGAACAGCACAGCGTTCGCAATAAATGGATGCTTTTTCGTTCGCCTCGGGCTATTTGATTTCGTTAAGGTAAATTGCCGCTATTCGGTTCCATGATCGCAATGGGTTTTATCGAACAAGACACTACAACGTTACAACGTTGGGTAGTCAAATTCGAGAGCAGTTCTTTGGAAAGGCACCTTCTCTTGGAGTTGTTTCAAAGGTTTTATATCTGTGGAAATCGATCTGTAGAAACACAAGACTTTACGTATGTTTTCCCATCCAATCAATGGTCTTCTATTTCAAGGATTTTGATAGGAATTATATTAATCCATTACCAAAAGTACAAATGAAATTTAAGGGTTTTTCAATTTAAAATAACCCAATAATCATATCAAACGGTGAATATTTTTAGCATACATACATATATACATATCCCAGCAGCATGCTCCAAAGTGAGATAAAAAATTATTGTATAATAACGTTGTGAGAAAAGAAAAACGAAGAGAGGTTTTTGAAGTGCAGCAGTTTTAAAAGAATGCAATCTTTTCGGCAGAAACATATTTTTACCTTTTTTTTTTTTTTTTTTTTTTTGCAACAAAATTTTTTCCCTTAAAGTACCTACGTATTTACCAATTTTATAAGCTAAACGCTACATCAAAAACATTAGTCTCTGGTTTAAAATTTTTTCGTTCTGTTATTCGTTTAATATGAAAAACTGCAGGAACACTCACTCGTACATTGGAGAGCCTCCCGGAGCCCGCCTACGCAGAAGTCCATTGAATTTCGTAGCGTCCTAGCGTCCCTAGGGATCACCTGTGCATTTTTACGGCTGTTAAGCGACGCAATGAAGCGTGAAGGTTGATAAGCTTGACGAGGGTAGGGAGCGCCACTCTCAAGTCGATTAAAAGCGCCGTCGGAACCTTGCACCTGATTTTGCTCACAGGACATTGTCTCGAATGCGTTCAAGTGCCAGCCAGAAAAGTGGGAATCGATTTTCACTTAATACCGATTTAGGGTTTCGCCCCTTTTTATGAACAAGGACGGTGGGGGAAGGAGCAGAGGAAAAAAGAGGCGCCAGGAAATTCCTGTATATGGCAGCCCTAACATTGTGCCGTGATATTGCTTATTTCGAGTGATTTGATCAAGTATAATGACCGCAGGAATGTAATTCGCACAGAGGCAATTAAATCGTGAAATTTTAATTAACTTTTATTGGCTATTGATTGGCGAAGCCCATTGGTTTTTGGAGATGTAGGTACCCTTCTAATTGGAAGGTCCTATGTATATCTTTTTAATTCTCTGATTTGGGTGAAATTCAAAAAATTCCTGGAAGTATTGTTGGTAATTATAGGCTTTATAATATATTTAAAGCAAACTGGCTATTTACAATACGAACAAAAATCCGACTGGATTTTATATGGGACTAAACACTACTTACATATGTACATATATTACAAATATGAAAGTATATGTGAAGATGTTTGTTATTCAATTATGAAACGTTCATATTTATTATTTTTTGACCGAAGGTGTGTACCTACTGTACTACATATTCTACCACTAGTAGAAATCGAACCCATAATCCTCACCGCTAAGTTGGCTTACTCTCAACGGCGGCGTTCCCAACAGAGATATTGAGCAATATTAATTTTGACTAAAACAAATTATTTTAAATTGCAGAAAATTTTCTAAAAAAAATCATAGAAAACAGTGTGAATTTTATAAAATATATAGTGTTCGAATTTCAAATATAAGAAAAAAATCAAATTAGGAGGCGAATTAAATATTATGTGTAATGCTTTCCAAAAACTAATTAATTAAAAGATTCCGATGAATTGTGAAGGTCGGTTCAATTTCATCGGCCTGTGTAATTCACAATGTGAAGGTTTTGAGGAAAATCCCTCATTTTGGAGGGGAATAAGATAGAATTTGGGGAACTGGAGCTTTGGACATTTCGTCATGGGGAGCATCATTTCAGTATCCGGAGCAGCCGTTGGGTGGCAATCGTGGCGCTATCGTCGTTTTTATTGTTGCTGAATGTGCTTGGGAGCTTTTCATATGTTCGATGAATGGGAGAACATTAGTTTCCCTCTAATCCGCCAGATGGCAACATGGCGTTACAGGGAATAATTGCAGCTTTTCCTGAAGTTTTCCTGGATCCCGGTGAAATGTGTTCAAGGCTAAGATAGCGGGGAGCTGCCCTGAGCCGCGATGCGGAGCCCCTGACTTCGTTTTGCCAGTGTCACATCCTCCGCGAGCGCCTACAAAATGCACTCTGGTGCATCGCGTTCGGTTCCCGCTCCTGACCCAGTTCGGGATCCATTCTTTGGTTGCTACGGTGCGCGGGAACGCGTGGGTGAAGGTGCACCAGAAAAGCTCCTCTGCTCCCTCATCCTGTCGGGATGAAAGTTTCGAAGGAAGTGTAGGAACCGTTTTGTGTTGTTGTTTTCTGTTTGTGATACATTTCGACTGTGGCTCAAATCGCGCTAATGCAAAACAAACAAAAAATTTCATTCTTCGTGCACTGCTTTTCTGATTTTCTACTTTTCTGTATCATAGCGTCTCCCCAGTCTCAGCTCCACCGGAAAATTTGCTGAAATTATGCGAAGAAAGATAATTTTCGTAAGAATCTATACCCTGAGGGTTAAAAATTTCCTTTTGTTTCTCATAGAACTATACTTGTGGCACACTATGAAATGAATTTCGCACTTGGTCTCGCTGCTTTGATGCATTTAATTTATTATATTTTTAAACAAATTCCTCCTCTGCGTCCAACTAGGGTGAATTATTCTCGATTTGCAGTTTCAACCCCAAGTATAGCAAGCGCCGACCTGCACTTAACCCAGTTGGGTCGGGGGGTAGAAATAAATTCCGCCTTTGTTCTCCCCGCCGAGTTTTCTCGAGTTTTCATTGCAACCGAGTCAGCTTTAAATAAAGACGTTAAATTTTGCAGTACTTCTCGGAGAAATGCCCGCCCAAAAGCGTTGGATATCCGCGGGAAAAGGGGGACATGGCTGCTCCCCGGAAAACGCGGGATCCACCTAAACATCTCGGGGAAGGTAATGAATGCGGGGATCGCTGCACTCCGGCGTTAATTTCATCGTCCTATATCCATTACATCGTTGCACTTACTTTTAAGAGTTTCTTCCGCTTGTTTGTCTTCTCGCGCTTCCTCCGCCAAAGGCGTTCTGTTTGTTTACTTGCTGGAAATTGTTCTGCTAAACATTCCTGAAAGCAAACATATTCATTAAGTGATATGCAATGTGTACTTTGTGCATCACAGAACTACACAATTAATTACATCTTGGATCTTTATTTTCAAAAAAAAACTACAAAATACACATCGCTGTGTAATAGTTTTTGGGATCTGTAGAAGAAAATATTTTATTTTTAAGCATGTGGTACAATGATGCAGGACTGTGTTTGGCAGGCTTACGTGATTGCTTATGTTATTTCTAACTTTTTCGTATTTCATATTCATATTTCTGCTGTCGTTAAAATTTTCATTGAAGGTACTAACTAAACGCTACATATCTCGTAACTGAACTAAAATTAAAAAGTTCTAAAACATGTTTTATTGCAGTCTTCGATACAGATATTAAGACTCCTCACTCAAAAATTTATTTTGCCAATAATCCTCGACAATATCGGAATTGTAAAAAAACCCTTGGAAAAGTGAATTATAAGAACCTTGATTCGCCAACGGGAATTTTTAAATTATATTTTCTTTAAACTTATCCAGAGCTAGCTATAACTCAAAAATTGCATTAAAATGTCTAAAGTCCTTCAGAAGTCATAACCGGTTAACGTGGTAGATAAATAGAAAAACGCTTCAGTTTAATTTAGATGATTGAGGAGGAACATAAAATCTTTTGGATCCTATAAAAATTATGAAGTGTAAAAGCTTTTAAAGACGTTAAACCGTTCTTATGGTCGCATAATGTGGTCATTCTTCCACAAAATTCAGAAACATGTCAGAAAGCTTTCGCAAGATGATACATTAAATTTATGTCTTGTGCCATTACTTATGAAGAGTCAGGTATCCTTTTAAAAAAAAAATACTTTAGGTGGATAACAAATTAATTGATAAGTTAAACAAAACAGAAAGACGGACATTATTTAATAATTATAAATACAGCGGAAAATACGTAAATTCAAAATTTGTTAACATTAACGTAGGATCGGAAAACAGGGGTTTCTCTAATATTAATAAGTTTTGAATAATCATTTTCTTCTTTTCCGAAATTGTGACAAAATCAAATTATTAGTCGTTAACTTGAGAAAACTAAAGCTAATTTTTATTCAATGAAAACTATTTCAATTATTTAATTCAATTGTTAGTTGTCGGATGAAGATAGAACTAATAAATTTAATTATTATTATTATTTTACTGTGGACTTTATTCACATATTGGTACCATTAAATAGCGAACATATAGGGTGTGAAAAATTACTAGTTTCAACAATTTGAGCCACTGTAGTTATTTAATCGTGATATTATTATACGTGCTTAAGAAAATAACAAATACAAATAAACCAATAATTTTTTAAGTGATGTTGTTAACTCATGATTTTCACAATGTCTAAGGAAAACCTTGAAGTTTTCTCGAGTTTGTGCTCTGCAATAAATGAAGTTAATGAGTTGCCACCATAAACAATCGGGAAATGTTGTACAACGACAAATTGAATGAAAAAATGGCGTGAGAAGTAATATCAATGAAATCGATTTGTGTTTACCTGTAAACAGGCGTCCATGGAAAATTGTTCCAGCACTTCACCAACATCACAGTGGATCGGTTTGGAAACGCTTCAGTCTCTACCGCCGTATGTTTATAGATTCTATAGCGCCGCACACCAGCAGGTACTTTGATTTAGAGCTTACATAAATATTCACGGGTTCGCATCAAGAACCAGACATTCATTTATGCTTATTGAGAAGTATGCAAATAATTCTGTCGATTCTCAGCGCTCAGTTGTTGGCTGCACTTACTTTGGTTACCCGCTCAAAGGAGCAGAAATAGTTCACATGGGGCGCCTGCTTACCGGGGGTTTTGAGCGAAAACGCAGCGCCTTAATAAGGGCCTTCTCCCAGCGGAGTTTAAATATTCAGCGCATCACCCGGACTCAGTTGAGGGTTTCGGAGGCCCTCGACTATCCATCATTACAGCACTTCCTACCCGCCGTGGCACGCGCAAATATAATACATAATTTGCGCACCACATTTCCATAATGCTTCGTTTTGAGTTAATATTCTCAGTTTTTTTCCCATCGCTGCCAAAACTCCGCTGCTCCCGGGACTCTCAAGGGTGTCCTTTTTTTCATCTGCCATGTGGAATCTCCTTCAAGATCTCCCACCGGCTTTTTAAAGTATGAATCCTATTTATCCCCATCTCATTTTCGTTGTTTCACTTTCACAGGAAGTACCCTGGGATGGAACCGTGTCCCCGTTTTCTGTCCCTGGCAGATATCACTGCCTTCCACCTTGTACCGCGGAATATTTTCTTAAAAGCGAAGTAAATAGCGCTTAAGAGCGCCCTGAATGGGGCCTCTTGTTGACATTTTTGAAACCTTTCTTGCGCTATTCGATGTATATTCGCCACCATAATCTCGACCATATTGGGAAAGTGAAATTATTTTCCCTTCTTCCGGAAGCTCTTGCCTCCTTTTGTTTGCTTAAATGAATGGTTGTGCCCTTGTCATACTTCTGCAGAATATCTTTCTGTCGCAACAGCTTTATGCGGCATTATTATCCTTGAAAGTGTCCCCCATTCCGCCCCATGTCCTCTGGATGTTAAAAAATAAAGCAGTACTCGTTTTAATTGGGATTGGGGAATGTGGCATAAAACTACTGTCGGTTTGCTGCTTCAAAATGCAGTGTGCCTGCCTCGGCATCTCATGTGGTGCATTAGCCTTAAATTTAAAGTTTCTTTGCAACTGAAGTTTCATTCTCTCTGCCTTTTGTTTTGTTTTGTTTTCCATTTTTTTTTTAAAACAGTCAAAAGAAAGGACACTTCTCAAACACATGAACTTGATTCTGACCTGCTTTACACCATTTGTTTTTCGTTTAAACACGAGTAATTTTTTGGGTCCTTAAAGGAATTTAAGGATTTTATGAGGATGGTAAGCTTCATGAAAATTTCTTACACTTTTCTCTATGTATACAGACATAGTTATATATTCATACGTGTACGTATAGCTCTAAGTGGACAGATATTTGACGTACCTAACTTTGAAACGCTAAAACAAACCTTCCGAAACTCAACAATTCATAAACGTAAAACGCGTAAAATTTTGCAATTTCTTTACATTTCTTACAATCAAATTCTTTCAATCCATCTTATCTAAAATGCAGTGTTTATAGATCATATAAATTATTAATTAAGTTTTAAATCATACATTATTAATTAAGGTCTTGTAAAATTCTTTATACTTATGTATACGTATACATATGTATATACACTCTATGGACTAACTATAATTCGTAACGAAATCTTCCCCGAAACAAATAGATCAAGTCTTACACGTTTTATTATTAGTAAATAAATCAATAGAATTTTTAAGCCTGCATCTACAAATCAAGAAATAAAATTTTCTATAGGTACAATGTTCTGTGTACGGATGGATAAGTTTTATTAAAATTGTCATGTTTGCATTTTTATGTTCGTCGGAATAATATTTTAATGAATTTTTTGTTTAACACTTCCAATGCTGACTATAAGCATTGAAGTGCCACATCCAGGCAATAAAATAGGTTAAGTAATAAAAAGTCAAAAATCGCACAGATATGCGCCTTAAATACAAAGTGTATACGCGCACTGTGCATGCAAATATTAGTCCTTCATGTTTCATCTACGTTAAATCACATAAAACTTTATTGCGAAACTATTTATATTTCGGGGAAGGAGCCAAAATCAATATGCCATGCAAGCGGGCTCCACGTCACGATATCGAAGTATTTTAGAAAAAGACAAACCGAATAAAATGGTAACTGCAAGGTGGTGGTACTATTTCCAGCCAGCCTCACCTAGTTATGCAAATTGCAGCACCTGCTGCCGCGTTCGCCTCGGTCACATATTGCGGAGTAATTGGATTAATTGTAAGCGCCCAAATAATTCAACCAGGCACTAGTAGGTACTTTTGTATCTAGTTTCATTTCGCCGTGTTCGACTATTGTTCGCCGAACCATTTTGTAAACTGAAAATTATCAGTATGGAACACAAAACGTGGTTTTAAGCGCTCCAAGGACAGAACCGAGGTAAATCAAATAAAAATTCATGCCGCAGCATTGTTCCTCGCTGCAAACTACGCGTGTACTTCATATTAGTCAACTCCACTTGTTTTAATATTTCTTCCGCTCCAGTTGTATCTGCAAACAGGACAGACCATAGGATCGATGTAAGGTCTATGTTCAAAGTCAAACTATGGGAGAGTTGGAGGAGTTGGCGGTTTTGGAAAGCAACAAAACTCCACCGCGCTCTTCTGTAAGGAGCTTAATCGCGTTCACAAAAGTTGGCTTGCAACCTTAGAAAATGGCGAAATTGGATATACAGTCGGAAATTTTCAATACGTTCAATCAGAAAGGCTGATGCAATCAACCCTCAGTAGGTCTTTGTAGTGCGGGTTTGTTCCTTCAATTGTTTGCGGCCATATCAGCTGTTTGCAGGGATGAGGGAGGGGAAAGAGGTAGAGCCCTGGAGATTGCCCTTAAGTGGTATCCGTGTTTTCGAATATCGTAAATCAATTTATGCAAGAAATCGGCTCAACATTCTTCTCCGGGTACTCTGTGCCAAGGTTTGGTGAAATTGTGCTCAATGAAATTCCGAAATTCCCCTCTTCAATGCAATCAATGATGGAGAAAATTACACTCAAGGACTCTTCTCGAATCAGGCAATTAATTTCTTGAAAACAATTAGCAACACTTGAAATTTATTTAAATAACAAAACGAGATTTCCATTGTGAACTTGCAAACAAGGAGAACAGTGCACAGCTAATTAATTCAAATAAGCGGTGCAAAAGTTTAAGACTCCAAAATCCAGGTACAAAGGTTCAACGCTCGTTAAATCTTATATTTTTGCGTTGGCGGGTAATGAAATAGATGAGATTAAGTGTCTTGGTAAATAACATTTCATTTCCACTTTTCATTCGTTCTCTGCCTCAACGTACCTAAATGATACAAAAACAAGAAAATATCAGATTTATTAACAAATAGCTCTAGTTGATTTACTTGACTATGAAATAAAATTCCCAGCATATTTTCAACTTTGTGTTAAGCTTACACAAAATTTGCATGCCTTTATTACTTATACTATACATACGTAAAAAGCTGCCTCCTCTCGTTTTTCGAGGAAAGCAGATTATAATGTGTTTGGTTTGGAAAATTCACATGAAATTCTTAATCGTATTTGAGTTGGAGGTTCTCCTATTTAATTTTGCTATCTAGCAATTAAAACATACCAAATATTTTCAAGGAATGTTTGCAAGTTCATTAATTTCAGCAGTGCCGGGTTAAAAATTTTAGACCTTTTAGACCAGTGTTCAGGTGTCCGTTTTTGTTCGTTGTTCGCAGGCAATTGATGTATAAATAATTCTAAAAATTGGAAAACAAATCATAGCTTCATTTTAATATCAGGTTAAATTGAAAAATTCATAACCTCATAAAAAACTAAACTTGATATTACGTAAATACTACCCCCATTATATTTACAATATGGAGAAATCGAGTTGTGGTAGGTTCACCAAGGCAACGCACGCCCGACACGTTCTTCTAAACCATCACGTGAATTTGAATTATTGCCGCATTCTCCTCATTCGCCTGATCTGGCTCTGTCAGATTTTCATCTCCTTTCCAATAAAAACAAAATACCTAGGAGGAGAGAAATTTTCGTCTAATTAAGACGTTGAAATTGCGATGAGTGCATGTTTTGTTATTTTGTTGTATTTTTTAGTTACCAGATGGAAGAGGTGTAGATATATGCATTGATTGAAATCTATTTCGCCGTGAACTGAAAAATATACCTTCGTAATTTACGAAAACATTATTATATTTTAAAAAACAAGTTTTTGCGATAGATTGAGGTAATACCAATGCAGCGTCCACTGGTGGTATATGTAAATGTATGTATTTCCAATGAGAAGACTATATCCAATGTTTTGTTGTTAGCAGTATGATGACTTTTATCAAAATAAAAAATTGTAGAAATTAAAATCCAAATCAATTCCAATTATCTTTTCAATTCCATTGATAATTTAAATTGAATGTATGAGTGAGTGCCAATTATTATTCCCGTAGAAAATTTAAAATGAATGGAACTTAAAAATTTGGAATTGGAAATGTATAATTGAAGTTTATGAGTTTAATTTTTTAATAGCAACAACTTTCACAAAGTGGAGATACAATTATATTTTGTTGTATATTGTATAGGTTTGTGTACCTACTTCTCTTAACCATAAACAAATTTCAATTTCATGGTATCTGCCAATATAAAGTGAAAAATCACTAGATCGAGGTGTATACGACTGAGCATTCAACAATGTTACAATTTGAAACTAGGACAGAAAAAGCATGAAAGGACTATTGCAATTTAGAGCCCTGACCGCACACGTAAACACCCCCACCTCCTTGGCTTAACGTTAAAGACAGTGTCGCAACTTTTCAACAATTTTCCCAATCAAATTCAGAATTTATGGGAATCGGCTAACTTTCTTCTCTTCTTCTTTTCAGGTATGTGTTGCAGTGGACAGTGGACGGAGTTGTGTAAGGTGACCGTCCCATGTAATGTAAGTTTTTGTATAACATTTTCTCGAGGGCGGCTGAACGCTTATGTGGGTGTGTGTTTGCACTGCGGCGTTATTGTTCAAGTTTTCACTTGATATTAGAAATTTTGCCGCACATCTCGCTGTTCACAACGTTCAGATGGGCAAATGAAAAATTCTTGAGCGGTGGAATGTAATTTGTAAAGTTGTTCTTATGCTCCTCAACTGTATGTGGCACAAGAGTTGTGGAAGGTATTTCGTATTGAGGAATTTCATGTGATTGCTGCTGGCATTCTCTAAGTGAAACTGTGATTATCTTCGGCAAAAGTTTTCGTTTATTGGGGTCGCAAACTTTCCCAAAACTTGCCCGTAATGGTTTTAGTAGATTGCTTCACTCATTTGGTACATCTATCCCATGTTAATGTGTTTTCATTCTTTAACAGAACAAGTGCCACGACATTATATGAATTTTTTATTAACTGTTAATTGGGATCAAAAGAGATATTGAAAGTTTTCGGAAATTGACATGTTCCGCAGTAATTAAGAGTAGCATACATTTTTTATTGATGCCATTAATGGAACTTCCTACTAAATTAAATAATAAGGAAAAGTTTTGAATTACTCTCGTCACCTTCGAAGCAGGACCATTTTTTTAATTTTGTATTATTCTATCTTCTCTCCACAACTTTTATATAACAATAATAAAAAGTATATGAAATAATTGTCGTACTTTAGTCACGAAACAAATATCATTCACAACCCTGCGGTTGCAAAATGGTAGCCTTGGCGCAGCATCCAATTAAGAATTCTTTTGGTGTCTGCAAATCGCATTATGGAATAGTCTGCTTTGAGATAAATGCTGAGAGAAGGTTATGATGTCAGGAGTTGGTGACTAAATAAGCTTCTTATGAGCATTTACTAATTATGGTACAATAAGATTTAATTAGGCTTATAAGGTTGAAACTTCTGAAATTCTGCTTTATACTTTCTTATTATTTATGCAGAAAAGATAAGTAGTAGGTATACCTATACTTTAAAAGCTTATCTTATTTCGTAAATTATAAATACAAAACTTTTACAAATTATTATAAGTATGTATACCTATAACCTATTCATGAATTTGAAATTTTTAAAATCGAATAATCAAATGTTTTCAAAATGAAAACTTCATTTGTATATCTACAACAAATATTTTAAGCCGTAGTGTTTGTTCAAAAACCCATTAATACTGCGTCATGCATTTTCAAATTTTATTTGACTATTCTTCTTCTCTGTTAGTTTTTCTCCCTCAGAGTTATTACCTCCGAAAATAAGGGTAAAATGCATATCCATACACGTAGCACCTGTGCTTTTCCCTGTTCACGTAATCGTTTACTTTTTTCCTCTTTTTCCACCAACAGTGTATTTTGCATAAAAGGGCTCGATATCAAATAAGTTCTGGTCGCATTTGCATTTTCAGTCACTACAGCTGCCAACAAGAAATTAATTGTTTTCTTTTGCGAATGGATTTAAAAACTGACAATACTTTCATTTGCTTGGAAAATTGTAGAAAAACTATAAAGTTGTAGCAGATATATGTATGTATTAGTGCCATAAATCCGTCAACTTTCCTCAGACTCGCCACTAAATCAGAGCTGCGATGAAAGCATTCGCCACAAACTAAATCGCAGAAAAGAGGCAAAAAGCAGTATTTATGAAATACACTGTCCATCATTTTTAAGAGAAAAACAATAGAAATTGATTACTTTTTTGTATGTCTAGCAATAAATCAAACATCAAAACTTTGTTCTCGTGGAGTTTTTCCACCAAGTAGGTGAACAGAGGAAAAATGAATTTTACTTAAAATTCTGAGTTCCCTATCATCGCTTCCTGGGCTGTTTGCTTTATTTTCTGTTGTTGCTGTTTTTATTTTTTTTATTTTTTTATTCTGCAGTATCATCTTCAGGAGAGCCAAGGCATCGTCAGTTCTCTGTCTTAATGAAAAAAAGCTTTTAATTAAAAGTAAGCCCGGGCGGGCGCCTCAGCGATGAACAATGCGAATCTCATGGAATTAAGAATCAGCTGCGACAGTTGCCCCATTTTGCTGCTTTAGTACACGTAACAAGTATGAAAGGGACATTGTGAAAGGCCCAGAAAACTAAAAAAAAAATACGAAATTGCACACTATTTTAAATCCTTTCTAAGGACACCCGCTTTATGTTCCACCAAGAAGCCCTCTAGATTATGAAAAAATTAAAAGCCACTGTGGGACGTGCATTGGGCAACAATGACTAAATATCATTTCATTTGGGCTGGTTGTGTTGGTCGCTTGTTCGGGATTTATGTCCTTTAAAATTGTTATACAAACATCGCCCTCCGCAAGAGACCCTTATGGCGCCGTTTTATATTGCCCTCCTCCGAAACGCGTCTTAAGCTTTTCATTGAGAGAATCACTGCTTCGTTCCACATTCACTGCATGAACTTGTTCGCGCAAAAATGCCGCGCATGTCGTTCGAGGTACGCCAGAAATGGTTTTGGTGTCTCGTTCATCCCCAGTTTCTAGTACTAGGTCTTTGATGTCCCGGAGCACCGGATGCGTTCCACAGATGTTCCCAGCATCCCGGGAGTTTTATTATTCAACTGTTATCCAATTACCTATGCAGACTTCGCGTTTGTGTGGGTTCGAAATGTGTTGGCGAGAAAATCAGCACTGTGGAATTCGTTTACTTACTGGTTCTTGGTGGGACGCTGGGTACATTCACCACAGGCATAGTTCCAAGATGGTGTACCGTTAGGATGGTAAGGGGTATCTCGCCCGGTTAGCTTGCATCCCACTTTGGTCCTCGAGATGAATTTCCTCTTGAAGGACCTTGCTTCCCACCAGAGGCTGTGTGTAAATCCCGCATTTTCCCAAAACGAAATATAGAAGGAAAAAATTGTGGAAAACCCCATAGAGGGGTTGTGTGGGGCTTTAGAGGCATCTCTACGGGAAAACTTCTCGACGAGTCCTCTCAATGCTGTTCATATACGAACGAGTATCCGTTCCACAACCATCCGGTGCTTGTACACTTAATACTCACAGACATTGAAAATTTTCAACTCGTACCCCGAAATTGTGATTTAACACCTATATGGACCAGTTTTCGCCAGTACATCGCGAGCCCTTGATCTGAAAGGGTGGAAATTCAACGCACCAATAACTCACCAACTTCTAGCCAATTGAAACATTTGCTAGAAACCAATTGCAGTAAATAAGTGATAGCATTTCAGTTATCTTCGGTTGTTCTGTAGTTTCAAACACAGTTCTGCGATTCGCTCAAACCGGACCCAACCCTTGACCAGAGCCTATCAAAGCCCAATGAAGTGTGAGGGATAAATTAGTGCTAAGTGCGTGAATCCAATTACCCTGGTCTTGGGAAATCTCAGTTTACGCAGTTTCATTGTTTCTCTTATTAATGGTGCGTGAATATTTTATCCTGTGTTAATGGTTTCGTCCTTAACTGTCGATGTGTTTTTCGCTCCCCCGTGTTGTTCCCCCTCAAAATCCCTGAGGTACACACGAATCGAATAATTGCGACTATTTCGTTATAAGAAAAAGTGCTTCATTTTTTCTTACTGCTAACGTCGTTGCGATGTGCCGTCTTTGCGAGTAACAGAAAAAAATGCCGCGTCCAATGATCAAAATATCCCAGTGATAATAGAAATAAAAAATTTGGTTTCAGTATTGTAAGTGAAGTGAGAAAAACCAAGACGACGAAGGGCAATCCTTCTTTGAACTCACGCAGTCTGTATTTCTGCATACGGGCCAAGTTTGTTGTACTTCTGCTGGAATAAAACAGGAAATTTTATAATTTGAGCTCAAACTTTAGCGAATTTATTTATTTCATATTTGAAATTTTTTTAATTTAGACATATAAGAGAAAAGAGTAAACAGATGGTTTAACTTCTAAGTTATATCTTATTATTTCGAAATTCAATTTTTTTGTTATTCATTTGTTGCATGCCTCAAATCGCCCTCAGTGACGAGAGGACGTTTTCAGACTGAAAGCTTACAAGACTTCAAAGTTCTTACAAGAGGCAGTCGAAATAAAAATAAGTAGGTACACTGTTGTATTATACCTAGGTTGTGCTAAAAGCAAAAACGTTAAAAAGGAAGTCGAAAACAATAAACGAAAAGTAGAAACTACCTGAACAATAGAAAAATAAAAATCAAAAAAATGGAAAGAAATCAAAATCTGCTTTTAGTCACAGTTTAACTAGAAATATGCTTCTAGACGTAAGAAAAATTGAATGTCCCTGACTCCCCTGTTATTATATCTTTTGAAGTTAGCCAGTGGAAGACTAAAAATATTGCTATTAAAACGTCATTCGTTCGATAGATAAATTTCAAATATATAGACATTTATTATTACTATTAGTAAATATGTATATAGCATCTAACAAAGCTTTAATAAATTTCTTAATTACATATTTCTTCTGTTAACCCTTCTAGTAAAATTCATCAAATTTATTTATTTACTTATAATAGATTCTGAAAATACGGGCTTCAAAAATACATAGATTAGTATATTTTCCTGAAAACAACTTTGAGTTATATTTTAATTTCTTCGCCTTTACATCAGATATACCGTCGTTAAGCCTTTAAAATAAATGGTCCATGATTTTTATATTGATTGTTTCATAGTTACCAACACGTATAACTAATAATAGTTTTATTTACTATAAGCTTTTTTCGCATTTTGTAGTCGTATGAGCGATTTTTGTACTTAACACATTCTTTTCAATATAGTTATTATGTCTGGCCATTATAAATAAATACAACTCAAAATTTGTACTTTTCAAAATTTTCCAAGGGTTGTTTGTAAAACAATAACTACATATAGAAAGTAATAGTAGCGAATTGTATTAAAACCCTTAAGGCTTATGCAAAGCAATAATGTTTTCTAAATCGTAAAACACGAAAAGAAAACAAAATTATACCGTTTTTAGTTCATTAATATCAGTTCAGCATTTTTTATGATATTAACCTTGATATGAAAGACTACTTAACTAGAGTAGGATTTGGGAGGGGACATGGTGTAATTAACGCAAAATCAGTTCTACGAAAAAAATGAAAGTGATATACCTACATATGTATGTATATTAAACTTAATAGGTACTTTTTATTGCTTCCCGAGCCCTAATTACATGTTATAAGCGATTTCTCGTGAATCTTATTAATTTCTTGATAATTGCGTCTGTTTCTTCTAGGCTGTATATACATATTTATAAGTACATATATCATATTTCATTGTGATACTTTGCATCGAAGAAATCACAAGGCAAGTGTATACTTTACATTGATTGATTTTTTGCAATAATTATAATACAATAATAGTGATATTCTGAATTCGGTATCTAATTAATCTGTACAATATATGTACATATATTTTATCCATGCCAAAAGCAGAAATTTTATTTCAGACTGAAAATACTATGAAAGAAATATACCTAAAGTCAGTGCGCATTTACGTAAGCAGTCTGACTAAATTATCGTTTTCTATGAGTAAGTTTGGTGGAATTTTTAACCGGCATCAAAGGTCGCTGAAGTTAACCTGCTTAAAAAAGGAAAATAATAACTACATAAGCTAGATATCACTATTTATAATTTATTCCATTCTGTTTTTTAATTATCGGAAAGAAAAGTTCCAACAAGATCTTTGATAAATTATAAAAGTTTTAATTGTTAAGATAAGTCGTACTCTCTATTCATGACTATAACTGCTACGCATCGTGTGATGCGACACTGTCCTAGACGATTTAATTACATCTACAGGAATCTAAAAAACAAATACCGGAAGCAAAAGCATGTTTAAATTGTCCCTGCAAATTATAACAAATCATAAAAAGAACATAAAATTAATGACTTTATTACTAGGGTTTTATCACTTTATGTAGATACCTATACCTACAATAAAACAATATTTTAAACACTCCTTGTCAAATGTTTCACATCAACCATTTATCATATCATAAAATAAATAGTATATACGAATTTACATAAATGTGGGATCAATCAATCGTAATTTTCATCAGAATACAAAACTTGATATTGCTCGAGGCCTGAGAGCACCGGCGAGAATTGGTCACGACTCACGGGTAGCTCAATTTGAGCAGCGAAGCGCCAATTCAAAGGTCACAGGTTCGCATACTGTCATTGGTAACATTCGTTGCTTTTCCGATTAATTCCCACATAAATTTCTCCTGAAGCGAATATTAATCAAATTATAGCTAACAAACCGTGAGTAATTAATTGAAAATGAAAACAACCATTAATTTTCCAAAAAATTAACCATCATTAGCAGATATAAACTAGTAACAGGGCTTAAAACAAACGAAATATTCTACGTAATTTAATTGTAAAAGCGATTATGGCATTTCGATTAATTGTCAATATATTTTTGAGGATTTTATACTTTGTATTTTATCGCGGATAGATTTGAAAGGGAAATGAAAAAAAGGCACATTCAAGGTTTTCGGGAAATAAATTAAAATTATTTGGAACGAATAATATAACACGATTTGTCGTCATTTTTTGAATCATTTCAATAAAACTAAGCTCGGTCCAGTCGAATTGGTAAAAGTTTGCCTTTGGTTTAAGAGGAAGTTAAGAAATTTATCAGGATAATACCTTGGCACGTACATTTAGGAGGAGGCAATCTATTTAAATAAAAAATCTGCGCTGAACAAAAATCCGCAAGGTACCAGACTAGAAACTTAGGCGCCCGGATGCAATAAAGCTTTCTGACCGTATTTATTGCCTGTTATTTTTATCGCTATACAAAATTATTTCCGCTCTTTACATGCGGATGAAGTGAGTGCCAAACGAATCGCAACTATCCATTATGAGGATTTACGGGCGGCAGAAGAATGACTCCCAATAAAAACTACTTTAAGCACCTTGAATTAAAGCGGCTGAGAATTAAAGCGTCAGGGGAATGTGGCGAGAGTCCTGTATTTTTTTTTATATACATATATATAATTTTATGATTTTAGTGTAAAGAGAACAAACATACAAATAGTAGAGCCATCTCTGCACTGCCATATTTGCATTCTGCATGGTTTTATCCCTTTTATCTAGCTAGTGGAATGAGCAAATATAAAATGTTAAGCGATTTCAGCGCAACTACATAATATTTGCATTTTTCATGGTTAAAGCAAAGTACAAACATTTGAAGTCGACAAAAGCTAATTTCTGTCCTTTGCAGAGCGATTTCCTTCGTAAATTTTGATAAATATAAACGTCGAACTTGTGCTAACTTGTTTGCTAGCAAACAACTCCCGGATTTTAGTCTAATTATTTTCATGAAATTAGGTAGCATCATCCAGGAATTACCAAGTTGGATAAAAGCGTCCAACGCAAATAATCATAAACTTGTCTAGATCTCTCCCCAGGCAGATTGCGAAAAGCAAGCACCCGCAGAATATTTTAGTTTTTGTGGGATTATCTGCGAGTCGTTATAGTTACTCATGAGCTTAATTCTGCAGACTCTAATTGAAAAGGAGGGGTGTAACGTATATTTCGTTTACTATCTAAGTTCTGCAAATGTGGAATGTTTGCCTTAAATATAAATCCCTACACCTGGATCATTTTCCCTTTTTTAAAATGCTCTCCGTGGGCTATAAATCTCTAAAATATTCTATTTTACTAGGAAATTAAAAAATAACTCTAAGAACTTTCATAATTTAATTTTTGAGTTTTCCAATTTTTTTTATAAGTATAACTTGTAATTCTACCTACTTGTGTAATATCATATTTAAAATTTTAAGTTCTGATTAAAAACTGAACATGTTCTATTGCATTATATATGTATCTACATAATAAAACACTTTGAAGGGAGGGAATATTTTAGGCTAGTTTGGTATTTGGATATGTATACTCATTTTTAAAATTTTTAATTTGCATTTACATATTTAAATAACCCATAAAAATTTTAATAGCTGCACATCCCACGAAGCAATAAAAACTCAGGCGGAAAAGAGTTGGCATAAAAGAAATTCAACATTTTTACGACGAACGTTTATTACTTCCTTGCAAATATAAAAAAAAAATTTCCGCTTGAGAAATGCTGGAGAATGTGCCACAAATCTTCTTATTTTGAAGAGAAATTTAAAATAATTTTACATGCACATTACGTAATGTGTTACGACGAAAACAATATCCTTGATATGAATGAAGATTTTTTATTTAAGCCAGTCATCGAAATTTATTTATACTTTTTTTTTTTTTTTGTTTCTTGAAGAGTTTAGCGACTAATTTTACATTTATAAACACATGAATACCTTGTCTTTGATATTTCTTTTAAATATTGCTCGTAGCAATTTCCTATTTATTTTATTATAAATTTATGTAAGTAATACATGTAACTGTCTTGTTACTATAAAAGACATCTACATTTAGCATGTAAGGTCTTTTTGTTTGTTTGGTAGGTCATCTCTCAATATACCTTTTCCTTAAGTTTGTCGTGGTACATACAGGACACTGTATGATGATTTCCAAAAGTGCAAAATGAAAATTTTAATATTTTTATTTTAGTATACATCAGAAGTTGGTTGACTGAATAAAGTTAGCAAAAATTGTAATTTATTTTTAAATAGTTATTTGATATTTTTAGTGTTTGTATATATGTATGTAGATGTAAGTACATATGTACATATTTATCCTTTAGTATAAGGTTTTTTTAATTATTTATTAACTGACATACCTTATTCCTTCAATTCATTTATTGTTTGATGGACACACGAAAGCCCCCCGTCAAATTGCTTTCACATCTCCATCTCCAGAATGGAAGGCAAAATGAAATATTTCCATTATTGGTAGTGAATCAAGCTCAATTGAACTCATCAACTCATCATAAATTTATAATTCTGCAAAGATTCGGCAGCAATTTGCTGAATATAATAGGTGAAAATCCCTGCAAGGCTTATATGAACTGTACCTGCACACATTCAGCACATCAGCCAGTTCATTTAAATTTCAAATGGAAAAGATATTTCGATCGAAAATATACAGAGCTGAAAACGTTCAAGGATACTTCGGATCGATTTATTGAAATGGCATTCCATCGCCCGCTGAAGGCCTGATTAGGATTCGAGCTCTGTGTTCTAAATATATAATCCTACAGCGATTTTATGAGTTTTAATGGTTCTTAAAATTTCTTTCTTTTTCCTGCATATTGTATTTTTGAATAATGATGAAAATGGAAAAGCAGAATACGTGAGGGGATTGTATTCGAAAAGTTCACCTTTCGAACTGCCCTCGAACCACAATGCAATTTGGAAACAAGTTTCTTAAAAATACTTTGGTCGAACTTCTCGAGCCTGACATGCCTAAGACCGAGCTGAATTCGTAAATTTATTCCATGATTCTCTGAAGTTGTTGAGTTATAAACATATTCCTCGAAGAGACGAAACAAAACAGAACGTGAAAACAAAGTGAACGGAAATCTTATTCTTATGTCAATGAAGTCGACAGCAGCCACAACATGTCTAAGGAAAGGAGACGAGGGCATAGAAAATATTTTCATCGCCTTGAAAGCAAATTGCGAAGATTTGGGAAACTGCAAAAAAAATTGAATTACCCCGCCCCCGCTGACAAAATAGTTGGCATACGGGTCTATGGTAACTTGAGGAATTACGTAGAAACCAGAAAAAATATAAAAGATATAGGCACCGATTTCTACGCGTTAGAAGCCAGAAGGAGAAGATAGTCACATCCCAACTACGTGACGGATACTGCTCCAAATTGCTTTAACATCAACTGGGATAATTAACTTCTGAATGGATTTTACGATTCTGCCCTGAACGGAGGACGTGACCGTTTTCTCCTGGGCGTTGAGAAATGGCCATCATTTCGTAAAATTTATTTGTTTGAAATATTGGCCCCATAAGATGTTGACAAAACGCTTTCCCTGAATAAAAAATGCCCACAGCCAAGCCGAAGCCCATCGCATTTCTGTCGTCGCGCGACTTCTGAAACTGCTGACTTGAGTAGCGCAATATTTTCTAATAACTTCGACAAAACTCGTTGAATAAAATTTTTATGAGCTTTGCTACATT
Organism: Machimus atricapillus; assembly: GCA_933228815.1. Taxonomy (NCBI): domain Eukaryota; kingdom Metazoa; phylum Arthropoda; class Insecta; order Diptera; family Asilidae; genus Machimus; species Machimus atricapillus. Next base: position 27,206,842 of record OW121788.1, on the reverse strand, counting down.
TTGGCTGTGTTTTAAGTGCCGCAATGTGGTGTTTTACTGCAATGCGTATTACTCTACTTTTGATGCAAATTAATTTTCGTATTGTGGAATTTATATTTACTTTTATGAAAATACATATTTCAAGATATTATATTATTCAATTTAACATTTATTATTTAAATTACACGTGATCTGTACCTACTTGAAATTGTTATGAGCTTTATTAATATTCTTTTGATATACATACATAATTGTAAAACTTTGGACAGACTATATGAGACAATTTAATATTTCATGTGTCTCAATATCACAAATATATAATATCTAAATTTTTTAAAAATATTAATTTCAAGGCAACATATTAATTTGAAAATTGAATACGTTCGAAATTTTAAGTCTCATTTATAATATGTGACTGGTGTAATATTTTACTCCATTTTTCTAAAATCTAAATCATGATAAAACTACGAAAACATTATTTAGGGCGACAGATGAATTGCTTAATTAATTTCAAAACTTGAAAAACACGTCGGCATTCATATTTAGTTTAGATGTTGGCCGGGCTTCATAACTACAAAACATAAATATTTCGTCAAATATTCTACTTAATCAACTCTCATGAAGAACAGATGTTTAACAAGAACCCTTACATTATACTGCAAAATTTCATCAAAATCCTCCCATGATTTTGTGTGATAATATCGGTAGATACATAGGTATGCACCCAGAAAAACACAAAAATTTTTAAAACTAACATAATTTCTGTGTATCAAATTTAATTTTGTACATACAGTAATTTTAGGTTTTATGAGCCTATATTAGCTATATATTTTTCTTATTTCGAGACTATTTAAATATTGGAAATGTAGATAATAATGGTGTCTACGAAAAATAAAAGATAAAGATGAATGTTATTTTGATTCAATAAGCGATACCGAAACTCGAGTATAACTTATGGCTATTTTATAAATGTATGATTAATTCTGAAAAGTTTTATAGCCACAGTTTTATAAATGTGCTACGAACCATAAATAAAAATTTTATCTTCCAGATGGTACAGAATATACTCCTCAGAAGGGGTAAGTGCGGGGTCGTTCATTTCCAACCCTCTCAGTTATTGAACTTGATTAACGACGAATTTTATCCAGTCTCCTAACGCAAAAGTTTCGACTTCGATCCGGCTTTTGATGGTGGAAACTTCACTACTTACAACTTTTTCTTCACAATAAAAACTTTATGAAATTAATAAAGTTCTCAGTTAATATTTTAAGTGAGAGAAAACTCTTTGTGGTGCGAAACATGAATTCGGTTCTGTTAAATTAAACTTTTCTTACTAGCGGTATTGTTAGCTTATACTCTAATAAGGAAATCTATTAAAATCTTTTTCGGGAAAAAAGGTTTATAAAATGCGTTAATGAAATTGTTTTCCAAAAGGTGACAATGCAAAAGGGTTTTAAAATTTAAAATAATCAAAAATTATCATATTTCTTTGTTTTTATCAAGAATTTCTTTATGGATCAAAGCTACAAAGGTATCGCACGAATAAATTTAAATGGAAAAAAAGGTTTGAGCTCACAGCATCAATGTCGCGGCGGGTGGCAAGAAAAATGGAATTTTATCGCTTAAGATATCTTGAAAAGAATATTTTATAAATGAAATGTTTTGGAAATAAAGAAAAGAATTTTTGTTTACCTTGCATTCCGAGACTAAAGAGAGATGATGAAATGATTCCTTCGTTGAATGCTATGGAGAAAAAGTTTTTTCATAGAAGCTAGTTTTCTTACCTTTCTTTGGACTCAATAAATAATAAGAAATTATTTTTCCATTGAATTATTACTTGAATGGTTTATTGTTTTAAATGAGTTTTTTTCCATAATTAAAATAAAACTTAAAGTTAGAAAGTTTGTAGTTTTTCTCGGCAATGAATTAAATTGAACGATAGCGCAGATTTCCAACCTGTGTTTCATATTTAATGCCGCTCCTATATGTCGTAATTATGATTGAAACATTTTGTACGTAATTATGAGTGAAACAGTTTGCCTGCTCCGAAAATGAATTGCCTTAAATTTGCAAACTACATCAGCATTATAAGCGGAACGGAAGGCGGGAAGGGGAGACTAATGAAAATTAATATAAATCTCATTTCGCAGCTCTGACAAGGGTGACACGTTCAGTTCGGCGTGACAACACCTAAAAAGTTCTAATCATGTCGGGAATAGTGATTAGATGAGATATTGGGCTCCTGCCAAAGTGCTTATGGCGAAATCGAGCCCGTCGCAGTTTTAGCTACTAAATTTATTGATTCGATGAGAGCTTTCCCTTTATTGCGATTGAATTTGTTTTCACGTTTTCGTTATCGCAAATTTGCAGCCTATCACTCGAAATATTGTGTGCGGTTACGGTGGGATTTTATGGATAGCCCAACTCGTATTTATTTAGCATTAAATTCGCGTTTCAACCGAAAGAATGGGCCCAATTGATACATTCATGCTGATAACGCACGTTTTAGTTCCATTCAAATACAAATCATATTTTATGCTATAGTTCAAAAGTACAAAGTGGGAGATATTTCTCTATACTATATAATTACGGAAATGTATTTTTTTTCTACTTTAAAAATGCGCATTAATATGTTCCATAACATAAATGTAATCGTTAAAACACGTAATTATATATGTATGTATGTATTGTATATAAAATAAAGCAGACTTCTTTTCTTATGTATAAAAATCTTTCCTTTAATCGATTTTTTTCATTTCAAAAAGTCAATTAAAGGATTAGTTTGCTCAACTTTAATAGAAGATTTAATGTAGAAAAAGAAAAATCATAAAGAAAGAAAGAAAGAAATATTTATGTACCTATTAATCTTTATTTGTTTGGTATTGCACTTTTTGGAAGACTTTTGTAAAGGGTGCATTGCAATCTGATTTCGTCCGAAAAAATTGAAAATATTATAGTTCTAGTAGAATTGGCTATAAAATGAAAAGGAATATTTTCTTAAAATAATAGTATAGGTTACCTATATTTTAATTACTTTCTTAGTGATACTTAAATGTAGTCACAAAAACTCCTATAGTTGTCAGTAAAAATATTTTATTCTTTACTATTTTTCAAAGTTAAACGAAATAATACCATATGCCATATGTCAGAGCCGGGCAAACTTTGACTTCCATTCATAAACCATTTCGAATTAATTGGCAAATTATTATAAAATTAAGGAACTTCCCACAGATCAATTACCTAAAAATCATCTTCCTCATTTCACTTAATTAAAAGTTAATCCCAAAGAGCCATTTTATTCCGGAGCCCAACCCAAAGGTATCTTAAGAGAAGTCCGTCTCAAGAATTGCTTAAATTTGAGAATTTTTAGGATCGTCCTAGCAGCTATTTCTCCAGTAAAAGCGCTTATTAACGACTGGTTAAGTGTTTCACTTAAACCTTAAAGGATCCATATATTCTCTACACCAGTTAACCTCTAGCTAGCCTCTAGCATCAGGTGTATAAGACATGTTAGCGGAGTACTGCAAACCTCCGTCGGTGTGCAGGACGAAAAGATGAAATTATTTTATTGGCTTGCTTATTTACGGCGTAACTCGTTTTACGGTGTTCATTTGCAAGTAATCTACTACTCAAGTTGCAACATAATTTTGGCAGACATTTACGGCACTACGGCAGGAGTCCTGCTCCTTAATATCATACGAATGCCAGCGCCAAGTCTTTTGGCAGGCATTGCACTTCTTCATAATTGCACACAAAAGCAGTTGCACTCCAAGACTCCGTTGGTGGCCTCCGGTGCAGTGAACTCCCGGGTTTTGTCTTAAGCTCGCACACCATCCAGAATCATGTGTTTTCTGGATTACTGCAGTACTGCATCTCGAGTTTAGAACATATTCAGAATGTAGTGGCTGCGGCCACCGAGTGCTGATGGTTCAAAGTTTTGCAAACACATCAGTAAAGTGCACTCCAAAGTAAAGTTATTTTGGAGCTTGGAGCTCTGCTAATCCTGTTTCCTCGAGGAGGGCTCCAGCTAAAGTAACATGCTTATTACTCTAGATGTAGACTGCAGATGCATCTAGCAAACATCAGTCGACCGTTAAGTATTTTATCTTGTTAAGGGTAACCTTGAGGAGCTCATAGTGCACAACGATTTTCCATGAGACTGGTGATGAATGTTCTAAAGATTTATTTTGTGGAAACCTTGAAAATTGATATGGCCGAGATAATTTAGATTTTGAGCAGGCATCGTCAGAAGTTCCCGAATTGAATATTTTCTCCTTGGTTTCGATTAAATCGACTAACTCACACAATGCCATCAACTATTCAAAGGGACTTCGAAAAAAATCTCTGACAACAAAAAGAGGAAACTTTCGTATTCTCCTTTTTTTTTTTTTGTTGATAAATGAAAGTTACCCACGTATCGACAGTCTCTCGGTCCTTTTCGAATCGTCCGTAGTACCATTGATTTTCCAGTTAAATAGCTCGAGATATACCAGGGGAATTTCATCCTGTCATCTTCGATTAGTTGTCAAGAAAGAATGATTTTAAGAAAAAATATTTTCGGAAAAAAAAGGTGAAAAAAGGAAATTTTTATTTTGTCCTTTCCCTGCCTTTAGCATCTCTTTGGATGTAATCTGCTTTCTGCAACTAGCTGTGCAAAAAGCCATCTTAACTTATCAGGAGCGCTGACAGAGCGGAAATTGTTTTCAATTATGTTTTCTGCGACGTATCGGAAAGCAAAAAAATTTAGTCGTACGCTCCCCATCGCGCCGACGATGTTCAATTTTTGTATTCTACCAAGAGAACATTTTTAATTTTAATTTCCCTCAAAGTTATTTTGATTTTGGTAACTATTATAGGATATTTTATTATTTAATGCTGTTTTTGATACTGAATTTCAATTTGATTTTATCTAAATCAAACACAAATGTACAATGTACGTATTCATAAATTGGCTACCGTTCAAGTAGACAAAAATATATAATAGATACTTATTAATATTTATGGATCCTGAGTTATTGTAATAAGTGAATTATTTTTTTTATAATTTGATAGTGGTTTCGAATTTCTACATGTTTGCTCTAAGAAAAAGGTTATACACATCTTGTCACTTGCATAATTGAGAAACTTCCAGTTTCTAGCATTGAAGCATCATCAAATAAGTACGTTTACATATTTTAGAATCTGTAAATTCCTTTTGAACATCTTCTTCACATTATTCAGAAAGCAATTACAGCAATTTCGAAGCAGTCAGGCTTTTAGAATTTAATAAAAAAAAGTTGTCATACGATATGAAAAGTCCACCTAACAATCCTGTCCAGTACCAGTCATGGCCAAAACATCGTCTGAAAGATTTTCATTCATTGAGAAAATCAAATTCTCCTTTTTGCACGAAACATAAATAGAAACGATCTTCAAAAGCCGCTCAAAGGAGAAAAATTTTCAAAACTCGTACATTTACATCTGAACGGCGAAGGCCTTACAGAATGAGCGCTATTCAAAGTCAAGCGGCCTCTTGAAGTGCAAATAAGATTTTGCCGCTTCAAATGCGATAGCGTGGGCGATAAGCATTAGAGAATTCCAATCGCCGTCTTAGAACTAGGAGAGATGGGAGGGGAAAGAAAAGAAAAAATCCTTAAAGGAACACGTACGGGCAATTCAGAAGCGGGATAAACACACCGCAAAGTAGCAAACTTCTATGCAGATAAAAGATATTCGAAAAGACCCCGATAACAGAAGCCCCAAGTGAAAAATATTTGACGACAATGCCAGAAACACACCAGCAAGGTAATCTGGCAGCCGAGGAGGGGTAGGGGGTTTATGCAGATGTACAGCTCCCCTTTAATCCCAGCAAAGCCGGGATGGCTGAATAAAGATATGTAATGTAAAAGCTCACGTTCAAATATCCGATCCGAATGCTCCAATTGCGGATATGTACTAGCAAGTAGTGCTCCACCGGGCCCCCCTCGCCCTCGGTTGCTTCCAGGGCTTTCCTATCCGCGCCCATGCCGTTATTCGCGAAGGCTATATTTAGAATGATTCGCACATAGAGAGGCACATAAGCGTGTCCTTGCAAAGAGTCTTTTTGCTTCAAATCAGGTCCAAAAACTGGAGTTATTATAGAACTGGGACATTTAAAAGGGGCCAGAGCAGCAAGTAATTTGCATATAGGGTTTTCACCCTCTTATTTTTTTTTTTTTTAAACGAGCCCCTCAAATCGATTGGAGGCTGGATACTATGGAGTGTGGACCCTTTCTCCTCTCTCATCTCCTCTACCGGCAATGTGATGTGACCACGCGCCGCACGGATGTGGATGTGAACCGGATATTGAAAAATGAATAATTTACGGCTGAATGAAGCCTGACAAAACATTGTGCTCTGTCGCCAGCACATGAAATTATTCAGAAATTGTTGCTAATAAGAGAATATGCCCATCTCAACACGTCACACAATAAAATCCTCGCATAATAGGACACTTTTTAAGGAAAGCAACAGAAAGTCCTGGCGGAAAATTGTGTCGAGCCCTTCTGCTCTCTTGCCTTTAGTTTAAGTCCTTTCGATTGACTGATGAAAATAAAAAGAAATAAAATAAACAAATAAAGTGCCTCCTGCTGCCAATTAGGCTGATGTCGTTGTAATGTGCTTTAAAGTGCTCCTCCACTTAATTTGTATTCAGAAAGGCAACAAAACCTGACCGAAAACTGGGGCTTCCCTTAAATTTGCATATTACGTAACAAGTAATTAATGAGAGTGGCTTTCCCCCAGGAAACATAAATTCCTCGCGGAAATTGAAGGACAGTTAAAATCAAGTAATGCGGCATAAATCATTGCCTAGTTTCAATTAGGCGTAAACTTGAGGGTCGAATTTCAAACTTTGCGATGGGTCGGTCTACTTTGAAAGTAGACGGCACCTCAAGTAAAACACTTCGCTTCCCTTTATGTTCACGCACACAGCAAAAATAATTAACTCCCTGACTATTTTTGATTTATTTACAAATTTTTATAGGTTTTAATTTATTGATTTCGAATTCACAAAAGATTTTGTCCCATAACGTCACATTTTCGAAAAAAATAGGTTTAAAAAGTATACTGAAATATTTTGAACATTTATAAGAATTCTAAAAAAATTAATGTCATTACACAAAAGTTTTTTTAACCCTTTTCGAAATGCTCTGTGAAATAATTGATTACCTCAAAAAAATTTATAGTGAATGAAGGACTCAACTAGCGCATGCAAATGAAAAAAACTTGTTGACTATAAATTTGCTTATAAAACCAAAAAATGTTGGTATTTCATATTTCTATATAAGGACTCCGGCAGTAATTTTGGCCATGTTATGAACTTTGTTTACGTTCCATTAATTTTCTACAAATTTTCTAACTATATAATGAAAGGAAAATAAAAAAACGAGAATACCAAGCTATAATAGTCGCGCTAAAATAATTTTGTTTCAAACAAACAAGATTTTGAGCTAAAAAAGTGACAAAGCCTTGTAGATATAACCATTGTTATTTTCCCAATGAGGATAGCCAGATAATTTATTTGAAATGTGTTCATTTCCTATGAATTTCTGTTTATTTAACTTTCGATCCGAATTCAATATTGCAAAAAGTCCCCCTTTTAAAGGTCGTAATTATGAAGTAAAATATGTAAATAATTGAATGAATAACATTAAGGATGAAAAGCATAGCTTAAATATAAATAGAAAGGCCTCTCATATAATTGTTTTTCAGTTGGTAAATGTTGATTGCAAAATGTAAAATAAAAATTTGATGTAATTTCTATAACAACGCTCCACATACGTACTATAATTGTGCCACTATTATTATACAAATTTTTCAGGCATCATGCATTTTTGCCCATATCATTAAAACCCATCGATTGAAATTGTAAACATTTTTGCCCGCACTCAAATATTTTAAATGGATATATTTTCAAGGGTTATATATTTGTGAATATTGAATTTTTAAATGAACCTTTGTACTCGTACCTTCACTTTCCATGCCAACATTATCTATGAGTTGTTTCTCTATTAAAATGGAATATATTTTTATTTAATTATGTTGGGAAATAAAAATGTATTTGTTTATTATTTTTCGTGATTTACCAATTTGTTCTCCTTCCGTAAATTCAAAAATTTTACCCTGGCGAAGATTGTAAATCTTTATCTTTTTTCCACAATATTTATCTTCCCAGGGGATAACCTACAACTCCAAGTATCTTGGGAAATCGCAAAAAAAAATTATTTACAATTCAGAGTTTCTGGAAAAAAAAAGGGGAATCCTCTCTATATCTTCAACATTTTTTCAATATCACAGGTAGGCTACATGCCAGAAAATTTCCAATAAGACCAAATTTCGTGAAAAATTAATTCAATTGTTTCGCAGAAACACCAACCAAAGTGAGGTAACTTATTTAGAAGAAAACTGGCGGCCTGCTTTAGCCGTCTTATATTTCCCAGTGGTTTTCCTTTCGTAACTCAACCAAATGTTTATCCACTTCAGAGAATATCTAATAACCAAGCGAAATTGGACAACAACCCTGAGAAGCACTTTATGGACCCAATCAATCATCAATTGGCATCTCTTATTCCAGGTTTTGACCAGTGGTATAGCCGTTGTGCTTATTTTCATTAGTATTTTTTCTCCTTGCCACCTCCCGAAAGGTGTGCTTCCTTCTGGTATAAGTTGCCATGTTACAGTCTTCGAGAGTTCATCGGATTAAAAGTTTTCCCTTTTTCCAATGTTGTCGACGTTATCGCAGGTATTTGTCTTCATCGATCACACCCGATTGGCAATATTTGCCGCCATCAGAGATTCTGGAAAGCGAGCCAATTATTTCAAGAATTCTGTTGACTTTCGATTGTTGATGCTAGTTGTTGTGTGAAGACGAAGGCATATAGAGAGCGACAAAATCAAGGAACCTGTGCCTTATTTTCTTGTTTATAGAAAAACAAAAGTCTGTGACAAACCCGATGGCCTCGTAAATTCCGCCCCCTTCCTAGCGTTTCTTCATGAAAAAGCAAAAGAACTATACTAAAGTCGACTGGGACTAGTCATTTTCCGATGCTAACCCAAAAGATGCCGTAGACTTGATAACACCATTGCGGGGAGCGTAAGGGATTGACTGTAAGTAATGCGCCGGTGATCACAGCCTGGAAAGACGATAAATAAGGAGGAGATTTTTTCCCATACGTTTCTTTCCCTGGCCCCGATTCGCTCCACTAGAGCTAGAAAGAGACGCCCTAAAGGGGAGCTGTGCAAATCTAAGTTTGTATCCTACTTTATATAGGGCAAGATTATGAGTAAAGTCATTCCATTTAGGGGCAATAGGGTTTCCCAGGAGTTATACGCCGAAGTCACCCCAAACAGTTTTTATGGAGGGCTTGGACATTTTTTAATAGCACCGCAGTGAAGCCAAAGGGCCTCAGCTTGAGGAGTTCCGGCTCCTTGTGGTAGCCTATTTGCCTTTTAAATTAATTATGGGTCATTCATGCCCTTTTTGGCGAAGGTTTAACCCAGCTGGAGCTGCGGTCGGCTGTGGTCAACCCACAGACCGCCCTTCTACACATGGTCAATAGGTTTTACGGAATTTCGCCTCCAAACTCTCACACTCTATGTTTGGGAGTGACAATGCCCCCAATGACGTCGTAAAATTTTGTTGAACATGCGAAACGACTTCGCCGCTTCCGAAATACTAACGACCTCCTCTTATAGTCCTTGTTGTGGCCATTCCAATTCGGACGTTTAATGGCTAAGTTATGGCTAAGATGCCACAGTCCTTGCAATGATTTCCATGCAGAATTAAGCGATTTTAGTGCCCATAAAAATTGATTCCACAATTACGTTATCGCTTTTATAGCAAACTATTGAATGAAGCGGCGCGAACGAATGTTGCAATGATTGAGACTCATTCCAGTTGAATTGATTGTGTGCAAAGCCCACCTTCGGGAACTTGAAACTGAATTGCGCGGAGGGGGTCCTTTCAGCCAAGCTTTCCCCCCGGAATGTGGGAAAGTTGACGTGTTTTTCTTTCCCCCATATAGTAAATGTTAATATGTGTAATAAATCCGCCAGAAATTGATTGATGGTAAAAATAGCAGAAAAAATAATTGCAAAGCGGAAATTTGCTGTCGCTCTATTACTTTTATATTTAAAGGCTTTATCAAACTTGATTTAATTACCAGCACGACTGTAAAACAACCACAAATGGTAGACTCCACTTGTTTGTTATCTGATGTGTGATGTTTTATTACACGAAAGATGGAAGTATCGCTCAATGTAGAAATATAAAAAGTGGTTAAGTGCATGCCGGACCCTGTTTAGCGTAGGGTTCCTTCGCTGACTGATAAAATACGAACAATATAGAATGCTAAATAAAATAATACATAATGTATTTATATACATATACGATTTTATATTGTCAATGTATTGTATACATATGTATGTATGTATGCAAATAAATTTTTCGGGACAGTACCTACTTACTCATAAAAATTCCATAGAATCTTATTATTATATTATCAAGCGAGCAAGTTATTCATACATCTCATGATTTTAATAGGCGTCCCCACCCACATATACCTAGTTATAATTAATAAAATTAAATTTACATTAAAGCTACGTTTTGCTTTCGTTGTTTTTAATTACGCTCATTTTATTTTGATAAAGAAGAAAGAAAACTTGTTCTGATTACATACCATACATAAGTGGAAGGTGCGGTAGATGCCCTTCTGAGCACCTCATTAACAATGTCTGGCATATCATTTCCAAGTTCATTCATAGAAAAAGCTTGTTCTGGTTGTGGCATTTGATTTGGTAAGGGTATACGTGTGAAACGGCTTCCTTTTTCTATATAAGCACTAGTGCAAAGTTTTCTCATCACAAACATTTTTAATTATCCTAATTTTTATCATTTCCTCTCTTAACATTTTATACATTTATAAATATTTATAATATTTTTTCTATCAGCGTAGGTAAATATTAAAAGAGTTACTCTGTAAATAGCCAAATTATGATTTGTAAAGTATAGTTGATATATTGTTATAAAGAGAAAAGTGCAGATTTAGAAATTAGTTCAAATCTATCACCTAAAAATATCTGAAATAAAAAAAAATTCTTATAGGAAATTAATCAGCGAAATTCCAGTGGAAGTACAAATTCAATAAACCGCAAGCAGAAATATTTTCAATTTTGCTAACAATTCGAAATTATTTGCAGATTTCCAAAAACAAAGAACATTTTTGTCAAACACAAATATTACAGCAAAACGGCGTGGAGGTGAACAAAAATACAATAAAATGATGTTAACTGAGGAAATATATCACAACTAAGTTAAAAGGAAACTACAAAGATCAGAACGTAGCATTGTTGCCAAGGCAAACAGAAAATCAATTACCAGATAGTGAGCAATGTGTAGCGTAACCACTTACTCGTACTGTTACTGATTCAGTGCTCAAATAGAAATCGTTGTTGTTAACGTTATTTTTATAAAATTTAAATAGAAGAAAAAAAGAAAAAATATTAGAAAAAGAGAAAAGATTAGAAAATTGTGTTTATATGATAAAAAAAAATAACAATATATTTTAATTACCAGCTCTAAATGAAATTTGTATATAAGCTAGCAACTATAGTTGAGGGCAAAAAATTAACAAATAAAAGTAAGCAGAGCTATTAGGAGCCAGAGACGGTTGGAGCTATTTTTTTACTATTTTGTGATTGATTTATGGTACTGTGATGAAATACACCGAACTGGCAAAAACAGTCGAACGAAAAACCGTGTGTCTAGTGATTGTGTGAACGAGACCTTATACAAAAGTGACATTTCGCATATCTCGCGCTATTCCAAATTAATTAATGTGCGCGTTCATCCAGCGAGTGCAATTGTGACCCAAGCGGAGTGAAGACGCTGTCGCACTCTGTGAGACCGCCTTAGTGAACGAAACTCATTAAAAATTCATTCAAGACAATCATCGCCGCCGCCACCACACAGATTGCAATGCTCTGGTAGCCAAGAAAGTTTTGCCGTGGAGTACTACTGCGGCAATTCGAGTTTAAATAACATCGGGGGTGGCCAATGGCCCACGATCCCGAACTGCGGGGGGCCGATGTGCCACCACGGGCCGGGACCGGGGCCCCCTCCGCCGCCACCACCACAGACATCTCTGCCCGGGGCTCATTTAGGTTCACATATTGGTATTGGTGGTGGTGCTGGCCCCTTGTCACACTGCGGCAGCGGGGGCGGGGGAAACTTCGGACCGCCGCCGCCCCCAATTCCTCCGCCATTATGTAATCCTTGTAGTTCAAATAGTTTCAATTCAGTGCCAATGCCAGGACCGTCGTCAAGATGGGGTCCAAGGACATCGTGCCCAGTCCATAGTCCTTTTCGTGTTCGAGTGCCTAATGGTTCAGTTTGTTCAGGACATCAGGTAAACAGCTTTGTTATTCACCCTCATCCCCACTTTCTTCCCAAATTAACCAAATCCTTGTTAAGTTTTCACTTAAGTTTGTATCTGAACGAAGTCCGTATATCCATGAGACAGTAATTGGAACAACTAACATGCAAAGTACTCAACAAGCCTAAACATTTCACAAAATACGTATTTGGTTCTCATAGCATATATACTATTATCGGAAGCGTCACACCACATACACCATTTTGTGGATTAAAGGAAACCATTTTCAAACTAAATGAAACTAGGTATCTAATTCCAAACTGAATGAAACCATTTACGAATTATACCTACATATGAATCCTTTTCCAAAGAGTAGACACATTATATGAGTTCAAGTTACATGAAACCATTTTAGAAATAAAGCAAAACCGTTGTATTTAATGAAGTTATACCTACCTATACATACATATTTTAAAGCAAAAAAATCTTAAGTAATCCGATGCACCAGAAAAAATTCCTAAATTGTAATATCATGGTAGAAAAAAAAAACCGGAATTGAAACTTGAAAAAAGAATAATAAACTTTAGTAATTTTGATATTGGTACCGCTTATACACAACTGCATGGTTAAAACAAGAATACAACGACGATAAATTGTGAAGTAAAAAATTTCACCTGTCGCAAGTGCCCGATTTTTATAAAATATCATAGGACATTTTTTAGCTTTTTGTCTTTTGAAAAAAAAAAACGTTCAAATTAACTTTTTTATATATTTTTTGTGTCCTTGTTATGTGTAATCTGTATTTCAGATTTTTATTCCTTTTTTGAACTATAGTTCACGTACTAAATAGTAGGTATCTACCAATTTAACTCAGAAAATAATTTTGAATAAACAGAATCTAGGCATTGCTTGTAATTTATGTACTTTTAAAGGCCGCACATTTTGCCCTCGACCATGGTACAGTACAAAAACATTGGGCATTTTAAAAGTAAAATCATCACAATGTCATATGAGCATATTTATGAATAAAATTAATCATCGGTTGCTGGAAAAATATCCGGTTCGCCTTTATTCGCAGTTTGCGTTTATTGCTGCACATAAACCACCGAAATGAGACCGATACATCTAAATTCAACATACACGGGATCAGCCAGGAAAAGGCGATAATCCTTACTCCTAACAGGGCAACCTGCTTCCGGGGTCTGGATGGTTGTTCGTTTAATTCCAACATACCACCCACGCTCTTTCGCGAACGGCGATTTTGTAACTTTTTTTTTTATTTGATAACAAATTACTGGCCATTTGCAGAAACGCCTGATTTCGGTGGAGTGGCCGATTTCAAAGAGTCCTGCCATTGCCAGTCCTGAAAAACAGCAGCACGAGCACTCGACAGCATTTTTCAACTCATGGCCCATTGTAAAAATCCTGCTTTCGGAACACACCCCTCGGTCGGCAGTGCTTGTAAAAAATTACTCTCTGTTTGAATGCCAGAAGATTTATAACAAAAATAAGCGAAAGTATGTACGAAAAAGTTTGCAATCCTCTTAAATTTAGATTTAGGCCTTCAGCAAGGAACGAACAAAATTGCAAATCCTTAGTCCTAGATCACCGCATTCAAGCGGGTGGGGGAGGAGGCCAGATTCAAGAGGTTAGAGTTGGGAAGGTCAGGTCCAGGGCACGGGACCTCACATGCAGCAGACTTTCGAGCCTTTTTCCATATATAATAACCGTCTGCAGTGGAGGTTCGCTGCAAATGTCATGTTCAGTTATTGGCTTGGAACGAGTCCAGAACTCCAGAACGCCAACGGAATGGTAAATCTGGACGGGATTAACTATCCCTGGCGGATGCCGGGATGCTGGCTGCTCTGCTCGCCCGTGCCTGGTTGATGAGAAGGATTCGACAAATGGTGAAAAATAACGACATTGCAAAGAAAATGGCTAGGCGAGGGCGCAATTTTCTTGGCGTTTGGAGCGGAAGAGGAAAAAACAAGGGCCAAACTGCCAAGGGAACTTGCCTTCGCCTGAACTCGAATCGAATCCTCTACCACCATCAGTGCCAATTTTTCCCGTCGGCTTCCTCTCCATCTCCGCCCAGCATCCTCATAGAGCTCCACTTCCGTCATTTCGCTGATGACATTCTGAAGCGGATCTGGAGTTACTGCCCATGGGAATCCAATTGCTAATTGAACTGACTGAAAGTTTGTTTTCACCCGTGCATCAACTGGTTCCTATTTATCACCACCGGCTTGCGGCAACCGGGTGCTGGCTTATCGATCCATTTGTCGGGGGCGATATTTTCACTTCTACACGTATGCTATTTTTTAGACGGCTACATTCTATCTATCATGTCTGCGCCATCCTAATTTGATCGCTGTCGACATGAATCCATCTAACTTTGTTATTTTTTTCTCTTTTCAGGTATGTTCATTTGCAGTGACACACTCTTTGGTTCGTAAGTACACAATTAAAAAATTTGTTTGTCATAAATCCTTTAAAAAACTGAAACAATTTTAATTTTACAATAGATGGACTTGTTAATTAAATTAGCCTAACGAATTCTATATCATAGTTCATATCATGAAGACATCATAGTGTGATTATTTTAGGAAAGCCATAGTTGCAATTAGGAAATATCCTCTATAAATATATATCTATGTACATATGTACATAATTTAATAATTTTAATTATTAAAATTTTTCATAAAACTTGTAAAAGAATAAAGAGGTATAATTTAATGAGTCATCAATAAATAGATTTTCCAAAAAGAATAAAATCTTGAGACACTATGGCATTCATTTCTGAAAACTTATATGAAAGTAAAATAAAATGCAGTTCAATTGAAGCAATGATACAGCCAGTATTAAAACTCTATGCCACAAAATCTTATGGATTTGGGAATTTATGCAAATGCAGACAGTATTTTATATTTTTAATAATTGATTTTATTCGACTACCTACGTTTGAATGCTTCTTTTTGTAAGTATATAAAAGACAACAAATTACTAATTTAGAGTCGTAAAATATCATTCATATGCAAATTACGTTCTGTTGCCATGAATTAACCTCTTTGTACTCACCAAAATTAAAATCCAACAGTGCGAGTCTAAAAATTTTGGTTTTTTTTTCTACAAAAAATATAAGCACATGTACCGATTTTTCGCGTTTTCCCTTATATTTAGGCAGATCTTTCTGCTGTGGTGTACTTCTGTGCAGTGTCTGAAATTAAAAATTGAATTTATGTATGTATGTTCTTAAATTACTTTAAAGGTAAAGATTACCTAGCATGTACATACCTACCTACTATACATATATTTTTGTTTTTATGATTGCAAATCAGGCAAATAAAACACAAATGTCAAGGACGTAAATGTTTGAAAAAATACATACAATGCCCATATTTTATATTTTGAGCACTCCTTTCTCAGTTTTACTTCAATTACAAAAACTCTGAACAGATTGAGTTTGAGATTTCCTCACGGATATCATAAAAGATATCTCAAAATATTTATTTGAGCGTAAGTAACCAGAAAATAAGATGTTGCCGTTTGCTCTTAATCCCGGCATATTTAACTTTGAAGTTTCGAAAACATATTTTTCCGTCGTGATTCTCAAAACATTTCCAAGAAGTTTCATTTTGAATTATATATTAAAACCATAAGATGAAGACTTTTTAGGTTTCTTTTAAAAAATTTCCTGGAAAAACTTCATAATGAACGCATTAAAGGCAAATATTATAACTTATTCGACTTACGGACAAAGCTCTCAAACCCAACAATTTTATGTGTATTTACATATATAAAAAGATTTTTCAAACGACATACCTAAATGTAGTAGGTATGTCGCTATTGGTCTAGCAATCCAAAATGACTCTCCTCCTCCACTCTTTAAATATCTTATTGTTCACAGAATTTTTTGGTGGCAAGCCAAGAACTTCTAAAAGAAGCATTTTCCATCCGATTTTACTTTTCTATAAGATCTTGAACAAAATAAGTGAGATTTCTTCCTACAAGAAAAAAAGATCCAATAATTCATAGGTATCGTTTTGTAAAAAATTTTTCGATAAAAAAAAAAATATTTACTTGTTGCCGAGTTAGATATATCTACTTATTTTCAAATTAAATAATTAATTATCAAATTCTGTTTATTTTGAGAGCTAAGATAGCAATACTGATTAAATGAACAATTCTTCTGTGGAATTTGTATTAATTAGTTCTTTACTAATGCAAAGTTTGGAATGATGGAGTAATTTACTTATAAATATGTAATGTACTTTTAGCACCAACCAAATTTATTATGAATTGCGTATCAATAGGTACAATGTGGTTATATACAAACATATGTATGTATATTAACCTTCTCCAGACGACAAAATGCACTAATTGCTGTGCGGCCACAGGCCTGTTTGCATTGATCACCTTAAAATCATTGGAGTGTACACCAGACAGATTTGAAATGAAGCCGGACGCAATTAAATTCCATGTACAAACATCTTTGATCCATCTGAATTAATTGGTCCAATTATGCAACATGTGCAATTCCGCGTAATATTCAGTAATAAAGGATGTCGTTGCCAAATCAAAACACCTCAACTGAAGCGATGGACAAACTAGATATATCCAGTATCTATAGTTTGTCTATGCTCCAAGTTAACCAATTTAACATTAAAGTATAAGTAGCCATAATTTGGAGCCTTATCTAATGCGAGCATATTGAAACAAATTTAATTTACATGTTCGACGCGGACGTGTGTACCATTTTGTGAAAACAAGGATAATATATAGAAGGGGGAGGAAGGCCTGCTGGCTGTTTTCAAAAGACAAATGAATAATGCAAAAGTTTACCAACGCACATTCAGGCGACCATGCACGAGCAGGAAACCAACCTCACAATTTTTAATTTATTCCACCAAATTCAGCCAAAAAGTCCGAAAAGTTATGCTAGTCCCTTACCTATCACCGCTTTCGACGAATAAATTTATTTTCGCAGCGGTAACAACATTTGTCAGCATTAAAAGTATTTTGCTTTTAACAAACTGCAGTAAATGGGCGGAATTTGAAATTCAGAGAAATCCCGGCAAGGGACTCATGGGACGGCTGGACAACCAAAAATAGCAACAAGAAAAAGGCAAGCGAAAAATTCTGCACAAGTCCTTCGTTTTAAGGAGAAGAAGTAGAAATAGCACTTGCTGGAAAAGTGGCATTTGCTTCTCTGGTCGGCCTCTCAAGGCAAGTTTTGTCCTTTCGTTTTGGATGAATAGGAACTAAAGTGGCATCATCTTTTACAAATAGGGATAGCCCCAAAACATTTTTTGGACAAAGTAACAAGCGGGGGAGAAAACATCATCCTTGGGTAAGGGCCTTGTATGTACAAACTTCAGTAATTACGTTTCCCTAACTTTTCGGCTTTGGTTGGAATTTCAAGTGGGTCTACTTGATTCAATAAAAAGGACGCACGTTCCTTTCTTGCAAGAACATCTTTAAAAAGTTTTTTTTTTACAAGTTTATAATTGGGAATAATAAATTGAAGGATGCCCCATATAACGAGGGTACCCAAAATTTTAGGAAATTGAGGATTACTCAGTTGTGAATTAGAGAATCGTATTAGATGCGACGCAATTTTTAGGCTTTACTTTTGTAAAACATAATTTTCTCTATCCTTATGCGGCTGAGTAAATATAAGATTTTTACGACAATTTTGTTTATGTATGTATATACCATGAGACCATGTGTACTTGGCAATTTTACACTATAAACTCTTTTTACCATTTTTGCAGAAAAACAAAATCTAAATTCTCGGCTTCAAGTATAAAATCATGCTTCACAGATTCTATTGCTGTTTGTGTGTATACATATGCTGGCGATGTGTGTAGACATCAGAACAATTATCATTTAATAAGGAAGCAAGGCCTAACGCCACAGAATTTATCCCCAATTCATTTTTGATGCTTCCAAATCCTCAAGACATCCTCTATTATATAGTTGTTCCAGGATAGTGAACCGGCTATCTCAATTCAGGAAACCTATTTTGACCCTGGAACATGATTTAGTAAGTCATTTCGAAAATAGGATTTCACACCGTAAGGCTCTTGATTGTGGCTGGTTTATTGTCAATTAACCACATACGGTGCTCGTATTGAGTAACGCAATCTTCACCCATGTGAAAATCGATCTAGAATAAACCAGACCAAACCGCACAAAAATAACATCTTGAGAGTGCGCTAGTTTGAGATGGCAGGATAATCATCGAAGCTTAAATGAACTTAGCAGCCATACGGCAATTTGAAGGATATTTAATTACTAGAAGAACTGACTTCGAACCAGTTCTGCTTCGAAGATATCCCGAGTAGGGCCTTAAATTTCTAGAATGAAATCTCATTAGAGGGTAATTTCTTATCAGGAGACTTAGCTTGGGCTTCCGAATCCGCTCCATTGATAAATTATTCAGAATGGACCGCAACAGTTTTTGCATGGAAAAGGTAGTGGAAAGCTGCCCGATTAAAAAGGATTTAAAGTATCCGGCGTAAATTATCAACGGCAAATCCTCGCCGAATAGACCTGGCCGGTCCCGGGTTTCCACGGCGCAGCATCATTAATAAATCATCCAGGTTGTAACATGCTGAATGACCATTAATATATGTCCAGCAAATTTTCGCTCGCACACAAGGTAGGCGGGATTTTTGGACCCGTAGTGGTCAGTGGCGGATATCAAGGGAAAAACCGAATGGAAGCGTGTCCAAACTTTTTCTGCTGTTCCGGAACATACAGTGGCTTCTCTAGGAGCATAGGGCAGTCATAATGAATAGTTAATGGGCTTCGGGTTAACCATTACCGCCATCATTTTCGCTACATCGAAGAGCAGCACTGGTTCGCGCACAAAATATTTCGAATACTCAACCCACTGCGAATGTGGCTGTTTCCAACCAAATTCGCATTTAAGTCGTCGTACAAAAAACCGACGACTCTTTTTCGGCTGGATGGCTTTGAGTGATTGATTTAACGTAGCCATTCAAAACGAATAGTGCCATTCAAAGCGATTTTTTTTTTCATTTGGGTACCCCATTGAATGGATTATTTCTAGATAAGTTGTTATCAAGTCATCTACGCTTCCCCTGAAAATTATAACGAACACTCCAGCAAATTAGTCCCTAGTAAATCTACGGAACCCTTTTTTTGCATGTTTCGACATGATCTTGTTCGATTTTGAACATAATAATAATTCTCTAGCACTTGAGAGAAAATTCGAGTACCTATCTAAATATTGGACTGCTCTATTAAATAGTATTTGAGTCCCAATAAATACATAGCCCTAAGTTAGTGCATTCGCACATGAATGCGCTTTTGAAATCTTTATATGAATTTAAAACATATCTATAAAACTATGTATCTATTAACTATACATATAAAACTTGAACTGTTTTTCATAGTCTATGTAGTTAAAATTATGTATACACAGAATAGGGTTTTGTTAAATGTAATGCAATTTCTATTAAATATTTCAATGGAACAATCAACTAAAATCAATATGTTCCAGCAACAAGTCTTTCACCTTTCATTTTTACTTTCATTGTAGTAAAGTGTTCATACGCATCAAGTCCTGAATATTTTATATGAATCACAGAATTATTGAGTTGATACCCTGAAAGGTTACCTACTTATAGAATCTCGTCGTGAATCCCGTCATAATTTAAATCCTTGTTATCGCGCAAAAGATATTCCCCATAATTGGAAGGAAGGTCTTCAAAGAAAAAGAAAAGGAAAAAAAAGAAAACGATAATCCTCTCCAAACAAAGGATACACCATAATTTTCCTTTTAGAGGAAGTTTTGATCTGATACTTAGATCAAATATTCCGGATACATGCCCGGAAATGAGGTATATGGAAAGGGAATAAAACATTCGTAGTCTGCCAACAAGAAGCACATTTATTCCTCCTTTACATATTGGCAATGCCGGCTGGGCCCACTGCGGAGAGGATCTTTACGAGATTTATATATGAGGAGGAGGTCTGCCTCTAGATGTGTATCATGATTGTTATATTCATCTTCATCCGGTATTCGCTCCTCCATAACGCTTTTCCCCCCCAACATATCTTGGTAGGAGATAAAAAATTCTAACATTGCTCGCGCCGCAACATAAATTTACAAGAGTCCCCGTTTCCGGAACAATTCCCTGATATACTGCACGGGGCCACATATTCATCACCTAGAAGCTGCGCCTGACTGAACATAAATTGAAAATGAAATCATTCTAAGGGCATGTCTCGCTGTTCTCATTTGGAGCCTCTACAGGGCTGGGAAATTATCGCTGGTGTTTCCCGAACGCCACAGCCCCATCCCTCCTGGGGCTCACGCAGGATATGCTTTCCTTGCTGATTGGAAAACTGCTGCCCCGGCAACGAGACAAGAAACATGCCAATAAATATACAATGCTAGAACAATGCGAGGTCCCAGTGATCGCAAATGAGTCCGGGTCCTTCGAATTCCTTACTTAGCCCCGCAACCGCGAACTAGAAGCATTATCCTGCGTTTATGCTCCCACACAATTGTTTAGTGAAACAAATGCTGAAATGGAGCTTGTATCCACAGATGGGGAGCACGATCAATGGCTTAATGCTGGTCGAGAGATTCTTGGGGAACTGCTGCTGGTTGCCTTTTAACCCATTTTTTTCTATCAGCATGAATCCTGGGTATCCGTGTCCTTTATAAGATTATGCATGGTATCGATTGCGCTTTAAAGGGATTAAGGGAAAAAGTTCTGAAACACTCTATGAAGCTGCTGTGTTGCTCCTGCTGCTTTTAGCAGTTTTACGAAATCTCCACTACATTTAGTTTAAGGACTAAGTGCTTAAATTTCTGCTGGAATGGATACTAGATTTAAATCAGTGGGCTATATAGTACAAGATTTTCTCCACTTAATTTTGTGGATTAGCCTTATTTAAATATGCTTGATTTCGATTCGCATGAAATATTGCTCATAGATGAAAATTTACAAAAAATATAATTTTTTTGGAACATGCAAGTTTTCCAACGTTCTGTTTGTATTTAGCCCCTGAAATAAAAAATATACCATTTTTGTATTCCACGAAATTAGGTTCCCTAATACTTATGGTTACCTTTCACTTACCTTTCATTCAATAGAAATAATTTTAATAAACCATAATACAGGTAGATATAATAATTAAAATAGGTAAATGTTTCTTCAACTTCAACAAACTAATCTTAAATTTATCATTTTCTAGGAATTGTTCAAGATAAAATGATCGAATATTGAACTACTTAATCGATAAAATTTTATGATTAATATTGTTTGGCATCAGTAATATTCACTCTGTAAAAATAAACTACAAATACTAAAATTAATAAAAAAAAAATTTAATTATACCTAATACTTAAACAAAAGTAAAACATTAATAACTTTTACGTTATCTGATATTTCGGATAGAGGAGACTTCATACTTTGACTTTCTGTAAGTGTCGTAATCAAATTGAGAACAGGCTTAATTCAATTTGGTATAGAGTCTAATGGTGATTAGTGGAAAATCCTGAGTTAATAGGTCTAAAATCACGGAGTGTGGTATGCTTTTCTACTCATAAGCATGCCTAAGCACACAACTCGGTACGGTGCTCCCAAATATAATGTGAATGTGTGCTAACGCGTATGTGCATATGTCCACTGATTCAAGATATGTAAATACCCCAAACAATGTAGGCACGCTGCTTCAACTTCAAACCATTCCGTTCTACACCCAGTTAAGAGTTAAGTAAATCTTGGATGCATGGGAATGGAGAGAATGCTTCTAAATAACCATCAGAGGACTTTAATCAAATTTGACGAACAATTTATATGACGTGGCGCCCAGAGGGGTTCACTTAAAAGCAATGACACTGAATTTCTGACATATCGCATTAGCCCATATACGGGACAGGATGAACCAACCCTTGTTAAAATTCTGAGAAGGTTCGGTTCGAATTTGTAGATAGTCGTTACGGCCCCAGAATCGGCCCGGAGGCAATGAAAGAAAGGTAATCTATTCCACCTCTGGATAAAAACAATTTTACTTAATGGATTGAATAAAACGCCAAGGAATGTGCCCTCGTTGCCTCGCCCTTGCCATCATCCTTCAGTAACATCTCGAAGCACGTATCTGAAACTTTCTTCAATTTTTTCTCGTTTCCCCTTTCTACTGGGCCGGGTTGTCACATTGCCATGAGTCTCGAAAGTGCCACCTTTCAGATGCGAAATTAATCAAGAAAATCGAAATGGGATTAATGCTGTTCTATGCTATCGTTGAGCATCCTCCCAGGACGGAAAGGAAGGTGTATTATTGTTTTATGGAGGTTTTTCGCAAATGAGTAATTTAAATGTCGTTGGGATACGGGCAGCATCTGCTCGCTTTGTAAACGTTTTATGAGTTCTTACAATAAAAAAATACAAGAAAAAGTTTGCGTGACTTGAAACTGAAAAGGACTTTCGACCTTCTGCTCGTCTTTGGGTTTATGGTGCTAAACTTGGAAAAAAATGGGTATGGCGAACACTTTTAAAAAGATTCCAATTCCCAAAAGAAATTCAATAAAACTACAGAGTACTGGGCTCTACGACTTTGAGACTGGCAATATGCCGCGCACTAAAATTTAATTCCTCCAATTTGTAGACCTCCACATGAACTCTCTGGCGGGCACTTCGGAATAAATCTAATTTACATAATTCCAATTAAGTACACTGATTTAGTGGTTTTCTGAACTTTTTAAGATTCTACAAGATACCAGATTTCATTAGTCTTCAAGAAGCTCTTCGATTCAATTTGGACCTATGGAGAATTTTTGGGATTTCTCGACTATTTTAAACAGAATGTTTAAGTTTCAAAAATATGTTTAAATTATTTTTTTACCGAGCTTTAATTCATTCTTGGAGGGTAATAGCTTATTTTAGAATTAGGTATAAGTCTGGTTTGATTTAAAACCACTCAAAATTTCTCAAGGACGAGGCTTGAGGGTTTCGATAAAAAGAAACGTAAAAGTTGAGAGTCTTTACTGATTAAATTAAAGCTCATTTCAGGCAGAAAAGTTATGAAGTACATATTTCATTTGAATGAACTGTTATAGAAAAACTTTTCCGCACATATTTCATCGAGAAATCTTTCAGGTGACTGTATGTACTTAGATGTTTTCCCATTCTTAAGAAGATCTTTTGCTATTCAGGTTAAGTGGCACATTCGTAAGGTTTCATTCAAGAAGACGTTCAAAAATTTAACAACCTTTTAATAATTGGAGCCCCAAAACTGGAACCACGCTTTCTTGAGCGTAGCATGAGAAGATCTCTTAATTAAATCAGATCTTCACAATTCCTACAATATTTCCGTGCAGTCGCATCTCCGTCACCCTGTTTCTCAAAGAGGATTTCAAGATTTGCATGGATTCAATAGTTTCCATTATTTCTGCACACTTTCCTTAGCGCCACTCAACTATTTTGACATTGAAATTAATTCCAAGGCTCCGCCCGTTGTTCCTCGAGTTGAAAACTTGTGTACTTTCAGCTTACTGTCAAGTTTTGTCGAAGTGTCTGTTTGTTTAATGTGTCACTGTTTCCAAGATGCAGCTCAGATTTCTCTAGCGTTATTTCCGTGACTTTCTTTCAAGTTAGAAATAATCACATTTAGGACACAATGAAAAAGAACCGCAGAACTCCACAGTGAAAGTATAAAAGAACGATATATGTGTTCGTCGGGAATGCGCTTACATCAGAAGAAGATTTGGGTACTTTTTGTTGTTACAAACAAATCCACTTCCAGAAATTTAACAGTAAAGTAAACAGAAAGTCTTGGTCTTATGTTAATTTAGATGTGATAAAATCGCATTCAAAGAATGGAACCCTTGAACGTACATAAATATAACATTTTTTTTATTAAAATTTTCATTTTCCTAATTAGTAAAAACGAATTGTTTAACATTTTATGCAATTTATAAGTACATACTTACTTCAGAGTAAATCTTATTTTTGGTATGTTTTTTAAATTAATGTTTTCACATGACTTCTAAAAGTGTTTCATGCATGTAGGTACCTACTGAGTATACCTACTAATTTAATTTTTAATTAATTTTTGTGTTTTTACTCCTAGAGCTTTTTGGACTACCTACCGAATTCAAATTCGATACGACTTTATTAAAATTCAAAACGGCGTCCTCTAATGTTAACTTTCATCGAAATTGAACAAAAAATCATCTCTGTCGAATTTTCGTTTTTCCAGCTTTAAATTTGATCCCCAATTTTAAGAATACAAGATGGTGGTTTTATGATGGGGACCTCTATATTCACAATTTCATAACTCATAACTTAGTAAAAGGATTTTTTTTAATACTGTGGACTCTGGAGAACTTTCAACTTCAAAACTAAAAAAAAAAAACATTTAAATCGTCCCGGAAATTTTTCTACACGTTGTATAATGAGTGTCTACTCATTTTTTCATATGTTCCTAGGTCATTCAGGAACCCATTTTCTGAAGTAATTTTGCACACCTTGCGATGTACATATGTACCTATTGAATATGTAGTAGGTACCTACTAAATTTTAACAAATTCAACATAATCTATTCCTTATGAAAAGTCTTAACTGTCCATGCTGATCTACTTTCCGCATCTACTTTACACTTCAAATTGATTTAATTAGCGCTAATTAGTCGTTTTCCCAGAATAGATTGCAACCCTTTCGAAGTGAAATGGTCCCAAAACGTAGAAGAGAAAAACCTGCTTCACCGAAAACTAACCGCATTTTTAATTAGCGCTTCAACAACGCGAGCTGCTCCTAAAACAGATCATGGTCAAGCTTTTAAAACACGTAAAGTTTCCTCAATCACTTTCAAACACTGCGGGTGCACGTGCTGCGACTTGCAATTGAAGGTTAACTGCAGAAATCACGTAATCATAAAATTCTCATCGCTTTAAGAATGAAAAGTGCTGAGGGACCACTGCAAGGTGAACAGTTTTGTTAATTGGAAGGAGGAGCACTTCCAAAAATAATGACGTCACCTAATGGGACGTGGACTATAGCTCTGAATTTCATGAAACAATGTTACAACACCAAAACTGGCTTGGCTTAAAAGGGAAACAGGAAGCGCTATAACTCAACCATTTTCATAAGCTCATTAGAGACCATTTTGCTGGCAAAATGTATAAAAACGGGGCCTCGCACTGGACCAAAATGAGAAATCCTTTTCCTGGATAATGACCAATTCCAGGCCCTTGGTTCAGGGCTTTTCCTCGGATCATACGGACAACTCGCAGGAAATGAAAGGGATTAAAACATGTACAACCTGTGCCTGGCCTGTGCAGATATTAACAGGCGAGATGCTTTCCCGTTTTACAGTTATTGCATTACTCATAAAGGAAGGACCACAAGTAAACTTCCATTAGCAAAGCTTCTTTCCTTCTATGTGAGGGTCGTGTACTCAGCATGGGCCCGTTTTATAGAGCAGGCGCGTCAATTTGACATTCCTTCAAAAGGTATAGTCCTGGTTCCTGATTGAGATGAATTAATAGTGATAATTCCCTAAAAGCTGTCCATTTGTAGGGTTTTCATTTAATGTTGGCATGCGATATAGTAGTAATTGTAAGTCTAACACTAAATAACTTGCTAATTTTGTAGTTAAGTTGAAAAACTCCTCCCTTCTCATGTTCAATTCAGATTATATTTATTATTATTATTTAGGTGGAACTTATTACAAAACTTTTTGAATCTTAAATCTTATCGATTCTTTTTCCATTTTCTTAATGTGTAGACTACTGTGTCTTGAAGAGAAATTTTAAAATTTTCAAAATTCATAAATTTAATAATGATAGGAAATTGTTTACATTTAAACCGCGTCTAGCTAAGATAATTCCCACACATATTTCCTTTTAAGAACACACTTGTCTCCTTTTTCCTCCGGGACAATTTTAGTGACGTCCAGAGCAATTCACATCTGGCGTATACATGTTAAACTTCCCGGAAAGAAAGCAAACAAGAAATGGGTGTTTGCTTCTCATATTTTGTCGTTTTTTTTTGTTTTTGTTTCTAGCAATTGAGAAGCACGTAACGAAAGTTTATCATAAGACGTAATGCAAATGTCTTCCAACTTTTCCGGGGTGCTGTACAAAGTGTAATTTGTCAATAACATTTAGTGTTTTTCTTTTCGAAGTAAAGTTTTCTGTTCAGCTGTTGCCACATTCGAGCATTAAAAATAAAAAGCGACGAAAATTTTGCTTTCGAGGTCAGAAGCATCAATAAATTTTATAGTTTTTCGAAGAAGTTTAGGAGGGTTTGAGTTAAAAACAAAAGTGTATATATCAAGAGGGAGGAAGGGCGGTACTTTTACATTCCTTATATGCGGGCCACAAAATCGCAAACTCTTGAAAACAGTCAGCGGGTGAATAACATTTTCTTATTTTACTTGGAATTGGAATTGCACAGCATCTGTGCAACTGGGATTTATGTCCAGCAATGAGTGTCCCAAAGTAGGGAAACCTTTGGAATTAATCAAGTTTAGAATGGCAGTGATACCATCAGAGGAGGGTACCTATGTGTGTTAATTTAATTTTAGGTGATCCCGTCGAGGGTGACGCTGGCTAAATGTTGCTCTACGACAGGAGACACGACTTTGCAATCTGAGTTCATATTCGAAAACTTTTCCAATTTGAAGTTGATGTGTTGCGTTGCGGGCAACTAATTTAATTGAACCGACAGGGGCACCATCGCGTCGTGGTCCATACCCAAAATATCTTGCGCCTTGTCCTGTTTCCCTAAATTCCGAATCTCCCTTAAATTGGAATCAGGGCAAAATTTGTGGTATTGAGGCATCAAATAAATTGTTTGCGAAACCCGCCGGTGGAGGGGAGAACTGCGCGTGTCGCGAGCCCTTCAAGGACGAGGGAAACCGCCGCATCGTTTGAAATAAGGGAAGCAGCTGCAGATATTTTGTTGTTATTGGAGCAGTGCAGCAGCTCCCACGGGTCGGGGATTTGCAGCCGCGCCAGGATTACGCAATTCGACAAATAAAGGGCGCGTAGGAGTCGCGGCTTAAATAACATAATGGCGCTGTTAATTAAATGGAAAGTCATTGTAAGCAAAAATAAACCCCGTCCCGACTGGCAGAATTCCCTCTGTGCAGGCTACGGATCCATTTTGCACTCTGACTTGGTACAAAAAAAGGATAACGAAGGGACGAAATTTCCATGATGCTGAGTGGTGGAATTTTTCTGGGTTGAGCACTGTCGCCGTCTCATGCACGTGTATGGGGGGGCCCTATTCAGGGACTTCCTAGGGCTGACAGCCCGGAAGGAGGGGCTCGGGACGACTTGTGCGTTTTCCCTGCCGGGTGTCAAGGACGTGCACTTAAAGGCGACTGAGGAGCGCCCAGAAGACACCTTCATTTCGGAGGAGCCCTGGATTGGCGCCCACACCCTTGCACATTTTCTCTCAGTGCCTCGTAATTT
The DNA here is from genome assembly GCA_933228815.1 of Machimus atricapillus. Taxonomy (NCBI): domain Eukaryota; kingdom Metazoa; phylum Arthropoda; class Insecta; order Diptera; family Asilidae; genus Machimus; species Machimus atricapillus. The sequence continues at coordinate 27,179,008 of OW121788.1, read as the reverse complement.
ACTCGGGGTATATTTTGCCTGCATTTAAAGTGGCTCCGCATTAAAGCCGAGACCACACGACTGGGGAGACCCGCAGAAATCGCGCAAAGCGGGCCCTCTTCTTTGTTTTGCCGCACGTCATAACAATTGCCGCAGCCGCTTTATGCCAAATAGCATGGGTGCTTTAATAAAACCGCATTTTGCAGGGTAAAACTCACCCTATTTAAGAGGAGTGGCCACAGAAAAATTATAATTTTTACCGACTTCTCTGCCCATCGTGCATGATTAATGCGCGCGAAAAAAAACAATGGGAAGCGAATCTTTCTAACAATATTTTTTGCATTAAGCCACCCGTCGGCGTCGATTTACGTGCACTGTAACGGCCGTAATTACTCCTAATTAATCAATTAATTGCCACGATTTAATTCATGACCGAAATTTCCTTTCAAGTGCTTTCGGTTGAAATTTAAAAGGCAATTTGCAAAGTATATTGTGCACTTCGTCGCTCCATCTCATCGAAAAAGTTTGCAGGCGCAAAGGGTTTGAGCCAATTGTTCATTTTCGAAAACAGGCAATACCCGAGGACTAATTACATTCATTATTCAGGGCGAGTTCATGTGATTCTGGAATAACTTATTATGAGGAGATTCATTTAATTCGACTTTTGCTTATCCCACGCAGAAAGGAATTTCACCATCGAGACAAATTGTGCGCGAATTTATTTTGACGGTTCAATTGACGGCTAATTGAAAATCGGGGCGGATTTAATTACTCCCTGTTTGTTCTGGTTAGCAAATAATTGCGTTCCGCCTTCTCCGAAATGAGATGTCAGTTATAATTTTAAAATAAATTAATTTCACAAAATGTATTTTACGTAAGACTCAACAGGATTTTAAAATATCTCTAAAGAATATTACAAGCAAGTAGGTACAGTTTATTTATGTAAGGAGTTCTGATATTTACTTCCAAAACTTGTTATTATTATAAATTTTAACTACAATTCGAAAAATTTTACTCTAATACAAAAGAAAAGCTCATACCTACGCTCACTAGTTTTGTCATATTCTTACAGGATGCGGAAAAATAAACCAGACCATTTTTAGCCATATTTTGATTAAACGAACTTTAGGGTATTCGAAGTATTCGCTTTCAGCGTGGATGCAAAGCCCCAAAATCTCCTAAAATGTTTAGGAATGGGACCTGGTGTGATGCTATCAACTGACCTCTAAAATCGACCACACGCTTAACTCCATTGAATTCAAATCCGATGAGTAGGGAGACTATTCCACAAAGGCGATGAAATCCCAGTATAAATAGATTTTGAACAACTCTTGAGTCGATTTCGCTCTGATGGGGCCACTGCAGATTCTTGTTGGAATGTCCCCTTTTCCTCCTCATGCTATGAATAAATTGCATCCTTAATATTTTATTTTAATCGGAACTATAGGAGCACCAATTCATACGGCATACGAAAACATATGAAAAATGGTGTTTTTGTTTTTTCAAATTATAGGTACATTGGTTAGAATCCTCAAGTTCTTTGCGCGCTAAGATTTGAATTTTAACATGCGCTGTACTCTGAAAGCACCATAGAATTCTTTAAGCCAATACAAAAAATATATGTAGGTACCTAGCTAAGTTCAAACAATCACACATACATTTGAACAATTTAAAACAATTTCAGGATGCAATTTGGCAATTTTATATCCCAGTATTATAACACTACTTCTAAAAGAAGGGTAATTGAAAATTAAAACTTTTATGTCCTCTGTTACGACAGTAGCGTGTCCAAAAGAAAAAAGACGTACTTAAATCTATGTAGAAAACGAAGTGTAGGTATACAAACATTTTCATCGCAAATTAGTTCTCGCAAAAATTAAAATTTAATTGATGTCCTTTAGAACTCAGCCGTTTTAGGGAGCATAAAAGTACCCTGAAAATCTCTACACTGGTCCCTAGTTGCTGGTACCTTAAAAAGCGAAAAAAAATTTTTTATCGCTTCTGACTGCGGCTATACCATCATCTAACAAGTCGCATTAATTTCCTTCTGTGCTCCATGATTTATTGAGCGTAAAATCCTTTGGCAGCACCTTTTCAAGCAGCCCCAATACTCCCCAGTGTTAAAATCGAAAGTCTCAAGGAAAGCACGAGAATTTGGGCGCATTCAGGTAAAATTAAAGCTCTTAATGCTCAGCGGAATAAAAACCTAAAACCGAGTTACTGGAGCATGCAAAATTCAAGGGATTGGAGATTTACGGGAGCTCAGCAAGTTTTTTTTTTTTGTTTTTTCAAATCCGGAAATTTTCCAGCACTCAACGACGACATTCCCGAGGGACAGAACGCGGATTTTGTGTGCTGCAAAATTAATGTTTAGTTAAAATTCCCAAAATGCGTTGCTCGGATTGTTCCGGCCGGCACGCGCAATATTTAAATAAAATATTTACCTGGCCCCATCGAGCCGGAGCGCCTGTGTAATGGGTCTCCATCAAAATGACAAATATACAAAAAATGCCGCGTGAGATATAAATTCAGGTGGAAAGATACACCTGTTCGGGCCTTTCACGAGAAATAACTGTGAGCAAACAGATAAAATTAGGGTTATGTCAACTATCCCAATGGCCCCCATGTTTGCTTTCACTCCTGCTATAAGTTATGATATTCCCGGTCAAAGAAACGGGCTAAGACATGGGTTCAGAGGATTTGGGGCAACCCTCACAAGTGTTTCCTGGACACATCCCGTGAAAGGCGCTTGATTTTGTAGGGTGTTCATTTCACTTTTGGGCTTATCTAACTCCTAGGAAGAGCGTCAAAAAAGTCACTCTGTGATGGGCCGAAAAGCCGACCGCAAGAGAGCATGAAAAATCATCCCCCGAATGGATGAACGTGGTCACCACCCACGCCGACCTGCATCATCTGGAATCTTATGCAGGTCAGAGATAAATATGCCAACCCTTCGCTTGCGCTAGGCCTCCTTTGATCAGGAGGGAGCGATGGGGCACCGGGTGCAATTGCCATTTAACAATTTTCTTGTACTACTGGGGCTTATGGGGGAAAGTCATTTACTAGGAAAAGGTACGCTTCTCTCAAAAATTGGGTCACTCAGCTGGAGAGGTTAACTTGAAAGCAAACATTAAAATAAGGAAAAGTTTCCAACCGAAGCGAACTAGTTGGGATTATCCAGGACGAGCTGCATATCCAATTTGTGATGTTGTTGAGTGAGGAGCACACCCGGCTAGGGAATTTCCTCCCTAACTATGGCTGCCCGGGGAAAAGATTAACGAGACTCACGTTTCAGAGTGTTTGTAATGATAAAATAATGCAGGAAGATTGCAGAAAATTTAAACCGAAAAATCTCCCAAGACCCAACACCCAAGAGGGGCTCTCGACTAGAGTTGCATACAGGTGCAACTGGGAGTGCCCTTTAATGAAGAAGTCGTAATACGATTCCGGGAGTCTGCCGTGCACAGTGAATTTCAGATTGGTTTCCACCTTTGAATTTCGTTTATATAAGTACATGTGTAATTCCCTTTGTACGAATTTCGTCGGTTGTTTAATTACCCTTTCGAGCTGCAGGGTCCATGTCCAGCTTTTGTCCATTTCAACCGTAGTCAATTTAGGGGTTCATTAATTTTATATAGTTACTATAAAAACAATGGAAATAGGGCACTACAACTAGTTTATGTATGTATCTTATGGATTAAGGTTTACAATAGCAAAGACATGAAAAGTTTTATTTTATAAATGCTTGAGTAGGTAAAATTGACATTACTGAGATCAATTAAAGATATCTGTCACCTAATCCATTAGAGGTCGCCAAAATTTTTAGTCCTAGCTGGTATAGATACCGACATCATATGTATATACATTTGAGTATATACTGCAAATTTCCGAAATCAATCATTTTTAAACGCTGAAAAAGTGTCCCCTTTTTTAATTTACACAATTTATAAATTTTCTTCTTGAACCATTTATCTTTTTCAAATTCAGATTTATTCATGAATTCAATTTTTGACAGCGAATTCTAAGGCATGAGCCAGTAATGCTATATAATCAACCTTTAGAATGAAAAATGAGCTGATTCCAGGTTTCCACTAGATTTGAAGGCATTTACTTTTCGCATATCAAAAACTTCCTACCGAATGTACGTACAAATATATGTATGTATACTCCTAAACGTCCTAATCGGAGTGAAGTACCAAAATTAAGCATTTTAGAAGTATTTAATTCAGTAGTTAGTATTTATAAAACATTTACTTATAGCTAGTTGTATACCTTTAAGGACCTAATCCCTATCAGGATAATTCGATGTGATTGTGATGAGTATCATGACAAGTTTAACGGTATATGCTCCAGAAAAGGAGTCTTATAAGTATTATTAGCTAAATTAATTTTCTTAGCGATAAAAGAGCAATATTAAAGCAATCCGTGTAAGTATGATATATTCCTAAAAAGACCCTGAATCTTTTCATGAAACCTCTGCGAAACGATATGATATTATCTCGCTGTTTTGTGCTTTTCTAAGGAGGCTTTGCGTATCATATACAATTGCGTTGCTGATAGAAAAGAAATGAATTTAAGCATATACGACGAAATTTCGACTTAATGGTGATACAAATGTATATGACGAATAGCAATTACGTTAACAAGGAACAATATATGATTTTTGGTGTTGCTGTTGAGAGATGGTTAAGAAACATTTTCCTATATTTTCTTTAGATTCCAAAATGATTTCAAATCAATTATTTTCGAGGGAAGATTTAATGAAGAAAATCTCCCTCGAGTTTACTTTTTATAAGTACCTACCTTACTAGCAGAGAGAACTAGAAAATAATATATCTACTTATGTACATTTCTTTCTGTCATGTTATACCTCCCTATATTATATTATTCTGTTTATACATCCTATACAAAATGTACTGTATTTTATTAATAATTAAATTACGTCGTACATTAAAATTGTGCATGGCTTAAGGTATTATTTCGACAGTAACTTGAAATTTTCCAATTGAAACCAAAATATTTCATCGAAAATGCCGTTGGGCTAGTTCTTTATTACCTACCTTTATACATTACCCTCCATTTTAATAGCATGCGTTTGAAAGGAAGACCATAAAGTAAAAATAATTCGATATGAAACATTATCTCTGGCGGCAATAATTTCCAAACAATTTATGCCTGCGTGAGCATCTACGTGCAGGACTCGTTCTGTAACTTTGAAATATTCTGCCGACCACACTTTAATATTTTACGATAAAATGCCTATAAATCAAACCATACCTATGCCATTCCAACCACCCCATAAATTCATAAAAACGGAAATCGCCTGGCGTGAGACGGATCCGAAGTGGGATACCCAACCTTCTTCTTTCTATCTAAATCTTCTAAATCTTATAGGTAAACTCGCCTGAGCAACACTCGCTAACGTCCCAAGCTAATCCCGGCCATAATCTTTCGACTTATTAGCAATGAGTTTTTAATAAAATTTCCCCTCTACCTGATCTGCTTGCCCAGATGCTGTGTTGGGTAGAGGCTAAAGTACTTTTTTATTTCAACAAAATTTCCTTGAAAGAATTTTAATTTCGTGCTTCTTCCGCTCTACCTCCAAGCTTTTGATTTCTTTTGATAAATGGCGGGATTTTCAAGTAATTAGAGAAAAAAAAACAGTTTTATTAAAGATTTAAGCTTAAAATGAGGTTCAAAGTAATTTCATTTTAGATTAGCAGAATCCGTGATCAACCAACAAAGGCTTCGTAAATTGGATATATCTTGTTAAGACCTCAAACAGAGTTCTAATTTCTTTATCAATATCTTTATATTGGGTATTCCACATCAATTCGAGAAATCCGAAATTCCCATTATCTGTTATTGAGCTTATTGATCCCAAAAATTATGTGGGACGAAGAAGTGGGAGACTATTTCTGCGGTAGTACCTACTTACAATCATTAAAAATCGTTTGACCTATATAAGTCAATTAATTATTGTGAATTTTGTGGTAATTAATTCTTTATTGGTGTACGCGACGGTTTTAAAAGTTTTATTCAATCAAAAATTTGCTATCTAACCTGAACCAGATAGGAAAATGAAAAGAGCATACGTAGCTATAGTTTTTGATTAATTCATATTATTACTATTAAGAAACTTAATTAAGTGTTTCAATCATGTTTTACCTACCAAAGTGACTCAACGAAACTGCTGCCCTGAAAACGGGGCTGCATTTTCACTAAATACAAATTGATGTAAATATATGTAGATACTGCTTATTTTGGAGAAAATAGTATGTAGGCTGAAATTAATGGAAATTGTGCTAAAGCATATCAAAATTAAACAACTGGCCGGAAAATTATTGTTGGTAAAATTAGGTATAAATTATGTTGTGTTATATGCTCATGCTCATTTAGGTCATTCGTGCCTTTATATGGCCTTGTTATCGCTAAATGCGAACATATCAATTTTAGTACGAACCTTTTGAAGGATTTTCCTGTTGTAATATTTTTGAAGAATTAGATAGAAGTTACTTAATGCCGAATACATCTGTGTAATGGTAACTTTGAAAAGGGAATGTAGCACTTGGGCATATGCCTTTTTTCGAGAAATGTTTTAACATTGAACAGATAAAAGCAATTTTTCTGTTCATTGGGCACATGTTAAACGATGCTATTCAGGGCCATAACAATCGCCCGCCTTTAATGGAATGCAATTTGAAGTATACAATGGGAGCACCGCTGGACGCATTTGTGTTATAGCAATTTCAGAAAAACCCTGCAGAGCCCTTAAACGTGAGCTCGGGGTAGTGATTAAAGAAAACATTTATTAAATTTTCAGCCGCTATTTGGCCACTGCGATGCTCCTTTTTCACCTATTCCGCGCCGTTTATTTCGCCATGTAATTTTATTGAATGGGGCTTCACTCAGATGGGAGCAATAAAGCGCTAAAGTTTTAAAGGCACTGCAAACCGGGAGCCCCATGCAAATCCCGAAAATTCGAGATATTGCTCCTGCTTGAAAGGTCCCCTATATCCCTCTTTATCCCCTTTTCAGTACCAACGAGATGGCCAAAGTAAAGGCAAACTCTCATCGACATTAACCGCCTATCGTGTTAAGGTCTTGTGTCGGATTTTCTTTATAGAAATACCGTCCGCGACGCCGCCAACGAATTTTCCTTACTACATTCAATTTTTCTTCTGGAAAACTTTTTAATTTTTTAAACATGCCCCGGACGAGTATTGATATCGCACCATTACGCCGCTACTGTGGCGAATGTGTGCGCGTCTTCCAAGAAACATTACAAATGATGGCTAAAGACGCAAACAAGGGCGCAAACAGAGTGAAGAGGAGGAAAGGAAAGGCGCACGGCGAGATTCTTGAAAATTAAAATGGAGGAATGCGGCCTTCGAGTAATAACAATAACATCAACGACAATGTACGACACTAAAGCCCCGCGCACAAGAGGATGGAAACAAAACATTTTCTCTGAGCATTAGCCCCTAGGTCCGTGCTTTTCAGATATAATAAAAAAAAAGTTCAGGATAATTACAGACAACATAGTTTGTGTGGATTTGAATATGTAACAAAAGCGCCCCTGGGGCCCGAGGCTTTCCCTAGTCTGCCCTAACAATACCCGGAGACAAACGAGTGCTCCACTGCATAGTGCCAGATAGGCAACAATTAAGACGCTCCTGCGACTTGAGAGTGCACTCACAAGAAGAAATTCAGTGACACGCTGCTGAAAAGATAAAGTCAAGAGTATACGATGCTCCCAGGATGCTGGCATTCAGTCCTAGAATCGAATTACTTCTCCGGCAAATAAATATCCCGCCTCGCCCAAGAACTTTCTTCGCGTAATGCACTCCGCCAAGGATGAAAGAAATTTAAGAAATGGGATAAATTGAATTTTTACCTTCGGTAAAGAAATGTCCATTCCAAATACCACAACTTCTGCTTAGTCCAAAGAATTTTATGCATTAAATCATATCAAGTGGAGTTTTCAAAGAGCAAAGGATACATTTCTTCAACAATGAATAGCAGCACATAAAAAGGCTGCCCTCAATGAGGTCAAACTAGCCAGAATGCCTGCAGTAACAGAAATCATTTCCAATTGAAATTTCACAATTTATTTCTGTAATATCCTTGACGGTCTGCACTTTACCCCACATGGTGCAGTTATTGCAGGCCAAAACCCCACTTTCGACTTGCATCAACTTCCACCGTCTCTGAATATAACTTATAGAAATGTTTTAGAAACGTATGCGGCTTCATTGGAGTCATAAAGTCATAAAGGAAAATCTGCTCCCAATTCCTTTAAATAAAACTTTTAAGAAGATGATCACCGGTATGAATAAGTATAGGGTGAAGACCAAAAGATTTTCCAATTGCTATAAATTTATGATGAGATATCATAAGAAAATTGTCTCCAGGAGAACAGACGAAGGAAGATATCGTTTCTAGCATTTCAATAATTCAATGTTTTCAGGAGTTTGAATATGGATCTAGTTGCGATAAATCCTATCTGTCTCCTTAGCCATTATTAGATTGAGAGCTCACTAGAGATGATGAAATTATTTTCGATCCGAAATTAGACTGAATTGATTGAAATGAAATACATTTGTGCGAAAGGAGATTCTTCAATAAGTACATAATAAACTCATTGGTCCACAAGGGCATTCATAACTTAAATTAACTATTATAGATAGAACACATTCGAGGCATATCAAAATTGCAATTACAATTTTCAAATAACACTTGTAAAAGTTCATTTAACCATTTAAGTGATTTTATCAATTGAAAATATATAAATGAATGGGGTTTAGAAATATTAAGATAAACGACGTTTTACAAAAAAAAATCTAGATTTTCAAATATTTATATGTTACAAAATATTGAAATTAATGTTAAGCAGTTATAAAAAAAACAAATTGAATTCCAAATTTATAGAATCATATTTGTTCCCTCGAATTAATTCGTTTTCATTATTTCCTTCACTTTATGTAATTTAAAATCACTACTTGTATTAAAATTTTATGATATTAATTTAACAAGTTTATAATATTCACCCAATTTATATTTCTACGATAAATCAAAGTTATTCACCACGTATTGACGGCGACCCAGTTGGGCGGTAGTGGTTGTGAGGTTCGATTCTATTCCATTCTTATGCCTATATAATGTACTTAGGAAAAAAAAATGGTATCCTTATTCGTTTTTCCAAAAGACCGATCTCAAAATATACCTAATAAATCGGTATCACTAAAGTAACAAATAAAATTGAAAATTAATTATTTGTTTCTTGAACTATTTTTATTGTTTTTACATTGGAACAAGTGAAAATAAAATTTTACAGAAATAAATATTTACCTTTTAAAAGTTACAAATACAATATTTTAAATTATGAATTTATTAGTAGTTATACCACATCTAAATTAAATATGTGTATGAATATATTTATATAGACTTTAAGCCTTTTAGCTGGTTAGTTTAAAATTTCAATTCAAAAATGCTTTATTTAACCATAATTAGGTTTTGTTCCAGGAACCATTTCATATAAGTTAAATCAAAACATAGGGTGGGTGGGTTATGTAAGGTTCAGTGAATAAGCTTAATTGGTAAACATTATTTTCGTTTCAAGAGCGGTTTCCTGCTATGTTTGTAAATTGCATTTTTAATAATTTACGCACATTTTGTTGAAAATCAACATCAGAGGTGCGGAGGTGAAAGCGATGTATCCCCGGTGACAGGTTAATTAATTTTGAAATTGAAATTATCATAATCTCAGGTGATTGTCTCAACGTAAATTACTACCAAGTGTACACTATAGAGTAATTATCAGCTATATCCACACGGGCCGCATTGACCTAATTACCACCGGTCCGCTGCTCCTCTCGCCCTACCGCCATTAAGTTTAATCAATCCTTGGCTATATATCCACCACGGCACTAAATCATACCCTCATAACCGTTAATCCGACAATTTCTAAACAGGGCTGATAACACTGCATACCAAGGTTTAGTTTGCGCAGTAAACAAAGCCCTGGGATTCATCTAATTACTAAATGCGATCTTCCGAACCTCCCACCAGAAGTTGCCAGCAGCCAAAAATTTGCCACGGCAAGCGGATGATGGAATGTTTGGTGCTCCGCCACCTCGACAAGTTTGTTTTTAATCTGTTTGCAAATTTACCGCCCCCGTACCGAAAAAACCCCCCATCCAGCTGTTCATGCATCGGGAACGCTGTTACCAAGCCCTAGGGACACTCGGGATCAAGGACGTCGTACTTACTTATGCTCTGCATGCGCGTCAGAAATAGGGCCACAGTCTGTCTCCGATTTGGTCACGCTAGGGCCTCCGTTCTAGGGTCAACCTATATCACTCAATACGCGTCAATGCTTCGCCCGATACTGCCAGCGGTGATGATTTATAGTTAAAAAGCCCATAAATTCCGGCAAGTTCGTGCACTGTCCGGAAACGTTCTGTGTGGGAGGACGAAATTCGGCTTACCAAGCAAAAGTAATTTCTGCCTCAAGATGATGATAGTAGTCCAGGCCAACTTCCTTCGGGTTTTGATGAGGAACGAATGTCAGACGGCAAATCCCTCATTTTTCTTCCTTTCATCCCGGCGAAGCCTTATCGGCTCATTTTCGCCATCCTTCTTGTCAAGAATTCCTAAATATGGTACATAATTGAGTCGGCGAACAATTTGTGTTAATTACGAGATGGTCCTCAGCTCCAGCAAATTTTGGTCGAGGAATCAGCAATTAAGGCAGGGGCCCACGGACCCGCTCAAAGGGCAGCGGCAACCTGCTTTGATGAAGTTTCAACAAAGCGGCAATAAAGGAGTCCCTGCCCCAATTTGATTGGAAGATTTCTGTTGAGCTGTATGTGAATCCCAGAAAAGAGGGTTTGCTTTTTATGCAGCTAATTTCGGGATTAGTTACTCAAATTCAAGTTAATTCCATGAAATGGAGCAATGTCGTTAAGGCAAGGTTAATTTATATTATAAGTAGGCTCTAATTATTCAAACTACTCCCGCGTCCTCCATTTCTTTCTTCTGAAAAATATTCAAATGAAAAACATTTAGCTTTAGTTGATTTTATTCGGAATGGACATTTAAACCTATATCTATTTTGATTGATAAGTTAACGTTCACGCCGATACTACACTATTTACTATTTTCGTTCAGATTGTTTCTGTAACTTCGAAAGTAGGTATATGTAGTACTTAGAATTTTTCTCGATAATGTTCAGAGAATACTGTTTAAATATGCCTGATTATATTCCAATACTTTCTAAAAAGTCAATTTTCCCGACCATGAAAGTGTAAGGTTCTTAAAATTTCGTACACGGAGCTTAAATTGTCAAATTATACTTACAAAATGTTGTGTCAAAATTTAAAATTTAAATTTTGTTTTTCGTCCATTAATATACAGTAAAAGTAAAGTCACAAAGTTCATTTCAAAATTTTTTAAATGGCAAATTAATCCTAAGTGCATGCCGAGAAACCGGTGTTCATCTTCCTGCCTTTGACAAGCAGAAGCAGCGTTACGTTGACCCGACCCTAAGTGGGTTTACGTGCTTGAGAAGTTTAATTTGAGAATGCATAATTACTATGCAACAGAGCAAAATTCAACTTGCTTAGCTAACTTTGTCATTTCTGCAACACTTCCTTATCTGCTGCCCGCAGGACCTTTATAAAAATTGTGAACATTTCTCAGAAGTTGCTTCTGAATACAATGGAGCAGACATTTTTTTTTTTTTTTTTTTGTAAATATGTAGATAATTTTCAACAAAGCGTATGGTCGGTCCTTCAGGAAGGCGATATAGAAGCCATGAAGGATGAACGTCAATTGATAAAAGATATTTTGTAAACAAATGCCACAGCTAGCCACGTGAATTTTGCTGGAAACCTTTTTGAATCGCTATTTATGATAAGATTAGAATCTTTGCCGGGTAAACGAACTGTGAAACGGAGATAGCTAAATTTGCTTTACTTTAGGAAGCAAAAAAGCTGACCAAGTTTATTTCTAGCCTATGCCATGGACAATACATATTAAGCGTATGTAAATTTCTGAACATATTCCCATATCCGAGCACAATAGCCCATATAAAATCCCCGTTTTCGAGTTTTATGAAAGGAGTTTAGCATACATAATCCTTGCTTAGTCCGAGATAATATGAATTTTATTTTTTAAATCTTCCTAGTCTTTGTTGTGAGAAATTTTGTAATTTAGTGGTAAATTATTCGTTTAGTTTGATTAGACTTCTTAAGGACTCCTTCCGTCCGATTTTCAATTTTATAAACTTATAATCAAAGAAGTATTTAATATTATGTGTAATGTATATTAAAACAAGTTAGAAGGTTTAGTATAGCACATGATATAAAGAAACGAAAAACACCTTAAAATTGTCACTTGAAAGGAATAAAAACCCTTTGAATAGCACCAAATGAAATTTATCGTCGATTGCTATTCATTCATCCGAGAGCAACCCGGGTGCAACGAAAAGGACGAAAATGTTGTCATGGACCCCTCACGCTCACTGGAAACTAATTTTCTACTTCAACACGTATAAAAACTCTATATAATTCACAAGTTTATCAATAAAGGCTTGGACGGGGGAAGCAAGAAAAGAAAGAGCTTCTTTCAATTACAGCATTAAAAGTTTGTTGAAGAATATAAGTAAGTTTCCAGAAAAGACGATAGAAGCAGTTGATAGCTGTTAGTTTAATAGGATTATACTTTCAAGGTCCATGATGTCTTGAATAAAAGGTCGGCGACGTTACTGATTCAATAGTAATTAGTTAATTAATTTCATTACCTTTGTCTAACTAAAGACGTTCAGGATATAAGATAACAGTAAACTTGTTCAAAGAGCCCAAAAGAGGGCGAATAAAAGAATAAAAAGAAGAATTTTAGCACATTCAGTGCAATTTAAATCAATTTTTATAATAAAGATTTATTTTGATAGTCTTTTACGAGCGCATTCACAGAATTCCATGCTACTTGATACTCCTCAGGTAGTCTTGTTCTATACTTATTTGGCGTGCATTCTTGTATTTTTTTACGGTTGCCCGTGGCACAGAATTCTCCCAAAGGTTTCTAACAATTTTATTTTACTCAAGTCTTCCATGGTCTTCGATTATAAAACAAAAATCTATTGGTTTTTTTCAAATTTTCCAGGAATAAGCCATACATACGTGTATTGGAAAACAATGAAAAAAATTTAGCCAGTTCGTTCTTCCAGCAAAAACACAGTGGACTTCGTATAATTACAAATTGCCCTTATGTCCTGTCACTAACCCTCGAGCCTTATAGTCTTAAACAAATCCTCAAGAAAATTGCAAAAATTATTCCCAGAGAAACCCATCCATCATCCCGTGACTTCCATTTCTTTCTATACCTTTCAGGTTTCTTGTTTTATTTATCCTGACAAGAACGCAATGTCAAATGCCCTAGAATTATTGCTTTCAGGCACCAAGCTAGCAAGGCCTGAGCCCTACTAATTTTAGGCAGAATGTGACCAGATTTTTTTGTATAAAGGAAGGTCATTTATAACAGGCTTTTTGTGGGATCTATTGTTTCGCATACGTGTGGTTTCATAATTTCCACAATTTGCACATAAAAATGGGGCTATAAGATCGTTTCAAATTGTCCTTTTACGGTCGGCAGAATCTAGGGAAACTCAATATCAAGCATTTGTCATCACGGGGGGGTTTTATTTAAAGTATTTCGGATATTTCCAACTTTCCTGCTTTGAAAATAGTGTAAAAAGGTGGTGTATATGTTAGCATTTATACGTAAATTTCCCTTCCTCCTTTTAACCTTGATTTGATCATACTATCAAAACAAATTACTCCAATCAGTTCTTTGAAATTTCTTGAGTAAAATTGTTAACTAGACCTTTCCACTAGTCACTAAAGAACTAAAATTATTACTGCACCATCGTCCAACTAGTCTGCAAAATTAAATACTTAAACATTTAAAGTTGATTATGTCCCAGAACAAATGATAAATAATTGAAAATTTTAAAAATAAACGTTCCGTACGTGTTGGAGCTTTTCTATATTCGAAATACATATATGCAAATAGCATATCAACTCATATGACAAAATCCTTGTTGAGCCTGGTAAAATTGGTAAAGTATTTAACCTCTCTTTTGGATCTTTTAGCTAAAATTGAGGGTTCTGCTACATAAATTGTTAAATTTACTTTTTGAAGTTCGGAAAGAAAAACTATGCAAGGAAGTAGGTTTAAAAGCAATTGTCGGAAATTTCTGAAATCGTAAAAATTATTACCCTTATCTTTTAGTTTTACGGCACCTTTTACCGAGATGGTTTTTTTATGGTTAATGTTGCATTAGTCGTTATAACATACCACTTTTCATAGAACAAACTTGATTGCTCTTTTATTCTACTATAGATATTAAAAGCCTTCGTTTCATTTTTGCGAAATATGCGATTTACCAGAATTAAAAATTATAATAGTAATACTAATACCTTCCTTCCTATAGGTTTCGTATCAGTTACTCAATGAGTTTGTCTGTGTAATGATAATTGACTTTGAAAGGCCGTATCTTTTTATTGCATTGAGTAAAAAACTTAAATTGACCATACAATGAGGTTGTAAACTTTAGTGTTTGGTATGAATTTCAATTCATTAGATTACGATTTTCACCTCTCTGTATATTCTAATTTATTTCCTTGTGGGCCGTATATTTCTGAATTCATTTTATTCTCCAATCTCCATGACGTTATCTAAGCAGCTATATTCGCAAATGAGGTGGGCCTAAGGGGTGGGGAATTCAGCATTACATTCCCTTATTTTAAAATTAAAAAATTATTTCTATAATGCATTGAAATCTGCCCCTTCCTGCTGGCTTCGGCCGAAAAGTCGTTTTTTCATATCGACGTACCTACGTAACCCTAAAAATTAAAAATAAACTTCAAACAAAGTCAATTCACCATTAATCTTATTTTTAAACCATAATGAACATTTTTATATCGGTATAATAATTTTTACATCCTTCAGCTAATTTAATTTTCAGTGACAAGTTAAGCCATATTTGCATTTCCTTTGAGTCAAACGAAGTTTTACACTTAATCGATTCTGAACGCTTCCTATAAACGCCTAGAACAGAATTGTTTGCTTAACATATAATGAAAGCAAACGCCAACTAGACAGTTTAAAGCAATTATTAGGAAAAAGCAAAAGCAAATGTAAACATTCAACGTTCATAGGGTAAATTGAAAACTTCGCTGCCGAGTTAATAAGCCCGAATTATCGAAATTCTCAGAACTACTGCGGGTCACAGGCACGCCTCATAGCACATTTAGGAAGGTTGTGATAACACGACCCAAATTCGGAAATTCGGCCCTATGTCGGATAGATGAGTGTGGTGCAACCGTATGCGTAATACATACATAATTTGTGGAGCCTCGGGGCCAGGTACCCCAAAAATCGACACATACATACATAAATATATATGTATGTATGTTTTCATGTTTCGCCCACTTGGTATGAGGCAAGAAAGTTAAAACATAAATTTGGGGTGCTGCTCCATCAAGTGGAAAAATTTAGGGCCTTGTCCCAGAACTCCTTTCGAATACGAAATTGTACGTTATACCCAAATGTGGCATTGAAGTTGAGACTTTATTAAAATTGATGTATTTCTTAGAATTTCCTATTTTTCGCAAATATTGTATTTTGATTTTTTGTTTATTTTGTGAACTAATAACTTCCCATATTAGCCCCATCCACACGGCTCCAGTGTGCGGGGCCTTTTTACGCAACGTAATGCAGCGCAGGCTCTTCTCAAATGGAGCTGGACTGAATTTTCGCCTCGAACTTCTCAGGAGTAGAACTACAAAACATGCCAGTTTCACTCCAGAGAACTTTATGACTTGGGAGGTTTCCAGCAATTAATAACCTTTCAGAACTGTGAGACTGCCGCACTGGGTGGAAAAAAAAATCAAGAAGCATTTCATTGGACAACTTCCGTTGAGAAAAGCGTGAGGGAAAGTCAGGGGGATGGGGTTCATTTGGAAAATGACAGCATGACTAAATGGTTTGTAGTTATTTCTGGAAGAATTAAGCAGAAAGAAAGGAGGACACGTTGCAAAAAAAAAATAAATAAATAAAGAAAATTTCTCCTGCATTGTTTATGTAAGCACATTTCGTAATTACTGGTCTACTCGTGCGAAATAATTGATAGTCCCCGCCAAATTTGATGCTTGTTGACGTAGTGCTCTTCCGTTCATTTGACAGATAGGTATATTTATGTAATTCTCTAGACAGCCTTTGTCTCTTCAATTTGCTAAAATGAATTGCAGACAACAAATATTTACGCAGCAGTCTTTTAAGGTATATAAAGGAGTCTCATGATTTTATTCCTTATTATTTTATAATCAGTACATCTCCTCGGGGAAAGAACCGAAAGAAACTCGAGGATATGAAATATTTCACAAATTTATTTTCAGTAATTTCAGTATTTAGAACTCCATCTGATTCAGTTGGAAATATATAATACAACTAAAGCTAACGAGTTTGTAATGTAATTGTATGGTTGAACATACATATAATGTACCTATACATATCGGATTTGATTTATCAAAGTATTGTAAAAATTGAAGTTTACGTTTTTAATCAGCAAATTAAACAACGATTCATTTGTTTCAAAATGATGGTTCTTAAAAGTTTTCCAAAAATCATAAACATTTTTCTGAAACCCTATTTTTATAATGAAATGCAGTCAGAAATTTTTTAGCTACCTATACATAAATTATTTTTAAATTTAAAAAAATTGAAATTACTATTATCTAACTAGAGCGATTCAACTTTTTAAAAGCCTATAACTTTGATCTGAATTAAGCAATGAAATTATTTTAATATTGAACTCTCCAGTTACAGCTGTACTTCACAAAATATAGTAAAACTTTATACATCTACACATATGTATACTTATATATTTATATTTGGTTATAGTTGCTTCTCTTAAGTTATTTATTTAGCTCTTCATAAAAGTACAGAAAATTAATATTACAACTTTTAATAATCATTTTCATTTATCAAACAGATGCACAACTTATTTGTGAAATAAATGATTTTCTTTTATATTTCCGCACTAGAAGGTTTATGGATTTAACCATAAAATATAATTTTTCATTTCCAAGAGCTAAATTATCTGTGCAAATTTTCAGTATTTAAATCAAATTTTGCATAGACCGGTTGCTCTCATACAGCGTATATTAAGCGTTTTTAATCCGGATATTGCTCCGAAAAAACTGCAAAAGGGGTTTATTTACGGCTGAGGTGGAAAGAATCGATTTCTCTCTCAATTAAAATTCATTTAAAAATTAAATTGCAGCTCGACCGGGTTAAGCCGAAGAGGAGCAAAAGCGGTTGGGTATAGGGTGCTCAGATAACGAGAAAACCATAACCAAAATAGAACATCTGCTGAACCCTCAAAGGGGTCAGCGAATGGTGGCTAGCTGGATAAGATTGAATATAATTCTGCGGGCGCCACATCTGCGCTCATCTAGTACCATTTTAGGTCTTCTCCGGTGAATTTAGATTTTATCAAAATCCTTGAAAGCACCGAACTCATCACTTTATAAATGAGTGCCAATAAAATTATTCCTGCAGAATTGGCTAAAGGGCTACTTCTTCTTATCCGTTTACTAGACACGCACAGCACTAAGTGCCCCAGAAGAACCTTTTTTCCAATTTTTAGGGTTTTTTAAATGCTCGGATTATATAAGCTACAAATCACGGGTTGGAGTACATTAGGGTGCGCTGTATCACATGTCGCATAATTTATAGGAAAGTTCGACTGTGGGTGGAGGTAGGAGTAAGGTAATTTTTCAGAGTAGAGGATTCTATTCTCCATGCCTTCAGGCCCCTAAAAAGTGGGAATGTAAAATTTAAGTGAATTATTATGTTCGAGCTGCCTAACGATTGCAGAGCTTTCACATTTTCACCCATTTTCCAACTGAATCTTATCTTTTTTTTCTGCTGTATAAGTTCCTACTATTCGTTGACAAAGTGAGGGTCGAACAGATATGGCTCTATGACTTTAGAAACGACCCTTTTTCACGATGCCTTTGCCGCTTTAAAAACCAACAAAATACACTTTAAATGCTCTTCTTTCCTGCTCAGAAGTTTTCTCAAGTGAAAAGATCGATTGAGGCTGGGACAGTGCACTTCTTTTAAATGATACCTTGGAATGGAAGCTATCCATCGCGTCACCTTACTTAAACCTATTCGAGTGGTGTCATTGATCGAACTGTTGGATTCCACCCATCTTAAGGATATCTTCAGAGGTTTCGTACAGGATGTAGAAGGTGAAGAAGATGTATTCCGAACTTTACAGGTGAGTGCTTGTAAATGTGGAACGTTCCCAAATGTTTTTTTGGAGAACTTTATTTTCGTAATTTCCTTTTCAACCTGTGAAGCTTTCTCATTCCTTGTAAATTTGGTAATGGACATGAAAGACTTGCATGCAAGACAGGTTCTCTTCCGAAGAAATTTTTTTCATTAAAACTTAATGAGATTTTTTTTTTATATACTTCAATTTCTTATCTTCAAATTAGATCTATATCTAACTTAAAACACGAAAACAATTTCAAACAGAAGATCATGCAAATATTTCCGACTCATATAAAAACATCGAAATTTAAGGCTGTAATTTATCAACAACATTCTTACAAAACGATGGTCATTGTGAGCTATTTCGAAATATTTGATTAATTAAGTGCCTCCAATTGCCCTGACCATTTTTTCTTGTTCTTTTTATAAGATACTTTAGGCGGCAATAAATATCAAGGATAGAAAATACTCCCCAAAGAGTCCCTCCCAACAGCTCAAATTCAGTTATTTTTATCGTCGCCACAGATAAATGAGCGTCTATCAGAATAATGTCTGAAACCATGGGAAAAAGCTGAAATTTCCTTGGAATTTTTTATGCTTAAGAAAAGAAACCGCTTCACCCAAGACACAATGCCTTTTGGGCTTTAAATTTTATACTGAGAATTCGGCGACAGAACGGGGGAAGGTTCGGTATTACGTAACCGTCAGTTGGAATGTAAAAAATTTTAATAAAACCACAAGAACAGACAACTTGTATACAGGTCGTATAATTTAATTTCGTGTATAACGCTCCTTGAGTATCCTTTCAATTTATTTCTTCTTAAATAATACTGAGAAACACGGCAACATGGGCAGTGAGAGAGAGAAAATAGTTTAAATTCTTAAATTGAATTTTTAAATTTAACTTAATTTGTTTACAGGTAAACTTCCCACAATGGACATGTCTTGTCTTAAGCTTTTGCGTTGTTAGTTATTTATTTTTAATTTTAATTTTGGTTATCAAACTTGAAGATCATGGCTTTATCTGTCTTAAGAGCATTAGATAATGCAAAACATATGAACATTCTGTAACTATATACATATATGTACTTTTAGCCCGCCACACAGAACATACATACATAGTTGTTATTAGCAATTCCTTGAATAAGACTTCATTTATTTGGCTGAAGCCAGCAAGTACTTCAATTGAGCCGAAAGTCGTCCTTGCCAAGCAGATATTTGTCCAAAAATCCCTGTTGAAATAGAGAAAAAAAACATACACATTTGGTCAATAACTAGTTCAATTTATTAGACGATTGCTTCCGCGCTCGACGTTTGTCTTGTTTGTTCCGGGAGAGCTGTTTTCGCGTAGATGATAGTGACCCAATTTTTTGGGTGACTCTACACTTTCCTTTGAACAATTGTCGCCATCGAAATGAAACTGAGACTCTCGAGACGGAGATGCTTCAGTTCAAAAGAAAGAAATTAAAAAGTTTTATTTGTGCTTGTCGCCATCTGCCTGCATTCATTGATTTTAAGTGACGAAATAAAATTGAAACTTTTCCTTTGACTATTATCCCCTTTTCTCCCTGTATTGCATTGTCCCGAAAGATGTCCTCCGCGTTCACTGGAAAATTCGTGAATTCCCTCTCAAATCTCGAGAAAATTAGATTCTGTCCAAATAAGCTTTGTCACTGCAACTCATTTTCGTTATTTCATAAGGGTGGCTGCTCACAATGATTTTCCCTTTTTCGAAATCCATGCTGAATACCATCTATCTGATATGGAACTTTGTTTACATTAGTCGAATTAATTCAGCTCGATCCAATTAAGAACCATCTGTATATAATGTATGGAATAGTTAAAGAAAATCATTTAGTTTCGCCGTTATACTGTTGGGAAGTTAAAAGGGTTATCGACATATTAAATAGTACTTTCAGAATAAATTAGGTTGATTTACTTTACGAATTCCGCTCTTAGACTCATATCATGATGGAAGCGTTATAATGACTTTTCTTATCCAGTTCTTTTACGTCTAGCATTCGAATTTTTTCAATATAAAAACAAATAAACAATCAATATATGAATGGTGTGAATAATAATATGAATATAATAAAAGTAATGCAACGGATAAATCCATTAATTAAAGCATGCCACAATGATTCAGCCGCAACAGCAATTTGTGTGCTACCAACGACGGCTTTAATATAATAATTTCATTATCTATGGTCTTTCCGCAGGTACAGAAATTCTATTCAAAACAGGGACTAACAAGTATAAATCCACAACAATATTTGGTATTCTATAGAAAAGCATTGTGTTGTGACCTCCGCAATTATATTGACCAAGTAAGCTATTAATTGGCCTGGCCTATTCATGTTTTCATTGCGGCTAAAACAAAAGGTTTGATGAACAAATTGTATAAATTTGATTTTGTATATTTCATGTTAACCATGCATCAGGATCTTCATTAATTAGATAACTAGAATAAGAATAATAGATACAAACAAACGTTTCTAAATCTCATGTCTAATGATGTAAATGAAAACATCCAATTGAATAGTAGCTTTATTGAACAAATGACAGATAAAGCCTTTCAATTACTTGGTGTGTGCATTTGCACAGAAATTATATGCAATTAAATTCAAGGAATTGTAAGCAAAGGTTAAACCTTAGTTAGTAGGCATTGTAGTAGGATTTATCGAATTCAATTATTATCTCAGTGTATGGCAAAGTTTGTAGCTTGAATTTTGACAATCAGGATGTCCGTAGAGTTAAACTGATCACTGTGAGAGGTTAAAAGACGTTATTTTTTCCTAATTTTACTTTAGCAACAAAATTATTAAGGATTTCAGAAAAAATATAATATTTTGTGCATACATCGAACTTACGTTATGCAAATTCTTGTTTAAAAAAATTTGAAAATTAACAAAGCTTTAACTACATATTTCTAATTGAGACTCTATAGTCTATACAATAATAAATGGTCCAATAACCGGAACGGTTCAGCGAAAATGTTTCTTCTGAAAAAAAACTCTGCATAAATGTATCGTTTTTCCAAAATAAAAACGAAGAATTATTTGAACAAAATGGCGGGTGTCCGGGATTCAAAAATTACTAACGTTTTAAATAGTAATAAAAGGCCATACGTTCAACCGTAGTAGTTACAGTGATTACAAAACTTTTTGTTACTTAAAATGTAAAATCGAACAATTGTAGCATTATAAGTCCGGCCAGGTCGAAAAAAAGGTGTTTCGAGAAAAACGCAATCTGAAAGGGCATTTTGGTGAATTCAAAAAACTTCGAACTATCCAAAGTAGCCTGCAATGCAATGTAAGCCGAAAAAAAGGTAGTCCATTTAGATTTTATGCTTCCGCGTCAGAGCTGGTTTTTGCAACGAATACCTATGCTTTTAAAAGCAGGCTTAATTCTCGACAAAAAGTGATGGAATTGATTTTTGTACATTTTATTTGTGAACGACTGCGTTCTGCCAGTGCTTTAATCTGGGAACCCTGAACGATTAGCCGCAGATTCCGAAGGTTTTGCTGCTGTATGTTTCAGCTAGATAAATAAGGATTTGTGTGTTTTTCCTTGGAGGCACACAAACCCTTTTGCGGTCGAAACAAAACACAGATCTTCGTTCGGTCAGAGGGCGACGCGGCGCGGCGTGTGGAAAGTTTGAAACGAGCACAGTTTCTGTGTCCCAGGACACAATCCCTTTTCCCTTGCCCCCTCATCCTTTGCCCGATTTCATAGCGCCTAGTGACAAAATACGTAGATACATTTATGTACAGGTAACAGCTGCTTAGTAGCTATCTTTTCTTTTATGTACCTGGGCGGAGGACCTTGCAAATAAACTTTGAAACAGGTAGACAGTTGATGGTGATATCAGAAAACACCACTTTAGCGCAAGCACCTACATAGGTATCAAACAACAAACCTTCGTAGGACGACAAAAACTTGAGTTATGCGAGTGGTGAGGGTGCTAGGAGCCCCTTACCACCTTAATAAAAATTTGTCTGGTTCCGTTCTTGGGAGACACACCCGGGTGCAGGAATATGTGACTGGAATAAACGAAGAGTGAGCCCAACCCCCCTGAAAAAATTTCCATCTGCAGGCAACATTAGCTGTGATGGACGACATTCGCAATTTTGTAGGATTTTCATGGTTGTGCTGAAATATTTATGGAACGTCTTGCAAAGAGGACGTTATTGATTATGCTTGATTTTTCGGCTGTAGCAAACTTTTTTTCTATGATAACGGGCAAAACTTTTGTGGTTTATGTTGAAAAGGAATTTCAAAGAAGGTTTCTAAGCCATTACATTGGAACGTATAAAACTCTTTTAGTAGGTGGAAAGAGAAAATAAGCGTTTTTATGTACACATATGCCTACACTTATCTACACATTATAATGCAATATTGTAGATCAACATATAATAATTGTGTAACTTTCAAAATTTGTGAAGAAATTAGCTTATACTTGTAATAGATACTTAACAACTTTGTAGTTTAGCTCTTAAATTATGATGAACACATAGGTACCTACATATAAAAACACATTGAAAAACTGGACAATTTCTTACTTTCGATTTTAAATAATTAAGATTATTCTTACAATTAAAATCCAATTCACAAGAAGAAAAATATTTGATGTCTTAGTTTCTAAAAATGTCGGTATTATTTCTGTTTAAATAAATTGATTCTTCTAAATATCATTTCATCTAGTTCTGATGAATATTGTTATTTGAATTCTTAAAAAAGTAGCCTTTTAGAGTTTTATTGTGGAGAACTTTTCATTGTTTTGTAACTATGTAATGTAATGGTATATTTAGTCTTCTACTTTCTAAAAAAAATCCACAAACCACAAAAAGTATGTCAAAGCGGTCTTTCAAGTTTATAATTGCCCCAAATTGAAGAAGGCCGCCTTAGGAAGAAAAGGATGCCTTTATCAATTCGGAAATTTGCTATTTCCGTTTAATCCCCTGTGAAAGAGGAAATGAAATCTTGGTCAGTATAATTAATCAGGGAATCCCTTTTCATTCGGTGATCTCTTTGTTTGGATTTCATTACCGTCCTCCCCAAAAGGCTTCTGCAGGCTCCTTATGAAATGCCAACTCATTCAGACACATATATCTGCGATGAACGACAGAACTTGGAACGAGATTTGAACTAAATTCCTCAATGAGTCCAAAGAAGTGGCATAGGTACCGGCTCAGTGCGACTTATTACTTAGCTCGACTAATAGGATTGCTTCTTAGTGCTAAGCTGAGCCGTTTGCAAAACGAAATTACATTTACAGCAAATGCCAATTTGGTTGCTTTTTCTATACCTTGCGTTGTTAGCCCTAGTTCACTTAAACTCTCCCAGTCGCCAGCGGCTAACCAGATCCCAGGGAATTAGAAAGTTCGAGTAAACAACTTCGATGAAAAAGAGAAAGTTCCTAAAAGGAATTTCGGTTTCAGTTTGCCGTCCATAGTTTTTCTCCCTGGCTTTATTCCTGTTTTGTTCCATATCGGAACCATGAAATGTGGAATGGAAATAAATGATTGTAAATAAAGTTGTCAAGGAAAAACTACCGAAACTTTAAAGCTGCCCCAACTCTCATAAATCAACAAAACTCTTTTTTCGAATTAGTTCGATATTCATGGAAAAGTGATTCCCCGAATTTGTTTTTGATCTTCCATTCAATGAAAACTATCGATGCATCGAACTTTTATTGTAGCTCCTTGAAGTTTATATCCAGAATTTTCAGAAAACTATTTTAAAAACTTCTTCAACTCCTTCGGTTGTAAATCTTCCATATTTTCTAGTAATTGCTGTACATACATATTTACTTCAATATTAAAACTTTTGAATGACACTGGCTTGCAACAAAATCCTTCATCTAATAAAAATATTCTGAATATGTGAAGATTTCAACGTGCCAAATCTACATATAATGAACATACCTACTTATCTGCATTCCGTTTCTTACTGTCACGTATCAATATATTCTCCTTAGTTTTTTTATTAATTACTAGCTGACCCGGTAAACTTCGTACCACCTGAAATTGATTTGATTTTAACTCTTCATAAGAGATTATGAATCCCAATCAAATTTCCAACTCCAATTCATTGAGATTGCAAATGTTGAAATTAGAGCACAAACGGAATCTATCGAAATTACCTTGTGAGCCTTCACTGAGAACTTTACAATGTTGAAATCTTTGTGTATCAAAACTAATTGAGTATCGCTAAAACACAATGGCTGATCAAAGTAATTGTTTGCACAATGTTATTAATTTCGCTTTAGCCAAATCTTACCTCAACAATCCACTACTTTTTTATGATAAACTCCTAAGCCTTAAAAAGTATAAAATAATAACATTTATCAAAAGTCCTCTGCTACTACTTTCAACATTAAATACCAAGACTTTCCTAGATTTTTGAAGTCGGTGTGAAAACCTGACTGATGTTAATCCAAAACTAAAATTAAGGCAGTTTGCTGTTATTAGTAGATAAATATAAAATAAATCTGTCGGAAAGGAAAGCGTCTTTCTGTGAAGTTTAGGACAGGCAACAAAAAACTCAGGCCGATGGGAACAATAAAATATATTTTTCATTGCCGCAGAATCTGCACAATGATTTAAATAATTTAAATTTCCCGCTCAGGCGCTTCTCGCAGTTCCCCCTGAACATTAAGTTCTGTGGCCAATTCCCGCCATTCCGCCAGTTGGAAGTGACATTTGGTGAAACTGTGCGCCCAGCATCGTCTCGGAGTGAAAAAATCGCTTTAAATTAATTTAATCCGTTTAATTTCTGCGTAAGTATACTCACTAAAGAGTTCGCCGTCGTAATATTGTTAAATTTCTTAAAATTCCACGCGAAAAAGTTAAAATTCCACGCGAAGAAGTGTTGAGTGCCGAGATGCTCGCGCGCCGCGCCGGTCCGGGTGGAAGTTCGTGGCATTAAATCGCGTTTTATCGGAATCGGAATTCGCAGGCTGGGCGGCAGCGCGGGTGCAATTTGAGTGAATTATTCAGATGATGATTTAATTATGTAAGTAAGTATAGTTATTTTTTTGCAAACAAATGTTTTTTGTTTATTTGAACTTCAAGATTTATTTTTGCGATATTATATGTTATATCGTTTAGGCCGTATTTCTAAAGTACAAAAACAAACAATAATTTCTTTAACATGCCCACAGAGCGGTGATAATTCATTTATATTCAATTACTTCTTACACCTGCTTCTTCCCAACCTAATTCAAAGTTTGTTAACATAATGATCGCTCGCATCAGCACTTTATTTGTATGCAAATTGTAGTTACATCGAGTACCTACCTAACATCAGTTTGTGCTACGACAAAGTTTAAGGTGGCAAAGATTCTGTTTAAGTCAACTTCGGTTAAAGACTCTAATGAACTCCTACCGGAGCTCAGGTGGTCCAGGAACGAGACCATGGATCCGTCCCTATTTTGACCAAATTAAATCAACAAGTGGGAGTGGGAGCTTTCACACGTCATATGCCTGGCGAACATACGTTTTGTTTTAAGACCTCTTCTATCCAGCAATAGTACGTTGTCAGCAGGATTTACACCCGTTCCGGCCGAGTTAGGAATCAATTCGACCCTCCCAAGGGTGCTATACTATACATTAGATTTCGTCCTTTACCGGAAACCCATTCCCATGTTAACTTTTCGCTTTTTAATGTTTCTAATACTTATCTCCTGACAAGCCGGTCTGCCCTTAGCTTTGAACAAGAGAACCCCGGGAAAAACATCACAGGAGCCGTTTGGAGCCAATCTGAAGAAGCTGTTGCCCGTAGGGTTTTGCGAAAAGGGTTGCTTGTCATGTGAATTATTTGAGGCAGAGGCAAATGAGAATACAACGAATGAAAATGGAGGGCTTGAAATCGAAGAGACGGGTGTTATTTAGTCCTAGAACAGCCAAGGGATTAAACATGAGCCAGTCCTGGGGCACGTGCTGGCACAAACAAATATTTCTTATTTTGAATGGGCTGTAAAAAACGTGCATGTACAGCAACTTTGCGATTATGTACAAAGCTATCCATCTGTAGCTATGGCACGTTGCGGTCGCTATGGTGATGCAACATATTTCTTGCAAAGTGCCTTCGTGAGATGTTGATAAATGAGATTTTTCTTGACACTTAGCTTCGAAGGAATGTAGCAAGGAAACCTAAACGAAAATGTGATTTTTAGTACTCGTCCATTAAAAGATTTTATCAAATCCACTAAAAACGAATCGGTACTTCTTTAAACTCGAAATTTCCATAACTTTACGATTTCACCGAGGATTTTAATAATCATAGTTACGTTGCCTCACGCGCTTATAATGTATAGATCCATGGGACTTGTTAGCAATAAGCAATATTTCGCCATTATTAATGTTGCACTGTTTTTCAACCATTTCTATAAATTACGTGAGTTTTGCAATTTTATCATATAATGTACGTACATAATGTATTTATACATTTTTCGATTTCTGCCTAAAAATGACCATATAAAACGTAAGAATTTAAAATCTGACATAAATGTTAGATCTTGATTACGCTGCCATACACACATATGTCACAAGTCAATGATTAGAAGAAAAAAAATATTGGTAAAATTACAAAAATATAGTTAACCTACTTTTGGTTTTGATCTTTCAAATCATGATAAAATCAGAAAGCTTAAAAGTATAACTCCATAGTTCTAATTCAGATGAAAACAATTAATACGACTTCTTATATATTTTTGCGCTCATGGAACAAAAGCTGGTATTAATTAAAGATATACATACAACACAACTGTATACGTACTAAACAACATCACTTATTTGATTTCACATTTCTCATATATTTTATTATACTGCAAAACTTATTTTACGTACTCTTAAGTTCTTGTCGAAAACAAACCATTTCGTGCAATAGGTACCTCAAAGGTAATTTAATTAAATACTCACTAATCTTTCATCTCCTTCGTGACCAACGTAAAGAAGTTACGAAAAGGAGCTCCAAAGTGCCAAAGTGCTTCCTAAGAAGAATAATCGGAACACGAAATGCTCACAAAGTTGCGGTGAAAACATTTTCGCTGATACTGTACCATTTTGTGATAACTTTGAGGTCGCTGATATCGAACCGGATGAAGACCTATCTGCACGAAAACATTCATCTCCCTGGCCGACCTTAGGACCCAAAGGGAAAACTTTAAGTATGCGGCATTCATCATGTTTATGATTGATGAAAAAACTTGGTGAAAAGGACACTTATATGAGTCAGGACATTGTGCGTCTTGCCGCTGCCATCGCCGTCCGTCAGACGATGCTACATTAAGAAAATTGAAATTCCCGCATTGTAAGTCATATGTGTTCCGTGAGTTCACGAATACGGAAAAATAAGTTCTTTCCTCCTCCATTCTGCTGGCATCCTGCGGTTTCTCTTCCTTACCGCGCTCTGTGGCGCTTTGCCGAAAGAAACCGTCTTTTTTCACATATGGTTAAATTTAATTTTGAGATACAATCTGGCAGCACCAGAGCAAGGGCTCCCGAGGGCACAAAGGTATGCATGTGCTCCGCCATTATTCTTCGCATAAAGGACCTTGCCAAATTACTGCTAAAGATGTTTATTTAGGCTGTCGATACATAATATCAACGGAATTTCCCATTGTTTACGATTCACTTTCACTCCCCCGCGGTCCCGCACTCCGTATGGATTTAAAGCGAACACCGGTGTCCCGACTTTGGCCCGTTTTTCACTTAACTTGATGTTTAAAATTTATTTGGTTGCTTGCTTTAGCAACAAAAGGGCAAATAAATAAAAGCTGCCGAGGAGGGCGGCAAAGGACCTCGACAGGCCTTGGGGTTCCCTGCAGATGGAATAACATTTTTCTTGCGTAATGTAACAATCCTGAAAGAGCCGTCTCAATTCACGTTCCGATGATTTAAGGGTTTTTGCGACTTTAGCTTTTCGTACTTTTCAATTGAGTTGTCTAGAAACGAGCATCAATTGTAGTTTGAGAAGGCACATTTGAATGGCAGACGAGTTGAAACTTGAGAAAATCCCAACTAGACAAATTTCTCTCATTGTAAACATTTTTTATTGTACTTATGCCCTGCTTTGGTAAAAATATCTTCATTTAGAATCATTTCATCGGAGGAAGTTAAAAAATTTTTTTAGTACCTAGGTAGGTAGTTACTTCCTACTTAAGATTCGCACTGAATACAATCAGAAAAATGTTTCGTATATTTGCTAAACTGAGGATTAAAGCTAATATAATTACCAATTATGAATTGTTCTATGTGTGATATTTTGTATTCTGCAATAATTTTGAATACTATGGGATCATTAATTTAAATGGTAGGTACAGAGCTAAATTTTTTTCAGCAAATTAGAATCAGATCAATTCTATTATAATATTTTATTCTTTTCTAACTTTAATATCCAAAGAAATTAAAGAAAAATTATTGAATTTTTTGTATCGCTCAAATAAAAGACATGTGTTGATTTGGGAATAAGATGAATAAAAAAAACACTCGTTTGTGTCGAAACCTTTCAAACATTTGAACTCTGTTCAACAATATTACATAATAAGCATTGAAAACGTTCAAGCTTTTAGCTCCTCTTCATGAATGATATAA
Source organism: Machimus atricapillus (assembly GCA_933228815.1). Lineage (NCBI taxonomy): Eukaryota > Metazoa > Arthropoda > Insecta > Diptera > Asilidae > Machimus > Machimus atricapillus. The sequence goes on along the minus strand of OW121788.1, from coordinate 27,150,080 downwards.
TTATAATATTTTACTGTCTAGTGATGTTTTAAATGAAATTGATTTTTGAAATTTTCAGCTTTAAGCGCAAAACTATTTGAACAAAATTATAGTTATTTAATTCCGAAAAATGTGTGCCGAAATTTTCATAAGAAGAGCAAAAAGCAAAATGCATAATTCTCACTCTGATGAAAATTATTAACAATGACACTTCAACACAATTCATTTAAAACTTTCACAGTATCTCGTTAATAAAACTAACCATGTTTAGACTAACTTATAATGGTTGTAATGAAGTGTCAAACTATGTCAGCGCCATCACCGAGAAGACAACATTAAAGCAACTCATAACTCTGCCTGCATATATGAGTGCAAGTTAGGAGTAATTAAATTATATCAAGCAATCACGACTTTATTGAGTTACACTCAAAGAAAACTTTAAACGGCACTTCTTATAATATAGACGCTTTTGTATGCATGCCTGCATTTCAGGACTTAAGGGCCAAGGAAAATTAATATTATACTTTAACCAGCTTGAGGACACTCCTACATTTTATGCAGCGACGGCATGCTCTGAGATTTCCTAAATTCATTTAAAACAAACATTTCACTCCATTTAATTTTGTTACGACTCGAAACATGCAAATTAGGGTGATATAACAGGGCACAAATGTACCAAAATTTCTGGTGCTCTGCTGCGATAATATTTCAAGCAATGCCTCAGCGTAATGAAGAGTGGGCTAGGAAGTTGTAATTTTAGGTTACAAATTTAGTAGCTGCTATTTAAGCAGCAGCTATTTTACTAATTTGTTCTATGAAAGCAGACTCATGTTACGCTATAATTTCATACTAACAAGCATTTTAACTTTTTGTGCTAGAATTTCTCTCGCTAAAATTGGAGCAGTGATGGAAGTAAATCACTAGAAAAGTGGGTTACCGGCCTTGTCACTAAACCCATTCGAATATTTGGAATGAGTTGAGCGTAGATCATTTAAATAACCTGAATTAAAGTCACAACGATTTTAAATATAATTCAGTGGTAAAAACGTTTTCAGCACCATTGTATCAAAAACCCTGAAAATATGAAAGTGCACTTGTTGATAGCACTCGTCTAGAATTATGTCAGTTCAATTTTTATCAAAACTACCTTTTCCATGCAACCTCATTTTGGCCTTTAAGTGGTTTATTATGTCGAGATTAGCCCGCATAAATACCTATTTGTACCTACAACATAAATTTTCCACGATGTTGCTTTCTACCTTACTGCCAGATCGAATTTTCATCGATTCTAAATTGAACTCGGCATAGTCTATAAATTATGCCATGGGAAGTAACCAGAAATAAATTTTCAGGAAATTTCTGCTTCCCTTCGATGGAAACTTCTATTTTGTGATGTAGAAGGAATCCTTCAATATTCCATGTATAGCTCGCTCCTTCTTAGAGCTGGAGGTGCATTTATTTGGTATGCTCGTTTGTTTACACTTATTTTCCTTCGGGGTTTCAAACAATAAATATCAATTTAAATTCGGTCAAATACCAACTCAGTTAACAATTCTGCTAGGTAGGTACATTTGCTTTAGAAACTTCCGTCTTCGATGTTATGGAAATTTATTTGTCGTTTTAATTGCCTACAAGTCTTAAACAAATTCATAATTTCAAGCGGCGTACGATTGAACTTTAGATCTTTTATATTATATAACTCACTGGAAGGGCTTATATCTTGAACTGGTTTTTGTGTAATTTACATATAGAACAAAAACTAGCATATAGAATATTAATACTCGTATTTCCATAGTATTTTCATGTCTTGATTCCCTAAGTTGTTTTACATACATTCATATGCATGTATATTTATTTTGTCTCTAAGAATGGAAAATGGAAGGATATGAAAATCAGTCACTAATTGAATAAAAAGTTCTCGTTTCACAACTCATTTGCCTTGAGGCCTATGCGATTGTTAAGGATTTATGATTGAAGCCCGCTTAGGAAGTTCTGAGCAATAAAATTAAGTCACGCCAGCGGTTATATTAATAATCCGAATCCCCCAAAGAAGAAGACCATAGCAGTATCGGTGTCGGGGCTTAAAATTTAATTCAATTAGAAGCTTAATGTAATTTACTAATTGATTTCCGCTATCACCACCCATTTCCATGATACAAAGTTCTCCGTGATTTCCTCAAGCCTGTCACCGAGCTCAATCCATTAGATGTATCAGTTTTAATTCATTAATCATCAAACTTTGTCTTCCGGCGGATTTTTATTCGGGCCTCCGTACCCAGGGACCAGAGTGATGTATCCTTCTAGTCTAAAGTATTTAAGTGGATGGTGTGAATCATTAATCCCCGAACGTTTAGGCTTAAAGGCACCACTCTGATGGTAGATCACCCTTGAAGACAATCTCCTGAGAATCATTTCAACGCCAAATTACTTTGAGCAGCATCACGTTCTTATCCCCGAATTATCTCAAACGCATATACCTTGGATGTGATTAATGGAAAACAAAAGAGATATATCTGGGTACATTATTGGGCCCTAGTCAGACACAAATCCAGCACGTACCCTAGACTGGACATGAAAATATGGCGGAATTATTGCCAAGCATAAACCATGAAAAGCAGAATGGTAACTCCCTAAAGAGTATATAGTTCTTATTTGGGAGAAAAATCATTTTCTTAATCTGTAATTTTCTCAGGAAACAACAGATGCCATTAATCAAAGTTTGGAGAGGCCCGGCTGCGGCAAGCAGTTCTGGAATAAGTTTTCGTTGTCGCATTTGTTCCAACCGAAATGCCTTAAGCGACTTAAGTCTATGTGATTTCTCTAGAGGAACAAGCGAACTACTTGGCATGCCCAAGATTTTGTGGTCCATATTTCGTTCATTTATTTTCGTTTTCATGAATAAATTTCATCAGAAAAGTAGAATGTCGCGGTGCATTGCCCACCTCTTCTTGGCTTTCAATTCAATTCAATTTTTCAGAAGAATTCCGGAATTTGAACCATTTATTCACCTTGACTTATATCGTTTTATAATAAGAAGAGCCAACAAACAAAACGATATCTAAGTGCACTTTTAGTCAAAACAATTTTAAGGCTGTTCATGGACCTGCGAATCTAATTTTGTACTCGTTTCAATTAAAACGTCCAAAAAGTGTATTTAACTCCATTCAGAAGTTCGTGATTTCCATTAAAACAATATTGCATCAAAGTGTTAACAGTTTCGACTAAGAGCATGTTTTCGTTCAAAATGGAATAATTTTCATATCTTGAGATAATATCTTATAAGATGTCATTCAAAACGAAATACATAATTGACTTTCATTTATGAATTTTTGTATTTTTATGATAATACTGTTTTTAATGGCACTCTCTTCTTTTCATCACAATTTGAATTTCTTAAATAAGGTTCAGTTTTAGGCAAGGCAAAATCCTTAAAAGGAAGAAATCAGAGCTAAATATGTATTTTTTTCTATTTATGTATCAAGGATGAAATATCATGGGAAAATACAAACGAACTCAAGATTTTGTGTATATACATATATTTTTCACCTTTGATTGAAAATTCGTTTGAATTTTAAATTTGGTTTATTTAATGATATAATGATAATAATATATAATGATAATCCATTTATATGGCAAGCAAAAGAAAGATGGACTTACTTCACTTCCAGCACAGATAGCTTAAAACCTTTTTTTGTTAGCTGAATCTTCTTTTTGTGGTATACCCAGGTTTCTATTCTTCAAATTTGTCTTTTAGTCTCACCGAAGGTGTTTTTTTCAATCTTTCTTTATCAAAATCATCTTTTATGACATGATTTACTCAAAATCACTTGAGCAAAAAAAATTCTCTTTATCCTGCTTAGCCGTCCTCGAGGGTTGGTTATGCAAGTAGCACTGAATAAAGTTAGAAAAATTACCTGAAACGGATAACCAATCAATCGAAAAATGGCACCTGCCAGAAACAAAATTCTCTCGACTAATTTTCGTTCTAGAAACATTGTGTCAATTATTTGGCAAAAAAGCTATGGCTATAAAGGACAAAGGTCGCCCATCAGAGATAATAAAAGCTGACCGAAATGTGAGACAGAAAGAAAAAAACCAAAGATATTTTATGCTTTTGTTCCCAAACGGGATGTATCCCTTCATGGCTGAAGAATTCAATCAGAGCTAGGGCCACTGGATCTACATCTGAGAAGTCGCAGCCCTACAATCTGTCCACAATTTCAGGGCCAATCGAATCCCATTTTCTGACTAGGACGGCATTTAATCATTAGGCGCCTTTTTTGCGTTTCTCTCGCGAATTTGTTTTCATTTGTGGGATGTATGGTCCTGGATCTTATTGGCGTGCAGTTTACACATAAATCGTCCCCCTCCCTCCCCTAATATTAGGGACTAGAACTGGTGCTATTAATGCCTTAAAAGTGGGTCGAGGGGACAAATCACTCCATCGATTTTTTTTTTCTTTTTCAATGGTGGACCGCAGTTCGCGGAAATAGATTTTTCCACGGTTATTTTTTTTCAGATTATAACCCGGAGGATGATTGTCAATCTGCAGGAAGACGACATCAAAAAATTTATGTGGGCCGAAATTCGAAGAAATTTTCGGCAAAAACCTTTATTATTAATGATGATAATCAAAACTCGCACTAAATCAAGGTCCTTCCTTCCCACTCCGCAGATGCGCATTTAGCCAAGGGCACGTCTACATCCCGAAGTGACTGTGCCCGGAGGCGATACAAAACTCATGTTCACGTTCGCAATCGGCATCCAGAGTCCCCTTCTTCTTCTATGCAGTGTCTGGATGCTGGATGTCGGGATGACGATTTCATCTGGATCCATCATTTCCCAACTCCCGTCCATGCCGCAGCGTTTCCCTGAGGTTTTTCTGGCATTCACGTTTACCGGCTCCGGCCTTATATTCCCCAGCGCATAATTTGGGGCGGTATTTCGAAATATAATGAAGCTTCGGCACAGATCGCTTCATCTCAGATTAATCGAGTGGAGGGATCCCGCAGCATCCCCGGATCCTTCACCTACAATTGCTCTGGGAACTGGCGGCGGGAGGCTGTGAAAAAGTACGTTATCAGCACGCCTTCCTGCGTTTTACTTCATAAAAATTGAAATAGTAATCCAACATGCGATAGTCGAATTTAGTATTAAAGTTAACGATTCGAGGACATGCGTGTTGCCAGGTCGAAGGTGTAGTTTGTTCTCGTAAATTCATAAATCCAGGGATTTCCTTAAGGCAGGTGAAAAACGGGTGCGACGAAATGTGACTTCTTCAATGAACTCCGATAGAAAGCTATTTATTTTCGTATTTCGATACTGCGACACTGCCATGAACCTTTTCCGCACATCTTAAGGATTTGCAGGAACACCGACTAGCGATTTATTTCTACAGAAAGAACTAAGCGCTGTCGGGTGAAGTGGCTTTGTAATAGAACGCCATCAGCTATATTTTACTATGTGAATCGTAAGTTAAGCATATTACGGAGGATTTCGAGAACTGCAACTGCTGATGTTTTATCAGATTGGATGCTGACAGCAACGAAAGTACTTTTAGCGAATACAAAGACTAAATTCAAAGGAAAATGTTTGTTGCAACGGCGCCGGCGTCCAGATTCTTATTTACATTTCAAATCTAAAACATTTTTTTTCGAACCTCTTTTAATTAAATAAGTATTTCCTTATGTTTCATTTTAAGAAACTTTCTGTACAGAAATACGGATGGCAAAATGAAAGAAATATTTAGAAACTGCAAAATAAAACAAACTTCTATAAACGAATAACCAACATGATTAACTGCTTCTAAATTCTTTCAGTGAAATATATTCCCGAAAGTTTATATTTGAACTAAATGCAAAATCGACTCGAAATTAAATAAGTTTTCACTTCATATCCAACATGATGAACATAAAAATCCATTTTTCCACCTCTTTCTTCGGAAATCGAATTCAACTTTCTTCGCTTTACACCTCCAATAAATCCACAACAACTATTTCAAATTTGTATACCAAACTTTCTTTGAGGGCAATGCCTCTGACACATTGACATGACACCGAAAGTTTTCTAATCACTCTAATTTTAAGTCAGTTTCTAAAGCTATGCTTTAATCTAATTTCTAAGTTAAATTATTTCAAATAAAACACATCGCAAACTTTTAAATAAAACAACGTATAATTAAGTCTTTTTATAACTAATGCTTACTTCTTTTTCTTTCTAGGTAATTACTTTAATGAGTTTTCATCATACGTAACTACGTAAGTATGCTCTAAAGTCTTTCTTACATTCATTCGTTGAGTTCGAAAGGAATAATAATTCGAAAGCCATTCACCCGGTTCCGAACAGACGTTTCCGTCCCAGATCATTAGTATCAATCAAGTTGGAATAGAAATCAATTAGTGCCGGGGGCTCCATCAGACTGGTATCAGTTCTTCGTCCGGGGGCTCCAGGGCTCCGCAAACGCCCCTCAGGTCGCCCTCACTCGGAGTCGAGTCGAAGCACTCAGGCATCAGCAGTCAAGTCGAATCCTGAAGGATAGCCCTTATCCCGGCGGGCCTGTGTGCTCAGTGCATATCGAATGCAAGAATGCAGATGCACCCCATCATCAAAATTTAAATTGAAGACAAACTGAAATTTGCATTTTGAGCGTGTTATTGTTGACAATTGTGCATTGTTGTGGTGCTGCCGCATTCCACCTCCCCCTCGGGATTTCTCGAGATCCACGATTGATATTCGTGGATGTATTTATTCTTCTGCCCTTTTTCTCACCCGCGATATGTTACTTCCCCCAAAAAACAATTCCTGAAAGGGTTGTTTTTTCCCTACTTGTTCCCGGTGCAACCTTATTGTTTTTTCGGCGTGCCAAATAAGGTGGAACAGCGAAATCAGCACGATAGACGAAATTATGAAATTCATCGGAGCTCCCGAGCTGTTGTCGAGGGATTTTCCCTAAGGCCATGTTCCTGTTCCTGTTCCTGTACCAGTTCGTATCAAGGATGTGTCCATGGAACAGGAAAAATGGCATGTGTCGTCTGTTTGCAGTTCTCTGTTCAAAATTTGTTTGCGAATGCTTAGATTAGGTCGCACCGTGAAAGCTGAGAACCCTGGAGCCCGTCATTCCTTAAATTTTGCAGGAAGGCTTTTACCAGGAGGCAGTGAGCTCCTTTTATTGTCTACAAAGTTTAGGTGTGTGTCTATTGCCTTAAATTTCGCTTTCTATTTAGGGTAATAAACATTTTGAGTGAAAATGTAGCCCTTATCATATGTGTATACCAACCGGCAGGTATAGTGATTAACAAGCAATTAAACGATTAATTGTCTACCGTGAAATATTTGTCTGGGCTTTCTTTTTGTAGAAGGATTCATTACCTTATAAAAACACGTAAGATGATTTGAATTTAAAGGTTTTTTTTGAAGCTGTATTTCATTTCATACGCCTATACTTATAATTCCTTTGTACGTAAAAATGTAAAAATCTTATCAAAATTCATTATCACACGCATACGCAAAACGCAAAGCTCATAGTGGCGAATCTCTATGAAATAATAATTGTGATTCAAAGCGGAATTAACATGTAAAATATCACTACACAAAATGTTAAAAGAAAGGATATCACGTAATTTAATTACAAAGAAATTGAATAGTGCAGGGAAAAATTATAGACCTCAATTCTTAAAGCGTTGATAAAACCTAGGTACATAAAGTGCAAACTCCCGTAAGGAGGATATTTGCCACATTTCAGATTTGCCACCCGAGCGGCTGGCTAGCAAATGGCTTACAATAATTAAACTATTCGACGAATCATTTTAAAAATTAAGAGGGTTCTATTCTGATAGATAACGAATCGGTTAAAAAAATAATCATTAAAATTGTTCAATACTTGCGATTTTTAGCTTCTTTACGTACACATATGTAGGTATGTTGATGTTCACACGAATTGACGGAGACGCATATCATTTTTCAAACACAAATTCATCATAAATATTTTTACAAAATTAAGAAAAGATATCATCTTTTAGAAACGAATATCTTCTCTTTCCAAAAGGCTGTATTAAAAATTGATTATACTTGTGAAATACGTGAGTTATAATTACTTCTATCGTCAAAACTCGAGACTGCTGCGCAAGTCGATAATAAAGCATACCTGTGGGGTGTCGGGTGGGGGTGTTGTAAGTTGTAATGGATTGTACTAAAATGTTTTATAACAACTAACTAAATTAATGCACACCTTCGGCAATTTCGACTGAAAGGTTTAGAAATTTTACCCAAAAGGCTGTAGAACCATTGTTAAATGAAAAATGACTGAGTTCGCACTTCTGCAAATTACAAATTCAAGATATGTATGTTCCTTGACAGAAAGAAAGGAACAAGTGAACTTGCAAAGTTATAATGTGATGATAATAGTCTACCTGAGTAGAATGTAAAGCCGTTTAATTAAAAATCAAAAGCTGTCCCGTGCCCCGTTTGCATTTTCATCTAATAAGAGGTTGCTTCCACACATCCCCTGTAATGTTCCATGTGTGAAAGATAAAATCACGCACAATCTTTTTTCGTATCTCGGGCTCCATAGCTCGTTATCCGCTCCAGTTATAGGGTGTCCCACCGTATCCGTGCCACCTCTAACCCCCGGTAATCGTACTATGGGGCACCCTTTGATATTTTTACAATTAACATTATCTTAATGAAACACACTAAATATTAATGAGATTCTAATTGAAATCCAGTAACGTCGTATAGTTCGTAAAATGCTTAAAGAGGTCGCATAAAGCAGTCGTCCTGGTTACGAGACTGGGAAGAATTTAAGATGCCAGTAAAACAGATGTTGCCTGCCGGGCGCGATAGGCCTACTTTAGGTGCGTGAGGGTGGGGTTGTGTGTCTCCCACGCAACGAGGCCACTTGGCACGGAGTCGAGGATTAACCATCCTGTCGGGCGCACTTTAACTTTGATCAACATATTCCTTATTACAACGTAAATTGCAATATAAAAGTTCCCGACCTGAGTTTTCTGGATTAAATGGCTGGAGCTCGCAGTACGAAGCCTGTTAGGGCACTTTGGCTCATTACGCAATGTCGATGGGAATCCCCTTTGAAGGGAATGACTCTTTGGGAGTTGTTCGCAAAATAAGAACCCCCTCTCCCGTCATTCGCCAATAGATACTACAACACCAACGTTTTAAGGCTTCGCTTCAATTCGTTTCAACACGCCAAATATTTCAACATTGGCCTATTATATTTTACTTTTCGGTGAAATTGTCTTAGAAAAGCTCACAGCTCAGTGACGTATCACACCAAAATAGCGACTTCTCTTAATTTTTCGAAGGGGCAGGTCTAGCACAAGCCCTTTGTTTTAGACTCTTAATTGTTTTCACCTGAGGGTAGGTGGCAATTACTAAAGAGCTGACGGATGCGTAGGCACATAAATTATACTTCTTCTTAGAGGCTATTTGATGTTTGAAGGACGTATTTGAACATCTTACACAACGTAAATATTTTAAGATTGGAGTTTTGTTTTAATTAGCCAGGAAATTAGTTTTAATGCTCGATGAAACTGATGGTAGGCTAATATTTTTGTATTCTTTAATTCGCCATGAAATTAGTTTTAATACTCGAAGGCGAAGGATGATAGTCCAATCTATTTATATTTTACCAATAAGTTGAATTCCTCGAAATCCCGCAGGTATAAGAGATGATGCAGACGAAGTTGCCGGTTATATGTTCGTTGTTTACTGGGACATAGTCATACAGCAAATATTGTGTTATCACAAATGTTAACTGTAAGACTGTGTCTTGGTTTGTGACGCAATCATCGTGGGAGGAAAATGTTTGTATGCCATTACAAGTAAGTTAAATTAAAGAAGTATATTGTTATTTGAAGCTAATTACGCAAAAACCTACTCTTTTCTTGTAAATACAGTAATACTCCGAAATATACAATAATTAGATCCAACTAAAATCAAGTATCGGATACAACTTTCTATATTAAGATACATATAAATTCAATTCGAATCAATGACTAAATGTAATATGTAATAAAATTTTTGTTTTCCCTACATATTCATACAAAATATTAAATAAAACACTGAGAAGAGTAAAAGTAAGATAACAAAACGAATTTCATTTTGAGATTCATGACGATTTTTCTAAACTGTCGGAGATTCTAGCTTAATTTTAAACAAAAAAGATTGCATATATAATTCCACACAGAATATTGTGGACAAAACAAAACTTTCAAATGCTTTAAAATTAGCGAGACTCGTAAATATAAAGCCCAAATGAAAAAGGTTTAAAAAAGGCATGTCAAACCTTCCCACAGTTTTAAACTATAAGTACATATATTTCAATACTGTATAAACTTGTAAGCTTTAAAGAAGTTTAAATATTTAAACCTCCTTAAAGTTTATTAATAACCTTTGCAATCAACTGGTCTCTTTGCTAAAACTCAATTTGAAATATCAGCAACCAAAAATCGCGTACGAGTAATTCAGAGTATTACTGTATTAGCAGTAAGTACACATACATATATGTAATCATAAGTTACCAACTTAATTTGAGGAGTATAGAACAAAAGCATTCTCCACAAATTAAACTAATATAATAATATGTCATTTAGTTCTGACTGTTGAAAACTTCACGTCTGCTAATGAAAATAATTGAAATATCTCCTCTTTCCATGACGCTGTTATTTTAATATAAGTACGTGAAATGAATGTACGTGAAAACAATTTCAATTAACTGTGTGTCCTCAGAAATTAACTTTTCTATAAATTTCTGTAAAATCTCTAACGGTGGATATTAACTTTAATTTTACACTCCTCTCGCATCCACAAGTAGGTATACCTATTCATTACTCGACTAAACTTTATGGAAACAAAATAGTTAAATCGTTAGGTATAAATATTATTAAAGTGTAGATATTATATATGTATTTATTTTTTTTATTTTATTTTAATTTTGTTATGTACATATTTAGGAATAGTTTTTGGACTTCAGATAAATAGATGCATAAGATCTGAAAATAACGCTTATTTTTGTATTTTTTCAAAAGCTTTATGTATCTAAACGTGTCATTGAAATTTCATAAAAATTGCTTTAGATTCAAATCAAACTGCAGAAGTTTTGTATAGGGAAAGCGGCATCAATTACGCGATATTAAAATTAATTGCTTGAAATTAGAACTGCTTATAAATATTTTTTTATCAACCACAAAATATTTTTATCATACCTCGGAATTTTTATCAGTAATAACAGTGGATTACTTTTAAGAAGTTACTTCTTTGCCAAGTTTTATCCAGAAGTCGTTTAAATTCACGTAGTCACCCAATCTTAACAAAACCTGAGAACAGCTTACATAAAATATGAAGTTCGAGCCTGGAATAATGACAAAATGGTCTTTATTGTCTCATAACGAATTCAATGTTCGTTCGATAAAAGCTCCTCCCAGCGAACTAAACGCAAGGGAAATTTTTAAAAGAACATAAATGCTCTCCAACAGCTTGTTATCTGCTGACGAAAGTGATTTTAAATATCCATTACGACTTTGCGAACAGAGTTATACCTATGCGTGGGGTGAGTTTTAAAAAAATAAACAATTTCGCATATACGAGTATGTCGAAATATTTCTTTCCATCTCTTGCGCCACTCGTAAGTTTTTTCTTCCCTTCTGTTCAAATTTATGCAAAATCGCCTTTTCATAACCGGAGGCAACGTTAATATTCATGGGAATCTTGAAAGACTTTGACTTTTGTCGCTTTAAAAAAGAAAAATTTATCTTCGCGTTTCAAATTATTTGAAATACGTCGTCGTTTGGTGAGACATCCACTCGGTACGAATAAGTTATGTTCTGAAACTAAGAGCTCTTTCCGGAAACTGGTTTCCAGCTGAGTAAGGAATCTTACAGAAGTGATATCTTACTTCTGCATTCGTCGAAAAGGAAATGTCTCAAGAAAAATATTTATGTAATCCTAATTAAGTTACGGTCAAATGAGCTTCATGTTTTAACTGCAAACTAACTCAAATCATTAATTAATCAAACAATTCCAAAAAAGCAAATAGAATGAAATGTATGATAATCTTTGTAGTAAGTGTAAGTATGCAACGTATCTGTTTATTTTTTAAAATTTAACAAACCAACTTGAATAGAGAAACCATTTTTTTCTCATTTCAAATTACGTGAAGTATTTCATACTTTAGGAAATTATTCCATTCCTTTAGTTTGCCTTATATTCTTAAAATACCGCAAAAACTTTTTACTTTAAACCTATAATCCTCAGAAGAAACTCAAAGTTACTTCCTATCTGTTAAACGTTGCAAAAACTTTTTAAATTTCTGCTTTGAAGTAGCTTCAACTCTTTTTTTCATTTGAATGGAAAACCATTTCCTTAAATACATCTACGGGAAAAAAATGTAATTTCAGCCTCGTGGAATTAACCACGAATATTCGTTTGGAGTTTATGTCTCCATATTCTTGTCAACAAATGCGGGTGGAGTTTGTAAATTTTTAAACCATCTCCGAGTTTTATCAAAGCCCCATTTGCCATCATGCATGACTTGCTGGCAGAGGGCACCAGGATGTTTCCTTTCATTTAACTAAATTAACTCAATTGCTATGTTCGTTAAAATTTCTTTGAAGTAATGATAAGGAAGAGCTAATTAACAAATGTGTATCGATTTTTTATGTCTCTTTCATAACCCTAATTACAAAAAATCTTGTTAGTCGATCTGATTCAATCTTCTTTTAAGATTCCCCCTCTATTGCGATGTCTCTCGAACTACAAGGATATGTCAATGGATAATATAATTACCTGTTTTTGATTTCATCAATTCTTTTATATAATTTCAATTACGCCGAAAAATGCATTAACAATAAAAAGATGGTATTTACTAAGTTTAAAGAGAAAATTTAAGATAAACTCAAATATAATTGTAGCGAAAAATTAGAAAATTCATTAAAATGATGGATTGCTCTTTTGTGAGGATCGCCTAACCAAATTTTTTGCTATATTTCAAAAAGCATATGCTTAATCACAAAATTTTATTCATATGTACCTATATTGAAAAATCGATTAAATCTCACAATTCTTTAATTTCATCCAAATCTCATGATAAAATATTTGCCCCCTTATTCAACATTCTTGTCAAGCTAATAGTTTGAGCATTGTTAAAATAAACTTTTAATATCAACTTTCCAACTTTGTTACTCAAGCCTATAAAGCTTTTAATCTTCCCTAAACTGTACGTAAACTACATTACTAAATTACCTACAAATTGTAACTCACATAACAATTAATTCTTTCACCTTCCCCAAAAGAAAAATTCTACGACTTTTTCCTCAAAGGAACATAAACAGCGAAAAGGAGAGAAAGCTTTAAGAACTTCTTCTTGCGTGCAAAGCGTCTTTATGTATGCGACCTTTTATTTGCGTCTGTGCCTTTTTATTTCGTAAGGTCGTTTTAATTACATCTTACATAATAGAATTCTTGTTATAATAAACTGAAAGTTTTGATCTAACATTTTGCAGTTACAACGAAATGTTTCATTTACTTTAATTTATAGGAGTATCATTACATTGACACATAATAACATTAAAAAACTAAAGTACCTCCTAGTTTATTGCTTTAAAAAATCACTGGTGATGCAATTTTTAATTAATTATTCATGTTATTGTTAAATACGATACGATATTCTAGGGTGTCATGCATTTTAAATTCCATATTGTAGGTACATACAGAAATAAATCTATTGGTTCCCCGAAATCATTTCAGTTTATAAAGAATTTTCGGTAACAGATTAAACTAACTTAATCTAGTTAAACTGAAGGTTATCATTAAGCAAAATGCAATTAGTTATTAGCCCTACAAAATTCTAATCATATCAATTTTTAGGTAGACCTTCGTAAATACTTTGCATCAGTCATTTTTTAAGCAGGTATTGGTTTCCACAAATTGGTATGGAAATATTTGTATACCTACACATACATACATATGTATGGAAAAGTAATCGAAATACAAAATATTCAGATTTCGAAAAAATAACAAAACAAACTTAAAAGCACACATTTCCTTACTAAAGGAATATTTTTATCCATTACGGTAAGTCAGGATTGCCAACAATAACCAATATTTAAACATAAACTTTCTTAAGCTTACAAGGAACAAAATCTAAAGTTCCTTCAATAACTTGGTGCTTCATTTTCTCAATCGGTGGCTTTGAAAAGTACCCAAGCTTTGGATGCTTTTCCAAGAGAACTTTTAGAAAGCTGGCGCTGGCCGCTCCCGATATTTTAACGAAAGTTTAGGAACATGACGCTTTTTGAACCGTAAATTTTTTCTAACTCGATATTAAAGCTTTTTGAGTTTTGCGACTTTGATATAAGCTTTGTAAAGCTTATTTATAAAACCGGAGGATAACGGGATATTTTATTGTCTATAAAGTCCCCGAATGAACTCAAAACAGCTTTAAACGGGACAGGACAAAAAGCTTAAAATTCACGAAACGGTAGTTGAATGAAATAATTTGAAAAAAATTAAAAGCTTTTAAGGTTTTTTTTTTAACCCTCTCTATATGAGCCCGATAGCAACCGATATTTTTTGAAATAATTTAATTATTTCCCTCAAAATTTCAAACACATTAAGATTACACTACTCAAACTAAATTATTTGATTGATATTACGTGCTCTTTTGTTACATTCTGAATATGCATGCGAATCACCCACCCACACGCGTCGAAATTTGAAGTAACCCGATTGAAAAGTAATAGAAATACATATTTAAATACGAATATACAGTGGAGCGTCGATTATCCGAACGTCGATCAACCGAACGACCGCTTATACGAACTACTACGCCCGGAGATTTTTTTAAGCGTTAATTGTACCTAGTACATATGTACATGTTTTACTACAAGATTGTCTGCACTTTTTAAAGTGAAACTTTTATTACATCGTCTCACACTTTTTCGTCCGTGTGTTGCATGTCGCGTGACGGTCGGCCGCGGAGTAGGGATAAAGTGAAAGGCGCTCGTCAGAGCAGCTGAGGCCAATATGGCGGCGCCTATAGTTCGCATCAGCTGATCGTGTAGTGTATAGACTATTACTCATTTGTGCCAGTGCTCCACGCTATTTTGTTTGTTTTTGTCAGTGCTTAATGTAAATGTTGTTATTTATTTGCTTTTAGTAAACAACGACACAGCTAGTGAGTCCAAAAAACTGATCAACGAGGAAAAAGCAAAGAATAGTGCAAAAATGAATGACGATGAATTAATTTTACGCCGTAAAAAACAAACAAAATAGCGTGGAGCACTGGCACAAATGAGTAGTCTATACCCTTAATGGAATATTATTCCGAAAATTTTTAGTTAATTGTCTATAATGTGAAAAAAAGTTTCACTTTTACCGTGGTTTCATAAGAACCACACAATCCTTTTTTTTGTTTAATTCCTATTTCTTATTAAAGATATAAATGTAAATATGGTTTTCATTTAACTGTACGTAAATATGTATGGCTGAATCAATACACATATAGGTAGTTCGATTATCCGAAAAGACCGGTTTTCCGAACACCCATGTCCCCCAATTAGTTCGGATAATCGACGCTATACTGTACTAGAAAAAATTTCTAGTTAAAATTTACTGATAGCAAAATAACAGATGTGCCAGAAACCATAAATATCAAGTTAATCTATGCGATAAGTAAAAATAACCGCATTAACCAGCAATTGTGGCAAACGATTATTTCCGGAAGCTATGGCAATATTCCAAATTTAAGCAGCATGTGACAAAGCAAAAAGGTGATAAATTTGTCTTCATTCGGCTGGAGCTAAAGGCTACAAACCTGAGAGCACTCATGAATAAATGGTCGTGAAAGTCTCATCAATTTTACATTTCTTTCATTTATTGTTCAAAGTATTAGGCCCATAAAAATAAATCAGTGTGCACCGCAGGGATTTTTTATTGCTCGCAAAATTGTACCTCTTTTGACATATGTACCAAGCGTGCAGAGTTAAAACGAACCAACAATGTTTAGAGTTACAACAAAAATATATTTATTAAACGAAACAAAAGAATATTTCATCAGTAAAAGAAAAAATAAAATGGATTGCTATCTGAAATTATATTTTAAAGGGAGTCGCTGCGACATGATTACTATGGAAATGAGGACATTACTACGGCCTTCAGCTCAAGTAGAAAAATATTCTTGTATCATTATCAGGCATAGAAGTAGCACCCCCAAGCGAGATCGTGAAAATGTAGAAGCATTCAACGATTAATTGTGGTGAAGATGGAGTTTGTTAAGAAATACCATAAATGGAGCAATTGTTTTAATGACTCGTTACGGAGGAAATGAGAGGATTTGATATCGCTATCAGTTGGATAATTTCACTCTCAAATTAACGGTGTCAGCTCCATTAAATTTCATGTTGGCCATATAAACACAAAATATTTTTCTAAAATAAATTTTAAAATAAACCCCAACAACAACATGTACGGGACAAGAAGAGGAGAATCGTTTTGGGGTTAAATTTATTTGCCGTAAATATTCACACAATTTAAAAGATTAAACAAACAAATTTCCAGAATGTACGAGAGTTTCGCTATACCCAAATGTTCCTCAAACTGCAAAATCTTGAATTCCTGAAAGAGACCCATAAAAAGTTTTATCGTTCCCTGAACGTATCTGATGTTAATCTCTGCAGTTAGCCTGCAAGTTCAGATGTACGTATTTTCAAGAATTATATTCGGGTCACATCAAATCCCAACAGCAAGAAAAAATACTTTCTTGGACACCTTTAGGCTGAAGGTGGGAATGAAAAGCAATTTTTCACATTTATTTCCATTGGGGCTACTTTTATTTCGAATATTTGAAAAACATCTGCATCAACGAAAAGAAAGACGTGATATGAGTGAGAAAAAGAATTTAAGGAGCAGGCGGCAATTCTTTGCTTGATGTTAAGTCGGAAAGTTATCTTTTAAGAAAAAGGTTTGAAAAATATGTGTTTAAAATTACCATACAGTTGAAAAATTCTCTCCGGTTTTATAACCCAAAGAAAACTGTCTTTTTTTATGTGTGATATGTAGGTATATTAGATATGACAAATTTTGACTTTCAAGGTATCATATCGTCTATGGTTTTTCGAAACATTTTTTCTTTTTGCAGTATAAGTAAAAACTAATTCTGAAAAAAATAAAATATAAAAAAAACGTTATATCTTCTTATTTTTATGGTGCTGAACCACTCTTAGCTTTAGAACGCTATGTCAGATTCGAGTGCAGTTTTTTTTTAACTGATGAATTCGAGATAAAAATGAGTTTCAGATTTTATATAACTTTAGAAATGTTAAATTTCTGTATGTAAATATCTAAGTACTACCAAAACTTCCAGGAATTCGAAATTAAATATAAAGTTCCCTACCAAAGGATATTTTATGGCTTCAAAAGTCTTACCTCAAATTTTATACCTACTTCACAATTTTGCCTCGCTGTCTAATGCAGGAATTAAAACATTGAAGCCCTAAAGTATTCCTCAGAAAATGCGACTATAGACAATAAACCCCGTGTCAGAAATAGGATGTTTTAAATCCTAACAGGAAAGCTTGAGTCGCTTTGATAAAAGAATTAACGATATCTATTGAAATAAAGAGCAAATTTAACTTTATCCTTCATAAAAATAAAGCAAGAATTTGTTTCCCTCTTTTCCATGGTACCTTTCATGACCGGTTGAATTCAATTCCGGACGAGCGACTTCCTTTCGGAGCGAAATAATTCTACTTATGAACAGCAGCTCCCGTGCAGACATTTAAGTCAAAGGCTGCACGCTGCATTTTATTATATGTTTTTCTGTTTCAACATTTGTTTCCTAAAGAAATTATTTTGGAATTCATGGAAGCTCTAGATGCAGCATTCTTCGTCCATGTAGCTGTTGACGATTCAACAGGACATTTTTCATCATGATCATGTTTTGCTCCAAAAACACCTTTTTTTTGCGGACGTAGCACAAATTCCATTCCTTTCTGCTGCCATTTACAAAACTGCCCGTGTTGTTTATCTTAAAATATCATAGTTTATCCACATGATATAATTCTCATAATAAACACTTTGTAGTCATGAGAAAATGTTTTGTGTTCCTCAAACGTGGTTTCTATATAAGTTGGAAAAAACTAGGAGCATCTCTTGCAACTAAAGATATGATTGTTCATCTAAACATAGGACAGTTTGAAAGGCGCATTCTGCAGAGTAAATATATAGTTCACATCCTTGCAGGAAAAAACTTCAAATCAAATCTCGTGGAAGATTCATATACCCGTGCGCTTGCTGCGAAAACTGCTGAGATGAATTTGTTCGCGCACGGAAAAGTTGATTGCACGTATTTTTGTTTGTTATCAAAATATGAAGTCGTTTTACTGCTAGAATATATGAAATTGGTTTCCTTTTATTGAAAACAGGAGTACATATTTGTTCGTCTTCTCCATGCTGCAGCTGTTTTACTTACTTTATTATAGAATTTATATTGTATTGCTTTATAAAGCCAAACAATTGTAGCATTTCATGTTTTCCCATTTTATAAATGCATAAAGTATACAGAATAGATTCTTCAATTTGTCAACCTGTGATGTAATCCAAAATGTGGCATTTATTAAATAAATATAAAAATAAAATGAAACTTATGTAACTACGAGTAACGGCAGTACACGTAGTTACAAAAAATACTTTTCTCTGGATTTATAGCCACATTGGATCAAAATCATTAGAGCCAATTCCATAAATTGGTAATCTTATAAGCCTCTTACTGACGAGGGGATTTATTTTGACATTTTCATTCATGCTGTTTTACTACATTCCATTCCATTAGCACTTTAAAATTACGTCATCAAATTATTTTATGCTTAATGTAACGGTAACTTTATATAGGCTACGTGAATTTAGTTGTTCCAAAAACTGGTTTGATCCGACTTTAAAAAATTAAACAGAACCACGCCCAATCAACAAAACAATTTAATATTATATGCGCGTATGAAAAAATTGGAATCGTTTTGAATTCAATAGAAATAGTTTGAGAACATTTTATGGATAATTATTTGTTTCTTTACTTTTATGGAAAAATTAATTTTGTATGCTAATTATCGCATGATTGCAATTGTCATGGTTAAAATTATATGTAGAATTATGGGAACAGGGCTCATTAGCTAACAATTCCTATATAATGCAATTATTGAAATAAATCTGACTGATTAAAACCACTTTATGGATTTGAAAACATTTTAGTTTTCTATATAGATGACATACATATATATAATTTACGTCGAGTCGAAGTAAATGAAGCTAAAAGTGCAGTAGTTTCTCTTTTTTGATATTTTTTCACTAATTAATGACCCTATTTATATACAGAAGTTTGGTAAAGATATATGCTATATTTATAAACACAAACGCTGATTAAAGTAACAAAGCCCTGAACTTGCAAAGTTATGTACCAAGCAGATAATCAGGGCCAATGTTCGTGAGTTTGTCGATACTTCTCCAACTTTAATCCTTATAAAAGATAACTATCTACATAAGTACCTAACCAATAAAATATATACATATACATATGTATATATATATATAATTTTTTGAATGCGCTTCGACGCGTAATGTGGCTATGCTTCAAAGGGATCGTTATTAACCCTTGGATGGATTTATGTAGAACGAAACGTACAGCACTTACAGCAAATGCATTTCACCTTTGCAAGTTTTGATTACCCCGACCTCATAAAAAATTTAATTAATGCGAAGTTATTAAGGTTATGAGTTAAACAAAATATCTACCCACTCACAGTTGAATATTCATGCATATGGCGAATAATTACTTTGATAACTCACCTGAGAAAGAGATTCTAGATAGATGAAAACATAGAGACAGATGCACATACGGTCATAAAACGACTTCCATCTGTGTCGACTACTAAAGTGTTCAGACTCATTTCGTAAAGTGGCTTATCGTGACTTGTATGCGGCCAATATTTAACCTACTCTAGTGCGCTTAACTTGAGGCAAAAGTGTAACCAGCGGGGTGCTATGAATTTATCAAGTTTCCTAAGTACAGCTAAATTACAGAACCTCCTTCCGCTAGAAAAGCGATCGTAAAGCATCCAATGGCCGCAGAAAGGACGAAGTTTAAGAGCAGACTTAACAAGCTCAGTGAATTTTGATAAATGTGTAATGGACCGGAAAAAGACTGACATATCATATATTCTGTGCCCGAGTATCTCCCTGAATAATTTCCATGGAATTTAAGTGCCGATGGTAATTGTGGTCTTTATTGTTTTGTAAAATATCCCTTGGTGTAAGTAAAATTCATGGCAGCATTCAAACTAAAAGCTAAAAATAATCCGATTTGATTAAATTAGTGCAATTATCAAATTAATTTTCGATGGTTACCCCCGAAAATAAGAGAAAATTAATTGATACCGAAACTTACGTTTCAGTTGGTTTTATACCAAATATTGTACAGTTTAAAAAAAAATAGACTGTACAATATGAGTATTTTCTTTTGTTAAAATAAAAATTTACTTTTGTAAAATTGTCCCTTAGTAACATAATAATAGCAGTAATAATAGCAGTCTTAAAAATAATATGGTGACGCAGTTACTTACAAAATAAATGAGCTGCTATACCTTTGTTTTGTTCAATAACAAAAATATGGTTAGAGGTAGAAAAGCACTCTACAGCTGAAACGTAATTTCAAATTTCGAAATTCTTATAAAAATGATGAAAGTTAACTCCCATTTAATTTAACCACCCTCAAGCTAAAAACCGTCTCTTTCACGAACATTGACAGACAGATAGACAGGACAGGACAGGCAGATAGAAAAACAGAATGAATGAAACTTTCCAAGAGTTTTAAAAGTGTTCACCCTGCAGTCATTCAGCAGGATGTACAAATGCACTTGATAACACATTGTATACAAATATCATCACAAGTGAGTAATTGAGGGCGACGTCAACATAAAGAGAAAAACAATTGACATTCCTTCCATCTATACACTGCGAGAAATGAGTCCAAAAAAATAACGCTGTATCAAAATATAGTTAACAAGAATGGACTGCACTTGAAAGCACAAAACAACTACTTGGTCTTAAACTCGTGCACAGTCTTCATAACCATATCATTCATTAATTTTTTAAGTTACTTTTGTTTTCGACTATGCAACGTATTATTTTATTTCTTAAGTGGGGTAAAGTAACAAAGTAACTTTATAGAAATGATAGTGAAGTAAAAGAATCTTACAAAAAAAAATAAATTCATTTGTTTTCTGCATAATACATATGTTATTGTTCTTTCAAATCTGCTTTCAAATAGAAAGCCAACGTAAGTTTTATGCATTCATTCACCTCTGGTGAGTCTTTGTTTATTTTTCGTTTAAATAATAAAAGTGGAGACTATAAAACCGCGTCAATTTTTCATATCAACAAGTCTTATTTCGCAGTTCTAAATGAAAATTTGATATTTTAAAACTGCGTATGCGGGCAACTTTATGTTCAAACTTAAAATCGTCCTAAAACCGTCCCAAATATTTATCACCTTCGATTTTTCGATGGTTTTACTTTGTTTACCATCTATCAAAATGAAACACTCCGACATTGCATCGTGGAGTCGCGATTTCTTCCTTGATTTATTACAATTTATAGAAACACCTTTTGTGGGTAAAATGTACTTAGTACAAACAGAGTTTGTCACAACGAATGTCACAAAGTTGAACGCCATAAAAACTCAATAGCCTACACAAATTTTATAGCATTCCCCAATTATTTTACTTCCATCATAAACATCAGAAAACAAATTTAAACTTATTTTCAAATTAGTTGTTTACTTTTCATTTAAGCACATTGCATGAAAAGAAAAGTAATTTTGGCTTTAATGCAAATATACTTTGAGACCACTTAAATTTGAAAAAGATAATTCAGCTCCTTTTGATTTCTAAAAGAGAAAATCAAACAAGTTTTCAAAGGTTTGCTTTAATTTCTTCGCTTTCGGCTATAGAAAAATGTTATTTGAAAAAACGGAACAAACAGCAAATTTAGATGATTGAAAGGAAGAAATTAAAACAATTTTCATCCCATAGATTCTGAGGATTTAATGTGAATAAAAGAAGCCGTTTGAGTACAAATAAGTGGAGTTTTCTTTATATATGTATATTTTAACGTTAATACCTAACAACAATGAAGCGAAAGAGGAATGTTTATATGAAACACATATAAGTTTTCTGGTCCTTAATCTACCTGTAACATCTTTAATAATTCGAATTTGGGGTTTTGAAATACCAAGTAAATTAAGTCGATTTTCCAAATTTTTGAGTTTTCCATTATTTTATTCAAAATAATATATATAATATAATTATATTAAACAAATCATTGTTTTTGTGTTAGCACAAGAACCATTTAGGAACTAAAACTATGTTAATTTTAATGATTTACTTGTTGGCTAGTAAGTTTGTTAAAAATTGAACGAGAGAGGAATATCCGACAATTTCTTATGTTTTTGATGTGATTATATTAAAGCCTTATTTAAACAAAATAAACAAAAACCAAACAACCAAAACAATGAAACAGTAAAAGTTCCCAAAAATAGGGAATTTCTTTACTTTCTTGACTTACTTGATCAACTTAATATTATTCATAAGGGTAAACAGTAACAAACAAAAATAAACACTTGATATGAAATGTTGTTGTAAAATTTAAAATGACTGTGTTTTCCTGTCTTACAACAAAGCAATTTTAAGAATAAATACATATGAATTGAAATGCGTGTTTGAGGCCTCCTCGTCTAATGTTTCGGTCTCGGAATCTACTGGCGCGATATTCGCCAATTTCGCACTGTTTATTTAGTGTTTACTGCAAGTGCGCAGCATCGATGAGAGATTTGTAGGTACAAAGTTAAATAAACAATTATACTCCTTCTGTTCGAATTCACGTTGCCTTGGTCCTCGACTCTGGAACAGGGTTTTCGTTGTAATAATTCCCTCAGCGCTCAGCAGCAATGTTAACTTTAACTCCGAACTCTGCAGACTGTAAATGGCGAAATTAAAATGTTTTCTTTTCGAACGAACCAAAACAAGGCGGTACTACTGGGAAAATCTTTAGCTGAAAAGCTTAAATTAATACCTCCGCATTTTCATATCAATGGCGTTCCGCGAAATCCTGTTTACCAGTTTTAATTTCCATTAAGGTAATGGTTGAGCCAGAAATTTCCACAAATCCAACTGGAAAAAGGCTAAATTAAATGGATAGCCACCGCAATTCTGATTTTAAATTTCTTAATTTGTGTAATTTCCGATGATACTTGCTGCTATTTTTCACTTAACAATTAGGGCGGAGCTAATCCTTGGATACTTAACTAATTCCTCAAGAATACTAAAGAAGTTTTAAAGTCACAATAAGCTGTTGGGTAGATAAGCGCGATTAAAGAAAATCTCGACACAAATAAGCCAAATTCTGAAAAATGTTCCTCTTTTTCAATTTCAGTCGAAAAAGGAATGCGTTTTGAAATTTCTCGTAAGTTGACAATCATCTCAAAAGGCTTTTGATTAAATTCCTCCCTCTAAGAAATTTTACAAACGATAAAGATAAAAGAAAGTGCATTTAAATTCCAGTAACTGCTATCTTCCGTAAGATATACGGATTTTAAAGTTTTACAACCGACAAAAGATACCAAAAGCTCTGAGAACGTACCTGAAAGCTCAGGCCAACTTCCATAAAAATAGGACCTGCGCGCGTTGGTGGAATTATTCCTTTTTAGCCATTTCATTGATAACAGCTGCCCTTTGCTAGTCAGTCATCGCGCGACATCACGGTTATAAGGACGACGGACTAAAAACAGGGCGTCTTTGAATTTGTCGCGCGCTGGTTGTCGGATTATGGCGGGAAATTTAAAATTAAACTGTTGTATAGTAAATTTTTAAAAATGTTACGTAAGGTTTTGTGTAAAATGAAACTTAAGTGGTACAATTTTAATCACCATTAGTGCACTCTTCAGAAGTGTTTAAAAACGTGTTTCTGAAATCACCTTCCTCTCGTCGCTATTGTAGAGATAACATGTTAAGGACCTATGGAGGCTGGATTCGATTGATGTAGATTTCAAAGAAAATCAAGATAAAGTGCTGTCGGTGGCAAGTGCGAGACATGACTTCTGCTTTGTATCATTGAGAAATGGATGTGTGTGCTTACATTGTTAGGAAGGGTGCAATTTGAGCGCTTCTCACGTATAACGATTTTCTATAGAAAACGGTTGGGTTGTAAGTGATCTAGGATAAGGTTCGCCAATTAACATTCTAGGACGTGACACAGTACAAATTATATCGCGGGAATATTTTATGATTATCGCTCAAATTAGATGGACGTGCGAATGTCCTTACAATGTGCTTATACCCAGTGTGCAAAAGGATACATTAAAAATATCAATAATTTCAATTTCCTATAAAATATATAAATTTTCTCTGTTTTTTGTTAATAAAGTTGACACGTTTAACATAGATAACATGGAAAGAACTACTATTAAATTTGATACATAAAAACTAACCTTCATATAGAAAAATCCTTAAAACTGAACTTTTAGCATAATATCCAAAGTCTTTGCTCTTTTTTCCAAAAACTCTCATCTTATTTGATTTGATTTGATTTGATTTGATTCGATTTAGGGATGCTGCCAAGTTGTAGACTCTCAAAATCCTCATCCTGTTATTATTGGATGACTCATGACCATAACTCCTTCCGTCTGCTGGCACATCGAGAGGACATGGGTGTTCATGACCCTATTTTATGCGGAAGAAAACCACTATTACAATATTTTTGCCCTAGTTTGATTTTTCATCTAATGCTTTAAAATCTCCATGAAAAGCCACTTTATTCCGCAACATTTATCGTCTTCTGAAACTTGCAATTTTGCTCTGTTGTTAGTGAAACTAACTTTATGGTTATTTTGTATACGTACCAAATGCTAAAAGTTCTAGTCAGGCTCTGGATGAATATTTTGGAAGACACGTGAGAATGGCAACTTAGACCCTTCCCTCCTCCCCTTATTTAAGAAAGTGAGGGTTTTGTCCCAACAAAATTCGTTTATATCAATTAATCTAAATAACGTTTTTATTTACTTACAAATTTATTTTTTCTTTTGCCATTTACATATTATATATAATATATAAAAGTGTTAAAGGAAATGTCTAAAAATTTCAAGATTTTTAAACATTTTGTTGTAATAAAGAAAAAATAAACTCCTTGGATCGTTTGCTTATCATATTAGGGACCACATTCGATAAGGGCGCCCGCATTTTGCAGGATTATATTTTACTCATGAAAGGGCTTATTACTGCAGCATTCATATTTTTAAATTTTTAAATAAAACAACCGCTTTTACCTAATCTTCAAAGATAAAATGTAATACATTTTAGGAACCCTTTTCGTATCTTTCGAAAGGTAACCCTTTAGGGTCATCAGAAATCGTCCTTTATTTTTCAATCCTCTGAGCTTGGCCGTTTGATGTTTCCAAAGCGAACATTTTCAAAACACTTTTGACCATCTACCATCTGATTGTGGAAATAGCGAAAATGTATTTTTGTTTCCATAGAAATATTCAAAATGTGTAATGAAATTACTCCAGCCATTTCATCCTATGATAATACAGAATCTTAACATAAAAGCGCTTAGAGCAAAATTTCTATCCCTTAAAGCATTCAAACAGTGAAAACCTTAAATTTTATATAGACCTGAATAAATTGAAATTAAAGGTAAAAGTTGTCTGTATCCAGCATTTCTTAAAGTTGTACAAGAAAGTTTTTGGATTGAATCGACCGCGACGTATAATTACAATAGCTTAATTTGCAATCATTGTATCCGTAGAAATCCAATCGCTTTACGATAAAACGCTGGTCAGCGTCTGTCTGGAAATAAAATCGGTCTTATCGGTAGCTCTAAAGAATTAAAAGAATATTAATGAACGGCAGTAAAAGTCACTTTTCCTCGGTTTATTATCGTAATTCAGAACTTTCTCTGTCCCCTTTTGTGGAAAATTAAGCTTCCTTATTTATGAAGTCCCTTTTAGCACTTCGTCCCCTGCCTCTTTCTTTCATTTGATTAGTCTGATTCGATTGTTTCGCATAACTTTTATGTTTCTTCGTAGTTTGTAAGTATTAATGGAGTTGAATGTGTCAAGATTTTGACTTTTTTAGTTAGCAACTTTTAAGAAACAATTTCTCATTCGCAGAGACATTTGAAAACGTAATAAATACCCTTTTATCAATTCCATTATTAGCGTCGATGAACACAAAAAAGGAATTATTCACATAATTTTGAAATCTAAAAGTTTTCATCATTTTATGATCATGATGATCTCGAATAAATATAAAATGAAAATATCTCATTATTAAATTTATTTTTAAAACAAACCGTAATTTTTTTAAAAATTGTTTAGTATTAATAAATGTGTATATTTTTCGCAGACAACGCAAATAATTAAATTACTTGATTTATTTTCATTTTTCATTATTTTTGAATCGTCAAAACCCTGTGGATTAATTAAAAAAATGTTTCAACGATAGGAGTTCGATTTTGCTTTGCTTAGAACTCAGCTTTTGTTTTCATGTTCTTTGATACCTTTGATTGCGAACTATTGTCTAAGTACTGAATGTTGTTTAACAGAAAACAATACTCTGAAGGTAACAAGAAAGAAAAGGTACATTGTAAACTTCATCAGGAGCAAACTGTAGATTGTACAACTGCTGTAATTCCATCATGGGCGAAATCTAAATTTGCTGAAATTTAAATTTCTAAATTCTAAAAGGCAAAGCGAAATGTATTAAATTCATTGGGCGTTATCGTAAAAAATTTTCTTTTTCACTATTCGCTCTTTAGCCCTACAAAATGAAACTAAAGGGGTTGTGGTAGCTGACCGTGGTAATTCTTGCCAGGCGTTTAATTTTCGTCTCTCTTAATTTTCTTTTAGAAACTCTAAAAGCGCATAGAAAGCCTGGTGTAAATTAGGGACTCTATTGCTGTGCTCAGCGTTAAGTGCTTTCTCGCAAATTAACGCATAAGGCCGAAAAATCTCTCTGGTTGGATTTTCCTTTTTTTTTTTTTGCTACTAAAGGGGTTATAGGACATTTTGTGTTTTTAAAAGCGAAAAGTTTTAAAATCAAGCAATGTGATGTGCCAAAAGTGTATTTAGTCGTTATCCCTTGTCAGTCCATTTAATCATTCAACAGTCCTGATGAATTTAATGAAGTTTCCAGGCAGCGCTTCTGCAAAATTTTACAATTTAGCCGGTTTTTTTCTGCCATAATCCACCAACTTATGCCAGAAGGTCCTTTTAGGGAGAGCTTCGGACGAACAATAACTCAATTAGGAAGAACATAAAATAGGGCTCAGTAGACTCATTAGAGAAATTTTGCTTTCATCATACCGCAAAAATTAGTTTACTCTACAAAGCAAAGAAGGGGATTTTGTATATTAAACGCTGGATGTAGTTAACAGATATAATGAAGTTCGACAGCGGCTTTTAATAAAATGCTTTTATTAGTTTATCAATATTTTCAGTCAACTGAAAGTTTTTAAATAACTAATAAAAAAAATAAAACCATTATTCATATCGTGGGTGTATATATACAAATATCTACGTAATAAAATCTTAAGTTTAAATTCTTGCTTTTAGGTTGACTGTGCAGATTTATTATACCTTCCTCTAATTTTGATAAATAAGTTTCCGCACCAACGATGAGTTATTTGGTATCTCTAAGTTTTCGCCATGCAATATGAAATCCTAAATTTAGTAATAAAACATGTTAAGGAACACGAACGGCAAACAGCGCAATATACGGAGAAAACACAATTTCTGCAGTACTTAACCCCCGGGGAAAGCTAAGATTTTGAGTAGATAATTATGGATAACATCTCGAGTAAGTAGCGATGGCTAAAAAGTTTTAGGACAAGAACAGCACACCTATTGTAGGCCAATTGAGAATGTTTATGTAAATTTATGCGTGACGAAGGTTTTCATCGATGTTTGTTTAGAAATGATTTATGTCTTTTTCACTGATTCAACATAGTTATTTCGTCGTTATTCATCATAAAAGATTAGAAAGTTATGTAGTTTATTTATTTAAAACTGCTCTGTAAACACACAAAGTCTGGATATCCTTTCAAATGATGGATATATTAATGTTACCAGTTCGATTATTTTAAAGAACCGTATTTCCAAAACTAATGCATCCGAGTACCTTATGTACATATATACCTACCCCCAAATATTGGTACAAAATTGTGTATTATTAATAAAATAAAATTATAAAATATACACTGAATATTCGGTTAGACCTAATGTATAAAACGAAAATAATTAGCAAAAAATGTTCAAGCAAAGAAACAAAGAAATGTTCAGCACAATTGCATTCACATTTTATCTATATTAATTAAAATCCAATAAATTATGAAAACAGCAGCGCTGCAATACCCTTTCATCATTTTTCCAGTCTGCATTCGTACCATACAAAGAACAGCAATTTTCATCTAACCCCCTCACATTTTATTTCAATTAAGCGGCAATTTGTAACTTAAATTCAGCAATATGCAACTGAAATATCTGCACCACTTCAACAAAAATTCCACACCTAAAATTCTATCTGAGCATCCTTTAAATTTATGGGAAGGATTAGCGCATTAATTAATCTCGGTTGAATAAAAGCCAAGCAGCAATTGTTAACCAAATTTGTCTAAAATGTTTCAATTATTTCCGGCTGCGATTACTTGCATAGGTCCCAGAAAATTGTTGCCCAGCGAAAAATTATTATAGGTGCCATTAAAGGCCGGCGAAAAATTATTATAGGAGCAATATGGAAATTGAAAATTTTTTTAGCAAAAACTCTTTTAAAATTCATCGGGATTCAATTAATTTTTTCTTTAATAAAACTATCCGAGAGGTTTGTTTTGTCTTTGATGCATTCAATAAAATTAGAAACTCAACTGCATCGCTTCATAAAAACAAAAAAGTCAAACTGCTGCTGCTAATTTAATAACCACCCCAAACCTGACCAACTTTTAAACAAATTGCTCTGGACCTCGAAAAGTTTATACGAATAAATTAATTAACGACGGGAATTTTCTGCATCAACTTTAAAAGCAAATAGACCCACAAAAGTGTTTGTTCCTAAACTTTTGGTTTACCTCTAAACATATTAATATTTACTTAAGCGTTTGCTTTTTGTATATTCTTTGCAGAACGGAAAATTATAACATAATTAGTTGAAAACAATGTTTGCAAAGTATTTGTAAGCGATTCAAAAACGATTTGCTTAAAGAAAATATTTTGGAATTAATTATTTTCCATTAAAGTTTTTATAAAGTTTTTAAATCTTCATAAAATTACAAATGCATAGATATTACAAGGAAAAAAATTGAACATTATATGTGGAAAAAACCTCAGAGTTCGGTGATGTCTACATATAAGTATGATCTTAGGAATATTTATTTTTTAGAAATTATTTTTGGACTTTTGCGATAAAGGCTTTAAAGGTGATAATTGATGGTTAAATCGGTTCAATAATTTTTTAAACTTTACGTTGTGTAAGGATATGTTCTCAAAAGAACGATTTTAAACTTTTTAGACAACCCAAGTCCATTTTTGGACCTTTTACATATTTTTAAGAGTTTAAATATGGCAATGCGAAATCGATATTTTGAGATTTTGAAATGGGAATACATATGTATTCCAGATTTTCTTGTTCTATGAATATACCATTTTAATCTAAAATGCAATTCATGCTAGGTAAGGTATATAAGTTATGTAGATACATTAAATATCTGCAACGATTTACTACCCATCAATCTGCCAAAGTTCTTCTTAGTGAAAAATTTACCACTTAAAACCAAAACTTCTAAAAAAAAAATTATTTTCATTAGGAATTTTTGGCTGGCCTTCCACAGCCTTCCGAAAGAAACCCTTCTAGATTTAAAAAAGTATTCTTACACTCTGTTTACTCCAAATGTCTCTGGCGGAATAATAAAAGCAATTTCGAAGTAGGTCGAACTTTTTGTGTGTGCTTTGTGGAAGAATGTGTGTAATGCCTTCCACTGATATGTTTGCTCTTAGATATCCAATTAGCGTCGAATGTTTTTGTGGGTTACCCTTAAATGAACGTCGTCCTCCACATTCATGTAAAATTGTCTGCAAATATTTTCCCAAAAGCCTACTTTTCCTGCCAACTGCACCTACGGGGAATTTTGAACAAAGCTAACCAAAAGCCGGATGGAAAGGCGATGGGGATAAACAAGATGAAAATATTACCGGCATCTAAAATTTCATTTGTTTTCGGCTCGTCACCTAAGGTTCTCCCGGTAATTTTATACATCAGCCTGATAGCTTGATTTATGATTGTGTATTATATACATACACAACTTTTCAAGCTATAGCAAAGTAGCCCAGTGAATGCTATAAATACTTGCTGTATAGGTATTCTTGAAATTTGTCGAGAAATCTACGCTGGAATTCGATCCGAGCCCAAAACAAAGCAACAACAACAAATATAATTAGAGGCGACAAGCTTTAATTGCTTAATCTTTTAATCTCAAGAGATGTCTCCACATGTCTTGTTGCTTTGGCTACAAGAACGCCTGAGCGGATCCCGAGGATTTCAATTTCTCCTAGACACATGGGATTTCAACACATCCTTTACGTGAAATAGTGTAATGTATGTTAGTATAAATGAGTCTCAAATATGTAAGTATAATTAAACACACGATTAATAATAATATTTATCTGCTTTTGTGTGCTTTTCTTGAATTAAAGCTCGAATAGCTCCTTTTAAATTTCTTCTATATACATACATACACATATATGTAGAGTACTTACATAAAGTTTTTGTGATTCATATCTTGTAATTGATTTAAATCAAACTTTCATTAATTCATGAATTATATATATGTCACAGTATTGGGGTTTAAAATTTAATGCAGCTCTGTGTCCACAATAATTTCTTAGATACATCTAGTATGTATGAAAATACAAAAAAAAAAAAAAACGGGTGCTATCGACTTTGTTATTTAAATGGATATTTTAACATTTGTACACTAAACGGATAAAGCTATAAATTCAAAAAATTTTATAATTATGAATTTTATGTAATTTTAATAAGTATGTCACTCGGTATTCGTTGACTAGAGCGGTTATCCTTTATTACATTCTTCTCTTAATTATTACTTGATAATACTCTACCTGTAACTAAAAATTATCAAGTTTAACACAATATAAATAGTAAAATTCATTCCAGTCAGTTATTTTGTTTCATTTCTGAGTATGAGTATGGTTGATAATTACAAAATCGTTTTATTTTTAATTAATTTCCGTTGAGAATAGTAATTTTTTGCATTTAATATGACCATTATTGCCATTCCGCTTAATGATTTTAATTTTTGAGATGAAATTAAAGCTGCCTTTCTTTTCTGTTAAAATCTTGTCAAGTAGCGCAAAATCTTCTTTGAAAGTAGAAATACGCATTTCTGTAGCAATCCTTTTACCACTCATGCTGCAATCTGTGTGTTCTTGTGTCACTGACACTTGAACATTTCATTTGCTTTGAGGCGACTATATCAAAACTCCCTTTGAGGCCACTAAATCGGAACAGCGTTGAGGGCATAGTTATTAGCTTTCACATGCAAACCTTTGAATAGACATAACCTCCTTGAATGTTGGAGAGGGAAAGACGGGGACGACCAATTACCTTATAGAATTTCCAAGCTCACCTTGTCGTACAAGCAAAGCAATACTTAATTGTTGAATAAATTGAACAATATTGTTTGGTTTCTAGGAAAATATCCACAACTAGTTGATTGCATCTCATTGTTCAAGCTGCACAGAGTTCCCTTTCATATGATGGAAATATGATCTCTGTGCTTGCGGGACAACAAATAAAACTACGACACTGGAAAAGGCAATTTGGTGCTGTAAAGAGCTTCCTCATATATTCCCGGAATGTGTGCAAAATCGCAATTGCCTAAGGTTACTGCCACAGGCTCATTTAAGCGAAATTTGCAATGCCTCAATTTGAGATAACACCTTTTGCTGAAGGCAATCAGCATATGCTACAATACCTGCTCAAAACACATGGATAAGACTTCAATTGGAGCTCGTTTGTTCTGTAGAGGGCGGCTTTCAATTTATGCGTAGTTAACATGTAGAATGCTATGCTCCTATTTCTGTCCGTTTTGTAGAGAATATATGCGAACTGTTCTTAATCAGAGCCATAATGCCCCTATAACACATTTATGTACACACTAAGAAATCTTTCTAGTGAAATTTATGTAGGCAGACTCTTAAAAGAAAATTCCTCAAAAATTATCTCATCCTGATAACAATTTAATTTGAATTAGCCAATTATTTACAAATTAAAGTCCTGCACCATCTAGACAATATGTCAGATATAAATTAGTAATGTTGTATTGTTTTAATATCTGTGTAAAAGTTTACTACTTTATTGCAATTTTTTTTAAAGAATTTTCTTTCCCTTCACCTGCAATATCATCATTACGGATAAAGTCGGAACCTATTAAACCTGGCGCATGGTAAGAATCCGAATGAGTGCAATTCAAGAAAACTTCATTTAGTACTTAGTTGCTAACATTAACTGCAGTGGAACGTTGCTGTATCGCTAAAATGTTTCCTTGAGAAGAAAAGGTGAAGGGAGGAGCAGCTGTAGTTGGACGGGCAGTTTGTAAGGAGTTTTTCACTCCCAAAAACGTCTGAATTTTTCATTCAGCTCAAGAACAAAGTTCCAACGAATTCAGCTCGGGTGCCTTCTATAAATCAGAAAATTTACGCCAAGCCATGCCATGGGATTTCTCAAAATGTTCACAACGAGGGCAGTCATGCGAACGATTCTATGTGCCGTCAAAGTCGTTTCACCCCCCCAAACCACGCCTCAGCACTACCCTTAAACAAATATAACAATTAGCGACCGCACGGATTCCTCTGAGAGGCTAATGTAATCCATTTAGCCAACGACCAAAAGTGGAAAACTCGGTTCCGATGCTGCATGGGGGTGAATCCCCTTTTGTACTATAAGATGAGTGATGTGCCCCGTGATTAATGCTACCTGACACGGAACCCTGCGAAAGTCACATAAATTTATCCATTAAATGCTATTTCACGGGGCGGCAAGGAACCGAGCAGCGATCCCCGGTGACACCCTCCCCAAAACTTGAGCACTTTATACCCACTCAAGTTTTTGATCGATCAAAATGTTTCACCAAAGGTGAGATTCACTTCTGTCCCCGGGCAGAACATCCTGAAAGTGGTGCTCCTTCCCGCGGGCCAGATGTTTTTCGAGGAGGCTTCACATTTAAATGTCGCGACAGCGTGTCACGTTCGCGTTTTTACGTGCCAGTTAAACACGCATTACGCTTGCCTGCAAAAGCCTAAACAGCTTCGCTGATTTGATGCTGGAACTCGTCATAAATTCCGTGATAGGACTCCTTCTGCCATTTCCGCGATGGTTTTATTAATTTTCATAAAAATATGCTGCACATCGTCCAGTCGAAAAAACGAGTGATGGCAGCTATTCGACAGTGGTGCGAACTTGTTGATAGCACTTTGCCCATTTATCAGAAAGGATTCGAATTTACGCCCGCGATAAAATACCTGTTTGCGTATCAATTGAATTTATATAAGGCTTCGACGGCGCTGTTCAAAAGTCAAGCTGGCGCAAATATATTTTTACAAGAGTACTACATCTCTGAAATGTTTTTATGCCCTATCCATGTTAAAGTCATGAAATCATGTATTTGTTGATCTTGATATTTATGGTAATAGTATTCGGACTTTTTTGGAATGACGAAAGGACCTCATACTTAAATTTATATCTGAAATCTTTGTTACAATTGCTAACACTCAAAAATCTTACTTAAAAAAGTTGTTTCTTAAACAGATAGAACAGTCTTCAAAAGCTATAAATAAGTCTAAAATAATGTTCACTTTGGATTTCTCCTTTCCTAGGTACTTACAATCTTTAAATTTTATTAGATTTTTTTATTCGTCACAAAAACCAAAACTGATTCTCGATGTTTTCCTCAATCAAGTTCTTTTATGGCTTCTGATCTTTTAAAAAGGGACTCTAAGGAGGTAAATACATTATAAAACTTTTCCAGAGTATAACAAACATCGAACTTATACAAAAAAAAGATTATTTGAAGTTCTAGAAAACAAGAAAATGAAATTTAAAATCTATTTTTTTATTAATATAAATCAATGTTCGAAATTTTAACATAAAATTTCTTTTAATAATTTTTAAATATGTATATACCTACTTTAAAGAAATGTAAACACTTCAATTTTTTGACTCGTCACAGTGGCGTTCGTCCTTAAATACATAGGTAGGAATATGTATGTTGCAATAAAATCATGGAATGTCAGAAATCTCTTTACCATGCTAGTGCCCTCAATATGCAAACTTTTTACAATAAAAATAGAGAATGAGTTAGGTCAAATATACTCCCCAAAAAACAATTTCTGAAATTATTATTTCCCACTAGAGATTTTGGTTCTTGAAATTAATTATAAAACTCAGTAGGAGTTCTCATGTATTCCATAATTGTTAAGCTGATGCGCTGTTTTAATGAGATAGTAACGAGAAAATGCTCAAAAATGATCGATGATACTTAAGCATTCTGCCAACATATATCTCTAAAATTCAAACGCTCCTTCCCAAGCAAACGTTTGTGTTCGCAAGTGTTTTAAAGGGAGGGAGAAAAAGATTTCCACAGAATTTCAAATAATAAAGTTGATCGCCCGACCGCTGAGGGAATTTTTTATCATATTACGCGCATTTTCAATTTTCAATTTAAAAATAACTTGCGAAACTCGCATTTTTATTTTGTATTTTAGTGAAAATTCCAAAAATTCTCATCGATTAAATGATAACCCTTCAATGCAAACTCCATTCCTGCGAAATTGCACAATATTGATATATTTCTTGAATTTAAAAAATTTATAAAAGCGAAACATTGTTAAATAATAGTGTCCCTAAAGACGCATATATCTCGAATTAGGATACCCTCCTAAGAGACATTTTACGCTAAAATATTCCTTGAATCTAAAGGGACCTGTGCCAATTCGTTTAACCTATCTCAAAAAGGGTTTCTTTTAAAGCATCGCACAATTCACAATTTCTGCACCTAAGGAGGAGATGTGCCATTGAGATGTTACCTGTTCCCTAACATGCCCGTATTTGACGCAACAATAAAAGCATCTTTGTTTAACTTTGAAGCTGGGCTCGTTGCATCTGGGTAGACATGTTAAATAGTACAGGTAAGATCTAGTTGTGTTCCGACCCAGAAACTTTTGAATTTGCTTTGCCTGGCTGCAGATTTCTCGGAGGAATTTAAGTCTTATTCCGATTCCTTGTAATTAAAGCCTGCAGATGGAAGTATTTGCGTCCTGAGAAACTTATCATTCCGCATGGTTTCCTTTGCTATACTTCATGAATAATTACACCATGAATATGTTGCCTGATGGGAGCAACTTTTGAATGCACAAGCATAAGTGAATGTATTTTGTCTAAGGTTTAATTTGAAATCACAAATTTCTAACCACCGTAAGAAACCTCATGGTATTATTTTCAAACAAATCTTTCAAGACAAAATTGCTATTGTACTGAAACGTTAATATTATACATATGTATGCCGTACTAAGTTCATTAATTCAATCAAACACATATATGTACTTCAAATTTCATGGAATTGACTGCCAGACGAGGATCCACAATGTGGATAATACATAATAATGGAGTTTCCAAACTACAAGTGACTCCTATAGAATTTTCGTGCGAGTTCTGAATCCAAAAACGAAAAAGATTCAACATGAGAGGTTTTTAAGAAAATAAAATAAAAGGTATACTTATTTAAAGGAGAAAAGCCCACTTTTGAAATATTTAAAAATATAATGCGTAACCAAACGGTATCTACGTGATGTGTGTATACTACAAAATGTATGCTAGAGATTACATATCCATAAAAACAATTGTTCATCAATTACCATCTAAATATTTTTAGGGTTTTGTACCAAATTAACAACATTAAACTGACACTTAAGATATCGTCAAAATCGCATGAGAAAAAGTATGCTGTGTGCTCCAGTTCGTCTTGAAAATTTTTCATTCAAATTTGAAATATAAATTGGCATTAAAACCATAAATTCTTTTCCCTTGCATATATTAAAAATATAATCTTTGAAACCCACATTTATCGCACAAATTGCCAAAATAAATTAATTATTAAAGAATTTAGGACTTTCACGTGAACGAAATATCACAGCATATAAACTTCAGTCAAATTAATTTACGAGCTCCTGTTCGAGTAAATTTACACAGAGCTTTTCTGTGAAATTATCAACTTGTTTTTAATCGCTCCATCGGTTTAATCAGGTTAGATTACTCAAATTAATTTGTCGACGTTTAATTTCCTCCAGTGCGTTTTAATAATTAATGGTATTAAAATTGCATCTGTCATAAGTTTCGTTTCAAATTTTTGCATGACTTAATGGGAACAAATTTCGAGACTGCTCGCTAACTATGTACATAAGTAGGTAGGTACCTAGTTTACACAAGCAGATAATTCGACACCACTTCGATTTCTTGCGAGTTCGAACTCATATGTTCGTATACAAAAGTAATTAAAGAAAC
This sequence comes from Machimus atricapillus, assembly GCA_933228815.1. NCBI lineage: Eukaryota > Metazoa > Arthropoda > Insecta > Diptera > Asilidae > Machimus > Machimus atricapillus. Next base: position 27,113,418 of record OW121788.1, on the reverse strand, counting down.
ATTTCTCGGAACAAATGTAATGTTTGTGAGCGTTCGATGGTTAATTTATTCAACCTTTAATACAAAATTAATCCAATGATGCACATCACTCATCTTAAAATAACATTAACAATGACTGGTAAAGAGTAAAAAATTTATTAATTAAACAACTAATGTAGGTACATCTGCCATACACAAAAACAATAAATATTGCAAAATTATAAAAAATGCATATGTACATATGATATAAAATGATATGCAATAATCAGTAGGCAATAATCCTTCGCTTATTTACATATATTTAAAAGATTTCCCAAATTATATGTATATGATCTTCTGGCTTATACATGAACGGTATACTATAGCAAAAGGACATCACCAATAGTTATTTTGTTCTATTTATCATTTTCAAATTTACACCCACACATTTTTATACAAAAATACAATCATTTATAATGCAGGATATCAGGAACCCATAGTTATTCTGTTTTCTGAGAAACCTAAAATGTCATGTAAATTCAAATACGCCGGTGTAATCGGGTTTCCAAAACACAGCGTTCGGTAAAGTTAGCCTCGTAAATCTAAACCCTAATCCTATTTGATAGATGACTGTATTTGCAATATCCTCTTAAAAAACCAAAAACTTCCGCAGTCTTTGGGAATACAATTATTGGTCTCGTAATGTTCCAACTCTGGGCTTTCTCTCAACCAAAGTTTATTAAATTATTATGTGCAGGGATTTTTATTTAAGAGTCTTAAATGATATTGAAAAGTTCCCCCAAGTTTTTAAATTCAGGTAGATATATGTATGTATGTACTTGTTGTTACTTGGTAAAGAAATCACCGTTATTGGGTAGGTATATAGAGGATGATATTGTATAAATGTATAATGAATTCCATGCCAATGAGATCAAATTAAATACATAAAGTTTTAAAAGAACATGTATTACTGATGTCATCTTTTCATTTTATGCTTTTTATTTGTTTGCACAAAATATGTCCAAATAACATACAAGGTACAATATACCTGAGTTAAGATTTATGAGTATCATGTCACACTGTATCGTTACTTATTCATGTCAGAGAATCAACAATGCCACCCGTGCATAGCTGGACGAATCAATAGAATACTAAATGACAATGGTCTTCACATTGCTGTGCAATCAACTTGAAGTATTGTTAATTCTGCACGTCATTATTTTCACGTTCACGGATTACATACGTGCGGTGTTGGTCAGCAAGAGCAGAGAATTCAAGCGAGCAACTTTATAGGCTGTGCGAATCGAATCGAATCGAATCTTCCTCTAAGCATACATGCCATTGCTCAATATGGAAACCGAAAAAAGATAAATTGCTAATTTATGTCCCACAAAGAATCCCAACATTTAGAAGGAATCCGAAACTCCTTCGGAGGGTTCAAGGCTAATGATGCAGAAACACCAGTAATGGTGTATAATGGCATGTCTCGAACGATCGTACAAGGAGAAAACTATATCAAATAAAATATTGACTCAAAGTAATATGTTTTTGGCAGCGCAACATAAGGTTGGGTCCCCTCAGGGAATTTATTGGACCGAAAGGGCGAAAAACAGAAGGTAGTAGGTCAAACATTAATGCGAGATTTACAATGAATTTCCTTTTGCAATGTAGTGGCAAGCAATTTAGTTCATCCCTTATAAGGCGACTAATGGAATTAAAAATAAATATCTAACTTAGTACTTTAATAGCAAACGCAACTCCCATTTTCGGGATATTCTACAGAAATAAAAGTTTACTTCCCATAAAAGTCATTTCGATTTAATACAAGAGCATCATTTCTAAAAATTCAAATAATGACCAACTAAAAGTATACTGGCAGGCAAAGTTCCCTATAAATCACACAATACAATTCCGATCACATAACTAGTAACTTCCATCTCTAAACTTGAAATATTTATTTCAAAGCTGCACTATGACTTTGTATAGCTAAAAATATGTAAATACTTTTGAGACTACTTTGCAAAATATAGATATGCAAAATTCAACAGACTTTTTCAATTTTCAGATAAAAATATCCAAGAATACGAGAAATTCATATAAAGACTTCCAGGTCGTGTGTACACATTCAGGTAGCAAAATCAATTTCTTTGTACAAAATCAAACAATACTTTCCTTTCGATGCTCGTCGTATTTTTTCCACGAAACCCCAATATTGCTGGCTTTCGCTAAGACTCCAAAGAAGCTTTATTTTTTACTCCTTTCATATTTCATGCACGAATTGTACACGTTGAGGGGAAAATATTATATTATATGTTGTATTCGGAGTTTCTTATTAATGTATTGTACATTTCTGATTACCTGTTCATTGAATGTTTACACTGTTAAATCTAGAATAACATATAAAAATTCAATTTGAGTGCCATGACAGGCCAAATAACAAATTAATGTTTATTAAAACTATAAAAAATTATGGTTGATTATTTATTTTATTTCATTTTAAATTATACGACGGACAGGAAAAATATGTCATTGCATTTATCTGATTTTAAGATTTTCTTTAACAAAAATTATTAAGGGTAAAAATCATAAAGCATAGCTTTTTGTTATTTATTTCAAACACTTATCCCAATTATTCAATCCACCTAAACAAAACCTTTTCAAATTTCTGAACTAAAAAAAATAATGTAACATACATAGAGCTGTTTCGAGGCCCCCTCGGATGATCTACTTTTGGATTTCCGCTTGACACTATTTTTTTAAACACCAGGATGACTTTACATATCCTCATGTTGACGGAATTACATAATTTTAGTATTTAAGATTTTCAGGAAACGATTAGACTCAAAATAAGAGAGTAAATTAAAACTTTATTTAAATGCTTAAGCTTCATTATAAAATATAGCCTCAAATGCTAATTGCTGAAGAGAAAAAAAATAAAAGAACTTTTCCAAGCAGTTTTCGCTATGTAATTTGAGCTCATTTCGCCCACCCTCTTGGCAGAGCCGCATAAATATACATACTCGACATATTTGCCCTATGCACTCATCGTCATATCCTCCAACGTCTTTTAATTGGATCCTTGTACGCTCATAAGCCGGAATTTAACTGCCATGAAACACTGTGCTTGTTGACATTTTAGAATGTACGGAAAATATTAGCACATCTTTAGCTCGGTCGTTCCTCTGCAAATATTAGCCAAGTCTGAGAGTATAAATTTTTTATTTCTGCCATAAATGTGACGACTAGTCGTTAATGAGGTCAATCCCCGACAACTAGCATATTTTCTAAAACGTTGTGTCATAATTTATTCCACAATGCCTCTAATATGCAGTCTCTGAGGCAAAACCAATTGCGGCGATTCTGGGAGAAAACCAATATCGGAACATTCTGAAGCAATAAGTGAAATTTACCAAAGAAGCAAAAATGTGCGTGACATGGAAATGATCGGCTGAGATTTGTAGTCGAAATCCCAGAATATATGTATATCAAGGGGTAAAAATATTCAGGAATCGTCAGATAAATGTTTGAAAGTTAATGACAGGCAATTTTCCGCTGTCAGGGTAATAAATTCAGGCCTGACCTTTGAAGTACATGAGAAAAGTTTTCTGAACATAGGCACCAGGGAGAGCAGTGATACATATTTCAGCATAAATCCCGGGGCCAATATCCCATTACTGAAATGCCTGCTCATCACCCAATTCTGTATATTCCTCTTCGTTAAGCATCTACTTAAATTCCTCTGCTCTTAAGGAAAAACTTAGAAATGTTGAAGATAATCTAAAAGTGATTATCTAAGTGCGATCGTAAAGTAGCCATTTGGTTCAAAGGAAAAACCGCTTTGAGCACTATGGGATTAAAGAAGCAAGCAGCTTAAATCGCTTACATCTGCATCGCGGCTTCATCGAGTTCAGAAACATAAAACATAGCGAATCGTGAGCATAACCTTTCATCAAAGCTTCCTTTCAGCCATCTCTGTGATTTATGAGTTATACAGCAGATGACACTCCATAGTCCACGAGCTGTGGTACACCCCTTTGGCACAACGCACTCGCCTCATCTGCAAAATTCATAACTTTTATTGAGAGAATTGTGATTTATTTCGATACTAAATTGAAGACAAATTTCACCCGCGAACTGCCACCTGATGCTAAAAGTTGTTTTTTTTTATTGTGCCACTCCGAAAAGATTTATTCGTTTGAATTTAGGGAAATCTGTTCCAACAATCTCCAGATAGCTGTAGCTTGTTTTACTTTCGATTAATGTTTTTTAATATCAAAATAACATATACCACAATTATTTATTTGTGTAAACTCTATCAAAGCTACAAGCGTATTTATAATTTTAGTTGCAGAAACTCGTTTACCCAAACCTTTTGTAAATCACGCATTTATTTTAAATGTAGACATGTACAATATTTCCATACCAGTTGTACAAACTAAGGTCTAACACAAAGGCTCACAGATAACAAACAATTAGCGAGCAACTAAATGTATTAAACAAAACGTAACAATTTAAATTAGATTTCAATACAAACCTTTTTTCGAACATATTATCTGAAATCCAGAACAAGTAAACTGCAACTACAACATTGAATTTATGAAAATGATAATCGTAATACCTACCGGCATATAAACTTTATTCGGGTTATTTACAGAATAACTGATAATGATTTTTCGCTCTATTCATGATTGATTAATAATTAATTATTGAATGAATAAAGTAACTCACAAATTAATTATTCTATTAATTTCTATGTAGATGAAGCTTTATTCGAATGATGTCTAACTCTAATTTTTGCTCTTTTATATTAATATAGCAATTGTTATGGAGTAGACAAACAACTGGGACATATTTAATCAAAAACTCTATTTTAATTTTGAATTTACCCTTAGATTTAAATTTTCTCTTTTTATACCCTTATCATTACAAATTACCATTGTATCACACAACATTTCAAAAATAAAGCATAATATGTTCAAAAATTCTGAATTTATTTTTGTGAAAATGTGATAAGTTAAAATTGATTACACATATATTTTTGTTAATTGAACGATGGGTTTGGTGCTATGGATACCACATATTTATCCAGAAGTATAAAACACCACAGAACCTAAACTGCAATATCCATACACCTACAAATTTGTGGCTAACTGGCTGGGAAACATTTCGTTTATTTCGATTAAATGTATTTGGTTCCAAACGTGATTTAATTAATCAAATATCTCTTTACGCTAATAAACAAATTTCTAACTAAATCGATTTGCAGCAAAAATCTGTTTCTATATATACAACAAGTTCCTACCTCAAATCGAATTACGTACTGCTACACAGCACGAAATCCGACAAGTCATTTGATAAACACATCAATTTAAATCATCTTTTCACCGAAATTCCATTGCATCGACCAAAATATCGACAAATGATTTTGAATTGCAGTAAAATCAAGGAATCCATAAAATGAAACCCCTACTTATGAAGGTGCATTCATCACACCTTTGGGAAGGAATCGTGCCGGAATCTAGGTGCATCTAGGGAAACTTCTCCGCCGACCTGAATTTAAATGGTGCGTCTTTAATAGAGCGTGAACTCGGGCACATGTTGGATCAGAAAGTCGCACAAAACTGGAATGAATAGATTAAAGCTCCCATTAGTTCGATATAAGCCAGAATTTTATCCGAGTTCAACTATAGCCTAGTTTTCTTCGACATAGTTACCACCAGTGAGAAACTTTTCAGATATTTTAAATTCACGAGAGGAATCGAAGTTTTCCACTCAACTTTAAAAGACCCTCGAAGCTATAGCTCTAGTTATGAGTCATATCTCAAACTTACAAGCAAAGTGGATTAAATCGGATATGTGTGTTCTTCTATCCGCGCCTGTGGGTGTTTTCTGCGTCATTTGTGTGCCTCTTTTGTTCCTAAAAAATCGGTTGAATTAAGTAAAATTCAATCGGATCAAGTCACTTGAATGAAACGTTTGAAAGATTTCATTGAAATCTCCTTTTTGGCATTATTAAAGACGATCCTTTCTCTAAACTCCCTCTTTCGCTTGTTATTTCCCAAAGGACTTTATTGAATCGATCTGAGAGTTTTGATTAATCAAAATAAAATTGGAGTGATTTTGGTAAAATAAGCAAATGATAAAAATTTAGGAAACCTCATTGACAACAAAACTTGAAATGGGCACAGGCGTTTTCTTTCACTCTGTTTGCACTTGATCCAAAATTAATCCATAGGAGACGAAAATTCAGAAATAATTAAGTGAATAAAATGAAATGCTATGTTTATTTAAAACAAAAGTTACTTTTTCGATATACATATTTTAATTTATAATGATGTGCAATGAAATTACATATTGAGTGTAAACTCATGTCTCGATAATATTATTGGATTTTAAATATTATTGTTTATCAATTATTTTTATTTGTATTTATATGTTTTTATATGTTTCTAAACAATTAATAGTAATAATGAACCTCCTTTCATTTCTCTTTACAAAAAGTTAATCTAACTAAATTAATTATAAAAGATTTTATAACACGTAGGTATATGTACATATTTCACACATTTTTACACTACAAAAAATACCCACATAAAAAAATATTCTTTACAAACGAAACCCATAAAGAGAAAATACAAAGCTGCATAACTCTTCTTTTGATACAATTTTTGTTGACACTGTGGAAGGACATGCTGCAAAGTTGAAAATTAATGAGCAGCAGTTGTACTAATTGCCAACTCAAAAATTCAGACAAGAATGCGACTTGTGTTTTTATGCCATTTGAAGATTCTTGAATTCCAAACGAGTCATTAAAATGCAACGACTGCAGTTAATTGGTCTAAAGATTAATTATTTTTGTTAGTTCTTTTTATTCTTGTTTAGTTTTGGTCTCTTAATTTAAGTACGATATTAGCTACATAACCTTTTATTAATGGATTTGGAATGTATGTATGTATAGGTATAACATACATATTTATAAATGTCAGTTTCAATTTTAAGTTAAAATAATATAATTGTTATATTTAACTTTCAAAATACGAGTGGCTTTTAAAGTAAACAATATCTTCGAATTTATTAAATTTATTAAATAAATAAGAAGTGTTTTGCTACAGTTACGGATTTCATACCCAATCTTCGCATCCTAAATTTTTAATAAATGTAGCAAAAATTTCTCTTGGACTATTTATTATAATACTTAAAAACTATTGTGGCGGATAATATAATTTACAATCTGATTTAGCTACTGCAGTAATTTTATTTTTGTAAATATTAATTTCGCATCGTTACTGACATGACAACCGCTTGCCTCTATATAATGCAAAATAGAACAAACAAGAAGCAACCCTAGGGTAACCATGATAAACTGCTTTCCACTTCTTACGACATCGCAAGATGCACATCTGCAAGCTCCGCATACATTAATATCAAATTTCAAGGGAACAAACAAGGAGCAGCTGCGGAGTGTTTTAATATTTTTTTAAGAAATTGTTTCTGAAAGAATATAATTTTTTATAAATTGTTAGAAAACACGCTCAGGTCCAGACAATTTAAAATCTGTTCATTGTTTATTCAAAACGAAATGGTAAAGAGTAAAAAGCACTTTCAAATTTAATAAATCCCCTTTAGTGCGCACTTAAATCCACGCTAAAAAGAAGGAAATTTCCCCAACAGTCTTTGCAGGCTTTTGCAGTAGCCATGTGAAATTAATTTGTGCTGCTTATTTTTCCCTTAAATTCACTCAAAATGGAGTGTCCATTCATTTAACAATTTTTGGAGTGAAGAGGTATAATTGAATTTTTAAAAAATTATAAAGGAGATATTTAGTAAAATTCAGTTAAATTCACCTGTCCATAAAGCACCTTTTTAATCAGAATTTTTAAATTGGTACGTCTTCAATTCGAATGACATACAATATGAAGTACCTACTTATGTAGTTATAGGTTTTTCGAGAACATACATATACATGACATGCATTATGGTTTCGTTTTTTTTTTTTCGTATATCCATAGAGTCCAATTCGCACTTGACGAGTTTTTTCAAGTATTATTTATTGAATAAATATTTCTTATTAACAAACGTTAGCAACAATTCTAATCTCGTCACGATTTCTTCTGAGCAGTACAAATAATGATTTTAGATTAGATAGCCCCACCTGAAATTATTTTCGTAAACCGTCACTACCTAGGGAGCATCGTGTGCATGGCAGCAAGTAAAATGCAATCGGTGCACTGTGGTTGGATTTTTATGCTCCACTGCGTTAGAGGCTTGGTGCAGTCCGTTGCGAAATGCATCGTTCGACTTCAGGCACTATTTTACATGGAAATTGATGACACCAATTTTTTCCGTTTTTTTTCTTTTTTTTTTTTTGCAGAGAAAAGGATAACACGGATTTTTTTCTGGATTGCCCAGTCTATGTGCAGATGCAGATAAAATAAAATATTTGGTTCTATAAAAGTTATAAAAATTTAGTAGTTTACGCCTACGACTTTTCAATTAGACAAAAATCCCTGGTAACAATACCGAAGCTTCTTTTTCAATGATCAATGTCACTCCAACAGAGCGATCGTAATTTGAATTTAAAAAAATAAAGCGAAGTTTTTATCAAAGTAACCGCATTGCAAATGAAACTTATGTAAATCCAACAGAAGCATTATGTATGCACCTACTAAAGACCAAAAAAAATTTATTTCTTCATAAAATCTCCAACTTAGATTACTTTGTGGATATAAAAATTTATTGAGATACAAAGTAGCTCAACATTTTTCAGTCTGTAATCAAGTTTCATTCATATTTCCTTAACAAGAATTGCAAAGTTGCATTTTTCTAGGAAACCAAAACCAATTCTGTCCCGGAAATTTCCGGAAATTAAAACGAACCGAGTTCCCATAGATGATTTCTCCTGCTGTCACTAAGCCAACTTGAATACGGAACAGACAATCAATCACTTGCCACATTTGCTGTGGTAAATTTAAATTCGTCATCTATGTTGTTACAATGAAGTTGCAATCGAAACGTTGAAGATGGATTTAATCGTCATATTAAAGAGCTAAACAAATTTTAAAATGGTTCAAAATAAATTTATCCTAACTAAATTAAGAAAGATATTTTGTTATCACTAACGTTTTTTCTATTTTAAGTAACAAGAACATTTAGAATAATTTCTTTCATTTTTACATTTCTAGCATAAATCTTAAAACGAAAGAGATAAATCCGCACAAATTGCACATTGGGCGTAAGACATAAATGTTTTTCCAATTTTTAATGTCAGTCATTGACATACTTGTATAATTGAACGAATTAACTATGAGGATTTAACTCGGATTAATTTAATATTATAATATGCTTCATACTATTTAAAATGATGAAGTTATCGTAATTTAATTTTAAATGAGGTGAGGTAAAAAATGAATCGAGGATGCCAATTAAATCAATAATTTTCTGTACCGAAATGCATATAAAATTTTTCTTGGATATTCAAAGTATTATAGATAAGGGGTCTTAATCTCATATTAATGTCGAATATGCAAAGAATATTATACATAAATATGCTTTTTAAATTTCCTATTTATTGTTTTAAGACGAAAACATTTTAAAGTAAGTGCTTCTCTCAATGTGATTTTTACGCATACATAATGTACATACATAAATCTTTTGGTTCTTAAAATTCTAAACTCAACTCTGTCCCTATTGTGATACAATGTAATAACGATTGTAAATTGAAATTTCGAATGATTCGTGTTCTATAAAAATAAATTAAATAAATTTCGAAGTAGTGTTTTTAAATTTTAATAAACAGTGTAATTCAATGTTCATAAAAATAATCGTGTTTAAATAAAAAAAAAATTAAAGTCGATTTAAAAACTAGTTTAAATGTGTTCTACTAAAAAGCATTGGACCACAGAAACTTACGAGAAATTTGAAATAAAGTCCTCACGATAAATTGTGCAAAGTGACAAAATTTATTCTCTGGGCATTCGAAATACGAACAAATATACACTTTAATTGATTTATGGGGTGTGGCACCAAAAATTGGTCGCAGTAAATGAAATTATTGCAAATGGTATCCTTGTCAGTTTTTGGTGGCTAGGTGGACAGTGTTGATGGTGTGGAATGTTAATGAGTTAGTACGCAGCGGATGCAGTGATAAAGTGTGGGAAAAATGGAATATTACCACAAGGACTACGGAAATATTTGAACAAATGTTGTGTTACGTAAGTTTAATTAAATTGTTAACATTAATATGGCGTTTATTATTATTTATTAAATTTAAGTCATTATTATCACTGCCGCATTATGTACATGCACTTACATAAATTATTAATAAAATAGTTCTTTCTGTTGTAAAAAGAGAGTTCGAATAATTCAAATAAAATATTAATATTGACTAAAGTACAGGCAAAAACTCTTTTAAAATATTGAACGGTCGTTTGGTAAAATAAACCAGCCTAAACTGCCAAAGTTTTAGTACATACCTTAAGTATATTATTATTTGTACAAGTAGTTAGTTTTATCGGAAACAACTGTTTATAAAAAAAAATTTAATGACAGTACTTTCAAAATAAAACTTTTTCTATAGAAAAAGTCATTTCACATTTCCTTTGATAAAAGGCAAAATTATAAAAACATTTTTAAAGGAGAACTAAATTGAAAATAACAGAAACTTTATGAACAATATCAAAACACCACATCTGGGGTAAAGATTGAATTCATATTCATCAAAAAACACAAAGAAAAAGACCGCTGGTATGTTTGAAATGAATTCAATAAATCAAAGAATTCTTGAAGAGAATTGACATATCTGAAATGAGAAATAAAAGCAAAACTTATTTGTTTTCTGTTTGTAAAATACTATGTACATATTATGTAGGTAGCAAAGACGCTTTTCAACCTTTTGAAATAATAAAGCATAAACAATCCAGATCCAAAAGAAAAGTCCTTGATACATATAATATTATCCACTATTGAAGGACCAAAGTATATTGGAAAATCTATGTACATATGTGATTGAAGTTTTCAGTTTAATACATATAATCTTAGTATCTCAGACGACTTAATCTCCTTGAATACGAGCTTCTGCCGATAATATCATTGAAAATCTAATCATTTTCATCATTTGGAGTTGAAATCAAATCCAAAACTTCATTCCACATAAACTGGATCCCTGATAACAATGACACCCAATACGAACCAGACCTGTTCCATATGTGCAGCTTAATTGCCGTAAATCCCAGCACTATTGTTCAAAGAAGTTGCAAAGGTATCATCATGAATTTAATTAAATTCGAATGTAATGCAATGACTTCATAGTTAATCCTTAGTATCATTGCACACACCCTGCATTTAGTTGAAAATTTGAAAGCACTTTATCTCTGACTTAATTTGAACAAACGGCGCTACATGAAGCAACCTCTCCTAGTTTGGGACTGCGTTTGGCTCATGTTACCTTCTGTTGCCATTTGTTAAAACGAACTTATCTTTGATTCGGATTAGCCACGCGACGTTTTCTATTGCCCTTTGTGATCCCACTTGAATTTAATATTTGTTTATACGATACTTAAACCGAAATTCCCTTTCTTCAATTTTCATTTATATTCAACTTTATAATCGCCATTTACGTACCTAACTTTACTATCGAAGAAATAAGTTAGTATTATGATTCATAGTCTTTAAAATTCAGTTAAATTCATTGTGTAAAACCAAAAACTTTGGTAAAGTGAATTTTTTACCTATTTTATTCGAAAGAAACTGGCAAAAATATGTAAATTCATGCCAGATAATGTTATATATACAATGAATATACCCAAAACGCGGTATAATTTCGAATTCAAATTTGCATAATATCAGATATAAAAACAAATCTGTATTCATCCTTTCCTGCAGTTTTACTTGTGCTTTATTATATCTTATCCCTTCCTATTCGCTGACCCATTTCCATCATCCGTGTAAATCTTAAACTTCCCGAAGATTTTAATTAAATTTCTTTATCATCTTAATTACCGGAATCAATCAATTTGTTTTTGTTTTTATTTTATCCTAGCTAAGGAAAGTTTCACAGCCTCGTTGTTAAGAAAATAAAACAAAGATTTCGGAATCTCAAAAATATATAAGAACCAGCATAAATCCCCCTTGATAAACACATCTTAATTTTTTTAAATGAGCAAAATAAGTCTAGCGATTAATTTTAGGTCAGTCCGGAAGGGTCCCTACGGCAAAGGGATAAAATTGTATAGCCCTTTTTAATTAAATTCTCGATTACTTTACCTCTTGAATAAAAAATATTATGTATTATGAATAAATGACTTAAAATGTTCTAACATTGTTTATTTCTTTTTATTTTCAGGTAAGTTCGAAGTCACTAAGCTGAGACAATTTGTAACAAATCTAAAAAACGAGTGGGTGAGATAAATTCCTTAAAGCCGTACTTAAGGAGAAGGTAAAATGAAAACCATCGACGGACATTTTATAATGATTGATTTTGGGCACATTCTTTTCATGGTTTTTCAACCGTATAGAGCTCCATATTTGAAGAGGAGAGTAACACAATATTCCCTTCGGCCATCAATCAACATTTTGGCAAATAAATTTGTGCTACCCCCGGAGGATAAGAAGGGCAACATACTTGATAACACATGGAACGATGGTTTTTACTTCCTAAATAAGAATTTTTCGAATGTCAGCCGAAAAGCAGACAATTTGCGCATGGGAAAAAACCGCCTTTTCAGATAGCTTTATACATACACCTTCCGTTTGGTTTCTTTTTCTTCTCCTTTTTTTAAGGGAAATAGTTCAATAACAATCGCATCACGTTCCTTTTGATCAATCAAACGCCCGTGCTCCTTTTTATTAAAAGAATTCAATATACTCTTCCATTTTTCAAAGAAGAAAAGGGTATGAAATTTTTTTGGGACAAATGTTTTTTTTTTTTTTTTTTTTGATGAGGAATGGAATGTGTGTTAATCATATTCCACATAAGTAATTCAATAAATAAAGAAGTTGCTATTTTTTATTTCCAAACTACACTTTTTGCAACCAAACACCGGTGAAAGAAATTTGAACTTACGATAAAATTTTTTGTTTGTACTGAAAAAAAGATGTTCCAAAGAAAATGTCATGTTCTCACATTACATCGCTTGTACGTAATGCAGCATTTTCGTAAATATCTCCCTCAATTACCATTTAAAATAATGTTTACAGCACAGCCTCAAAATATACAAATTAAATCGTTCCTCCATCCCAAGTGTTAAGCAGATGGAATAAATTGCTAAAAACATCGTTATCAGACTCAAGTACCCCTCCGCGAAACCCAAGTTCATTTCAAATGCAATTATACATCAGAGGAATTTGTGTTAAGGGCGGCATTTCCCACCAAAATCTTAATCTAGCTTTTAGAAGCTGCTAACGTCGAGTGCTGGCGTAACAGCGTTTCCGTAATCTGAATAAATTTCTTTTTAGCTAAAACAAATTGAATTCTCTGGCAGAAATGCAGCCCTTAAAATTCAAATTGGATTCGTTTTCGTGATTCTTGAAGGAGGTGATCGACGCTATAAGAAAATCTTTAGTGTGGTGTAAAATACAGAATCAAATTCCTTCTCAGAAAAACTTCTTTTACGGTAACGGATGGTCGGATCAAAAACCTCAAGAGTAAAAGATTAATTGCTTTTGTCCCTATTAATTTCGCAATATTTCTTATGACGGGCAAGAAATTCTTAAGGTATTGTCAGGAATATACCCATATTTTTTAGACAGCACTGCTATCACCTGGCGTGACAAGCCCGGGAACGATTCTTAAATTAGTTTTTGCGGAAATTTGAAACGCTGTTACCCAGAAATTTCTAATTAATAATCGCTAATTGCAATTGTGTCTTACCGTGATTAATGTACCAAAGGAAATTGTGAAATTTGGTATGTGAAAATAGTTTTACACAGCATTCTGCTTACATCTGGTACTTGTTATTATCTAGTATAAATTACTATAGTCATAAATCAGAGTAACACAATGAATAAGAGCTTACAATAGAGCTAATTGGGCAATCCTCACGAGCCATTAACATAATCAGAGGATTTCTGGTCTTTCATTACTCTGATATGTATGCATCCCACACTTGGGTGAATCCAGCCGTAAGAGGAACCCATCATCTGTTGCTCCCGATAATCACATGATACAAAACTATCCCCTTTCTCACCGGGAAGACCATTATTAATGCAAAATACCCTTGGGGCACCGCACGCAACCTCCTCGTCTCTGAACGTGCAGAATCAGATTTTACATGGCGTTCAAGATTTCACTACTTTGTGAATAATTGACATAATTGGATGCCAAGGGAGTGCACGCCCTTGCGGGGTTTGGCAGGTGGGCTAGGGATCTTGTCAATTCCCATCCACCGCAATACGCCACATTAGATCCGATTTCATTTCATGAAAATTTCATAGACTGCCTTACAATTAGTACGCCAGAAACCCACTCGTTGGAACCTTTTCGAACCACTCAATTGTGGTTACTTTAGAGCATTTTAACATACATAATTTTGGGTGCGGTTACACCGTTACTAAGGAACTTAAGCAGTATTCAAAACATTTCTGTAAATGAAAGGAACAATTTTGAAACCATTATTGGTATGAGTGACACAGGCTTTGGCCGATTAACAGAAAGACACTAACTTCTTGTTCCCATGGACCTGTATTTAACTTTACAAAACCGATGTAGGTACTTTCATTAAATAGTTGTGCGTGAATTTAAAAAACCGATGTCATTTCATTCAATAGTTCCGTGTAAATTTACAAAGCAATTCAATTTCATTAACAAAACCCTAAAAAATCATTGATCTTGTTTAACTTGAACATTGTTTATTACGGTGCTATTTACCCGCCGCAAAAATTATAATAACAGATATCTATATTTCATTCATTACTCTAATTAGCTTATTAATTACGAATCAATCTTCGTTTCATTTATTAATTCAAATCGGACCTCTGTTTCTTTAAATAAAATTTATTATTTTAATGATATAAAAATTCATATATGTAGATATATTTACAAATCAATGGGTAGAAGAAAAGAAATTCTGAATTTTACTAATTATATAAAACATATTATTTTAATGATATAAAATTTCATATAGAAATTTACAAATATGTAATTGGGAAGAGGTAAAAATATTCTGAAAATCTATTATATTTGATATGCACCAATTCCACATAATTAAATTTGCAGTGTTGCATCAATATCAAATTAATAAGGATAAATTTGCTTCATAACACAGGTATCACATATCAAATAAATTGATTGCATTGGAATACTTAAAAGCATTTCCGAAAGCCAACAAAGACTATTTAATTAACTCAAAGAAGTCTAACAATTTCATTAATTAATTACCTTTGTTCCCTCAAGCTATCATAGGAAATATATCCACTTAATTGCTGTAGTTAGAGCATTCTGGTCACATTAGTGTAAGCCCAGCAGAAGTTTAGATTCAATCAAACAGTCTAAGAGGGCCCTAAATTAGAAGCCATTTGCGAAATTTAAACGCAAATAAATGCTCCTAATTATGTTTAATTAAGTGTTTATTTTACGTAGCAGCATGCTTTGAGAAGAGAAACAATTAAGTAATGGGAACATCTTTACTAAACACATGGTTCGGAACCTTCACAGAAGTACGATTTGATATAAAAGAGGAGATTATCCCTTTCTATTATCTTCTTTGAAGTGTTTCACAAAGAAGCCCACACATTTTGTAGTGTGCATTTTTCTTACTAACATAGGATACTTTCTAGTGGAAAAGCAACAAAATGAAGACTTAGGATCTTCCAACTAATTTAATTACAACGGTTCGTCTCTCATTTACCTTTTTCATATGTTTGAAGTAGTTATGCTTTAGATGTTTGAGAAGTGATTTGAAAGAACGCTTAATAAACATAACTTATAAACGCATTACATAATCATCTCTTTATGTATGGAGTCTATGAATTTTTAAATCCTTCATATAGACTTTCATGAACACGAAGCATAAAAAATTTGATTGGACCAATAGTTATTGAGCTCTGTTTGTTTTGTTTCTTAAATAGAGTCAGGCACAGGGTATTTTTTCCTTTTTTTTTTTTATTTATGCTTTTGGTTCTATTTTTAAAAAATAATATTATTATATTATATTAGCATTTGTTGCTTACTTTTCTTCTAGGCCTAGTTAATATTTATTATTTTACAATAACGATTTATTTTTGGATTAGCGTTTCTGCCCGCTGTTGTAAGTTATTTACTGATTTCCCACAAGAATCCCTTTCGCCGCAAGCTGTATAATTTTATAAGAAATTAACTCAGAAACCTATGTAAACGTCTACATCTACATATCTTGTTCGAACATTATCAAATCTATTTAATTTGCGGTTATTGTATTCAGAATATCAAATTAGGTATCATCTAATTATGAGACATTTTCAACGAAAATTAGTATGTGTTATATTATACACAAGTAAAAATATGAAAATGAAAATTTCTTCACAATATTTATTCGACTCAAACGAAAATAAACACAATGTAAATTTATTTAAAATTTAAAATTAAATTTTCACCTGCAGGCACTAACATGCATGTTGGTAAGCATCGCAAACATTAGTGATTTTTAAATATTTAGGCTTCAATTAGTCCACAAGAAGATTAAGTCAAACTCTTGTTACTAATTACTGCTCCCTCCTATCCAAGATTATTTATAAGCAACCTTGGAAATTATCTTCTACAGCGTTAGCTCCCTTAATGTTCCTCTTAAGCTTTTCATGAATAATAAATCAGAAAACAAAATTAGATAACTCAGAAATTTAGGAAGTAGCCGAAGGAAAAGCAGGGAAATGAAGGTTAACACAAGTTTTTAAAGAATATTACAAAAACCAGTTTGATTGATTAAACCTATATAAAAGGAGAAATTTAACTAAGTATACTATTTTCCAGAAAATGTATGTCTGATTTTTGTATTATACGTACATATGTATTATATGTACTATATGATTCAACTTTTTGTTCGTAACATGTTGCATCATTTGATTTTATTCTCACAATTAGCAAAGCTAAATTCTAGGATCCATTAAATAAGAATACGATGTGTTTATGGCTTAAACATTTAAATTTATTTGAAAAATAATTTCGTAAGAAAAGAAGAAGCTGGAGAAAAAAGATTCCAAACGCAAACATTCTTTACAAGTATTTTATGTGGCTTCTTTTTGCGCGAATGACCTCCTAGCATTAACAATTAAATTTTTGCATCTGGCAGCTGAAATTTAAGTTTCACCCTGTTTTGTTGTGTCGCTATTTCTATCTTTAATTCAAACCAAAGGTGTTCAATTGGATTGAAATCGAGAGTCTATGGAACACAAATTCGTGCGTTTCGAAGTCAATCAATGGTCCTGCAGGTTTTGTGACTTGGGTAATTATCCGGCTGGAAAATAACGTCCGACACATTTTTAAGGTCGGTTGGACGTGACAATTCTGAAAAGGCTCACACTTTTTTTCCGACTCACATCGATTAATTTTAGTTTCATCCGACCAAAAGTTCAATACCTTTTCATGGTCGTGCCATATTAATTTAATATCTCTACATATTTAAATTTGTTTAAATTAGAGGTTCCATGCCTTATGAATCGAGTTAAACCTAATTTTATTTCTGTCCTATATTTGTCCAGAGGAATATTAAAGAGTCACTACATATATAATTTATGTTTGATGTCAAAGTAAATTTTTTTTATATTTACTTCTGAAACAAGCTTGCATATTATTTCACTGCTCTTTTGTTGTGCAGTTTTTAACTAATTAACATTCGGCACATGATCCGAAAAATGTTGAACAAACTAATTGGCAAAAATTGTGCACATTCAAACAGCGAAGGTAAAATTTAAATTAAATGTAATTAATTACGGACTGTGCTCAACGAAAAGGACAATTAAACTGTTTATTATTCAGAATGAAGTTGTGAAAATGTAAAATTTTTATAATGAGTTTTTAACAATACTCAAGCAGATGCTTATTATTTTCATAATCAGAATTAAATGAGAATAGGGTTACACTTGTTTTAAAAACCTTGAAAATACGTATTTGTAAACCAAAAACAGATACTTTTAAAAATTTGAACACTGAAACTAAACACAAAACTCATATGTATATCTCAGTCATGTTGTTAACATTTTTAGAAAACAAATGTAGGATTTTTTTTAAAGCATAATAATTCATATTTAGAATTCCAAAGATATTTGATTAATCCTTTCCTTAAAATTTGTTTTGAACTTTTCAATAGAAAAGTAAGTTAGCCAATCTTACAATTTTGCAAATTTGGACTTTATACGGTCCCTTAAAAATACTTCCTCAAAGACATAAACCAGACTTTCCCTTAAATGCACCCTTTGAAAATATTTCCCATTATTATATTTATTTAATTACATTTATAATGTTCGTAAAAGGAAATTAAAAACAATTATTGCACAACTTAAAAGTTATATTTACAATTTGGGTTAAAATGATGTCATAAAATATTGACTCGTTATCCCACGATACCCAAACATTTTCTTTACACATGTGTTTACTTTATACCTCGACAAGGTAAACACAGATGTCTAAATTAATGAGCTAACTCAACGCGAATTAATTAACTAGACAAAAGTTTACAAAGCCTCTGGAGGAACATTGACTTCGTCTAAATTAAGTCGCATCGCTGTGCTATTTTATGGATGTTTCACATCCTTGGCGTTATGATGTTCAAGTTTTAATTGAGGACAGGTGGATTTTATGGTTAAGGGGTAAAGGAGATTTGAATACGACCGCACCATGTAAGCCAAGAATATTTTACTTAAATTGATTAAATATGTTCTTTTAGTATAACGTGCATTTTTGGTACATTAATTAGAGAGAGGAAATTTTAGAGATTTCCAACTATTTAAAATTATAAAGGTAATTTACCAGCGTAAGTATGCCTTCACACAGAGGATGCTTGGCGGTCGTTTGCAACAATGGTGCATATTAGGGGAAATTTTAACTCCCGGAAGGACGACTGAACTTAATTATTCGGCGAGGGAAATTGCAAACCATTGCGGCCACATTGGATGATGCTTCCCACGAAATTTCTACTACGTCACTTGGTTTCAATGACTTAGCAATTTCTCTGTGAATTTTCTTAGTTTCTTTGCCAAGAGCCACAGAAATTTCATGATAAAATTTAGCAATTGAGAACTCCTAACAAAGTTATAAATTAATTTTCCGTAGGGGGTAATTTGCCGGAAGATACCAAAAGCTCTTAAGATGCCAAGTAAATACTCACACAATATAAAGTTATGAAACCTCTCTGAACTCCTTCTTAAGACGTACTACCTATATTTTCTCGAACTGTTTCATTTTACGGAAGTAAAAGTGGAAACACCCAAGACCCCTCGCAAAAAGTTTTCCACTTCTTAAATTGTAGTTTTAGTTTTAATTTTATTTATACGTACTGGGACATGCATTGCCTAGTAATAAAAATGACAATTATAAAATCGTTTACTTTTGGCTCATTCCTAGTCATGAAATGTTGTTATGATAGACAAGCATTTCTCAGTTTAATTAGTTGGGACAAAAATTGCTTTCCGCTTATTTTAAAGAGAGGTCCTTTCCAAATACTGTGGGCTTTCTGTGTGGTTAGCTCACTGGCCCATGAGTTAGTTTTCTACAACCGGGCGGCGGTGCTCGCAATTCATTCAAACTTAAATTTATTGAGATATTGCACAGGCAGCAAAGGTCCTACTAGAGTTATTGAGCCCGTTCAGCGTAAATACCATACATACATACTCGCAAACATTTTGGACAACAAACCCTGAACGTTGGTTCTGTGCAAATTTAGGAAAAAAGAGGAAAGGACAAATTTTGGCCAGAAAATCTGTCTTTGTAATAATGCCTTTAGTTAGTAAGCATTGTTTTGGGAAGTTTTACGAGATTTCCTATAGTTTTAAAATTAATTTTCCTCAGCACAGTGCAAAATTTCATTGTTAGTTGAGTAGAATAGAGTTATACATATGTACATATAACATCGTTATTCCTTCCTATCCGCCGTTAAATAATCTATGTATGGTTTCTAGCACACCATGAATACAGAATTTTTTCCTAAACCTTCAACATTTCAGCCAGAATCATTTTCTTTCTGTAGGTACATTTTTCACCAATTCATTTATATGTAATTACAAAATTTTTACAAAATACTATTATACATATGGTAAAATTGTTTTTCAAAAGGTCATAAAATTTTACATTTTGAAAATTTACTCAAGAGACTATAAGTTGATGCTACAAGAATCCTTTGTAACTTTACAAAACCAAGAACCCTAATAAATAATGTGCAATGGATATTTTATTTATTCAAGGCTTCATCTCAGTCATTATTGAGGATGTACCCTCGAGTTGTGTTTAAAAAGAGGACAATCTTCTAAAGAATAAATTCAACGGTCATTTCTTATACAAGTTCCAAATATGGATCACGCATTTATTTAAAAGCGAAACATTACATAGAGTTGTTGCGTGAGTCTCGGAAAGAAGAAGTCTTTATAAATAATTGTATATTCTCTGATATGTTCACACACATGATAAAATACTCCTATTCTAAAATGCCAGTCCTTTCAGCATCACTTCAAATACAAAATTTACTTGTTATTAATGTCTTCTAAATAAGCCAACAAGCGCAATAATTGAATTTAACGCTATAAAGAGCATAATGCTGACAAAATAGCTTCAAGGGTTTCAGCAACATTTCCATTTCCAGGAACCCTTTTTATATGAATTTTCTTTTGGTTATTTCCCTCTTGGATATCCTCTTCCATCCGGAAAAGCCATATACAGTCCTTAAAAGCACTCTCGTTTGTCTTTTAACAAGTACCAGGAAGTTTCGACATAAGACTTTTATAACATTGCGGAACCAAAAACTTTTAATTTAATTCCATGTTTAAATATTCCAGAAAGTTTAATTTTACTTGTTTTTGACGGTACATAAAAAGTTGTAACTCATATTAACCAGCTTACGTTACTGGTTTTAAAAGGAAACAAACAGTGGTTTACCTTAAAGATTTAAAAGGAATTACCGCTGTATCTGAAGTGGAAACATTTGAAAACCACCATCAGGTTAAATACGGGCCTGAAACTAGTTTTCCTCGAAACCAAACCACAGGATGCATAAAAAGGATTCGTCTATAGGTGAAACTACCTTTCAAACTCCTCGTCAGATTTTGTTAAATTGCATGAAGTCCTGCGATGAGAAACGCGTCCAATCGACGGAAAAAAGTCTTCATACGCTTGGCATTCATCGAGTAACCCTTCGATCAAAAGCGGATGTCGTTCTCGAGACCGGACGAATGGGTTAAATGGGCCCATTTGGGTTTCGTCGTGCTTCAACCCTTCACTTCCTACCGCCGCACGTAATGTCTCCTGCAGGAGGGTTTGCGGAATGGCGAGTTCTAAAAACAAACGACTTGGGAAAATGGTTTAAAATAGCCGAGTCACCTCGTTACCCGCCCCTTACCCAAGTTGATTTGTGAGACCAACCCGATCCATTGATCTACATATCTATATTTCCATCTATCTATCAATTAGCCCACGGTCTGTTCTATCTCGCGAGAAGGAATTCATAAACTTTGGTATTTTGCCAGTATAAGCGCCTAGCTCCCAAGGGAGCAAAAACCGCCCAAAACTGGAAGCATGTTGATGTTACACTAGAAATTGATAGTAGATAGCATCACCCAAAAAAGAAATGAAAAGCTGCTGGGAGGTGATTTTTGGAAGGGACTTGCTATAGAGCGACAGGATGAGTGAGGAATGTCCTCTACCCAAAAGGGAAGAAGTGACAACTTTTCCTGTTCTCTATTCTGTAACTTTTATGTAACTACAGCGGTATTCTCAACTATATTCCCGGACAAAAACGGAGAAGAAAAAAAACTTAGCAAACTTCCTTACTCACGTAAGACGTAAAAAATTTATGGGAAAGAAAGGAAATGCCCGTGAACAAAGGCTGCGGGTTTTGGCGAGACGCCATACAGTCGTGGACCGGAAGGGCGCGGTATGAAGAATTCCCGCTTCCGGCGAGGACAAAATTTGTGTTACCTTCCATTCAATTAACTTCGGACGTAGTGAACAGCTCCTACTTGAACATAATCGGGGAAGGGTAACAATTCTTCCGGTGATGGTTGTATCGCTTCCCCATGACTACCTAAATCGCGCCCGCAACCCACAAACCATAGAACATAAATCTTGGGCAGATGTCTCCTCCCTGCGAAGATCTCGTCTGAAGCAAGTTATAGTATAACAAAAGGGAAATTTTTATTCTTTGCAGGCCCTTTTGCACACGCATGACGTCGTTGCAAGGGAAGTTTACGGTGAGGAGGCCCTGAGGGTGACACCGCCGCCCATAGCGCCTTACTTAAACGGAGACGACATCGACAGCGCGGATAGTGGCGAACTCCAGCATGTGACCAGAGTGCGGCTGGTACAGTTCCAGAAAAATACTGACGAACCGATGGTAAGTGTCTCACTAATGGCCCCATTATGGTCCCATCTCGCACGCTGTTGCTGCGATCCCAAGGCAACATATGTGAATGTGCGGATACAGGGCAAGGACGTTTTCGAGAAGTCCTTAAAATAATGGCGTGCTGCGAGACTCTTAAAGACTCACTCTAAAATTTCTTTTCCTTTGTCTCCTCTGCAGGGTATTACGCTTAAAATGACTGAAGATGGACGATGCATCGTAGCTAGGATAATGCATGGCGGAATGATTCATCGGCAGGCAACTTTGCATGTCGGTGATGAAATCAGGGAAATAAATGGACAACCAGTGCAGCATCAGTCTGTTAGTCAGTTACAACGAATGTTGGTAAGATCAAAAGAAAATCATTAACTCTGTACCTCCTACTCTCCTTACTTTCCTTTTATCTACTATCCTTATATGAATTCACACAAAATAAAAACATTTGAAAATGAATAAAATTTGTGTGAAAAGCACAAAACTTTTTAAAGGAATTATATCCTGAAATGTGATCCACGTGAAAGAATATTTCACTTCGAGTGAATATATGTACATATGTATATTCTGCAATTCACATAAATTGATAAATCGAAAAACAGTGTTTCTGATACAACTATGATTACAGTGACGGGCAAAACTGAACCTATTAACTATAATAACAAATATCATTAAAATGGTTACGTTATATTGTAGAGGGTAAAATTTTCTATAGAAACACCCCTATACCTACATTTTGAAATGAGATTGATCTTTTTTGAGTTGTTTATATATATTTCATCATAAATAATAATATATTTATATAACTCGAAAATGTTTAATCTCGAAAGTACGTCAGAACATTTGCCTACGTGAGATTGTTAGCAGAAAAAAATTATAATTTTCGAGCTGCAATTTTTTTTCAATATATTTTGTACAATATATTAAGATCTATTTCTGTAAAAAAAAAATCGCGAGGATAAAAGTAATGAAATTTCATAATTTTTTTCATAAATTACCTAAAAATAATCAACGGACGTCAAAATGTAGAACGCCTATACGAACAAATTTAACCATTTGGAATATTTCTCCAATTTTGGGTATTTAAATGTGTTATGTTGTTGTATGAAAATAGTTTCTTGGAATATTTATTTATAATTTAAAATGTCGAGTCAAAGCACTTCAAGCGTGGAAGACAAATAATATCATTACAACTTTTAAAATTTAGGCACAAACCAAATCCCTTAGAAAGGGCTAATGAACTCACTTTTTAGCCAAAAACTAATCAAACAAACCCATGATAGACCCAGAACCCTACTCAGCATCCTCTTTTATTACTCGTATCCCTGAAAAATGGGCTTAGTAAACCGATTAAAAGTTAAATACTTTTTTAACATTTCAACTCCAGAATATATCGCCTTTAATGAAACTGCTTTAACTTTTGTAAATTACTCACGCAGACCGTAAAATTTATATCTTAACTTTCTATGCTTTTAATAAATGTTATACGCTAATAACAACTTAAGTAAATTGACATCATTCTCTTCAAGTAGATTGTAAAATATCCCTTATCCAAACTTAATTAACTTTAACTTTGCAAACAAAGGATTTCAAATCTATGAAAAACGTAAAATTTCTAGAACAGCCGTAAACATAATCACATCCCAATTTAATGAGCTTCCACTTTAAGACAACCTTAATAAACCTAGAGTTTTCCTCCTGGGTCCATTCACCACCTAATTTCTTCCCTCCTTCCAACAGAATCAAAAGTTTCTACCTGAAATTCGCCAATGAACATCATTAACAAAATGCTTTTCTCCTTTGCAGCGTGAAGCCCGGGGTTCGGTTACCTTTAAAATAGTTCCTTCGTACAGAAGTGCTCCGCCACCTTGCGAGGTAAATATAATTAAAGCAATAAATTGAATAAGTTTTAGCTTATCGCTGCATGCTTTCTGTGTCTTTGTTTGTTTGTGTGCTTGTTTCCTCATGATGCTCAGATAATAAAGCACCTCCGGCGAACATCAATTTTCTTCGTTGGCCTAGACTCAAGCTCTAGACTATTCCAATTCCCTTGGTCAAGCGTCGAAGTCAGTAACCAATGGATGTCTCTGGTATTCCTCCGTAATCCATATCGTCTGCGGCTAGAAGTTATTGAGCAATTTCTCTCAAAGGATTCCCCAAGAAAGTTGTAGACCTGTGCATAGAAATAGTTTTTGTAAGAGACAAGCAAGGTGCAGTTTCCTAATCAGCTTTCCTCCCACCAGAAAGACCTATATTTATGTTTGGTCTTCTATTTATAACTTCACCAAATGAAGGCAAATAAACTGACCGCACTAAAACGTCCTCCAATCCATCAAATTAAAAAGTTTGCCAACAGTCTGGACATTCTAGTTTGCCGCAGATTGCAGATTGCGGAAAGTTAGAAACTTTCAATCGAATTAACTTGGTGAGGTGTTCTGAGTAGCTTTCTTTTTTTTTTTTCGGAGGTAAGGAAAGTTTCAAGAACGTAACAATTTTTTTTAATTATTAGGGAAAGTTGAAAAAACCCACAATCACTTTATTTCGCTTTCTTGCGCCAAAGTTTTGCTTTTTAAAATGTCTAATTCAAAAGTTTATAATTTATCATCATCAATGCAGCTAACTAGCCTCTCTTCTTTAGTTTTTTACATTCTTCATTACTTTTCGAATTCTTAAAATAGAATGTTCATACTGTTCTCTTCAATACCGGCTTTCCGAAATACAGTATCAAAATGACATAAGAAGAGAACTAACTACCTTAGCAGCTAATAAAAAACGACGTTATAAAATTAAAATATTATTTTCGCTATTCTAAGTTCGTTTAATATAATTTTAATTTTGTTTCAAAAGCATATATATCCTCTTCACGTAAAAAATGAAATCTGGACTTTTAGTGAAAGACCAATTAAAAATAATTTTAAACCTGAAGTTTTTGCAAATTCTCTTACAGGTCAATAAAAGATATACTTTTATAGTTAAGTGGCACATGTTTCGCGATAGTCGCTTAAAAGCCCCATTGCAGCAAAATATTTATTTTGATATTTGAGTTTCTCTTCAACGAATTTTTTTTAGCATTAATAAAAGTTTTCATACAGCCCCGAACTTTAAACGAATAGCGCTTCTGACTCACCGGGCAGAATAATCAATTTGAAAATATGAAAACTTTTCTCTGCAATTAAACTTAATGTTTGCTAAGTCTCATAAATGAATCGAATTTTTACCAGAATTATCAGAGGAAACATTTTGCAATATTCTAATGAATCGCATGTCCTTTTGATAACTTGTTAGTTTAGTTTTTTGGTAATTTTCGTTTTGGTATTTTGCAACATTTTCTAGTATATTTTTAATTGGAATTTTCATCAAAATCGTTTTTACCACTATATCATTTCATTCCTAAATAACACGCAGCTATTCAGGATTAGACCTGCTCCAGTTCTAGTAAGTATTTTTTAGTGTATCCGAACTTATTTTAAGACATCGAAACATATAAAGCAACTGCACTAAAGTAATTCCAGCAGTTATACACCTAAATTTTGTTGATATTATACATCTAATAGTTAAGAGTGTTTTGGGTTTAAATTTAAAATAGTTAACTGCTTGAAGCTTTTGAATAATTTAAAGTACATACATATATATTAAAGTAGCAATAAAGTTGTGTGATATTTTGAATTTCATTTTTATTGAAATAAAGTAAAATACATAAATCCTAATATTAAATATTATTATTCGCCAGTTAGCAAATGTAAAAATTGATTATCGGCTTTCAGAACATACATGTGTATACATATATGTAAAAATTTGAGCACATGTGTAGGTATATATCACAAAACATAAAAATTTTCATTATTATTTACTTCTTATTTATTTTGACGCTATAGTTCTATACCATAGAAATGTACAAGCATAAATTCACGTTTGTGCCAAAAAATGACAAATTGTTTCTGATTAAGATAGCAGCAAGAAAAAAAGTACTTAACCAAGAAGGAAAAATTTATAAAAATGTCGCCTGGTCGTTTATTTTACGGAAGTCATTATAAATTGTAATAAGGTCCATGATTGATGGCAAAGAAAATGACAATGGTACCGATGACGAAGATGACGATGATCTTTAAATGTCATTAGGAGCTGCCCTGTTATATCTTCAGAACTAATTTAGATGGCAGCTGTCCTTCTCTTTCAAGGAAAATATAAATTTCGTGTAAAATAAGGTCAAATTATTCAAGGCTAATCGATTTTGACTCTTCCAAATATATCTAGTCTTGCAAAACAAAAGAACATTAACAGTCCAAGTGATTCTAAGAAATAATATACATATGAACATTAAAATAAAGAATATATTAAATTTAAATTCAATGTGCATAATCAAGCAGCTTTTTTTTTGTTTTATACAATAATTTAAGAGAGTAAAACTGCATCCATGATTATGAAATGTTTATAAATATTATCGCGTCGTCGTTTACTGTAGTAGTTTTTCTCCAAAAACACTTCAGTACAAAAAAATATTTAAATACAATTTTGTAACAAATTCATGGCACCCATGATCAGTAAGCCAAAAGGACATGGAGACCAATCTGTTCAAATTTATAGGTCATGTACATGCAGTTTGTAATTGAAGGAAAAAATAAACAAGAAGGGAGAAAATAGCATCGTTATCAATTAAAATGATGAGCCTCATATGATTTAAACAATCTTCACACCAAGTAAATATGAGATGTACAAATTGGTTTTAAATGCCTGGCAGCAATTGAACTCTATACATTCCACGTCTGCATAATATGTAAAGTAGCGAAAGCGTAATTAATGGGAATCGATGTCCTGAACGACAAATCCACAGCTTCTGGGGCCAAGTGACACGCTTATTTTCATTAATCGATTTTCTGATTTTATGCCAATTTCACAGACCAGAGCACACCCACCCTAAAGCAATATATCGGAATTGGATTGATTTGTGTTTTGTCATTGTTAATTTAGTGAACGCCGAAGTTGAATTTGAAATATTATCCTAGGATACATACAACGCGTGTGATTGAAAATTAACAAATATTTTTTTTCTACACCAAAATTTCAGCTCTATCTAGTATAATTTCCGGAAATTTCAACATATGTATATTTTGGTGCATACTCTTTAAAGCACATATGTATAACGAATACTTTAAGAATATGTAATCAAAAATATCAGCTTTGTTTCAAGAAACAATTCCAATTGATATTTCTGCTATCTTTTATTCATGTCCACTGATGCTGAAAATATTCTTAGGTATTTCCCTCGTTTGAGTCAGAAAATAAATGGAACACCTTCTCGCTAAACACAGGAACACTCGAAAGCTTTCCACTGCATTTCCTTCCATCAAGGGACTTCTCTTACCATTATATATATGTGTATGTGTATGTTTCATTTAGACATAAAGTTAGAATATGTCCCTACAGGGATAAAATATGTATCTCGTAACATGAGAAATTTATTGTCCTTAAAATACGAGGAAATGTCGTTTGAAATCTGGTTTATAGAAATTTAAAATGAAGTTTATACCTATACCACTGCAAACGAGTTTAAAGACCTATTCTTCAATAACCAAATGAAGCACCTTTTACCTGGAATTTGAATGGATGCATTCCCTCATTCGACTTAGAGGAATTTGGAATGTAAAATGTTGCTATGATTATTAATATAGTATCCCAAATATTACGAGTATTACAAAGAAAAACTTGTAGTAACCAAATATTATTGCATATTTTTTTGAAACACTAAAATGCACAATTAAAGTTAATGACTTTCAACATTCCTTAGGAAAAGAAATTGTAACAATATTTACACAAGACAAATAATGCATGTCATCAACGAAATAACTTCAATGTTCTACTGTGTACTTACGCCATTAAATAGAATTACCCGAGTAATAGCCTTGTGATTTTAAATTATTATCTCTTTAAAATCAATTACTTTTTTATATAGGTATCCAAGTTGCATTGAAAAATTTGTGCTTGTAGAAAAAATTTGTCTGGTTACTGAAAAATTGCCCATATGGGTTGGAATTAGCTATTTATATTTTATATTTTTCAATTATATATTAGTACATTATTTTAAAACCAATATTGTCAACAATTTTAAACGATAGGTCCCAAACCTGCAAATATTCAACAATTAAAATTGATAACAAAAATTCTCCAAGAGAAGATACTTGACCATAGGGGTTTGCAAACATCAAACCTCATTTTGAGTTATTTACGACCTTTAAAGAACTATAATACTGTTCTCTCCCAAAATGTTATTTCAAATATTTAATTAGATAAAAACTGACCTCTTCATATGCGTAACTTTGTCCACATATAGTACATATGTATGTATGTATATCCACATATCCCCGTGGAACCGGAAACTAAACCAAATTAAACTAAAATTGGAATTTTAGAAATTCGTCCCACAAGCCTGTGTGTACTTCCCGGACCAAAATGACCTCGAGGGTTGAACACAGAATATAAAATTAATCATCTCAATCGCCGAACGTGCCGTGCCTAAAATTAAGTCGGTCTTTAGTTAAATTTAAAGGAGGTATGGGGTTCATGTACAACATTTAGTAAACAATTTATGTATATGTACATAGAGTGCTACTGACGAGCTTTATAGCAGGTCAAATTGTTAAGGGTCTAAGGAAAGCTGAAAATTTTAATTATAAGCAATAGAATGCTATTATTTATTGTTTCTCAAATTTTATTAAATGTCCCTTTTTTCTCCTGGTTGAACAGATTTTTGTGCGAGCCCAGTTCGACTATAATCCCCTGGACGACGAGCTTATACCCTGTGCTCAGGCTGGAATCGCTTTTCAGACCGGTGATATATTGCAGGTAAAAAATCTGAATAATTATTATCCAAAATGTTATTTAAAAGTTTTTTAAGTGATATAATTACGCTGTAAGGTTTTGCATATTTTAACAATTTTTTCCAAAGTAGGTATACCGAGTCAACCTCCTTACCTTCACGGAAAGATTTATGTCCTTTTTAATTTATTATGTTTTACATAAATATTGTTTTTCTTACCGTTTTCCCCTCTTTTCCAGATAATAAGTAAAGATGACCACCATTGGTGGCAGGCACGACACGATTCTGCTGGAGGATCTGCCGGACTAATCCCTTCTCCAGAGCTTCAGGAATGGCGAATCGCTTGCCAAACTATGGATAAAACGAAACAGGAACAAGGCAAGTATTTTAAGTTTTCTCAAAGAAACATAAACTCCTCTTTGTCCTCTGTATGGATTGTTATCTCATCATCATTCTTAATATTCATGGTCGCATTTAGTTTACCTTTCGAGTAGATGTTAGAGGATTTATCGTTTTTATCACTTTACTTAATGGAAAGCATGACTAGAACCCGATATCGATTGCTTTCCATAAGTAAACGTGACGTGTACATTACTTCCGCAATTTGTGATTTCCTTTCATAGTTGAAACAGATTTTAGTTTAACCCATTAATTGGGGTTGCCAAATAAATATCGATCTGTGGCACCTTTGGTCATCAATAATTATCATTTCTTATTTGCCACAACTGGGTATCAAAACATGTACCTACCTAAATATGTGTATTCTAATTTATTGCAACACACGACTCATTTTATAAAAAATTTATGCAGACGTAGATTTTTGTAATTAAACAAATAAACTTAAACGCATAGCTTTCCGAAAAGATCCGATTTAGGAACGTATGTAGTACAGGTATAAGTCTAAGTATACAAATCGGCTTTTATAGATAAACTAGCTGTATTACCCGGTCTCACCCACGATGACATTTTAAATCTCTGATCAAAGCAGACATATGAATGCGTTTACACTGTATGACTCGTCATTTTTGTTGTTTTTAACAATTCCCATTGTTTTTAATATTCGAAAGTAAAGAACAGTAGCCTATAACCTTCTCTATATTCTAATCTATCACTGTACCAAATTTCATCAAAATCGGTTTAATGGTTTAGGCGTGCATAGAAGTGAAAGCGTAGCAGACAGACAGACAGACA
Source organism: Machimus atricapillus (assembly GCA_933228815.1). Lineage (NCBI taxonomy): Eukaryota > Metazoa > Arthropoda > Insecta > Diptera > Asilidae > Machimus > Machimus atricapillus. Next base: position 27,082,950 of record OW121788.1, on the reverse strand, counting down.
AAAAGTATCTATGTCCTTCTCCTAGTTCTAATCTATCTTTGTACCAAATTTCATCAAAATCGGTTCAGAGGCTTAGCCGTGAAAGTGTAACAGACAGACAGACAGAGTTACTTTCGCATTTATATATTAAGTAGGGATTACACTGAACAATTTTTCATTAAAAGAAAAAATTAAACTCATAGTGTAACACGTCACTACAATTTCCTCCCATCGGACACCCCATTCCAACTTTATCCCCAGATCTACCAGTCCATACGAGCGGCTATAAAAGGCGCGTCGTCGCTGGAGCGAATTCATTCCTACGACCGCGCTCGATCAGTAAACTTGTGTTTTTCTCCCAAATAAATCCTACAATAGAATATTTTTTGTTGACGACTGTTGTTATTCGTGGAATAATTCTCTTTTATATCATTCAGTAAATCAGAATACAAGAAAAAATTGGAAAATATGTTACAATGTAAAAGGCAATCCTAATTAATAGCATATCAAAAATCATCAACCTTCACCCTTACTATTTCCTCTATACTTTTTTGTTGTTGTTATGTATAAGTGTTGACGTTGTTTTGTGTGTTGTGTGGCGGCATTCATATTCACTTATCAGGAGAGTCTGGACCAGGATGTTCAGCTCACGCTGACGGATGTGATGGATCAACAGGTACAGTCAATGGCTGCAAGAGACCAAAATCAAAATACCTTCATAATTTCCCAGAACTCGTTTTCTTTAGTCCATAAAATGAACGAACTAATATTGATTGCACTGAGAAGAATATGTTTTTTTTTCTATAGAAAGCTTCAATTTTTCGTCCCCACAATATAATAATAAAAAAATATATATATTTACAATTTCTCCGTACAATTAATTGATCAAAAAATAAGTTATATTTACGAAAATTACTTGATTCTGAAAAATAAAAGAATCGTTTCCATCACACCTAGTGGATATATTGGTTATTTTTTATTGAGTAGCTGCTTCACTATTTTTAAATTTTCTCCCTTTTCGTGTTGCTCTCGTTTTAATTTAATTAACAAAACTGCATATTTGTGCTGCCCCTTTTCGACCAGTTTAATGAATGCACTTTCACACGAGTTACTTATATAATAAAATGCTTCTTCCGTTTACTTGCCTGCTATCACTTCTGAAAATGAAAATGTTAATTATTTGTAAATTCTGTTTTTTTTTTTTGCTTTTTGCATGTTTTTGTAAATTACTTCCCCGCCTTCCCAAATATTAATAAAATTCGTATATAAAAGACCGAATACATGATTTTAATTTTGCTATTGGGTGCAATGTATTCAAATTCAACCAACGGATACGTACTTTATACATATCTGTTAAATGCAGTATTTTCATAAAATTAAAACTTGGACGCAGCTGGTTTGGAATTAAAATTGAGATTGGTGGACAAATTTTAATCACAGAATTTGTTGATGAATTAATGATACTTTTGCATCACGTCCACTGCTCTCTCGTAAATTATGTTTTTTTGTTTTTTAGAAAAAGGTATGAAAATTTTAGAAGGTTGTCCAGTCGTTTGAACACGAAAATATACGCTGAAAAGAGTCTAAAGGTGCAAAGAATTAATTTATCAAATTGCCTAGGCTCTGCCGGAACTGGGATATTTTTTGCGATGCGATAGGGCACTCGAGGATGGAATACAAAATGAGGAGTGCTTGTAAGAATAACTACACCAGCACCTTACGGAATTCTAGCTAGAGGTGGGGTCAAATTTAATCAAAAAATGGCATAGAGTTCAATTAAAATGCAAATTGAGATCCATACGTCTAGCGATTCGTCTTCCTGGAATAGACACCCTGCAAAATGGTTTCCAGCGTGACTAGCTAAACAAATTTTTTTCGCAGTCCGCACTGTTGCATGAAGCATTTTTCGAACTTCTACCTATTTCAGAACTGCGCCAAAGCAATTCATTCGCCATTGTTTTCCTGCTGAGTTCACTGCTCTGTTTTTAATATTGCTAAAATTGCACGTGCCGTGCACAGCGTGGCCCTTCCTGTTAGTAGCGGCTATAGCTGGCAAAATGGTGCCCGATGGCCAATGCATTTGTATTCGTATTAAGAGTTGAATAATAAAAAAGGCATATATGAAATTTAAAATTTTCTGGGTATTTGTTCAAACCTATTATATAGAAAACCCGTTTTGTTACGCTTCGTCAACTGGATCAATCTTTTCGATTTCCTCCCTAAACCAAAAATTAAAGAACATGCTCCGCATAAAACGGCAGAATGTGGGTGAGGTATAGGAAATAAACGATGCCCTCGGGATGATATGCTAAAGTTAGATTTTATTTGAATTATTCTCTGAATTTTGGAGAACCATGCATTTTAATGAATTTTCAAATGACATTATTTACCCAAAGCACGTTTATTAAAATACCTTTCGGAAATACACCGATTAATTATGTCTATTTATCAAAGGTTCTAACCGAAAAAAGTCGTCATTTATAAAATCACGGTAGATACATATTTCCAATTAAATTTATGTGGCGAAACTTTCCCGAACTTTACTCAGTTCGAAAATGAGCCATTTTCTGATATTATGGCCCAGGACTTTGTAATTTTTAATGGTAACTATGATACTGACTTAACAAATTTAAAAAAAAAAAAACGATTAATTGCTGGTGGTACGCACGCATCATAAATATCCGTTCTTAAGAAACTCTTTTATTTATGAAGACATTTTTTATAACTACCGCTTCAAGGAAAGTGAACTATCAATTTGGATGGTTATTTGAAAATTTATCCAAAATTTATTCCATCAATTTATAATTAATACCTGACTCGATGAGATTAAGATTAAATAAATTGGTTGATTTCATAATATTCATAAAATTTTTCACACAAGTGGATTTAATAAAGAAAATCAAATATAAAAATATGCTTGTATATTTATAAAATATTAAATCTTTACTCTTTCACAGCACATTCTCTTGAGAAAGCGTTCTCACGTTTTTATTGTTTACTCTATTTAGCTTTCTATTACTTAGAGACAAAAGTATAATTTTTTCTATCTGGATGATTCTCAAGAAGATATTTTTAATGTACCTATATCTAGAACTTCAAGTATTTACATAAAAAATAAATTTGTTCTACTTTGGGCCTCTTAAAAAACAGTCATGAATAATATTATTAGCAGATGTCTTCCTTTACAAAAAGGCAAATGCCCAGATCCCTCACGTCAAACGCTTCGCGACGAAAGTTTTCAAGACCGAATGTGACTACGCCAAAGACGATATATTTTATGTGCAATTTTACACTTGCTTTCTTTTATAACTTAACTACTTATACTTGCAGAGCAGCCCGTTCCGTAACCACTTAAAAGTTATCGTTTTTAAAAGTCTTCCTGGCAATCCACTGGGACCAAAAGGACGTCCGCAACTTCAACACTTTAGAAAAACTTCTTGAATCTTTTGATAACTTTCCTTACAACTTTCACACTTCGTTCACATTTAAACAGAATTCCCTCAAAATTTAAGATGACTTTCTCTGAAAAATAGAAACAATTTATTATTCTGAATTCCTACGCAGTTACACCTGCACTGATTTTCTATAGTTTGTTGATTCAAAACCAAAAATTATATATACCTACATACAAATTTGTACTTTGTTCTAATTTTAAGAAATGTTTATCACATTTTTTAAAATTAGAACAAAGTACAAATGCGGAAAAATGTAAATTTATCATTCAGCCTATTGTGGTATTGGTGTATGTAGGTACTTTTTGAAGCTAATTCCTTAACAAAATAAAAAATCGCCTTGAACTCAAGAAAAGAAATCCGATAATTCGACGAAATGTAACCAGCGTGTCCTTTGTTTACTTTTGTCAACTTACGACGAGTTTTCCCCTCGCAAGATGACTGACTTAGTAATCTGAGCCCGGCCATCCCTTAAATTCTGAACGAAAGGTACCTTATTTGTAGATTAAATTAGAATTTCCGGGATAATAACGAAGTTAGAATTCCTTAGAAAAGCTTTGAAAATTTGTACGTGATGACGGGGAATATCTACGTTGAAAAAACTCAGAACGAAGAAGCCATCATTTCTAGCGGAAACGAAATGGGAAATATTTGTCTTGAAAGTGTAAACGTTGTTTATTTTATTTTCTTCTTGGTTTACTTAAAAAATCCAAGAAATATAAAACACATACATGCATTATACATACTACATGTATATAGGTTTTAAATTTAATAAAGCTATTTATGGGGGAGTAATGATAACATGATACAAACATTAAATTTTAAAAATATGTATTTGTTAGAAAATATTTTCTCGCATTCAAACTTTTAAAAAATTGCATTTATATTACTATTGCAAACGATTTAAGTATATACAATACCTTTTAATTCCGATTTCACCAATATCTTATCAAACTAAATAATTTTTTCGGGACGTTGTAAAACAAACATTGCTGAATTCCTTTTTCTATTAACTATTCGCTTTATTATCCTGCAAGATATAGAGGTAAACACTTTTTATTAAATTATCTTCTGTGGATGTAATTTTGCATGAATGCCATTGTACATAAATATCCAAACAAAATACTTTCAATTTCTTTATATTAACCAACATTATAAAATAAATCGACATTTTATTCCGACTTTACTTATTTTAGTGAATTGCTCAATTTTTGGACGAAAGAAAAAGCAATGCCGCGACAAGTACTTGGCCAAACATAATGCTGTTTTCGATCAATTAGATTTGGTCACATACGAAGAGGTTGTTAAAGTGCCAGGTAAGAAATAATCTTATATTAATAATTAATAAAATTAATTTAATTTAAAATTTTTCTAAATTTAGTTGGCGATCCCAACTTTCGACGGAAAACTTTGGTGCTACTTGGTGCACATGGAGTTGGACGTCGTCATATCAAAAATACACTTATAGCTAAGTATCCAGATAAATATGCTTATCCAATACCGCGTAAGTTTTATATACCATTCAATCAGGGATTTATAAATAATTAATTAAAATGTTTATTATATAGACACAACGAGACCTCCCAGACCTGACGAAGAAAACGGTCGTAGTTATTATTTCGTCTCTCATGATGAAATGATGGCTGATATAGCTGCTAATGAGTATCTCGAATATGGTAAATTTATATAAAGTTTAAATCTATATAATAAATATACTTTTATCTTGAAGTCTAACAAAAAAAATCAAGGGCGATTTTGAATTGCGCATTTCTTTAGTATGTATCTCAATATTCTATGCCCGTAGAAAAAACATGATCCAGTTTTCATTCTAATTAAGCGGCTAAATTTAACGAATTAACTTAAACCATTTCTGTGAAAAAGGAAAAATAAAGTAAACCTCAGTTTAAACTCTCCATAAGAGTTAAGCTAAGTCTATGAACGAACATCAGGCATACGTCGTTTTCTTTAAAAGAAAAAATCTTATTAAGTCCTGTTTTAATTTAATGACCAATTTAAACACTTAGATGTATTTGTTTATTATACTTGTTGTAGGTACTCACGAGGACGCAATGTACGGAACAAAACTGGATACAATTCGTCGCATTCACGCTGACGGCAAAATGGCCATATTGGATGTTGAGCCACAGGCGCTAAAAATTTTGCGCACAGCTGAATTTACTCCATACGTTGTTTTTATAGCAGCCCCATCACTACAAAATATCGCAGATGTAAGAACAAATATTTGTAATTATATAATTCCAGAAAGAAATAATAAAATTTTTTTTCTTCCACAGTACGATGGAAGTTTAGAGCGTCTCGCTAAGGAATCAGAAATGTTACGCCAAGCGTATGGTCATTTCTTTGATTTAACAATTGTAAACAATGATATCGGCGAGACAATAGCAACATTGGAGTCTGCCATAGAAAAGGTTCACACAACACCACAGTGGGTTCCAGTGTCCTGGCTCTACTGACAAGATAGTGAACTCGAGTGTCCTGAATGTTTGGAGGGATGTGATTGTGATTGCGATTTAGACTCACACTGTGACCTTAAATAGAAGCAAAATCATCCAGGGTTTGGAACACAACTACTAAGCACGCATGAAGCAAGCACCACATTCGCTATTGGTCAAAAATCTGATCCAAGGAAACCTACACTTTTAGATAATTTTTGTTCAGTTGTCCGGGGGGAACGAGTGGTCAACTCCCCTGAATTCCATAGAGAAATTGTATTTTGTACTCAAGGAAAAGACCTGCTTCCGATGTATATTTGTAACGTTTAACGTATTTAGATATTTTGATAAGTTTAGAAGGTTTTACTTTTCTACAAAATTAGAGAGCGTAATAACTTAATCAAAGTACATCTGATAGGACTACACCGTAACGTAACGTAAAGTAATAGCAAAAAAGAAAAAAAAAGAAAAACATAGAGAATACTGATATTTTTTTTATGAATTTTAAAGTGCACTCAATAACGAATTTCTTCCATTGGGTTCTCTTTTGTACTTGTGCTCAGGAAACTCATTTAGACGACAACTCGGAGATCCGAAGATTCAGGGTATTGCACAAAATGCCTCTCCACGGACAGCGAAAAATGCTAGGGTTCTATATAAACTTCTATGCGTGTTTCTGTTCAGTTCTCTTCTGTTCCGCTCTGTTCTGTTGTTATTCCTTTTAAAGTTATAAGCGTTAGGTTAACCAGTAGGTGATTGCGAAGCAAGTATGATTATCAAAGCGGCAAAAGACATATATTACTTTAGTGGATATTATTCATGCAATTAAAAAACTAAATGAGCAAACGGACGCGTTTTATATTAATTCTCAGGGCTTTTATTTTGATGGTGCGTTTCGTTGGGCAAGTGTGCTGACTGCGTCCTTGATTCATCAAACTGAACCTCTGCAAAAATGTGCACTTTTTTTTTTTTAGAGAGATTTACTAAACAAAATTAATTTTTATCGAAAGGTTTCTTTCAAGTACAACCCTAAGTCAAGCAAGCCGAACTGCTGAAGCACAAATTACATTCGAACGTTAGAAGTCACTGTCTAGCTGATTCTGTCAATTGCTGACTTTTGGAAAACAGATTTATTCAACACAAACATATAATTAATATAAAATAATAAAATAAAACTAAAACAACTAGGACTCAAATTAAAATGTTGGCAAAAATGTTGTAAAATTAATGAGACACCAAAAAACACCCAGCGTTAGTTAATTAAAAAACTTTTGAACAAACGGTGCTAAGGTTTGAATTTTAAATGTGGTAATAAGCTTTGTAAACTCCAAGAAATTTATCAGTGCTGGCTGAATTTTTCATTTCAGATTGATTCAAAAGAAAGATTAAAGGTGGCCTTTGAAAATTTTGAAAATCATTGGTTGATTGCAGATGCATAACCTAATTTCTCTGAGCCCCTAACCGAAGCCTATTGTCACGTTATAGAATTTTCTGATATGCTGATATTTGCTCAAATGAGAGGTTATTGAAAAATACTCTTAATAAATAGTTATAAGAAATAGTAAAATTGTGCAAGAGTACTAGAAATTTTAATAACATCATTATTAAATCAATAAAAACTGGAGCATTACAGCAACCATTTTGAACAAAATCAATTGAAATGTGCGCAATCCTAATTTCCTCCATTTCGATATAAGCGCATAATGTATCATCAAAATACTCCGTGTTCACTCACTTTGATTTCCAAACAACATTTAGTTTAAAAAAAAAGGGGTTTGACAAACATAACTATCGCCAGCGTAAAAATAAAATATTTGTTCAAACTTTTGCAATTTTCATTCGAAACGCCCCTTTATCTCGAGAATAAAAGAAGCAATTATTAAATTTTAAAATTACCGCTGAAGCGATATAAAGCCATCATAGAGTAATATTGATTCCGTAAGAAAACAGAATAAAAATAAATAAACAAAAATCAAAATATTTTAAGATTGTTTCTGCTAAACAAAGTCAGACGTATCGTTTTAATGGAACAAACTCACAAAGTGGTCGAAAAATCCACTAAAACCAGCATTGCACACAGAAAAATTAAAAACTTGACTTAAGTAAATTAAAGCATAAAACCTAATAATAATTAATGAAAAATAAAGAATTTCAGTAGTGATTGTGCCTATGTTAATTGTTGACAAAGGCACGAGTGCCGCAAAAGTGCAGTTTCGGCAGCTTCTAAGTTTTTAAGACATTTTGAAACATAACACCAAAATAATCAGGTAACCAGTATTTAATTAGATATTGATCGCAGTGATATTGACATAAATTTAAAGAATTCTTAGTGGATATCATTATTTCACACACTCTCGACAATTAGCCAATTTATGAAAAGCAATCTAGTCTCAAGTCATTTCGATTAATTAGGCAAACATTATCTTCCGTTCTTATTTGATGTAGTGCAACTGTTGCTAGCAATCAGCAGGAAGCGAGTATCAATTTACGTGGCGTCGGCTAGAAACAATGAGCTTGCTTGACTCTATTTACGCAACCGAAATAGATTCAAGTAGAACGATAAACGTGTTAACTCTCACGATATAAAAGATGCAAAAGACAAGTCGACAACCAAAATTTCACAATCAACATTCACTTACCTACAAACTACACACAACACACAAAGCTTCCTTTAAAAATACGTAAAATTTTTAAGAGAAATGTTCGCACACAACTACAGTACATATATAGGAAATTCACTAGAAACCAAACTACGTAAAGCGTAAAAAATGTTAAATAGAAGATACTACACGTAAAACAATAAAGAAATCATATTATGAACTTGTATACAAATTAAAAATTAAACAATGCAAATAGCAAGTTATTCCGCAGAGTAAAGCGAAAACATAAAGAATTTAAGGCAAGACACACGATTAGTTCGGTATTCTGTTAAGACATTGATAGGCGAGATGAGGAGGCAACAACAAATGTTAACATTAATATTAATACTTAAGATAATAATTAATTTTTAAATAAAATGAATAAAAAATTCATTAAAAAAATATTACTGACAAAGATATATTTAAAATTTCATAATAAATAAGCAGACAAGTAAAGTAACTTGACGAACTGTTATTTAAAAAAAAAAAAAGATAATAAACAAAATCTAAAAATCCTTGGCTTCTTATTAAACAAAAGGGTCCTTGAGGCTCATCTAAATTCCCACGTTAAACTTTAATCAACCTTTAGAGCGGCCACTGCATGTTTTCCTTTCTGAATTAAATCCTCTATCCAATCTTTCCGCCTCCTTCATATTTAGAAAACTTAACCCAATATTAATGAAGTTCTTCGTGTCCCAACGCATAAATAAGAGGTAAATTAAAGGATTTAAATGGCCCCGCCCTCTTGCGTGCTCAATCTATATGCAAAGATTTTGTTTTTATTTCCTTAAATTATAAATTAAATATTTTCATTTTACTGCACCCCTCATCTCTCTGCACTTGCTTATCACATTTTTGTAAAAACCATTATTTGTATTGTCTATTTTTAATTTGTATTAATTTATATACATTATACATTTATATATTCATTATACATTTTTTAATTTAATATTAATTTTTTATATAAGTTATCAGTATTTTCGTTGTTTTTCTCTAATGTATGTATTATATTTATATCAAACGCTTTGCAAGTTGACCTTAATTAATAATTTTAATTATTCTAATTATAATTATATCATATCGCATCACTATTTGTGTTCTGCCTAATACACCAAAATTATACATAAAATAATTGGGATTACAATTAAAACTTTCAAAAGTTTTATTTAAATTTGTTCAATATTTCGAATCAACACGCAGATAACTGGAAGAATACACAGCATCATTAATTTATGCCAATTATCACTAAAATCAGAACAAAGGACAATGGGCAAAACACTATGGGAGTTGGGCCTGCTGACCAATACACATGAGATATTGTTTTTGTGATAGGTCATAACACACAACTAACGAGAAAAATATAAAAAAAAATTAAATTTACCGGGTTGTTGTACAGTCACGGCGAAAAGTTTTATTTATTTATGTTAAATATTTTGCAATTAATAATTGTTTTCAATACGAATGAAGGAATATTACCCTAAAATAGCACTGGAGCCACTCCCAAATGCTGTTGATTGCAATATTTGCAATTTAAAACGCCTCTTACGACATCCTTCCTTTTACGCATTTGTTTATTTTTCTTTACATTAGTCTATATCCAGAATAATAGAATCTAAAAATGCGGCTGGAGGGTTAAATCCTTCGTATCTAGCTAAGCCCATATACCAAACTACGGATAAAATGTGCGCACAGCTTCCCAGCGTACGACTTCCGGTCAAACAAGTACAATAATACATAATTAAATAAAACTTTTCGACGTAGCTGTACAAGAACCCGGTACATTTAATTTTTTTTATTATTTTTCTCGTTAGTTGTGTGTTATGACCTATCACAAAAATAATATCTCATGTGTATTGGTCATTAGGCCCAATTTGTCCATTGTCCTTTAAAATCAATTTTTTTAAACTAAAACCTCAGAACGATATTTCGAAAATTGATCAATATCTCCAGACATATGTAGGAGATACTTTAGAAGGTATTCCTTCGGGCATATGCAAACACGCAAATGAGAAACAATACCAGATTATCGGATATAGGATATAAAAACTGCTTAGAATTTGAATACTCATTTCCACTGATAATCTGTAATAGGTCTTTTCTCGCCAAATTTAACCCGTCTAATGTACGAACACATACATATATGCGGAAAGATAGTTTTTATAAATTTCATATATTCGCAACCTTAAATCTAAATTAAGGGTTACTTTCATTTCACATGTTTGCTGGGTCAACTGCAAAAAGTAATTATTTGCTCGAAAAGTAATATTTCAGCCAATTTTATAAAAAAGTTGAATGTTGTTTTGTTATTGGATGGAAAAAAAATTGCACTGTATTACTATCGAAACACGAACCCCTTCAGAATAGAAAAGCTTGAGAGCTATAAAAACCACCTTTTCAAAATAACTAAAAGGCCATTTTCACCAATTTCAAGTACTAGATCTTATAACATAAAATAATTATCAAAACCTACATAATATCCTCATTTCATGGTTTACGCAAAAGTCAAGTAACAAAACGAAAATTTATTTTAGAACCTGGAAAGCATTTTCTATTAAATATCTCTATTTTCTACACGTTGTAAAATTGCAGAAACCCTAAAACAAATCATTATTTAGGTTCTCCTATGTAGCTTAATTGTATGCAAATTTTCATATACCTAAGAATTATTCCATGCTATGTATTATCAGTGAAACCAAATGATTCGATGCTATTTTCATAACAAAATCACAAAGTTCTGTTTTTTTAAAAACACTTTTATGGAAGTTTCGAAAAACATGATGAAATGTATTTTTCACTCTATGCATTAAGTGATATTACCAATTAAGTGTGTTAGTTTTAGAAAACAAAAATATTATGTTCAACTAAGATAAGTGTGCTATATAAAAGTGTAATTTTTGCTTTCAGGATAAGTGTTACATAAAAATTTAGTGTTTCGTGCTGAAAATACAAAACACTTTAAGTTACTACGAAATCTTTGGCTTATCGGGTAAGTACAACTTAGCTTATCTTTTATTAGTGTTTCCCCATAGAAAAGCAGTAATGACTTAAAACTAACCGCAAAATCATTGCACAAAATCACACAAAGCGTATCACGTTATCTCCGTAAAGCAATGACATCATTCAAATTAAAGATATTGCAAACGTCGATAAAAGCGCGAGAAATAGTTACTTTTAATTTTAACAACTGCAAATGGAAGCAATTATACAAGCCTTTGTTATTTCATCTGTGATGCTAAAATGCATTTAATTTTCTAATATTTCTATGGTTAATTTCTCCTATACCTATACATATATGTAATGTATATACATATGTATACGTTTAATTTTTTATTTGCAACAATCATCTTCCACATTCGACCTTGGCTTTGTTATATAACAGCCCTGACAAAAAGTACGTTTTCTGTGAAAAGATTCTTATCGAAGACATTCAAGTAACAGCATTTTGAAAAGAACCTTCTTTTTTGCTTTTTATGCACGTAGGTATTTCAATTAATTAGCATATCGGAGAAGTAATACGCATAAAACCGGCTGAATTTTATCGATATTGGCGGAAGTCGAAAGTCGTATGTTCTTGACTTCTTGAGCTATTATAGTTAAAAGCTGGCTACTAATTTGTTCGTTTGCAAACCTTTTATCTCCGATTTAATTAGTTTGATGTTACTTAACGAATATTTGTCACGTAATACCTGTTCAGAATGCTGTCGTAAGTTTTCATGGAAAAATCAAGTTTCAGGATTGAAGAGAGCTATGTATACACTGAGATATTATAATTTAAAAATGTAGATAGTATGTTTAGACACATGTCGTCACCACATGTTCATGTATATTTTTAACTATTCTATATTATGTGTGCTTTTTGCTGATACTTTTAATGCAGGGTTCATTAATTTCTAATTATCTCACAACCCAGGGTTACGTGTTTATTTTCTGAATAATTAACAGAAATAATAGTCTCGCAGATTAGGAAATTATAAAAAAAAATACAGTTACTTTTAAAGGGTATAGAATAGAAACATGAGATTTACGATTACCCTGTCGAAAAAGAATAGTCATGGTCCATAGCTTGTACAATGATAGTGATTTTAAACAATTTCACGGTATATTCGCGGCTCTCTTCCTCACATTGCAATCGTGAATTCCTGGTTATTTCTGGTGCGATAATTGCGGACTCGTTCATAACCCTGGGAGCCTCCAATTAGCTCTTGCGTTTGAAGACAGGAATTTCTAAAGGTATGTTTCGGCGTGGTCGAACTGCCTTGAACTTAATGCCACAAATTACAAAGCAAAAACGCGGTGTTGCTGCTGATGATGGTATAGTTAATTTAAATTGCCCTGATTTCTTGAGACCCTACGAGGCGGCTGTTACAATTTGACCGCTTTGCATCCGCACCATGAGATGGCGGCGGCATTCTCACGTTAATTCCTGCGCAATGAGTCCGCCTTTGTTGGCCAATCAGCCCGATTTAAGTGCTGCCCTGATGATGCCCAAACAAAGAACCAGTTGGTGCGCCGCGACGCGATGTTCTTCGTTCTAAAGGTCCGCTTTAATCTGTGGTATCCGTAAATGGAGGGAACTGGTTTCGCAATTGACGGGCCTTATTACACCACTTCATGCACGGCTCGGGACAGACTTTTTTCGCTTTTTTCCTCCGCGGTAAGGGCGCTGGCCAATGAACTTTAATTTGAGTCATGAAATGCGAACGAGATCGGCAAAAAGGTAATCAACAAACAAAAAACCACACTTTATAATTAACCTCATGTACCCAAACACATGTATAGTAAAAGTTAAGTTGTACGTGTGTGTATTGATTATTATAAATGAGCGACGATCAATCGATTGATCTAACATTAAATATTTACAGTCAAATTACTATACTATGTAAGTACCTACACACGATGTTTTCAATAATTTTCAAGAAAACAATCCCTTTCTACTTTTGCCGATAAAAAAGTCATACATTACATTTTCAAAATTTGTTGTTATGGTCTTTAATATTTACATATACGACTCGGAAGGAAGGCCTTCTCTTCTTTCAAGTTGATTAAAAATCAGAAATTAAAAATTACTTGATTATCATTATAGATCGATCGAAAATAAAAATTACTTGATAAATCTTTATATTGAAATAAATCTATCATAAATAAAAACATTTACTATTCCATTTGTAATCAATATTTTACAAGCATTTTATATATCCCAAAGAAAACAGTTACTGCACTAAAAGAGCATTTCAATATAAAAACGATTAAAAGTCGTCAAGTCAAGCACTCAATCCTAATGAAAATTAAATGAGCATTGTCATAAAATCTTAAAATTAAATAAAGTAATCCGGCTTCCATGGTAACATTTCTAATAAGGATCACCTAGCATGATCTCGTCTTATGTATAGTTTGATTAGCCGATATCAACAGATTTATTTAAATTTTATAAGACGATTACTTGGTTCACTGAAAAGAACATCGCAAAAAATAACACGTGCTACAAAAAGATAAAAAAAATAACACACGTTCTTTTCTTTATATGCAAAAAAAAAAAAAGTAATAATAATTTCATGCCACCATGCTACCAAGAATTTCACATTGATGTGATTTTTGGGAATAAATCTTTTAGCTTGTTGCTAGCCTCCTCAATAACTTTCTGCTATCACTTATTGCCAATTCATCCATTGATTTTAAATTTCTCAATTAAAATTAATCATTCGATTTGTAATTCCCAATCCTGTACAACAAAAAATAAAAAATGCAAACTCGATCGCAAGCCCTCATTGAACTCTGTCCCGTTTCTAATAAAAAAAAATCAGCGGTCAATCTTACGTTGCGGGGCGCGCTTATCCGCTTAGTCTGCTTACTCCGCTTAATCCGCAATTAAATCATGTTTCGATTATTGACCTGACACCGAAAGAGAACCATTTAGGAGTTTACATAATGGCATCATTCGTAATTCGATCGTTTTTATAGTGCTGGCGAAACCCAGTTCCTTCCTACAAAACTTGAAACTGTTAACCTCAAGACTCAAGAGTTAGCCCACCCGAGGCAGAGGCAAGAAGTGCTCACATTGAATAACTTTTAGCCACTTGAGTGAGTCTGAGAGACTCTTCGAGCTCAAAGACAAGCGTCGATCGAGAGGATCGCGATTAATTCCCCTTCGGATCGCGTAATTCAGCGCTTATTCAGCGCGATGATATGAGTCCACGGTTTTAATGGTAAACTCGGCCGGCTGCATTATGTTGAAATGCACCCGATCGAAACGAGTATCTTACGCGATCACAACTCGAAACTCCAAACAAAATTTTTTCGACAGTCTCGCGACTGTTCCTGATCGAAGTAGTTGGCTGTCGCGACAGTGGCCCGATATAAAGTTTGCGTGGCGTACGACATTTAATTTATTTATTATAATTAGCCGCTCTTGTGCGTTTGCTACAAGAGTAAGCATAAAAGAAAAATTTTGCTTAGAGAAGTGTTCTAATTGTCGTTTTGCACCTGTGTTCCCCCCGGTGAATGTTAATTGATATCAGTTCGAGTCGGTTTTCAATTTCGGCGATTCCTTTTACGATTTCTGATATGAAATGCATGCCCAAGGTGGTTTAGTTAAATTCAAAACGTCCGACAAAAAATTTCTTAAGGTCTGAGCCAGTCGGTGAGGGAAATCCAGTTCACAGTGAATTGAAGTGTAATGCAGTGTCATAGCAACGAAGGCAATGAGGTGTTGTGCAATTAACTGCAAAATAGGAAAATAATCAACTATCGGCAAAAACAATTCGAGCAGAGGCCCAGTGTAGAGCAAACAGGCGCACGTATTTATCTAGAGTAAGTGACCTTTCACTTTCGCTTAATACGCCTCATAAATTTACTATTTTGTGATCTTGAAATTATTGAATTGATCTTAGTTAGTTAACCAAAACATACTCTATTTATTTAATTGAGTCATGTTCTAAGAAACCCTTTCTGTTTATGCTTAAAACTATTTTAAAGATCATGCAAGATATAAATTGTCAGGACCTTTTTATTATCTTTTGATTTATAATAGTTTATCTCAAAATGCATCGTGAACCATTAAAATGCAAATTGCGACTTACTCGTGTAATTACTATCGCAACCATTTAATAGCGAGTCATTGTTGGCAAATAGAAAATCATTGTCAATTTATACAATCACGAAGAGGCGACACGACCTTCAAATTTTAAATGTATAATTTCAAAACTCATTGACTTCAAAAAGTCAGAACTCGGAGAGCATGTTCATAGCTCAGAAAGGCCTGTAAAACGGGTAAATTATTATAAAATAGTAAAGAATACCTCGAAAATATGGGAAGTAAAATTTGAACTTCGGACTTTATTATTAAGTATTTCTTTTTATTCTTAAATTTTCATATAGCTAAATATAGCTATATAGCTAATTTCTTCTTATATGTAATTTTGCAACAAATCCTCTTAGATGATTTGTATTGTATAGCTCCGAAAAAAGTTGAAACTTATGCTACCTGCATAAATTTCAATTCAAGAATTTTACCTGTGCTGTTGTTTGTGAACTAATTTACTGATTTTATTTTGGTTATTTGTAGTAGATTTCCGTAATTTTGGTTCGGTCAGTTTTAAAATAATTTGTAATAAATTTTATTTGATTTAATGTAGTGATAAAAGTAGTACAAAAGGCAGGCTTTAAGCGTATTTTAAAATATAAAAGAATCACAGTGACTCTTATATAAAATTAAGAAAACAATTGACTTAGATTTCATTACAAATTATTACTCTAATAAATGAACTTAAATTAAATTAGACAAAGGAAAAACTAAATAAAGTTAAAATAGGGGATAGTAAATAGAATAATGGAAGTGATTTGAAAACAAAAAAATTCATATGTATTAGTATCGATAAATTAATAATATATTAACAATACAATAAATAGTAAAAGAATTCAGATTAGTATGTCCTCGAACTTTCAACAAGTTCTAATTTTGATTTTTGAGTTAATATAATATTTAACTTTCTATCCTACTTCTCGTGAATAAACTCTTTTGAACACAAAAATAAACTTGTGTACCTAAAATAACAAAAAGGTTACAAGTATTTAGCGTTGCAGAAAATTTTCTAATGTTCATCACTAAAAAGGTTTTGCAGGTTGCAATGTTTGCGTAAAATTTCAATTTATATAATATATTTACTTAAACAAAAAAATCCTATACCATCTCATCCATAAAAATTCATACATATCTCTACCGTAAATTGCATATTGAATACCTAAGTCCAATTATCTAACTACAAAATCCATTTTCAGTAAAATATCGACATATCGTACAATTCACGCACGTCACATAATTAATCGCTGCTTATTTATGAAAATTGAAAAGCGCAAGATAACTAAAAATAAGCATCATAAGACCAATACTATAGAAAAAATATTCTTGCTAAACAAACTTCAAAAAATCTTTGGTACATGTATTAAAAAGCATTCGCTGAAAAACTTAAATAAGGAAAGAGTTCAAAAAATTCGGCAGCTTTGCATTAATATTCAGCTAACACTTTTTAAATCACCGAAATTACATAAATCTTTCTGACCCGTTTAGATCTCATAACTTCGCTCATTAAAATATGTGTTGGCTAATATCAATAACTTTAACACGTCTTTGCGTTTTTATTGATGCGCATTTAAAGTATGTTATAAAAATTAGATAAAATATTTAATATATAGTAGTAAGTACCTACATTTGTTCATCAAAGCGCGTAGTTACAATTACATTTTTGAAAGTACATATTTACAAATGTTTTGTATAGTCTCATGAGGTAATTATATAAAGATGATAAATTTTTAAAATGAAATTATCATTTTGATAATAATATTTACACGTCTTGTATTAAACATTCTAATGCGCTGCAGTAAAGCATTTTAATTGTATGATCGATAACCCTTAGTCAGATTTTAATTAGCCTTTCATTTTAATGGTTTAGTTTATAGATACATTCGTTGCGATTACTGGTTCAATAACTAAACATTGCTAAGTGGGTATATTTTAACGTCTAGTAAAATCCAGATGATCTAATCCAATCCAATACTTAACATAAAATTGAAAAATATCTACTCTTTATTAATATAATTGTTTCCAAATGCTGATATTAATACCCTGCCTATATTTATATTAAATGAAGTCCAGCCCAGAAATCAAAAATCCTACTATACCATTTACATTATAAAAATAATATCAAATAATCATAAAACGATAAAGCCGGGATAGCACAGTTAAATACATACATGCATATCTTATAAACTGACTTTTTTAATTACGAACAATATAAGGAAATCCAATCTTATTTAATAAAATTAATGCACTATAAAAAATTACATTTATTTTACATAATTCGTAACAGAAACTTGCTTTTAATTTACAAAATCTCAAACATTCCTCTTATGGCGATTTAATAACCTATAACAAATCTAAATAAATCTCTGAAAGTCTGCTTAGTTTTTCTATGCTATAACGCATTGTTTGAAGACTTTGGACGTCCTTGGCCTCTTTATAAACTGGTCCTCTTCCCGTTGTGCTTTATTGAACTACTTTTTAATTTCAAACATGATAGGTCAAATAATTATTTCCTTGATTGATTAATCGACTTCAATCTCAATGATTTCCTCTACGATAAATTGCGATATACCGGCAAACTGAAAATCATACGATATGTAGCAAAGCCGATATAATTATTGTAATTACGTTTGTCCAATTAAGTTATTAGCCGATTTTATAAAGCATATGTGTTAATAATATTTAACATTTATTTCCGGAATTATATGAGAATCATCATATGAGCTCCTCTAGAGTATATTTACTTACACCTGTTTCTTAAAATAAAATTTAAACTATCTATCGACATACGATAGCGAATAATTAAATACTTCTTGCCCTCATTTTTGAGCAAAAAAAAATCATTATCCAAATCCACAAATGGCGCCATTAAAACTCATAGTAATCGCAGAAAATTATGCGGTTTTTTTGTCCCGGAAGAGATTTCAATTTTGGACGCAATGTCAATTACATAATTTTAGAGATACAAATTAAATTTTAATTATTAAGTTGCAAATTATGAAATATACACAGATTTAGTCGAGTGCTAAGTTTTATATGGTAATTTCTTTTTTATAAACATATTTTTAGAAATGGGAAAACATCGATTTTTAAGAGAATTGTATTATTCAAGTGAAAAATAATGTCTCCGAAAAATCGTTGAAATTAAAAGTCGTCAGTGAAGTAAACAACCCTCTCGGTCTCAGGGTCAGTTCAATTAAACTGATCATGATTGATACACAACGAATCGTCTTGACTATAGCAACAATGCCGCGAATGATTTCTCGTTATTCTCAGATGGGTAGACGAACTTAATTCGCCTTCTGAGAAAACATCCTTCGGTCTGTTCGAATGAATTGTTTACGACGACACGGCGGCGAAAGTAAAATTTGACTTCCCCTCGATCGACGGTCTCCATGAGTCATAGAACTTTCGATCGAGTGCAGTTCAATGAAGCGCATCCGAGTTCTGATTGCATTCCGGATCACTTAAGAATATGAGGAGTTGCCACTTTAGAGGTCGGGGAATGCAGCGATTGAGTAATGGTTGCGTTGAGCATCTTAGACAGAAATAGATATTTGAATTTTACTTCTTAAGCAACAGTATGGTAAGAAAAGAAAACATTTTCGATATATTCTATTTTTAGATGACTTATTTCCCTAGCTTAACCTGATAACAAAGCTGACTTCAATCAGCACGACATTTCCATTTATAAATAGGAAACAGGGACTAATTACTTAAGATAAAAATTAACAGTGACACGGAAAAGAAATACAGACTGCGGTTTCAAATCAAAAATACTCGTAACAGAAGAGAACCCATTTCCTAAGGTAATTAAATATTTTTAAATTATCCATTGCTTGGGTGCAGCAGAACGTGCAACAGGTCGTAAATAAAAAAATATAAATAAAAGTTCCGGTTAAAGCCGAGCTTAAAGAGTATTTGTTTACTTCACGGTCTGTTTGTCTCTTGAAGGAGAATTAGGATAAACGTTTTTTAAGCCTCGACCTAATACCCTTATTTATCTCTAAGTGAAAATTCATTTTAATCTTTTAGTTCCTTACTAACATAAGCTCAGATTAGTTAAAAATTTGTTATATTATAAATCGAAGCCTAATTACGGCGATCTTAATGATTCTGCTACGATTGTATCGCAAAAAACCCGAATTTCGAATTTCGAAATTGCCCAACAGTAAGCATGGAACATACTTGTTTTGAAAATATAATAAAACTATTATGACACAACGAGCGCCAAGACATGACAAAACGTTTGGTTTGGGTTCAGCCGCAGAAAGGTAAGCAACATGAGAGTCGGTAAATGGAGTAGGCTAGCAGCACGTCTGAAAAAATGAACGAACCGGTTGCGCTATTCTTAAACTATACAATGCTCAGGTCCAAACACCTTTCGGAGGTTACGGCGCCGGTGCACTGAACTACAGTCACTTATTCTCTATACTATAGTCTCTATGTGATCGACTTCTATTGAATATTGCATTGCAACCAGATGCCTTCACGAATCCCAATGTTCGGTGAGGCGAAACATACCGACATACATAATTTTTCGCGCAATTTTGCTCGATGAAGAAAACCCTGAATTACTCGTAGTTACAGAAAAGAGAAATGATTCGCGCCCAACAGTTGGCGGAAATAGAATTCATTCTGAGTGCAATATGAGAATTTATTTCGGACGTGTGGAACGTATTTCTAGTGGCGCCCGTACAACTTTAGCTAAGAAAATAATAAAAACAGCTCGAATTGCGAAACTATAGCGCCTCGTCACAATAACTCGAAAGCCAGTGAGCACGCTCAGAGATTAATTTCAAATTATTTAATATTGCGGTGATTGCTTGCCCATGCAAGGTCAGTGGTTAGACAGAATTTATGCTGGATTAGCCACGTCTTGATAACTTTAATCTATTTTTGGAAAACCCTAAAAAATCACCTATATAACCGATATCATCCAGAAAATTATTTGGGGCTTTCCGAAATTTGCATTCTCCATGAGGAACTACGCTTTGTGACGCTGTTATCTTATCAATCCACTGGAGCACTTTGTTCACGCTTGGCCGTCTTACGTAAAAGCAATTTTTTTTCTGTTTTCTATACCGTCACAGCCTTACTGCGTTTCGGAATTCCATTAAGTAGGCGACCGACTTTTAAAAATTTATGCAATAAACATAATCCGTGCAATTTTTCAATTTCTTAGTAATTTCAATGCTAACAAAAACTTGAATCAGATTAAAATTAATATTCTACGCTGATTTCATTTTTGCTGGATTTAGCATAGAAGTTTTAATAATTGTTTCTTAAAATGTATGCTTTGCAACTATCATTGTCATTTTATTTTATATGTATACGTACCTATATTAAAACTCTCAAGTTCGAAGTTCAATCTTAAAAAAATACACAAGCCGGGTGGCATAATTTCGAAATTTGTTAGATCAGCAATTTACAAATTTGTGAAAAATATCTATGTACCTTCGTGCTTACTCTTTCACAACCCCTAATAATTTTGGTCATTCCACAGTGCAAGACTGATAGATCATTATTATTAATATTTTAATCTAGTAAGATTCGTTTGCAAAAACATAATACTTTTCGCAATATATTGTGAGAACCGTTTCGCCCATATTAAAATTATTTTACTTAGAAGACGAACTTTGAAATTTACCTAAAATCGATACTATTTTTCACCATTTGTACTTTATAAATAAAACGAATACTTTTATACATTTATAGCCTAGTGCAATTAATTGAAATGTTGAAAATGTTGAACTAAAATTTGTTTTATCTTGCAAATGATTTTGAGCATTTCACATAATAATTCCAAAGATGATTTTCATGGTCTAATAGCGATATTGACCCCTTAAGCCCAGTTATAATCGAGAAGCAGTAATCGACAAAGTAGACAACTTAAGATGTTGTTTCTTTTTCTTATTCCCGTGCTTCACCTACAATCCGTCTTTTAAAATAATGATCATCTTGTTTGTTCACTTATTAAAAGTGAGGAGTATTCTATAGAAATATACCGAAATTCGTCTGAAATAAAACAATGCAACTATCTACCTCGAGCAAACATCACGCTACCCAAAAATTTAAATTCTAAATTAGTCGCATCCAATGCCGAGAAATGCCCAATAACTTTTAACCGATTGTTCCTAAGTTCAGGGAAGATTATTTTCGATGTCATGGTAAAGGCCTCTGTTTCCCAATTAAGAGTGTGATTCCCTCATTCAAGGACTACTTACTAAACACCGAGCTGGCCTGCTTCATTTGCATAAACGAGTCATATCACCGTATGCAGGAAGTGAAGTGTGGTAAGCGTAACGACTTAAAGATGTTAATATATCATCGACCTTTATAGCTCAAGAAGCCTTCCTTTCAAATTTCTATCAGGAAAAAAGCTACCATAAGTAAATTACGCGTGGGCGACTGCAATCGTAAATAGTCGAAAAGATTTATGAAGATGCAGATGACTACAACCAGCAGTATCCCTGAACTTTGCGATCATGATATTGCTAAAAATGAGGAAACTCTTTTGGATCTTTACGACGACAATGAGGACACAATTGCTGCTGCTGATAAGTTGAGTAATAACTCATGTAATTATTGCTCTATCAATCCGGCCGCAAGCGACAATAAACCAAAATCTTTTCATAGTAGTTCAGAGCCACTTTTTTTGCAATTTCTCCATTGCTTGCAAATTGTTAAGCATTATTTGCATTTATTTGAGTATTTACGAAAGAGGGGGTCACGTGCCATTGTCAGCACTTGAACGCCTCTTTCCGAAGTGGCCAAGACGCCGCTTAGCCAAGAAGTGGACAAAGCGAGCAATGAATTTGTTGAAATCCGCTTAATAGCGCTGAATGCGATCATAATGAACCACTTCTTGTGAGAAGAGATTTGGGATTTAGCCGTCTCACGCCGCCGGCGGAGATCGGCTTGATTGCAGACGCAAACGATCGTGGCACCGCCACTTTTCATTGATAAGCTTTCAAGGTACGCACAGGTCGTTTTTTGTTGTCTTTTCAATTGTTTTTTTTTTTTAATACCTGGCTCCATACGGCAGAAAATGAGGCTGACCCAGCACATGCGTTATTTTGAGGTCGAATCCTATCGTTCGTCACCGACAAGGTGAAACTGGAGTCAGAGTTTTGGTTTTTTGCCAAAATCATTAATCCGGTCATACATAGTTTCAAAATGGAACTGTTTTTGCATAGTTGCAACTGCTGCCGGAAACACGTGGGAAAAAAACATTTCCAACATTTTCTAAGGTTCTTTCGCAGAATTTATATTTAATACAAGGTCCTGTGGACAATCAGCGGCTGATGGATGGCTCAATGGTTTTAATTATTTCAATATCAATACTAAAAACATTTGGCCTTGTTATAATCAAGTCATGTGAAAATTTTGTACCGAACTCTAGGTGCATCTGACTGACCTTGACCAAGCTCAAAAAGGCCCATTGTGTATTATCTCAACTCAAATGATGGATGATGCCGCTATTTAATGACCTAAGTAAATCTGTCTTCGGCAGAAAAGGTCATGGGTTCAGGGTTTTAGTTACGCTGATCATGTCTTCGTTTGACTGTTTCATCTTCTTAATAAGAAATGTTAAGTACCATAATAATAATAACCTTATAACGCGGATTATATTCCTTAGTGTTAAGAAACAATATTATATTTTTTAAATAAAATTTAAACTCTTGTCAGTACAGTAAATGTGAGTATTATACAATCATTTACAATTTATATTTATTAATTTGTATTCTAAATAACATCTTAAAATAAATTAGATCGAATAAATAATTTTTGAGAATGTGCTTTTTCAGGATAATGACTGAATATAAGCATTAGAATTCAAAAAAAAAAAAATAAACTCTTCACTAGGAAGCATGTTATACTTCGTTGCATATGTGGAATTAATTACATGTCTATGTTTAGCTCAAACCGATAAAATAATGAATTGCAATAATGCGGCATTTGCGATAATTCAGCATAAATAAAAGCAATTGGAATGATCCGGAAAATTAGAATAAAAATTCAAATCGCGTAAGCAGTCGGCCATCCGGAGAAAAAGTGCAAGCCCGAAAACACCCGCACTGTGCGAAAAGTGGCAGCAGGTAGACGCGGTGCAGCACGCCTTCACTTTCGTAAGCCGACACGTGAACATGTCTTTTCTTGAGGTGCTGTCTTGCTTCTTGCTTGGAGGGCCCCGAGTTGCACCTATTTGGCCGGGCCAAAAAACTGAACCTGCTCACCTTGACTCCGTCTCGTTAATTTCATTCATCCACTCGCAAAATAACGCTCGAGTGCAGGCTGCAAGAAAACATTCGAGCTGCAGAAAAATTCCGTAACGGCGACTTCCCGCATAAATTTTCGCGCCTTCATATAAAAATAATAATAATAAAGCGACCAAATTGCAGCGGCTTTATAATTTTTAGCGAACCTTTTTTAAAAGTGCACTTGTTAGCAGGGTCCAGTAAACCAAAACGGAGGCCTGCGGCGAGCCTCGAACATACCTGCGGTGTGACGTGTTTGGAAAATACTCGTCTTGCTGGCAGTCCTACTTTAGCGATTAAGCGTTATCAAAAAGATATAAAACCAAAAGCGTGAAAGTCGCCGCTGACTCTTGAGTGCATATTCAGCCAATGGATGCGTTCATCTCATTATGCAACTCAACCGCACCGGGGCATGGGACTGCATTGAGTAGAAGCAAAGCATCATTTTGTTTACACATCACGGATGGCATTTATGTTGGATTAGCATTCAGAAGGGGTCCTGGACCATGATTTACCGCCAACAAATTGCAGCCTCATCTCATAGCCCATTGGTTTCACGGATGACGGCAGTACCGCGGCGGTCTTATAACTACATACATTTATTTACATATCTACGTCGGGGAAAAAACATCCGAAGATGAGCTCTCGGGAACCTGTTGGCATTTAAGAACTCCATCCACAATGAGGCCATTCGCAATTTCAAAATTTCTACAGCAGTTGGCTTCTTATGCTTGAAATGCGAGAACCAAACAGGTAATTGTCTTTTCTTTGCGGCCCTCAACGTGAGCTTGAAATCATTAAGAGGATCGTCTTACACGATCATGTGACATTTAATTTTCTATTTAAGCGCACCTACATACTAAAGTCCCTTGAGTATTTCTTTTGTTTTGTCCTAACCTTTTCTAAGAAAAGGAAAAAATAATAACATTATTAGCGTTACCCTAATATTTAATGTAAAAATAAAATAATCAATTTTGAAGGCTGCACTTATTGCATTTATTGAAACTTATATTTATATTCACTTTTTACAAATAACAAATAGCATCTCTAAAATGTTTCGCATTTAAAAAAAGAGAAACAACATAATTATTTATTATTTTAGTAATCTATAGTACTAACGTACATTTTAGCATAAATGTAAAATCAAACCTACTCTAGAATTCAAGCTACTTTTCTGACTTTGGGTGCCAAAGAAATATTGTTAATTTTCGTTTTTCCTGAGTACAACCACCCCATTTTAATTCTCGGTTACTCGCAACGCCACAAAACTTTAAACATGAGCACTTATAAGAGAAAAAACACTAAAACACTCCGAATAGATGTTATTTATTCATTTGCTATATTAATGGGAATAACAATTTTAAAGATATACAACAGTTTTTAAACTCTGTGGTGATTCAATATACGTATCTCTTTATTATCATTATATTATTATCATACTCTCTCCATATAAAGTTACAAAAGGTCTGAGATTGTTTAGAAAACATCAGCTATCAAAGTTCAAACATATATTGAATGATAAATGAGCCTTTGCTGTTTATATTAAAACCCTTTTTGTTTATTTGGTTTTTAAATAAAATAAAATTGTACTAAGTGTAAACTGAAATCACGTCAGGTATATATGTACATAATCTTGTTTACGTGGCTTTTGTCTTGTCTTTGATCAACATCAAATCGATAAAGAAGGAATTTTACGCATAATTATTTTATCTTAATATTTCAATTTTATTATTAATTTCGTCTTTACTTTGAGTTGGAATCTATGTATAAATGTAATCATTAATTTATGATAACTGAAATAAGTAAATATGGTTTTACATTATTTTCTTTGAATATACTTGTGTATTTACAAAGATCGCATCAATTGTTGTGCCGTATCTGGTGGTCGATATACATACATAATGTAGTTCGTGCGACCTGTGTCACCGAACGAAAAAATTATACGTATTGTAAAGTTTGATGTCGTTTAAATCTACATATACACATGTATGTATGTATTTATCAAACTCCATACGTCGAAATCCTAATAAATTATAATTTAGCAGTATTTTGTTTATGACAAAATAAGTCTGTATACCAAAGTATTTGAACTTAATTAAATTTTGATTACGTAATCGGTTGAGCACTTAAGTTTATATTTCTCAAAAATGTTTTGCTTTGTTTTTCCCTATCAAGTTCAGAAAAAAAGTCAATTAGCACTACAAATGTCTTTCCGCCCACCAATAAAATGCATTATACGAAAGTAAACAAATAATAAAT
This sequence comes from Machimus atricapillus, assembly GCA_933228815.1. Lineage (NCBI taxonomy): Eukaryota > Metazoa > Arthropoda > Insecta > Diptera > Asilidae > Machimus > Machimus atricapillus. The sequence goes on along the minus strand of OW121788.1, from coordinate 27,056,832 downwards.
CTCGCTCGATCGTGCTAATCGTGGATAATAAAGCTGGGTTAACCAACCACGAAGACCTTTTAGTTGCAGCCAGGTGCAAAGATGCATTCATGATGGGAATACATGAATTAGTCGATGTCGAAAGTTTTAAGAATTTTTCCCTCTGTAGCCCAACCGTAAAAGGTTGTCCGTGGTAAGTTCGTTCATACTTTACCCACATCGTGAATAATAAACAATGTTTAAGAAAATGTCTGTCATTTTACCGACTCACGATGATGCTGGCTGAATGCCAATTAGCCTTCACCAACTAAAATCCCATCGGCGACGTACCGGTTACGTGCCTGAAAGTTTGTTTTTATGGGTCGGTCTCACGATTGCAACCCTACCTACATTGATCTATGGAAGAATTATTCTATCTTTGCCGGTGATCAATTGCATAAATACATCTTTGAAAAAGTCATAATCGTTTTCTAAGATCTTTAAAATCAATGTCAAGAGCAAGGACAGCGAGATTCAAAAGAGTGTGGGCCTTTAATTGAATTTTCTGATAGTTCCGCGCCCGCACCCACACCCCACACCTGACGAACGGAAGAAAGTAGCTAAGAGAGAATATTAATTAACCTTCACCGATAAAGTCAACAAACAGTGAATCGATCGCACGTGGCCCAATATTTGCTTTTTACCCACCCGCACCGGCATGTCGGAAATAAAAAATAATCAGCTTTCCTTTATTCATGTCCTCATGCAAAAGGTGATCTCACGACGCGATGTACGAGGGCTTAATTTTATCGCTCAGCTGATTAAAGAGCTTGCAGTGCTGAATGACAAAAGGTAAAATATTATTTCGCAACTTGTAATGGTTTTGGTCCCGATTTTAAGTTTAATTTTATTATAACCCCTTAAAGGTATACCGCGAGGTAAAATGGGTAATAATAGTAAAATAAATTTAGATAATATTCAGTTTAAAAGCCCATCATATTATATATTTAATTCATATACTACAGATTGAGAGATCGAATCGAGATTGGATCGAGTTGTCGATCCGCGTATTTGACTACCTACTTGGGATTAAAGGATCGAGCAGAAAATGGATCCAATGTGGATTTAAATGAGATTTTGCCCTGGAATTATGTTGAGCATTTCCAATTTCTCTACGTGTTCCCAAACGTTTCCAGTTTCCCTTTGAAATTTTATTGCTAAAATAAAATAATTTTTACAGCCTAAAAGAGCCCAACGACAGTTGCTAAATTAAACTTTTGTTCCCGCTGAATTTCATTTTAAAGTAGTCAGTTTAAAGAACCACATGCTTCACTTCAGATTGACCATAATCAGCAAATTGGGCTATAGAAGTGTAAAATTGTTTTTCGGACAGTTTTTTATTTCCCTAAAAGTACCCTCTCTGTAATTGACATACACAGATATATTTTCTATGATTTTGTCGCAACCGGCAAAGTTCAAATACCGCAGCATTTTTATTCTGTCCAACGGTCTTAATTATACATATGTCGCAAAATGTTATAAGCCTGCTTGTAATTCGCATCATAATTCTAAATGACCTTCAAAAATTCCAGTATAAAATAATAATATACGAGGAACTAATCAACTTCTTTATTTCTCATTCATGTCTTTCCTGAAAGTTCATACCTATTTCGTATTTTGGTAAATAAGGTGCCGTCCGCGGTGAAGGCCACTCGGCCAGACTGCGTTCACCTTAACCATAATTGCAAAATCCAAAAAAAAATGCCACTAATTCCAAAAATTTCGCAAACTCTTCCCTTTTTATCTCACTCTCAACATTCTTACCAAATTCACCTCGATTCCGTTTTTCATAAAAGTAACGCGATTGCCATTTGCGACTTTCCAAGATCGTCAGCAGAAATCTAACTAAACCAATCGTGGACACATGCTCAAGTAAAAATGCTAAACAATTTTAAGACCTGCTCCAGAAACTGGGCCAAGCCAATAAGTTCAAGATCAATCGGCGAGGCTTCGCTAACTTTTTCCATATATATTTTATTTTTTTTTTTATTTCTTTTATTTTTCTTTTAAATAAATTGCACAACTAAGTTCAGCTGCATAGTATAAACTCTAAAGTCGTTAATTGTTTTACCTGACGCTCCACAGGTGTGCGACCGAATCTATTATTAAATGAGAGATGATCCAAAACCCAAGTCTCTATTGGCTACTGACGTTCTTCGCATTCGCTGGGCACTTCTTATGTTTTGGCAACAGCAATGAGTCGCAGCTTCGCATCGGAAAGGCCGTTAACATTTTTGTCCGGTATGGTTACCTGAGCATATCGATGAAGGTGATATCCAACAACGACACCGAACGGTGGCTCTTCAAGGAGCCGACTAGAAGCATTTATAAGGTAAGCCAATCAAATTAAAATAAAAACTCTTTACGAACGTTTACAGCTGCACATAGTTCGAAAGTTAAATAAAAGTTGTTTCCTCGCCGGAATTTTATTTTGCAATCTCCTTTCAAGATATACCTGGTTTTTAATTACAAATTGCAGTTTAAATGTGGCATGTTAAAACATAGTCAAAATTTGTACATTACAATGTAGACTTTTTTAATAGGGAGACAGCACATTGTGTTATTTAATAACAGGTATTTAGTGGGTAACTGGGTAATGGTCAGTTCAAGGTAGAAGGGTCAATGCATATTACATTTCTTATAGAGCAGGCTTATTCAACCTAAATACTCGGATTTTTAATTTTCATATGTAGGTTGATAGTGACAATTATTAGTTTCTTAGTTTGTTTAAGAAAACAATATTTCGATCAATCTTAACTTACCTAACAATAGCTTAAATCATTTTTTCCTTTGAAATCAAAAAACTTATTAAACTTAAGCCAGGAACAAAAATATGAGATACCCTTGTTAGCACCGGAAAACGAACGCCAATTCGTAGCTAAAATCACATATTAGTTTGAAAAAGGTATTGTTTTTTTTTCAAAATAAACGATTCAGTTTTAATTTAATTAAACATATAACTTATATTAATTTACATATAATATAATTCATTAGTGCTTCGCAATCGATTTCTAATTTTTTGTAAAATATATTTAGAACATAATATGATTATGTAAGAAAATTCAACTCTTACAATTCTTTATACTTAGATCCTTCCCCTATAAGTAAAATAAACATAATAATTTCTTTCAATTTCATTATTTTACTTATTTCCTTTCCAGGATATGAGTACTCTTACAGAAACGAAAGAAGAGAATTCACCTGGAGTGTTTCATGGCGATTTCCATATGGAGTTTTGCGACAATCGCCGACAACTCTATCAAGCGTACTTCCGTGACTTCACTATCGAACGATTGGACAAGCCATGGGAAGCGTTTACTGGAGGCTGGCACGCTGACTTAGCTGCCAAAAAGCTAGGCATAAACACGGCATTCATACGTGGTGAATATTCATATGTTCTAGTCAGAGTTGCAAGATTCCGGGAAACAGGAAAACTTAAGAAACCGATCCCGCCAACACAGGTCTTGGAGAACGATGTTGTGGAACGTGTTCGAGAACTTAAAATGGGAAACAGTACAGCTGCTGTGCAGTTTATGAATGCCTATGGTACCCATTACATAAATTCTTATACTACAGGAAATACACTGTACCAGGTATCTTCAATAAACCCTTGCCACAACAGTTGTTTAATGATAGATCATATTTCAGGTTTTTGTGTACAATAAAATGAACTATCAAGTTATTAAGGATCGTCTAAAGTCGCGGGGGATTTCATCAACATCCAGACTGGATCTATACAATTTTTTCGCACCATGGTACGCTGAACATATGGGACAAATCCGTTCTGCTAGTGGAAACGTAACCGTGGAGAGGTGGGCACGAAGGAAACTCCAATACCAGTATTATGTGTTCCGATACGCCACACTTCTGAAGTTGCACGGCAATGGAACTCTACTTAGAGCATTGGATGAGCTACTGGGGAACGAAGCTATTCTCCAGCTAGACTTGAAGGCACTAAATATAATTTTCAAAGAGCCAGAAAAGAAGAAGTGGTTCCTTGAAGTTCTGGACAACTATATGAAGTTGTGGGAGGTCAATATGGGCCAAAATTGATAATGAAAAAGAGCAACATTTAGACTACTTACCCACTCTTTGAAGTTCCTACGGGAGTGCATACGCGATGGTGTGATTACGACCTGTGCCTTAGTCAAAAATATTATCATGTTTGTGCCAAGTGATCTTCAGTTAATGAATCTCTCCATTAGGCAACCATTTACAAACTTTTTTTTAAATAAAAACAAACCTGTGATAGCCGATTCAGCAGCAATCGCTCAGTTTTAATTTAACTTCTAGGCTAAGGTTTACGCTAAGGGAAACTATGAGTTAGTTAGTCAGGCTTAAAGCTAAGATATGCAATTCCACTTTTAAGATGGATTTTAATAAAAGAAAAAAATTCTGTGAAGCATTTTTTAATTACATGTAAGTATTTACTTTGCACAGAATTCCTTAAACGTCCTTATATGTATATAAAAAAAAAATTAGACTTTTGCACAATTTTCTAAAATATTGATTTAAAATTAATTTAACAGGATATCATTAGCATTAGTATCTGAAGCCTGGAAAAGAATGCATGGCGTAAAGGAACTATTTATAGAGACTGGTAATAGCAGGGTCATTATGAATCAAATGGCGATGCATGCTGCAGACCGCTAGGTTGGTTTTAGCAGTGGGCCTGGAGTAGTTAATTTTAACTATATTAATCCCGCCAATGCCTTGATTAGATGTCATTGGTGAGCCAAGATTATCATTATTATTAATTATTATTGTACATTAATATTTTTATTTTATTCGCTTTTAAGGCAACTAACATGGAAACATCTTACTAACAGGATTACTGCTACTATCATCGCATTAATATTAGTACATCACAGTTTTGCGCATTGTCTAGAGGGCCATCAGTTATAGTTTTGTCTGAGGTGGGTGATTTATTTATTTTCTATCTTTTTATTATTCCCAAGTTCGAGAAACATAGTATTGAGGGTATCATTATTTTTCCCGATTTCGGATGACCAAGACCAAGTTTCATTTAAGTACTGGACTACTGGTTCCGTACAAAAACTCATTTTCAATGTGAGATCAAATTTTGGGCGAAATCTAAATATCTCGCTACTCCTTGGATCCCCCATACAAATACAAAGTAGGATGACATGTTTTTATATATTTAACTCTTGCAAACTTCCGACCCCGGTCTGCTCAGTGTCGGAAGTGTTTTTTATAAATACTCAAAATGTAGGGCAAAATAAAAGGAGCTGTTGTGTGACAGCTTATATTTATTTATTTTCTTCATTTTAATATAATATTGCAATGTGATGTGTTTTTATTACAAGGGCTTCCTAAGGCAGGTTTGCATCTCCACTCAAAATGGTCTCACTTTTCATCCACCGATTAGTAGTCCATGTCCAGTATCTATATAATCAGTGGACGGGGCAGACGAGCCCAAAAAGTCGCCGTTTCGATCTTGGGCATCAGTGAGCTCTCTCTCATCAGTGTGGCAGTGTGGCTGTGAATTCCACAATCGTGTCGTAAGGAACGCCGCCGTGGTGACGCAGGGGTTTTCTTATGATTTTCTCATCGAACAGACAAAATGTGTATACGAACTAGTTACAACAGAAATTGTAAGCTTGTTGCCGGTTACCACGTAATGTTCAATTCAGATTTGAAAGGACCAAGAAATTTTAATCGAAGTACCTAACTTCATAAGAAATCACATTTACAGAATACCTCAAGTTCATAAATTTATTTTCTACATTGGGTGCAAAAGTAGAAGAAGATACTCGAAATGGCATCTAATCAGCTGATTTTGTTTGAATAATCAACGCTCAGTTCTTGTGCAAGCTTTCAATTTTAATTTATATTATCGGTGTATTATCATGGAATGTGACATAGAAAAACTTGTTCTCAACGCAAAACAGCCTTGCGTCTTAAGGAAATTGCATATTCCATGGAAACTTTTTGACTTATCGTTCGAGGAATGGTGCAAAAACTACGACGATGGTATTAATAAGAAACTAGAATTTGAGGAAGCTAGTTATTTCTATAAGGACAGTCCACAATGGGAAAGATATCGGAAAAAGAAACGCATGAAATTAAGTGAGTTCTGGAAATTCCAGCAAAATGAAAGCACCCCCGAAAAGTGGGTCACATTCAGCTACAAAAACTTACAGGAGATTCCACAGTCTTGCCGAGAAGGCATCGATTTCAAATTTTGTGGCTTTCCTGAGCAGAGGGATATTTCATTTTGGTTGAGCTCGGCAGGTGCCCACACTCCGTGCCACTTCGACACCTACGGGTGCAACATAGTGGTTCAAGTCTACGGGAGGTAAGTTGCTTGCAAATGGTATAAATTCTACCTTAAGTCGTTTGATTAATTCAACTAAACGAATGCAATTGCTCAATTACTCAATGGGCTGCAAAAATTAAATTGATATGAATTCCGTGATCCGAAGCATTTTCCCATTTTCCATAATTACGCAAACATGCTTTAAAAAACGTTGCAAATCGACAAACCACAAAATAACATAACCTTTGCTTATGGACTTTTTGCAATTATTCTTTTCCTACCATTTTCAAACCTTGCTCGATGTTGCGAATTACTTATTCTCCATTTTTAAATCATTTACTACTTCCCACAGAAAAATGTGGCTTTTATTTCCTCCAGACAGTAATTTAACACCCATAAGAGTTCCATATGAAGAGTCCAGTGTATATTCATTCGAGACATTTTACAGTCCTAAAGATTTAAACCAGCTTAAACGTAAGTTAAAAGTAATCAATTATGATACCGCAAAAATATCAGTGTCTAAATTTTTGAAAATTCCTCTCTTAAAAAAAAAACTTGTATACCAATTTTCATCAGCTACATTAATATAGGATTCTACGAATTGATATTTTTGCTTATGCTGATATAAAACAACCTTTTACCGCAAAAATCATTTAGATATCGAACAGAAGTGCTACAAATGCATATTGGAGCCAGGGGATGTTTTAATAGTCCCAAACAAATGGTGGCATTACGTTGAAAGTTTAACATCATCTCTAAGCATAAACACCTGGATACCATTGGTAGAGCCTCCCTTGAAATACACCTAAAACCTGATAAATAATTACATTCACTTTCAGGAAATTGATAACGATGCTCGTCTAGAAGAATGTATCGTGAGATACATTGTGAAGAAGTTAACCCAATCTGAGGGCAATAATGAGATCATGCACTTTTTAAATCCAAATGAGGTAATTGTTAAAAATCCTTAATAACTACATATATGTAATTTAATCTAGTTTTTTTTTAGGTTGGACAATTGGGGGAAGACGGAGAACATTTGAGTATTCTTAGCTACTTATTTCAAATCCTTACAAGCAATGGAGATTTCGATGTTGAAATAAAGGGCTACACTTACCGAAATTTGGAAGAAACGGAGTTGTGCAAAATAGCAGAATCACTCCAAACTGAGTGGTTACCCAAACTTTCTGCTAATGAATTTTATGAACTCGTGAAACAACAATCCAGTCGTTACAAACCGCAAGAGGATGAACCTAAAAATGCTTTAGAAACCAAAATGAAGGAGGCACTGATTAACTCACTTTGTAATCCAAACACCATATGTAAGGTGAAAGAACTTTTTACTAATTATGTCAAAACACTTGTAACGTAGGTTATGGAAAAAGTATTCTGAAATAAAACTATATTTGTATGAAAACTACTAACCCTTAAGTAATATAGTAACATTTAAAATAGAGCGCTCTCAAGTGACAGCATACCTATCTATATGTATAAAGTATAGCCCTTTAGTGTAAAATTTATATGCTGCCGTGTCTCGAATTTCTTGGTTACAGAAGATAAAGGTAAGTTCCTACTCTAGATACGTTCCCTGAAAATACCGCATACTAAGTTATCGCCTTACAGGAGGCATTAACTTCGGTTCTAAAACAAGAAAAACTACTTTTTATTTTTTATGGTGTAACATTACTATGATCTTTTTCTATATTATATCACCATATGTGCGTAGATAAGATATTTCATAACAAATTTAAATATGTAACTAAAAAAAAACGTTAAAACGGCTAATAACCAAAATCAAAACAAACAAATTTCTACCTCGTTCACTTAGGTAGGCACACCTTTTTCACTGTGCTACTTTTGAATTTTTTTTTTGTCAAGTATAAAACTGAGTTCATATACTACATAGAAAAGTGCTAATAGTAAAAAACTAAAAAGCTAAAATGCACTTATTCATTTAGGAAATATCAATAACAATGAAGAAAATCATTCCGAGAATTACTAAATCTTTAAAACATTCAAGAATATTCAAAATCCCTGTGTAACTTAAATATTGTGAACAACTATTTTATTTCTTTCAGAGCTGGAAAATCCACACCTAGAAAGGTTTAAGCGAATAAAATCAATTTTTCTATAAATTTGTGACTTCATTTATTATGATTAAAACCTATCCCAATTTTGAAACATAATAATAATAATAATTTTCTTTATTTTCTCCACAGGAACCGATCGCTCGGGATCAGGACTATGGTAGCAGAAATTTAACCCTGGAAATATCCGAGGAAGAAACTTTCAGCCGAAGTGTCCCACCTGCTTTAATAAAATCAAGAAAATACATATGTTAAAATTATTATTACAATTGCATAAATGTTCGTTTTGTAAAAATGCTAGTTTAATAAATTGTTTTTTAATTTGTATGCAAAAGTTTAGCCAGTAGATATTTAAAATTTTTAAATATCTCAATCCATAATGTAAGTAAATACTCAAATTTAGAATTAAGTTCAATTAAAACTATTGCAAATTTGCAAAATAAACAAATATTTAACATAATCTGTAACTTTTTTATTTACCGTCCCCTTCTTTTTCTATTCCAAAGAATTTTCAGAAATTAGAATTCTTTCATTTCATAAAATATTAAGGAAAAAAAAACATAATGGCAATTTTCCATCGTAGCCCGAAAATGTCGGGGCGGGGCGTTAAACCAAATAAAATAAAATCATAATTAAAAATCGCTGCCCGCTTGGAGATTTTATTTCTTTCTATTTGTCGCCTACAGAATAGGTGTGAGAATTCACTCACACACACACAGAACCTCATGTGGCCCTCTGGCGTCCTGCCCCCTTGTCCACAAGCCAAAAAATTCCGCTCAGCCGATTCCAAAACTTCGAAAATTCGACCAGGAGCACCAGGCGCCCAGAAATCGCAGCAGGCAAATTTCAACCACAAAAAATGGCGGCGAAAAAGGGCAAAACAAAAATAAAATACGTCACAACACGACGAACAATCGCCGATCCCCCGAAGAGCATCAGCCGAACAATTTACCCACATTCCCACATGCGGCATGCACTACACGAATACGTGTGACGCACACCACCGCATGCGTCACTCAGCAAGAAGGCGAAATTCCACTCGGCCGGTCTAAAAATCGACCAGCAGCACCAGGCGCCCAGAAACCGTAGCAGGCAAATTCTGACGACAAAAAGCGACGGGAAAAAAACAAAACAAAAATAATATTGTCCGATGACGCGATTGACGTCAGAAGGGGAAGGATGAGATTCAGTGAGGGAAACGGCGATAAAATTTCCCTCCTATCTACCAAAGGTTGAGTGAATGCAACAGCAAATAAGTGCGCAGTGTGAGTGTACAAAAATCAAAATCCACCATTTTGCAAAATTTGTTTTGACATTTAGTTGATTGTGAACCGGCGGCGCGTGGACTTTTCTTGTTTATTTTCTTGATAACGCGTTCCGTTTAATATAATATTAATTATTAATTTTTGCAAAATACTGATTTTTTATTTAACTTTCACCTCAAATAAAAAGTTTTACGGGAATGGAATCGATGGGGGGCTTTCATAGTTGTTTACCAATTTTGTCAATGGCCGTGCGAGGCCCTCAACTGGTTAATTGGAAAATATTAATTACAACGAATTATTTAAAGGCGTCCTAAGCAAGAATCCAGGTGATCGTCCAGGATGTCGCCGTGGTTTCATGTATATTGAGAATCATCACTTCTTCAACAGAGAAATGCTAAAAAGTGAGTTGACTCAATTAAGATTTTGTCAAAATGTGAAGCACGCTGAAGCTCCTCGTGCTCTTTCAAAATAATCCCTGCAAAAAGAAACCTAAACTCCTACTTAAAGCGATATATTCTGCGCAGACATCAAGCAAATTGAGAGAAATTTTGATTTGGGTCTAGGAATATTAAATACTAACAGACAAAATAAAAATATGTAAATCCTTATTTAATCGGAACTTGGCCATTTTAAAATTGTTTATCTAAACATTTTTGCGGGAAATTTATTAAAATATGTTACAGAGCAAATAAACTTTAATCGTATTATTCGTAGTATTCGGAAAAACCAAAATTTTCAGGTCTGTTTTGGATGCTACGAGCAGAACGTAAATTTGAATTTATTCACAAAACGATAACTACTATCGATAATTTGAAGTCTTAACATCCTTGTTACAACCATTTTTTGTGTAAAAACATGAGTTTAGTTCAAATAAAATTAATCTTGATAATATTAATCCTTCACCCGGAAACTCTTAAACATCGATTTTATTTAACGCATGATAATAAAATCTTTTTCACCCGCATCTAATCTTGGATTAAAAGAATTTTAATCGGAGGCCCTTGTCAATTAGGCTGACCTTCCTCTATAATATTTTATTCTTGTTTTAAACTTTCCATTAAAATAATCGTTTTTATGTTAAGCGGGAAAAAATACATGAATGGAATTTAAACATTTTTACAATACCTATTGAAGGTATAATCGCAGCAATGTTACAATTCACATTCATTATCTACCTTCATGTGAATCGAAACTCCTTTTTAAGTAGATAGTTGAACCATTAAAACCATTCTTCATCATTTCACCTTCTAATTTACTTGTTGTTTACGTGTTTTGTATTTTATTTCCCATTTTGATTTTCTTTCATGTACTTTTAGATGGACCAAAAGCAAGTTACACCTCCATTTAACCCTCGATTGGATTCCAACAAAGACTTGGCCAATTTCCCTGCAGAATTCACAGACGCCAGATGATAGTAAGTAACCCTTTTTTGTATGTTTGATTCTCACATATCCTTCGTAATTGTAACCGTAGTAAGGCTTTAAGGCATGCTTTTCAAAAATGTTGCTTTACTAAACTAAACATAAGATCAATGTGTTCGAGACATCCAAAATATTTTATGTGTGGCGAAACTATTAAAGGATTAATGTAATTTATATTAATTGTAATTTGCTTTTTTCTTTTTGTTCTCCTGCAGGCGTGTCATATACAAAATAAATCAGTCCAAGTTCGAGGGAATCGAGTATGTGAATCCATTGTTAATATCATTGAACGATTTCGTCTGATACCACGCATCTTGCGAGCAGGTAGATACTTTTTGTTTTATCATAGTTACGAAACTAAATTCATACTATTAAATTTTTTATCGATTTAAGAAGTTGGTCGCAACACTGATCTGCAAAAATTTTACCTCGAATATCTTTTATAGAACATTTTCTTTAGATTATGGTTCCAAAAATGAAATTGTTCCAGCACGTCACGTTTAGGAGAAACAAGGGATCGAAAAGTTAAAAAAGCCATAACTTGGTCATAGCAACTAATAAAACTTTAAGCTGCAAGGAAGGTCTCACAATACCAGGCTTTAAATGATAAAGGCCTATTGAACGAATTTGTAACACAACTCAAAAATCCTTAACGTCTATCTATATAAATCAGTTATTTATATACTATTTTAAAAATTGGTCATCATTTTTATTTTTTTGCTTTTTCCAAAATAGAACCCCTCTTTCTTAATCACCCACAGGAAAAAAGCTTCTTTTGTTATATTCATCGTCGATTATTCTTGATATTAAGTATTTTTTTTGGAAAGTCGTGCGTATTTTCGAAATATTCGCCACAAGAATTTTCCTGAAACATTATTCAAAGGGCTTGAAGGGAAAATAAAATATGTATGTAATTTCATTTCTAAATTTTCGCAATTCAAAATTTGCTACATTCCTGGAAAAAAAGAGCATAAAGCGAGGGATGTGGGCATTAATTTAGGTGGAAATCAAAAAAGCCTTGAAAATCTCCAAAATTTTATTTATTCTATTTTTCGCCTATAAAATAAAAGTGAATTAAAATTTGCCCACACGGCCACTTGCCGAACTACCCCCAAAAGAGCGAAAAACACGCAAAGTTATGTGAATCAAGTCGCGAGGTATGGTAAGAGTTTAAAATTCGCGTAAGTGAAACGGCGATAAAAATTTCCCCTATCCACTAAAAGTGGAGTGAATGCGACAGACGCATTGATGGGATGGGGAAGTGTGTCTGAGATAAACTCAAGAAATCACCGATTTGAGGCCGCCATATTGAATTTATTTTGACATTTAGCTGATCGCGGGCCGCCGGAATGCGAGCAATTTTCGTCGCGTAGTTCGGTCTGCTTACTTTTCGCAAGAATTGTTAATTAATTGAAAAATTATAGAAATGTTTTTTCGCAGAAATGGCGACCGTGGAAAGCTCCGAAGACGTTAATTGGCGGATTGTGGAGTTTCCGTCACTTAAAAGGAGCAGCACCAGCAGAAGATTGAAAGCAGCAGCAATGTAAAAAAATAATTTCATTTAGAATTAAGTTCAATTTGAAGTGTCTCAAATTTGTAAAGTTGAATACCGTTTAAAATAGACATTTTAAAAAAATTCACAAGTTTTGATTTACCCACCGCCCTGCCTCAACCACTCCAAAAAAGTTTTCATTAATGAGCTCCACCAATTGATCGCTTCTTAAGACCAAAAAGTAAGAGTCAATTTGCTCCTGGAGAAAATCGTTGCATTTATAAGAAATCGCATCATGGCTAGATTTTTGCTTAACTAAAATTTTATTTATCCAATAAGAGTTAGAAAAGTCATGGCGGCCGCCTACAGAGCCTGCAAAAGAGCAGAGCAGATTCTGTTTACAAACAGCCCAAAAATGTAAAAAAAACAATAACAAAGAGCGCCATCTGGCCCCTGCTGCGGTTTCTGGGCTCCTGTTACAAAAATCGGATTTTGCTGCACGGTCGCCCGGCCAGGCACCGATCGGCAAAATCCGATTTTAGCAACAGGAGCCCAGAAACGATAGTAGGGGAAATCCGGGCCAAAAAAATTCCCAGAACTTGCTGCGGTTTCTGGGCTCCTGTTACAAAATTCGGATTTTGCTGCACGGTCGCTCGGCCAGGCACCGATCGGCAAAATCCGATTTTAGCAACAGGAGCCCAGAAACGATAGTAGGGGAAATCCGAGCCAAAAAATTCCCAGAACTTCCCCTGCGTGACGTCAAATTTCCCAAAACAAACCAAAGCCACGCCTCCTTCTCAACACAACTTTCCCCTGCCATGGCCGACTGAAAACAAAAACATTCTCATTTTGATCAAGTAAAAACATGAAAAATGGCTGAAAGGAGACATTAAAATTCTACTTTTCAGAAATCTTTCATCTCAGAAATTCAATAAAAAATACAACACCAATTTATTTCAATTTTTATTCACTAATTTCTTGAACAATTTTAACAAATTGTTTTCTTAAAATTATATGTTTGACAAAAAGTGGCTGGTCGCTACTCATGGTGCTGCTCCTTTCAAGTGACGAAAACTCCGCAATCCGCCAGAAGACGTGCTCCAAGCTTTTCACCGTCGTCTTTTCTGCAGAAAAAACACGTCTATAATTTTTCAATTAATTTAATTCTTGCGAAAAGCAAGCAGACCGAATTACGCGACGAAAATTACTCACATCCCGGCGGCCCGCGATCAACTAAATGTCAAAACAAATTCAATATGGTGGCCTCAAATCGGTGAAATCTTGAGGCTATTTCAGAAATCAGCTACTACACTACCCCTGCATTTGTCGCATTCACTCCACTTTTAGTGGATAGGGGGAATTTTTATCGCCATTTCACTCAAGCGAATTTTAAACTCTTGCCGTACCACCTACATTCTATGTCACAAAAATTGGATAGCCATAAGAAAAAAAAAAGTAAACAAAAAACGCTCTAATCGTTATTTAACTTATCAAGTATTATTTTTTCCAAACTTTATTTAAAAAATAAATAAATAAAAATGATGTCCTGGGTATAGTTAAAGTAATTTTGGCACAATTTCAATTTTGATAACATTTTTTTTTAATTAATTGAATATCTCTGACTAAAATTTACTAGTGCAAATATCCATAGATATCGTGCAAAACGCAATGTATATTATTATTAATATTATAATAGCAATTCATAAAAATGTTTTTTAAAATAATTGAAAGTTCGAAATCGATTACATGTAGAAATTAGCAAGCTCAGGAATTATTCTTCAGTGCTTCATTACCCAATTTTTTTAAACATTTTATTGAAGAATAAAAGTTATTTCTTAATATAATTTCTTTTTCTATAGGGCTACTGGAAAGTGGTTATAATATAGAATTTAGTATTTTACTTATGATACATATAATATGCCTTAAAGGTCTGTTTTAGAAGATTTGGTGCTTTAAATTTGAATTTTATAAATAACATTAAAAATATGCAGCAAACTTATGTGTTACAAAAATTTACGAATTTACTACACAATTTTACTAATTCTTCGATTGTGTAGGTAAAATTTAATTTGGAAAACTGCATAAATTGTGTGACAACGTTTTAAATTATTTTATTAAATTTTTAGTGTGTTAAGTGGGGTACTGCTGATAACAGAACTCATTCCATAAGCAAATTTTATAATTGTATGTAATTAACTGATTTATATAAAAGTTAAGGATTTTTGAGTTGTGTTACAAATTCGTTCAATAGGCCCTTATCATTTAAAACCTTGTATTGTAAGACTTTCGTTGCAGCTAAAAGTTTTATTGGTTGGTATGTATGATCAAATTATGTTTTTTTTATTAATTTTTCGATCCGTTGTTTGTCCAAAACGTGCAGGAACATTTTTATTTTTGGAACCATAATCTAAAGAAAACGTTCTATAAGAGAGATATTCGAGGTAAAATTTTTGCAGATCAGTGTTGCGACCAACTTCTTAAATCGATAAAAAAAATTAATATGTAGTATGAATTTAGTGTCACACCTATGATAAACAAAAAGTATCTACCTGCATATTATATGAATAAGCTCGCAAGATGCGCGGTATCAGACGAAATCTTTCAATGATATTCACATACTCGAAACCCTCGAACTCGGACTGATTTATTTTGTCTATGACACGCCTGCAGGGGAAGAAAAAGAAAAAAGCAAATTACAATATAAATTACATTAATATTTTAATAATTCCGCCACACAAAATATTTTGGATGTCTCGAATATACATTGATCTTATGATTCTTATATTTAGTTAAGTAAAGAAACATTTTTGAAAAGCAATGCCTTAAAGCCTTCCTACGGTTACAATTACCAAGGATATGTGAGCATCAAACATACAAAAAAGGGCTACTTACTATCATCTGACATCAATTGCACACCTTCTACTGCGAATTCGGACAGGGACTTGGCCAATTCTTTGTTGGAATCTAATCGAAACTTAAATCAAGGCGTAACTTGCTTTTGGTCCATCTAAAATTACATGAAAGAAAATAAAAATGGGAAATAAAATATAATACAAAACACGTAAACAAGTAAATTAGAAGGTGAAATGATGAAGAATGGTTTTATTGCTTCAACTACTTAAAAAGGAGTTTCGATTCACATGACGGTAGATAATGAATGTGATTCGAAAGATATTAATAGTCGATCCCCGATTAAAATTCTTTTAATCCAAGATTAGATGCGGGTGAAAAAGATTTTATTATCATGCGATAAATAAAATCGATGTTTAGTAGTTTCCGGGTGAAGGATTAATATCATAAGAATAAATTTATTTAAACTAAACTCACGTTTTTACACAAAAAATGTTTATAAAACCTTTAAAGAATGTTAAGACTTACAATTATCAATAGTAGTTATCGTTTTGTGAATAAATTCAACTCTAAGAACAGGGACTCAATGACAGAGTTGTAAATGAATGATAATTTGAAAAGGACATGTTAAAACTTGCTGTAATAATGTCTGTATTACATGTCTGCGCAGAATATATCGCTTTAAGTAGGAGTTTAGGTTTCTTTTTGTAGGGATTATTTTGAAAGAACACGAGGAGCTTCAGCGTCTTTCACATTTTGACAAAATCTTGAGTCAACTCACTTTTTAGCATTTCTCTGTTGAAGAAGTGATGATTCTCAATATACATGAAACCACGGTGACATCCTGGACGATCACCTGGATTCTTGCTTAGGACGCCTTTAAATAATTCGTTGTAATTAATATTTTCCAATTAACCAGTTGAGGGCCTCGCACGGCCATTGACAAAATTGGTAAACAACTATGAAAGCCCCCCATCGATTCCATTCCGGTAAAACTTTTTATTTGAGGTGAAAGTTAAATAAAAAATCTGTATTTTGCAAAAATTAATAATTAATATTATATTAAACGGAACGCGTTATCAAGAAAATAAACAAGAAAAGTCCACGCGCCGCCGGTTCGCAATCAACTAAATGTCAAAACAAATTTTGCAAAATGGTGGATTTTGATTTTAGTACACTCACCTTGCGCACTTGTTTTCTGTTGCATTCACTCAACCTTTGGTAGATAGGAGGGAAATTTTATCGCCGTTTCCCTCACTGAATCTCATCCTTCCCCTTCTGACGTCAATCGCGTCATGAGACAATATTATTTTTGTTTTGTTTTTTTCCCGTCGCTTTTTGACGTCAGAATTTGCCTACTACGGTTTCTGGGCCCCTGGTGCTCCTGGTCGAATTTTCGAATTTTTCGACTCGCGCTGTGCGGAATTTTGCCTTCTTCTTGGTGGTGGTGCGGCGGCATGTGGGAGGGTGGGTGAATTCTCGCACGCATTCTGTAGGTGAAAAATAGAAGAAATAAAATCTCCTCGTGATAAGAGATTTTTAATGATTATTTGATTTTACCTGGATTAACTCCAGGTTTAATTGAATTATTTAATTAACTAAATGGCTGGCATAACAAATTTCATGCATTTTTATTTTTCTGAAAACTTACCTTTTTTGTCTGCATAAAAATTTGGGTGAAAAAGACGATTTATTTATGTTCTCTTATTTCATCAACAAAATGTTCTTCATTTTTATTAAATCACATTCTTCCTTATAACAATTTTTTAATATTATGCATTCCGTTGAATGTTCGAATTTGTTCATCCTTGTCCGTCACGCTCCGTTCCTTTTCAACCATTGTGTGCAATAACGGCAATAATACGTACGTCTCATGTGTTCAATTTTGACACTTGTCGGAGCGGCCCGGACCGGTGCTATTGTAATCGGCACTTTTGTTTCTGAATAGGCTATAGTCGATCCAGTTGAGTCAGATCGTCAATTTGGCAGCCATTGATAATATTTTAGATTGTTATTTGCGACTGAAAAAATATTACAATCAGTGCAGAATTTAATCAAAACAATTGTGAAATATATTGCGCTTGAGTTCATAGCAGCGTTATAGCGAAAAACACGTTCATTAAAAAAAACTCAAAGTGTTTTACTTTTACCTTTCAAAGTAATTTACTACAAGTAAACACCCGGTTAATTAATCATGAAGCCGAATCGGCACTGCAACAGAGGAAGAAATCATTTTCGGGGCAAAAGTAAGTACAAAATCGACCGCAGAAGAGGTGCTGCTGATGAGCGTGAGTGGTACAGTGGAGCTGGAAGCTCACATCACCAGCATGAGCCACACCATCAACCAGAATACGATGACCCCGGGCATTCCAACAATTGGACTAAAAAGAATCAAGACAGCCGTCAAAGATCTTCTACACCAAAAGAAAATAAAATCAACAACGGAGTAAGGAAGGACCTAGCCGAAAAGAGACCTCGTCAACAAAGACATGTTCCTTATCACAAGCGAAAAAATATCAACTGGAAACAAATTGAACAAGCGCAACAAGCCTTTAGTAACTTAAGTAGCCTCAACAACAATAAAACTAACACTCTTTATAAAAATGCCTCATTCGCAAGTCTTGGAATCCTTAATCCAAGTTCTAGTGCAGGTACAAGTAATTCCCAGCCCAATGAAACTAGACAAGCTGAAGTCAGTGGGAATTCGAAAGTAGAAGTCGAAAAAATCTCTGCTGTTGTTGAAATTAATAAAACAGCAAGTGAAGATAAAGAGGTACAAAAAGTTCCAAAACAGTCTCATGAAGTAACACAAAGTAACCAAAGTGATGAACACAGTTTTAGCAATAATACTGATCTAATCAGCAAAACAAATGAAACTGCTACAGTCGAAGTAGATTCATTCGCGTCAACCGAAGGTTCAGATACAAAACAAAAGCACGTACTGCCCAAGCTATCTGTAATACCATTGGAACTTTTGTTGCGATCCGAGTTAGTTTTGGAAAAGCAGTGTGAAGATTTAAAAACACAATTACAAAGCACATCTAAAAACAAAACTACGTTAGCTGAAACATCAACTAATAAAATTAAAGACAACCTTGAAACCCTGGATCCTGACACACTATCGAAGAAAATAGTGGACCGTCTCATGACAATGGACAGGATGAAAATAAAACATGTCATTAACAATCCAGATCCAAAATTTGATGCTGCACTAAAGTTACGAGCGCGTAAGCGACTCCAAGAGAATTTTCGAAAACAGTTGGGCCAATTTAACCAGAGCTCATCTGGCGAGAAAAACATTGGATGTTTTGACCCCGATGAATTCGTTGACTCCGATGATATTCCTGAAACAATCATGGATGAAATTCGAAAAACGTTCGGTATGAAACTCCTAGAAGAAGCTGGAATTTTTACAGGAAAATACCAAAATGAGACTCCTGAGAAGAAAGTTCTTCCTGATATAATTGGGGATACTGCACACATTGAACAAGAAAGTGGTGCTAATAAATATAAACAAATTATTTCAGATGAAATTGTGCCTATTAATTCACGTAGTTCAGAAAATTCTGAAAGCGGCAGCAATTCAGATTCGAGCTCATCTAACTCGAGTAGAGGCAGCAATCGGTCTTCACACAAGAAACAAAAAATGAAAAAAGCCTTAGAAGACAATGTTATTAACAGCTTCAAAACTTTAATTATGCCGTACTTAAATTCTCCTCAATGGCAACTATTTGACAAGAAATCTGCACCTGGTAACTTGGGAGCCCTAATGTACATATACCATATATGTTTGAGCAAAATTGGTAAGAACAAAGTCTTGGGAAACTATGAGAAGAACACTATTAAGAATAATCTCAAGTCAAGCAACAATGAGGAGGCATTGCGGTTTCTTCTAAAGAATATCAAGGATATATTTGAGCAGGATGAAATACGTCGCCGGATTGCAAAAGTTCATAAAAATCAGGCATCTAAACCGCATAAAAATAAAACACAGCAGGAAAAGCCATCAAAGATTAATCAACCAATACTTTTAAAGAATCATAATGAGATTCAGCTGCCGACAAAGATCTTAAATGAAAAGTACTCCCCTGGCAAAGGGGATAGCACCAACAGCTTAAATCAGAGGGAAGTAGAAAAAGTGCGTACTGAAGATAAAACTGCTAACTCAGCCGTTGGGGAAAACTCTAACGATATCTTGCCATACGAAGGTGCCAATTCAAGTAATAGTAACACTGCCAAGAGTATTTTCAATAAAAGTCCAGCGACGGAATTGGACTCTATAGAAAGTGGGAATAAAGGCAATGATACCAGACCACGATCCTGGAAATCACCCGGTGAAAAAAAATGCTTACAGCCACCGTCAGCAGAAACAAATCAATCTGCGTACATGGATCCATTAGAAATTACATCTCCAAAAATTGAAACCGATTCGAGTGATTTCATGTCGGGTTCAACTGATCTGAATTTGTGTTCATCAAGTTTCAATATAAGACAAGAAGAACACTTGCGGTTATTATCTCTAATTCAACAAAACAAACTAAGTCAAGCAGTGCTGAACAATCTTAAAGAAATCGATCTTAAATTAATCAAATTGCATAAAAGACGAATGTATATTGAGGAAATGATTTTAAAATTACAAAAAGACAGAATGGCAATAGATCTAACCACAATGCAACTGCAAAATGAAAAATTTTTAATAATCAGTTCATCGGCAGCACAAAATTTCGATCCTTTAGCATCATTGCAACTTGTTCAGACAATGAAAATAAAGCCTACAAAAAGTGGCAGGTGCAATAAAAAGAAAAAAACGAGTACATCATCTCGTCTGCCATTTTCCACATCATGCTCAGAAAAATTAAAAAATCCTAAAAAACGTCAGCGAGATATTTTGCTAGAATACACCGCGAACACTTTGGGTACCACCGACAATAATCTTACAAATATTATAAAACAGACAAGTCCTGAAAAACTTTCAGAAAATGTTGATAATATTTTTCAACGTAAGAAGCGAAAAATTTCTCCCAGAAAATTATATGGTTTTATTACGAAGCAAGTACCATCCACTTCAAAACATAATTTGGATGAATTTGAACAGATCGAAGAATATCAAACAGAGCTAAAAATTGAGTCGAGTGAAGAATACTCAACCGCAAAAAATAATCCAGACGTTGAACTAATTACAGAAAGTGGTAACGCACCCAATGGGCGGTTTGAAGGTTTTAAAATGCCGATTACACAAATTAAAGTTTGTGGGGAATTTATAATTGCCGCCTCTGAGGATGGGAAGATTTACAAATATTGTTGGAGGACAAAGGAACTTTTATCAACTTTTGCCAAACATAGAGAGACTGTAACGCAAATTTTTATCGATTCTGATAAATTTGTATATTCAACATCGCTAGATGGATATATGAAGAAAACTTCAATTGAGGATATTGGGCTTGAAATTCAATCAGTGAACGTCCAAGAGCCTCTTCAAACTGTAGACATAAAATGGGATGTTGCATTTATTGGAAGTAGATGGGGCAATGTCTTCACATATTTCGTAAAGAAAAGCAAACTCTCTAACAATCTGCTCTGCTCAATGGGTAGCTCTGTAATGGCGCTAAAGGCGGTTAAAGAAGGTGCGCGAAGAATATTAATCGTTTTATCGAAAGGCAACCAAATTAATCTACGCGACGCAACTACCGGACTTCTTTTAAGATGTATAGAGGCTCCTTCGAACCTCACTATATACAGTATCCTCTTCGATGAAAACATTCTGTTTTGTGGATCCAGCAAAAATGCAATTATCGCATATGAATTTGGGACCGGCTACTTTATATCCAGCTTTTTGTGCGGAAATGGCGTTGCCGCAATGACAATTTTCAGGGAAAAATATATTTTTGCCGCATGCTGCGATGGTTTTGTATACGTTTTAGATAAATCAACAGGATCACAAATTGAACGATTACCTGGCTGTGGAAATGTTATTTTAGCAATAGATATTGTTGGGGAACAGTTTATAACATCTTCGAAAAATGGTTCAATGCAACTTATGGATATTCCAAAATTCATTCTTGCTCTGGATAAGTAATCGCCATAATGCGTTTTTTTGAAAATTTATGTTGAAAGTTTAACATCATCATTAACCATAAACATCTGGATACCATTGGTAGAGCTTCCGTTGAAATGCATCTAAAACCTGATAAATAATTACATTCACTTTCAGGAAATTGATAACGATCGTGAAATACATTTTGAAAAAGTTAACCCAATCTGAGGGCAATAATGAGCTCATAAATTTTTTAAATCCAAATGAGGTAATTGCTAAAAATCCTTAATAACTACATATATGTAATTTAGTTTTTTTTTTAGGTTGGTCAATTGGAGGAAGAGTGAGAACATTTGAGTATTCTTAGTTACTTATTTCAAATCCTTACATAGCAGAATCACTCCACACTGAGTGGTTACCCAAACTATATATTAATGAATTTTATGAACTCGTGAAACAAACCGCAAGAGGATGAGCCTAAAAATGCTTTAGAAACCAAAATGAAGGAGGCACTGATTAACTCACTTTGTAATCCAAACACCATATGTGAGGTGGAAGAACTTTTACTAATTATGTCAAAAAACTTATAACGTAGATAATGCAAGAAGTATTCTGAAATAAAATAATTTGTATGAAAATTACTATAACTTAAATCAGTGTTTTTCAACCTTTTTCATGACACGACCCCCATAGTATGAAAATATATTTCGCGACCCCCCGACCCTTCGCTTTTTTTCATGTATGTTATTATGTTACAAATATTCAATCCATACAACATTTTTATGCGTTTGCATACTTAGGATTCGGATATAAATACATATAATTAAGCACGTAAAACACATCGAATACATTGCCAATTGATAACTAACGCAATTTACGCGCATAGGTACTTACGACCAAGGCTGTGGCTACACTAGGCCCGAACCGAACGGAACCGAACCGAAATATTCGGATCCGAAATCATGGCTACACTGCAACCGATTCGAACCGATCCGATCAAATAGAATTTAATAAAAAGCCATCAGTACAAGTTGAGAAGAAGTTCAAGCTTTTACATAGCGTTAATGTCGAAGAGTGGGATGATTACTGAATGGAGATGAATTGTGTGACAGAATTAAATGCATGATTTGTGGAAAAAACGGCATGAGGGGGAATACCAAAAGATATGTTTCAAATTACGCATCCTTAAATCCCTACTATTCCCTTATATTTCAAATGCATTGTTTTTTGTTGCACAAAATTGATTAACTTCTCATTGTTCATATTGATGTGTTCAATCTCACACAGCTAGCGTTTTATTGTCGGCCGCAAAAAACAATCCGGATTGAATGGGTCTGTTCGGTTCGGCCCGGCCCGGTTCGGCTGTAGTGTAGCCGCACACATAACAATACATGAGTTTGGTCGGTTCGGTCCGGTTCGGTTCGGTTCGTTTCGGTTCGGTTCGGGCCCAGTATAGCCACCCTGCCGCCCGGCGAGTGTGGCAAGCAAGCAAGCATGAGAGTTGTTGAGTGAACGAGCGAGCGGGACACAACGAGCGTTGTGGGGAGCGTTGTGGGGTGCGTCGTGGGATACGAAGAGACACACGCGATCGTCGGCTGTTCAGTTGTTTGACGAGCGCAAGTCATTGTTGTCACGTATTTCATTGAAGTGATTTGTAATAATTGAAAATGGATAAATTCCTGAAAAGATCAATAGAACCGTCAACTTCTACCGGGAGTAGTGGAACTAAAACAAAGAAAAATCGTCTTTATGACGAAAATTATTTAAAATTCGGTTTTACTGTGATTGAGAATAAACCGCAGTGCGTTATTTGCTTTGAAACATTGTCAAAAGAAAGCATGAAGCCATCGAAGTTGGCACGCCACCTCAACGCAAAACATCCGAATGAAAAAAATAAACCAGTGGAATTTTTTGAGAGAAAATTAAAAGCTCTTCAATATCAAAAAACTGCTATAGTACAAATGTCCAACGTAAATGAAAAAGCGCTGCTTGCTAGTTATCGAGTAGCTTTTCGTGTGGCTAAAGCAGGAAAACCTCACACTATTGCCGAAAATTTGATTTTACCAGCGGCTTTAGATATAGCAGAGATTATGTTTGGCAAACAAGAGGTCGAAAAGCTCAAAAGTATACCTCTCTCAGACAATACCATTCAACGCAGGATAAGCGATATGGCGACTGACGTTCGTGATCAAGTCATAGAAAAAATAAAAGAAAGTACTTTTGTGTCCTTGCAATTTGATGAATCTACGGATATTGCGGGTTGTGCGCAGTTTGTAGCTTTTGTGCGCTTTGATTCCAATGAAAAATTAATGGAAGAAATACTATTTTGCAGAGCACTTCCCACAAAAACTACAGGTCAGTGCTTGCATAATATGTTCCTTGAAGCTACGCAAGATATGAATATCGATTGGGCAAAAAAATGCATTGCTATTTGTAGTGACGGAGCAAAAGCCATGACTGGTGCGAAGAGTGGATTTATTGCTAGACTCAAAGAACACATGCCAAATGCTTGTTGGATGCATTGCTTTCTCCATCGCCAAGCTCTTGCGGCCAAAACCTTGCCACAGGAATACAGTCAAGTTCTAAATATTATTATAAAAATTGTAAATTCTATTAAAGGAAAAGCGTTGCAGACACGATTGTTTCGAATTATTTGTGAAGATATGGGGGCACTCCACCAAAATTTACTTTACCATACAGAGGTTAGGTGGTTGTCAAAAGGCAAAGTACTGACCAGAGTTATGGAACTTCGCGCTGAACTTTTAATATATTTACAGCAGGCCAAGTCAGAATACTCCGAATTCATTTGTGACCCGGAATTCCTTTTGAAATTAGCTTTTCTTTCTGACTTATTTGAGCATTTAAATATCTTGAATAAAAGTCTTCAAGGGCGGGATGAAAATATCATCACTGCAAAAGACAAAATCCATGGCTTTACAAAAAAAATTGACTTGTGGTCAACGTCTATAAATCAAAACAACTTCGATTCATTTTCGACGACACAGTCTTTTATTGAAGAAGTCGGATGTGAGATAAACATCAAGGCATATATACCTGGTATGAAAATGGTGTTAGATAATTTGAAAGTAGAATTGAATCATTACTTCTCAGTGCAAGAGATATCGGAGAACACTGGGCAAAGGTGGATCTTAAATCCGTTTTTAAATGCAGCTATAAATGAGGCAAATTTGGCAACTAAGCTCAAAGAAAAGCTGCTGGAATTATCTGCCGATGGGATGTTAAACTTGGAATTCAAGTCTGCCAATTTGGATACCTTTTGGTTACAAAGAAAAACAGAATACCCGGAATTAACAACTGAGGCTTTGAAGTGTTTGATTCCATTTGCCACCTCGTACTTGTGCGAGTTGACATTTTCGTCAATGGCCCAAATAAAAAGTAAACAAAGAAATCGCTTAAATTTGGAAAACGATTTAATTCTCAATGTAGCCAAAACGGATCCACGATGGGAGAAATTGATTAATGAAAAACAAGCGCAACCTTCGCATTAAGATGGACGAATAGTCTTTACTCAGCTTTAAGGCCATTAATAGTTCGGGCTATAGGATTTTGTTTTTTGTTAGTTTGTTTGTATTAACATACAAATGTTTACGAGTATATCATTTTGTTAACGTTTTCTTAATAAATCTATCTTTTTAAACTTTATTGATTTTTTTACTGAGGTAGTTCTCTCGACCTCTTGCGACCCCCCTACAGAGGCTTCGCGACCCCCCAGGGGGTCGCGACCCACACGTTGAAAAACAGTGACTTAAATATATAGTAACATTTAAAATAGAGCGCTCTCAAGTGACAGCATACCTATCTATATGTATAAAGTATAGCCCTTTAGTGTAAAATTTATATGCTGCCGTGTCTCGAATTTTGGTTACAAAAGATAAACGTAAAATTCCTACTCTAGATACGTTCCTTAAAAATACCGCATACTAAGTTATCGCCTTACAGGAGGCATTAACTTCAGACAAAAACTTCGGTTCTAAAACAAAGGCTCTCTTACCTTCCGTCCACCTGCAGCTCTTCAATGATTCAATTCTTGATCAAAACGAAATTGAATTCTTACATTCCTATCAAAAGATGCTATAAATAAAATATACGGGGCTGAATGATAGTTGGTTCAGGTACATTATCATAACAAAACAAGGTTGTTTCCTTTTTTTTAAGTATTTATTTTCCCAAAAAAAGACAAAACTTAAAATACACAACTTTATTGAAAAGTAAGTGTTTTTATTGAGAGTAATGTTAAAAAATAATATTCTTCATATTGATGTAAACTCAGCAAATTGCTGTTGTGTTTCGAACTGTATTAGCGTTTAAGGGCGTATCCAGTCTTACGACAGATGTGTACTTGTAGAAAAACCTACAATTTTTCCCAACAGATTAGTCAATTAGTAAGGAAGCTTTCCTAAGTTCGAACTCACAGAGCCTAATGGGAAGTTGAAAAATCCTTCGCTTTGTGATAAGAGTTGCAGATGAAGTCTGGACTTCTGAGATATTAATGGTGATAATGTT
Source organism: Machimus atricapillus (assembly GCA_933228815.1). Classification (NCBI taxonomy): domain Eukaryota; kingdom Metazoa; phylum Arthropoda; class Insecta; order Diptera; family Asilidae; genus Machimus; species Machimus atricapillus. The sequence continues at coordinate 27,030,861 of OW121788.1, read as the reverse complement.
TCAGATATACAACGAAGTTATTGCATCATTTTTAGTTGAATATAGAGCAAGATGGCTTCTTATTCACGTCTTACTGTTGGAAACGACTGATTTTGATTCGGATGGAAGTCAAAGAAATAATCGAAATGAAAAAAACCACAGCAGCAACTCGATCAGAAGTATGTAAGAGTGAAGAAAGTACGCAAAAAATTGTGGTCCCCGGAAAGAGTACTGGAATATTAAATTATCATCGCGTTTTGGAAGTGTAACCCTTTTCGTCTTTCTAACGTCTAAGTGAAAACATCAACTTCTATGATAACACGCTTGTGTGTATTGTCGCCATAGGTTGTTAACCGTCCGCCTTAATCCCTTAATAATTCTTCTAATTAATTCGAAGATTTCGATTTCCTGAGTTATTATGCAAGTTGCCGATATACCCTCGGGAGATGCTTGATTTATGTCATTTTCGTTTGATGTGAAAGCGTTTCGCGTCGCCAATAAAATAAGTGATTTAGTGTAGCTCCGACCTTTCCTTCAATTTTGATTCGCTTTTGCCTACATTTGTCCATATACATACTTCGCATTTCTCTTAACTTTGTTATCCTTTTGGTGTTTTTGACTAATTGCTTTTTGAATTCTTCTACTAATCCTCTTTAATTACGCGTCTTCTAGCGTTTCACGTTAGCGACCCGACAAATAAAGTGAATTCTTTGCGAAAATGAAATTTTGAAAACGGATTCCGAAAGTTACGCCGACATCTTCTCAGATACGTTTTAAAAACCCTTAATTTTACCGTAGGGGTCAAGCTCAATTGTATTGCTATTTTTTCAAAAACCGTAAAATAAGCGCGCGACTCGACGAAGTTCCTACACCGAAGATCCCGCGCCGCACTCAACACTTTACTACGCCGTAACCATCAGCCTCCCACGCCGCAGTCATCAGCCTCCCACGCCGCAGTCAACACTCGCCTACACCGCAGTCATCAGCCTCCCACGCCGCAGTCAACACTCGCCTACACCGCAATCAGCCTCCCGCGCCGCAGTCAACACTCGTCTACATCGCAGTCATCAGCCTCCCACGCCGCAGTCAACACTCGCCTACACCGCAATCAGCTTCCCACGCCGCAGTCAACACTCGTCTACATCGCAGTCATCAGCCTCCCACGCCGCAGTCAACACTCTCCCACGCCGCAGTCAACACTAACCCCCCACGCCATCATCTCGAAGCATTATTTCTGAAGATATGGTCCCTCGCCGCCGTCAAACCGAAGACCCTCCAAGGACTTCATCGAAAGGTAAGTAACCGAAAACCGTTGTTTAAGATACTCCCACGTCGCTGAAGATTTAGATAACGCGCCACGTTGTCTTTCATTCTGGTAAAACTGCAGTGCACATGATCACGAATACGGGGGACGTCCTTAATTAAGGGTCGCACATTTTCCCCACAGGTCCTATACCCAGCAATTAAGTATGTGGCTTTGATATTTCATAGTATTCTTCTGCACGAAGATCCGTCGCCTCTTGGTGATTTCAATAACGCCCCGATGACCGCGCCGAACGAAATATGTTGCAAAAAAATTCCGATACGCAACCAAATACGACCCAAGATGTCGAAAGATTTACAGGTCCCAAACCAAAGGTCCTAAGCTATCGCAACGCATCCAGTAAGAACAGATACCCTTCAGAAGCCGGAAGATTTCGTCTGGTTGACTAACACAAAAAAATGCCTGGCCAAAGTCGCAACCAGCATAAATACAGAGGTCTGGCGCTCGATTCAAAGTAGGGAGAGATGAACCTCGAAGTCGTCACACAGCAGACCCAAGCACAGGTATTGGAAACCAAAATGCGCCACTCAGTGCAGTGATACATCAGGAGCCTTCCCCGGGAAATCAGGCTAGACTGGCTCAGCTGCGATCGCCCCAACGATCTGTATAAATTCATCTACTGAGTATATGTTCGACCACGAAACGAATTAATACTTCCATTTTTAAGTGTGCAAACGAAGATCCTCGCAGGCTCAAAGGCAGGTGTCTTCTCTGTGGGCAGCATTTAGACTTCCGGGATATCGAGGCTGCATAAGTTATGCTGTTGAGACGCCCTCTCACCGGAATACAAAAAAGGCCTATTCTCGTTCTTCCCAAGTCAGCAACTCATATACGGGATGTTATTCCGCAAAGCCAGTTCGATCTTTTCGAGCTATTCAACCCCAGGTGCACGTGGTCAGCATTCATCCTTACGTACGGACTGTTTGTAGTAGTTCAGGGGATGCACGTTCGAAAACAACTGTTTAAGAGGGCCCCGGCGTCTTTTAGAGAAATTAGTTGTTTTCATCTTGTAGACCAAGGCAGGTTTTGGGCCGGGCGATTCAATTCACCCAAAGGGCTGAACTGTCCAATTGCACCAACTTTTTCCTGAAAGCATACATTTACTTGGAAAAAGTACCATATTGGCCTACCACAGCCAGCCAGGGAGATTGTACAGGACAGAGTATTTCCCTCAGCAGCTCACCAAGAGAATATCGCTTAATATAACGCCACCAGGTCTTTTCAGGTTGGTCGTACTCGAACTGCTTTGTAGTGTCAACACTACGTGGTACGACCTTCACATACTGAAAATTACTGGCGAAGCAGATAAGTGGTGAGCATATTCAGCTATATAGCTTCGGGTTACGGGCTGAAGCCGTCTGGTGTTAAGTGATCTCAATTCTATTGGTAGACATCAATAGGAGCAGATGGTCTGCAAAGGTCCTCGTTGAAGTTTGTTGGTTCGAACCAGTAGATAGAGAGCCCATCATATAAGGAGGCACAAGATTTCAGATGTGTATGCTTACATCTCTACCAGCTTTAGTACTGAAAGAAGAGTGGTCGAATTGAAGAACGTGAATTTTTACCATTATTTTTCGGCCATCTTCAGTAATTGCCAGAAGTTCGCTTTTGTTAAACTCGAGAAGCAGAACATCGTTGTGGTCGATCCAAATGTACTGATCGCACCTGAAAGTGTACCCAGGGGGGGCCCACATTTGAAGGAAAATGGATCGTTACTGGTACATTGCTTTCAAAGCTGACTCATAACAGGTAAACGGGAACGGTAGAAACTCTCCCTAGTATCCTACGGCTGCCAGTTAGACTCGTCTACTTCCACAAAGAATATTGCCAGCGTCTCGAGAAGGAAAATGGTCACAAGATCTCCTTGAAGAAGGCACACTAAAGGTTGATTGATTGATTTATTCATCAGCCAGCACGGAACTCCTCGACGGCTGGACTGGAACTCGAAACTCAGTTGATTGGTTTGATAGAAGAAACGGTAGAACACAGCTTGATGATAATTATCGTCTAGAGATACTATACATACAAGCATTTGCCATTTCTTTAAACAAAATTTACAAGTCTAAGGGAAAATTATTGTATAACAAAGAAAGCAAACAGAAACAGATTGTCGTCTAAAAAAGCGCTTCTCGTTTCAATTTTAAATTAGTTTTGCTACCAGTGTCCAATTTACAGTTTTTGTGTATCTTAGAAAAGATTACAATGTGGTTATTTTCTATGTATAAAAGATAATAGAAGAAACTGCATGCTAAGTTATAATGTAGCACACAGAATTTTACAGTATGAGAGAAAGTACAGAAATACGAAACAAAACACGACAAACGCTTGGCCCTTATGGCTATTATGTTATATAAGAAATAATTTATACAGCTCAGATAATCGAATTTCGTGAAAGATTAATAATAGTTTGTAACTAATAAAAGCAGGGGAAAACGTACAAAATCACTAGTATATAGCATGCGTGTCGCTTACAAAACTTAGGTGGTTTACCGTGTGGCCATTTTAGTGAATTTCACAAATATTCTATAATATATTAGTCATATGTACCTTTCGGCTTAAGTAGTTGCCAGCAAAGTGATTACAAAGTACAGCAATGATGATAGTGGTTGGGATGTGGGAGCCGCTAAACACTTACAAAAATAAAAACAGTAGTAATTCTTTAAGAGAAACTTTCGACCAAAAATTTAACTAAATATTATTATACTCAGGCATAAGCCAAATTATTATTACTTTGCAGAAAATTTTAAACATAATGTTACTACCCGTTGCGGTGTCATTAGGATTTGTTGCAAATGAGTTCAAATATTTTTAAAAGATTCCAAAAGCTGTGAGAAAATTTTTGTACATATGTCGAGATTACATAAAGCATATCATTGAAAGTAACAAATACGACCATTATTAAATATTATGTTGATTGTTGGCATTGCAGAAAGTGTTGCAGAAATACGATGTATAAGCCGCATCATCCCTCACTTGGTTATTCGAGTATATAAAATATGTATTTTACGTGATTAACCTTTTAGGAAATAATGTATGACATATAAGTAACAAAAGCCATTTAGCTCGCACTGCACAATTTGAATACAATATTGAAAATGATCACAAAAAATTCACTTTACTTTACACGAACTTGATTACTTTTATATCTCAAAATAGCAAGCCAAGCAATTTATGAAACGTGTTTTTCACAATTATGAAATAATTGAGTGCAAAATACATTAACCAAACAGTTGTAAAAAAAAAAACAACACCACCATTAAATTGACACCTAAGTCATTTACATCGATCAACTTCTAATTAGTATGTAGTACTTAGTTATTTTTAAAATATTATTTTCCTACTTCTTTGGACACTGGTTTTAAACAAGTATTTAGAACGTGCAACATTATTCATTTATAAAAAACTTATACAGTAACCCCTCTATGGATGAAGGAGCATCTGTAAAACATCAAAGAATTCGAAATTTTTTCATATTTTTCAAAACAACTTACTGCAAAAGTTGTTAACTTCACAGAAAATATAGAAAGTAAAAGAAAAAAGACAAGTATAACTCCTTATTTGCTGTCCACGATTTTGGACTGGATAAACTTGATCAATCGTAGGGTAGTATGCATGAGGCAGCCGTTAACAGTGACTAAAAGAAAACATTAACAAAAATGAAGTGGACGGTTGGACTTACATTTGCCAATAACGTCAATAGCTGAATATAATAATAGTAATGCGTTCGTTCGACGAAAGGTGAAATTTTAAACGTTTGAAAAAAGACTGCGATGATCCGTTTGAGGGTTCTGTGAAAAATTGTTGAATATACTTAAGATATTAGACTAACTTACATGCTGTATTCCAACAGCTTCGGTAGTACAAATCTAAATAAGTCAATTTTTGAATTCCTCAGCTGATGCTGGCGGTTCAGTTCATGTAAACGACCTAAGTTTTAGAGATGAAAAATATTTAATAATCTCGCTGTCGACGGCCCGGAAAACATACAAGTTGCTTCACGCTGATTTGCTCCCATAATATCTGTTAGAAATTGATTTAACAATATGGAAAGTCGGAAAAAACTTACGTAATTTAAATTCAAGAAAGGTAAAGTCGAAATAATGTTTTCTAATGTATCCCTTCTTCGCTGGTTGTTTTGTCTCTTCTAAGATTTATGATGTTGTTTATCGTTTCTCGTTGCTTATTAGTCGACATTCAAAGATCATTCTAATCTGCGAAGCACAATTAATCTCGAAAACAGATGTTCAACTTACTTGAGACCGAAGGAAAAATTCAGATTCATTTTCTGTACGCTAACTCAATTTCACGTTTGCGGCCAACACTCGTTTCAATAAAAAAAAAAAAGCACAATCTGCGAAAAACAATAAACATAGGGAAACATCATAGAAACTAACTTACATTTCCCTATTTTGCAAAAAGGGCTACAGTGTATATAGAGCACATACTAAACAATGAGGGAATTAATCTAATGTTTAAAAATTAAAGGAGAAAATATTGAGTATTTAGATTACGATTAATATACATGTGTCAATCGATCAGTCTGTGGAGTAAACTTAAAAAAAAAAACTAAAGGACATTTAAGCAATTTACCTGCGTGTTGAACTGAACACGTATTATCTATTATTATTGCGAAGAAAGGCTTGCAGAATAAAGTATTGTACACAGTCCGTAAGTTAATTCAAGAACTCAAGAAATAATCTGCAGAAAATTAGGTGTTAAGGAGGACAAGAGTAAAAGAACTTACTTGAACATTTGGCCTTTCAACACAAAGTTTGTTTTAATTTTTTTTACTTTTGTATTAGCTTTACTGCAAGACAATAATGCAAAAATATATAAAATGCTCAACGAACTTACTGTCAAAAGCCCATGTTAAATTGCTTAAGTGGACTATATTAAGGTGCGTATCCCTCCAAATAAAAATGGTAATAGGTCGTTATAAGCAGCACATGATATCTCTAAAATTCATTCAGTATAGTACCTTTAAGACTTAGAAAACGTTTTAGAAAATGTTCGCAGACTTACTACTTTCTCCCACCACTTCATGTGATTTTAGGATGGCAATTTTACATTATGTTTGCAACATGCTGTATGTGATATAATAATATGGGTAAAGAAAATCGTTTCATAATAGCCTTACAATTCACATTTCGAAAACACAATAGACATCTATAGAAAACACTACAAATCTGCCAAAAGTTTACATAAAAAAAACATTTTGGGTCGTTTATGTATTATGATAATATAAAGCAATTGTAAAATGAAAAACTTACAAAAGACGCTTGCAATATTAGTTGAACATTCCTAAAAACCGAAAAGTTATTAAAATTATTACGGTTGCCAATATCCTCCCATAATGCAATTATGTTCCAAGAATTTTCAATAACGTACATTTTGCTAAAATACACAATTAGAAAAGAAGAAATTGTTGTAAAACTTACATTGCGTTCATTGTGAAAGACCAAATTACAAAGCAAAAAGCCTGAACAAACTCTGAATAGTCACCAATTAGCAGGTAAGGTATAAACGTGTCAATTGTTAGTTTATTACAAATTGTAGCCGACAAGCCCAGCACTACTTTCTATAATAATTATTGCGCTGAAATGTACAGTAATTTTTTTATATATACTAAAAGACCATTCGGGTCCTGCGAATAGACAATTAATGTATTAAAATATTTTTGGCGACTCAGCGTGCTGAGTAAAAAGTGCTACCCGTTCTGTTATCGAAAGGAGGCAAACCAGCAAAGTCTAATGTGACTATCTTGTATGTTTTCTGCAAAATACTAAAAGCACGATTAAAACTACACCGTATGGCTCCGTCGTAACTACATTCCATCTCGCCTAGCAGTTCCATGCACTTCAACAAACTGTATTAGAGGTTTTTAACTGAAAAAGTTTACAAAAGTCGTCGAAAATCATGTAAAAAGAAATCCCTAATATGAATAGGGTTGAAACGAGAACTGCACTAAAACTTACAGGCCGTGAACGTTACTACTCATTCATTTAACTTTTTCTCAAAACGAATCTACTGTGCGGGTCAATAAAACTAGTCGTTTCCCATCGCTGTCTATGTTTCTTATAGGTGCTAGAATATAAAAACGTGGTATTTATGGTAAAACGCAATTGACTTACATAATCAGTCTCATTCAACAGATCGCGAGAATTTTCCAATTATTTGGGAATTTGAGTTAAAATCATCCGCTCGAAGAATCATTTCCGTAGTCAAACGATAATAAACAGCCGGTAGCTGCGTCTTTGATTCAATCATTTTAAATAGTATGCCGCGTTACGTATGTAATAATATCCCATTTAAACCCATAAACCGACTAAAAGACATAGTTAAAGATTGTAAGAGTTTTTCAACTTACTGCTGGCCTGTGCGATTCCCTTTGCTTTTGTTTTGAAGACTTTGGTTCCCATGTTAATAAACGGTTCAATTTGCTAGATCTGATGGCTTTCCAAGCAATACTACAAGACATGATTACCACCAACGGGTATTTTGGACGAACTTACGATATCATTTTAACAGACGCATCATCATCTCATCATCATCATCATACATGGTGTGCAACACTATAATCGGACATGGACATTCTTGCGTACGAAGCCTTTAGTTTCCCATTAGGCTTTTCACTCGATACCATCTCTAGAAAACATTTTCAAGATATTTTCGACTTTGGAAAGACTTACAAAATCTCCGTGCAGCAGTGGCAAAAGAGGTAGCATTTCATTCAATATTCCATTCCTTAGCAGCGGCAAATCATATTTTATGGGGGGCAACAACAAAAAAATCGCAGCGATTAGCAGATCAATCTTGGTTTTCCATACGAAAGGAGGGCATATATCTTTCCTCGGAAACAAAATATGATTAAGAAACAAAAGAGAAGATGAAACACATGAAAGTGTTTATCATTCTCAAAATTTTAAGAAAAAAAAACTTATCGAAGTTCTCGGCCAGACTTCCAGGGAATGACATGCCTTGGAGCACCAACAAACCAACAACACAAAACACTCCTCACTTTCGATTGATAGAGCACACAACACATCATTTTTTCTCAATGTAGTACAGGAACCAGGAATCCACTCCTTCATCCCCTAATGTTGCACTGTTTCGCCAATTCTTTTGAATCTCAATTTGGGGGCGCTCCACCCTTTCGCTCATTTCGTTCGCGATGGCGAAGACCAAAAATCTACCTCTTGGGGTCTCAGGAATTCTGTAAGAATTTATCGTTTGCAATCGATTCCCTTTAATATTTATTATATAAAAGTGAATTTCTGCGCTTCTAGTGGCGCTCCCGTTTTTCTAACGTCGAAATTCGAAAATACATATTGCACCCATGGTGGAATTAAACGGGGAGACGTTGTTGGGATTTCCCTGGATTTTCAGCATTTCAACAATTCTTCTGTCGCTCTTTGCGTAATCGGTTGTTCAAATTCATTCAAGTGTTGCTTAGAGTGTGCGCCGCATAATTTGCATTCACATTTTATTAACACAGGGTTGCTTAGGGCGGATGTTTTCTTTGGCCACCTATGGGATTATATTTTTCATTCATCCGTTGGGTCGTGTGCAGAAAACGACAGTGTAAGCGGGGCACTGTAAAATAAATCGTAATGGTAAAGTGTGCTGAAATTTAATAAAATGGGAAAGTGAGGTACGAGGATACAAGTAGTGATATATTTATAATTATTTTTAGTTGGACTAATTATATTGCATTGCAGGTGTGTTCTAACTACATAACATTATTATTTTTTGAGCATATGTTACTTGAAAATAATTTCTTTAAATACTGTATTTAACCTTGAAATTGTTTCTACACATGTACACACACGCGAAAGAAATTATGGAGTTGACTATGAAATCTTGAAAGCAGCTTAAACTTTATGAAATGTCACAGCACAAAAATAATTTTCTTTAATTAAGTAGTCGATCCAGTTGAGTCACATCGTCAATTTTACAGCCATTGGCTATGAAACAACAAATTTCACATTCTTTAGTTTTACGTAAGCGTAAAATTGATTAATAAATACAGAGTAACAAGGAAACATTCGAATAATTTCGCTTGAACGAGTTTAAATCCAATAACGTAGAAGAAAATAAAATGTGTAACTCACAAGGAAATGTCTGCTAATTTACCGTTTCACATTGATAAACCAATTGAAAAATACCTTTGGAAAAAAAAAATATGTACGTATATAATAATCAGTACCCCATAACAAGATTAACATTGCTCAAAAAAGTTTTAAAAGACCCGATAACAAATACATCACTACTTTAAAGACGAAAGAAAATAAAAATAAGTTTTGCAAATAACAAGCCGGAATTTGATCGGTTTAACAAAATTTGTATATTTTTAAAATATTATTTTTGAAAATTTACAGATAATGATTCAATATGAATCGAGCTTTATAGAAAAAATATCTCATGAAATTATATCATGAAATCGTCATCACAACTCAAAAATTTTCTCAGTTATTTGCAATAATCCAACACAAAGCGAAATATCTCAAATAAAAATGTACACGAATGTATCGCAGTTGGCACGTACATGCGCGTCACACCAGAATGGCGTTATCGTCCGCCATCTTGTCGAACGAAAAATTTTTCTGGATTGAGTCATATTGCGGCAAACTGAGAATATTTTTGAGAAAAATATCACATTTACGAGCATTCCTTTTTTAAATTAACTAATTATAAATGAATGTTAAAGGTACAAACCAAACTCGTTTTTGCTTTCTACTTATTGTCTAGATGATAATTGAAACAAAAATGAGGAAAACGAACTTTCTGACTGACGACACTGCCAAGCTCTAGCCCGGTCCGGTCGAGAAAGATGCATCATTCTTCACATTTGGTACTGTAAATGAAAAACTTTCATAATGACAAAAATCACAGAATTTGAGAAATAAGTAAAACATGATTATTATAACAAAGTTGTAGCCTGGCAAATTTCCTAAACATATTTTACATAAATTAAATAACCCTAAAGTCTAACGATTCTCTTTTGTGAGAAAGCGAGTTTTCAAAAAAATAAAACTGTTAATTTTCTATCGCTATGATTTCCCTCTGCTAATACTGCGCATGAACTCGTCCAGCCCCTTCAATTCACCGTTCCACAGATCATTAATATCTTTACGACGTTTTAGGTCCGCCTCGGAATCACTGTCGTCGTTGAAACAGTAATTACTGCATTTGTTACTGGGTTTTCCTAACTTCGCTTGTAACTCGAGCCATTTACTGAACCGCTCTTGCTGCTTTCGACGCAGCTCTTGCTCGGCGGTATTTAGTGCGGTCGTTAGAATTGCACAAACTCTCAAATCGCCATGGGTTTTTCGTTTCATCTGAAGCTTTTTTACACGAAAGTTTTTGACCCACTCAAGGAGGGTCCTCTGATTTGTGAGTACTTTATCAACTGGAGCCATATTTATCTTTTATTTATTTCTTTTCAGAAAAGAATCTCCAAAAAATATACTCTTAGCCTCGTTCACAAGAAAAAAAAAACTACTAAACCTCGATGCTGATACCAACACACACCTGTTTAATTGCAGTTCCAGGCCTTTCTCTCTCTCTCTTTCTATTGAACAAACTGTTATTATGCAGTTAAGCAACTTTTTCTTTTAACTCTATAACAACTCAAGAGATATTCAAAACTGCACTTTTCCTAGACTGCAACAACAGCACCAAACTGAACAGAGGCATCACCCTTTCACGACTGAATTTTCCGTCGTTGCTGACTCGATATTTATACTTGTTCCCCCACCAGGTATCTGTATCTCTACGCAGTTTTGTAGAAAGCAGAACCACTTTAAACAAGGGTGGGTACTTTTCTTAGGGTCGAAAATTTCACCCCACTAATACAAATGCAGACCGATCAATAATCCCAGCTTAAAAGAAGTAAATAAAAGATTCGCAAAGGAAAAACATCGCATAACTGAACTGCATCTATCAGCAAGGATTTGCAGGGGAATCGCTAGGGCAAAATTTTACCCCTCCCGCTTAAACTTTAGCATTTTTGATTGCTTTAAAAGGAAAGCAAGTTTTTTTCCATGATTAAAGAAAATTTAAGTAATTTTGCTAAAAAAGCTAATTCCCTAGATCTAGATGTACATATTAGAAAAGAGAACTTCACGTAACCAGTGCAACCAGGTGTCATCACCTAAAATTAAAGGTCAAGACTCCACCCAACCAGAAAATCCATTTAAAACATAAAATAAAAATAGGCTTCGTTTTGAAACAAAGCCATACAAAACAAACATATGTTTTTCAAGTAAGATTTGTTGTTTCTTATTGCCAGTTATTAATGTATATTAAATTCATCAAATATTCTTTAAAAAATCCCAATGAGCTGCACTCTATGATGAACTACATATATGAACATGATTTACATATATGTTATAATACAATTATATAGTGTAGAAAATGTTATATTTAAAACTATTGTTTAAACCTCTCATCAAAAACAATATATAGAAATTTCTATATATTGTTTTTGCTCTCATGCTGTTCGAGTGATACTTATAGAGAGCTTAAGTTTTACGAAAATCCGAAAATAGTTATTTTTATTTTGATCTCATATGAGTTAGGTAATGTCTATGTTCCTAAATTAAGCAATATAATTTTGAAAATTAATCAGAAGTAAAAACGTAGTTTATGCTTGTGAAACTACAAAATTTATTAAAGACCTAGGTAGACTTTTCTAGATGTTTCCATGAGGCCTTTTTTTCAATTCAGTTATGAAAATACATACATATATAATGTACGTACTCATAATGTAGTATGTAGCAAAATATCGTGAATATTGTAGCTATGTAATACAAAAATCGCGCAAAAATTGAATTAATAATTCTTCGCTTTCGCATTTTGAATTGTATAAGACCTTCTTGGACGCCATTATTGCTTGCAACTTTCGTGGATTACTTCCGCTCCAAGCTGTTTTATATTACTATTAGCTATTAGCTTCAATAGGTATTAAGGTATTAAATGAAATCTGCCTGAAGAAAATTGCAATGGGTATATATCCTGTATATTGATTTTCTAGCCAATGGGTACATCATCTTCATTCGGAAACAGAACATCCGAGAACTGATTTCTACGCAACTGTGAGCAATACATGCTTACAGACTCAATGCATTTTCGTCAGATATTAAATAGGTTGTCACAAATTGGTTACTAACATAAAACGGTACACATGAAGCTGCACGTGTAAATATCTATTTGAGGCTCCCATTTCCCGGAAACATCGAAATCAAATTCAATGCAGTCTATGTATTTACGTGCATAACTGCACATGCCTGAACTTTCCAAGGCCATTTTATCTATTAGCAAATTTTCCAGTCTAAAATCAATATTAATCACGTTTCCATGCATATGATAAAGACGTGAGAAAATTATCAGACCTACAAACATATGTGAAAAATATCCGTTAGTAATAAATGAAGGGCAACCAAATATTTATAACTTGTTTCGCCACATGCAATTCCCAGGTACCCGACATACTTCCCCTCCGATTTCTTAGGTCTTATGTTACGACTTGAAAAACATCTTGAGGTGTTTCATTGCTCATGGCTGAAGATTAAATTGAGCAGCTGCGAAGAAAATGCCTGCGTCGTTCTCCCTCTTTCCCAAGCAGTTTCTTTGTAGCATGAAATCTTTTGTTCAAAGGAGGTCAGACGGGTTTTGCTCAGCGAGTCACGCCAGCCCCTGAGTCAGCTGTACTCCGACGTCACCGGGCCATTAACGTCTGGAATTCTAACGACGTTCCGGACGTTGCCAATTTTCGGATAGGCTCCAATTAGTAGGTAAGTTGATATTAAAAGTAACTTATTGTTAGTGAGTTGAAAGAAAAACTTTTCCAGGAAAATCTTGAAACTATTAACTAAGTGGACGCTCGACTTCTACACACAAAGTACATCTAAGTCTGGGATGAACTTTAGAGAAAGGTAAGTCTATATACTACATATTCTTATATGTAAAACTAAGTACTAGTGAATAAATTAAAAAACTCACAGTACATATTTATAAAATTCATGAAAACATATTCGTAGTGATAAAATAACTTCTAAAGTAAAATTTTGCGTAAAAGCCTTAGTATTTTAGATATTGAATGCTTAAATAATAGCAGAAACTACATACTTATATTTAAGAGTACATACTTCTAATAACTACGTCACTATAAGCAGCATAACATAAAAGGCATAATACCATTTACATCTTCAGGAAATAACTTCTACTCTACTCCTAATAAAAATAACCCTCTTTATTTTGAATTTCTTATAAAGTATACTATATATAAATTTTAACACTTTTCTACCCAAACCACTGGGTCTTGAAATACACAAATTTTGCAGAATAAAATTTCTTACAATACCACCGGGCGGGAGCAAAAATATGTTTTTGGGAAAATTGGATTAATTTGTTATATCAAAAATGAATTTTATTTCAATATAGAATTAACCTTATTATTTCAAATACTCAGTAATTCAAAAATGAATTAATATAATTATTTCTAATAACTGCTTATTTAAAAATGAAATAAAACTTTAATAAAGTAATAATTTATTTCAAACAATACAAATCATATTATGCTTATGAAGGTGGCTAACATAATTTTCGAAATCACTGCATAAAACACCCCCTAAATGAGTTACTTGCAAAATTTCATGAACGACTGAAGTAATTTAAGATTAAGAAATTAAAAAAAAATGTCACTTTAAATTTCCTTTGTTTATTACGCCATTCATAAAATGCCAGGGAATAAGGAATAATGGAGTTGGGTTACATCTGCTTTATATTTAGTAGATTTGAAATACTTTAAATTTAAATTTAAACATGTAACAAAAATACATCACGGATATATCTCAGAGTAACTGATTCATTTCTATACTATCCAAATATCTAATTAAGATATAAAATATTGAAATGTAAGTGTATATTTGCAGATAAATATTATTGAAATTTCATCTGAAAGTATTCTGTTCCAATCAAGTTTGCCTGTTTCTTTTGATGAAAATCCCTTCTTTTGCACAGATCAAGTTCACATACACCATGTTGGCAGCCTGAACACTTTCCGCATTCGCACGATAAATTTGGATTGCACTGAGCATCGCTTCCACCACATTCCTCTCCTAATCCCTTGTAACAAACACTATGACCGCAAATATTTACAAAACTTCCATAAACACAATTTTCAGCAGAATGATGGGATGACCTATACTTGCAGAAAAGTTCTCTATAGTTGGGCGACAAACTGCCATTAAAGTAAAGAATTAATAGTTTTCTTTATCAAGTTAATGTAAAATTCTTACATGAAACTAGACTCGGACATCGTAATCACAAGAAAAGGCATAAGCAAATAAATTAACCGCGACATTTTATAGGGTTTAATTTTTATTATTCTATTTATAAAAGACAATACAATAGTAAGGAACGATGTCCAAGTATATTCTGACTAATAAAAGGTTTTCTCCCTTTTATATGAACGATATTTTGAAAGCCCTTTAATAATATGCAAAATAAAAGAATAAAAAAATAACCGTTGGTCCTCCCACGATGATGTTTGTATCGGAAAAAAATCCTACTTATTTAGCCAGGAGAATTTGCATTTTAAATTGAAAGTTGGGGATAATAAATTCATTGTAGCAAAAAACCAATCCTTGACTTCATAATTCAGTATTTGTTTATTCATCTGTTAAATATCAAAATAAGCTTACAAAACTGTAATAACCCTTCGAGTTATTTGGAAAAATATTGGCACCTTCGGTGTAGCTTTTTTAAAGTCCTTGAAAAAGTTAAACATCTTTATACTTCCATAAGTAAGAACAATTGTTTCATTTCCAACCGCTGTATTCGCAATATTGAATTCCTGGATTTTGTTAGTAGATCCGATATTATCTTCTTCATCCAACTTTTGGAAATTCGAAATATTGGTTGTTCATACTAAATTCACCATAAGCCGAGGCCCTTACAACTAAAGTGGTAATTGTGCTGACTCCTTTATCTTTCGTTCTAGATATAAGGTAATATTTACAATGTTGAATATAATAGCCACTCATTTCCTAATTTTTCGCGCGGTTAAAGGGATGCTTACAATCTAACAATAAATTAAAGTTTATTACATACTAGTCAATATTTATTTTCCTCAAAGACAGTTATTCCCACTTTTTGCTAACATCTATATACTCTCCGTCTGGACTTTCATAGTTGCTGATTGGCGGAGTCGCAGCAGGTCCTGTGGCTTTGAATGGAAGAAGCTGCAAATCCGGCTGAATAGCTTCCTGGTATAATTCCTCTGATTCATTTCTTAATTCATCCAGAGCCTTTTGTTGAAGATGTTGTAAACGATCAATAGTCTGGAAGTCAGCCGTTTTCTGCTCGCACTTAAATCGAGCCCATCTCTTCAGCAAAAGGGCGCGCTGCTCTTGAACTTCTAGCGTTAAATTAAAAGTTGGTCTCGACCGCTTTCTGTGTGTATAGTCAGTATGAATAATTTAATTTAAAATAGGGAAAAAAAAAGCATACTCCTTTTGGTCAATGAGTTCCAGAGGAACTTCAATTTCATCAATTGGCTTCAACTGTCGGGCGTTTTTTTCTAAACGACGGATAGCCTTTTCCAGCTTTTTCTTCTTTCGTTCTTCTCGATGCCTGAGAACTTGGGGGTCAATCTTCTTTTTTTTCTTCAAGGGCTCCGCAAACATCAAGGGGGTTAGCCTTAAGAAATTGGAATTGCTCGTGCAAATTCTCCTGGCCGACGAAGCACTTTCTATTCCTAACCTAAAAGTGGAATAATTAAGTTTATTTTGTTTTTAATTCAAATGTTATATTTAACCTGGCAAACGCGTGTAAAATAGACATATTAATTATTATATACGTCGATATTTACAAAAATAAAGTGAATTCTCCAATTTACTGTCAAAATCCTTCCCCGAGCATCTGAACAAAACTAAAATTTCTACAATTGTGAATGGATCTTTTCGTCCAATGACAAATGACAGCTGTCGAATTAATTGCTTAAAACTATCAAACGTTTGCAAGAACCAGGTTTTAGGGATAAAGTGTTCGCTTTATTTTTCTAATTTTGCTTAAACCCTGTGGCTTTGTGAAGAAATGCATGATTTATTTTTAATCCGCTGCAAGTATGCTTTGTAGCGAATAAAATCTGTGCCTGCTTTCTCCCCACATTTCAACCGTTTTATTAGCACAAAAATGCTCTCGAGGAAGAGCAAGGACAAGTCGCTGAAGGAAGGAGTTGTAGGCAAATACGTGAAGAAGGAAACGCCGTCGGAAATACCTAGTAAGTAATGTGAAATAGTAGATAATTGCTGGATCAAGAACATACGCAGATTTCGTCCTCCCGGAATAAAGTGTACGAAGGCGATAATGAAAAAAAACACTACGAACCTAGTCTCTGCCAATAGGCCTTTTGGGAAGATAGTGTCCTTCGGTTTTAGGGATTTCTCCTTGATCAGGGAAGCTACCTGGCTAAGCAGATATATACGAGTATGGTTTGCGTCACCCAATTATGAGTCCGTCCTCGTTACGGTCCCGATGCTGTCCAGTATTCTGAAATTGTTTACAACGAACATTATATTCATACTATGAGAAATGCTTAAGTTTAGAATAGTGACGCACCTTAGTATAAATATATTTGCTATAAACAATCTAAGAATGTTTGATTGGATTGAAGCATGAATTTTAATATATATACATATATTGTTTCAACATCTTAAATCTTGTATGAGTTGCCATGGAACATAAAATAATTTTCATTCTCTTTAAATTGAAATACGGCTCAAAACATATAGCTGCTATCTCTACTATCTTCAAACCCTAGCAGTCAAATTAGAGTATGTAATATAAACTAAAAAGAAAAAATTAAAATTAACTCTCCTTTCTTTTTAAGTTGTATTAATACATTCATACTCACTTCAATACCTATTATTTTCAGTTATCAACGTTTGGTCATTTGATGATAACAAAAACAAAACTAAAAGCCGCCGTAACAGTCAAACTTTGAATCAAAAAGGCGATAATAATGGAAAAGAAAAATTCGGTAACAGCAAAACCATATCAAAGGCTACAGGTCTTGGGCATGTTGGAAAGTATACTCCAAATTTATCTGTCCAAAATTTGACCCAACGTTATGGTAGCTCCTCAGGGATGTCAGAGGGTATTTACAATCATAACATGCAGCACTTGGCCTCTTTCGAAACTGATCTTTTTCAAACACGTCGCCCTTCATCTCAAACAAACTTCACCCTAGCTAGTAACAATAATTTAAGCAGTACCAGCAACTATGTCAATATTGATCAGATTGATCGCATGAGACACCAGCCAGAGAATATTTATAATCCATACGGTCAGCCGATTGATAATTTTACCAGAAACTACTCGATGAATCAGAATCATCCACACACTATTGATGCCCGGTTTGGGGCTGAACAACATGGAATGCAGTACAGTGCCATAAGGAATACACAAAACATGTCACCTCGACCGCAAACGCCGACGAATCATGCTGTGGTGAGAGCATTTTTCCTACATCATTTTAATTTTAGTTGATGCAAAACTTTATAAATTTTCAGAACTCGTCTAGTGGCTACAGCACTGACAATTCTCCTATATATGAAAATCAAAGTCAAGTTTCTGCTGCAGTTGGTGTCCGATCTGAATCACCAATTTACAGCAACACAAACTCTAGCCTTTTATCAGCATATCATAATATACAGAACACTCCACGGTAAATTCTGAACTTTAATGTCTATTTCTTCAAATTTAAATGCAAAATTATTTAATTATTCACATTATTCCCCTTTTGTTATTAATAAAGATACGGTGCCCATAGTTCCCATCAGTCTATGTATCCAAATATACAAGCTGATAATTCTGCTATAAGTTATCAACATTTAGGACAGAACGTTGCATTGGTCTCTACTAAAATTCCAGTTTATCAGCCCATTAGAAACTACGAAGCAGTGGGCATGACTTTCGGAGAACATTTAGTGCACAATGCGCGCCATCAAGTGATTCCACATGGTAAATTTACTTACCTGTTTTCAAACATTTGAATAACGTCCACAATATTTTGTAGTACCATCACAACAGTCCATTGACGAGGAGTTACCTCTTCCTCCAGGATGGGCAGCTTATTACACTTTACGGGGAAGAAAGTACTATATTGACCACAATGCCCAGACAACGCATTGGTCTCACCCTCTTGAGCGGGAGGGATTACCTATTGGGTGGGAAAAAATTGTTTCACCACAGCATGGCGTATACTACTATAAGTAAGGAACAGTTAATTTAATAAGTCTATATCTAACTTATTTCGTTTATTAGTTATATTACTCGACAATCACAGCGAAACCATCCGTGCCTAACTTCTTGTTACGTTTATACAACCTCAGCGGAACCACCAAAAGCAATTCTTCCAGAACCCCAACCGACACAATTCAGCCCTCATAGTGCCTTAGTACCGGCAAATCCTTACTTACTGGAGGAAATTCCAGAATGGCTAGTCGTTTACTTTCATGGTATGCTTACGTTTGACTCTTTTGTTTTTTTAAATGCAACTATCTTTCGATGTTACAATTCAGCGGATCCTTCAAAAGATCACATCCTCAAATTTCCCATGTTCAGCCTTCAAGAGCTCGAGTGCTTCGATGGAATGTTGATAAGACTGTACAAACAGGAACTAGGTAGTATTGTTGGTGGATATGAGAAGTATAGGTAAGCAAAAAAATAGTTCAATATTTTTATAACTAAGCAATAAACCCATTTTGGACAGGCGTGCATTAACGTTGGAAATCAATCGAAGGCTGCAGGAAATGCGAATGAAGTCTATGCCCGATTAGTTGCCAAAAGTTTTAAACTTTCTTTTTATAGCTCTCAAAGTTTATAGAGAAGAATTTTTTGATTTATCAATTCTCTAAGTTTTAAAAATGTCTCAATTTAAGTTTGTTGCATTAGTTCATAGCTATTTTAACACATTAAAAAAAAAGACATTTGCTTATTATCCTTAAGGCGGGCGCTTTCTATAAGTAATGTGCGTTTTAACTGAATTAGTTGGTAAAATAACGTAGTAGCTTAAACCGGTCCCATATTTTTTTGTAAAGAATTAAAGCCATATTAACCAAATATCTTCCCTGCATTAAACTCAGTAGTATAAGCAGAATTCCAATTTTCTTAAATTTTTTGTAAGAATGGCTTCCGGACAATTTTGCGTATGAACTTGAATGCTTTATTTTGTTAACAAAAACTTTTTTTTTTGATTTCATGAGCTCGAAAGCTATTTCTCTAAATTCTTAAAATCTTTCGCGATAAAGTGCCCCGCTTCCTTTCGTTTAGCGCATAAGCTGATTTTTTTAATCGTCTGAAATTATTTATTATAAACTGTATGAACTCTATAGACTGCACTATAAATTCGTGATTGTGTCTTTTGTTCAGCTTAATTGATATTGAAATTACACAAAAATACATCGAACCAAAAATGGGGTGACTGGGTTGTTAATTGGTGCATTGTATTCGCCGAAAACGCTAAGAAAGCAACATTTAATACAGGAATATTAAGTTATTAATATGCATGCACTATTCCGAAGCTTCCTCTTTGGTTCCATGTAGTTCTCGTCGTATTATATATTTGGATGCATCATTCTATGATATTTTATTTAAGAAAAACCCTTAGCAATCATATTTAATGATTTATTGTGATAAATTCTTTTATAAGTTCCTCTCTAGGTAGTGTTTCGCCAGAGACGATCGTGCCTATTTAATAATTATTATTATTTAACGAGTAAAAAATGCTCAATTAAACCAGTGACGTATGCTTTTTTTTCTATTAATTGTTTTATTTACAATTACGATTACATTGTTATCACTTTTTTCCAATTGAATCAATTTCCTCCTTTATGTCTTCTATCTCAGTTTCATCAACAACACGGAATCCGGAAACTCGGATGATCTTTCCTTTATCAACTTTGAACAAATGTGCAAAATGTCGTGCTGTAAAAAAGATTTATGTATATCAGCACACATGTTCTGTATTTTATTTTTATTTTTTGTAAAGAATTTATCTCATCTAAATATGTACCATGTTCAGTGATATAATAATTTAAGAATTTTTAAATATGATCTGCCAAAGGTAAAAAAGTATTTAAAGCAAGAATAACAAAATATAAAGGATCTGTGGATTCTCCTAAGGACCTAAGCTAGCAAAGAGGCCTTTCTTCAGAGCAGCTAAGATTTATGCAATCCTGCAATTCCCGCCCTTAATTCCTAATATGTGTTTTAAATATAATTTTCACCTGGGGACATTTGTGCTTCTGCTTCCGTTTTGTAGCCGTAGTACTTGGCCCAGTCATTCCGGCCAGTGTACATCATGTACCCCACGACTCCGAAGGCCTGCCAGGCCAATATCATGTAAGCAAAGCTCAACCGCTTCTTCCACAAGGCTGCCGCCTCCTCAGGAATGGGCGAAGTGTGTCTCCTTACGAACCGACGAAGCCACTTAAAGTGAAACAGGGCCATGTCTTCGGGCTTCGGTTATTCTTGGTTATTTACTAAATATTATGTAAACATAAACTTAACTTCCCTACTAAATTCTTCTGCCGATTCTAAATCGTCTAATTTGATATTACTAGTGAATGAAGCCTTTCCTTAAAGAAGTAATTCAACTTTGTAATTTAAAACCCATTACTTTTCTTTTCTTCAATGTGTAAATTAATCTAAAAACTGACAATTCTCTATTTATATTTTTTCAGTCACAATGAACAGGAAAATTGACAATTTGTAGATATCTTATGAATCTTGTGAATATTAAAGTCACAGCTGTCAAATAACAAGGAAGAGGGTTGGTTGTTCTGTTCTTTCTTTTTGGCACGTGAATTTTATATTTTCCTTAAAAAATATATGAATGGTGCATCATCAAATAGTACAAATAGACAATATCATCCTTTTGGCACCCAGCAGGTGGACGAGCATACGCCTCTAATGGACGGCCATATTGGGGAGCCAAGTGTTAGGCAAGTGGATCGGCCCGATGTTGGCGAAAGAGCTGTGAGAAAAAAGCGTTCGAAGCCTCAAACTGAGACCAGTTACGGCGTAAGTATAGTGAAGATTAATTATATCAAAATAGGTCTTAATTAAAATTCCAACTTAAGTCAATCGGTGATGTGCCCGAGGTGAATGTACGGCAGGGAGCTGGTGATGGGGGCTCCGCACAAAATCGACGCCCTGGACGTCCAGCCGGCGGTCCTGGTGGAAGCAACGAACATGAAACCTGGCTGGAAGAGGAGGAGGAAGGATTAAAATACGGAGCTCAGCATGTAATAAAACTTTTCGCCCCAGTTTCCCTGTGTATGCTCGTGGTTGTCGCCACAATCAGTTCTGTACACTTTTACTCTACAAAAGACGTCTACTTGTAAGTATACATGCCCTTTATCCCCGGATTAAAAACTATACTGTTGAATTGAGTGTTTTAATTAATTAACTTAATTTTGTATCTACTGATGTTTAGCTATTGTTTAAAATAATTTATATTTCCAGACTTTACACACCATTCCATGAGTCATCTCCAGATGCAGGGACAAAAATCTGGAACGCGTTGGCTAATTCTCTTATTCTTATGGTTGTCATAGTTATTATGACTATCTTGCTTATTGTCCTATACAAAAAAAGATGTTACAAAACTATCCATGGATGGCTTATTTTATCTTCTTTTATGCTACTCTTCATTTTCACTTACCTGTACTTGGAGTAAGTTATTTTTGAACATAAAAAAAGTTCCTTTATTTTATAAAAACAAACTTGTTTCTAGGGAACTGCTGCGAGCTTACAATGTGCCAATGGATTATCCAACAGCTATCCTAATTATGTGGAATTTTGGGGTAGCTGGTATGATTTCTATTCATTGGCAAGGTCCGTTGAGGTTGCAACAAGCCTACTTAATTTTCGTTGCTGCTTTAATGGCTCTAGTTTTTATCAAGTACCTTCCAGAATGGACAGCTTGGGTGGTTTTAGCTGTGATTTCAATTTGGGGTATTTACTTAATACACTCTATGGTAGTAAATGTTTTTAATATAGATTATTTTTAGACTTAATCGCTGTTTTAGCGCCAAAAGGACCACTGAGAATTCTTGTTGAAACTGCTCAGGAGAGGAATGAGCAAATATTTCCTGCACTTATTTATTCATGTAAGTAACAAATTAACTGCATTATCTAAAAAATTAAAACATGTCTCCTGTAAATTTAAAAATTGAGCTGAAGCCGACGGTAAAGCCCAAACATATGGAAATATTTTCTTATTAGTTGGAGGACTCAAATTTAATAATTAAGCAAATAACTAATAGTCATATCACGTTTTTAGCTATCTCTAGAAAATTCGTGTTTTGGAAGATAATTTAATATTGTCTCTGGCTTTGAGTATCGGCATAAATTTATTTGAAATTTCTAATTAAAGTATTCTTTTCTTTTGTGTTAAATAGCTACAATAATGTATTCGTACATGGGGACAAACCATCCCGATCCGAGTGTAAATTCAAGCAATCGAGTGGATGTGGTGCGCAGTAATGTGGCACCAACAGAATCCCGGCAGCGAAACAACATGAATAGCTCAGCCCGAGCTGAAGGTACGCCCCTTGTGACCTATAATGCACGATCGAATGGTATATACTAAATTTATTTTGAATTAAACGTTTTTTTCCTGCAATTTTTATTTGTATGAAAATTTATACTTCGAATTTGTAAGCTATTTGTTTCTTTTGTTTGTTAAGTTCATGCACATGGAAAAATTTATTCAAATCAACTAAATAAGCTTCACACTATATACTTAATAACAATAACTAGAACTTGATGAACTTGCCATGGAGGCTAATTATTTTGCTTATATTATAGAAGCTGAAGCTGGATTTAGCCAAGAGTGGGCTGCAAACGCGGAACAACGTATAACTCGTCGTCAAACAGAAATTCAAGCAAATAACAGCGGAAATCCAAATAGATCTGTGGAGTACAGAACTATCACAACATCTGTCCCACCCAATCCAGATCCATCACAACCCGCTCAGCAAGAACAACAGGAGGAGAGTCAGTTTTTAGCATATTTATTTCCTACGTAGAGAAAATCTAAAACTACTTTTCTTTTCTTTTAATTAGGAGGGATCAAACTTGGACTAGGCGATTTTATTTTCTACTCAGTTTTAGTTGGAAAAGCATCAAGTTACGGAGACTGGAATACGACGATTGCGTGCTTTGTAGCTATTTTAATTGGGCTTTGCTTAACATTGCTCCTGTTAGCCATTTGCCGGAAAGCTCTTCCAGCTCTGCCCATTTCAATCACATTTGGTTTGATATTCTGTTTTGCAACAAGTGCTGTTGTGAAGCCCTTCATGGAGAATTTATCGGCTCAGCAAGTTTTTATTTAGGGTCTGTAGTACTCGAACTGATATTATCCCAAACTTTCCATAACTTTAATGCACTTAAATCTACCCTTTCCAGTTTGAAATAGAGACTATTTAATAACTAATCAAATCGCATTTCACTTTATAAGTATGATGGGTGATTGGCGTAAAGGTCAAATGATGAATTATGTCGGGTATAAAAAGAAAACGCGTGCAGAGCAATTGTTAAAAATGTTCTTTACGCGCTTAGTTGCACTTGTTTATTTGTTTGAGTTGATAGATTCTGTGATTCTTACTAATGTTAATAAAAATATCTCGGAAGAAGCATTTGGTAAGTAATCACGCAATAATAAGAATTTTCATTAATTGATTGGTCTTTTTTTTTTATGCAGCTCTTTCAGAAATTATATGTGCCTTGAAGCCTCCAAGTCTTGCAATTTTAGCGAAAAAAAATGAACATAACCGTTTAGTCAACGATTTCATATACCTGATACATAAGCGACATTTCAAAACGTGCATATTTTTAAACAAGACTAGTTATTATCAATTTATAGCACAGAATATTGAAGCGTCTATTGAAAGTTCTAGCTTGATCTTCGGGAAGCCTTTTAAAATCGTTCAGGAAATGCATCAAAAGAAATTGGCTCACAGATTAAGTCTATTCATTTTTTATTGGGGTGCGAAGTATAGTCCTGAAATTCAAACATTTAGATTTGAAGAGCCACTAAGAGGAGTTATCATTACAAGGCCAAGACCAAAAGCGTAGGATTTGCAATAGACTTTTACGTACATAAATATAACATTTTCACCAGTTTCAGAATATACTACAATCAAGCAGTTCCTGCCGGGACCAGCAATCTACGACTTGTTAATTGGTACGATGCTGAAAGTCTAGGACTATACAAAACCCCTTTGCTTCCAAGTGCATCAACAGTTTATTCAAATTTTGGAGGTCGAATTTTTCGAGTTCCTGCTATACATGTAAGTTATTTATTAATCGAATTATATTACTATTAAAATTTAGGCGCCTCCGTGGTTTTTTGTGAATAATTCATGCAGCAAAGACTACAACAACAGCCAACATTTTTGTGATTTTGAAGTTTTAGGAGGTAGAGACCACCAATTGCTTATTTTATTGGCTAGAAAAATGAATTTCCGTTTCGAGTACGTTGAACCTCCAGAACAAACGCAAGGGTCTTCAAATGGAGATAATAATATCAACTTCACAGGCACTATCGGTATGATTCAAAACAAGGTACGAATTTTTTAAATTTTGAATACAATATTTTAAGCATATATTCATTACAGGAGGCAGATATACTTCTTGGTGATGTGAACTTAAGCTGGGAACGACGAAAGGCTGTCGAATTTTCCTTTTTTATTTTAGCTGACTCCGCGGCTTTTATTACTCACGCACCCAAAAAACTTAATGAGGCTTTAGCGCTCCTTCGGCCATTTCAACTAAATGTTTGGCCCTTTTTGATCCTAACCGTCGTTATTTCAGGGCCAATACTTTATCTTATTATTTGTATTCCTTATATGTGGAAAAAACATTCTGGTGAAACCTTCCACCTGGAATACTTGAACGAAATTACAATATCTAAAAAGCCGATAAAGATAAACTCTGGTTTAGAAGACGATTCGATTTCAAAAGATTTATTTCAAAAATGTGTCTGGTACGTGATTCAGTTGTTTTTAAAGCAAGGTGAGAAATTAACTAGTAATATTAATTATAAGAAAATTGAAGAAACAAAGTTGCTTAAAAAAGTCTTTTTAACCTTTTCTATTTATTGTGTTTAATTTTAGCGTGTTCAGAACCCCATCATGGCTACAGAGCAAGGTTTTTAATAGTTTTGTACTGGATAGCCGCCACCTATGTCCTTGCCGACGTCTACTCCGCTCAATTAACCTCGCAGTTTGCTCGACCTGCTCGTGAATCTCCCATCGATGATCTTTTTATATTAGAAGATGCAATGAAAAATCGCAACTATAAACTTTTTGTAGAAAAGGACAGTTCATCGCTGGAGATGTTAGAAGTAGGTAAATATTAAAAATTATTAACTAAACACGCCAAATTTCCTCCTGGATCTAGAATAGCACAGAAGTCGTTCGTCGTCTATTTAGACTAATGAAGGAACAAAATCCAGAAAAAGGAGAAGACGGATATTTAATAGACTCTATTGAGCAGGGAATTGAAATGGTTTTGGATGGATCTGAAACTGTTATTTTTGGCGGACGGGAAACTCTATTCTTTAATATAAGACGACGCGGTAAAAATAAAAATTTAAAACTGGAATTATAACCTTTTTATAAATTGTAATAGGTCTGAAGAACTTTCAAATGAGTTATAAACTTTTTACTAGATATTCAGCAGTTGCGGTTCAAATCGGTTGCCCCTTTCTGGACAGTTTAAATGACGTGTATGTTAGATGGATCCCTATTGTTTTAATCTTTTAACTCGCACAATTATATATTTTTGGCAGATTGATGCGATTATTTGAAGGTGGAATTCTAGATAAGATGACGAACAGCGAATACGAAAAAATGTCTAAGTTAACAAGCGAACACGGGCATAAGGAGACAATAAAGCATTATAAAATTAACAATAAACAGGCAGCTCGAACGTCCGATGAAAAAATACAGCCGCTCAATCTACGGATGCTCCAAGGGGCATTTATATTTCTCCTCATCGGCTACATAGTTGCTGGTATTTACTTAAAAATATTAAACTATTATGCTTATACTCATTTAATTCACTATTAGGGATTGCTCTAACTTTGGAAATTAATTTTAAAAATAAAAAAAATCTATATAAAATAAAATCTATATATAAATAGAAAAAAAGATCACATTTAAGTAAATTCTTACACCATTATCAAACATTCATAAAAAGTATTAAGAGTTAATCCAACAAATGCAACAAACTTTGAAATTTCTGAACGATTATAACTTATAACTTTATAGATAACTGAAAGATTCGAAAAAATAAGAGACAGTTTTTCTAACTTTTCTTAAGTTTGATACAGAGCAGTACAGGATAATAAAAAAATTTAATCTTCTAATTCAAAAATTGCTTAAAAAAAAAAATTGAGAATTAAGAGTGAGGAGATAAAAAGTGGGATCTAACGAATAAAAGAGTAAAAAAAACAAATCAATTTTATGATGGAAACTCAATAGATTAATTATTACTACAAAAAAATGAATAGCATAGCAGTTGGAAGGGAAACTTTAAACTACCCAGACCTAAAAACAAAGTGGGTGGAATTTGTGTTTTTTTTAAAATAAATTTGCTAATTAAATATGTCATCTTCGGAATCGGATGATTGGGTAAGGTTTACGACGGATAAGTTGTCCGTCGGAGTGTGGAATAAGGGTGTTTGTTCTTTATATTGTATTTTTTAAATTTTTTTTTAGTACGTTTAAGTCCGGTAACTTCTGGAGTTTTAACAACATGGGGGCAATAATTTGCCTGAATTTGTCTGTCCTTAACCCATACAACTTTTTCTTTCAAAGCTGAAAAATCCACACCTAAAATGGTTTAAGCGAATACAATCAGTTATTCTATAATATAAATCATAATCTTTATTTATTATGTGTAAAACCTATCCCAATTTTAAAACATAAACATTTATCGTTATCACACTTTTTGGCCATAGGAGTTTTCAAATTTTTGTTTAATCGGGTTGATTGCTTATTTGAGACTAAAAGGCAGGTATTCATTTTACTCATGGAAAAAATTTAATTTGTTCTTAATCGATAGGATTTCATAGTAATATTAATTTTAATATTTAATTCATAATCCTCTTAATTAATAATTTATTTTATTGTTCTCCACAAAAACCAATCGCCCAGGATCAGGGCTCTGGAAGCAGAAATTAACTCGGGAAATATCCAAGGAAGAAACTTTCAGCTGAAGTGATCCACTTGCTTTATAAAATCAAAAAAATATGTTAAAATTGCTGAAATATTCGTTTAGTAAAAAGGTAGTTTAATAAATTGTTTTTTAATTTGTATGCAGAAGCTAAGCAAGTCGACTTTTAAAGTTTTTAAATTTCGCCATTCACAATGCAAATAAATAATTGTATTTAAATTTAAATTAAATTGGTAAAATAATGAATAAACGTTTAAAATAAACATTTAACAAAAACTGTAATTTTTTATTTGCCGCCCCTTCCTTCCAAAGAATTTGCAGAAATTATAGTTTCATCAATTGAATGCTTTCTAAGACAAAAAAGGTAAGTTTTCAGGAAAATAAAAATGCATGAAATTTGTTATACCAGCCATTTAGTTAATTAAATAATTCAATTAAACCTGGAGTTAATCCAGGTAAAATCAAATAATCATTAAAAATCTCTTATCACGAGGAGATTTTATTTCTTCTATTTTTCACCTACAGAATGCGTGCGAGAATTCACCCACACTCCCACATGCTGCCGCACCACCACCAAGAAGGCAAAATTCCGCACAGCGCGAGTCGAAAAATTCGAAAAATCGACCAGGAGCACCAGGCGCCCAGAAACCGTAGCAGGCAAATTCTGACGTCAAAAAACGACGGGAAAAAAACAAAACAAAAATAAAATTGTCTCATGACGCGATTGACGTCAGAAGGGGAAGGATGAGATTCAGTGAGGGAAACGGCGATAAAATTTCCCTCCTATCTACCAAAGGTTGAGTGAATGCAACAGAAAACAAGTGCGCAAGTGTGAGTGTACTAAAATCAAAATCCACCATTTTGCAAAATTTGTTTTGAGATTTAGTTGATTTCGAGCCGGCGGCGCGTGGACTTTTCTTGTTTATTTTCTTGATAACGCGTTCCGTTTAATATAATATTAATCATTAATTTTCGCAAAATACTGATTTTTTATTTAACTTTCACCTCAAATAAAAATTTTTACCGGAATGGAATCGATGGGGGGCTTTCATAGTTGTTTACCAATTTTGTCAATGGCCGTGCGAGGCCCTCAACTGGTTAATTGGAAAATATTAATTACAACGAATTATTTAAAGGCGTCCTAAGCAAGAATCCAGGTGATCGTCCAGGATGTCACCGTGGTTTCATGTATATTGAGAATCATCACTTCTTCAACAGAGAAATGCTAAAAAGTGAGTTGACTCAATTAAGATTTTGTCAAAATGTGAAGCACGCTGAAGCTCCTCGTGTTCTTTCAAAATAATCCCTACAAAAAGAAACCTAAACTCCTACTTAAAGCGATATATTCTGCGCAGACATCAAGCAAATTGAGATAAATTTTGATTTGGGTCTAGGAATATAAAATACTAACAGACAAAATAAAAATAAATCCTTATTTAATCGGAACTTGCTCAAAAGGAGGTTCAACCACTTTTATTTTCCATTTTAAAATTGTTTAAACATTTTTTTTATTAAAATATGTTACAGAGCAAATAAACTTTAACCAGTTTCGGAAAAACCAAAATTTTCAGGTCTGTTTGGGCTGTTTGGGATGCTACAAGCAGAACGTAAACATATTTATTTAAAAGTAATACAGACATTATTACAGCAAGTTTTAACATGTCCTTTTCAAATTATCATTCATTTACAACTCTGTCATTGAGTCCCTGTTCTTAGAGTTGAATTTATTCACAAAACGATAACTACTATTGATAATTGTAAGTCTTAACATTCTTTAAAGGTTTTATAAACATTTTTTGTGTAAAAACGTGAGTTTATTTTAAATAAATTTATTCTTATGATATTAATCCTTCACCCGGAAACTACTAAACATCGATTTTATTTATCGCATGATAATAAAATCTTTTTCACCCGCATCTAATCTTGGATTAAAAGAATTTTAATCGGGGATCGACTATTAATATCTTCTTTCGAATCACATTCATTATCTACCGCCATGTGAATCGAAACTCCTTTTTAAGTAGTTGAAGCAATAAAACCATTCTTCATCATTTCACCTTCTAATTTACTTGTTTACGTGTTTTGTATTATATTTTATTTCCCATTTTTATTTTCTTTCATGTAATTTTAGATGGACCAAAAGCAAGTTACGCCTTGATTTAAGTTTCGATTAGATTCCAACAACGAATTGGCCAAGTCCCTGTCCGAATTCGCAGTAGAAGGTGTGCAATTGATGTCAGATGATAGTAAGTAGCCCTTTTTTGTATGTTTGATTCTCACATATCCTTGGTAATTGTAACCGTAGGAAGGCTTTAAGGCATTGCTTTTCAAAAATTTTTCTTTACTTAACTAAATATAAGAATCATAAGATCAATATTCGAGACATCCAAAATATTTTGTGTGGCGGAATTATTAAAATATTAATGTAATTTATATTGTAATTTGCTTTTTTCTTTTTCTTCCCCTGCAGGCGTGTCATAGACAAAATAAATCAGTCCGAGTTCGAGGGTTTCGAGTATGTGAATATCATTGAAAGATTTCGTCTGATACCGCGCATCTTGCGAGCTTATTCATATAATATGCAGGTAGATACTTTTTGTTTTATCATAGGTGTGACACTAAATTCATACTATTAATTTTTTTTATCGATTTAAGAAGTTGGTCGCAACACTGATCTGCAAAAATTTTACCTCGAATATCTCTTTTATAGAACGTTTTCTTTAGATTATGGTTCCAAAAATAAAAATGTTCCTGCACGTTTTGGACAAACAACGGATCGAAAAATTAAAAAAAAACATAATTTGATCATACATACCAACTAATAAAACTTTTAGCTGCAACGAAGGTCTTACAATACAAGAGGTTTCAAATGATAAAGGCCTATTGAACGAATTTGTAACACAACTCAAAAATCCTTAACTTTTATATAAATCAGTTAATTACATACAATTATAAAATTTGCTTATGGAATGAGTTCTGTTATCAGCAGTACCCCACTCAACACACTAAAAATTTAATAAAATAATTTAAAACGTTGTCACACAATTTATGCAGTTTTCCAAATTAAATTTTACCTACACAATCGAAGAATTTGTAAAATTGTGTAGTAAATTCGTAAATTTTTGTAACACATAAGTTTGCTGCATATTTTTAATGTTATTTATAAAATTCAAATTTAAAGCACCAAATCTTCTAAAACAGACCTTTAAGGCATATTATATGTATCATAAGTAAAATACTAAATTCTATATTATAACCACTTTCCAGCAGCCCTATAGAAAAAGAAATTATATTAAGAAATAACTTTTATTCTTCAATAAAATGTTTAAAAAAATTGGGTAATGATGCACTGAAGAATAATTCCTGAGCTTGCTAATTTCTACTGTAATCGATTTCGAACTTTCAATTATTTTAAAAAACATTTTTATGAATTGCTATTATAATATTAATAATAATATACATTGCGTTTTGCACAATATCTATTGATATTTGCACTAGTAAATATAAATTTTAGTCAGAGATATTCAATTGATTAAAAAAAAATGTTATCAAAATTGAAATTGTGCCAAAATTACTTTAACTATACCCAGGACATCATTTTTATTTATTTATTTTTTAAATAAAGTTTGGAAAAAATAATACTTGATAAGTTAAATAACGATTAGAGCGTTTTTTGTTTACTTTTTTTTTTCTTATGGCTATCCAATTTTTGTGACATAGAATGTGTGAGGTGGTACGGCAAGAGTTTAAAATTCGCTTGAGTGAAATGGCGATAAAAATTCCCCCTATCCACTAAAAGTGGAGTGAATGCGACAAACGCAGGGGTAGTGTAGTAGCTGATTTCTGAAATAGCCTCAAGATTTCCCCGATTTGAGGCCGCCATATTGAATTTGTTTTGACATTTAGCTGATCGCGGGCCGCCGGGATGCAAGTAATTTTCGTCGCGTAATTCGGTCTGCTTGCTTTTCGCAAGAATTAAATTAATTGAAAAATTATAGACCCGTTTTTTCTGCAGAAAAGACGACGGTGAAAAGCTTGGAGCACGTCTTCTGGCGGATTGCGGAGTTTTCGTCACTTGAAAGGAGCAGCACCAGGAGTAGCGGCGACCAGCCACTTTTTGTCAAACAAATAATTTTAAGAAAACAATTTGTTAAAATTGTTCAAGAAATTAGTGAATAAAAATTGAATTAAATTGGTGTGTTTTTTATTGAATTTCTGAGATGCAAGATTTCTGAAAAGTAGAATTTCCATGTCTCCTTTCAGCCATTTTTCATGTTTTTACTTGATCAAAATGAGAATGTTTTTGTTTTCAGTCGGCCATGGCAGGGGAAAGTTGTGTTGAGAAGGAGGCGTGGCTTTGGTTTGTTTTGGGAAATTTGACGTCACGCAGGGGAAGTTCTGGGAATTTTTTGGCTCGGATTTCCCCTACTATCGTTTCTGGGCTCCTGTTGCTAAAATCGGATTTTGCCGATCGGTGCCTGGCCGGGCGACCGTGCAGCAAAATCCGATTTTTGTAACAGGAGCCCAGAAACCGCAGCAAGTTCTGGGAATTTTTTTGGCCCGGATTTCCCCTACCATCGTTTCTGGGCTCCTGTTGCTAAAATCGGATTTTGCCGATCGGTGCCTGGCCGAGCGACCGTGCAGCAAAATCCGATTTTTGTAACAGGAGCCCAGAAACCGCAGCAAGTTCTGGGAATTTTTTTGGCCCGGATTTCCCCTACCATCGTTTCTGGGCTCCTGTTGCTAAAATCGGATTTTGCCGATCGGTGCCTGGCCGAGCGACCGTGCAGCAAAATCCGATTTTTGTAACAGGAGCCCAGAAACCGCAGCAGGGGCCAGATGGCGCTCTTTGTTATTGTTTTTGTTTACATTTTTGGGCTGTTTGTAAACAGAATCTGCTCTGCTCTTTTGCAGGCTCTGAAGGCGGCCGCCATGACTTTTCTAACTCTTATTGGATAAATAAAATTTTAGTTAAGCAAAAATCTAGCCATGATGCGATTTCTTATAAATGCAACAATTTTCTCCAGGAGCAAATTGACTCTTACTTTTTGGTCTTAAGAAGCGATCAATTGGTGGAGCTCATTAATGAAAATTTTTTTGGAGTGGTTGAGGCAGGAGGGTGGGTAAATCAAAAATTGCGAATTTTTTTAAATGTCTATTTTAAACGGTATTCAATTTTACAAATTTGAGACACTTCAAATTGAACTTAATTCTAAATGAAATTATTTTTTTACATTGCTGCTGCTTTCAATCTTCTGCTGGTGCTGCTCCTTTTAAGTGACGGAAACTCCACAATCCGCCAATTAACGTCTTCGGAGCTTTCCACGGTCGCCATTTCTGCGAAAAAACATTTCTATAATTTTTCCAATTAATTAACAATTCTTGCGAAAAGTAAGCAGACCGAACTACGCGACGAAAATTGCTCGCATTCCGGCGGCCCGCGATCAGCTAAATGTCAAAATAAATTCAATATGGCGGCCTCAAATCGGTGATTTCTTGAGTTTATCTCAGACACACTTCCCCATCCCGTCAATGCGTCTGTCGCATTCACTCCACTTTTAGTGGATAGGGGAAATTTTTATCGCCGTTTCACTTACGCGAATTTTAAACTCTTACCATACCTCGCGACTTGATTCACATAACTTTGCGTGTTTTTCGCTCTTTTGGGGGTAGTTCGGCAAGTGGCCGTGTGGGCAAATTTTAATTCACTTTTATTTTATAGGCGAAAAATAGAATAAATAAAATTTTGGAGATTTTCAAGGCTTTTTTGATTTCCACCTAAATTAATGCCCACATCCCTCGCTTTATGCTCTTTTTTTCCAGGAATGTAGCAAATTTTGAATTGCGAAAATCTAGAAATGAAATTACATACATATTTTATTTTCCCTTCAAGCCCTTTGAATAATGTTTCAGGAAAATTCTTGTGGCGAATATTTCGAAAATACGCACGACTTTCCAAAAAAAATACTTAATATCAAGAATAATCGACGATGAATATAACAAAAGAAGCTTTTTTCCTGTGGGTGATTTAGAAAGAGGGGTTCTATTTTGGAAAAAGCAAAACAATAAAAATGATGACCAATTTTTAAAATAGTATATAAATAACTGATTTATATAGATAGACGTTAAGGATTTTTGAGTTGTGTTACAAATTCGTTCAATAGGCCTTTATCATTTAAAGCCTGGTATTGTGAGACCTTCCTTGCAGCTAAAAGTTTTATTAGTTGCTATGACCAAATTATGGCTTTTTTAACTTTTCGATCCCTTGTTTCTCCTAAACGTGACGTGCTGGAACAATTTCATTTTTGGAACCATAATCTAAAGAAAATGTTCTATAAAAGATATTCGAGGTAAAATTTTTGCAGATCAGTGTTGCGACCAACTTCTTAAATCGATAAAAAATTTAATAGTATGAATTTAGTTTCGTACCTATGATAAAACAAAAAGTATCTACCTGCTCGCAAGATGCGTGGTATCAGACGAAATCGTTCAATGATATTAACAATGGATTCACATACTCGATTCCCTCGAACTTGGACTGATTTATTTTGTATATGACACGCCTGCAGGAGAACAAAAAGAAAAAAGCAAATTACAATTAATATAAATTACATTAATCCTTTAATAGTTTCGCCACACATAAAATATTTTGGATGTCTCGAACACATTGATCTTATGTTTAGTTTAGTAAAGCAACATTTTTGAAAAGCATGCCTTAAAGCCTTACTACGGTTACAATTACCAAGGATATGTGAGAATCAAACATACAAAAAAAGGGTTACTTACTATCATCTGGCGTCTGTGAATTCTGCAGGGAAATTGGCCAAGTCTTTGTTGGAATCCAATCGAGGGTTAAATGGAGGTGTAACTTGCTTTTGGTCCATCTAAAAGTACATGAAAGAAAATCAAAATGGGAAATAAAATACAAAACACGTAAACAACAAGTAAATTAGAAGGTGAAATGATGAAGAATGGTTTTAATGGTTCAACTATCTACTTAAAAAGGAGTTTCGATTCACATGAAGGTAGATAATGAATGTGAATTGTAACATTGCTGCGACTATACCTTCAATAGCTATTGTAAAAATGTTTAAATTCCATTCATGTATTTTTTCCCGCTTAACATAAAAACGATTATTTTAATGGAAGGTTTAAAACAAGAATAAAATATTATAGAGGAAGGTCAGCCTAATTGACAAGGGCCTCCGATTAAAATTCTTTTAATCCAAGATTAGATGCGGGTGAAAAAGATTTTATTATCATGCGTTAAATAAAATCGATGTTTAAGAGTTTCCGGGCGAAGGATTAATATTATCAAGATTAATTTTATTTGAACTAAACTCATGTTTTTACACAAAAAATGATTGTAACAAGGATGTTAAGACTTCAAATTATCGATAGTAGTTATCGTTTTGTGAATAAATTCAAATTTACGTTCTGCTCGTAGCATCCAAAACAGACCTGAAAATTTTGGTTTTTCCGAATACTACGAATAATACGATTAAAGTTTATTTGCTCTGTAACATATTTTAATAAATTTCCCGCAAAAATGTTTAGATAAACAATTTTAAAATGGCCAAGTTCCGATTAAATAAGGATTTACATATTTTTATTTTGTCTGTTAGTATTTAATATTCCTAGACCCAAATCAAAAATTCTCTCAATTTGCTTGATGTCTGCGCAGAATATATCGCTTAAGTAGGAGTTTAGGTTTCTTTTTGCAGGGATTATTTTGAAAGAGCACGGGGAGCTCCAGCGTGCTTCACATTTTGACAAAATCTTAATTGAGTCAACTCACTTTTTAGCATTTCTCTGTTGAAGAAGTGATGATTCTCAATATACATGAAACCACGGTCACATCCTGGACGATCACCTGGATTCTTGCCTAGGACGCCTTTAAATAATTCGTTGTAATTAATATTTTCCAATTAACCAGTTGAGGGCCTCGCACGGCCATTGACAAAATTGGTAAACAACTATGAAAGCCCCCCATCGATTCCATTCCGGTAAAACTTTTTATTTGAGGTGAAAGTTAAATAAAAAATCAGTATTTTGCAAAAATTAATAATTAATATTATATTAAACGGAACGCGTTATCAAGAAAATAAACAAGAAAAGTCCACGCGCCGCCGGTTCGCAATCAACTAGATGTCAAAACAAATTTTGCAAAATGGTGGATTTTGATTTTAGTACACTCACACTTGCGCACTTGTTTTCTGTTGCATTCACTCAACCTTTGGTAGATAGGAGGGAAATTTTATCGCCGTTTCACTCACTGAATCTCATCCTTCCCCTTCTGACGTCAATCGCGTCATGAGAGAATATTATTTTTGTTTTGTTTTTTTCCCGTCGCTTTTTGGCGTCAGAATTTGCCTGCTGCGGTTTCTGGGCGCCTGGTGCTCCTGGTCGATTCTTAGACCGGCCGAGTTGGAATTTCGCCTTCTTGCTGAGTGACGCATGCGGTGGTGTGCGTCACACGTATTCGTGTAGTGCATGCCGCATGTGGGAATGTGGGTAAATTGTTCGGCTGAGCTCTTCGGGGATCGCCGATTTTTCGTCGTGTTGTGACGTATTTGTTTTTGTTTTGCCCTTTTTCGCCGCCATTTTTTGTGGTTGAAGTTTGCCTGCTACGGTTTCTGGGCGCCTGGTGCTCCTGGTCGATTTTTAGACCGGCCGAGTGGAATTTCGCCTTCTTGCTGAGTGACGCATGCAGTGGTGTGCGTCACACGTATTCGTGTAGTGCATGCCGCATGTGGGAATGTGGGTAAATTGTTCGGCTGACGCTCTTCGGGGGATCGGCGATTGTTCGTCGTGTTGTGACGTATTTTATTTTTGTTTTGCCCTTTTTCGCCGCCATTATTTGTGGTTGAAATTTGCCTGCTGCGATTTCTGGGCGCCTGGTGCTCCTGGTCGATTTTTCGAAGTTTTTGGAATCGCTGAGCGGAATTTTTTGGCTTCTGGACAAGGGAGCAGGACGCCAGAGGGCCACATGAGGTTCTGTGTGTGTGTGAGTGAATTCTCACACGCATTCTGTAGGCGACAAATAGAAAGAAATAAAATCTCCAAGCGGGCAGTGATTTTTAATTATGATTTTATTTTATTTGGTTTAACGCCCCGCCCCGCCCCGACATTTTCGGGCTACGATGGAAAATTGCCATTATGTTTTTTTTTCCTTAATATTTTATGAAATGAAAGAATTCTAATTTCTGAAAATTCTTTGGAATAGAAAAAGAAGGGGACGGTAAATAAAACGTTACAGATTATGTTAAATATTTGTTTATTTTAAACGTTTATTCATTTTTACAAATACGTCAGCTCGCTCCGATTTGGGCCGCGGCTGAAATTTTACCCCGAAACCAGGACCCGAGCCTTATTTAAATAGGATCGGATCGTAAAAGCATATTTCAAATTGGTAGCAATCTCAATTCAAATACATACATTTTTAATATTACATTGCTGTTAAAAAAATAACAATAAACATAATGAAAGCAATAAAAGCAAAGATATAGTAATATTTTTGGTATTTTATTCGTTAAAAAGTGTACATACAACACAAGGTATCAAATACGTACAAATTTAGCTTATGTAATAATCGATTTAACAATCTTAAGGCAAACATTCAACGTACTATAAAACGATATAAATTAAAATCAAAAAGCTTGGGGCAACTGTGGTATGATAAAATTAAGATATTAGTAGATTCAATTTTGTACTTCTAATTTTAAATATAAATTTATGATTATCCAACAATGTTGAAGTATGTCACGTAACAATTAATACTGCTACCATCCAACATTTTCTACGAGCAATGGGAAAACCATTGAAAATATGATTCCTGAGAATATTCCTGTGATTAACATTGCTGCAGCAAACATCCCAGCTGTGACTGCGTACTTTTGTGAGACTGTTTGGGGGGCGTACATCATTCCCAGCGAACTATTTTGTTTTGTTATCATTATAACTTCGTAATTCTGAATCTTTTAAACTTACCTTAAATAGCCAGAAGAAAACGACATGATTACTGCGATTATCCAATAACCATAGTCGTTCGTTATATAGACAGGTAAAATCCTATTAATATTCCTCGGCCTGTAGTTGCAAAACAAGAACAGCGGAATGAATACAACTCTCGCTACTATCGGCCATATCAAGTATTTTGGTTTTGGCTAAAGTAGAGTTATTAATATTTTATATGCCATCTTAAAACATTCAATTGGTTACCCATCTGATCCAAGAAGTTACCAAACTTCCAAGCATTGCGAAGAAGTTGAAAGTCAAGAAGCATGTTACGTCGCTAAAATATGATTTTGGCACGATGAAATGTTCATCATAAACTTTAACATCTATAAAAACAAAATATGCTATATTAGATCCTATTTTGAATATAAGTTAATATTTTATTTTACCTGAGTGTACTGCCGGAAAAACAGACAGTGTTACGAAAAATACAAAAAATACATTAAAAAGCTGTAAGGATGATTGTTTAAATATTTGCCAGTACGGTGGACGTACGTTTCCAAAAGTTTTATGCTTTTCAGACTCTTTTTCGTTCAGTATTTCATGGTATCTGTAAAATTTCTGGAAGAATAGTTTTTGTCCAATTATTTTATTCATTCAGCAATATGTTTCAAAAGATTTCAAGTTTTATACTTACATTTAGTGGCAGTGCAAAGTACGTGTCGAAGCATATCAATAAAATTAACATAGCCGTAATGAAGTAATAAATTGCAGCTGTCCTATCAGATGAAGCTACAGCAGAACTGGTCATTGAAATTATTGTAGCGAAAAGTCCACTTATATTTGATCCCAGCACAACCGCTCCCGTGTATTTTATAGGTAATTTTGCTGCCATACCGTACACAGTGTTTTGGTAAATTCCATTGGCCACTAAAAATTTGGGAGTCTCTTAGTCGTTCTTTAAACAAATAAAGATTGTTCTTACTGTTGATTAAAACAACACTGATCATTGTTATCCAAAAGAAGGCAC
This sequence comes from Machimus atricapillus, assembly GCA_933228815.1. NCBI lineage: Eukaryota > Metazoa > Arthropoda > Insecta > Diptera > Asilidae > Machimus > Machimus atricapillus. The sequence continues at coordinate 26,992,315 of OW121788.1, read as the reverse complement.
CAGGCCATTCCGAGGAGTCCGTCATAGCCAATATAACAGTTATGACGAATATAATAACTTCAATCAATATACTCCATACAATCCTGGTAGTTAAGTTCCCCCTTTTAAAAATATTTATGTAGCATGTGCCTTATGATAAAAACAATATCAATTATTACCCCAAACTTACAAATATATTTAGCCAGTTGAAGACAACATTTGGGATTTGTGCAGCGAAGCCCAAATAAGCTAGGAAATTAGTGGCGTAGGTTGTTTCAATTCCCGTGTCAAGTTTAAAGTCCACAAAATACTGGAGAAGGGATTTTTGAGATATTTTCAACACAATCAAGGTATTTTAAAAGTGCTTACCTTTTTAGCAGTAATGAACATATTCCAGGGCATCAGCGTACCAAGTCCATGTAAGACGAAGGTCAAGAATACTAACCTATACCGATCATATGGAGGGCTTATTTCCATTTTTGCTCTTTCCATTGTCATACCTGTAGAAATGAATAAAATAGAAAGTAACCAAATGAAATCAGATAAGTATAAACTTTAAAAAACACTTTTCTTTACAAAGATAGTTCTTGTTAAATTGTAATTAGAATACTAGAGCAATTATAAAATGTGTGTGGACGTTAATCTTCCACGGAAAGTAAGTGTATACCAAATCAGCGACTTTTATTCTGAACCAAAATTTAATTTTTATAGAGTACATATAGTATAAGGTTGTATCTGTAAAGTATTGTGATTTATTTTTCTTACCCTTAAAATTCAGTTCGTCATTTGGTAAATTGCTTGCTTCCCAAGCCGGTGTAAGTCTCACTGGTTCGGCTAAAAAAGGCGCCCGTTCACCATCTCCACCATCTAGAAATATTTAAATAATTTTAGACAAAACAGTCTTATTAGGTTAAAAACTTAAACATATTTCGTGACCCCAAAAAAATATATAATCAAATAAACGTAATGAATATAATAGAACCTTGTATAATACTAATTAAATTTACTCTTATCTCAAAAATCTAAAGAATCTAAAGTGTTTGAAGTGTTAATTACCTTAACATGTTTATTTTTCGAAGAATGCAGGAAGAAGTGCACTAGTTAATTAACAGATTTATAAAGAAAACGTTTACTCAAAATAAAACGGATTTTTTAAGAATTTTATATACGTATATTCATTTATAAAAAACTGAATTCCGAAAAAGAAAACGAGCATAAAAACAAATTAATCACTCTTATAAAGCCAAATCTGCTTTAATTCATGCAAGTTATTTCCATTAGTCGAATTAATCGATTGTGATTTTGACAAGTTTTATTGCATTCGAATCGCTATGAATAAATTAGTTGCAGAAGAATATCGCGAGTTACCACACCGCACCGAAAGTCTTATTTAAACAAAATAAAAGATAATTTTTAAATAAATGGGAAATTTGCACTATTGTGAAAATGTAAAAGATAAAGAGTAGGATAAAATAAAAACACTTGAGCCTGCACTAAAATGTACCACAACTGTCTGCTCGCTATCAGTGATCGCAATGTCTTTAAAATCAAACTATTGATTGAAATATGTGAGTTATTTGTTCTACACAGCTGGTTATCTTATAACCAGCCAGTCTTAATATTTGTTACTGAAACTACAGCAAAAACGTAAATGTTGGCGCATTTCGAATCCTAACAATGTGTAAGTTGCTTATTTCATAGAAACTGTTATACTTATATAAATTTTTTAGAAACCAATTTAAAAACATTTAATTTTTCTATACACTATCTATACTAATATAATAAAGAGGTAAAGTTTGTAAGTTTGGATGTAGGAGGTAATCGCCCAAAGTTCTACTAAATATGTATATTTATTTATTTATTCATACCTATTTATTAAAGTGAAACTTTTATTTATTCATATTTATTTATTTATTCATATTTATTTATGTATTCATATTTATTTATTGTGCTTTAAGCCACTAATAAATTTAAATACGTTAATCATAGAGAACAACAGAAATTACAAAATAGAAAAGAGTGGAATATTGTACGTATAATCGCGAAAAACAATAACGTTATAAAAAAATATCACGCAAAAAATTACTTTCATGTATCTTCATGTTAAAAAAATTAACGATGATTATTTATGTGATATGTAGGTACTTGATAAAAATACTAAGGTTAGGAGAGTGATAAAAATTTGTATATGGTTATTTTCAATTAGTCACAAGGAGTATAGATAAATTGATTCACGAAGAAGTATATTGAAGAATGTTTTGTGTAAATGGGCCATGATGTTAATTATCTGAGGTAGAAAAAAAAGCAATCAACGAGATAAATCTTCGCAACCGTTGGGCTGCATAAACTAAATATTTAATTGGTATACCGGGAAACGCCAAGGCGGGCAAGCTATGTTTATTATAAAAAGATATCGAGTAAGGAGAGATAACAAAATAAGTTGATATTTTTACGGAAATTGTTTACAAAACATTTTAACTCAGGGTCATATTTGATTACAGAATATCATCAATCGCTGCATCGGAGCAGAAAGTTTATCATAAATGGTCTAGAAGCGGTGAAATTCAATGAGAACATTGGCACATAAATTTTAAATTGTTCTATTCACTTTGCAATTTTTTAAAGAATGCCTGTGATTTATCATCTTTTGCATAAGATAGTTTCAGTAGACCTATCACACAGTTCAGAAAAAATTCAGAGGTCTTTAAGCACCGATTTTCAGTTCTAGACGGAAGTATTCGAACATGACAAAAGTAAAGGCTAATTCAAAAACAAATTGTGATACTTTGCATTTGGAAAAATGATCACTTTTGTGTTAAATTTCGATACTAATCATTTTAAATTTAGAACTTTTGAAATAAAAAAAGCACTTTTAAAATGGATTCTTATACGTTTGAAATGGAAGAAAATATCTGAGTGGGAAAAGGTGAAATGTTGCTTGAAAATCGGTTAGGAATGAAATAAAGAACGATTTTTGCATGCTGAAAATCGCGTTGCGGGGGGGAATTTCTTCTCACGCGAGTATCGATCAGAGAAATTGAGAAAGAAATCGAGCAGATCGAAAAGATGATCAATGGCCAATAATATTTTGATTTTGGATTAGGGATGTTTTTCATTTATAAATAATTATTAAGAGATGTTATTGTATTTACTTACTTTGCACTATAATTGGAGTGGTGCGCTGCGCTGGCAGTAGCTGCTGACCTTTCCCCTTCATCTTAGTTTCCTACAATTAGAAATAGTCCAAATGTGAAAATCTTAGTTGAGCATTTGTAGCAACTACAGATTCAGGTTGCTACGGTGAAAGCAACTGTCTTTATACGGCTTGTGGAAATTAACAAAAAACACATTTAATTGATCTCATAAGAATCGTGCTTATTTCACTTTAAACATGAGGATTTGACCCGTGTACCAAACAGTTCAACGACATTAATCTGAATTAATAAAACCTCATTAACTCGGCAATTTAAATTGTTAATTTTGGTGCACTAGCACAAAAAATGCGCATACCTTTTATTGTTGGCTCAGTGATTATCCAATTGCATTTAAATCAATTTATAAAATTTCCCAAAAGCTAGAGCGAGCACGCTTCTTTAAAAGTTTATCATTTACGATTACCGAAGACCATCGTTGAAACTATTTTCGGATTTGATAACGTTTAATGGTTATGTTCAGCAAAAAAACTCAATGATCTCTGCATTCTGAAGTGACATTTGCATGCGCCCGTCACACAAGACGCCCCAGGGCCGCAATCTAGGCGGTTTACCTGAAGTAATTTACTACATTCGTATTTTAGAAAAATTCTACTCGTTTAAAATTAGGTTTTTCGGAAATATTGGTAAATTAAATTAGAAAAACGTTTTAACAGAGCATTTATTGCCTTCGACTAAACCATTCACTGTGGAAAGTTGGACGGATTTCCTGTATTTTACTTATTACAAATAACAGTCTTGGAAAAAAAAACATGGACACAGTAAAACCGCTGCACAGAAATATTTTATATATCCCCTATCATCAAAACCAGCTGATTGTCAGTTGTGTTGTCGTTTTGTTGAAGTGGGGTATCTCGAGGTTTCGCCAGGAAATCAGTGAAAAATGAAAAGGAGACGAATTTGTGTGTTGTATGGGAGTCAAACAGGAACAGCGCAAGATGTTGCTGAATTGATTTGGCGTGAATCGAAGAAATTCGGGCTTACAGGGCCAGTTTTGCCATTGGATGAGTACAACATCAAGGACCTTATTAAGGAGGAACTGGTGATCTTCGTCTGCTCCACCACGGGACAGGGAGAAGAACCTGACAACATGAAGCAGTTCTGGAGGTTCCTTTTACGAAAGGATTTACCCCAAAGCTCCTTAACTGAGCTCAACTTTGCTGTCCTCGGCCTTGGAGATTCTAGCTATGCAAAATTTAATTATACTGCGAAGAAACTCCACAAAAGGCTGCTTCAGCTCTCAGCAAAACCACTGACTGCCATTGGTAAGAGTCGTGAAATATTTGTTTGTTTTTTTTAACTTACTAACTAGCTCTGAGAATTGGGATTATTATATGTATGGCTTGGACCATGTAACTTTACTTCAATAAAAACAAAAAAAATGCTATCGTTTTTAGGATTCTGTTGCTCTCATACTTTTTCTTTTCGAAATTCTCTTTCCAATTTACTGGTACAGAACCCTAAAAAGGAATTAAAGCAAGAGTGACTTTCATTTTAATCTCATACATCCTGAATAAGTTGAACTAAAATAAAAAAAAAAAACCCGTAGGACTTTGCGACGACCAACACGATTTTGGGCCTAGCGCAGTCTACCTACCCTGGCTGAATAAATTATGGGACACCCTAAAAAACAAATTCAACCTTTCCGAGTTGCAAAATCAACCTAGCAATACTTGGTTTAAATGGAAGGCTTCTGCAATAAATGAAGATAGCAGTGCGGATGTGAATTCTCTGCAGTGGCACACGAGTGAAGAACCCGCCTTCATCATCCTGGAGGTATTGTTAACGGTTTTAAACACCTTAAGCGTCTTTCTAACCATTAGAATTTCAGGAGAATGAAAGAGTTACCTCAGATGATCATTTCCAAGACACGCGGCTTATATCATTTTCTCACGATACCTTGACTTGGCGACCTGGAGATGTTCTAGCCGTTTGCCCCTGGAATTCGGACGAAGACGTTGACTTATTGTTCTCCCTATTTCACGAGAAAGATCTTCCATTTGGACGAAGCACTGTTGTGAAGCTTTCGCAGTTGGATGAAGGTGACGATTTTGGAAATATTTTTTGAAAAGATGTAGAAAAGTTTATCGTAATAGTTCATAGGTTTTTTGATCCGAAGAATTGCCTTGAAAAAATAAATCATTTCTTTTCAGAAATGCCCCTTCCCCGGTATTACCGTGAGCCACTTTCGCTAGAACAAGCCGCTAAATTTATTTGGGATCTTAAATCTGTCCCAAATCAAAGGGCGTTTGAATTACTTGCGTTGAATTGCGCAGACGAAATGGAAAAGGACAAGTTAATTGAGCTATCGACCTCGGAAGGCTTAGACGCAATGATCAGTTACGCAGTTAGACCAAAGAGGACAATTGTTGAGGTTTTCAATGATTTCCCACACGCAACTTCTGGATTAGAGTTGAATATTTTATTTGAAATATTCCGTACAATAAAGCCCCGACAATTCTCAATAGCCTCAGTCCCACAATCTGGATTACTCCAGATTTTGGTAGCTATAGTGGAATATAAAACAATTATAAGCAAACCCAGGCAAGGGATTTGTACCAACTGGCTCAAAGGACTGAAGAAAGGACAAAGAATCTTCGGTTGTATTCAGAAGGGGACACTTGTCATTCCCCAAAATTTAGCGGTGCCTTTAATAATGGTGGGTCCTGGGACTGGTGTAGCACCTTTTAGAAGTGTATTGTTGGAAAGAGAAATTTTTAAACAACGAGGGAAAAATTTCTTATTTTTTGGATGCCGAGGTAAACTCAAGGACTTCTACTTTAGAAAGGACTTCGAAAGGCTTGAAGAAAAAGATGTGGCAAAGTGCTTTTTTGCATTCTCCCGTGATCAGGAGGAGAAAATGTATGATATATTGGTTGCATATATTATTTAAAAGATTAAATAAACTTCTTTTCATCCGACAGATATGTCCAGCATCTTTTAAAAGAGCAAAAGGAAAGTATAAGAAAAGCTATTGTAGAAGAAGGCGGTGTAATTTTAATTGCTGGGAATTCGAAAAACATGCCAACGCAAGTTCGAGAGGCGTTTGCATTTATTTTAGGTAGTGAAGAATTTATAAAAGAAATGATAAAAACAAGGAGGTATCAAGAAGAAACTTGGTCTTAGGCAAAACGAATTGTTTGTAAATAAAAATATTTACTCAGAAAAACCCCAGACTTTTAAATTTCCAGCGTCTCGCCGTCGATCGATCGACTCTTTATCATCGCAGGCGTAGGCTAACAGGTACTGTTTCGGGTGCCAAGCGACTGTAAATGTTGCTGCATCGACGGCTATATCCGAGACCTTGCTACCAGTTTCCGTGTGGGCAATGTCTATCAGGAGATCTTCACTTGCAGAAGCTATAAGTTTTCCGTCATGGCTAAATGATATAGTTCTAACTGGCCAATCCAATCGAGACAAGACCCTTAGGCACGCCAATTCTTCAGCGTCCCAGAGTGAAACTAATGCGTCTGCAGAGCCAGTAGCAAAATACTTACCTAAAAATAATAAAAATAAGAAATTACTGTTTGTCCCAATTTGGAAGCTATTAAATTACCCGTAGGATCAAATTCTATACAAATGCAAGTGCCTGGATGAGCCTTAATCACATGCTGCAGCTCGAGACTAGGATAATTCAATATGTGGACACACCCTTGTCCGTTTGTCAGGAAAAATAGCTCGCTCGTGTTGTTCCACGCTATTTCATTCACCTTAAAAATAAGGCGAAGTTAAAAAGCTGTAAATTATGTTTTTTACATATTCTAAAGTGTAATAATACCTCAAAATTGAACTGCTCTTCCGCTCGGATTTTATTTACTCTAGTATCGATAAACGTGACCAAATCCTCCTTGTTGCCCACAGCTATTGTCCTGCCATCAGGTGACCATGTTATGTTTATGTTTTCCCCCTTAGTGTTAATTATTGTGGAGCATTTACCGGCTCTAACATCCCAAATTCGCACTGTTTTGTCTCCACTTGCCGTGCTCAGAAGGTCTGGCTGCGAGGCGTGCCAGCACAACTGATCCACGGATCCTGTGTGACCTCGGAAAGTATTATCTTTATTCTGAAAATCCACTTGACATTACGGGGAGGAATATTAAAATATCAACTCACTATTCTTTCGCGGTCTAGGGTGAACACGGAGACTGTTTTATCAAAAGATCCCGACGCCAACCGCTTGCCATCGCAACTCCAACCAACCGAGTGCACCTGCAGTAAATTGGAAAATAATCAGTGGACCCTCAAATTTTCGCTACCTATGATACCTTTGACGCGTGAGCCTTCTGCTCCTTTGATTTATTATGTGTTTTAAAGTAGGTTCGCAGCTCCTCAAGGTTCAAATTTCGCTGCACCATTCTCGCTATTTTATAAAAACCCGGACTTTTTGTACACTTTGCTGTCAATCGTGAAAATTGTACTAGATCACGTCAAACTAAAGCCGGCTTCCATTTGGCTGGACTCGGTGTACTTTTGGTAATAGTTCCTAGATGGCCTTCTGATGTATGAGAGAAACATGAATTTGGATGATACCGCGATATTCAATTTCTAAATTTTCTTCTCTTTATGCCCACAATATTTTAAAATAGTGGAAAATCCTTAAATTAAAGATATTTCCCCTTGGCTTATGTAAATGCTACACAAATTTTGAAAATAAGTATAAAAAAATTACATATTATTCCAATTTTACAGTGCGTCGATAAGTCGTAAAGATACAAAAAATTGTGATTAGAGAATTTCAATATTTCAAAACTAAATATCTTGGTAAATACAAGCGACCGATAAAATCATCTGTTTCCATTTCAGAAAATATTGTTATTCAAATAATATACCCCTACAACTAAAAGACTATTATAAAAAACATAAAAAAAAGTTGTAACAAAATAATTTAGGTGCAATTTTTCGTGGAATGGAATCGCAACAACAAGAGTTAACGTAAAAACGACATATAATATGAGAAGTTTATTACGTTTTATTTAAAAAAGAATGACCAACATAAATCATCATTAATGAAAACATTTTACCATATATAGTAAGAACATTTTAACATTGTTCGTTATTGTCTAGCTTTTTATTGTCTAAGTTTTCACTTAAATCGGTGTAATTTTATTAGCTAATATTGTCAAGTCTTCTTCTTTACACGTACGTAGAATTAACTTTTGTGCATTTCATTTCAATCGATTTAATTTTTTTAAAATGTTTGCTTATACGATAAGTGAAGTCCATCTCAGGTTTATTTTATTGTCATAAAAGTTACGACGTCACATTATGACCTACAGAAAATTGTATATATATCTTGAATTTCTTACATTTTCTCCATTTAATTTGGTAATCTTTTCATTACATGAATTTGAAATAAAATACAGTAAAAATACAATATTTACAATATTTTTATAACTAGCATAATGCAACCCTTCGGACGTGCTAAATTTTAGATTTCTTAGTTAATAAGATTAACAATTGCTCTATTATTAATTGATTTTATTTTCATTATTGTCTTCAAAATGTACTGATTTATAGTATTTAGGGAAAAAGCTGAAATCATAATAAGTTTCAAAAAATTCCGCAAAGTTTTTCAATAATATGACAAATGCCATACGGAACACTCCAAATAATCGTTTAATAGTAACAATAGTATATTACAGATAAATAATCATTCGCCATTAAATAATTGTTGTACGCCTGTTGTGAGTTACTAAGTATTGAAACAAACCACAAAAAAGAGTAAAACATTTAATGCTCATTTCGAGGATACCATTTTATTTTTATTTTGTTTATTTATTGTCATTAGAGGCATCCTTGAAATGGCACAACAATAGCACACTTAAAGTATTTATTGAATTTACATAAGTTAACGTATAAAAGATTTTCAACAAACAGTAAAACCTTTATTTAGTATGTAAGTAGTAAACGTTCAATCCTTAAACTTCTATCGTTCCATGCGCAGAAAAACTTTATTTCACTTGGTTTCTAAATACCATTAACTTACTTAGTGTTCAGACTTTAATAATTTCATGTAAATAACATTATTGTCAGTAATTTTTTTCAAGATTCTCTTCATTGTTTAATAAAATGCATGCCATTACACGAATTCTTTTTTCCCATAAATTTGGCAGTCACAAAAGTAAGTGCACGTGCGGGAACACATTTCATTTCGATTTTCACTGTTCTTTAATACAGTTGTTATCTTTTCATCGTTAATACCATTTCCTCAAAAATTTTAGGTTTGAATAATTGTATATTCAAACTCTTACTATATTTCGAAATAAAAAGCAAATGTATAAAATAATGAGTTTGCAATTTATGTATTTAAAAAAAAATTGTATCGCTTACTTTACCCCACAGTGCCAAAGGCGTACGAGTAACAGCAAGTGAAGTTATAAGCATGAAATTTGGTCAGTAATTGCGCTTTATTACACCGACACCCGCTCAGAAATTTGTTTTTGAATTTTAAACCCTAAGGGAATGGAAAGGGGATTCAAAAGTATAGGAAAACATATTTTTTGGTCGGATTTACTTAAAAAAACTACTATGAAATACGAATAAATAATGAAACAAATATTTCAGTATTTTCCTAGAGTTAACCCTTAAGGATTTGAAAGGGGATGGAAAGTTTGTATATAACTTGAATGAACCTTGGCAGGTAATTCGGAGGGAAAATTAATTAAATAATAATCATCCTGAGGATCGGGTTTGGGTAAGCTAGTCATAAATAAATCTCAAGACGTCGATTCTTCAAAATCTTGCAGTGGTAGTTGTCTTTCTTTCGTTTGGTTCAATTGAATTTGGCTCTATTATTTTACTTAATTATGTAAGTAAGTATTCAATATAGTTAATATTGAGTATATTCTCCTCGCAGCATATGTGCTATCCCGTTTAGGTAAATATGGTAATTATTAGATAGGTTAGATCAACAATTCTCATTCTTTTATAAGAAATTACAGCCTCCAAGAAAATTCCTAGCCTTTAAGTGAAATATTACACAAATTTTATCAGTTATATGATTAATATATTCACAAGTCCGAAGTTCTTAAAAAATTGTCCTTAATTTACTGCACTTAAGCAGAGTGCCCGATCACTAAAATTTACCATTGTTCAAGTGCAATTACTTTTGTGAATGTTTAAATGAATTAGCATTTATATAAAAACCATAACGTCGAGATGATGTTTTAGAATGATTTCTTCAAAATTCGAAACATTTATGGTTGAAGGTGTATATACAGGCTGTATATTTAAAAATTATTGTCTATGTTATTGTCCCCAATATTTTTTGTAGAAGCACCGACACTACAATCTCTTTAGTGATATAATTTTTTCTCTTTTAATATTAAATCTTATAAATAGCTAGCGTTTTAATTCATGTGACATAATACAAATTTAATAAAAGTACTTTTCTTGTAAGACAATTTTGGAAAATGTTCCATCCGATCACACAATATTCAACATTCGCACAAAGATATGTTTTGATACGATATCGCCTGGTTGTAAGTATGTATTTCATGACTTTATTCTATTTGAATATTTCAGGAAAATGATATAGCTTCTGCCCCAGAGCTGTTTACAAGTTTTACCTCGTCTTTTTTAAAGTTTTATAGCCAAGTGATTTACAAAATGTAAGATGTTTAACTAAAGTAAGTTTTGCGTGTGCGGCGATTTGAAGTGAAGAACAAACGCTCATAGATATGTGGTATATCTGATTAATCTAAAAGCCAACAGCTCGGAGGCATTTCCATTCTAAAGATTTTTTTTTATAAAATTAAGTGATTGACTGAGGTGGGTGTTTACTTGTGCAACTATCAGTCGAATTTAAAACTGAACAAACAAATTCTTACAACCAGGGTGTACACTGTTGTAAATGCTAAAATATAGGAGGAACTCTTATATATCGTATTCATACCACCATTCGTACCATTTATTTGTGATGTTTGTCCAGGGTCTACCACATTTATTTTCCATCCAAGATTATTGTGAGTGTAGCACTAAAAATAAAGAATAATAAATCAGTATACATAAATACGCAAGTATGTTATTAATTTCTAAGTTCCCACCTGATAATACAGCAAATTTGGTGCATTTTCAGGCACTGTCCAATTCAAATAGCCTGGCTCTCCAGGTTCACATTCCAAATGTAAAGTTTTCACGTATTCTTCAAAAGTTTCTGTAAATTCTGATTTGTCTATTGTTTCATGTTGCCACTCGCAATAACGTCCAGCTAAAGAAAAATGAGGATGGAAAATATTTTAAAATTTCTTGAAACGAAAAGAACTTACCAGCTGTAGGAACGGGATATCCTTCAGAATCATATTCAATTCCAGCAAAGACTTGTTGCCTCTTTTGCTCAGCTTCGGACTTTTGACCAAATCCACCTTCTGGAGAATCGGTTATGTATAACGGATGATACCTAGTAATAAAATTGGTTTGTAGGTATCTTATAAAATATAGAAAGTTGCTATTACCTAGCAGGTTGGGAAGGATTATTGCCTCCTTCTACAATAAATGTATAAGTTTGTCCTCGTTCTACGACCAGCTCGGGAATAAGCAAATCATTCAAATACCAAGCTATTCCCCAAGACGGGTGTCCAGTAATTGGAGTATAGCCTCTTTTTCCACCTGTAGGACCTATTCTTGCTGTAATTACACTTTCACCTGCTAAAATCTTTGGCTTCCAAGGCGTTGGTCCAGTTTCGTCCTTAACATCATATAGCGAAGAAGTACAAGAATGATCGTTCTGAATGAAATACATTGTATATATAATTTTTTAATTTTTTTCCTCAAGGCATTATACCTTTGAACCAAAGTTTATTTGAATGTCTTCTACATTGACATCCATACCATTGTGGGAGTGTGCGTTTGCTTCTTTTCTTGAATTTAATGGACCAATTGCAGCTATCACAGATACCTCTCGATCAGAGGGAATTGCTCTGTCGTTAATAGGTTCATTTGTTTGCAAAAGCCTTTTATATTTTATGCTAGTCACTCCATGTTTTCGCTCTCCGCTAACTGTAAAAAATAATGGTTTTTATCATACAAATTACTCTTTTCACAGAATTTAAAGCTCGAACTTACGAACGATAATATCATTTCGTCCACCTACTCTTTCATCTGGACATACACCTTGTTTTCCATCGCACTGTGATAAATGCGAGAGGTAATAGTCTTCAGCTCTGAATACACGGGCATTTGTATCGTAGAATGCAACCACAACGTCCCCTCCTACCATTTGCGGTCTTCCATTGGCCCCAGATAGACCAAATGCCATATACTGATCTTCTCGAATCCGGCCGTATAATTCAATTTGTACATATTCTCCATTCAGTTCCCATTTAACCTGTAAACGGCCGTTAAGGAGCTCCCGACAATTGTTGTGTTGAGGTTTCGGTGTAGTTGTGGTCTAAATTGAAATCATGTCTTAGATTAAAGTTTAAACAAAAAGGCTTCAATATATAAAAACTGTCTAATTTACATAAAACATACCAACGATAAAAATTAAGAATTAAGGCATAAGGAAAATTTATGGTTTTTTGCCATTCTAGAAAATTATTTTAATTATTATTATTTTTTATCTCTCACAAAGACCAACAAAATGTGATTACTCAAAATTGAAAAGATTTGCATAAAAGACGATGATAAACTATACGCTTTAAGATGGATTTATGTACACTGAATACTAGAAAATTTAATGCATTTAATTCAGCAATAAATAGACCTGAAACTAACAATTTTTCAAACCACTTACCGGATTATACCACCAAGGCGGCTAATATACAAAACTATGATATATAGTTGATATCTTATTAATAATTTTATTAACCTCACCGTTATTTTTGTCTGTCCTAAGGCAGGAGGAACATCTAGGTCTTTTGGTATATAGACATGTCCAAAATTATGACGATATTCTACACACCAGACAGCAAGCCAATCAATGTCATATACGGTGAGATTTCCTGGTAATTGAATTTCAATATCTTCACCCTGATAGCCTCGGAGAGGTTCCAATGAACCCATTTCGTTTGGAACCTAAAATAAATATTTATTTCAATGAAAGTTATTAGAAATTATGTATTACATATTTATTAAAAATTATATACATATACGTATTATATTTACTTTAATGCCCATTATATTTGGTTCAGTCCCGTTTCCAACCCAGAAGTATGCATCTGGTCCCGCACCATCATAATGCAAATTAGGTATATAAAATGTTTTTGCATCTAAAACGCTTATGTTACTCGATCGTAGTCCATGTGCCAGTCTTTTAAATTCGGGAAGAACCCTTGGTTTTGGGACATCTAATCCGGGTGGAATAAAAACTTCTCCGAAATCAACCTTGAAAAATAGATTAGGCACAATTTTAGCTTATTTTACAGATCAAATTAAAAGTTAAAATTGAAATGTTAATTAATATCTGTTCAAGGAGCTTGCAAAGGTTTCAAATTTTGTTATGTTAACGAACGAACTATTGTCTATATATCTTCAATAATTAATAATAAAAAACAATTATTTCGGAAACTTATCAGAAAGGTTAAGCATATAAAAGGTTTAAAAGCTTCAAAGCAATTTTCTTTCCAAGGAGGTATTTATTTGTTAGCACGAGATTTTAAGTTGAATTTTATTAAAATATTCTCAATTTTTAATGTCGCGCATATCTACCTCACCAGATCCATTCAAGCTAACCAGCAAAATGAAATTTAATTTTGGAAAATACTTGACGCCCTACAAGAATCTTAATAATTAGGGTCGTAAGTACTCTATTTCGCGTTGCATATGACGCTAAGTATGCTCAATCGAAATACTTGTGAAATAAAAGAACTCTGAAGAGGACAGAGCCGTTTCATTAAGAAAAATTCCCCCCTTTGTTAAACATTTTAAGCATTCATATTAAACTTGAAATAATGTACTGATCTCTAAGCACTTTACAATTAAAATTTCAGAGCTTCTTTTAATACAAAAGGAATATATCTTTTTACTTTTACATTTTGATTTTGTTTAGCAAACTGATTATGATCATTGTAAATAATATGAACCTTGCATGTATCGCAAGTTCACATTAAGGTATGTTTATACTTATGTAAACTTTATTTTTATTTTAAGTATGATTAGTAATACTTCTTTTTTACCCGTGATTTGTTTTACTACTTTGAAACTACATACATATACGTACATCGGTATTCTTTGGATATTATCTACATATATTCTATATAAATAATCTCAGATAAAAAAATAAAGAGAAATGCAATATAAATTTATAACAAATAGCTTTGCAATCTTTGACCTTGATTATCTCAAAATGCCGATATCAATAAAGAGTTTTAACGTGTTCTTTTTATTGCTATACAATGAAGCAAACTGGGAGTTTTTTGCAGATGAAACTTAAAATGACTGGACTAACGATCAAAAAACCCCTGATGAAATTTTTTCCAGCTTATGCGCCTAATACCGCTGACGTAACTTCGAAATATAGCTAGGTAGTATTTAATTGGAAATTGCGGTTGAAAATCAATCGCAGTTATATTGTTTTTATTGCGGAAAACAAAACTTGAATAGTGAATAGTTCTTTAACCGATTTTTTCAAAAGAAGGTTAAAAATACAAATAGAAAGTTTTAACAAATTGTATTTGTGGTATTAAATTTTAACGAGTGCAAATACTTACTGTAAATCGTCTGCACCAGACTGACAACCATCGGATGTCCCTTATTCTCTTACCCATTGGTAACCGCAATATGATATCAGAGTTATTGTGCGCTTGTAATATCGGTGGATCACTGTAAAGAGATTCATTAATAATAATAACTATCGAACAAACGAATGCGTCTAACTAATTAGGAAGTGATAAAGCTGCATAGCTAAATAGATCCCAATTTTTTTGACATCTATATTTCAACGCAGTCAGGGAGGGGTTCGTGGAGGATTAGAAACAAAGTTATCCGCTAACAGCGTTTATCGAGCTCAGCACTTTTTACCCTCGTCCTCATTACAAGCATTAAACCATCCATGACCAACACTCCTGGGCTGCCTAACAACGAAATCCGTTCACTTAAAACCTCAAACGAAGGGGACGAACCTGTAGGAATGATTACATTGATACGCTTCTCCCGGGGGAAATTTTCTTACGGGAATGCGTTTGCGTTGAAAAACTGGGTGTACGCTACGCAGAAGGAGCGAACAACAATTGATCGAGTTCATAAAAGCGTGGCGAATAAATTCAGGCAGGATATGAATACAGCGCCAAACCAGCAAATAGGTATTTATTGGGGAAGGGTGCCTGGACCCGAAAAGATATCACTAAGAAGGATATGGTACTTTTACGCTTGTTATATTCGTTCGGGGTATGATCGCTCAAATAATGATTATTACTTTTTCCGTCGATATAATCAGTAGCATAAGTCGTTTTTTATAACCAAGGGAATTGAAGGAACAAATCTGCAGGAGTATCAGAAGAACAATCGACAAAATGCCTAAGGATTAGGTTGACGCACGAAAATTTGCGTTACCAAGGGTAGTAGGAGCAGTTTTATTATACACAGGAACGTTAAAAGGACATCCCACCCGACACCCACTCACTGAACCGAATAAGCTACGAATATATAACTTAATTACGGCCCTCAGTAGTTAGCAGACTTCTCGTTTGAAGGATCACTGGGAGAAAGTCTAAACTGAATTGGTCTCCTTTGCCACTTGTCAGCAGATGATTGCATAAAATTCCACCGTAATTAGAATTTGACGTGCTTGGTGCTCCTTTTGAATTCGGCCTCAATGGTTGTGCGGTGCGCGGATCATTAAAATGCAGAAAATTCGTTAGGGGCGCCCAGAAATAAATTCATTACTGCTCAAAATAAATTGCTGACGACACTTTTATTCAAATTTTTGTTGCTGTGCAACAGGATGTTCCACGCAAGTGAACTTAATAAAGGGGATGTTGAACATAACAAAAGGAGTGTTGCAGAAAAATAGGAATTTCCAAATATTCTCCAGCATTTATGAGATGATTTTGTGTGCATTTAAATTAAAACCTAATAACTTTTGCAGACGACTCAAATAATATAAAGGATCTTTATATCAGAAAAATGTTTCTTGAACCGTGTTTGAGAAGTGCCGTATTATATGGGGATTACAGTTATAAGATGATAGAAAATATTTAGGCTTTTATAAGTTTTCAAAATAACTTCTAGACAAAAAAAACCGTCAATACTTTTTAATTCACATAAAATCACTCGCGCTTCACTGATTTATTTGCCTGTACAAAATTTTTATTAATATTCTTTGTAGCTAAGTATAAAAATTTCTGAATTTGTAATATTTTACAAAATTCTTTATACTTATGTAAGTTCAGATTTCAAAATATTTTTTTGGGTTTTGAAATAACATTATTTTTACTAATATGTATATATATATCAAAATCTATTATATGTAAGTATAAGGGAAAGTTTTATATTTTATGGAAAATAAATATGTGAACTTTTAAAACGACGTGGGGTTATAATATAACTCCTTATATTACTATAAGAACATATGTGAATTTCAAATGTTCTTGTAATCGTACCCGCTTATAAACATTATGAATATTAATATCATTTTCCATTATACGAATCCTTTGTCCCAAGTTGTAAAGGAATTCGCTATTATTTATAGTATTATTTTTGATTTGACATTATATTTTTTAATAAAATATTTAAAATATTTCAAAAGTGTAAAACTTATTTAGTTAGATTCGTTATTTCTGTATTCGTATTTTAATTTTGTCACCATTTTGCTTGTACATACCTACATTATTAAAAAATACCCAATCTAACGTACTGAAAGATATGAAATGTGAACTATGAATTATTTCTCCTATCCACCTAATTTTCGCAAACCTAAGAAACTTAAAAAAAAATTTATGTTAATTCATAGATATCTACCTATTCTACAGATTGCTAAAAGACCGGAAGTTACTTACTATTGAACATCGCATATAAAAATTAAACGATATGGGGAGCGTGTCTTTCAACTTTCGGTACCACTGCACCCTAACGACTTAATACCTAAGCATAAAAGATGAAAAGCATGAAAAGGGCGGGCAGTGGTTGTACGGTGGGGGCTGAATGCTCCTTCGACAAAAGGGTGACGTGTTAAACTCACTGTCTGGAACTTCATAGTAATCTACTTTAATGCGTTTTATTGTGGATGCCACGTGCAGAGCTTTATTAGTCCTTTTTGAAGCAATGTTAGCACCCTTTTTAATGAACCGTTTTATCTGGGTGGCAACCGTACTTCATCGAATATATTCCTAGTTGCCGCCTTATCACTTCCAGTCCTTTGGTAATTTTAACATTGGTATTAGGAAAAGGTGAATTTTTTAAATCGTGCCATATAAATACTCGTATTAATTAAATACATCTAAAATAATTTTTATTTCTCTCAAATAAATTCTAATTTTATGAATTAATTAAAAGGAACGAATTACAAAAATAAAACAAATTGCTGCCGTAAGTTGTCTAAAAGAACCATTTTTGAAAACCATCGCCGCTGGTGGGAAAACAACATGAAAGGCGAAATTGATGCGTGCCAAATCTTCAATTGTGTTGTGTAAGATTACGACGATTTTTAAATTAACAAATTGAACTCTAACAAAAATTGTCAGAGCGGTTTTCTTTATGATTTAATTTTTTTTTAGAATTAAGTAATTGGGCGTTTTTGTTTTTTTTTCAAAATAACAAGTCTTCCAACAATGTTTTTAAAATATTTTTGTTTGAACAATTCCAAATATTAAAAGAAAAAAACACGGTCACTTTTTCGGCTATGCCATTATTAATAAATTATGTCTGATCTTATCTGGCTAAGATTCAGCTTAGTTCGTAATGGGTTAATTCAAAGGGTTTATTTGGAAGGTAGGATAAAGTTTAGCAATACTGCGTCCGGTAACTACCTGAGATGTTGGTCTATTCTCTGGCGCTTTCAGTTCAAGTTGATCAGGTAATAATTGCAGTTTCTACTTAAGGAAACACTTCAAATATGCTTAAAAACATAAATAATAAAAAAAAATATATGAAAGAATCATCACGTACCCTGTCAGGAATTTCAAAATGATTCAACCGAAGAGTCTTGTGAACCTTTCTCAATTTTATAATTAAGTAGAATATATAATAATTTCCAGGATCGGAGTGATTGTTCTCTTTCTGAACCTCTCGGTTATATATTGTTTAGATTTATTATACGTGAATTAGAACTTACATTCCCACATACTCCTCAGGATAAGGTATGATGTACCCTTCAGGACTTGGGCGGGGTGTTTTGCCTACCCAGAAAAATGCATCTGGACCGGTGCCGTCATACGCAAACCCTTTTATAAATATTGTTGATTCGTCCACTGCGTAGACGGTACCCTAAGAAATAAAATTAATTATGTATGATTAAATAGTATTGCACGCAGCTCTAAAATTTTGTTTTACTTTGATGCCATGTGCAAATTGTGTGAACTGTCCGATAAGGCGACCGTAATATGGTTCTGGTGGTGCTCGCCCATTAACTGTAAGAAATTTTTAGCATGTTATCATTAAATTTTATATAGAGTAAAATAATTACTTATGCTAAGGAGAATTTGAGGTTTCATATCTATTAAATTAGGTAATAAACAGAAAATAAAGCATTAAGAACAAAAATACGTTTTTTGTAAATAAGTTTTAAAAAAGGCAGGATACTTTTGTTTACTTGTATAAAGGGATAGAAAACATGATCCCATTCTATAGCAAACATTGTTCTTCGATATATTTATATTTGTACACTTTTTGAAATTCAATTTGGATAACGCAATACCATAAATGAATAAAATTCGAAGACACTTTCTCCTATACAGCGAAAAGTGAAGAGAAACAAAATTCATTTACTTACACCATATGCATGTATCACATTCGTTTGATTTTCTAATATTAAAATGAAACAGTTGAAATTTCACATGCAAATCTAAAGTCAAAAGCTCTTTTCATGTATTAATCCGAATGTGAATTCCAAATAATTTGTATTCTCTTATATGTATGTAAGTAAGAGTGAAGGATAAATTAAAAGGTTTGCAATATCGTTTCCATTAAAAACTGTATAACTTAACACGATGTAATAACGAGTATTAAATTATAAATAGCAGGAAGTAGGTTCATATCCTTAAAGGATTTCCACAAAAGCTGTGCTCCATGAACAGGAAATTGGGGGATGATATCTGAATCACTGCAGTCGTATCTATTCTATCTCCACCCTAATCATATTACTTTAAATCCCTTTATCACATTTACACACGAATACTTTCCGTCAGGGATATTGCACTTTTGTAAGATTATATTTTAAGGATGTTTTGTAAAGAAGAGAAGAGATAAATCCTCGAAAAATTTATTAAATTAATACCGAAAAGATTTTAAAAACTAATTGCATTCACAATAAATAAATAAACAATTGCTGTTAGTAAATTAAAAGCTATGTACATGTACAAATATATTAACACTTGCTTTACCTTATTTAGAGTATGTTATGTATGTATATAAATGAAAATATAACCTGAAGCAGGTCTTTGTAATAAAAATAAATGCTCACTTACATACAGGCAAACAATTTCATTCAAACAATTTTAGCACGGGGAGTGTATTTTAAAAATGCACCGCAGCAAAAAGCAAATCCAATCCATTACTCTACTCTACACCGTCGTAAATCATCCATTGAAAATGAAATGACTCCTAATGTACGGCTGGAAAGGGAGACAACATTTCACGTTTTAGCCCACCCTCTGGAAAAGTAACATGCTTTGGTAAACCGAAATAAACTCGATTCCCTCTGAAACCAGAAGGGTTGATTTCGGTGGGACATGGAACGAACATTTACACACTGTGTTTACTAACTTCGTGCGCAACGTGATATTGGAATTTTTTTGGTAGGTGGTATATAAATAGTTAAATACCTGCCTCTAATTCGCGAATTTCAATATTGTTTCCTCTATGTATAACTTGTTATTTGAAATATATACATACCTAAGCGGTTTATATTTTATCGAGTATAGTATTAACGATATAAACGTTGTCGCTTATCTAAATATTTCCAATTCAGGAGGCTATCAGTTCATTGGTGAGAGCATCATTGCAGTCATATTTTGGCTTGATATATGTACGTACATACATAATATTTAATGCGCTTATACGGTAGGTACATCATATTTTTTGATTCACATATGAGATTTTAAAGCTAATACTAGACAAACCTTAAGGTAATACTAGATAGAACTTAACATCTTAATTAAAATTTAATTAAGGAGTTGGAGAATGAAACGATTTAATTACGCTTTTGCTAAAAAGATTTTTTTCTTAATCGGAGTTTATATGAACCCGTGAATTTACATTTGTTTTGTTCTCGTTTTCAATTAAAACGTCCTGAACGTATGTCAAAATGGAGTCACAACCACAAGTTTTTTATTTCGATCAAAGCGGTATAGGTTTAATAAGCGAACCCATTTTCGTACAAAATGAAATAATTCTTATACAAATCTATATACGCTCATTTTTGGAGTATTGTACTGTTTTTACAATCAAATCGATAATCCGTATATGCTAAAGATACAGAAAATGACATAGATGTGCACGGAATATTTCTGAAGATGTAGAGTTCAATGTTATGAAAATTGCACGATCTAGCCGTAAAATGCTTCCAAAATCTTCATAAAAGTTATTTTCAGAAAAAAACCGGATTAAAATCGGTTGCATTATAATATTCAATGCGTTTTAACTTTGTCAATTTCTTCTGTATTGACTTGAAATTTTCACTATTGTATTTTAAATACTTCACTTTATTGAAATAAGTGAAAAAATGTTTAATTTCTTAATTTTACAAGTGCAAATTTTATATTTCTATGGTATACTAAGGTTACAGAAGAACTACAAAGTAGTTATATTTTAGTAGGTATTCCACCAATTAATGCTATTATTGAACAAAAAAACCCATGCGAAAACACCCTATCACGAATCAAAGGCATCAAATTACTGTGTAAATTGCCAAGTAACCAACAAAAATCATCAATCATTCGATGCATAAATCGGAGACAGCAGAGTTTTGTCTTTTCTTTGATACTTTCTTTTATCTGATTATTCAATCTCACCCTAACAGGTGCCTTTGTCAACCCTATATCAAAATTCGAGGGAGGAACAAATCTACTAATGCATGCATTAATCTCGCAGACGATCACAAATATAGGGCACGTGTCAGTATGAATTAAAATACGTCAGCGACTCCTCCGTTCGACGATATCGTAATTAAGTTTACCCCGGAGCGTTGCAACCACCCAAGGGCTCCTCTCGGACTTGGTCCATTAGTTTTTAACCAATTAAGGCTTTATGAGAATTGACAAAATTAGATTGGACGCCTGCTAGCTACATCGTTGCTTTGCGACAAGGATTGAATATTGAGTTCCATCCTACAAAACTGCGAAACAGAATTTGCGGCTGTCAATTACACTCAACATTCAATGGGTTTTTCAAAGTTTCCAGCTGCAGTGCTTTTAATTAACTTTTCCTATAGTGGGATATGCGTTACAGCTCGAAAAAGTTCCTCTAGAGCTTCAAAATACAGACAGTCATCTTTGAATGGACATAGACACATTCAAATAATTTCTAATTCAATAGGAAGGTCTGCTTATATCCGTCTAGAAAGGTATCAAATCCCCATAAAGCCCTGATCTAATCACTAAATCTCTCTTTAGTTCCTTTATCACAATTGACGACTCCCTCCTCAGCTCTCCCTGCCGGGTTTAATGGATCTAAAGTATGTATTAATACGGAGGGTAGACCCTTGCAATGTAATCAGAGATTTCTCCAGGGGAGCTGATTTTCCTCGCAGTTTGATTTTTTTTTATATTATCCATCATTTAATTTACTTCCTTTTTGGTAGGTAAATACCCGATTAAAATCCGCCAGTGTACTCGATGTTGCTAGGAATTTTTTTAATTATTTTTCTACGCTTTTTCGAAAAGGTGTATCTAATATTAAATTTCACAGAGGCATTTGTTCCTTTTTTAAAACCGCCTTCGAACATGATTTTCCAGCTTTACACTTTGAAGTATTTTTGATACATACAAATAATTACCTTGACATTTTCTGACCTAAGAAAATTTGTTTTCCTGACATTTTAGAAGATATTCTTATAAGAGTACTAAAATTACTTCAAAATTTAAAAATAAGAATTCTATATATAGAGCGGATGATGACGATTTTGTTTTTTAATTTTCGCTCAAAATAAGTTCCTTTTTATTATATTAGAGCAGGATAGCATTTCAAACCTTCATTATATATGTTTATATATATGTAAATATACATATTACGAGTACAATACGTTCAAGAAAATATAGCAATTAAAAACATATAACTATTTTGCATGATATTTAATAATTGATAAGGCATTCCTTTTCTTTTTAATAAAACCTTTATAACACCATTTCAATACATTTGTCAGTCAGTCAGTCAGAATATGGAAAAACTAACAAATAATATTCTTACGATTTATAAAGCAGATTTATCAGGTATCTAATAATTAATTATGCACTCCTAATTCATGGCCTTAATTGCTGGGAATATTTCGAGGTGTCTATAGCATTGAAGCAAAGACAGCAGTTATGAATGCCATTGTTTATGAATAATGGATTCTGATTGTGCAGCAATAATTTAAGATTTTGACATTGGTAATCCTAAGGTTGCTTATTTTATTTATTTAATTGGAACTTAATAGCACATGTGACGTGTATTGCATTAACGAATACCAACATTTTCCTTTTCATTGCAGTTTAAAATACCCTAATACAGAAAGCTAAAATGATTCAAAAATCACTATGTTAACGGGAAAGTTTATAAGAAAATTTTATTCAAAAATATATTAATTTAATATTCATTAGTTCAATATGTACAATCATGAGCAGTTGGTGTATTTCAAACGAAATTTCTTTCCAAAATTCGCATTGTGTCGGTAACACAACACTCACTTTGAAAATAAGTTTTCAATATATTTTGTAACCCTTTTCAAGGATAAATCGATTAATTTTATACCATGATAATATTATACCGTGTTATTGTTAAATGTTTGAGCGTGAAAGAGATATCTTTGTCAAGCAGTAAACAGAATATAAACAATCCAAATCTATCTTTATATAAAATTTAGCAAAAACTCCTTAAATCGAATCAATCGAACCAATGCGTTTAAACCAAAACTCTGATCAATCTCCCCTTACAATATGTATTTTAGTTTGAAAATCCTAATAAAAAATCATTTCGTCCTTGGATGCTGCTTTAGCTACTTTCTAAATATGTATAACCCATATATGTATGTATTATATAACTCGAACTTGACTCAATTTAAAATTAAGATGTTAGGAGCTATGGCGAATATAGGGGAATAACAAATTCAATTTGTTTTGCGCTGACGATCCCTGAAAAATTCACATACCAGAAGAATGCGTTGCCAGGTTTGCCGTTTTTCTCCCCCTTGCGAAAAATTCTTTTACCACCCCTTTAAATATAACACCTCATCGTAATTAGGAATTCTCTGAATTCGCAACCGGCTAATTTCAAATTCAATAAAGTCAGTGTAGGTTATACTACCAATTGTGAAAATTCTTCAGAAGTTTGCATTTTATTTTGAGGTTTAGCTTTAAGGTTAAGTGGTCAATAGTTTGCACATAAATAAATGGCAAGTAATTTTTTTTTAGGTAAAATATTCTAAATTTTTGATTCTAAAATTTTTCTTAGACCACCGAATTAGTTTCTCTTGTCCATATAAAGAATTGTAAAATGTAATATTTTACGAATAATGAATTTAAAGATTCGTTGCCAGAGGACATATTCAATTTAATTTCGTGCATGCATTAACGAGGACAAGGAGAGCTCAATGTGGACTTAATCTAGAGTGAAATACCCCAATGATTTCCACCCTAATGTAAACAAAAATCCAATAAAAGTCTTACTCATCTATTTTCAGCCTTAAGTCAACACTACTCTGTCGAGACGAAGGATATTTTGGTGTGAGGACATTAAACAAATATCTCGATTCAGTCTCTTTGGGTGTATTTCTATTTTGTTATGTTTACCTTCTTAAATATTTTTCTTTGCATTGCTAGAGATGATGAGGTGGTGTACGTTTAATATAAAGTGCAAGAATACGAAAGACAATTTTTTTTTAGCAAATAACAAGTTTTTCTTTCTTAATCCATACTGCTGGGTATGTGATTAATTTGTTTCTCTTAATAATGTGGTGTTTCACTCATTTAGCAATGAACAACTAAAACGTTTGTATTAGTACATAAACTTAATTGAAATGTTTTTGATACTATCATAGAGAATTAAAATTTATTAGAAATGGTAAAAAAGACTTAAAAATTTAGTACTTAATGTGTACAAAGTAACGTTTTTTCAGTAATTTCACGAATGAAGTTAAATTGCTGGCATTCTCGCATTAATGTTAATAAATTTGTGAACGACTTTACATATTGACGTGAAACTTCGTGTTTTTAAAAACTCATCCGGTTGCGCATCCGCTGTGGTCAGTCATTCAAATATTCTGAGTGCAAACAAATGCGTCGGAATAGTTTTAAAAAATTTCAGCCATCAGCCAAATTTTTGTAGAAGCGCTACAGCTTGATTTGACTGCGGTTGACTTTAAGGTGTGAAAAATCGAATTTTAAATTATGCCGAGGATGATAAATTTATATTTTCAATGACTTCAATTTATAATAATAATCTTCATAACTCCATTTTCAAGACAATAAAAAATACAAAATACACAGTGTAAACTGTCTAGCTTGCAAATAATTTGTTTGAAAATACATAATAACGCATTATCTACTTGAAAATTAAATTTAAGGCCCTACTTTTTGGTAAAAAAATTGTATAGAACATATTACCAAAAAGTTATTTATTCTGCTTTATAAATAACCTATTGTTTGTAATGTGTAAAACTAAAACTGGTTTCATTTATAAGTTACATAAAATATAATTAACAAGATACGATTCAAAATTCGATCGTAAATCCATCTCAAGTACAATGAACGATCTATTTTAATCAAATCGCACTTAGAGCCTCAGATATGTAGCTCCATAAAATAAAAACATATGTACCTATGTAGAAATATAATGTCCGAGAACATGTCGCAAATTACCCAGAAATTTGTATTACATATAATTTTCTCAGAATGTTTAAATTGCTGTAGAGCTTTTTGATAGTTTTACAAAGGCTGAGATCAAAGACACTGAAGCAACAGTTCGGCACACGGAAATAGTGAATCATACGGCATATAAAGAGGCTAGTGAACTTTGTGGTGCCTATCTTTTTTTTATTTTTATGAATACCTAGTATGGATGGGAAGTTAAAATCTTCGCGCTTATTAGTTTATAAATGTATATATCGGCTCATATAAACAGAGCGTAATTATCTACATATCTCTAATATTATTTGGGTATATCGCTGAATAATAACGACATCAAATTTGGGCTTCGAAGAAGTTTTTATTACTTTTTAATTTGAAATAAATTTTTTCGGTCAGTCGTTACACTTAACTCTCTTTATTTACTAAAGTAATAAATAATGCATCTAAATTAAACTTTATTGTCTTTATTCAAATCTCTGTGGAACTAACATGTATGCAATTCGAATGCTATAATTGGGTTTTTTTTGCTTCAATATGATAATCATTGCTTTTAAGATAGTAGTTGTTTAGTTATTCGCACATCGTTTGGCTCTCAGGAAAAAAAAGAATTGATCAAAATCAATTTTTTGCATAATCAATAAGATGAAATGTATATTGGATATTTCTTGGTCGCATGGCATATTAATGACGGTAACTTATAAAGATAGAATGGTATAATTAGACAACTTAAATAGAATATATGGATTTCTGGAAGAAAAAAAAAATACAAACTGGTTGATTCACGAATGATTTCGGCTGGCCAAGCAACTGGCCGTTAATGTCTAACATCATTCTGCAAACATGTCCATGTCTTTTATCGTTCGTCTTTTGTCTTTTGTCGAAATGTTTTCGGCATTCAAGGTACTATGTGGGGAATAGGTATTTATAAGTGGTATACAATTGAAAAGACTCCCACAATTTGTGGAGCTTATATCATGAGGTTTTAACGTTGCCGCAATCGTCGTCCATTGGCGACGTAGTGGTGAAGAAATAAATTCCCATAGTATCATTTGGTGTGCAATTAAAGTTGATGTTTAACTGCCGGTGTTCGTGATGCACATGCCGCACGATGGTGGCTCGGTTTTTGCGTTAATCTGCACGTACCTGCCAATGTGGTAAGTCAAATGTATCTGTAGGTCACCTTGTCCAGGCATCACGTGCAATCACATCAATGGCAAATCACTTTCCCCTGCATATTAAACTTGAAGCATAAAAAACGACCAAAAGGTGACGCAATAGAAAACTTGGAAAATTAAAAGAGGCTCCGTGTCGGTTCGTTAGTACGTGAACCGATTGGCTTCTTTTCATTTTTTTAAGCGAATAAGGCAGCGACTTCAAGAGGTTTTCACCTCTGTGAAGTGCGGCGCCGGCAACTGCTGCTGCGAGGAATTTAGAAAGTGTACAAATAAAGCCAGAAAATGAAATGGTTGAAGTCATCGCGGCATGTTGGGTCGAGCATTAACACAAGACCTGTTTGTAACTCGAGGGACTGATTGTTGTTTCAACGATTACATAAAAGTTTATTGAACTAAATCTGTTAAAAAAAAAGGTGTCAGCAATGCCACACACACCTCTATCGCATAACTTCAGGGCGCGCTTAAAAAAATATTATTAACATTGGTAGAGGAGGAAAACATGCAAAGACATTCAAAACAACGATTTACCATAATTTGAAACAATCAGAAGCAGCACGAGCCTGCCCAGAAATCCCATCCTAACGTTAGCAAATGAAGGCGCGACATTAAGGCTGAACTGTGGCTGTAGTGGTGGAATCATTATGGCATTTGCTTTAGCAAAATGGCCGACATCCAATGTCCTTTTTAACTTTTTTTTTAAGTTATTATGCGCTTATTCAGAATACCAAAAATCACATCACTCCACCGACTTCTATTAAAAAACACCTTTTCACATTTAAACAATTCACTTGGCCAGCACTTAACATTTGAGGGATATCCACTCAATTGCACATTAAAATTACTAGAGATAGTTTTCCTTTTTTTACGTTTAGTTACATTCAGTTAGAATTAAATAAAGAAACTCGAAATTCGAAAGCAAGAAACAAATAAAAACGTGGAATTTTTATATTTGCACTAAAAGAACTGAAAGCAAATTTCGTCGCCTCCACCGTCAGGGTACGCGGTCTCGGACTGATTCCAAAGAGTCTGGCAAAGTCGATGTACTGGTCGATGGCGGGGTCTCTACATTTATTCTGAAAGAAAAGGTAAAAAGAGAAAGACTGTTATACTATATTACTAATAAATATAGATACGAAAGAAGCAAAGTTATTACATCAACGGCGAGGTTGGAGAACACCATTGCTCCAATTTTTTTTTTTTTTTAAATTGAAGTGCGCCGAGTGTATATTAAGCGCAGAAACTGGAATCGGGTAAATGAAGCAAAAATCATATGGAATGTAAATCCGACTTGTTTTCTAAGGTTCGCTTAGTTTGTGGATTTGCATAAAATATAAATTTGAGGCATTCACCCATACAAAATTCATGCTCCTGAGCTTTGTGGATGCCCAATGAGCGGTGGGTGCCGCGAAGCTTTCTACCCCAATTGGAGAATCTGCTACTTTTTCCCCAAACAACAAATTATCTATACGTTTTTGTTAAAATGTGTAAAATTTATGGCGCAGACTCGGCCCCAAAATTCGACTGGCTGCCCTGTAGGCGGGACTATTCTCTGCTCCCAGTCAAGGGTTCGCTCAAATCCTTTTTTACCTCCGACCGGGAAACCACCGAGCTAAAGTTGGGAGTATCTTTCGTTCTTGTTCCCATCATCTTCTGTAATTTTTCTTCATTTCTTCCCGCGCTCAATAAAATTTATAGCTGATAGATAATAAATAATCATCCTCCCAGTAATATCGCTTAAAAACTACGTATTATCCTCTATATTTCAAAAAGTGCGTAAAAAAATTTTTATTAAGTTGTATTATATTTATAAATGTTGTGCCCGAATCTTTTAGCACAATCACACAAATCATTTGCCAACTCTTTTAATAATAAAAACTATTAATTTATAAAATTCTAACATACGATTCCTTGCTTTCAGGTTGGACCAAATTTGATGCAACTTTTCAAACGTGTGTATTAAAGTTATATGCTATATTTATTATGTAACCAACACAAGAATGTGATAAATAGTGAAGGTTGTGCTTAAATTGATTTTCAAAATTAGCTAATTAACAAGCATATACTGCAATGTTAAAAATACAAATCCCATTCTTTTAAAAAAAATTATGGAAAAAGAACATAAACAAGTAGTTCAAACTAGTTTTGTTTAAGGCTTAGCAAAAACATAGCGCACCATTAAGTACCTACTTAATTTTTACATCAGCTAACTGTATGAAATTATAATAGCTATAAGTATGGTGCATGTGTTCTGGCGTCGAAAAGATAGGCATGAGAAAGATTTAAAGTGTAACAAAAAATTAGATGCTTAAAACTACAAGTATAATGATAACTCACATTTTAGACAAGCAAAATCTAAACTATCCTTATCTACTTTTCGAAAGTTTAGAGCTTATGACTTCATCAACTTTCATTGCAAAAATGCTATCTAAAAATCATATGTTTGTTGTAAGCAAACACCATCACCCTATACGAAAATCTAATTCAATATTTGCAAAATAAACAAAAAAAGAAAAAATAAATAGAATAGGCAATAAAGTACTCTAGATAAATCTAGAAACACTACACATTTGAAAAACTATTAAGGTGAATTTTGATATGAGACGCACCATTATTTAACTTAAGTTCAAGCTTAAAACAGATTAGCTCAGTCAAAAACTCTAGGCCTCTTGAAAATTATTAATAATCACTATAAAGACATTAAAATTGCATATGAAAGTATTTAAGAAATGCTCTAGAAATACTGAACTATCATTTGTGCGTACTTCCGTAAACTGGCTATATTATATTCTATAATAATTTAATTATATGTCTAATAATATAATTTATGTATATTAAAATTGAAGAATATTTCGGGGTATTTTCATTTACCTACCCAAAAAAATGATGTCTTCAGAGCCCGTTATGCTTGCTGAAACGTAAGTGTAAAAAAAATCCATTTCATGTAAGTTGTAGTAGTCATAAAAATTATCCGAAATCAAATTTTCATAAAATATATGAGACTGGTTGGAAGTTATACCAATAAAATTATTAAAAGGTCAAAAATTAACAAAATAACGGAGGAGCTAAATTGACATCGCGGGTTTTTTTCATTATTTTGCTTTTAAAATAGGTATCTAAAAATTATTCTTTTTTTAGGTATAAGCTCCAATAAATATTCAAATGAAACGAAAACTGAGTCGATATGTGATTTCTTTCAAATGTTATAGCCTACATAAGTTCGAAAAGTGTGGTTTTAAGGAAGCAAGCGAAATAACTTTTCTAATTTTCAAGAATTTGTAAATTTCTGTCGGATTGAATTAAATTAAAAATTGAAAAATCTAAACAATTGGTGTTTAGGACATGTGATGCGCCAGAGGGGCTATAAACATTTATGGGGATTCTTGTCGGGACGAAACTTCTTTATTTCTGCGTCCATAGCACTTCTGGTTAAGCCCAACAAATCGTACAATTCAGTATCTCCTATTATCCCTTATATTTATTAATAAAAAATTTCCGAATTACTTCGTCGTCCAGCGCACTACAGCTTGACAGAGCAGAGGAAGGAATCAACGGAATTATCCTTCGTCATACACAAAGTGTGAAAAAAGGTACATTGACCATAAATCAATAGTCAATAAAAGTATAATAATATCATTACTAAATTTCAGAGGCGCTGGATACATTACCTACATGTGGGCAGCAGAACTTGACTGTCCATTGGAATTTTTCAGGAAAGACGGCTAACCGACCCCACCGAAGTATAGAAAAAAATATTTTAATTTAGAGTAGTAGTGTTCATTTTCAATTTTTAGGCATCTGAAATATCGGAATATCCGCGATATAACGTAAAGAATCTCCGCTTGTTAGATATATTCCTGGAATATTTTCCTTTTACAACGAAAAAAATATCCTACGTGAATCTCCGCTTGTTAGATATATTCCTGGAATATTTTCCTTTTACAAGGAACAATTACTTGCGGATATTATGTCGCGGATATGGAGGCGTGCAGCCCAAACAATGACTGACTAAGCAGCTCTGAACCGCATGTGTGTACATACTTATGTTCCCTTTTTTTGTGCACATCTATGGCACAGTACTTTTCGAATTATGTACAATAAATTTCATTCTCCTCCTTTTATAATAAATACTAAAATATAGGTACTACAATTTTGGATGTTTACGTATTTATATAGATATTTTAAAATACATATGTATATACATTTGTTAGATTCAAGTGAATATTAACTTGATACCATCCCGAAAGCATATTTATTTAATCTTAGTCCATATTTAATTAAAACTGCAAGTTATTTAATTTTTTAGTGCATATAATAGGATAAATTCAAAAACGCGAATGATGTTGATGTAAAATTCAGTAATCTTTTCACTGGCTTGTACATCAGCATTGTGCAAACTCGTTTTTTAACTTTCCCATGGAACTACATATAGCACCCATAGTTACACTGCATATTTAGTTTGTTATTAGGTGTGATGGATAGCTTTTTAAAAAATATTTGATACGTGTTTTCATCCTTTTTTATATCCGATGTATTTCTCGAGGTATTCGACCATCCCGGAACCACCCGAAATTTTTTTGACACCGGACCCAGTAATGAATTGAAAAAAATTTTTCAGAGAAAATCTACCTCTGTTTTAAACGCAGCTTCCGAGTTTACAATAAAAAATAGCGGTTTCCACTTAAAAGTTTAAAGTTACACCCAACTCACCCCCAAGGAGGGTGGGGGTAACTTTAAGTTTAATATTATTAAAGAATTTGTGCTAACTCCTTCATGGTATCAAACTCAACGCGTCTTAAACTGTATGTATATGAGTTTCAACTACATATTATTTAGGCCAATAATCCGCTGTGCTAGAAAATTTTAAATAAATAAAGTTTGAATAAAAATTAAAACCGAAAATAACTTCTGCTAAACAAAAGGAACTTCCAGCTCTAACCATAAGTCATTATTGCATATAATATTTATATTTCATTTTCAATCACCATATATTCTATTTTATTCTATTCTATTCAATTTATTACTTTGAAAACGTCCATCTTTTCAATGAACTCAACCTTTAACTGCTGGAATTTCAATGTGAGCTTGCATTAGGGTTGTCATAAATTCCAGCAGTCGTCGATGGCTATGGCGATGGCAGAACGTCACAATCACAAACGTCAAGTTTTGTTTGTAAATACCGGAGCCTGGCTTCGTGATATAGAAGTGTTTCTGCTATTTTTGCGGAGAATTAGCATTTTTCAACATAAAATTTTTGTTTCGACTGATAAATTAATCATTTTGAAGTGAACTGTTGCCACCTCATTGAGTTGACACCTACAGATTTTTTCGTATTTTAATTAATTTGTCACTCCAGAAAATTGGCAGAAGCTTTTTTCTTGGTCAACAAATTATTTAGCCTGAAGTTGGGTTTGGGGAGGTGATTCACCTTGGGAACATTTTCACCACGCTCTGGTGGCGTAAAGTGACAAGCTAAGCTCGTAGCTTCGGGCTAAACAAAAACAAACTGCGGTTGATTGAAAGGTCTTACGTGCTATTTAAAAAAAATTAACAAGAAGGCAAGGAGATTTCGACTCGTAAATTCAAGCTTCAGTTAAATTTATTAATTGATACGAAGAAAAGCAAAAAAAGCGGACAGTGATAGGCTGGAAGGACAACACCCACGGTCAGTATGGTAGAATTTGTTCATTTTTTTGCAAAAGGAAATATTGAAATGTCGCCTGCTTTGAAATAATATAATACCGTAGACGCATGGCCCTTTTTCCCCTCGTTTGTTTTTTTGTACGACTTTAGGGCTTTTAGCTTTGCATATAACCAACACCGCCTACGAATGGAGCGATTAAGCTTATTTGGACGTTACGTGGTAAATTGTGTTAAGCCATTTACCTATTGATAAAAGATTGCCATGAAACACCGTCGTGAATTAACTACAACCAGAGCTAAAAAAATGTGCAATTTGAGTTTTATATGAAGTCCGATTAGTTCGCAAATATTTCAGAATTCGCCTACATTACATTTAACAAGGCAGTGTAAATAAGTATTACTACGAAATAACCTAGTTAAAACCAGGTTCCAAATTTAGGTGAATGATTATATTTTTTATTAAATACAATATAATCAGAGCGTTTAGAATTTGGAATTACGGCAGGGGTAATTTTAAGTTATTAGATTTTTGTTGAAATTTCAGCCTATTGCGATTGTTGTTGTTTAGTCGAATCTGAAGCTAAGCCACATTTTTTAGGCTAAATTATAAGGCATGTTAGTTTTCGACTCAAAGGCGATACTCACAACGTTATAGACTCCAACGAGGACCATCCTGGTGACGCACTACAGGAAGTGTCCTTTACTTTTTATTTACTTCAGAATAGGACCTACGTTTGGTGAAAAGTTCAAATTATTAAAGACTAAACTAATTTTTTAAATTTTTATTGAAAAATAATCATTAAGATCTCCGGAGATCAAGAATAATACATGGAATATTTGTTCCAAAGAAATCGGAATAAAATTTTATAAATTAGGAGACGACGAGTTATGGCCCCGCGAAACTAATTCTGAAAATGAATTATAAAATCTAGCATCTAAATGCATTGTTTCTGTTATGACCTTTCTGGATTATGCTGTTTCTGCATTTTATCGTTTTTGGATTATGTCGATTCTAGATTTTACAAATTCTTCCGAATTTTGTCACGATCTTCTTTTTTTGTTTATTTGGTTTTTTGATTTAACCACTCTGAGCAAGGTTAACAAGGAATACTTGTTATAAAGAATTCTGTCAGTAACAAAATTAAAGGGGCGCTAAGTGAAATATTAAATCACGTATTACCTAAACGATGTATGTTAGGCGATATTTCTCGATTTTGAAACGTTAATCACGACATTGCCTAGAATAAATGGGCATATATGGCCATTTAGAATTTAGAGGAGATGAGTATGAAGAGCTTGCTTTTGCATTAAAAGTTATTCCAATAGCTTTAGTTTAATTTAATTAATCATCAAATCGATTGTAACGCCTCATTCTAATTAATCATAGGGCTATTTCCATATCCCATGTATATATCAAGTGGTGGAGGGAGTGGAAAAGGGAGTGCGCTTCCTAATCAGCAATCAAATTCATCATCGGCAACACCAGCGGCACCACATAATGCGGCCTTGCAACAGCCTATTTATCCACAACATATGCAATCTGTAGTAATGCCCCCTGCTTTTCATGCACAATATATTTCCAGACAACCAGCATCACAAATTTACTCTTCGACACCCGCAATTCATTTTCCACAAGCACAAATGTCTCCGAGTTTCGCAAGTTACTCATATTTCTTCACAAATTCCTTAATATCAACTCAACACCGCCCAAGTATTATGCAAAGCGGTGTGGCCCACAATCCAAATCATTTAGCACTACCAAGTGTTGGTATTGTTGCCCCAAATTTGTCGCAGCAAACATCTTGCCAACCACCGCTTCATCCTTCAGGAAATAGTTTTCCAGGAAAAAAGCGATCACACGCACTACCTATAATAAATCCTATAACTAAGAAAAACATCATGGAGGAGTTTGAACTCTCGAAAAATCTAGGGGTAGACTCAAAGTTGCAACCCAAATCCTCAGACACTGAAGTGGCTTGTAAACCAAGCGACATTAGCAGCTGTTTACCACAGAATCAGAAACTAAAGAAAACTTCCAGTAACGAAGGATCTAAAGAAATAATTATAGCGGAATCTCATGCAAATAAGCAAGATTTGCCAGATAAAGTTGCTGACAAAATAGATTCTAAGGAAGAAAAATTGATCACCACCGTTCAGTGCGATGAAGCAAATCAAGATTTCAGCAAAAATTCCAAGAATAACACTGGTAGGCTTCGAATTTTCAATGTTTTTTTTTTTTTGTATTAGCTAGGAAATGTTTCTAGAAATGGAAAGAGAACAACCAGTAGAGAAAGAAGATGTGGATACTGACTGTTCAAATCTTCAAAATGAGAATATAACAAAAAATGAATCAACCACTAACCATCCTAATGGGGAGCAAGTTTCCAAAGAGTGTGCGAATATTTCCTATAATAAACCAATTTGTGATAGTTCAGGTTGGTCATGTAATTCTTACTCTTCAACTAAATAATTATTCCATTTCGACAGTAGAAAGCGCCATTGGTTCTCAGGTCAATGTAGCGTCAACAAAAGTTAGTAAATTACAGTCGACGAACATTGTTGAACGCTCCATTGAAAGGAAGAAACATGGTGTTGAACGACAACGGAAAAAGAGTCATTCAGAAAACGTGGAAAAGAGGATATCTGATAATTCTAAAAGAAAGAATTATCGCGAGGAAGAGTTAAGAAGAAAGGATCGCGTTGAAAATAGTACCGACGACTTTTCCGTGTTCGCTGTTTATTTCATCTTGTCTTTGCAGAAAATGTTTCAACGGATACCAGCATAACGAGGAAATCCCCGCAATCAGATGACTCGAAAGAACCCTCAGTTCCTTGCCCTGTTTGCAAGGAAATGAAGTCAATAGGTTCTGCGAAAGAGGAATTAAACAAGAAAGTTACAGTTAGCGATAAATTGGAATCACAAAAGAATAAAAATGAATTGGTACATTCAAAGGAAACAAAAGAAACCAGTATTGATTCTCGTAAAGAATGTGCAAAGCCCAACGTAGTATCAAGCAAAACACATTCATCCGGACCTTCACAAAACACTTCATCGTTTCAATTTCAAATGTTATATAAAGATGGACAATGGTCTCCTTCTAATCTGCAAGGGAAGAAGTCATACGATCTTCAACAGCTCCATCATCTCAGTAATTCTCCTCTTTCGAAAGTTAAGCCTAAGCTTAAGAAAGTAGTTGGCGTCGTAAGCGATAATCCAAAATCTTCGTCTTCCGGCAGAAGTTACAAAAATAGTCATGCCTTCGTCAACAATAACGAATCAATTTCTTTGCAATCTAGCAGCAAATCAGCAACCAAAATAGGCAGTAATCAAGCAAAGCAAGTTAGTAATAAACCCAACAAGCCTGGAATGATACACGTGCGATTATCACTCCGGGAAAACATAAAACTTAGTGAAACAGAGAACGCCTGGCGACCATCACATTTTAAAACCATGGGCGAATCTAACGCAACCGTTCGGGAAAAAGAGGAGTTATTCCGTAAGGTTCGAGGGATTCTTAATAAACTTACTCCAGAGAGATTCGACGCTCTAGTCGAAGAAATTATGACACTGCAAATAGACACAGCGGAGAAAATCAATGGAGTAATGATGCTGGTCTTTGAAAAAGCAATTGATGAACCTAACTTCTCTGCATCTTATGCTCGACTGTGTCAACGTGTCGCTGATAAAAACGCTCTATGCAACAGTGACGAGAAATCAGAATCGAAAAAAGCATCCGGTTTAATACCCTTTAAAACTGCCTTACTCGATAAAACTGAACGCGAATTCAATGTAAATGTTATTGACTTACATGCGAAGAATGCCAAATTGAAGCCAACTGTTGAAGAATTTAAAAAATGTAATGATTCAAGGAAAAAGCAAGAATTAAAGATTATTCTAGAAGAGCAGGAGTATTTACTACGAAAACGATCTTGTGGCACTGTACGTTTTATAGGAGAACTTTTTAAAATGTCAATGTTGACCGGTAATATAATAAAAACTTGTGTATACAAGCTCTTAGATTCAAAATCTGAAGATAAACTAGAATGCTTGTGCAAACTGTTGACTACTGTGGGTAAAAAATTTGAAAAAGTACAGATTGGAAAATCTGTTGGTGAGCAATGTTTGGACGATGTTATTCGCAAAATGCAAAACATTGTCGATCGAAAAGTTGATGGCACTAAAGTTAGTAATAGAGTTCGATTTATGTTGCAAGATGTTATTGATCTTCGTCGTAATAATTGGGTGATCAATCATCGGTCAGATCCTCAAAAGCCTCCCGAAAGTGTTCAACAAAATGAACAACAAAGAAGCACTAGTCCTACAAGTTCTACTTACAGTTCCCCGCCAAGCAAACGAGGAACTTACGATAGCAGAGCTTCTCCATCTCATTCGAGCAGCGAGTACAGTTCTCGGACAAGGAGCACATATAATTGTGAAGAAAGTTGGTTTAAGCACAACAAGGGATCTCATATGGTTGACACGAACAAATTAAAACCGATATTCCAAACAGAAAATATGATTAAATTAGGGGACAGTTCCTATTACCAATGGCGGCGCGATCGAACTGGTCCTACACAAACTGAAACCAAAGATCGTTTTTCGACACAAGTGCCTGATTTAACATTGCAGAGGATGAAGACCCCTTCAAAATCTGAGGAAATCCGATACAACGTTAAAAAAGGGTTGCTTTCAAGTCTTCCATCAGTTACTAAATCAAATAGTCAAACTAACATCCAAATTTCCAAGACTGAGACGCTGCCAAAGAAGATCAAATCAGCTACGACAGTAAACTCCAGTTTATCAATATGCCCAAGTGATATCCTAAGCGCACCTACAGATATATCCGAAAATAATAATAAGCTTATAACTGATGTGCTCAACAGGTTGGTTGACGTTACTGAAGAAGAGTCAATCGACTCATGCTTAGTGATATGGTGTGATTTGCCAAAAAATTTACACTGGGCTTTAATATATAACGTCTTCACCGATTACTTACACTTAAGAAAAGTTAACTCAACTACACGGCAAATATTATCCAAAATTGTTTACCATTTAATCGATGGAAAGCACTTACTACTTGAAGATTTCAAAAAGGGGTACCTTGAATTCAGCCAGATCGCTAATGAGATCGTCATTGATGTCCCTGAGGCCTGGAAGTATATTTTCGAATTTATAGGAGATTTTATAATTCAAGAGACTATGTCATTACGACTCTTTTGGAATCAACATTTAATAGATATGGGAATGGGGAAGTACTTCCTCAAAAATTGTATTCAATATTTTGTCAGAGTAAAGGGCTACAACTATGCGCGTAATTTGTGGCAATCTGAGAATTTTGAATGGAAACAATTTTTAAACGAACGCGATGTGACTAAATTCATCGAGGAGAACAAATTCGAGTTTATAAATTCTGAGGAGAATACTGAATCTGCTACTAGTATTTCGGATGCGGCTTCAGTAATTAAGCAACTAAAAGAGTTTTTACAAGACGGCAATAGTACGCCAGAAGATATCATGGAATATTTAAATCAGAACAATACAACAGCCAACAATGATTTTGTAGAAAATCTCAGCTTGGCCTTGTGCGAATCTGCCGTTGTGCGGAATCGTTATAAAAGCAATTTTAATCAAAGTTTCTTTCTTAAAAAATGTATACCTTTGCTACGTCGATACATTGATTCTAAAGAAGATAAGGAACTTCGATGCTTGTCCACAATAGCAAATTTCGCACAAGGTTTCGATGATACAGATAAACTTATAAGTGACATATTTTATGAATTATATGAAGGAGATGTGATATCACAAGACTCGTTTCTCAAATGGTGGAATACGAAAAAACATGTTTTAGAGATGCGTATCCCTCTTTTAGGTCTTCGTCGGTTTTTCAATTCATTTCAATACAATACCGAGGCTAGTGATGAAAATTAAGACCAATGTAAAAAATTGTTCCTAACGAGTAGCTTGTCCAAGCAGAAATGTGTATATTTTTATTTTCTATTTTCATTGTTCTTATAAAATTTATAATAAATACAAAAAAAATAAATGCCTTTTTTCCTTTTTTGTACAAAATTATTGTATTTAAGGTGTAAAAATATTCAGTAAATTCACATTATTAAAACAAATATCCTAACTTGGAAAGAAGTACTAACCAAAATGAACTAAACAAAATAAGAAATGTTGAAGATGGACATCTTGGGTGGCAGTATGTAATGTGTTATTTAACGTAAGCCCTTGTTTACAAATTATCGTTCAATGTTTTTTTTAACTATTCTTCTAGTTTTCAAAATGGAGCGAAGAGGGAGAATACCTGTAGCGACGTTTCGTACAATTGACGGAAAACCCAGAAGCAGAAGTCGAGCGCGCGAAATAAATATTAATTACAGTGATCCAGAAATGGATACATTTACCTTGTTAGAAGAAAATTTTGCTATGAAAGAAGAAAACGAGAAACTTAAATTAAAAATTGCTGAATGTAATAATGATATCTTTAATAGTTCAATTCTAATTTAATCTAATATGTTTTTATCAGATGTTCAAAACATAAAGCAGTTAGAAGAGGACAACCTGCAGCTTCGTATTAAAATAAAAGATTTGAAAAAAACAAAACCGGAAAAATTAATAGATATTCAAGTTAGTACTCCACCATTCAAGGATCATAAATTGGTTTACGGAGCTGTCAAAAAGTACATACATATATGTTCTCAAGTACTTTAATATTTTAAGATACATTTTAATAATAGATTCCAGTCGGATGATTTACATTCACCTGTTATAAAAGAAAGTGCAGAAAAACTCAAGGACTTTCTTACGAATCCATCGAACGAATTCGAAAGTTTGTTAGATATTAATGATGAAACTACAGAAATGATACCTTTGAGAAGTGTTAAAGGTCTTATGTCAGCGATGTCCCAATTAAAGACGAACTATAACAATGCTGAGCTACAGCTTTATGAAGCAAATGAGGAAATATCGGTGCTTTTGGAATACATTAGCGTAATACAATATCTAAACAAATTTTAATTTCAAATATTTTAAAGATTTAACGCATTTCAGCAAATTCGTGGAGAAGAACACAGCGTGTTGGTTGACAATCGAGCTATTTTAAATAAAAATAATTCTACCAGCAATGAGGCGCCAGTTTTATCGCAGTAAGAATTTTTTTTACTTTCAAACATTAGAAATTTTATTTTAACTGACGTTTTATTATAATTATAATTGCTCCCATCAGCAATTTCAGTTATTTTATTTATTTTTTTATTTTCCCGAGCAAAATGAATATATTTTAAATATTTTATATTTACTTATAAAATTTGAAGCATTTATTTGTTTACTTTTAAATTTTAAAATTAACTTTAATTTCTTGTTACTAATTTCATTTATTAATATATTTTCCACAGAAACACAAAGCAGGAGGATTGTAAAACGTCAGAGCCTAGAGCTGAAGAGAAGTCATCAGAGGAACTAACAGATAAGGAAATAATGCGGGGCGAAAGAATTGTGGAAGTGGTAAGAACGCATGAATTTTCTAGTAGTGTATATTTAGTAATTTTGTAATTAGTGAAGAAAGCATGATACATCATAATCTGGAGGAGTGAATTTTTAGAGGTACGAATATTTTTAAGTTGCTTTGTTTTATATTACAACTGCAATTAAACATTTATTAATAGATCTCTTAATTAATACTTAGAGCTATTAACCATAAATTCAATACGTAAGTCTAATGATACAACACAAACCATTAAAGTACTCACGTTTCAAATTGCGAGACTTGAAGAAAAATGATTGAGCAACAAGTATTAGGTCGAATAGCATTGAAATCCCTCGTGAGTTACAAATACCATGTTACAATTAAAGCTGCGAGTGCTAGAGAACCACTGGAATATTTTACATGTATGCAACTAACTTGCCCTGTGAAGCAACAAGTGATGGCAACAGGTAGAACGATACGTGCACAAGGTGGAAAGTATTATTTTTCAGTATTTATGGCCAGATAATTGGATTTCTATAATTCCTCCGCATTAATCTTACACATATATCCAATGCTATATACGTACCGTACCTCCTTGAGCAAATATCGATCCATTTGACTTGAAATCTTTAATCCTTGTTCTTGTGGCAAAACTCAATGAGGGGCTGATTACCTCACGACGGCTTTTCATTCTTTTGAACTGAAACACTGTTTTCCAAATTTACTCGGATACTTTGCATTTGGATACTTTTGAACCAATGAAGCCCTAATGCTATTAATCATATTAAGTTTTAATTGGCACTAAACATGAAAAACCAATTTGGGGATAAACAAATCCTTCCTTCCTCTTAACTTTACTTTTTCAATTAAAAACCACTACTTTCTAATACTGGACGAGATATAAATAGCACTTGGATAACATAATTTTTAAAAATCGTTTGACGTAGCAATGTAGCATCAAACTTTCCTTGTTGTTTATGCGCGATGTATGCTTCATTCATCATAGGAAACGGGAAGCGGGGGCCATTCAAACACTCGCTGACAAAATTGTACCATTTTCTGAGATTTATGAAGGACATAATGGGAGCTTTCGAGAAGCATTGTGATGATTTATGTTTATTACAACACTAAATTTAAATAAAAATTAAGTGAATGCTAACTAGCAATAGGATTCATTAATTCTGTCTTTGGAAACTCAATAAATGTTCAATGTATACTGTAAAAAAAGTTCATTCAATTTTAATAAAATTCTCAAAATTTGTATAATTTGAATTTCAAACGTACGAGATAATAAATTGAAATTTTTCGTTAACGTAGTCCTTATTCT
This sequence comes from Machimus atricapillus, assembly GCA_933228815.1. NCBI lineage: Eukaryota > Metazoa > Arthropoda > Insecta > Diptera > Asilidae > Machimus > Machimus atricapillus. The sequence continues at coordinate 26,951,380 of OW121788.1, read as the reverse complement.
TAACTTTAAAGGACATATAGGAATATTTAATTCCTTAAAAAATAAATAATATTTTTATATACCATAATGTTTTAAAGGATTATAACTAGTTATTGAGGTTAAAAAAAATCATATTTTAGTTAATTCTTTTTAGCCAAAGTGTCAGCTATTTTTTTAATTTTAGTGTGATTTTTAAAGAAAATATGTATTTTAAGATATCATGCTAACACAAACTTACAAAACTATATCCAAAAAGCATTTTTTCTTACCTTACTGCATAGGCGCAACTCCTTAACATTTTGACGTCGTTGGAATTAAAATTTTAACTGGAAAAAAAAAAATAAAAATTTGTTAAAGAATTAGGTACTCCCTAGATTATATTTAAGAAATAAAGCTAAAAACTTTGTAGTACGGTAGCAACGATTATTCCACATAAAATAAACTGCTTTCAAAATCATTCTAAGTTGCCTCTAATTATCGCAAGGTTGATAAAGAAATTATTGAATATATAAAAATTGAATAGCACTTTTTCCACCTTTAAAAAATTCGTCGCTGAAGAGGTTAAGATTGGAATAAAGGCTTTTCTATATGTAAAACCCATAGCAGGAACTCTTAACAGCATTCTGTTTTATTATACATGTACATATGTATATTCTCTCCTAAATAATATATTTTTTTTTACGTAAAGTGGAGCCCACGTACAATTAAATAAAATTTAAGTAAATTTTTACCTTGATGAATTGTTTGCTGGGCTCCACAGCGAAGTCCTCAAACTTAACCACTTCGGTACGAGCGTCGACTGACTGATAGCAGTCGACCGCGCTCAGCCGAGTGAAGATTTTAGGCAACGACCGTTATGTGGACGTGCTCAGCCGAGTCTCGACTTAAGCCCAAGCCTTCCTCACCTCAGACTGGCGTCAAAGCACAGCAAAAATCGTGCGGAGTAGGAATGCCGGCTGTGACCGAAGTGGCTTCACAAAAAAATTTTAATTGTCTCCGCTTTAGAGCACTCGAGAACAAAGGGTTACATTTTGTCAGCGTTTCAAATTAACCGGCTTTTTAATGTGGGTTGTGGTTGGAAAATGTATAATTTGGTTAAGGGAAATAAATGCAAACTTTTTGATTAACAAATTTTCAATTTTAAAACGACTAAACAATTTTCAATGCACATTTACTTAAAAACTAGTATTTTATGATAATATTTTTATTAATTAGAAAGTGTAATTCATTATAGTATATAGCATTTTATAGTGTTTTTATATTTCCAGGTCCTTACTTTGTAATCAAGCTTTAAAATATTCGGGAAAAACGGTGGCTGCATTTCATTAATACAATGATGAGAACTGCGGACTCAAAATAATTTGTTTAGCCGCTAAGTTAATTATGTAATTCCAAAATGAATAAAAATTATTAATCACGTTTTTATTTTATTTTTTTCATATCCAAATAAAGGTAGAACTCGTATATAACATGAATTATTTATTATTAGACACTTTTTAAATGTTTACAACATAAAAATAAAATAAATTCAATTTTTTGCTTCTAGATGAATCAAATTTTGGGGACATTATAAATTTTACTTTTCACAAAATTTTTCTCACCAGAAATACAAATCAAATTGCAGAACATACATGGAAAAAAATATATATAATCTTTGATACTATTTAAATTTATTATCTTAATTGTTTACTCTGTCATCTATACTGTAATTAAACTGATCATTCACAAAGGCATCTAGCAAAACCCTTAGCTCCTGTTGGGCAAATTCCTGCGGTAGTGGAAGCTTTTCCAGGGCGATTTTTATGAGAAAGCAGGGATTAGAAATTTGGCAAGCAAGCATTATTCCTCTTAAAAGACACGCAAGACGCTGGGCTATTTCACTTTGGCACAGTCGGTGTTTTGCAGTCGGACAAGGAAATAGATTTATCCTCGAACAAAGATCAGCAAGTTGTCGCTTAAGATTTTCCCAACGGGTTTCGACGTCACTTAGGTGAAGACCTTTTAACCTTTCAAACTAAAAGAAAAAGATTTTAAATAATAAAAATTAATTCCACATAAGCTTAAGAAATAAACTTACTTTCTCATTAATTTCCATAAAATCAAGTAAAATTTGACCCTGGTTAGCCCAATTTGGAACTCTCATAATTTTCTTAGATTTCTGATCTTCGAATTGAGAAAGAAGTTCTTTAAGGTATTCTATATTATCTGTAAATAAAAAAAATAAAATGAAAAATGTAATTTAACTCATAAGAAATATTTTACCATTTATAATCGCATCAGGGGCAATGTGTTCCATAATTATTTTATGTGCCTCTGACCATTGATAAGCTCTAAGTAAGAATTTCGCTTGTAGATGGAAATCCTTTTCGACACCGGCTCGAACTGCTTTCGCCCAATCAATCCATTTTTGGGGAACTCCCAAGGAGTTAACGACGAACTTTTCCTGGTCTGAGTTGTTTATCGACAAAGTTACATACCTGTACAATACTTCCTGCACGGCCAATTCTCGCCTATTTTTATCTTTAATATGTAAAAGAATAAAAATTGACCATTGCCATAATCCTTGTGTTTCTAACTGCTCTGCAAAACAAACGTGCAGTTGACTTTCAGAATACACTGAACAGTGGCGATAGCCCAACGATTCTAATGTTTGCAGCAACAACCAACTAAATAAAATAAAATCTTAATTATTTAACTAAGAATGTTAATATTCAATCCATTATATCACCTTAGTCTGTAATCCAAAGGATCAGCGGTATATGTGGCGGGATTAAGGAGACTTTCCATAGGATAACCCTTCTTCGAGTACAATTGCAAAATGTGATACCTCATGTCGTAAATCGGTTGATTACTTTTCATTTCATACTTATCTTTGTGTGATGGACTGGGAGGCATGGCGTAAAATTCGGACGAATTAAATGCACCTTCGTAAGCCATTAAAGCATCAGTTATTGAAGCAGATGGAGAGCAAAGGTACCACAGTTGTAACTAGAACGTAATCATTAGTGAAAAGAGACAGGATTAATAACTGTACTTACGGCTAATGCTTTCAACCAATTAATCCCTGTTAAAACATTGATTGTGCCATGTGATGAACATATCAATGGGACCCCAGCAATAAGCATAAAAAGTTTCAATCGATCCGGATTAATGAACTTATCCGCTTCGATTTTCTGCCAAATGGAGAGTTGATGTTGTATTAATTGTCGCACTGCTGGTCCTCCAGATAGTTGCGATATAAGCAAAGATAAATTTGCATCATCATATTTAAAGGCCAGTTCGCAAGCTTCTGTTACTTTATGGCATAGCAAAAGTTCGAAAATATGATCCAAGTACCCTGATTTTGAAACATCTTTATTTAAAGTTTTTTCTCCCGATAGTAAATTTTCAAGCCATTCAGAGAATAAATTTTTTCGACAAATAACAGAAAAATGGCTACTTGGATCTAGACCTTCAAGCTCCTCTCGACTGCCCCAGAGGGAATGGCATAAAGACCAAACCGAAACGGCATATTTTTCAATTTCTCCTAAATGTTCAATTTTCTTTGCTTCATCGAAATGTTCTAATAGTAAATCTTCGCGCCCCTCGCATTGGATGAAGGGACAATCGCTGTTTTCTACATCTACCCGAAGAGAGTGGGACAATTGAATTTGAAGATGTTGAACAGTAGTTTTTTCGAGAGGCTCATAAGTAAACCCAGCATCAACTTTTATTTGTTTTAGATCATGATTTACTGATTCCTTCCAGTTACCAAATAAATTCAGAGAGTCATCTCCGCATCCACCTGAAATTTCACTATAATTCTTAATTCTAAAATAAATGAATTGGAAATTACCTTTATCAATACTTGGTTTTGATGGAATGAACAATGTATTGCAAGGACTGAATTTTAATTTGAACCTTCGACAATTAAAAAGCGCTACGTCACTCACACACTTGCCCTTTAGTTTCGCTCCAATGGACTTTTCAAAGGGTATTGTTAAATTTACCACTTTAATTTTGGCAACATTCGGTTTCAGGATTAATGGAGCTAATTTTAGTTGGGCGACTTCCTGCAAAACATCGGACTGGAAATATATCGATCAAATTTTACAATAAATAATGTTCTATTAAACAATTAACTACGAAAATAAGAAAATATTTTTTTAAATAAACTAACCTCCGAATAAGTAATCTGCATGGGATGTATTTGAGTTTCATTTGTCTCAATGTCCAATTCTTCTATACTATCATTTGAAAGGGATCTTGCATTTGAAGACAGCCCGAAACTTTTAACCGACTGTTTGTTCGGCACAATTTGATCAGGACTATCGCGCCCTTTAAAGGTCAACGAAGATACTAAATTAAAAAAAAAAAAAGAAAAAAAAATTCGGATACTAATATAATTATGTATAAGGAACTCCTACCAGATCTCATGTCCAAATCATCATCAACAAAAAATGATGCTTTCATCAATTGCAGCTTGTGGGAGTCTGCTCCGATGCCTCGTGCTAAAGTTTCTGCAGAACTTGTTGCGCTGATGTCTGATTTAAAATTTGAGTTTAAAAAATTCGCTCGAAATTCGTTCTGAAGAATCATTTCTATAAAAAAAAAAATTAATAATCCAAGCTTAATTCCCATGCACTTTATTTCAAAAATCGCTAAATAGTCATGCAAACAAACATCTCTTGTTAACATTGCATTAAACAATTAGTTAAAAAATACAAATGTTATTACGGTGATCTGCAGGAATTATTTCATTCGTGTCGTTATCCATCTCATGGCTAGTTCCAGCAGTGGGTTTTCCGCCTTTTGGTTCTCCCTGCTAAATAATCATATAAGCGATTATTGGAAATTGTAACAACAATTTACCTTATTATTCAATTTTTGTTTCGCAGTGTCAGTACTGATTTTTAATTTTTTCGGATCCGTGGGAACATTATCCTCTTCATCGCTATCATTCAGCCCATATTTTGAAAAATGTTTAACTCTGAATACCCAACTTCCACTTTCTGGACGATACTCAATAAATCGTATATCGTGTTTGTCACAAACTCGACGTAATTTCCCCTCATAATCCATAGCAGCAAGACGTTCTGGATCTTTAATGGGTTCATGCAAGGTTTTGTCATGGGGCCAAACCTTTAACATTATTTTAAGAAAATGATTTCAATTTATATTCAAACAAAATTTACCTGATCAAGTGTTATTTGAGCTTCTTTATTTAATCCACTCCCAACTGGCGGTTTGTTGTCATCGTCAGGATAAATAATAACTTCCTTGTGGCGGAAATGTACTGTACAAAAAATTAATTTTCAAAATAGTGGCACAGGTCATTCATATTTAATTCAATGCATTTCAGGTTGGTATTCAAAAAAATATATTCTACTTGGGAGGTAGAATGAATCGGAATTTTTGTGAAAGTAAACATATAATATAAACCTACCAATTTCATCTAAATTCAATCCGAAAACATCAACGGATTTGGAAAAATAAACATTTCCATAACCTTCCCTTCCTATTGTAAAGTTGGGAACTACACAGGAAGTCATATCTTCAGAAATATAAGATGTTAGCTCATCCAAAGATGGTATGGTATAGTACCTAATTAATAACCAGTAAATTATTCGAAATCAAAAAGAAAATATTTTACTACATACCCAATTCTGCGAAGCACAATTCCAGTTGGATGGGGTGCGGCATCCTTTAACAAAATAATACTTTTGCCTTCTGTATAGGATTCCGACAAATTGGATTTACTTATACTATCATCGGTTTTTGAAAAAGTCTCCCCAGCAACCTGGCGTTCGGGTATCGAATCAGTGCTTTTACTGATTTGTTCCACTCCTGAAAGCGGTACCAAATATTATTTAAACTAACAGAGAAAAAATATAAAGGAAACTCACTCTCAGCAGGTTTTCGGGGAACAAGTTCGGATAGGGTATTTTCCATAATAGATTCGCTTTCAATATTTTCTTGCCTTATTTTACCAAGTGCATTTGGATGTAACCACGATTCCCTTCGTGATAAGTCACTATCTTGAGGCTTTGCCAATTTTGTTATATTATCATTTTTCGCCCTATTTTCTTTAGATTCATTGTTCGATGAATTGTTGCTCTCATCTCTATCAAATAACGTTTGTGGATCTTTACTTGTAAGCGAGTTATTATTATCAGCATTGCTGACTTTTGAAATGGAATTTTGTTTTGGTTTGATTATTAATCTTTTCGCGTTTGGCTTTAAGGTGAAGCTGTTCTCAAGGGTGTTGTCATATTCCTCAAGCCCTTCAAACAAGGATTTCTAAAAATAAAACATTATACAAAAAACTCGCCATATTCTTTTATTAATCATACAAACCTTTGTTAAAATATTTCCAACTGGTTTGACCTTAATAGCTGGACTAATTGATTTTGTTGAAATTTTAAACTGTTTTGAAGTTGAATCCAAAATCGCTTTTTGCGCTGCTGGATTTGTTGGCTTCAAAGAATCTGTTTCATCGCCTTTCTTAAATTTTAAATCCTTAAATATTGGATTATCCCCATATGGAAAAGTAGCAATTGCCATTATTTGCTGATGAATTGGGACCGACGATGTTTGTTGTGTGTTGCCCAAAAGAGTCCTTAAACGTTTTAGCTGTTAAAATTTTCATTTTGAAATATGTATGTAAATAAATTTACCCTCCTAGATTGTTTGAGCCGAATCCACCAAGTGTATTAGAGGAGAATCCTGGAGTGTTTCCAAAAAGTCCAGTACTTGGTTGAGTTGCATTACCAAAAAGTCCGGGCTTAGCCGCATTATTTCCAAACAATGATTGGTTACCACTTCCAAAGTTGAGACCACCACCTAAAGGCGCTGTTGAAGTTTGTGTGCCAAACCCACCAAAGCCAGAAGTCGCAGGTTTGTTTAAAGGATTATTAAACAATGATCCACTTGTTGTATTAGACCCAAAAGTACCAAAGCCGCCTGCTGTAGAAGTCCCGAAACCTTATATTACATAACAAAAATAACTCTTGATTATTATTCCCGTGAAAAATATTTTAAAATTACCAGTATTTGTGCCAAAACCAGTAGCTGGCTTCGAGCCAAAAAGCGTGTTACCAGCAGTACTAGTGTTAGTATTTGCTCCAAAGCCCCCAAAGCCAGTATTTGCTGTTGAAGTTATTCCAAATGCGGCTTTATTGTCTGTCGTTGCGTTTCCAAATAGTGAGGGCTGTTGATTCGTATTGCCGAATCCTGAAAATCCTGTTTGGGTTTGCCCAAAAACAGGAGTTGCTGCCTGAGTCGAAGTGCCAAACATTCCAGTTGTTCCCGTTTGTCCAAAATTTTTAGCACCGAACAGATTATTTGTGTTATTTGTACTACCAAACGCAAAACTGTTACTGGTTGTGGCAGGTGTTGAAAATGGTTTTGAAAATATACTTGGGGTACCCTGACTAGTTGCGCCAAAGGGTGTCGTCGCACTTCCAAAGCCTGTTCCCCCAAGAGTATTTGATGCACCGAAAAGGTTTTTATTCTCATTTTGCTGAAATAATCCAGTTGTTTGCTGTGCAGCATTGCTCCCAAATAATCCTCCAGTGGCCCCAGGCTGAGTTTGTCCAAATGGAGCTGCTGCACCTGGTTGGGGTCCTTTTCGATTGGCCAAATAATCTTCCATTCTGAGCTCCTCCAGTGATTTTGCTTCATATTCTTTCATCGCTGTAATACAATGTTGCTTGGTGTTCACATTATTTGGCTGTCCATTCTTAACCAGAGTGTCTGTGCCGATAGATGGTTGGTACTTAACCACTGCTGTCCCAGTCGCTGTATTATTTGCTTGTCCGAATCCTATGCCTGAACTTCCAAAAACATTTGTTGTAGCTGTCTGACCGAATGCACCAAAACCACTCCCAGATGTACTTGCTACCGTCGGTTGTCCAAATAAAGAAGTACTGGGTTGGGTTTGCCCAAATCCAAATCCTGATGATTTAGTTGTTCCAAATGCAGGTGCTGCTGGTTGTCCGAATAGTGCAGTTTGATTAGCATTTTGTGGCGCGGCGCCGAATAAAGAAGTGTTTTGCGCAGGCTGTGAGAATCCTTTTAAATAGAAAAATCAGATTAGATTAGCTAAAACGTATTTTTGCCCATTGCAGTGCGTGTTGATCGTTGACTCCTTTAACAATTAAACAAATTCAGAAATGTCGATGAGAACTTTACTTAATCCTTTATAACCAAAAATATTCGTTCCAATAGACTACCCTGCCGGTTTTGCGAATTTGTCGCGTTTCGTAACGCTCACATCACCTCACTTAAATAACTAGTAAAATGAATCACCCGAAGGAGATAAGCTCGACTGTACTTTTGTTATATTTGTTTGGATGCAATCGCAAACGTTATTTGCTGTAATCGTAGAAACAGAATAACAAAATATGAACATAACTATTGCAACAAGGTTATTTGCCACGAGCTCACACTAAACATCTACCAAAATTACAAAAGATAATTTTTGTTTTTTTACATTTTTAATAAAAATATAATTATAATTCTTTTAAGTTAAATTAATTTGTTTGAAACAAATAAAGGAAATAATAAAATGTATATGTTTTTAATTCAGGAACTTACCTTTTTCTTGATTTCAAAACTGAATTAGTTTAATTACTGCAAAAATAGTTTATGTAACCATCTGAATATTTAAATATGTACTGCCCAAACAATTAATTCCCGTTTAAAAAATGCAAGGATAGTGCAATAAATTTTTTTCGGACCACAATCACTTTTAGAGTCTGAATCTCTTTATATAAATAATTGCCAATTTGTAACTAAGTATGTTTGTAATTCCAGTTCAAATCTTGTAAGTGAAGTTTAAACGAGTCTCTTTATGTGATCAGGCTTAAATTTTGCACACGTTTGCAACTCTGATGACAATACAATGACGACCAGGAGCTCGTTTCTGTACCTTCAATTAGAGAATATCTCTACTGGCATTCTCCATTTGACGTCATTTTGTCGTCATTTTCCACAGAAACGTATCATCAACTCAACTAGTTTCGTAAAAAAGCCTGGCTTTATTTCTGTGTTTATCTTTAGTTTTTTATTATTGAGATAAATTATAAAAGTAAATTGGTAGTTAATTATTTTTTCCCAACATAATCATATAACCATTACAAGTAATTGTGAAATAATGATAATCCGATAACCATTTAAAAAAATATAAAGAAAATATCTTTTATTAGAAAAGAAAATTATAAAAGTTATTTACAAATATGTAATAATTATAACAAACTCTGTTCTTTATAATGAAAATGATAGTTAACGACTTTGTTTTTTCAAATCTAACTTATAAGATTTTATAAAGTTTCAAGTTTTCCAACTTCTACGGGAAATGTATTTGAGCTCAGATAATGTGCTGATGTTGTAAAGAATATTGGATCTAAAAAAACTAAGCTGAAGGCCATGAACAAGTTGGGAGACGCGGTGAAATTAGAGTAAGTGGCTAACGAACCAAATAATCGCTAAAGCACAGCGGAGACTTCTATAATTTCTATTACATATAATTTTCTTTTCTAAATATAACTAAAGAATGGACTGAAATCTTACCTCCAAATGTTGATTGTGTTGTTGGTGCAGTCCCGAAGCTAGATGTTGCTCCGGAGCCGAATAGCCCCCCGGAAGGTTGGTTGTTGCTAAACAGCGAAGTGTTTTGCTGACCGAAGCTCGCCGCCTGACCGAATGCACTAGTTGCAGGCTTCCCAAAGGACTGCGAAAATGGTGAAGAAGTTGCAGTATTGGTAAAAGCAAATCCTGTTCCGGTGGATGTTTGCCCAAAAGTTGGTTTTGCTCCTCCTCCGAACATTTTTGGTCAACGCTTTCTGCTGCAGGTTTAGGGAAAAATGAGACTACACAGAACACAACACATGAAACGTTTTTACCTTTTCACTAAAAATTTTGCAATGCACCTTGACTTCGTGACCAAAGTATGATATATTAAAAGTACCCAAAGCCTTTAATGTTCATGTATTTTCAGTAAAATACTAGAAAAACTCTACACAATTCAGCACAGTTAACGATGGTTCCGCAATTTCACCATGGCGGGTATCTTCGCAATGCACAATTGACAGATGCGGATGTACCACGGTATACAGAATACAAGGTATGCTCATGTTGACTTTGACACTTCGTCGTGACGTACTTTTGGACAATTTTGTATGAAAAATCGGGAAAATTAATTTTAATTATTTTTTAGTAATAGTACAATAAATTGCTATGGGCACAATCGTTAGTGATAAAAATTTGCCATTTTTTAAAATATAACTTGAATTCGTGAGACTCATGGTATTTAAGTAAAAAAAAGATTTCTTCCGTGGGGAAAATGTAAACAAGTTAAAATATTTTAAAATATGACTTAAAAGTGCGATTATTTGCATCACATTAAATGGAATTAAATAAAATAACGATCTTTAACAACTAATACGGATTATTAAGCTAAAAATAAAACTGTATCATAAAAATTATTATTGCTTCTTTTATTATTTCCCTCCACAGGTTACAAACAAATAAAACCAGCTACCTGCGCAGGTAACATAGCGAACGATTCGGGGAAACGTCTTCGCTTAAATCTTTTCCTAGGATAGAAAGGATGAGGTCGTTTTATGTTATATATTGCGTAGAATTAGGGATTTTATATGGGGCTCGTATTAAAAAACCTCTGAAATGCATTCATAAGATGTTTTAAGTTTATTTACATGCAGAAGAATCCGTGCATTTTAAATTATATCATCCTCATTATTTGAAAAATTCACAACCATTTTAAAATATTCTTTATAGCCTTGGGGAGAAAGACTGATTAGCTTAATAAACCGTATTAGTTGTAAAAGATTGTTATTTTATTTAATTCCATTTAATGTGATGCAACTAATCGCACTTTTAATTCATATTTCAAAATATTTTAACTTGTTTACATTTTCCCCACGGAAGAAATCTTTTTTTACTTAAATACCATTAGTCTCACGAATTTAAGTTATATTTTAAAAAATTGCAAATTTTCATTACTACCGATTGTGCCCATAGCAATTTATCGTACTATTACCAAAAAATAATTAAAATTAATTTTCCCGATTTTTCATACAGAATTGTCCAAAAGTACGTCATCACAAGCAAGATGGCGAAAACCGTTTTTGAAGTGAGCATACCTTGTATTCTGTATACCGTGCGGATGTACACTACACAGACAGCACGTAATAAAAGATGGTGTGAAGTTTGTTTCAATTCTTATTCTTAGGCTGTGTGCGAAATCTCTTGAAATGATATCATTTCGATCATTTCGGTCATTTCATGTTCGAAAACAAGATGGCGCCGAAATGATACACCTCAGAGCGAACATTTCAATGACAGTTCGTATCATTTCAGAGCAGGCAAAATTGGGATGAATATATTTAATCGGATTTACTTAATACTTTTAAATAGTACCCTCACTGGTCTTGCTATCGACCTTGCATTGTGTACAGTTGAAATTAAATATTCTTCGTATTTAATAAACACTTGTAACACCTTTAATGGCAGAAATACTAAGTATATGAAATTTTGCTCCTCTTCCATTAATTCCACATCCATTATAAACTTCCTTTTCCTATAAAACAATCTATATTATTACAATGAATTATTGAAATGATACGTCAAAGATTTCGCACACTTTTCTTGACATTTCCCATTTTTTTGCATTTCAAATGATTGAAATGATCGAAATGATATTCGAAAGAGATTTCGCACACAGCCTTAAGACGTATTTCTTAAATATTCGTAAATTTTTCCAATTTTACTTTATAAATTTGATTTTTTCTTCTAAAATAATATACTAGCCGTTTTTTATATTACAGCTGCAATAAATATTGTTTTAATTTTAAATTTTCGAAAATAAAGTTTTCCGAAAAAGTGACATTTATACTTTCCTACATGTAGCAACACCAATAAAATTAAAGAAATCGCCCGCTGAAAGAATTATGATAATGTCAAATTGATAAACAAAACATCTAATGCAAATAGTTTGTAAAATCAAACGTCTCAGAAAATAGAAGACAATGACGATATACAATTTGTATATTTTTGATAAGTATGGAATTCTGCTGTATTACGCTGAATGGAATCGACTGAAAAAGTCAGGCATAACGAAGGAGGAGGTAAACTTTTGATATTTTTTTAATTATTGATTCAACTCCACGACGTTTCTTAAAACAGGAGGCTAAACTAATGTATGGAATGCTTTTTTCGATCAAGTCGTTTGTTAGCAAGATTTCGCCTACGGATCCACGCGAGGGATTCCTTTTTTACAAGACAAACAAATATGCGCTGCACTATCTGGAAACACCATCCGGATTAAAGTAAGTTTTTGATTAATTTGCTTCAATTCCGGACTGGGCTTGTTTTGTAAAAACTATAATATCAAACAATACGAGGTCAAAATTAGAAGGTTCCAAAATGTTGTAAGCACCTAGTCCACTGTAACTTTTAATTAGTCTGGTGATACTCTTAGGACTAATCAATGGAATTCTTTCAGGTTCATTGTAAACACCGACATTGCTTCAACAAATGTTAAAGAATTGCTGCAGCAGCTTTATGCAAAAATTTGGGTGGAATATGTCGTACGTGATCCTCTTTGGGCCCCAGGCACACCAGTTACATCTGATTTGTTTAAAACAAAACTTGATGATTTTATCAAACAGTCCCCGATATTTGGAATTAGAAATATATAAAGTAATTTAAATTGGACTTTCTGTTATGCACACTCATATTATTTTAATTTTAAGGAGAAGTTTCGTAAATTATTTATTTTTTCTCAATTTCTTTTTTTATTAAACTTGGTTATTAATGTTTTGCAAAACAGTATATATTTGAATTTTACTGGTTTTTTGAGTTGAAACTTGTATGTACTATTGGCTGGCTATTATAAGTAATTCTAGAACTGGAACTTGATTATATTATAAGCTTGATTCGCCCTAAATCAGTCAAAATTCGATTAGGGATCTAATTGGAGTTTTTATACACATTGATTGATTAATTTACCTACAAAATGGTTGGAAACCATTGCAATTATATTACATTTAATTTAAAAACAATTCGTTATGTGATGGAAATTTATTTCGATTTCGAAAGCTGTTTCAGCACCCAGCTTCCAATCCAAGTTCCAAAGTCTAATTGAATTACAGTCAGGGGAGGAGGGCAAATAACCAAACAAGCAAAAGCAAGTGGTCCTCTGTCCAGAGATCAGCTGAATGTCAATTTGACGACTTTCGCGATAAATCACTGTGCGTTCATGGGCAGTAAAAAGTGACCACTAGAAGTTAGCCGTTATCTTTCTCTGAAATCAGTCTCTGTAGCAAGATGACGCCTTTGTGTACCGTCTTCGTTCTTGGGGTTTCCTTCTTAATTTTTGTGGGCGCAAATGCCGAAAAAGATAATTATAAAGTGGAATTCATCGATTTGCCGGTGGATCATTTCAGTTATGCAGTTAATGCCACGTTTAAATTGCGGTAAAGTATTAATATTGGTCACAAAATTTATGATATTATAAAATTCCCTTTAAGGTATTTGATCAACGATACCTTCGCCACCGACGCCCACAGTCCGATATTCTTCTACACAGGAAACGAAGGAAGCATTGAACTCTTTGCCAAGAACACTGGCTTTATTTGGGACTTGGCGGAACATTTCAAGGGGTTGATAGTTTTTGCGGAACACCGCTACTATGGGGTTTCGATGCCTTTCGGGAATAAATCGTACGACGATCCAGCTCACTTTGGGTACCTCACCGCGGAACAGGCGCTGGCTGATTACGCCGACCTTCTGGATCACCTGACCTCTGGAGACTATTCCCGACCGGTGATCGCAGTCGGGGGTTCCTACGGGGGAATGCTGGCGGCCTGGTTCCGAATGAAGTACCCTCACATTGTAGCTGGAGCTCTCGCAGCTTCAGCACCCGTCTTTCAATTTACGGGTAAGCAGCGCAATGTTGCGAAATTATAGCCAGAAATTTTAGAAAACTATTTTCAGGTATTACGCCGTGTGATGTTTTTAGCAGAATAACCTCATCCGTTTTTGAGAACGCATACAATGCGAATTGTACTATTAATATCAAAGAATCATGGACATTACTCAAGTAAGTACATATACTCAAATAGTTTAACCTCTTTTGGACCTTATTAACATTTCATTTAACTTACTTTTCTCTGAATAACCACAGATCAAATATAGTTTTTTTTTTTAATTTATTCATCGATCTGCAATTTGTATACAATTTTTTATAAATATTAAAATCACAAATAATATCTCTTATTTATTGATATTTACCCTTTAAACACCTATACCACAAATCAATTTCATTTGAATAAAAGAATAAATTTTGAAAGTTGAATGAGATAAAAGCAGAGTAATTTTTTGATTGACTTCAATGTAACCAAGACTCAAAAATTTGACAAAGAAAAAAGTAAGATTAATATTTCAGTTGGCTTTTGAATAAAGGTCGTAAAACCTACAGTACAAAGATCACGCACTAAATGCGTTTTGTCTTATCTTTTCGTATTCTTGGTGCCACAATTCAGTTAGAACTAGAATTCGATAGAATAATTAATCATATGCTCCCTCGCTCTACTAAATCGGCTGTTTTTCACTAAGCATAATACATACTTAGAATTAATATATGAGTTATTATTACTATTATTATTTTAAACATTTTTTTTAGGCAACTTGCTTCAACAAAAAAAGGAATCGATACGATAAATAGCAAATTTAATATTTGTAACAGTTCCTTGCTTAAAAATGAAGACGACTTAGAAAAGTTTTTTGGTTAGTAATATTAGTTCATTTGTTTTTGTTTTTAAAAATGTTCTAAAGCTTCAAATCTAAAAATTAAACGATGTTTAACATGTGATTTTTTTTTTTTTAGATTATCTAGAGGATGTGTATGGAAATCTTGCAATGGCCAATTATCCTTATGAAAATGATTTTCTTGCACCCTTACCTGCTTATCCAGTCAGGTACTTCTGTAGTAAATTGGCGAAGAAATATAACAGCACGGATCTTTTGAATGTAATTATGCTTCAGTATGCAATAAAAATACTGGTATATTTTCATTAAATTTTACAGGCATTAAAAGAAGCAATTAATGTATATGCAAATTTCACCGGTACGACTAAATGTTTAAATTACGCCACAGCCTACGACTCGAATCTTGGCACTTTAGGTTGGGAAGTTCAAAGCTGCACCGAAATGGTGATGCCTATGTGTTCCGGCCAAAGTTCAAAAGATATGTTCCGCGAAAAGAAATGGGACTTTAAAAAGTACTCAGACGACTGTTTGAAGAAGTTCAATGTCCGGCCAAGAGAACATGAGATTATCACCAGATTTGGAGGAAACCGGTTAGAGTATGTATTCTAATATTCAAAATATGGACAGTCGGTTAATTTAGTCGTTTTAGATCGGCCTCTAATATTATCTTTAGCAATGGTCTTTTAGACCCTTGGGTTGGGGGTGGTGTGCTAAGAATGCCAAATAATAAAGTTGATGTCATCATTATTCCGGAAGGCGCGCACCATATCGATCTTCGTCCTGCTAATCCAAAGGTTCGTATATTGAATTTTCTTCTTTAATTTCATAAACGATATTTGTCTTTTTAGGATCCTCAATCTGTACGTGAGGCTAGAAATTATGAAAAAAATATAATTGGTAATTGGATAAGTACACACGTCTGATAGGAAGCTGATACCTATGATAAAATTCGGCTTATTTGAACAAATTTTGTATAGAGAATCATGTAGATTTACAAAATCTAATAAAATTTGATTAAAAAATCACATTCTAGAATTTTTATTTCTAAGGTTGCACTTACAATGGAACGGACGTTTCGAATTAGCCAATTTTAAGCAAGCAAGCATAAATATAACGTTACTTACAAACAAACGTTTAAGTAAATATTGTTGTGAAAATAAATAAAGTGCAAGATGAAAAAACAAAAAAAATCCAACAAAACACGCTGCATATGTCACAAAGTATGTTTTTATTTTCACAATAAAGAACAAGTTCATCAATTAGTTTTATTTATTTATATTAGCATTGAGGTTACTTCTGTGTACACATGAACTATCCAGCGTTACCCTAAGCGACTATTTTTGTTTCTATCGATTATCATTCATTTTCATAATAATAAGGGTATTCAGAAACTCAACATTAATTTTAATAGCTTGCTGTGCTTTGTAGTCTTAAATGAAAAAGTTGATATTGCAAAGTTAACATTCATGAACAAATTGCTCATGTTCGTGGTTTTTTCCAAGTTCCTTAGTAAGGATAAACTTTTATCGTAAATGCAAAGAAAAACAAAATACTTTTAACTAAATCACAAGCTATTGTACAAAATGAAAATCTGTTCGTTTCATAATTTTTTAGAAAAATTTGTACATATACGTAGTTACTTGTTCCGTTTTCTATAATAGCACCAGGTGTCTGAAAATTGATTAGCAACTTTTTTGTGATAAGATATGAATTTATGTCTTTAAGCGAAAAAATACTATGGGCTCAAAATCTCACTTTTTTCAATTGACTGCTTTTCTGAAATGAGTTTGCGACGTTAGAAATTTTTATTGCAAATCAACTACGTTCGTTCGGGATTTTCAAATAGTATTTCAATTTATTGATTGAAAATACGGTTAATTTTATAATTTATGCCTATTAAATTTAAGCCACAAAGATATTTTACCTCAGTCGGACTAGCCCTAAAGGTCGTAAGATCGAAATATCATTACCTTCCTGTTCTTCTTTCCTGAAATACATAAAATTTTAAACTATAGGTTTTAAATTTCGTGTATTTCTTACACACAAGTTATATTCAAATTTTCTAGTTGATCAATGATTAACTGAAAAAAGGATGAAAATGTCTAGTAAATTATCTATTTGTGATAAATACGATACTGTCCATAGTCACTGTTTTTGTTATTTACACTCTTTGAAATTTGCATTAAAAAAAGAATTCTTAGAGTTTTTAAAATTGTTTTATTCGTTTTCAGTGGTTTCGTTTTTAATTACTTTCCTTTTAATTTATTGTATTTTAATGATAATCCTTTTACAGTTACCAGTAGTCACTAAAACGTAATTGTATCGAAATGAAACGGAAATAAAAATACTATATAACAGCTTTTAAAACATACACTAGTTTTATTACAATAGAGTTTCAGCATTTTCTATATTACAATCAATATATTAATTGCGTAATTCAAATCGGAAATAAAAGTAACAATACGAAAAATGAGTCAGTAAAAAAAATGTGAAACTAAACTTATTTAACCGAAAAGTACAGAGCTAGTATGACTAAGGTAAATTATGCATAAGGTAAGACAACGCTCGATAGTAGTTACATAAACAATAAATCATCTCATAATTGAGTTAATTAATTTTAGAATTAATTGGTTTTTATACAAAAGGTTCTTCATCTAAAAATTGTTTATCCCTAAGCCTTAGCCGGTAGACTCCCTTACGTCAATTAAAATTATCAAACATTTCTTCTATTAAATGTTTACAAGGAACGGTAGTTATGAAAATTACAATAGCCGAATTTCCCTCAGAACGTCCCCAAATATCTTAAGGTTAAATATACACATATATTCTTGTACATAACTACTGTTTTTTTTTCAAATTTGTCTCATATTTTTATAAGCTTTACAAACTAAAAGGGGCTTCACATAACACAAATTTTCAGCAGCGACGCGCTTTAATTTATCTAAATTTTTTTTTTGTCTTCCTTAATATTACTAATTGTTTACAGCCCGTTATACGTTTACTTTAGATATTCATTTGAATTATGCGGTACTGTAAGTCACACCAGGATTTATTTAGTTTTAGCTAAGTGCTTTTTTCCATTTCACTGCGATTGAATTTCAATCTTATCAGCTTTTTTCGTCATATCTCTTGGTAGTCAGTGCAAGTTTATTATTAAACGGAGAACGATGATGTACATTTTCTACAATTATTGACAAAATAATAAGCAGTAAGGGCATACAACAGTTAAATTTATAGCTTATTTAGACATTTGATAACATTGAAATAATTAATCATAATTATCCGAGCATATATTATGATGTTAGAGTTTATACATTTACACATTGCGATTAAGAAAAAAAATCTTTTACTTTGACGAACCAATGTTTAGATTAGTTTTTGTTTTTATATTATTTTAGTTTTAGTACATTTTTCTAAAGAGAAAGATAAAATGTATTTCAAAAAGTTGAATAGGATGAATCACTTAATATAACATGTAAAAGCAAAATGTTTATTTAAATGAAATTTTTTTAAGTTGTATTTCTGATTTTTTAAGTTGAATTCCTTCTACCTACACATAATATATAAATTTGAATATGAAGCCCAAGGAAATGCTGTACGTGAGTGTAGTTAGCGTAAAAAAGTTTTGTGGGAAGTTGGTGCATAAGAAATTTTTTTTATTGTTGTCTTTACTGCTGCTAATACAAAAATTGTCTGCACTAACTAATTGGACTTTGCTACAATCGGAGAGTGATATCGCCCTTTCTTAGGCTTTACATTCAAACATATGTATATAACCATCGCTAATTTGGTTAATGTGAATTATAAAAATGCTTACATTACGAAAATGTGCAAATAATGAAAATTAATATTTTAAATGAATCAAACGTTTAAGTCATTTTTTGACGAATACCATAAATGCCTCGGTAATTTAATATCGATATTCCTTTCTAAACAACATTCCAGCGTGTATCACAGAAATATAAACAAATTTTCAAAATTTTAAACAAATATCAATTTCTTAAAGAAAGGGTTTCACGGTTCATGCAACTAAAAAGGTGTTAGTACCTACTTAAAACATCACAATTAAAAGATGTGCAGCACTAAATTATCTAAGAGAACTTATACCTTTTCAAAGTTGATCAGTGCGAAATACAAATTAACTTTTTAATATAGGCAATGTTTACATAGCGTAGATAGATTAGATAGATTTCCGCATTATATACTGACTTGATTTATACAAACTATAATTTTCTTCTGTACAAATATGTAGTGTTTTTTGGCATTCATAAGAAACTCAAAATTTATTTTACTTAACACAGATCAGAGATTAATTATATGAAAAAGTTTGTTAAAACTGTTTTTTAAAGTAATGTCTCCTTAAAAATGAGCATTTTTAAGCTCATTCCTTCATTGCTATTTCATCTTTCGATGATGATTTATCTTAATGCTGTCTTGTCGTAGTAA
Organism: Machimus atricapillus; assembly: GCA_933228815.1. NCBI lineage: Eukaryota > Metazoa > Arthropoda > Insecta > Diptera > Asilidae > Machimus > Machimus atricapillus. The sequence continues at coordinate 26,932,183 of OW121788.1, read as the reverse complement.
TTCTAGGATATTATCCGAAAAAATGTAATAAATTAAAGAACTGCTTATTATTTTGTCACAGCAACACTTTACACACAAAGAGAACAAAAATGTACATTGAATAAACACAAATAATTTTATAGATATTACTTTATTACTACAATGATGTTTTCTGATAAATTCTAGAAAGTCCAAGTGATTTTTTTTTAATTTACTAGCTCATTAACGAAAATATAAAATTAATAAATAGAATTGCAACAGTATCAGCAGATTTATTTTTTAGCAAACGAAGTTCAGTCTTATTGTGCACGTCGATTTCGCAGAAAAATAATCCAGCTTGAATTTTTATGATTCTAAAAATAATGAATTTCTTGATAATAGGTATGCTAAATTCAACATGTTTTAAACAATAAGATGCATGCACTGTCTGTCCAAGAATGGATAAATTTACTTGTTTTGATCAGTGAGTAAAAAATAATTCAATTGAGTTTCGTTCTATAGGAATTTCCAAATATATTCTTAAAAAAGGGATTGTCTTGTTTATCAGCTAAAATATTGGTTTCATGAATCAATAAACCACATACTATAGTAGTAGGAAAACATTGGTTTTATGATTTAAGAGAAATAGAAACTTATAAAAGAAATTATTCAAACGGTTAAGACGATTTTGACTCTTATTTAGGTGTAAGACATTAGTTTTCTTTAACTAATTTCATATCAATGGCAAGGTTTGTGACTGTTTAAATAATTATAGCAACTTGAATTTTATGTTTAACTTTTGAAGTTTAATAAAATTTAATGAAAAATTAAGATTTATATATGCATTTTCTGTTATGTTTATTTTAGTCGTATCAAAATATACGAACTTGCTCGATTTGTACAGACCAGTTAATTCAAATTTAGTGAAAACTGCAGCTGTGAACGTATTTGCGACTTAAATCTTATTAAGAAATCAATTAATTGCACAGTAAACGAAAGTCTAAACTACAACATTTAGTTCCAATTGTAGGTCAGAGCTATTTTATGCGGCATTCGCAGTTTTTCTCAAGGAGAATTGAAGCAATCGATACGATATTTAGAAATTACTGACAAACCGAACGCTTCAAAACTTATTTAACAAGTTTGTTAGATTGGTTAATTGAAGACATGCTTTTTTTTTATATAGTTCGGTACGGAAATAATGAATTGTGCAAAATATTGAACCAATCATAAATCAGAGCGATTAACTATAATCGCAATATTTCACGGTAAACATCTGCTGATACCGTTGAGAGAACGGTGCGTCCTTGAGAGCGAAAAATAACTTTTTCTTTTCGTTTGTTATGAAATTTTATTGAGCGCAGTTTTACATCCCAAAATAAGACGAATTTTATATACAAAATGAAACGCGGGAAAATAATTATATCAGAGTTAAGAGCTAATAACTGCGATAAAACTATAAATTCCCATTATAACTCATTGATCTGTGGAACGAGGACATAGAAAATTACAGGATTCCCCGTATATATGCTGCCTATATATGTACTTAAGAGCGTATTATTTATAAACTTTACATTCATTACATAGTAAATTTACTGGAGATATTTCCTAGAAAAATTTGTTGACTTGCTAGGTAATCCATGCAACTGCCCGCATGATTCGATCCCATCAATTGTTAAACCGAAAATGCCATCCCTTGACTTTACATGCTGCTTCAATAATCTTTTAGTTTGTTTGCATTTGTTTAAATTGTGTTTAAATTTGTTTAACGCCGCTTAGACAATGTATTATTTAGGGTTTCTACCATCGCTAACTACACCTTGTCCGCGCATTCGGATAGAGGGGCGCCGTTCGGGAGTATCGTAGGGTCTGGAAGAGTTTGTCGCTGCTGCCATTGTTTCGTCGATGCCACCACCTCCGACGGCACTGTTTACAATCCCGGCACCTGAGTTAGCCACGACGGCAGTGTGACTGCTGCTATGATTTTGCTTGTTATTTGTGTGGTTACCCTCCTGTTCGTCATGCTGCTGCTGTGTTGTGGAATTTCGGGTGCCTCCAAATTTGAGCAAGTTCCAATCGAAAACGTAGTCGTATGTGAAGCCCAATCTATGGAAAAGATTTCTAAACAGCTTCCGCAGGTAGCAATAGTCTGGGTCTTGTTCGAAATGCATTTGACGGCAGTAATTGAGATAGTTTGCAAATTCGCTGGGAAAACCTTTACACAGCGCTAGAATAGGCGTCGACAGCTTCTTCTCGGAAATCCTTTCGTATTTCTGTCGTTTGTTTGCTGCCTTCAGTCCTTGCCATGGTAGTGTCCCCAAATTGAAGTACATTAGAACGTAGCCTAGCGACTCCAGATCGTCGCGCCGCGATTGTTCAATTCCTAAGTGAGTGTTCACTGAAGCGTATCGTGCTGTACCAGTTAAGTTCTTGTTCTCCCGATAGGGAATGTGTCTTTCTAGCCTAGCGTCACGATATTTTTTCGCTAGGCCAAAATCTATGATATAAACTAGATTGCCCCGCTTGCCGAGCCCCATCAAAAAATTGTCTGGCTTGATGTCCCGATGGATAAAATCCCTCGAGTGGATGAAATCAATGCGGGATATCATTTGATCGGCTAGCAACAGCACAGTTTTAAGCGAGAATCGCCGAGAACAAAAGTTAAATAAATCTTCCAGGGAGGGTCCAAGCAATTCCATCACCATCACATTGTAGTCCCCCTCTGAGCCGCACCAAATAATGCGCGGAATTCCCAGGCCGCCCTGCATCATTTTATAGAACTTGCTCTCGATGTGGAGCTGAGGATGTTTTGTCCGGATGCATTCCAATTTGATGGCCACCTCCTCGCCTGTGTTAATCGTTGTCCCCAGGTAGATGTCACCGAACGACCCGGAGCCGATTTTCCTGCCCAGCCTGTACTTGTTCCCCACTCTGAGCTCCATGTCGAAGTTCCCACGGGTTATTTATGTTTGTCGCAAACAAATCGCGGATTATCTCTAATCCCCCCACCTACCAATCACTAACTTACACACTAGGGCGGAAAACTTTTTCCAGGCTAAGCGCTAATTAATTTTAAATTCTATAAATTTCAGTCCAATTTGTGTCCCCTTTTTTGTTGTGTTCATGCTACAGGAATCGGATCGGGCAAACAGCTGCAGGCTTCGAGTGGTCTATTATTAAGCAGAAATAGCAAGTTTTACATATATTTACCGTTAACCGCCGCGGATGGGCCGAGATTCTTTATGTTCAGGCGATTGCCTCCATGAAATCGAGTTTGGAACAATGGAGCCCGATGCAGAACCGATTTTTAAAAATGTGGCGATGTCTCTCGCACGAATTATCTCCGCCAGTTGCCGTCGGGGTGATTTTTCATTCCCTGGTCCTCAACGTTCTCATGCTCTTGTTTAACAGATGGTAAATTCATAAATCCTGGTTGCTTCTGCTAATCCCAGTCCTGCCGTCACAGTTTAACATTTAGAAATTATTTTCACACTTTTCCTTTTCTTGTTTCGTCACACAAAACACATGAAATCTGACGGTATCTGAAAAAAAGCGTCCAGGTTAATTGGATTGAACCACAGCCGCACGGACCGGCGGTTTACTTTGAGAATTCTTGTTAGGGCTCACATAAGAAAACAGATAACAATTTCCCAGTGAATTTAACTCATTTTATATTCGCCATTTTGACAAAAAACTATTTGACATTCCATTTCTGCTATGGCACGGGCAATCGTTTACGCACACAACTGGGCCGACTGTCGAAAAAACGTAAAGCGGTCAGTGTATGCGAGTGTATGTATTTACGTGCTCAGCGCGGTATGGCAGGGTAGCTCACTTCGAAAATCGCACCCAACCTTACACACGCGGCACTCATTTCTTGTGCTATCCACGTGGGGCGCTCTACGCACTAGAGAGCAGAAAGGCTGAAGCGCAATAACGTTTATTTTTGCCTAATGTAATTTAATTTATGAAGAGAAAATTAATTAGAAGAAAATTCACTCTGTAAAATTTTGGTGAAGCGTTGTGCAATGTTCAATTTGGGTTCAAAAATGATGAAAAAGAAAAACTTATTTATTAACCACTTGTATTTTACTATATTAAAAAAAATTGTTTTCTTGCTTGCATATTTTAATATAATTAACTTTTAAGAACATTTCGTGCATTCTCCATGCAAAAATTTGTAGAATTGGCTTAAATATAAATTTTTGAATAGACACCTGGATAAAACTTCAAACGTTATTTTTTCTAAATCATATTTTGGAATCGGCCGGTAACGTTATTCGGACAATTTTCATCCAATTGGCGTGAAATTTTCACTGTTTGTTCGCTAGATAGATTATTAATAGAAGTACACGATTATGATCTGAACATTTAATTCATAACCTAAAACCGATGTCTCTCAGGACACCACTTTTGCATGAAACAAATATAAAAAAATATATACAGATATATTTAGGTGCATTAAAAAAAAACGTGCTTCCCAAAACTTGAATTCACTGAACTTATTTCCATATAAATAGAATAAAAATAAATTTAAAAAATTAATTAATAAAGATTTTCCTTTTATAAACCATTAAAATAAACCTTTATTCTCTTAAAAATCTACACCGGTCCTTGCCACACCCTGTTTTAACGAGGTTTGTTGTTTACAAATTATTTTTATTTCAAGTTTATAAGTACGTTCGTATTCAGCATCGAACGTGGGAATCCTTCTGCAGAAAACCAAAATGCTTACATCTTTCTCCTTCTGGCTGGAGAATTGAAAAGGTCTTTTTAAAAGCAAATAATGTAAATATTAATATAAAGGTGGGTTTAAATTTCCATCCTTTCAAGATTTTTCTTTAGGTTTGATAGCGGATAACTCTAACAAAGAAAAATTCGTACTACGAAAAAGAGTAAAATAAATAAAAGGTAGATCTGAATTTATGAAATCTGATTTTATATTTAGCTTCAATCATTTTCGGGGTAAGGTAAGGCACCATCTAACATTACAGACATAAAATTGGGAAAAAAGGCACTTGAAATAAGTAATCAAAAAAGTTTCCTTCTGAGAATTGTAGGTATACGTAATAAATAATAAAAAATTAAATGAAGAATAACGTCTAAAAATATCGAGGGCCTAAAAGTTTCTCCATTTTGATAATTTTTCTTTTTTAATAAGGAATTACGGATAATTGGATTGTATATAAAATTCCTTGGATGTAATATGTAATACATTTAATTGACAGTATAAAATAAAGATCTAAAATCATTTCCTTTCGCAGAGCTCTCATGTGCAATGTTCAGCCATTTGGTTTTAGTTACTGATCCAATTTCCCCGAGGTCGGTAAAGATCAAAAGGGATTTTTCATTTTATGCACTTTAATTTCTTGTTGAAGTGCAAAACGAGTTCTCATATCGACAAACATTTCAGCATGTGAGATTCATTCACTGATTTTGATGATTTAATCGTTGGGTGAGATATTTTCTGCTTAGATATGTATTTTAATTTTGAAGAGTTAAGATAGGATTTACTAACAATTAATTACGATGGGAAATTTGCAAAATTGCGTTTTGAATAATTATAGAATACAAATTAAGTGTCCAAAAAAAAAAAACAGTTTCAGTGAAGTAGAAATCACTTAATGGTTTACATATATTCCTAATCAGAAAATTAAAAATCATTATGTGATTATATTATTTATGATGATTTTTATTCAATACAAAAACAAGAATAAAAAACAAAAAATCATTTAATTCTATTATGGATGATTATAAAAATGCAGAAGAAACTAAAATCACTATTAGTTTAATTTAGACTTTTAAGAGAGTTTTCAAATGTAATTGCTCTGATATAATTTTTTTTAAAAAATCTACGAAATTTTCGATACAACGAGCAATGAATAAAAATCACTGATAAGCTGCACTTATACATATGATGTTGATATACTTAAATACCTCGTCGTGAAGCTCCATGGTATTTTTTGTAAATGAAAATTTGAAGCGTAATCATTATTTACGAACAATACTATAAACAACCATAACTGTCTAAATATCTGCTCCGCATAGAACGATAGAATGGGTATTGAAATAGGCATTCAGTTCCTACATATTTTATACTTCATATAAATGCAAATACACAAGTTTTTAGCAGTTTTTAATGCATACCTACCTACTTACAAATAAATAAATTTAAAAGAATATGCACTACTTATTTATTTCTTTCTTGTTGCATTTGCCATTTCCGCACCGAATGAATAAAAATTCCGAAAGTGGCGTCTGCAATTCACCTACTAAATATTGAACTCTCGCGTCGTTGGGGCCTTGTCAGTTTAGGGAAAATGAAAGGTTACACCGTGCTGTATTAACCCTGAACACAAAACGAGCGCTGAGCATTAAGAAAACATTATCCTCCATAAAGCAGCCCATTCAGGCGTGAAGTAATCAATAATTCAAAGCGCCAAGGAGGAAACTCAAATATCCTTTATATTTTGAACAGTAAGGTGTGCGGGAGACGTTTATTGCATTTTTGCCAATTCTTATATCCAAAGAACACTTGTGTATATGCTAGTTTCATTTTAATTAAATTTCAAAATTTTTCACTTGGGAGCGTATTTCTTTCAACTGAAGGCACACCAAACACATTTGGGTTTAATCGATTGAGTTTTGCGCGTATTCAGTACGAAACATGTGTCGAAACATTTGGTTAGCTCTCATAAGGGGGCCCTTTTGTATGGAAACTTTTTTTTTAGAACAATTTACATATTTTGTGGGCATATTCGGCGGAAGAAGCTATACAACGTGACAGAAGCATATTCAAATTTACATTACATAAAATATAAGTAGGTTATTTTCCACAGTTCACTTAAAATTTGTTTGGTGGTCTTATAAAATTTACTCAACAAGAAGTCGAAGTATAAAAGGATATCATAATGTAAAATATTGAGAATTTTCCCTAAGAAAGAAAAACTTTAATTTTTCAATCACAGATTATTTTAGAGATAACGCCACTCCAGCCCTTCAGAATAAAGACAAAGTTTTTTAAAGAATACCACAGAAGTAGTGAAAACTGATGAATACTTTATTACATACAAATTGAAGTTTACAAAACAGAAGTTTTCACGATTTTTTAATTAAAAATCGCATTTTATCCCAAAACTTAAGTGCACAAATGTTTTAGCTTTCATTAATTCCGGCAGCGGCCGGTCGTTTTTAAATCTGACTGACGTTCAAAAAGGGCAATCAACGACGTTTGAAACGTATCGATATCAGCCCCAGCGGCCACTCTCAAAGGCTCGGTGCTTCGCCATTCGCGGCCGCAAGAAGTTCCACATGTGGCTTGAGAAGTCGGCGACTTTCTTTCGAGTGGCAAGCGTTTCGTTATTTCGTTATCACCCCGGCCGGCCTTCCATGAACTGCTCCACCGAGTTTCGGTTTGAGCTCTCTCTTGGCTATGATAGGGAAGTTTAGAATAAAATAAACACCACTTCTGCCGCATACAGCAGAATATGAAAATTTCGTGGAGTCTTAAGCGGCCTCCTCAAGATGCGTACGCACACTTATCACATAAGTTATGACTGGGCCCGTCTGTCGTGAGGATTTCTTTTACAAAAATCATTCGTCAAGAAAGTATCGTAGTCACAGTCTCTGTCGAGATTTCTAGCTGACTGACTCGGGGGTTTTTTAACTTGGATTTTTTGGATTAGTGCACGCTTCCGCTGAAAGCTTTTATAAACGGTGATCGTTTTTTAAACCGGCTGTGGTTTTCAAGAATTTGTGCAAATTTTATACAAATTTCAATTTTGAAATTTGAATGTGTCGATGGTTTTAGTGGACGTTAGAAGTTAGACGAAAATTATTAATTTTGTTGGTTCCAAAGGATGTGTGAAGAGGCATTGAGTATGGAGTCCAAACCCGTTGCGACTTTAGTTGTGTCTAGTTGTAGTAATAGACCTAGCTCTTCCGGTGAGTCTAATTCAAGTGACTCCGAAATTACAACCAAGGAGGATGAGAAGATCACAACTGCGGTTATGAAAGTATTAGAAGGATACGACTGGAATTTAGTTCAAGCTGCTACAAAGTGAGTTAGTAAATAAATTGTATCTATTTACCTTAATTCGGATTAAGATAAATATATATAAATACGGGATGCCTATTGTTTTTAAGAGCTACCAAAATAAAAACAACGCGATTTTCGATTAAAAATTTTAACCCCTCAGCCTTATTAATTCTACTTACATCGATTTTTTTATTTTAGAGAGAACAGCAGTTGTATTAGCCTTAACTATAATAAATCTATATAAAAATGTACAAAACTATAAATTATATAAAATAAAACATTCTTCTTGAATTTGCAATAAGTTGATAGTTTTGAACACCTGTTGGCAGTTGATCCCTTTGTTTATTTTTGGATAATACGCCATACTAAATGATATTTTCAACAGAGTCAAAAGTATTGCAGTTTTGTTCTGCTCTTATTGAAATGATATATGTACATGTATGTAGTATGTTCATGTGTTTCGTTAAAGTCTGAACAGATGCCAATCGATTTTACCTGATCTCTCTCGCTTGTTTGTTGATGGATTGGGTCGTAAAATTGAAGGCTCAGCTTTCTAATACATACACTATTGAACAATATCCTATACGACGATGTCACTGAAAGAATTTTTTCTTATGAAGCATGTTCTAAATTCACCCCTTTCAAATTTTCAATTGTGATTTTATGGGTGAAGGGCCGATTTTAGGGGGGTGTCTCCAAATAAACGTTGATCAGGAGAATCGATTGGCATATCACTGGGCAGACCTTACCAAAACAGCCTGTATTCTTATAAACTGGAAAATCTACTATTTTTATAGGTAGTTTTATTTTTTATAAAAAAGGTAGAGAAAAAAAAGGAAAGTTGTTTACGAGTTCAAATTGTATTACAATTCTATAAACAGGTTGTTTGAAACATAAATAAGAAACAGATTTGAATACCAATTGATCTCCGGTTATTCAACGTTGTTATGATATAATTTTTTAGTTAAGTATAATTTTAATTGTAGCGTTTGTACATTAAAATATCCTTTGCATTCCTAACTTTGAAATTTCACTTTAAGTTCAACATTTTCTTCATCTCAAAAGTTTTCTACAAAAAGTATTGATTTTACTTGTGAAATTAACAGGTGAAGTATTAGTTACATTTGTCCGCTTAATGTCTATATAAGACTTTAATGTTTTAGTTTAGAATATTACTTTACATCAGATAGATTTGCCTTAGGTATCAAAAGTAAGATAATACATTGAGTAAATTTAGGGGTAATTTGAGATTGTGCTAAAATTATACATATACATATTTCCGTGAAAGTTTAGACTACTTTGGTCAGTGTGCTTTAAAAACTCGTCGTTATTTCAATTGAAGGTAGCAAGAAATGTTCGCTCAGTCTTTTATTTTTACATTATTTAAGTATTGAGGAAAAAAATGTTTATGTGCATACATCATATGTACAATTATTTTAGATACATATATAGTTTAATCCTTTTAATTTTACGTATACATACATATGTATATGTAATCGAAAAAGTTAGTAGTAATTTATGTAAATTAGTCCTAGATATGTTCAGATATTTTAAAGTATGTTTTATTGGAATAGCTTCCTGTTAACAGTTGCAAAATATGCAAAGAGGCAAACTGATGACAATGAGTGTTTCCAACACGTAGTGTGACTGACGCGTTTCCAATAAGAAAAGAACATTTTCGTCGCACTTAGCAGAAAGGTGTTAAATAGTCACTTACAAGGTGCGGTAGGCAAAAACGTTGAATTTAACTGCCAGAGAGAAACTATCCTAAAAGAGCAGCCGGCGTTGACTTCATCATTAGAGGGTGTCCGTGGGAGCCGTTTTCGTTCCGTTCTTATCAGGTGAACAATTTGTTTACCTGGTTAACAGCATTTGTCCCTAGACGAGAAACCAAATAACTTCCCTGTGATTTATATGCGACTTCCTTAAAATCCCGAGCGTCGCATATATTTGCCGCATAGCAAACTATTTGCATAAGGATACTGTTGAACCTGTCGCGATAAAAGGAACGAAAGTAGATGTACGTTCCGCCGCCGCACGGCGAAACATAGGCCCTTGGGGGAATTTGTATACATAATTAAGTCTCATTAGCAATTGACGTTGGTGGGCAAAAGGATAGGAGGGATTTATGGACTTGATGCGCGAAAATTATGTTTTCAACATTGCATTTGCTTTAAAGCCGGGCACAGTCACAGACGACCTCTGGAGAGCCCGATTTGTAAAAATCCTAGAAATTTGATTGTGATGTATAGCTTATGCCAGTTTTTTAATTGAAAAACCCGAGATTATTTCTAATTGGGAATCAACATAAGTAGTAGATAGATTTACATTTCTAATTTCTATATATTTTCTGTATATAGGTACTGCTTTCCCTATACATCCAATAAAAAAAAGGTGGTGGAGTTTAATATCCATTAGGCACGTGGAATATTAAAATAGGATTTTACTTCAGGGCGAATAACCGTAATTACATTTAATTTCACGTTAAATGAATGAAAATAACAAAAAGTATTTTGATGAAATTTCATAAAGTTCAGCCTCTACAAATTTAGTTTTATTCCTTATTATAAATATAAAATACATGCACAAAATTAATTTTTCATGAAATAGCGTGTAGATTTGCATTTGGACTCGTTTAAAAATTTATGGAACTCACACACAAGTTTATTATTATATGAGCTTTGAGGGGTGTTTGGAAATGTTTTTTGGGCCAAAATTATAAATGTGCTTAATGAGATTTTGATGCAAGCCGGTTTTGTTACTTATGTTTTCCTTATTTGTATGCATTGCTAATTTTTTAAAAATATAACTTTTCAAAAATATCTCACAAAATAAATTAAATAATTCCTTCTGATGGTTCACTTTACGATTCCACTGAATTCCATTTATAAAAAGCTTAAACGACAATTCTAATCTTGTGAAGAAAGCGATTTTATTTTAATTAAATATGCATGATGCGTAACTTTCACAACGGAAATCATGTGTAAAATCCTTCACTAGGATTTATTGCAATATAATTTTTGTCCAAACACGTTTTATGGCTTAAAATGCTCTCCAGTTACTATGACCTTTTCTTGTTTGGTTAGCAAAAAACCACAGTGACAACCCCATCAATGTCAAATAAAACCCAGTCACCTTTCTTGAATTTCATCGTAGGCGATAGGCAATAGGCGGAATATTTTAGCATATTGAAACCGTCCTTACCCAGAGCGAAAACCAAGGACCACAGCTAAGGATTTTAATACCCAAAAGGGAAGAAAACAAGCCTTTGTTTGGAGTCAATTGCCGCAGGTGGAAAGTTTTTGAATTATCATCAAAGCGAGTTCAAGGGTGTGAAATACTGGGAGTAATAGTCCCTGAAAATCCTGAATGACACCCCAGCAAGAAATTGGAGATCTCAGCCTCGATTAGGCGAAAAAGGAGATTTTATTTCCCTCTTGAACAATGTAAACAAGTTTATGGTCTGTTCTAATCAGCGCAAAGTTCTTCTCTAAAATGGAAAAGGGTTTAAGGGCTTAATAACTTTTTTGTTTTTATGCTCTATCTGGAATGCCAGCTTTAATTTGTTGCTTTTACTTGCCCACAGCTATATTTGTATTTATAAACTTTATGCTTTACTTACTAAGAAATCAAAAACAAGTAAATTATTCTTAAGATCGTGCTGATCGGGCCTATCTGCATCAAAATTGCATTTGAATGAAGTGGCAAACCCGTTCAGAATGCATGAATATAATTCTAATGTTTATCTCATAAAATAATACTAAAGTAAACATTTCAAACTCACAATTTTACTGAATATAATTTAGAAATTTTTGGGATCAAGTATCAATCTAATCAAAAAACAAATTTCAGCATGTAAGAATTATTTACATAGTTCTGATTCTGAAACGAACCAAGGTCAGAGGATTTATGTTGCTTGAATTGTAGAACGCAACTAGGAGGAGTTCACTAAGGTGCGGCATAGTGATAAATTCATTTTTATTGAGAGTTGTGTGAAATTGATAACATTTTATCTATATACATAATTTATCGATAGCATATAAGGATGACGATTTACATTTGCACATATAAACAACTTGCTGATTTATTTAAACTCATGAATTTCGCAGAAGAATAAGTTTAAGGCGGTATTCCCACTATGAACGTCCAAAAATAGAAATTTTAGCATTTTCTTATCAATTGAAGCAGTTATGTATTTTACTTTAAAACTTGATCCAGATGATGGGGTGATTTTCCAAAAGTTGCTTAATTATTATGTTGGTATGAAATTTATCCTTACTGGAGTTCTTATCATTGGGACTTAATACTCAATACAAATACTCCCAATAGTCGAACTGCACTTGTTTTGTAACATTTTTCTATTCTATGTAACAAAAAGTGCACTTTTTAACTATCGATATAAAGTTAATGAGAACTAGACATGACATAGATTGTTTAGAATTATTGGGGAAATCTTATAATGTGGTGGTCTTATAGTAGTCCACATTTCTAATAATCTAAAAATGATAAATAATATCAAATGGCCGTTAAAAATAAAAAAACCAAATGTTTGTGAATCAGAGAATTTACCTACATAATAGTCAGGGGATCTCAACATTTAAGATATTAAAATTTGAGCGAAGTTTTGCATTTTCACACCAAGACTTGTAATGATAATGATTATAAAGTCATTTTTATTTTTCGGTCGAACGGTTATAATTATTGTCAAGTAATTTTTAGTTTTTAATTGCACGATAATGATTTTCAAGTAGTTTTTATTCTTCAATCGCTCGATAACGCTTATCAAAGTAGAAGATATCTAAAAATATCTAAATTCATTTTGCGCATCCGATGAAGGACTCACTTTTCATTTTTGAAGCCCACATCAGGAACGATTGTAGAACAATATAGTATCCCAAAAACGTCAGTAAAGATAATAAATTTGAGGGATCTCCTTAAAATAAAAATGTCTGGTAAATAAAAATAAGGCGTACGTAAGAAGCCATTGTCTTTGCCCTCAAGAGCGCGTGCAAAACGTATTCTAGCAACATGAAATTTCACCTTTGAGGGACAATAACGCACCCATATACATATTTTATATTTAAGCCAACAGCTTTGAGAATATCCAAAAATACTTTCGCACAATCTTACCAAAAACAAATAAAAACGTGGAGAGGTGTTTTGATTCGACAGAGATTTTAGTCAGTGAGTGCTCATGATGCCTATGTTCACATATTTACGAATATTAGCTTGCGGGGGGGCACACATCTGAAAGTAATATCCTTCATAATCGCGCAATTTAGGTAGCTGTCGTCCGAAACACACGACACCTATGAATACGTTTCGTGCCTCATAACAGACTCCTGCTGGTGGGACAGATTCATATATGCTAATGTAAAATTATATTTTTATAATGTACATACTTCTGTATATGTACACATGACATACCTTATTTATAAAATACGATAACAGGGAGTGTAAAGGACACTCATTTAGATTTTTGATGTGTTGACAGAAATCATATAGCACTCATTTCACCGAAGTGACGAGGTTTAGGAAGTGATAAGCTTTTGATATATCTACCTATAGCTAGAGCAGAATAATATTTTTGAATTACAATCGAATCTTCCTTTAATAAAGCGACTGTGTCTAAACGTTCAAAATGAATGCCAATTCCATAAGTTATAGATAATGGTTAATTCGTCCAGGATCCGATAAAATTTGATTTAGTAATTAATATATCTCTAAGCTATAACTTTTAATTTTTCGTCATTCTTTAAATATTTACGAATTAAAAACAAGACACTACAGTATAAATTAAACTTACCAAGTTTGCCTTTACAAAGAGAATTGCGCCAAAAGCGAATTCTTGCAGGAGAAGGCTTTTAATATCCAGTAGTTTAGTTGATTTCTTGGTAGTTTTAAAATAAATTTAGTGTAGCTTTTCATTATTGAAATACAAAAATTTTTCTTAAGGTATTAATTTCATATTTTGCTTACACATTAAAAAAAAAACAGTTACAAAATTTATAAATTGCTGTTCACACTTCTACAAACAACAATAATATTTTTAAGGTCATAACTTTGAACAAAAGTGTTGTTAATATTGCTTCAAGTTTTTTTTTTATTTACTTAAATTGATCCTTGACTGCGGTCATAAGGATATATTTATTTACTAGCGATAGACAAACGAAAACATTTCTGTTTGAGTTTCGCTTTAAAAATGCCCGAAACAGTTCAATGGGTTACAATTTAAATAATTCACTTAGTCCCATGGAGATTGACCCTAAGTTTCTCAAGAGGGATATATTGGGCCTTTCTATCATGAACATATGTCCGTTTCAGCAGCAATTATACTAAAAGATGTTTAGGTCGATCCGTTCAAAATAATTCGAGAACTCTTGTGCGCTCAAGGAATTAAAGATGTTGTCGAAACCAGAGGAGTTGTATGAATCATAATTTTTGATAAAGATAACTCCTCTTCCCATATTCATTTTAACACTGCATCGAATTATTAACCCGTTCAAGATTTTTAAAACTGATTATGGTTTATGGGAAATGAGTAGTTTATAAACATTTTCGTGAATTTGTTTAAACTAAGTATTAGAGAGGCAATGATGAGTTTGTCACTCAGCCTTTAAAGCGACTAATTTGTGTACAAAATACAAATACAAACTCTCGTACAGGTGAGTGTCAACAGTTTAAGGTGGCCGGCAGAAAATGTTTCCCGCAATTACTCACAAAAGTAAATGAAACATGAACGTGTTGAAAATTCAAATTGAACTGGGCAAAGCCAAGAAGCGGCACAAAAAGATGACGACGGTAGATGAAATGCTAATTAACTTATTCATAAAACGGTGTAAAATTGAATTCTATAAAAATTTCCAATTGATGTTGTCCACTTAATAATTAGCGCCTGTTGTGAAATTTGACGAAATTGTTTGCACAACATAACAATTATGGGAATGTCGAGTATACGACCGTATGTAAAGTTCCCACACTCAATCTTACATCTGCATCTGCCCTCGCAGCCATCTGCCGTCGTCAAGTACCTTCGCGGCTACTTGTAACTTCTTGATAACGAGCTGTTCATTAGACCCTTTACACGTTTAAAATGCGATAAAAGTCTAGCGACACGCTGAAACGAGGGCGAGTAGCAGATTATTGGATTTTCAATTACTTAAATCTATTAAATCCCCGACATTCACGGCATTGTGTGATCACTTCTATGGCGCTAACGATTTAATTTTCTTATGTTGGGTAAGTTCGGGTTGTACAATTTGTTATTATTGTTTTGTTGTTAACTTGTTAGATATAAGCCAGTCGTATAATTTTATTTTATTAGTCCTCGTTGACGGTGCAACAAGTTACAGCAACTTTTTACATTATAGGAGATATGATAGCTTAACACGGACATTAAAGCTTTTTTGTCATATATGTAATTTCATTATAAAAATCAATGCACACACACGTCCTCGAAAGTGTTATTAAATGTCCTAAGCAGGAGTGTGAATACTAATGATTTGAAATAAAAATAAATCTCTCAAATTTCGTACCTACATCCATATTGTACATATGTATGTATGTACATAAAAAATCGCAATAACAATTCTACTTCTTCTTATCATGAAATATTCGTACCAAAAACCCCCATAAGAAAAGTATTCTTCAAGATGCTTTAATTTTTTCTCGTGATAAATGAATGAAATGGAAGCTTTCACAGGATAAGGAAATAGCGCTTTCCACAAAATTAACAATTCTTTTTTATGTAAGGGTTATTTATGGGTATATGGTACAAGGAGATTTCGCCATCAGACTAACCGGACTTCGACTCTATGGACTGTTCCATATGATTCGTATTAAGGAAAAAGGTCTGTACTATAATAAAGAGCACTTAAGCTGGTAGAAAAGGAAAAGCATGGGAAATTCTGATATCAATATTCTTTCAACTGTGTGTTTCAACTTGTATTGTAGCAGAAGATGAAAAATGTGATATTGGAAAGAATTGTCTTCCTTTTTAACCGCTCTGATCTCGCTTACTTTGAGCATTTTAATATTTTATATGAGACAGAAATCACTTTTCGCCAAATCCGACAATCGGAATTGAAAATTTGTAGATGTTCTGTAATTCGTGATTTAATAAAATGTCGATTTCGATCGATTTCAATCTTAAATAAGGTGAACTGATTGTTACAAACAATCTGTTTTTAAATCATTTCAGTACAACTAGAATTAAATTATTTCAGATGACTTATTAAAATTTATTTGGTCCTGTGGACCAAAGAAAAATCCAGAATATCCATATTTTTGACGACAAATAATTTTGAAGTTCGAGTTTTATGTTAGCCTAAATTTGAACAAAACATATCCTAAGAAATTATCCTTTATAAATGGTTTTTGTTGTATTAAAAGTGTTGCCAACGTGAAAATTAAACAATATACATATTTATTGCCCGGATACAGTGCTTAGAAAATATAGAAGTGAAAACGGCCTCAATATTCTACCTTACTCATTAATAAATTTGGGACTCTTCGATAAGTAAATATTTTGCCAGTAAATTATCAAATATCCTCTGAAATATTTGCCATTGTTAGTAATTGTGCGTAGTTAGCGGTCGTACACTTGGCCACCATCCACCATTTCAGATTCAGTTTGCACTTTTGAAGTAAGAAAACTGAAAAAGACAAAGATTCCAGTCATTCAGGTGTTTGAAGATTGGAGCTTCTAATATCCCAGTCCCAGACCTATTGTCACCCAATTTAGCATGTTTACTTCTTTCGCGTTTTCACATTTACAACTCCATTGTTGTTGATGTACATAATAAAAACATACAAAAATTCTACTTTAGCACATGAAGGGTTACTTTTGCAGTGGAGAAATCTAAAACATACCCATTTACTTATTATGTGTACTAGAGTAATCTTCTGTGGAATCTAAAAGCGAAAACCGAGAAATTTCCGCTTCATGAAATATCAAAGAAATGCGAAATTGAATCCAGAGCTCTTGATGTTGCTCTTCGGAACGAGCAATAAATATAAGTAAGTCTACAGCCCAACGGACTTTATTAATTTTCGTGATAAATGTTTTTGCAACAGATTGAGAATCTTGATAATAGAGTCGCACCCGAGGCACATTCTTTTCATGTTTTCTTATTTTGCTTGGGATTTTCTTTTGATTGCGCTACGTGCACATGTTCTTCCCACATTAAAAGGATAGGGTCTCTGATAAGTCAATGTGCCGATCAAAAGGGAAAAGTACTAGTATAAATGTAATTTTATTTATTGAGAACGAGATTTATTAAAATCTTGTTTAGTCCTTGTCCTCGCTTCGCTCGGCTGCGCTACGATCGCCCTTGCGTTTATCTTATTTAATTAAATCAGAAAGATATCAAATAAAAAATAAATCTCAAAAAACTTTGTTACAAAACATCACAATAAATTAAATTTTTAGTGAAATTTCTACCACAATTTTCAATCAATTTCCCTTGTTCTTGAAGAATAACATAGATACAAAATTTTTATATTGCATATAGAATTACATCTTAATCGAAAAGGTGCTTTTTGCATAAGGCATAAACATATTCACTGCTCAAAACTTTCCCCTCTCTCTACTCTTTCCCCCACTTTCCTTTTGCGATGCATAGTCAATGTCATAGAATTTCATCTCAATTGGATAAATATTTTTTGTGTGGCTTACCATATAAACACACTTGAAATTTTCAAAAAAAAGGGCTATAATTTTGTAATGGAAAATCTAATCGATATCATTTTATACATCGAGGTAGGATACAGCTAATTAGAAGCTAAACTTTTTTATTTTATGGAATTTTTTAAAAACGTCCTTTTAAATTGAAAAAAATGTGAAGTACATACTTGTCATAAAACCGATTATTTTGACCAAATCTGAAGTCTAATTGTTTTTTAACTTAAGTTCAATTTAATAGCTAAAATACCAACCTATAGAGCATTTTTTATTTCACCAAGATAATTCTTGTAGTTTGGTTAGAATATGTAGAAAGGTATGAGGGAAAGTCAATGATGACGGACAGAATAATGTTTTTATTAATAGGTACATATACATATGTATATAAATAGATTATTTTTACTTTATCTGAACAAAGCAGAAAAGAATTGACCTACAGAAACTTAGAGGCTTAGTAAAAAACTTGTTTTATGCTTTTAATACTATACAAAAGTTCCTAACAATTTCAGTAAAATCGCTTAATCAATTTTCATAACATTTATAATTAAAAAATGTCCGATGGCCTTATTGATGTAATTATGTTATTAATATATAAACAATGTACCCTTTATCCACAGAAATTTTTATTTTCTATTACGTTTGATGTCATTGTATATTGAGTACCTAATCAAAATTTCTCTTTATAATAATAAATATAACCTTTAGAATGGACTGAAATATTAATTAGCTTTTGTAGGTGTTAAATCATGTCAGCACAAATTGTTTTTAGTATTTAGCGTGGCAGCTGTAAATTTCGGTAGAAATTATTTAAGGAAAGCGATTATGTTTCTCTTTGCATCAGCTCTATGTAGAAACATAATTCCCAGCTTTTGAATGTAGAAAACCTAAAAGTGTTTCGGAAAATTATAATTCAATGGGAATTTCTGTGAAACATATATTTTCTTACAAGATATAATTAAGGTCCTTTTTCTCTTGTTTAATAAAGCAATCAATATCCATTGATCTCCCCTTTCCAGGATCCCAAATTAATGGACTCCATTGATACATTAATATGAAATTCTACTTTGCACTAGGCCAATATACACCTTTAATTAACAATTCAGCTTATCGCAATAGGAAAAGCTAATATGAGGGTAATATCGAATTCAAGTTTACTTAACCCTTCAAGTCCCAGGAATAGAGAAATTTTGACGAACAAATGATTATACCTTGGCCGTGGTGTCACTCACATTTCAGCTGTAGGTTATTCTCGTATCTTTATTATCGTCGGAAAAGCAAAATCGGGATTAAGATCTTTTGTACTTCATTAGTTTAGGTACTGACCTACTGGATGAGGAGCTTGGAAAATATGTATTTAAATATGGATTAGTCTCAGCATAAAATTAAATAAGTAAATCTTCCACAACAGAATAACGAGCTTAATCCTTCATTGTGGCTTCGTAATAATAAGAATTTCATATTTTCCTAAAATTAGAAATTAGTTTTTTGTCGGTAGCAGCTACTGCTTCGTCAAAGTCGTTATGAAGCGAAATATAAATAAAAATTTTGACTCTATTTCAGTTATAAGAAATGTTGTTTCATCACCAGGAGTGAGGAAGCATTATAGGACCGTAGGCAACAATGCTTAATTAATGAGTTTATGGTTTGTCAGCGGAAGCTTAAAAACAAGTAAATTTCCCACAACCAACGGAATTCCTAATGAATTAATTAACGCAAGGGTCCCAGTCTTCCTGAATATTTGCTTATTCTAGCATAAAATGCCTCCAAAAGAAGGAACCCGTGCCAGATGAGTAAAGGATTTTGGCTATCATTCTTCTTCATAATAAAAAGGCTATGGCAGACTTATAAAGGGTATAATCTCTCTGATTAATTGTGCTTAGAAAAATGTTTTGCCAAAACGTGTGGAAAATTATGGAAATCGCTCGATTATTAAAAGTAGGAATGTGTGGATCTACAAAGCTCATGAGCTTTAAATATAATTCTAAAAGGGTTATGCTTTAAAGTACGAACATTAAAGAATATTTCCATATTTCTTATCTTTTAAACTTTTTATCCGGAACGATATCTTCCCGTGTGGTTGGCAGCATGGAATTTGTCTTAAGAAATCGATGCTTTTAGATATTTAGGCTTTTTTTTTATACACAAGACAAGATTCCCAAGTATTAAAATGTATACAGTTTATCAAAGTATTAAATATTAGCTCCGCAGACGAATTTTGCACAATTTTCGATTTTGCGAATTTTCTTCGATTGTCTTGATATGAAGGAGCTCAATTTGACAATAGTTTGAAACATTCCAGTTCCCTTATTAAAAGAGTTAAGAGTATCAAAAGAAATTGAATGGTTCTAAGTCACTTAAAACACAATCAAGATGGACTGATTTTGTGTTATTTTTCTGTTGACCATTTTCATCTGTTTCATAAATAAGTTTTGATCCTAATCCCATTTATTTCTAGGTAAGGGAAGAAATAAATAAACTCAGCGGAAATTCGCCTGTATCTCGTCAAAATGAAATCCTTTGAAGGACTTATTTTTGAAGACGTTCTCTAGTTGTATAAGCTAATGAAAATTAAACAAATTTTATTAATCGATACATGTTGCAGTGTAGCAAGTATTCGTATTTTGGAAAAAACACCTTCTTAAGTACTTTATTTGTCAGCATGAGTAAGAAAGTGCACTAGAATAATATTAAATATTTCCAAAGTACCATTAAACCTTAATGAGGCTTCTTCGGTCTTCGGTTACACAAAAAGGCAAAGGCAGTCAAAACGACTAAAACCAAAGCAGCTATGTATACTCATATTTGCTGTGTCACTGAATTTTGGGTTTCAGCTGAGGTACATCTGCTCGAATTTCACAACACTGATTGACTTAATCGCTTCAGCGCGGTTAGATTTGTTACTTTCTTTTTCAAGCAAGCCATGGCCAAAAATTCAATCCAAATCAAATACACATACCGTTGCTAAAAATAACCACATAAAATAACAAACTGATATTCGATTTCCTTATTTACCTTAAGTTGTGTCGTTTTGCTTTGAGAAAAATTAATAATTTATAATTTTTTCCAGATCAACATCTGACCGAAAGAAAGATCATATAAAACGACCGATGAACGCTTTTATGGTCTGGGCGCAGGCAGCAAGAAGGGTCATGTCTAAGCAGCATCCTAATCTACAGAACTCAGAATTGAGCAAGTCACTCGGAAAGTTATGGAAGTAAGTATTCAACGGAAACCATAAATGATTTAGCTGAGGATTACAAATATCATGAGATAATGTTGGGGGCTGTCTCATCATCACGCGAATCACTGGCCATAGTATACACCAAGCAATGCAGTTTAATAAGGAAAAACGACAAATAGTTCTCTCTTAGCTTATATTTTTTTATGGTCCATTTCGCGAAGCGAGCAGTGACTTCAGTGCGGAATAGGCCTTATCGTGATCGCCCTTCAAATGATCATTTCACTTTCCGCAAGCATTATGGAAGCGATTAGCTTTTGAAGATAATAGTTTTGCCGAGATTATCAGCAATTACTTCTGCGGTTATTAGCACGGATTATTTTTGTCTTCATTATTAGTCAAGATTTGTCGATTCGATTTACTGAAGTGGATCATGACGAAGTACTAGAGATTTTTAAGTTTGATATATAGAAATCTTTTAAAATTATGTCTACTAATATTAAAATTTAAAGAAATTCTTTAACAGAAAAATAGCGTCTACTTGTGATTGCCTTTTTTCCCCGACTATTATTTTTTATTCTCCCACTAGACTTACATATAGGTTATTTTACAAAAACATTGCAGTGTTCTGATGGTGCTTATCTTGAAGGAATTTCAAAGCAGAGCGATCTGAACTTGCCAATTTCATCCTAGACAAGAAGGAAATATGAATCAAAATAAAGAAAGCATGAGGGTTGACCCGTTATCGAATTTAACTGACCCGTTTCTTCAATACTAATTGTCTTTAATGTTTTTTCTTCTATTTCTTGACGCGAGGAAATTATACTTCATGCTATGCCTTGATAAGGCTTGAGTGTTTACTATCTGCTAAAAATTTATTGCACTTCTGTTTTAATTACTTACAACACAAGTTATTTTTGCATTCCCTTAAAATTTACCAAGTTCTTAGCGAAGGGGCAAAAAGGAATTTGAAATCGTATATTTATTTTAATGATAATATGTACATATACATTGAAAGTGTTAGCTTGTAAACTGACCCCTATTAGAATCAGGTATTTGAACAAATTTCTAAGGTATAATCCTGCAGTAGATAAACAAGAACAATATTTCTTTTCCTTATTTACGAAAAAACTAAAATTAATAAGAGCTTTAAAACTATTCGAAATATTCTACGGCTAAGTAATTAATACGATACTAAAATTTAGCTGATTGATTTTAAATAATAAATACATATGTATGTGGTATGTTCAAATTTATAAAATATGTACAGCATAATGATTAATAGAACAAAAAGCGTTACATTCAAAATTTTAATTTTGCAATATTAAAATTTAGACAATTTATATACATATCTATTTGTTGTTACTTTATTGCCACATATGTATGTATGTATGTAAAATTAAATTCCAAAACAAAGGTTCCACTGATTCTTCTCTCATTCGAAATACATTACAGACTTTTCAGTGTTTCTTAAATGTTTTACTTTAAAATTAAATATTTTAAAGGTTTTACACGCTTTCCTTTGTGTTTATATGCAAAGTGTGTTATATTTTTTACCATAATGTTTGTTATAAGATAAAAATTAAATATTCAAAGAAACGCGAAAATCAATTGTGGGGTAAGTACCTATGTACGATGAGGTACAAAGGTATATAATTCAGCTATTAAATTTGAACCAATTTTCTCCAGTAGACAGGCACCTTAAGCCGTTTTCTTTGAATCTTGAAGGATTTTCGCGAAAGTTATTTGCTTGCTGGCCTGTAGAGTTCCGTTTCGGTTCATTTTTCTGTAATACCTTTGCCAGCTGTGTTTATTTTGAAGAGCTTTTGGGAACACGTGCATGTTTATTTAAGAAAATTCTTCTGTCAAGAATAAGAATCGATTAGAACACGTGTTAAAAGTTTGGAGTCTTATCAGTGGCACTCCTTCTTATCAATGTTTATTAAATTTATTTACAGGAATTTAAAAGAAGCTGATAAAAAGCCATTCATTGAGTTTGCCGAGAAGCTGCGAATTACCCACAAACAGGAACATCCCGACTACAAGTACCAGCCGAGGCGGAAGAAATCGAAGAGCGTAAGCAGCACCGGAAGACAGAATGCTCCGCAGAATAACAACGAATCGGGGAAGATTTTAACAATGCGAGAGAAAAAGAATTTCAGCTGCGGTCTTGATTATTCCTTAAATGTTCGAGCTGAAAATTTTCAAATTAATCATGGTATAGAGTTGGCCCATCCCAGTCACGTGAAGAATGAAGTCCCCTCCCCGTACGCGATGTTTAACGGCTCGAATCCATCGACTAGAAGTTCCCTCTTATGCGCTGTCGGGGATCACTCCTTCCCGATGACCTTGAAATCCTCTGAAGAAACAGAGTCCTTGAGGAAATTTGACTACGGGAGGCAGATGGGCTCACCGTCTTCAGCATCGAGCTCCTTGCAATCAGAGGTGCACCCGCCGACGCCTCCCGCGACTCCGTACGCCACCACCGCTCCGGCGACAGTGCTGCAATCAGGCTCGCCGCTAAAGCGAAATTCCCCAGAAATGCAAACAGGGCAACGTGATTATGTCGCCTATCAAAGGATTATAAACGGCGATTTTTTATCGAGCCACGAGATGAGCACCGCGTTCCGCCAAAAGTTCAGCCCAGACTCGTTCCGGTCGTATACGCAACATTTGCATCAGCATCCGTACGGCTCATTGGCGGCCTCGGTGTCCCCGAACCAGAGTGCGCTTAATTATTTGCATCCGCACCAAATGACCCAAACATACTTGGCGCCAATCGACACAGACGTGGACCCAAAGGAGCTTGACCAATATTTAGATACGCAACAAGGTCAAATGCCCAAGAGTACGGGCCCCGGCGCCATCTACAGGCACCAGGACGACAACTTGTTGGAGCTCCAACCTGTTGGAATTGATAAATGTCTCAATGATGAAAAGGCAGATGAAGTCACTTCGGCCGACGTTCCGCAGGAGAGCCCCTCAAATGGGTACTTTCACGAAAATGGCGCCTCATACCCTTACATGTGGGGGAGCTACGCTAATTCCTAGGCCTTAATTAATCCCGATAAGCATTAGTACTCTCGCAATTTTCATAAACCTGCTTTCTACTCCCATTGTGTTGGGAAGATTTCTAATTTCCTTAAGTATGTATATTTCTGATTTCTGTATTGTTGCCAAAGAAGGCGAATTTGACTCGAATATGGTCGCTAGGTGTGACCTTAAATAGAGCTCATATGGCAAGACGTATTAGGTTTATATTAGGCGCTTTATACGCCAAGTGTTAATATTTATGAAAATTCCAAATGTTAAATTAAATTTTAGGTAGTTCTAAGCTGCAAGTAATCATAGATTGAAATTTAGTTAGTGGCGACAATTTTTAAATGTACAAAACAAAACGTTATCTCGAAATTTAAGAATAAATCGATAAATGTTGTAGGACAAATTATACTATTTTTAATGTTTGTATCGAATATAGAATTGTAAGAGTTTTCGTTAAATTTTTATTTCAAACTTCCTTTCCCTTAGTAACATTTTATGGATGGTTCTACTCAGGAGGGACGAAAATTAAGTTATTTTCGGTAAGACTTTTCTTGGCATTTGAGAAAGGTAGCTTCGTGAAATAAAAATTTTCAATATCCCAGAATATTTCAACAAGAAACGTGTACATATCTCCGTGTCCCAAGGAGTATTCATCATGTCATTCATTCATCACGCGCTGAGAGTCGCTTAAAAAGTCGCTACAGTATACCTTTGTATAAGAGACGATAGTATTCCAAACAGAAATTCTGATTTATGGGTCGTGTCTCTGTAAATAAAACCTACTCGTGTCTCTCAGAAAAAATACTCTAGTTTTGAAAAAGTATTCTTGCATAAAATTAAATGACGTAACATAAAATTATTTTTAAATTTTCTAATATTCCTAAATTTAAGCTCAGGAAAAATGTACAAGTGTTTAAAAAATGCTCAGATTTAAATCTTCTTTTTAAAACATTTTTTACAGGCAATGGAAATTTTCTAAGTCTACCAAAATTGGAAGACTCGAGTTTTTCCTATGACAGACTCAAGTATTTCTAGAAAACTCAGGCATACCCGGGAGATGCTGGAATACATTGAGAGATACCCTGATAAATATTATGAGTGTTGCTGGAATACGTTGGCAGACGCTGAAATAATCGAGGAATACTGAAAACAAAATCAATTAGAAGTTGTTGGCCATTTAAAAAATAATGAATCCAGGAGACTGAAAAAAAGTGTATCAATAAATTTATAAAATGTGTTTCAAGATACTCGTACATTGTAATTTTACTTAACTACTTAAACTCGATACATATACATATGTATATGTATTATAATGAGATATTTTTAATGTAAGTACTGTATTCAACAAACTCAATCATTCTAAATCAAATTCAGTTGAATTTACTTAATTTTCCATCTACACTAAAATAATTTTTAATTATTTAAATTACTCAGAACAAAAATGTATGAACTTTAATACTGTAATTAGGGCAAAAGAAGTTTACAAAATTAGGGTTTTTTTTTTAAATTACTCGTACATGCCATGTGCTAGTGGGAACTTTGAGCATCTGGTGCTTTGTGTATTATTCCCATTGAGGCTTTGTTGAAACCCACTTTGTAAGGAGAGCAGAAATATTATTCTGTCAATTATGATAATTAGAAAACCCTTCAACGTACCTTAAAAGAAAATTTCTACACCTGACGTTACTTCACGTGTTTTATTTAAAGCTTGGCCCTTTTTCAATTTTTGTAAATTACTTTCGCTTGAGTCCTTGAGTGTGCAACAATCTACGCAGATCTTAATGAACCCCCTGTTCTTGGTTAGTACTTAAGACTTTAATTAGATTCTCATCCCACTCAAATTTTAAACCCTCGGCTAATCTTGGTCTCTCAGTCAGACAGGATTATTAATTTCTTAGTTAATTAATTAATTACTTCTTTAATGGTGTGGGAAAGGTACTTTTATAATCGCATTTGATAACTTTAAAGCCGTGATTTTGTAAAAGGAAAATTAAGGGTACGACACCACAATTTTAAATTATCACTACTTAATAATATTTTAATAAGGGCAGCGGTAGTTATTATGATGAACTTTTTGCACCAAGTATAATTATATTGAAGCTCGCAGAAAACTGCAAAATGACGTAAATTTTCGAAAGATTCTTAATCCATGAATCTATTGAACGTTTGGGGTTCAAGGAGGGTGTATGTTTTTGTGGGTATAAAATATCGATTTAAAGGTTGACTAAGTCAAGAATAAACCCTTAAAGTTGTGAAACAAATTTCGTCCTGGCATAATTCCCCTAAGCAATTGAGTTCTCGTTATTAAAAGTTTTTAGAAAAGGAACGAAACCTTTCCGTGTCTAAGGTTTTTTGTACTTGAGTACTCAGTGTAAAACCAAAAATTTCTCTAGCCTACCGAACAGAAAAATACGTATCCTAAAAAAAAAGTTTTATTTGTTCTTGTTAAGTGAGAAAGTGTACACAACAATTTTCAGAAGTTGGAGAAAAGGTTCTGCAAACAGAAAAAGTTTGGGTTTTTCTTGGCTTTCTGGCATCTGTTATAAATACTGCAACTTTCTATAAATTGTTTTCTCCCAATATTTTTTCAGCATCATATCCTTTAGAAAATGTTTGAAAAAGGAATTGCTAGCGATGATTTAATAAGAAGCGGGGTTTGCTTGTTAACTCTCCGTCATTTCAAATAACATATTTCAGGATTGAGAACTTAATAACCTGTAAAAATTGTGAGCTATGCTTACCAAATCTAATTAAACCCAACTCATTGAATGTGTTTTGCGCACTTACAGAAATTTTATTTTTCCGACAGTTTTATTGCTGCCGAGGATGCCTCGATGGGTTTGTGACTCTAGTCGGATATTATGGGACTCTTTCGGCAATAATGAGCTGCTGAAGTCGTAAAAGAAAATTACCCCGGACACCCAAAACCTGCGTTCTCATTAGATCAAACTGTTCGAACCACACGTTTTGGTCACCGGTCGTAAAACAGCAAATTGAAACTGGTGGCCAAGGATATACTCATGGTTTTATGGGGTTCCAAATAAACCAAACTGCAGGGTTGTTATCGATATTTTTAGCTGAATGCTGATTAATTAATAGTGTCAATTTCAATTTATTATAATCGGGGACGATATTAGATATCATTTATTTGAATAATAAACAATATGTACCGTATTCGTCCTACAGACGTTTTGTATGGGGGTTAAAAACACTTGTTTTTTATTAAATCTAATATTAGACATACATATGAGTTATCTTTACCTGATAAAAACATTTCGGAAAGTGAATAATGTCAAAACTCGTTTTAGAGATCGTAGATTTCAAAAATAAACTTTGTACATAAACAGAATAATTCGTTAAGGTCTGCACAGGGATATGCCAATCTAAATGATCTCCTGATCAATGTTAAAACGATAAAAATTTCGCGTTCTCAAGTTATTCGTGCTAGAGTGATTCATTACCATCGATCAGCAGGTGTAGTAAAAAAGTCCCCATTCACACGAAATCTCCCAAGCCAATCTCACGTATCGAATATCACAATAAAAATGGGATATTCATTTTAATTATGTGCCTGATTGGCCAAACACGATTTGGTCGAGGCTCCAGCGAACCACGTAGTCCATGGCACTGAACCCACTTTCCGAATAATACGAATAAACGTTACGTTGTTCAGGAGACCATGTACATATAGATTCGATTAGCATACCCCTGTTCAGACCTCAGCAAAACACCCTGTATATGTATGTATATAGCACATATGTATGTACGATATAACAAATTTTGAGGAGACAATATAGGCCGCAATTCGTGATCAGTGACGGATGAAGGGTGGTGAGAAGTTACATCAGTTTCTAAAAATGATTTTGTTACCGCGATAACTCTTGCATATTTTAATGGATTATTTTAATCCGACTTTGCGTATGACTATATTATCTCAATTTCAATGTCATAGGTCATATTAATTTGCGGGGTTTGAGGAAGGGGAGGGCGACTTTCACCTCGTTATATATATTGTAATTTATTTCCATGTAGACCGTATATTTCTGATTTTCCATCGTAATACTCGTATTTTCACTATATTCGCAAATGGGGTCTGCTCGAGGGGTGGGGAATTCAGCATTACATTCCCTTATGTAAAAATCATTGTTACCACATTGAAAGAAACCTCTTCTTTCTGGTTACCATCGAAAGGTCTTTTGTTTTCATTTTACAAGATGAAAAAGCCTAAAGATAAAATTACACTTGAAATTTGAACACTAACTCTTATCAAAGGTCCTTTGTACCTTTGTGAAATTAAATATTGTTGTGATATATTAATATAGATAAAAGAAATATTATAATTTTAAACAAAATTAGTGACGTAGTGAAAATCCTCTTACATTCTATCTGGAAGAAATTATATTCCAACGAAATAAGAAACTAAGAGCCTATCTAAATCTTATTTAAATTCATGAAACGTCTCGGCAAATGAGTATTTCGCCACTACTTAAGGCTCTTTTATTAAAATCTGAGGGAGAAAATAAGATTTTACCCTCTTTTATAGGGCTTTCGACTAGTCTGCTTTCGTAGGATTTGCAAATTGGCACAATAAACACGTGAATAGCTAAGCTGTCGAATCCAATAGAACTGGAGATGAGAGAGAATTTCAAAGAAAACGAAAATCAGGGTAAAATTTCTTCTTCTGTATAATATTACTTAGCAGGATATCTTTGGAGTGTACCCAAAATCAAGTTTTTATTAGCATTACCGTGGCAAGTTCCTTTCGGAGTTTCGGAAGACATGTCCAATCGAAAATTGAATCAGCTAAGGTGAATTGACTTGGATTGTACTAATGATGTTAACGGCTGCTTTAGCGCTTTAATTATTTTCGTCCAGACATTCGAGGTAAAAGAAAAGTAAATTCGAAGTTCATTCAGCATCGATTAGATTGTATTTCAACTTCCGATTGGAGTGTCTGAGGTTTTTGTTTAGGAATATGCTACAGAAACTTAAACCCTAGGATTAGGGAAATTAAGAATAAAGTTCTTTAAAATTAAAGTAGTCAAACCTACGAAAAAATCGTTGTGATTCAGAAGTAATGGTAATTTATAAATACTTGTACTTACCTATCGTACACACATAGCATAATAAATAAAATCTTTACAATGTTGATTTCTAGTAGGTACTACTCCTTATAAGAACGAGTTGCTTTTTGTTGTTCTTAGTCTTCTCCTCCAGAACCGAAAAACGTATAACGTATAAAATATTCTGTTTAATAGGTATTAACGTCATTACGAAAATGAATATGCAAATGTTTGTATTTGCTACTTCATTTTTTTTCAATGGCCAATAATGAAATAATACTAGTTTTCTTAGTTCTATGCGCTATTTTTAAAAGTAAATTTTAATTATGTAATTACCAGCGTTTCGATGAAAGTATATTCAATTTTGAAGTCTGGAATGAAAAAGCAAAAAAGGAAAATATAAATAATTTATTAAATATTGCTATTTATTATAACTTAACATTACTAGTTAGTTTTGTTTAGTGCAAAAAAGTACAAAGAAGAATTAAAGTTCTTTTATTGCACGTTGGATGAAACGTATTCATTTATTGGATTTCTAATTTGAAGGGATAATTAAGTTATGGGAAACAAAAACCAATACCTTCTTAATAAATAAATAATTAATATAAGAAATAAACTTAAATTGCTTTTCGGCCCTGTTCATTAATAGCTTTCTTATATATTTTCCTAGGTCATAATCTACTTAAGTAATTAGTAACAAAAGAATCGAGAATTGTTGCAAAAAATCGTTCAATGTTCACATGTTGCAAAAAATCGTTCAATATATGTATGTAGCAATTATATAAAATTCGACAATAATTTGCATTGCCCTGTGAACATAAAATATTTATTTAGTGTTATGAAATTCAAAAAAAATTTAAGCAGTCTCACGTGGCACATACATATTCCCCCTGTGACATGAAATCAATATCTTGAGGAAGTTGAGTGTAGTTAAACGCTCTCTGGTCCGTCGAAATTCGAAATATTTCCACTTAAAATTCCTTGCCTTCTTAGTGGTTAAACTGTTTCCATCTCGGAATTCTTTTTTTAAACGCACCCTCCTTGCCGTAGGGATTAAATTCTGTATTTTCCCTTAGCCGTTCAGGTGTGTTTCTGCGTGTAGAATTTATTTATGGTTTTGAAATGTGTTATCTCTCCTACATATTCATAAATCGCTATTTATGACCCTGAAAATCAGACTGCTGTGATAACCGAATTTTACTTATTAACACGTCGGGCAATGGGTGTGCGACCAACGTGTTAAATGAAAATAAAGTTAATTAATTAAATAACAGAGATGTAATTAGGGCCTATTGTCCTTGGGAAATTAATGCAAGCAGCTTTATGAAGCTAATTAATTTCGCATATTGAAGCCACATCATAGGCTTTTCAAGCCAGATTAATTTTCTGCATCAATATATTAATTATTTTTTCATTGATACCGCATTTTTGCAAAAATTATTACTTAAGCACGTATAAATAAATCATGAATATATGAATAAATTTCTTCGAAGCGATTTGCCAAGAATTACGAGGAGTTCTCGAATCGTACACCGTGTCGTCATGTCTTTCTTCTAAATTCTTGTCCAATTTAATGGGCACCTTTTTTGGGTTATGGTCTGATATCAACAGACGATATGCCAGTTTTTGATGGAAATTCGTATCATCGAAAATCTAGAAGAGCCAAATATTAAGTGCTCATCAAACCTTGACCCTACATCGTTTACGCTCAATTGACCTAACAGCTTTCATGCTTCTGGTTTTCCTTGGAAGATTTCGAGTAAATGAAGGTCCTCAGGCAGACGCACATTGAATATTTCCTTTTTGCAGTTTATGTGATGGTGCACTTAGAAATATCGTATATCATAAATATTTTTTAGGGGTATATATATTTTTAGCTGTCATTGACATCTGCACTTCAAATAAAGAAGATCTACCTAAATATTTTTTAATTGACTGAAATGAGAATATGTATTATTATTTCCTTTTAAACGGGTTTGAATGATCAACGATTTTTAAAGAATGAGATTACTCCAAAATATAAATTCATTCAAAAGATAAACGCACTATACGTAGGTACTAATTGTAACATTATGTGATCGTGTTACACAACGGCAGAATTTTTTTTTCCCATATTTCCATTCAACAGTCAATTTATCTGTCGAGTACTACATATGTACAAATAACTTTCCTATAATTGAATCCATCGAGGAATACCGAAGGACTTCGATAGCAAATAATTTAGAAAGGATGTCTATAATGTCTAGAAGTTTACGTCGAATCAAGTTACAACATTGACAGAAGAAAAACAAAAGAAATGAAATTGAGTACCTCACTCTGCAATGCTTCACTCTTTTTAAGACAGTTCTGTTCATACCTTTTTCAGATCCAAATGCCCTCAAGAGGGGAGTGGTATCCATATTTTGCTGGTATATATCTTGGGTGGCTATGATTTATTCATATCGCACCAATAAAAAGAGCTCACGAAATACGCTTCGAGTTCCACAAAAGTTGAACAAAGTTTGGCAGCATACTCTGAGGTACAAACGAGCAACAATATGTGGTACTTTAAAAAGGGATTCGTCAACTCCTTTAAGGGAGCCAAAACCGCCTATACACATAACTTTCCGGGAGAGAGCCTCAGGTGTGTTGTTTCACAAAATTAGGAGATGTACCCACCAAGTGGCCTAATATTATCATTCGGGTATATTTTTTAATTTAAAGCAAATGGCACTTTCAGTGTTAATACGCTCTTCATTTTTACTTCCGCCCTTTCAAGGCGCAGTAGGTACTCATCTTAGCATTTTACAACACCATTCAAAAGAGCCAAGATGTGGGTGTGTTTTAATTTGCCGTAAATTCCTTAGAAAGACGAATAGTGCTCTAGCGATTAGGATGAATGGTTCGGGATCCCTTTTGTTGCCAGTTAATTAATTTAAATGCATGGCATTATAGTCCAGCCGAACGTACACGAGTAGGCGACTTGATTAATTTACTTTCGAACCTCTAAGCTTTAAGTACATATAATTCATTTCAGGTACTATCTCGTAGCAATGTCTCTTGTAATGGGTATTGCTAAGAGGAGCCTACTTATTTATTACCCATAATGTTTTCGACTTAAGATAAGGCATTAAGGAACTTAAGTGTTTGTTTTGGTCTGGAAATTACCTGGAAACTAATCAGTTAAGGCAATATTGGCTCATTTATTACATCCAATTTTAATTACAGCAAATTGTAATATCTATACTGTTTTCGTCTTTAGATAGAAAATTTATCCTGAAATCTATAAACAAATTGCTCCTAATTTAAGAATTTGGAAAAGCAATATTTTTAATGCTTTGAGAGTTCTAGATATATCTACCTACTTTTTATGTCCTTGTACCTGCTGGCCTTAAGGAAGCCCACAAAAAGGCTTCTGTATACCAATCCCCATAATGTAAATAATAAGGCTAATTCAATCTATATAGGTACATATAAAATATGTCCTAATTCATCATAAATATATGAAATTTAAACAGTAGGTTTCTTTTGAGACGTAAGTAGCCACTAAGAAAAGATTTTACGAAATTCTTCTCCCGAGGGTGTAAAATAGAGAATGTAAGTTTGTATGAAAATCCTTCATTTTTGAAGATAAAACCATAAATCTTGGTATTTGGCTTTAGGTTAGAAATTAAGACAAACGTTTTTGAGGACTTTTGGAAATTTATTTCTTAAGAGGGTAAAATACGGGATGAAGGTTTGTATGGAAATTTCGTTATTTTTTTAGTTAAAACCATGAAAATGCCATAATCTAAGCATAGTTTAGCTATCGGTGTGATTTGCCTAACGGCCTACGTTTGTACATTTCCCAACAAATTTGGCATTCTCCACAATACCTGGTCATTTTACAAATTGCCCACGTTAAACATATTGGCCGTAACATACGTATATTCTTAATAAAACAAAATACCTACCTACCTTGTTTTCTTTTTTTAAAAATTGTTTAAAGTTATGCAAACGGTTTCGCTTAGAAAGTTATATTTTTCCTTCTTCCACAGCATGGCAACATATGGTATAATAGCTTTTGGTGGAGCCTAATCTAATAATTTACAATTACATACTACACAGAGACTCCAAATAGAGGTTCTCTTTTTTTTGTTAAAGCAATAAGATCGAAGCCAGATTAATATGAATGTAAAGTAAAGGTTAAACCCTGAAGGGACTTTGATTGGAACAGTTATTATACAAATACAATATCAAAGGCTCTGCTGTCTCATTTGTTTGGCTGAAGGTTCAGAAAATCGACTTTCCCGGTCTCTGCATTTTATAAGGAACGACACGGAGCCGGAGGCGTAATGCATTGATATCATCCTGGTCCCGGATGTTTGAAAAATGTCCTGTGTCAAAAGTATGTCCCGTCGCATTTCATTTTTATTTGACAGCGTAAGTAAGGTCAAACAATGAAAGATCTTGGATTAAGGCCGTAATAGCAGCACATATTGTGGGTTCATTCGACATAAATTTATTTAGAGGGAATTCGTTATGCGGAGTGAAACTCAAGAGAGCAATGTCATAAAAAACAGGAAGCTTTTTTTTTTGGTTGTAGACCACGAACTCGTGGATATTATGGTAGTATAAATTCCATAAAATTTAAGGATATCTAGAGGAAAAATACATTTTCTTGGAATTGGTTATCCGTTCACTGTGTGTATTTGAAAGTAAAAATTTCTTTTCTAGAAAATTTATGTTTAAGTTCATATGATTTACGGCAAGAATGTATTTCTTTTATTTAATTATTTAATTTCATCACTTTGATTATATATTAAGTTTAAGGGGCTATAATAACCCTGGTATTTTCTAAAATTTAAATTTTTTCTAATTTGCACCATAAAAGAATGATGTTGATATATTGAAAATAACATGTTTTGATTGTAAGAATTTAAAGCTAAAAAAAAATTAATAATTGACTCTCTTTTATATTTTTCCCTTCCATTAAAAACATTTTTTTCGTAACACTTAATCTATATTAGGCTATCACTTTGATTAAAGATTAAATCATAAACATCCATAAATACGGCCATATAATGTACTTTTATGTATGTAGGTACATTTAAAATAATTTTCAGCACAAAAACGTTCCCATAATGCAATTAATATTGTAAAATCAAATTATTAAAATTTTATTAGAACCACAAAATTTATAGTGCGCTTGTTTGCGTCCATCCGCAGGGAAAAACAGTGCACAGCGAATGTAGTCCTAGGGGCAAAACGCACAATTACTTGGAAAAGCTTTTAGCTACTTGTTCCATAAAGTTGTTTTGTTTTTAATTGCTAATTTTACTCCGTTTACATTCAGGGCATACACCTATCCTGCTTGGACTTTCAGTGCTAATTAAACTTCCACGTAAATGCATTACATCCTTTGAACCGTTCATATTTTATGGAGAAATTATGAATTTAAGCTTCGTAAGGTGTTCTTGTATGCCCTACAAATTATAAAATTTGACTTTTACGTAAAACGTTATCAGTATCATTAAAGAAGTTTTCATTACAGCTAAAAAAAGATATAATATGTATATATCAACTTTAAGTATATTCCGTACAACTGAGCAGTTTGTGATATTTTCCTGTTCTGAAGATTATTACCGAAATAAAAAGTAAAGTTATTAATAGAACTATGAGCGTGTTAATTTTAACATAAAATTTCACAAGAAATTATAATTTCGTGCAATGTCTTAATTAAACATTGTGGTATAAATGTGTGCGATTAAAATTGCGTTGAACTTTAAAAATATGTGCATACATAATTCGATAGAAGTTTGCACATATTACAGCCGAATGCTTGTTGTTTAATTCATAGGCGAAAATTTAATATTCCTCAAAGCAGCCTTTAGAAATGTATGACCAAAAATGACTTTTGTGGAATTGAAAAATAATACAGAATAATGTAAAATATGTAATTTATGGTGTTTTTATGAGGATACACATTGTATCCTTATAGACAAATTAATTCTTGCATGTGATATTACATGTGGATCTCTTACATTTATGGTTTTTTAGGAAGAAGACAATCTTCTTGAATCGTTCTATTCTATTAGGTATTACAAAGCTGGAAATAAACTTTGTAACAGGCTAAATGATGAAAGTAAATGTATGTAGGTGTGTACATATCTATGCAAATAATTGTTTTCTGTCAATGTAAAAATATACCTCATGATGTCGGAAAACCCTTTGTTATTCAGAGTCCCATAATCCGATTTAAAAAATCGATAACGTTGCTTTAATTGCGCTGAATCTAAGAGGTCCTTTTAAATGGGTGTGGAAAAGAATTCAATAAAATGTCTCTTGATTTTTCAATTTTTCCCTCTACTGAAGGGAAAAGCTTGTTAATAAAAGCTTGATTGGTTTATGGGAATGTTGAGAGAATATCACAGTCTTAGAAATTTTAAAACATTTAGGGAATTTAAGTCGTGGACCATTTTGTCCTAACTTGTTTCATCCTATTTCTATAAAAGAGAAGTTCTGAC
Organism: Machimus atricapillus; assembly: GCA_933228815.1. NCBI lineage: Eukaryota > Metazoa > Arthropoda > Insecta > Diptera > Asilidae > Machimus > Machimus atricapillus. The sequence goes on along the minus strand of OW121788.1, from coordinate 26,896,737 downwards.
ATGTGAAAAATTGGTTTTTGAGGTTGTGATGACGTGTTGACAGAAATAATTAGGACATGCTAGTTTATATATCAACAATTTAAAGTAAATGTTTGAACTCTAGAAGCAAGTCCTTGTAGTTAACTACTTATATAAAAAAAATTTCTTGAAAATCTATTCATCCGTTCGAAAAATAAAACTTGCGTATCGTCGTATCGTAGATAATAAATACATAGTCCCGTTTGAGGAAGGATAGGCGTCATGTCGTAGATAATTTAAATTACATAAAGCTGAACAAGGTCAAGGGATTTAGAATTGAAACTCTGAAATTGGTAGGTAACAAAGCGTGATGAGTTTGGTTTTGTTCTTTTAATTAATTTGGAATTTGATATATGGTTTAGGCGTGTGTGGTTGCATAGAAAGCCGAAGCTTATAAATTACGATCTATTGTTGGAGCGCATTTATTTGATTTATTTTCCTGACTGAAAACTAGAGTACGAAAGTGTACATTTAGTCCAGTTGGCTGAATTCAAATTATTTCTCCCTCCCTATGCCAATTAGTTGAGTAAAATTTTTTTTACAAATTTTAGGGAATATGCCCACAGTTTTGCCGTAATGTCGGATTTAAGGTAATAACTGATAATGTTTATAAGTGTTGTAATTACGCCTTAATCCGCTTTATAAAAGCACTATTAAATTAAAAGTATATTTTAAAAAGAAGAAATACGTACATATATTGTTTTTGAAGATGTGAGACAGACCGCTGATGTGATTATTTAAAACTTTTTAAGAAAATCAAACCCCCTTGAAATTGAGTTCCGAAATGTCACAATTTTTCTTTTATTTGAAACTTATTTAAAAGTTCAAATTACTTCTATATGTAATATACGGAAGCTCTGCGGTTGAAGTACAGTATCAGTACAATTTAATATCCTACGTTTCCTACTTTTTGAAACTAATATAATTCAACTCGGAATTGAATTTGTAAGTTCATGTCATACGGAAACATTCGTTAAATTCAATTTACCTTGAATGTCAGCATGTCATATCCTTGCAGTCGTAGCAGTGGTATGTATGTGTCTGCACTTCATGACATATAACAAATTTTGCAAGTAGGTATGCTGCGGCGTAAAATATGACTGCATTATGCAACTACATAGGGTTAGTTCATTGTTAGGTCAATATTGATTAAATTGACATCAGAAATGTGCACAAGATTTTCAGTACTTCCCCTTCTTTTTGGGGAACCATTTTTGGTCTATCGATTTTCTGGTTATATCCATCCTGCACGGAAAGCAGTCGTTAAATTAACTTTCTTCATTTTATTTATTACCAGGTAGTGCACAGCGTCCTTGAATTAATAAGGAGTTCTATCTCTTTAGTCCTCTGAAATTTTTTTTGTATGCATCACATCGTGAAATAATTAGATATATTTATTATAAATTACGCAATAATAAAATGCAAACGATCACTTTTATTCCTAGCGGCAAAAGCTTAACTCATTTTACGAACTGATTGCTCCAATTCTAACTCAATATCGAACCTTATTTCCCTTGGCGTTTTCCTGCTTTGAATTCACAACCGGGTTCTCCCATTAACATTTATTTCCGAAATATTTGCATGGAGAGCGCAATTATAAAGTCGATACGATTTCACGCCAGTGAGCAAGGAATAAAAGTCATTGAATCAAAAACTATGTAGTTGCGTGCCTTTTTTTCTGAATGGGCAAATCTGGGCAAGGTGACCCTTGGTGACTATGGGGATGATAAATTTCGACTTGAGAACTTTTCAAAAATTTAAGGGAGTAATGAAGTTGGGGCCATCCATCAGGGAAGCCTTTACTATCCCCAAAAAGTTTTTTCCCCTTACCAAAAAAATTTGATATTCAGCCAGCGTAAAACATTTCATAAAAACACGTTGCTTGGGCTCCATCCTTTCGTGGAGTTGAATATATCCTCATAACCAAAGACTTCACCCTTAGAAAAATACGAGGCGTGAAGAATTGTTTTCACGCCAACTCTCTCTTTGTACTTTAATGTAGATTGTTATTTTTTGAATCAACTTCTTTTTTTTTTCTTTAAATGTGTTCCTGATGTTTTCCGGGAGTTTCCCGTCATGGACCATGTCTGGGAAGCTTCTTTTCTGGTGTAGAAACACTTCGCTCGTTTTGAATCAATTCGCCAATTCGCTTTCCATGAGGTCGGTAGCAGCGAAGAGCTTTGTAGACATATGTTTAGAGAAAAAATATATATGACCAATAGCTGTTTTTAGCGCTGTTTGATGCAGCCGACCCGCCTGACCTGGGGGTGAAATAAGGCTTTTCAATAAAAAGCAATAAACAAGTCAATCAGAAATTAACCTTGGAGCATAGGTTTTCTAGGCGGGAACCTTTCTTAGTACATAAGGACGAAAGAACCGATGAATCTGCGGGCAAGTTCACCTGCAAAACATACCAAAGGGCCGAAAGCTCTCTCTGTCTAGAAGCCCATGAAAGCTTTCAAGTCGAACAGTTTCCCTAAAGGACAACGCTCCTTATCAGGCTGAGGCAAATTTAGTCCGATTTTATCAATTCGGCCGGTTACAAGTGGGTTCCTCAGATAGTCTCATTTTCAGAATATACGGGCCCCGTCAATTTGGTGTTCAGTTCTTGTCCCTAAAGTGCATAGGGTTCAGATATTTTAAGTAAAATGTGAAACACCACGGTCATCCGTGATATAATTATTGTTTAAAAAAAAAAAAAGTGTAATTTTGTGAGTAAAACCCGTCGCAAGGTAAAATTATACATCCAAAATGTTTTGGATTTTACGGCACACCAGAGCTGCAAACTTTTTTAACTCTCTGAACAACAATTGCACACTGAAAACGACCAACAACAACAATAATGGTAATTTAGATCTATAAGTTCACAATATGTTTCCATAAAAAACCTTAATAGGGAATAACTTAACCCACTAAAATATAGGACTGTAAATGTAAAAGGGACCTCGAGCACTCCTTGTCGAAACTTGCGAGGACTGGCAACAGAGATATAAGACTATATATTTTGAATATCATCACCGGTTTAGCACATCGTGAAACAAAAGGTGCGGAAAATGTCATCTTCTACCGCCTAGTATGGTTTAAGAAGATATAAAAAAAAATGTAAATAAAAGGCATTTTATTCCTCCATAGAAGGAAAGTCTGCGAACGCTCCATCGTTCAACCCTATTTCACCGTCACTTAAAAATTTAAGGATCTCGTTTGCATTAACTGAATTGTGGCAATTAACTTTGATCAGGGAAGTTCGCTGCAGAATTTTTTTTCATTTCCGGCTGCTGATGTTCTAAGAATAATAATTTTAATTCAAAACTGCTCGAATTAAGGTGCCATTATAGCGAAACTTTCTGTAAAACAGTTTTAGCGAACTCGTCTTTCTCGAAAAATAGCAGCAGATAATGAATAATTTAATTAAAGGATGTATATTTCCTATTACAATGTATCTATGTATAATCATTATACCACAGACAGAAAGAAATCCATGTTTAAAAATATGGATCTGCTTTTTTGACATCAAAATATAAACTTACCAAGGAAAAATAAAATAAAACCAGGAAATGAGTTACAAAAAAGTTGAATACTTTTGCCAACAACATCTTTAATTGAAAATTTATTGCAAATACATTTTTATGTTTGTCAAAAAGATTTGTTTTTAAACGCTATAAACTTATAAAAATTTAAATTCCATGGCGTTTTTGATTTTTTTTGTGATTTAGTATTATTTTTATTTGAGTTTTAATAATTTACAAATATATATCTGCACTAACCAAATTTTTTATTTCTAACAGTAAAACTTGAATAAAGAACCAAAACATTATTTATTAATGAATCCTTAAGTTTAAGGTAAAATCTAAAATATTTCACTTGCATTTTGCATATTAAATTTCCCATTAAAAACAGAAAAAGGAAAAATGGAATTTCAGAATTCGCCCACAGCTTTCCAGAAGCTGAGTTACATAAATGTAATCAGACATTTATCACTAACATGCGACACCTGCTTACAGGGGATTTCACACCTTTTTACTATACAACGTAAATGCGTACCATTTTTTCCATGGTCTATTAAATATTTAATAACATAACAAGATCATTTAAAAGCATATACGTGTAAATTTCACCAAGGTAAGATAAAGAGTGTGAATGTCAAGATAAGAAAATCCTCTACTGAATTAAGCTTTATTAAAATACATAGAGTACCTGAAATAGAACTTACATACCTATATAAATATGTAATTATAACTATGATTATTTATCTTAAATATAGGAGGGGGTTCAGCTATTGATGCCTTTTCAAAAAAGAGTCTGATAAAATTACTTGTGAAAAATAAAATGGTTGGCTATTGATGTTTCTTTCAAAGCTTGTCATCTGAGTAAATTTCGGATTTACACCTACATACATATGTATGTATTTACATAGGTATGCTAAGTAATAGCTAATAACAAAAACAGATAATTAAACAAATTAACTTACGAATAAAAGGCAGTACCGACAAATGAATCTTTGTTTATTGAACTATACACAATACATTCGATACTGGAAAATTATTATGAAGATCCGCGCTAGGTTTTATTATTACTAGATTTCTATTTATGTATGTATGTACCTACATATATCCTAAAATTTTGGGTCTGATTCAAACAAATTGGTTAAAATGTAAAGAAAACAAATACTTAATCTGATATACATATGCTTGTACTTATGTTTGTACATTATACGTAGAATTGTCAACAAGGAATTATTTTTCCAAGAATTAGCAAATCATTTGCAAAGGACTCTTTCTGAAAATTATGAATTTCTAAATGAAAATGCTCCATCAGCTCCCATTTTCGGGAAAAATTGGATTAAAATATTAATTATAATCTAACTTTTCTCGAAAACGGGAAAGAACCATTTAAAAATTCTCAAATTCTACAGAAACCATTTACATTTTCCTTGAAAAAAATAAAATGAAGTTTGTTAAATAGATGTAATTTACTATTAATGGTATGGCTTGTAAATAGAAAGCAATTTTGAGCCCTACCCTGCCACTTGGCCTCCATGTAACTTTTAATTATTTACGATAAATGGAGCAAATTAATGAGTGTGTGCACAAATTTTTTAACATAGCAAAAAATTAAAAGAGCTTTTAATCTCATTAATTAATGTTACCGAAATTTTTAAAATGCTCAGAGGTAACACAACCCAAGATGCAAAATTAATTAATTTTAATTAATATATATGTACATACATACATGTGTATAATAGTTCTCTGAGGGCGTCGCGTCGGGAACTCATGCTGATAGCAATTTGTTTGCGAATGCAAATCACTTCAAAAGCGTGGGTTTTGTACTTAACCCTGGTAGTGCACTTATTTAACATTTCGCGGCGTCATGATGCTAAAAGGTTGCTGGAAAAGTTTATCAAAAATATACTTGTTAGTAGCTTAAACCGGAGTCTAAAAGCCCAAATATAATTAAGCGTAGAAGGATTTCATAAGCAATACAGCTTAGTACACTATGGTTATCCATTAAAAAAACGTATTTGTTTAGAAAAGATATCACTGAAAGACGACTTTATATCTCCAACATTAAAACATAAGTCAGAGTTATTATAATTAGTCATGCATATCATCCATCATACGTATATACCTTGAAAAAGAAAACAATATTTTTCAATCAAGGTCTCTCGTAATATAAAACATGAAAGATAAGATGTCAGAAACAGCAACAGTAAGTGTCTTTGACTTGACCTTTAAAACTAATTTATACTTTTATAACTATAAAGTGTATTTTGAGTATTTTCAACTTACTTTAGGTTTCCTTTTTATGATGAGGAAAGAGAAATGATATGGGTAACTGTCTTATAATTACTTCTGTTGAGTTCACAATTTTATTAAAAATTCTTGAATCTGACGATCTTTCAAAAGGTCTTGAGTGATAAAAGGACGAATACTTTACAGTTAAAAAATAATCATTGTTTATTTTTAAATTTACTTTATGTTTATAGTAAAAGTTCAGAAATAACTACAGAAAGATAACAAATTGAAAGAATCTGAATTTCTTTTATAAAGTTAAATGAATATGGGAGGAAGATTCGTTTTTATATTTATAGCTTAGAAATGTTAGGTAGTCTTTCATAACAGCATGAATAGCAAAAGGGAAAAATGTAACTTAATTTTTGTATTCAAAGAACGAGCAATACTGTAATTTAGTAAAAGCTCTTCACAAAGTAAAATAAATTACCTTGACAACTATTTATAGCAATGTAAATGCTTACTATTTATAATCAAGGACAAGTTCTTTTCATTATCAATCTTTTCAAATTTAAGTACCTACTGTTAGGAGAGATAAATTTCGAGCCATTACCAGAAACTGGCAATCTCTAAAATGTTATTGCTCGTCTTGTCCGTAATTTTTAAGTAGTGGGAGAAAATATGGATTTTTGTGGCTGGTTCCACAGTTTACTTAATATAATAAATAAAACTTGTTCACCAAGCAATTGACAGTAATACTTCTATGTATATCTATAACATTTAGACACAGATAAATAACTAGTTAATTATATCTTATGATCTGAGGTGTGATTTTACTCCTTAAAAGCATTTATTTGATAAAAATTCCTTGATTTTGATGAAGAATAACAAATTAAAAGAAAAACAAAGTCGGAGCATGAGTGCTCAGCGATTTCCATTTTAGCTACATCAAGGTGTCAGGACGACGCAACGTGAACTCTTAGGGTTAGGGAATATTCCACCAGAGAAAGAAGGAAGAAATAAACTGAACTCTGGAACTTCAACCCTCATTCCTACCTGTCAACAAGATTTAACAACCGCTATAAACTCGTGACGGATTGTTGTTCGTTTTATAAGTCTTCTGGTGTTAACCAAATTACCTTCTTTAAACCCCTCATCAGCAATGCGTCCTAAACTGGTTTCTTTGATTTAACTTTCCGTATTCCGCCCAATTTTGTATGAATTTTTTATTACGACTTTCAAATCTTTTTAACGACGTAAATTAAAGTTAATACTGGATTCTATCGATTTCACAGAACTAAAATTACATTTTCCGGCGTTTTTATTCTTGTGCAAAAAAAACAAGATTTATAGCGGTATGAAATTAAAATACACAAAGATATATAATTTAAATACCAATTAAGAAAAATCAATCAATCAATTAATGACAACTAAAAATAAAAGTCGTCAGCACTATCCAAACGTGTGTCAGCCGCTGATACGAGAGGTAAACGGCAAAAACTTTTTGAGAATGTCAGATTGTCTTTCCCAGGTTAATAAATGAAATCGTATATGAAGGCACTATCCCAACCCAAGTTTCGTCCGGCTATCATGCAACATTTAGCCGCAAAATTCGGGCTTTAATAAATGGATGTGTACAAATGTATTTTGGGAACTTTCACTTGTCCCCGCCACTAGCAACATACAAACGACCAAAAGCTAATAAAAGTGGTTGTCGTAATGATAAAACTTTGGAGAATATTTTCCTCAAGCGACATTGTTTTGGAAGGATTGGGGCAAATTCTGTTTTGCGTCATATTTGCGCACATGTTTGCCGTCAATTTTCGTATTTGTTTAATTCTTCGCTATAATTATCAATACCCTGCACGTATTCAGTCGTACTGTCGCAGCAAATGTTTGGGCTTCTTGTAATGCCAATTTGGTTGACTTTCTTGTTTATATAGAATACCTAAATTAAATAAAGTTGTATACTTTCTCTCAGACATTCATACGTGCATGAAATATAGAACATTTTTATCCTAAATTTGGTACAAGTTATACTATTTATGTATAATGTTATAATAGGTACTATGGAACAACAAAGAAATGTACCTACATTACATATGTACATATATTAAAATTCGTTTAATCAATAGAATTTTATTTGCTTTTACATATAGAAAAGAACTTATTTAGCTAAAATGTTATTTTGAAATAATTTACATTGAAATAACATTTTCGTGCAATTTATGAAATAAAACTATTTTTTAATTATATGTATATTTAGCAGCTTTAAGCAATGTTTTAACTTTAAGCAATGTTTTGAATTTAATTTTCAAAAAACTTTACTAGTAACAACTTCGTATACAGTGATACAAAAATCATTTTCAATTAAAATCATAATTTTTCATAGTACATACCTATATGTATGCTTATGGTAATGAATGCTACAGCTGCGACTACACACCACACATACGCTTTTTCAACGTACGTTAGTTGTAGCGGCGAATTGGTGTAATTAAAGTTTGATTAAGATTGGGTGGTGTACATTTATTTATATTAATGGCACCGGTACATCATTATTTGAAAATAAAAAATTAATCTTGAGCATTCAATTTTGCTACAGAATATTATGTATTTAAACATAACAATTTCTAGCTATAGTTGAGTAAATAAAATACACACAGACACTTTGGCATTATCATCAATCAATTTTGACATTTTGAATTTCTAATCTTAATTAATATCTACTATGTACTTGCAAAAAGCGTGATAAAATCGAAAAATTAAAGTTTTAGGTAATTGAAAAATTGGCTGACAAATTTAATTTTCTAGCATATGTAATATTAAATCAGGAATGCAATACTGTATTAAATAATTAAGTTACGCGTATAATCTTTACCCTTTATCCTTTATGGAGTGTAATACGGTCGGGAAATTGATTGAATACGTGTCAATCAGACGCTGTTTTCATTTAACCTGAATATGATTTATTTCCGTCACCAATTAGTATCGCACGGTGCAAGCACACGAGCACCTGAAATTGGATAAAACAATTCCTGAAAAATAGTCGATGAAGTTTTATGAACCGATAAATAAAGACAAAATTTGCGAGCGTTCTATCGAAGTGCTTTATTAACGTTAAATCATTGCCTTGCTCACTTCGCTTAATTGCCGTAAAAATTTATCTAGGTTAATTGGAATCAGAAACTAAGCGAATGTATTTCTGCAGTAAAACATTATTTTCTAACTCTATTTTAACTTTCCGGAATGGAATTCTATGCTCTTTTTAATTTGCATAATAAATTGTTTGCTGCGTTATTTGATTTTGTGTGTTTTATGATACAAAATTACACATAGTGTTTTATTAAAACATATAATGATAAATAAACACTTAGTTATGAATATTTTAAGTTCCAGCTTAAAGTTAATTTTTTCAAAGCGAAATACACAGAAATTTAGATTGGGCATTTAATAGATTAGTGTGAGCATTTGTATTTTTTGGATGTAATATATGAAATATAGACTACTCATTTTTCTATTATTTTAGAAATTCTTTTTACCCACGTTATGTATACTGAATTTAATTCAACTTTTTAACAGCTTATCCACTCAAAGCAATACTATACATCGTTTTCTTTTTATTTCTTTTAATTGCTCACAATTAAAGTAAAAAAATAAGATCCATTTCGGTGAAATCAGGAATATTTATTTTAATTCAAAGCAAATATCCGCGGGATACAATACGTAGATATACCAATATAACAAAACTAATTATCGAATGATTAATGTGGTATCAATGTGTTAATCAAGAAATTGATGCCTCATCTGCAATCAAACGAGTGGCTATTGATCACAGATATGGTACATATATACATAAATCTAATGGTCGTGAAATTAATTGAAGCCAAACGTGGATACCGCATGTATTATAATTTGTTTGGACAACATTTGATATCTGATGATAAATGTTTGGTGCGGTTACTAAATATAAATTGCTTACAAATAACTTATGGGCTTGCATTTAGGAGATGTATATTTGCTTTGGATGTACATAGATAAAGGTAATGAAAATTGACCTAACATACCAAAATAAAATGAAGATTAAGATAGTCTAATTTTCGGAGTGATAGTGTTAAATCTCATGATTACTTACAAAGTTATATTTGATATTTGTTTTCTCCCGTATAGGACAAACGTGAAATCTGAACTCTTACATATATAATTGAATGAAATTTCATGTTTCAACCTGAAATAAAAGTCAATTTCAATTTATTTTGTTTTGTTTTTCACAGGGGTTAAAATTACGGAATATTGTCTATGATATGTATATGTACAACAATTTAATAATGAATAATTAAGCAGATATAACATGTTGAGTGTTATTATTAGCAGTACATTTTATCATGTGGAGTATAAAATGAGTACTAATATATATTTATATTTAGGACTCAAATGCATTATAAAGCAATTAAAATCAATTTAATACGAGCACAATAAACTTCCGAGAAATAATAAGTAGTTAGGAATGAAAAGATCCAATATTAATTTACTTTTAATTATGAGCTTATTGTTGTTAGTCATCGATTCATAACAAAATTCCACTTAAAAATGCCCAAAATTCCAACATAGTTGGGTCAATTTCCTTAGGATGAATGCCTTCGAACAAGTATACTAAATGTTATTTATATTTAATTATAGTTTCTCAATTCAATGAAAAACCTAAAATATTTGGTTTTAATAGCCTAAGCCAAAATCAGGTTCTCTTTATGGTTTGTTTGTTTTTTTTTCAAATTCATTTTGAATATTGAAAAAAATATCCCTTCTCTCATTTATTAATAAAATAACATAAGCCAACGACAGTTTTCCCTTCCCCTGGATAAGTGCATATATGAGGTTCACATATCGTGATATGCCCCAAAAATTATACATATAATAAAACAATTGCCTAATTCCGAACATTAGGAAGATTTTCATTTTAAGATGCGTTAGTAGTAATGTTAATTCATGAAGATGAAACCAAGTAGAATATATGTTCGTTGAAGATTTAATTAAGATGTGGAGTCATCTAACCTAACAAATGTCATCCTCGTGTAATACGTAATATGTCTTGAGGACTGAATTCTATAGTTAATTTTGATGGGAATCACCCGTTCGATTAGGTATAGACTTGTTTAAAGCTCCGAGGGACTAAATTCCTGGAGGCGATGAATCTAATGCAGTGAATACTCCTCGGTAATGTTGTTTAGCTCTATAGACTTTCATTAGCATTACGACACATTGCGCTCAATTTTGTTCCGTATATACAGGGGTATGTTTGTCCACATTCTATACCTATACCTATGTGCATTCTGGAACCTTCATACATATGCAAGAACCCGTCACGAAACCTGCAGCTTTTCAACTAACGGCACTCGGCAGCCATTTTCATAAAGACGTTAACTTACGCTTGCACAACTTTGTATGCAGTTCGGGTTGAATCGATTTCTTGAGAGGATATGTTAAATGGATGCTATTTCCAGCACTCAAGGGTCTAAGACTAGAAAATAAGATGACGGTAAATACAAGGGCTGTTCTAATGGAATTATGCAAATACAACCTCAAATGCAAGAAGTCCAATTTAATTAAATTCCCAACCCTTCTGCCTGGAGGTGAAAGTTAACCGCTCAAAGTAATTAAACTTTGAACCGGACGGATATCTTAATAGCACTCGGGAATACGTTTAATGCGCACTTTATCCGCAGTGCTCACCATCTACAGGGAAAGAGTTTTCTGCAGGGTTAAGCGGCTTTTATTTAGTAACTATCTCCTGACTAATATATTTTCGTGCATGAAGTGTGAAATGCGCAGCTTATACTATATGTACATAGTGCTCGGCTTCTCCAAAAGGCTTCAGATAGAGAAATAAAACGGATTGCAGCCAATTAATTTATTGGACAGGAAAGGTTTATACGTCTTGCTATTTGCAGAAGCCACTTTTCCTCAGGAAATATTCTTGATGAAGGATACTTAAAGAGGCTTCCTTAATACATTTACGGGAAACCAGGAAAGGAAACCATGCCTTGACTGACAATTGTTAGAAATAAGCAGCCAGAACAAGTTTCCCTCCTGAAGAATTAATGTCCATCAGGACGTGCGACAAAATGTATTCGCTTATGCGACCCCGCGGTAACTTTTGTTGTCGTGACAAACATAGAAAATTATTTTCCGCCTAAACTGTGGATCTGGTTTAACTTTTTCCCCTCTCAAGAATTTTTGAGGAAATTTCTATCCTTCTCAGAGTACCAAAAGTTAAACTTTGTTTTGTCAGTTTACCGAAATTCTTGCAGTAGACAATTTCTATCATCACTTTCAGAAGCCTTCTAACAATAGATTTCCCGGAAAAAATTTATCTGAATTATTAAGCTTGTGAAAAAAATGTGGAAACTTTAATGGTCCACAATCTGCAGAAACCAATTAAAAATTAATTCGTTTTTAGAGTTCCGTACCTCACAAGGAAAAAACAGAACCCTTATATAAGATCATTCTACGTCCGTCCGTCTGTCTGTCACAGACATTTTTCTTGAAAACGACATGACATCGAAATTTGAATTATGGCAGAATGTAAGAGTTTTGTGACGCGCGCGTATTGCGACAGTCAAATATTATGAAATGTCGAAATAGTTGTCTGTCTACTTTCTTCAAATTAAAATTTAAAATGGCTTTTCCCTCTTATAGGTCAAATAAAAATTTTTCTTTTTATATTCCAAGACAACAGAAGAATCGCCCTAAACATCACAAATATTCAAACAATTTTACTGATTACATGATGGGTAAAACCCATTAAATTTAATGATTAACACAACATTTTGCTTTGTGAAGTAAGGGTTTTCTAATTTTCATAATCATTTTGTTATTATTTTTACTTGTAGTGAAAATTCGACCATTATAATGGATAGTATTTTATACCATTCTTTAGTTGTTTTCAATCGTTTGCCCTTTTGTTTGGAAAGTTTTCAAATAATTAATAAATCGGAGTGGACATTGAATTTTTGTTTAAAAATTCACCTCGTGTATGTAGAAGGCTACAAAAAATAATTTAAAGGGTACACACAATTTAAGAGCTAAATCGATGTGTTCAAAGAAGTGATGGTGTAATATTGTAAAAGATTCAACGTTCTCATAATACGTGTTATAATCATTTTGAAAATTGAGCCAAATTGAAGGTAATTCAATTCTGTGTGCCGAACAAATTTTATTTTTTGCGTTTCATCAATGAAGGCTCACTCAAATGTACCGACAGCTTAATTATTTAGGTGCTAACCGCCAGTCTCAATTTCCGAGCTCTTGGGTTGTACATAACAAAAAACTGAAATTTAATTTGAGGCGTCAAAAGGAGAATACCGCAGAGTTCTATAAGATTTCTAAGAAAACGATTTGCAAATATAAAGCAGCAGATATTTGTACGTTTACACTTTAACATCATACGACTTTTTCTTTGTCGCAAGAAATTTAATTTCCTTTCCACAACCGGTGGGATTTCAACTAGGGAGATTCCTACTTTCGTTTTTGTAGCCCTTGTTATAAATATGTACGTATTTGTATGTTTGTATCCCCTTGATGGCTTTCATAGAAAATACTGCTCTGATTAAAATCCTATAGAGTAGGAGCTTTATGCTCTGGGATGATACCTGAATAAATAAACTCCTTCAACTTCTAGGTATGCTTGATCAAATTGAATTTTCGATGTGCTTTTCTGAATCTTTTATCGAATTAGATTGAAAACGTACTTATGTTTTTGTTCTATCTAGTTCCCGAAGGGATGCAGATGTTCTTCGGAATTTTTTCCTATGGATGTCTTTTCTCATTGCTATTCATACCCCAAGTGCTAAGTTCGGTTACCTTCTTGTATTGTGACTAAATATATTTGTCGCAATTTTTCTTGAAACTCTAACCAGACAATTATTAAAAATTTTATAAGCATTTATAAATATATCTTTTTTACATAACCTTCTTTTATAATAGAAATTACTTTAGTGATCAACAGCTCAAGAAGCTTTTTATTGATTTATGTGTTACTCAAGTAAGGGTGGCATGCTTGCTTTGAGATTTTCCTCTCAGAATATATGATTCACTTCGACGTTGCTTGAAGGCTGTGCTATTGTTATGAATTTTTCTCTGACACTTAAAATATATCGCCTTTCGAATTTAATTAAAAGTAGTCCTATTTGTATTGACATTTATTTATTCAGAAGAAATGTCTGCAAAAATTTTTCTTATAAATTGTGGGAGTGATGACGGAATAAATTTATGTTCCTTTGATTTTACACAAAATGTCTCGATTTTTCCGTAACACTTTGATGTCCGTACGATTAAAAAAGTTTTCTGCTCTACCGGCACTTTGTAGTTAGAATTTCATTTGTCGGTGGAATTTGATTACAAAGTGCGTTCGAAGTGAAATTAAAGAGTACAGAAATGAAGCACAAAATTAATTACTCCACACTCCACTACCGACTACATATGACACCAACGTGGTACCACCGGTATTCAACGATCCGTTTGCTGATGAAAACACCGAGTGTGAAAGTTGCAATAAAGTAAAAGTTCTATGATGATTATATTTTGCTCGTTTTGTGTGCTTTTTGTTTAAGGATAAGAAATAAATAAATACTGTACATTTATAACACAAAGGTTTAACCCTTAACCTGCACTACAGGTCAGACACCATAACGAAATTTTGGCGGCGTTTTTCTATAGTTAAAATTTGAGTTTTTTCACGCCACGCCATCTCATTGGTTATATATGTACATAAATACATATAGGTATCTCGAGAAATACAAACCGGATTTAGAAACATAAAAATAAGATGTCCAATATTTTTAAAAAAGTTATGCTATGATATCGAACTCGCTAACTGGGGGTGTGGGAATATCAATATGAGTAATAAACTGAAAGAGAGAATACGCAAACAATACTGTAGAATAAAAAACCAGCGAAGTTCTGCAATTTGATCTTCGAAATTAAAAAAATGTCACATTAACTTGCAGAGGCGTTTCAACGATTTCTCAGTAATTCAGTAATTATCTAACTAAACTTTATATCCTCCGTATTACCTGTGTATATATTTTTTTTTACATATATATACATATGCATATTTTATATGTGTATATATATATGCATATATGTACATATATCCATATCTTGAGAACAATTTTGAAATCAATGGTCTTGAATACGCATATCAGTTCAATGGAATTTATGTTATATTTGATTCGCCGTCATGAATTTTAAAATTGAATGGTACTCGTATTCATACACACATATGTAATATGAAATCAATGACCTTGGAATCCTCACAAAAATGCTTTGAAGTTTCAAATTTTATATGTGAAGTCAAGCATAATATGTGCACATTTGAATTCTGCAGCTTCTCTATACGAGAAATTGAAATCGTGCAATGTTCAATTTTGCTCGCTAACCAGCTTATTATTATTATTTGAGTGGGTCAACTCATGTTTTGAGCACAGGTTAACATACATACAATTTTTCTATGAACCGTAGACTATGCACACCTTATTTTTTATGTTGAGTTCTGTTCTATTTTTGCAAGCTATTACCATGTGAACAATTTTTCGCACGTACAATAAATATAATCAATACAGCGTCCAAGGGTAACTTTGTACGTAAAAAGGCCTTAATCTGCATGCCTATTCAGTGACACACGGTATATGTCACACACGACACTTGAATAGCTAAAGTCTGTGCCCCTTTTGCCGTTGCCGACACTTTTTTTGATATAAATAAAATTGTCTCTTTTTCGAGATCATTTCGCTGCCAAGATAAAGCTGTCAAAGTTGATTTAAGGCAACGACACAAAAGGGAACTGGAATTCTTTTCTTATTATCGTACTTAGTGTTATAAGTTGAATGAATGAGATACTCATGGACTATAAGAGTACGTATAAAAACACTGCCACAAAAATTGTCTAGGATTGTGGCTGTGCTTTTCTTGATTTAATAAATCTCCCTAAAAAGTCGTAAGTTATTCGCATTATTCCTGCTTTGGTGATATTAATAAAATGATTATTGAGGTAAAATAATTCCTTCTAAAACTACGAACGGAATTTGCCTTTATTTTTACGAAATTTTAAATCATTTAATGATAACCATGCAAATTTCGAACTTTAATTCTATAAATGAGTCAAAAATTAAGTATTTGGAAATCGGCTAAATTAGGGGATACAAGAAAAGTGTTTCTATATTTTTATGAGATTTTTATACATACATATATGTTATATGAGTGAAATTTTCCTTAAAATTGCACAATTGTTCACTACTAATTATTATAAATGTGAATGTATTATGTGAAGCTGTATTTGCTATTTCTTTTACTGTACTACATATAAAATATAAGATTTCAAAATGGCGGATTCAAGATTACGGCCAACAACCGTATATTTCTAGGAATTAGGAATTGGTTTGAAAATTGTTATTTGGGGTTTTTTGAAGATGTTGCTTGCAAATAACCTATAAAAATTTAGAAATTCGAGATACCAGACCAAATATTGAAACCAATATTTTTGAAATTCAACAAGTTTAAGTGTAATGTAAATTAGTATATATGTACTTACTAACGTTTTTTTGGAGGATTAATAATACTTTCACTAACTTTAAATAATTTAAGTGTCCATTTTAGAAGGATATTTGAAATTTAAATTTATGATCTTTTTCAAAGACAAGGAAAAAGTATAGTAATTTTCTATTAAAATACACAAAAAAACAAAATAGTATCCTTTTCATTTCATTGAAAATTCCGAGAAACCTGTTTGGACCGATTAACCAAATATTGACCAAAAACAAAAGTAAACTAAAAAATAATTTAAATTGTGTTGTCTCGGAATCCCCAAAATCGTTTTCAATTGTGTACTTCTTTAAAAATTAGCCAGTGTAAAAAGTCTCACCAAGTAAAATTGGTTCGCTACCTCAGGGCTAAGAAAGTGGCATCCTGTCGTGCACAAAATGTTGACTGAAGGTATTTCAAAGTAAATTGATTTTCTCGTGTGAACTGAGTATTTGCTTGAGCAAATAACCATGGCTTTGTGGAAAAACTGTTACCACAGAAAAGAAGACTTATGAAGGGATGTTCTCCGAATTTCTTTGAAGTGGTTTTTATACATTTTTATTTGTTTTTTGATTTTTGGCTACTGTACTCAGAAGTATAAGAAGGAAAACAGATTTGATGAAATTTTAATTTTATATGCATTGTGTACCGAAAAGATTCAGTTTAAATGGTTAAATACAGCACTGTGAACGGTGTCCTTTCTCTATTCAAATTTGTTTTTTATTATCAAGATTTTATTTAATTTTTATTTTATTTTAAACATAAAGTTCTATATTTAATTGTCCTAATAATAGTTATTTTGAATCAATATCTAAACCCACCAATTTTTAGGATTGTTTGCCTCGACGAACGAGCAAAATTATCAAAACAAATCCCCGTAGCACGGGATTATAGGCAAAAACAAACATTCTACGCGAAGGTAGTAAAAAACTTGGACTCTTATGCTAATACTGCTACACGATGTCCATTAAGAGGACTTGAACAGAAGGATTCTGATTGCGCATCACAAAACTCATCAAAATGCAATTCCTGTAATAGTGATTTCCATTAGCGAATACGAGCAGTTTAGCAAACATCACAATCTAATCGGAATTGCTTGTTGAGCACCTTTTCTCTTGACATTGATTTTACAATAGTGTTCCTATGTTCCTTCCAGATATTTGAGTGCATGTACCAATCCCAAGGGTGTATGCACGTTTGTGTACAATGACCGGAAATTGAAATGGATTTGAAATTGATTGCTTGTGGTACTTTCAAAATTCTATTAATGTTGCGCACAACCGCTCTGAATTTTAAATTAACTGGATGGGAAATGGCATTTGATAGGTTTTTGAATTGCAAAAGGAAGGAAACCCACATCATTTTAGATTGAAAATTAAACGATTTTTATTTTATAAAATCTATCAAATTTTCCTTTAACCACAAATCATATTACTTAGATACATAAAATTCTGATCAATTTTGATTTTTGAGTAAGGTCAAGTAAGTGAAAGCAAACTACTAATTATTTATACTTTGTTCTTATTATATTCCGCACATGTCCTTTTGAAATTAAATAACTTCACTCTACATACATAAACACAAGAAATTCACGTATTTTGGTGCGATTCTGATATTAAGAATTTAATACCAATTTACAAATTGGTATGAGACGAATTTGTTTCCAAACTTCTCCAACCATTTCATTAAAATAAAAAGCCAACATTTACATAGAAATAAATTATTCTAAATAAAAAACTAAAACTCCGTAAAACCTAAATAAAATTTCACTAATTAAGCAAAAAAAGTAACTTACTCTTAAAACGTATTTTTTTTTTTTGCCCATGTAGTTCCGTCAGAACTTCAAAATGTTCATTTTGTAAAATTTCAATGAACGTGACATCTGGATTTGAACTCATTCTAAATTCCAAATAAAATTGCACTGGTGAGAAAGCTATTGATATGATTGATAATTCTATAGGAAGCGCCACTGCATGATGAATAGTGCTATTCACGTACCTAATTGCGAATATTAGGATGAACATTTTCGAAATTCTCAATTAAATTTTCAGGTCACTGGATATGACATGAAAATAGATTAAAGTTTGAACGGATTTCATTAATTGAAGACAAACCTGGAGCAGTCAGGAAGGAGGAGGAGATAGTTCAGGAAAGTTGGAGCTTTAATTAAGTTAAAACTGAACTGTGACTGAACCTTATTGGAGCTGAAGTGGGTGCAGCAATTAATTTCTAATTTATTTTAAATATTATTGTTTCATGATGAACTGAAATTAACTTTTGTTTTCTCAATACAAATTTGTTGTTATGTGTTTTGCTTTTTTAATGGATATAAAATATAATCTGCCTGTTGTTTAAGAATGCATTTTACTAAATTTATATAATAAGAACAATAATTCCGTCTGAAGATGTATGTTTGTATTTAAAACTAAATCAATGGAATAATGTGCCTAATATTTATTTGATCCTTACAGAAGCAAACAACCTCTGTTTTAAAAATTACACTTGCATCTGTAAACTATAGTCGTAGGTATACATGCGATATGTGCTCTTTTAGTCGATGGTAAATGTGAATGCGCGTTATTTAAAAATAACTTCGTAACATCATTAAATCATAACATTCAATTTATAACAATCTATTGTTATTTGGGTATATCAAATATCGAAATTCAATTTGATTGAATTCAAACTATATAAACAATTCCTGAAAAGGAATTATATATATCTATTATTTGACAATATAAAGAAAATTATTGTAATTAAATTTGTGTCAGTTATCTTTCTCAACGCAAACTCCGGGCCTTCCGAGGGCCCAATTACAAGAAATCATAGAAATTAATGACATCGCTATTGTTCGCATAAATTGGCCTGAACAACTAAACCTCAGACAATCTCCAGGAAAACGGAAGCAGCGTAATGAATGGCAGCAATAACTCAAGCAGATAATTTTAGAATTTGCCTCAAATCGAAGACGAATTCATGAAAGGGAATAAGACTTGGGAAAATTGTACATATTTTTGTATAAATTATTTTATAGCTAATTCCTTTTGGAAGGCAATTAATTAGAGTTCCTGGGAATATTGGTTACAATTATTATACACTAATGACATATTTTTAAATAGGTAATAATTTACTTCAATTTTCTTTTCAGTGAAAACAGTGAAACGTCCCCCTCGAAAGGCTTATGGTAGATTAAACGTAGATTCAGATGATGCTTGCTCTATGCAGAAAATCGAAGACTCCTATGAGGAACTTGACAACTTCAACCTAGTTAAATCCAAGGACCAAACGGAAAACACTCAAGAGCATTTTATAAACGATGACTCAGAAGTGGATTTACACGAAACATCAAAAAATTCCATACATCACCAGAAGGAGCTTAATGAAAACACAATAAGCCGATTACAGGCCATTGCGATGTCTGAAGATGAAGATTATGGTACGATATATGTACATATATCCAATTTCCAATTTATTATTATTTTTTCAATTATTTATTTATTTTTTCTTTCAAATCGGCCTAATCCCTATTTATTGGTTTCAGATGAATCCCTGACCTGCAATGTATGTGACAGAGCTTTTCATTGCCATAGACAATTGGCCTCGCATCAACAAAAGAAAAGGCATTTCGGGTAAGTTTTTTCAAGCTATCATTTGTTTGTACAAAACCTATAGGGTCCTCTCTAGAATTCTACAAATAGAGTGAGTGAAACCTAATTCTACACTCAATATCGTCAATACACTCAATAAATAAGAAAAAAAAATCAACTTAAGCCAAATGGTGAACGCAGTTTTAGAGACATTTTATTCTGTATACAATTTATTGAGGGTGAGAAATTTGCCATTGCGAAAGAAACAATAAATCAATGTGAGCGTAAGGGCAAGATAAAAAAAAGGTAAACGAACCTAAGAGAGTAGTAGGATAAAGGACACGCCATTAAATTGGGGCTCCCTATCGAGAAGAAAAATTATTATCCTAAAAGAAATTTAAGGTTTGCTATAAATTACGAATCTGGCTGCTGAGCGGCTGTTTGCCTTCGACCTTCTTGAAGTTGGCTTTTTTTTATATTTTGTTTGCACTTATCGCAATTAAATTTTGTTCAGTTCTTTGAAATTTAATATGTACATACATGCTGTGAGGCACAATTATGCATAATATTCATGTCCTTGAATAGGCATCCTTAAAAGTGTATTTTCAAACTCGTGCGGCTTTCCAGCAAAGCTTCTTCAGGTTAACCGGTAAATTTGTTATGGCAGTTCCATAAATAAATGCTTCACACCTCCGCATACAAAAGAGTAAGAGCTTTTAAAGATTTGTGGTTCTATAGATTTCTGAATCAGTACACGTTACACGCGGTCATTTGAACATCGCAAAGAGATAAAAATAACTCATTTAATGCGTTGAAGAGTTAAAAAGAAAATATGTGGGCTTAAGTGCGTCATATATTCTTCAGATTTGTAAGAGCTTTAGACAAAGTCCAATTTATCCCCATTGTCTTTGATTAAGGACATTGAGTAAAATCGCCGCTGTTGTCTGTCATAAATTTTTGTATTAATTTTCAATATACGTATGATACTGATTTTATTATTAGGTACAATACAATATTTTATTGGATTAAAAATTCAATTACATATTTACGACCATTCCACATCACCATAATACCTACCCATAATTCAGAAATGGCTGAAACGATTGTAATTTTTTTATTTTTTCATATGGTCAATGTTGTTTTTCAATGTAATTAAAAGTTAATTTTTTTATTTGATTGTTTTCCATTCAATATAAATGTTTAATAAAAGTTGATATATTTTCGAAACATTTATTAAATATTAAATATCAATTTTATTGATTTATTATTAAAATTATAAAAAACAGTGATTTTAAATGGCTAATTT
Source organism: Machimus atricapillus (assembly GCA_933228815.1). NCBI lineage: Eukaryota > Metazoa > Arthropoda > Insecta > Diptera > Asilidae > Machimus > Machimus atricapillus. Next base: position 26,875,519 of record OW121788.1, on the reverse strand, counting down.
CTCTTCTAACATTTTATTAGTGGGGATACGTGGAAATGGGGGGCAACATTTTTTGTTTCTACCTATTCTTATGGGGCATTGTTGAAAAGGGCCTATGGAGTATATTATGAATATGTTAAGATTTATTTTTTAATGTTAGACTTAAAATACATGTTTGACGCTCTTTCAATGTTTCTGATTTTGGACACATTTTATTGGCAGGTCTACAACGAAAATGATTGTACGTAATTATCTGAAAGTTATGTACAATATTACTCACACCCTGTACTTAAGTTTTTAATGTATACTTTACACTTTTCTTCAATCACTTTATTTTCATATCGGAAAATCCAAATTTACTTTTACTTTCTGGCAACTTTGTTTGTGTGCATTATTTCTAAAAACTTTAAAATTTAACCAACGCTTTAAAACTCGTTCATAAAATAAATTTCACATGCATCTACTTCGGCACATCTCAAAATGCTGTAGCTGATGTGAGGGACAAAGAGTTTGAAAACTTTCACACAATTGCCATCAGTCGAAACCCGAGAAAAATATCTACTCCATTGAACGTGATGTACATGATGTAACAACAGATTTTAGATTGAGTGAGACCGCAGAATAAAATCAGATTTCACATCCTCATCGTTTCACATCACTCATGCAGTCAGTTGGATACATAAGTAAAAATAAATCTTGGTAGTTTGGAAATTTTTGGTTAATGAGAGAATTTAATGTTTTGCAATGTCCGATTTAAAGAAGTCGTAAAAACTTCAATTATTTTTCTCAATGTGACTTTAAAAACTATACGAAATTTTTTTTAAGGTTTTATAAATTGGTTAGGTTACAAAATACATATAAATTAATCCAGCAAACACAAACAAGCCTTCAAAAAGTAATGAAGTACCTCTTTGGGTTATCTAATGTAAGAAACCCTAACTTGGGTGGATTCTCAAATGACAAGAGACAGAGCACTAATTACTTCTTTTACGATGGCATTTCTTCATTTTCTTAGTAACCGGAGATAAGAAAGCCGCCATAAATGGCATAGTAGAAAATAATTCAAATAATGCTGAAGTGGGGTAATGTCTGCATTTTAGAAATCTTCTGTCTGCTTTCTGTAATAATTTGGTTTGCTTTTGGGAAAGGAAAATGTAGAAATCTTATTATGCCCGCAAGGAACTGTGATTTCTGCAAACGGAGCATTAGGACTCCTGACTATTTTCATAAAATTCGAGAAGAATTTCGTAAAGTGTTTTAAAATTCATTTAATTTAAATTTACCTTATTTAAGCAGAATCTTTGACCATATTGCATTCATGCCTTTAAGCGGATTAAGGAAGTATTCAAAGTTAAAACCTCGAAAATATGAGGTGTTTCATTTTTGTTTTAAAAAACAGTAAAGCTTTAATATTTATGAAATTTTTACACATTAATTATTTCAATATATGAGAAGCAATTGAAAACTTGTTTTTATATATTATAAGTTAAAACCTTTAGCCGCCATTTTGAACAACAGTCCGCAAAAAAACGTTATTTGTCACTTTTCGTTTTTATATTTTGTAAAACTTTTGAAAATACAATATAAAAATTATCGATACTAAAATTATTGTTATTTATTCGAAAACAAAATTTTTATAAATATCCGATTTTTAATGCAATATTACGATATGAGAATACCTCCTTAAAGAATAAGAGAGTACACCCCGGTAAGCTAAAAGTCATTAAAACAGAAAATCTAGAAAATTACAAGAACTACATAGAAACCAACTAATCTAAGAACATAAATCGAATACCTGTTGAGCTGTTGATACACTAGAATTCAAAGAAATAGATCCCTAACCTACATATAAAAGTCGTAAATAGAACAAAATATGTAATTCTAAAAAAACAGGCATGTAGAGAAATTTCATCTAACTTTAATATTTCAACCCGAAATTTTCCGTTTTTATACCTCATAAAAATCTTTTTTTTCGAATTGCGACTCGGTTCCTGGGACAACTAAAGCAGCCGAATCAAACTTCAATAAGTCCATTAAAAAGCTAAGCTACCGCATCTGGGCGGGTAACTAATCCTTAAAAGAGCAATAAAGAATTATGAGGAAATAATCCATTAAGACTTTAAATTTCTTCATAAAATATTATTAGGTAGGTACTTTCTCCTTTGTCTTCGCTCAAATTCGAAAATCCTTTTAAAATGAAAATTTATGACTGAAACCAGCTTTTTTAAGGTTTTCCGTTTTGCCATAAAGGCTTCTTTCTTATAAGCGTTTTTAATAAATTGAGATATTCGCGATTGAGGTGAGTGAGACAGAATTAAAGGCATACCACCATATTTGATTTTTCATAAATAACTTTCTTAGCAACTCATCCACGGCGAATAGGAAGGAAATACATTTCCCTTTAACAGAACAAATAAATTTTTATTGAAGGCAACTTTTTCTCAGAATTTTACCCGTATTATGATAAGTATGCCCGTTTTTGTTCTAAGGTAACAAAGAGGGTGGGAAATTGTATGAAAATTATGACTGTGAAGTTTGAATTATGTATATTTATTTGTCTACCTTATTTTATGGGATTTTATTATACGTAGGTATATAAGAAAACTCTTGTATTCTGCTCAGTTTAAATTACCGCAGTAAATATGACGAAACCTTTTAATTATATACCCCTTTATAGTCGCTATATATGTATAATAACCAGTTAAAAGCATATCTGCAAGAATTCCGGAATTCAGTTTATGTATTTTTATGTCGCATAAAGGGTGATTTTTAAGTGGCGGTCATATTTTAACCGAAACGACAATTTTCAGTAATTAATTAATAATTTATGTGCGATATTATAATTAACTCGAATGGGCTTTTACATTCATCCTTTAGAGCTACAGTATGGCTATTTTATTTTTGGTCATTGCATAACAAATTAATTTCGGAAATGCAGCGGTTAAACTTTATTGAACTTCCCTGAAATTTTTGTTGGAGTATCCGTTTTCAATTATAGTTTTTAAATCACAGTATTCAAAATTGCAGATTATTAATTTTCGCACTTTCGATTTTATTCTATGTTTGTACTAAGTTAAAAGTACAACCCGTTCGATGCGCATATTTGCACACCTGGTTGTTTGCCAACCGCGGTCTGCAGGAAAATGAGCTTCATTATTATTTTATGTATAATTGAAAATGGGATTGATTTAGTTTCGCATTCCTTAGAAGGCAAATTTTTATTATGGATTCAGAGAAATTAGTATTTCTAGAGCTAATTACAGGTAATGAAGGAAACAACAAGTAATTACCTCCTATGGGACACCGTGTAATAGTAATAAATTCTAATTTTTCTTATTTCCATTATACATATTTATCAATTCAACTATATAGCATATATAAAATTTTAAAAATATGCAAATATTATAGTATAACAGCCTACCTATTTAAACCTTAGTCACGCAGCACTAAAAGTTCTATCTATATTCTATGTATGTAGAAACATGTAGGTATCTCATATTCTTATTAAATATTTTAAGAAGAATTTATTTATTGAAAATTGCATTTTCTGTTGTGGAATGGAGTACCTAATACAATAATTTGCATTTTTGAAAACACCCCGCAAATTCTTTATAATTCATCTTAGGAATTCAATTAGGGACGTAGTCAAAGGATAAATACTTCGGCCTACCATTTGATTGCTTAATCGATTTTCTTAGAAAATTATAAAGCTTAGATTGCTGGTAATTGCTCTTCATCTCCATGAGCGAAAATTTAGTTGAAAGCGAAGAACAACGAAAAAGCGCCGAGCTTCTCTTTTTGATCACATAAATATAATAATGCTACCTCACCAGTTGAAGTTATTATTAGATAAATAAAACGATCAAATTTTCCGGTTTACTTTAATCCATGCGTGAAAGAAAATTTATCTGATTTTTAGAACTTGCTTCCTAAAAGTGTCATTTTCATGATAGAAAGCCCTCATCTCATGAAATGAACTCGAGCCTATCCGACAAGACAAAGTAAATGCGGCCATAAAATTTGAAAAATGAGAAGTGAAAAGCCCGCAGTATTTACTATGGAATTAAGCTTCAACTGGATCTTTGAGGTGAATTAATAAGGAAATTATATACCCGTGTTAAAATATCTAAATTCTCGTTTCGGACTTGTATATGTTTACTCGGGTATAGGTACCTATTTAATAATAACCTGGGTATTTTATAAAAACAACTAATTTCGAAAAGTGTTTCTAATATCCAAAAATGTTAAATGTACCTAGATTTTTTGAAGCATATTATTTAATGAGGAGTTTTGTAGTATCAAGCGTAGTATTAGCTGGGATCTAGATACATATTTAAGAATATGAATTCCTTTCATTTTTATAATCTCACCAACTGATTATCTAATAAATTCTGTATATAGGTACTTAGTAAAATATGTTGTACAATTTAATATAAGAAACTTTAAATATTTCTTTTTAGGGTTTTACTTAGAAAATTGTTTCAAAAACATCTCCTGTAGGGCCCGCCATATACATAAATTCAGTCTGAGGCCTAAATACGGCGCTGGCTGTGAGACACCCTGTATATTTAACAGTAGGTCTGGGTGGCACAAGGACTTGGTTGATTATCGAATCCACACTTGTGCCAGGAAATATGTCATATTAAATTATTAAGGAAATCTTGCTCGACCTTGTTCTGATGTACAATTCGATTATGTTTCCACTTGTATGAGCACAAAATATGAGCTTTATAATAAACAGAATTGTTCTTAATTAGGTTTCTATTGAAATAAAAGATCACACCTTTGTTCTTATGGCACGCGTATGTTCAGACAGATAATCAACTTGAAAAACAAGTTACAAATCAATCGAAATATATATTTTTGTTGTAAACACTTCAGCGAAAAATCAATGGTATTTATGAGATACTCGACAAGTTTTATTCCCTCCTGAAGGAAATAATCTCTTAATGGATTAAATCTCTTACCGGATTATTCCGCTTAAGGATTTTCAGTTCCATCCTTTACGCAATATTAAACGGTATCTTCCTTAAATCTCTTACCAAATATTTTTTTTTATTATAAGGTAGGTACAACCATCACCACCACTATATATCAATTTCATTTTAGGGTGTTTGAAATACCAAGGGGAATCGAACCGTCATGCTTTTCAAACAAGTACAAAGAACTCATTGCAGGTTCGGAAGGGAATTCTCTTTCGCATTTTTGATCGCACTTGAAACTTGTTTTAAAAAGTTTGGATTCCATCACATGAATGGAAATCTTTTAAATGACTTGTTCAAGTTTCACTTAAATGTAACTCAAGTTAATTCTGCAAAATTAATTAAATTGACAAAATTTAAAGCCACCTTTCGAATTTAAAAAAGGAAGTATTTTACTTTTGGGTTTAGTTGTTTTAAATTTTTTAAATAAAACTATGTAGGTATGTGATTGTGTGAATAATGTAATCTAATTTTTATATACATTTTCTAGTTGCAGTGGCTGTGATAGTTTATTCCCATCACTAATGCTTTTGGAACATCATAAAGAAGAGTTCGAACATTGGAGCGAAGATGAAGACAATCAAAGGCCATGCTGTCGAAGAAACAGAGGAGATGATTTCACAGATACAGATTCAATAACAAGTGAAGCCGAAAGTGAAGATATGGAAAGACTTTTGTAAAAAAATATACTATATATTTTGATACAAAAGGCATATATTATGATGGATTCCCTTCTTGTGAGTTTATGGTGATAAATGTAATATTTTTATACCTACATCTTTCTAGAATTTTTAGTGACACAACTCAAAATAATAATTTGATTTGCTTTGTGGGTGATACACACGTTGGCCAATGTAGAAAATATGTAGTAATGTGGTTATAATAATTTAAAACATTAGAGCCCCATGAAAATCCTAAATCAACAAAATGTCCATATCACTCTATATGAAATTATTGATCCAATATCATACTCTTGAAGTCTGTGTAAAACTATTTTATAAATGTATAACTCATAAACTGTCAAAGAATACATACACAAAACAATATTTTTCTGGCTCCAAAAGTTCGAGCTTATAAATCGAATTCAAAATTGTATTATATGTACTATATACAATAAATATGTAAAAGAATTACAAAGTGTTTATGAAATTACCATACGCGAAGTAACTAAAATTCTTCTATAAGACATTCCAGAAAGATATTTACTTAAACACATCTTTTGAAACCCTATTTCGAGGGTGGATTGTAAACGCATTTAGCTTTATATTTTTCAGCACTTGATAACATATTTTCTTTTGAACAAGTAAGTATTGCAAATGTTAGTGGATAACAATAAAATTAAAACCTAAGTTGATCAATTATGAAAACATGAAATATGAAAGGTAAATTGAGAAAAAAATTTATGCTTTAAGATTCCCTCCAAAATGAAATAAACTGTCCAATTTATTCCCTATTTTCCCTCCAAAATGCCGGAGATATGATATTTCTGTCCGAAATCTAAATCTAATTAAACTTCCCAGCCAGTTTCACTAATGGCAAAGAAGGGAACCGTAATTTTTTGGGGATTACCTAAATATAGTAAATTAGGAAGGCAATTCTCTTTTCCTTTTATAACAAGCTGGGATTAAGGGCGAGCAGATCGGATGACACGTTAAGCCAGTTCCTTGCAGAATTTGCTCCACATTAAATTTGTACTTAAAGCAAGAATCAGAAAAATTGCACCAATATAATATCCTTGTCGCCATTAAATCATTTTATATAGCGTAAATCATATAAATAAGGAATTTGAAACGTTGATTGCACCGACAAGTTCTTACTAAATATTACGTCTTTTCCAAAGGTAAAGGGCAAAGTTATTTCACGCATGATTGGAGAAATAAATTAAGCGTAGAAAAGGTTTCTTCCACACGTATTAACTTCGTGCTATCTAGACCTCAAGAACTAAGAGAGAATTGCTTAAAATGTAATTAGAAAGTTCGAAGAAGATGCCAAATGCTAAATGAAATAAATATTCCTTAATTCTCAGAATTAAGCTCAAAGTTCTCGTTGGCTATTTTAACATTGAGGAACTTGATAACCCTTTATAGAGAAGTGTTGTACAAACAAAAGAAAGTTTCCAAAGGGAAATTGTCTCGAGGTTGTTTTCTAGAAATTTATTGTTTTAATTATATTTACAATATTTATAGCACTTCATTCTGGGTAAAGGAAAATTTTACTTTTAGCTAAATAATTCAATTTTAAATTTTTATTGATATTGTTCAGTATTTTAATTATTAGCATTATTTCTTTCACTTATTTGGCTTTAATAAATCAACCAACTTATAAAATTTATCACTCTCTACATAAGTTGGTTTTGTTGAATAATTGAATGAATGAATCACGCTTTAATTTCAAGTTGATTGGAATAAATTTCAATCAAAGGGAAAATGCGTAATTTTAATTTGATTTCGATTTTGCGTAATTGTATAATTGTGCTGTTGGGTAGGTAGCTAAAATGGAAAATGGTATGCTAATTTGCATATTAATCATCCATCTAATTTTTTCACTACACTTGTTAACTTACTTCAAACACTTTTATAATTTCATTCTTTTTATTTGACTGCTTTTTTTTATTTTATTTGATAGAAATGTGAAAATAAAAATTATTGTATCGTAATTTTTGCTTTTCCTAGTAATTTAATTCTCTAATTTTAACTAATCAAAACTTAAAGACACTTATAATTTATATTAATTTTTTGAATATAAATTTAGAAAACATCGAAGACGTAACAAAGTGAAAGTGTGTATTTTTTATTATTATTTTTTAATTAACCAAAGAAAGTGAATCCACATTTTTAAGGGCAGTAAAGTAAGAGCCATGTAAGTACTTATTATATTTATGTTAACTTTTAGTTTTTCATAATTTATTAAATAATTTAAGTATTTTAGTATTATATCAGAATTTGAAACAAAGAAATGTTTTTCGATCAACCTTATAAATATAACAAACCCATTTTCCCCTTGGTATTAGCCGTATAAACTGAGTTTGTTGTATAACATATAACAATGACAAATTAATCATGATAACTCCATAAAATTTTGACAAGAATGTTCCAGATGAAAACCTACATTATTCTGAGATTTCCCCCAAAGAAATCCTTTGAGTGCCTAATACATGCATGATAAATATAAAGGCTGTTTAAAACGATTCTCGGAATCCCACAAGAGTAATGATGTGGCATTCCAGCACGAATTCTCATACATAGTCCAAATAAAATCGAAGGGATAGGGTGCTCATTTATCTGAAGATTACATATGTACGTAATACGTACAAATATATGTATGTACTTTCTGTTTAAGAAACAACTCAGCATCAATTATCCCCCATATGTCCTCAAGAGCGATCTTAATTCCCAAAATTCTTGCCAAATTCTCTTTGGAGGACTGTCATTAAATCATTATTGAATTTTTTAACGTTTGGTAATTATAATGTTCATTCATATCAGAATTAAATTTTGCTCCTTGTTGCTACCCCAAAATAAAAGACAATTTAGCCAAACTTATTTGTCCACACAGCTTTAAATTCAGTTTGGGAAAGGTTTAAAAAAACTATTATCATAAAATTACCTCAACATGAAATTAATTGAACAGCATAAAAACCATAAATGGTTGTGAACTGGAAATTCATGAATTCAGGTATGTATTTTGATAAAAGGACTTAAATAACTATTCATAAATTTTATTTCAATTGAAAAGTTCTTGCTATATCTGATTCAGATCGGATTGTGAAAAAAACACATCTTTTGGAGCGGCTTCTGGACCTACATACATATTTTATATAATTAAACTCTAGGTTATCCGTCGGTTGTCCACATATATAGGGCGCCCCTAAAACCAACTTCTAAACGAAAACGGGTGACGGGACAACACATGACTGTTAGTTTTTTAGTTTTTAGTTTACAAGTAAATGGCACTTACTTAAAAAATGATGTTAATTTCAAGGAATTTTTTCGGTGTCATGAGCAAAATTAAATTTTGTGCAAATAATTAATTCTATCAAATATAAGTAAAAATATTTCCAATATGTCTGTCGTTTTTTTTCCTTCAAATTTGACTATTCATTTCGTGAAAAAAATATACTCAGCTTAACTGGCTAATTGTCCTAAAATAAGTTGGCGCGGCGCATGTAGTCTAGATTTTAAAAAGTACACTTACAACTTTTTTTTCATAGGAAAAGATATTGATATTTAAGTAAAAAATGAAAAACCATCTAAATTAAGAATTTAAGCAAATAAAACAAATGGAATTTTTAAAATATTTCAAATTTGGTTGCTTACAAAATCAAAGAGTGAAAAATCATTGAGCATTCTATTTTGAAAATTATTTTAGTGATTTTAAACTCCTGAAATTCTGTGGTTTGGCCAATTCGAAGTGAAACGCTGTAAGAGGTAATGAATAGGAAAATGGAAGATACAAAAACAACCCCTCGTGGAAATTGTGGCAACGTTAATTAAAGACTCGGACCGATTTAACCGAAAATATTAGGGCTTGTTTGCAAAGGATTTAGATCCGCTTAGTGGTGCCGAAAGGAATATGATTGATTGTTTTCCATTTCATTTACAATTTCAATTAAAATGTCCAAATACGAGTGGTCGGCGTTTAGGGTATTCACTGGAATGCTTGGTTGAAAAATGTTTCTTAACAATGTAATTAGAAAATTGCTAACGCTTTCTCTGGATCGTTCTTTCCTTTTATTAAAATATGTATCAATAATTCCTTCGAAATCGAATGCGATTTTACAATTTAAGGAAAGGCGAATGAGACGCAAAAAATAATTAAACCTTACAAAAGAGGTAATTAAGTGTATGTAAGAAAAAAGGGTTAAGAGCTACAAGAAATATTTTTCCTTTATAAATGAAAAACAAAGATTAAAATATATGCCTTTTATTGTAACACGATTTACCATTTAACAAGGCGCACTTTATTTCTAATAAGTCGTTTTGGTACATACATACATCTCTATTAGGAAGTAGGCTTTCAGAAGTAAATTGTATTAAGTCGTAAAAGCAACAAAATGTTCAACAGCAATTTATCCTATAAACTTGAAAGCCTGAAAAGAATCATTTGTCAAGAGAAAAATGTCTTGCCACCTTCAGTGAACTCTGGGAAGCAAACAAATCGATTTATCAACTTGTATAAATTTTGTTTGATTGATGTTATCTAATTGAAATTCTATGTTTTTTTCGTGACATAAATAAAGACTGTTTATTGGTAAAATATCTAACATCTCCTACATATGTATTTGGCCCAAACTTTAATAGTTTGTAATTGAAATTTGGGTAAATTGCTCGGTGGTGGGAATTACATAAATGGAAATTTTTTGCAGCTGCCCAAGAGATTTATGAAAATTTATTGCCGTTCAAGGTCCATCGTTGGGTAAAATATGCAAAAACATGCCCACATTATGCCCAAATCTTGACTTAAAAGAAAAACTTTTTTAATAAATTTCCCCCAGAGGCTATTTTGTAGCTTACAAATTTTCAGAGGAAAATAGATTCATAAAATAAAAAACGCAGTATACCCAAAAACCGCCTCTTTAATAATTTACGAAATTATAAAGCCTCCTTGGTGTGGCCCAGTCGTAAAATATAACATTTATCAATCATAATTAAATCCGAAATTCTTTATATCCTTTGATAACAATGTAATTCTTTTATAATATAATCTAATAGAATTAATTAATTGGACATGTTTAGTGGAGACAGCCAAAGAGACACACTTAAGTACCCCTCGAACTATGTAATCTGCACCAAATCAAGGGATGGTTCAATTCCAATAGCAAACGGGATTTAACTATTCTCTATTAAATTGAGTTTAATTTATGAACATCCTTATCCATTTTCTATTAAAAGCTTTCATTTCATGTTTCCACAGGATCCATATATTTGCATATAATTTTATTGGATTTTCAATAAAAATCAACAATATCCTTTCAAAAACGTGTCGACCATCTGGCGCTTGGCTAATGAACAAATCCTGCTTTTGTTTTATATAGCTCCTCTGTAAAGAAGATTATTTTATTCAGTTTTTCGTTGCCACTGAATGGAAACATTGGGGAGTTTGGGCCCCATTGAAAAGAGAAGTGTATTAAATGAAATTTCCCAGGCCTTATTTCGCCTGAATGTAGATATCTTAACCGAGTTGGTCGGTTTACATTCGGCATATTTGTTTTTTATCTCAATAGTTGTATTTTTTGGGAATGGAAATGAGAAGGATTTGTATAATTTAAAGGTAAATTTTAATTTCGTATATAAATGATGGCATTCCCGTCCATACTTGTAGGTTGAAGAGATTAATGGATGATTGCATTGAATTGTTATACTGCAGTTGTGTTAAATATATTTTGCAATTATCTGATAAATGCCAGAATATTTAATATTTTCTGAAAATAAAGTCAAATGAGCACGGTTTGCTTTGTAACACAGTGTCCTCTCGTTGCAATTCAATTAATGTAAGAATTTAAATGAGTTCTTAGCAAATGAGGAAGCATACACTTTTGAAAAATTATTTTTAGTTTAGAAAATTAAATAAAAATTATGAGTTCATTTGCCTATGAATTTACAGATTCGTGGGTTTGTTTATAAATTTGGTTTTTTCAAATTTATGGGCGTTTTCCGTTATTGGTTGTTCAAAAAAAAATTTTTAGATAATATAAAATTTGTGCATATAGTAACTATTTTCCCCAAAAACATAAAGAAACCGAAATATTCCCCAAAAACCTTTTTCTATACTATCAAAAGTAACAATAACTTGCTAAAACTTTCTATTTTAGTGGATACAGCAAAATCATGAATTTTTACCGAATATTTTGGGAGCATACCATAATTTGTCATACAAATATTTCGAAATAAATAAGTACATATGTATATTAGTAGTCTTTGGATGTCTTATAAAGGAATAATCCTAAAAGTATTACAGCTTTTGTTGCGTAAGCAAAACATAACTGCATAAAACCTTTTCAGAAAGCTTTGGACTTAATAATAATTATTTATTTATATTCGTTTTACTCTGTTATGTTACTGAATGGGTTATCAAAAATTCTAATCTTTTATTAACGCATATTGCTACAGACCTAGAGAAAATTAAGACTGAAAAAGAGCTAAGCAAACATTTTAACATCAACAAAGCAGCAGAGGGTAATAAAAGCCTGAAACTGAAAACTGGCTTGATACCATAAAATGGCAAACGAAAGGTATCTTTTTCGATTTTCCACAAGTTTCTTGGCTGAAACTTTCCCCAATTTTCCAGATATCCAACGAATGCCAAAGCGGAGGAGCCTCCAATCTTAATTTGATTGCTCCAGGAGTCTGCAACATAAGGGACTCAGTTCCTTACAAAGTCATGCTCAAGATTACAATTCCCGGTGGAGTTGACTATTCAAAGCAAAATTTTGTAGAATATTTTGAAGGGAAAAAGTTTTTCTCTGAGGACGTTACATTAACAAGGTATGACGAAAAAGTTACGTTCCGTTTTCTTTCCCATTAAACACAGAATGAGAGGGAGGAGCATGAAATTTAATGGCTTGACGACAGGTATAAAATACAGTAAATTATTGAAGAGCTGTACTTTAAGTACTTCACTTTATCTCAGGTTCACTCCTAAATATCTTCTCGAAGTTAATGTGAAATTTTAATCACGTAAGCTTCTAGGAACACAAGACGTGCTTACTGTGACATGTGATGCCTATGAACCTCATCTTAATATCTTACTTGCGCCTTCTACACCCGCACCTGAAGATTATACCAACCACGTTTGCTATTACAATTCGAGTCCTTAGTAGATTTGCTTACAGCAAAAGCCGTTAAAGTGAATGCGAGCAGTAATCTGCCAAATTCCGCGCAGGATAAAATTTTAGATTTCATAAAATTTTAGGGGGAATAGACATCCGCAGGAAAACACCGCTGGCAAAAGTATATAAATATTGGCGCGAACTTGAATGTTGATAGCATCTTCACTTCCCATCGAAATCTTTAAGAGTGGTACTTTTATGGGCAATTGGATTTTTTTAAGATTATTAAATTTTTCCCATGCGAATTTTCTGCGGTAGAACCTTGTCCAAACTTCTTACGATTTATAAGGATTGGATTGGCTGAAGGTCGTTTATTAACTGCTTAAAATTAAATGTCAATGGAATGCCGCATGAGTAATTTTTAAGAGAGTAGTCCTATTTATGAGGAGCAGACGCTCTAGAACTTTTAAATATTCAAAATGTGTGATAATGCAAAATGTAAAAATATATTACTGAACTTTGAAAGCGAAATTAAGAGTACTTTTGAAGTTATAGCTAGCATCCTATGTGTAAATAAGTGCTAAAATTTGGATTTTTTTTTAAAGTTTAAAATGAAAACATAATCTGAAAAATGATACATAGATTATCTTAATATTTGTGCCCGAGCATGATCTGATTCTGGTGATTCTAATCCTTAGTCGATTTTTAAGAATTGCGAATATCTAAAAAACGAATTTTATTTATTCTAACTAGGAGCAACGACTCAGACAACTAAATTATCCGTATAACATCTACAGTTTATTGAATTTTATTAAAAATAGTTAACCCGCGTAGTTATTCCAATGACGCGTTTAAATACCAATAACACCATTGATTTTCTTCTTCAAGTTTTTAAGTAGGAAGGGAGTACAAATATGTACACATTACGAACTCCTTTATAGTTTCCGTATTTCTTAATTATTCAAATAGTTTAATATTTTTTATGTCTATCATTAAAACTTGTTTTGTTCAGGTAGCTACTTGTTGATTACTATCCGAGAAAATAATATCTGAAGACATAAACTGTCTTTCGGAAATCTTTGGAGCGTAGTTCGTAGCTCATTGTGTAAATGATATCCCATCCAGAACAGAAAAAGCAATTACTTAGGGAGGAATGGAATGAGGCTATACGTTAGGTTAGGAGTATTTTGAAGAAGAATCCACTTTTATGACTCAATAGGAAATGAAGCAATAAAAGGCACACTCAAACGGAAAAAACTACAATTTGGGGAAGTAACGAAAGCTCATAGGTACTTCTGTTTTCTCTTCCAAAATGCTTCCCAGGTGTAAAATGGTTCTTAAATGCGACCCACCTGGTCGTTAATGCTTTCTTTCATTTCATTGATTCTCCCATGATATGAAGCTATTATAAATGTGAAAATGTGTTAAGATATATGTAATTTTATTACATTTCAGAAGGCATGCTTTCAATAAAAGCATTGGGAAACTATAAAAATTCCTTCCGATTTTGATAATACTGAAAATTTACTATCAAAATGTTTTGCTACACTTTCAATTGCTGATTAAATTCTCAGATATCAACATAATCCTACAATATCTCTCAAAAAACTTATAAAATTATTTTTGGGGCTATTTTGACTGAGCTATAATGTGTATGTGGCACCTTCTAAAAATACTCCGACAGCGTCAAATACCTCGGAGTGACGCTGGATAAAAAACTGAACTGGAAACTGCATCTGAACTGTAAAATTCAAAAAGCAATAGCGACTTTTTGGCAGTGCAGAAGAGCGTTCGGTACTACATGGGGCCTTAGCCCAAGGATACTTCACTGGATCTACACCGCAGTTATCAGACCCTGCATCTGCTACGGCGCTGTAGTCTGGTGGCCCACAATAAGGTCAGGCCCATCTCTGAAAACCCTTAATAAGGTTCAAAGAATGGCCTGCCTTACTATTACGGGAGCGATGAGAACTACACCAACGGCAGCCATTGAGATGGCCCTGTCTCTCACTCCGCTTGACATCATCGTGGAAAAAGAAGCGATGAAAACCGCCCTCCGCCTGCATGTAAATAACCTTTGGCTAACGAAACACCTGCAGGTGGGGCACCTAAAGATCTGGGAAAAGCTTAACAAAATCGACAGTAATGTCCTGATGATCCCAGACAAAACCACTTCTCAAATATGCCCTTGCAGAAGGTATAAAATTACTTTCCCATCAAGAGAGGCATGGCGAGAAAACTTCTCAACATACATATCGTCAGAGAACAACTCCGTATGGTTTACAGACGGCTCCCTGGCAAACGGCCTAAGCGGAGTCGGAGTGTATGGACTTACGGAGGACCTGCGAATATCGATATCCACAGGTAGATACACGACGATATTCCAGGCTGAGATTCTAGGCATCAGTACATGTGCCAACGTCATACAAGAAAGGGACATTCGGGAGAAGAGCATATACATCTTCTCAGACAGCCAAGCAGCCCTCAAAGCTCTTGACTCGAATGTTACATCCTCGAAAATTGTCGGTGAATGCAAAAATTCACTAAACAAGATTGCCGCGACCAACAGCGTCGCGATCATATGGGTCCCTGGCCACAGCAACGTCAGTGGCAACGACATAGCTGACTTCCTGGCCAAAGAAGGATCAAGCAAACCCATGATAGGCCCAGAGCCATACGTGGGACTAGCATCCTCTTTTACAAACCTCATTTTTGAGAGTTGGGCTCTAAACGAGCAAAATAAAAGATGGATCGCCAGACAAGACTGCAAACAGTCAAAGATTCTCCTCAACAAAGTTGACCGAGAACTGAGCAAATGGCTGATGCAGTGCAGTAGGGGCGTTGTCAGCCTAGCGCTCAGTGTCATTACTGGACACTGCAGGCTGAACAAACACCTTCACAACATGCACATTAGTCAAACGCCATTGTGCAGATGCGAACGCGAGGAGACAATCGCCCACGTTCTCTGCGATTGTCCTCTCTACTTCAAAGCAAGGGCCGAGATATTCGGCGCTCAAATAGTAGCCAAAAGTGAGCTACAAACGCTGAAGCTGCCCACAATCCTGAGCTTCGTTCGACGAACTAAACGTCTTACGGCTCACGAAGGGCAACTAGATCAAAACTGATGACAGACCTTCAACTGAGGTACGTACAATGGGCCACATGGCCTAAGTATAGGGTAATCACGCCCGCCTCATGAAATCTACATCTACATCTACATCTACCTTCTAAAAAACGAAGAAGGGATGATTTTAGGTGAGGGTCTAGAACTAAAATTTGCTCAGGACACCCAAACGAATCGATTAGTATAGTGTTTTCTATTTAGAATCCCAACATTCTGTATACATATGTATAGGTATGTATGTGTAATTTCACATATTTTAAAAATCTTGCAGAAAATAGAAATAAAATGATTGTGGGATGTCACAACATCTCCAAACTAACCAAAAAATTATTTTAATACGTGGCACGTCGGAAGACAACATCAACCCCCACTTTCCATTTAAAAAGAAATTACTGGAGACGAAACCTACATCAAGAACCCTTTCATCACTTCTTCAACTTAAACTACACCCTTATCAATTTAAAGTCTCCTGTGAGTTACCTTCACAAAGGTGTAGGCAAATTTGTAGAAAGTGTCGTTGTTTTATTTTTCTTAACTTGTCTCGGCAATTTATTTAAAAACAAGAGCTTAACGCTTCACCTAATCTTATCCCGAATAATCCTTATCAGGAAAAATCTCAACGAAAATGTTCAAGGTTAAACGTCTTAATGTTAACATCCCTATATAAGTATTTTTGTGGTTTTCAACAAATGGAGGTCTTTTGAGTAAGTCTATTACATTTTAATGAAATTCTCCCGCTTATACATAAATTATATTTGCAGTTTTAACCATGCAATTTTAGAAAACTCAAAAACCAAATTTCATTATGAAAGAGAGACCATGTCGAATATGATGGAATCAAATTAAATTCCGCGTACAGCGTCTGCCGTATGGTTTCGAATAACGTAAACGACCCTTGGCATCTAATTATATTGAATCTCGCTAGCAATTTAGGGCACGGTGCAAATATTTTGACTTAATTAAACGAAATGAAGCCAGTTTTCAGTTTATTTGATGCGAGGGCGAGCAAATTTGTTGAAGTGCTTCGAAATTAAATTTTCGTTGCGTAAAAGGGTTCTTATTCAAAAGAATACTTTAAGTTTTTTACGAACTTTCATTTAATTTCACCTGTGTTCCATTGGTCCATCGTTAACGACATCTTGACGATTTTTTATTGCTCCACAGATCAAAGTAAAGAGAAAAAATTAATATTCCTTATACTTTTAAGGATATTGAGACATCATCTCTGCTACGTGCTATGAAAAATTCTCAACAGGAAATTGAATTTTAAGTTGAAGCTTTATGAGCTTGAAGTTTCGCCGGCAAAAGGAAATCGGATTGCATCTCGAAGGAGGACATTTGATTTTTGCGTAGATTTACCTCTGGAATAAGGTCAGTTGAGCTTGAGATACACTCGCCTACAAATTTAATTTCCGCAAGTGACTTCCGTTGAATAAAATTGCAGCTTTGGGGGCTTTTAAGTTAATTAAATTTTCTATCAGGTTTATCTGATGAAGTTCTAATTATCATGAGCCCGTATTGTAAGTCATAAAGTCGGGTCGAAGGAGTCAGCAGAGATGCGTGCGTAGGCGCTTAAATGTCCTTTTCATAAAGCAGGCTAAATAAATTAAGGAAATCGTTTTATGGTATCACTTTTGTTGCATGGAGAGTCCTTCGAATTAAAATTTAATTGCCACAAAATCACAAGGTACTAAGGGAAAGAGAAGTGTCAAAGGGTTAAACTAAGTTTGTAAATGACCTCAGCAATCTTACTAAACGGTTATTTATAAATTAAGAAATTAAAAAAATTCAAATTAGAAAGAAATGGCAGTTTTTTCAATAAAAACTCAACCTTTAACCATTTTTTTTTGGTGTTTAGAGGGTTGCTAGATATTCTTGAACATTTCGCTCCTACCTCTAAGGGAGATAATAAGTATTTATTAAACGATTTGAGTATAAACAATAACGACATTATAACAACTTCTAGTCGAAATATATGTTCAAACAGCATTGTCTCGGCTAAGAAATGTTTTGTTTCCAAATTTAATAGATTGGCAAAAAACTACTTATTTTGAAATCGCTTGTATTCATATCTCCAACCGTGCGTGAATTCGTCGGAAAACCCCCACCAATTCGGAACTGAAGGCAACAATTTTTGGACTAGTAGAGTTTTCAAGTATTTAAGATTAAAGATCGATCCGAAACACTTTTTTACAAAAATGTCTGGGTTGTTTAGGATGGAAGGGCTAACAGGGAATACTACAAAAATACATTAATAGCTCGTTAGTAGAATATTTATTGTACGCGTTTACAGCACACATGGCAGTTATGTTAGAAACCTAAGTAAACCTATTAGCTGCAACATAAAGACGAAAAAATATATATTAACACTGTTAAGGCAAAATTTGTTTGTTTAGACATTTAGGCACTTTCGGAATCATTTAAACAGAGTTTAAAAGTTTCTATGTATTTTTCTTCATCGTATTCTCGTGTGCGGCACGTAGACGACGTCGAAGCTCATTGGGGAACTTTTCATAGCACTTTTTGCAGACAGGCTTTTCATCATATTCGTAAAATTTTGATTTTTGATTCATTTTCATGTCGCAAATAGAACAAGCAAAGTGATGTACGCACCATGCCTTATTGAGGGCCGTAAACACTAAAATTTGGGAAGTGCAATTAGGTGTTTAGATTACATATATAAAATAAAAAATTTACCATCCCCAGCTATGACTTGATTGCATACAAAGCACAAATTACCAAAGAGTTGATGGTAATGAATCTCACAATAAGCTAGACCTCGTTTTTCGTAGTGACGATGACCCAAAAATGGTTTCTCGCATTTAGCGCAAACAAAGTGCTGGAGAATATAAATTTATTTTTGGGGTCTTTATTTTACGCAATATGAATATATGTAATTTTATATAAATAACCTCGACATGCCAATGTTTCCCAAGCGCTGTTACAACTCTTTCCTCAATTGGGCGACGGCACGCTCCGCAAATGGGTATACCCATTTTATCATGGCATCGAAGACAATACAATTCGTTCTGGAAATAATATTAAGATTAAATATTTCCAATTCAGAAAAAAAAACAAATATTTTAGATATACGTAAATCCTTACCATATCATTGGCAGCAAATCCTGGTCTACTCTTCACTTCTCGAGCAGTTGAATCAAGTTCAACGCCACAAGAGGTGCAATTAAAGTGGTATCCATGGTAGACCTCCCCTCTGAATCTCAAGGGTTGCTCATCAATTATACCACTAAAATTAAAGTACTATCATTAATACTCTTATGTTTATGAACATTAAGATTCTTACTGGCACTTGTTGCACACATATTTACCGAGACCAACAGCCTTGACTTTCGCATTGCACTCGTGGCAGAGTGCTCGATTCTGGTAAAATGAATAAAATGAACGAAATCTTTAAGTGTACTAGATTTAAATATACTTGATTACGAATGAAGCCACAATCAGCGAGTTCTTTGGCACACATTTGGCAGCGGAAACAATGCGGGTGCCAGTTAGCTGCCATGGCTTTAATAACCCGACCGATTACAAACTCGCCGCATTTGTTGCAACAGGGAGCAAACAAAACGTGAAAGTCGCGCTCGCAATACTTCCTCCCTTCGAATTCGTAAAAGATGCCATCCTGAAAGGGTCTAAAGCACTGTGCACAACTGGATAGAATAATAATAATAATAATAATATATTATTTATTTATGGCATGTTTGAAGAACTTACACAAAACATTGAGTGTGCCAAAGCTCTCCGTTCGAGTTGACGATTTTTTCGTGAGGTTCGAAACCTTCTGCACACCGAGCGCAGAACATATTCCCTAAGGACATCGTTGGAGATTCAACTCTACAATGAGCACAGCATAATGAGAAATTAAAGATTCGAAATTGAGTTCTTCAACGTATGTTAACAGTCCTTAACCGATTTAGAAGCAGACGATTTGTATTATGATAAGACTGCTGCGATATGCAATTCCATCATGGATTGCGACGTAAGAATGTTGAGCGAAAGCGTAATGGCTTAATCTACTTTACTGATGATAAAATAAAACGGACAATTACGAGCAGACCTGGCGCCTTTAAGGTCCCGAACCATTATATGTATTAGCAAAAAATTTAGTATGGAGTTACTTTATAACAATTTACTTTATAATTATTTATTAAACAACCCTATTTATTTGAAAAAAACTGAAGAAAGAACCCTACACTAAGCATGGGCCGACATGCTCTTAACCACTTTTTTTTTTTTTTCGATCCGATATCTTTTTCTCGAAATATTTACCTGTTCTGGGACTGCGGCGTTCTTATTCGTTTATTGAGCAAATCCCACAAGTAATCATTCGGATTTCATTCAGAGGATTGCGTGGATGTTTTTAAAGTGTGGGAAGTGTTATACAAAATTCATTGGTGAGCAATGTGTTTGGGATCATTATATTATTGGATATAAAAAGTACTATAAATACGCAAGTTTTTCAGCTTTTCTTTAATATTAATATAAAATACCTTATCGGATGCCACCGTACGCCCCCATACCGTGACCCTAGCATCATGGTTCCCCCCGCAAACATTAAATTCGCTTTATTTAGTTAAGTATTTGACTTTCGTCATACAGGCTTGAAAAAAACTTTTGATAGAAGGTCAACAGCAATTTTAGTAATAAAAATAAACAATTCTTGTCATCGTGGTCGAATATTCTAAATTAGTGCAATGTATTAAAAGTAAAGCCATTTCCATCAGATAATTGAACTATATTGAAGACAACAATAACCAGATCTCGATTTTTGATATATGTATTTTTAAAGGTGTGCCCTGTTTGAAGGTTGAATATTCCATATTTGTAAATTTGGTTTGATAGAGGGGCTTGTAAAACAGTCAGGATAAAGAAGAGTTGAGTAACTCGTTGAGATTATCCAGCCTTAGATATTCTTCCTTTACTTTTTCTTCCATTTATACCTTTAAGAGCGACCTATAGAATTGAATCCGTCGTTTCACACGAAGTATTTTAGCTTTATTTAATTATTTATTTAGTATTTATTTAAATTATATTCCAAGTATTTTAGTCTTCTAACTTTAAGGGTGTTTAGCAGTTAATCGTACTATTCATGCGGTACAAAGCGTCAAATATTTAAAGTTTCTGATTTTTAATTGGTAAGTAGCTACTAACAATTTTAGTGTCTCATTGAATAACTAGGCATTAAGTACTGAGAAAAATTTTTTTTTTTTGGGACCTGCCTTAACACTGACAATGCGAAATAATTTAGTCAGAACGCTTTCTTTGGAGCAGAATACAACGAAGGAATTGTTCATTTGCCGACCATCTGGCTCCAGAATCAAGTCGTTATCAAAAGAAAACACAGGGCATTTCGAAAACCGAGAGACAACTAGGCGGATGAAATCATCTCCATATAAAGCCAAAGTAGTTCACAGCCACAGCCCACGTAGAATTATTAATTTAGCTAGATTAGCATTAGAATGGATTTGCGAAATTAGTAGGGAACATGAATGTTAGTAAACGAATCGAGCGCTTACCCAACTACGGGCGGCATTCTATTCTATTTTGGGAAAATACTTTTCGCCCAAAATTTTTCCTCTTTTGGGGAAAATCCAGTCTCACCCTAAGCGGGACGAAAAGAATTTAAAATTGTCCTTGTTACCTTGCAGGAAAGTGTCTTTAAGTACACCAGAAATTGTCGGTTAAGTTGCCTCACCTTTTGATTACTAATAGTATGCCTTGGTCCAAGTGTAAACCGAGCTAAAAACAAAAATTAGCCACTCGCACACAACCCAACCCACTTTCTGAAACTTGACAGTTAACCGTGACAGTTGGCAATTGTTTACCTATCTATTGTGAATAATTTTCGTTGCTTTGCCGAGTACACCGAAAAATCGAATCGGTAGAATTCGGATTTATTGTGGAGGGAAAATTCAAAAATTAGACAACCTTAGATTCATTAATTCCAAATTTAGACTTTAATTCAATTTATTGTTAAAAAAAATTACAAAACATTTGTGTATTATTTTAGGTTTTGTATTTGTCTCATTTAAAATTTGTAAATGGGATGAAATGCGTTTACAAAGAACGGTGCAGAGTGTACAATATACACACCTTTCCTTTATAACAGCAGATTTATTTAAATTGCAACCATATTTGGAATGCAAGATGATTCAGAACAAAGCTAAAAATTACAAAAATAATCGCATTTCTCGCACAGAACATTTAATTTCTTCCTATTGTACTTCCAAATTAAACCCGACTTTTAAACGTTTTTTCTATAGTTGTAATAATAGCAAACAAAATAGACTTACATTTTTCGTAAACGTTTATGGCGATGATCCTGAAAGAGAGAAATTAAATAAAAGTTAGTGCCATGTAAGTACAATAAAATTAAAAAATATTCCAAATAAGGTAAAACAAATTTAAAAAGTGTTAAAATCAAAATATGTATTCAATTTGGACCGCATAAAAGTAATTTTTTGTTTAGATAATATCGAAGACAAGAAACATAATAAAATGTTCGAATTAATATTAGTACTTACACATTAGTACAACACAAAAAAATTTGGCTTTCATAAATTCAATGAAAATCACAAGGGGAACGAAATAAAACTACCTCAATTTTATGGAAAAGGACTACCTCAGAATCTTCCGGGATTTAAGCCTAACCGTCCTTCGCTGGGTTTTCACTTAATTGTCCCAAAAACTGTCCACTGCAAACTTACAGACCGATAATAAAAGAACATCGAATTACAAATTTTCACTTTTTAAGAAAACCGCAATTTTAGTTTTTTGGCGGACAACCCAAAAAAACATTTTTTCATCGAATCGAAAAAAACGTTAGTTGCAAATAAAAACGTCGATTTTAATCAAGTTAGATCTCACTTCCACCTGTTCAACAAAAGGATTCTATTAAGAAACTAATAAGGAACATTCTGAAGACAATTTAGCGATTTTAATAAGAAACTTTAATTTGAATTACCGACAAAACTGCATTACCACCATCACTCTGCAAAAACTCTTTCGTTCGTTTCGACATGATCAAAAATGATACTAACCCTTCGGAGAGCGGGGAGGGTTAAATTAATGGGTTAATTTGAAACGCCGATACCTCAACGCAGAGGATTTTAATTTGAGTAGAAAAGAAACCTAAGGGTTTTCAGGAAAAATATAACAAAATTGGGCCAGTGCAAATAACTAAGAAACCCGTCAACGAAAGTGAACCCTTCAGGAATTTAAGGAAAATTATTATAAACAAAATACCTCCGCAGCAAAAATTGTAAACGGCGGCATCCTAAACAGGCAGATAATGTAAAAATTAGCTAAAAATAACCAAAAGATAGGTTGAAGTTCTAGTTTCAAGGCCAGTAGAAGACATAACTGGTGTTTAGAGGACGAGGAAACCACAGTTTATGACTGTCTGGCTGTAGATCAGACGAGAAGAACAACTTTCAGTAAAAAGTGCTTGAGCTCGGCTCAGTGAAGTCTTGGCCCAATCGTCTGGCCGAAATGCCCACCATATGGATCACCCCCTTATCACAACAAATAATAAAAATAAAAGTAAATGTAGTTCAATAATAAATATTGGCCAATTTTCTGCAGTCGACTTGTGCCAAAATACAATTATGTGATTCTTAAAGCGAGCAAGTCTATTTTTTCGGTGCAAAAGCCATTTGTTCGCGATCGCTCTCTTTTAGGATTCCAGCAGGCAAGTAGTCTCGCAGGACGACAGCGTGTTCCTTCAGCATGCGGATTCTTTCCTCTTCGATCAGCTCTTGTCTGAAAATTATTAAATTGGTGGTTATAAGCAGGTGAAGGTTACGATTCATCAAATTCAAAAAGATATTGTCCTTTAAGGAGACGATTTTCGAAATAACGTTCAGACTAACTTACTAACCTCCTCTTTTCCTTTTGAAGCTCCTCTTCCCTTTCCTTAACCATAGTCGAAAATTCCAGCGCTCTTCGGTGCTTCCTTTCCTCGAAATTCTGCTGAAGCGCCCTTCGATGCTCTAAAAGTTTTCTGCGCCTCTTTTCGTCAGACAATTGTTCCAGTTTATCCTTTTCAGCCATGATGCGCATTTGCTCCTCCCTATATTTCCTGTCTTCTTCTTGTTCTTCCTGCTTTCGTCTATTTATTTCCTCGTTTTCCTCTTGCCACCTTATACGAGCCGCTATCTTCTCACGAACTTTCTTTTCCATATTTTCCTGTAATTTGCGATATTCCATGGCATTCATCTCCTCAATTTGAAGATCTAGACACAGATCCATCTTCTTACGCTTTTCCTCCTTTAAGTGATAATAAAAATTAGTTTGAAACAGGATGGCTTCTTGTCGGCTCCCTATCATTTCTCATATACTTCAGGGGCGCCGTAACTTTAAATTAATTGTTTAAAATAAAGTTAAATTACAATTCGAAGCCGCACCAATTTTGATTTCAATGCAACTTGGTACTTAATTCAAATACTTAAAACGCAACTGTCATTAACTGACTTACCTCTTTTGCAAATATGATCTGGCCGATCGCGGCGCTAATTTCTTCTTTTCTTTTCATTTGTCTTTGCTTTTCTCTCTTAATCTCTGCGGCGTCGTCAGTCTTTTGTTGCATGATTTTTGCAATTTGGATTTTTTCCTCCTCTTCCTCGCGACGTTTCTTTTCTTTCAGCTCCTCTTGCAACCGCATAAACTGGTCCATATCCTTCTGGACTGCGATCTTCTTCGATATTTTCTCCCGCCTCTCTTCTAGGCTTTCCTCATTAATGTTTCGCATGATTTCGTTAATGATTTCTTTCTCCTTGAGGAGGTC
The DNA here is from genome assembly GCA_933228815.1 of Machimus atricapillus. Classification (NCBI taxonomy): domain Eukaryota; kingdom Metazoa; phylum Arthropoda; class Insecta; order Diptera; family Asilidae; genus Machimus; species Machimus atricapillus. Next base: position 26,850,866 of record OW121788.1, on the reverse strand, counting down.
TTCATAACGCTTCGCCTTCTTTTGCTCGGAGAAAGCCATTTGTTCGAGGAGACCCTCTTTGCACTGCATTTTCTTTTTATGCTCCTTTTCCGCCCGCATCTGCTCAATTTCACTATATTCGCGCAAAGCCAACTTCATGAGGTCATTTTCCCTTCGTATTTGAATTTTCTCTGCCTTTCGAAGCGCCTCCCGCTCGACTAGTTGAGCTGCAAGGGTCTTCGAAACGTAGGCAGACTTCAGCTTCTTTTCCAGCTCCCGCAATTCCCAGTTATTTTCGTGCAATTGTTGCCGCATTTTTTGCTCCACCAGCTTCTTTCTCTGCATTTCTTCAAGTTCCACAACAAACCGCTCGGAGACATCCTCCTGGGTTCGCAAGCCCTCCTTTATCTTGCGTTTTTCAACGATAGTGCCCAAGATTTTTTCGCGATGTTCTTGATGATTAACAAGATCTTGGAATTTCGATTTTATTTTAGGCGGAATTAGTTTCGCATTATTGAAATAATCAGCTCCTATCTTCCCACGATATGGATCCATTGGTTGATCAGAAAATTCTTGGCTAATTAACAAATAAATAAATATAAAACTTCGTCTATGCACCTCGTTCTATCGGTAGCAAGTTTCAAATGTTTTTCAAATTAAATTCGCAACAGCTGTCACTTGACACTCACACGCTTCTAGTTGCAAATATGAAAACGAGAGGTCTCCGGTGCCGGCAAAGGAACTGAACCGCTTTATACAGTTTTTTCGCTGCGGTCGCATCGCAGGTCAGTAAATACCATTTACTTCTTATTTAAAAGTGAAGAAAGCAACTGAAAAACGAAAACAGTTCTCAACCCACTTTTTACCATACTAAAACGACATGCCGTTTCCGTTTTCAACACCAAACACAAATCTTGAACAAGAAAAATAACTCCAAGGCACAGGAAACCGACGGCAGTTTTTTATTTTAGCTATTGTGAATGATTTTCGTTGGCTTGGCTTATCACACCGAGAAGTTGAATCGGTAAAATTCGGTTTTGTTGTGGCGGGACAATTAAAAAATTAGACAACTTTAATTTAATCTACGTTTAAGAAAATTGCAATACATGTTAGCATTAGTACGCGATAATTTCAAAGAACTCTATTATTTAGAACTTTTATGTTTATGGTTCTAAATAATTACGCATTTTATTTATCTAATTCTAAGATTTTTCGGCGTTATTTTAAGTTTTGTAATTATGCAGTTGCATGGTTTGGTTCTATTGTTATGTAGTTACATGATTTGGGGTGGTTTTTCCGTCCGTGCAGACATACATATATGATTAGAAAAATGTTATATGAAAGCACTTTGTTTGCATATTCTAAGAGCAGTTTTCTTTAACTATTACAATTCGCTAAGTTTTTGGATATATTGTCTAGTTAAAAATTTCGTAGTGCAAGACTCTTTCTACAAGTGTCGGGAACGCACTTAGCCGCTTTTTCTTCTTAAAACTTTTATGTCATTAATAATTATTGTCGTAACTTTATCCGTTGTTTAAATTTAATAAACATTCTACCCTGTAGATTATAACCAATTATTCCATTACTTTGAAGCCATAGTGTAGTTTTTGTACAAATTAAACTTTGTACAACAGATCATAAAAGGTTTTTGTCTTGGCTAATTATTTATGAGCAGCAAAATAACACTTTGGCCCGTTATGCGGCGTAAAACGTAATCCGCTTCTCCACATTTTACTTTGAAAAATTTCCATGACGAAATATTTCGTTATACCCAATCAATATTAATTATTGTGGACTAGTAAATTTCTGATTTTTCGACTTTTAGATTCACTTTAACATGCCTTTCCATGGCCAATTTTATATACCATTTTAAGGGATATCATTTAAGACTTTTAGGAAGCAGCCAGAAGGAAAAGATCGGTTTCAAATGTGGTCAGGGTAAGCTAATTTGATCAATATTAATTATGCATTAATACGGTTATTACCTCAACCGAGATTGGAAATGCAAACAATGGAATCAGAGTCTGCAGTTTCTTCCGTGCCGTTCTTGTGGGCACGAAAACTCCCATATTTCTTAAGCAGATTCCATCCATCTAATCTCTTTAGATAAGAATTTATGCAATCGATGCAATTTTCTACGAAACCAATTAAGGTCTGGCTCAGAAATTTTCTGACAATAGTAGCAGTGGAGCTGACAATTTTTTCTAAAAGCATAGCTAGCAAAAAATTAAGAACAGTCAAGTATTTATCTGTAAATAAATTTCTTTTAATCAAAATACAAAACAATTTCCAACAGAAGCTCTGGCTGACATAGTTAATAAAGTTTAATATTTTAAATGCTTTTTGTCTTATTTTCGTTTTTATTAGGATATAATTGATAAAATGAAAGCCATATTTTGGTATTTTTTTATTAATTTACCGCTTGACTTACAGTTTCATATTAAACAAATACAATTGCAAACTTAGATAGATGCATATGTTTTCTTAATGTTGTGACAAAAGCATTAGATCAGAGAGTGTTCAGAATTGCAGTTTAGCTTTTTTGGTCGATAATACCTTTAAACATACAACGCGAAGCCTAAAAAATATTAAAATAAATAAATAAGCAAATATTGAAAAATATAAGTCATTAAAACCTGCACAATAAAGGGACCCAAAATTGCAAAAAATACTGAAACACTAGTAGTGAACTTCATTTTAAAAGTATTCAAAATGGACTATATAGGGAGGCGTCGTCACACTACTCTTTATATAGTAAACATTTGTAAGTTTAAATTTTAATATGCGAAACAGCAACGAATCAGTAATCATACTCATTAGATGTAGTAAATTTGTTACGCTAGAATCGATAGAAATTTCAAATAGTTTTCTTGTGTTTAAAGAAATAAAAAAAAATATATAGATTTATAATTCTCTTGAAAAAATAAATGTTCAGCTTACTAAATAATTTATTTTACTGTAGAATTAGTGCAAGAACAAATATTGGCAAGTTTTTGTCTGCATTAAACTTGTGCCAGAATACAAATATAGTAGTACTATTTTTAGGACCATTTCAATATTTCGGGAACTTTTAATTTTCTGAAGCATACTTTCTCTAGGTTCGCCAGAGGAGGGAAACCAATTCAGAACTAAATTTAAATCTTAAAGTCTCTTTTTCCATTGTGTTTTCCCCCTCCGTCCAACTTAAAAAAGGCATGACTCGGAGAACTAAAGGTTCAAGAAGAATTTAAGTGGTCCTAAACATATTCTCAGTACTGATTCTTAAAACTAGCAAGATTATTTCTTCGGTCGAAGAGACAAGTGTTCGCGATCGCTCTCTTTCAGGATTCCAGAAGGCAAGTAGTCCCGCAGGACGGCAGCATGTTCCTTCAGCATGCGGATTCTTTCCTCTTCGATCCGCTCTTGTCTGAAAATTATTAAATTTGTGGTTATAAGCAGGTGACGGTTACGATTCATCAAATTCAAAAAGATATTGTCCTTTAAGGAGACGATTTTCGAAATAACGTCCAGAGTAACTTACTAACCTTCTATTTTCTTTCTGAACCTCCTCCTCCCTTTCCTTAACCATAGTCGAAAATTCCAGCGCTCTTCGGTGCTTCCTTTCCTCGAAACTCTGCTGAAGAGCCCTTCGATGCTCTAAAAGTTTTCTGCGCCTCTTTTCGTCAGACAATTGTTCCAGTTTATCTTTTTCAGCCATGACGCGCATTTGCTCTTCCCGATATTTCCTGTCCTCTTCTTGTTCTGCCTGCTTTCGTCTATTTATTTCCTCTTGGTCCTCTTGCCACTTTATACGAGCCGCTATCTTCTCACGAGCTTTCTTCTCCATTTCTTCCTGCCATTTGCGATATTCCGTGGCCGTAATCTCCTCAAATTGAAGATCTAGAAGCAATTCCATCTTCTTACGCTTTTCCTCCTTTGAGTGATAATAAAAATTAGTTTGAAACAGGATGGCTTCTTGCCGGCTCCCTATCATTTCTTATATGTATAATTTTTAATTATTACTACACAATTAAAAATTATTCTTTATAAAATAATGTGGTCGTTATTTTTTGATGAACGAATATTGGATAACAAATAAAATATTTAAAAATTTTCGATTTAATGTGGATTGGATTAACATACAAAAAAATATAGTTTTGGAAAATCCGTGGTTAAACTTTGGAAAGTTAAAGAGTTAGTCATTTGCGTGGGGCCTGGTTTATTTATCGTTAGTAACTTTAAGTATATTTAAAATTGAATTAAGTAAAATTGAAACCCGCACCACTTTTGTTTCGACGCAAGTTGGTAGCTACTTTTTTGAGTTAATAATTTCGAATTGGAATGACCAGTTTGATTTTTAAGCTTCACTTACATTAACTTCCAAAATTAAAGGACTACAACCAGATCGATTCCACTCCGCATTTTCTGTTCAGTTAACATATTAAAAGCATTCCGTTAAAGCGCGGATAATTTTCAAACTTAAACTTTGAAGTGGCATACGTTTTATGTAAAGATGACTTAGAAATTCTTTCGCCGTTTATTTTGAAAGTTTTAGTAGTACTATAATTAGGAGCAAAAATACAACAACGAGAAACTTCTTAGCTTGAGACTAAGCTGTTTTGCTTTGATTTTAATAGTTTTTGAATTAGAGTAGATCAAGACAGAGCCTAAAATCAAAATTAGGACTAGTGCAAACAGAATCGTCTTATTTTATCTTGATTTTTCAATACGTTAACAACTTACATCTTGTGCAACTATCCTCTGGCCAATCGCAGCGCTAATGTCTTCTTTCCTTTTCATTTCTCTTTGCTTTTCCCTCTTAATCTGTGCGGCGTCGTCCATCTTCTGTTGCGTGAATTTTGCAATTTGCCTCTCTGCCTCCTCTGCCCCGCGACGATCTTTTTCTTTCCGCTCCTCTTTCAACCGCATACACTCTTCCATATCCTTCTGGATTGCGATCTTCTTCGACATTTTCTCATGCTTCTCTTCTAGAACTTCCTCGTTAACGTTTCGCATGATTTCGTTAATGAGTTCCTTCTCCTTGAGGAGGTCTTCATAACGCTTCGCCTTCTTTTGCTCGGAAAAAGCCATTTGTTCAAGGAGACCCTCTTTGCACTGCATTTTCTTTTTATGCTCCATTTCCGCCCGCCTCCGCTCATATTCACTATATCCGCTCAAGGCCTTCTCCATGACGAGGTTTTCCCTTCGTGTTTGAGTCTTCTCTGCCTTTCGAAGCGCCTCCCGCTCGACTACTTGAGCTGCCAGGGCCTTCGCAACATAGGCAGACCTCAGTTTCCTTTCCAGCTCCTGCAATTCCGAGTTATTTTCGTGCAATTGTTGCCGCATTTTTTGCTCCACCAGCTTCTTTCTATTAATTTCTTCAAGTTCCACAGCAAGCCGCTCGGAGACATCCTCCTCGGTTCGCAAGCCCTCCTTTTGCTTGCGTTTTTCAACGATAAGGTCGAAGACTTTTTGGCGATCATTTAGCTCAATAATGAGATCTTGGAGTTTCGATTTTACTTGCGGAGGCATTAGCTTCCCACTTGAAAAAAATTTAGATTTTATCCCACTCATTTTTACCAGGAAAGTTCTTAGCTAATTAACAAAAAAAAAAAAAACACGTTAACTTCGCGTATGGTGTACGCCTTGTTTGATCGATGAATTTCAATTGTTTTTTAAATTAAATTCGCAACAGCTGCTATCTAGTATTCAAAGCTTTTGACAATATGAAAACGAGAGGTCTCTGGTGTCGTCAAGTACCATTTATGGATTTGTTCGGCTGTCAAGTGTCAAAGTCAACACGTGTAGAGTGGTCGCATCGCTTGCATCGCAGATCAATAAGTTTAGCGGCAGTTCGTAAATACCGTTTATATCTTGTTTAAAATGGCTGAAATGAAGAACAAAAAGGTGAAGAAAGCTGCTCAAAAAACAAAACCGGGCTCAACGGCTGTAATATCTGGACAAGTAAGTTAACAACAAGTCCACTTTTTACCCCACTAAAACACAATGTTTTCAGCTCCAAAAACAAATCTTTAACAAAAAAAAGACGTCCAAAGTACAGAAACCCGAACGTGGTATAGTATTTATATCCAACCTCCCGCACGGATTCTACGAGAAGCAAATAAAGGGCTACTTTAAGCAATTTGGAAAAATAACCCAACTGCGGCTAGTGCGCTCCAAACGGACTGGCGGCAGCAAAGGATTTGCCTACGTTGAATTTGAAGTTCCAGATGTAGCTAAAATCGCAGCTGAAACGATGAATAACATTCAGATGTTCCAGAAAGTTGTTAAGGCTGCTTACATTCCGCCAGAAGAACAGAAGTACGACTACTTTAGGACTTCGCTTATGTTGGTTAAGAACAAGACTGGAAAGATTCGTGCTGTTTCTAAAAAAACGCGAAAAATCGCCAGATTAATGAAACTTTATAACAACTGGGATGAGGAAAATCTCAAGAAGCGTTCAAAACTAACCGCTAAAAAACTTGAAAAACTGAACAATAAGTTCCCTAATGTGGGTATAAATTTTTCCGATTTAATGCTTGCCCCTCCGGGGCTTAAGATTTCTAAAACGCTTGATGCAAACCAGTCGAAGAGTAGCCAAGAGGAGGACACGATGGATAGTAGTTTGGAACATAACGAGATTGAGCATTCGGAGGATGAAGGACGTAAGCCCCAGACTAGGAAATTGCTAGGCAAAAAGAAGCGTAAAGGCGATTCCTCAGACGAACATGGAATACAGGAAAATAAGAAGAAAACAAAAGATTCAAAACTAAATGTTTCGCTACGTTTAGAAGATATTTTAGGCACCACACTAAATGACGACTCATCAGATGAAGACTTCATTCCTTTTTCAGGATCGGACGATGATGATGAGGAGCTCGAAGAGGAGCTAAGCGGAGCAGAGTTTGAAACTGATGCAAGTAGTGAATCAGATTCCGATAAAGGAGCAAGTAAGAAAATCAAGAAGCTTGCAAAAGCTTCTAAAATTTCAAAGCCAGATGAATTTGAGCAGCTTCTTAAAAAGAAATCCGATAAGAAAGCCATCCAGAAGCCCAAAAAGAAGGTTAAGAAAAGCGCAGATAAAGAGAAATTAAAAGCTGCTGCGGCAAAAGAAATTTTTAGTAAGCAAAATAAGCAAAATGTTAAGAAAATTCAAAAGAAAGCAAAGTAATTTAGGAAACTATTTTTTTAAGATTCTTGTTTATGTATGTTAATAAAGAAATATATGTCCGAACTAGTTTGAATTTTAATTCCTTTTTTATTTAATCCAATATGCTCTGACCATATTTTCAGGATGATTTACATGAACGGTTTCAGAAAACACGTTAACCATTGCAGGAAAAATATAATAAACTTTGTTTATTTTTTTTTCCTTACATATATCCGTTTCTATTATAATAAAGTTACAAAAATAGGTTTTAACTTGGGGATTTTTGGGGACTTGAAAATAAAACCCAATACAATTTTTGGGTAATTTCCAACTGAGTTTTAGACTATCCACTTACAGCTAAAGGGTTGGATTTTCTTTTTTTTTTTTTGTTTTTCTCCTACTGTGTTTCTAAAATACCATAAAACTTACAAAATGTATACTAGATACTTCAACAATATTTTATTAATCGCTGATTAATAAAAAAGAAAAATATTATATTTTTATTAATCGTTTCCAATTCTAGTGAAGGAGTTTTAAAAAAAACTCCATGGGGGAATTATGTTAAATTTAATAATATGATTTTTATAGTTATTTTTGCAACCCGCTGATGTATGGGGATGTGATGATCTATATCTTGAAAAAAAATAAGTATATTATGTATATTTTCATTGTTTGTTGTAATCGTACTGCGATTTGATGGCGCTCAACTAAGCATATATAGAATGAAAAAATTGTGAAGTTTTAAATGGTTTGTATGCATTATATACGATATGTAAATATATGCTTAGATGTAACAACTGATTTGATCATATTGTAAAATTACGGATTGTAAATCGATTACGCTGAATTGGCATTTGTTTTATTACTTTTTAAATTAGCATCAGAAATGTAAATTATTCAAAATAAATAAATTATCGTAGAGTAAGATGAGTCTGTTTTCTTATGAAGTCAGCTAGAAATTACCTTAAGCCTAACACTCGCCAAAAAAAGTGTTCTCTACAACCTTTGCATGATTGTAAAATTCTTCTACTAATTTTAAATCAATCAATATAGATTCAAGAATTAAATTTCCGCTTACCCTCTGTTTCGTCTTCTTCTTTCTTTTACTTCTTCTTTCTTCTTATGCACAACCAGGAAACACTTTAAAACTAGCGACACACACATTACTTTTAAGACACTTTCTAAAAACACAAAATTGCGCACTTTCATATTTTATTTTTCATATTTTATTTTCATTTTCACAACCCGTTGCACAGACATCACAAAATCACCTTCACTTTACATTACACCAATGATGATCCTGCAAGAGATAGAGATAAAATAAAAATTAATTAATAAATTCATTCGATTATAAAAACATAAAATAAACATCTGAAAGCTTCGAACAAGTGGAATTTACCTGAAAAACGAATTGTGAAATTTTCCGAAACTCAAAATGGACGACAACTCCTCTACAAGACACCTTACAGTTCACACGAAATGTAATTCACGAATTAACTTCAACTTAAAATTGCCAACCAATGAAGACTTTGATTTTTTCAAGGAAAATGCTGCACTGGCTCCAAAATAAATTGCTAAAACGACTGGTACCTGAGTTTCCCTGAGGCACTTAGAAATTAAAATTGCCAAATCGCGTTCACCGTCCATTGTCCAATCCACCCGCTCCGAAAGCAATTCACGAAAAGAGTGAGAGAGAGAGATTCTGGAATAACGGTAACTTAAGACTGAAAATGTGTAACAAAGGAAAAAAAAACTGCATGAATTTACTGCAGAATTATGAGAAACTTCACGGAGCAAACGAATTTGATTAAAATATTGAAACGAAGACGGAACGCTAGATATTTTCTATATTCCGAATATTTTTCATACAAATTACTTTTCTATGAACTCCACGAACATTTAATGCGTTTTTATTTAATTTAAGCTTAATAAAATCACTTTAATTGCGGCAGAAATAACGCGACTGCGGAGCGCTCACTGCGAAATGTCAAAACGGAAATGGAAACCTCTCACTGGAAGTGGAAGCTGGTGGAATTTGAAATTTGGGTTCCACAGGAACTCTCTCAGTGCGGAAGGAGGAATTTTATGGAAAGTGCTGATGTTTAAAAAACAAAATGGTTGCCAGAATGTTGTTGGTTGAAATTGAAATTGAATTGAATTGACTTCTCTTCAATGAAAATGCTCCACATGTTCAAAAATAAATTTCTCATCGCTAAATTTTTCTCAGTCATAGAAAACATGTTAACCATTGCAGGAAAAATAAAATTAAACTTTATTTATTTATTTTTTTCCGTTTCTAATATAATTAAAGTTACAAAAATAGGTTTTAACTTGGGGATTCTTGGGGACTTGAAAATAAAACCCAATACAATTTTTGGGTAATTTCCAACTGAGTTTTAGACTATCCACTTACAGCTAAAGGGTTGGATTTTTTTTTCGTCTTTCTCCTACTAAGAAAAATATTATATTTTTATTAATCGTTTCCAATTCTAGTGAAGGAGTTTTACAAAGAACTCCATCGGGGAATTATGTTAAATTTAATAATATGATTTTTATAGTTATTTTTGCAACCTGCTTATGTGCGGGGATGTAGCTCAGATGGTAGAGCGCTCGCTTAGCATGTGAGAGGTACCGGGATCGATGCCCGGCATCTCCAGTCACTTTTTCCTCTGCCTGCTATGAGCCCCTAATTCTCTACTATTTTATGCTTTTTAGGGTTCCGAAGCAAAACAAGCATCCCTTGAAGTTTCGCCATTTCCGTCCGTCCGTATGTCACCGTAACTTTATTCAGAGACCATTAGGACTAGACTTTTGTAATTGGTACACATATAGAAAATATTATATCCACTACAAAGTTATTTATTAAGATTTTGGGAAAAAGAATCTCCTCTACATGAAAGGTAGGGATGAAAAAAATGACTTATCCCTTCGATATTTTTGAAAAGGGAATTTTAAATCATTATGAGGTTTCTTCAACCGTTTTTCAAAATTATGCCCAAAAAATAGTGAAGAAAACACAGTACTTAAACAAATAAATAATTTTATCTTATTATCTCACTTCCGTTTGGTCATCCGCAAACACTAATTGCATAATAAAATGGTCAATTCGTTTGAGAACAACAGCGGCTAATCTCTCCGATCCAAAGCTGTTGAAGATTATCCTCTTTTATGCCTCTTAAATGTTCCCAGGGCACACGAGATGCCAGGCGGCATAGGTTTTGTCGGCTGCCATCAGATCCGACTTTTAAGATAAACCCAGCGCAAGCGGTGGGTTTCGCAGGCCATTTACGACGCGAATGGCGTAAACATCCTTGCGCGGCCGGGCCGATCAGGTCCATCACCCTTTGCCCTACATCCCGGAGGAGCACGCTGCTCCCGGCATATGCAACATTTTCATAATTGAAACACTTGTCGCCTTGTTCCCTAGAGAAAACATTTCTTTAACGCGCTGAAAATGTGCAGGTGTGGTGTAACTGCCGTCCGACATGTGCGATGTATTTCTTGGGAGATGTCCCTGTCTTCCAGGGCATATGACATCCTCTGAACATTTCTTTGAACTTTATGGTGCCTTTATGTTGACAATTATAAAAATATCCAAGGACAATATTTATTTAATTTTTTGGCACTAAGTTAGTCATCTTCGAAGTGACATCGAGATATTATTTATTAGGCAGGTGCAAGTAAGTATATTTAAGTTTCAAACAGAACCGTACCGGTTTTAATATTTTTTCCCAAAATATTGCATTTGTATTGCTGTATTCATATAATTATTACCAGAGTACCAAAAATAATCGTTAGGAGGACTCTTTATTTTTCTGACGTAAAAGAAAAATTATTACATAATGTAACATTTATTTTCTTCATTTTTTAATTTTTTTTCCATTAGTAAAATAAGTTATTATGGAATGCTGTCTTTTTAATGAATTTAAAATGTTCCATATAATTTTTGTTTTAAAATTAATTAGTTTGATTGAAGGTCTTGTTCAGTTTTATTAATAAAAAGTTTAGTTTTAGTAAAGGTTTCTCAAAATAACATATGTATAGCCTACGATTTTCTTCGCCCTCATAATTTAAAAAATCTTTTAGTTTAGCGAAATTTAAAGTGGATGTCTTCAAATATTTCTCCGTAGGGTGAGGCATGACCAAAATTATAAATAATCATGGTTGATTGATTTCGTTTTTTTGACCGTTTACTTGTGCTGGATACAATTAGAGTTAGTACCTACATATTTTGCCAACTAAGTAAACAGTGGAAATGTAAGATTGTATTTTTGGGACAAACATTTTAAAATTTGGAGTTTAAGAGTACTCTATCAACAATGTATGTAATATTGCCACTCTTGTTTGAATTACTTGTTTTTTATTAATATGTAATTATTTAAACCTGGAGTGGTTGGGTTTAAAATAAAATCACAATAAAATTTTCGAATCATTTTTAGTTAACCAATTTTCATGTATACATAAGACTATTAGTATTGTTACCTACTTATATGTACTATTAAGTATTATTTTTGCAATTTAAGCTTTATTTTTCTCCATTTTAATTCGTTTCCATTTCATCCTTCTGTTTTGAAACCAAACCTTAACCTGTTTCAAAAACATTGAATTGAATTGAATTAACAATTACTTTTAACTACATATAATTGTAAGTAATAGATGATTTTGGGTAGGAAAATCGACTTTACCTGCCGCTCAGTCAAATCTAAAGCTACTGCAATTTCATATCTCCGCAATCTGGTCAAGTAATTTGAGTGCGAAAATTCGGCTTCGAGTTCTTTAACCTGATCCTTGGTAAAGGCAGTCCTTTCCTTCCGGCTCGAGGGTGAGGTTTTATTGAGTTTTTTCGATGTCGCACTCGTCGTCACGCTGTCTGCTGCATGAAAAGTAAAAACCCAAAGTAAACAAAATTTCCCAATTTGTGTTTATTTAAGCGTTCGAAGCGAACGCTTCCTGCTTTTCTTTGCGTAATTACTCAATAATTTACGACCCTTAGAATGGTGCGTAATATGATTCAAGGAAAACAGTTCGGGAGGGAATCGGTGAAAGTGTTGTGGTTATTTTTATAGTTTTGGATTACTCATTGATTTTGTTTAATCAATAACTTGTAGAATATTTCTCTTAATTGAATACTTTTTGTTTTAACATTAAACAAAACCAAATTATGTCAGAAGGAGGTTAAAGAAGTGGTTGAACAGTAAATTGAAATAGTATTATACACATTTTGTACATAAGTAAACTTGATTTGTTTTTCGCGGAATCATTTTATTTATACACTGACTAAACTAACTGACCTATATTAAAACATAAAATATTAGAATGCATGCATACATAGGTAATGTAGATACGTATTTATATCAGCCCACTTACCTTTACCTTCTTGATAGTGTTTCAATCCAGATTTATCAATGCTGTACTGATTTTGATTTTTCGAACATACTGCTGTTTGGTTTTGTCCATTATTAGAAAAATCCGCCCATTTGGCATTTGTTAGTTCTTGTTTTTCCAATTCTTTTAACTTATTGTCACCACAATTGAGCATATTAAAACGTATTTCAGCTCTTTCGTTTGATCCATTGCAATAATTTTCTGAATTTGGATAAAATCCATGCCAAAAGTACTGGTTCCAGTTGGCAATTTCGTTTCCATTCAAAACTTGCATTGTATTTCTTCCTTGAAGTAATTCGCACGAAAACTCACAGGGAACACTTGAACGATCACCAAAACTGGCGTAACTAGGACTCCGAATATAGTTTGAATTATCACCATTAAAACCATCGGTAAAATGAATTCCATTTCTGTTTGAATCAACAAAATTACCAAAGTCAAGTTTTATATCTTGATTTCCACTAGGATGCATTTCCTAGAGTTCTCAATTATTTCTTCACTAATTAAATTATAAGTGGATCGTATCTCTGAATGCAAATGAGCAACTAACTAGGAGGATTACTTCTTGATGATCAGTAGGGCTGTGTCTTATTCATCGCGATGCATCTCAAAGAGGCAATTCGCTACCAGCAGAAGAGCGATGGACCAATCAGAGATTCAGAAGAATCTGATTTGTCAATAGTTTCGTGGTTTGGGCCTTTGACGATCAGCTTTCATGTTTTAAGTGGTGGTGGCAAGTGTAAAATAAACTTTCATTTTATTAAGGAAAATGTTGTGATTGCGAATTTTTGAATTATAATTGATATTCAAGATATATACAGCAGGCGCGGTATAAAGAAATTTTTTGATGCTTAATCCCATGAGTAAAAGCATAAATAATAAGTGATCTTCAAAAACTGAGTGATCAGTATTTTCGTGTTTCTTGTGGTAGACATCAATTAATTTTTTTTTTAATTAAATGTGATATTTATAACGAGTTTGTGTAACTCCATTTATTTTTGAATTTCTTATACTGTTTTTTATTATTGAGTATACATTTATTTTATGCTAACTAATGCAGTTTCTTCCAGATGCTTATTTATATTAATAATAATTTACAGCAATAAGTTTTATTAAATTTACAAATATAATTATTTAACGAAAAAAGTTGACCATATTTTTATAAAAGAGATATGAGATAAGGTAAGTTATTAGTATAAATTTCTTTCCCAGGTTATCAGTTTTATTATTTTAAAATGTTGTTCAGCTGAAGAGCAAACATAAAATATTTGGTTGATTTTTTAAGCATCTTCTTCTCCATGAAGCTCGATTGCAATCCAAAGTAAAGAATAAATAATAGTTATAAATTGATAGAAAAGTGTAAAAGTATTTTTTGCCATATATTGTAAAGCGATCAAAAAATTTAAAAAAGTTTTTTTTAATGGCTTTTTAATTAAATGTCTTAAGAACACAGAATTCCAGACGCCCGGCTAGCTCAGTCGGTAGAGCATGAGACTCTTAATCTCAGGGTCGTGGGTTCGAGCCCCACGTTGGGCGAAGAATGATTTTTTCTCCTTCGTGCCCCAGATATGAATGTACGTCTCTTAATTTAAATTTAATTTTCTATAAGCATACCTTTTGTTTATTTTTTCTGAGTTGACAATCATTACAACTCTTCGTTATTATTAAATGACCACGTGATTAGCTTTCATCAAGATTCAAGGGACAAGGGACAAACAAACTTGATTTCGTTTACATATCTCCTATTGCTAGGCTAAATCACCGAAGTTTAGACAGCAACCACTATTCGAACAGTTCTATTTGAAAATATTTTGTATAGATTCTTCTGTCCCGAAATAATAATTTTAGCATTAATAACTCTCTTGTTTTCTCTGTATGACGCCGACTTTGTTGCATGGATTTCCTACATACATAGTTTGTAGTAAAATGCTATATTTTCATTTCACAATTGTTTTATTTGTATTGTAAACGATTACTTATAGGTACTGAGCACTTTTTACAATAATACCTGTGTTTGTTATACTTATACATTTAACATTACTAACCATTTAATGTTTTTATATTTTCGTACGGATTTTTGTTTAAGAACTTAAATTCTGTTTTGGTTTCTTAATTCATGGTAGTATCTGAAGAAGTAGAGAATTGAAAAGAAAACCTGCTTGAGATAGCTGCGTAAGCGAAACAAAGAAATTTATAAATTTACCTCAACGTTTAGGATTATAAAAATTACAAATATCAATATGTATATGATGTCCGTCATAACATTGGCATTGCATTCCAAAATACACAAACTTCGTGTTTGATTTCAATGCTTTAAAATTAAACGATAAAAATGCATGATTGTCACCGTATGCTAAGTCGTATAATATATTTATCTTTAATTCGTTTATTTCAAGGATTCATGCGGATTTAATAATAAAACTACTGAAACATCTATAAATCATTAATTTACAAAATTTTGAACAAAACTTTAAGATAAATGCATAGAATTGTAGGGTATACCTAGATATAAATAAGTCTTCGAATTGGATAGATTCAAAGAAACATAACCGTGCGAAGTTGCTGTTTCAAAGAGAATGCTGCAACATTAACTTAATATTCATATAGCACAATGCATAGACCAAAAATATACATATATCTTTCATTCATTTTTTGTTCTTGAGGTAATAAATAAATTAAAAAGCGAATTTTGCGTTGACTCATAATACTTTGTTTGTGCACAGTAAGATGTGTGGTCATGTATGAATTAAAAATCTACCACGAATCTAATCAGCGGGTGCTGACTCAAAGCGTTAACTCTTAAGCGTTTGAGCGAAACCAGCAGTTACAGACCATAAACCCGCGTTGAATATTTATCATCAAATAATTCTTGAGTTGATCTTTGTGGTCCCATTGGTTACTGAAAAATATTGCAGCAAAATCTTTTATCAGAGGAATGACTTAATTTTTGTGTATTCGCAGAAAATGTTCAGTAGTGACATAAAATATCGTGACTCAGACTCCATGGTGTCACCAAACGATGAACAAACTCAAGATGTTGGATATCGCGTTTCAACTCACGACTCCAAAAGAACACCATCGGCCTAAAAGTAAACATTCAGCGCGAGGTATCATTCTGCAAATGTTTGGCATATTCTTCTGCTAATGATACAAAAAGCAAAAAAGGCAAAATTTGCGCTTTAATTTAACTCAATTGATCGTCATTAAAGGACAAACGATTATCATCCCTTTGAAAGCAGTTACACCCTAAGAAAATAAATTGCCGGAACATCTGCCCTTCAGGCCATTGTCAACCAGCATGTTGTTAATGATGACAATGCGAGCGGTAGTGACAATGAAAGCACTTTCTCCCAGAGCCCAGTAGTTAGCTACCACATTAAATACATATACATATATGTATGTATATATATTAAAGTGCAAGTATGTATATAGGCGAACCTCATTTATAGGGAAGAAAATGTCCTTACTACTTAACTAAATCGTTTAAGATTTCAATTAGTTAAAGTTTCCCAGTTGTTGAGCTTTCCACTTCTCTAGAGGACATGAGTAATTTCCTGGATATCAAAGGAAGGGCCACTATCCCCCTATTAAGCACATAAATCATTTTTATATCATATTCGGACTCCCAAAAAGAAAGAAAGTGAAACTTGTTGATGTTTACGACTTCAACGTGAACATCGTATTTCCTCATTCTTATCGCTCCCGCATCTTGACCCAAATAGGGCTTTGGCAAGGAAATGAGTCAACAACCGAAGGATGACCTAATTTCGCTCTTTTGGCCCTTTCGCCCATTACCACCCTGGGGTGGGGTTGTAGTCCCTAGAGACGTGCGGGAACGAAAATGGCGCCTCATCGACTGCACGACTCCGATGCACTTTGCACCTAGTGACCTATAAATCGCCTGGGCAATGCCTTTTTCGGGCGGTCGATTCCTTTTCCACTGCATAATGATTTTTTGCATTTTTTTCTGTATGTTGCAAGCGCAGTGGGTTCTTTAAAATTGATATCAAGTATTCAGAGGCTCTCAACGTTCACTTAATTCATATAGCAAATATTTTGTAAAATGTGCATAATTTTGAGATAAGGGACTGATTAATGTAGACTGTAATCAGGGAGCCTCAGTATATTTTCATTCATTTTTCCGATATTTTACTTTTCAGTTTTCAGTGCAAATAATAATATCTGACTTATTTTTCGCATTGAATTTAAAATTTAAAGTTCAACCTTTTAGTCTCTCTTAAGTCTTATTTTTTCTTCATCCGCAAGAATATTTCCATTTGGTAGTATAATTTAAACTTTGAGTGTCACTGGCTTCTTGAGTAGAAATTGAGTGCTGCGACGCAAATTCCACTCAATCGATCTTAAGCGCCACTGGCAAGACATAAGACGAGATGCGACGGACAGCACTAGACCCAACCGCGACGCGACGCGCTCCTTCTCCAGGCCCTTTTCATCCGCGGCGAGGTCGCGCGCCCGCTGCATGCGAACGCACTCAGTCGCGGCGGGCGTGCGTTCCCCATGCGTGTCATGCGAAGCCTCGCCTCGCTCCGCGCCTAGCACCCGAATCGCGTTGATATCAAATTCATTGAGGTAATCACCGCGGCGGCAGTCGCTGGGCGAGGGGCGCATCCGCGAGGGGGCGAGGGGCTGCCTCACGAGCAGCGAAGCGGCGGGCTGCTGCTGCTGCTTTTGCGGAGCCCGGGCAGTTTGCAGTGGGTTCTGCTGCGGGTCGGTTGGTTTTGAGTTTTTGGGGCGGTGCGTTCGGTGAATGGGAAATTGCTCGCATCCCGCGAATTTCGAAAATTAAGTTGTCCTCGTTTTATGAAAAGAAAGTGAAAAATCTGTGCTAGTGCAAACTTAAAAAATAAATCGGTAAATTCTGTAATTTCTAAAGTTGCGTTTCCATCATCAAAATCTAAATTTTTAAAGGTAGTTTCCGGTTTTATTCTGTATAACCGCTTTTAATAAAGTTAATCAAACTGCAATGCGAAAACCGTTAAATTTCATGTCCAGAAAAATCGAGTAGAGTCGATACAACATAAAATGCAATAATTTGTCTGGCAGGGTGCACCTGGCGACTGTGAAAATTGCTCCTACACATGAAAGGGTGTCCTAAATTCAATCACACCCTTAACCACCCTCGGCCCCGCCTGCCGAAATCTTTCGATTGGAAATTAGATCAGAAACTTCGACATAATTCTCGGGCTCTAGACTGTCTGGAGGAAAAAAAAACATAAAAACATCTGGCACAACCAGAGACCACCTAACCTGGTGAACTGCGTGAATAATTAGGTGACGCAATGAGTGTGAATTTTCGATTTTTTCGGCTTATCAAGCTCTGCCCTCTGAGCACCTGTTAGCGGATAGTGCGGTGCGTTGCGGGCTGGCAGGCCGCCCGGCAGCGAACTGGATCACTTCAGTTTTTTCTTAGGTCTCAATTTGAAGTTCTTTTGACCTTTTGGCGCACTCTGGTTGATCTTTAATAATGTTGTGTGAATTTTTGGTATGCGAGAAATTCGAGAAAGCCTCGTCCGCTCGCTCGGAAGGTAAACAATTTGCTGAACTTGCTAAGTATGCAAAGAAATTGAGAATTCTCAAACTTCAGTCAGTTTTCACACTTTTTCTATTTGGGATTTTTGTGACAAATTAAATAGACAGGTACGTTAATTTGTTTTCACGGCTTCCGTCCCGGTGGATCGGTTGAAGTTCGTGTGCGTGTGTTCCTTTCATTTGTATATGTTATATAATTTTAGGAAAACAATATGTAGATTAGGTTCTTTGAGCATATAGGTTTCCATCTCCGTAACATTAATATACAGTGCTGTCTAAAATTATAGGACCAAGCTTTAATTTTGCATATATGGCGTATTCCCAAGCCCATAACTTGTTGGTAAGGAGAAGAGAGATGGTGACAACTGGTATATATGAAATCGTTGTGTGTCCTTAATTATTTCATAAATTTTTTTTAAAATTCATGTACTAATTTTAACAAAAATCGTAAAAAACTCAATACAATAGTGTTTAAAATTATAGGACCACTTAATATGATGTCTTTGGCCTTTATATACAGGGTGTTTTGCTAAGGTCTGAACAGGGGTATGCCAATCGATTCTAAATGGTCTCCTGATCAACGTTTCTTCGGACACCCCACCCCCTTAAAATCGGTCCTTCCCCCCCAAAATCGCGATTGAAAATTTGGAGGGGGTCAACCTAGAAAATGCTTCATAAGTTCTTTCAAAGATATCCTAGAATACTGGTTGATAATGCATTAGAAAGCTGAGCCTTCAAGCTTTCCAACGATACCACCCGCGACCCAATCAGTACACAAACAAGCGGGGGAGACCCCGTCAAATTTCGAAAATGGCAATTTCAAAGCCCAAAATTTGACCTTGACCCTTCATTCTGTCGATTATTTATATGGGAAGATCGAAACTTTTCCTGAGAAAAAGCTTCCCTGTCATATGGCCTTTCTCAAGAAAAAAACCGTACTGGAATCCGACGTCGCGTTCCGAAGTTATTCGTGTTACAATAATTGATAGAACAACAAAACCCACTATCCGCAATGAAGTCCAATTGGAAAGTGTCACATCGAGCATCTGCTCCGTAGGGCTGAACCATCGAACACGAATAACTTTGGAACGCGCTGTCGGATTCCAGTGCGGTTTTTTTCTTGAGAAAGGCCATATGACAGGGAAGCTTTTTCTCAAGAAAAGTTTCGATCTTCCCATATAAATAATCGACAGAATGAAGGGTCAAGGTCAAATTTTGGGCTTTGAAATTGCCATTTTCGAAATTTGACGGGGTCTCCCCCGCTTGTTTGTGTACTGATTGGGTCGCGGGTGGTATCGTTGGAAAGCTTGAAGGCTCAGCTTTCTAATGCATTATCAACCAGTATTCTAGGATATCTTTGAAAGAACTTATGAAGCATTTTCTAGGTTGACCCCCTCCAAATTTTCAATCGCGATTTTGGGGGGGAAGGACCGATTTTAAGGGGGTGGGGTGTCCGAAGAAACGTTGATCAGGAGACCATTTAGAATCGATTGGCATACCCCTGTTCAGACCTTAGCAAAACACCCTGTATATAAAGGCCAAAGACATCATATTAAGTGGTCCTATAATTTTAAACACTATTGTATTGAGTTTTTTACGATTTTTGTTAAAATTAGTACATGAATTTTAAAAAAAAATTTATGAAATAATAAAGGATACACAACGATTTCATATATACCAGTTGTCACCATCCCTCTTCTCCTTACCAACAAGTTATGGGCTTGGGAATATACCATATATGCAAAATTAAAGCTTGGTCCTATAATTTTAGACAGCACTGTATGTATTAGCTTAGAGGGCTGTTACAGATTAGATTATTTAAAAAATTGAAAGAACCGAGGCTTTTGTAAATTTCTTACATTGTCTCTATCAAGTATCATATTTCGATAATGGGTAAAAACTACAACACATTTTAGTTAATAGCCTAAGGGTCAATTTTTCAATCGCCCCAATAAATTAATTTTGATTTTCTTGCGATACATTAATAATTATATAAAGAACGACGTTCTTTTCCGTTTTGCACAAAAATTTACATGTGACCACTATATATATGTACATATGTATGCATATGAATTCTACACTTATTTTTACACATAGTATGTAAATATACATATATAATTCCACCAAAGGTTATCTAATCTTTCTACTCCAGCTTGATTAACTATTTTCCCAGAATTGTCTGTTGTAATGTTTAAATAGTTCTGAGCTCCTTGCTAGCGGTGAGGTCTCTTTAAAAACAAATTTCCTACGGTTTTACGTACGTGACATGTTTAAACAAAAAAAATATGTCGCTTTTATCTGCCGCACTCATCAAAATAAAAATTCGCGTTCGTGAAGATATGCCGAAATGCAAAAAGATACACTCTTATTTGCATAACCGGCGAGAAACCGGCAATTTGCCTGATTATAAGTACCTACCTCTTCGTTATGATGATAAAATCTGGGTAAGTCCTTGAGTTCTGTGTGATAGTCAGGATCCAAACAGAATATTCTAGATTTTCTAGATTTATCTAGCTAAAAGTTTTTCCAGATGTGTCATCGCTAAAATGGTAGCCTCATTATCTTTCCTTTGTTGATATTTCGCTAAACTGAACATCTACCTTTTAGCCGCTCATACTTGTAATCTTGGCTAAATATTTGCTTTGCTTCTGTTTCTCGTAGGTATGTATTTAATATCTATTGTCCTATTTTTCTGCGAACTATACCTAACAATACAAACGCTGTTCTTCTTATTGTGTTAACTTGTTCAAAAATTAATAATGAGATAAGTTTTCAAATAATTCTCTTTCGGTGGACGAATTTAAGTCGAGCCAATGACTTTTAGCGCTCGATTCGCCTCGACAGTTGGTAGCCACATGCCTATTTACGCACATTTCTTCTGGAGGGAGACGTTTGCTCATTAAGCCTTTATTCATGAGATGTCTGCGTTAATAATAGACGCCACGTCGTCGCCGTGTTGCTACGACTCTAATAATCAAGTTGCTACTTAACTGGGATTCGCAAAAGAGTTTTTTTTTAAACAAGTTTTATATTCTTCCTAGTGTTTCGTCCTCTTTTAGTACCTATATTTTTATGTATTTTCAAGTGATGTGTGAATGGTTTGGTTTTTGTAGGTAAACTAAGATTTTGTTATATTTTTGATTTGAGGAGAAAGTAAGTTTAAATAAATGTTGGGACTTTTACGTTTCTTACATTTGACTATATGTATAGATAGTACTGGTCAATAACAGTTTTGTATTTGGATGATTTTTAGAAATTAATTAAAAAGTAATGGACAAGCTTTCAGTGTGGTTCAAAAAAGGTTCTAGTTATTATTTAATAAAAATATAAGCGGCATTAGCACTCTAAATATTCTGTGGATTTGACAAAAAAAGTTTAATGAGTCTAAACTAATATAAAATAAACTGATAATTTCTGTTACAATTAATTTTTGTATAAAATATGCAATTTTATATTGACTATTGGTCAAGTATCTTGATTTTAACGATAGTCATCGTGATTTCCCATATTTAAAGCAAATAGTATACCTACTTGAAAAGTCCTCATTTTTAATTATTAAAAACCAAAATAAATGAATGAAAATATAACTTTAAAATAAAACGAAAAATGAAGGTTTCTCAAAATATTTTTTTGAATTTGCGCAGATAATGAATCTTAAAATGTGTCATCAATTTTCCACAATGATTCCATTGACTCTGATTCATGTTAAAGGTTAAATTGGCAAAAATCACAAATTGATAAAGCTATATTTACGAAACATCCAGCGCTTATTCATTTATGTATAGAAAAAAATCAGAGCAATTGAGGCCATCCATGGAACACTGTGGGTTATGGGAGCAAATTTGATACTCGTATTGCTTCTACCCACATCTTCGAATAAGTCATCAGCTCATTATATCGCAAATAAATTATCTCAGGTTAAGCAGGAGATTTGCCATCCGTCCTGCCAATCTCAGCGATTTAGCTGAGACTACATGCGTGGCTAACACATTTCTGCTCCATTCCAAGATAAGCTCGTCATAAACTGAATATTTATTTTCTGCGTTTATTTCCGCGGAAATAGCTTCCACACGACCTGTTGCTTCTCAACGAAAAAATGATGTAGGCAAGAAATAATACTTATTAAAAAAAAAAAGGCAGCTGAAAAAAAATTTTATTTTTACCTGACGATTTGTGGTTATAAGTTGAGCTGCTCTATTCGCACTGTTTCTGAATTTGAGTCGCACTAAACTAAACAGCAAATTTTGCAGAATTTGTGAGAACAGCTTTGGATTTATTTTCGGAAACAAATAAATCCGCCTCAGGATAAGAGTCGGTGGTGCACCAAATTGGATTAGGGAAAATACAAATTTCGTTTGACTGTAAAATTTAGTAGCTGACACTTGAGGGGGTGCCAGACAGCCTGTTTCAACGAAACAATAAAATTTCAAGTGAATTTCAGTTGCAATGAGGCGACCGGGGCCGGAGAATATAAGAAGTGAGTTGAGTTGAGACGAACGAAATTAAGCAAAAGAAAAACCCGAAATTAGGACGTTTTCCTCAAAATGTTTATTTACAATAAACTAATGTTTATATTTTACATCCTAAATGTAGAGAGTGAGGTATTTTAATTAATTAATAAATGTCTTATTGGCTGTGGTAACGTTAACCTTAGTTCCAGATTTGAGTCACTCAATTTGTTTTTTAATTTTCAATATTTCGCCATGGTTTTGGAATAGTATTTTGGCTCGAAAATTTAAAAATATGTATGACTATATTATAATTTTGTCTGTCAACAGAAATTAAATATCTAATTATTGACCAACTGCAGAAAGAAAGGTTAGTTTTATATGAATTGCTTTATGATTTGAACATTTTATACTTGTTAGTGTTATAACAGAAGATAATACATATTTTAATGTTTTATCAAATTTCAAAATGAGACAGATTGCATCGAAAGTTCTTTAGGGTTAGAATAAAATTAGAATCTTATTAAACCGGAGATAAGATAATTTTGCCTCAAATGGAAAAATAAAATGTGTCAACCACAAACTGTTTTTAATTGAGCGCATTT
Source organism: Machimus atricapillus (assembly GCA_933228815.1). Classification (NCBI taxonomy): domain Eukaryota; kingdom Metazoa; phylum Arthropoda; class Insecta; order Diptera; family Asilidae; genus Machimus; species Machimus atricapillus. The sequence continues at coordinate 26,827,770 of OW121788.1, read as the reverse complement.
TTTGATATTGTTACAGGAACTTAAATTATGTAATTTTGCCATATACTCGTACATATATTTCTTTATTTATTTATTTAAAATGAGGTCGGATTAAACTTTAACACATGTCTACATATTTTTTATTTTATATTGAATATGAGGGAATAGTGTTAATGTGATTTTCAATACCTTTATATTATACTTGTAACAGCAATTAAGAGCTTTTGCAAAGACGAAATTTTTGCATTAAGGATAATTTGTTTAGTTGATTAAATTGATTTTTTCATTATAACACAACTACAAAAAAGTTAACCGTACAATCACCAACAGAAGTCTTTCCTACAAAATGTTCTTTTATCTCCAGGAGATTGCAACTATCGATTTTGCTTTCAAGGACTTTCCTCAAGAGCTAATTTTATTATGTCGTTCTGATTTAATACTACCATGGTGACCTTTTCCTGACACGAATCTTAGTAACCTACTTTCGTACTTTTGTAGATTGTTTTATTTTACAATTTTCTGCGTGCCACCCATATTCCTGTCTTCTAAATGATAAATGCGAGTGATAAAAAGAAAAAAAAAATAAGAAAAATACCTTAATAATTACTGCACGGGATAATAACACATTTTACGTGATATCTTTATTTGTCTTTGTAACTTGTGATAATTAATCACACGCAAGTTTATGTGATAATTACCTTCGTAGTTTCTTAACCATGGCATACAGTAGGTATATGCACATGCGTACTAAATGAAGTTAATTTATTAATTTTAGTGTTAAATGGTATTCTAATTTCTTAATTACAGGGGAAGATATTAATCTGGCATAAATTGTTTTTTCTTACCAGCAAACCTTGAATAAAATTGGATTGATATTTCGCGTTTTATCACTTTTTGCATTCATATTTTCTATATATTTCTTTCTCTATTCACTGATTATTTCTGTTGATGTAATAGATAACTTAAATAGAATATTTCTGTGGATTACGAATCCGAAAATGTTTTAAGACATGTTAGATTTCCAGGATTATGTGTAAAATCAAAAATAAGTTTCTTAGGCACTTTTGAGTACCTACAATTCAAAAATTTTAAGAGCGTTATATGAAATGGTTAAAACCTCGGACCCTAAACTATTTCCTTTAAATACGAAATGGTTTGAAGTTTTGCGAAGTGCCCTTACACTTCTTCCATAAGATATAAAAATTTTAAAGTTTAATGGATTTCTGACTTTATTTAAAGTGGTCTCTAATAGATGGAAAATCTGTTCCAAAAATTTGCGAGTCAAATTTAACGGATAACTTTATTTTGTAAGGGTACCTATACAATCCCTTCTTTGGTTTCATTAATTTTTAAATATAAAAATGTATCATCAAAAACGTATTTTTTAATTTTTTTCGGAATATGATTTCAAATAAGAAAAATTTCACAAAAATTTAAAAATCGAATAATCGATATTTTTGACCATGCCTCTTAAACAAAAACTTAACAGCGAACCATGACTCGTGAGCGCCTAGTTCAAGGTGAATAATAAAGCAAGCGGAAAATGATGATGTGAAACGCAACCAGAAAACGCGAATGAAAATTATCACTTGTGTGCAGCGGACGCATAATGACCATAAATCGTTTGTTTCATTTCAGATCGGTGACTTGCGCCTAGTCGAGCTGCAGATAGACCCAACATAGGCCAGCTCCCAGTGTCAAATCAATCTCCATAAGCAGCGTGATCGGTGGAGCATGCCGTCCGATCTCACGGGCAGACGGCACGCGGATTCTCCATAGGTCCGTCGAATTGAGCATCTTAGCTTCGTCTTCATCTGCTTCTTGCTGCAATAGGCGTCTTTTGAGATATCTTATGCGCCGTGATCGAGCATATGTGTCTCGATCGGCCGGTATTCGATACTCCCTGGCCAGCGTCTTCCTAGATGTTGAATAGTGGCGAAATCATGAGTGCAAAACTTACAAGTGGTTTCAAGTGCTGTCTATGCCAGTTCTCGTTGCATTAAAAATAGTTCGAAAGGAAGGGGATCAACGTGAAAAGGGTTTTTATACGATACACTTACTAGACAATCTTTCGTGTGGTTTCGTCTAATTGATTTGCTTTTCGCGTGTGTATGCCGGATAGCCGTGTGTGTTTGCAGTGAAATAAAATATATATATAAAAAAAATAAATAAATAAATTGTAGTGGCATCAGGTTCAGAATCGTGCTTCAGTACTCAGGCAGTTCCTCCAGTCAACCGCAATGGAAGGCGGATATATAAACGAAGGTAAGACACTGTTCTTAGGGTTCGCCGAGTTGTTCTTGACTGTCACAAAAAGAACACGTTTTAGATTTCTAAGTTTTTCTGCGTGAAATAAATGAAATTCAATAGATCTTTCTTCCTGCTGTGCGGTTCTGCTTTACATGCAAACAAACGGAGAAAAGAATCCCAGTAAAAGGATACTTGGACTTCCTGCTTGTTTGGCGCCTTTTTGCATTTCAGTTGACATTATTGTATAATTTTTTGTTATCTGCTTAGATTATTCATTTTATGTTTGTTAGAATTGTAATATATAATTTGGAAGCCTGTTTGTCGCGTTCTTGCTTTCTAAATTTGGATCAATATATGTAGTATGTATACATGTTTGTTTGCTTTGCTTAAAAATTAAATGCTTGCGAGATTTCAACCAACTAATTTTAATTACTTAATATGTCATTAATAAATTACATATAACAAATAAAGCTATAGTTATGGAATTTTGAATATTTTTATTAGACAACAGAGTAGCTAATTCAATTAAAATATGTGATTCTTAATAAAATTTCACCTTAATATTACATATTTGGAAACTCTTTAAAACTACACAAATAGTAATTAAATAAAAACAAACGCTGTAATAACTATTTGTTGCTGTAAAGAGGAGTTACAAATATTCTTCCGGGACTATGAGAAATATGCAGTTAATACTTTTTTCAACATCGAATATTCTGCCGTTTATGAAAGATGAAATGTCATAACGAGGGGTAATATTCCAGCAGGATAGTGCTCGCCCACACGTTGCTTGCTCGCAGAACATACATATGTATGTATGTAGGCTTGACGATCATAACATCGATCTTATGCTCGGCGAGTTTGTAGCCCGAACTTGAATATTATTGATGACATAAATTGCGTTTGATGTCCCCTCACGGATTTTGATGAAAACTCGTTTATTTTATGAACCTCTTCGAAACTTTTTTAAAGCAAAGGTTGAAACTTATATAATATAATATAATTTCGTGAAAAAGCGTCCTCGTTGTTTTAAATTGTTATGAATATTGAGGCAAACCTTTTTCCTCTGATAAAAATGTGCGATATTGTAAAATCGATGTTCTCAAAGCTTAAATTTTTGTTAGCCTAACAAGAACACCGTAGGTTTTGCATTTTTAATCGAAATTAAAAAAAAACGTTATGTACCCATAATGTTTTGAATTACACTATAATTCCTTAAGATTCTTGCACATTTTACGATATTGATCCTTAAATATACCGTCCATATTTTACTTATTATAATATTTTTTTCATTAAAATATATGTATATACAATATTTTAATTTTCCTATATTTTGAAATTATAGTGTCTTTAATAGTGTACTTTGTAGTCTTTTGTAATTTGCTTCAGTAGGTGAGAGTTTAAAAACCTTTGCACAAAGCATGCAATTTCGAGTTTTCTTTTAGCACCATAATAGTTAAAAAGAGTTTTTTAATGCTTTTGCACCCCGCAAAAAACTAATTAAACTGCAACACAAGGAATGTAATAAAATGGAATATTTTTCCCTCATGCTGCCCCAGAAGATTCGGATGCAATTATCGAGGAGAGCCCAGGTAATGAATAAGTCTATTTTTAGCTTTTCATGTTTCATTGCTCTCGCACATTGCGTTCTCTAGAAATTTTTTATTACAATTCAAATTAGGAAACCCTAGATGCATACGAAATGAGCGTGGACGGTTGGTTCGCGGCTCGTTTTAAGTCGGCCCATTTTATTTGGTGTCCATTTAGCACCGAGATCGCACTCTATCCGCAGAGTTTAGTAATTCTAGCTACTCAAAAGCCGCGGAATTAAGCGCGTTTAATAGCCGCGGTCTCTCAATGGCGTCTCGCGGAGCAGCGCCAGTCTGAAAATATCAGCGGGTCGATGTCAGAGTTCAGGCATTTTGTAACAGAGAACAAATTAGAACCAAGTGTGATCCGTAATTGAGATAAGGTTTATGAAATTATCACGGAACGTACTTGAAAAAGTGTCGCACGACTCACACGACCTATTCATGGGGCAGAAGGTAGCCTCTAATTTTAGGACAAATTGGGTACTGCTTCTCAAGAATTGGAGAGGGCAGCGATCGCTCTAATTTATTATTTAAAGATTACTTTGGGCTGATCTGGAATCTGATCGCTTAAAAAGCTTTGGTACTAAAACCGTTTTCCAGTTTTTAAAGTCTTAGAACTTAGAAATGATCGCATTATTTCTGCGAGATAACATTTTGACTCGGCAAGAATTTTTTGAACGACTATTGATCGAGAGCTTGATTAGGCGTCAGGTATGGAAATCGAAAAATTGTGTGGTGAATGCAAATGGAGCTCTCGCTTCCCGTAAGGAAACAATACAATGGAAGTGCGGATTGTTGCTTCAATGCTTCAATGCAAATCGAGGTAGTGACACGACTTTTACAATCTTTTGAACGAAAGGTGAAATGTATGACATGTCTTTTGAAATTGCTCGCTCAAAAGGTGTGTCACAACATAAGTACACTACCGAGGTATGTTATCAGCATTGCACAATCCTCAGGTAAATTGAGCTTACTTCCTCTGGGTTCATGTGCAGAGAAAGATTCTCTGAAAAATTGGGAAGATACCTTATCTTAAATACATACATGATCTTTTCGGAGGTGAATAGACTTTTTCGTTATCGTTAGGTCAACTGCCTTGACCCGAATTTCAGGCATTGCAAAATATTGAAGTTGTTATCGTCTGCTTATAACCGAGACGGTATAAGGAAAAATTCATGACATAACATGCGGACTTGTTAATTTAACAAAAAATGTTTTACGCTAATTGGTATATTACAATTAGCGTTGCGTGATTTCGAGAGTTTGTTATTGATAAGTTAAATTTTCGCAGCTATTAGACTCATTCAAATATGCCAATGATAACAATTAAGTACATAATTTGAAGTGTTATTGAAGTTATTCAGTAGCAAAAGAGTATTTAGTTTGATTATTGAAATCATCTTGTTAAGAATTTGGTTTTATTTAAAACTTTGAATTAGTTATATATAGGTTACATGTGTACATTTATAAACAGTTTAGGTTTTTCGATTTTGTTGTTAAAATTAAATTTAGTGGGCGTTGTTAAAGTGGTAAACTTTTTAACTCGGTTTTCAGTTAACTGCTCTACAGCTCCAATCAATATCTAATCTTATATGTACATACTCGTATAATATACATATTGCCTTCGGGTGAACACTTTCATTAGATTTTTGTGTAAAATGTTTTCAACACCTTATTATTTTTTGAATAAAATTTTAAAAGTCTTTTCTTACCTTTTCCTCCTATGTATATTTCTCGAACATATGATAGGATAGAACATTTTTTTCCTAAGTTTGCGCGTTATATAGAGAAATAACTTATGGAAATGATGCATCACTTGACCGGAACAACCTTTTATTCAATTAGACTTTAAATTTTTTTAGAAAATTATTTTAAGCTGAATAATAAAAATTCTAAATCTATAAAACACATAAATTCATCCATCTTTAATAGAGAGGGAAGCCTTTTGCGCTATACAATAGTATATTTTTTAAATACAGGTGGTTGTTTGTTTGAATTTTTTCAGTCTACTTAACGCTAATAGTTGTCGCGCTCAACTTTTTCAGAGAAACTGCTTTATCTTTCTAGAATAATTGTTAAATGAGTAATTGCTTGCTCATAAACATATCAGCGACAGACCAAAACAAAAACGATTTGGGTCGTTTCGAACTTAAGACAAGATCAAAGTAAATACGCGTGAACATCCGTTTAGACGTCACCGCCCCAAGGTTACAATTCCCTAAAGATAATATTTTATTACTTTTCTTGAGCCAAAGTGACAATTGCGCTGAAAATAAATGTGCAAATGAAAGTTTTTGTACTCCAACACTACATATATAAAATATACAAAAAGCTTTAGATTTACACGCCATGCCGACACTGCCCGCCGTCTGACCATCTGTTTCACTTCGGTTTTCTTGAAATACCACCAAGGGCCGCTGAATGCTCACAATTCTCATAAAATATATGCAAGGTCACCAAGAGCTCCTGCCTTTTAGCACTGCGTTTATTTTATTTATAAACACTTGAAAATATTCGCGTGAAGCAATATTTTTAAAGCGCAGACGATCCTGGCTGGAGATCTCATGATATGCTGATTTCTTGGAAATTATAAATTCATTAAAATGCTCTCCCTTTTTGCGGTTGTTTGAGAGTCACAAGTCGAGCCTCGTTAATTAATTGCAGAAATAAATAGATAGAACTTCGCATATCACTCTGACTAACTCTCAGAGGCGTGAATGGCTCTTAGGTTTTTTTTCTTCTTAATGTCACTTTTTAATATTCATAGCGTGATCATGCATAATTACGGCAGTATAAATATCGAGGTGTTTACTATAGCAGCCACTCGACCAATGAACCCACTCTCATAGGCCTACTTGAGTCAACTAAGAAAACCCTCTCACGTGATCCCGTCATAGTTTTTTAAATATTCGACAGATCGCTGATCTAGAACAAACCTATTAAGAGGTCTCAAAATTAAAGTGGGCACTTGTTGACTTCAGAAAAATGTCAGCAGGCAGCTAATTAGTAAAGTTTAGAGAGATCAAAAGATTTGAAGTGCCGCCCATGATATGGAATTGGGTCCTTTAAAAATAGGAAAAAGTAAACCTGAATTTAAGGGAACTAAAGGCATCTTAAGTGGGTGAAGCTTTGTTTCAATCTGAAAAAGAAAAATAAAACAAATCCTCCACCCATTGGCAACTAGCTGTTTACTTAATCAATAAAAGAGTTTATTTGACTCTTTCAGAATTCAGAGCTGGCGCGGCGTTATCTAAATCATATTCCATCTAAATTGGGTGCGTAAATGGCAACGCACGGCTCTTTTAGCGATATCATCTGTAACTCTTAATATCGTGCCAAAATGATAAGAAGATTAAGAAAAGTTCTAACATTCATATCTTATCTTAGATATGAATAAACTACTTGTATTGCTGTCCAAAAAGTTTTACCTCATTTGATGAGTATACCTTATCAAGACTTTGAATTATTAGTTGGCTACTTTTAATAGGTAATTGTACGTAACATTACTTGCAACTTTATCACCACAAAAACGTATTTATAAAACCTCTTTTAAATTGCCATTTTGGTAACTATAAAATTAGGAATGTCTAAACACTTCAACAATAAAACTTTTATTTTAATGCTTTTTTGACCTAGATCTACTTTTAACAATCCCCATCCGAATTATTTACACAAATTATCATGGATGCATTACCTGTTCTTAGTAATCAAAATAAATTTGAGATTGACATTGAAGTTTACAAAACACATTTGCATGCATAAATATGCATTTCTTCTCTAATATCTAATGAATCTTGTGAACATTTATTTTACGATCGACAGATATTTCTGCTATATTTAGCTGAATCGTTCGATTTTCTCAGAGTTATGAAATAGCACGAATTTGCTACTTCCCACAACGTTTCAAATATAATGGGATGCAGCACACATTTGCAGTTTACAGAAAGAAAGCTCTTCAAAATTTAATTTTTGCAATTTGTTTGTTTTCCTAAAAATAATACAGACTTTCATCAACCCCTTGGAATTTTTCAAAGTGATTTAAGATAGTATGATCGAGTTAATATGTGATGAAGTGTTTCATCGTACAATATGTTTTATATTATATCATTTTCCTTTAATAATTTTCCATTCATTTCTTAAAATTTTCACAACGTCTACCAGATCTTATAACAAAATTGCGTAAATTTTTATACAATGTAAAAAGGCACATTTCGCATGAATTAATTTCAGTAAGTATGTGATGTCACCAGCGGAATTAAGATGAAGGCACATTGTAATTTCGTACGAAATTGATTTATTAGAGAAACATTATCAAGGATAAAGCTATTCGAGGCCGAAATGATGTCAACCAACCTACCTACACGGAAGGCTATTATCTCATTTAGATGGTCGTAAAGTGCTTTAGAGTTCACCAAAAATATAAAAGATCTGAGAGGCGAACAATTAGCAATCATTAATTAAAAAGCTTTTATGGGCTTGTAAAAATTGCGTAACCTTTTTCGACAATGATGTGTAAATTGATAGTAAATGTTTTTTATGGTTAAAGAAAGTATGTAAACTGTTTTTATAGGAGGCTATTCCTATTTTCTACTATCGGTGATTTTGATTTTGTTTGGTCTATTCTTTTTCGTGGAATTTCATATTGTTCAGACAAATCAATAATTCTTTTAAAAACAAAACGTTGCTAAAAAATTGAATTAAAAAAAAAGGACCTAAAAATTAATGTAAGCGTAAGGAAGCTATTTTATTTAACACTCCACTATTTCGAAAAACGCGTTTATTTATGAATATTTAAATTTTGGTGAATTTTGTACTTTATTATTGACTAATTACAAAAAATAAACGAAAATTTAAACTCAAATTATTTTTTACGAGATAGCACAAGTATTTTTTAATACCTTTTTTAAAACCTTTAAAAACAAATGGCTGAAACTGATTCAAGGTCATTTACTGACGCAAGTTTGAAAATGTTGTTTCGTTAAAATATTGGGAATTTCCCAGTTAAATTTTGAAAGATTATTTTTGACGGTATATAAATATATGTTATATTCATGTACATATATAAAATCAAAACATGGTAAGAAATTGGCCTATATTTATTCATTATTTGATGTCTCTCTTTGGAAAACGGCCAGCTCTGTGATTAAGATAAGAGTGAAGGGGTGTAAGCGAATGTTTTTCGATAATTTGGAAAGTTTGTTCGCTACGCATTTAACCTCGGTATTCGGTATAATATTTGATTTGCAAATTAGTTGGTGACATTTTGAAAAAAAAAAAATCCTCACACGCCTACATGTTTGGTGGTAACAGTGTTAATTTTTTTATATCGACATCTCCATCAAAAACCGTAACATGTTCCATGCATAAATAATTTCTTCAGACACGTAACATGTTGAGCCCATTACGCATCGAAAGAGTACACAAAATCGACAGTATTTAGTTGAATGAATAGAAAATATTAAACCGCGTCATGTCAGCCCACATTTGTGCTAATAAATAACTTGAAGAATGCAACAGACTTTAGCTTTAGATTAGACGAGAAAAGCATCTCAAGTTGAATCGAACGGGTGGCCAACAGTTGGTATGAAACAGAGACCGGAGGTTTACCTGCCAAACGGGTTCGAGTGCATGCCACGGTTAAATTAATCCATGCGTAAATTGCTGAATTACATCATCGGCGAATGCCAAGTGTCCTATATTCCTCTTTCCTTCGAACAGTGCCAACAACCCACGACTTATCCAAAACGCTGCTGGAATATTGTAATAATAATAATGGACGTCGTTATTTTGTGGCAGCATGCTAATTGATTACATCTCTCAAAATAAAAGGTCTTTTGTAGTGCTACAGACAGACAGTCTAATTTGTCATGCTGCGTGAAGGCTATTTCGGGAGTCCAGCATAAAGACTGCCCTTCATTTCACACCGTGATTTGCTTTCACGGGAACTAGTTACTTTACCGTCCGGCTAGACGAAAGTGAGTAAGAAAAGAACGTTAGGGCATGCACCTCAAGGGACTAGGAATATTCTTAAAAGTGGTATATGCCTACCACCATGGCGTTCGTGGGTGGAACCAGTTCGAGTCCAAACTGAATGAGCCTGGCAGAAAGTGTAAAATGTTTGCATGGGCGTTAAACTTGTTTTTAGCCTAACTGAAGGTAACCACGTTGGCTTCTACTGCATATTAATTCAGAATTGTCTGTCAGGTTCAATTAAAAGAAATAATGCATGCATCAAGGCCAAGGCATGATCATAGAAACGATCGAGGCTCATCTGGGCAGAACAAGCTGCGATTTAATGAAATAAGACAAGAATGCGCCGGGCAATTGCTTCAATTAAATTGGCTAAGATAAAAACAGAAATCCGGTGAACATACATTACATATACACACAGAGAATGGTACTTTCATGGATCAATAATTTTTTTTTATATCAGCGGTGGGTAGTGAACCCCTCGTAATATGTAAATAATAAATATCTTTGCGTCACAAGTAGACTGATTGAATGGACGGACGCCTTAAAAGTGCGTCCCGTACTTTCTGGCGAGACAACTCGTCAGACGTTGAAATATGAGAAAGAAATCTTTGGAGCGTTAAGTGACGATATTTTAACGGAACATTACGCCAAAGGTGAAACCAACATTTCTTAGGGCCCATTCTGTGGTTAATCACATATGTTAAGGATTAGTTACTAATTACTGGGAAACTGCTAGATCGCCTCGGTGTTGCACCAGAGGGCAAAGTATAGAAGGAAAATGGGGGAAGATGCACATCCAACGATTTCTTTTAAAATGCTAAGTACCTTTCGACAGGTATTCAAGCAATTAACTTTACTGCAGCTGCTGAAAACTGCACATAATCTCCTGCATGGTTCAATGCTCGCGATCTAATTGTACCTACCTGAGAACCTTAACCAATCATTTCACTTTCTTTATCTCATTCATCTTTCGCATGCTTAACGTAGAGGCGTGACTTGTTGATCTTTAGCAAGAGATAAAAACATTATTCCACTAGTTGTTTTGAATTACTCACGAAGATAATTTTAATTACTTTATTTTACTTTTGTCATATTCTTACTAAAGTGCGGAAATTGTAAATCGTATGAATGTTTCTTGAGTCTACAGCACCAGCAATTATAAGTTGTATGACTCAGAATAATTCACGAAGATAATTTTAAACTAATAAAATTATTACTAACACTTAATTTCCTATAAATACGATATAACGCCTTTACATATGAAGCCATTTCAAATAACATGAAATGGTCATTCCGAATAATGAAACAACAAAGTATAAAAAATTATTTAGTTAAACGAGATTCATTAAATTAAATTATTCTCTATGACTATGGTATTATTGTAGCAAACAAGTTAATTTTTGAAACCGCATAACTATATATTCTTTTACACATTCAAAATACTTTGCTAAAAACAGTAGGTAAGATTTTAAAACCCGAATTATTGAAATATTAAAAATATAATTGCTTTCACTTTCTTAACATGTTGTCGTACTAACCTCATTAGGTACTTGTAAAAGCAAAAAACGTCAATTACATTTCAAATCAGAAGAGGTTTTTAATATGAAATTATTATTAAAATTATCTGTATTTTGCCTAATTTTAGAGTCAAAATCTCTTCAGCTGAGAGTTAAACTTAATAACTGATTTTATTAAAATGCAATGGATATTAAAACTTCAAACACGGAAAAAATAAATGCGATCTATTTAAAACTTTTGTTAGGGTTATCAATTTTACAGAATGTTAAGACGAAGTATATTCTATAATAGAACTGGAATAACAAACATACTTCGGCTCCTCCTCAAAGAAATACCGCAAACTATTAAATTATCTTTTAAAATTCCTATAGTCATATGCGACTATATAAACTGAAGCCTAAATTTCTATATTTTCTACAATTCTTAGCATTTTATTTCCCAAGCACATCTAAATATGCTTTTAAAAATTAAAATATATCCCATTATGAGCTGCATAAAGAATCCTTAAAATATTTCTTTTTAATAATTGGTAACCACAAAAATTAGTCAGTCACACACTCTTCTTGGGTGTCAAGAAAAAGCTGACGGTGGCACTAGTAATCGAAAAAAAGCTGATGATTCCATCTTGTGCTTATCGTTCGTATATCTGAAAGACATCCGGACGTGCTGGGTTAAGTAAATATCTCCTGTCTTCGCTTTTTTGCCCTCGATAAACAAAGCATCTGCAACGGCCGTACTCAGGAGTCAGGAGATAAGAAAAGTGCACAACACATCAATAAACAAATGCCACAGGTCTATATCTGGTTCGTCTGGAGTTTTTTCTCTGAAGACACCGTCCGTCAAGTCAGCTTTTTATTGATCGAGATATCATTGATAGATGGAATCAATATGTCATTTATCAAATAGAGAACATGTAATGACCGAAGATGCAATTTTCTTTTTTTAGATACAATGATCTGCTTTTCAGTATAGAATTATAAAACGAAAATATAAAGCGCTATATCAATACATGCACATATTGGCGACTTTTAAATTGATTTACAATTTCTTAGATAAAAGAAAACAAAACGCCTTGATTAACTAAATTTTATATATTATAGGTATATACATATATTTTGTACATATTGCTCTCAACATAGATATAAAATGTTATATTTACTAATGACAACCAAAAAGTGTTAAACTTATTGTCATTTGGTTTGTAGGTACATACTGTGTAATTAGGTATATTATGAAATTTTATGTTTTCTTATTACACAGGGCAACACCAAGTATTTACTCAACGAATTTGCTATCACTTCTATAGGACTTCTTCTGTAGATTACGAATTCGTAAATGAAAATGTTCAATCTACGAAAATATCCTCAACAAGAATTTCTTCAAAACAGGGCATAGTTTTCTTGCTGACCCTAATGATGCAGAGAAATAGCTAAGTGTTTGACAAATGCACCACTTCAAATTCATGTGGGTATTATTAACAATTGAGCTTCTTGTGGGGTAACTGAATAATGTGGCTGTGGGCCCAGTAAATTTAATACCTAATAAAAAAGGCATCACTATCAACTAGGTAGTCGTTATCTCATTTCGTGTGAGTTCGGCTTCATTAAAATTCCTGCAACGTAAAATTATGTCAGCCTTCATAAAGATTTTCACAACAGTTGTTGTTCAGAAGTTTACGTGTCACAAAATGACATGATCATCAACAACCAAAAAAACAGGTTCAGCCCAAATTCATATTAAAAATCCTCGACCCGATGTTTTGTGTTCTTTTCATGCAGAATTCGTTCAATGGTTTCTGAGAAAACAGTAATAACTTTTTAATCTCTTAATATCACCTTGAAGATGTTGTGGATTTAAATGTCTGGGGGACCTGCATCAGAGGGCTAACTTTACTAAGGTTTGAGTGAATTTAGCGCTCATAATAAGAACCGGTTTTCTAAAAAAAAAAAAAAATTTCGCGTTCGATGAACTTGAAATTTATGTCTGAGGAAGCTTTTCTAAAGATTCATTGATCAAGGTCATTGTTACTTAAGATTAGCGCCCAGAGAGCGAAAGTGATACCCGCCGGGTAGATAGTTGATGAAAAAATAGCGAAAGTTGTGACATCGTTGGTGGTCAGTGTGATTGTTTACAAATATAAATATAGTCGTGATATAATCATTGCTCAAAAATATGAATAAATTAGAACGATGAAATAAGTAGGAACTGCCGGTCCACCTACTTCGGTAGCCAATTTAGCTCATTGAGTCACATCCTTCGGCCATTTAGTCATTCACCGCTTGAACAACTGCCAATTTGAAGATAATCATAAAAATGTTTTGAGCTTCTTTAAGTATGATCTTAGGAGGTCTTTAGAGCTTTCTTGAAATAGTCATTTAACAGAATCCCATACTGTCCCGTGTGAGAAACCGCAGAGAGAATTGTCCGGTCCAAACAAGTTGGTGAGATCATTTTGATTGTGCTGGTGATCAGATCGTTTTAATGTTTTTTGATAAAACTTTAGCTGCTAATGTTTTTCGCCTTGCAGGCACTCAGCCAACTCGCGAGAAACATAAAAACGAAATAAAAATACAGAAAACAGGTAACAGGTGAATGCAGCAGCTATTTAAGCACTTCCTGTGTCGGTTGTCGGCCAATATGTTTAATAACGTGAACTGGGCATCGGGCGGCCGAATCATCGGGATCATTATGCTATTAGGTTGCGTTACCTCATCAGCTACAATAATGGTCGGCCTTTGATAGATGGCCACCTTTGGGAACATTCGTTTTACACACAATTGAGTTTTCGTGCCCCGCTTTCAGAGGTAATTGATAACTTACAATGCGGCGCTTCATTCCTGTTTTTGTATAAACAATTACATCATTGTTGGGAAGTGGCTTTTCAGCTGCTCGCGGCGCTAACTGCCCGACCTAAGGATGTTACCTCATGCATAGTAAATTGAGTTGCGGAACGTAAATATTTTCTTTAGGGTTTTTCGCTCAGTGCTCGTATGCAACTTTGGACTTTCTGACGTCATAATTGTTGGCCACTTCACTGCCCTTGTTTACTTTTTATTATCGGTTAATTACTTTATTGCAAAAGTAAATTTGCGTTGTAGAAAAGAGTTTTCCGGTAAATTTTTTACCTCGTTTTATTCAGAAATCACAGAGTCACAAAAATGCTGTTTCGAGAAAAACGCGAGTAAAATTTTTTCAATTGGTTCCTTGTCTTTGACCTATTATGTTTCTTAAAATAATAAGAATTCGAAAAAGTTATTTAACCGAGTTATTGCACACGGTCAATAAAATAAAATTAATGATATTTTGGAAATCCTAGATAGGCTTAAGAAACACATTTTCAATTTATGTATGATGATCGAATGATATGCAAGCCTAGTTTTTTAGTATTTCGAAGCTAAAATAAGTATAAACGCTTATCATTTTTTTCATACATACCACAATAGGTATATATCATCTAACCATCCCCTTCTATTTCGTAATAGTTTGAAAGCTTATGTTAGGTGAACTTTTGCATTTAGAAGAATATGATAAAATTAATATGTCTCCATACAGCATGAATAATTTTTATAGTAATGTTAACTAGTAAACTAATAAAATTGCAAATATATTGCAAACTTTTCTCTTTTAACATCGTTCTTGCAAGATCCAAAGCGTGATCTGCGATCTATTTAACTAATTTTGCCAAATTATCAGTCAATTTGTTTCGCAGAAACAAACTACTAAATCCTAATTAGATTAAATACAAAAAGTCATTGCTGTACAAGAGTAAAGTTAATCAGTCACATTGACTTATCCAATTTGATCGTGTCAAATATGTAGTTATTTATGTAAATCGAAGTTAATTTTTCCGTTGTTGTTCTACTACATATAAAGCATATATGTATGTAGTTTGTAATCGGCTAGCCAAATTTGAATACTTAACTACTTGATGAAAATAGCAATAAAATTTACTTTACCCATGATAGATATTTACGGGGCCTCAATTAGAGGATCTTTTCATTAGCATGGCTTGAAAAAAACCCTCATTGATAAAACATCTTACACAACTAGCTAAAGATTTACAAATTTGTTGATGGATAGTTTGCTTACTTTTAAGAGTAAGTGCACTTAACCTTTAGTTAGATGATCCTCTACAAACTACAAGTATTTCGGCGCCACATCACTCCATCAAGATTGATCATCAAGATCTTTCATAATCTATTAAACAAGACAAATAAATCATTAAATGGCCTTGTAATTCATACACCCCAGAACATTGAACATTGAGGCAGAAGTTGCAAAGACTATCAGGCCGCAACCTTGATTCTGACAAGGAAATGAATGAGACAATTAACAAGCCGGTGACATGACATCACGGCCCACGCATTTAAATCGACTGGTCCATGCAGATTACATGATAACTCCCTGAACCCTGAAAGTACCATCAACAACATTTTTTTTTACAAACCAGTTACGCCCAAAATTAATTTCCAAGACAGTGAATCTACAAAAAGCTGCAGATGTTTTGCTACCGAAAGCGAGGTCGGTTCAGATCCTGACCCAGTGGGTTTCTTTGGAGCACTTTTTCTTAGTGCGAGAAAGACTTTACACTTAGCATGACTGGAAGATAATTAATTACTCAGCATGTTCAATTCCATCAGTCATTATGTACCCATAATTGCCGGCGAGTGAGGTGCGGTGTTTTCTTGAAGGCGGGAGATGCCAGCGGTGCACAATGAGCCTTCATTAGGTGGCTTTTCCTTTTGAACAGAGTGGCGCTATCCCGCCTCTTATAATGAAACCAATAAGCATTCGTATTAACTTAATGAACTTAACAAGTTTTTGCGATATTGCAATTTTTTTGTATATAAGATTTAAAGCAGCTCTATTATTTTCAAACTATTCATATTCACGATTCGCGTGGCTCCCTTTTTTTGCTGAAAGTTTTGCGGATTAGTCAGCGTGAAAGAATCCTGACTCTTTGAATCTGAACTTCTGAAATTTTTTGGTATTTCTTTTTTAAAGCATAAATCACGTTCGGATATTTGCCACTGGTTAGTCCACGCTTGATCGAATAATGGAGTTACGAAACGCCTGAGGAAATAATTATGTTTTTTATTATTCAATCTCATTTCAGGTGATTATTTTTCAAGTGCGTATAAAAGTAAAACAGTATATAAAATTATTAAGAATATAGTAACCCAAAAAACTTCTGATCATGGTTTTCTTGTATTAACCTTGAAACAGTTACAGACATAAGGAAATAAGATCTTCTTAGAAGGGGCATTTAATTTAGGTTATGTGGGAAAAACAGAGAGTCAAACTTATAGGTATATGTATTTATGGTGAAATAAGTAGGCTGTAAATTTGAATCCATCTCTACTCTAAATATTACAGGGTATGCTACATCTTCATTGCTCCAGTTTTGATAAAAAACTGTACACGTTATCGAAAATGTGTATAAAATCGGTTTATTAAAAAAAAAAATATATAGAAAATGTGTTATTCTCTCCTATACACAATTTTTTATTTACTACTTCGCACGTTTAAAATGTATGGTAAAAATTCTAAATTTAACCGTTCAACTTGCACGCGTATCTCATAATTTATCTTATCTGCAATTATGGTCGAATACATCAATTCTGCAATTACATAACATTTGCCCCATTTTTCGATCAATGAATTTCTGGCGCAAAAGAGTTCATTGCTCTGTTCAGGGTATAAACAACTTTAATTACCAAATACGACAGCTAAAAATAATTCAGACTATCACGCGAGGACGGCTAGATAAAAATAGGAGTAAATGCGCTTACTGAGCTCTATAGTTCGTGTAAATATTCATTGAAATTAGGATGAGAGCTAATATGATATCCTGTCGCAAACGCACCTGAAATTAAAGCCAATCATCGTCGCCGACGCCTGCCTGTTCCCAAGTGCAAAAAGATTTTAGCATAAACTATCATTGTTGATTGAAGAGTGACATGCAAACATTTCAGACGAAAAAAAATTAGGTCTGCGTGGCGCTTTTTTTATTAAGCTGCCACGCGTTGTCTATTTTTTGATGAGTTATGTTGAGTGAAGAGATAAAATATTGCTTTTAAATGTCGAAAGAGGGCTTCAATTAAGTGCGTAATTCTTAAAATAAATCTTCAACAGAGAAATATCTTTGTATACTTTTCAATATAATATAACCATTAGTTTTCAACATTCTGAGAGCAAAAAGAGTTTTGTCCTATATTTAAGATTGTCTAACTATTGTGTGATATTTAACTACATATATACTTTTAATATCGGCAGAATTCAGACCTTCGAAAAAAGAAAATCGAATTTTGAAAACTATAAAATATACATAATTAAGAGGACAATAGTTCTGAAATCCTTAACTAAAACCCTTTCCTTTCCTGGCATATTATAATATTTATTTTCATTTGTTTTGGGTATATACTTATATTAAATTTTGGTTCTTAAAAATTCATAGATATGTATATCTATAGGTACATACATATATTTTTAGCTCTGATCTGACTATTGAATTCGTAAGTAGTATTTAAAGAAAATTGTTTGTGATGAATTGACGGGCGAAAACATAAAATATAAATAATCATAACTGCTAATAAATTAATTTTAATTGCCATATTTATTCTCATAATAACCCACTATCTTTTAAACGACGAAGGACCATTACAGCATAATTCCACATCATCCTCAATGCAACTCAATAGACCAATTAAAACTTCTATCGTGCTCCAGTGGACTCTTCCATCTGTTATTAATCACGTTTGTCATTCACTGGATGCTGGAGGAGCACCATAATCTAGATAAGTGGGCATCATTCGCTGAGAACTAATCGCGGGGTAATTAAGTTATTTCGTCAACGTGTGAGGCCGTTCATGTCTGCGATCCTATTAACATTAATTATAGCGATTAATCAAATTAATATGAGCCTGCTCATTTCATCTATAGCACCTGTGTGCTAAAAATGTAAATTTCTTTTGCCGCCTAAAGGATTAGATTTACTGCCGTAAATTTACTTGTCGTTTTCACTTAATTAAGACGCGGAATTGAATTTCTTCGCGGTTTTCTTCTTCGATCGAAGCAGATGTTCATCGAATGGTAACTCGTCCATTTGACTCCATTTGGACGTGACAAATCGCAAAAGTGCCGGGTGACGAAACAAGGAACTCGTTTAAAGTCAATTGGTGAAATGAGAGTGGCATGTAATAAAGGCGGCGCGTCTAATTTAGCATAAGTACATATCTCGCGAACGGTTGCGAGTTCGTTCTTAGGCTATAAGTTCAATAGCCAGGAATCGCTGAAGAGCACGAACGCAGTCACTTTCCGCGTTCAATTTAATGGAAACATTTAAATTTAAGCGATTTTGTTCAAACAGCGTAACCAACTCAATTAAACCAAGGCGCAGGGCCTTCTTTTTTAAGCGACCAGAGACCCGTCACTCCATAACTCAGTGAAGAAACAAAAATAAAAAATAATAGTTCCTCAAGGGCCACTGCGCAGCCACGGATCTTTGACAGGTCCTAACGATCAGCATTGTTTCTGCTTTTTTTAGACAGCCCCAAAGCCAGAGATCTTCGATCTTTATGCGCTCGTAACCCAAACAAGACCTCAGGGACAAATCACTTACGAACCCTTATCTTGTCAAGTGGAACTTCTCACTGTTCAAAAGTAGTAAAAGTTTTCGAACGATTTATTATTTCTTCCCAACTTAATTATACTTTATTTTTACTTCAATTATTTTTTAAAAAATGCTCTAACTAATTATTTAATTATTTTTTTCAGGTGGTCAACTAAAGACCAAAAACGGGCAAAAATACATAGTGAACGACACGAGAGAAGGGATTTTCGTTTCAAAGTCATGTGCAGTATTAACAGCGATAATTGCTGTCCTCACGCTCATTGTCGCTATTCTGGTGACCTACTTCTTAGTGACTATGAACAGGCCAGAAAGGTAAAATTATCTAATTCTTTTGTTTTAGCAGTAATTTGGAAATTCGATGTTATCTTGTTGTGTTTATGGTCTCTTAAAGAGCAGAATTTCATCATAATCCTCAGGAGTGGCTTTACAGTGAATTGAGCCCTTGTAGAACTTGTTTAAATTGAATTTGCAGATGTATCTACATACATATGTTGCGAAAATAAAAAACGCTTTTAATTATTTAAACCGTGGGTGGATACTGACCTACTTTAATTAATATGGCGTCAAATTAATTTAAAACACATATTTGCGATCACAAGCTTGTCACAGGCAATGAATGCAATCAGACAAATCTTTTTTTTTTTTATTTAAGCAAAACTATGGAAGCGACAGCTTCTTCACATCTTGAAATAGCTTTACTAATTAATAATTAAAATGAGATCAGTTAATTTACTTTGGGTACTGAAAATTTGTATCTAGGCTATTTTATTTATTCTTAATACATTTCAAAATTTAATAAAACTTTGACAAATGTATGAAGATTTTAAAAATTCATACCTATCTTGTAAAATAATCGTCCTACATTACTGGCAAAGATAACTCCAAAGATTTTCTGTTCTGCCTAGTTTATACTAAACATAAATCAAAGTAATATACCAATTAATGGAGACATCGCAATGCTGATAAACACCAGTCAGCTTTTACCCTGATTAGCGACCGTGTTGGTCTATTAACATAATTTTTAATTTTCCACATTAATGAATAATCATAGTAGGGCTTTCATCGCCTATTCCAGCTGTTTGCTCTGCATGGAAGCGCAGTAAAATCGGAAATTGAAAGCCAAAAGCCATCTATCTAAAACTGGTTTAAATTTCCAATTAGAATAATTAGCAGTAGATCGTATCGGGCATAACCAGTTCAAAATTCGGAATTCAATTTATTCGAATTAAGGCAGTAAAAGGGCGCCGCCGTATAATAACTTTCTGATAGGGAAAAACATAAAAAGATAGGGAAAAAAAAAGTGGCAACGAAATGATGACTTCAACCAAATTGAGCGAAAAAATGTTTTCCCCACGGCTTAACTGATAAGAGAAATTTCCACCGTCCAGCCAGAATAATGTGAAGCGCCATGGAAATATAGGTCACCATCATAAATCAATAAATGTAGGATGCAGCCAGATATTCGTTATGTGATTAGGATGCCTATTGTGTATAAAATAAGAGTACATTGCAATTCCCCTCCTAAATGTTTGTGCATAAAGCTGCATCCGAAATGGGCATTTTATAGCTGCAATTATCGATCGAAATTATTGCGTGTGGTGCTAATGCGTTCGCTTGTTTGTACTTGCACATGATCCGGAGCAAGTTTATCAACAAACTTTGCCTACTTCTTCAATATTTTTACTCAGGGTTAATTTACATGCGCAAGGCAATTTACTACGCAAGTGGCCTCAGATGGGTGGACTGTCTTTAAAGTGATCAAATTTCATAGCAGAAGTACTGAGAAATCATATATGTAAATAGACCCATTTTAGATATCTCCGGATGTACGATAACAATTTACGCACTTTTGAAAACAACTAAATAAAAAAGAATCTTTAAAGAATATATGATAGATTTTAAGTACTTCAAAAATAAGTCAGGAATGAATGGTTGGAACCAACCAATTCAAACAGTTTAAATATTTTAAATATAGAACAACCCTAATTTTAAATGTGATAAAATGAAGCATTCAGAATAGAAAACAGTTTTACTGACGTTACACAAATGTGGTTTTTTTCTATGATTTTTATAAATACATAATGTGAAACATAATTGTATATTTAAATAAAAAATCTGTTTATAATTTCAGTTGCCCTGCAATTATAAAAAGAGGCAATGAGTCTATAGCAACAGCTTCCATGTTCGGTGTTTCTCCAACTCCTGAAAGCGATGAAGAAGGTTTATTTATCAGGGATGAGGAAGCCAAATTCGTCAACAAGGACATTAAACTTTATGAAGGATGGAATCCAGAAATTTATTGGTAAGTATTAATTTTAATTATATCAGCGAGCACAGAAAATGCAGAGTGCGTGCTGGTTAAAATCGATGTGTTTAAAAAAAAATCTACATTAATCTGGAGCTTGATATTTGCCTTGTCTTTAATAGTCAGCCACAGTCTTCGTTAATATAAAAATGCCGACGGTGTATTAACAATTCACTGTGTAGTCTGCATATTAATTTATAAGTAATAGTCTTTTAAATTTTACATTACCAAGTATAGCTTTTCTAGAATAATAAAAAACAATATTGAGGGACTGACTTTTTATTTAATAACTCTAATTCATTAAAGGTTTTCCTTTTCATTGATGGACCTATTTTAATGCACGTTTTTGTTTTTTAGTTTAAGGCTGGTTTAATCGGGATGGTGCTTAGCTATGTTTGATGAAAATCTGTGCGATACTAATTTTGGCAAGGATTTTTTAAATGTAATTTTTCATATGAAAGCTTTTTAAAATGGAGTCTTAAATTTGCAACAGAATATAGGCTTTGATCAAATAGAGAACCATTCAAATGTAAAGTTGAAATTGAATTATTATTATTCGTAGAGAAAGCTAACAGAATAAGATAAATCATTATTTAATGAATATATTTCTTTTCTTATACTATGTTCATTAGTTACTCAGAAGTGTGATTAATTAAAATTCCATTAAACCATAATTTCGTTGGAATAAATTCCACGCCGTTACATAAACAACATGCAGTGTGATAATTATCCCTTTTGCGTAACTCATCACTCATTGAGGTCCATTAGCACTGGCTTCCTCGAAGTGAGCCCTTTGGCGGTGGGTCATTAATCAATTAAAATTACATGCGCACAACATGAAACCCTTTAACCTAATCAGACTGAGCGGCTGCGTTAATGCGTTAAGTCATTCGAGAGCAAAAATTAATCCCCAAATCTACGCATCTCTGTAATATCCTCGTGCGGCTTTGCGTCGATCAAGCCTTTCCGCGGCTTTTATTTAGCATGCATTAATTTCACGTTCATTATGAGCATTATGACGCGATATTGCGAAAACATGCAGCAGCGGGGCTATTCAAGGGAACAAGGAAGTCATCAAAGGGTTAGCTTGACTGACTGCAGCATAATGCAGCGCTCTAGAAACCGGAGCGTTCATTGACGGCGCCACATGCTCCAAGACTCGTACTGGTTTTTGTCTTTTATGGAACAACGCACGTCGGCGCTAGGCGTCTTCTATGCCTATGCAATGCCACGAAGCATCGGGCACGAGCCGGGAGATTTATCTTCACTTCCTTTCTCGAGATTCAACGCCTTATTTGACACAGCGATCGCATGCTATTAGACGCTTCAAGTCTACTATCTTAATTGAGACATTTTTTCTCCAATTAAACGGTTGTTAGATTACCAT
Organism: Machimus atricapillus; assembly: GCA_933228815.1. Taxonomy (NCBI): domain Eukaryota; kingdom Metazoa; phylum Arthropoda; class Insecta; order Diptera; family Asilidae; genus Machimus; species Machimus atricapillus. The sequence goes on along the minus strand of OW121788.1, from coordinate 26,805,133 downwards.
GCAGATCAGTCGTAATTCGTAATTAAGGTAAACGATTTTTAAATACTTTCCGATATGGAAATGTGCAATAGAATAGCTGAAACTAGCTCGTTGCTGTGAATATTAAAAATAAATTAATGTTGCATGACATCAGCTTATATAAGCTTAGTTAGTAAATTCTTGTGTCAGTGCGCCTATATTAAAATTTTGCAGCCATAATTGTGAACGCGCCCGTGTTGTTGCATTTTAAATCGTATTTCATGCGACATATTAATGAAACAGCATGCGCCTATGTACGAATAGCATAACGAATTCCATAGAACACTATTAATGATCGTCTGAGTTATTCATTTTGCCTTTAGACAGCAATTTAATCAACTCACCAAGTAAGCTTGGATATATGCAATTGAGTTTCTAACAACTTTGGTTCTAAAAGCATTTTAAAATTCGCAGCATTTTTATGGTATCGAATTACCTACTATCCGGTGCTTAATTACTTTATTAAAAGTTTATACAACCGTTCATTACCCAGGTGTGAGGAATTTTTGCTTGGGAAATAACTGCATTAATTGTATCATTGCTATTTTTAGAAGCTCTCCCCTCAATTGTTTATATTTAATGATTGCCGCCTGACAGCACAATACGATGATCAAAGTAATTTTGCAAGATCGATTCACCCGGGCTGCATTATGCATTCTATTGAGTCAGCGATTGCGAAGACAAAAGTTGATTTTAATAATAGTGACAGTCTAAGAATATATTATGATGATTGCACCGGACTTTCCGTCTTGTCCCTACAACAGCGTGCATGTGTTTTTCGGTATTTTTGCATCGTTTTATGACTAGAATCTTAATGAACTTATAAATGACTGTTCTTTAACGTAAGGTAATAATTCTTTAATGGCTGCTGTTTAGACCATTTCACCATTAAAAGACAATAAGGGCAAAAAATACATTGCTTTTGCTTACCTCAGAATACGTGCGGCTAAAATTAGTTTTATGTAGTACACTGCAATTTTGACGTGCAAGTAAGAGGAAAAAGGTATGGTTGCTTTACTTATGAGTATAGTATTGAACAGTCACGCTACTTGATAGTAAAGAAAAAATTCCAGTGCGTGAGAAATACACAAAGGAAGGTTTCTGTAACGTTATAAGGAAGAGGGATAAAGGTGCAAATTAACTCGATTAGCATATTTTATTTTAACACGTTCAATAACTACTAAGAACACTTGTTCAAAAATCGCACTCAATAGTTCAGGAATATCGATTAAGGCGCGCCTAGAGTTACTTAATATTTTGCTAGTTTGGCTGAAACTTACTTAAGATATAAGTCACAGTTTCTGTATGGAATAAGAACCTGTTTGCATGTGAGATGGTTTAAGATATGTATACCTTCTTATATAGGTACATATGCAAAAATATCAAGTAAAACGTATCGGTATCAAACTGTCGAATACAAAGTTACTTGAAACCGACATTTTTTCGCATTCTAATTTTAAGTAATTAGAGTTGAGGCATTATTTGTATGTTTTTTTAACTCAATAGATCTCGAAAATTTGATACTTCAAAATCATTTAAATTATCTTATTTACCAATTTCGATCTATTGTTTAACACATGAGTTTGAAATTAATTAACAATAAATTATACAAGCAAATGCAACGACAATGCAAATATTTGCGATTATATTTTATGTGTATCCTTATCCAGGTGTTATATACCTACACATTTCTTCTTTTCCAACAAACAAGTGCAGCAACCTCAAAATTGAGTACGTAAACATATATAAAACTATTCACATGATATAACAACAACATTAAATTAGACCTAGTTCTAACACAAAAATTATAAGAATACACATTTTCGCTATTAATATTTATCTTCAAAATTCACACTCTCAATATGTTAGCCTTGAGGTTAATTTTCAAACGCTGCTGTTTAAAGTTGCACCCAACTGTAGTAATAAATCAGAAGAATTCTCTTCGAATGAACAAATTTCCAAAATGTTCTTGGTTTCTGCACGAACTTAGTTTGTGTAGTTCTATCGTTCGGGTTTTGAGAGATTATTTCTCATTTATTATTGCTTCCAAACGCCACTTAAACGTTTTGAATCGTCTGAGGCTTCCCCATAAAATGATAAGTCTATTACATTTTATCACGTTTTATTGTGTTCTAAAGCATTAGAAGCTTTTCTCAGCTGTCTTACTGTATATTAATATTTTATAAAATTTCAAACGAAAGCTTAACACGTCTTTATTTATGGGGTAAAAAGAACTTTATTTAAGATGATTTTACGAATTAATATGAGTAATGCATTTTTGGGTTAAAATAGCATATTACGTTGAAAAATCAAATTTAGATTCAATAATGTCAGTTTTAAATGTGGTTTTATAGTAACCAGTTCAGGGTAACATTTTTGGAATATTTGTTTTAAATCCTAATTTAGATTTGAAACAGTTTCAAGAAACTTTAGCGCATGCTTTAACTTTAGATCGTTAACATTTGACCAAATGTGTTCTATTATTAGCAAGCAGCATCTACGACAGTAATGTAGTTATTTCTTTTATTACATTTTTTAATATTTATCCGTTCAAGCACTGTACACAAATGTATACTTTAGAGTCCCTAAATGCCCTTCAAATGTATGTATATGGATGGCATTGTGAATGCAAGCTAGTATAAAGTCATAACATCGAGGATAGATAAGTTAGGGTTTGTCGTAATAGATAGATCGGATCAGATTCAATAAGTCATACCGAAAAGGAAATTTATATACTATTTCTGATCAGGGTCGGATGTCAAATGTGCTAAATGTACTTTAGCAATATATGTAGATGTAAACGTTTTGTCTTTAAGGAATTTGTAATGAGAGAGGGAAAGCCATTAATCTTCATCAAGACACGAAACAAAAAGTAATAGGACGCTGCATACATTTTTAAACATTATTCTTTAAAATCGGAAGCTTCAGACTAAAAATTCTTTCCCGTTGTTTGTTGAAAGAAAGGCGCATCGCATTTCCTTGTTTATTATTCTGGACAATTTACCATCATTATCGCGGACACGCAATGAATTACTTAAGGACTAATAATTCCGAACATTCGGCGCTATCTGAAGATTTGATCGTGTCATTTCTGAAGATACCCACAGAGTAACACGCGGTGCAAGGTAAGTCGGGTAGCAGTAAAAGCGTCAAGATTAATTATGTAATCCGCGCGTGAATACCGACGCATGCATCAAACGATACCATCTACCGCAATCGCTCAAATTCATGTGCATGCCCCGCTGGAGATCATTAGGTTGATTATCATTTTCGCTCCCATCAAAGGATGACCGTAAAATATGTTACAAGTTATAAAGCACCTCTACACCTTTGCCACTTTTAAGCTTCTTGATTTCGTATATTAATTTTCTAAGAGATATTAATTGGCTCCTCTTTAAGTGCGCTTTACCGACAGGTGCAGCGCCACACGCAGTAATTTGAGTAATTCGTGGAATGATTTCATAATTCTATTCTTCTGCAGCGTTACCACCTCGAGCATTAGATCATCGCCGCAAGCTGAATGAGGTGCCCGAACCTTTCCGATTCGCACCTCTTCACGTTTGAGGTCTCTAAATTAGCAGTGCCTTAATAACAAAAGTGGCACAGTTTGCAATGGTCATACCTTTGCAATCATCGGGTGAATCAGTGAGGTGGTTTTTACCTGCCAGAGGTACGCCTTACATTTAAATGATTGTTTCAGGTGGGTGCGCAAGCTAGATCATAAAAAATTTTATGGACCCGATAGTTTTTCCAATGGGTGGTGGCACTATTAATAAAATGAAAATATTTTCTCATGTATTTGACGTACTTTGCCATTAATTAACAATGTTGTATAATCAATTATTTGATTAAAGATATGCATTTACATATATATTTCCATACATTTACACGTAGTGCATCGTCATATATGTAAATGCAAAATCGTAGTTGCGCTTTAATTATATTCGTTTTTAATGTCAGGGTAATTTAGCGAGTTTTTGTAATTTCCATTTTTATAGCTTCATGCCAACAACATTCTACCTTGGTAATGTCATAAAATTGTTTTAATATTTCCGTTTTTAAGAAAAGTAATAAATTATAAACATAGTTGCATTGTGTTGAAAAGTTTAATGAATTATCTTTTAACGATGGTAGAAATCTTTGATTTTGTAGATCAAAAATAATTATGTTATAAATCTATGAAAATCTATAAAATTTATAGAGTATCAATTTCATGCGCATGGAAATTTTTCTCCATAGAAATGCACTATGTAGGTATATGGGAAAACTTTTGCATAGGAATTTGTGCAAAAACATACCAGAATAGGATTTTAAATAAATTAAAAGACATTAGCTGCGTTCTTTCATTTCCCTATCAGGTTAAGGTTAGATAGCAAATTTAGCATTGCATTGAATTTTAAAAGTTTTCACGTAGTTAGGTTATACCATAGACAAAACTAGATACCTACTAGATGTCCAGTCGGACATGATACGTCGTATTATAAAAGTTTAAGACAAAACACAATAATTTATTTTATTTTACAACGCTGGGGAAATTCTAGACTGTAATTTACAAAGGTTTGTGTATTTATAGCACTGTTTTCTTTTCTTATATCTAATTTCTTTGTATATTTAATACAATATCAAGAATGTAAACTATCTGACAAAAAGCACTTCAGCATTCAAACCATTTTCAAAATTCCTATGAATATGCCACCTAGAACTTCAAATGTCATCAAGTTCAAAATTCAGGCGCACAGCACACTCTATCCCCCCAATAAATTCGCTTAACGCATTTCTATATTTAACCGCATCCACAAAAACGGGTACAAGCAACTAGCATTGTCTGAATCTGAAAATATCTCTGACGTCTATTATGGGAACACTTAGTTCAATCAACCGCCGAGTAGAATTCCACGCAATTTCTTCTACGGATAGAATGCACTGGCACACGAACTGCAATTGCATTATACTTCGAGTGCTCTTGATAGAATGAACGCCTGCCGGGCAAAAGGAATAAATTTATGATAATATGCTCTTTCTTCTTGCAGGCTGGTAATTGAGCCAAATACGAAGGCATCGGTTAATAATGGCACTGTGACAATTGAAGTCACAAGGGATTCCAAGGTGGAAGGACTGCAGCCAATCGTTCTGAACATCCACAACATCACTATTCATAGTGCATCCGTGACGCGGAAAACGAAGGATTCTGAGCCACTGGAGATCAAAACAAGCTACGGGGACAATAATGAAACTTTCAACATTAAACTTTCCTCAAAAGTTGGGGAAAAGGAGGCTGTTCGGGTTCGTTTGGAGTTCACAAGTCAGCTGACTGATACTTTGCAGGGAGTTTATAAGACTGGATATGAAAATACTTACAATGGCGAAACAGAGTAAGCATCCCCATCAAATTTTAGAAACAATATTTAAGTAAAGTATTTTTATTATAAAAATGGTTTGTCGCTTTAATATACCTACACAGTTTTCTAAAATTACAAGATATTCTCGCCTTCAAAATGGGCAAAATTAGTAATTAAATTTTATTTAAATGTTTTATAATTATTTAAAACAATGTTTATACATATATTTGTTGCAGATACATAGTGAGCACCCAATTTTCACCTATCGATGCTAGACGAGCTTTTCCATGTATCGATAGGCCTGATAAAAAGGCAAATTTTTCAGTTACTCTCATCCGAGAGAATGATAAAACAATGACACTTTCCAACATGCCTTCATCTTTTACTTCGTAAGTACTCTTTTGTTGTAATTATATTTTCTTTTATATATAAGAAAAAAAAAAAAAAATTTAATCCTCTTAAAAATACAGCTTTGATCGCCCCGGTTATGTCCGAGAAGAGTTCGAAATGTCTCCAAAAATGCCAACGTACTTAGTTGCTTTCATCGTTTCAAATCTTGCCAAATCGAACTATACAGATGACGATGAACCAATATCTCCTTCAATTGAAATATGGACTCGACCCGAAGTAGTACACATGACAAAATATGCGCACACTTTTGCCAGATTAGTTTTTCCATTTTATGAAAAATTCTTCGGAATTCCATATAAATTATCAAAAATTGATTTGGTATCGATCCCAGATTTTGGATTTGGCGCTATGGAGAATTGGGGTCTTGTCATGTTCAGGTATGTACATATATAAATTCAGAAAAATTAATGTTACAAATAAAATTCTCCGATAATTACGAGAAACGAATCAACCCTTTAAAAGGTTATTAAACCAAGTCAATTGAAACGGGCGCCAATATAAGGGCTACAAATCTCCATTACCTTCTAAACCATGTCTGATTTGCTTAGGAAAATTAGCGTCACATCTATTTCAATTAATCTATGCCGCGATCACATGGTGTCGAGGCACTCAAAATTGCTTCGAGCATTGAAGAAAGACTTTCTAAATTGGCTTTAGTGATGAAATAGTAAAGGGGAAAGTTTGAACCATTGCACCTAAATTAATTTCGGGTGAAATAATTCTGTCACTTTGATTGAGTGTTATTGAAGACGATGTGTTGAGCTGATGATTTTCTCGAAATTTCGCATGCTATTAAAGAGTCTATATGTTTTTAAATGAGGACAAAGTGAAAAAAAATAAGTAAGATCATATTTAATTATAGCGGCAAATATCTATTTTTTAAGAGAATTTTATTTTACAAACCTATGATCATTGGTTATGTGAAAATTAATGAACCTGAGCTTTTTGATCTTTCTCGACAACGAAAAATAAGATAGTTTTTTCTTTTACTACATTTTAGCTAAAAAATAATAATAATCTTTACTAATAAAATCGTAGCTGTTTTTGAGTCTGTTTCAATTAATATAGAAATCAATAGAAAATTTAAGGTTTAGATCGATAGGTAGCTGTGGTAACAAAAATAATATAAAAATGTATTCTATGTTTAAAAAAAACTGCAATGAGCTATTTCTCTCCTATAAAAAGCTTTGAGTTTTTGAAGGCCCAGAACAGCTGCCCGCCAAGAGCAATTTTCTATAGAATTTTCAAATTAAATTGATATTACTTCTCTCATAAAAATTTCGCTACACGCGTCCAGAGCTATAATCTGAGTCTTTTGACATAGAAGTTAATTCAAGTAGCAATTTGGTCCAGCTGATCTTGTCTAGACCCCAAGACACAGTGATCCAAAGCAGTTAAATCCGGCAAAATAGACAATTAGAAGAACACATGTCTGAATACAGAGAGCTGGGAAAGTGGAGCAGAATTGACATATTTATCGAAACATTAACACTTTTCCAACCGAAGAATCTTCCAAATATCTCAGCCACACTTGGCTTAATAAATTCTATCCCCTCTGTGACAACTTCCAGCTGAATGCCCGTTTTATGTCTTTTTTAGAGAAGCTGCTCTGCTGGTGCCGGAGGGAAAAGATCAGAGTTCATCGGCTGAGCACACAGAATACGTGTCGTCCATAATATCCCATGAGTTGGCCCACCAGTGGCTGGGCAATTTGGTGACACCAAAGTGGTGGGACGAACTCTGGCTTAAGGAGGGCTTCGCCACGTACATGAGCTACTTGGCCGTTGAAGAGGTAAGCACGATTTTACGTCCTCCGCGAGTATTAGGTTACTAAGCATTGGTCGATGTCTATCTCATAGATTCAACCGGACTGGCATATTCTTAAGATGTTCGCCATCAATGAGTTCCAGCACGCGATGGAAAAAGATTCTGACCGAAGCTCACGTTCGATTTCTTTCCCTGTGGCTTCGACGAACGATATCAGAAGAATGTTTGATCCTATCTCATATTCGAAAGGTGCCATAATCTTGAGGATGATGAACTCTTTCGTTGGGAATGAAGCTTTTAAGAGCGCAATAAAAGATTTTCTTAAGTTGTTTGCCTTTAAAAACGCCGATCAAGATGATCTTTGGAAGTATATGACGTTTTATGGTCATAGTTATTACACACTGCCCGAACATTTAAATGTTAAGGATATTATGGACTCTTGGACCGGTCAAGCAGGATACCCTGTTGTGACGGTTGAAAGATCCGGAAAAGATCTAAACATTAGTCAGAAAAGGTAAGCACAATTTAAGTCTTAAAAAGATTTTATATACATATAAATATTTAATACAAATATATATAGAGATTGTCTCAAAAATAATAGATACATAAATCGAGTTATATCTCAATTTCAAACTCGGTTTTCTATACAAAAATCAGATCTGCGCTTTTCCTTATTTTTTTTTTTAGTATACGAACCAATGCCTCAACGAAAACGGCTGACGATTTTCAGGTCAATATTTTTGGTGGGCAACTAATTTGTGGTATATTTGTAAATAACTATTTCAGATTTGAATAGTGAAGCAAACTAACCTTATTATCTAGTTATTAGCGGGTATTTCAATTACATATGTCAATCGTTTTTTGAGAAAATAACTTTAAAAAAAAACAAATAAATAAATACAAATAAATGAATAATAGTATTAAAATTTTTTGTTTTATTTTTTAAAGGTATCTTCTTCCTGAAAAAGACGTTACCGACGAAAGCAGGTGGTTTATTCCAATCACATACGAAACAGACGATAGAAGAGCAATGTCCGGTGTCCCATCTCACTGGATGAGCAGAGACAACAAAACTATCGTAATACCAAATGTGTTCTCAAAGGACAACAACTCCGAAAACTATGTCTTCCTTAATCTAAATCGATACGGTTATTACCGCGTCAACTACGATTATCCTTCGTGGATTGTCCTCAAGAAGCGTTTCAAGAAACTGCCACCTGTGACGAGGGCACAATTGCTCGATGATTCGCTTAATCTAGCGCGATCTGAATACCTCGAGTATGATATACCTTTAACGTTTTTGCTGGAAATGCTCACCTCCGCGGACGACATCTTCCTGTGGAGTGCAGCACGCGAAGGCCTTGATTATTTGACTTTTATGCTAAACAGGGAGCCGGCCTATGAGACGTTCAGGGTAAAATTGTTGCGGTTTAAGGTGCAGTCACTTTTTCTTACGTGGACAATTTTATTGTTTTAACAGGCCTTCATGAGGTACATCGTGCGGCCCGCCTTTGATAAGTATGGACTTGATGAGCCGGACAACGAAACGCACTTGCAACTGATGCATAGGTCAAGGGTGGCTGAGCTGGCGTGCAAATTTAGTTACGATAGGTGCACCAATGCAGCGCAACTTAAATACAGAGAGTGGATGAGGGACTCGAAGTTAAACCCGTACGTAGCTTAGTTTACTTAGTTAGTTTATGTTCTTTATTTTATGCAAGGTTACAAGAGAGTTGAGATGTGACACCGCGATTAATTGGATCCAACAACGACACAATCTTCGCTTACAAGGAATGCATTTATCTTGCATTGTCTACAGACGTGGTCAAAAAATTACGATCACAACCTTTACAATTCTGTCATTTTCTCGCTGGGAATTTTTTTTTTCGTTGTGCAGCGATTTGACAAACTTAATTTTTTAGCTCGAATTATCACCTTTGCGACCCATATCTGAAATTTTTCGAAACAGTTACAAAATAGCCAAAATATTTGTTTTTATTACAACTTAAAAAAAACTTATAAGAAGGATACTTTGTGAATACCCTGTATATTAATTACTTTCTTTATCTTAATTGATTGAAAAATACTTACTAATTTTTTTTACTTCAATCTCCTGAGAAAAATCACAAATCTACTTACTTTCAACATTAACACTGAACACAAAACCGACTTTATTGAAATGATTTTTTTATGGATACTACCTAAGAGTGTGAGAAGTACAAGGAAAGAAATCCCGATATGCAAAATTGGGAATTCCGGGCTTCTAGGAATTAATATCCGGGAATTCCGTAACATTTTAAAGTGATCGTAATTTTTTGACCACGTCTGTATGTGTACGGTACGCGTCGATCCGGCGCCCACTTAATGAAAATAATGATTTGACCCCCTACCCGTTATCCGATTGTATTGAAATGTTGCAAATTTATGAAGATCCTATTATATGAAATTAATATGATGTCAAGGAGCTAATCTAATGATGTTGTCACCTCTGGTGAAAGTAGAGTAGATTCGCCGAGCTTATGCGATTTCTAACAAAATTGCTACTTGGGGGTGTTCGGGGGCATTAGTTATAAATCGGCTGTCAGAATTTGCGAATTCAAGATGGCGGACTGTCAAATTTTAAATCTTATGCGATATCCACCAAAATTGGTACTTATGGATTTTTGAAGGCACTGATTTCAAACCCGCTGGTTTTTTTTTCCTTTTAGCTCATTTGCAAAAAAAACTTTTCAATTTTATAAAATTATTTAAATTAATTGCATTTAATTTTCCTGTTAATATAGAGTGCTCGAATATTTACTGAGTTCTAAAAATCCCCCGGGTACATGCCCGGCTAGCTCAGTCGGTAGAGCATGAGACTCTTAATCTCAGGGTCGTGGGTTCGAGCCCCACGTTGGGCGAGTTCTCTTTTACAAAATTGATCTCTATTTCATAAAATCATTTTTTTTCAGAATTAAACCAAACTTGAAGCATACGATTTACTGCACAGCCTTGCAGGAAGGCTCTTTCCACGAATGGTACTTTGCTTACAACAGGTACAAGGAGACCCTCAGTGCTTCGGAAAAGGAGCAAATTTTATCATCGCTTGGGTGCACAACAAAGCCATGGCTGCTCTCGAAGTGAGTCCATTTTTTCAAAAATATACATATTAATTTAATTAATCCTTTCCGGTAAAATGAGTGTAGCTCGTCATTGGGTTTTTATGCCGAATCGAATCGCACAATGACGAATTACATACACTCGTCATTGTTGAATAATTGTACAATTTTTCATGACTAATTAAATATTATTACCAAGGAGATTAATTGTCGTGAAGTCGATTTCACAAATTATTAGCATTATTAGTTAATTTCACTCACATATTCAAAAAAGCAGGTTCCACCGAGATTTGAACTCGGATCGCTGGATTCAAAGTCCAGAGTGCTAACCATTACACCATGGAACCGATGAAACTCTCATGACCAATGAACATTTAATTTTTCTGATGCCACTACATATGTTTTTCGAAATTAAGATTATGTATAATTTTTTTTCTCAAACAATTGTTTGTAATTAATGCAACATAAACCATTTATGGTATTTTATATTCTGCATTATTGAGAATGAAATTTCTATTAGATTAATCTAATGAAATAAAGTAAAAAAAGGAAAAGTGTCTGATACTATTTAACAAAAAATAATAGAAGTAGTAATAATTAATGAGGCAAACTTTTATACCCAGGTACCTTAACATGACGATCGATCCGAAGTCAGGAATAAGAAAACAAGACGGCGCTCGAGCTTTTAGTGCAGTAGCAAAGAACAGCATTGGATACGAAATAGCCTTCGATTTTCTGGTCACAAATATAAAGGAAATTGTTGAATAGTAAGCAGAAAGCTTCAATTAGTTTTGTTGAAACTGAGATTAAATTAATTGTTTTTAATTTAGTTTTGGAGACGGCTTTTCGACATTGTCCAAAATGATCGATTCAGTGACGATTTACATGAACAAGGACTACCACAAGGAGCAGTTAGAAAAATTTGCCTACCGGGCTCGAAAACTTGGACTCAAATCGATTCACAGATCAATAGAATTGGCCGGTGAGAGGGTGAAAAACAACATTTTCTGGAGAAAGCGTTCCTACTACAAACTAAAAGGCTACTTAGAAACAATAGTCAAAGAATTTCACATAAATCTTTACTAGAAAACGAATCAGAGTGCACCAAATTAATTTTAGTTTTATGTTTAGTCTCTTTGTATTTATTTTACTTAATGTAAGTCGTTAGCTCCTTTTTTGGGAAGTTTTATGGTAAAAGCATTTGAATGTTGAGACTTGTTAAGAATACTTGAAACCTGAAATGAAGAGAGAAATGCGTGTCTTGAGCAAAGTGCCTTTAAACTTGCGTTTTTAAACAATGACATTTTGTTTTGTAAAGCCTTCTAATGCTTTTGCTACGAAAACGGAAGGTCATAGTTTCTAGTTAAGTCAACTTATTAATTTTACTTTATTTTATTGTGAGAAGTGATATTACGGCTCGATACGAGCAACGTCGCCCTTGGTAAGATTTTGCTTTATTATTTGTATTAAATAGGTAGGTAAAGCATACAAAAGCGAGAATGCGATTTGTGAACTTCCTACTCACCGCGAAACTTTGATGGCTGCTTTTAGAATTAAAAGGTGCAAAAAATTCGTAGGCAACTGTTCCTATATGTAACTGATTAGAAATAGGGTAAGCCATTCCGCATTTTAATTAAAAAGAGAAACAGTAATCACTAATTGTAGGATATTACGAAGCCTACGTCCGGATGGTTTGGTAGAGACGTCCCCTTATCATGATATCTTCGACAACTGCCAAATTGTACGTATTCATTTTTTGAAAAACATTTTTTTCATTTTTACTACCTATTTATAGAAACAGTTTACAGAATCTTAGAAAATTGTTTTTTAAACGTATCATATTCTTAAATAATTTTACTATCCACCTAACCGTCTGGACTTTGCATTATTTAACCACAATCCTCTTGGAGGATATTCACACGAATGTAGCTTAAGACGAATATTGTCGTATTAATAAATTTTTCTATCGCTTAAGCCTAAAATGTGATGATCTATATCTTGAAAACAAATAAGTATATATGTATATTTTAATTGTTTGTTGTAATCGTACTGCGATTTGATGGCGCTCTCACTAACATTTATGATTAAACTGTCTTATAAACCAATATACACGCTTACAGAGCTTTTGTAACAACTAAGCATATATAGAATGAGAAAATTGTGAAGTTTTAAATGTATGTTTGTATGCATTATATACGATATGTAAATATATGCTTAGATGCATAGGTGGGCATTAACTCGTTAATCCGTTAATCGTTAATTAACGAAGTTAACATTTTGATTAACGGATTAACTTTTAAGTTAACTTCAAAAAGTATTAACGCTCTTGTTAACTTCCGTTAAATTGCACTTCCGTTAATTTAGTCCGTTAAGCCCGTCCTGACTCGAAAAGATTTGTTAAGACTTAATAGCTGCGTTATTTTCACATCGGATCCAGTTCTAGATTTGGCAAGAAATTTTGCATTGAATTGAAATTTTAAAGACTGTCACGTATATAAAGATTTTAAAATTTGCGAAAGCGTATCAAATTGCCAAAATTCAAACCCATACCTAAGCTTAAACAAATAAGTTTTTGCATTAAGTATTTTACGTAAAATGGGTATAAAATCCAGACAACTTGATTTTATTTTCACTAATGCCATGTTTCCATCACCCGAAAATCTCGATATTTAAAATAAGCGATTGTAAAGTGTTTCCATCTGATAGCGCTATTTCATTTGATATTTCAAGTGTCATATTTTAATTATTTTCAAAAAGCTTTGTGCATAAAAAGTCAGTTTTAAAATGAGTGAATATCAACAAATTCGTATTAGCCAACAGCTGGACATATACATACATATATGTGGTGGTGGTATATATATATGTATTATTTTACCACTATTTTTTCCATTTTGAATCACTATTTGAAATGACAGTCATAAATTTGTCAATTTTAACGCCTGCTGAATAAACTTTTTGGGGATGTCACAATGAATTTAGTTAATTCTGATTGAAGATTCTCTCGAAATCTCAAGACCTCAAAATCAACTACTTGAATGGGAAATCCAATAGATTGTCATATGGATTTCGCGAAATTTCACAAAATCCCGAGATTTTGGGGATATGAAAACATGGTAAATAAACATTTTTTGATATGTATAACTTACCTACTCATTAATTTCAATTCAGAGCAAAATTTCCTGCCAAATCTAGAACTGCATTCGATATGAAAAGAACTGCTATCCCGCCTAGTGCTGCAGTAGAACGTCTTTTTTCTACAGGCAAAGGTATTTTAAGGGCTAAACGATCATTGTTGTCGCATGACAATTTTAATATGCTAATTTTTATGAAAGGGAACATGCACCAAATGCGAAATTATGATGAAAAATAAGTAGCCTTTTATTCTACCTACTTATTTTTGTCTTATTTACCTATATATCCCAGCCCAAAAGTTTTGTACGGTTAACTTTTAACGGTTAACTTTAACTTGCGTTAAATTTTAGAAAATTGAACGCTTTAACGATTAACGAAGCTAACTTTTTAATTAACGGATTAACGATTAACGAAGTTAACTTTTTGGTTAACTGTGCCCACCTATGCTTAGATGTAACAACTGATTTGATCATATTGTAAAATTACGGATTGTAAATCGATTACGCTGAATTGGCATTTGTTTTATTACTTTTTAAATTAGCATCAGAAATGTAAATTATTCAAAATAAATAAATTATCGTAGAGTAAGATGAGTCTGTTTTCTTATGAAGTCAGCTAGAAATTACCTTAAGCCTAACACTCTCCAAAAAAAGTGTTCTCTACAACCTTTGCATGATTGTAAAATTCTTCTACTAATTTTAAATCAATCAATATAAGAATTAAATTTCCGCTTACCCTCTGTTTCGTCTTCTTCTTTTTTTTATTTCTTCTTTCTTCTTATGCACAACCAGGAAACACTTTAAAACTAACGACACATCTACTTTTAAGACACTTTCTAAAAACACAAAATAGCGCACTTTCATATTATTTTATTTTTCATATTTTATTTTCATTTACACAACCCGTTGCTCAGACACATCACAAAATCACGTTCACTTTACATTACACCAATGATGATCCTGCAAGAGATAGAGATAAAATAAAAATTAATTAATAAATTCATTCGATTATAAAAACATAAAATAAACCTCTGAAAGCTTCGAACAAGTGGAATTTACCTGAGAAATGAATTGTGAAATTTTCCGAAACTCAAAATGGACGACAACTCCTCTACAAGACACCCGCCCAGTTCACACGAAATGTAATTCACGAATTAACTTCAACTTAAAATTGCCAACCAATGAAGACTTTGATTTTTTCAAGGAAAATGCTGCACTGGCTCCAAAATAAATTTCTAAAACGACTGGTACCTGAGTTTCCCTGAGGCACTTAGAAATTAAAATTGCCAAATCGCGTTCACCGTCCATTGTCCATCCACCCGCTCCGAAAGCAATTCACGAAGAGTGAGAGAGAGATTCTGGAATAACGGTAACTTAAGACTGAAAATGTGTAACAAAGGAGAAAAAAACTGCATGAATTTACTGCAGAACTATGAGAAACTTCACGGAGCAAACGAATTTGATTAAAATATTGAAACGAAGACGGAACGCTAGATATTTTCTATATTCCGAATATTTTTCATACAAATTACTTTTCTATGAACTCCACGAACATTTAATGCGTTTTTATTTAATTTAAACTTAATAAAATCACTTTAATTGCGGCAGAAATAACGCGACTGCGGAGCGCTCACTGCGAAATGTCAAAACGGAAATGGAAACCTCTCACTGGAAGTGGAAGCTGCTGGAATTTGAAATTTGGGTTCCACAGGAACTCTCTCAGTGCGGAAGGAGGAATTTTATGGAAAGTGCTGATGTTTAAAAAACAAAATGGTTGCCAGACTGTTGTTGGTTGAAATTGAAATTGAATTGAATTGACTTCTCTTCAATGAAAATGCTCCACATGTTCAAAAATAAATTTCTCATCGCTAAATTTTTCTCAGTCATAGAAAACATGTTAACCATTGCAGGAAAAATAAAATTAAACTTTATTTATTTATTTTTTTCCGTTTCTAATATAATTAAAGTTACAAAAATAGGTTTTAACTTGGGGATTCTTGGGGACTTGAAAATAAAACCCAATACAATCTTTGGGTAATTTCCAACTGAGTTTTAGACTATCCACTTACAGCTAAAGGGTTGGATTTTCTTTTTTTTTTTTTTTTCTCCTACTGTGTTTCTAAAATACCATAAAACTTACAAAATGTATACTAGATACTTCAACAATATTTTATTAATCGCTGATTAATAAAAAAGAAAAATATTATATTTTTATTAATCGTTTCCAATTCTAGTGAAGGAGTTTTAAAATGAACTCCATCGGGAAATTATGTTAAATAATACGATTTTTATAGTTATTTTGCAACCCGCTGATGTGCGGGGATGTAGCTCAGATGGTAGAGCGCTCGCTTAGCATGTGAGAGGTACCGGGATCGATGCCCGGCATCTCCAGCAGTTTTTTTCTTATCTATATAAGATAATAATAATGTTTTTTTATTTTTATTTACACACATGTATAATAACATTTAAGCTGGGACAAATTAATTTCGGTAGTTAACTAAGCTACTAACATAATTCCGAAAGAACTTTGGGGTCATCCATGTACATCAAGTAATTTTAGCGGCTAAATTCAAACAATAATTTCCTTTATGCCATTCAAAGGCATGCTGATCCGTAAACTCAGAGCAGTGTTATCCTCCTCAATTCAAAATAAAACGATTGAAAATCCATTCATAGATCAGACGAATAATTTTATGTAGCTTCGTCTAAATTCAAGATCAAAATTTTCTATAAAAAGTAAGATAAGCTAATTATTATTGAATTTATAAGGAATAAATAATGACTTACAACGTTTTTCAGATTTCGTGGATGAGACTTTTATTCCCATGATCCTGATTCGCCATAGGCAATTTCAAAATAGGCTCCTCAGGTTTTTTATACTTTTCAGCTTCTGTTTGCTTTTTGGGAATATTTTTATTTTGTTTTTGGAGTCCCTCCAGGCCCTGCACGGCTGTAGCTAATTTGCTTCTTATAATTTTATTAGGAATGATGAGTTTCGACAAGTCTTCCTTATGCTGAGGTGCCTGTTTCTTAATTTCCACTTTTGGCGCATTACCTTTAGATATCTTCTCTTGTTTTATATCAGATTTTGTAGTAATAGATTCCTGTTGTTTTGGTTTTTCGTCTGTTTTTGGTACTTCCTGATTTTTTATTTCTTTGCTTAGATTTTCATTTTTTATTGCAGTCGATCCTTCTTCAATTTTTATGCGCGTAGCAGTTTTTGGAGGATTTAATTGATTTTTTAATTCATTAAGGTTATTTCGCGCAAATACATTTGAAGGCACTAATGATATTACTTGCAAAAATAAGTCATATGCCTGCAAAAGTTAATGTAAAAATAACGTGATCGATTCATGCTATTTTATAATTAAAACTTTCAGTTTTGAAAAATATTTTGTAAAATTGGACTTTTAAGTTGTAAAGAGTTTAGTTTTTGAATCGATTTTAGTTTTTTAGAGTAATTGAAATCAAATCATATTTAAGTAATAAATAAGTTGTGCATATTATTAAAATACCTCTTCCTTCTTTTTTAATCCTAAAAGGGCTTGCGCTTTTCGTAGAAGTGCTTTGGTATTTTTTGGTTCGATTTGTAAACATTTGTTACAATCTTCAATACATTCAGTATATTTCTTGAGTTGTAGATCTATGATTGAGAAGGAAATTATTAGTTTTTAAATGAAATATTAATAGAATATTAAGTTTTTAAAAAATCTAAAATGTTACAATTTAATTACGAAAACAAAACTCACATGCAGCAGCACGATTATTGTAGCCAGCAGCTGAAGTTAAAATATTTACGCAATTCGTGTATTCTTTAATTGCGTTTTCATACTCTTTAGCTTTGAAATAGTCATTCCCTTTATCTTTATACCTATATAAAATTGCATAATTTAAGAGATAAATTTTTTTTATTTTTTAAATATAATTGCCTTGTAGCCAGACTCTCTTTTTCAACGTTTGTTAAATTTTCCAAAACGTTTTTAGTTTCTGGCTCTATTTCACTTATAAGCATGCGACTCTTCTCAAGATTAATCCGGTTCATCCTTTCAACTCTTTCACGATTCCTTTCTTCATCTAAATCCATTTTTAAAATCTCCGTATCTGGATCATATTTATCCCATTTCCTATAATCTGTTGATATAATTTTGGGTTGCCACTTTCTTGCAGATTTTATAGTTTCAATTTTTGAAGGCTTGAATTTTCGGTTTGAACCAAAATCAGTGGCTTTAGTTTGTTTCCGAATTGGAGGAATTGGTATTTCTTTATCACCTGATGAGTCACCAATTGTCGCTAAGAATTTGTCTTTAAATTTGATTGCCTGTGTCCACTCCTTATGAGTAAAATATTATTATGAAAATAATAACCCTCAAAATAAGTCCAATTCTTACCAAATATGCCTTATTCGCTTTTTTCCATTCTGCAGTTCCAAGTAGAGATTTAGTTGCTAGAATCTCTTCTATACGAAGTATTTTACTATCTGGTTTAATTTCTTTTAATCTGTTTTCTGCAAATTTTGTTAGTTCTGGAAAGTGTCCTTCTTCCCCAGATCTTAAAATAGCTAAAATTCTTTCGAGTTCTTTTGCATTGCTACAAGTTTTTATGTAATCAAAATCGAGATGTGATATTGGTATATCATATTTTTGTAATAATGAACGCGAACCCGATGCCATTTCGATTTACTTTTGAATTATTTCTTTCTCACTACGTTTGACTTGTTTTGATATGACAGACTAATCGTTATTGATTTAACAAACTCGCATCATAAGTTAACCTAGACGATAATTTCTACATTTTTTTCAAAGTGTTGTTCAAATGTAAAGGAATTGGTTCGCTTTATAAGAAATTGCCTCAATGCCAGGAAAACATTACAAAGGCTCGAATAAATTTTGCTTTGATTATACATCGCATAAAACACTAATTTTTATAATATGCACAATTGCTGTAGAAATATATGTTACGTGTTTTTAAAATGTACTTTGAAGGCTTCTTGAGCTTGAAATTTAAAAACTAAAAATTTTAAAAATGAGTATAAAACAAGCTTTGAGAGCTTTTGCTCTAGTTTATTTATTTATTCATTTATTCTCCACAAGAATAATATTGCCATAGACTTTATCAGAAAAAAACATGAAAACTCATTCGCTAAGAGACTATACTCTTAATGATATTTAATATAATTTATACAAACAAATTTATGATTTAATTAATTTGTACTTTTTCCTTCATCATCATTGAAACTACATTTGAGGTAGTAAACCCATTTCTTGAAGCGTTTTTTTAATATATCTACCGACGATTTTCTGCGGACGCATTTGCCAGTCTAGAAGTTGTTCTTTTGGTGTGGTTACCTTTATGAAAAATAATATATTATTGAAGAGGTAATGGTATAATATTAATTAACAAATTTTTTTGTGCATACTTGGTCTCCATTTAGTCTATCCAATAATGTGACGCAAACATCAGCCGCTTTAATTCCTGTGTAATTTGTTAAAGCTGCAAGCACAGTAGCCTCCATTTCAATATTTCGAACACCCAAGGCATGAACTTTCTTCAAGAACTCAAATTTCTCGTCTTCGGTGTATTCACAAATTGCACCATCTGTTCTACCTTGACCCTCATAAAAATCATCGGTGGCCAAAGTTTTTCCTAGCTCAACTTTAAAATCATCTGTGGATTCAGAGCATTCCAAAAGACCGTGTGATACTTCCTTACTGAAAATCGATGGACGTTCAACTTTTTTACCTAACACAACCTGAATTTTAAAATTTATTTTTTAGAATTAGAAAATTCTTGACTAGAAAATAAAATTGCCTTTTGCGCGTTTTTGACATTGGTAAGTTTGCCTAATGATTAATTTTATAATTTTAAGAAGTAATAAAAACGCTCCAAAGCCAAATATTACTTAAAATTAAACTTGGGTTAAAAAACTTACAAACTCATGACAAGCTTTCAAGAAGCAGTTTATTCCTTCATCCGATACAACCACTGTTCCAGGCTCCAGGCCTATCCCTCCAGAGGTTCCAATCCTAATAAATATTGGATCTTGGCACTTTGCATAGTGAACTAATTTAATCATTTCATGAAGTAAAATGCTTACAGATGGCATACCCATGCCATGACTCACTGATAAAATTGGCCCTACCTAAAGTTAATTTTCATTATTTGCAAAATTATAAATACAATTTCAATACTTTATACAATGCGAATCTGTGAGATTTTGCACCTAAGTCTTCAAGTTTCAATCCCAAGGGGGGTTTTAGGCCCAATTCATTCGTCAAATAGTAAGCAAACGTTTCCATTCGTTGCGGTGTGCCTCCCATGCAAACAAACTTATAAATTAAAATTATTATACCTATACGAAGGGATTTTAAGAAAAAATAAAGTCAACAGATAAAAGAAATATTTTAGCAAATTTGTACAAACGGTCAATATATGCATTTTCGCATTTACAGAAAAAGTCTTATTGAATTAAAAGGAAGAAATTTTTTTTTTAGTTATGATTATGGAATAATTTATTAAATTTGTATATACTTTTAATAAAAATATCTTACTTTCACATCTCCGAACATTGCAGCTAAATCATCTGTAGCGGTGCTTAGCGCTAAATGATACAAGACATCTCCTTTTAATTCTGAAAGATTTCTGTTGCATATTTTCACGGTACTCTCTCGTTTATTCTCTTCTGATTCCTTTGCTTGAGACATGTTTACTTGAACTGGCAAATAATAAATCAGTTTCAAACCTTATAGGTTCAAAAAAAAATAATTTTCTCGAAAAAGTTACAGTTTTGGAAATAATAACAAAAAACCCTTACACACCTTAAAAACAAAGCACGATTAATGGCTTAAATCTCACAATTAATGTCGCTGCTAAAATTCAGCTTTGTTGGATTAAAGTTTCAATACCAAAACCAGGTCACTTGTCGCGCACTCGTCTATAAATTGTCATAATTTAAATATTTCTTACGGAAGATAATTTAGAGAAGATCATAATAAAAAGAAATACATTATAAAAACCAATTGATTTTTTGAAAATTCCAAATGAGAGTATCTCCATAAAATTATAATTGAAAACAAGTGTAGTTCAAATTGTAAAAAGACTAAAACATAAACTTTCAAATAAAATATCGGCAAAATATAAGCAATAAACAAATTAAATTATCTTTTTCGCACTAAGAAGGTTCGTAGGTATTATCGATTATTTATGAGATAACCTCAACCACTCCAACAATTTAGAAACACTTGAATTTTTATTTAAAAATTCTAAGTACATGAGCTTGAATTCGCATAAAACTGATAATGATAACTCTATCACCTGTTAGCACTAATTATATCATAAATATGATATTACAAAAATTGATCTTGACATAGTGCCTTGTAAGAAAAGTTGTTATCACTATTTTGTGCCAATTCACAGTAAGTGGTAAGTTTTTGATAAATTTTGTTAGTGTTACTATAAGTAAAACAAAAAAACAAAATTACAACTATGCGAGAAAGTAAATATTTCAAACACCAATGTAATGGAATCACGTAAATTATGTTTTTATTATTATATTTAAATTCTGAACGACTCGTAGCCCAACTGAATGAGAAGCCTTTGTAAAAGAATTTTAACTGAGGGAAATTAAATTTGAAACATTTTGCTTATTGCTGTCATATCCTCTGATATGCTGAATTAGCGTACTACTTGCTTACATACAGATTCATATTACATATGCAGAATTAGTCATCTTACTTAAGTTTTCACTTTCTGTAGACAGAGAAGAATTACTTAAGAACGTCTAATTGAAAATAATTACAATCTACAATTTTGTATTTCCGTCGCGTCGTTTCGCGTCGCGTTTGCGTCTCGTGTCACTGATCAACTGAATCAAAAATAGTACTTTCGCGCTATTTATTAATTAGCTGCAGCAAAATTGATCGACATGCACTTTATCAAAACATTATCAGAAAAGCTCTCTGGCTTTTAGAAGCAATAGATGAGATCATTATAATCGTGAAATTAATCAATTCGCTTAACTAAAGCACAGACAAATAACAATTGTTGTCACAAATTATCACAAACTGAGTTAAGACTAAAATCATATATATTCACTTATCGAACACCCTGTTAAGACACGAGTACCATATTCATATTAAAAATTGGATTACTCCACTATGATTCTCAACGGCTCATTTGTCTGTGACTAAAAATTACAAACAAGGAGCTTAGTAATTCAAATCTGCCACATCTAAGAATTAAACAGTTCTAATTTTAAATAGTTCATGACCAAATTGGTAAATACGATAACGTGAATCCCCGAATAGCACATAATCAAGCTTGCTCTTGTGTGCATAAAACGAACTTACTAATTTAATAAAATTCCATGGTTCAAAAGACATTATTTGAATGAATACACTGGATAACAAATTTAATATTTTAACCGTATTTTTGACACTTTTGAAAAATTATTAAAAAAAAAAAGTTTATCATTACTGTGACCTTCAAATGTTCTTTATTCAGCATATATTGTATGAAACTAATTGGTATGTATACAGAAAAAAGTAAAGTAAATGTGTTTTGTTTTTCAATATAATAGCTTAAAATTTCAGCAATCATTTGAGAAGCTTTATAAGCACCTGAATCAATCCGTTATCTTTTTAGAGCCAGTCGTTTCGGGTCTACAACACCCAAAAGATTGAAAAAGAAAATTTTTTTATTTAACTACAGATAATTGGTTGCAAAAAATTTTTGAGATATCAGCACATGAATATGTGAGGGTTAAAACACTAAAAATACTAAATGATACCAATAATATCAAAAATCGGATATTGTTTCAATAAATACATTTTATTTACAAATGCAAAGACAACAGTAAATTCTGCATAATATAACAAAAAATTATTATTATTATAATAATCAATACTTTCTATTTTGTCATGGATTAAACCATATTTTCACTTTTACCTGAAAGTTGCTCTGATTAAGCAACCAAATATTGCTCTAATAAGCGAATAAATCGATTTTACTGGCTTTTTCACAAAAATATGTTTTATATATAACATTTACTTCACTTTTGCTTTTTATCGTTCTTTTATTTTTCATTACAATTATTATTATCTAGCTGTTTCTATTGTCTTTGAGAAATACTGCTAATAATTACAAAAACCGTGTTCACAACGAAATGCTTAATACATACTTTCGTTGTAGAATATTCGAAAAAAAAAACATTTTTTTTATTCCACTTAAAATTGAAACGTGAGTAGGTGGTGTAGAAGCATTTAGTTGCCTTTGTTTTGATATGAGTGGAGTAAATGCATTTGGTTCAATAGTTTTTTTTTGTTTTAAAGTGTAATAAGAGTTTCGCTGTTTTTTGTCTACAGAATTGCAGGAATAATTCGCTTCACATTTTGCTTGTGCTAATGCAATTAAGCAATCTTCTTAAACTACACATCTCTCTTCACAATAATACCTTGCTTATGCATACATATTTTATTTTATATTCGCAACATAAGAGTTTGAGATGAAAAGAAGTTAAAATAATGTTTACAAAGTTAAGTGTATCTATTAAATATCAATTACTTAATAGTTAAGTATTAATGTCAATGGAGCGATAAAATGTCGTTATTAACAGTTTATGATTCAGCAATTGTCTTGGCCTATTCCTTTAGAATACTACTTAATTTTTAGAAATATTCAGTTAGAAACAGTTGATTTTCTTATAAAATGGAGTACATATCTCATGCACTTAACAAATTGTTCGCTTGTAGTACAGCACCATCATGAAATTATCTCAAGTGCTTTTGATGCACGAAAAGCCCACATTCAATGAATGATGAATTTTTGTGCCAACTTAACAACTTACAAGTACTAATATTTGTATCTGGTCGAGTAACAGCAAATTCTGAATCATTAAAGGAAGAAATTAGTCCTCATCGGGATAATGCATAGTTTTTGGAATTCAAAATAAGTTAATTTTGAAAAAAATTATTAAATCTTGATAAATCTGAATAAATTTCGGAACAATGTTTATCTGTTTAGTTAAGTTAGTTATTACATACATATATTATAGAAGAATGTTTCGTTTTAAAAAAAAAATTATTATTTTGAAAATTGAATACGCTTAATAACAACACTATTATTTTTATTTAAGATAAGCGAAATTTTAAATAATGTTTACGAACGAGTTTTGTGTAAAACTATTAGAACGAAATACATTCGGATTCAGAAAATAGGCATTAAAGTTACACATAAAATTATAAATAGTGAAAAAACACATTTCGACACAAATTTTTGGGTAGTAATTAGTAGCGTATATTAAATATGATAATTAACGACTGCCAAGTCTACATTTAAATAACATGTGCTTATATAACATTACAATTCACACACACACAAATAATGATCTGGGTTACTAGTGTGACGGCCTAAAAATTAAGCAAATTACGAGTACTTTTCTCATTCTAAATTTAATGTTTGTTTTTTTTTATCTATCACGCAAAACTCTACATTTTGTTTTTGTAACCTAAACTGGTGGTTATATAATGACGTCAGAGTTTTTAATTAGGTCATTTTTTTAAAAATTTGTTTAAATAATTTGGGGATTGCGTTATTGAGGACTAAAGCTTATAAAAAGATAATGTAATGAAAGGACAAATTTAATTTTCATCTCTTTTTGACTCGTCGTACTAAGAAAACCCTTTTAATAATACATTTTTAGAAACTGCCAAAAAAATGCCAGCTCATTTATGCCAATTTGGCACTACAAAATATTAATAGAACATGTCAGGAACCATCAGGAACCATGCTCTCTTTAATTATAAGAACATACTTTAAGAATCAAAACAAGGAAAGCCAAATATGAAATAATTTGTAATGCTATTCTTTTTTTTGCATTCAATGTGATTTCATATTAGAATAAATTGCCAAATCTTGTCAAATTAAAAGCTTTAATGATAAAATAAGACTTAGCTGGATATATTCGGATAAGAGGCTCAGTTTAAATTAGCTGTTTTCCAATGGGCCATGCAGAATACGCCGAAGTACTCTCCTCGCTTTCGTTACTTTCAACGCCTTGAAGATAAAATATCTAAAGTTATTCATTAAATTTATTTTCGTCATGTTATATTTTATCACCTACAAATCGTTTATCCATGTTTTTCATCTTAATTCACAAGTTTTTCAGCAAAAACCACAGTATAAAATCGCAGCTGATACCACTTTTGACATTTATAAAATACAAAACCACTAGTGGAAAATGGCGGCGTAGTTCGGCGTGGAGACAACTACTAGCGTACTCTGCATGACCCAATGGAAAACAGCAATTAAGTCACAAATCAGCACTTTGTCAAATTGTCGACAGATAGAATTCGGTTTTCATATTAATATTGTAGGTAGTATAGAAATTATGAGTATTACCTCAAAAGAAAAAAGAAAAATGTAGTATTCAACTTTTTCCTCTATAGACATAAATATGCTTAATACGCTGGGTAAATATCAATTACTCGTTCACCTGATATTACTTTATGGAGATAAAAATTTTATTATTATTTATTTATTTATTTTTTTTTTTGCAATGAATTTTTGGTTTATTTAATCTGTTCCGCAACATAATTTTCAAGAAAGCAGTCGTGACATAATTACATTAAATCTTATCAATAGTGAGTTTTGTAAACATGTTTCACTGAGCCAGCAGTATTGTTTACTATGGATCTTTAGAAAATTTTAGATGTACATTGATAAATTAATATTATTTTTCATTAACCATATAACAGTGAATACGAAAATCATTTTAGCACTTTTGGTCGACTTAAAAATGTATCTTTTCAAATAAGCAAAATTAACACTTTGCAATTTGTGCATATGACCTGTCTTCGTTCTTTACGAAAGCACACAACAAATTGTAAATAATGTAATATAATTCTGTAAAAAGATGAGCATAACACAAAGCCACATAGCTGCATATGTTCATATAATTATTATTTATTAATTATGAATCAAAATATGATTAAGTCATAGAGTAATATTTATGATAATAAGTTACAAAAAACTCATACCTACAAATGCCAAAACTTCATAATGTGCACAACAATAAATAACATGATTATTGGTTACAATTACAAATACAAAATTTAGACTAAAGGCAGTGTACGAAACATGCGATAATAGTCCAAATTTTATTTGTTTTTTAAGTGTCTCAAAAAACGCTTATATGCATCTACATAAACAAGATCATTTCAAGAAACCTGAAATTCGCTAACAATGAATAACGTCGTAACAACTAGAATTCGTTTAAGCATGTTGTCGTTATCTAGGGCTTAGTACCTTCTATATAAATTAATTATGTTAGTATTCGGAATTTTTAAGCTTCTACTTTAATTCATCACGTTCATAGTGCGCATGTGTTTCCTTAAATAAATTATATTTAGAACATAAATTCGTGAGAAGAACTTATACAAATGAATGGCCGATATTATCACTTTGAATAACTTTATTTAAAGGAAAATAAACAAATATAAATAAAAGGCATTCTTAACGTATACTTTATGTAAACGACGATTGCGCATATATTAAATAAATAATAATTCTTTAGTCCGCTCTCAGTTGCTTTGCTTTAAACCTATGTGAACAGCGAATGCTCAATAACGAATAGTTAGGAATGTCTTTGAAATGTTTCTTAACAAATTTTAATATAGCTGCCTAGATCAGGAAGCCAACACACACAAATATTATATTTGTATTTTTTATGTTTGCTTTTTACTTTTTTCGTGAATTCATTTTTACTTAAAGCTTTGAAGTAACTTTTTTTAATTAATCGTGAGCCTGAGATTCTTGTTGTACAAGCTTAAAGCGGCGGGGTGATTTAATAGATCCTTGGTGACCATAGAATGACTTCAGTTGGCCACGCTGTCCTAAAATTTTCCGGATATACCGTGATACAAGCACCTGTGGTCTTTGCTGCCATTCATACATAACTTCCTTTGGAGCATTTACCTAGAAAAAAGGTAGCCATAAAAAAATATATTGAACAATAATTATATACAATCAAAAATTTGATACTTGTAGAATGTTTAGGACGCTGATTACAAATCTATTATCGAAATTTGGAATTGGCGCTTGAGTTTTCTTAATAATAATTTAATAATTTACAAAGTTAAAGCAATAGATTACACCTCCCCTGGAATTCTTTAAAAAGTTTCTCAGCCAAGAAATTGTTACCGAGAATCAATATAATTAAGTATTGAATTAAATAAACCATTTATATTTTGAAAGTACATACAATACATATAATTAAATTATCAAATTTATTCAAAAAGAGACTAACAATACTTTCAAAATTAATGGTCCAAATATTGGTGATACACCTTTGAGTTATGCTCCCAACAACAAAAAGTTTCATGCTTCTTTGAAATCCTCTTCATAGATTTTACACGAATATAATTTTTAATTATGTATATTTCGTCAGACGGCGAAACTTACATATATATAAGATTAAAGCGGTTGGTTTGGATTATCGTAATTGAAATAAACCTTCCGGGTGAAGGTATAAACTACACCATACTAAATTTTAATTATGAATAGCGAATAATTAATGAAACTTTGCAGTTAACGATAAACGTTAACATAAAAATAATGTTATTAAAATCTCAAGAGAATTTAGCGTTCTGCTGTATTGCAGAGATTTTCCTAAATCTCCTTTTGCCACTGTTGTTACAAATGCAAAAAGATAATCCTCTGAGTCCTATTTATCGGAGATAGTACTTAAGCCTGCATTGTGCTTACCTGGTCGCCGTTAAGCCGATTAAGCAGGGCAACGCAGACAATAGCTGCTTTAATTCCGGCGTAGTGTGTAAGTGCAGCAAATATTGAGCTTTCCATTTCAATGTTGACGATGCCATGGTCTCTTAATTTCTCCAGATATTCCAATTTATCGGTTTCAGTAAACTCACAAAAGGCTCCATCTAATCGTCCTTGGCCTGAAACGGAAATTTGAATTTCAAAGCTTATTCCACCCTCTGGCAATTGTGGTAAATAAATAAAATCTTTACGACAGAATGGCGTGAAATGTTTTGAACAAAGCACCAAAAGGAAATTACCTTCATAGAAATCATTTGTACATATAGTTTTTCCGATAATAGTGTCATAAGGATCATCGGGGCTAGCTAAAGACTTCAGCTCGCGGGATAATTTTTTTTCCAGTTTCGCTGGCCGATGGACAGTTTTTCCAAGTATTGTCTAGTTGAGAAACAATAAATTGCTCGAAGGGGTTTAAATTATTTAATCGTATTGATCCACTTACAAATTCATGGGAGTTCCTTAGTTGTTCGTCAAAAGCTTCTTCCGTGATTACAACAGTGCCACCCTCGATTCCAATACCTCCGCAGGTTCCGATCCGAATGAATACGGGGTCCTGGCACTTGGCGTGGTACATCAGCTTTATAACTTCATGCAGCAAAATGCTAACCGATGGAGTGCCCATTCCGTGGCTAATTGCCAGCACAGGGCCAACCTGTCCCCATTCATTTCCGATTAATTAAAAGAGATATAGGAGGTGTCGATGGAGCTTACCTTGTACATGGAATATCGATATGAGAAGGCGCTTATATCTTGGAGCTGGGTACCAGCTGGCAATTTGTAACCAATTTCATTCATTATAAAATGAGCAAAGTTTTCCATTCTTTGTGGTGTGCCACCCATGCATACAAACTGCAATAATAAACAAATTTCACAATTAATCAAAAGACATATTTATGTCGCAAGAGAAGACTTAACATATTATACGTAGAAATGAAAAACAAAATACTTACAAAAGTTCTTATCGATTAATTATATTTTGCATCAGCTGACATCACACCATAAATTATAAATAAAATAAAACCAACACAATTCGCAAAAACAACCGATTATTATGAAAATATAAAGGTATATTATTTGATATGAAACTAAATCTCGTGGTTTGCATTGCATGTGTCCATATATATGTATTTGTCAATCGGACAATTTTAATCACTAAATTAATTTATATTTGCTTAGTTGCCAATATTAAGTGATAATTGACAACTAAGTGTGTATGTTATTTATCGACTAGCAGAGTTCAGTAAATTATAAAACTCCTTTGTAAATAATAACCAAACCCAAATCGTCGAAATAAAAATGTTGTTTCTAGCATATTACTAGGCCTACGTCAAAAGTCTGGTATTTGTAATATGAAATACGCATAATCGAAGAAAATGTATAAGATTGAATTGAATTGAAGTTTTCTAACCCTTTTCTATGAAAAAGTTAGAATTACAAATAAAATTCAAAACAATTTGAAAATTTTTTCTCTATAAGCAAGAAACAAGTATATTTTAATGAGTTTCTTATAATACGCCCGATTTTAATAATTTCTCAACATGTTTCAATTTTCACTCCTTGATATGCTATTATAACGCATATTTTTGTAATTTTAGATACGTTGTGCTATTGACCTCTGATTAGAGCTAGAAAAATAAATTAAGTACTCAAAACTAATACGCAGTAAACAGAATCATAAACTCATTGCGGCGCAAACAGTTGTTTCGTATTAGAAATGAAATAAGTTTGTATTTTCCATTATCTATATAATAAAAATAATTACACATTTAATTAATTATAATGTTTTTATGTTGTGTTCGATATTACAATTTTGGAAATATCGACATCAAGCAAAAAATTTGTTTAATTATAAAATTCACACTTTTAAACGATCAAATGTAGGTGTGTATATACTATAAAAAAAAACGTCTTTTAAATATATACTTAAACTAATCTATACACACTATATGGCCATCAATCTTGATCATCAAAGCTTAATGAATAAAAGTTATCTAAAAAAACTTCGGTGTATCAAGGTTCCTTTAATTTATGTGAAAGCGTTGAAAATATCATTAAAAGTTACGAAAATATCCGGTTGCAGATAAGAAATATTTGATTCACACCAGGATTTATTAAGTAAATTTCAATGAGGCGCAAAATACGTAGTGCTTCTTGACCTAAGAAACTGGTGATAAGCATCTTTTGAGAATTTCTCACGAATGGAACGGCTGACTGATAGAAAGAAGCAAAAAGATACTTTTAAACGTCATATTAATACAACTGATGACCTTGCAACAAAAATATCACTTTATTGCAAAAGTAAAGTAATAACGAAAAATTTGTTTTGAATTAATTCCTCCATGATGGTGCCATATAAATATAAAAAGGATACGACGACAGAGGTACGACAAATACGCCAAGAGTTTATGGAGATGATATAAAAATTTACAATTTACAATTTGCGACCAACATGGTAAAAATTTTTAACCTCATGCTATTTTCAGAAGGACATCTTATTCATCATCTTTTTATCAATAAAACGAAGAGAAAGATACGCCGTCAACATAAATAAACCAACTTAAAATTCCAATCACCATAAAAATTTGCAACTTAAAAAATGCAAACAAAATATATAATCCGTAGAAGTAAACTAGTTCGCTAAAAATATCATATTTCGTAAACAAGTTCTCATTTTGAAATTTAATTCCAATATTATGCAATAAATTTGAATGTTTAATTATGTCCAAGAATATTTGCAAATTTAGTTCATTTTATTCTGAGAGAAGTAACTTCATAACTTCCAGTTTGTTATTTTATAATTACTTACTACTAAACGATTATTCCTTCTATGTAATGAATACCTTTATACAATTACGTAAAACATTATTTTCGACGCTATACCAAAAGATGGTGCAATTTCAATAATTTTAATTTCAATAAAATTTCTGAGAATTACTACTTGAGATCGCAATGCAGAACAACATTCTTAAAATATAATAATAACTGCTTACCTTAACATCGCCGAACATTTCTTGGAGATCATGACTCTCACTCCCCAAGGCCAAATGATACAGAATATCTTGATCCATCAACTCAATATTTGGATTCCGCAGTTTAACAGTTCCATCGAAATATCTGAAAGAATAATTGATATGCGATCGTCACAAAGTTTATCAGTATAACTTTTATTATGCAACTTAATCAAGTTCAATAAAACAAAACAAAAATTCTAAAAGTAAATTTACATTACGCAATACTGCTCCAATTGTTCATACAATTTATATGTTCGCTAATTTTTCAGATAGGGTCGTTGGAAAAAATTTTTTCTATCTAACCTTGTCAATTTCCGTATTTGCAGGTGGGTTTTTTCATCATCTTCATCCACTTCTATTTTGTAACTATTGCAGCAAGCTTGTCTGCTTTCACCAGTTAAATAATTGGCCACGGAAGCATGTACGTGTTCACAAGTACACTCATTTTCAACCGTTGGAGGCATTTCTTTCAAATTTCAAACTCCAATATCACTAAAGACAAAAGTTTAAGTAACTAGGTCTATTAAAACTTAAGACAGTAAGTAGCTGAGCCAAGACGATCTGAACACGATTGAATCTTTAGAAACACTGAAGCTGCGCTCGATCAGACGGACTAACTTATGAGCTTGGGTGAGTGACTCAAGTGCGATCTTGAGCCGGAGATTCGGATTGGGAGATACAAAGGGGCATATTCATTAGAGATACATAGGCCCGTTACTACAATAAGACGTAACACGTCTTGAATTTCCTTCTTAACAAAGAATTCTCAGAATGATCAAGCCATTGGTGGCGGCAGCAGATTCTTTCATATTTCTAGAAAGTAGTGTAATTTTATTTATCGGTAACACAATATTTTGAGTGCGGATATTCTGTAATTATCTTTATCATTGGTAATGAACTTCCTGAGCTATTGTGCAAGGCATTTTGTTGAGCTACAAGTTTCTTAATTTGGGAAATAAAGCACCCAATTATGATGCACCCGTATTTGCTCATAGAGAATTTATTAATTTATTTCGCTTTTTAATCAAGTGATCCAGAAAAGTAGTTAGACAAAGATGGATCGACGATTATTGCAGTGTAATTACTAGATCAATTATATTTTGACTAAATATGGGTGATACCATATTTTTATTGTATTGCGGCTAAGGTATAAATGAGAATTAGAGTAAGTGCTGATTAGATTTTTCGACGCATTGTATGTACAATCT
Organism: Machimus atricapillus; assembly: GCA_933228815.1. NCBI lineage: Eukaryota > Metazoa > Arthropoda > Insecta > Diptera > Asilidae > Machimus > Machimus atricapillus. Next base: position 26,773,317 of record OW121788.1, on the reverse strand, counting down.
GAAGACAATTAAAGTAAATTATAGCTCAATCTTGCGACATGACGCTTTCAAGAAAACCTAAAAATTTCAAATAAGTTATTCAAGTCTGTAATTTATGAATCAAATGAAAAACTTGCGAAAGTAATTTCAAACCTTGAAATAAGTCAATTTCATATCCTTTTAAATTATACTGAAAATCAAGCTCTCTAATTTAAAAATGTACCTACATAAGTTATACTAGCAGAGTGCACTACTTGTAAAATGTACATATGAAATACTAATATAAATTTGAACAATATTTTTGTATCGGTTTACACTTACTCGTCTTTTTCTTCATCCGACAAGGAATGATGATTATTTCCAATTAAAGACATAGTGAAAATTTTGTTGTATCTGGAAAAGTAAGAAAAGAAATAATTATAAGTAACTGATATTAATTTTTTAATTAAAAAATTCCGTTGGAAAATTCGTCTAATTACTTTCTTTCCACTTTTCTTAAAGTCCCCAATCTTGTTTTTATATTTTCTTGTCCTTATTTAAAAATTATTAAATACATTAAACACAAAACAAAACCAACTTCGCGTAAAATTCATTCAAGCTAAAAGATACCTTTTCGCATTAGGACGTTTTCGAAAAGAAGTTTCAAAGAAGCCCGCTTATACAAAAGAGGATACACAATACACAAATAAACTGTAAGTATCAGCGACATTAAAGCATTTTCTTTTATTTTCCCTACCCTGCCCTGCACCCACACTCTGAAGGGAATAAAGATAGCATTCCTTTCACATTTCTCGCAAGATGGTAAAATCTCCAGAAATTTTCTTAATGAGGTCAATGGGGTGTATGCTCATATGTATATCCGTGTATGGTAATAGATTGGGATTTCAGCATATTTGGTGTAAAATGAGAATTTATGTCCAATGAGAAATTGTATTATCCTGCAGGTTTGAGATTGTCATATCGAATGTCTGCAAAATTATGATTAATTGCATGAATTATTTTTGGAAAATATTGCTTGGTGCGATATGCAGACAGGAAAGGGTAAAAAGATTCTTCGGTGAGTTCATTATTCAATTGGTCTCTTTTTTGCACTTTTAATGAAATTTAAGTGTTGATGTTTTTAATGTTAAAAGCCTTTTTAGGGTTTCATGGCATTACCAAAAAAAACCCTTTATAGGTAGTCTCCGCCTTTATGTCACAGTTATTTTATTCAGTGAGTATTAAGACTAGAGAGCTGAAATTTGGTTCACGTGTAAATAATTATACCCGCTGCAAGATATGTATTAACATTTTGGGAAAAAAATGAAAGTTGAGATGAAAAAAAGTACTTACTACCGCATTGTAGTATAAATATGTGAACAAATTCTTTTGCAGAAAAGTCAAAAATTAGTTTTGCTCAAATGCCAATTTATGTATAGGTTTGATCAACTTTTTACATTAATTGCCAATTTTGAAAATTTTCAAACTGCTGTAAAGTAGGTCTGTTTGAGTTTGTTTAAAACTATTAGTGTTAAATATAGTTACAACCCAATTGAAATTTTTAACATCTATTGAATTTAACAAGATTAACAAGTACATGAATTTTCACATAGTGTAAGAACAGATACACTTACCTTACGAAACCTCAGCCAAATTAAAAGTGCACAAATAATTGGAGCAAAAGACTCTTCCCAAATCAGAAAAATTATCACCAGAATTATTCTTCAGAGCATAGCAGTCATCAGAAACACATCACAAACTGCTGGAGCTCATCCCTTAATTCTTTATTCAGGGCGACACATCCTTAGCACATACACGGCAACATAAATAAAGCACGGAAACTGCTGGAAGTGTGCAAAACTAGTTGAATAGCAAACAACACGTGTGGGGAGATATTTCAGTTGGTTTATTCCCAAAGAAAATTGCTACCTTATTTTGCTATATTTTTATGTGCATGTCTTTGTGTAATAGGTATAATGATTTCGAAACAGAAGGAGCTTTGTGCGAGGAAATCATCCCCTCTTATTATTACACAATGTTCGCAATGCGCTCCAGGTGTGCCTGGAATCAGGATTTTTCGTCAAGGTGAAGGGTTCACATCTTCAGGCGCTTTGTTATTTGATTTGCTTTGAACCTTAATAGTACAAGATGTAAGACAAACTCTTTGTTCCACTCAAGATAAGAAATAAAGAAAAGGATCAATGAAAAAGGTATGTCAATTATATTTAAATCTGCCTGCCAAGATTTGTTTTTGAAGTAGGTTGGTGTAAACATATAACGGAACATTAATTATAAAATAAAATGTTTAATTATACATATATCTGTAAGTACAAAAAACTGAATACCAAACATTAAACACCTACGTGTTTTGGACCACACTTGGGCTAAATTTGCATCATAAGTAATTTTTAAACCCTTTCAACCGATTTCAACTAAAATTAGGTACATGCAAAGAAGAGTGTTGGTGAATTCAAAGTATAGGATATATGTACATATAAGTACTATTAAATGTCAAATAATAGTTGCTCCTGGTAAAATCGGGCGCAAACAATCTAGTTAAGCAATAACTACTATACAGTTACATAGATTACCTATGTTTCTTAATTACGTGTCTGAAAATATGTATAATAGTATAAAAACGGATATAAAATATTGCTCATAAAATTCTTAAATGAGTATAATAGTGTTTCTAAAATATTGTAGGAGAAAAAAGATAAATGAAATTTTATGTATTGTATTTGAGTATACTTTCTTAATTACATATTAAAAATTATGCACCAACAAAAATATGAATAATTTTAATAATCTCTATTTTTAAGTACGTCAAACCAATTCAACTAATATACTTAAGTTTTAAAAGAAATTCTTTTATCAGCACAAGCAGTGCGTCATTAATATTTCCATATGAACCTATTATATGATTAACTTAAAGCCCGATTTTATGCCAATTGAATACTCTAAATACTTATATAATTTACCCTGCAATTTATAAGATTAGTCATTTTATCGTCAAATTGATAAGAGCGCATAAAGATTATTCTTTCCGGTATTTACTCATTGATAAAACCAGTCATTATTAAGTTCCGGTTATTTCTCGCTTGCGAGTTTAAGAATAAAAAAATGTATAACAGGGTTTGCATGTAAATATTTGATTTTTCTTGTACTAGTTCAATGGCAAATACTTTTTACCTCATTTTTTTATATTTATATTTATAGTTTATATGTACATACATAATATATGTATGAAAAGTTCTTCATGCTTTATGTACAAAATTCTACTAAGAACAAAAATAAAAGTTTAATTAATAGATCATTAATCTATTTACTCATTTATTACCATTACAGCAAAACTATTAGCATTTATTTTATTTAATTACTACATACTTTGATGAGTTTCCGAATCATCGAACTTTCTTAGGTGAAACTTTCCAGACGAACGTGGCCAAAAAAATGGAAACCACTTAGAGGATTAATTAGAGAGCTCTTACGACTTAGCAAATCTGTGAGGGTACTTAATACCCTCTCTTCACATCAAAATCAATTAATAGTTAGTTATCTCAACTTTCATAATACATAACGTAATTTCTCAAGATAAGATTTTCTATGAATAAAAGAAATCCCCAACGTCATTTTTGGAAAATAAGCACTAATCTACCACGTCAATTTAATTTAGTTTGTTTTTTTTATTTCTGTAACTTATTCTTGATTGATTGTTAAATAAGTGGATATTTTGCACTTCTCTAAATATTAAAAATTGTTACTGTGTTCCATTCAGAGTCAAAGCTGTTCAAAGTATTTTAGTCATGCGCAAATAATTTTTTCTCTGTGCGCTTTTTGTTTTACAAGAGATTATTGCTTATGTTGTTAAAATGTGTATTTGCAATTAACTGCAAGTAAATTTTAGGCAAAATGCTTAACTTATACGAGTGAAAATTTAGATACAATTTCAAGTATGCTCCAAGCCTATATCCGGCCGAGCATCTAGCAAAACTAAAACTGCTAGAAGAGACCAGTAATCGTCAAAATTGAATAAGAATATGTAAATTGTAGCAGTACAGACATATTATATAAAGAAGATAATAAATACTTTTGAATAAGTATACATAATTTTGGGAACGTTTACATTTTGCATTGCGTACAGAATCCAGATGCTATACATAAAGAAAAGTTTTGTTTAATGAAGAAAGTATCGAAAGTCGATTTAAAGCAATTCAAGTATTGTTTTACTTCGACCTTAATACATAGTATAATTAGTATGCATAAATATATATATAAGTATATATAATAAGTATATTATTCCCTGGTCGTTGTCTTAGCTTTCATTATTTTAGCTGTGTATAGAGACTCAAACAAAACCACAAATGCAATTATTATAAAAGCAGTGATGCTTAGGTATTCAGTTCTTAAATGTGGATCCGGCGAACAAAACGATCTTATTATACAAAATTAAATTTTATAAGAAGAGTAAAAAATTGAATGGAGTATACTTATATATGTATAGTTTTTTATTTTCCCAAATAGTGTTTGTAAAAGAGGTGATAAAATCTCAATAATGCTATGCAACAACTATTATATTTGCCTGACTGTTAAAATAATAATAAAATAATAATAGTCATATTCAATGGGGTTTCAAATCAAATATATACATACATATGTAGTCTCTATCAGATAATGTAATTCAAACATTTCGGTTTATGTTACGAACAAGAAAAGCATTTGGGTTTTCAAAGAAATAACAAAGTAAAATCTTAAAATAATATGTAAGGATAAGGAATTTTGATCGGCAAAACCAGATGGTTGCCATAAAAATTCCAACACAAAAAATTTTAGCAGAAAAGAGGAAAGTTCAACATGAATCTAATTTCGATATCTTAGACTATTTCAAAGGAGCAGACAAAAATAAGACATTTCAGGGGACTCATAAAATTGAAACGCTCTTATTTATCCCTATATATCTACGAAGACATTGAATACAAATTGTTGTCCACTCAACCGTATCTAGAGGCTAAATGAAATTATAGTCGTTTTTGCGGATAGCTTAGGGACAGTGAGCAGAGGACACGAACAACCGCATTTTAAAAATATGTATCAGAATTGACTGAAAGGGAGAGTTGATTGTGTAACAGTTTTAATGCTAAAATGACCCAGCAACAGGAAATCCATTCCTTGCGTACTTTTAAATCCTTCACTTTCTATTTCGCCTGAATTTTTGGGTCTTTTGTTGGAATTCTCAATTGAACATTAATTTTCCAACTATGACCTTCGAAGATTCTCTGAATAGTTAGTGAAGTAATCGAATAGATTAAACTGGTAATAGTGCCGATGATTTGTGGTTTTTATGCTGAATGCAAAAGTTTTTACTGCTTAATTGGAGAATCTGAAAGAGTTTTAAATTATTTAGTACGGTTGAGAGACGTTTCTGAAAGGTATTTAAGAGGATTAAAGTGTGAAATTAACTCTCAAATATACAAAAATATATAGTAGTTCTAAACAACAACAAAAAATTAAAAATAGAAGGCAATTCACAAATATATTGTGCAGTTTGTTACCTGAATGCAATCAATTAACAGCGTCTACGTGGTGAAGTCAGGTGGCTAATTGGAACCAAATCGGCGTGATAAATTTTGCACGATTAAACACAACACAAATAATTTCCTGTGAATGAAGAAGGCTCACAAGAATATTGATTTTTTGTTAGATTCTGGAGTTTCACTGAACGGTCGTCATAAGTCTTGTATGCACACCACTCCTCTTTTAGCAGCCTTGCGCTCACTATCGCCAAACAGGGATATCAACCTTTATTATTTTCGTGGTCGAATTTTTAAAGAAATTTTGTCTTTTAACTAATTACGAAATATCACGCGCTCGAACTGCGAATAGAATGATATGAACATGGATTTAAAGGATTTTTTACCTCCTTCAACCGTGTCGGAGATATTGCTGAAGATATGAAGCAAGTAAACGGCCAACTAAGACTACACCTAAAAATGCACAAGGCAAGGCATTGGGTCAACAGAAACTCTCATGCCTTTACTTTCGTAGTCAAGTAGAGACACCTTCGGGAATCTATAGAATTTTCGAAGCACTCCGAAGCTCGTAGAGCTTTTACTCTCAACGGAATCGGTGCAGGCGTAGTAATCTCGTTTGCTCGTGAGAAATAATTACACCTCAAGATAGACGTTCATCCGCCACTAAAGCTTCCAACGATATAACAAAATTTCAGTTGATTTAAATCCCTAAAACACCCTAAATTACATAATGCTTAACTTTGTCAAATACTACAGGTATTTATATGAACATGATGTTCAAATTATTTTGTATGGAAAAAATATTTCCCTGGGTATGCGTCTTTTCAAGGTAGAAAGGCAGTGACGAAAACCGACAGAATTTTATCATAAAAGATATTCTTGCGATACCTTTGTGCATAACTTCTCTTAAAAAATACCATCAGTCAGACTGCCGTCCTCGCTTGCGTTTGAGGACCACAGACTCCCTCCAGAAAGGCTAAAAATGTTTCAAAAATATTTCACTTTATATCTTTGAAGTTACGCTATGGTAAAAGAAAAAACTAATTTTAAAAGTTTATTATAAAATAAAAAGTATTAATTTTTGTATTAACCTACATCCACCAAGAAAAAAATTCTCTTTATAAATAGTTTTTATTGAGTAGAGTAGAGTAAATCAAAAAACTTAATCTGTTATAAAGTTTTTTTTTTAAATAATTACAAAATTACAACTCAAATATTTAATAAAATATTTAGGGGGAGTAATTTTTAAAAAATATATGTACTCAGCTCAAATACGATTGGCGATTTCTGTTCTGTTTCTATTGTACGAGAATAGGAATTTTCACAGAAAAACAATACAAACGTAAAATTGTAGAATTCTTTGCACTACTAGGCGATGAAATAGATATTGATTTATTAGAATTAAACTTTTGTTAAAAGTGCGTCTTTGACAAAAAAAAAAAAACCAGAATGTAGTTTAAACATTTTAGAATTGTACGAATTATTAACGAATACCGAAATCGTGAATCCCATAAATTCCATATCGACTTGAATTTTGATTGAATCGCTACTCGACCTTTGATATCTTTTTGATTATTAACCCGATTGGAATGACAAATAAATTAAAATGTACTCATTACTGTTTATCAATAAAATGATCAAATTACCAATACCTACATTTCTTTAACTTCGTCATAATTTTGTTTTTGTATTGTATTTTTATCTGTTTCTTTCCAAATATCAAACGACAAATTTTATGATTCAATATAATTTGCTGACGGAGAAAAAATATCGGATCGAGCCACTAGCAAAATAAATTTTCAATAGAAGGTCTATAAAATTTCGGGTACCCTTTCAGCTTGTTAGGAATGATGCGCGATCGCACAATTTACCACTAATCAAATTAAATAAAAGAGCATTAGGACCTTTTCTGCTTTATTATCTTAATCGAACACTTTCTTACAATGATAATCACAGTTCGCATACAAACTAATAATTACAATTTGCTCAATTAAACCTTACGCTTTACTCTTACAGCTGCTTGAGCCAATAGCCTTCGGGAGGAATTTTACAATAAACTCTAAGATAGTTAGTCCACTATGTCTGTTTTATATTTTTACAAACCTACGCTTATGCTATTCATAAATAATCTGAAGTTTCTGTAATATGTTCAATGAAACAGTTTCGCTAAGCTGGTGATAGGTAGATCATACATCAAATTCTGTCTAGTAACAATTGGTCCTATCTCTGATTATATTTGTATGAAACAATTAATGATTCTCTCAACTAACAAAAGCCTTTTATTTATTTTATACAGCGACAGATTGAGAAGATTAGAAGCGTGTATGGTTTTGTTCTACTTTTGTGATTTAGAAGACTAGACGCTTTGGATATGGAGTTAGATTCCAATTCTAAAAAGTTTACGTTTCAAAATCACTCCATTATTCACTTGAATTTACAATATAGAATATTTACCTTAAAATAATATTACAGAAATTTTTGTGGAAAACTTTTGTGAGAAATTAACCAATTTGGCCTTAATTTTCCAATTATTTGAAAAAAGTCTATAATCTTTAAATATATAATTAAGCGAACCTTTCATGTAATCATCTTAAAAATAGTTGCCACAATCTCTTATTTATCATGCACTGTAAATAAATGTTACTAAAAGGAACATGAAATAACTAGTTGATAAATATTTGCCACACTCTTTCTATTTGTTCGTCAAAACTAGACTAATATAAGAACACAAAACTTGGAGGAAAATAAGTGTAAAAATAAAAAAAATAAAAATATAAAATCAGCCTTTAACGATGACTATCAATTTCCTACTCCTATCATCGAGAACTTGAGGATATGCCTTAATGTTTTGCAATCTGCTCAGTACTGGTAGTTACTGCGAGGGAAAACAGCCCGCGGTGGCAGATCAAAGGGATCATGTTGATTTCTAAAGCGCCAGGTGAGGAAAACTGCTAAAACCTATCGTTTGGAAAAATATCATGTCATAAATCAATAAAGTTGTTGAAAAATGCATTCCAAGCTTAAGCATGTAACATGACGGTGTTTACTAGCAAACAAAAACACATACGAAAGTAACACAAGCCCAACTTTTACAAAAACCTATGTATGGATATTAATATTGCAAATTTTATAAATGGAATAATTTATGTGCCCAATTGTTTCTCTTTATAAAAAATTACTTAAATAATAATTCGTTAATTACTCATGCAAAAGTTTCCAATTTCCGTAAAAATAATCAAATTATAAGAGAATATTTCGAATAATTGTGAATTTTCTAAATATTACCTCATCTCACCTAAACTTTAGAAATATATACAATGTATAAGAATTTAATTAAGCGAAGAAATGGATTGGTATAGCGTTCGCTACGTGGACCCGAACACCTTACATATTCGAATTTATTTTTAGAAGAATTAAAAAATTGTAATTCTAAAAAAGCATTTATGGAGGAACATGCCGATACTTCCGAAATTATCCAATTTAAGAATATGTTAGCTTTATAAAAGCTACATATTTAATTTGTCGAATACTGCCTTTAATGCGTGGATGGAATCCACCTCCAAACATAATCACATTGCATTGTCGTCGAAATTAAACGTTTGTGCAAAGTTTCATAGCTTATTTTGGTAAGATAGAATAAAAATTTTGTGTTGCAAGATTTGGGCTTTACAACTTAAGTTAAATAAAAGCCTTTAAAAAGGAGGCTACCAGTAGGCAGTAATTGTCAATCCGCCTACTCTCTAATCTTGTTTGTGATGAAAATGTGCTTACACCAACATTAAAATTAAATTTTTGCATTCTTAAATTGATCGACTTCAAATTATTCCCTTCATTGTTATAGCAGTCCGTTTTCTACATTTGTAAGGCAATAAATTCTATTCAAGCACTATTCTTCTTTAGAAATCCTCGAAGCTAATTAAATGCTTTTAATATTCCAATCTACCAATCCCAAAGGAAGTACTCAAGAGACTTATTTTATGCAGATGTAGAAAACATCAAAGGTTTTTCATTAAAACTGAATGATCTAAGTGCTTTGATTAATTTTCATACCAACAAAAGTGCATTGAAATTTGCTCAATAAAGAAAGTAAAGAATTCCAAGAAATGAAATTACAGGGACGTGTACTCAGAAGATGCATTGAATACACAATAATTTTATTTTTTTTATTAATTTTTTTTTAAGAAAGGCTGCAATGAGAAGTGAATAGAGAATTACATAAAATCACCCCTCTTGATTGTTGATTATAAAGCAATAACATTCAATTTGAATGTTTTTCATTTGTGATTGTAATCTGTTTAGTTATATACCCTTGTTAATGTTCTTTATACATGAGAAACATTTCAGTATACTTGCGGCACTAAATTTGTAGTTATTAGTTTTTGAAATTCTGGGTTTTAATCAGAATCCGGAATCCTATACGGATAATGTTATTTTTCTTATGATTTTTTTGAAAACTAAAAGCCAAGAATAAAAAATAAAATGGATATTTTCCTGTAAAGAGAAACATTCGCGTTTTCCGTAAAATATGTTTAAAATGAACAACTTTTCGTCGAAAAGAACTGAAGATGTAAAGTAAACAAGAAACAAAATAAGCCTAACGATTTCCGGTTCTTTTAAAGAATTAAATAAAATATGATCTGAAATGTGTAGTGAGACATAAAATGCAAATCGTTGAGGTGTAGGTTAAGCGAGGCCAGTAAGCAGTAACAATAAATAGAACCGAATGAATGTGCATGCACAAAACTCAAAATATTATAACCACAAATGAAATATTACACCAACCTAAGGTTAATGCTTAGTAATGTTAGGAAAACCATTCTGGAAGCGATCAATAGGCATAGAAAATAACAGTCACCCAGAACTGATGAAAAGTGAAACAGAACTTTAATTTATATACTGCTTTCCCCAAATTTAGAGAAAAGCGCTTGGTAGTCCTCGAGGATCTTTCTGATTTCGATAGCGCACTGTTAACCAAACACCAACAAACTGCAAAGTATCCAAGCAATGGAGTTATTTGATTAGTTTTGTTAGTACCATAATGATTAAAATTAATGAAACCAGTGGTGGATGAAAGTTTTATAGTTATAATATAAATTTTTATAATTTACCTCAGTGAAACTGAAGAAAAGTCCGATACCTCCACAAAGTTTGAAAGCGTAGTTGATTTTATCTTCCAGTTTTGGTAGGCACGGAGGACAGAGGCATTTTTCGCCGTACGACTGTATTTCAAGACAGCAGGGCACTTGGCAAGAGACATCATCCTCAGCAGTCGTTGAATTAAATCCGCAGCAGACAAAAGTGTCTTGGACTTCCTTCCTTATCGAGTCCGGGACCCCATTCCAGCCCTGCTCAGCGAACGACTGCTGTTGCTCTGAGTTCACAGCAAGGCAAGAGCAAGCAATAGAAAATTGAATCAAAAATAGCAGGAATAAAATTATCATGTACTGCGTGATTGAAATTGAGTTAAGGAAATATATACGCTTTTTCACGACAATCATCTTTCGACCAGGAAGCGGAAATTAATTCACAATTAAGGCAGAGACTTAAATAACCTCACGATCACTAACGTTATCAGTGACCTTTTGCGTCAGAGGCTATCAAGAACTATATGTACATTGATTCTCTTTGTGTAATTGCGCGTTTAGTGCGAGGACGGATAAATTTAGATATTGAAAAGGATACGAAGAAGAGCATGACTTGGTGGTGCTTTACGGCCCCGGCCAATCCCAGGATTGAAATTAAAATTAGGATAATCCCGCATGCCAGGATTCCCCCAATGATGGGAAGATTGGTAACGATTGACGCTGCCCTCCCGTAGACTCCAACTCCAATCAGTAGGAAGCCCACAAGCTGAAAGGCAATCGAATATTAATTCACTTTACATCTGTTATGCAGGCGGTTAAAATTAAATTGCTTGCAAAAATCGATATTTTGCAAGCGACTGATTTCGTAACTCACCACGTAGAGAATATTTAACGCTATCAGAGCGTTTTTCGAACAGGTAAAACCACCACACATTTCTGCTTTTTACAAAATTTACCAATGCGAACCAACAGCTACCTGTTTTCAGTCCTTTTCTTTAAAGAAACAAATGCGGAAAACAATAAAACAAACACCTCCTGCCACTTCGAACTTGTCAACTCAAACTCAAACGCCACTTTGACACACGAAATGAAATGCCCGCGAAAACGTAGCCAAAACGGTAACTTTCCAGTTATATGGAACTTGGAAGTGGAACAAATTTCGCAGACAGAGAAGCCATCTGCTGGTAAATATGTGTGAAGTAGTTTTACCTAAATATATGCAAATTATTTTATATATGTTTCTATCACTGGGGTTCTGTTTAACGACTTTAAAAATTGTGCATAATTTTTTCAAAAGCCAAGAAACGACTTTATTAAGAGATAGTCTTTAAGAAATATTAAAACATAATATTACAAAATTACTCTTTCGAAGATGGTTCCCTCGCTTAAACTATTAAATTATTTAAAATTATGGATACATAGAATTTGTTGTTTACTTTCATTTTTTTTAATACAATAAACCAAACAATAATCAATTTTATTTTAACTTTCTTAGTAGAATCACCCATCACTAGCAAAATTGATGTTATTTTTAGTGATTTTTCTAACATGTTTTCCTAATTCAAAAAATCAAATTATGCACATACATACATTATACATACATCTATACGAATAAAAAGATACAATTGTTATCACAGCTTATTTTATTTTATAAATATCTATAATACAGTGTAACGGTTCTTATCGCTAGACATGATATTAAAAAACACTCTTTCGTAAATTTTTAAAATTAAGTACGAATAGATAAAAGCAACAGGAATGTAAAAAGAACTGTGCATACAGGTGAAATAGTTATGAATGGGTCCTTAAAAGGAATAAATTGTTGAATGGAGATATTTTGCCCGATCTCAGGTGTAAAACGATGAACCACCACAGCTTCTCCGGTCGAAGCGAGTTAAAGGCATTCTTTGTGCAAGGTGCATAACCGCTTATCCAATACGAATTCCAGAGTTTTCCGGGCTAACTATAATATAAGATTTTATGGGGATTCCCCCCAGGTAGCAGTGTCTCAGTAGTTTCGGAATGTGGCAAATTAACATTGTCACACCGCAGGTACACTGAGAGCACCTTAAACAGCTCTGCTTAAGTAAAAAAAAAGCGCGCATTAACTCGCGCCTCGCGCCTATGATGTAAATTCAATAAATAAACAGTTTTGCTTTAAATAATACAGTTAATCGCTAGATTCTTGTCAAGTAACTTAATCGCCTAGGTAGGTAACATTGACCGTTTCAAGTCTCGCGCGCCGCCGCCGTGCGTTTCTTTCGTTACACGGGCAGCGCATCTTTTTGCCGGGCGAATCTGTCTTTGATCAGATCATCGATCTGCTCCTCGCGGTAGTAGACGACGAAGTCCGCGGGGGAGAGGCCCTCGAAAACCGCGCAAACGCTCGGCTTCAAGTTGTAGAAGAGCAGCGGCTGCTCGCGTTTCGCGAAGTCGTTCGTGAGGCTCTCGATGACCGTCGCCGCGGTGAAATCCGCCCCGTAAATGTGGGTGCAGTCGATCACAACTGGCAGATTTTTTCGCACCGAGTGCTTCGTCACCAGGTTCCTTACGTAATCGACCGAAGGGAAGATGAGACACCGATCCGGCGTTATCATCAGATACTCAGCCCCACTCGGAGTCGCCAGGGTCTCGACGGTGATCTTTGGTCTTGCTGCATGATACAAAATGAAGACGACGTTTAAGCCAATTCCGAGGAGGATTCCAATCTCAAGGGGTAGGGCCAAACAGGCGATGAATGTCCCAAGTCCGGGAATTAAGTCACTTTCTGTAAAATAATATAAATTGGTTAATTTCTATTTTTTAACTTAACCAAATATATAAGAAAATCTAATATATGTTTAAAAAAAACACATAAACGAATGTATTTCTTCTTACTTTTAGTTTCTTTTCATTAACAATAAAAATACAAGAAGAATTGATCATATATATATAACTTATAACATCTCCACAAAACGAAATATTTCTACCTCAAAATGTGCTCCATTACAAAGAATTTTACTTTATAAAAAACTTATACAAAATATTTGTAAGTTTTTCAAGTGAATTCAATTCAACAACGCATAATGCAACAAATTAAATTTAATTCAAATAGGGCCACTTAACTTAACTTTGATGGTGGTAAATAAATTACCTGTTTATTTTGTTCTCTTTTTAATACCAACACTAGCTATAGAGATAATAATTGAAGCATTTAACAATAATTTACTAAAAGGCATTTATAGTCGAATGGGAACAGCAACATAACATTTACATTCTTATGTATGCACTTCTTTTCATTCAAAAATTACCTACTTAAAAGTAGAATCTTCTTTTTGTTTTACTCAATTTTGTGTGGTTTTTGCTAAACAAAGACTTTATTAATTATGTAACAATTTTACTATAGCACTGCTAATAAAATTATGCAACTCACAGTCTAACAAACCAGAAGCACTAAGCGAATAATTTTACATTCTGGGATGATGTAATTTTATGTCCATAAGACCTTGAAAGAAATAATTATCATTTGAAAGTGCGTATTTTATTAATCCCTCCCATAATTAGTAAAACTTTTCAGCAAGGTTTACTTAAGTAAAAAAAATTGAGCAGGATTTCCATGAGTGATATTTTTATTATGCAAGCTGGAATGTGAAAAACCGCAAAACGTTTGGAATTTTCAATATTATGTACTTTATCTATTTGTTCATAGCATTACATAGACGCATTTTCTGTCGTTCAGATAATTGGCTACCAGGTAATTAAAAAAAATCGAACAAAAGCAGAACAAAATATTAATTGCCTTTCTGAGGCAATCAGTTGAAGTAGGCGTGATTGGGTTATTTTATGACACTCTATAGACATTAGACAGATAAAATTACCATTGCATGCATTCCAAAGACGGTATAAATTCAAATAATGTTGGAGGGGTGACAGAAATAATAAATGAAGTGTTTTATAATTGTTACGAATATTGTTATCATAAATGCATTTGTCACCTTCAGAAATGAATAATCTCGGGATGATACATGTGTAAAACTATCGATTATTTAAGAATTAAAATTCCATAACATAACAAATAATAAGATCCGTGAAAATTGTAAGAAAAACAGTAAATAATAGCTTGGTTATTAAATAACATCTATCATTGATTTTATAGAAAAAAATAAATTATCTCCTGGCCTAATCTTCTAGTAATTTCGTACTACAAACAAAAACTTTTTGATTTTTTTACCTTTTAGTCTGATGAAGTTTGAAGCATACTTATCTGTTTATTATTGTTCATTAGATAATTAACAGGTACAAAAACTCTTATCATTTAGAAATATAACAAGGTAATAGAGCACACTTTTGAGGTAATTTAATTGAGACCAATAAGCTATAATTATACATATAAACTTTACTTCATTTTCTAACACTTTTTTATTTCCAAAACATGGCAATTTGAACAGGAAATTTGTATTTACATATATTTCCTTATGAATGGAATGGAAAGGAGTAAACAAAATTTATTATTGATGTTTGTGAGCGCAGTCAGCAAAAAGTTATCTATATATTTTTAATGGTAGTGATATTTGATATGGTTAATTTATTACAGTAAACACGGGGTTTTGTATTTTCTTGTATTGAATTACACGTACGAAAGATGAGTATCCTAATTCGTAAAATAAAATTGATGTTACTCAAAATTCCTATTTAAGAGTTTCAAATAATTTTCGAAATCTACTCAAGTCTTTTATTAGTATAACGTTTTAAATATGTAATTTACTCATAAACCATATATTATACAGATTATCATTACTCATTAGTCATTACTTTGATGCAAAATAATTTGAAATTAATCGTGGGAACAAATAACTCAATTGTATGAGTCAATGCGAAAAGAAAATTAAATTTTATGGAAAACAATAATCATTCGCAAAGTTCATTCTATAAAAAAAATTTATCAAAAGAGCCATCAACTGACTAATGAGTGTAATACGACTCACCACATAAATTAATAAAGTGATAATCTAAGTGAATCACAAAAATTGGGCTTATCTTGTCGAATAATTATATTTCCTAAGAGTTCTTGTATTGATTTGTATTATCTAATTTAGTGATCTAATAGCCCCCACAGGATGTTGCCATTCATTCACTGTTCTTTAGATGTTTGGAAAATACATAAATTAAACGTTTGATATACAATGATAATTGTTTTTTAAAATTTCCCAAGAACATTATCATATCGTTAAGTGCAAAAAACCTAAGCAACTGAATTGAGAACATTTCGATAATCTAAAATATAATTTAAACTGTGTACTTACTTTTTGACCTCCACATTGGCTTGACGACTTTAACTTCGACCATGAATACAACAGCTGCAATTATAATAGCTGCCAGAGTTGGCTTTGGTATAAAGTAGAAATAAGGGGTGAAGAAGAGCAGGGCGAGAATGACTAGAGCTCCAGTATAAATATTTCCCATCGGTGTTCTTACACCACTGGCATTGTTCACAGCTCCACGACTTAAGGCTCCGGTGCCTGGGAAACCTTGGGCAAAAGAATTCGCAATGTTCGCAACACCGATCGCAATCAGCTCTTGAGTAGCGTCAACAGCCTTTCCATTTGCTGTTAAAAAAAGCGATATACAATAAATAATAAAATTTTTATTTAATAATTGTAAAAAAAAACCTACCAAAAGCTTTGCAGATTGCAATGTTTTCCATTAGTGAAATGAGGGGCACAACGACCAGACCAGATCCCATGCTGGTTACCATTTCGATAAACGACTCTGGCTGATGAGTAAGAGATTCATTGGCACTAATCGAGAAAGGCGGCAGTTGGAATTGTGGAAGACCAGGTGGAATTTCCCCGATTAAATTAAAAGGTGATCCATAAACGGACTGATGGAAAACATATCCAATACCACCGCAAATAATTACAAGAATTGCATTCCGGGCTGTGCCAATAATCCATAAGATTTTATTAATAACTTTTTGAAGTTTGCTTTTCTCCTCATCCTGAGGTGGACCAATTTTAAGAGTAGCTAAAATCTAATTAAAACAAATATATATATATAGAAATTTGTTTATAATTTATATATTTAATTTATCTCACCTTCATGATAAGTAAAACAGCTATGCATGTGATTCCGAGAACGGTGTCCCAAGCTTTAGTATATTTAATATTTTCAAAAATATGTGACCAAATTTCAACGAATGTTGTCCCTTTAGCTGTTATTCCAAGGATGTCTTTAACTTGTGATGTTACAATTATAAGAGAGACAGCCGAAGTGAATCCTGATGATACTGGTCCAGAGACGAAATCAATTAGGAATCCAAGGCCCAAGAAGCCCATTAATAGCTCAACAAATCCGGAAATGAAGCAAAGTAAAACGGCCTTTTGCCAAGACCCTCTTGCAGTTTGGAATGTGAGAAGAGCTGTGATAGCAGATGGTCCAACTGGCACATCTTTGCAGCTTCCTAAGAATATGTATACGAAGCATCCAAGGAATGAAGAGTACAAGCCGTACTGCATAAAGATAATGATTTCTTTAAATTTCTGAACCCTTTTCAACCAATTTACGAACTTACCGCTGCAGGAAGACCTGCGATACCAGCGTATGCCAGGGCCTGAGGAATCACCGTCAAACCCACGGTCACTCCGGCAACAAGATCACCAACGGCGTCTTCGCCATTATACTTCGGCAACCACCTGAGGATCGGCAGCCTTTTATATAACATTTTTTCCGAAAATGCACTCCTTGCTTTTCGGTTGCACCACGATTTCATGCTCTCTAAACGGCTGCACTGTGGTATCATTTTCTGGCCATCCGATGTTACTGCAAAAAAAAAAAAAAACATAATATTTTCGAATTTGTTGGGCAAGTGGACATAATTCAAGGGCACGCTAAACGGCAAAATGATGACTACACTTTTTTTATGCTCGAATACCCGCAAGTTCATTTTCGATTTGTAATTTTTTGTGTGTGCACGGTGCCAGATCATGACTGAGGTGAATGCAACGTTTGGTACCTGCAACACTGCGACAAGGTAAGAGGAGACAAAATTGCTTTTTAACTAGTCTTAACCAGTAAAAACCGCATTTGGAAGTGCGTAAACCGATGATTTGGAGAGAACCATGTTTTTTTGTTTATTTTATATCAATTTTGAACATAAATCGTACCGTTTAAACGACTTAGTTCTGAGTGCAAATGAATTGCTAATTTGTGGCTATTTTATTGATCAAGTTATCCAAGGACGGTGGATAAGGTTAATTTAACATCAAGCTTTTTTAACAAAAAAAAAAACAAAAAACAAAAAAAAAGAAATTTCATTCATTCATATCTAATTTAAGGGGTTACACCTAGCCATGCGACCAAAACTGTGATTTTGAGGAATTTTTTTTTTCAACGAAAAACGCAAGTTATTTGAACCTTTTGTATTTTATTCAATTTTAAAAGCAAACGTTTTTAAAGTCTCACTTAGAGTTTATTAAAATTAAGAAAAATGTGGTTTTTTCGATTTCAGTACTATGTAGTTGTTATAGTGTAACCCGTTTTTTTTGTTTTTTTTTTGTTTTTGGTGAATTTTTTATGTGAATACATACACAAATATTTAAATGTAAACTAAATTCTCAAATAACAATCACGATATCGATATGTTAACCCAGCCGAGCTGTGCATAAAAATGCATTCTATTAAAAAGAGTATTAGTTAGGTACTTAAAATGAATCCTAATTTTGTCTCCAGATTTGCTTTCAAATAAACAATGTTTAATAAAATAATTAGATGTAAAATAAACTCCTTTTACAGAAAGTAATACAATTAGTGGAAAAATTTTAAAGTGCTTACGCAGAGAAAAAGTGGAAAAAACAAATAAAACAAAACCACATATGGATTCGGATAGCATTTTGTTACGTACGCGAAAAAGCTCAAGTTTTGGTTATTATTTGAAGAACAATATTCCAAACTTTATATGTATGTATTTTATTAAGAATTAGTTTCGAGTTCAAAAAAAGTGCAAAAATTTAAAATGATTACATTTAAAGAATACTTACATATAAATTCATTTGATCCTTTTAATCCACTATTGTGATCGCCAGTGTTAATACTAATTGAAGAGCATTTAATTGCGTCGTTAATGTACGCATGGTCCGAGAATGAATTCTTCATGTTGCCAGTATCTCCGAAACGTACTGGAAAACTCGAGGTCTCACACTTATATTAGGTGTAATACCTGCAAAAAAAATAATAATGTTGTAAGAAATGGGAAAATATGAAAAAAAAAATAAGCAGACACCGACTTATAATTAATTATTCACTTCAAAACTACCAATTACACAGCACGCGAGCAGCAGTGCCTAACAATTAATAATGCCATGTGAGCTACCTGCAGTACGCATACCTCGGTACAGGTGAATTTAGAAGCTACCCAGCCAATCTCCATGATAATTAGCGAAAACAAAAAGTAAATTCAGTTGCAAAATCAAGAAATACTTCGATGGAGCTTGTCTTGTCGAATTAATTGATTATGGATACCTTAACACTTTACAATATGCAGTAAAAAAATATTAACATTTACTGCTCACTGTTAATTTTTAAGCGAGGACTAATGGATTTATATTATTTTTTGTTATCGTCTGACTACTGCAGGAACTGAATCAAAAGTGTAACTAATGTTCTTCAATATTTTTCAATATTTCTGTGAATATAAACTTAGTAATTAAGTGCTAGTTACATCAAAAATAAATTAACTGCTTTTATTCTCTTAAGCTTAAGGGGTATAAGCTAACAATGCTTCTCGAGTTATGGTTATATTAACAAGCGAAAACAGTAACTATACTTGAAAGGTTACAAACTTAATTGAGACTTAATGGGCAATTAAACGTTATTGTTGAATTAGCTAAAGGCTATAAACTGTAATGCGTTTGTAGATAGATCAGACTAAAAAATCGTTTTTATGTAGAATAATAAGAATAATTAAACCAACATTTTATTGCATCATATGCAAGTTCACACCTTTACTTTGATACTTGGACTGGAAGAAAAATATTGCATAAAAGGTAAATGAGAATTTTTTTCTGTACTGTTATGTAGGTAAACAATCCAGTAAAATGATATTAGTGAGGCAAGATATAAACTACAATACATTTTTATTTAGGTATACATATACATATGTACGCCTTCATTTCTAGGAATCATTTTATACTGAAGTCAAGTTTGGTGAATACTTACAGCTTGGCGGCTTACTCGAAATGAAAATTTTATTGTAAATAATATTACTAATTGACTTGTTACTATGTTACTCCTTTAATATATACGTTATTTGCTTTGCTATTTTCAAAACGGCTTAATATTTTCACAAATAAGTTTCTTACTTTTTATTATTTAAAATATACTTTCGTTTTTATTCTCTTTCTTAAGTATGTTTTAATTTTTCAAATCAGTAAATATCGAAAAGTAAATCCCCTTTATTTTAAACTTTTCTAAAGTAAACATTTCCATTTCTTACAAGGAATTCTCTTGTTTAAAAGCAGTGTTTTTCTTTACAAACTCCAATGTTATAAGTCTTCCTTTTTCTAAGTGCCCCGCGACTGCCAAGTACTTAATTACTTGTTTCAATATCAAGCAAAATAAATTAATCGCTGTAAACAAATGACTGGCAATTCTCGGGTCTCTATAAATTTTTCGTTAGGGGAGGCTAATGTTAATTTATTCGCCGCACTGATGTATTTTAAATATTTGCATTATTAAAGTATTTTGGTACTTCCGTAAGCACATTCTGTTTGAGCATTAATTTCCGCTAAAGATAGATGAGAAATGAATTAGATTTAACGATCTACTGAAATGTGATTTCTCATAAATAGTATAGGTATAGCGAAAACAATTTTTTTACAACTTGACTGTTAATTCTTCTATTATTTCCGTATTAGCGAGCACGTCGAACATTTTGTATAAGGACGTCGTGAAGGCTCAACATGAATTTTCCTGTCCGGTTAATTGCCGTGTCAACATTTGACAAAAACCAGTTTACCAGCATCACTAAAATGACGACATATTAAGGACAGGGTTAATAATTATAATTAATGCTGCCCACATGCCTGCATCAGGACCATGTTTTGGATAACAAAAAGGCGTTTCAAGTTCATCACATCTTATATTTTTTATTTATTGCATTGCGCAATCTGCTTTAAAGCAGGTGCCCAGAATAATTACTTTCACGGAACAAAGTACAGCCAGGCGTCTCGTCGCGTGCTCAAACTTGCAAAATTTCTCCTTTTTTACTAAGTCTCTCTATTTTCATTCAGTGAATTTTTTTTTTCGATAGCCGTAAACTCCAGCTTGAAAATGAGATTATTGCATGAAAACGTGATTTGTAAGGTGGTACGAACTCTAGACATCAATTTCAATTGGAATTTATTAAGCTTATAGATTCTGATTGACCGGCTCTTATCAGTTTATTCCACTGCAAATCAGTCACACGAACTAGGTATGCTTTGCAGACGGGTTTGCTGCTATTTCACCATCAATTATAATATCTGGGTAGCTTAGTTTCTTGATCGAACATCAGTTTCATTTTTCCTGGTTCTGAAAAATGTTTTATAAATAACCTATTGCCTTCCTAGAGATAAACTAGCATATCAAAAACTATTTTAGAAAATGTTGCGGCAAAAATGAAAAAAACCTGCATAGAAACAACATTCTTCACACATTTTTACTCAATATTACTTTTATTTAAATTTATAATATATCATTAAATTATGCTAAACTTAATCATACGAATCATCATATCATATCATTATTATTGACAACTTTAACAATTTTGATCGACTTTTTTTTCCATATAAAAATAAACTAGAAACTTTATAAGCGTCTTAGAAAGTCAGTCAAATTTTGAAGTAGACTTGAAGTCGACTTCTACTTTTTTACCAGACTGAAAAAACTGGTTGGCAGTTAAAGTGAAACATATGCTTTTTTACCTTTTCGCATCTTGACATTATTTAATGACAATCTACTTAATAATGAAGGGTTAGAAAGGACGAGTTATAATTGCATGTATTAAAAACAAGCAATCATAAAAACTGCAAACGGGCAACAGCCTTGCAATTGTAAAAAATTTATAAAATGGATCATTTATTTCTGTATTTTTGTGTTATTTTGGTGTAATTAAATTGTTTAGTTACTTTTCTTTCAAAACCTATGAATCATTGTACAACCAATTTTTATTATGTACAAGGTCAATGTAAAATTGTGCCAGATTTTCAGTAATAAGCGATTTTAGACCTTGAAATAAAAGTTTTTCAAACCCTTTAAATTACTTGCATAGTGATTAAACGAATATAGAATTGGATGGGTTTTTCCAAACATGGTCTGTTTCACAGCATCACTAAAAACGCCCCAACATTCGTTAGAGACAAAACAACACGTGTGTGACGAAAAATGACATCTTAAAACGACCAAATCAGATATTTAAAAATCCGCCAAGACAAAAGCAGTCTGATAATTTCAAGTAATTGGAACGAATTTATACAAAAAAGCCGGAGAAAATTATAATTTTAAGCAAAACCTAATCAAGCACCGGAAAGTGAATTTTACAACCTTGATATTAGCACTGATTCAACGTCACGGTTAGTAACATCGCAGATTCGAAAGAATCTCTGCCGGTACGTTAATTAACTGGTGTTGAACATTTTCTCTGAGTTAGTGAATTCATGAGCTATACGCTATACCTCACGAATATTGGAGTCTTTGTTATTACAAAATGAGAAATTATTGCAATAATTCAATTTAACTTGAAACACCTTCTTTAGAAGCAATTAAACAAATTTGTACTGTCTGCTATCCTTGAACTTTTCTTCCGACACCCGCATCTCTACAACTCGCTTTTACCTTCTTTCTCGCTCTTACCAGAATCAACCACATATTGTTGCTCTGATCTAATAACTCACCTGCGGTAGTATAAATGTTTAAGAAATTCATTGTGTAAATGAGCAAAACGCTTTTTTTATTAAGTACCACTTCCTCCAGAAGTTATCTCATAAATGTCTTATTAAATCGTACCGTAAACAAACTTTTACTCGAAAACAAGAGGAGTTGCTTTCAAAATAATGGTACGAGACTGAGGGCACACTCGTCTCCTCATCAATTAAGGACATAATTCCATAAATTAATCGCCAATTGGATTTAATTGCTGACCGGTCTTGTGATTCTCCTTGATGCGTTGAGCACATGATCTGGAGGCAATGAATCGTGAGTAAATAGTAAACAAATTCTGCACAATTGAAGTTTATGGCCAGATGGGGTGGCTCCCCAACACCGCAGAAGGTTTTCGGAATGCCATGTGACTCACAACGTGTTTTGATTTCAGTGGGATAAATTTATTCAAATGTAGGCGGAGTTATTCAAGCAGGTGGTAGACTTGCATTTTTATCCAGAAAAGCAAAATGATGTAATCTATTATAGATTGCGCGAACATCTTCTTTTCTCAATATTTTCCTTTTCTTCATATAATTCGCTTTGGCCTAACGATGTCTTCGCCTTTCTAGGAAGTTTTGTCGTCAAAAAGACATTCAAAACTACATCATGCGCCATAGCAGTTCTAGAGGCTTTTTACAGGCCATTGAACTTACTGAAGATCATATCTTCAGTCTTATTGAACGTATACTTGAGGAGACCTTTTTTAAAATTCAGGTGGAAATTTACTGGCCTCATATTTTATTTTTATTGTCCCCGGATTGATTTACTGACAACTAAAACTTTATTCGATGTATGGCTCAGGCAGTGATCGCAATTTAAATATTTTTGCCAATGCATAAATACAAGTATAAAACTTCTGAATTTCTTCATAAAAAAACTACATGAACCAGTTTTTTGGTAAGGCTTCTAAAAAAAACTTGACGTTGAATATTGGCTGGATTATATAAAAAAATAAACTGTATTAAAAAATTTCGTTGCTACGTACGTTTTCAGGTTGATTTGCACAAGTACAGACAAACTTATTGCTTTTTTTTTAAATACTATTTGAATTTAATAATTATTTTGTGTCATTCGAGTATAATCCCAAGAACAGAACAGAAAAAATGCAATTGTTACTGAAATTTAACTGATCGAATAACAAATTAAAAAATTCCAAAGCTCTAAAGTAATGTTCGTGGCAGGCATCAAAGGTCGCTATCACGTGAATGTACGAAGATTTATCATTAAGACGTAAATATAGTAATTTCCATTCTTGAAATTTTTTCTGGTTAATAGTTATCATGAGAATTTTGATACACATAGATGTCGTCATTATTGTAACAATAGTAGAAACAGCGTTACGATCATCTTGGGATCCAAAACAGCCACTGTGGAACTTTTCTCAACTCTCTGAGTGAGCACGAAACGATCGTAAACAAACGTCTATTTCACCTACGTTATCTATCTCTTTGTCTAATAGTCATACTTAGTCATTGAGGAATAATTTCGGAATTTGAAAAATTTTTCCACGCTTAAGGAAACTTCCCCAACAAGACGTAGTGGAGACAATAAAACTTCTTTGTTAACTACATAAGCATTTTTGTAAATTAACTAATGTGTTCGCTATATATCTTTTGTTCAAGTAAATATTAAACTTAAAACTATTGATAAAATGTCGCATAGTTTCGAAATGATTTGCAAATACAGTAGTTTCAAGATTTTTTCTTCTATTCTATTCGTTCGCAAATGTAGGATATAAAATTAAAGCTGATTAAGTGGATATTCTAAAAATTCTATTAATATTAATATAAATATAGAAAACTGTCTGGAATAGAATTTAAAAAAAAAGCAGTGGTAATCTGAAAAAATTCTTAAGAAATATGTATGTTCTGAGGTCTACATGGAACGAAAATTGTCAGCATAATAAATAAATACATAACTTCTATATAAATAGGACACACGATTTTATTTTTTTAATGTTAATTTACCGAACATTTGATGCGCACCTTGAACTCACACTTGATCAGTTTTTATTTAATAGTATATATAACCGCTGTTTAAACAAAAACGTTTAACATGACACAATTCGGTTATTTTGCGAATTTTCGACGTAAAGCATAATTTGACATAGTTAGACTAATTTAACTAATGCCAAACAAAATTTCAAGAAATATAATTTAATTTCTATTTTTGTCCGAGGTCCAATTCTTATTAAATATTTCTATGCGGTCAACAGCTTCTCAAAAAATGACACCTTGCAGCTTTACGCGATCTGGTTACATCTTAAATTGCATATTAAATTTCAAGACAAATAGACTTTGACCATCGTAAAGTCCCCATTCATATTTTATTATTTTTAAAATATGACAAGATAGCATCTCAAGTTGAATAAATTAAAAATATTATAAAAACTAATAGGGGTATTCAGGATTTTTTTATGTATATTTTTCTATATAAAAATCGCTCTAACCTCTACAATCCTCACATTAACTCAGTATTCCTCTATGGCACTTTTTCTTTTCTTTGTAACACGAAATTACTAATTTATTGAATATCGGAGCACTAATAGGGTATTAGAACTTTGCTTATTGAGCACGGCTTCGATTAAAAAACCTTCACCTTAAAACTTTATTCACCGATAATATTTCTATACTAGCAATATGTACTTTTGGCATGAAAATACCCAAGAAATATTAACTACTTAAATAAAAAAAATCGAAATTTCGACTACTTCATTCCCGGACTCAAAACGCGCTTTTAATTTACTGAAAAATATTAACTTTACTTTTATACTTTCTTCTTTGTATATTTTCTGTTTTATTAGGCATAAAGTCACGTGCCGAAAATCTCATTAAAACATAAAAAGATAATTCACCATCATCTTTTATAATAATAAAACATGCATGAAAAAAAAACTGATCCTTTCAAGACACATCTTTGAACTTGAGTGCGCCTTAAAAATCTCTTAATACCTCTCATAATTTAAATTTATTTAAAAATCATAAACACTATTGTGTTGTCACCCTCATAATCTCAGAGTGGCCTTTCAATGACGGCTGCGTCTTATCTAAATCTCTGAACCTATCTCAATGACTCCAATTGTTTATCCAGCCACTGAGTTCCTTAACAGCGGAACTCATATCACAGATCACGTGCTTTTTGCCATTTTATTGCTTAATTTGTGTTTGGTATCATTTATGTTTCATTTACATATGCATGAATTTCTAAAAAACTACAAAGGTATTGAAGAATTTACTCTGACGAATTTGACGACAGGTTGTCTAACTTGTTGAGACCAACTTTACAAATGCAAATTAGAGGGAAGATTATTTTTCTAATACGTTAGGTTAGGGCTGTGTGGCTATCGTAACGTAATTGGACGCTACTTCATAGATATTATGAATTATTAATTAAGATTATTAATTAATATACAACTTTATAGGTGTTAGTTATGAAGTATTATAAATTCTTTAACAGATAATCTTTTTTTTTTTCTTAAATATCCAGACATACTCTGTTTGTTTCCGTAAGATAAATTACACCTTGCACTTTATTGAGGTATTTAGAATTATGTACATAAATTCTAATACTTTGAAATACTTTCTGTCTTATAGTTTGTAATTTAATTTCTTCGACCTCGATTTTAGAATAATTGCTTCAAACTGCCATATTTTAAAAACTTGTTTGATGATTATTCCACTACACAAAACAACACAGTTGGAATAATAATAATAATAATATTAATAAAGACCAACAACAAGCTTCTATAAACGTTTTTACGTTTTTATGCCATACGAGAATGCCAGTGAACTTCATTGAACTTGACTTATAATTGCCTACGCAATCAATGGAATATGGGTTACGATCGAACGTGGCTCTGCCCTTGTCCAGACAGAATGGAGACAGACCGATCGGCAAGAAAAAGATTTTGTTGACTGACTCAAACATTATCTCTAAATCACATTTTCTTAGCATTGTACTTAGCGTGTGATTTATGAATGCTATCTCAAGACTCAAGAAATACACCTACAGACATAAGTGAAAGATAGATTTTTTGCGATATTCAAGTCATCGCTTTGGTAGAGGCAACACGCTTACGAAACGAAATCGTTTAGTGATTTTGAATGAATTCAGTGAATTTTACTGGCCCCATCTGATTGACTGTATGTAGTGTAGATGTTCCGTGTTCGACTTTTTTTTTTCCATTTTTTTACATCATTCAAACGTGACATGCAATTGCAATAGGATTTATATTGGAACACTTTTAATTAGCCAATTCGTCATTCGGGAATTACACATCTGTGATCACTTTTTGCTTTTCAATGTATTAGGCGAATAGGTGAATCAAAAAGACCATAATTTTCAATCATTCCGAATTTGCATTCACATTCTGATAGCTTTCTCTACCAGACCAAGTTCATTTTGTATTCTGCGTGTGTCCCGCGGTTCGCTAGCGGATCGCAAATCTTTGATCTTTAATGTGTCATCAGAATTGATTTACTAAACTAATTAAATTGCAAATTTCTCCCCCAGTTTTTTGACCTGAAAAAATTAATTTAAGCATTATGTGCAAGGCGCAATCTCAAATAGTTGTGACGGGGGCTCTACCTACTTGTTCACCCAGTGATCGACAGAAATAATTAAGTGATTCATTTCCGGTTGTCTTCTGTTACAAAACACTCCTCATATATGTATGTATATTTAAGAGAGAGTGCAATACCGGTTACTGATTTATTTGGAATCTTTGCGAATTAAATCAATTAAGTGTTAAATGTCAACTGATTCTGAACTGATAATTGTAAGTAAGACAGAGAATTTCGTCATCAATTGGTCAGGTTTAAGAGCATGCAGATATTCTTATGCAAAATCATTTAAGAACTTGTTTCTACATTTTTTCTTATGATAATATTTCTCTCGCAGCACGCGATTCCAGAAAATATCCCAAGACGTGAACAATATTAATTTAGTGCATTTATTCCACATTCCATTCTAAGTTTTTTTGCAAGTGAATAGGGAAATATATTAGAAATTCTAATACATCGATGTGTTTTACATTTTACAATTCTTCCTTAAAATACAAAACGCTTTGAACTTTAATTGGTTTCTAAATATAACCCTGAGCTGATGTTAGAGTATATAATCTATATTCTCATGATTAATTTATTCCAAAAAAAATGCGGATCTCAGATTTTGTACTTTATGGTTTATAACTCTAAACTAAACATTTGTAACCTACGTAAAAATTACTATCAAAATAGCCTATCGCCGCACAAAAACCATTGAATCTTTTGAGCGAAACTTTTTAAAGTTCGTTTGGGTATTAACTCATCAGTTTCAAAAGAAAGAAAATTAATTTATCTTTAATTTTAATTTATTATATCATTAGATTTACAAACATGGTGTAAAATAAATAATACTTTTTTGTATACTAAGGCACCCATTTCAAGTTGTTTAATTTCGCGATTCACAGATTTATTGAAACCGCAAAAACCTAAAGCTATTAAAGTATATTTTGATTAGATTAAACAACATGTTTACATAACAGATATTGCATGCCATTGTACTTTCCTTCTATTTGTGCAATAACGCTATAAAGATATAGGCATGATTTTATAAATTGCTTTCGTATTAGGGCTGTTAATGTTGACAGCAATAATATTAGTCGCATCCAAACAATTTTCCAAGATATTATTAACACACCCAAGCTGCTATCGTGCATCTCTTAAATTTGCAAACATGCAATTGAAATTATCCACGTTACGTTCACTGCACATAGTTTGAAATGCACCCAGGTAACTGCAGCTGCGGTTTTTCAGTCAACCATTCATCAAATGGAATGGATTTGACTTTGGTGCAGTGTAAAGCTAATCGACGGTCAAGTTCATGATGTTTATGTATCCAAACAGAGCGTTGTCAGTTCGGAGTAAATTTGCTTTATCTCACTTCCCAACACCAAAAGCAGTTAATGGCTTACTCTAAAAAGCATTGCCTTGACCCTTGCAAATCCCACCATAATTTTACTAATTTAAATTGGAACTTATTCATGATTTGACAAATGGCATATTATTCATATTTTATACTGCAAAATTTAAATAAAAATTAGTATCTTTAAAATTTTTCAATTTAACCAGGTATAGCTGAAAATTCTTTGTGGAAAGCGGGTGTAATTTTGATATAAATTGAATTTCCTGAATGTATATGTAAAATGCTTATCTGGATGCAAAGTCGAGACCTTTCAATATACCATCGAATCGACAGCAGCAGCGTAAGGTCGCAATAATTGAAATTAAGTCTTAGTCAGTTTTATTTAAAAAAAAAACGTTGGCGGTAGGCAAATAAATTTTTTTTCGGGTCATGTCAATACATAAGGAATTTTATATATTTCGCAGAGGTGCAAAAATGGCAAGATTACCTTGTCACTGCAGAATGTGTCAAGATTAACCACCAATTAAAGATGGGTTGGGGCAAATATCCAATTTAAGCATCACATTGACAGCTTATTTATCTCAAGTTTTCCTCATATTTTTTCTCTGGCTTTGTAAAATGCATCTGTACAAACTTTAAATTAATTAGTCAATAAATTTCTTTCATTCTCTGAATCCATATCGGGTGAAAAGCGGTTTAAACCAGATTCCCCACATATTGCTAATATATGAATTTTCATACCGAACCGAGTGTTTTAATTACCTTTCCATATTTGCATTTATTCAGCATAAAAGCATATCCAAACGCATGTTTTCTGACGAATTTATTATGAACTAGGAAGTTTTTGTTCAACCTAGACACTCCGAACAGCTTTTCCTTTGCGTTACAAAAACGACAATTTTTTTTTTTATAAATTTTGCATATGAATATCTTTATGTTATATTAAAATAAGCTCATGACTAATACGGTCAGCCATGGACTTTGTGGAGCCATACGAGATACACACGCTAACTAGTTAATCTTATGACGTAAAATATGCAAATAAGTTATGTTTAGGTATATGTGCATTGACGCAATTTTGATAAACTACAAAATAAATAAATCGAAAACTGAACTGCATATTTTCGAGGAGAAACTGAAACTCAATTTTTATAATTCCACTTTTAAATTATACATATGTATACAATCATAAAAGTTTTAATGTTTAATTTCCGGTTTCCTTCACGACACCTTAGTGACGTACTAATCGACAAAAATAATCAATTAAAGAACTTTTATTTTGCTGCAGGCTAAAAATTGACTGTTTACATTTTAATAATACATACTTTGATCGAGATGGAGACTACACAAAATAAAACATAAGCGCTCCATTAATCTCTACTGGAGCTAATAAATTTCTGTCCGTTTTATGGGTTGAATTTACATTTTGCAAATTAATAAGCATCTGTACAGTTTAATAAAGCATCCATTGCTAATAATGGTGTTCACGTGAACATGAAATGTCTTTGTTGGATTTATAAATTATTTCTTTCGGAGAGTAAGGCATTATTAACAATTAATTAATAATTACTAAGTAATCAACTTAAGTTATACCTAGCCAATACTTCTGCAATTTTAAACTATTATGCGAATTCGTCTTTCGATTTAAATTTACAAATTAAAATGTCTGCACCTCTCCATCTCCTCTTTTTTTGTTCCAAGGAATATAAAAAAGCACGATCTCTTTCGTTCCTTTATTGTGATGATATTATTAAAATTTAAAACAGTCGCTGGTAAATGTCTTTTCATTTCGCAGACAAATAACATCTGATTTTATTGATTATAACGTCTTGTAGTGATTTTTACTCACATGCCAATATTTATATGTATGTATTTTGAATGTTAATTTTCTAATTAATTATCCATTCAAGAGTGATCAAAATAAGCAATAAAAAGAAAATAGACAAGCTGGAGAAAGAAATTATTTACCCTCTTTTCAATAAAGTAACCTAATTAGTATGCAAATAGTAAACATTAACAGACATGATTTTAAGTGCCAGAAGTTTTCCTGTTAAGTAAACCAAATCTTTTGTAGGTGAGCCGTTCAAAGTCCAGGAGTAATAGTTTTTAGATTTTAGTTTTCAGTTTTTTTTTAGAATTATATAATACTGGAGTAAATGGTTTTAGTATTTAAAAATTATAATAAGCGTTATTTCCTTTTTGGCTTATTTACCATATATGTAATGAAAGAATCTTAACTTTTTTTTTAAATTAAAATATTGAGCCTTTTAAGCATGTGGTCCCTCTTAAAGTAACTTTAGTGCTCACCCAATTAACTCTAACAGTAAAGCGCGATTAAACATAACGCATATTTATAAAGTTTCAGAATATATTGTCTACGGTCCACTAATTATTTTTCTTGAGTGATGCAATAAGCAAGGATTATTTACCACTTTTCTTAATCGCGGTATTTAACGATTTCAAATATTTAACCAGAAAATGTTCACATTCTTAATAAGTGAGAGCTGCTTATGGAATTTCCGGAGTTGCCACTTTAAGCGAAAAAAATATTTATCACAGAAAGAAGTTTAAACTAGATTATGTAAAAAATGCTACTCAATTCTTGTTTAAAGTTTTAAATCTTAAAAGCATAACAAGCCTATAGTTTTTCTGGAAAATTACCAATAAACATAAACACCCAAAACATCATGAGGAAAACGGAAGCAAACTTTTATATATGCATACATATATCTGCACTTCAGCGATTCAACTTTATTTTGAGAGTCAACTTGAGTTGGCGATAAGACTAGCTTATGCCACTACGCAAGAGTAAATAGAGGAATATTTTTTTTTTGCAAAACATTTTATTCATCAACTTTGCTAAGACAGCACGTTTTCAATGTCAAAGTTCTTGTCAAGGCAGACATTACGTATATTATGAACGTTGCTTTTAAAAAAAACCATTCCATAAAATCCCATAGTCACACTTAAAGAATAAACCAGTTTCATGTTTTTGATTTATAGGGTTTCCACAATTTTTTTTTTGTCTAATAGAAACATGACCCATTTTTTTATGTTTTATAAAACGAGTTTTTGCAAATAATTTTTTAAGAAACACGTGCTTTTTCCAAAATTAATTATGTGCAAATTACTTCTTTCTAGCAGGTATCGTAAATATTTGCCCATTTACGTCGTAAAATTAAGATTTATCACAACGAGTAGTAAATTTCATACATGTTTCTTATCATGTTAGCTGCATCCTTGGAAAATTTTTCGGTAAGAAATTCAGCTATTTATAAGCACTAATTTTTTGATCAACATAAAATTAGCTAAATAAAAAATAAAAAAACCGTTTCAAGTAAGAAAAAATTGTCTATAATTATCAAATGAAATGATCTATGAACCAAGAAATCCTCCGAGACAAACAATCTAGCAATTAATGCTAATAATATGTTTCCAAAATTGCAAAATCTTTTCAAAATGATTTAAATTAATAAAACCTCGAAATTTGTTTCTGCATGTGATAGAGAGCTCATTTTGCAAAGAAACCCAGCTGTGTTAGAAAAAGCTCAACGAGATAATTTAACTTTTTTGTATTTTTGTGCAACTTACCAGAAGTAATGACCCTTTACTTTTTGCATTTTGTGAATGGGCTTGTTCCAAAATACAAAGAGAAAAAGGTTATTACTACCACTTTAAAATCAAAAGGAACCACAATGAAATACCCGAAGAGTGCAACGACACGAGATGAAATTGTTGATATGTAAAAAATAATTATTACATTCCCTAACAAAAATCCTCTGAAAAGATTAAGCCAAATAAATCACTTTGTTTACATCGGTTTTACGTTAAGTGGCTTTATAGGAGATACTGTCGCCATTAACAAGTTCAGTGGCCTTTTATGTGAAATCACTCACTTTTCCCGTATTATGTTTTAATTCAGCATCGCATCCACATCAGAGGTTTTACGTAATACGAGATGCTTCAATGCCTCCATTTTCGGTCAGTACCCAATTTTCAATTTCGACATTATCAGTTTCTAATTTTGTGGTCGTTGTTTAACACTCGTTTTAGTGACTTTTTATATATTTCACATATTACTCACCATAAACCAAGGAAGGAAAAATTTCTGTTAAGGCTTGTATTAATTTTGACGACATTGCAAGCCGTGGAATGTTGTCACATTAGAGGTCCAAAATGCAGATGCATTCATGCATTAGAATGTGAATGACGTCATTGATCTTTTGAAATAAAATTTAAATTTCGTACTATTTACGCGAAGGAAATTTACTTTAATTAAATGTAAACTCATCTTTCTTTTGTAAGATATATTATTTATTCCGGAACTTAATTACTGCAAAAATTTGCTTGTATGTCATATTTCTCCAAATTATAAATGCAAATGATGCTATGCGTCTATAAAAAAACGTATAGCTTTATAATACGTACAAATTCCTGACAAGCCCCATTTGTCTACCGACGTTATAATTTACTCACTTTTTTATCTACTTCGATTTCCATACAGGTTTATTTCTATAAAATCTTAAATTACG
The DNA here is from genome assembly GCA_933228815.1 of Machimus atricapillus. Taxonomy (NCBI): domain Eukaryota; kingdom Metazoa; phylum Arthropoda; class Insecta; order Diptera; family Asilidae; genus Machimus; species Machimus atricapillus. The sequence continues at coordinate 26,740,377 of OW121788.1, read as the reverse complement.
TTTCGTTTTTTTATCGTAAGAGATGATAATCTTGACGTATTTAGCTTTCGAAGTCCTTCGCGGAATTTATTATCCGAAATGGACGCTTGGCTGTCTAGAGAAATATCGTAAATATTAGTTAATCACATGTGGAATGAGTGGTCATATAAATAAATAGCACGTGGTTTTCGAAAACTAGATTAAACTGGTAACTTTAGTGTTTGAAATGAAAACTAAAACGTAAATCCCCAAGATTTTTTATATATTCCTCTTTCAATGGAATGCATTAATTACGAGCTATATCACCACCATATTTAAATTTTAGAGGATGTAAACTTTGGATCTAAATGTTTTTATTTGGGTTATGTACCCCACGGCGCCAATTAATTCAGGTGATCTATAATTTTGCTCAATTTTCGAAAATCATATTTGGTTAACTTTTAGGAGTAGGTAATACGTACATATATTAAAATTTCGTAAAAAGAGTAAGTATGCCATATTTTATTTTGCAAGATTTTCAAGAAAAGTTTAATACAAAAACATAAAAATACTACCATATTTTTGAACCTCCTTTGTAGTTTTGATGTTATTAGAAAACTGATTTATTTTTATCTAGTGCAAACAAAATTCAATGTCATTAAATTGCGACATTTTCTGTTTAAATGCTCAGGTGATAATATTTAGCAAACAAACTCAAATGGAACAGTCATATCAGTAGAAATTCCAAATTCATTAAAATATCGAAAGTCATCAACGTAACTTATCAATGCACTTTATTGTCGATTATAGGTGTGATGATTGCCATAATGGACAAAAATCGAAAGTATCAGATAAAATTTCGAAAAACAAAAAAAAATACAGCCAAAATGAACCGAGGTCAACGAGATTATTTTGTAAAACCTGTTAACATTTGTGGTAGGATATACCTACTATAGTATGTATATTCCATCCAAATGGAATTTCCAGAAGAGCAATGCACCACTAGTTAGCTCTTTATAAATGTTATAAAACAGCAGTATACCTTATTATAAGGGTTTAAGGAATTCAGACAAAAGTCTTATTGAAAAGGATCAGATCGATAAAAACTTTGTGTGGATTGAGACGCATAAGATGCGATCGCCGTTTTACAATTTTAATGATGCTCTAATATGTCTCAGAATTGAAAAAAACTTTTTTGAATAAACTTTGTAAAATTACTAGAGATATGTTTACGAAATAGGAGCTTATATCAACACCTTCAATTCCGTGTAACTTTTTAATATATAATTTTATTTAGAAAAGAATAAACAACATAATGATAATAAAATACTCGTTTATATAAATATTGGTTTTATCCAGTTTTTATTGATTTAGATAATAAACGCATGAAAAATTAAAAACTCTCACATTAGACAAATGTTGGATTACTACGATGTTAATTAAGCCTGGTCAAATTTATAAATGCTTTCAAAAGTATTTCAAACTTAACGAAGGTTACACAGATTTTATGTAATTATCTAAATGTTCAAAAATTGCAAATGTTCTTTATAATATTTTGTTTAAATGAGCTCTGTTCTGCTTCTTATATGATAACCTACAGATGGTACTTTATTTATCAACAATTTTCTTATATCGTCAGCATTTCTTGAATGACATTTCAACAGAATTTATATTTTAGTATATAAAAATACTTCTGCTTTCCATCTGTTTTAATTTTTACCTGAACTACTGCGAGTAAATTGAATTTTCAGAGACCTCATTAAAAAATCATTTATTCAAATTTTCCCGGCAAAATCTTGACATAATTTAAATAAGAAAACATGTAAACAAAGATAAGACAAAAATGTGCAAACTTACTTAAATTATTAATTCCTCTGGAAAAAAACAATAAAAGTAACACCGGAGATTGCTGCACCACTCACAAGTGATGTTAGTAAAATAAGTAGCGTAATAAAATTTTATAGCACGTCACTTTCTAACTACTTCGCGTGAAATAAATTTAAGTAAAAAGATCACTGATCACTTGAAGGAGTATGAAATAATCATACTTAAGTTGAATATCCGCGAAAGAGGTATCTTAAGGATCTTTGGACACGTCTGATTTACATCAGTTAGAACTTCACAATGAATTGCCACGATCTGATCTTGAACCTTTTAAGCAGATAGAAGAAAACGGTCTAGCTGTCTTAAAACACCGCAAAACTTTTCGAATAATTAACGATCAAACTGATCACGGATCGGATTCACGATCAACTGCTTGACATGCGCGTGCGGCTCAAACTGAAATAAGCTCTCGACTCGCGTCCGCATATGTACACTTTCCAATGCATTTAGTGAGAAAAGCCGAACTTAACCGGCTTTGCTACCGCTGTCGTATGCTCGTTTAGCGCGATAGCTCCACGCGATCGAAAAAATCTACTATAGATGTCTTCGCAATTTTTTGCATAAGCATAGTGCTTGATATTCGCGCTCTGCAAGGGAAACATGTGTGCGTGCCGGAGTCAATTCCACAAATACATCTACAAAGGGCTTGAACAATTGGCTTTTACCGGCGAAATTATCAAGGAAACGCAACAAAAGATGCTGCTTGAACTTGATGATTTTGAATTAAGTTACCTTTTCTTAGGGGTTGCCTGCTGACTACCCTTGGTCTTTTAGCGTGACCTTCGAGTTCTTCTGACGCAATGGCTGGTTTTTACGTAGTGCGACATTTACTCAGATTTTCTCCTTTACCTGATTAGGTCACGAATACAACTGACGCACTCGATGACCGGTTCCTTGCTAGCAACGTGTCAAAGAGCCAAGGGAGAAATGTAGAAATTTTATCGAAAGCTGCCTTTAATTTTGCATTAAGACATAAATTGATTACTTTGCTCATACGCCTTATACGACGAGAAATTAAACAGGAAGAGGAAAACTTTGTATCTATGGCTCTATATTTTAAATCAGCTTAAATTTTGTATTGTATTGTAAAAAATTAATTAATCGGTTAACCACCAACAATAAAATCTACGTTGCAATGCAAAAAAATAATACTTCAATTTCTTTAATTATTCAAGAATATAAATATTTTGACTAAAAGCTCAATGCAAAAAATCTAATTTTTTTATAGTCTGGAGCCTGACTACCTATCGTTTGACTTTGAGTATGTGCTCTCTGTTTTTTTTCAAGAATATTGTTACTTAATATTTTATTTTCTTGTATATACACAGCAAATTCAAATAAGCAAAAACTTGCAAAATCTCAATCAATCAAAAGTTCCAAGCAATTAAAATATGTTATGATTAAAACAATCTTACGTTTGGTACAAGTTTAATTTTTTCTTTATTTCTCTTTTATGATCCTTAAAATATGTTGAAAAAAAATAAAAACTAGGCAATAACATAAAAAAGAAAGAAGTATTTTAACTATACAGTTTAGTTTCGTTTGATAATTGACTTCATTGAGTTGAGCCAAACTATTTTATTTATAGTTTTACTATCTAATCTACTTTTCTTTTTGTTTTTCCTTGCTATTACGTTGAACTCGAGCAGTGATTTCCTGCCAGACTACAAAGAAAAGTATTTTTAACAATAATTTTTTTCGTATTGTTGGCACAAATGATATTTTAAATAATCAGAATAAACTTTCTTTTCTGGTTTACTTCAGTTTCAAAATAAGATAAAACTTTTGTTTTCCATACAATTATTTAGCAAGGGCCTTCTTAACAATTGACATATCCATTGTTTTACGGATGCAATAATAATATTCACACCATTGACAAAAAATAATGATATTAAACTTCCTTGTTTATCAATTATCAGCAGATTCAATTGAAAATCACGCGGAAATGATTTTATAAGTTTGTTAGCTTAAATAAAAATTAGGATAAACATCTATAAATCGTTTTTACTTTTATTTAATCTATAATAAAACACAATTCTTTGCTAGAGTATTACTTCGAAATTTTGAGTATTGAATTTTTCTTTAGAATCTTTTTTTAGTCATCGACATTTTCAACTTTTATAATTTTTCAAGTATTATACATATACATATGTATGTATTATATTATAAATTAAGAAGCAAAAATAACAATAAGTCTTTGTAAGTAAAAGTTTATTCCGACCCTTTGTGAATTTTAAAACAAATTCAACGAAAATCTTAACATTTTTATATTATGACTCAATCATATAATTACTCATCAGAACTATGATGATGCTAGTCAAAGATCTCATTATAATAATTAGTCTAAAGTACTAAAAGCGATAGCAGGATAACGTAAAAACTCATCATTTTCAATAAGAGTCAGTTTTCGTGATCTGCCGACTCACAATTTTGTGATTACTAAGGGGCAGTGACATTAAATGTTGAAGATAAGATAACAACACGATTTTGATGGGGCAAAAACAGCAATACCAAGCAAAACCTGTTAGGGGATCTTTCTTCTTTGTATTCAACTAACCTATGGATCAACAATATTTTCAGCAACAATAAGTAAAATGTTTCAAAAATTTCTAAATTATACGAAATGCTTTTCGTTGTAAAAAATTTTAAATTACGGGAATCACTTTAAAATATAAAAGTTCTCCTTAATTCAAATGTTATTGCAGCTATGTATTAACCAATTAACTCACTCGTTATGCGTCAAGTAAAAATTCTAGTAATTTACATTACATTAACTCTGTGCATATTTTAGAGTTATTTTTAAAAACCTTCTTCGACACAACTCGACAAATGATAACAATTTCATAAAATTAACAAAATATAGCAATTCCTCTGAATGCTAAATATTTGCGGTTAATTTATAAAAGCGAGTGTTAGTTTTAGGAAGGGATTCACGTGATCTCAGCTTTTCACTAATCACGTTAAGCAGAACTTGTTATTCTGAGGTCACGTGGGTTTTCCTGCACTAAAATTATGTAAATTGTGTTTAATACTCAGAGACCTCTGAAAAACGAAGAAGAAATGGAAGATAATGTGGAAATAAATGCGCTGCTTTGGGAATCCCAAAAGTTGTAAGTAGCACGCAAAATATTTTGTACCTTTCTAAATTCTCTAATAGGATTTTCTTTCTAGTTTTCTGGTTTTCTGAATGCTCACTACTATACATCTTATATTATATATGTATATGTATGTACAATGTATGTATTTGCCTTCATGTATGAATGTAATTAATCTCCTTATTTCCCGGTCATGTATAAGTAATATACTACTGCAAACGTTCGAAATTTTATATTTTTTATATTCCCAATAATTGTATTTTTTTTTTTAAACTGAGATTTATTAATTTCCTTGTATACCTGCTTATACATACATATGTACATACATATATATATTGTGTGATGTGTGTTTGTTCGGCAAAACATTTCACCTGTAGAAATAACAAAACTTGATCTCAACATGCAGTCCTGAATTGAGTTGGGGTTTTTGTCCATTAAATTTGGATAAAGGGGTATGAATGGCCAGTGTACATATAAGAAGACCTGTTTGGTAAGTTTCAGCATTGGCCAATTTTGTTATCTTCATTTTTCAATTTCAGTTTTTGTGCAATTCCTGCTATATATGTAGATCCGTGTGTGCCGGCAAGTATAATTGGTCCAGAAATTATAAAAATTTTCATTAAAAAATATATTGATGATTTGTTTATCGAACTTGTATCAGAAAAATTATTTGCCAGTTTGGCGGACTACATAATTTGATCTAATTGGTAATATCATACCAAAGTCATCAATTATTACAATGATCATGTGCACCTGTACAAGATGCAAACAGGCGAGTCAATTGAAACTGTTCGTTCACTCGAGATTTGTTGATTTTAGCCTTCATCGATTAATTCCTATTGAGGTAACTACGTCATAACCTGTTGAAAACAAACCAACGACCTGCTACCAAGCACGGATCTTCCCCGAAAACGTCACTTTGTGAAGTCATAACCATATTTCCACTGATCTTATATAGTCGATAAACGCTGTAAATATTCAACATACTATAAATGTGTGCGTCCCTATCTTTTCGTTGTTCGCCAGAGCGACCGCAAGTGTTTTGACTGTTTTTCATCTGCCTTAGCTTTTATGTTTCGTTTTATTTAGTTAGACAGTCACATGACTTAATTAAGTCACTTTTGTTTCTTTGCTGGGTTTATGTGAGACATCACGTGCAAACGGTCTGCTGATGTTTTTCTTCTCCAAATATTTGTAGACTCATTCAAGCAAGCAGTGACAGTCGCAGATATAATTATTGGGCTTTCAATTAAAATTTTCACAGATCACTTGTTTTCTTTTTGTCTCCCACATTTAATTTTTTGTTTTATAATTTGATTACCAAGCGCATCGGAAGATTTAAGTTTTTGCACGATTTTGACGGAAGTCGACAACAACAATTTCAAATAGCAATGCTAAGAGAGATTTAACCAAATGAGAAATAATCTAATCAAATATATCACTTCGTACAAAGGATTTTTAATGTAACAATTACTTATATAAAGCCGATTTAATGTGTGCATTAATTTAATTCTTTATACAGCTAAACAAGTAATGCATCGTTTCTATAGGATTTCTCATACCTTGAAGAAAAATAAATTTATAAGAATACAACCATATTTAAACCATTTTTGAAAATTGACAATTCATCTGGCATCCTGGAGAATAAGTTTTTTATCAATGTGAACTTTATTCATTATACATAAGATGTATGAAGATTTCAAAAGGTTTTCTACAAAACCTGAACATACACTTGGTTCGTTCATACATACATACTTCGAAAGTAAAAAAACTGCCATTCGATTTAATCTGCTCAAACGTTAAAACTTGATTTAAATCTGTTTAAACTTTAAATCTGATCATTTTGGCTAGCATAAGTTTTTTTATTTCGCAAGCTGTTTTGATTATTCATTCGCGAAAATGTTGGTTCGTTTGAGATATCTATAAAGAGCAATAGCTTTTTTTACTCATATTGTATATTCTAAGAAAATAGTAATAGTTTATCATTTTAGAGCCGTTATTCAATTTCGAAATTTCAAACAAAAATCAATCAGTGATCTCAAAAGCCCCAGGAATCAATTTTGAGTGGAACTTTATTTCTTTTAAAGAATGTTAAAAATTTGTATCTTAATTTCTATTATATACGAAAAAATGTACGAACCTACTTTCATCATCGATTTTGTACCTTCCATTACTGCATAAAACTGTCCGAATCCGCGTATATGTATGTATGTGCAATAATTAAATATCAACAAGAATTCAAGATAACCAGCTCCATATTTTTAAAGTTGTTTAATTAAATTTTTGCTCTACCTAAATGCACATATTAACGTCATAGTTTTATATTTAGTTAAAAAAATCCCCGGTTTACGCATATCGGCAACTCTAATTTTGCTATTGCATTTAACGTCCAATTTCGTTGTACCGTGAAAATTGTATGGTATACATCTATTGCTTACGTTACGTGAGTCTAACCAAACCAACACGCTAAACTCAGCAATTGAAAGTCAACTTAACATGTTGCCGGTTAATTACCTTTAATCGAATGTTACTCAGTTTGACGGCTTTTCGAGATACGCTCCACCAGCCACAAGAATCCCCAGGAATCAAGTTTTCAAATTTTTATGAAATTTCGATTTATGAATTCAGCGCTTACGACTTCTTAAGAAGTGCTTATGTGGGGAGGTCACAATTGCTCATTGGGAAAATCCTAAACAAGATCTGATTCTTAAAAAATGTCTTTGTACCGATTTATGTCACACCTGCGAAACGCGTAATTCACCCTTGACCTTGATGCTGAAATGCGTCGCAAAGGTTTGTTATATAGGGGCACATTCTGCCCTGCGGTCTCGGGCACAATCAAGGGGATTTTCTGCGTTTTGCATTTGTCCACCTGGCAAGAAAGCACGTGATGCATGATTTCGTACTCATTGTAAGCATTTAACCACTGGATTTACCTTGATTAAAAAACACAATAAAATGGTAAAAAGTGTGGTCAAGAGATTTTACTACAAAGGGAACCCCAAGTATAAACGTTTTAAAATTGCGTCATGCATGCACATACATACATATTTGTGATCGCGATTCCTGTGGCTTTTAAGATGAATAATGCCATCTGTACTGCATGCATTTTAATTTTTTATATAAATGCCAGAAAGCTGTGTGCATATGCGCATTTGAGAAAATACATCACAGATAACATATTTAATTCAGTTTAATTTAACTTTTATTAAACAAGCAACTACGGATTGTTTAAATGTATGTATGAATAAAATGCTATAAAATAATGTTTCTAGGGGATTCACTATAATTTTTCGAATATAAAATTTAATTTAATTTACTTTATAGAACTCGTGCAGGTATGTATTTAGAGTAATTTTATTCAAAATACTCATTTTAATTTGTATTTTTAAACAAATGCCGACTGTGTGATTCGATGGACAAAACAATGTTATAAATGAGTGATTTTATTTTCAGTTTTATATTTCTTTAACGATTCGTTAAAAACTATTACTTTTCTTAGTTTAAAGGTTAAATATCTTAAGAAATATAAGCGACTGACAAATTTTGTTTGTATATCCGTCACTATTGGCCCTAAATGGACATTCCTACAAAATTTCTTCTAAATCCGTGAAGAGACTCAAACTTAATTTATGCCAATTTTTTATATTGTAGTAAATAGACAGGTTCTTTTATTAAATTAAATAAAAAAATAATACTAAAATGATACCCACCCCTTTATACATATTCATTGACTCCAGTAATTTAAAACGCAATTTTTTTTTCTATCAGTAATCAGAATCGGAAACAAGAAATCTATTGGAATCCTCAAATATTAAAACCATTAAGAATACTGAGAAAAAGTGCTTAATGAACTCTTAATGATTCCTTGAAAAAATATCAGCATGTAATTATCTTGTTAAGACAGAGTTAAAATTTTCGTCATTATAAGCATATTTCAAAATCGAACATAAGTTTGACGAAACTACTGCGAAATTTGTCCTCTTTCTAATTGATAATCAAAGAACCAGAAATTGAAGATATTAAAAATTATAAAATTGCCTGTTGAGAACGTTGACATTTTATTATATTCGTCTAAAATAGAAGTTAATTATATTCCACTTCCGTTCTTTTGTTATGGTGATCTAATCAAACTGCGACAAATTTAAAATCGATTAGTGTATAATACAATATCCTATTACGTAAGAATTCTTTAAGTAATAATAACATTCCAATTTATTACATGATTAGAGTTAGGCCTTATCGACAAAAGATAGTAAGAAACGACACGAGACTTCATTAGAATAATTAATGCGTGCCATTTTGATTGATTAACGTGGACAAGAATTGTTCTTGTTTTTAAACTTAAAGTAGTAATTAACTCACTTTCCCAATGCGCATAGCTAGAATTTATTTTTGCTTATATAATTTCTGAAAAGTACCATTTATCACGCTAAATCTTTGTATCTTTATTAAAAGGTGATGTTAAATTGTACATCTTCAGCAATTAAGAAATTAGGTAGCGGAGAACTTGACTATCTTTCTCATTTTTGTTTTAAATTTTATTGCTGGATAGAGCTGACTTCTTGATTTTAATGTGTTTGTACACCAGAGACAAATTGTTTTTCCATTTGATAAGGCAGGATGCTATGTAGTTAGTAACATTATATTTAAACATTGGTTTAACATATGGTTGTAAATAGTATTAATTGCCACTTGCAATTCTACTTCTGCATGTCTTATGAGTACAGCGTACAGCTGTATACAGTCACGATAATAATAAATCTCAGATAGCCCATTTGGTCACGACAAGCGTTGCACTTGGACAGCATCACTCAATTTACAAACAGACTTACGACAAATGTCATTTAATTACTTTTATCTATTTTTAAATAAAATGCTTTCAACATAATATCAGCAAATGGCACTTAAGTCTGCATAAATTTATTATTAATGATAAAACATTGCTGTTAAACAGATAAAGAGAATGATAAAGAAAGATAATAAAATGACAACCTGTATTGGTTTTAAAATTCATTTATTAAGCACCGATGTTATAATGACCGTCGCAATTCTTAATGTGATAATGAAATACATATATGTACATATATGTATGCCGCAGAAGTGAAGACCACCTGGGAAACAATAAATGATAAGAATTGCATATAAGAAAGCGTGCTAATAGCATTATTCTCAACATAATTAATCATTATTGCATCCAAAATCGGTAGACGATTCTTCAAACTAACATGAGATTTAAATTACCACTCTCCAAAGCTTTCTTAAGCGATACTTTGCCATACTTTTTATTTACCATTATTCCTATTTCAGTTTTAGAATTCACGTTTGAACTTTGTCAAAAACCACAAATATGAACGTAGTACATATCTAAAATCTTATGAAACTAACTAAGAGCCATAATTTTCATTTTATTTATACCGTATGTAGGTGCAATATTAAAAACGTGCATTCGCAATTGCACGTAAATTAAAAATTCAAACAGTTTAGTCAAGGTTGCACAACCTATTTGTAGGGCAGTTTCGCATAAGAATTCTAAAAATGCTATTTCATTGAATTTTCTTCCATGAACCTAAATATCAAAGAGCTAGAAATAAAATTAATATAAAAGTTCAGTAAGTGATAATTAAAACGGATTCTTTGTCATTAATTGGAAATTAAATGCATTGTGCGGAATGTGTAATTCCGTGTAAAACGGAATTTTCAAGTCGCATAATTTTACATCTTAAAATCCTATTCCTTGTTTAGAAATGTAACCAAAAGTAGATTCCACCTAATTGGGTATTTTATTTAGGTGAAAGACAATAAAATGGTCAATCAATTTTAGATTTTTATCAATTCACCGCAAAAACGTGAGCACATCCTCGTTATATTCATATGTATATATGTATATTCACGACGTCAATGGGTTCCTTAAATGAAAAATGTTTATCACTTTTATTTTATTGTTTACAAAACATCTCAGCGTCGTAATATAACTCATTTTAAGTACCATATTCAAATCCTTTCCAAAAAATGTTATTTTTATTTAAACTACGTAAGTATGCATAATAAATATGTTCACCGTATCACTTTGGGCAATTATCCATCAATGAAGCTTACAAAAGATAATTGAGCGTTTTCATTTATATTTAACGTTTTAGTTAACAATGAATTTTTTAATAGTTTATTACCCTAATCGTGGAAAACTTTTACTGAAGACGTATGACTTTAAAATAAAGTGCGAAGAGTACTCCGAACCAATAATACCTCTTTTAGGCAGCGTAAAATGTTATAATAAACCTGCTAATTGCAAAACAACACTGTAGTTTCCCCGGCCGCACATCTCTTCCAATTTAAATAAACGTTTAGTAAGTCTGTGAAATTTGGTTGATGCATTTTGCAAATATATTATTTAAAAACAAAATTAACGAGATTTTGTGACGCTGTGAAATATACCTTTTCACTTGTTTGTTAGAAAAATAACATCTTATGCATGACCGAAAGATGGCATATCAATGAATGTAGGTCAAATCAATATAAAGTGATCGAATTATACCTATCTTTTCAAAAATTCGCAGGTATTTTGCAAGTCAAATTTTTGTGTGCCGCAACGAAGAAAGCACTTTTCTTACGAACTCTGTTGTAAGTAAATAATTAATGTCTACGTTGATTGATTTTATTATTTATTATTCGACATCTGCAAACTAATCTTTAAAAGCAGTGTTTTAATTCCCAGTTTTTTGGTTAAATAAAATAAAATATGCTTTTTGATGTTCCCTTTGTTCCCCGAGTCAAAAAACGATTTCTTCATTCGTAGCGAAATTTTTGTCTCCATAAGAGAAAATGATAGAAATGAATGAAAAAGACTCGAGATCTTTTTGCATTTCATAGAAATCTTTATAAATAAAACATTTTACATTCTATTGGCAATTCGCCCTTTTAAATTCTAAGATTCCAACATCATCATTTTATCTGAGTAATTCTTAAAATCAACGGCCAACAAATTTCGACGGAAATCTAATAATCGTGCGAGCTGTTAACGCGTCTTCTGAGCTCGTGCCTTTTGATTTTTATTTTTTATAAAAGTTCAACTTAATATTTTCTCGATTAGAAAAGGAAGTGTAGAAGTGGACACACAAAGAAATTGTTATTTCAATTTTATTGTTGAGATAGAATTGGTCTTATCGGTCGATTTTATGTTAACGTTGAGAATAAGAACAAGAACAATCTATATTGACGCACTCTAATGTGCTGCTGTACAAAGACAGCTTTTGATGATTGTAGATTTAGTAATTTAAGTCTTTCTCAAAAAGACAAAAATTTACATATGTACTTAAGTATGTACAATGTACATATGAATAGGTTTTTTTTTTTCAATCATATTATTTTAATTTATTCTATTTATGAATTGAATTAATCGAATTCGGTAAGCATCAATGATTTAAATACATTGGCATGTGGTAAACGGGAAACAAAATCTAGTTTTCTAATTTTAAAATACATATTCCAAAATATAACGAATTAAAAGTTCAGGCTCAGCTTTGCTAAAATTTGTTGATAAAGTAAAGGGTTGGTAACTTTGCTGCCACATACCGAATTAAGCGACATCTACTTCTCAAAAGCTGCTTTTTGTCATCTCTAACTATACTGTACGTAGTGGAGCACATGGTTCTTGAAATGTCAAACATTAATCTGTCATTTGTCAGCGGATCAAAAACGCTTTGCGGACTTTTGTGGATTTGCTGATTTTCTTTAAAACTGTACGCAATAAGTTTATAATACAAACATAAAACCAAAACAAAATAATAATGAGGCGGTTAAGTGAAGAAAGAGCGAGAACATTTTATGGAAAGTTAGCTAAATAGTAAGGCAAAAATTTTAATCTCCAGGTTTCAAATATAATTTTAAAATATTTTCTTTCAGTATTGGCCCTAATTTAAAGCAGTTAATAGACCGCCCTGATGGGACCTATTGCTTCCGGGAGCATAGAAACCGAGTTTACTACGTCTCTGAAAAGATACTTAAACTCTCCGAAAGCTTGTCCTCTGAAAAATTGATCTGCGTTGGCACATGCTTTGGGAAATTTACGAAGTCTGACAAATTCAGATTCCATATAACAGCCCTGGCATATTTCGCCCCATACGCTCAATACAAAGTGTGGGTGAAGCAGTCCTTCGAGCAGCAGTTCCTCTACGGCAATCACATTCCAAAATCGGGACTTGGCCGGATCACGGAGGGAACCCCACAGTACCAGGGAGTTGTGGTCTTCTCCATGAATGACTTGCCCTTGGGATTTGGCGTAGCAGCCCGATCCACGGGAGACTGTAAAATGGCTGACCCCATGGCAACGGTGTGCTTCCATCAGGCGGACATAGGGGAATATATTCGATCGGAAAACACCCTATTTTAGCTCTTATAGTTGTACTTTGGTGACCATGTTTACTTTAAGGATAATATAATATTTTGTTAAATATGATTGCGTTTTAAATATGTAGATGTACAGAAATAGTTTTCTTGAGATTTCAGCTTTTATGCTTCTTCAACTGTAAGCTCCGAAAATGGTTGGCCCTAATCTTTTAATATATCAGTGCCCCTACATACTGCAACTATAAGATTTATTTACATATTTCTTTTGAAGACTTAAAAAAATATTAAATACAAAAGAATGGGATATAAAGAGTCTGTGAAAGGCTCTACATATGGAAACACTATATACTAAAAATAAGAGAAAACAGTTAAAAGAAACAAACTTGTGTTATAGCACTATTGAATAATATAAATATTTCTATCGTCGGGGGAGCATTGTCCTTTACAAAATAATTGTTGTTGAGCTTACCCTCTCGACTTACGAATTATTCATTGATCTATCTTTGTTTATTTACACAATCACAAGGTATCGCTTCTTTGTAGATGTGTGTATTTACATGCTAGTACTAGAGTAATGATCATTAAATTATTTATCTTCATTAAACAACTGGATGGATGAAATTGTGCAAATATATTATTTGCTTTAGGATAAGTTTAAACTTAGTACAATAAGTTTAAAATTGTTAAAAATTATTAATAATATTTGTGCATTTCCAATATCAGTCCAGGAAACGCAGTAATTGCAATATAATATTGCTTAAAATAGATCAAGATACTTTTCTCAAAAGATAAAAGCTCTTTTTAGCGTCTGTTGGCTTATCATTCTTTCGACTTATAATGGTGCAAAGTTCATTCCGCGGGAGAGGAATTTTATTGCTTAAACTTGCACACTTGTAGCTGGTATCAAGTGAGAAAAACCCTCATGTTTTATTTGTTTACATGCTCCAAGTCACCGTACCCGCAATACATAATTTTAGGGACTGAAAAGCCAAGTAGGGTCCGTAGACAGGCCTCAGTCTTGACATACCTCGAGAGCTGGAAACAGCTTAGCCAGTCGTTCAAGTTCCATTCGATCGGTCAAAAACTGTGCAAAGGTACCAAAGTTCATTTTATCCATGTTTTGGTAGTTTTTTACCTATAGTCTGTTTTCGTAGTTTTAGTTTTAGTGATTTCCAAACATTTGGGAAAAGTGCAAGCGGCAGTGAGATCTTTTTTTTCTTGAGATATTTTGATAAGATAACTTTGCTTTGATACCTGTCTGACGTATAAATCCATTGCTTTTGTTCCACATGGCGAGTCGTAGGCGCGACGACACACAGCTACAATTTTACGCTCTGTGGAACGTAGTGAAAGTTCGTCGCGACGATATGGATCTTGTGCGATATTACTTTATATCATTGTAGTTGGAAAAAATAAGTTCAGAAGTAATCGCAACTATATTTGCATGAAGCTCATACATATTACAGCGGCTGTCGAGAGCTATCGTCAAAGAAATTTTGATTTGCATTAATTTCCATTGCAATTTATTGAACCTAAAAATGTTGACCGGTAATCCAGAAATGTTTTTGCTCAACACGGAAAATATATACAATCTTTTATTTCCACGAACAAAATCTGTCTACAAACCAAAGTAATTGCTCAAGATGCCGAATGCGTGCTTGTCTGGGCCACCGGATAATAACAACACAAGTGCAAATTTTGCAAGCGGTTTTTTAAAAATTGGTCTTCTTGACAATAGATATTTTATATCGCTTTAATAAACAATCGAAATCGATATTCCATACCCAGCCATAACTAAATTAAATTTTTACCAATTTTATAGTCCAGCAAAAAAAAATTTGTTTTACAAATCGTTCATAAGATAAGCTTGGTTTTGTTGTGCTTTTCAATGAATGCGTTAACACGATTATGTCTAGCTACTTAAAGTATTGTGCTGAGCACTTAAACTTTTAAGTCTAGTTCAGTTACTTTGTATGCATAATGAAGAAGTTTTACTTTTCCATTTTTACTGAATCATTCTGAATTTGGAGCAAAGTTCATTCATAAGCAAAACATCGCTCAATTATGTATACATATTTTTAAATGCGGCGTTATTTACATATGCAAATATAATTTGATATTCTGTCGAACTACTTTAACAATGCACAGGAAACAGTAAATTAATTGCTGTCACCTAATTAATTAATCAAAAATCGCAATACGATTAAAAAAAGTGTTCAATTTAAAATAACGGTCGTACGTTACTATAATAGTCAAAACACTTAAAAAATATATGTATATGGTATTATAATGAAGTATATATGTAGTTTTCAAATTTTTGGATTTTCTCAAGAAATGAGGAACACTGTTAAACTGAAGAATAATAACATACTTCTTGTAATGAAATTTAAGGCAATTTGGACCATCTATGCAGAGGACGAGCACTAAAATTATGCAACAAATCTCTTCTGAAAATTATTTACATAATTTTTATTTGTGTCTCGTTTTTATTATTTTAAATATTTTTAATTTAGTAACAATATGAACCGGCAACGAATATATGAACTTCAAGAAGGTGAAGGTTCAACTTTCGAACGTGATAATGATTTGCCACCATTACCCTTGCCAAAACTAGAAGATACTCTACAGAGATATTTTAACTCCCTTAAACCGTTTGGTACCGAAGACGATTTAAAAAATAGTAAACGGATAATTCAAGAATTTCAAAATGGAATTGGACGTGAATTGCATAAAGAGTTGGAGATTAAAGCATCTAAAGAAAAAAATTGGGTAAGGTGCTGGCGTTGATTTGATTTATAATAAAATTTCTAATAAAAGTGCACTATTAATTTTTAAAGGTTGAAAAATGGTGGGAAGATTATGCATACCACAGCCTCCGGGTGCCTCTTTATCCTTACACTGTAATGGCTATGCCCTTGCCTCTCCAGGCAACACCAACTCCGGAAACGCAAGAATATTGCTTAAAGGTATAATGTAACTTAGTGTTTGTTTGTTTAAATTATTTACATATTTTTAAGACAGTCCACAGCTAAATTATTGCACTACAGTTTACAGCATTGGGATCTTCTTCGTAAAGAAAAAATTCGACCTAGTACTTCTCCAGATGGTAAAATCACTTACTCCTCAAATCTTCATAGAAAATTCTACTGCACCACAAGAGTGCCTGGGGAAACTCAAGATAGGCTCGAATCTCATTTTAAAACTGGTACTGTAAAGTAATCCTACCTTATTGAAAGGTTTAATTAAACTTCTAATGTAGTTACTGAAGGCGTTTGTCCACATCATGGCCTCATAATAGCGAAAGGTCGGATTTTCATGATTAATTGCCTCAACAAAGATGGTACTATTTTATCTGCACAGCAGCTACTAGTCATTTTGCAAAATATTCGAGCTATAGTTGATTATCAGGAAATCGGTGATTGTGTCCCTGTTTTAACATCGGACGATAGAACGTCTTGGGCAAAAGTAAATATTCTTGATACATCATTTTCATATTTTTTCACTAGACCATAGTGTAAAAATGCCTTTAGTTTTACGTAACCTCGATTACATTATTTATATAATATTGTTCTTTTAGAATCGCAAATACCTCCAGGAACTGTCGGTGCATAACAGAAATTTGTTAAAATTAGTGGAAAGTTCTTGCATGGTTCTCACTATGGATGAAAATGAACCGTTGGACTACTCCGAGAGCTCTCAGTACGCCCTAGGAGGAGATCTTCATTCTAAATGGGGAGACAGAAGCAGTATTTTAGTAGTCTTCAAAAATGGAAAAATATCTTGCTTAGGAGAGGTTAAAACCTTCTAGCTCTCTTTTCTAACTTTAAAAATCAAACTTTTTAAATATTGCAGCATTCGGCGTACGATGGAACAATTAGTATCAGTTATGGCTTATTTATTCTACTAAGTATAATGGAACAAGCTGAGCCTGACTGGTCCGAACACCCGGAGACCACTCCAATACCAACTGAAGTGTCTTTTGACTTAGACGATCATATTAAAATGGAAATCCAAAGAGTTTTCAAAATCTGTGAAACAACCGTAATATTATATTATTTTAATTTAATTTCAATTTATTTTTATATGATACATAACTTTTATTCTTACAGAAACACGATGTTATAGTTAGCCACTCAGTTTTTGAGCCTTATGGAAAAGAATTTATGAAGAAAGCTGGAATACATCCAGATGCCTTCGTGCAAATGGCTTTTCAGCTAACTTACTATAAAATTTATAATGAGTAAGACCATTATTTTAAATTTTATCAATAAAAAAGGCATTAATCATTTGTTTAAGATTGCCTGCCACATACGAAACAGCTTTAATGAGAAATTACTTCAATGGTCGCACAGAAACTCTCCGAGTTTGTACTACTTATGCTGCTGATTTTGTTAAGAAAGCAACAAATCCAAAATCAACGAACACTGAAATTATTGAGGCATTCAAAGCTGCTGCTAATGAGCACAATTTCCGAATGTCCGAAGCAAGGAAAGGAAATGGAGTCGACCGACATTTATTTGGCTTATGGTGTGTTGCCTATGAACGAAATTTAGAAATCCCCGAGTTATATTCAGATCCACTGTACAGCAAAAGTGGCGGTGGTGGTAATTTCGTTCTTTCAACAAGCACCTTAGGATACACCTGCCAAACAGGATATGTTGCTCCAATGTTGCTTGATGGATACGGGGCATTTTATAGCATAACTTCCGATCAGTAAGTTTGTATGACTTCTCCTCAATTGTCTTTTATTAAAAGAACTCTTTTATTTTCAGTGTGTTCTTTATTATAACATCCTACAGAAATAGCAAGAAAACCAGTTCCTATAAATTTATAGACGTTTTAAAGGAAACGATGATGGAACTGAAAAATATCATTGACCTACATGTAAAGCCTAAATTGTAAATTGTATTCACAAAATAAGGAAAAGGTTATTGTGTTCGTTTTTTGGATTCTGATATCATTAAGTTAATTTTGGTGATAAACATGTTGTCTCCATGTAATACATAAATGTATGTGTACATTTTCATTTGGGTAATAGATTTACATAATATACAAGGCGTAAGCACAAATATATTTGTTTTTGTTTTTGCTATATCCTATATCCACTTAAAACTATAAATGGCTCATGGAAGAAAGACCTGATTTTTTAAACGAATGTGAGAGTTTTTTTGGCCTTATAAAAAATTATTTAAATAAAAAAAAATGTTTAATATACCACGTTTTTTAAACGAACTAAAAAGTATAAAATAATTTCTGCTAGCCCCATAGAGATAGTCCTGAACATTTGTGATTGTGAATTTGTATAGCTATGAAAATATTTGTAATCTTACAAGGAAAAACGTGGGGCGCATGCAATAGATAATTGATACGTGAACAGTTCAACTATGATGCTAACAATTTTATTTCAAAAGGTTCCCTTTTTTTCATTTTGAAGTACGTAACCCTAAATTTTTTTTTAAAATAACAATAAAAAATAAATAATAATATTTTTGTAGTCCTTGTTATGTTCGCTCAACATTTATAAATATTATTATCTACTAATTAAAAACGACCTCACAAAACGAATGCGCCATCTTGACCACTTCGAAATGAACAGAATTTTTCTGGAGTTGGCTACAAATTACTTTGCAGAATTCTTAGAGCGATAAGGATTAAATAAATCTTATTTACCTCCGCAATTCCTCTGCACGTTTCCAACAACAAATGTAAGTTTATTTATTAAGTTTAAACACACAAATTCTCACTCATAAAACTTATTTTATTAGCACTTTACGAAACACTTCACGCAAAAACGGAACCACAACTGACAGCTACTTTTCTTCTTCTTCTTTTTTGCTCTGCAAATCGACGAATTTGTTCGACGAGGTACCAAAACCCAGAACGCAACGATTCGCTCTGGGTTTAGACTTATGTTGTCTTTTTTTCTGCATTGAAATTGATTTTTTCAAATTTGCGTGCATCATAAAAAGTCTATTTTAATTGAATTTTCAATTATCTAGGGAAACACGTAGCCATTCAATCGTTTTTCGGAATTGTTGCTCTGCAAAAAACGTTGACTATAAAAATAACATTATATGGCATTTTGTTACAAAAAAAATTTAATACTAATTTTATATATCTATTTGAATATATGGTTAGTAAATGCCCCTTCATTAAATTACATGTTTTTGTTATTTTCTTAAAAAAAACTCCCATTTTAATCTTTTAAAAACTTAAATTCTTCCAACGACATTAGGACACCCAAAAACCAAATCCTTTGCGTATTTCATTATTTGAATTTTTGAAAATTTGTGGTTCTGTTTTTCAAATGTTTAAGTCTTCATTTTTCATTTAAGTCAATAAGCAACTCATATAAAAGATTATTTAGCTAGCATATTTCCCAAAACTTTGTACAGTATTATGCGTAAAATATAATTAATTAAAAAGAAAAATTTATGCCAAAGATGTTCGTCACTTATGTAGTTTAAATACGCTGCAGATCTAGATCTTTGTACCTATAAATACAGCATACATAATATGTACATAATATTGTATGTACCTTCCTTGAGGATCCGACATCAATCACTTGAAACTCCGATGGAAATACGAAACTTGTATGGTGTCTGGGGGCGTGTTCTCCGTTCGGTCCCAGTTCATCTTACAAAGCGGAAAATTTGACGCATGCGACAATTCTTCTTTCTTAATGAGCACTAAGGAAATTTTTGCAGAAATTTACTTCAGTAAGAGACATGTAGTCACCCTGGACGATTTTAGGGTGACTGTAGTTTTTATTTTTAGAATTTATGCTTATATATTGTAAGGTGATACTCTTAATTTTAAATTTAAAAAAAAAAAGTTGTTTAGTTTATAGAATTAATTCTAAAGTGTATACAAATAACAAAAATAATGAATATTGGCATTGCATATTTAGAAAATATATTTTATCATATTAACGCAACTTCTCATATACTGTTCATTTTGAAAAAATCGTTAAAACGAAATTTACTTTTTTTGTCGCGGGAAATATTGATTTCCACTATTATTTAAAGTTTCGGGAACTTACCTCACGATCTTTTCGATTTCTTGTAAGTCCCACATTTCAAAAATAGAACTTTTAGTTAAACCAACAAAATACATATCTATGCGTAATGAAACTTTGAAACTTCAATAATGCCCAGAACTGGATAAAAATGCAATATTAACCGGCTTTCATGTCCGTCTGTTTGTTTGATTGTCTTTTATGCTTAACGTAATATGTATATGAAAAATTTTCTTTTTATTTAAATAGTTATTTATTTTTTGCATAGATTTTTGTCCATAAAGGTCTTTTATATAACCTCTTTTTTATAATAAAGCCTGTTAATTACCAGATGTGACGGTTAATAAAATTCTTAATTTTTTTAAGGAACAGCATTAACAGCATTACAAACAAGGGTTGGTTCACAGTCTAATCTCTTTTTCATTTTGTTGATATAACGATAATTTTACAATAAGGTTATTTTCTTTAATACTTACCTACTTACATTTTGAAATAGAGATTTTATTTTTTTTTTGGCTTGGACTGAATACATTATGATAGGTGTTCCACAAAGCGAATTTAAGGATTAACTCAACCCTTCTTTTCCTATTATCACATAACTTAGAAATACGACTTGTTATATAGGCACCCTTATCGATAAGTATAATTATCATTACCGTCAAATGTGTAATTTAAAGCAGGTAAGAGTAGATATTGATGTTAAATAAATCGTGTTGTTCCATTGAAAGAACGTTACATATAGCATCTATATAACAGAGAATACTTGAACCCAATTGCATATTTTTCTTGGAGAATAGAAAAAAAGTTGATGAATTTTTCAAATATACCCCTCAGGAAGGAATACGGTAGAAATTGGAAAACCAACCCAAGGTTTATTTTAATTTAAAATCGAATCCGAGTTAAAGTTTTACTTTACATATTTTAAAATTTAGTAGTAAACTAAAAAACAAAAGAACATAAACAATTTTAAAAGAGTACATGAGTAATAATAATTTGTAGTGTTTTTCTCCTCGGAGAAGAAATGTACAAGAAATAGTACTTAGTGTCTAAGGATTAACAAAATCCTCATAAGCCTGTTGCGCTGGTCAGGCTACCATGGTGGTGCATTCCGCCATTTTGAAAGTACATATAGTAGTTGTAGGGCTGCTGGGCGGTGTTCGTGGAGTCGTCAATTAACGAAGATGCAACCACCGGCGAGGGTGGCACGGGCATGGGGAGGGATGCGGCTGTCGTCGTGCACGGCCCTCGGAGCGCAGCAACGGTGGCTTGGTGGTGGACATTGGCCAAAATGTCGCTGACCGAATGGGACGAGGGCCAGCAGTGGGCCGTTCTGAGTGGCGTCTGTGGTGGAGATGGACTGCCGCAGGGCCCCGATTTCATCCCATAGGTGTATGGCGGATAGATCGAGTTGTAGAGGTGCGAATGATGTGCCGAAGCTGAGTTTGTATGAGATAAGTTTCCTAATTTGTTCCTTAAAATACGAGAGATCGAACTAACACTGGGGACGTTGTTTTTATCACAAACCCCTTCTGAAAGGAGTCTGTCCCTTATTTCCCACGCAAATATTCCGGGATCTTTTTGTTTCAAATCTCGAATGTATGAGACAACCTTAGGTGTTGTAACTCTTGGCTTTGAGCCTCCAATAGCACCTGGCAAAATAGATCCAGTTTCGTGATATCTTGCCAAAATCTTCGAAACGCATCCATGACTAACTCTAAGCTGGCGTGAAATATCGCACGGTCGGATACCGAGCCTCGCTAGTTCGACTATTCTCATTCTTGTGGCATTCGGCAACGGACGTCCGTTTACAAATACTCCGCCTAATTGATTGACCTCTCCGTACTGCTGGGCTTGATTATCTGAAACCAGAAGAAGGAAACGGACATTATAGCTACTGAATTACGAGTCATACAGCAAGTACTAAAGGAAAACAATTCTTAGAATTTGAGTAGAGTTACGTCATGATTCGAACAAGGAAAGAACTCAAACGTTGTACGTGTTACAGTCGTGAACAGCTGGCCTATGTTTTGCTATTCGCCCATTCATAAAACTAGCCTGTCTAGCACAGAGATCGTAACTTTCTAGCACAAGGTATCAGCGGTACTCCCACATCGACTACAAAGTATTTTGCGGCGAAGTGTTCATTAACTATCGATGGTAATTGCTCACGCGTTCGTTACCAGAAGTACTTGGCGCACTACTCATTTTTATTGCTCCGGGAATATCGAATTTCTGCCCTTGTTGCATCCATTCATTGCTCCTGCCAGATGAATGGACCAAAGAAAGGGCTGCTGAACACCATTTAAATAATTGTATTGTACTTTGAAGGGGTTATAAATAGCTGCTCATTGAAAGTGCTTCTAATCAAAACAATTTAATTATTACTCATAACAAGTTTGGTGTTTAGAATTTGAGCATGCACTCATGTTTGAATTTTTATTTTAATTTTATTAGTAAGTACATATTAGCACACAATAAAAGTACATTATATAGAAATTTAAATAGAATAAGTAATAAGAAAAAATAATGAACAATTATTTAGTTAATAATTCAATAGATTAGTTTGACCATAACATAACATATCTAACGTCAGAATTTTAGCTTAATAAACTTTGTATGTAAAAATACATATGTCAAGAAACATTGCAGTCCAACCGAAAATGCTTAACATGAAAAATTAATGTCATGCTACACAGCTACAGCCCATTTTTAAACTGATATAATACCTATGCAACAAACATTATGTCAACCGGTACGCAAGATACAATCGATTTCTATAGAAAAGACAACAAAAACAATTTCTTCGATATTGTTTTTTAAAAAGTAACTAAACAGATGTTCTAATCTGTAATCAACGGCGAATTACTCAGAAATTTCGATACAGACTTTGCGGGGTCGGGGTCTCAATAGGTACGTATTGATAAGTTGACACAAGTGCAGCAAGTGATCTTATTTTTGAGGTCAATTCTTATTAGTTTCATAAAATAGGTTAAGAACAGCTTTATGACAAGCTTTTTAGGAATTTTGATTTTCTAATACGTACATTTTGATTTCTTTTTTTTTCATTCTTCATTATTTTACCTATACCCTACCCTAGTGAATATCTACCTACATATTTAAAATTCCAACAATTCTGTAGTGATCAGAAAGCTTGAGTAAAAACAGCTTTTGAAAATATGTATAAATTTTTTGTCATTGTCAGTCACGTTAACATGGCCCATAAATTCAATAATTGATGGGTTTTTCTTCGGGATGCATATATTTAAGCACATATTACAATACGTTCAATTACCGCCGATAAAGATAAAATTGCTGTCTAAAGGTGTAGTACACTTAAATGGAGCATTGTTCTGCAGCTGCATAAACTTTAACTGCTTGACGCAGAAATGAAACTCGAACTCAACTCTCAATAAATTGAGTCAAGGAAACGTTTCTATGAACCCATCTTACTCAAAACAACTCAGTATATATATGATGTATTTTTTCCAAACATTTCGCATTTCGCCTTCGTGAAGTCAACCGGTAGTTTCTGAAAATGGATTTCAAATGGACTCTTGTGATATTTGTGCTTTATATTACTCTTGATAATGTCAAAGGAAAGCCATCCCTCAGTGACAATGTTAAATGTGATGATGACGACGACGATTATGATTATGAAAACATATTTGGAATTAATTTAAAACCTTTGCTTGACGTATTTGTTATTCGTGATATTCAATCAATTTCCAATTTCAGTATCTTAATATTTACAGATTTTATTTCCTGGGCTTTTTGATTATTCTGAGGAAGAGATGGAACCAACTAAAGTCAATACTTCTACATCTACAACAAGCCTCTCGCCAGCTGGAGTAACAACAACCATAAGCTCAACAACACAAAAACCTGAAACCACAACGCCTATGCCGCCAAAAAATGTCGAGATCGTCACAACAACAATTTCCACAAACCAAGCAGAACCAGTTACCACTGTTTGATTTTGACACAAATGTTATTACGGATCATCAAAATTATTGTAATAACAACTATCTTAAACACATGTAATTACTATGGGAGTCGTTATAATTGTAACAGTTCTGGAACCTGTTATTATTTCAATGTGTATTTAAAGGTCTCGGCAAAATGCTTTAGCATATCATTTTTATGTTCTTTTGGAAATAAATAAAAATATGCATCATATAAACTTAATTCGAGCTCAACTTAATTTAAACTCGAATTTATTCCACTTGAATTTCCGATTTTTGTTTATCTTGTTTTACACCTTTTTTAAATAACTAAGCTTTCATTAAAAATTAAATTAATATATGTATGTATAAAGATTTTCCCGTAATTTAAATCTTATTGATAAACTCTTAACATTATAATATTCATTTATAACATTATATGATATATGTGTGTGCCTGATAAAATCCCCATTAGGTTGATGGCAAATATTCTCAGAATATTTATATCCATTAAACATCACTCTTTGTCTTTAATAATATATAATGTATAATACATATTTCATAATTACATATACATATATAAATATATGTATATACGTGAACGTTCACTTATAATGTATTCGAATTCTACGGTGTCAGTTTAGAGCAGAGATACCTCCATTTCTACTATTTCAATTCAGCATCGATCATCAGAATTTAAGAAATTGTGAGGACGTTTTTCAAACCGTCTTAATTTTACCCTTCACTTGCACTTCCAATTTTTGTTGTTATTTCATTATAAAATTGACCAAAAAATTCAGATTTGCTTCCTTTTCAGCGCCCCTCTAATATCCCATCATTTGATGGTTTGAGACTGAAAAGGAATGACTTCTAACTCATAGTCAATTCTAATAGAATAAATAAAGCTCGAAAAAATAAATGATTTTTATAAGAAAATGTAGTCGGAATAGATACGTAACAACTCAGTGATCAAAGAATTAAAGGAAATATGTATAATGAATGAATGAATTAAAGAAACAAAACATAAGCCGGGCAAACTTCAACTTTTCAGGTACTTAGTTTCCGTATAATGAGCAGTTTAAAAGGCGTACCTTGTGAGCGCTGGGGCTGTATTTAACTCGGGTAAGGTACTGAGACCTTTAGAAATACCATCCGTCAAACATAAACATGTGGTTTTTACAAAATCATACCTTAACTACTAGAAAATATCTAGATTAAGATGTGTATATCACAAAGTGGTGGAACATAAACATACAACCTCCTCCAACATTTATTATTATTGTTGTGATTATTTTGTTTGAACAAGTTTATTAATTAATTAATTAATGAGTCTCATACTCACTTAAATTACAATAGAACTATTACTTTACAATTTCGGATATTTCATTCAAGAATATGTTCGTCCAACAATTTCAACATTAATTTCTTTTCATTTCTCTTAACAAATTTGTTTTTTATATGTTGAAAGGTCTTTATAAGGAAAAAGAGACCGCCCGAAAACTGCTAATTCCTATTGCTCCGAATATCTAAGAAAAGACAGAGAGATGATCAATCATGAAGATTAATTTCCCGGACCAAGTTAACCACAGCAACTTCGTTCTCGTGCAGGGACGACACCGCATTTTAAGCATTTTCTTAATGCTTCAGACATAAACATTGTGCGCGCCTTAAATTTACACCCAGAATGAAAGAGGGCAAATCATCAAAATTCCCTTATTTTAAGGCTTTTATCATCTGTGCAATGCCTACCGCAAATGAAATTCCCTTGGAAACAAGAGCAGATTTTTACGCACCGTTTAATGTGACTTATTGCCAACTAAGGCGCTCACTTCAAATACGAAATTACAAAACCTCACTGAAGTGCTGCTGGGATTGGATTATCACAGTATTTCGACTATTGTTTAGAAAATTAGGACTTCATAAAACTTGATGCACAAAATGAGCAATTCAAGTACGACTTAAACTCAAATTAATCAATTTCAGGCAAAGACTTCCTGGAATTAAATAAAATGTCCACAGGTTCGGGATTCCCACACTATACACTAACTCATTTGCTCGGCTCGTTTTAATAACTGCAGAAATGCGGGACCTTAAAATAAATCACTTGTGCGCTTGCTTTGGTAATTTATTGGACGAGGATTTAAATAGTCAAACATGCCGTCAAATGTGTTCTATCGTGTCTTACTAATGTTCATGACATCTGTTTCTGGTTGCTGTAATCTTGTAATATCTCTTCGCAAATGCAACATGATGCTCTGTAAAAACTCACTTTAGTCTTATGGGTAAAAAGGAAGGTAATCGATGGTTTGAATTTTTCTTATGTATGAAACGAGCGTACATTATGGTAACTTAGTTAGTATATTAAAGTATTCGTGCTCATTCATTTCTAAAAATTTGTATAAACAATTCAGGTATTGTTAAATAAATCAAACAGCATAACCTAAACAATTTTGCAACATGAGATACTTTATGTACGTACTTTTAATTTCATGCATTTACTGACTATTTAAGGAAACAAAAACAGTAAATTTGAATATCATAGTTTTATCTAAATTATTTTACAATTTCATTGCAAATTTAATAGAAGACTTATGACTCAAATTTTCAAAGAATTCTTAAAAATAAAAAAGTTTTATTTTTCTGTTACATGGTTCATAAATTAAAAGAAATATATATTTTACTTCGGACAGTAAATTTACTTCTACAAAAATTGGTTCAACAAACATTGCAATTGTTTAAAATTGTGGTTGAATAAACATAAACAATGTCGCTTTGTTTTAGAATAATATAAAACTTAATTGTTTAAGAGGCTTTAAACAATAATCTTCAGCTTATGTGACTAGGAAAAACTCAGTTATCGGATATATAAACGATGCGTTTTTCACTAGCTCTACGCATTTCTCTTTCCCAAAATCTGCCATCAGTTTCTTAAGATGGATCATAGACAAATTCTAATAATAATATTGTTTTACATTACTCTTTGTCGTGTTCGTGGAAACCCATGTTTCTTTTACTACTACGACAGCAGTGAAGAATCTAAACCCGAGCCAAAACCACAACTACCGCAGCTTAATCAAACCGTAATAAATGTAAGAATTTTTTTATTTACAACTTTATCAAATTTTTTAGCTGTCTATTTTTTTACTTCTAGGTCAACCTCAACATCAATAATACCTGGAGTCCACCAGGTGTGACCCCAATTAGTCCAGCTCCAGGCATAGTAGTAAATGTGACTTCCTCTGCAAAGGTTAATCCAACAACTGAAGCCGCGACGGCAACTACCCCAACTCCAAAACCTAACACGGTAAAAAAATCTTAAAATTCATAATACTAATTGAATTCCAAAACTCACTGCACTATTAACCTTTTTGGATCGTTTGATTTATCAATTTCATAACATTTAATTATGTTTATTTCAATATCAATATCTACATATGTATATACATATTTATATTGAGTGAAATTTAAAAAAAAAATACTTTCGACACAAAAAATATCATAATCCAAAGAGATGTCGAAAAATGGAGAATTTTTCAGGATAACTTCTGTTCATATTAAACAAAATAAAATTTATCCTTCCCAATGTTGTAGTTATATACATATGAATGTACGAAAGACAAGGTTCCTTAAAAATGTTTTCACCTATGTAGTTCTAGTAAGTTGAGAGCACCTTCTATGATTTTGTTAAAAATTTTATATCAATCATCTAAAATATATATGAACCTTTTCAATCTTATGATGTTTATGGTTTTCTACAAACGTTCATTGTCATTGTTTTTCCTTTTTTCCTGACCACTTAGAAGTCGAATATTTTAAAAGCTGTTTAATAAATCTCATAATTATTTTAATTTCACTTTTAAACGATACCGATTCTTAGCGGGGTAAATGAAAATTTTTTCAAACTCAATCTATTTCAAATTAAATAAATACTGAATTATGAAAATTTCTTAGTTGATCAATTTTCCAGATAAGTCCATTTTTAATCGTACATGATATAATTTTTGTATACCTTTAACTTACCGAAAACTTTATCAACAACACCTCATCTTGGTAAGCTTTAATTCTATTCTGATAGCTTCTTTAAGCATAAACAAAAAAAAACATTTTAAAAGTTGGATTCTGAACGTCTTGTCGTTAGATTTGATGATTATTAATCTGATATCTTTAAGTAAAGGCACAAAAACTGCAATTAATCACAACTCATAGTCTACAAAATCAACAACAAAAATTTCTATATAGTCCAGCCACCCGCCAAGGGATCGCGGCGACCGGCCGGGAACAGAGGTCGAATTGTATTCAGCCATTTCCCAGAATTTATTCGTAATATTCGTAATGTCTTGTGCGGTTATTTTTAATTACCCTTTTTATGGGTAGTAATAAACGAAAAAAAGAACGTTAAAAATAAAATTGGGAAATATGTATTAACATATATGTATATATGTATATACAAAAGCGTCCAGCAGAAAAATAATACCCATAAAATAAAAAGAAGACGCGCCGCGGACTGCAGCC
This sequence comes from Machimus atricapillus, assembly GCA_933228815.1. Classification (NCBI taxonomy): domain Eukaryota; kingdom Metazoa; phylum Arthropoda; class Insecta; order Diptera; family Asilidae; genus Machimus; species Machimus atricapillus. Next base: position 26,711,623 of record OW121788.1, on the reverse strand, counting down.
GCCCGACGAGGATGGGATTCGAACCCACGCGTGCAGAGCACATTGGATTAGCAGTCCAACGCCTTAACCACTCGGCCACCTCGTCTTCGATCCCAGGGCTCCCCAGTGCGCCTCGTGAGCACTCATCGAATTTGCATCTACTACCCGAGCACAGCCTCGCGATATTTTGCAGCGCCTATTACTCTTATCAGCACGACGGATATTGCTCTTTACCCGCTCGAAATAATTTTCTACTGCATAAACTTATTTCTTTTCTTACAATTAATAGATTTTTATAAAATAGTAATATATTTTCCGAAACCAAAATTGTGTTGAGGAAAGCCTTTAGTAGTACCTACAATATAATACAAAAATCAGACATTGCAGCCTACATTTGTGAGTTTTCCGGTACCAGAGCTTTCGAATTTTTTCCATCTTATAAAGTAAAGTTAACAACAATATTTTTCCTGTAGGACAAAGGCGCTCACAGACAATGCAAAACTTTTTTTCAGGAAAGGTAAGAGCGGATTATTATAAACACCATGTTCCCAATTAATATATTAAAACACTGTACGTAATCATTTCATCAATTTCAAAGTAACCTTCGTACCCTGTAGAAATCTATGCGTTGCCCCAATTACAAACAATGTAACGGAACTACAAAGTTTTCTAAATTGATAAAAATTATTATATTAATATTAATTATATGACCTGATTTGCGAACTTATAAATTAGTCTACTTTGCATTTTGAAGACAATCAAGTGATTTTGTAGTAATAACCATATTTTTTAAATCTTCAACAAATGTGGCAAAAACTATTAGTTTTAGAATGATTATTCTGATCCACATGTGAATTTAACTGATATCATCTTTAAAATAAAAGTTTAAATGTATTCAAATTTATTTATTATCAAAAAGTACAATCTCTATATTCTAATAGAGCATAAACCAATCACACTTCTTAAATTCGTAGCATATGTAAGTCACATCAAGAATTTTTGCCAATAATAAACAATAGTAAAAAGGTCAGAGAACCCTAATCTAACTTTTACGTATCACGCAGTAATAAACTGCACTCAAGTATTTCAAATAATAATTATGCTTGAAATGTTGTTCATATCAAAACAAAGCAACATAATAAATGAGTAAAAATAAGACCGGGTCTTAAGCCAAGGGACATATGAAAGCTACTAGGAAACAGGCATGCCCGGCTTGATATCAATTCTATTATTTATTCAGGTTAGACAGATAAACACCCAAAATTCAAGCCATAGTTCGTTTAACTTTCATCCCAGACGAAAAAAACATCAGCGCCAAAAAAAGTCCAAAAAGTCGTTTGTTTTGAGAGAAGCCCCCAAAGGTTATCGTTCAGGGTTTTGATAATGTTATACGGGTCACAAATGCACAGAAGCTGTTTTCTGAGGGACCATTTTACTGGACACTTATAATTGCAACTGGCGTCTGCCGATCGCCGGAGCGAAGTCAGCATTTCATACATTTAATATAAATTTCTACTTCATTAGTAATCTGAGCAAAATGCAAAAGAGATACACCGCCCCTCCATGCGCACATTCGGCTTTTTTACAGCAAAATGGACTTCATCGTCGTTGAGGCTCATCGATTTTCACAACGGCGTTAAATTGCTTGTTTTCATTCGATGACATATTGCGCGAATGTATCAGCGAAATTCAAACAATCGATGCGAATCTGGAATTCACTTAAATATGCGAGATAATGGGTCATCACGATTAGCCAGATTATCTATCAACTGACCCACTTCTTGAGTCCAACAATTTTTTTTTTTTAAAAAGCATATTCAACGAGGAAAGAATGACCACTTAATTGCTTGGCGCTGTTGAGCACGTCAACTTGAGACCCAAAGGAAGTGCAAATAAACTTCGGGTCAAGGCACGGCGCATTTAAAGGCAGTAGCCGACTTCTATTTGTTTTAATTTGTTAGTTCGATTTGAGAGCCACGTCTACTCTTGGAGGTCCAACGGCAATCGAGAACTACGGCGGCGCAGACTGCAGGTGGTTATGAGGCCACACAAAAAATTTATTTGCCTTTGGTACCCTTTTTTTTCCAAAAATTATCGTCGATGATCAAATAAGCTTAACCGAGCGATGTTCTACCGACGGTGGCGGCGCGCTGTGTACAGACCTCATTAACTTTTATGATACGCGATAGCCGTTACCGGTAGTCAAAATGTTTGAGATACAAAAACGTGTTACCCGCAGAGTAAACCGTGGTGCCTAGGTCCAGACAGGATGCTGGCTGAAACCTGGCGGAAGGCGCAGTAGCCACATGCGGGGTGGTGTTTGTTTACCGAACAGATTTCTTCCCTGGTCGGATTTGCTAAGCACTTCATTCATCGAAAATTAAAGATTTGTCGAGTTATTAGCTAAGTACACATACACACCGAAAGGAATAAAAATGAAGCAGCCCTTCGTTCTATATTCTTCATTACAACAGACATACATCGACCATAGTAGAAACTTTTTTTAAATTATTTTCCTCGCCGTTTATACATTATACATATGTACATATTAAACTAATTAATCACTGATCAAAACGAATTTCCGTTCAAAAATATTTTACGAAATAATTCCATAGAAATAATATATTACCACTTATATGACAAAAAGGAAACGAAATACGTAACTACATAGTTCACACTCAAGAAAACTTAGGCCTCTAAAACTAAACTAATGTTAAATATTCATTCAGCAATTTTTTGGTAAGACATTAGTTTTTCACTTTTTGCAAAATGTGTGCCTAGTGTTTTCAAATACATACTTAGTTATTTTAAGCTCAATTTGATTTTCAATGTACCAAAATGAAATTAAACTACATTATCAAATTTTTGAAACATATAGGCTCGCTGAACTTCTATCCAAAGTTGATCCATATTAGCAGCCACTTAGACAAGGAGCAAAATGAAAATGTTTATCATTATTTTAGAAATCAATCGTTTATCGCAAAAAAAGTAGCTAATTTTTACAAAACAGATGTAGGTGTACAATTAGAGATCCTATTAAAACTAAAGAATTAAGACTTCTTATTAAAAGTAAAGAATTAAAAGAATTAAGAAAAACCTTTTGGATTATTGAGTCGTAAACCTCCGACTACAACTATTTTAAATCCAATACCTTTGTAATGAAATTAGATTGACCCTCCTTCCTTTATGCTTGCTTTCAGCTTTTGCGCACTCAGGTTTTAGTTTTTAATGTTTTATTTTTAAAGAAATAACAAGCTTTGTCCAGATCCAAAAAAAAACTGAGCAAAGTCACTGGTATTAGGCCTCAACTTAATTAACAAAGACATCCAAAGGGATACAAATTCATATCAAGTGCAAGAAGTTTTGTGAGTACTAAAAACAAATTTTATGGGACCAGACGCCCAAATTGAATGTAAATTTGGCATGAAATAGAAAGTTTAATTAATTATACCAAAATTACATTTACTGCAGGAAGCATCGAAGGAATGAAAGAAAGAGAATGCCTTCGAGTGTGCTATATGTAAGTCCCTTCGTCTTGGGACGCCACCACCATTTTTCTATATTCTCAGACGACTTGTAGCTGCTACATCGGCGAATCATTTTGCGGGGTTATCACGTATTTTTGGACGGAGGTGGTTTCGATTTTGTTTTATTTCGAATAAAGTGCTCCATGCACAAATTTATGCTGCTAGCTAAAAATAATCACTTTAATAGGATAAATGCTCTATGAATGTCAGCATTTCGCATAAAATTCATCGTGCATACTCCATAAAGATAGTCTCGTTTGTAATTTTGCTTGAGATATCATTTTTGTATTCATTTGATGCCATATGAATCATGTGGCTTTAACGTGTCCTGAATTTTAAGTCTTTTAATAATTGCGACTTTTAATATTCATAAATCCTCAAACAAATTCATTCAATTAACCGTTTAAATTAAATAATGTTGTATGTGCGTCTGTGCGTCTGTATCTTACAATTTTAAGGTTAACAATCACCAATTTCAAAATAAAAATAATTCAATACAATTTAATAGTCTTGAACGATCCTGAGGTTATACATACATTATTAGAATAATCGATGCTAGGATAAATATTTAATGGCATTAATGTTTTTTTATTTAAAATAGCTTAGCCTTATTCATTGTAATTATAAAAACCCTCGTTCCTTTTATAAGAATTGGATATTTGGTAACTCTTAAATTTTGTATCTTGTTTCAGATGAACAAAACCAAAATTGCCATGCGACGCATTAGACGCGTCAATGTGATGAGACCCATGAAAGAGATCCTTTAAGTTGTATGCTAATACTTTTCTTAATTAGTAAAATAGTAGATGCTACATCTAACATCGTAGACCTAAAATTACATTTAAATGGTCTGTTGAAATTACGACAACGAAAAATTATGAGAAAATATGTAATGTACAAATGTGTACAATACTCTTAAAAAATAAAACAAAAATCTAGTAAGATTACGAACAATAATAGTTCTAACATAGATTGAATGGCACATTAAGATTAGAAGCACGCGCCACATTACGCATAATTTGGTAACAAGGAGCACCCGGCGACGGATGTTTAAAAATTCCAAACATCGTCGGCGTCATATAATTAACAAGTATCTGAAAATTTTAACCCCAGAGGACAAAAGGTGCATCAATTTTAATGAGCATTGAGTTCGACCTCCGACACATGAAGACAAACACAACGGAATGTGTTAAACTGTCGACGCACAGATAACCGAAAAATCCAAAGAACTCATTAGAAAAACACAAGGGTTACACACCCTTGGTACTACAGTCAAGCCGCCAAAGTGTCCAACGTGATTTATGGGGTCATTTATTTCGTTGACAAAATTTTCAGCCAGAGAACATCTCGAGCGTATACAAATGATATTTTAAAGCCGCAGCATTAAAAGACGCTCGCTTTTCGCCAATTTCTAAATACTTGGGCACTAATTAAATCAATTTGTTACTGCGAAATGATTTTTCTCAACCGATCCTTGGCACATAATCATACAGTCATAGCGGATGCTCATTAATTTTCCAACCAACTTACCTGCCACAGAGTGTCTGGCTGCGCCAGAGATGCACCATGGCTAGCTTACGATCGCTAAGATTTTCTCATCTTCTATAAACATACCGAAAATAAGTAGATTGCATGCACAATTGGCATAAAACTTTTACTCATACCTGTTTTTATGGTAAAACTCTAAGAAATCTATGAGACTGTATATATACACCCAAAAGTTATTCTATTTGAAGTGTTTTTATGTAAATATCTATTAATATTTTGACTAATAAATTTCTTGATATTCTGAACTGCAACTTTGTTCATCCAGTCCAGCGAGCAGAAACGCATTTATCATCAATTCGAAATATTCGCGCCGGCCAAATTCCATAAATTTTTTTTTTGACAAAATTAAATTTCGTAATAATTTATAGCCATATTTCATAGATTATTCACATACACAAAATTATTCTCCCCAGTCCCCATAGAAAAATCAGCGAGCGTGTTTCTCGTCGAATTTGTTGATAAAAAAAAGTCGTAATGTCACGGCTGATGTGAACCGCCAGTAAATAATCCGAGGAGCTGTTAATTTTCACTGCTGCCTCCATTCATTGCGAACGAAATAATTGAGTCCACCTCTCACCCTGCCACTTGTTTTTGGTTCAAACTCAATTCAGACACCAACGATAACCCACAGAACAAATCACATCCATAGTCTGTTATGCTTGTTCTTTGTTTGAAATCTAAAATGTTTTGGTATACCGAGAACATGTGGTTTATAAAAAAATAACATTTGTTTGCAGTATTTAATGTAGTTTAATTTAAACGAATTTGAGGTAATTTTTAAAACAATAACAATATAATAAGCTAATTACTAAAGCAAAAACAATATGTCAAGATATTTTCAAGTCAACATTGTACCATTATACTTTTGATATTTTCATTGGAAAATTTTTTGCACAGACAACAATTGTGAATTGTGACTATAAAAGCATTAATTTTTTACGAAAATATAGAAACTATTACAGATTAAATACGCTATGCATTGAAATTCTTTACACGTTTTTTAGAATTAGAAATATTCAACCTTTGTTGTATTACCTATTGTACATATCATTGTATCAAGTGTAAAATTTTATATTTTTACAATTTTTTCTATGACAATTGATTTTTTATTCCGTTTATAATAATACTGTAGCAAATATGCATAAAATCCGTATAGATATAACCCTATTGTTTAAATTATACGTAAATCGATAAAAGTAACATACATTCAAATAATGGTCTATGGGAAAAGATCCATTATTCAATATGTAAATCTAAATTAAAATTATTAAATGATGTTTAGTCTTTTAATGAAATATTATCGTCATACTTATGATATTGTGGTTTGTAGATAGCACTAACTTCTAAAATAAATTCATACATACATAAGTATGTTTTTAACTAGTGAATTCATACAAAAAGACCAGAACAGGATTTTAACATTTAAGTTACTTTTTAACCCTTTGTTAGCTAATAGCTAAATAACACCTTTTCTCCAAGCTGCATTTTTATAATTATTATCATATTCCAAGAAATTAAATACTTTTTTATTTGAAACTCAAATAAATTCATTGACTTCAAACGAATGCAAGTTTTGTTGACAAAGACTTCAATATACTTAAACATCGTTATAGAGGATAGAAGTCTAAGTATATTTCAAACAGGAAAAGAGGATGCATTCTATACAGTTTGTTTGAGGAACGATAATTAAATTTTAATTTATAGTTCTTAAGGGGAATTGCACAACGCTATTTGCTATTTTCTACATTGAGGAAGTATACCTCGCGCTATGCAGGAATACAGATACAATTGATTTGTTGTGGGCCAATAATTTTAATTATTGTGTTAGTTATATAACATGCATACTAAATTAATGAACACATGATGGATATTTCATTATATTTTAATGTAATTTGTTGTTAAGGCTAAATTCCTTTCAAATAAATATTACGAGTACTGATCCTTCAATTTTATGTATGGTATAATGTAAAGGACAATAGTCACAAAATTTACAAATGCTGGTAACTATTATCAATAAAACTCGAAGGGTCAAAATGAGTGGTTCGGCTGGATTGAATGGAGAGTTAGCAAAATATATGTATGTATATGCATATACCTTAAAAGTGCTCATTTTACTACTATTTGCAGAGTACTGCTTCTATTGTTTTATCCAACAATATTTGCTCTTTCTGTGTTGCTACTGTGGTCGGCGGTGAACATTACGGACAGATGACAATGTCCACAGCTCCCGCGCTGGGACCAGTGCAAACGGGCAAGTTATGTACGCGCACTTAACAGAAGTTTACTTTTAATTTACTTATGCAGCTAATGGGCTTTTTCTTGTTTCTCCATGTCTTCTTCAGTGGACTCTTAAGGCCGCATAGCGTTTGGATCCACTGAAGGCACCGAGAAAAAGACGAAAATAGCACCGGCTAGCCGACCGGGTTTATTTGCGCGGCTCATAACATTTTTTTTTCTTTTATTTTTCTATAAAACGTTGGGCAAAGTAATTACAAACAAAATGACTGCGCAACAGGTTTAAAAAGACTATGCTTCTATGGTTTCACGAGAAAAGCCCCCAAAATGGATTGTTACTAGTGAGAAGCGAATATAATCAAACATTGTGCGCAGATCAAAGAAGTTAATGAAGACAAATTTCTAAATTACCGCATAGAGTTTACTTTCCACAAAACACATTTACACATTTTCAATCTGGGATCAAACGATGTTAAGCATTGCACCATAACTTTAGCTATAGTATACCACATACGGATTATTTTGAAATAGGTTTATTAGCTAAAATAAATAAAAAATTACATATGACATCATTTGAGGTATCAAGGATTTTAACTTTTTACTTTACCAATGTTGAAATACATATTTCAATTATATTTATCAATTCAATTGTTTCTTTTACAATTATGGTACAATCCTCAAATTTTGCTATAAATTTTAAATAAGTTTGAAGCAAAAGAATGCTATCAGACATGTTCAAAAAGCTCCAAAGAATTACATTGGCCTTGAAGTATAACGTACACATACATAAACTGTTATCGTACAGTTATACTAGATTTTGGCCCGGCATAAACCAACCGCGCAAGATAACATATTTAACCTTCCTATAACATAACAAAAATGAGTCATTTAAATTTAGGAAAACGAAATTTAAAATTGTGTCTCTATTGCACATACATACGTTTAAAATGTCTGGAATGCAATTGATAAAGGTTTTATTTTCATTAAGCATGCATATTGCATATGAATGTACGTAATGTTAGCATAGAACATACGTTTTCAAAAATTGTTTTATTTCAGGTATGGAATCATAAAAACCAAAATCTTTTTTATAATGTAGGTACTGATTTCGGATTACATACTTAATTCAAACTGAAAGTAACACTATAGTGTTTTTCATGTACTTTTTCAATCCAAAATGACACTATAGGAGTAATATTATTATTATTTATATTATTCGATATTAACATCACAATTTATACAAAAAAAAGGGATTGTACCCTTTTACTTTAAATCGATTTCTTTAGGTAAATATATTGAATTATATTCTTTGCACTTTATAATACCGGACAAGCACGTATTTCTGGTGTAATTTCTATTTTAATAGATATAACATAAAGAAGTATTATTAGTATATTTACACACAAAGCTATAAAGTTAAAGTACAAACAAGTTTTATTGTGCAAGGTATACATTGTTAAATCAACGTATTTGAAAGTGCTCACTTTCATAGTTATCATGAGACAGTTTAAAATATTTAACTTAGTACGATTATGCAGGCGTTTATTTGTTTTTCTATAGTAGCTGGAGCTGCATATATACTCAGGCAGCTTTTATTAAATTAAAATACATAATAAGAAATAATTATAAGCACTACTTTATTCCCACACAGGAATTTAGAAAGAATAAAAGGTATATTACTTCATTACCTCGTACGATAAAAAACTGGAAGAAAGTAATAGAAAAAAAGATCCTAGTCCAGATTGACTTCAAATTTAGTTAAAACAAATATTGCGTAAATGGATGAGTACCAGAGGTTTCCCCATTTTGTTGTATATGCTGTATTGTATCTTTGTAAAAGGTGGTAAAAAATCAGTTGCCATAGGAAACAACTATGAAAATATAAATATGTACATATGTTATGCCCAAAGCAATTTTTATAACTCTTGTTTTGATACTCAGAAATAAAGAATTCTAAAACAGAAATGTATATAATGTTATATCTATAAACTTTGTTTTTAATACATTTTGTTTATACTTACTAAGGGCCGTTTTTTCAATAGACCGATAGATTAGCTGTGAACAAAACTTATTTTTCACTCTATTTGCCAAAAATTAACTGACGAATTAAATAGTCCTATCTGCCACATTAAGAAGAAATTAAGTTTATCCACCTGATTACTATTTTAAATCATATACCCAAGTTGATTATTTCAGACAATTTTATTCGCCGAATAAAGGACATCATCCGATTTTCATACACTTTTGGTCCAAATATGAAAGTGCCGGCCAGAAAAAGAAAATGTTATATTCTGGTAGAACTTGTCCATCTGAGCATTTATTATTATGGCACCAAAGCTGTAGGACCATCGCCCTGGGTTTTATATGCGTTTAAAAATCTGTCTTTTCATACATTTTCAATTAAATGATCTTAGAAAAGTAAATGATATCTGACCTTTTTACACATTTTAGTGCTGTTTTAACATCATTTTGTGCATCTATTGTGCCTTAGAATATTCCTACGCCCGTTTTTACATTGAGGTTGTTGTTAAAAAATAAAAGAAAAAAATATAGTTTATGTAATATTATGTTTATTAAAAATTATCATTGTTTTACAGATTTATACGTAATATTAATTACATATTAATACATATTATTTACGCATTCCTTTCTTTTGGCTCTGTTTTAACCTTTTTTGGATCTATCATTCATTATCATTCAATTCCAGAAAAAATAAGCTCTGTCTTAACGATCACGTGGTATTTTAGTTAGAAAACCCCAAAAATGTGATTTTCTATGTACAGAATCGGTATAGGTTAGAACCATTGGTGCTATTAATGTTCAAAATGTCATATTACGGCAAAACATCACTTGTTTTTGCTATTTCATTGCGTCGAAAATGCATGAAAAGACAGATTTTTTAAACGCATATAAAACCCAGGGCAATGGTCCTACAGCTTTGGTGCCATAATAATAAATGCTCAGATGGACAAGTTCTACCAGAATATAACATTTTCTTTTTCTGGCCGGCACTTTCATATTTGGACCAAAACGGATGATGTCCTTTATCTGATGTTTAAAGAATTGATCCTATAATTTATAGCACGTTCAGATTGTGATGCGTTTTGTTACAATTCTTGAAGGTATTTAAGTGATATTTTGGAATGTTCCGGCTGTGTGTTTTTTATTACAGACATAAAAATTTAAATAAATCAGGGAAATAGACTTGGAATGACGATACTACAAGCATTGCTAGTGGAAGCCCTAAATTCATTTTTGCTTAGGCAAAATATTAAACAACTATCCAAGTATTTGCCCTTTGCGTGTAGCTAATGTATGATTTGGACGTATTCTATAGATGTCAAATTTATAGTTACACTACAATAGTAAATTGGTGGCAAATATCTACTAAATATTTCTGATTTTAATGCTTTAACTGACCTGGATCCATATCCGTCGGGTTTTCCGCAGTCCCAGAATTCGAAATATCCAAAAGATGTTTTTCAAAAATGGAATAAACTTTTTCGCTTGAATAGAAATAATGCAATGTTCTGTAAAGCTCACAAATGACACAGAAAACTGTTATTATTAACAAAACCGTGACAAAGTCAATTAGCACTAATGCTCTGAAAGACTTCACTTCACGCCCAATTATGTTCTGTTTAACGTTTATTTTAGCGAATTATAGCCGGTGTACGAGCGCGATCATTCGAGTAAAATGGTTCAGATCAATTCGAATTCTTATCAGTAAAAAACAAAGGTGCACACGTCGGGCTAAAATGTCTTGAGATAACCAAAAGATTTTGAAATCAACACCCTAAGCCACCGTCATGTATGACCACACTTGAACGCAACTTAACACTAAATGCTCATAGGTCAACCGTATGCTACTTCAACTTATCCGAAACCCATCGTCACTTTAATGCATCCTCGCAACGAGTCAACTGATTCGAATGTAAATAGAAATTGAGCGACCCATCTGAGGATGGAAGCCGGATTCTGCGCGGTCCAGCACACACATAAAGATCGTGCGTGGAAGAGCTAAGAAGAAATCTAAGCCAGACATAAGTCACTAACGACCGACTGACTTAAGTCACAGCCACTTCACTTCCGCTACACATGAGCGAAGATCAAAACGAGAAAACCGACGAAACAAATCTCTTCGATTTGGCTGTGAGTGCGAAAAAGACGATCAACTTCTAGCATGATCGTTTGAAGCAGTTGCACGACTTCTTTTTCTTCGTCTGCATCTTTTTCTTATTCTTTTGGTGAACTCGAACCGATTGTGCCGACCAGGCGGAGTTACACCGTGAGATCGTACGGCCAATCTGGAACCAGTTGCCGTGTCTTCTGTAGGCGGGATTAACATGCGCACAGCACCTCTATCTGAAGGTGCCACCATATCTAATAACATCAAGATGCCGGATTTCAGGCCCTTCTTGATGTATTGTAACGCGCCACAGGTATATGCTCTCCCACACGCTTGAATTAACAGTTTTAAGATTTTGGTATGGTTGAATTATGCTATACAGTCGAAGTGGATTGTTACACCGCTTCATCAGCTCACCGATTGGAAGTTATATTTGATCGTCGATAGTCCGCCTACTCATTTGCCATTTTAGAATAGTGCTGCAGCGAAGATGAATGTGAAACGAAAATTTATAAATTACCGTCAACAAAATGATTTATATGGATAACATTTAAATTATCTATAATCAAAAAATTATGTCGAACATTTTATAAATTTCAATACTTTTTTACATAATATTTATTCAAAAAGATATATTAATTTTATAGATACACAGCGACTTGCAATTCATGTTTTTGAAATGATTAAGGTCACATTCCATTCTATTGGTTCGATTTGCAGAAGATAAATATAATAGGTAACTAGTTTAGAAGGAAATTTTGATATTATTAATTTAGTAAAGTTTATTGAGCAATAACAGTAAAAATTTAGATTCGATTATTGTAGACGATCTTCCTTCTTTCTGCTAACATCTTATTTTCTGGATCTTCACCTTTGAGTATATCCAGCCCAGCATAATTAACAAAAGAATTTAAGGGCATACTTATAACTAGCATTGGAAAACTTTTAAATTATTTAACTGAGAATAGTCTCACTAGGTTTCGACGGGTTTTCTTTAAACAACAATTTTCAAAATTTTAAATATCAATTAAAGTTTGGTGATATTACACTTATTACTATTAAAATGGAAATTGATCTCCAAACTCCCAACTTGAATATGAATGCGTAAATGTTACTGTAAAAGCCCCAATAGTGGCAAATCTAAGGTCTTACTTGGAAATCATAAAATTTTCCAACATGAATTTGTAAAAGGTTAAGATTCTTATAAAAGTGGTTGATTTTGGCACATAATAGGGTTTAGGTACCAATGGCTATTTGTAAAATTTGCTTCTAGGAATTAAAACAAGGAAGTGACTCATTATAATCACAAGGTAATTATTAATATTTTATATTTTTCTTGGTGTTTACATAGCATGCATCGTTCTAAAATATTTTCCGTGCTGACCAGCACAGCACGCATTCGTGTTTTATACTGATATAAAATTTAATTGATAGTCCAAATTTGAGCTTCTAGACTACCGAAAGTCGAAAACTAAAAGGGCAAGCGGAGGCCTAAACCAAAGATTTACTGAGCGATTGCTGTTAAAACTTTCAAACTAACATTATTGCAGAACAATTCGAATTTTCACTGTTATTACTTGGAAAATTTTGGATTTTACTGAAAAATCCTATAATTATTAACGTAGTTCGCACTTTTACAATAACAAATATGATAAACCAAAACGTACATACATATATGAAGTTTCTTATTTTATCGTGAAGTTTTTATTTTCAATAAAAATGTACGTATACATATATTTACTTTTAAGAGTACAATTTAAAACTTTCATCAAAAGAATAATAAAAGTTTCAAGCCGCTAGAGTTGACTTCAACATAAGTATATATTTTGTTTAAAGGCTTTTGTAAATTTATATACATAGGTACATATATATGTACATATATGAACGTATGTATGCCTATAGCTATAAGGTTTTATATTTCTACTTCTCTGAACTCTTAATAATTATGCAGAACTATAGTCCGCTGTTTTTTAATTCCGAAGTCTGAAAAAAAACGATAATGATATTTGGTCGCACAAATATTGCAGGAATTATCGTTTATAACTTGTTCCCGCAATATATATTTTAATTAAATGAAAATAAGCAACCGTGTATTCAACCAATGTGTTTGAAATAAACATATCAAATATAAATATGTAAATATACCAATGATTCCAATTAGATTTAAAAAAATTACATATGTATTATATACATACATGTTGAAATTTTCAGGAAGATTAAATCTGATTGCTCAAAAAAGTATTCGAAAAAATAAATTTTCGATATTTGAATAAATTTGTCGACTTCTGTATTATAATTATTAAGTAATTAACAAAAATTTGACACAAACAGAAAAATACTTGAGACGTTGTCAACTTGAAAATTTATGAGGCTGCGCATGGATTATTTATGAACCGTAACGCCTTAGGGATACCCCAGTTTGAGACAGCCTCTTTCAAGACGCCGAAAATATTGATCCAATTTGCTGATCCCAACATCCTCTAATCTTCTTTTAAGAAACATGTGTTGACAATATTTCCTTACTTCGGAGATGTGGTACGCTGGAGAAACGATTATCATCATCAGGTGGAATTTATGAGGACGAATCGTCACAGATCTCCTCGTGCGCAATAAGGCTAGATTTCAGGGTGGCTTACATTTAATCACTTCTGACGGGTTAATGAATGTCAGAGAAGGCAGAGGCTCATCTTCGTTGAACTTTAAACTGATTTTGACGGAGTGTCACCTCAAGTGGCATGTAAGTGGTCTTCTTACAACTCTCGAGTCAAGAACTTTACCGAATTAAGTTCAGGGCAAGGAGTATATCTAAAGAAAAAAAAAAGATTCTTGAAGAGCCCATATGCCGGGGTGTCACCGCCATCGTGCATTGCGATCGTAGGAACCTCTATCCCGGGCTGATCGTGAAGGCGTTTGTCATCTGAGCCAAAGCGGTACGGTGGCTGCTTCATCTGCCGAAAAGATCAAACAGAACAGCTCATTTGTTTTTCTAAAGGTTCCCTCCTGTTTCCTTCACATTTTTATGAGTTGACAATTTTTTGTGGACAAATCTCAGCATGACACGATCGGATGTTGGAGAGAAAAATCAAAAAAAACATTGTCTGGACCAAATATGCGAAATTTGAGGATATAAGGTAGCACAGACTAATTAATAAGTCAAAGATGGAACTGAAGGGTTTCGTTATTTGTTGAGTTTTTGTAAATGTAGACATTTGATCCAAATGCTATTCTACAATAGGATATTCGTAGCTCAAGTCGAAATAACTGGAGCATGAGTAGACGCCTCCCAATACTTTCTTGAATAAAGGCAGCGTAAGAGTATCAAATAACCTCGTATTTAGATTTTCATAAAATTTATAAAACTCATGGCCAATTAGTGTGCATCTTTCATGTGGATTCACATCAAACGGCGCTGACACAGGCTCAAATTTCCCCTGATCCGCCTCAAAATTCCGCGACCAAACTACCCATTAGTTTAAATTTTTATGCTACAATTTCACGCGTTCGTACATCGTCCATCACCACATATCATGGTAAAGTCAAAGGGGAAATTCAAAATTAACCAAAAATACCGAAAAGTTGAGTTTAAAGTTATATTCGAAAATGATCCTAGCATGTGCAGCCACAAATCAGAATGCCGTCGAAGCGTTCATTCGTTCAACCATAGCGTGAAGAAAACTCAGATGGCTCATGGCTGATACCGAAACGATCCATGCAATAGTGATAGCTTCTCTGCCAATAGATAGAGCTCCGGCACAAGCCTCACGTTTAATTGATTCAACTCGAGTGCATAGTGCGAGTCATCTACCAGAAAGATAATTAACAATTTAGTGATAGACTTATCCGCGTTTCAGTCGAAGCTGAGGACTTTCAACCGTTGTTGTACGTTCGCGACTCTCTCGCTTTTCGCTGGGGTTGCAAGTAGCTTTCTCTGCTTTCATTAAATATTTGCAGGCGTACGCGCATACGTTTCGTAACAGTTACTAATCCGTGCCGTCACACCACATTTAGCCTAAGTATTTGCCAGGCCCCAACACTTTAGACGCTGCGCTCAATACTTCATCTCGGTAGTCGCAGTCTTCGGTGCAATCTTTTTATTGCACTCATTTTGCTGCGAAGCAGTTCTAATGCAACAAGATCGGTGCGCCTGGAACATTTCTAACACAGGATGGTCGACGACGCTCACTCTGCTTAGCCACGATGTTATTTATAATAAATCACGACTAAGATATTTTAATGTTTAAACTCTGTAACGAACATAAACAAGACATATATACGATCAACGATCAACCTTGTTTTAAGAACAGCATTTTCTAAGATTATTTTACTTAAAAACCATTTTTTACGAAACCAAAATTACATATCCTCACTTGGTTTGCAAGATATCATCTGAAACCGAATTTTTCAAATTATAGTTTTGAATATGTACAATGTAAATCTTTATGGAATTACATAGGTATGTTTGTTCTTAGGAGTTTTATTAATCTGGACATGTCTCCAAAACTAGTATTTTACTCAAAAATATATAAAAAAATAGATTACATACATTACAGTAACTTTTTGCTTATCAAATATTGAAAAATAAAACATTTTATTTGGCACTGTGCTGTGCGCAGGTTTTACCCAGTTATAATTCGATTGAGTTTTTCTAATGGAATTATTTTAACACTTTGAACGAAAAGATTAATTGAAGTCAAAGGTAACTGAAATGAATTTCTTAAAAATTTAAGAACTTTGTTAAGGAATTTTTACCCAAAAGGACTTTTCCTAAGCTCTAAGTTGTGACACTTTCTCTTCTGTATACATATAAAGTTTTTATTTTTATTTAAATAGGAACAATACCACATTTTTAGACACGTTCAACATTTTTATATTTTATTATCAAAAAACAAACTCTAAAATCCTCAGAGTACGAAAACAAAGCGAAAACGAAATTTTATTTACTTAATTTGCGCTCTTTCTAAAAGAAACGATTTTTGAATCGAAAGGACAAGAAAATCGCATAAATTTCTTCAGAACTTGTAAGAAGAAATACTTCCCTGGCTGCACCTTTTCCATACCCATAATATTGCGTCGAACATCTTAGCAACACGTTATAATAATATCCGTGTCATGAAGTACATTTCGAATATTACCTGCGATACTTTCGAGAGGCAATTCTTTTCAATCTTTCTTACCGTACATCCTGGTTCATAACCATTTTTATGATTTTAAGTTACGCGCTACTGCTGAGGAATAGTACAGGCCCAATTATTATCAACAATGGCCAATTAAGATTCTTTGCTTCAACTGGTCCGTAAGTAATGAAATGAAACCGCTTGTTGCTACTGCGTCCTCATGAAAGTCGCCATATTTTACGATGCCAACAGAAACATAAAAGAGTTGACTTTAGTTGTAGTACCGAATCAAATGGTGCCTACTATTTTAATTAGCTCGACACATAGATTTTCTTACTCTTGTAATATTTAGACTGTATATCTAGCGCAACCAGAGAAAATATTTATTTCTTATTTTTTTATTTCATAAATCAACGTTATTTTATAAAATACGGTATGGTATATAGAGGCAAATCAATAATAATACTTACTAATACTTAGCTCAATTTCTAAATAACTATCATTGATTTATTGAATACTTTAAATTGAGATATGTACAGTACAGTACAGTACAGTTATTGTACTGGAATAGTTTCGTACAACATTATACTTATTTATTAAAGCTCTGTAAGAATTAAAAACTGCCTTAACCAATCTAGCCACTTTATTTTCCAAAATGATTCAATTCCATTAATACATAATAAACCTATTTACCTAAATCTCTGCATCGACTGGCAGATCTTTTAAGTTGGATACGCCTAAACTAAAAGTTTTTTGATAAATGGCCTTAATCAAAGAGGCGGTGGAAATGCATTCTTAATCGACCAGATTATATTTATCTCTTTAAGCGCACGTACACGTACATCATGACGACATCAGCTGTCAACAGAACGTTTGAGAATTTGTTAATTTCCCTGCTTTTCACTTTGAATTCTATTTTTGAAAAGTGTACGCGAAAATGCAGTATTTGCATGCATATGTATTTACGCCTTTCCCAAGACTGTTTTTATTTAGTAAATTGCCAACAAACATTCCAGACTTGTAATTATTGCGCAAAGGGTCCTGGAATTAAATGACCCGTGCAAAGAACACAGATTAGAACGAAACCTTTTGAAGATATTATTAGTACTACTGTTCCAGAATGATAAAATTAAATACTTATAAGTAAACAGAGGACTAAGATAGCTCATACAATTACGCAGGATAATTTAATTATTTCTGCAATAGGTAATACGTTTGTATGATTTTTAAATTAGTTCTGTACATGAATTATATGAGTTTCTAAAATCTGAACATTCCGTAAAATATGAATGAATGAATATTATTAATCAATTAAGTATTGTACATACATATTACATCATTTGAAATTAAAGTAAAGTCATGGTAATTATAGAAATTTGCAAAATAAGATGATTAAGTACTCTGTTTTTAAATCTGAAAGTAATATTTTGAAACAACTTTTCCAATTAGTAATGCTTTCATGTTTCTAATTAATTTAAAGATTTACGTTTTTTAATCGAACAAGCCATGTACACATCTTTATATCGAATGCATTGATTTATACATATAGAGGACTGAATTTCCCATAATTTGTTACTTTTGCTTTTACCAAACTGTACCTTTTTTATAAGCATTTATCAAAATGATCGCAATAATGTTTTGTCATAGGATGGTTTATTTAAAAGATATTCGAGCAAATTGAAATCAATTTTTTATTCTGAAGGTACTTAAAGAGTTATTTTCTAAAAGTACTTTATTTTAAAAGTATGTATTCTGTGACAAGACAATGTGATAAAGGGCATTATTTATGGCGATATACGATTTTAAGTGAAGCCACGTCGAGCTCCTGCAAACTATACCTACTTAAAACTTTAGCCTGCTTTTCTCGCAACAACATTTTCAAAATAGCTTTTCATCGTTTCTTGAAACATGTAAAATACGACTAAAACAGTTAGCAACAAAATGTAGAGATGTATGCATAATCATAAATTAGAGTAGCTTGTACTTAAAACGTCAATTCAAAACGACTAAAAAAACGAAATTTTAGTGAGCTTAAGTAAATTTAAAAAAAAGAAATAATATAATTTCAATGCCGACAAATAATAGTAGAAAGCCTTTAATGCAATCAGTAAATATAAAGAAAATAAAACCCTTCAGGAATACTTATAGAAGAAAACGCCCATTATTTTCATCTAACTCAGAATTAAGAGTGGTGTCACTGTCAGAAATACTCAAAAGAGATATTACAATAGAATCAGAATCAGATTCAAGCGACGAGAAGAGCCATCCAAACCCAACTTCTTCGGAGAGTAGTGACCAGGTGCAATGTCTTGTAAATTTAATCAGAAAGGAAATTCGAAAGTTTATTTCCAAAACGAACTTTAATAAAAAATTTGTAACAAAATCGGATATTAACGACGCTATTAAAGCTTCGAAGACAAGCCCTTCAAAAACTTTATTATATAACAGGGGAGAGAAGATACAACAGAAACATGAATATATCAGCAGTGGAAGTGATAACATGATGAAAAAGAAAGATGAAGCTCTAAATGAAGTAGAAAATACTTTCTTATCACAACAGGATTCAAAACGCACTGGAGATGAAGAAGGAGTCAATATCTGTAGGAAAAATAAAAGCGAATCTGACACTATTATCAATAAAATTGTAGAGCATAAGCTACCTCAAGGAAATAAAGATAATGTGCTTTTCGAAAAGGAACAGAATGGGGACGTGAAATCTGTACACATCATGCTCACTCTAAATAAGAATTCGAAAAAACATTCTACTGCAGACAAAAGTTCCAACACCAAGCATCGGTTCTTTAATCCCGAGACTAAAATTATTCAAAATTTGGAAAGCCGTTTAAAACATTTGGAAGGAAAATTGAAATCTATTGACGAAGTTCTTCTAAAAAACGGACTATCGACGAACGAGTCGAAGCCGATAAACTTACAAAGTGAAATTAAACCTAAGAATCATTTAAAAAATCATGATAAATTCAAATTGAATGGGAAGAAGGAAATGGAAAAAGAGATTAGACCCACCGAAGATGATGCAAAAAAATCTCACCATAAAACTACAACTGTTTTTAAAAATGTGTATGAGAGCGACAGCAATTCCTACTATATACCGTACAGTGCATGGAGACATCATAAAAAGAACTCATTGCGCGATAGAAAATCGCATAGATCTCTGCACTTCAACACGAAACCAAAAATAAACCAATTCTTAAACCCACTTAACATTACGCCCCAAATATAGTACAACTTAACTGGAAAATGGTAAAGTCTTGTTCTGTAAAACTTTGTAGAAAAGTAGATAAAATATAAATATGTATATGTTAATAAAATTATAGGTGTTCTCTTTTTATTCACGTTGAATGGCTGTTATTTTTTTAAGAGACTGCCTGTAACATCTTTTAAGAAATATAAGGTCTGTTCCACGACAAAGTCGTTAAAAAAAACCTGGGGCGACCCAGGGCGATCCAGGGCGCACCAAGTACTGTCAAAAAAACCCAGGGCGACCCAGGGCGCCCTGGGTTTTAGTTTCTCATGGAACAGCTTCAGAGCGAAAAAGAAGAACAAGAGTGGTTGTCAGTTGCGTTTGTGACTTTGCGCAGAGTTTAGTCGAAGTGAAGTGTTTTTAAAGAAATTAAAGTGTTTTTTGTGGCAATTAGTGAAGTGTTTTAACATCAGGCTTCATCCGCTCGTCGTCGATTCGTTCGTTGCCGCTGTGTCTGTTCGTTCAATTTCAAACTTAACAGCTCTCTTTCGCTCCAGCATAAAACCCAGGGCTAGTTGGGGCGCCCCAGGTCGCCCTGGGTTTGCTGTCAAATAGTCATGGAACAGCGAGCAAAAAACCCAGGGCGCCCTGGGGCGCCCCAGGTTTGCTGTCAAAATTCTCATGGAACGCTTTCAGTGCACCCTGGGGCGACCTGGGTCGCCCTGGGTTTTGTCATGGAACAGACCTATAGATACCTCCATATTCTGCATTCCGAGTGAAATGAAATCGAACGAAGAGCTTATAAAGCTCCTTTTGATTTGGAAAAAAAATGACTAAAATCGTAACAAATTTATTCCAGTTGACTTCAACTAGTAACAAAGCAGTACTTTTAACAATTTCTTTTCACTATTTTAAAGCTGCTTTAGTGAAATAATTAATTGAAACAAAATTCGGAGCTGTTCTGTTGTCGACAATAAAATGACAGCCATTTTGAACCTTTCTAATTACATTGTTCGTCCAACTAGAGAGTGGACCTTATTAAGAAATGCGTTTTCTTAGAAATTCAAAGCATTTAGATTTAACATACCTAATTTTCATAATGTGCGAAAAAAAATTATGCTTTTTTTAAATAATTAAATGAGCAATGATTCGAGTAAACTTACAGAATTCACTTCACACTTGAAAAACTCTGCTCTCTGCAAGAACTGCTGCTTCTTGTGACAGTTGAACAAAAAATCTCCAAGAGAGTCGATCCGGTCCGGAGCAATTCTTTCGGTACAGTTGAAAACGCCATTAGAGATTTTCAATATTGGTTTAGCTTGACTAATTTTATTCACCCATTTGACAAATTTAATTCTTTATTATGAGAATGTTATTTATAACAAGAAAACTTTAATTCGTAAAAACCACTTAGTTCACCGATTGCTGCTTGGGAAACTGTGTCAAGAACGGTTTGTATAACGGATGTTATTCCATTTTCATCTATTCCTATTCCAATAAATGCGGCCAACTTCGCTTTGTTCCCTGACACAAATGCGTTCTGCGTTCACGTCTGTCGCTTAGTGGCGAAAAGGTTGATTCACGTCGAATTATTCCAGTGTCTTGTCAGCTACTTTCTAGTTTAGGACGTTAAAGTGCAGTTGAGAAACGGATTGTCTTGCTAAGTTCTTCCCTGTGAGTAAATTAGTGGTGCTGTGCTTTGGTAAATAATGTTCAAATATTCTTAAAAAGTGTTTCAAAGCGAATTAAACCAGTCCCTTTTACGAGAAGTACAAAAGAATCGTCCGAATAGTAGGCGTATTGAGGAAGGGGCGTTTATCGATTTTTCTGTCAGCTCACATTTTTTTTATTTGAGAAGAAAATCCGCTGCTTATTGGTAGTAGTTCCCACTTTTTTGCTGATTTGAATTGTTTTCCAAAAACCCCCAAAAGCAGGTTTGTGCGTAAGCAATAACCAGCTTCTAGGATAATAAAATCCGATAACAAAAACGCACAAGTACTTATTGCTCGACAATTAAATTCCAATTAAAGATTCGGGAGCACTTTTCCTCTTTATAAGTCTGCAAATTGATTAGTACGCTGATTGCATCTACATATGAGGCGATATGCTCATTGTTTCGTAATTGCGATTTGTATCTGATTTAAATCGAATCGGGGACGGTAGCCGACATGTGTCCGGTTCAGCGCATCTAAGTGATATTCAGTTAACGAAGTCTCAGCTTAATCTTAATCACAGACGTCCCCAACATCCTCAGTATCATGTGATAAGCAGATCACTTATAAGTGACAGAGTACTTTTCATCAATCAATTGCACCGCTCGGCACGCAGCGCCAGTAGTTTTACTTTGCATTGTGCTGCAAAACTTATTTAAATATAAAAACAGCTGAGCAGCCCCCGCGTTGGCTGGCGCATGTTTTACTGGCAGTTAAATTAATCATTGAACACAGATCGATACATTTGCCCAGATGACTGTAATGTATCTAATTTCTTGTGATTCCCTGCCGTGTGTCGATGCTCTTTGATTTATCGGACTTGCACTTCTTGCACCATTCGCCATTAATAGCGGCGGAATTAATCTATTAGTATGCAGCCAGTCACGGGCCTCTTATCTTATTGGGGACAGCTGTGAGCTGAGACGAGATAGTCGACCCCACTGCATGTCTGCCCCAAAACAAATAACCTGGAAATGTGTTGTTTTGACTTTCAATACCATCTTTTGTTGTGGGGACTTTTTTGAATTTATCAATGGCAATTTATCATTTCATCAATTTTAACAAGCTCGCTACTGCTGAAAGCACTTGTAATTGTTCCCAAGGCTTATCTGCCTATCTGCTTATCTGCATATTGACGATGCCAATGACTCTGAATGGCAATAAATCTCGCGGTGTGTGCGATATTCAGGACTTCTCACAGAGGTCTTTAATTGACATAATATCCTACATTTTGCTTCAATTAATATGCAACAAATGTCTCTTATCTGTGTCGATAAATTATGTCTTTTTTGTTATATGACATATGTATGTACATTTCCGAGCTTTCACGTCAATAAAGCAAACTCATAAAAAAGTAATATTTGTTCATTTTGAAAATAACTTTTGAAATAACTAAAGTTACAACGTAAGCTTACAAAAATCAACTCCTTTTCTCTCTAATTGAATCGATTACCTTCTCTAGCCAGCTCACTGTTTTCATTTCCCTCACTATAGACAGGCATACGCTCAAAGTAAATTTAATGTTATTTTACTGTAAACTGGAGAAATTTCAACATCTCTATATCGAATAATATGGGGAAAAGAAACATGATAATTATCCTTCGAATAAACAGGCGATTGAAAAGAAATACTGTCTAGGAGAGAATGAAAAAAATTCTAATTTATTGATCTTGGATTGATTAACTCCTAAATTTTGTTCAAACAAACAATATAAAGGTAATGTTTTCAGAGATGAATAGACTGTAAATTATTTAGCAAACATCTCATAAGCAAACAATTCCAAGTGCAAACAAAATGAAATGTTTGACCTTACGAATTTTAAGTTTATGAGAAATGGAAAATGAAGATTTTTTCTATCATATTGTTTCCTTATATTTTGGACATCCTGAATATTTTCGAAAATTGCATTACACTGTGAGAGTTATTCGAGATGCATTAGAGTAATTAAACCGAAAGACTTTTACCTTATGTATCTTCAAAACAAGTATATGTTTTAAACTTGTTATAAAAATTGTTACTTTAAAAATTATACCTTGTGAAGTTCCTATTTTAAGGTTATTGTATCTACAAATCTTATTCCACAAAATGCCTATCAGTTTAAAGCTAAAATAATGTCTATTCGCTTAATTTAAAATAAGAGATATTATTATCCAGTAGAATTACTTATTATTGTTTCTTAATTTTAATAGAAAAGCAGCGGCTTTAATCATGGGGTCGTTGTTTCGTAGTGAGGAAATGACTTTATGTCAACTCTTCCTCCAAAGTGAAGCCGCTTACGCATGTGTGTCTGAGCTGGGTGAGCTGGGACTTGTCCAGTTTCGAGATGTAAGTCGATAGTTTATTATTGTTTGGTTTTTCATTTATTATATTCAATTTTTCATTTTCAAATAAGCTCAATCCAGACGTCAATGCATTTCAACGTAAGTTTGTAAATGAAGTTCGTCGGTGTGATGAAATGGAACGTAAACTGCGTTATTTAGAAAAAGAAATAAAAAAGGATGAAATTCCCATGCTCGACACTGGTGAAAGTCCAGAAGCTCCTCAACCAAGAGAAATGATTGATTTAGAAGTAAGTTTCATAAAATAAAAGATTCAATTATATAATTTATTTACGTAATCTCACCTATAACAGGCAACTTTTGAAAAATTGGAAAATGAATTGCGTGAAGTTAACCAAAATGCTGAGGCACTCAAGCGCAATTTTTTGGAACTCACTGAACTCAAACATATATTGAGGAAAACCCAAGTATTTTTCGACGAGGTAAGTTTCTTTCTAAAGAAATTTTTACGTTTCTTCTTTTCTATTAATTCATTAAAATGTCATAATTTTTTTCTTCTTTGTTATTTTGTTATCATTGCCTTCACCCTCATCATACCTTCCACATCAATGTTTATCGTCTTACTAGCGAATATTTCTCAAGCAAATTTTTTGCAGAAGACAAGTTTTTCTCCCCGTTATTGTTATTGTTATTGCAATTTGTTTCGTTAAATTTCCCAATCGTGCGCCGATGGATCTGAATACACCTTAAATTGCTTTCAGTTTTCTATTCCATATGCCCGTTAATACATTATTCATATAGAGATGCATGTACATTAATTTTTGCACCTTTGTATGCTCCATTATTGAAAAAAAAGGAAAAAAAAGATAAAAATATAACGAAATGTCTTTGCAACACAACTGAAAATGTTTATCATTTCTTAATGTTTACTAATCAGACCGCTTTAAAAAAAATTCATAAAAATAAATAAATAATTTTATAAATTCGCTGTGTGCCTAAATAGTTATTTTATCGATTAGCTGAACGCCAACTGACAGCAGTTGATTTGTGATCAGAGCTGATAACAAATATTCCTAACAAATTTTGTGTACGTTTTCCAATGGTTGATGGTGGTAAATTTTTAATAACAATAGTATCATCATTTGTTTGTGTATTGTAGGTTTTTGTCTGCTTTTTCAGTATGAATTTCATCACAAGAGGACTGGTATGAAAGTTTTGTGTTATGAAACAGGAGTATATTATATTTATTCAAAAGCGTAAACACTATAATTAGCTTACAAATAATATTGTTTGAATAACTTAATATTTGTATAAAGAAATCTGGTACCAATTAAGTCGTTTTCTTAAAAATTTAAAGCAATAGATTATTTAAATGGATGTATTTGCATTTCTAAATAACTTACTGTACATATAAAACTTCAAACGAAATTATGATGGGTTAATATAGTAAACAATATAAAGACTATTGGATGCAATTGTTTACCGCTTAAGTGGAAAGGCTTCTTATAAATACATAGAATAGAAGTTTTTTCAATACAGTTGCTAAAATTTAGCAGACTAAACTAAATTAACATAACCAAATGGAACTTACAGCCTGATAATGGTTGTTCGCACACAAGAAGAAAAAAAAACATATTTTACATTACTACCTATGTTTTATGAACGCCAATCTTTGAATGCCGAACAAGTGTATCCATTTTCCTGTTAATTTTTTTACCATTCACTTATATCTGCTTATTTCAGATAACTTATTTAAATTAATTCTATATGTATATACTGTATATGTATGTGTATGTTTTTAAATTATATTTCCCCTTTTTTTATTGTAAAGGTCGGTGTAACTAGAAAAATGTATATAATAAAACTAAGAAGTATATAATAAAAACTTTTATTAGTAAACTCAACATTACCAACAAGATATAATTCTTCTTTATATAAAAAGAATTGTGTCTATAATACTAATACTACTCTTATAAGTTATAATATATTGAGAAACCACTGATTTAACTGCTCATAAATCTCGTATACTTTTTTCGTTTTGGTTTTAAATTTGCTATTTGCCTACGACTTTTTAATCCAGATATTTCCTATACTATTTAAAAGGGTTCATTAAATTTTGGGCGCACTTAAAACTTTCATATTGGTCCTCGATACAATTCCACAAATTGTTTTGCGGAAATTGTTCTCTATAGGAAGCAACCAATTTATTTCTGTTGGTGTTGGATTGGTAAATTTTACATACGAGTATAAGTGATGAAATACAATAGAACATTTAATGTAAACCAAATACTCCTAACAAAATAATAATAGTAATACAAATGTTCAAAATGTATGTGCATTTTTAAAAGACACGCATAAAAAGCCAACAACGAGTAGAAGACTTCTTCAAATATTTAATTATGTTTTACTAAACACTTTTAGTCACTTTTGCAGTATTTGTGCGTAGATTTGTTTTATTATTTGTACACAACAAAAACAGTTGATAGGATACACTCTCATACTCATTTAATAACATTCCAGTTCGACCTCATAGCAATTCACAAATGTCAAAACATTTTTAGAAATAACATTTGTGATGTTTTTGTTCACTGATTCAACTTCGTTCTTTTTTAAATTCAATTCAAATTATGAATTACTATAGCTTGTTCCAGTAAGTCTGTCTTTGCCTTTTATATTTATTTGCTTTATACAATGAAATGCATGTTTTCTTTTATATTTTTCCTTAGTTTAAGTTTTATTGTTAATATGGTGCTATAATGTTTGGACCCCTTGAATTTTCTCTTTCCAATTAACTTGGTAGTTAGCCTCTTTTTAACTATAGAATTTCTAGTAGAAAATAGCTTTGCTTTTAAAAGTTTGGACTTTCCAAAAGGAGTTTTCTTAAATATATAACAAAAAAGAAAATTTCTTCTAAAAGTTCATTGCCTGCACTTCATTATTTGACTGCATAAGCTGCACTAATTTGTTAGGAGACAAAATTTAATTACTAGTAGGCTAGCTGAAAATGTATTACATGTTTTCTCAGGGTTAAAGTAATAATACTAAACAGTAAATAACAAGTGATTTGTTTTTATCAATGCAATCGGACAGATTTCGGATTAGGTACAGGAATAAGTTGATCAGGTATAGTTAAAAGGAAAAATTGCAAAAATTGTAAATTAAAAGATAGAGACAAAGAAAAGGGGTCAGATATACTTCGATACAATCCATTTAGTGGAAATTTGTCGTTATTTTTGGTTTTTTCGGTTGTGTTGCCAGGCAGCGCCAACACTAAGCTTAACAAGCTTACGCTATCAACAGATGGCAGATTCTCATAAAGAAGAAGAACAAGTACAGCTATTGGGAGAAGAGGGAGTCCGTTCCAGCCAGCAGGGACAAAATTTGAAACTTGGGTAAATATTAACAACACAAAGTAACGATAAATATAATTTTTTTAAACATAGGAAATTAAAATCCTTCCTTTCTGCAGACTAAATTTTTAGTTATTGTGATTCACTGTATTGTTTTCTTCTTTCATTCGTCTTATATCCGTTATATGTGTAGCAAATTTATTAGTTTTTATATTTTAGTGTAAGCAATTTTTTATAATTTTGATTTTTTCTTCATTTATTAGAAGAAACTCTCGGAAATTTTGGAGAAAAAGAATTTACCCGATAGCTCAATTTTATTCGTTCTTCCGACACATTTTGCTTTAAGGCAAGCTTATAGAAATGTGTTGTTTTCTAAATGATTTCATTGTGAATTGCTTATTTTTTTATCCATTCTATGTTCCGTAAATATGTTATCCATTTAATAAGACTTTTAAAACTGTAATTGCGATCAATTTTAATACTGCTTCGGTCTTAAATTTTAAGGAGTTTTACTTTTCTAAAAGTCCGGATCTAGTCGAATTTGAGATAACGGAAAAAAAACCGAAACTACCAAGCCTTTATGTTATTCACATTTATTTTATCTCTTTATCGCTTCTTTGGGGCCAAAATACTTCTTTTAGGCAGTCGCATGTTATGCAAAATATGTTTTGTTTGCATCGTGCCCTGCATCCGTAGCAAATCTTGTAAAAGAATTGACGTTTTTGGCATTACTTATGCATACACATATTGTCTACTCTTGCCTTTCGTAAAAGTATACGAACTATCTTTCATATTTTCGGTTATTAGTAGCAAAAATAATTAAAAATGATCGCAAATATGGAGAGAAAAAATAAGCCGCGATAAGGCTTGCATTAAATGTAACATTTATAACAGCATTTAAAGCAACAGAAAAATATTATGCTGTAAATATTCGTCGTTATATATTCATATAATTACATCAGCAACTATATGTAAACAAATCATCTGCAAAAGGTTACTTAAAAATGCACATATTTTTTGTAACATACATAATGTCCGCATGGTGTTTGGGTAAATAAGAAATATAAAATCATACGAATGTTTTAAATTATTGTTATTTTATAGTTGCACTACGATAAACTGAACGACTACAGTTTTTTATCATTATTACACATGCATTTGTTTTGTCATTTCGAAAATATTTATTATCTTAACTCATCATTACAATAAAATACATTTTTAATTTACATTCTGCACGTGAACTCTATATTTAACCATGATCTTAACAAAATTGTTCTAGAAAGATATTCGCATGAAGGGGAAGTACATTTCTTTTGGTTTATTTTACACTTTTGTTCTAATTTGTTAATATTATATAATGTTCTTTAGGTTTAATTCAAGCACTTACTGGATTTAAGCTAAGCAATAAGATATATTTAAGCAAATTTGGGAATATACGAAACAATTTTTGTGGATTTTTTTTTTCAAAGTTTATCTCGAAATTTTTGGAAATCAATTATTATTGCCTAAATTTTCTTTTTAACTTTCTTTCTTCCTGATTAACTTACATTAAAAAATATTTTAGTTGCTTCATCTAAAAGAGATGCCTAAGGATCCTTCGTGACTATAAATGGCACTTTAAATTATAATAAACTGTTTTGAAATGATTAAACCATTCAAAGAGTTTGACCACTGTAATCCACAATTTTGCCGTTACATTTAACAATTTCCGCATTTACTACTGTAAATAAATTTTCTTTACCTATTTAATGAATATTTATAAACATTCAGGAGGCATTCGTAATACTAAAAAAAGCACAAGCAGTTAAGATTAAGATAAAAGTCAATGTGTGAAGAGTGTAACAATGGTGATCTCCTTTAACCCTTTCGGTGCTATAGGACCGTAAAAATATCTTGTAATTAAATGGCAAGTCTCATATAATTGAAAATTTCGCACGTGCGAGACACTTTATTTAGCACCAAATGTATTAAAACTCGAAAATTTACATTTAAGTCCGAATGCAAATTTATATTGTATTGTTTGTTCATATTTTATACTAAAGCGGTCATTACTTCAAAAACATAAAATATTAATCACAAACAAGCATTAATAGGTAACTTTCAAAAATACTAAACTTAAACGTGTTTATGCCCTTAACCAAAGAGCAAATTTCCCAAATCTTTCATTGTTTCATCTATTTCGTTTTTCTTTCTTTCTTTATTTTGTTTAATAAATTAAGGAAATCAGCAAGTTCCTATTTAAAAAAATAAAAAAAGTAGTATAGTGAATACAACAAAAGCAAACATAAAAACAAACAAATAATTGATGCATTGTAGCAAGAAGGTGGTCTTAATACCACAACTGAATCGATGACCAGAGCTTTGATAACGGATGAAACAAGAACAAGAATGGGGCCAGTTCAACTTGGGTAGGTATTTTTAGAGGATTGACAAAATTGTTATTTTTGTTGAAAATATAAGATTGAAACACGTCCGGTTTTATCTATGTTAGTTCGTTCTAGAGAAATTGTATTACGTTGTGTGCAATCTCATGTGAAATTTATCAAAGAAATCTTTTGAACCTTCACGAGAATGTGTAAATATCTCGTGAAAATCATGCCATGCAATTTTTGAAAACGATAAAAACTTCTAATTTACAAATAATGATATATTATTTGATACTATGATATTAACACAGTCTTACACTAAAAGTAAATTGTCCGACACGCGTGTTGCTTTGGAAATAAATCATAAGGCAAGAATTTACTTTATTTGTACAGTTTTATTCAAATAATGTATGTATCTTTACGTTATAAATTATATATAAATAAGTATTTATTGGTATGCATACATTTTAAAAACTTATTCGAAGCTAAAAAAATCAAAAGGAGCCCGAAACAAAATTTAAAAGATAAATTTGTTGGCTTTATTAAAGATTGTTCAAAAATATTTCCCTGTAATGGCTGACTTTAAAATAATAAATTATATTTGTGTTACATATGGATATCTTTGTTAATGTTGTACATAGCTGAACGTTCGGCACTAAATTTATTTTTAATTATTAGCACACTTTTAACATTGATTTGAAGCACTGCAAACAGTAAAGACAAACTTGTAGAATGTAATTGCGAGCACAAAGCTTTTGCTCAATAATTATTGTTTTGTCTATCCTGAAAAACGTATATATACTTTGTTATTCTTATTGGGAATTTTGAACTTTATATACATATGTATGTATGCGTTGCTTGACCGTACCGTACTCATCCTCATAAATGTGAAAGATGGAAATTAAATGAGTTCTTGCGTTTGTTAGCCAAAAACAACCGGCTTAATGGCATAAAATTCAAATTATAAAAAACTGTACGCAGATTTAGCCTTTATGGTCGATGCCAAAGCGCAATATAAACGAATATAACTTCTTTAGTTTGGATGGTATTTGAATTCTTCCCATAAAATGAGCATTATGGAACTACTCCGTTTGTTTAGTCTGTTATAATTGAATTAGGCACAGATCTTCTCATAACGAAGATTACCCGCAATTCAAGAGGTATTAATGACGGAATAAGTGATATATAAAAAATCATATGTATTGGATTGGCAAGAAAGTAATTTATTTCTATAGTAACCTTAAAATATCAACTACCAAATCTGAATAGATAAAAACTATAACGCTGACAGAAAAATAACAAAACGAAAATAATGCTATATATTTGTGAAAATCGAAACTACTTGCTTGCCAACCCAATACAATACATATATTAATTCTCAAATACACCACTGGGTTATACCTGAACCTTCATACCATCAGAAAACATGCGACCAATGGCAAGGAGTGTACTTTTCTTTGTATTCTTCGTCACCGGATGAAATATTATTGATTTTAAATAAAGAAAGTTTGAAATAATAGTTGACCTATTGGTTAGTTCAAAAAATTAAAATTAATTTTTCCTTTTATATAATAGCGAACGAGCCCACATAGATAAAACCTACTATAAAATAAAATTATACTTACTTATAAATAGGAATAAAGTAATTGGCTTCAGAAAAAATTATAACAAAAATAATAAATTTTAAGGAAGAAATTAATTATAAGTAGGAATAGACAAATGTAATGACATTGTTAACATAAACACTAAAAAAAGCATATATTTTACATAGTTTCCTGGAAAAGTCACAAGAACCTGAAGAATATCTCCCATGGTCGGTAAAACAAATGATAAAAAGCCAAACGCATTTTGTTTATTAAAACATCATTTTAATCTAGTCGTTAATGTTTTTATTATAACTGTTATATACACATTTAATTAGAACATGTCAACAACATTATGTGCTTCTATTGATACATGTTGTTTTGCATTTTGCTAAAAATATCACATTTGTTTATACAACTCTTTATCATGTCTTGTTTTTTAATTTTGAATGAACGGTTTCTCATAATTGTAACATCCAAATGCCAGCGCGTTTTTTCCAAGAATATGTGCATTTTTAAATACGAACACGAGTAAAACATTCATATCTTATATCATGTAATGTAAGGTATTGCTAATGCAACAGAGAAAGATATAATGTTATCTTGGGTACTTATTAATCATTTATTTAGTAAGAAAACAAAATAAAGATTGCTGTACTTCTTTAAGTGATATTAAAAACTAGTCATTACAGAACGTAAAATTCCCAAAGTTCTGCAAGTTCTGATAAAAAGTCGAATCATTTCATTCTTATCATTACGTATGTTTCCTTTGAAATCCTTAAACTGAGGATTTTTAAGTAAGGAAACATTATCATTTTAGAATTACATTTTAAATTGAATGGTTTTAATTAATTTTCGTATGTACATATTATGTATTCATTTAATATTTTGTTCGTGGAAATGACCGCGTCTGATCGTGTCACAATATCGATTTATTCGACTTAATTTTTCATTATATTCCCAAGATTTCTATCAAGTTTTCTTTCGAATGTTTTAATCGCTTGAAAATCTTATTGTATCATAATTTCCCATAACTGTATTGTGGACAATACCGGTGAACATAATATCTGTTAATGGAAAGGAAAAACCTTAAGCTCAATTCAACCTTTTTGGTATGACTGTTTCATTGCCAAAATCCTATAAAAATTACATTTAATCCATTGTCGACCCAGTCACTTTCAAATCATAGCTCCGCTTACCTCAAAATAGACCAGCAATTTTTATGGATTACTTTGCTTATAAAATTAGCGATCAAGAATTAAAATTTGTTGCACAAGCAAGATCAAATCTACATAATTCGAAGTCTTTCATGTATTGTCCCTGAGTAATAAATTAACAAAAATAAAAAATTAACTAGTTGATTTTTCTAATGTAGTTTTGTTGCCGGAGTAATTTTGAGGGAAAGACTTCCTGCATTCGAAAGAATGCTGTGGCGTGCATGTCGGGGTAATGTATTTCTTCGTCAGGCTATGATTGAAGCTCCACTTGAAGATCCTTCGAACGTAAATATACTTGATATTCATAAATGTTTACAGGCGAGTTTCTAAATAATGATTTTTTTTTTAGGGCGACCAAGTATACAAATCCGTTTTCATTATTTTCTTCCAAGGAGATCAGTTGAAAACACGAGTAAAGAAAATTTGTGAAGGGTTTCGAGCTACCTTATATCCATGTCCTGAAGCTCCAGCTGATCGACGAGAAATGGCTATGGGCGTTATGACTCGTATAGAAGATCTTAATACGGTTTTAGGGCAAACTCAAGATCATCGACATCGTGTTTTGGTAGCAGCAGCCAAAAATCTTAAAAATTGGTTCGTTAAGGTGAGAAAGATCAAGGCGATCTACCACACCTTAAACTTATTCAATTTGGACGTAACACAAAAATGTCTTATTGCTGAGTGTTGGGTACCTGTTTTAGATATTGAAACGATTCAACTGGCCCTAAGGCGTGGAACGGTTCGTAAATATTAGCAACTTTATTTGAAGTAGTTTGACCTCTAAATTCATATAGGAACGCTCTGGATCGTCTGTACCGCCCATTTTAAATCGGATGCAGTCTTTTGAGAATCCCCCTACTTACAATCGTACAAATAAATTTACAAGAGCTTTTCAAGCACTAATTGACGCTTACGGTGTGGCAACATATAGGGAGATGAACCCAGCTCCTTACACGATCGTAACATTTCCATTTTTATTTGCTGTCATGTTTGGCGATCTTGGTCACGGTACAATAATGGCTCTGTTCGGATTGTGGATGATTCTCAAGGAGAAACCCCTTGCTGCTAAGAAAACGGACAATGAAATTTGGAATATATTTTTCGGCGGTCGATACATCATTTTCTTGATGGGCGTCTTTTCCATGTATACTGGAATAATATACAATGACATCTTCTCAAAGTCTTTAAATCTGTTTGGATCGCATTGGAAAATTGATTATAACGTATCTACCATTATTGAAAACAAGGAACTTCAACTGAATCCAAACAGCACTGCGTATACAAAAACACCTTATCCGTTCGGTATGGATCCTGTTTGGCAAGTTGCTGAAGGGAACAAGATCATTTTCCAAAATGCATATAAAATGAAAATTTCTATTATATTTGGTGTCATTCATATGATATTTGGAGTCATTATAAGCTACTTCAATCACCGATACTTCAAGAATCGTATTTCGGTTATCTTTGAGTTTATTCCACAAATGATCTTTCTGATCTTCTTATTCTTTTACATGGTTTTGCTTATGTTCATGAAATGGACTAAGTATGCTGCAGACAATGATCGTAAGAAACTAACATTTAATTTATTTTGTTTAAATAAATTATTTGCTTTATAGCTCCTTATTCCGCCGGATGCGCTCCATCAATTCTCATCACATTTATCAACATGGTTCTTTTCAAGAAACCCAACAAAGCTTTGGATGGCTGTGACGAGTACATGTATGGTGGCGAACCTTACTTCGAAAAATTATTGGTTGTACTTGCACTTCTTTGCATTCCATGGATGTTACTTGGTAAACCTATTTATATCATGCGCCAAAGGAAGCAGAAAAATGTAAAAGTCCATTTGCCATAAACACGAAATTTTCAGCTTTTTCTCATTGCTAACATCTTCACAGATTCACCCTATTGCCCCCGTTGAGAACGGAGACGCCGAGGCTGGAATCAATCAGGATAGCATGGTTCAAGCAGAAGGTGGAATGGGCGCCGGAGGACCATCTGGACATGACGAAGAAAACGAGATGTCAGAAATTTTCATTCATCAAGGTATTCACACTATTGAGTACGTGCTAGGATCTGTGTCGCACACTGCTTCATACCTACGACTCTGGGCTCTTTCTCTTGCTCATGCCCGTAAGATATTGAATTCAATATAAAAATATAACGACATTATTTTTTTAATAATTTTACTGTTACAGAACTTGCTGATGTGTTATGGAAAATGGTTTTAGCCATAGGTCTCAAACAGGATGGCTGGACCGGTGGAGTTTTATTATGGATTGTATTTTCAATTTGGGCTGTTTTAACTGTTGGCATTCTTGTCCTGATGGAAGGACTTTCAGCCTTTTTACACACTTTACGATTACACTGGTACTTTAATTTTAAATTCAAAAATAATTTTCAAATCAACAAATTTAAAATCATTCTAGGGTCGAGTTTCAGAGCAAATTTTATTCCGGGCAGGGATTCGCTTTTCAACCGTTCTCATTTGAAGCTATACTGGAGAATGGCAACGCAGGAACATCCGAGGAATAATAACATTCAATTTTAGCAACAACTCAGTAGTAAACTCAAATGACAACAATTTTGCTTGCCGTTCTCCCGCTTGAGATTAAAGATATTTGCGATTATAAGTAAATAATAATTAGAAGCCCTATTAGAGTGGCTCCAACGTCAATGTATCCTTTAACTCGAATATATTTATTATATGCTACGATCAAATTTCATGTTAAATGTTACTTGATGTTGTTCATTGTTCAATTTTAAGCCATTCGCTTATTACAAAATAAAGGTTTAGATGTAATTTAAGCCAATAGGGCTAAAAATAACGCCTTTTTAAATTACACTCCTTATCTGAATACTTCTAATACTATGCGATTGAAATCCTGACGCCCTGTGGAAGAGTAATCCCTGGTGGGGTCTAAAAGTTTCTTTTCGACACATTTGAGATGTTATATTGGAGCAGACGAACGTAATTTATTTAGTTAATTTTGTTTTTTTAATGAAGTAACTGATTTTTTTTCCAAACTCGGGGCAATGGCCGACTAAATAGACGTACATAATATAGTACATACTTGTAATTTACTTGCTACAAGAACGAATTTTAATGAAGGACATGGTCTGTTACTATAAGTTCACATTTTAAAGTCCAAAATACGTTACTATTTTTTATTTAACCCAAGTTACATTAAGGTACATTTACAAAAGCTACAAGAATATTTTGGTTCAGGAGGAGTGCCAAACTTGCTTATTTTTGGAAAATATATATGTACATATATTTTAGATAATAACAAGAAAACAAATATTGCAATTGTTAATAAACAAATATTTCTCACGAGAATCCCATGAACCTATCCAAATGGTTTATAAACGGCTCCATGTCTCCCTTCACGTATTTTTTCAAGCTTTTGAAATCGGAAGTGCGGAGAATGTCCGCAAGTGTTCCGACGGTGCAGTAGACCAAGTATCCCTCTTCCGCGAGTTGTTCCGCCAATTCGGTCTGGTGGTTTGCCATCAGTGCCTCGTTCACCACAACCAGCAGAGGCTTTCCCTCGCGAAGAATTTCTATACAACTTCCAGCTCCTGCGTGGCTTATCACAAAGTCGGCCTCCTTAATATCGTCCGCGATGCTCGACTTCAGCGTGTACTTCTCCACTTCGACTCCTTTGCTCTCTAGGTAATTAAAGTCTGGCGCCGGCCCATTTCCATACTGAACTGTTAGCTTGGAGCACCCCAATCTGATTAGGGCTGCTCCGACCTCCTCATTGCAAAGGGCTTTCGTCAGGGACTCGAACTCCGTGGTCCCCACTGTAACGAAAATCTTCCCAAACATAACTCTTCAATTTAAACGTCAGTTTTATATGGACGTTATGACATTTTCCTGCAGTGAAGATAGGCACACTTCGTAAAACGTTTCCGTCCGTCAAAGTAAAGTCGCAAGAAGATACTATAAATTAATATTAACTTTGAATACTACATAGTTAAAAGAATGGTATTTAAAATAAGTAACAAAGGCTTTAAACAGAATGAAGTAACAATATTAAACGTAAAATAAAATGAAGAAGGCTCCCACAAGCGTACGCGGACACTATAGCTGCGTTCCATTGAGCCAATTCTAAGTTTGATCTTTCATAAGCGGACGCTTCAATAAACAGTCAAATTAAGACGATGTGTCCACATTATGTATACTAAAACGCGTGTTCAATTCCCACGATTTTAGAACCCTACTATATATGTATGTACATACATAGCTCTCTACGCAGCTAATTCCTGTGCAAATAAGTGAAATATGACATATGCATATTGTTTTAACAAAATGCAAAAAAAAACCGGGCAAGTGCAAGTTTCAGCGGATGAACGAAATTTATAATATGATATTTTGTTTTGTTTAATTAAGGGATAATTCTGGTCTGAAAAATTAAAATAATCAATTTTATTATATAATTCCTTAGGTACATGGATACTTTCAAGAACATGTTTTTAAATTTTTATTCCAGTACCCAGTAGTTTATAAATTATAGCATTTTAAATGAAAGCGAGGCCAATATCCAAAATTTGATAATATTGCTTTTAAGATAGACTTTAGAAATTTATTCTCAAACTGTGGAAACTTTTCATACTGGTCATAAGATAACCCTTTAAGTGCTTTTTTATCACCACTAGAACTACAATCATATTTGTAAATTTATAAAGAAGCATCTTAAACCAAGTAAAAGCAATATGTATTATTTTCTCCATTTTCATCACATTCATTCATTTGAAGTCCGTCAATTTTAATCTCATCTAGAAGATTTTAACGTACAATTAGAAACTATTCCCTCTTTGTGGAGCTCCTTTAGAGGAATGTAAACAAACATCAATTAAACTTCATCTTCAAGTTAATTGAAGTACACATTAATTTTAAGAAGCAGGAAAAAGCTAATGGAATATAATCAATAATAGAATAGCTGATAGCTCTGAAGTGCCTTGTATACTACCGGTGCTAATTTGAAGACGTGTACTTTAAGCTTAATAACAAGCAGAATATTAAAATCGCAAGGACCAACCTTAATATTTGATGCCAATTCAATAAAAAATCAAATGAAAATGTCTAAGTAAGGACGGAAACCTTATAAAAATGGAGATATTATTGCAGTAAATCATTTTATTTTAAATAAATACCATTTAGCAGGAAGCTTATACCTATGAAAGGAAAACTTATGAGAGTACAACAAAACAATTTATTTCCGTTCCGTCTCTTTGAAGTTCGTCTCTGTGAGATTAAAAAAAAAATTTTAAATACTTTAGTTACTTATGTTATTTAGGGAATTTGTTATTAAAAAGCCAAATTGAATTGCGTAATGAGCCACATTATCGTGATAAATCACCAACGCTAAATAAAATAGCTTCAAATATATCACCCATGGCATATGATAAATATACATATTGCTTTTATTTTCATTTCCGCGGCAAGACTGGCTCCCAGATTGCGAGTCTGAATAAGAGTGGTCCTCCACAACACCCAGCATAAAAATCACTCCTCATTTAAAAGCCCCATAAATTGAACAACGAAGCCCCAAAGCACAAAATCCGTAGTTTATTTTTGTCCACATTTACTACGGCCCGAAACAAGGTCAATTACAAGTTGTCTTTAAAGCTCATCCTGTGCAAAATGAGTAGTCGCCGTTTGATAGCGCAGTGTCTTATCGGGGTGCAGATGTGTCCATTTCCCGCTCAAAAGCTGTTTTATTCACGGCCTATGTTTATGAAATCTTGTATTCATTAGCTGCGTCTAAGCTCCCCAATGATAACTAGTGCAGTCACAAATGCATCCCTCTATTCGTCCTGCGGTTTTGGCAAAAACTATACTATGTTATATATATAGTGCATATTAGATACAGTGTGCAGTGCAAAGTGTATAAATCTGGAAGTTCTTGAAAAGCTCCTACAGCCCACTGGGAGCAACGGTGGTGTGTGGACCTATAGGTGCTGTAACTGTACAACAGCGCGCCTAAAGTTCAAATCCCAAGTTCCACAGCTCCAATGAGCTCCATATCGGCTTACTTCCGCGGCTCCGAGAACGAGAAGATTTTGCCATTCCGATTTTCAGAGTCCGAGCTCGAGCAACGCAGAAACCAGTGAAGCCACCAGGGCACCAGTTCTTGGCTGAGGACGAACGTGTGAAGTCGTCGGTTTTATGTCGTTGGATCTCATATATACTATCGCGGAAAGATGTGTTCTCAGCAATGGACCGTTTAATTAAAATTATTCAAATTGATTAAGTGTTAAGTGGTTAATACGCACTCGAATCAATACTAGAACTGTGAAGTGAAAATTAATAGGCTTTGCCAACACTCTGCAACGCTTTACTGTTTGTGTATTTCATTAAATTTTGTTACATCGTTCTGGACAGGCCAACTGTGACTAGATCAAAGTTCCACCAAGCATCATCTATTTAGTTAACCAATTTAGCGGCTAATTTGGTTATAGATTGTCCACACTTGGAGATCTGGCGGTT
Source organism: Machimus atricapillus (assembly GCA_933228815.1). NCBI lineage: Eukaryota > Metazoa > Arthropoda > Insecta > Diptera > Asilidae > Machimus > Machimus atricapillus. Next base: position 26,672,886 of record OW121788.1, on the reverse strand, counting down.
TGCTTTTTGAATTAGACTTCTGTTGAGAGGTAAGTGAAAGTGTTGCTTACGACGACTAGAGATATATTTTTATTTATTCTTTTTTTTGTAACATCTTTGGGGGCCACATCCTGCTTTATAGGGCCTACTCTTGGCACTTGTTATTGAACCCACCACATGGTAGCCTCTCCCACCGACAAAAACTGGATCGGATGCTCAATTAGCGGATGCTAAAGAAATTTTAATCAGCACCGAACCCCATGTTTTTAATGGACGTTCTGGGCATAGAGTGACTGACTATATGCTTATGCAGACTATGTGGCTTAGCTCATCTCTTTAGTTCCAACACAAATTTGTCCTTGGGAATTTGTGCATTTCCCACGGGATATTTTACGGTTTTTTGCATATAACCACCTCAGGAAAAACATCATACATTTTATCATAATCTCCTAGGTGTTATCAAGGCAAGCAATAATTTATTTCGAATGAGTTGACGACAACAAATGTAACTTTATTTTTACTTTCCTGAACCTAAACATATTTGGCTAGGAACGTCTGTCCCTTTTTTTAATTAAGCTATTTAGGAACAATGCTATGATGACACGCTTATATCTAATGTCTTTAATTTTTATCTAGAATTGAAAGAGGTGAAAAAAATTGATAGAAAGCTTCTTGTAACAAATTTTTTGTAGATAAGTATTAAAATCCATCGTCGATAGTCTGTTTGCTAATATCAACTATCTTTCCGTTCTATTTCCTAACTTCAATACAATAATTAAAACGAAATTATTATCATTGCCATCAAATTTCATATCGTATTTTAATTCGACGCAGTCTGATTAAGCAATAGCACGTTCATTGCAGCCGTCCAATGGTGAGAAATACAAATTTCAGCGCCGGCGTACAAATGTTAATAAGCTTCAACAATTTTCATGCTTATTCGTCTCAAAGAGAAAAACACTAAAATTTTCTAATATGGTATAAATATGACTGTGATTAGTTATAACAACAAACTATGTAGTTTTAAAACATTTGCTAATTACATACATTCAAGTGAACCTAATTGCTAATTGAGTTCATCAGCGTTTGAGTTTTTGTTGATTTAAACAAATGCTGATTATAAAGATTTCCTGGTATACATATCTCGATAAAGTAACTACGATTTGTAGTTGACGCTTATACCGTCAAATGAAAATTATTGGTAAAGGTCTCCTTCACGATATTTAAAAAGAAATTTCCGAAAAATATTAAAGCAGAAGTCACAAACACAACCCGCTTTAGCGATTATTGTTCAAGACAGAATGTGAGTTGCATTCATAATTGGCTTCAAGAATATATTAAGTTAGTTTTTTGGCGTCTGTTATCACTGATTTGAATAATTAAAAATGAATAATTATTTACTCACAAACAGAGGATAAATGAAATAATTTCAGCTTTTATAATTTCAGTTTTACAATTGCTCTCTTATAGAGTATATACAATTTATTGGTTGGAGTAGGTAATGTACATTTGGAGTATGTACATTTGTTTAGTTAAGAAGCTTTATTATTGATAGAAAAAGTTAGCATCAAAATGTTACAACTAAGTATGTGTAACAAATTACTACGAAGCTTTTATATAAGTTGAACCAATTTACGCACTTAAGTCAATCAATCAAGTCGTACCTCAGTGAGAAAGATCAACGAGAGTCAGTCAATTGTTAGAATTAAGATTGAATTGTGCTTAAGAACCACTTTCTTATGGGAAGATCCGCTTTAATCTTACAAGAAGTACGGACGCAATTTTATTGGCTAATTCTTGTAACGATATTATGTAAAATGCAAACAATAATGACCCCTTTCTAATTGAAGTACACCTATCCCCCGATTTACACTGAAGATAGGTTCCTTAGAAAACCGTGTAAATCGAAATCGTAGATTTTTATGCGTAAAACCGTGTAAATCGAAAAAAAATTATAATGTGCATAATTCAGTCATTTATTTCAAGGTAAATAAATCTTAAAAGACATAAAAATAACAATCTATTCATTAAATGATAAAAATATAAAAGTATATGTATGTAGTACATTTTACATATAGAAACAAGAAGTATATAAATTAAAAAATTCAACCACAATTTAAATTACTGTTATGACTTTCGTAGACTATTAATCTTTTATTCCTGGTTGGTATGATGTCACTTTCATCACTCGATAGTACTTGATGCGATTCAGGTTCGATGTTAGATTAATTAAAAACACTTTCAGATCGGCGAGCCGTGGTAATGAAATCCTTAATTAACAATTGTGTTTGGTTTTTGATCAAATCTTTATAGACCTCCTCATATTGAGTTAAGCGTTTATTAATATCTCGCTGAAATAGGGGAGCTAGTTCAACATTCGGGTCATTTTGTAAAAATTTAAAAACCGTGTAAAAGTGAAATCTTGTAAACAAAGTACCATGTAAATCGGGGGATAGGTGTACTTTAATCTGTAGATTAATTTGTATAATGAGCTTCTATCTCTGTCACCTAACTAACATTCTGTATTAAACTTCCCCTTTAGAATATAATTATGAAATTGTTCTTACTTTACAAAAAATATATTACTTTCATAATATCTTGGTCTATCTACCGCTGGCTTGATGAACGGTTGAGAAAATTTCTGTTAAGCTTCTCTCATACAATATCATCATCATATTTAACTGGAGACTTATTAAACACGAACAAATTTATCTGCCGGCCGGCTCGTAAATTATTTGTCCATGACTGCAAGATAATACATTTTTATGGGGTGAAACTAGTCTACCTACACTTCTAACTTTCCATTTTCTGCCCTTGAAAACTAGAGACTAAACTACTTAAAACGCCTCTTTTAAGTAGATTCTTTATTTCGCACGATGTTGAGCACGAGCGAAGAAACATATTTCTTAGTAGGTTTTTTGTTATAAAAAAAACCTCCAATTCAAATTTTTGCAATTTTTATCAGTTTTTTTATCATATAATTTTGCGTCGTAAAAATACTTTTATTATTATGTCTCTAATCTAGCGCATATCTATATGTATATGTTTTTTAGTGAAAAAAATAGAATTGTGCTCTGCGTAGGACTTTTCTCTGATAGCACAGAAGAAATGCTGAATGTTTATCTTTCATATGAATTATATACATAAATACATATATTTTTTGGAAGCAATATAGATCTCATGGATCTTAAAAAATAATGTTTAAAATGTTTCGTGAATTTTTCAAGTTGTTTATTTCACTTTCAATTATAAGACGTGTGTTACCATTTTTCTACTCATTCTTGCAAGATTGATCGAAATCAACCTGTGAAGCAATTCTTTATCTTAAAACGATTTCACAATGTTCCTCGTTTTTTGCGGAGTACGAATTTCTTTAAAAAACCAACGCACTTCGCCCTTCGCAAGGTATTCTTGGGTGGCTGGGTGAATCCCGCCGTCTTTTCTTTCACTAACATCATTAGTTTATCACATCGAGTGGATGACTGAAGAATTCCTGGATTCATAAAATACATAGATTTTTCTTGAGAGTAAATCTTCTACTGGCGCTGCCGAAGGGAAATAAATGTGGGATAAAACACGATTTGAGCAAATTACCGCTTTAATAGAAAAATTGCTTGAAAGGAGTGAAAGTACGAGGACTTTCTTTAAATTCTTTCTAAACTACTCAGAAAGAAATACATACATTGAGTGTTTAAGCTTGTTACAGCATTGGTGAAACGATTTTCATACTTAAAAATGATTTTTTTTTCCAAGTTTATCTTGCATCAAGAAACATTGTAGGAATTAATAAAAGTCTGCAGCCATAAAGTGGGAGAATCTCTACATAAGTGTAAAGCACAAAATTTATCTCCGCTAATTTATAACTTTTAAAATTCGTGTAAAACTGGACACATCTATTTATTTACTGGGTTTTAATGAGTTTTGTCTATAAATATCTGAACAACAAGAAAATTTAGATTACAGTTGCCGGAATGAAGTGAGTGTGAAATGTTAAGTGACGAATTAAAATCATTTTCAATTAACGATATAATTTCAGGGATGAATGATCGTTGAAGTTATGTCTTCCTGTAAATAATAATGAAAATCAAGTAAACCGACCACCGAAAATCAAAAACTAATCTATCCCGGGCTTGAACATTTCCCACTTAACTTTAGATATGCTTGAATGGAACCTATACCCAAATGTTCAAAGTGCAAACATGAAATCCATTTTACAATACATATTTTTATTCAGTATTCGCTCTGCAGGGGGAGAAAAGTGCTGCAGCCTCACAGAATATGAAATTATATTCAGTCGTAAATTTCACAAAAGCACAATTTACAAGAAGAAAAACATTTTCAATTTTACGATGTTCATCCATATGAGTCGAATTTCGAAGAAAATATTTTTTATTGAGGGAGAATTTGTTTAATGTTCTGTTTTAATATAAGAAAGTGTGAAAAGTCTTTAACAAATGCAAAGCATATGTAACTATAAAATCTACGTTATTTTTTGATTATACAAGAGGTCGTTACATAGAATGACTCAATAATTTTGGACTTATGAAGGAATGACGTTTTTTTAGGCATATGTATGTATGTCTATATTGCTTTAATTTAGCAATCGTAAACTTATTGTATTACATTTTACTATGTATGCAAGTAACGCTTTCAAATAGAAGCCTTTAATTCCCTCCTTTTATAAATAATAAATATTAAATAAATGTGCGACAATTTTCGATGTTCCCGGAAGGTCCATGAACGCGTATAAGTAATAATCGAAAATTGAAACATCCAATTGTACAACACTCGCACTCTGTTTTTAATTGGAAATTATCAGAAAAAAATTGATATAAAAAAATATTAAAAGATTACTTTTATTTTCTAGAAAAATTAGGTACTAAGTCATCACACGCTCCAGAGAGCAAGAGTAATTGACTCCCTGAAGTGAGTCATCATAAATAATTTTCAAGCAAATGATATAAATGGAGAAAAATTGCTCACACATAATTTCGAAAATAATATCTAATAAGCGTCGCATTATTTCCGGTATGTGTGACTTTGCGAAATCAAGTGTGAGGGGAATAAACAACGTGAGATGAAATATCCCGGTAAGCAGCGTTTAATTAAATCGACCAAATGAGCGAATTCAGTTCGATAAGGGAATTCCACTCTGTTGTATCTGTATCTAATAGCTCCAGCAGATATGTCACGTCCTTCCTTGTTAACCACCAGAACCTTTGGAAAGCTTTAAATTCTTGCAAGCAAATCCCCCGGCATCTTCAAGATGCTCGGTACGTTTGAGATTAAACTAATTGCTTCGGGGACACGCCTCCTACCGGGCCGCTCTGCGGGAATAGAAAGTTAATATTTGCGGCGAGATAAAACAAGTGTTGACAACTTTTAATTTAGAAAGACGAGCGCCGCCAGCCCACCCCCATATGAACACTGCAACTGAAATATGTCCCGTCCATGTCCTCGATTGCAACCGCTTAATTAGCCAATCAACAGATCCCGAGGCCAGTAAATTTCCAGTAAATCTTTTCCCAGAGGTAAAATGTAACCGAAATTGATTTTGTAACTACAAATTCAATTTTTCGAGCTGCAACTGATTCAATTTGAGCAGTACGCCTGAGGCAAGATATGTTTTCCCGGGCTTGCCACAGACCGTCCGTCACGTTGGGCTTGATGGAGAGCTGTTTGTGTCCCTCCGAGATAATCCGACGATAATCCCCATAATGAAATTTTCACCGATTAAAGCAATGGCACACGCATCACGTTACACCGTGAATTAAAATTATATCAACGTTGGCAGATCGCAGGAAATTGACCACTCTGCCTGCACGCCACGGGTTTGTTTATTTAAAATAGGCCGCAATAAATTATTGCCAGTTGGGGTGCATGAGGACGCACACAAACCTGAGCTCGACAGACGAGAGCACGCATTTACAGACCTTGATCCGGTACATTTGACCTGATTATGCATACGCAATTCAATTTAGAGGGCTGTGCTAATGGACCACCAGGAACGTCGCCGCCGCATAACATCTCTGTTAAAGTAGCTGACTCGACACGACGTTCGCGGAATTGTTGCAAAATCTAACTATGGCCTTTCCTTTCCTTTCCTTTCCAGCGCAAGTAAGTGCGCATCGTGAGAGCTTTTTTTAGTTTACTAAGGAAATTAAGTTAAATGGTATTGATGGGCTCAGATTATTCCGGATTTGTGAAAACTATTAACAGAGTTTGATTTTGAATGCGAAAAAGCAAAGTATGGTGATTTCTAAAAGTTATTCACAAAAACAACCCTGGAGAAACATTTACCTTTCTCGTTTGATATGATTAATAGGAATGCTAAAATAAGAGACATGACCTTGGCATTTCACTAAAGTACATAATAAAAAGACAATAATGAAAACTATGTAATTATTTTAGGCGAGACATGTAAATTTATACCAATTCTAGTAAGTGTGACTAGCATTTTATTCAGGTAAGCCCTATTACTATCCGAGCCAGATCAAGGTGCGCTAGTTTAAAAGTATATTATCTGAATATTGCCCTGATGTTATTGCTTTATTACAAGAACTTTATAATTTCTTCAATAAATCAGTCAATTTTCTGAGAGAATTGCGTTATTGCTAAATTAATACATATTATAATTAGGAAACTATATATCCCTGGTATTCAATCGAAGTGTTTACAAAACATTTGGATGTTTTTCAAAATAACGGATTTCTTAAGTAAATATTCATCATTTTATCGCTAAATTTTGCTTGAACTTTCGGATTCAATTGATTTTATCCCACTTTCAATAAAACAGAACATAAAGTTGTTTATGAATTTTAAAAACTTTTATTTTTTTAATCGATTACAAAAATGATTTATTTTTGAAACAGTGAACTAAACCACATTAACCAAATCCGTTGCAAATATCCGTTTCTTTTTCTACGAAATACGCCATGTCATGTACTTGAACCCCTAAAACCATATGATTAAAAAAGAACTATAAAAAGACGGGTAGCATCGATTACCTGCGCATGAAGAGTTTTCATTCTTGCATTCCCTAATCCCGGGGGTCGTAGGATCAATTTCACAACTGGATTGAGTTTAATACGCCTTCATTTGAGGATCAGATTTCCAATCTGCGACGTGATTAGTACGAAAGGTCTGTATAAGGTGAACTCCTTCCTGTTCGGAAGTTGAAAGTGATACAAAATCTGTTCTGTATGACTATCGATTTCATTTTTACTTGTATAGTAGTATTTTTCGTCGTTCCGTTTTTTTTTCTCTGATACATATTTTGTCTTTCAAATATAAATCATAAAGTTCATTGAACTAACTAAATATTCATATCATCTCATCTCTCCCTTACAATTATTCAGGAGACGTTTCGGACTCCCCAGTGTTTTCGTTTTTTTCTTTTTTTCTTTGTTCATTAAATCAATTACACCCTGTAGAGGCCTACCCGTTAATTAAAAGGAAATTAAGGCCTCAGTTTGATTTCCCAGTTTGTTTTATCTGTGCAGACAAACTTATATATCTAAGCCATTTATCTCCTGAAATCTCTCTGAAAGCGGCTAATTGATGATTGTTTAATAGTTCCCCTCCGATCTAATTTCCTGCGACATTAATAAAGTCTCCGAAGAATTATTACACGGATTTCATCGTGTTGAAAGGCCAAGCTATTTTATTCAAAATGTTAGCTAATATTTTGCTCCATGTGACAAAACCTGAAATCTTACACATGAGCACTAATAAATTGAAGAGATGAGAAATGTTTAGTTATAGTTAAGTTATTCCGAGTTTATTCAAATTTTCGCGAACGCTAATGAGGCGATAATTACAGGAAAAATCCATTATCATCTTGGCTCTGTGCTCAGATGGCAATTTTGTGTAATGAACTACAGACTCTGTCTTAGTTGATGTCACCACGAATTACTTTGTTGCAGGTTTCTTATGATACCTAATTAACAACTTAACGACTTTACCGTACCAATTTCTCCTAATTTAAATTCGTGCACTTTTTCATTTCCTATAAACTTTGGAGTTTACAATAAACACCAAAAATAAAGAATCGCGTTATAATGAATATACATATTTAGAAACAAGATGCATACCTATATGTATTTTAAAAAAAACATAAGTCAAAAGGCGATACTACTTCTATATATGTATGTGTTACTTTGTTACTTATATCTTATGTTAATTCTTCTAAACCTCTTTAAAATTGTTCGCAAAAATAACAAAATGGGATGCATAAGAATTTACTGCCTTTAAATAAATGCAAATGAATTCAAGTAAATTCACATAAGCGTCAATGAGCACAAAATATTTCGGAGGAATATAGTCAAAGTAATGTATTCGTTTTGCAAAAAAAAAGAAAAACAAATTTAAGAGAAACTCTCTTTTTTAAATCATATATCTTAAGAAGTATGAAAAAAATCGAAAATATGAATTTTTCCTTCTTTTAAAAAAGCTGATAGTTCTCTTTTGAATTTACAATTTAGCTTCAAAATGGAAAAAAACATGTGGAATTTGTCAGAGGCTTCACATGCTTTTCTTTATATTCAAGCTCTCTTCTTATCACACTATAAAATTTTACTTGAAATTACATAGTCATTTTTCAGATTACGTATTTGCTTCCATCCCACAAATTTCTTTTGTTATGCATACATTTATGAAGCCTTTTTTTGTATAACAGATGACCTTCTAAATAATAATATATTTTTAATTAAATTTTATTATTATTTTTAGCAAATGAGCTAAATTCATTTTCATGAAACGTACGAGATATGCACATTCAGGAAGATCTCACCATGGATTCAGGGACATCGTTTACAAATCGCCGAACCTATACAATATCTTTAACAACTCTATTCATCTTAGGAGCATTTTTCATTTGCAGTCTTATTGCAGCCAGCTTTTTAGTATACAATTTTGCAGTATGTCCAAATGCTCAAGAGAGTTCGATTAAACCAGTAGATCAGCAACAATCATCCATAAGATCTAGTAATAGTATAAGCTTAGACGAAAATAATGAGTTTCCTGCCAATTCGAGTACAATCCTCCAAAAAATGGAGAGTAGCGTTCGTCTGCCGCGATCTACAGTTCCTCTTGAGTACAATATTTCCTTGATACCCTTCTTGATCGAAGATAACTTCACATTCCATGGCGAAATTACAATTAAAGTAAAAATTATCGAAGACTGTGATAATATCACGCTGCATGCGACTGATCTACAGATTGCGAGGAACAACGTAGTCGTGCGACAAATTGAAGATGCTAAAAGCTCGAAGGAAATTTTTATAAAATCACAATATTTTATTGAGACGAAGCAATTTTTTGTAATGAAGTTCTACAGGATGCTCCCGCGAAACACAGAGTACGAAATTCATATAGTATATATCGGACATCTTCGTGATTACCTACAGGGATTCTACAGAAGCTCCTATCAAATTGGTAGTGAAAAAAGGTCGTATTTTTTATTTAATAACAATCAAAGTTATCGAGCATCAAAGTATTATTTTGCATTTATTCTACGTAGATGGCTGGCAGCAACTCAGTTTCAACCAACTGATGCAAGGCGAGCCTTCCCGTGCTTTGATGAACCTGCGCTTAAAGCACATTTTACTCTACACATTGCTCGACCAACAAACATGAGTTCTATCTCCAATATGCCAAAACTGAAGAAAATATCAGAACCTGTGTAAGTATTCAAAATTTAGATAGTTTCATAGAGTAAATGAGTTTTTGATAAGTTTAGTGTCATTACTACCAAGGCTTTACCTGAGTTTTAAGGATCTCTGTACTTAGACAAATTATAGAAATAGACGTTTAAGATTGTTCATACCGATTCCTTAAGCGAATGTTTAAACATTTCAAAGATATAGTTTCATTTCATCTCATTTGTTCGTATTTATTCTAAGGAAAGTGCCCAAGACACCTTTTTCATTATTATCTTGGATTTTCTTTTTATACCTGTTAAATATTAATTAATATCTTAATTTCTATAATTTCTCTAACTACAGAGATCCCTAAAACTCAGGTAAAGCCTTCAAGATCTTCATTATCTCAAAATTCCGCACATCTGCATACATAGCATATTTCGAAATTTTATTAAAAAATTGACTTGGGTACCTCGCCAAAAACCTATGAGAACTTTAACTTCGAAGTCTTTTCTTTCCTCTTTGTAAAAATGTATTATATAAACATAAAACCTTTTTTTTATAAATTTTCATGCAAGGGCCATTAATTACATAACATTACATTATAGCTCTGGTCTTCCGGGATACGTGTGGGACCACTATGAAAAATCCTTACCAATGTCCACGTATCTTGTAGCTTTTGCTGTAACAGATTTTTCGAATAAAACAAGTGGGAATTTCACAGTTTGGGCGCGATTCGATTCAATTAAATCAGCCGAATATGCACTGCAAGTTGGGCCAAAAATTCTCAAATTTCTGGAAGAGTTCTTCAACATTCCTTTTCCTCTACCAAAAATCGACATGATAGCGCTTCCAGACTTTCACGCAGGAGCAATGGAGAATTGGGGTCTTATAACTTACAGGTAAGAAAACAGTGCATAACACCTAAATAGTAGTTGTTATTTAGTGAACTAATTTTAATTAGAGAAACCACAATGCTTTTTGAAGAGGGGATATCAGCATCTGGTAATCGGCAAGGAGTTGCAAGCGTTGTGGCACACGAGCTGGCACACCAGTGGTTTGGAAATTTGGTAACTCCAAGTTGGTGGTCAGATATTTGGTTGAATGAAGGATTTGCCAGCTATATGGAATACTTTTGCGTTAATGGCGTTGAACCGGATTGGAAGTCAATGGATCAATTTGTTGTAAATGAGCTACAAAGCGTTTTTGTACTGGACGCACTTTCATCTTCCCATAAAATATCTGTGGAAGTCGGAAATCCTGATGAAATTAATGAAATTTTTGATCGAATTTCATATAGCAAAGGATCCGCTATAATCCGAATGATGAGCCATTTTTTAACTTCAAAAATATTTAGAATGGGACTAACGAATTATTTGAATAAAACGTAATTTTAATTTTTAGTTAATGATCATATTAGATAAGTAATTATTTCTCTAATAGAGCATATAAGTCAGCTGAACAAGATGATTTATGGGGATTTCTAACAGAGGTTGCATTGTCCCATTCTGTTTTGGATAGTTCTACGTCTGTAAAAGAGATAATGGACACTTGGACATTGCAAACAGGATTCCCGCTCGTAACAGTAACTTATGATGAGAAATCAAAACGACTGCTGGTCAGTCAAGAGCGATTTATGTACAAACGTATCAACTCCAACGCATCACAACCATTGTGGTGGATACCTTTGACATACACCACTTCAAAAGAATTGAACTTTGAAAACACGAAACCTTCGCACTGGCTGCGACGAACAAGAACAATGGAAATTGAAAATGTAAACGTTACTTCGGTAGATTGGCATATTTTTAACATACAACAGACCGGGTACTACCGCGTTAACTACCATGAAGATAACTGGAAACTGATAATAGCTTACTTATGTGACCGGGATCGTTTTAAAAATATCGCTTCTTCGAATCGAGCACAACTTATCGATGACGCTCTAAATTTGGCTAGGGCAGGATATCTTAGCTACGACATTGCTTTGGATGTCACCAAATATTTGGCTCTTGAAGATGATTATGTCCCTTGGAAGGCAGCCGTAATTAACTTCTATTTTTTGGACTTAATGCTAATTAAAGGAGGCGACTACAAACTTTATAAGGTGAGCAATTTCAAAAAAATTGAAAATGAGATTACATTTATATAATGACATACAAATTAAAGAACTAGAAAGTTAAGCCGTAAAATCCTTATTCTTTTATTAGGATTACGTTTTGGGACTATTAGAAAACATGTACGAAAAAATCGGTTTTGAAGACCCAAAGGATGAAAAGGATATGCTAACAATTTTCAAACGCATTAACATCTTGTCGACTGCATGCCGCCTTGGGCACGCTAATTGTATCTACAAATGTCGTACACAATTTCAGAACTGGATGTTCTCTCCAAACCCAAACGTTACCAATCAGTAATAAGAATGAACACATAATTTGAGTTCGTAAAAATTAAAATATTTATCTTAAAAATTCAGAATCTCACCAAACCTGAAAGATCTTGTGTACTGCATCGCAATTCGGTATGGAACTGAGGCCGAATGGGATTTTGCATTTGAAAGATTCCTCAATTCAAAAGTACCTAGCGAAAAGGAACTTTTGCAGTCAGCTCTAGGGTGCAGCAGAGAACCGTGGATACTAACTCGTTACCTGCGTCGGGCTTTCGACGATAAATATATTAGGAAACAAGACGTATTTAGAGTATTTGCGGCAGTATCAAACAACTTTGTTGGTCAACCAATTGTCTTTAACTATATACGGACACACTGGAACGAAATGAAAGTTTAGTAAGTGTATAATAAATGTATATAACTATAGAAACTAAAAACAGAATCTTTATTACAGCCTCGGGTCATCAATGAATAATTTGAATTCAATACTTAAATATGCTACACGACGCATGAGTAGTCGTTTCGAGTTAGACGAGTTGAGAAGGTTCATAAACGCGAATCAAATTGGGAGCGCTCGAACGATACAGCAAGCGATTGAACAAATTCAAGTAAATATAGAGTGGATGGAGAAAAACTACGAATCCATTGTAAACTGGCTAAAAAAACGATCGACTGAGAGTTAATCAAACATCAAGCCAAATAAATGAATTTTCCCCCGAATTAAGTCAAGTAATTAAGCCAAATATTTTGTATTCGTTTTAGATCTACATTTTCTCTTTATACCGCAAAGCATTCTGTCCAGAATTGTAACTTGCATCAGTCATTGTTTGTTGTTTGAAATAATTCCACAGGCAATGCCAAATATATTCGCATAAAGCCAAACTTTATAGATAAATAAGCTATCTCCTAGTTATGTACATAAAGTGTAAGTCTACCATTTTAGTATAGTCCTCACCATTTTTATTAATAGTTTGGTAAGTCTTGTACTTATAAGATTTGTGTACTTATGATGTATTTGTTTTTAAAAATAATTCACATGAAAAACCGATTTCCATTCTAATTTAGTCGCGTTTGTAAAGATTTTATTTCTTTTATGAGATGTGCCAATGTGTATTATCCCTAATTTGCCAAATTATGTCAATAAATCAAAAAAATATTTAGATTACTTGTTATTACATAACTTCTAAGATTATTTTGTAAGTGCTGCTCTCCAATTTCATAAATTTCAAAGGCAGTAAAGAGTTTTAAAAACTTTGTTTAATAAATAACATTCAAATTTTGTGTCTTGTGAATTGAACTTATTACGTAGTTATTTGTAGTAGTGAATCCTACTTAGCTTTTCCTTGGTTAGCAACAGCTTCCATAGCCTTCTTCACGGTCTCTTCATCACCCAAGAATTTCATGGAAACGACTGGTTTTAAATTTTCATCTAGCTCGTAGATGAATGGAATTCCTGTTGGCAAATTCAACTGCATAATAGCGTCATCAGACATGTCTGAAATTGAAATATCTTAGAATCTTTCCACAAAAAAGAAGCATTTCTCGTACTGTCCAAATGTTTGACTATGCCGCGTAGACTGTTTCCGTGAGCAGCGATGATTATTTTCTTTCCTTCCTTCATTTGAGGAATTATGGTGCTGTTCCAGTAGGGTAACGTGCGCTCAATGGTCAGCTTGAGTGACTCGAACATTGGGAACTCTTCCGGTTTTGGGTCACCTGCATAGCGAGGATCTTTCACAATCTTTTCGTAGTAAGGATGGTCTTTTTCCATCGGTGGCGGTGGGGTATCAAAGCTTCGTCTCCAGATTTGAACCTGAAAAATAGTTTCACAAGTTTTGAATAATAGATATCAACAATGCAGTATAAAGATAAGGTGATTTTATTTCCCTGTTCAGGGTTTCTTCATATTTGTAAAAATAAATATAAGACTGGTTCAGCCTAGACAAAAACTAGCACGAATAACTTCGAAACGCGGCGTCGGATTCGAGTGCCCTTTTTTTTCTGAGAAAGGTCATAAGACATAGGGAAGTTTTTTCTCATACTTTAGGGATTCAAAATCGACTATACGACCAAGGAGCTATGCTTCGGTAGGAGATTCAAGATCTTCATTTCTGAACGCGTGGACTGCATTGGCGGGGATCCCAATCTAGATCCAGAAGGCCTTAATTGATGACTCGAAATCGGAGTAGATTAGAAGTAGGACTTCCGATAAGGAGTTCTTAAGCTCGGCTGAGGTGGGTGACCTTCTGGCTTTCTTTGGGGTAGTGGATTTACTACTAATGGGGTTTTGGCACAAAAGACCGTCTGGTGCGGTCCTAAGTTCTAAGACTTTTCTTACCTGCTGCTCGCCGTACTTTTCAGCAGTCTCGGCTTTGTTAAGACCTGTTAAGCCACCATAGTGGCGCTCATTCAGCCTCCAAGTCTTTTCAATTGGAATATTCGTCTGGCCCGTCTCCTCCAAAATTGCCTGGAGCGTAACTTGAGCGCGGGTCAGCACCGAAGTGTGCGCGACATCAAATTTTAGACCGGCATCCTTAATAGCCTTACCTGCGGACTTTGCCTCGTCTTTACCTGTAAACGAAAATGCAAAAATTAGGAAAATAAGTTACCAGCAGAAGGATTATCTCACCTTTATCACTCAGATTTGCATCATACCACCCACAAAAGAGATTCTTCTGATTCCACTCAGACTCTCCATGTCGAACCATAACAATCGTGTACTTTGCCATTTTCAAAGATTGTAAAAATCCTAAGGAACCAACTCGAATTAAACAGGAAATTCTAGGCAGTAGTCTTACACTATGTTCAGTCCAACCGGTCAACCGCCACCCAAATTTACACTCGAAGACGGCCCGAATTTGACCTCTGGATGTCATTTCCAAGGTTGGGCTCTCAGACGACACATCCCCCCTCTGGTGGTGTGTAGTTGAGAACTTAAAATTGCTTTTCGAATACAGTCAGCAAATTGTCAGAAATGTCATGTGCAAGTTTTGTTTACAAATTGTGTAGACTGACTACTGAAAGTGTCTGAAGGAGTGTTTTAAAAATGGAAAATGGATTTATTATCGAATCGAATTGGAATTCATCAAATAACAAGGATATAAAAAGTGCTATTACTATTAAATATAATAAAAATGATACCAAAGAATGGTAAGATGCGAGAACCAAGAAAATAAATCATGCAGAATTAGTTGATTTTACGAGAATTAAAATATAAAAACAAATTCCAAAACCGCTTTTATAACATTCGTTAAAACTGCAGGAATTATTTTGACTACACATTTATGAAATATAGAAAAGAAAATCTAATTTTTCCAAATTATTCTCTTTATCGCAGCACCGATGTGGATGAAATTGTTAGTGCAGAAACTGCTGTATTTCTAGAAGGTGAAACATCTTCAATTTGCGAAGTATCTCTAAAAGTAGATCTTAGTTACAGCATTCAAAACTTTACAATAGTCTGTGGCTGTCCAAAATTAGAGCTATTTAAAGGGGAACAGCAAGAGTACGTTAATACATATTTTGGTGATATTCTCGACGACTGTGAAGGAATCAGAGTGTATCAATTCGACGTCACAATCAATCAACCAACCGTTTGTGAACTTTTAATTAAGGTAAACTGATACAAATGATTGAATATGGGAAAATTAATTTCTAATTTTACAGTTGTTGCCCGGAATTAGGCAAATTTGGATTTATGGTATGTTGGTAGTGCTACAACAGTCTTTCCGTCCTGCGTTACAAGCAATGTCAAAAATAAATTTCCAAAACGTTCAAGAAATGTTGACTAACTCAAATCTTAAACTGTCTTCTGGCGCGGAAAAATTCCTACAAAATTACATGGCTAATAGAGCTAGTGTTATCCCACCAATCACTGAAACCCTCAACTCGATTGCTAAAACCTGCATGTCGGACTCCGTTCCATCCTCGAATTTGGCAAATTTGACTATAACAGATAACGGCAATTGTAAAAAGTCGTTTTCTACAAATGGAAATTTAGTGGGTAAAGTGAGTGCATCCAATGAAAGGAATGAATTTGGAGAGAACATAAAAGCATACTTGGACGAACAACTGAAAGAATTGGAAACAAAAATTAATCAAAGGCTTATGCAAATGGAACAAAGACAGGTGAACGCAATGCAGCAAATTTTTAAATCCATGGAAGACACCGTATCAGCAAGACTAACACAAATTGAAAACAGTCAAAATACAAAATTAAACAGAATTTTGGAAATCTTAGAAAATAAACCAAATTCGTGATAAATTTCAGTTTTTAGTGAAATTCTAAATTTGTTATAAATTGGGCTAGCAGCTTTTCGACAAAGATTTGAGCTCAAAAAGCCATAAAGAATTGTAAATAGAATAAATAAATACCTATACAAATCAATTAAAAAACAATGAAAAAGCTTTGATTACGAGGTACATATAATTTTATTTAAAATGAAAGCAAAACTATTTCTAATCTTCAATATACTCAAAAGGTTCGGGAGCCTCTGGTTCCTTAACATCCTCGTTCTTGGGACCATAAGCTGCTACGGGTTCAACCAACTCCTGGTCTGCCTTCCCCACGTGCTGCATTACAATAATTCCTCCGATTGTTACATCCTTGAGGGGCAGAAAACCTTGTCCGTCTGGAACACTGATTACCTTAAGCTGTTGCCTCATAATACGAGCTGGATTTTGCAAGATTTCGAAATTGGGCTCTGGTTCCTTTTTCTGTTCTTTTACCGTGACCTCTTTAGTCTCATCATCTTTCTTTTTCTCTTTCTCATCCTTCTTCTTTTCTTCCTTCGCGGGTTTGTCTTCCTTAGGCTTATCCTCTTCCTTCTTTGAAACTGAGGCCACACCTTTTTCGTCTTTAGAATCTTTTAGAACTTCTTTGACCTCTTCATCGACTTCCATCTTATCGTCATCCTTCTTATCTGCAGTTTCACGCCTTTTCTGTCTAGCTGCTATGGAGAGAACAGCAGTTGCAACCTTTTCGCGCTCCTCCGACTTCTTTTCTTCTAGTGGAGCTGGGTAGGCATAGAGCGAAGGTTTTGCAGCTGACTTTAATTCCATCTTGGGCATCTTAAGATCAGAATTCAAACCGATAATGCAAGTTGGTGTGAACGCGAGGGAAAGACAGTGAGCCAGTGGGAACCAGTACCAGTACTGAGTGAACACGAGCATACCAACCACTGCTTGAAGATTAGTATGTCCAGTGCGAGATTGTAGACTCAAGGTAACATTTCTGCCACCAGCATCGATTATTCCTTGAGCCAAAATAGCACCGTACTTAGCCATAACGTCTTCATGCTTATTGGTGATCACCTCAGAGTATAAATTTCTAAAGAAAGTGTTTTTCGCGCAAGTTTGATCAGTATGCTGAATAAGAATCATTGCGGATGCAATAAGAGCTCCTTGGCGTACAAAGTTAACCGGATCAAATTTGACCATTGGCTCCAGTAAGGCAATAGCTTCGCGGAGTCCGGTGCCGGCACATGCAATTCCCAAGGCCATGGCAGCGCCGTACCTCACATGTGGATTATAAGATTCAGCCAGGAGCGAAACTACCGAGGGGCACTGCTCTGGGGTGCGGAAAAGAATGAATCCAATTGCTGTTACTGCTGCTCGACGAACATCATCATTAACATCAGATACGGCAACGTGGAGAAGTTTTCGGATAGCCTTATTGCTTCCTGTTCCTCCGTATGCCATAGCCAAGGTGTACATTCCTGAGCGTCGCAGAACGGGGTCCTTGTCTGTAGAAAGGCTTGTTACTAAAGGATCAGCCTCTTCCAGACGAGCGTACATTGTCAACGAAATTCCTATGGCCAACCCCCTTAAAATCTTTTCGTGCTGAGTCTCTTGAGCGTACGAAACCATATCTTCTATAGCCTGGGCGTTTTTCGAGCCAAGCATCACCATACCCATTGCAATGCCCGCAGCTTCGCCTGTAACAGCATCGTCTTGATACAGGTTGAATTTCAGCTGCTCGTACAGATCCTGCCGGTGAGTGCCCATTGCTGCGAGACCCAGTCCCAAGCAGCCACCGTGACGGACATTCTCGTTCTGGGCATCTTTTAGTTGTTGCAACAAGTAGTCAATTATGTTGGCGCCATGGTTGGCATGGATCAGTCCCAGGGCATAGAGACCACCCCCTTCAGAGTACCCTGAGCTGGGACCGGCCTCTTTCGGTAGGTAGCTTTGCATTAAAGCTAACGAATCGCCCTCGTGCCCGCGGTGAATTACCCCCAAGGAAGCTGTGGCGGTCAGCTTAGCCCAGTTAGTCGCTCTGGCCAACCAGTCCAAATTATCGCGCAGAAACTGATCACTCGTAGTTCCACTGTGCATGAAGGCATTAGCAATTACAGTGGCTGTGTGACAAATGGAAACTCGCACTGCCTCTTTCGTAGCACGCAAAACTTGCAAGTCAGCGTGATTGCTTCTAATCAAAAATTGTAACTGAAGATCAATTGTTATTTCTCCCGAAAGGATAGAAATTAATTTTTCGATATTCCTCTGATGGACCTTCTCGGAATCATTCAATGATTCCAATACACGTTCAATTTTTGCGTCACTTTCACCTTCAGGCTCCTCAGTCTTGGGCGGCTCCTCAGATTTTTCCTTTTCCTCGTCAGTCTTTGCAGCAGTAGTTCCCTGCGGCTTAAAGGTGCTTGGTAACGCAGAAGGGATTGGTGCAGTTGCCTTAAGAGCTTGAAGTACTTGACCAAGGAATTGCTGAGTCGCTGATTCGTACAAATCGAAAGCAATCTGATAAGCCATGAGTTGGTTTTGTTCGACTGAGGAACGAGTCAATTTATCAAGAACTTCTGCAACGGCAAGCGGGTCTTCTAGAAAAATTAAACATTGACACATGTTCACATAATCGGGGATGCCAAGATTTCTATAAAGCCCAACCAGGCAGCGGAGTACTTCGTTCCTGAACCCCCGATTTTGTATCAAAGACATGGTCACATTATAGGCGTACGCTAGCATTCCACTAACGTCGTCCGACTTCATGATGGAAGCCTCAAAAATGTCCATTCGACGGGTTTCCAGGGCAATACCCAGGGCCTGTCTATACTGTCCATCGTCCAGGCACCGCTGAATCATCCTGTTGACGATCCCCTCCAGCCTGGCGTCGACAGCCTTCGCATCTTTCGGATTTTCGATGAATGCCACTCGCTGCGCAATGTAGAAGTCGATGCATTTTGCAATTATCGTTTCGGTGTACTCGTTCCGTGCGTTAACATCGAAAAGATCCCCAGCCCCCAGGGCGTAGGTTAGGGCGTCTTCGAATGAGCCCAGATGATAAAATACTTTCGACGCAACTATCCCAGCTAATTTATTCTCGCTGAAGCTCCGATCCTCATGGAGCATCTCAATCTTCTCGATTGATTCGGATATTTCTGGCCAGAACTCATCGACGATATTGTCCAGCTTTTTAAGGGCAAATACTTTTAATTCTGGCATTGGTTCGTCCAAGAGCGAGATAATGCCCGCCGCAGAAGTGATTGTAGTCATTTTTATCTATAGAAAGGCGATTGTTTATTGCTTTAAAAGAGGAAATGACAAGCTTAAACCTTATTTTCTTGACACAATAGACAACTACTTCAATTTTAACTCGATAAAGCACAAAATCCGCTGATTTCAAGCAACGAACCTCAAATAAACTTCTAAAAACTGCGGTATCACCACGAATCTTCTTCTTGTTTATTCCTAGTGGTTTAAGACGTCACAACACATTTAATTTTTAAATGATTAGAAAATTTTCTAAAAATATTTTATTAGACATATAATAAACTCATTTATTAAACATATAGTAAACTCAAGAAGTATTATAAAAGCATTGAAATCGTTTTTGATAATTTCACGTAGTCTCACAATAAATCATGAAATTTATTTATATGGATAATTTTGTTTTTTTGCCTGTCTAGCGTTGAAGGTAAATTTATCCATCGGGCAACTCAAAACAACCTTTGAGTTTTTCAGTTTTTCGCTTTTCACTAAAAAGGCGCGTAAGAAATGTCTCGCTTGTGTTTAACGTCAGCTTCATAAAAACAACTCAGTGAGTGAATTTTAAAGGGGATTATTAACACATTTCTAACAAAAATAAACTTCTTTGTTTACGAGCAAATTACTTATTTGTGTACCTAAGAGGCTAATGTTGTTATACTTAAGAAATTTCACTGATACAAAAATTTATTTGAGTCAATTATTCCTCAAATGCTGCTACCACGCCGCAATTATGCTATACTATAGTCAAATAGCCTTTCAGCTCTTAAACCGAACGTGTCTCGATTTTAACATAATGTACATAGTATTATACATATTTGTTAAATCTAGAAATTTAACAATGAACCTCAGTTTAGGTTAGGATGGGGCATGTTTATGTAGGATAATCTCAGGTAAACTTCCTTTTCCACTTTGGTCATGTAAATACAATATCGACATCAATCCCCAGGAATTAAGATTCCTTTTCAATGTCAATTTACAATTTTGGGTTTGTAAGAAAAAGAATTTAATTAAAACAGACTATTAAATAAATAAATATCAATTTTGTTGCTTTATAACTACAATGGTCCTGTAATATTTAAACAAATTGTTATTTAAATTGTCCTTATTAATATTTCCTTATTTAATTCGGCATAGCCCTGATAATGGTCACAGTATCTAGAGATGCAATATTTGTTTAAACATTGATTTAATAATATTCAGTAAATAGAATTCATAGTTTTTGAAATTAATTTTGTTTTCGCAGATCCCCACCTTATAGTCACATAAAATAAGTCTGATAGTTTAAATTTTGCGTTATTTTATATGATATTTGGACGTCCTGGAGCCATGTCTACAGAAAAATTCATTTCACCAATTAAGACAAACTCTGATTTGTGTTCATTATCTTGGTCTGAACAAATGAAACTGGAGTCAAAATCTGATGATGAAAAAGACAAGGTAAAACTTAACAAGTAAAAATGTTCTAAATATAATCAATTTTTTACACTAAAGGAGGAGCTAAATACCTCGCAAAGTGCAAGCTTTAAAATAGAAAAGGACACAGAAAACGAAGATTTTCCTACAAAATTGGGAAATGGAGTTCAAATAAAAGAGGAAAATGTCTCACCTAAACGAGAAATATCACTTGATTTTATAGGTTATTTGAAATAATTCTCCCTTTATAATAGTAATTAATAACTTCCGGAGTTATAGATGCCCAGAATGGAGAAAAGTTTGATAGGCTGGTAAAGGAAGAAAAAATTCAAACGCCTTTTAAAAGGCGACATTCGTCAACTCACTCAAATAATGGCAGTCGATCGACCAGTCCAAATATCTTCGATAAATACGGAAGTCGAAAGAAGACAAAATATGAAGATCAATCGCGTGGGAGCAGTCCAACCTCTAGTTCCTCCAGTAGCAGTCGGCGAAGAAAGGATTTCGAAGAGGATCCCTATGTCCTGTCGCGTCGGCAAAAACAAATTGATTACGGAAAAAACACCGAAGCGTACGACCGATACATCCGAATGGTTCCAAAGTACGTTATCAAATTTTCACTTTTCGCACGATAATATTCACCTTTATAATTTGTTTTACAGAGAGGAAAGAACATCGGAACATCCTCAAACACCTGACAAATATCGAAAATATAGCCGACGGGGTTTCGATGGACTGGTAAAAATTTGGAGGAAAAAACTACATTTCTGGGATCCTCCAGAGAGTAAGCTGAAAGACAGTGACTCAGATTGATTTTTCTTGATCATACCAAAACTAATCGAGGAAGATTATGCAATTTTTGGTGGAATTGTATTAGTGTGTAAAAAGCTCCCATATTTATGGTATAAGCGAGTTTGTTGATAAGTAAAATATAAACATAAAAATAAAAATGTTTTTTTTGGTTTTGTCATATCAAATTCATAGTAATAAAGGGTATAATTTGATAAAAAAAATCAGGTTTTGATATGGCATAATTGTACAATTGTAATCGTAAGTTTTCTAAACTCATCTGTAAAATATAATTTGTTGTAATAGTTTTTGATTTCTTCCAAATTCTCATGTATGAAAAGATTCATTTATTTGAAAAATTGATATTTTGATATAGAATACGTCTTTTCAGTTTTAGGGTTATTTCGTTTTAAGAGAACAAGGAAAACTCACAACTTTCATTAAAACATTTTCTATTTATTATATACTCTTTGATTTATTATATATACTTTGAAATAATTATATTTTTTTTTAGATAAAATTGATTTTCAATAATTTAACAAAACATTAACCATAAAGTAACCATAAAGTAGCATTCAAAGCTAAGTAAGAACATACCATAGTAGAATACACAAGAAAACTCTTATTTAATTTAATTGTAGATCAGTCACTGTGGGGCTGAGACTGATTGAGCAAAGCAACATTGCTGGCTTTGAGCCGAGCCATTGTTGCATTCGTAAAAGTCGATGGACACGGAGACATGCATGGGGTTGAGCAGTGGCTGTTGCTAATATCGCACTGATCCAATAATCTTAGAAGCTCTTCAGGTGTCGGTCCCCCAGAGAGGTCCTGAGCATTTTCACCCTTTGAAGCTAATTCCAGTGCCGTTGTTAAATCCCACATTTGAATAGCTCCGTTGCAATGACCAGATAAAATGAATCGTGATCCCATGCGCGAGGATCCTTCGCATTCGTGGACGCAAAAAGATGTTATTGTTGTACCATCGACTGATTTTATTATGCAGACACGGTCACCATTTGAGGCGAGTCGAACGTAGAGCTGATCAGTTTCTGGAACAACTTTTTGAACAAATATTTGCTCATCGTCTTGTTCGCCGAAGGGCCCAAAGTCATTTCCAGCAGAATAGCTATAATTGGTGTCTGTGGCCTCCAAAGAAACTATTTTAAAAGATGCTTCCGGTGTAGAACCGGGCTGTGTTGAGATCATACCGCGGAATCTAGTCACCCTCCAGGTTCGTACATGATTATACTCACTGCAGACCGATATTAAATATTTCTCTGATAAGGTAACCTGTAAATTAAAAACAAAGTATTATAACTATAATAACTGCAGCAACTATAGTCATCTTATTTATAATAGACAATTTAGTCATATATTCAGGAAGCGAAATTAACTAAAAGGAATCTGTGCAAGTGCTGGTATACTTTTGTAGTTACCTTTGTTACTGAGCTTTGGTGGACAGTAAAAGTTTGGAGCAGTTGTGGTCCATGTCCCACTGTTTCTGGGTGCTGAACAATAACGCGTACCGATCCTGATTTAGTTCCGTATGCAATTTCAATCCAATTTCCACATAAGCCTGCAGTACATAAAAAATCACATACATAAATATTTTTAAAATATAGTTTTATTATTAATATAACAATAAAAATAAACATTCACAACTATGTTTACAACAATTCATAAAGTCGTGTCCCACAAAATCAATTAATGCGTTCGAAACAAAAACTTTAAAAATCTTGAAAATTCACACGAGACAAATAAAAAAGTGAAATATATTGCAAACATGCCAGCACCAAACTACTTAAAAAAATCAGTGTTTATTGTTTGTAGTTTTGATATGATTGTATTTCGTGATCTTTGCTAGTGATTTCGTAAAATTTTAAATGAAATATTGGGGGCTCAGCCCTTATGTTTACATAGTACATGAATGCTGCATTTCATATTCTTCCAAATATTTTAAGTACTTAAAAAAATGGTAAAATAAATTGCTATGGTTAAAAAAGAATACGGGGTTTATTATGGATGTGGGCTTGAGTCCCCATCACTACTTTTATAGCTGTAATACGACTGAGTTTGTTCTAACGCATTATTTAGATATAACAGTGGAGACATTACAACCATAAAAAGCACCCCTAAAGCCATGAATATTGAATACATAATAGCGTTAAAGTGAATATGTCTTTTCTCTGCTTTGGAAAAGGTTATTATATATATATAGACTTCTATAGTTGTCTTTAGTGTTTACGTTATTAAATAAATTGGGAAAACTTTTCCATTGAGTGAAAATAAATAATGCAATCTGTTTAAATAAAAGCAAGACACAGTATAGATTTGAAAAATAGGAAAAGATTTACAAAGAATAAATTCTTGTGTATAATTTCGTAAGAAAAATTGTTTCAAAATTTTCAATTTTTTATTTCTTATCTTTTAAAAGAATTTTTCATCCTTTCTTTACCTTCTCTTCCACGATCCGGTGCTGGCATGAAGATTTTCAGGTTGACGAAAATAAAAAAAAGTTCTTATTTAATACAAACCTACAAACTTTAAAAGCATAAATGGAGGATAAGATGGAGGGAAGGAATTATTCAAATAATGAACTAAGCAGAAGAAGGAAAGTACTTCGAAAAATAGGCAAAAGGCTTCACCTACTAAATAAAATGAAATGCCTTAAGTTCGAATAACACATCGCTGCTTCCGAATATCGGGTAAAATTACGTTCATGACCAAATCTTAAAAATATAATTACTCGTGTTTTTCCGGTGCGTTCACCGGCGTTTGATTTTGTTGCTTTTCCCCTAAATTAGAAAAAACATCTTTGTACCTCTGGAGCAATGAAACTAATTTTCTTAGTGAAAAAAGTAATGCTTCTTGAGAGTTTAAAGTCAAAAGTAAGATATTTGGTATTTAGCAATCATTCCTCTACAATTTTTTTGTTTATTCTCTTCCAAATACGAAAAGTTTATAATCATCATCTAAGCAGCTTTGCCAGTACAAATAGTTCACTATCTAAATTTTGCCGGAACAATTATATTCAATCTATTCCACTATTATTCAATTAAAGAAAAACATCAGTATAAGATTATTTACAATTTCAGTTAAAAAACAACGGCCTCGCTTGACAGAAAAATGTTTTTATGGTTTATTGAACCCTTAAAATAAAATGTTAAATAATATGGTTGCAATGCTGTTACATAGGGAGGGAAATTGATGTAAAACTTTTGAATATCTACAGCTACGAAAAGTCTCTGAAGAAACCAAACTAACAATGAGAAATTTTATTTCGTTTAAAAAATGTTTGTTAAACTTACTTGATGTTTTCGGCGTTAAATAGACAGAAATAGCGGTGATATGATCATTGGCTGGATCTTTGTATAGTTCAGTGACTAATAAATCGTTATCCTTCATCCGAAGCGGAAACTTCTGCATATCTAAAGGTAAATAGTTAAAATATTACAAATATTTTTTTTAGAATGAGTTATTAGAACCTATATAATAAATAGAACCATTATTGCACCCGAGAAGCAAAAAGGATCCCGCGCTATCAAAAGATAAAATCGGTACCAAATCCTGAATTTGCCAATGCTGAGTCATCGCGTGCCAGACTCCAATTTTACCGGACGAAGATAAAGCTACCAGTTGGCTTCCAATGAAGAATAAATACTCAACGCGGACGTTCAAGTTGAATGTTCCTATATCAGTCTTATTTCCGTTCTCCTGGATACCCCAGAGACGAATTTGACTCCCGTAGGATATCGCTACCATTTTACTTGGAGATTGCTCGGCGCTGGACAAATTCACTTTTGCATTAATCGCGATCCTCTCGATCGTGGACTCGATGTAGGGGGAAGTGAACACCAGTTGCCAACCGGTGGAATCCTTCAGCCTGTAACACGTTACGAAGTGGGCGTAGGCAACACTTATGCAGTTGTGGTGAGCCTTGATGATCTGGACCCTCAGTGGATCGACCCAATTCGAGGAGAGATGTGGACTGAACACCAAGCTGACGTCGTTTTTGATGAATTTATTCAAATCAGCGGACGAATTGCGGGAATGTCGCAGATCCAGTGAGGCAGTTCTCGAATGACCGGATGAAGATGCCCACGGACGAATGTCTTGACCATTTCTAGTAGTTAAGCGTAAATCCCACGATGAGTTACGGGAGTGGCTGGAATGTCGTGAATTCCCATTTCCATTAGACATTCCATTTGATAATTCTGGAACCCGAACCATAGATCCTGGACGAGCGCATAGCCCCGATGATGTCGAAGCTATGCTGTGCGCTGAAAATTGCGTGTTATCAGATATTGTTGATGTATTATTTGGCGGTGCGCATGGAACTGCTGCCGGTGGAACCAAGTCTTGGATGGGAATTGTTGGCGGTGGCAAATAGCCATAAAATAAAACATTGCCACATGATGAATGACCCAAATCTTCGCACAAAATCAGCCTTTTGATTAATGGAGCTATGCTGTAATATTCAGCTTCGTGTCTTAGTGCTCTAACATCACATTTCCTAATATCTATATCTTTAGTCCGAAGGTAATTGAGAATGACGGAGAACAGAAATGGATCTCTATCGATGAAAATAGCCCCGCTCTCATCCCGTAGGCTTGAAATGCGACCGTTCAGCAGTGCAGTGAAGAATGTGTCTGGGATCCATGTTAACGTTTGTCTTGATGTCGAAAACCTGTGGCAATGAGACTTTGATTAGAAGTCCAAAAAAATAATAAGTAGGGTGTCGTTTATAAATCTAAAAACCGAAACAAGTTTAAGATTAACTTAAGGTTGGTCAACCAATTGACAAGTTTATAGAACCCTTGAAACATAAGACCCCAGTGGAGAGGGGATAACTAAAATATGTATTTTGTTTCCTGATAACTTTTGTAAACTATTTAAATCAATGCTACAAATACATTCAAGCTAAACCAACTCTGAAAATACGGGCAAGAACAAAAGAACAGAAGTGCGACCTAAAATAAAGAATGAATGTGAAAGTGGAGCAGAGAAACCATTGCCTAGTCGTACAGCTCTTAGCTACTTGGCACTTTTTAACCGATTTAATATTTATAATTTTACCCTTTACACCTCTAAAGCACAAAAAAAAAACAATAAACATCAAAGTTCACTACCCCTCTGGACAGTGCGGTGCGCCCAAAACATAAATATAAACATTAGACAAATGGATAAGCAAAAATAATCGATAATCCACTAACCTTTGGCCTCCAACGTTTAAATTGATTATATCGCCTGCATGACTAAAGTACGACATTTTCACTTAGTTAGGTACATCAACTTGGCAAATTGGCATTTTCTCACTGCTTATTAAAATTATTTTCGCTTATTTTGCTGGAGAAGAAAAAACTTGTTGAAGCTAATCCGATGTGTATCTGTCAACGTCATTATTACAGCTGATGTTTTATTCAAAAATGTTTTGTAAGCCAATGTAATTGATATCCTCTTCACTACAAGATGGCGCTAATTGGAGGAAAATTTAAAAAAAAGATATTTTACACAACTCTCTTCTCAACTTTTTCTCTACAATCCTATGATACAATTTCATTATATAAATAAACCCCAACAGTATATAGTAAATTTGAAAATAAATTTTGTTATATTTTATATCGTTTTATTTGATTAGAATTTATTCTATATCACCCATAAATGCTTTAGATACTTTTAAATGTACCTTACTTTGCACAATTATTTACCGACCCCGCATTAAAAGTGATCTTCCTTAAAATTAGGAGGCTTTGAATATGGTTCCGACTTATGTTCACGGAAATCCTCATCATCGTGGCATTCCCGATAGCAATTCCTGCAAAAGAGATCACCATCGCACCCAAGACACCGAATAATCGCGTCTTCATTGCAAATCGTACACCACGGCAGCTCCTCGGTGTCCTTGCTGGGAGGTGGGAGGCCAGCTATAAATTCCTGTTCTTCTGCTGTCGGTGGTTCCGGCAGTTTCGCCTCCTCCAAGTACTGAAACAGAATTCTGGTCAATATTTTTTTATTTCGAAATCATAAAAACAAAAGGAAAACTCCTAAAAATGAGTCTTTGTAGAGCTCAGTCATATACTGTTCTGGCATTAATGCAATACCTTTATCAAGACTTTTGAAGCGGCCTCCTCCTCGTCATCATTATCACTAGGTGTGTAAGTCCCCTCAACCTTGTCGGACGGGATCTTAATATCCACTTTTGCAGAGTTTTCGCCTTTAAGAGCAGCCAAACGCCTTTCAATGTCCTGCAGGGGATTTAATGGTTGTGCCTGCTGATCGATATCCGTCTCATCCACAAACTGCTTTATCAGATCATCAATTTTTTCCTTATCTGTTCGTGTGTCCTTATTCACAAGCAAATCGGCTTTCGAGTATTCTTTGTGAGGCACTCCTTTTAAGGCAGCCAAACGTGAAGCCATGTCAGTGTCTGAGGGCAATTCATTGGGATCGTCCTCTTTGAGGCCTTTCAGCCTTTTCGACAGAACACTGTCCAAGTTGTTGGCAATCTCATTGTCCTCATCTGGCTTTGCTTCATCACCCAAATGTATTGGCTCAATCGGAGGTGCGAGCTCAACTTCTTGTGGCACATCTCTAGAGAAGGTGTCAAGGATCAAAAGCAGTTTTAATATCTACGCAGTTGGTCACTTACATCGCTAGCAATTCAGCCGTGCTAACCGACCCTTGTCCTGGCTTCCCATGGGACATGAGCTGCTCCCTCTCCAATTTTTCATAGCATTTCAGGCAAACATTCAATTTGGCTCCATTTCGACGAGGAACTTCAATCACTTTCTTCAGGCACTTGGTGCAGAACGAATAACCGCAATTTGGGCAGCCCGACTGAATAACCAGTTAAGATTTATTCAATTTTATATGCTAAAGAGTTTACCTCTTTACAGAAAAATCCATAGCGTTTGGTACAGGCGTTACAAGACATTTTTTTGTAAAAAGAATTTAAGAAAAACACAATTTTTAGCTTTTGGCTGAACGCCCAGGCCCAGCTGATTTGTTGACTGACATTTCAATAATTAAATCAAAACTAAGTGCAGCATACTTCAGTCATACAAAAATTTCGATTGTTTATATCGATTTAAATTTAATAAATTCAATGTCTTTAAGAATTAAAACTGTTTTTGGTACTTAAGTACGAAATATAAATCCTTTTTTATATCTAAACACCTCAATTGGTTTGACCCGCTCAGCAATCGCCTTAACTATTTGAAATAAATGACTATGATGAGACGGAAGTTCTTCAACTGGTATGCCAGAAAGAAAATTTAAATAAATTTACTCTAGTGGCTTAAAGTGCGTTTACCCTATTACTTTTAGAGGCAATAGTTTGGAATCGCTAGTAGAGTCGAACGAACGCGACTTCATAATAGAGCCGAATAAAAGTCTCACTCAGGAGTGCGATCTGCAAAATAAAATCAAATATCTTATCTGCACCTGCAATAGAAACTGCAAGACCAAAATTATCTTAAAATAAAAAAACTTCTTAATCACACCTGTTTATTGTTTCTAGAATTCAGAAAAATATTCTAATTTACTTTAATTTTTGTGATTTCAGTTCTGAAGAAACAGCTTATAATGAAAGTTTTGAAAAATAAATTAGCTCTACATTTATAAAACAATAAGAATTACAAAGAAAAATTAATTCCATAAACATTTTTTGAATGATTGAAAATATGAAACCAAAACGAATTTTAACTATTTCAGGGAATATCTTAATTAATCAACTTACCGTATATCCTCGATTCCTTGATAGTTGTTGTTTTTAAATAAAACACTAGGACTTTGAATGAATACTTTCATTATTACTCATTTTATAAACCCTACAAAGAACATAATTTAGAAATACGTAAATTTTAATCGCAATTCAGCAAGATGATTTGGAACAATTTGAAATATCTTTAAACTCCAACATCACAATGTTAATTAGAATTAAATTATACTTTTTTTTAAATATATTTCTAACAGCAAGAAATGGCAAAAATTAAAAATTTATATATTTGGTATGATTGTGAATCAGCACACCATGAACCTGTAGGCCCTTTATAAGCTCGACCATATAAAGCAAAAAATTACAGTTACACAAATTTTGGAATAAATTTAATTGTTTTATTGGTCTATAAAATATATACAGCAAAATATTGAATGTATCAACAGAAGTAAATAAGGATAGTATTTATATCGATACAGATATCCTGTTTCACTTTAAATGTATATTTATATAATCATTAAAATTTAAACTAAATGAGAGTTCTTTATTTCCACTACACATTATCCGGATGTATGTTTTTTATCTGCTTAACTAAAAAACCAGCCAGCCCAACAAGTGCTGCGATTGCAGCAAAATAAACCTTTTGATCTCGTTATAAATACTTTATATGAATATTTATCTACTTTTAAATTAGTTATCTTTGTTGGTTTCTTTTAATATGTATTCATGCTTTCTCACGTATATCAATAATTTTTACTTTATTTTACCATTTACTTTTAAGAAAAATTGCGTATTGTTTTGCTTTTAATTAAATGTCGTTTCTGAGTTGGGACATTAGCATTGACAATTGTCAGCATTTCTGGGTCGGTTATTTCTATCCGCGTTGAGTCTAATTTGATCCGGAAATTCGTTGTATAATTCAACCTGAAAGAAAATAGACGCAATGTTATTTTAATTTGTAATAATTATCGTAAACAATCAAAAATTCTGAGGACAGTAGCACCTAACTTAAAAGATAAAATCAAATCTAAATTCTGCATATTGTAGGTTTTGTGGCTGCCTGGTAATGCACATTTAGGCCAATATTAGGCCCGTTGTGATACCACGATACTTCGAGCGGAATTTCTAATAGGTAAGAATAATTCAAACTTTAACCCGGTTATCAAATCTGTTTACTTCGCTAGTACATCAAAGATGAATAGCTCACTTATCATCTCCTAAAATTTATTTCATTAGTCACTGTACGATATTTCTTTTTTTAGAATAACAATTTACGAACAACACAACTTTGCAATTTGATAAATAATCGTGAAATGAAACAAAGTAACCTCTCAGAAATAATGTTAGTATGACTCATACATGTTATATGGGGCAGCTTAAAAATTATCTGGTAACGCTGCGTCAAGGGATCCCCACGAAAAGTGAATGCGTTATCGCATGATAAACAAACGATCGGTTGCTTAGTGCTAAAAATAAATCTGTGAAGGTTTATTATTTAACTCGATAGAGTGGCAGCAAAGGAAGTTTGCATAGGCATGTTTTAAGAAGGTCTGATGTAAATCCCGAGAACTTTATTATTTTCTTTACATTTATGTTGAAAATTCAGAGAAATCCCATATTTTGCAAAGAATTCTTAATGTTCTGTCGATAGGAATCTGATTCAAAGAAATCGTCACACTGGCGAATATAATCTATTTTATTATGCGTTTTATTGCTCTTCAGTGCTTTTTCGCGATATTGAGTTAATTGTATTGGTTAAATTCCGCACCGCCTTATAGCAATTTTCTAACATTTCCAACTGTACTGAAATTATTATTCATTTCATAAATACTAATCTCGCATAACTATAGCGTTGAGAAGAATTTATTGAAATATTATTGCATTTTTACTCACCTCAGCTTCCTGGGCTAGAGCGTTTTTAGCGATTGTTTGAAATGCTAATTCAACATTCAAACCCTCTTTTGCTGACGTTTCGAAGAAAGGAATATCATTTTTCGATTGACACCACTGCTGAGCTCTTTTTGCTGAAACCTTTATAAAAAAAAAAACAATAGTTTAAAAAATGAAACTGGGAAACCATTTAAAGTTTCAAAATCTTACTGTTCGAACTTCTAAATCGACTTTATTTCCCAAAACTACAAATGGAAAATGCTCAGGATCTCTTGGGTTTGCTTGAATTAGAAATTCATCTCTCCACGAATCTAAGTTCTTAAAGGTATTCGGCGCTGTTACATCGAATACCAGAACGCAACAGTCAGCTCCGCGATAAAATGCGACGCCTAATGATTGGAATCGTTCCTGTCCAGCAGTATCCCAAATCTAGTTTTTTTTAATCATTATCTTTTAGTGCTCTTAAAACTGACGAACAGAAGAACTTACCTGCATAGTTACCACGCGATCGTCGACCACAACCTCTTTGGTGAGAAAATCAGCTCCAATAGTAGCCTTATACTGATTAGAGAATCTTTTGTTGACGTACTGATTCATGAGAGAAGTTTTTCCCACACTGCTGTCCCCGAGGATTATAACTTTAAGGAGTGATTTCTTCCTAGTTGCCATGTTTGTTTATTGGTGTTATCTAAGAAAAATGTTGTAATTAAATTCAAACCTCTTTAAAGGGTAAACGCATTTATCTGTCGTATTCTTGATATCGACAGGATTCAAATTGATCGGAACCTGCTTTAAAATTTCACATACAAAATTTTTAACTTTGCTCAAAGATTTCCTTCGTTTCCTAATGCCAATATAGCCTTTGCTTATACTTTAAATGTCCACTTAAACTAAAATCAATGCATGTAAACAAATTAAAAGACAGGTAGGCTTCGCAATTAAAATTTACTTGTAATAAATATAATACATCTTTGTATTTCAGTATATATAATCACAAAAAGCGTTTTGACTAACAAGGCCATAATCCATAATATTTATTTTCTCATTTTCTCTGCAGGTCGCAGTTCAAAATACCCGATAGATAGTCTTCCGAAAAACATAAATGTTTTTATATTTTTTTAACAAAGTCTACTTCATACATTTCTGTAGAGTATAAAGAAGATTTATTGTCTTTCGTTAACCAGTAAAACTTCTCTTACTTAAATTATTCCAACTACATTTTTTTCCTATAAAAATGCAGTTAATCAACAAAATCTTATTAGAAAAAATTAATTTTTCCTTTTTCCCCGAGGAACTAAATGATTCACTCGAGTATATGAAGTAATGTTATAATACAATTGCCTTGTTCTAATGCGTGTATTCAATGATTCATCCGCTCCTCAATAACCTGTAATTTATGGTGCGTAAATTAATAAACTATGCAAGAATGAAAAAGTCTTACAAAAACCAAACACTCAAAGATATCAAAGATCGTCTTGAAAACAGATTTACTCTGACCACTTCCGCCCGGAGGTATCAGCCCAGAAAACAAATTGAAGCGATGCCCCTTACAAGATAAATGGATGATTAATGAATACATTTGGAATAGTAATGTGGTGCAAGTTTAAACGAAATCAGAGGATCTCAGAGGCTAAATTGCCGCAATCGAAAGTCACTGTGAAGAAAGCGCACCCCTTGATCTGTTTTTAGTCTTCCACCCGTTAGCAACTTTCTAAGGTTTCTGTAAGGTTGTAAAAATAGCCTTTGACTTTGGCTTTGGAAGTTGAAACCTTCGCACTGGACAACTTATATGCGAAAATCATGTAATCTTTGAAACGCCCCGCTGCTTTCCCCGAACTATCGCACTGTGACCAGCCAGCTGTAAGCAGATTTTGTGAAGCGACCTTATAGGCGGACATCACGCAAAAACGATTTTACTCCTTAAAAATTCTTTTGTGCCGTGCCCCTTGGTCAGGAAATCAGCTGACGTAATTACAAAGAACGCAATTTCAACTGCACAAAAATCAAATTTGCAAGAACGTCATAATTTTTGTGTAACAAAGGGTTTGACAGTTTGACTGATGAACAGGAAAATCTTTGATCAATTTCACCGCTTTTCTTGACTTTAATCAAGCTATATTTTTGTTATTCGTACCTAGGCAGTTTTGATTTCACTCAACGCAATCAAGATCACACTTTTTGCACTCGAATATTTCCGTCCGTGAAAAATAAAGTAAATTACACACCTTCACTGACTGACACAAAAAAATGACAAAATTCAAGATGGTTGGACACAACAGATACAGTTCAGGGGAATGGAACGGAGGCGTTTAGTTTTGATGCGGATGCTTCACAATTGGATTTTGAAGTTGAATACATGGTTCATTCAATCCTACATAAAAATTGAAATGAATTGAATTGTTTTATATCACAGTGCAGTCGTCAAATAAAAATACGAAGCTTAAATATAAATATATGTAGTTTGAAAATAGTTTTAAATATGTTTAATAAATAATATAATTTTGAAAAGCGTGCGAACTCTGAGTACCAAAGATTCCTGTGGTTTAAGCAGTTTTATTTGTTTTATTATCTGCTACGTTGACCTCGTAACTATATTTTGTTATCTATTACCCAATAAAAATCTCAATTTTGGAAAAAAAAGTAGTTACGAGGAGGTCAACGCAAAGGCGATGGTTTCATATTACGAACACCTCAACTTTAGCGGTTTGAGCAACAGCTACCCAAGGAATTGTCAACGAGTATAACAGTTCAGCTGTCATCAGTTGTATACGTGTGGTTTGGTCTGTCACAACCTGAACTAATGTAGATTAACGTTTAAATGAGATATTTCCTTTAGTTATTGCGTTATTTCATTTTCGACGTAAGTATTCATTCGGAAAAACGAATCTCCAGTCAATAAATAGTCCTCCTGAAACTGCCGAATTGTACCGTAGCCATGAAGTGAAAGTTCCGTCTTGAAATTCTCTTGTGGAAAGTTATCGTGTTTTTCTGCACAACTCTCAAGTTTTGTTTTTGGAAATCACAATACGTGTTCTTGCTATTATAAAAATATTGTAGTCCAACAAATGATGGGACATTCCTAGCTAAGATTGCACTAAAATAAGCATTAAGAGCAACAGATTCTCACAATGCTGTTGCTCGATACGTTTTAGAAATTCTGGAATTGGGGGGGATTTTTTAACGGCAACGCAATTGTGATGCAATCTCTTCAATTTGTATTTTAATTGCGCACCTCTGACTGTTTTTTCTTACTGAACTTTTAGGCAACTCTAACTTCGGTTTCTGTTTGATAAGACGCTTTGTATCTAAAAATAGAAAATCGCTCGCAAATCGGGCAGTTTTTGTGTGTCTCTCAATGAATTTACTTCAGAGCATTTCATTTCACACGGAGAAGTTTTCTCGCATTGTAGCTTCACGTTTTTTTTCTACCTGAAAACGCCAGTGAACATTTCACCCTAATGAAAATGCTCATGAAAATACTCCAGCCAAGATTTTACAGTATTTACGAAAGAACCACACGTGTGAATTTTGTTTTCGTTAGTTATTGCTGAAAGCATTTTACCTCAAGTAGATTTCATAAGTAAAATTTAAAAAAACAAAGTGCTTCATATATTTCTGGGTTTCAGGTTCTAGTCGATAAATTCAACTTAATATAAGCTGGTTGAATTACGCAGTGGGTTGAATCGGCATCTTGAATAATTTTTTCCCAAGACTATTAAACAACAATTTGGTTTTTTTTTTCATTAAGAGGACCTCAAAGTTGATTAATTCTATATCTAGGTATGTTGTAGCCTTGTCAAGAAGTCTCAGTTGTAGAGTTAGATTAGAGTATGTATTTTAAATAATATTCCGTGGTCGGACTATAATATAAATTCTTTTATTTGCCGTCAAACTTTACAAGGAGCGAAAAAGACAAACTTTCTGCTGTCTGTTCTTTCGTATATGTTAAAAAAATAAAAATAAAATAAAAAAAAATAAATGGGTACAAAATAAATAATTTCAATGCATTCTAGGACTACGAGCAAATGCATAGAAGTAGATTTAAAATACCACATGTTCTGTAATAGCAAAACGGCACCCCATTTTACATGTCAGGAAATGCACTTACAGCAACAATTCACAAAAATGTACTCTACGGAGTTAGTCTAATTGGCCAGAAACGTGCCTTTTTCATTAAACTTTTCATTTACATATGTCGAAAACACAACAGTTTAAATTTGTATGTAAAAAACAAAAAAAATTATTCCTTTTATCACATTAAACCTTGCATTGGCATTGGTTGCATTTAGAATGCCACCGTTTTTCGAAATACCAAAAGTTTCCTGATTTTTTTTTATTTGTATTATCAAAAAAATAAAGAAGGCCTCGAAAAATCTTAAAAAATACATCTATTGACAACTGGGTTTAAAGAGGAATTAGCACTATAATTTTTTTAATTGGTGCTTTTTCCTAGGTGGTCCAAATTTCTCTCTTATAAGTGACATCTGTTTTCACACACGCAAGCATTATTTAATGAATAAATTGCATTGCCTTCAGAAATCTAGTGAAGTGCGAAATGGAGACGTCGTTTTCCACATCAGGTCAGGAAGAAATTAGTCTCTACAACAGTGCATTAGAAAATCTGACCTTTTCCTCCTCGTTCGGAGAAAATGGTAAGTACAATATATTGAATATCGGTCCAATTAACTAATTCGTTTTTTTTTACTTTTAATCAGGCAGTGCGAATACTTCAACGGACTTGGACGTGACCCTGAGCAAAGACAAGAAAAATAATCTTAAAGAATCTACAGTTAATATGCTCCAGTCCGAAAGCTCTGATAATTTAGAAGTGGATCCAAAATCTCAGCTAGCTAATAAGACAATATTCAAAACAGATAATCCACATTTGTCAATTATTGAAATAAATAGTACCTCGAAGGAGGAGGACGAGGAAGGGGCCGTATATTTGATTGAATCTGATGATGATGAGCTCAGAAAGAAATACGATGCAATAAAACACTCGAAACTAAAGTCTGAACAAAGTGAAGGATCTTTGTCTTCAGATACAGACATCACAGTTGATAAATCCATGGCATGTAGCAGTTCTTCCGAAGGGAGCGAATCCAATATTAGTTCCACTAAAATTATTAAAACATACGAAACCCTCGACGAATTCGAGAGAAACCTTCCTCCTACAGTTACAGTGCTCACAACACCGTTCGGTAGTAAGGTGTATTTGGTGGGAACGGCGCATTTTAGCGAAGAATCCCAGGACGACGTGTCCTTTGTAAGTTTGTTTCTTATTAACTATTATGCTAAATTACTTTAGAATTTCAATGTAGGTTATACGTAATGTGCGTCCGGATATAGTCATGGTAGAACTTTGTCCATCACGAATACATATTCTGAAGCATGATGAAAAAACACTTTTGGAGGAGGCGAAAAATTTCAATTTAACAAAGGTCAATTTAACATATTAATTTTATTTTATGAATTTCTAATGTATTGAATTAATGTTTCAGATAAGAAACATTATCAATACGAATGGCTTTATTAATGGCGTTTTCTTCATTCTCCTACTTCACATGAGTGCTCATCTCGCAAAAGAGCTTGGTATGGCCCCTGGAGGAGAGTTTCGTCGGGCATTTGAAGAAGTACACCGTCTGCCGGGTTGCATGCTTCAATTAGGTGATCGTCCGATCAATATAACGCTTCAGCGGGCCCTTAGAGCTCTTTCCTTTTGGCAAACAATGAAATTGGTCTGGCGACTAACCTCAACGCAAAGCATTAGCTTACAACAGGTGGAAGAGTGCAAGCAACGCGATCTTCTTGAAAAACTACTAAAAGAAATGGCTGGAGAGTATCCAGCTTTTAGTGATGTCTTCGTAAAGGAACGTGATTTGTACCTATGTCATTCCCTGCAGGTAGCTGCATTGCCACACGCATCACACAATGGAATACCGAGGCCAGTTAAAGTTGTTGGTGTCGTCGGAATCGGTCATGCGGACGGTATCGCAAGAAATTGGGGCAAGGTAGATCCAAGCAAAATTCCAGATATTTTAGAAATTCCACCCGCTAACACCAGTACTAGAATTGTCAAATATACAGTAAAGTACGGAATATTAGGACTGACATTTTTTGCGGCCTATAAATTCATCCAGCCGAAATTTCACCGACTTTTCTGATACACCCATATATTTGTCATACTGTAAATAGGAGTGCTTTCCTTTTGAAGCGATATTGTAAATATTTTTTGGTGTATTTTATCTAAATCTAATAAATAATTTCATTTACAATAACCTTTGAGTTTCATTAACCATAATAAATATAAAATCAGTTCAAAACCTCAAAATATGGTTGTGGTTTTTTTCTAAAATTCGATTTACGCACAATCTAATAGTTACTCTTGTTAAACTGAATTAAACAGACTGTATCGAATTTTTAAAATCGGCCTCCACCAGTGACGATATAACACGCAAATTATTTCTAAAATGCTAGTTTATAGTGTATACATATATATAGTTATAATATGAAAAACATAGTAAAAACCTTATTATTTTATAGTTTTAACTTTCAAAATCCTTTGCGCAGCGGAATCCCAAATTCCCTGCAGAGCTATCCTGGGTGTTTTGAGATCGCGCTGCACATCTATATCTATAGCAGTAGGACTCATGGCAAAGGTAGGATCCTCCCTTTTTCACTCTTGGAGGATTAGTTGATTTGTCGGCATCATTCCAGAGATCAGCAGTCCACTCCCAGACATTACCGACGATATTATAAAGGCCATAATCATTTTGCTGGAACTTATCCACAGGGCAGGTGTCATAGTAACCATCCTCTTCTGTGTTTTCCACTGGAAATTTTCCCTGCCATATGTTCATTCTAAGTAAAATATCGAATTATCGATAGAATGTTAAAGATTTTAACAAGTTCCAATTTACTTGTGTTTATTCCCAGGAATAAGTTTATTACCCCAAGGGAAAAGTCTTCGCTTTTTACCACCCCGACAGGCGACTTCCCACTCAGCTTCAGTCGGAAGACGTTTTTTCGCAAATTTACAATAGGCCGCTGCATCGTTCCATGAAACATGGACCACTGGATGATCCCAAAGATCTACAAGCAAAGTAATCTTGGTCAAGAATAGAACAAAAAGTAATTTCTTCTTTTAAAACATACCGTCTAAGGTAGATCCAGGTCCATGTGGGTGCTTCCAGCTAACACCGTTCAATTTATACCACCATGGAGCGTCAACTACCCTAAAATCCTTGTTAGCTTCCTTTTGATCTTCAGTAAGCAGGGCTTCGAAAATGAAACTGTCGTTGAATCTTTCAGCCTCTGTAACGTAGTTTGTGGCCTCTACGAAATCCCTAAATCGACGGTTGGAAACTTCGTATTTATCCATGTAAAACTCATTAATCCCAACGGATCTTTCGGGACTTTCCCGATCGCTAGGAAAAATTGCATTTTCAGCACCTATAACGTAAATTCCCCCAGGAATTAAGGAATTATCATCAATATTAGTTTTTATGTTAGAATATTCAGTGGCAGTGGCATCGCAGGTTTCGTCCTGTTTGACTTCGTTTGCACGTTTCAATGAGCTACAGCCGCAGTCTGGGTGGACGACTTTTATTCCAACCAGCAGTATAAATATTTGAGTTCTATAAAACAACGTAGAAATCATTTTATTTCGGTATTCTCACAACTTGTGGCTTGCTGCACATCAGCTGGCCATTATCAACAAACCTTTGACAGCAGAGCCGGTTTGTTTTGGAATGGTCTGTTCAAAAAATTTGTTTTTCCAAATTTTCGTTGTAATTTTAGGAAAAAAACATTTATTAAAATAAAATGAGCGCAAATGAACAAGTTTTATTGAGACACTTTCTTACGATCTCGTTTTTAGCTTTGATATCACGGAATAAAGTTTAAAAAAAAAAAACAGTTTTTTATATGAGAATGGCAATGCTTCACTAATTGCAACTGTCAATTTTTTCATGCTCGAATTGTTTGTTTGCTTGTTTATTCGATGTAATGGCTAAATGGTAAAAAACGGTCAACCTTAACGATTGATTAAACATTTTTAAAAATAAAGTCACTTCCTTAAGTGAATTAAATAAAAATGAATTTCGCAATTCCATAAAGTTTTCTTAAAAAACATGACATTTTCGAACACACTCATTTCCAGGCCTATCAATTTGAAGAAACAAAAATTGAGTGAACCGGCTCTGATAAGTGGAGCAATCTGGCACCGGACTCCACATTTAATTCGGAAAACGGGACGGGCGAGTTGGTTTCTCTGCGTTTTCATAGAATTTGTTGTAATTGATTTAGTGTAAAAGTCTAATTAATCTGGAAAATAGTACAGGACAAAAGTGAAAACTGTTTCGTTATTGTTATTTTACGTGTTAAAAGTCTTTGTCTGCCAAAACTATGCCGAAATCATCGAAAGAAATTTCAGCTGTACCCAGAGGTAAGATATTTTCACAAACGTAGGACATGCGTGGAAGTGCTAACGGTTTTGTTTTAAATTTATATTTGCATTATTTATTTATTAATTGTATTTTAAATAAATATATAGCATAATACATGAACTTGTTCGGTTCAATTTATTGTGAAATCGAAAGTTTGTGAAAATTCGGGCCCCCTAACTGCGATTGAACTGGAGAGCACCTAACCGTAGTGTAGGGCGTATTTAACTGTAGAGGGGCCTAACTATATACATGTACGCATTCGTATGGTATCTTTAGAGTACCTTCATTTTCCCCAAGTTGAAAACAAGTGAAAAATCCTAATTTCTGAAAAAAAAAACAATTGCCGGAGCATCAATTTATACTTTGTGATGTGAGATGTGAACATTTTCTTCACCCGAAAAGTGTTTCCGTAGAAAAAATACATTTACCCATTGTCCTCACCTGACGTTAGTCTGCCTAATGGCGTTTTCATTTCACCAGCCGAGGCATAAAAATTGCAAAAGCCTCCATTAAAGCATTTCGTATAAATTTAGAGATTATTTTGCATGAGGGAACCTTACAATTTAGCAAACACGGTCAACAGTGTGGCGTGAGATTTCAAAAGAAATTCTTCTGCTCAAATTTCAACAATAATTTAATCGGAAACTAAATTTTTATAAATAATTACGTACATATCTTCTTACCTCAAATTTATCTCTATATAACTAGCTGAGTAACTTGGTTTCACCCGGGGTATCATAAATACTAAATAATTAAATACGGGATTAGGGAGTGTTACTAAAACCTGTGTATGTAGTATAGATCTAATCAAAACATTTTTACGCTTTATATCAGAAGGGCTCGTTATCTACTCTATACTTACAAGTTTCCATTGTTAAGTGTTAAATAAATAACAAGGATATTATTTTTTTTCCGCTTTTTCATCGTTGCTTTATTGAAGAACAATAACACTTCGTTACGTTTGTATGTAAATGTTCAAGATATAAATTTTTGGGTATTAAACCAAACAATTTTAATTATTTTCTACTGCTATTACTTTGAATCTCGCCGTATTGGGTTCACTACCTTGATTGAAAATGGATTCGCATTCGTCCGCTGTTTGAATTTCCAAATTTTAATAGTAGATTCGATTTTAGTGGCCACAAATTTCCCTTAGCTTCTTGAATTAACAAATTTCAAAATTAGATTCGCTATCAAAATTTTAAAGGCCTCATTTATTTTGAAAGCGCTCTAAGCCCACAATGTCACAAGATCGATTTGATCCAGAAAGAATATAGAAAAATCTATCTTATGACATACTGGACATTGGGTCTTCCGGCCCATATGTATTTCAAAATTTAGCAATGCTTATCCCATGGAACATTTTTGATTTGATCACTTAACACTTACCCGGCCGATCAGGTAAAAGTTCCCGTTTAAAAAACTTACTTATTGCAGGTCGTATTACGGAATTCGTATTTTCTCAATTCGACTAGCGAAAGCATTTTTAAAGGTAAAATGAAGAAAATTTCTATATTTACTAATCGAGTCAAGCGAATATGACTTCCGTAGTACGGCATTGCATTATTCGAGATACACGCATGAATTTGAGAAAATATTATTTTTTCCTAAAAAAAATAGATCACCTATTTTACTATAAAAATATTACCGGCCATCAAAATTTCTCATTTAAGCATCGTCCGGATAAGAGAAAGAAATATTTATTAAGAAGAAAGTTCACGGGCAAAAATTCTTAAAGAAAAGAAATTAAGATGAAATCAATTTGGTGTAAGTAATTTTAATTGTATTTTACAAAGTTTCATAAATAGCCAACATGTGATATGGTGGGATATTTTTTTTTCCAAATTTGTAATATGAAGAAAAATATCATACAAAAATCGCTCTTGGCATATGAAATTTGTTCAATGTGTTAAGTTCAATTTGAGAAGCACAAATATACGTAAAAGATATTTAAGAAAGAAAGTTTAGTTCATGTTTTACAATTCAATGTCTATCAGAGACAATAACTAATTATTACAACATATTTCAGTGACACGTAGTCTGAGGAATCGACTGGTATCTGTTGAATATGAAACTCCTGGTCGAACTACTCCAACTTTAAAAAAAGAATCTATTTTAGAAAATGGTAAGTTAGTAAAATGTATTTTCATGTAATTATTTTTATATATTTTTACACAATTTTGCAAGATAATAAAGATGAAAAAAGCGCAATTTCTACACCACCTACGACTCCTGCTCGAGTACGATTTAGAAGAAGCTCTCAAAGCGAAGTCACTAATACTCCAGTAAAAACACCAGCTCGTAGATTATCTCGTCGCACTTCTTTATCTGAATTGGATAATGCCACAATATCTAGCCCCTTGCGTAGAAGCACAAGAAAAGTAAGCACTTTGGTAGAAAATGTAATCTATGTTGAATCATCTGACGAGGAAGAAGAAGAAAATAGAATTGAAAAACAAGTTGCTCGCTCTTCTTCGAAATCACCAAGCCTAACGTCATCTAATAAAATAAAAACTGCCACAGAAAATATTGCCATGAAGAAAGGTGTATCTAAAGGAAAGAAATCAAGATCTCCTTCGCCCTTAGCAATCCAGGAAGAGAATGATAATCAAATAAATAAAACACAATCTGGTGGCATTGATAAAAAACACACTCCATCGGTATTGCCCACTGTTCGCGAAGACATGGAAGAGACCCTGCAAGCGCAAAAGTCTACCCCCAAGTCAAAGACTTCTAATGAATTGGTTAAAAATGTTGAAGATGAAAAAGAAATTATAATGGAAAAACGAGCTACTAGGTCTTCTTCGAAATCACCTAAAGAAATGACAACAGAAAATATTGATGCTACAAAAGAAGGATCTGGAATAAGAATGTTGAAGGTTTCTTCACTAAAAAATTCTTCTAACACGACACAGGAAAAGAATGATAATGAAAAGGATGCATCTAAGTCTAGTGGCGACTCTGACAAACTCCATATTCCTACGGTATTGTTCACTGCTTGCGAAGAGCCCCAAAAATTACAAAAGTCTGACACTGTTGACTTGGTAAAAGAGCGCAAGGAAAAAGAAAACATGACTGAAAAACAAGTCACTGGCTCGGTTTTATCAGGGAGTGAGCTTGTGAAAAAAACTGTAAAAGCTGGTGAAAAACCAAGTTCTAAGGGGGAAAAATCCAGGTCTCCTTCACCAAGGAAGTCCTCTAAGACAGCACAGGAAAAGAACGATAATGAAAAGGATGCATCCAAGTCTAGTGGAGACTCTGACAAACTCCATATTCCTACGGTATTGTCCACTGCTTGCGAAGAGCCCCAAAAATTACAAAAGTCTGACACTGTTGACTTGGTAAAAGAGCGCAAGGAAAAAGAAAACATGACTGAAAAACAAGTCACTGGCTCGGTTTTATCAGGGAGTGAGCTTGTGAAAAAAACTGTAAAAGCTGGTGAAAAACCAAGTTCTAAGGGGGAAAAATCCAGGTCTCCTTCACCAAGGAAGTCCTCTAAGACAGCACAGGAAAAGAACGATAATGAAAAGGATGCATCCAAGTCTAGTGGAGACTCTGACAAACTCCATATTCCTACGGTATTCTCCACTGCTTGCGAA
Organism: Machimus atricapillus; assembly: GCA_933228815.1. Taxonomy (NCBI): domain Eukaryota; kingdom Metazoa; phylum Arthropoda; class Insecta; order Diptera; family Asilidae; genus Machimus; species Machimus atricapillus. Next base: position 26,629,519 of record OW121788.1, on the reverse strand, counting down.
GAGCCCCAGAAATTACAAAAGTCTGACACTGTTGACTTGGTAAAAGAGCGCAAGGAAAAAGAAAACATGACTGAAAAACAAGTCACTGGCTCGGTTTTATCAGGGAGTGAGCTTGTGAAAAAAACTGTAAAAGCTGGTGAAAAACCAAGTTCTAAGGGGGAAAAATCCAGGTCTCCTTCACCAAGGAAGTCCTCTAAGACAGCACAGGAAAAGAACGATAATGAAAAGGATGCATCCAAGTCTAGTGGAGACTCTGACAAACTCCATATTCCTACGGTATTCTCCACTGCTTGCGAAGAGCCCCAGAAATTACAAAAGTCTGACACTGTTGACTTGGTAAAAGAGCGCAAGGAAAAAGAAAACATGACTGAAAAACAAGTCACTGGCTCGGTTTTATCAGGGAGTGAGCTTGTGAAAAAAACTGTAAAAGCTGGTGAAAAACCAAGTTCTAAGGGGGAAAAATCCAGGTCTCCTTCACCAAGGAAGTCCTCTAAGACAGCACAGGAAAAGAACGATAATGAAAAGGATGCATCCAAGTCTAGTGGAGACTCTGACAAACTCCATATTCCTACGGTATTGTCCACTGCTTGCGAAGAGCCGCAACAACTACATAAGTCTGATATTGTTGATTTGGTAAAAGACAACAAGGAAAAGGAAATTATTATTGAAAAACAACTTACTGACTCTAATTTGAAGTCACCAAGTGGGCTTTTCAAAACCTATAATACTGGTCCAGAAGTTGGTAAAACGAAAAAGACAGGTTCAAAAGGAGAAAAATCGAGATCTCCTTCACCCTTTAATATTTCTACAGCCAAGGAAGATAGTGAAAATCAAGTGGGTGAAACCCAATTGAGTAGAAAATCTGATGCAAACTGCAACCCTACGGTATTGTCCACTGTTCTTGAAGACCCAATGAAAATCCAAGAGTTGTCACAGTCTCTTTTGCCTAAACTACTTGCTGATAAAGAAAATGAAAAAGAACCTGCACCCGACACAACTGAAAAAAGTAGATATTCTGAGTTAGCTGTTGAAATTACAGGTGCGTCGAGGAATATCCCTCCTATGAAATCTCCTAATCCCATTGAAAAGGTGCAGGAAGTAGTTTCTCCATCATTTAAAAGGGTCACCAGATCTGCTTCAAAGTCTCCAGTGATATCAGTCGAAAAAGAAACAAGAAAAGAGAAATTAAGCAAGAAAAATTTAAAAGATTCTATTGCTGAAGCATCTGAAAACAAAGTTGTAGAGGAAGCTAAAAAGCAAATTAAAATTTCTAAGGAAGCTAAAAAGATTGAGCCATCAGCCATTGAAATTAAAGATAACGAAATAAAAAAAACTACTATAAATGTAGAACCTATTGAGGAAGCCAAAAATGCTACTGAAGTTGCCGGGTCTCCCAAGAAAATTACTGCTGTTGAAATTAAGGAGACTGGAATAACGAAGAAGGGTGATGGTGCAGCAAATGAGATCAACAAAGAAAGTGAATCCATAGTTCTACCAGCTAATCCATCTACACTGGCTGAAGCTACGCAGAATTCTGAAAAAGATTTGATATCCTTTGAAACTAATACCGGACTTACAAAACCAACAACAGAAGTTCTGAACATGGAGGAGAAAGAAGAATTATTCCACCATTCTTTATGTGAAGATTTTAACAATACTTCTATTATAAAGGCTGATATATCCATAAGTGAAGTTATTGAGAAATGCAGTGATGATAAAAAAGAAGAAGAAAAGGAGAATCGGCAGCCGGAAAATGAAGTTAATATTGTAAACTCGAACATGTCTATATCTTCTGAACATACATCAAATATAGAACATGTGGAAAATAAGTCCAATAAGAGCGAAGACTCTAAAATTGATAAAGACCTCTCAAAAAATGCAGAAGAAAGCATCATAGATCAAAGTTTGGACACTTCGTCAACCAAGGAGGATACATCAAGCATAAAAAATGCACAAAGTGAATCAGAAATATGTGAAGCGCCAATAAAGGAAAACATTGAGGTAACTGCAAAAGTCTCCTCTAAGAAAGAAAATGTACTAGACAGAAGTTTGGGCAAATCAAATGAACATCTACCAAATGAAGAAAGTATTTCTTCATTTTCGAAATCTTCTCAAATCGCAAATATTGACGACGAAACTTTTGACGAATCGATTTTGAATAAGACCGATATTTTCAAAGAAAAAGAAAGGACCGTAGAAAAGCCAATTGAAGATCAAACTGAGGTAAACAAAAAGCAAAAGAGTGTTGTTTTTGATACTACAGGTGATAGTGAAAAAGCATCTGTAAATTATCCGAAAACCCCAATTTTCTCCAAGAGTAAGAGCTACGTAGCGGATTCAAATTCATCTGTTGATACATCCATTATTCAAAAGTTAACGTCTAAACGAGAAATTACATTGGACGACTCAAAGAAACCTGAAGAGGAGTGCGTTATCGAAACTGTTGAAGGGGGGGAGGTAAATGAAGTTGTGAAACCAAATACGCCACTAAACAAGATAAAATCCGTAACAATTTTAAGTAGCACTCCAATAATAAATTCTAACGAGCCTACAGCAACAGACTGTGTGTCGTTTGATAGAAAGAAGAATACATCTATTCCGCTTGGAAGTAACAGCAAAGACGATAAGCATGGCTTTTCAAAGTCTTGGAGTCAGGCTATACTAGGAAAAGCAGAAGACGGAGAAAATGGAGCACCTTTCATTGATGCTTTAGAACACGAAAAGAAGAAAGAACGTGAGGCAGCTTTAATTGAACAGATTAAAAAATCTCAAAAAGATATAAAGCCCAGGGCAGCAGACAATTCTGAAGATGACGAGGACGACGAAGAAGAAGAACAAGAGAGGAATGAATTTATAGATGATGAAGCAATGGAGGTTAAGGATGGCGAAGAATCTATGGATAGCGAGGAAAGAAGATATTTGGAGGAAAATGAGATACCAGAGCATGGAGAAAGCATTGGCTCCGAAGATACGGATCAAGAAGAATCAGAGGAAGATGATGACGATCATCGTGGTGGGGATCATTCATTGGATTCTTTTATTGCATCTGATGCTGACGAGGAACTATTGTCCGTCGAGTCTGTTGAGTTTTCGTCTGGCGAGAGCACTGATGAAGAACAAAAAGTACCCAAGACGAAGACGTGGAATATATCCCGGCGTATTGAATCTTCCGAAGAATCTGATCAGGATGATGAACAAAATTTAAAAACCAAAAAAACAAGTAAGTTGATGGTTGAGTCTAGCGATGAGGAGTCGGAAGACCACAACGAGGATCCGGAAATTGATCGAGAAGTGCGAAATGAAAGAAAAAATCAAGATGAAAATAAAGAACAAGGAAGAGAAAAAAATAACTTGCAGGCAATTGACGCTTCTCCTTCTCGGCAAGATAATGGGGATGTTCCAATTCCCTGTTCAAAAATTGAGAAAAAACAGACCATGCCTAAGGAACTTGAAAGCTCCAGTTACATGGAACTATCTAATAAGGAAGTAACTAACAATACAATAAATGAAGAAAATAATTGCTCTACAGCTCTAGATAAATGCCAAAAAATAAATATCTGGGAAGTTAGAGTTAACCTAGAAGAGAAATCTGCACCAATAAAAAGCAAACCCAATGATGATGAAGGGAGGAGCAAAGAATTTGAGCAAAAAACTCTATCTATTTCTTCGAAGGAAATAAAAAGGAGATCGTCATTAAAAACAATGTCAACCAACAATAAGAAATTGGAAAATTTAAAAGAAACTGGAGGAAGTGTTATAAGAAATTTAAACAGTTCAGGGGAATCCCTTTCTCCCACAGAAAAAAATATGCATTCAAAAGCTGTACATGAAGATGAAACAGACCGTGCAGAAAACACTACCCATCCAATTTTACTAAAAGAATCCGATAAAGTATTACTACTCGAAAATCCTTCTGAAAATATAAATATTAAAGATCATGATAAGGTTTTAAAGACTCACGCACATGAGGAAGAGCCAAACATTTCAGAACATGTAGAACCTGTGGAAGATTTGCATAAAACTAAAAAAGGAAAGATACAAATTTTGAATAAAAGAGTTTTTAGTGCATCCTTCACCCTTGCTGAGAAGGAAAGTTCCGAAATTGAAAAATTGAGCTCATCGTTTACATCTATTCCGAAGAAATCGAAAAAGATCAAAGAGAATAAAGAGACAAATCAGTCCATAAAGAAAATTTTACCAGAAGATGGAAGAGAAAAAGAGATTTTACAAGAAGGAGAAGGAGAAAATGAGGTTTTACAGAAAGATGAGGTTTTATATGGTTCGTCAAACCTAGAGGAACAAAGTTCTTCGAATAACTCCTCCGAAGTTCATTTAGACAAAACTTTCACAGATACATCAGAACACAATGAAGTTTCTAAAGGCAAAAAAAAGAATATAAAACCCAAAACGCCTAAAAGGACAAAAGTGTTGCAAAAATCTACCATTGACTATAGTCCTGAAATCCAAGAAAACGTTGAAGAAAGGACTCTTGAAGAGTGTTATGAGGAAGACTCTGAGATTAGTAATACGAGTCCTGTCCCCGATTGTTCTATAAATTCTGCAAAACAATTTGAAGCAAAGACGAAGCAGTTGAGTTCAGATGCCAAAGAGATCAGGGATCTTAGTCCAATATTACAAGCGCTGAATAAATCTGAAGCTCGTTTAGAGACTCTCATTTTCAGGAAACAATCAATAAATACAAAGGTAATATTTATATAAAAAAAAAAAGTTTCCTTTATAAAATACTGCTTTTTACAGATAAAGAAGATGAACATGAAATTACAGCAACTTTTTGGAAAAAACTCACCAAAATCTAATGAACTATTAGATGATCATGGTAAATGTTGCACATGTATAAATATAATTGGAATGCGCTTACGAAATTTTTCAATTGCAGAAACGGCGAAAGCTGTGGCTCTTAAGCATGGTCTAACTCTTCTTGGAAAACAAAAACGGAAAGTTTTTCGGGTAAGTTTTTTATTTTTTTTATTTTTTCACTTCATACTACAATTCGGTATTTTAAAATGACGTAACCAAAGGCTAAGGAATATTCTCAAAAATAATGTCGTAATTAATTCAATCTTATCTTAACAATTCAATAAATAATTAATAAAAATAAAATTAATTTAATTTAATTAAAATTAATGAACAGCTTCTGCATCGTCAATTCACAAAGTGAAGTTAATGTTTTTTCAAATTTTTGAATTTTTTAAACTAACTGTTATGAGATGTAACCATTGTGAATGATTCAGTACGTCTTTTCAGCTGAATCTTTTCATCGAATTCCAGTTTGATTCTTCCACTTGCCCAATGACCGACCAGCTGTCGTTCTTTCAGTAGCTTCCTAACCCAATTTTTCTAGTCTTTGCAGCTGACGTCTTTAGTTGCTTTGGTGCTTTCTATTATTATTATTTTGCGGACCTTCAATTACGGTGTTTGAACTTTTAGAAGAATCTTAATAATATGACCATAAAGGAACAAAATGGGGTACGGAAAAGTAATCAAAAAGAAAGTAAATGAAATGAAAGGGAAAAGACATCAGCCTCTGAAATAAAATGTACCTAGCCTTACTCCTTGAAGCAAAACCTGTTTTTGAACATCGTGAAGCATAGTTAGAAGTTAATCTCTCAGTGGTCAACAAGTTTACAGATTCTCATGCAAATTCTATCCATTTTTAGGAACTGAAAAAAATGAACTACATGCTCAGCGAAAGTGAATCTTCAAGCGAAGAAGCAGCGACAGAAGTAGAACAGAAACCTAAGAAAACAAAACGCAAGGGTAAGTAGTCCGATCTATTTTCCTTTATTTATTATATTTTTATTTGATATTTTTATTAAAGAAAAAGTGGTATGCACTGAAAACAAAGAATTGATACCATCACGGAAATCTGAAAAGCCAAGCACATCAAAGCCTAAAAAAAGGAAGAGGGAAGATCTTAAAACTTTAGCGGAGACACATGAACAATCTCATGCCGCTTATAGGCAGTCTTTAAATTTCGTAAGAACTACTTCAGGGATATTTGTGGAGGAGCCCAATTCACCAGAAATTCAGAAGACCAAGAAATTTAGAATAACTTCGACGTTGGAATTGCCATTTGGAGTCGTCTTTGAAGAAGCTGTTACACCAAACAAGAAAGTGGTAAATGGATTCCAGGTGACTCAAGCTACCCCTAGAGCGATAGGATTCAAAGTGGAAAGCATCTTTCCTGATGGCCAAAAGGAGGTATCTTCAGTGAAAAAACCGGGTATCAAGAGGAAACTGGATTTGTCAGAATCCACAGAAGTTCTTCCTAAGCCCAAATGGGGAAATTCCGGTAATTTTTCTGTTAAAAAACTACGAACTGGAACTGGTAGTAGTGGTTATATTCCGCTCAATGTGAATGAATCGGCTTCTACCCATTTTATGGTGGCACCATTAAAACCTAAAAAGTCTAGAGCCAGTAGTCAGGCAGGGCCGTCTACTATGAAGGCCATGGAATTCAAAGCAACGGCTTTATCTAAAAAGAACATACCAAGGGAGTCATCGCATAATATTCTTCAGCGTAAACAAAAGAAGAGAGCAAATCAACTTTAATCTTACAGTCCTATCGCTCCTTTACATAATAAAACCGGAGCTTCACTTTGTTGAGTTACTCATAATTAAAGCGTTTTTCGAACACATTTTTGCTTATTACTATTTACAGCCTATTAGCATTAAAAAAGAACGGGGATTCGAATTCTATTAATTTTGTTGCTATCTGTGTTTTACCTGTATACTGGCTGAATAATAAAATTATATTTAAACAAATACATATATGCACTACAAATTACTTAAAGAAACCCTGAAAGTAAGATATAAAATTTATTTTAAGTATATTACTGGAACTATTTGTCAAGCTGAGTTCTTAAAGTTACTGAGTTAATTGCCAAATTCGCTGGAGACCTTGTAGTACTTTGTGATCATCCTCATTTCTCTTCATAAAATTTTATTTTCTTAAATACAAAGTATTTAGGGTCGAACTATTCAAGGTATATGTTTTGCTTTTTTTTTTACCAATCGTAATTTAAAAAAGAAATGTTTTTGAAAAAATTAGTATCATTGAAAAGTTTTAAGAACATTATCACTATATTTTACTTAAAAGAAAATAAAAAAGACCAAAGTTGAGATGAATCCAAGAAATTATTTTCAAATACATACTATAACTTCATTAAATAATTAACTTGCAGCTACTGCTTTTTGGAAGTGTAGTTAGAAAAGGTAAAAACATTAAAAAATAATACCAATGTGGTTAAACAACAGAATGGAAACGATCATTTTGAGTCACTTGAGATTAACGGAATACGTTGGTCAAGAAAGAATATTTTTTGGAAATATAAAAAACAATTAAAATTAGTAATTTTGCAATATTCAGTCAAAGATATTTCACATTTAGATACTCAGAAAGGCATAGAACATTTATTTAATTTAAAGGAGAGCATGTGCGTGAATTGATTTTTAATCTAAGAAATGAGAGCTTTTAGAAAGTGTTAATAGTTCGGATTTGCATTGTGTAGCGTTTTTAAAGTTAATAAAATTAATTTCGGTTTCGCTCAGTTACCGGAAAGTTTTAAACATGAAATTTCGTTATCAGTACAGAACGCATCCAAATCTAGTACGTTCATCCATTTTAGAACCGTGCACAACAAACGGCAGTGCTATACTAAAAGTAAATCCCGCAAGTCTAATGAGTGGTGTGTACGTCGGTGTCCGGTGGTGGAAAGCGTTTCAAAGTCGATTTTTGGCGGATAAATATTTACAAAACATTTTAAGCATTTCTTGGATGCTGTGACAATTCGAAAGTGCAAGAAATTTGCTTGATTCGAGTGACGTGAGTGCAGATTTTAGGCGGAGAGTTTACCATCGGGCACTAAGTGTTTGCTGCCATTTTGAAACAATTTTTCCCGGCAAAATAATTAGATGTACTAACTTGACACTCGGCTCAGTGGGATTAAATGAATTTAATTAAAAATATTGAAATTTTAAGTGCGGTAAATTTGAGATGATTTAAAGTGTACCGTAAATGAGAAAATTTCATGAAAACAATTCTTGTGCCTTTGTTCTCTTCCCCTTTTCTTGTTCCGAAAAAATAGTGCGATAGTGTGTGACTGCATATAAACCCAAACAATTACGATATATACAAAAGTCTTATAAAGTCACGTGGAACCCCATTCAGCCAATAACATCTGCTCAATTCGAATTAAACCGGCCACTTTTGTTGAGAGTGTGTGTTGTGTTGCTAGCAATTTTTCGCCGCACTCTAACTCTTGCCTCTCTCTCTCAAATTTGTAAAGCGCGCGCGATTTGCTTTGCGCTCTGCCCCCCGCTCGCTCAACAAAAGAGAATCAGTCGCGTTTCGTATGTGAAGTGTGTGGTTCGTGTTGGTGTTTTATAATTTTTTTTTTTGCCTCCCGGAAAATAAAAACATTTTTTTTAATGAGATTCAATCGTGAAGAAATTTTAGAATGAAAAAAATGAATGACCATCTTATAAGCGCCTCAGCGACAGCAAAAATGTTTGAATTCGAGGATATGACGAACAGCAACTTTTACGATACTTTCCTCAGCAAATACGCGGTGAGTTTCGCCCCCGTTCGAAATTTTTGTTTATCCTCGAAAATTGCGCCAATTCGCTTTCTTATTTTGCCGGGTGTCGGCCTTGAAGCCGAGCGGAATTGAGCAATTCGGTCATGTACACATGGCGGGGTAGTGAACTGACTGGAAACCGGAGGGGTGTGTGGGTGCCATAAACACACGGGTATATAACAAACAGTCGCGGCTCCCCTACTTCACGGCGAAAATAAAAATTGTTATTTTGTATATCTCTACCCAAAATTACATAGGGGGAATGTTTCCCGCGCTCTTTCACGGTGAATTAAAAATCACCTCCCTCTCGCTCGCTCCCGCAGCACACCGATTCGGACAAACAATAAATAGAATTTCTACGGAGAGTTCCTATCTTATGTGCTTCTACTTGACGTGGGAAACTGCAGGTCTTTGACTTCGTTCATAGAAATTATTTAAGCGGGAAAAGTTAAGTTACAGTATTTTACGACTTTACGTAAGACTCGCTGGACGGGCTCCCGGTGGTCGGAGCTCGGCAGCGGGCCCTTCGAAGGAAATGTTTGGGTAAATAAATAAATAAATGGGCAACCTTTCGTTTGATCTTCGCTTTTTGAGGCCTAAGTAGGTGAAGATGAAGATGAAGGTAAAAGTTAAGAATTTCTGGGTATTTTTGTTGGTGCGTTTTTTGTCAAAACAAATGACAGTGGCTTACGAAAATTGGCGGTGTGGTGGTCGTTTATTTTTAGCATTTTTAGTTAATCAAGGGAAAGAATTTATTCTTCTTTGTTGACTACCAAGACCCAGGAACCTGTTTCGCTGAATTGTGCAGACCGATTTATTTATTTTTCGCAACGGCGAATTACTTCCTAAAATAGATAAATTTATGTTGATATAAAAAAAATACATTGATTTTTGAAAGGATATAAAAGAGAGTGGAAAAATATATGGGATTTTAGACCTGTGAAGAAATTTGATATAATGATAAAAAATATGGTTTTGCGTAATGTCATGCTAAGTTACATTGTAAAAGTTTAAGTAAATTTACAATATATTTTTTAACTTCTTTGAAAAAAAAATTAAAATCCTAAATTGAATTTTAAAAGTCTGTTATTACCGAGGATTTTCAATTCAAGAAGGTCTGTTTTTAAAACAAAAATAATATGGAAAAGCATTTATACTTATAAAAACATCACTTTATATTATGGTTTTTATTTTTCGATTGGTTGATAACAATCCAGTAGTAATTAATTGTTATAATAAAATAAAAGGAAGAAGAATTTTATCCTCTACAACAGTATTACGCAACCATTTCTAAGATATCTGTTGCAGTTAATGAGTAACTTGCAAAAATCTTAATCATTGCTTCAATTTTGCTTGCCACTGTAACTTGTAAATGAAGCAATTAAATGTTATTTTTTTTAACAAGTAGAGAAAGCAGGTTATTATTGGTTTATTACTTACTATTGAACCAGATATACTGTATATAGTTGAAACGGTACTCATGTTCTACAAACAATTATTATTAGTATCGTCAAAATAAGCTAAATTGATTCGAGTCCTACTATGGGATGACTCTCATATGAAAAATTTTGATTAGAAATTAAATAGCAGTACATTCATTCATTATACGGAATATACGAGCCGTTATCAGAACCACGAGTCTGACTCGTAAATTAATATTTCGCCCACAAGTCTTAATTCGTTATTTTTTGGCCCAAAATTGTGATCCTAACTTCTGGCTAAAAAAATTTTTCTGAGAAGACTTTCGTTTAGCGGCATGCCTCAAACACTCCTTAACAGATCCTTACATAATTCCTTGATTTTTTCCTTAGGTTAATTCTACATAAAATTTGATTTATTATTTCTCCCACACATGAGATTATAAGTCCACTAATCTATGGGTTAATCTAATTATGACAGACAAAGTTTGAAATTTAATTCTATTTAACTGCTGTATTGATTTTTTAAACTTATAATTGAGAACGTCTCGATTTCTTTATCTAGTATTTAATAACCAAAAAGGTTATTTTAAACTACAATGTTTACGCACGAACTTGGCAGTTTTTTGCAACCTCCGCAAGAAGTTTGTGTGAAATTTCCTTCTTTGATGGCTATTCTTACCTTCGTTTACGATCGAATTCATGAATACGGAATTAATGCCGAATAGAACATGAAAGTCGTATCTTATTCATGAATAAAGCCGAAAGAATATTTAACGGAATAATGACTGTTACGGTCATCAACGACGGGCGGCATAGCGTAGATAGTGCACCTTCCTCCTAAAGGATTATGGTGGAGTCAATGACCAGATTTCGAGGCAAAAACTCAGCTGTAGGTGGTCCTTAATTTAAACTTATCAAGGAAACACTGGGCTAAACATTTCATAACTCATATTGCTTCATATTTTGTTTTTAAGTACGATAATTAAGGTGTGTTTTTTTATTTGTGAAAAGTAATTCGTTAGATACTCGTAGCTCCGTTGAGCCAAACAGTGCGAAAAAGCATGTTATATTTTATAAAAAAAATTCCGCAAACCGATAATAATAATTATAATTTATTAGTCTGCATATCAGCTTTATCACTGGATTAGAACTTAATTATAATTTTTCCATTTGTGTTGTACTTAATTTTAATAAAATACTATCGAATGCCTTCGAATCCGTTTGCATGATATCTATTTTTTTTTTTGTATTTGGATTTGTTTTATTAGTAAACTTTATTTTAGATATGCTCGCGAAACTTTAATTTTAGTTTGAAACGGCCAGACAATCATGAACCCTGCTTTAGATATGGAGAGTTCAAGCTATAACCTTCATCTACTCAACAGATCGAAATGAAACATGGATGTTTTTAAAGTCAAATTAATAGTTATACAATAAAGAAAATTCCATTGAAATCGGCCCAATCGAAGAAAATATTTACATTGAATCCGTTTATTTTAAGGATTTTATTCCAAAAATCTTCTGATTTTTACACAATTTCCATCGATTTTTTTAGAAATCAAATACGCACTTCAATGTGAAAAATCTGACCTACTCATAACTTGTAATTATCGGTATTCCTTTTTATATGCAATTCTTATTAGATAGGTGAAATTGAGGTCTTCAAGTTTGTTTTTGTTTTGTTTGCGTTCAAAAACGCAATTATTTAATTCAGAACTTCAAAGTGTTAAAACTGCAAAATTAAATCTATATTACATAGTTAAAATTTGGGGTTTGTTGTTACCTATAGAAAATTACTATATATGTATTTTAGAAACCAATTTTTAAGATTAGAATTAAAAACTTTTATATGACGGTAGAACATGCTGAAATAGTGTTGTTACCTGCATCAACAATTTTTACACAGCAATAAATTTTATGTTATCATAATTTCCGTGGACGAAAAAATTTCGTCGTATTTTTATGAATATTATTCTTTTATGAACCTTCAACTACAGAAAATAGGAGTAAATTAAAAATGTATGACTTTTTTCCCTTTTACATTGAACGACCTACGAGCAACTGAAATTTTTACAAGGGCCTAGACTAGAAAAGGGTTAAAATAATATTTTGTTTTTTGCATTTCCCAGTTAAATATTTAAGTATGGAATCAGCAATTTACTGAAATTCACTTTTCCCTCCTTTGAGTAGGTACTGTCGGAAAATTTATAAATTTCATTAGAATAAGGGCGGAGTGGTTCTTGCGCACTTTACGTGTTTATGTCACGTGGGTAGGGGTGGGTGGGAATTAGGAGGAAAGGGAGCTAATGGACATTGAAATTAAACTTTCCGAGCTGAATCTGAATATTGTATTGAATTAAAATTTAAAATGGCGTCTACTTTTAAATTCTCCCTGAAAGAAAGTAAAATGAACGAGTTGAGAACGGGGAGGGGAGTTTTTTTTTGATGTCCTTAAGAAAGCAAAAGTTTCCCCTTCGGCAAGTTTTGTTTTTCAAATAAAAAGTTCCCGAGTGTCGTCTTCCACAGTCGCAAAAAGAGTTTTGCATTTATTTGAACCTCGGGCCTGAAGGTAAAGAAAAGAAAGGCACCTTGGGAAATATTTCCCCCCTTCAGAGCTCCCTGGAAAACCCTCCCCCGGCTGTAATTTAAAAGCAAAACTGCTTACCGCCGAATGGAAATTTCGATTTTGCGGTGGCGGCGACGGAACCGGAGCCCAACTTTGAACTCGTTCTTTTGCACGGTGCCCAGTTCCAGACCCAGCTACAAGGGTGCGCTGAATCGAAAACCCCAGGCATTTTGGCGCGACTGTACCTTTTTCCTTTCCGCCGTGGTGAGTACACACCCAACCAAGCGCAATTTGTACACAGCACACGGCCACACGCAGCATGTGCCTAAACTCGGTGGTTCGTTGAATCGCGTGTATATAGCGCGGCCCGTTCCCCTCCCGGAACGAGCATGCGGAGAGCTCGGAAACATTCGGAGGAGGGGAGAAAATCGTATAAACGCATGTTTGATGCCGGTTTGCGGGTGTGGTGGTGGTGCGATGTTGCGGGAGAACCCGCGCCTCGATAAACTTTTCTTTAGCCACATTCCCAAGTTCTTTGTTACCTGGAATCACGGACTCATGCAGCCGAGGTCGACCCAAATGTTGAGATCGAATCTGCTGCCGCAGCAGATGGCCCTGGCGACTGATTTCCAAAGAATTTCTCAGGGTAAAATAAAAAATGGGAAGCAGAAACACAATCCTTTGTTTTTTTTTTTTTTGCTGAAGCCGCATTTTGTTTCGTTTTTGTTTGTACAGCAGCTTTTTCCGTCCGATTTCGGTTTTAGGTCTTCACTCATAAGTACAAAGTAAATTTCTAAAATTTTATATATTTCTCACAATCGATATTTTCCTTCGGTGCGTATTTCCCTCATTTTAATATTTAGCCGTTTAATATTTAACGTATCAATTCCAAGAAAAATCTATCTACGCTTAACTTTGCCTCAGATTCGCAGAGGTCGCCAGGGAATTTCGTTTTCAGAGGGCGTTGGCCCAAAATCTCTCCCCATCAGATCCCAAATAAATTGATTTTACCTTTGTTAACGAGGAGGACGTTGTATAGTCTTTTGTCTCCTCTACGTCCTTCCATCTCTACGTAGGTATTTTTCGCAGGGATGAAAGCCTTTCTAGGAAAAACATCAAGGCTCCTCAAGAAAATATGCTACATAATGTACATAATTTTTTTTAGAAGAATAGAATCATATACATACCTAAATTCGAATCCATATGAGAGTAGTTCGACTTCTGGACAGAAATTGTAACGTAATATGTAATGCCTAATTGTTTATTAAATGAACGATAGGATAGTCTTCAATATAATTTATTTTAAAATTAGACAATTTAAATTCAGCGTAGTTGGAGGAAATACTGGCTCAAAACATCTCCACAGGAGTTCACGAATAGTACTTAATAATAAAAATCTTTATCAAATTGGTGACCCTTCATAATTATTTGATAAAATTGGCTTAATTATGAAAATAAAAATTCAGAATAATATTAAATGTTTCCTTTTTAATTTCAGGAGTCCTCCGGCCCAATTTTGGATTTCTACGTATCGGATTCAATGCAGGATATGCTGGACATAGATATCCGAACCGAGGTAGCGACAGTTGTGGGCGGAACAAATGAGTTCACATCCCTCATAAATGACCTACCCTCGCTCGACATTGAGTCAAGTTCAAACGACGGCAAAATATCGTGGCTTGGCGGCCCAAAATGGACAGGAACAAATGATTTATACGCCGATGTTGGGGCATGCGTCAATCCAAATTCGGTGATGCCCATCATAACGTCCTCCCTGTTGAATGCATCAAGGGCAAATCAGGTGAATTTGAACACCACCCAATTCAGGCCGAGCAGGTCACCGCCTCCCAGTCCGAAGGAAAATAAAAGCCATTTAACATTTTCGCCACAACAAATAAAAGTTCAGGCAGTGCAAGAAAAAAGGTGGCCTTCGCAGCTCGCTACTACCACTAAGCCGGCCGCCGTTGAGACTGTTAAAAAGGAGCTAATCACTGATTTTAAGGAAGACGCTCAGATGCCCAAGGCAGTTTCTAACACGGTTCTACCGGGTGGAAATTTAACAGCAGCGAACACCATAAAATTGGCTCCTGGAATTGGGGGTCTAACGTTTGCAAATAGTGTTGGTTACACGAAACTAAAGCAGACAACATTAAAAACATCACCATCAGCAGCGGCAGTATTTAGCAATAATATCGTTTTGAAAAAAGATAAAGAATCTAGTCCCTTTAGGAATTATAATTCGAGCTCCGTCAGCAACGGGAGTGCTTTGGGTAGCAATAACAAGGTTCTTTCGAAAGGGATTTTGATGCAGAGCAAAAATGTGCTAGCCAGCGGACAGCCACACATGAATGGGTTACAGTCTGGAAATGGTATGCACGGAATAAAAAGTAAGGCCAAACCTGTGGGCCAAGAGTATCCAAAGCCCGCCTATTCGTACTCCTGTTTAATAGCGATGGCCTTGAAAAATTCGAGAAGCGGATCATTGCCCGTTTCAGAAATCTACAGCTTTATATGTGAACACTTTCCGTATTTTAAAACTGCCCACAACGGATGGAAGAATAGTGTGAGGCATAATCTCTCGCTGAATAAGTGCTTCGAGAAAATTGAGAAGCCTGCTACAAATGGGGCTCAGCGAAAGGGTTGCCTGTGGGCTATGAATCCAGCAAAGATCTCTAAGATGGATGAGGAAGTCCAAAAGTGGTCAAGAAAGGACCCCATGGCTATTCGAAAGGCTATGGTTTATCCGGAGAATTTAGAAGCTTTAGAAAGGGGTGAGATGAAACATGGCAGTAATGGGGATAGCGATGAAGAAAATGATGTCCAATTCGATTTGGAAGATAACAATGATTCGGAAGAGCAAGAAAATGACACCGATGAAAATTTAGACGTTCAAGAATCGCTGGACGAAGAAGACGAAGAGCAAGAAAGGGAATTCGATGTCGAGGTAAATTTGATTATAATAGTAAATTTTCTTGATATATTTGAAAATATGAAAGAAGGATAATATATTGAAGCTTTTAGGGGAATAATTATATAATTATATTTAATTTTCCTTTTTTCTTCTTTCGGATATGTAAGTAATAGTAGTGTAGGCTCCAAAATATTTTCTAACAGATTTAAATCACCGTTTAGGCCTCAGACTTTGAAATATTCTATACTGTCATAGTTTAGTATTTTTATGTTTATTGTTAATTGTTGTTTGTACTTGTTATAAATTTCATAGTTATGTTGAAAGCAACAAGAAAACAAGTGATAAAGTAAATTTGTTTAAACAAGTTTTATTTTTATTTATTTCACAGGTTACAGATTTTTACGATGCAATTGACGTGGAGGACAATAAAGAAACCATCCGAATGACGATTCAAAGAAACGAAGTATTAGAATATACCGAAAACGGCTATCATTCACCTAAAAGAGCGAGGCTAGACGTTAATTATTCGATAGGTCCGGCGGGAGCCTTCGAGCACCAAATTCAACAGCAGCGCCAACATCATCCTCACCAGCAATCACATCATAGCAGACGAAAAATGCAGCTCGTAAATCGAATAATATAAAAGAATTTATTTATGAGTTATGACTTGTTAGTACGAAAAAGTTCATTATTCCTTTTTTTTTATTCCAAGAAGTGATTTCGTTTTAGTTCTTTTTTATGTTCGAATAGCTCTTCCTTGTTACTTTAAGTCCACTTGAATTTCGCAAGTGACAATGTACAAAACAAGAGAAAAGCTTAGTATTTGGGAACTTGTGTACATACATTTGAAGGGTGAGACCTTAGCTTTAAGGTAGATTTAGCTTTATTCATAAATTCAAGGGAAATTAAAAAAAATAAAAAGAAGAAAAACACCTGTCTCCTACTTAAAAATGCACTTCAAAGATTTTGAGTAGTCCGGCGAAGAATTAGAGGAATTCGTCTTTCTTGTTTTGTTTTCCTCCTAACATCACACGGTTATCGGCTGTTGAGATGTTATCTGGAATATCCTTTTTATGACGCTTTCTATCACTTGACCGTTTCCGAACCTAATAGTTTCAGGGAGCCAATGATCGTCACATGGCGGTTAAGAGCAATTTGAAAATGTTAGGTTCGCCAATGTCAAGCTACTTACAAATCAATTAAACGATCTCCATAATTGTAGGAAATTTTATTATTAATTAGGAGTAAGTTTAATTTAAGTTCACGTTAATATGAAAAATATTTCTCATTTATTCGTTTTGTAACCGTTTTTGCAAAGTTTTCCAAATCATTCAATGAACTTTGAAGAACTCATAATTCAATTGATGATGATCGAACTTTTATAAATACATAGAAAAATAAGTCTTACTAGGATTTTAAATTTTAGGCTAACCCATTCGTGGAGAAGTTCTTAAATTTAAAAATACCTGGATATCTTTGATGTGATGCTGACATAGTTGAATTTAATATTCCAGTGATTCGAATCTTCCAAGATTGAAATTCGCTGATTTGAGTGGAGGGTGACAAGGTAGCGCAGACGAAAATTTCTCTGGGCTTAGACTTATTGAAGAATCTTAAGATAGATCAAGAGAAGCTCAATTTTCGATCAGCTTGATGACCCACTCAGAATAATTATTAGTTATTAATTTAATTTAAAGGTGGGTGGGAGAATTCCATTTCTCCTCAAATATTTACTTGAGTCATCATGAAATTACCTGAAGTGTTTTTTTTTTTTTGTAGTGAAAAATTCTTTTTTTGGTTTCTTGTCTAGAAAATTAATAGTCGTAACTAAAAATTATATATGATAGCTATTAGGAGATCAATACAAAATTACTTTGAACCACTGCCATTCCGAAATATCAATAAACGGTTTTTTGCTATTAAGCAGATTAAAAAAAAAAGAGTAGTACTGCTTTTAATGGCCGACGCGACGTTTAGAAAGCACTTTATACAAATTTATGGGATTACATCACAGAATTTTTCCGGATTTCTATAAAAAGCATTTCAATTAAACATTATTGTCCTTAGTTTACAAATCTTACAGCGAACTCTACTCAAATTAAAGAGTTCTTAATGAGTTTTATGATTTTGGAAAGGGCTTTGAAAAGACGAAGTTTTTGCTCGCGCACAAACTCCCTTTTTTGAAAGCCTTGCAATAAAAATGGGTTCAGTCAAATCGATACTGAATGGGAACTAATTTTCGCACTTAAGAATTTTGTATAAAGTAGTTTTACTTTATTAACACGTAATGTATTCAGTAATTTTAATTGCTCGGACTACTTGTTGTCAAACAAAATTACTTAATTCCAGTTAAAAGTATAAAATGTAGATTACCTGTGTAAGACGTAGAAATTTAGTGATAACTTAGACTTTGTGTCACCGCTGGTATTTATATAGACATTCAAATTGACGAAACAATATGCTCCACACAAAAAATTTTTCAGAATTGTTACAGGCGAAGACGACACAAGAAATAGAAATTTACATGTATCCGCATTCATTTGAAAGAATGCTTACCCAGTACAAATTACGATAATTTTTTCTATGGTCTATGAAAAGGTTAAGTAAGAGAACATTCAGCAAAGATTTCTAAAGACACACTTTTGTAATACCTTTTGTAAAAAAATGAAAAAATAATATATGAAAAAAAAGAAATAAACGAGTTCAGGCTTTTTATTTGCCCTTTTTTGAGGTTCAATGAAACTGTTTTCGGTTCCTTTTTTTAAATAGTATACAGCATGATTCCTAAAAGTGAAATTCAATGTTTTGGAGGTTTTGATCTACATAATTTGAAAATTATTTTTTGACTGATTTCAAAATAAATTGTTAAAAGCGACAACAGATTACAGTGCAGAAGCAAAATGACCGTGATATCGATGTGAGGTTTTCCAAGCTAAAATGCATCAAATCTATAAATTATAGCAAATATCTCAAAGTGGATGAATTTATGCTTAAAGAAAATGGTCAAACTGTAAATAAACTACAGTAATGTCTCGCTAATCCGAATTAATTATTGCAAGGGGTTAACCGGATTAGCGAATCATTCGGATTAAGGTATACGTAATACATTTTAATTACATTTGAAAAAATACGCTTCGTTGAATAAAATAAAGTATATTTCTTTTTAATATTTGTTTCTGATTATTGGTATATAAAGTAAATAAAAAAAATTCGTAAATCCCCATATAAAAAAGTTGTATCATTTTACTAACTTGTTCGCAGTCGATGCAAGTTCGGATTGCAGAGTACAAAATTTTCAACGATTCGGATCGTAGAAGACAGTGGAATAGAATAGGTCATTCGGATTAGCGCGGTATTCGGATTAAAGGTGATTCGGATTAGCGAGACATTACTGTATTGAAATTTACTTTGCATAAACGTCTGCCAAATCGGCTTTAAGTAAGTATATGAAGAGGTGTACATAATTTTCATCAAACTTAATGACTATTATATATGTATTACTAAATAAACTTCTCTTTTATCTCAATGCGTGGAATTCGAACAAATATATAAGGTTTACTCCTATATTTTTCTTATTAAAAACTCGAGCAATTTTATTTGCAAAGAAATTAAAACAACATTTTAGATTTGGAGTTGTTATTGCAACTCTCTTAGTTCATGTGTTCGCGTAAAATAGAGTCAATAATTTAATTGCTCTCAGAAATCAGTTTTGGCTATATCACCGTTAAAAAATTACGAAATTTCCATTTCTAAAAGATTCAACTGCTCGAGCATTTAAATTAGCCGTTGAGATTTTCTATTTGAATCGGTTTAATGTTGCGAGTACACGTTAATTGGTTTGTGTATAAGATAAATTGGAAACTCAATCCAGAATAAGCGAACGAGAATCGAAAGCTTTAGGTAATAAATCCGTATTACTAGTTTAAACTTTATATTTAATTCAATTCCATTTGATATGAAGCAAATAACAAAATTTTTAAGTCATATTTTGAAATAATTTGCGTTTTCCCCATGAATGAAATCTTTCTTCACTTCCGGAATGAGTTTCCGAACAGTAGAAAAAGACACGTCCCAAATTCGTCACAAAAAACGGTCCAAGAAATGTCAAAAACAGCATGTATTTCAAAGTGGTCCATATTTTATATGTCAGTGGTGGCGAGACGATCCGAACCGAAATCCGACGTAGAGCTGGAGTTGTGTGCGGTAGAAAGTGATAGCCGTCGGACTCGGAGGTGCGCTGATTTGCTCGCCCTGCGTTTGTTTTGTTATGTTTTCGAGAACGGAGGTGTAGCACGGATTTTTTAATTTCGACAAAAGTGCTTCAATCGCCAGGTGTTGTGCGGAACGAATAATAAAGAAGGTGGCTCGCGCGTGGCGAACATGTTTTGAGAGTGCCGAATTTGTGTGCCTTGCTAGCGAATACATTTCTGTGTCGGATGCGAATTTTGGGGCGTTTTGCGAGGCTTCAGGATGTCTTCTCTCAAAGTCGCTGTCAGGGTTCGTCCCTTCAATCAAAGGTAAGATCCGTCGAGGTTCATTTCGGGCTTGGAAACTTCTTTGTTTTGGACTGATGACAGACAAATTTTTGTGAGGTATAAAAGCCTGCGCGCTCTCTTCAATTTACTGCATCAAAGTCAAAGCGCTATAGGCCAAGACGATTTCGGAAATCTATAATTACCCCCGTGAGAGTTCCTCCTTTCTAAAGCAGCACAAATCGGAGATAGTGCCCCATTAGAGGCCCCGAACGAATTCACGGCCCAACTTTTGGCCAGTGTTTAGTAATCGGCGGAGGTACAAAAACGAGCCAAAAGCTCCATGATGTCATGTCTGGTCATGGTTTACTACTCTGATCCATCGGCACGGTCCGACAGAGCCACAGACGATGACGACGGCCTATCGCCTGGCTCTAGCATAATATGATAATAACTGGCGCTTACGTAAACTCTGCCAGAAAACTGCGATTTCTCGCGTTCGCTCACCTGAACTCCGTTGGGAAGTTGCAAAAAGCTGCGACCGCTCTGAGGCACTGTGCGAGCTTCAGAAATCGGAACAAAATTAACTGCAATTAATTTCCTTTTAGCAGCCAATTTGGGGCGAAAAACATTCAAAAGATGACCAACACAAGCAATCTCAGTTTACGGTCGAAAGTTTCCGTACAACCGCTGGTCAATGATCAGCTGAATGCAGAAATGCAGTTCTGATTGTAATTGCACCGACCTCCCACTATCCACAATTCACCTCTATCCAGCAAATTGGCTCCCTTGGGAAGGTGGACCAAAGGAGGCTCGTTTTCCGTTGAGCAATCCTCCGCGGATCGGAGTGGCGGAGGTGTCACATTGGGAAACGCAGTGAGTCACGAACGCGCTGGATCAGAGAAACATTTGTGCAAGAAATTTGCATCAAGGCTGCTTTTTGCGGCCCGAGTAATGGTTTTAGTCAATAGATAGGAAGCAAGACACGCTACCAATTGTATTCATGGTCCCACCAGCCGTCTGGGCTTAGGAGCTCACGGAGGCCGTTACAGGAAACTGTAGACGTTTTTAAATTGACGAAATTCGTGAAATTGATTGGAGCTTGCGTTTAATACATCTTTTGCCTATTCGGATGTTGAATAATCTAGTCTTAACTACTTTCATATAATAATGGACCACTCGATCTGCCGTCTTAAATGGTTGGCACTTAAAGTTTGTTCACATATAGAAAACATAGTTCTGCCTATTTCTTCATTAGATGGGATATGCGCTTTCCATTTTTTACTGGATCTTGAGCTCTAAAACTAAATTTCCAAAAAAATGTCGGGAATGAGAATATTTTCATCAAAAAGGGGTGAAGTATTCTTTTCTGAAAATGCGGTTTACGTAGCTTCAAGTTTTTTAGATAACAATATGTATAAGCAATTTCTGCTAATAGTATTTTGCTCCGTTTTGTCATTTAAAAATTCAAAAATTTTTCAAAGATGTTAAAAAAAGGTATTGTGTGTACAATACAATATACATTGCTTAAAGTTACTTCTGCCACTCAAATAACGTTGCATGAAATATCTGCGGTATTGCGTATGTATTTGAAAAAAAAAAATCAAATGAAATCATTTCATCGTTATTTGGAACAATT
The DNA here is from genome assembly GCA_933228815.1 of Machimus atricapillus. Classification (NCBI taxonomy): domain Eukaryota; kingdom Metazoa; phylum Arthropoda; class Insecta; order Diptera; family Asilidae; genus Machimus; species Machimus atricapillus. Next base: position 26,607,910 of record OW121788.1, on the reverse strand, counting down.
GTTTAACGAACATAACATCCCTCTTTTTGAATCGATCCTTTGAACATTTTAAATGAGAATACCTCTTAAAATATCTTTGAAAGTTATACGTATGTATTTTAAAAAAGAATGTTAAAGTTAACCATTTCAATTCGAGAAAATTCAATTATGTTCAATATTTGCCATTCCAAGTCTATACTTATCTTTTATTATAAAATGAAAGCATCAATGTTCTAATCCAACAAATGAAGCGGATAGAACTCAGTAATAAAATGATTCATTATGATAGATGAAAAAAATTAAAAGATAAAATTTGCAGTGCAAAACGGAACTATTCCCTCAATTGAAAAAACCATTCTCTATTGGTGCTTATTATTAAAACAAACGCACGAGAGAGCCTCATTGAAGAAGTTCAAAGCAGCCAGTATAATTGCTTCCGGAGATGGAAGTAATCGCTGGAATTGCAGCTCCACTTTCCGTCCACCGCTAATAAGGTGATTCAAAAAATTGTGCTAACATAAAGATATGATAATAAGGTGTGGAGAGATTGCTATGCATTTTATCGATCAATAGTCTTCATAAAAGGGCGTGGGAAAATGTTAAGTGGAAACGTATGGAGAAGCAACCACAACGTAATACATGACAAATAAACTAAAAACCTGCCATGTGAATTTGTGGTCACTAGCAGTAAAATGCTACTCATCCGTACAATTTTTTGTATGATCAATAACATGAGCAGTTGTGACTGCTGGAAATTGATAAATTATTTTAAATCTTACTATGTTTTTTTTATAAAAATTTGGTTGCAGACCTTTTCGTCTATGTATCAATTTCATTTAGTTATTACCTGCATACCATTGTTTAAATGAAAATGATCTTGAACCAGGTTTAATATTTCATACTATGGAGATTAAAGAGCTTGAGTGCAATATTGTTTCATTACAGTCATTGCAAAACTGTGGTCAGTAATACAATAATAAGATTTGGAAATAAATTATAGGCTTGGATCAATATTTGTGGTTTTTTTTTTTCGAAAGGTTGCAATAACGTTAATTATTAAAAAAATTTTTTTTTAGTACAGTGACTATAAATAAAACTGTTAGATGAGAATATCACATCATGTATTTTCACGAGAAGAAACATTCCATTCTGAGTTTTAAAGACGAAAAGTAAATTTAATATAGTTATCTATATTTTGTTCTACAATCTTGTAACATTATCGAATATTAATTAAGCTGCGGATATCTTAGATACGCTGTCACGTTTTGAATTGATCAAAAATATTACACACTGATTAAGAGATGATACACGAAATATGTAATTACATAAGAATGTTCCTATCTCCTAAGGTCATCTTTTATTCACATTTTCGAATGGAATTGAGTGCGATTATTTCGCCCTGAAGTGACCGGTTGATAAGTTTTAAGAAATTTACACGAAAACCGCTGTCATTGGTAATTTAAAAAATTGAATTTAATAGTACCAAGGATCAAGGCTTACTGAAAAGTTGTTGACCTGATAGACACAAAATAGTTGCTTAGGAGACAAATTTTAATTGGGTTTTTCATGCAATAATTGAAAAGAATTGCTACATATAAGTATGCATAAACTTAAGTGTAAACTTTATCTGGAATATGTTCTTATTAATCTTAGCCTACAAATCGATATTCCTCCCATACCATTTAACATTTTATTTTTTATATTTTCCTATTACATCTCAGATTTTCAATAGTTATAGTTCTTAACAAAGAATTTTTTATCAGATGTAAAAAATTGCATTAACATCGGTTCGCAACAATTTTAGAATTTTTTATTTTTGTATTGATTAAAAGTCCGTAATTGATTATTTTACTATGCTTGGTAACTACGTAATTTCACATTGTTAAATTATTAAAGTTTTACTTGTAAGATTAACACAAAACCAATTTTAAAAATTGGAAAGAAGCAGAGTTAGAACGTTAGAAATATTAATTAATGTCTTAACCCTTTCATAACAATTTCAGGGAAATCGACATGGATGCGGTTCCCATAGTTCAAATGGATGGCAAAAAGACACGCTTGCTTAAGCCTAAATTGCTGTCGGCTCGGGACTGTGGTCGTGAGAATACCCACGATTTTACTTTTGACTACTCCTACTGGTCGGTTGACGGAAAGGACAGCAACTTCGTTGACCAAAGCCAAATTTACCAGGATCTCGGAACAGATGTGATCGACTGTGCCTTTGAAGGTGAGTAACCTCGCAATTTGTAATAATTGTTCGTGAATTTATTAATTGTTGCAAATCTCTGTAAATTCGATACCATATTAGAAAACGTGTTAAGAATGTGTAATCGCATGCGGAACCATTTACGGTTGTTTATTTTGCCACTTAAACTGTAACAAGCGATGAGAGGTTTTTGTGCATTCACGTCCGCTCATTCCAGTGGATTTTTCTACGCTACTTACCGCAATTTAAACATGTACAATTATTCCACGATATTTAATACTGCTAGCTATAACGGACTGCTTATGATTATTGTTCAGCACTTTTCTTCATTCATTCTTCATTTTCAAAAGAAAAGCTGTGATGAAGACACTATGAAAATTTGAGAATCTACTTGTAGAAAGTAAGCAGATCAAGTTTCGCGAGAGTGGACGTGCATCTGCATGTTTACAGATTTGTAAGAGAATTAAAAATCGTTTTAATAATCATTTATTATATGGCAGCTAAACCTGCTGAATGACTGAAGTTAAAATAAATTCGGAATTCTTATTGTGCAGAATACGCATTCTGTTTTATTTTGTAGCTTTAAAAATGAATTAAAATTTTGAAAAGACGGTCTTACGTTCTAAATGCTGTAAAGTTTTGAAAATCTATGGATTGTGCTTTCAAATTCGAAAAACAAATTTTCGAAAACAGACAAAAAATTGGTAGATAGAGACATTCCCTGTCCCCTTGATTAAATTGCTACAATAACCGGACATGCGTAAGAGGGTGCCGCTTCCCGCTGCTTTGAACAATCGAAAGATAATCGAAGATAATTTTGAGGTGTATTTAATGAAAATACGGCCTTAGGAGGTCACTCAAATATAAGTACATAGTTTTAAAGTAAAAGAAAAAAATTGTCGTTTGTCGAATTCTATTGCTAAATCAATTTTCAGGTTACAATGCCTGTGTTTTTGCTTACGGCCAAACGGGCAGTGGCAAAACATTTACAATGATGGGTTCATCAGAAAATCATGGCTTAATACCCCGTATTTGCCAAGAACTTTTTACTCGGATGAAAATTGGACAAGAATCGGGTACAGGGTACAAAACACATGCCAGTTACTTAGAGATATACAACGAACGAGTAAAGGATCTCCTTGGACCTCAAAATGTTGGACATGGACTGCGCGTTCGTGAACACAGGACATTGGGACCATATGTTGAAAATCTCTCCCAACACGCTGTTGGGGACTACGATGAAATTCAAGTAGGAATTGATTGAATTTAGTAACTTTTTTCAATGTCTTTAATAATTAATTTTTTCAGGAGTGTATAACACGTGGAAATTACCAGAGAACAACGGCCAGCACTAATATGAACGATACGAGCAGCAGAAGTCACGCGATCTTCACGATCACTTTTGTTCAGGCGGGTTTCATGAATGATATGCCAAGCGAAACTGTTTCAAAGATTCATTTGGTTGATTTGGCAGGAAGGTTAGTGAGTCTGCTCTCGATATAGTCTACATTTTTTAAACACTTTTCAATTTATTTAAATCAAGTGAGCGAGCGAATGCAACGGGTGCGACTGGCCAGCGGCTAAAAGAAGGTGCCCACATAAATAAATCTTTGGTCACTTTAGGCAGTGTGATTTCAGCTTTGGCTGAGCAGACAAACCGATCGGATAATAAGAGAATTTTATACATACCATACAGAGATTCAGTGCTGACATGGCTGCTTAAAGATAGCTTAGGGGGTAATAGTAAAACTATTATGATAGCAGCTATATCCCCGGCTGATTGCAACTATAGTGAAACGTTAAGCACATTGAGATACGCGAATCGAGCCAAAAATATCATTAACAAGCCTACAATTAACGAAGATCCTAACGTTAAACTTATTCGTGAGCTGCGTGAGGAGATTACTAAGCTGAAGTCAATGTTGACCAATGAAATTGTATAAAATTTATTAGTTTATATTTAAAATGAAAATAACACTATTATTATTTTTGCTTTATAGAATCTTGTTGAACCGTCTTCTAAAATGCTGGAGGATTTGCTCAAGAAAGAGGCACAAGAGAAAGTGCTGACCGAAGAGTGGGCAGAAAAGTGGAAAGAGGCGCAGCTTATTTTACAAGAACAGAAATCATTGGGTCTTCGCAAGGCTGGAGTTGGTGTAGTTTTGGATTCTGAAATGCCGCATTTAATTGGCATTCACAGTGATATTACTACAGGTGTTACATTATATAGTTTAAAGGTAATTGTACAAATTTTATGTTGTAACGCTTAATATATGATATCATGATTTTGTTTTTAGGAAGGAGAAACTTTCATTGGAACCGATGAGTCTGATGAGCCGCAGGATATTGTGCTGAGTGGCATGGGAATGCAAGCTCAGCACTGCAGTATTATTCTAAAGGATGGAATCGCAACGCTCTGCCCCCGTCCACAAGCCCAATGCTGGCTAAATGCCCACCTCATAGATGAACCTACTGGAATCAGCCAAGGTGATATTATTCTGCTCGGTAGGACGAACATCTTTCGCTTTAATAACCCCGCCGAGGCAGCTAAACTTCGAAAGGATTTGAGCCGATCTCGACTTGATCTCTCGCGATTATCCCTGATCACAGCATCTAGGGAGAATCTTAACACAAGCTTCTATAGTGAGGATGAAAGCTTTAATACATCACCATTTAAGAGAGAGCGAGTCTATCATCCATCTTCACAAACGTGTAGGGATGATCCAGAATTGCAGGACGAAAATAGAAAAATTTTGGAAACAATTGAGAATGCTCTTAAGCAGCTGAATATAGTAAGCAACTATTTGCTGGTTTAGAGTTTTATTTTTAAATAATTTTAATATTAAAATCGTAGGAACGAGTACAAATGCACGAGCAATATAAAAATAAAGTGAGAAAATTAACGGAAGAATTAGACCAATTGCAAAAGGATGAAAGAGATGCTATGGAAATTCTCAATTGTCGCGAGAAGGAGCTTCTAGCTAAAAAAGATATGCTGCTTTGGGAAAAGAATAATGAAAAAGTTCAGGTATTTTCTGCATGCATTTGTTATTGATCCTTCTTTATTTTATGTTATGCATTATTTTTGTTTAAACATTTATTTAGATTGATATAGTCTGTAGACAAATATCGGCTTTGCAAACTCAGCTTGACTCAAAGAAGCGAGACTTCTCTGAGTATATAGCTAAAGAGCTTCAAGAATTGCAAGACTGTGGAAAATTAGATGAGGTATTTTTGTTAATTTATTTTTCATTCAAATTTTGTGTATTATCCCCTGTAATATTATTTATTTTAAGTTCTTGTTAACTAACTATTGGGGTTTTGTAGGTGGGAATAAAGATTACAGAGAGTACACCAATTTCGGATGATCTCCTTCTACAGGCTTGCGACTCTCTGGATATTGCTGCCGCTCAATTTGTGCGTGATACTGTGAAACGTAATGTAAGTTTAAGAAATAATTGTGTTGACTCTCACTCTTCGCTAAAATTGTCTTTGTTTGGTTGTATTCTATTATATTACTACGTATTTTGTGTTAGAATGATGAAATTAAGCGGCTCGATGATCAGATATACCAAAAAGAAACTATCCTTCATGCTAGCACAGACAGAATTGCTAAGTTAGATGAAACCATTATAGAGTTGGATCAACAATTAGGTGATTTGAAGCAACAGGAAGAGCAACTTCAAAATACAGCAGAAACTCTTAGACTCAAGAAGCAATCGTAAGTTTTTTCACTTGTTCAAATATTGATGTTAATTTTTTATTGTTAAGGATGAAACTCAATCTTCGCAAAACAATTGATTCGGACGTTCAAACAGAATTAATTGAACAATCCAAGGACGAGGAGAATAGCGATACATTCCACACAGCGAATTCAGATTGTTCTTTCCCTCCAGTCTTGAAATCTCCCAAGGAATTGTTAAAAACAAGTTCCATAGTAAATGCTAACAGTTCTTCTTCTTCACCCCCGAATCACTTAATGAGTGATAGCGGAGTATGCCTGGAGCCTTTAAAGGCGCCCATTGATGGCCCCAGTGGAATTGTTACTTCAACGCCGAATGGAAATAATAAAACTTCAAAAACTAGTGATGAGGATAGTACGTCCTGTTCGTCCTGTGAACAGCGAAGGGGCGATATATCTCCAACTTTCTGTGTTATGCACAAATTGAGACGGAGGATTGCTGCCCAGAAGGCTTTAATAATGAAGAATTTAGAAATGGAGGTAAATAAGAGCCAGTTGGATGAACAGATATCGCAATTGCAAGAACTGCAAAAAAAATATATGAGAATGGAGAAGGAAATGCAATTGAATGGGTCACATTTAGATTGTTGTTCAGATAGAGAATTAGATCTACTTAGGGATAATTTGGAATCGTCGTCCATTAGTGACGAATCAAAAGTTACCACCTGTGGACCACGGAACATGCTAAGTCCTACGATTGAATCGGTCTATGCTCCCAGTGCGATTAGATCATGTCCGTCTATGGATTCGTTTCGTACGTTATTAAAGGTTTTTATTTAGTTAGATTATAAATTTTGGTATATTTTCAGGCGAACCAGATCAGTTTCTTACCATTCCTAGCTTTGTGATACGTGGTGCTGGCAAACAAACTCACTACGAATACGAAGTGAAAATCATCCTTGCCGATGAGAGCTTGAGCCTTCTTCGGCGGTATAGCCGATTCCGGGAGCTGCACATAAGCATGAAACATTGCTATGGTCCTAAGGTTTGACCTTTAAAACTATCTTTATTTGCTTTTATTTCAACAATTTTAAAATAAAATCAGGTGGCTATGCTTCCATTTCCTCGCCGAGAGATATTCTCATCAAACAGTGAAAATGTTGCAAAACACCGCCGGCGTTTACTGGAATTGTACCTGCGCCGCCTGTTAATTGTGTGCACAAAAATTCCACAAAGTCCAATATACGATGGGCCTGGCGGACCAGGAATTACAAAAACAACCCTCGCATTATTTTCTCCTTTTTTCAAAAAAGGTCTCTTCGAGAGCGGCAAACATGGAACTGGCTAACTTTTGTGGCTTTGGCTCTAGCCCTTGCCTTATTCTTATATTTTTCTGAACGTAGCAACATCATTGCATAATTTTTTTTTCTTTTATTATTTTATAATTTGTTTAAAGTCTGATCTATTTTTATATTTTTGAAAATTTTTTGCCACTTTTTTTTTTATCTCTTAATTAATTTTTACCCAGTGTGACTTCTGTTGAGCATGTTTTGTTATCACTCGTAGCGACCTTAAGTAACCTGTGATCGAATCTTTGTCCAGCTCCATTTCTTGTGAGCGACTATTCACGTGCAATTACTACCCGCAGCAAGGCGGAGCCGTTTTGCCCACAATCAGTTTAAAGACAAAAGTAATTTTTAAGTTACGTAGTCGTAGAATGTTTACAAGTTTATTTTAATATGACAATAAATTATATTTTCACATCTGAGTTTTTTCATTTTCAGTTTTCATTCGGTTTCTTGGTTTTCATATATTTCCTGTTTTCGTTAAGTAAATAGTGCGGATAAAATTATTTTGACTCTATATTTAGAAACTTTGGGGATGTCTAATTATTTCCAGCTAATTTTGAGGTGAGTCTAATCCTATAATTTTTATTTTATTCGTAAATTAAGTAATTAATAAAATCTTAAACATAAAAACAGAGGACTGCAAATGCAGGAATCGAAAAAACACGTGTATCTTTTGTTTATTATTATTATTAAAATTAGCTTACAAATTTTGCCAAATAAAATTTACTAACTAATGTTAACTTTCTCATCATTTACATCCGCATAAAACGGGGGGTATTCTGATGCAAAATGATTTATTTACATTTCAAATCTCCAATTCTGAGATTCGTCATGTAGAAATTCGTAATTGTTGTGACCAATAATTTTTTAATTACAATAAAAAAACTTATTTATTTATTTGTTTAACACAAGAAGCGAATACAATTCAACAATATACTCTAGAAAGCACAGCTCGGGAACCAGATCACACTACTTGAGGCTAATTTAATTTAAAAAACCTTTTTTAGAAATCACATTACCCGTAAGCCGGAATTAAAATAAATCGTTAGTTTGAGATGCTGTTGCAGTGTGGCAAGTTGCACCATTTCTTTGAAATCACATCTCACCAGGAACTCAGTTCTAAGTAATTCATTCATCTTAATAACTTCGATTCACAACTTAGATACATTTTATCGACGCCACAGGTCTCATGAGATAATCCTTGTCTTATCGAAAATTTCATGCAGGCTAAACAGCGGTCATATAAATCGTTTTTTCTTAAAAAGGAAGAGACGTCTTTGCTTCTTCCAAAAAACAATTTTTAACAAATGCTTCCAGACAAGAAACAAAATTTGGGCCAAAGATTCTTTTGATTAAATTTTATAATTAATCAACAATTCGTAAACTAAAAGGCAGGGGGTGAATTGCAATTATAAACTTATGAATTTTTTTATCATGCATAAGTACCTCTTGCATAATGCAATAAAAGCGGATTTAAACTAGGTGAGTGAGTAATTATGCATTTATATTTCTTGTTGAGCACAGCGTTACCTTCCAACTAAATTTTTTGTATCTCAGGTAATAACCGAAGTTTTAAACTTAGTGCAAGTGGAATAGAGTTAGCTTCCGACAAGCAACTTTATTCAATTTTTCCAACTTTCCCAACTTTGCGCTAAGAATTTTATAATTTCTTTCCTTGGAGCTGGTGGGAGGAAATGCTTGGCACTTTAAAAATTTTAATCTACAAGCCTTCGTGATTTTTCTGCTTGCAGTTCTTTCTGGTTGATTATGGTTATTTTTATTTTACATTTTCAGCAATGTAAAAGTTATGAGTTTTACCTTTTTTTTATTACTGTTGCCGTTTAGTCGGTAGAATATCTTTCTACGATTTTTTTTTAAAATTGTGCGAAATAAAGCCATTTCTGCGAACAGTTTGCTGAGAAAAGTAAATAAATTACATAAACTACCAGCGAACGAATTTTAATTAGTTTTGCATGAATTTAATTTTTATTTTCTTGTTTTTGATCATCTATGTATGTACATTGTAAGTAAGAACTTATGTTCACTTTTAAAAGTTGAATGAAAGTTTGTTATGTTATGCGTTCTTTTGGTATTGAGTTTTTTATTAAGAGTTTTGCTGATTGTTAGATATTTAATGAATTTAAAAATGGTGCTCTTAGAAATTTATGGTTTTAGAAATATTAATGTATTATTAATGTTACTACTACATTATTTGTTATGTAATTTCCGCTAAAATATATTAAGTAAACCGTGACTGCCTTATTTTTAAAAGTAAACATTTCGATTTTTGAATTTTTGTAAGAAGTGCTCTAAGATTAAACGTTAATAACGAACTTTAGAATCGAAAAATTAAAATCGAAATATTAAAATCAATGTTAATATTTTATGAAAAATTCTAATTAAGTTCATCTTATTATACCAAAAATTTCTTTGAATAAAGCTGGAATTGTTGATAAACTAGTAGCTAAAAGGAGAAGAAGGAAATTGTATGTAAATTTACAAGGTTTCATTGAAGAGGTATTGGTAAATTGAAATTTATAGTATAATTAAATTAATATTCAACGAACTTTCATATGTTTTTAAGAATTAACATAAAGTTATGTAAAATACAGGAACGCAATTTCTACGATTTAATATAATAAAAATATTGAGAAAAGTAATTTTACTATTGAGATGGACATGGAGCCTTATCTAATTTGTGCTTCATCTATCTAAATGTAGGTGTTCTTTCCTTCTTTTCGGTAATAATTGTAATTATGTTAAGACGAAGTGAAAGAAATTAATTTTTGAGATTACGAAACAAATTTGAATGTTTACTGCAAAGATGCATTCATGTTATAAATAAACGGTAAGTAGTTAGAGGATTTACATATGTAATTGCTTGTTACTGAATAATCTATTTAAAATATCTAAAAGAAAAAAATAACTATTTAAAAACGATACTATTGTGATGTTAAAATTAAATTGATAAAGTATTAATTAGAACAATTTTCAGTTGAATCAAAAGAAACAGTATAATAAATTGTTGAATTTTGTAAGAGGACAATAAATGTTATAAAAGTAATAATATGTTATTATTTACATTATTTTTATAGCGAAAAAAATTTAAAGATGCTTGGTATTTCATTTTTCCAAGGGCAAATTTATCTTGGAGAGAATAATGGCTGCTAAAAACGACAGGCAGCACAAAGTGGGCAGTGTCTATTACTGCAGCTGCGACTGCTAAGTAAAATTTAGATTTTATTTGGGGCGAAAAAATAAAATATGTATGTGCCATAAAAATGTTTCTTAAAAATTAAAATCACCTTCAAAAGATCAGAAGTACACACTTTAAAAAAGTTTTAAATACAAATTATTTGTTAAAAAATAAGTGTGAAGTAGTAGTAACTTGACCCTCCAAGTCTTCTCGAGACATTCTAGTCCAATTTCTACCTTCAGTTCATTGGCTCCCTTTGGACTTTTTCAGTCAACTGTCAGTGTGATGTCGGACATATTTAAAAACGTGGGAAATTCAGTGAGTGGTGCTGTTAAGTTAATTTAGTGTACAGTTGATAATTTTTGTGTAATTGTGGAGTTGTTTATACTGTTAGTCAGCCTTGGCTGCCTCGCCGGTGCACGGAGTCCAGCTCCTAAACAGCAATTGGACCTCCAGGTAACTAATGTTACATTATAATTTCCTTTGTACTTAAGTTTTTTTTTTTGCTACTCCATTTTGTGTTACAACATATTTATGTTATTGTTACTGGAATCAATGTAATCAACTGTAAACTTTCTGTAATTTTATAATTCAATACATGTAATTCGTTACAATTTTATTTGCAGTGGATGTAAATTCCTCCGAGAGCAACTTCAACTTCTCGAGACATTCTAGTCCAATTTCTACCTTCAGTTCAGTGGCTCCCTTTGGACTTTTCCAGTCAACTGCAGTGTGATGTCGGCCATATTTAAAAACGTGGGAAATTCAGTGAGTAGTGCTGTTAAGTTAATTTAGTGTACAGTTGATAATTTTTGTGTAATTGTGTAGTTGTTTACTGCAAGTCAGCCTTGGCTGCCTCGCCGGTGCTCGGAGTCCAGCTCCTAAACAGCAATTGGACCTCCAGGTAACTATAATGTTACATTATAATTTCCTTTGTACTTAATTTTTTTTTTTTTGCGACTCCATTTTGTGTTACAACATATTCATGTTATTGGAATCAATGTAATCAACTGTAAACTTTCTGTAATTTTATAATTCAATATATGCAATTCGTTACAATTTTATTTGCAGTGGATGTAAATTCCTCCGATAGCAACTTCAGCGGATCTTCAGTCGGTCAGGAAGCCGGTACTTCATAGACGCTCAGGTAAGTTTAGTTACTTATTTTACTTGTTCTACTTTGTTTATTTTTAACTGAAGTTTCTGAACACATATGATAAGTGTAATTTAGAGAATTTAAGGCGTCCATGTATAAGTTTCATAATATTTTACACTAAATTCCAAGTTGCAAGGGGGCACCTGTTTGGCCCTTCCTCTTATATAGCGGCTCAATCAAGACAGGCTGAAGAAATATATATGTATGTATTAACATACATATTCCCGGCAATAGATAGGTGATTTTTTTTTCCAAAGGAAGGGCCAATTATTCAATTCATCTAATATTTCCTTTCATGGTAAGTACTGTGCCTTATCATAAATGCAAAGTTCTATGAAACTGTCTGTCTATGTTAAGAATTACACTTTGCATCTTATTTTGCACATGCTTATATTATATTGGCCTCTAATGCACATACTTCAAGTTCTACGCCTTTGAATAATTTGACATGGTTCAACTTTAACCTTCGGAGGGGAACCTATCGAAGGAGATAGGGCGCATGTTACCTACAGAAAGTGAAAGGGATCCGACGGCGTTGTGGAGCATCTCTCTTTAACGAAATCCCTCATTAAATTGGCTTTGCCATTTATAAAGTCTCTGAGGAGAATAAAGTGGCTCTGCCGGTCTCGAAAAGGAAAAAGGGATCCTATGTATATCATATTTGCACACTTTTTTTCGTTTCGTCTTTCGGTACATAAAAGTTGAATGGATGATGCTGGGGACCTGTGGTGGGAGATACCATGCTCTCCGAATTAAATCCCAGAATAATTCAATCAAAAAATTTCTTGCTCCAATGATCATGATGGATCAAACGTGAAAGTCATAAAGCGGGGCCAGATTCTCCGTTGAGATTTAAATGCTGATGGAAATCCTTAAGGCTGAAATGTTGTCACAAAAGCTTTGAGTTTGGCCGCAAGGGTTTAAAAAAGGGCCGGGTGTGATTTGGGTTTAAGCTTTTAAGTGTTTCAGAGCTCCTCAGGCAGATGAAAAGGTACACTCTATGGCTAAATGAGTGCATATGGATTATACACAGCTACATACGCTTATGCGGAGCTAGAAACCCTTCGAGAGGACCAAAGTATGCTTTCAATTTTTGTTTGGGCTCTTTATAACTTCGCCTCATAGGCGCTGAATGTGATAGTGCCGAGGGTTGGTTAAGAGCAGTTTGTTGTCGTATCGTGGCGTTAGGATTACCTGCGGAGGTTGAGTTGTATCAATGAGCTGGAGGAGTTTTGGATAACTATCTGAAAATTAGTCCCTTTTAGAGGAAAATGCGCGCTTTGATGTCCCATCATGTACCCGACAGCTTCAAGAAGTTATTCCCAAGAGTATATAACGGTAAAATATATACATTCTAATGATATGCTAATGTTATTTGCTTTATGGGACAGTTTATTGAGTAATTCTCGGAAATGGTACCGTAAAACATGTCATAGTCCGAAAACAATTGACAAGAAAACGCCCCAATAACTTTTATAGTATCGCATTATTATTGGTCTGTCCCTACATTAGTCACTATCTACCCAAACTCTGTTGTCTGAAACATGTAGACTACTGATAATAAAATAATAAGTCATCTCCCCGCATCCGTTTATTTACCATGATTATTATTCCCTGAAAACAGTAATAATATTTTACGGCGTTCCGGAGCATCGAAGGGCCCAAATGGAAATAAGTTCTCCTTAGATCAATCAAATTAGAAGTCAAACCCATTTCATCATCGGTCCAAAGATCCCTTTTCACTACGTCACCGCAGCAACTCCGTCCCATGTTTTCGTTGCTTTCTTTTGAAATGATTTGCGATTCCATTTTTCGAGAAGTTTTCCATTATGACGGGGTGAAAAAAGTTTTTTATGTTTATGTAGCCCCACCAGAATTTTTGTTGTCGAACGGTTCTTCGAGGTCGAAATCCTTTGGCACCCCCTTCAACACAGTTCGAGTGCTAAAATAAACTGATTACCGATTCTTGGTCCACGGAACATTATTTATGCAAAAACTTTCCCACTCCATCACCATTCCCAGGCTCTCTAGGGCTCGTCAAATATCTTGTCCCATCGTGTCACGAAGTTTGCATTCAGGACGAAATCGAATTTTATGAATTTACTTAAATTATTCATTACGGACAACCTGTTCATTAGGACTTAAAAGTTCCTCTCCTCTGATCCCATTTACAAGTTTTTGTTTTTCTTTGGGGAAATAAGCGCTAAATCACTGCCAGCTTAAGTGTTTGCCTTAAGTTTCTATTTATGCAAATTTAGTGCGTTAACTTTGGCATCCCTTAGACGGGCCTACCAAACTGAAATCAACTCATGAGAAATGTATGCAACTAAATCGAATTGAGATTTGCTTTACATTTCACACTATGGCTGTTATCTTTACCCTTTGTTGACTAAGTTACTTTTATAAAGAGTTATGTCTTCTTTTACACATCATAATTTTCGTTTTAATAAAAACCGTTTCAGGTATGCATATTTAGAGATTTGTGGTCATTTACAGGTGGTGTGGAATAGAGGGAAATTGTTCATGATTAATTCAATTTTTTATTGTTTTTTTAACTTTTTGATATGTATATACCATTACCTCTTTAATTTTTATTTTGATATTAATAAATATTGTGTTAAAGATTTTTGAATGAATTATGTTAATTTTCGGAGCAGGTAGTCCCTTAGGAGTTACTTTATTTATTTTATTTTATTATATATTTTTATATACGGGTCCATAATTCTTTCCCATTTAAAAACTATTAAATAAACACAAACCAAATCTCTGATGGCGGTTGTCGCTGATGAGTGATGGGTGATACGATGTGAAATGTCACTGATGATGAGTGATGCGATATTTGATGTTTGATTTTGAAGAAGGAAGCAAGCTGAACATGTTTTATTATGTCCTTTTATCGCAAACATTGGTTTGTAGTGTAATGTTCATTCTTAATTTCATAAATCAGATCCAAAATAAAGACAAATTTACGGCATTTAGCATTCTTTTGTTAGTGTACTTTACGCAGTTGAGGAGCAAAAGTAGCTTTTCCAACTCCTACAAATTTATTTACCCTAAATTGGTTCTACTATATATCTAGGTTTGGGCGTTGGGCCCATAATTAAGTTATAATCAAGTTATTCATGCCAGAAAACAATTCTTTATAAATATTTCACGACCTCTGGGATAGCCGGATAGACATCGTAAAGATTTGATGTGTTCTGTTTTCTTATTTTCGGTACGGAAAGCTAATCGCCTTAGGTCGTCAGTTTGTGCTTAATAAATGCTTTGTAAGTACAAAAGGCCAAATTTTCTCTAATAGGCTGCGCTTTAATTTAATCTCTATTTAGAATGTTGAGATACAACATAGCTATATTTCATTCAAGAGCGTCTAGCATAAGCTACTTTTATGGAAGGCAAGGCAAAGAAGAAACAATTTCTGCCTTTTTTCAAACTGTAAATACATAGAATGAATAATTCCCTTTGTCTGCAGTGCTCAAATTAAATTTCGTTTAATCCCTGAGGCAATTTATATCTTCCTTGCTATGTATGCAGGAACACGAGTCTCATGTATATGCCTCCTTTTGGACAATTTTAAGACGATAAGCCACTTGTTGATATGGTTATTTTCGCTGTGGGAAAAATGGTTATATAGTCTCCTCCTTATCTTTTTAAGGTCTTTTGTTTTTAACTGTTGCTTAACTCGTTTAGGATGTTTGGTAATTTCGCAATTAGGGAATTTGATAATTTGACAATTGGGGAATGCGTTTTATGGCATTTTTGTTGATACTTTGTGAAATTTTAGACAGAATTTTTAAACATAGAGATATATTAATTTCGTTGATTCTTTAAGTAACATTTATTTATAAATTCTAAAAACAATTATATCAATTTACATTGACAACTAACGATAGAATTTCGATATATTTTATGTTTGCAAAAATATTAATTTGTTGAAAATTCAAAGTCACTTTCGTCATTGTTCGGGGCTGCACCTTGGGGTTTTGGTGCTGATGAGCTCTCATCCGTTTCACTATCGACAAAATTCACTTTCTTCTTTTTCTTATTGGGATTCGATTCGGCTGGTTTCTCAGTGGATAGAATTGATGGGGGCATTGCGGCGGGGTTAGACGCCACTGGCGGTTTCGTATCGTTCTTATCTTCCGAAGGTTTTTCTTCTTGCTTTTTCGGGCTGTCCTGTGAGACTTCGGGTGGTGCAGGAGCATTTGATGCATTGCTGGTTGGTTCTGGAGTTGAATTTTGTTGCTTCTCTGCGGAAACTGCAGCTTGTGGGGGTGCGTATTCTTGAATGTTCTGTTGGTTCAACTGTGCAGTGCTTTGGTCATCGTAATTTGCATATTCTGCTCCACTGTATTGGGCAGGGTATGCAGTTGTATCATATTGCTGCTGACTATAATCCGCTTGGGGAAATATTTGTTGATTTTCATGCTGATAAGCAGGATCGGATTGATACGCTTCACCTCCTTGTTGGTAGGATTCATTTCCTTGATATATGCCATCTTCTTGCTGATATCCACCATCTACTTGAGGATAAATTTCGCTTTGTGGATAAGAACCATCAACTTGCTGATATGATGCATCTCCTTGCTGATAGTTTCCTCCCTCATTTTGATAGTTTACACCATCCTGCTGATAGACCTGGCCATCTCCTTGCTGGTCATAATCGTAGTAGGCATTTGGATCGTATCCTTGCTGCATGTATTCGCCTTGGTATTGATCGGTTTGATATTCGTAAGCTTGCTGTTGGTTGTAATCCTGACCTGAATACTGCTGATAATCTTGTGACTGATATTGTTCGGAAGGATAAGGTTCTTGTTGTTCGGTCCCTGGTTGCATTGTAACGTTATTGCTTTCATACTGTGGTTCTATTACTTGTTCGGACGCCTTCTTTTCATCATATTCATAATTCGAATAAGACGGAGAAGGAGTTTCAGTTGGTAATTGTCCTGCTGGTTTTTGTTCTTCTGTAAGCTGATTCTCCTTTTGAATGGGCTCCTCGTAACTCTTGGAGTATCCTTCGGGATACTGCTGAATAGAGGGTTTATCAGGGGTAGGGGTAGTAGCATCCTGCTCCTTCCTTGATTCTTCTGGCGGTATGTAAGTGTCGTTTTCCTTTACTGGAGTAGATGGTTTACTTCCA
This sequence comes from Machimus atricapillus, assembly GCA_933228815.1. Lineage (NCBI taxonomy): Eukaryota > Metazoa > Arthropoda > Insecta > Diptera > Asilidae > Machimus > Machimus atricapillus. The sequence continues at coordinate 26,591,202 of OW121788.1, read as the reverse complement.
ACCGGAGTAGATGGTTTGCTTCCTACTGGAGTAGGTGGCTTAATCACAATTTGATTAAAGACAGGTGACTCTATCCTTGGAGCAAATGTAATCTCTTTTTCGCTTGAATCTGACTTCTCCTCGTGACTTTCCGTATCTTTAAAGGACTCAATTTCTTTAGGAAGAGATATTTCCCTGAAGGTTCGCTTTTCTATAATTCTCTGTCTCTCCGGTTTTTCCAAAAACTCTTCCTTTTTCTTATTTGGGTTTATGCGCTCACCATAGATAGCATCCTCAATATTTTCGATAGACAATTTTTCCTTTTTACCCAACTGAATTGGATAATTCGAATCCTGTGGATCGATGCGTCCACCAAAGTTCCACATGACTGGGGTTCTTGGTCGTTCTGCATTTAGTCTTCCTGTATTATTCAAAAGTTTATCAGTTGTTAATAAATCTTGCACCTTTTTCATGGAGCTCTCCATTGGCGGCGGCATGCTCTCTGTAGGCCCATCAGTCTTTTGTTTCGGTCCGTCCATAGGTGTAATATCTCTCCGAACAGTACTCATCGGTTGCAATTTTTCATTTACCTCCTCCATAGCATCTGTCTTCTTGTCATCCTCATTTACTTCGGCTGGTATCCTTTCACGTGAGCTATCTTGTTTTATGCTATGTAATTTGTCTGACGTCAACATCTGATGCGGCGGACGATGTGTTTCTGCCGACTGTTGGGGCATAGTCGCTGGTGGATATCCATTATACCCGTTTTGCTCACCATACCCACCAAAGGTTGGTCTGCCGTGGAAATCATTTTCACTGCTCATTTGTCCTAAACTTTGCATTTCATTTAAATTTCGATTATGACTATCTGATACGGGGGTTCGTACAGGTCTTGCAGCTGAAGGAAGAACGTCCTGATGCCCCATAGCCATATTCAGCTTCAGCGGCTTATAGTGCTCGAATTCAATTGGATTCCGCCTTGTGTCAGCAAAAGTACCAATTTGTGCTGGGTATCCGATGGATGGGCCCATTGAGTCCCCGAAAGTCGATTTTAAATTGACTTGCCTCTGCAAAGGCTCCTGACTTAACAAAATCTGGCCATTGAAGTAGTCTACATTGGCCGGAAATCGATATGGCAAATTGCTGCTGGCTGGACTGGTGTTGTTCGCCATCATACCCCAATTCTCGGAAATTGTCGGCGAAACCTTAGATAAATTGCTCGAAGATTGACAAATATCCTGAATTCCAACTGGGAGATTAGCATTGGCGATGATGTTGTTCAAGGGTAGGACTGCTGAAATCTGGCCAGGACTGTTCTGCACAGAACGTAGACTCTGCACCTGCAGCAGCCTCGCGAAATACAACTCGTACTGAAGCTATAGGGGTGGAGAAAGGAATGGAAACAATTTAATTTCGGCATTCCTCATCTGCAATTTAAAGCGAACTCTGATACCTTCATCATCTTCAGTCGTTCGCTCCTCGCGGCTAAGGCAGCGGCCTGCTGGTCGACACGCTCCAGCAGCTTAACGAGGGCCTTATTGCGTTCGTTACGCTCTCGCTGCTCCTCAAGGAATTGCTTGTACTTGACTCTGCTTTTCACTTTCATCGCCTTTTCTCTACGGAAATTATTCTTATATCTTTAAGGAAACAAAAAAAAAAAGGAATCGAACTAGATAGAGAGATACACTTACTGTTCACTTCGCTTTCTCATGATGGTCTCAAACTTTTCCTCCATCTGCTTGCGATTTTCCTCGCTGGAAGCAGAATATTTCAATTAGAACTTCAAAGCGACCTCATTTTTGACTATTTTTCCGCGCCCTTACCTTCGCTTTAACTTTTCCTGGAGTAATTCAACCTGCAATTTGTAGTTATCCAATTCGGTTTGCGGAAACATTTTGAAAACCACTCGCGACTGTGCCAGATCAAAGCTAGAAATTGAATGCACCAAACATTCAACGTACCTCTTGCCCGTGCGGCAGGTGGCACAAAGCAGGTGTTTAACCACCTTCGATATAGGGGTACTACCTTCAGTATCGATTTTTAACTGTTTTGTTCACCAGGGTAAATTTATCCCCACTTTTGAGGCTCATACTAGGTCAGTTCCGTTTGACTGGTCGCACTGCTGCAAAACTACTCTCTTATGACTGTTGGTCACGGTGCCTACACTCCGCGCCTCACCTTTGTGATTCACCTGTCGGACGGTGGCAATCAAACCTCCTTTTGGACACTGCAACGAGCCAAAATGTAAGTCTTTTTCAGATACAACTCAAAAGCAAACTGGGAGCTTTTCAAAGGAATTCCTAGGTGAGCAGCAGTTGCCTGGCACTGGCACAACTTTTACTGCAGAAACGTTTCCAGAATATAGGATTATTTTGTAGCATTCCTTGCTTATTCCTACATTCTAGAAGGTTGGATTAAATAGAATTTTCACAATATACGTTTTGCATGTTTGTTTCCCTTATACACGGTTTCTCTAGTCAGGAAGTTTCAACAAAATGTATTGGAGCTCCGCTCAAATCAATGCTGCCCGATAAGCACCCAGTGTCACGCGACTTGAAAGTCGCTGAGCATTTTGCCTGGGCAATAGTAATCATCTCAACTGGAAGGATTACCTTGGGGGGAAGTATACATATTCAGGACAATATTCCTTGGGAACAAACTGAATGTTTTGTAAATATTAAACAGATCCCCCCCAAACATACATTCATTTCAAGGCTAAACGGAGACGGAGTTTCGAAATAATCGAAGGACACGGCGCGGCGCGGCTTTTATAAATATTCTTGATAAGTCTGTCGCTGTTGAACTTAAGGTCGATGTCGCTGTTGACAAAAGGGTAGTTATTGAGCTTTGTATGAAAATTGGCAACGTGTGACGTATTTATACCTCCTTGGAAAACTGGAACCTATCGGTACGAAGATGAATTTGTTTATTTGTTAAAGGAGCGTAACAAGTCTCCTATTTGCAATTTTCAAGGATCATATTTAGGTCATTAATATGTATATACGTTGAAGAAAGAGCAATGAAAAACCATTGAGCTAAAATTGCAATTTTTAGTGGTTCAATTTAACCATAACGATGTTTTTACCTTAATTTACTTATTTTTTATTTTGTGTGATTATATAAGTTTGATGTCCTTAATACATAAATTAATAAAATTAAATATCATACGAACTACACGCGGCTTATAAGAAAGTAAGACAGACTTTTGTTTGTTTGTAAAATAAACATTTTTAGATTATTTCAATATACGCTAAACTAAAAAATTAAATTAACAAATCACCAGTAGCAAAAGGTAATAAATAAAATAATATCAAGTGCAGGGTGCACACTCATATATAGTTTTGGGTAAAATATACAGTGCTGTCTAAAATTATAGGACCAAACTTTAATTTTGCATATATGGTCTATTCCCAAGCCCATAACTTGTTGGTAAGGAGAAGAGGGATGGTGACAACTGGTATATATGAAATCGTTGTGTGTCCTTAATTATTTCATAAATTTTTTTTAAAATTCATGTACTAATTTTAACAAAAATCGTAAAAAACTCAATACAATAGTGTTTAAAATTATAGGACCAATTCTCTCAGCACTTAATATGATGTCTTTGGCCTTTATATACAGGGTGTTTTGCTAAGGTCTGAGCAGGAGTATGCCAATCGATTCTAAATGGTCTCCTGATCAACGTTTCTTCGGACACCCCACCCCCTTAAAATCGGTCCTTCCCCCCCAAAATCGCGATTGAAAATTTGGAGGGGGTCAACCTAGAAAATGCTTCATAAGTTCTTTCAGAGATATCCTAGAATACTGGTTGATAATGCATTAGAAAGCTGAGTCTTCAAGCTTTCCAACGATACCACCAACGACCCAATCAGTCAACAAACAAGCGGGGGAGACCCCGTCAAATTTCGAAAATGGCAATTTCAAAGCCCAAAATTTGACCTTGACCCTTCATTCTGTCGATTTTTTGTGTGGGAAGATCGAAACTTTTCTTGAGAAAAAGCTTCGCTGTCATATGGCCTTTCTCAAGAAAAAAACCGCACTGGAATCCGACGGCGCGTTCCGAAGTTATTCGTGTTACAATAATTGATACAACAACAAAACCCTATCCGCAATGAAGTCCAATTGGAAAGTGTCACATCGAGCATCTGCTCCGTAGGGCTGAACCATCGAAGACGAATAACTTCGGAACGCGCCGTCGGATTCCAGTGCGGTTTTTTTCTTGAGAAAGGCCATATGACAGGGAAGCTTTTTCTCAAGAAAAGTTTCGATCTTCCCACACAAAAAATCGACAGAATGAAGGGTCAAGGTCAAATTTTGGGCTTTGAAATTGCCATTTTCGAAATTTGACGGGGTCTCCCCCGCTTGTTTGTTGACTGATTGGGTCGCGAGTGATATCGTTGGAAAGCTTGAAGGCTCAGCTTTCTAATGCATTATCAACCAGTATTCTAGGATATCTCTGCAAGAACTTATGAAGCATTTTCTAGGTTGACCCCCTCCAAATTTTCAATCGCGATTTTGGGGGGGAAGGACCGATTTTAAGGGGGTGGGGTGTCCGAAGAAACGTTGATCAGGAGACCATTTAGAATCGATTGGCATACCCCTGCTCAGACCTTAGCAAAACACCCTGTATATAAAGGCCAAAGACATCATATTAAGTGCTGAGAGAATTGGTCCTATAATTTTAAACACTATTGTATTGAGTTTTTTACGATTTTTGTTAAAATTAGTACATGAATTTTAAAAAAAATTTATGAAATAATTAAGGACACACAACGATTTCATATATACCAGTTGTCACCATCCCTCTTCTCCTTACCAACAAGTTATGGGCTTGGGAATAGACCATATATGCAAAATTAAAGCTTGGTCCTATAATTTCAGACAGCACTGTACAAGAAAGTTTGAAAAAAAAAAAAAAAATACCACTTTGTAATTAAAATACCGGCTAAGTATCAGTTCTCTCTATCTATTTCAAATAACTTATTTATGATGTCAATTTTCACAATTACCAGTAACCACATGTCAAATTGTGACGAGGGTAATATTTTAATTTACATTAAATTATTAATTAAAATGAAAAAATATTTGTTTATATGTATATTGGCTAACAAAAATTCCGTTTTCTGGTGATTCTATTTGGTTCGAAGCCATAAACTTTCAAAATTAGGCAGAATGGGAAAACTGGTCGATAATTTATAGACTTAAATCAAATGTCACTCAATATGTCAACGGAGATATATTCCCCTCAGAACGTATTTATAATTCATCCTTTTTGAGCGGATGATAAAATTGAACGGATTTATTGGATTTTTTTTTATCTCACAAAATTAATTCACGTTGAACGAGGAATTCACTAACGAAGCAACTGAAGCTATGCTGCGGGGAAAGGTCATTTGAGCAGAAAATTGAAAAGGGTTCCTCAGTTTCTGGTTTAGTATATGGCCCGGGCTTCAATATTCTGTAGGGGAATTTATTACCTCCGTTGAAGATTTTCGGTTTTGAGCTTATATCAATCAGAATTTTCGCGGTTTTGAAGAAAATTTATTTGTAGAATATACAGCTGCGATAATTAAGGAGTTTCAGGAAATTCTTAATAATCATGCTTGAGGGGGAGCTCTGTAGTAAACTTTTCATTAAAAACAACCCTTCGGTGGGAGTTACTGTGGGTTACTCATTGGGAAAGTTTAAGATGTTAAATTGTGGTAGGTACACGTCACAGATTCAAATATGTCTTACGTTAGAGAGGCAGTAAATAAATAACAAACAAATAAAGACAACTTTTCACTGAGCATTTTTTTATGTTATAATTTCGTTAAATATGATGTAACAAAACTGCACGGAAAGCAAGAATTTTTTCATAGCGAAAATATAAGTTTTTAAACTTTGAGTCGTATCGTATGAAATTTTTAATAGTTTCTTGGAATATAAAATAAAACAATAGACACATTTTTAAAAATTTATTTAACTAATAATCCTAATTTAGTATAAAAAATAAAAACAACTATTAAATAGAATAGGTAAATTGTGTTTTCATCTCGCTTTTTTGTCCAGTTTTTGTGTTGGGACCGGTATTTTACGCATTTCTCAATTAGTTCTATCTTAGTAATACACGACATGCAGGAGTTGGAGCTTGTGGAGAATGAACGAACCTGGTCAAATAAAAGTGTTCATTTTATCTATCATAAGCCAGAACAATTATTAAATTTTTTCTTTATTTAAAATATTGAATTATGTCGCAAAAAGACTTTCACGAAAGCTAAAAGTTTCACTTGCTCTAATTACGTATGGAGGGAGTTTGTCAAATCTTATTATATCCGCTGGCTAAGCGAAAAATTTTATAAATTTCAAGCACGCCATAAATTGGGGTTTAAAATCAGTCAGCGATAAAAGCAACACTAAAATTTGCTGATAATTTCCATAAATCATGCCTTTGCCCCATTATCACACCATCCCAAAAAGCGATTATACTTTACCAATGACTCAATGCCTTATAGCTACAGAGTGCAGAAACTTCTGAAATAATTTTATGTAAATTCACACTGCAACCTCATAATCCGGCAAAAATATGCAAAAGTGCTAACTAACACCCGCAACGGTGGTGGCACTTACCGACCCATTTTCAATGGGAGGGAGAGTTCGCGGAAAGAAAAACTTTTCCCAGAAAGTTTGCGAGTGTGCACGAGCCGTGGAAAACCTGTGTACACTCCAGACCTATAATAATCGAATGAAAAGTTAAAACTGCCGCTTTTCAAAGAGACTCAGAACTTCCGGTTCCGGGTGGTAACGATGGAAAGTTCTCGCTTTACAATTGGACAGCTTATGACAAGGTTTTTATATAGAGATTAGAGTGTCATTTTGTTATTTCAATATTTAAACAAACCTTTCATTTTCGAATCATCATTATCTAGATGATTTTGATAGCTTTTGAAAGATGTAAAATAATCGATCTCCAAATTCAAAAATTTTTGTACAATTTACATATGTACCTACATATATGTTTCAGTTAAAAAATTATTTTGAAATCTTTGAAAATAAACAGGGCGAAGGATGAATTGAATTAAATTGTTATTGGAAGTCTTATTTGTTTTAAAATTCAAATATTTATATAATAATAAATATGTGTACAGAGAGAAATTGCACCATATTACATCAACTGCAATTATTATATTTGCTTTCAATTAACGCTTGAAAGGATGCAATTTAATGCAAAATTTAACTCTTTAATCTGATTCGGGCTTATAATGAAAACGAATGCAGCTTTGTATGTACCTACATACATATATGTATGTTATAACATTGATAAAATATTTCATTTCGCAAATGGTGTAATGTAAAACTTGAGTTGTCGTCTTTCAGTTTTAGAATACTATGTACTTACTTTTGGTTTAAATTATCAGGATTTACTCCTTTTACTGGTCCGAAATTATGTTAAGGACCTCTCTGAATTCCGTCTGGATTAAAGAATCTTAAGTGAAACGTTTAATTTTCCTTTAAATGTTATACCTCTCCAACAAGCTGGCTATTCATTGTAATTAAAAGAGAATGTTGCACAATGTTAGAAATAAGTTAGAGGAAAAGTTGTAAAATGACTAGTGGTTTGTTACAAAATGCAAATAGCGACCCATTGCATCCTGCATGCTGTTGGATCATATAATGAGATTTTCCGGCCTACAGTATAAAGAGCTACATATATCTACATATATGCAGAAATGCATGCATTAAAAGACGTAACTTTATCTTCACTCAGTTGGATGAACTCTACTGTCTAAAATGAAAAATCTCTCGGTGGTGAGCGGAGTCTTTACATTTCCCAAACATAAAGTTAATTATATGGCCTGCATGCGTACATATTAGAGGAAACTGACATGTCGTTTCGAGTTTCCATAAGTCTCTCCCCCCAACTGAGCCGGAAATCTTCTCTTCCACAAACGGGGGATTTTTTTAATGGCTTTCTGCTTTTCCATTTAGGCTGAATTTTCTGACATTGTTCCTCCTCCGAGGAGTCTGGAGAACTTTTGTTTCAGTGAAAAATGAGTTTTCCCTTTGAGATTATTCCAGGAACTTTTTGATTCACTTTTCGGTCGTTTAAATATTTCATTCATTGCCTCCGTCCTCCTTAACAGGCAATAAACAAAAAACGAGTTGGGCAAACTTTAGCTTCAAGTTGTTTTACTCGAAGTGCAAGAAGAAGATATAGTGGACGGGTGCCTCGTTCTAATCTACCGTGTTTAGTAGTATACCCATCTGTGATCAGATCAAATAATTTCTGACAATCAATCTTAAAAATAAGTGTGCATGATAAGGGTAGATAATATCAACTTGTTGATAGCCATAATTGCCTCCTATATAAGCCGCTTGAACAAAGTAAATCGACAGTTCAGTGTAGCTTTTGATAGTTGCAATATGAAGTTCTTTGCTTGTGTTCTGTTGATCGTTGGTTCCGCCATCGCCGAGTCCGACATTTTCTTCCCACCCCAGCAGTCCTTTGGAAGGATTGTTGGAGGAGAAGATGCCGCACCTGGACAAGCACTCTATCAAGTTTCCCTGCAAAGTCGCTCTGGCAGCCATTCCTGCGGAGGAGCTATCATCCACCAAAACTGGATTCTTACAGCAGCTCACTGCGTGGTCGGAAGGGATCCTTCTAACATCCAAATCTTATCCGGAACCCAGACCTTGAACGGTGGAGGAAAATACTACAATGCCAGCAAGATTTTCGTTCATCCCAGATACGGCAGACCAGCGTACCACAATGACATTGCTCTCATCAAGCTGTCTTCGGCTGTTAACTTCAATTCTAAAACTCAACCCATCAACCCATCTTACAAGGAGCTCCCGAAGGGTGTAGTACTTACTTTGACTGGATGGGGCAGGCTCTCCGCTGGTGGAGCTATTCCAAACCAGCTTCAGGTTCTCAACGTTAGCTACGTGCCTTATGAGGAGTGCAAGAAAGCTCATGGTGGCAGTAGCGATGTTGACTACGGACACGTCTGCACTTTCAACAAATATGGACAAGGAGCCTGCAACGGTGACTCTGGTGGCCCATTGGTCTACAACAACGAGGTCGTCGCTTTGGTCAACTGGGGCAGACCCTGCGCTTTGGGATATCCTGATGCCCATGCTCGTGTGTCTTATTACCATGACTTCATTCGGTCAACTATTAATTCAAACTAAAGCTATATTCTAAAATGAAAACAATAAAGGCATTCCAAAATTACTACACCTTTTGTTAACTCTTAAGTTTTTACCCACGGATAAAACTGGGTCGGAACTTTTTACTAGGGCATAAATTAAACTCTTGGCGGCCCTTTTACCTTATTTTACCTTCACATTTTGGGTGAAATCACCGACTGCTTGTCAGACTTGTAATATAATTATTTGTCGGCATACTTATGTCGGATTTGCTTTTTTATGGTTGAGCTAAAAAATTCATACATAAATAGAAATGAATAGGTACTATTTCAAATAAAATTCATAAGAGAACTATTTTCCTCCAGTAAATGAAATAAATTTATAATATGTACTTCTGTTTGATTTATTGATAATGAAAATTTAGACATTGAAAGCGCTAATCTCTCGAACTAGGAACCAGTCGGATTTGAAAAATTCTTTTTGCAGTTGAAAGTCCAATTGTTGAGGAACTTTATAGGCTATTAACATCATAGTTTAAGTCTTAGTTTAAGTCTCTTTCTGTATGTAGCTTGTATTTAGCGCAAAATAAATAAATAAATAAATCATACTACGACCCTTAGGAACTGAGCAAAAAGAAAAAAGTCAGAAAGAACGCTAAGCGAAGGCAATGCCGACCTTATATAAAAAATTGCCAACCGCCAACTAAGATGTCGCTATTATTAACTCGCTTTCCTGGCTCGCTTCTTTATTTAATTTTTTAGGAAAAAGGTGTTGGAAATTAATTCTACCAGTTTCGTTTTTGTGGGCTTATGTTTTTTTGTTTATTGTTTCAATAAAAATAGAGGTTATAAAAGGTATGACACTAATGAGCATTGCTTTAAGGTTTCACTAAGTTCAACTAAAGACAGACGACAGAATTAAGTGCCCCGTTCAGAAAGATAATTAAGCAATTTCTGCATTAGCCCATTATTAACATTGAATAGATTTATTGAAAAACTTGTTGATTCATTTTTTGGTCGTTTAAATATTTCATTCATAGCCTTCGTCCTCCTTAACAGGCAATAAACAAACAAACGAATTGGCAAACTTTAGCTTCAAGTTGTTTTACTCGAAGTGCAAGAAGAAGATATAGTGGACGGGTGCTTCGTTCTAACCTACCGTGTTTAGTAGCATACCAATTTGTGATCAGATGAAATAATTTCTGAGAATCAATCTTAAAAATAAGTGTGCATGATAAGGGTAATAATATCAATTTGGAAAAATTTTTGATAGCCATGATTGCCTCCTATATAAGCAACTTGAACAAACTAAATCGGCAGTTCAGCAGTGTAGCTTTTGATAATTGCAAAATGAAGTTCTTTGCTAGTCTTCTGTTGATCGTTGGTTCTGCCATCGCCGAGTTCGACATTTTGTTCCCACCCCAGCAGTCCTTTGGAAGGATTGTTGGAGGACAAGATGCCGCACCTGGACAAGCACTTTATCAAGTTTCCCTGCAAAGTCACTCTGGCATCCATTTCTGCGGAGGAGCTATCATCCACAAAAGCTGGATTCTTACAGCAGCTCACTGTGTGTTCGGAAGCCATCCTTCTTACTTCCAAATCTTAACCGGAACCCATACCTTGAACGGTGGAGGCAAATACTACAATGCCAGCAAGATGTTCGTTCATCCAGCATACGACAGACCAGAATCCCACAATGATATTGCTCTCATTAAGCTGTCGTCGGCTGTTGACTTCAATTCTAAAACTCAACCCATCAACCCATCTTACAAGGAGCTCCCGAAGGGTGCAGTACTTACTTTGACTGGATGGGGCAAGCTTTCCGTTGGTGGAGCCAGTCCTAACCAACTTCAGGTTCTTAATGTCACGTATGTACCTTATGAGGAGTGCAAGAAAGCTCATGGTGGCCGTAGCGAGGTTGACTACGGACACGTCTGCACTTTCAGCAAATATGGACAAGGAGCCTGCCACGGTGACTCCGGTGGCCCATTGGTCTACAACGACGAGCTCGTCGCTTTGGTCAACTGGGGCAGACCCTGCGCTTTGGGATATCCTGATGTCCATGCTCGTGTGTCTTATTACCATGACTTTATTCGGACAACTATCAATTTCTACTAAAACTATATTCTAAAATGGAAACAATAAAGGCATTTCAAAACTACTACACCTTTTGCATATTTATTAGGTCTGTTAATTCTAAAGTTTTTACCCAAGGATAAAACTTGCTCAGAACTTTTTATTAGGGTAGAAATTAAACTCTTGGCACCACTTTTACCTGATTTTACATCCACATTTTGGGTGAAATCACCGACTGCTTGTAATATAATTATTTGTCGGCATACTTATGTCGGATTTGCTTTTTTATGGTTGAGCTAAACAATTCATAGGTACATAAACAGAAATGAATAGGTACTATTTCAAATAAAATACATAAGAGAACTATTTTCCTCCAGTAAATGAAATAAATTTATAATACTTCTGTTTGTTTTATTGATAATGAAAGTTTAGGCATTGAAGGCGCTAATCTCTAGAACTACCAGTCGGATTTGAAAAATTCTTTTTGCAGTGGAATGTCCAATTCTTGAGGAATTTTATAGGATATTTAACATCATACTGCGACTCTTAGGAGCTGAGTAAAAACAAAAACATTCAGAACGAACGCTAAGCGAAGGCATTGCCGACCTTATATAAAAAATTGCCAACCGCCAACGAAGGTGTCGCTATTATTAACTCGCTTTCCTGGCTTGCTTCTTTATTTAATGTTTTAGGAAAAAGGTGATGGAAATTAATTCTACCAGTTTCGTTTTTGTGGGCTTATATTTTTTGTTTATTGTTTCCATAAAAATAGAGGTTATAAAAAGATATGACACTAATGAGCAGTGCGTTAAGGTTATACTAAATTCAATTCAACTAAGGAAAGGCGACAGAATTAAGTGCACCGTTCAGAAAGAATTAAGCAGCTTCTGCTTTAGCCCATTATTAACATTGGAAAGACTTATTGAAAAACTTTTTGATACATTTTCGGTCGTTTAAATAAATTATTCATAGCCTATAAGTCCTCCGTAACAGGTAATAAACAAGAACTGAATTGGAATACTTCAGCTTCAAGCTGTTTTACTCGAAGTGCAGGAAGAAGATATAGTGGACGGGTGCCTACTTCTAATCTACTGTGTTTAGTAGCATACCCATTTGTGATAAGATCAAATAATCGCTACTAAACACTCATCAAAATAAGTGTGCATGATAAGAGTAATTCCCACTTGACAAAATTATTGATAGCCATGATCGCCTCCTATATAAACCGCTTGAACAAAGTAAATGGGCAGTTCAGTGTAGCTTTTGATAGTTGCAATATGAAGTTCTTTGCTTGTGTTTTGTTGATCGTTGGTTCTGCCATCGCCGAGTCCGACATTTTCTTCCCACCCCAGCAGTCCTTTGGAAGGATTGTTGGAGGAGAAGATGCCGCACCTGGACAAGCACTCTATCAAGTTTCCCTGCAAAGTCGCTCTGGCAGCCATTCCTGCGGAGGAGCTATCATCCACCAAAACTGGATTCTTACAGCAGCTCACTGCGTGCTCGGAAGGGATCCTTCTAACATCCAAATCTTATCCGGAACCCAGACCTTGAACGGTGGAGGAAAATACTACTACGCCAGCAAGATTTTCGTTCATCCCAGATACAACAGACCAGCATACCACAATGACATTGCTCTCATCAAGCTGTCTTCGGCTGTTAACTTCAATTCTAAAACTCAACCCATCAACCCATCTTACAAGGAGCTCCCGAAGGGTGCAGTACTTACTTTGACTGGATGGGGCAGGCTCTCCGCTGGTGGAGCTATTCCAAACCAGCTTCAGGTTCTCAACGTTAGCTACGTGCCTTATGAGGAGTGCAAGAAAGCTCATGGTGGAAGTGGAAATGTTGACTACGGACACGTCTGCACTTTCAACAAATATGGACAAGGAGCCTGCAACGGTGACTCTGGTGGCCCATTGGTCTACAACAACGAGGTCGTCGCTTTGGTCAACTGGGGCAGACCCTGCGCTTTGGGATATCCTGATGCCCATGCTCGTGTGTCTTATTACCATGACTTCATTCGGTCAACTATCAATTCAAACTAAAGCTGTATTCTAAAATGAAAACAATAAAGGCTTTTCAAAACTACTAAATTTTTTGCATATTTATTAGATCTGTTTGTTAACTGTATAGTTTTTACCCATGGATAAAACTGGGTCAGAACTTTTTACTAGGGCAAAAATTAAACTCTTGGCAGCACTTTTACCTCCAAATTTTATTCGCAACGCAAGAGTAAAGGGTAAAAAATTTTCTTTCTCTTTTTAAATCTCAGCGTGTTGTAATCTCTAAGAGGGGAAATTAGTAAGTTATGATAAGGTATTCAAAAAAAGGATGCAGTTATTAATTTTCAAAAAGTCAAAAGATAACGATATAAATAATCTGTAGGTTTACTAGAACTATTTTTTTTTTAAATTAAAAAAAAATTAGTAGATTAACCTCAGTTTAAAGCATTTTAAAGTATAACGCATCCTTCTGGCAGTTCGGAATCCATTTAAATAGTTGGTCACGTACCTACCTACCTTATTCGTTTGTGTTTTTCCGCAAATGTCTTAGCGAAAAAATTTTTTTTTTGTAAAGAATAAGTAAGTACCTATACATAGTCTTACTTTCGAATAAGCATGCTTTCATCCAATAAACAGGTATACATGAGAGTACACATACAAATGTGGCGTAAGTCGCAATTCTCATCAGAAGTTGGAATTATTATACTTCAATTAATCGGTAAGTGGTTAAGTTGATTGATGCGGATATAATTAACCTTCAGATATGTTAATTTCAAACATTTGTAATATAAAGGTGTTGGAAATTAACTCTAGGAGTTTCGTTTTGTGGGCTTATATTTTTTGTTTAGTATTTTAATAAAAATAAAGAGTATAAGTGGTATGACACTAAGGAACAGTGCTTTAAGATTTGACTAAGTTACACTGAAGAAAAACTTCCCCATTTTAAAATAATTGGCTCGGAAGAAAACCCTAAATCAAAAGGAAGAGCTTTTAAAAGTTGTCTTTCAGGAGAAAGATTCGAATTCAAACAGAACTTTTCTTTGTATCTTTTATTAGCTTTTAGATATCATTTAACCTTAGTTTGAATTGATAGTTGACCGAATGAAGTCGTGGTAGTAAGACACACGAGCATGGGCATCAGGATATCCCAAAGCGCAGGGTCTGCCCCAGTTGACCAAAGCGACGACCTCGTTGTTGTAGACCAATGGGCCACCAGAGTCACCGTTGCAGGCTCCTTGTCCATATTTGTTGAAAGTGCAGACGTGTCCGTAGTCAACATTTCCACTTTCACCATGAGCTTTCTTGCACTCCTCATAAGGTACATACGTGACATTAAGAACCTGAAGTTGGTTAGGACTGGCTCCACCAGCGGAAAGCCTGCCCCATCCTGTCAAAGTAAGTACTGCACCCTTCGGGAGCTCCTTGTAAGATGGGTTGATGGGTTGAGTTTTAGAATTGAAGTTAACAGTTGAAGACAGCTTGATGAGAGCAATATCATTGTGGTATGCTGGTTTGCCGTATCTGGGATGAACGACGATTTTGTTGGCGTAGTAGAATTTTCCTTCGCCGTTCAATGTCTGAGTTCCGGAAAGTATTTTGATACTGGAGGGACTCTTTCCAAGCACGCAATGAGCTGCAGTTAGAACCCAATTTTGATTAATGATGGATCCTCCGCAGGAGTGGAAACCAGAAAGACTTTGCAACGAAACTTGATAAGGTGCTAATCCAGGTGGGGCATCTTCACCTCCAACAATTCTTCCAATCGGCTTTTGTGGTGGGAAGAGGATGTCGGACTCGGCAAAGCAGGATCCGATGATTAACAGAAGACACGGGAAGAACTTCATTTTGCAACTACCAAAAGCTACTATGAACTGTTTATTCAATTGTTTGGTGGGTTTATATAGGAGGAATATATTGGCTACCATACAGCTATCGGAAAAATTATGAGTGCTATAATTCGGTTTATCATGAATATTTTTTTGCAGGGTATTTCCATACCCATATCTTCTCATAACTAATTTTTGGGCTCCTAAGAGCTTATCTATAATTGGCCATTATGTTTCTGTTTTTCCCTGGGGATTAGATGTAGTAATACATATAATGATTTGTAGATACAGATACATATATTACAAGTTTCTTATAGGGAAAACTAAATTAATAATAGATTTATATTAACAATATATTTATATTACATGATCATAGTTTCTAATAAGATCGAAAGTTAATCATGCATTTTTGCAAACAAAATTTGTGAAGTTATTATTGAAATATGTATATGGTTATGGAAATACCCTAACACCAAGCGTTTATAAATAGTCTTTATCATAATTTAAGATTTCGTTTTCCGTAGCTTTTTCGATAGGCTCATATATAAATAAACAATTTAAACATTTTCATCCTCAGTACATTGTAAAGCTTTTTGTAGTTACTTATTACATATGTTCTGTTGCTCATCGGATTTTGTTCGCTGAATTTGACTTCCTCTTTTCACCCCAAAACTAATCGTAAGAATCGTATGAAAAGAAGGTTCTCAGTCACGTGTGCCTAATAATATTAAAAGTTTGTAACATTGGTGACAAATAATTAATAAGAAAATTTAAAAATATTTTCCACCAATTTTTTTGATTTTAAAATAAGGTCCATTAATTTTAAACTCCTATTAAAAATGTCACTATGTGATGATGATAAATAAAATGAAACCAAATGATTTAAAACTTCACACATAACTTCAAATTCCTATTAGAAATCTGTAGATATTTTAACACTATGTTTTGATAACGAAAACAGAAATTCAGCACATAGGTATAAAGGAATAGGTACCTATAAAGTTTACGTATACCTACATATTCAATTGTATAAAATTTCTTGGTGGAGATTGCAGTTTCCTGAGAAGGGTTGAGATTCGTAGAGAATGAGGGGGAATCTTAAGCTATGTAGAAATTACGAGCAAAAAGTTAATAAGAAGTAGAGGGAGTCTCTGCGACAAACTGAGATGTACTTTAAACCTACGCGAAGATGGAATACAGGGGTGCCGTGCCGGGCAGAGGTGGTGGAACGGCAAAGACAGCCGTAAGAGCAAATTAATGTTGGCATCGAGACGGTTAAGCAACTTTTCTTAACTGAATCACTTCAGTGGCACATGCAAGTGGCGAATCTTATTTGCGACTACTCACTTAAAATTCATTGCCTCTTGCATCTGGGAGGGAATATCGTCACCAAGATTGCACAGATGTAGCCCGTAGAAGCTTTATAGGTGCAATTCAGGTAAGACTTCCTTGGGGAGTAGATCCGCTGCGTCGACGTGTGTTTATCCAGAAATACTTCACAATAATACCACTTTTCACTTTAAATGAAAATTCCCTCCGGTTGCAATGAAGAAAGTATATCCATGCAACTACTTGTGTCATTTTTATGGCCTTCGTAGAATTAAGCAAACTTATATGCAGCCATGGGTAAATTATATTGCTGCAGTGGATGCGAATAGAATCGCTTCTTTGGGGATTTAAAATGTGGTTAAGAGCTTACAATCTAGATGTAAATCGTAGAGGTTCTATCGAAATAACGTCGACTTCTGTCGGCGAAATTAATTTTACTGCTTTAGGGGGCTTCTTCAAAGATTTTGTCCTGTAGTAGCTTTGATTTTGCCATCAAACATTCACTGTGGATGTATGTATATATGCGGCTGCTCGGAAAGAGTATCCCATAAATGTTTTTTTAGATTACATTTACATTTAGTTTACACTGAACTGTTTGAAGTAGTTGAATTTCAATCGGATATATTTTGTTTGGTTCTATGCCTTTTAGCCACTACTATATAGATACAGTTTGCCTTATTAATGAAAGTAAATTTATACTTACGTATACGTTACGTTACTTTTGTGATTTTCTGGTCCTTTGTCGGACAAATTAATACAGCTTAATGTGGGTCGAATATAGAATAAAATGAACTATGTAGCCCCTTTTGGGATACGGTTCAATACTTCGTCGTAAAAAAGGGCTTTGGTCTTGTATAAATCCATTTACCCTTCAGTATCTTTGAAATTAGATAAATGAGCTTTCAAAAATCTTGTCCACCATATACATTATACACAAAGGCGGAAGCAAAGATTGAACTTTATCACGAAAAACGTATGTTGCCTCATGATCCGGCAGGGGGATGGAATTCAAAGTTTCCTTTTTATTCTCTCGTATATAATCCCTTCGCTGTTATAGAATGCGAATGGGCTTGCCAGTCTTTCTGTTAGGCATAATCTGAACTTTGTATACACATAGGCAAAATGGGTTTTCCGTTTGAACGCACTTACATATATCGGATCTTAAGTTTGTTCCGGACAAAGGTAACTTATGTGTGGTTCACCTTTAGAACACTCCTTAAAACTACCTGCGATTACCTTCTGAAGTAAAATAATTTCATTGCATTAGCGCAAAAACTTTATATGTAATTCCATTTTGAACAATTGGTCGAAAATAAAATTTGGCTGAAAAACTTTTAATGGGAGCACTTTCTTAATTGTTCATAAGAAGATTTGTTCAAAGAAGTTTAGGGGTAGCAACAGAAATTGAACATTGTTCTAATTCAGTATTGTATAACCTATATGTACACACTAAAACTTGCAGATCATTACGACAATCAAGGTGGCCTTAAACTTATTCACACGACTGTAGTTACGTATACTATTGTAGGTATAGATATTGGATTTCAGTTGAGTTTTATGTAACCTGTCTTGCATAATTTCTTATGCATATTCAATTCGTGTCTCTATCTTTGCAGTCTTCGAAGTACCTATTCCATAGTTGATGATCCTACCTTATTTGTTACTGCTATAGTAACTCTGATTTATTCTTATAAAAAATAAATCCAGGCAATAAACCCAGCTATTACGACATTTTTACCTGACCTTCATTTCCATTATGGTAGTAATATGCCACAACTTCATATATCTTGAGTCTGCAAATATTTTTACATAAATTCTCCTCACGTACATATACGAGGAGCACTTTTCCAAACTTTACTTTGTTTAATGTCATACCTCAACATTTAGCATATAGCACATATTTCTGTGGCACTCAAAACCCTAATTGCAGTTAAATTTAAACAGTTTTACTAGAACAACAGAAGTTGTAGAGTACGTAGTAAATTACAATTACTAACTGCTTTAGTTAAAAAGCTTTTCAATTTAATCTGTAATTTTAAACTGCAATTTCTTGAAGATATCTTGGGATGCATTACTTTGACGGCCCATTTAATTCCCCAGAAATCAAGTGAATTCTGATACTTCAGGGGTATCATTTTTAGGATTCATGGCACGTATCATTTTAAGTAGACTAATCCACCTCCCAGCTTAAGCTCTCCTCGCAGCTTATGGGCCGTACAAATCATTTTTATACGTTGCGTGGCTCAATAAATTTCCTCTGGCCATTTTTTCAAGTATTTCCACGGGAAAAGTGTTCATGTAGCATCATCAGTTATTCGCAAGAGTTATGAGATTACATATGCAAGAAGAGTGAAACGCCTCCTTCACTATTGTGTATAGGATCCACAGATCCTTTCGCCTACCTTAATGTAATATCGGGTGAAGTTGCTCGGGGATTTGAATAAAAAAGGAGGCTCCGGTCTTTATGGTATTTCGTGAAAAATCGTATGCCTTGTCCCACTCTTCCAGGAGGAAAAATATACCCTTAAAAAAGTAGAATAAAAAGAATTGGGTGGCTCGGTAATTTATCGCTCCAAACTTCTTCCTTTGTAGTTTCTGCAATCTGTTCGTGACTCCCTTGAGTTCAAAGGGAATTAGGCGGTTTGGCTGATTTTGCACAGGATATGTCTTTGCCAATGTGTACATGACTGGCTTCCCTGTTTCCGATTTCGCCAACTAAGAAATTTTCAAAAAGTTAGACAAATTTGCAACTGACGTCTTTTAGCTGGGCGTGGAGAAAATTGTAAAAAGTTCTCCTTTACACTGCTGAAAAGTTTCAATATCTTTATGTCCAGGTCCAATCAATCAAATTCTATTTGCTTTCCTTTTAATGCGTTATTAGCCCTATTGTACCCCAAATGATTCTTTTCACTGAAGCTCATCCGAAAAATTTTGCTCAAATCATCACATCGGCACAAATTGAAAATAAAACCTTTTATCTAGTTCCTATCTTAAATTATGAGCGGTTCGGTAAAATGGGGATCATTGTCCATCCCCGTTTCCCGCAGGTACAAATTGAATCAGGGGCACAGCGGCTAGGCCCCATCTGCGCTGCCACTGATCGCATCTTATCAGACTTCCCATGAGCCCATTTTCGAGGATACACCTATACAAAAAAGTTCCTTCTCAGTCGGGCCAAATAAATTTTTTTCTGGGTCGCATTCCCGGCACTTTCCGCAGCGCTCTGTGACCTATTTGAATGTGAAATTTATTTATGCGGCCAGTAAAGATTTCACGGGCAGCATCTCCTTACACTTTTCATCATGTAAATAATCAATAAAAGTCTCCTTATGGGCACGGATAGGGTAAAAAATGGAGCTAATGCTCCTTGGCATCAGTTGGCCCTCCCAGGCCCAGACTCTTTTTGGAATGCTTTTAGGACAGAAGTTTTTAGTGAATGTGAGAAACTTTCAATTCCCCGAGGCTGTTATAAATATTGGGTTTTGAAACCTTTCTTATTTTTACGAGCTTTTACGTAAAACTGGGTTTTTTACGGCATGAAATTTTCATAATTAGTTTCTGACGCGCATATAATTTTGTCGTCGATTCAGGCTCGAAGGTTGTGCCAAGTCACGATATAATTTGATGAACTCGATTCTTAGCAATATATTGAATTTGATATTATATTTAAAGACATGAGGTTGGTTTATATGTATTTTATATTTTTTGTTTAACCTAAAATTTAAAAATTCAAAATGGCGGATCAAATATGACTACTATAAACCTTGGAAATTCAACGAATTTTAGTGAAAATTACTACTAAGGGGGGTACCTACTTGAAAGTACCACACCTTGAACCTAATATACAGACATAAAGTTAAATCTTTCAAAATGGCGGACTTAAGATGGCGGCCAGCAATTGTAAATTTTAATGGATTGCTATGAATATTTGGTATTTGGAGTCTTTGAAGATGCTGATTGTGAATCCAAAATTATTTCATGCAACTTTTCGGGCTTCCAACTTTCGAAGCGGTTTTATTTTTTAAGAAATTTATTTCTTTAATTTTTTGTATTTTGATTATCGAATAAAAAGTAATAAAGATTCGAATAGAAAAATATGTATAGTTGAAGGCTACGTCAATCAATAAACAAATTTACTGCGTCAATCAAGAAACAAATTTAATACAAATATGAGTCTCATTCTATTGATTTTTGTGAGCTTTGGATGCAATAGTGAAACATTTACGTAATGAGTCCGGCATGGAGGGTGTATTAAAAATTCACAACACACTAATTGGTACACAGATTGGATTGTACGCACATCGTTCCGACAGCCCTTGTCGTATCTCGTTTCCGAGTGTGCATAAATAAAAAGAAAAAAATTCTTCCGGATTGTATGTAAGTACCGAAAGTGTTATTTAACTCTTTTCGTCTCTCTGCATGAAAATTCACTGTTTAATTACTTCCCGTCGAATAGGCCCCATGTATTTCCTCCGTTTCGGATTACCACAATGTAAAATTCGATTTTCGTTCCTTTGTCCAGTTTTTTGGAAATATTCGATTAAACTCTTCCCGTAATTAGAGAGGATGTGATTGAATTATTTCTTTAAAATGAATTCATTCGGGTTTCAACTTTATTGGCCTCTTTTATAATATTCGATATGGCCTTTGTTTTCAGGGAAAATTTATTTATACTTTGGTGAAAAGTTCTTTTCAATAATTTAAGATAGTGCGTTTCAGTTATATCAGCGAAGCGTGAAAATATGAGAATTACTTTTGCTTTCCGTTCGAACTCACAATTCATTTCTTAATTAGTGCTTTTAAATAAAGTTAATGAAAATGCATTTTTACCCAATGAGCAATTAATTATTCTTAATGTGCTGCAATTAAGTGTTTCGCCTGATTCAGAATCAGAAAGATTAAATTTAAAAAAAAGAAATCAGCTTGAATTGATACAAAAAGTGAGTTTTATATTCTGCACTTGTATTACTGAAAAAGTGACTTTAACTAGTGGCATTTTCATACGTCCTAAACTCAGTCTTTTCTCACTGAAATGATTAAACTAAAAACCTCAATAAATTAAAATTTTTGTATTTACTTGTTGTAATCTTTACAGTAGATTGAATTATTGTAATGTTAATGTCTTCTTTAAAGTGATTATTTTGGCCTGTTAGTTAGTATGATATACATTATACATATCTTAGGAATGAACATATTCTGGAAGTTTAATAAAATCTGGGTCAAAACGGCTGAGTAAATTATGCATGGGGTATCATATCAAATCTTAAACTTTAAACGCGTAAAATCGCTTAATCATTACCTTGATATATCAAGAATTATTAAATTAATTTCTATGAAATTTGGAACATATCTTTTCAACCAATATAGCTCCTTTGTCAATGAAGGAAATTTGAGTTTTGTATATTTTTTCTTTTATTAATGAAAATATAAATTTCTGCATCGTCATTTTCCTGCTCATTCGGTCAAACCAATGGAAATCTTGCTATATCTTGCGATAAAAACCATAATTTTACTATTTTTCGATGCTGATTTGTTTTCATATCACACAATAAAATTTGGTATTGTCCGTGAAAGCAATGTTTAAGTTTTTGCTGTACAAAGTTGGTATAATATAGTACATTGTGCCATAAGGGTGGAAAGTAGCCGATTGCGCATGCTATAGCAGCAATGGACACACGAGCGAAACGAGTGTGTTTTTGCTGCTAGCGTGCGCAATCGGCTACGCACCGCCCGAGTTGCTCATTCTATTTTTCCCCGCTAGTGAGGGATAAGTACCACTAAAACGCACCCCTTTCCGGTTGTAAAGTTGCTTATTATCCACTGTGTGGCAAAGTATAGCCGATTGCGCAGGCTGACAGCAATAAACGCACGAGCGAAGCGAGTTTTAGTGTTTTAGTGGTACTCATCCCTCATGCGTGTGGAAAAGAATTTTAAAATTGCTTAATCTCCCACAATATCTCTAGACTTGAAAATAAAATTTCCGGATCCTTCAGTGCAGACTTAAGGTAAACGAACAATTAAAGAGTGATTATGTAATCTTTGAAATTGGAACTTTGTGCATTAAACAATAGACGTTAGTTAATCTCTTTATTATGTGCTCTTCTAATTATATTTATACTCCGTCAGAATTTATAAGATTGGCACAAAAGAAGAACGAAATTTATATTTACGCCTATGATAAACACATAACGACTAAGTACTTAGTTCCCAATCATCACAATATATCATGATATGTCGGAATATCCCAAGGCAATAAATTATGTGATATAATTGCGATTTTTCCAATTGTATTATATGCGTTGGGAAACTTTTATTGCGAGTTGAACTATCGCGTAATATGATTTTTGGCTATGACATGTCAGAGAGGTCTAAGTGTTGGAGAATAAGCTACTAATTTATTTCTTCCGATTCATTTAGTGGAGAATACTGGAGTTAGGAATTATTAAACAGAACATAAGGCAAAAAGCATCCAATTTATTCACGAAAAATTTAATTAAGCTCACTCAAGGGTACCGCAACGCAAACAAGCGTCAATTTGTAAGCCTGTATACAAAATGTAGCTTTTCTTATTTACATAATTAGAAGACGGTTCTTATTGACTTTTCCACCCTCTCTATAGGAGTTTTTCAATTCAAATTTAATACATGTATACGTTTTATAATCAGTGATATCATCATATCGGGCGGCAGGCAAAATTTTGCTGAGCAATTTTCTTGGAAACATTTATTTATGGTTCTGAATTTGATACTCCCTGTGATTGTTTGAAAAGTTTCTCAACAAAAACTTTACGATAAGACGGAGTACAGTACATCGGTATTTTTATATCTGCGGGCATTTGCTTATGGCGGTAATGAAAGCTAACTTTGTAATTTTTGCTTGCATATTTCGGCCGATAATATAATTTTTCATTTAGAAATTCTGGAGACCAAAAGGTGTGGCATACCTTACCCTGTGGGCGGAAAACTCAGTACCGGTCTCTAACCCTGTTTTAATGTGAGTAAATTGAAAAAGTTGAAAGCATCACTCTGAAATATTTAGTTCGTCTGGACCCTGATACAGGGAAAACTCAAATACCGAAGTGAAATCCTAATTTGAATACAAATGTGAGTGCTATTGCCTGCTTCCGCTCATAGAGTCGAGCCTACTTTACATAAAGGCACTGCAGGATCTTGACAACAAAAAGGCATAACAGTCCCAGAGCAAGGTCCGTCCTGGGAGTCAAAGTGTATACTCTAGGCTGTTTTAAACGAATTAGGAACGGCGCAGAGACCTATAAAATTTAAAATGTTAATAGCAAACTCCGTACACCCTCATTGTGTATGCGCCGCTTATTGCCCCATTCTTTTTCCAATTGGATAGCACTTGGCTTCCTGTCTTTATTAAAAATAAACATTCAACATCCGGAACGGAAGCTGTTTACCATTAGCCTCGCTCGGTTACAGTTTAATGAAATATCAAATTCCTAACGAGCCAGCTCTGATTTGTAAACTATGCGTATTTAATTTGCTTGCAAAAATTGTACATACATACATATGTATATTATATGTATGTAGGTACTTGTCTATAGAATGGAAAATATGAAAAGCTAACCAAATCTCTGTCTCTCTCTTTTAATGTTGGTAAATAAAAAAAAAAAAAAAGGAAAATATCTCTGAAATAAAAATCCCTAAATTAGCATCATCAATTTATTCGATAATGGCAGGAAGCTCAAATTCTCCGAGGACTCATTAGCGTAATTAACTTCACGAACAAATATTCGATGGGAATAGGACTAGATGTAAAAACAATAAAAAACACTGGAGATAAACGAAATATGTATGTCAGTTTTGGCAAAAATTAAATAAAGTAAATTTCATTTTAAATTTCATGCCGTGATTAGTCCAGTTAATTTAAATAAAAGTTTGACTTTTTTTTCATATAACACTGTAATGAAATTTGAGTTTAAACATTTCTTTGTTTCAGTGTACCTCTTATAATTTCGTTGAACTTCGTTATAAAATATTTATTTATAAATGCACCGTACAATTCTGACCCGGAAGGAAGAGAATAAATATGAAAAATGCCCCATACAAAAGTATGACAACTATTATTGAACTTTCAGAGAAAAAAATTTCTTTTTTATTAGTACATTCCGTCACATTTCTCTCCCCTCTTAACAAAATTTCATAAATTATAAAATCCACAATTATGGATAATCTTTGATACAATTATGCAAACAGGTAATGCACCCCCACTTGACACACACTTCATGTTGACAGTGCTCTGGCAGAAAAAATCATGCAAAAGTGAGACATCGACCTCCGCACATCCTTCCCGTGGTTTTGATTCCCCGGGATATAACATGCAGAAGGTACAATAACTTATTAATCAACTTTTTCATATTTGAATATGAAATTCCAATTATACTCATGCATCATGTGAATTTTAAGGGAGTCAGCCAGAGTGGTACGGGTTCGTTTGGAGAATATTCCCAACTTTTACGTTCAGTCATTTAATTAAAATTCATTTCATAGTCAGGCTGAATTAAATTAAGGCATCACTGAGATATTTTCCCCGACGAAAATGCAGTTTCACCGAGACAATAGTATGCATTTTCAAGATGTAGGTATCTATTTACTTTCTTTGTTTGTAACAGTTGTATACACCTCAAAGTGCAGATATTACTTCACTTTTATTTAATTTTCGAAGCTCAAATGTTCTGCTTTTAATTTAAATTTAAATATTTTCTCTGGCAAAATTGAGAGCTTCCTGAGCGAAATTTTCATCCAATGTATCTTTCCTGAGCCGGAAGGATGAGTTCAACAAATTAAATATTATGTAAAGTCAGTGAACATTATGGAGAACATATTTTTATTGTTCATGGAGGTTTATATATTTAAATGTTGAGCCACTGTTGAGTAACGTCCAACTGAAATTCAACACACATAGTTGAATAATTTATTTATTTATTCAGTCCAAATAATAAAATTCTTACATACTAAATGTATTTTTATTCGATACTCGCAAATTCTGGTAAAATTGTCCAAAAATAACAATTTCGCTGCCGCGAGCAATTTCAGATTCAAAAAAATAATCACCTACGAATATACTCGTAATTCGCAGTGAATGTGTTAAATTCAAACTATAGCAACTAAAATGTACTATACTTTTCCTACTTATTCCAGTAAAGTAAGGATGTAGATCATATGAAATGATCTACCATTTTCTATAATTTTTATTCTATGCATTTTGTTGTACGATTTTAAAAACTATCGTTTTTGTAGATAATAATATTATCTACAACTTTTATAAATAATTTTTTTTTCTAACTCATAATTGCGAAAAATCGATTTACGACACCTTCAATATCTTGTAACAGCCAATGCCTTGCTGCGAAGTCTATAAGATTGTTTCAATAATTTTTGGAATTTAGAAATAAAGAAATTCTTTCTAGGTAATAAATTTAAAATGTATTACAATTTTATAGCTCAGTTACCATGCGAATTTTCCAATCGAAAACGCTTGCTTCCTTTTGTTGCTTCTTATCATGGTTGCAGTGCAGTAATGGGTTTAAAATTCTGTCTTTTATCAGTCAACAGAAGCCATAAACTAACGAAGGCTGTCTGTTTCCAAGTTGTTAAAATTTGTATGGTTTTTGGGTTTCATGACAATAGATAAAATGTTACTGTGGTGAACTCAGACGTAAAAGAATAAAAGAGATTTTGTGCGAATTCTTCGATATCTACTCGAATGTCCTGGCTTTAAAAATCAAAATGATTCCATTAAAATGTAAACAATGATCATACTAACTTTAATATGTCGGATTAAAGCTAATTTTTATCGAGATTTAACAGCTCTGGTATGAGGTTTTCTAAAAAAGGGCAAAGTTAACGAAGCAATTATATCGTCTTTACAGTCACATTCCTGCGGTATATATAAATCGCTTTGGCGGAGTCGAGCGCACGTTGTTCGGTAATAGGCAGTTTGTCTTGTGTTACAATGCCAGCAGTTGCCATTAAAACGATTTGGTAATTCCTCAATTAATTCCCCACGGGGCAATAGCTGTCGGTTTGAATTACATTTGTCAGATGGTTTTGTCTCGAAACATGAAATTAAATGGCACTTAATGGCTCATAAAATCCAAAATTAACCATTCTCACCGATGTGCGTGACCACCTGTGAAATACCTAATGTTTTCCATTCAATAATAATCCTTCTGCCGGCTCTGGGGGTAAACTTACCTTTATAGTGCATCCGACAATGACCAAATGCGGGACCACATTTCACCCGGTACCCTCCATACCATGAAATCATCAAAGTGATTTAATTTCATTAACCATAATGATGCCTCTCGCTTGACCCTTAACGCTATACTCGGAGTAGATGAAGATTCTTGGGGCATTGTATAAGTGCCCAGCAGCAGCGCCATACTATTTATTCTTACCTATTACTATGTCCCACAGGCTTCATAAGTGCAGATTTATGGCCGGTATTCAGGTGAACATGTGAAGTGTGACATGGAAGTCCTTGTTTGAGGATAATGATAATTACCTCAGACGAGGGGAATTAACTTCGTGTTAAGAACACCCGGAGTATATGGAGCTCCTGTGGGCTACCTCGACTATACTTCGTCTCTTGATGGCTGAGATCAATTAGCACTTTTCTCCTTACATACATATGTTTCGAGCAAGATTACTTAATATTAATGCAAAAGTTTGGAGAAATTTTGACGCAGGTTTGTGGGAACGTAAAATCACTTTTTATTTATAATTTTATTGAGAACATGTCCACGCTGGTTTCGAGAATTTAATTTTTCTGGACAAACGATATCTTACATGTTTTATGCATTGATTTATGAATAACTTTTAAAATAAACACTACTATTCAACAGTTGTGAAAAATAACAGATGTTTCTATGTAGAATTTTTTCCGTAAATTACGAATTATTGTAGAGGGCGTGTAAGGTTTTAATATTTTACCTACATACATATCTGAATTCTAGAAATGCGTTTTTCTATCATTAATTGTAGGGGCTTTGAAGCTAATTTAAGTATCCCTAATTGGATGAAACTTTGTAGAAAAATTATTAAATTCGTATTCGTAGCCGATTCTGTGAAGGTTCTGGAAAATAAGTAATATAAATAGGGAAATGGTGTAGATAAATGCTTCATTTTGGAAGTTTAGTGACTTGCGAACGCTATTGAATTTTGCTGTACATTTAACTTATTAATTAATAAATATAAAGTTTTCAAACACAAAATGAATAAATGACAAAATTGATAATAGCAGAAAAAAAGATATCTATAATACATACATATATAATTTCAATCAAATAGCCAGTTTGGAATGTGAAAGTCTGTTAGACTATTTGAACAACTTTTCTTATTAAATCTTAAAAGTAAAAAAGTCTCTGCAGTTCCGAGACTTCTGAATTCCTCAGAAAGAGAAATATTCTTTTTGTGCTTTTATATCTGAGCGGGGCTAGAAAGGAGGCAAAAGTTTGTTTAATATCTTGGGAAAAACACCACCTGCTTTCTTTACAGTCTTGTGCTGATTGCTTTTTGAGGAAATTAAGAATCAGAGAGAGTGCCACGGAAATTGTTCTGCTTTTCTCGTCCGGAAAGGATAAGTTACAGCAAGTATTCACATGAATTATCAAATACTTTGTGGAGGAATGTCACGCAAACATCGAATTATTTTCATCGTTTCTCAATGCTGACTTTTTATTTTTAAATATATTGATTTCGTATCTATAAACAGGAGTAATAATTCTAAGAGAAAATCCAATTTATATTTATAAAATTCACTGAACGATTTTTTATTTAATATCTATAAAAGTATACACAATTTTTTATATTTATGAATTAAATAGATATGTATACATATCCTTTTTCTAGATGTATGAACTAATCTTAGCAGCAATAATGTTTATATCCATAAGGCTGTAAAAACACAGACAGTTCTTAGTCAAATAATTAATTTGAAAATATGCATTTTATCTCTGACATTTGCTCAATATCTTATCCGTCCCTTAATAAAACATAAATATCTAACTCGGGCCAGAATTGATCGATCCCATTTATTGCTCGGGCGGGGAATATCCGAGAGACTTAAGGCCTAGTCCCTTCAGTGTCGGAGCACTCATCCTACGACATTATTCGATTTTTTATGTTTCTCAACTTTTTTTTGGGCTTATAAGAAATCCTGTAATAAACTTCCTTTGACAGCAGTGTTCCACAATCCCAGTTAAATCAGTCAAGTGTAAAATTTATTTACTGAATTATGGATGCTGTTGTCTTCTTTAGTATCGAAAATCATGCCGCCCTTGTTGAGGGCAAAGTCCTCCAATCGGTCGTTTCTGTCTGCCCCTTTCAGTATATCTTAGCGAAAATTTTAAATTTAAAACGAAAACCAAAACAAAAACCTACAGAAGAAGAAGAAGGAGTCTCTTAAATGAAGTCTTTCAGAATAGCAAGAGGCGACCACTTTAGTCCCCAACGTACATATGTTATGTGCAAATGCGAATGAATTGAGAGGTAAATGAAGCGAATTGCCACTCAAGAATATGTAAGAGTCCTTGGAGCGTAAAGGAAAGGGTTTCAGCACGATCCTAAGATATATAGATATGCAGTGGCGGCTCGTGGAAGTTTTCTTTGGTGGGGCTAACTAATGAAAAGGACGTAAGGTTATTTAATGAACTCATGAAGGTTTCCCATGTACCCAAGAGGTACCACAATCAGAGCGTTGAAGTGTTCGGTTTCCCTAAAAGGAATTTTACATTTCACGGGAAAGTGTTAAAATTAGAAAATACGGAATCTCTTATAGTATACTATAGGAATTTTATTTATTTGTAAAGTTCCTTTTAGGCCTATTTCACTTATAAAAACAAAATACTTTTTCATTTATAATAAATAAATAATAAATAAATTATTATATAATTACTATTTAAGAAAAAAAAGAGACAAACAAACAACAAAACAAAGTGTTATAATAACACATATAAATACGAAAACGGGCGAATTTTTTTCCTCACGCTGTTAAAAATGTGGGAACTCAACTCCCACCTACGATATCAAACTCAAAGATATATGCATAGTTGAGTTGAAATATTTTACACTGTTTTTCCTTCGGGGCTACACTCATGTTAGCCCCATTCCAATCATCCACTCATTCATTCCATTCATTTTCCTTCGGGGCTACACTCATGTTAGCTCCATTCCACTCATTCATTCCACCCCTCATTTACCTTCGGCTTCGGGGCTACACTCATGTTAGCCCGATTCCACTCATCCACTCCATTCATTTTCGTTCGGGGCTACACTCATGTTAGCCCCAAACTGAGTATTTCACAGCGATCTGTGCACGCAAAATCGGTAATAATGTGTTAGAGGATAGCAGCACACATATTTAAAACCTCTCATTTCGCGGGGCTAGAAAATTTTAGCCCCTCGCGCTTAACACATTGAGCTAGAAGAGAAATAAAACCAAGAGCGAAGCATTTGGCTGTCATCATCACCCCACCGGGCTCAGTGCAGATGAGTGGCACACAACTGAAACCTTCGCACAGCAGGGCTGATTTAGTTTGAGCCCCGCACGCAAGGAAATGCAACGGAAAAGAAGAGAAAGATATCAGAGAAAAATACCAAGCAGCTTTGTTCTCGCTTATTTATTATTCCCTTAACCCTCGACAATTTGTTGGCTTGGGGCTGGATCTCTTTAGCCCTTTCTTATTGTACCTGCATGGAATATACGATGTTCTCTTAATAGCATAGTACAAACTAGCTAAATACAAGAGTTGCTGGCTTCTGTAGCGGAGAAGAAATATTTCTGACTTGAAAATGACTCGATTACAGTCGAGGAAAAAAAAGTCGCTCATTTGAGAAGCAAAATGCATCAACTTTCAATTTGAATTTTCAAGACTAGTTCGTTTGAGAAATTTATGGTGGGGCTAAGCCCCACTAGCCCCTAAGGTAGAGCCGCCCCTGTAGATATGTATGAGTTTCTCCCTTCTCATTTCCAGAAATCTTCTAAAGAAAATTTGATAAAGGAGTCCGTTTTCCTGACAACACTTGAGCTATTTTACAACATTAAGTAATTTCCATGTGGAGTTAAGCCCTAAGGAGGAAGTAACAAAAAAGGCTCGCTTAACTGGATCGTTGCGTAATTAGACGTTCACAAAAGGATATAAACAAAGAAACACATAGAGAAGTGAATTTTCAACTAATTTTTAATTTAATTTTATTGAAGAAAATAGAATAAAACAAAACGTGCATTTGTATTACATTTGAATATTTTACAAAGGTCATTTATGTTCTGGGGGGATATCGGTTTCCTGCCTAAAGAATCACAAACTATTAACAGGATGGCTTTTAAAAATTCGAAGAAATTTTATGAATCGGGGAGGACTGGTTATGAGTTTAGTTTTTGTTTTTGCTTAAAAGGAAAATTATATCTTCGCTTTAAAGGAAGTTATTTCTGAATTTAAAGCCATTTTAAAAAAGAAATAATTAAAATGAATATAGAATTAACTTGTAACAATACAATACAACAAGAACTGAATGGAGGAGGACAAATCTGACATTAACAGAGAATACAAAATTTGACCCTAGCGATTACCTACTAATGAAATGACTAACGGTGCTGTTTTCACGATTACATATGTAGTCACAGTCACATCGTGGTGTAAAGATTTCGACAATTATTAATCGAATACATTTACTTATTCATTCAGCACTATTGTGTGAAATATCGTTTTGTTTATTTTCCATACAAAACTAACTAACTAACAGTCAAACAATTGCTGGGATATAGGGGTCATTGAACAGCTGACGTCGGCTAAAAAATTATAGAGTATAACATTGGAAAAATCGGATATTAAAGTCATTTAAAAAAATTTTTAGATTTCATAAAAAAAAGTTTAGAAACTAACAAATTGATATATGTATGTACACACATTCAGTTTTATACATATTATATGGATCTGAGAACTATTACAACTAGGTCAAATAATAAATTATATGGTAATGCCAGAGACGGGTATATGTTAGTTTTTTATATGCAAAAGTTTATGCACGAAAACAAAAATTCAAATTTCATTAATAAATGGCTACAAATAAATCAAATTATCCTATCAGTATTTATCAGACATACACAAATAATGGCAATATAATACTAGCCTTATTGAAAGAATATATTGTACCTCATTCAATGAACATGAACCGATATTCACTAAGATAAGTAAGACCGATAAATTTAATCTGCGATCCTGCGTAATAGAAAATAATTTACGCGCAATTTGGCAATTTTCTACTTAATCCGCTTCAGTGGAAATTTAACGCAGACATTGTGTGATTTATGCCGGCAAAAGATGAATAATGCATTACAGTTTGGTTTAACCATTTCCTCCAGCTAAATCAGCCTCTTCAGTTTACAAATTGGCCTTTCCAATCACCTAGATTCTAGATAATGTCAAGTACAATTAAAATTAAATATCTACCGCAGAAGCGGAACAGTAGGTGCTTTATAAATAAAACGGTTAGTTAATCAATCTGTTTCCGACGATAAATGATAATGCTATGATGAAATTATTTTATTTTTAATGATGTTTTATCTTAATGTTATATCCTTTCCGGCTTTGTCTGTGTTTCTTTAGATTGAATTTGGATTTATACTGGATTTAGTGGGAATTATGATAGTGGGGCATGGTTGTTTAACTTAATACTTAGTGATAAACGAATAATCAGTGTTAAAACACTTCACATTTATTATCAATGAGAAGTGTTGCTTTTACCTTGCTTTGATTTTGAGGAGAAAAAATGTTAATCTACTAATGGTCAAGTAGGTACCTACATATACTTGATGATAGATGATCATATTTTACGTAATTTTTCAGCAAACAATAGAGAGCAATTAAGTTGGCATATACATATGTATAATAACGCCCCAAAGTCCAAAATTGTTCAAGTGAAGAAATAATTCTTAATTACGGGTGTGTAAATAAGAACGATAGTTTGCAAGAAGAACTACATATTATATATATATTTTTTTAAAGGCTTAAATTTGGCGATTTTTTAAGTGCCGAGATATCCCGCTAACTAAATCAAATACAGAAATAATACATAGCCTCGATTTCTCAGAAATGCATATGGAAAATGTAATTGAAATTGATATGTTATCGCATTCATAAGAATCGCTGAAAAGAAAGCGCAGCCAGTATAATAATTTTTTGATCAATTACCTCTATTTGCAAACAAATTAAATAAATATTATATTGATTCAATTAATGCATAAAATCAAGTTGATCAAAAGTATCCAAGAGGCGCGTGGATTTTTCTTATTTAATATTTGATTTGCCTTGCCGTGATAACGCTATGGATGTTGGCAAGACTTCTCGTCATATTTTTGAATATATAAATATATTACTATTAGTATAAGTGCGTATTAGTATGGATACTGCTGGAGAAATATCCGAACGGAGAGAGGTAGAATCAATTTTCATTTCTTTTGTCCTATTTTATATCAATTTGTATTGAACCTGCAGTTTCATAAAAATTTGTTAAGTAGAAGTACCTAATTGAAAAATCTGTGGCAGGATTTGAAGGGCTAATCGGAATGTGAATCTAAATAAAAGGGTTTAATAAATACATAATTTTTCATAAAGAGGAGAGGAGTAGGTACTACTGGCATAAGTAGTTTGTTAGAAATTTTGTAATATCAAAATATACTAACAATTTACAGCTCTTTCATCAATGACATACTTAATACAAATGAAAATAATTGTAGCTTGTAGGCAAACTTGAAATGTTCTAAATTGTTAAATCATATCCTGTCTCCGCAATGATCTAAAGGAAATTATGCTGGAGGCATCCTTCCATAGTCCCGCAAATACCAGTTAGGCTGCAAGCATACTAATTAAATCGCCTTTAACTATATACCATTCAACTAACAGGCCCTAATAAGCATTTAGCGATAATTACGCTTTACACCATTTAATTTATCTTTGTGAATCCTTGAAGTCAGCCAGATTAGACCCGCACAGCCTTGGGATGGTGCCCTAAATTCTCATTAGGCATTCTAAGCAAAAATGACATGTTTGAATTGGAAACATTGCTCGACAAAAAAATTGTGTCTGAATTAAACAGCGCTTACACGAGTGCTCAACAGCTATTATTAAACAGGGAGTCAGGGTATGCGACAGCAGTGATGAAAAACAAGTTGAAGTAATAAAACTGTAAAGATGGAAGTAAGAAGTCGTAAAGATAACGACGGAAAGTGACCATTTCGTGACCAAATATCTTCCGATAAATTCTTATGACTGCCATTTGCATACAAATAGGGATAAACTGTAAGGGGTGCGCACTATATTTCCTGCCCTTATTAGCTTTTCGCATGAATATCTACTCAGCGCAGCGACGCGACCGACAGCCATACCGACAAATTAATTTCTCAGTCGACAAGGCTATAACCACTATAACTTTTTGGAGCTTGTTTAGACCGGACGTTAGGCATTTAAGAGAAATGGTAGGTCCATGCTAGATAAAAATTTTGCAAATTAAGGCAGCGTGTTTTTTTGTGGTATTATTGTGGCTATTTACGTCTACGACGAACCTTGAACCGTAAACATTAACTAGAATTTATCCAAAAACATTGTTTTATATAAATCCGTCGTATGTTAGGTCATGCCATCTGATGTAAACATTAGATCATAAGTATAGGTATATGCCAACTTTTAAAGGTTATATTCATGAATATTTAAGAATCTAAATTAATTCATATTTTTACAAGACCAAATGTTTGCTTTATTATATTGTGTTTTTAAATAAAATTCCTTATTAATAAGCTAAGATCCATTTTTTTCAATCATATCTCATGTATACTTAAAATACAAAAATCTTTGCTACTTTCAGCTTTTCCCTCTAGTTTTTTAGAGTTTTTATCGTTTTCGTGATGAGAGCTTGAACTTATGAGATTGTATGTTTTGCTGTCTATCGGCATAAATGTGGAAAAATAATTATGCTTTCCGAGGTATGGAAATCCATAGCTAGGTCTTAGTGTGCCCTGGCTACCATAGCTGTGATGACACGCCTTAGCATAATTAGCGCAAAGTGAAATGTTAAAGAAACAGTTTTTTCGACTATGATTTGTTGCCTTCTTAAAAGACATAAATTAAAATGGAATATTTTCGAAATTCAACGTAGAACCAAAATAAAAATCACATTTCTAGTTCAGGCGTAAATTGACACACGTGCTATCCATTTTTTATTCATTCATATGTCTGTGAACAAGGCCGTCTCCTTTTACTCCTCTTTTCCACAGAAACCAGCAAATATCTGACACTTGGGGAGGATAGGCAGGGAAGCATAATATCACTCCCCTTTTGTGGCACTTTCTTTAGTGATCTGGTGGGATGAGGGGCTAGTGTAGCAGTAGACGTGTATATGAAAGCGAAATACGCAATAAAGTAGGGTGCCAAATTTTCAACTAATTTACATAATTTTATCCCTGGAAATCATGTCGATAGGCGTACAAAAATGCGTGTTTACCTGTTATATTCGGGTTTATTGAAGCATGTACGACGCTTGCAAATTTTACCCCTTTTTGGCATAGTAGGCACCAATGTAAAATTACAATTTCTCTCGTTCGTGATGTTCAAAATACTGCTCAATTTCCTGCATTTGCTAATAATACCTTTAAAGCGCATGCACGAATTCTGATTGCGACATCATTTATGAGGGTATTGTTATTGCCATACTCGTTGGCATATTTTTTGAATAACTACGTGAATTCGACCATTTTCCACACCATGAAATTGCAAATAAAATAGGTATTAGGAGTACCTGATTTACTTGCATTACATATATTTTTTGGTAACATACCTGACACAAATCACGTAGGTAAAGAATTAGTTTAAGTATTTCATGAATATGATTTTATTTACTTTAAATTTAGCTTGTATCATTGCCACATTAGATATTAAACATTATTTAAAAGGAGCAAGCAAAGAATAATAAATGGTTAAAATAAGAGTAACATAAAAGCAAAAATTTTGGTCGAATATCCAGAAATTTTCAACCGCTCTACAGGGAACTTTCAGAACAATTCGTAATTGGTGTGGACAAAATTCATTTAATGAACTTCATTTATTGGGCCATTGAATTAAATGAGAATGCTATGCACATAGGAAACTTTCTATATCACTTAAAATTTTGGACAAACTAAAGGACAAATTGCAGAATCGGACGTGCCATGTCCAATCGCCTGAGGGTGGGAAAGTGCCCAATAGCAGACATCTTGTGCAACGGATAAACTTCAAATTTCAATTTCAGTTCCGCAAAGAATCAAGTTCACCCAGACAGACTAATTCTACTTAGGGAAAAACCTTCAGGGGAAAGTTCCTACGCAAAGTTTTTAGATTCTGAATTGGATGTAAAAAAAAATTGGGAGAATTGGAAACTTACTCCTTGGATTATACACCATTTTGGTTATTTGAAGTTGAAGCACACTAATAGAAAAGTAGGGCAGTCCATTAACTAGTATTTTATCTCTAGAGTCAATTTATATCCATTTACGGAGGTTTAACGGCTATCAACCGAGAGAAAGGGCAGAATTAAAAGTAATGGATAGGGAAAAAATGGAAAATCGATTTGCTGGATTTGAAGAAATTGGTTTTAATATGATTATATAACTTACCAGTTTGATGTTGGAAATTATTTTTTCGCTTAATTGCTAATACTGGACTCAAAGCTGTATTTAGGATCTGTATACCTCAAGCCTGAACCCTTTAAGGTGGATGTTTTGAAAATTAACTTGTAAAAATTGCATTTTAGAGCAATTTTCTAAGTAAACAGAAATATTTTCTACTTGAGAAGATAATAAAAATGAACAAAAAGTATTGATAGTTATTAAAGTATTCAGCGCAAGGCTCGTCGAATATTTGAATTATTGTCATTTTTTTTTATCAAAACTACATTTTCAAATCCAGTATGTAAATTGGAAAGATAACATTGCAAATCTAAGTGAAAATGTTAGGGGAAGCGTTACAAAAGAGGAATGTAACACAGAAGTAAATTTTTCTTATACGTAATTCCAGCATATTATCATAAACGATAAGACTAAAAATGAAAGTGTCAAACAATTTCAGTGGCATGATTTACGCCTACAAAAGAACTGTGTGGATGTCTTTTATTATTATAAGATATCCCGCACCACAGTATTATGTAAAACAACCATTTGTTTTTTATTTAAGATTATTCAGAAGACCTTCTGTTATCAGTGCACAAAGGCAAAGGATTTTTAACTGCATTCCATCCCCAGGGTCTTCATTTGTCAAGAGTTATTCGATGAAAATCCCGAACATGCTCCATTACAGTCCCTTATATGCTTTTTATCTCAGAGTATACTTAACTGCTTACCCGGGGCAAACGAGCTATTTCAATTTTTTTTCTGAGTGAGATTTATCGAATTCCCGACAATTACAAACCCATCACTGGGAAATTTTGTATAGGTACGTGAGGCACATCATGAATAAAATATGAAAAGGCCTTTCTCAATCGGTGTGGGCGGCCAGGAGAGGAACAATAACTCACTGAATGGATTAAGCTTAAAATCGTACGCCTCTGGAAGCAGCGGATAAACATATGCACTGTGCCGAATCATGAATCTGAACGTATCCCCTGGATCTCCCATCGTTATCTGAGCAGGAGAAAAGGACCCGAATGCTGTCATAAAATTTATCTCACGGAAAATTTCTTGTCATGGGCCGGAAGGTAGAATGTCACAATAGACCTCGTCCAATTTGCTTAATGTAGGAAGACTTAGTTTCGGCCATAAAATTTCAAAGTCTCAATGTAGAGAAGCGTAATTATAAGAAGATGGCACCAGTTATCTCTTACGGATGAATTGCCGGCCTTTTCTTCCAGCATGCCACTATTTCTTTGAGTGCCGTCTTTATTGCCATGCCCTTGTTTTTATAAGCATTTTAAGGACCAACTGCCACACCCTGGATAATAAGGTATTAAAAAGAATCGCCGAAGCTCCTTTGTTTCCAGCATGAGACATAAAGTAAAGCTTTAAATTTTAAAACATGACTCAGCAAGTATTGTGTATGCTCCGTTTCAGCCACAGTCTTTAAGTACTTTGGTAATTTAAAAATTAGCTGTTAAGTAGAAAGTAGAGCACCCGAAACTGCCTTGAGTTCTCTGGCGTAAAATCAGCCGGTAATTATGTGTTCATAACTTAATCACTTTAATTGCTCCCTCCTGCTTTATGATCCCTCTAGAATAGTTGCAGGTAGGGATGCCATGGAAGCGGGTAATTAACCAATTTCTCCTTGATTTATGCAACAACATCTAGAAATGTAAATCTCTACAAAAGTCTTACAGCTCTATTCTTGAGAAGATGGTATGATGGGTATTTATGATTTAGACATTTCTGAGGAAATGGTGTTGTGCAAGCATTAAGCAATTACTGCTAACGCAGGTGGTAGGTTGAGATTATAAGCTTGGGTTGCTTGAAAGTAAAGGAATATACAAAATATGATTTGCGCAAAGTTTCAGAATGAAATAAACCTTTCGATTGTTTCAAAACCTTATACATATTGATATTGCAGTGGTCAACTAGGCTCTTGCAGATTTACGTAGGACTTTAACTTTATCGTACCACCAAATACATACATACATATCTTTTCCCCCCCAAAATCGACTTCTTATTCCTTCCTAGTCCCTGGAAGGTGTCTCCTTTTAACAATTTTATTTCTTCTTCTTTTTCTCTGAGGGTTCTTTTTACTCGAATTGCATTAATTATATCATATCAAAAGTTATTGATATATCAATAAGAACCCAATATATCAAAATCCTGGCAATGCCAATCGATGGGCCCATGATCTAATTCTACTACTGACAGATCATGAATTTCAGTTCGCCGTTTGGTTTTTTTGGAATGTGCACGATCGCACGTGGTGCTTTTTTCGCGTCGTATAAGTGTTTTAGGTGAATTTATTAATGCGTAAAGAAAAAAGGTGAGAATGCGTTTCACTCTTTATGTGCACTACGTACTTAGCAAAAATACCGAGACGGTGGCAGCTAAACTATACTACATATTTTAACTAACAAACCCATACAGATATGGAAATTTTTTGTTTATTACAATACCGTCTAAAAACATGAACAGTTTACGTGTTTTTAGAGCATTCGAGTTCATGTTCGATCGAGAATGCTTTTACAGTTACTGGATGTGCATTTTTAAAGTGAATTTTATTTATTTGGAGTTTCTTGCAATAAATTCATTTATTTTTATTAATAAATTCATTTTCTACTTCATGAAATGTGCCCTTGTGAAATTCTCTACTATTATGTTATTTACATATATTTAATATTTTCCACCTACATACATATTTAAAAATAAGGCCGTCTTTTCTAAATGATTTTCTTAAATTTCTTCTTAAAGTTAGTTTAAATGGGTAGAGCATTTTTTATGTTGAAGTGAATATTTATATGTATACATACATATATATAATTCTTAAAGGTCCGCTTAGCACAGATTGATTGTTATTACTTCTTTCTTCCTAAGAAGTTAATGTCAAGTAAGTATATTTTCTTATTTGAGTAGAACATTTTCACAGCACTCGCATTGGCCCCGGAGTGTTGCTGTGACATACAATTGCGCAGATGTAAAAATGATGGAATAGCATGCAATCTTGATTAGTGTCTGACAGACCACTCCGAATGCTGCAAGAAGCGCATGCAGCGTCACGAAAAATGTAAAACATCAAAGAGATTTATAATGCCTTAAGGGATGGGGGTGGGAAAAAATATGAAGCTGAACGACGTGCTGTTTAGCGACTATGTTGAAAGTTGTGATTTGCTTTCCGTAGTCGTCTGCCCGAGGTGATATGTATTCCTCTATTTATCTTCGCGTTCGACCTTTTGTCTTGTGCCGTCACTTTGAGTTAAGAGTTGAAACAAGTTTTCTCGAATATTGTATGGAATCTCTAACCGGATCTAGTGTCAGCAATTCCTTAACTCTAGGGCGTCTTGCCAGAGATGAGTATTGATTTACTGGAGCATAATTCATCATGGGAAGCAGCCCAACATGACACGTACGCATAGTTGTCAAGCGATCACCGGGATATACGCTCGGGATGGATTCCCCGTCATCAATCAAATTTAATTAAGGTAATTCTCAGTAATTTTATTTTAATGTGAGCAAACTGGGGCTCTGGTGTAATGACACCATTTAATTTCTTTGGCTTTCATGGCAATTGTGGTTTAATTACTCGGGGATGTTCCGTTGTTCAGGTTCGGGGAAATGCTGCCACAACATTTGGTTGTGATAAAAATTAAAATTTTTTTTATTTAAAATTGATCCAGTCTTCAATAACCAATTGCCGGAATAGATTGAATATGCCGCATTGTGTCGGTGAGAATTAATCCCCGCTATAAGTATTTTTTACAGGCAATTTATGACTTGAGCATTTTTATGATACCTACCTACTCTTTTTGGTTTAAATTAAAGTTAAATTGATGCTGCGCAAAATATTAGCGGTTCAACATGAAACAAATTAATTAAATAGCGCCCGCGAAGGATGTCCAAGTAATGATTCCCGCAATGTAATATAAACTAATTACACCATCACAATCACATTTATTGATTTACTGAGCAAGTCACAATTTTTGAATAATATTATGTAACTCTACATAATTGTATCATTTTCTAAAATTTTGTATTATAAGGCTTTTCTGCTAATTGTGTGTGCTTAGCTCTGTCTTTGTTCTAAATAATCAAAAGGTTGTTGAATTCGAAATTGATATTATTATTTATTTTAACGTTCAAATAGTTGTTATTGAAGTCTTCATATAGGTATGTGGTTTTATTTGTCTTTGAAAAAGTTTGTCTTGATTTCGATTTGTTCGGCACTGAGTTTTACTTCGTTGTCGTTGGCATAATGTCTTTATCAATTATTTTCGTTTATTGGTGATTCATTATTTCTTTAATAATTCAAACTTTCATTCAAAAACCTATGGAAAGGTTATTGGTGCGGTTATTGTTAAGGTATTTTCTTGGCAGTAATAAGTTTACAACAAAGTAAGCACATTGCAGGAGCTATAAATCCCATAGACTCCTATGCAATACTCTCATATTATTGCGAAACTCTTAAATTACAACTGATACGTCTTATTGCTAATAAATTTAAGAATTCAATTTTGCACAGCTATACTACTCCAAAGGAACATATTGCATACCTGGAACTCGTCGGGCATAAAATCAATAAAATTGAGAAGAAATAAATAACAGTCAAGTGCCGTAGAAGGTGTGCCTCCTTGCGGAAATTCGTTATTTATTATCCGATTATAGAGTCCGAGGATGGGTCCTTTGTGTATCAGTAAACAATCAGGCGCCATAAAGTGTTATTTTACAGATGGCTGCACGTGCTTGTTCAATAAAATTTTATTCGGTTACGTGTCCGACGGGCAAACTGATACCCCAAATGAGAGAGCAAACGTTAGGCATTCTGAAAAAGTGACTTTTCGTGCCTTTCGTGCTTTCCGCCCTTTTCGAGATTCACTCCTGCGCCTTATACTATATGTATATTGCAAGATCCCACCTCAATTCGGTTCAACATTTGCTGAAATTATTGATATTGTTGGGCTGATTATATTGAGGAAGCGATGATTTGCATGCTGAGTGGAAAATCTTTGTATGTCAACAATTTATTGGGGAAAAATGTGAGCGGAATCAGTTATCAGGTGGAATGGGGTTTAGTGTTGAATTTTCTCTGTTACACCTGATATATTTCGTTTATTATTAAAAATCTGCGCAAACCATTCACCCGAATTCTGAATATTTGATGTGAAAAATGCAGAAAGGCAATAAGTGAATTGCATTGTGAATAGTCACAGAATCGAAAATAATTAAAAATCGTAGCCTGGATTTTCATTAGCTCATACACTCAACCAATTACATATACATATGTACAGTGAGGAGCAAAATTGTAACAGAAAGTTAGTTAAGTTAAGCTTGATTGAATTTGCGAGATTAAGTAGTTTCTTTAAACTTTAAGTGGATTTTCTGTTTCATAAAACTTAAATGTCCGCCTACGTTCAAGAAAATCTACGCAATTTTGTGACCTTGCCTGATTAATTTTATTTTCAATTTCCCTTACATTTTAAATATTTAAAATGACTGCATTATGAAAAAATTTGTATGTTTAACTGTTCGCTAACGTGACTTTCCTTTACTTTAATTTCAGGAACGCAACGGTGACTTTAACCCGAATTGGGTGAGTTTCTGGCCTGTGAGTAAATTTTATTTATTTTTTAAATGAAAAATTTCCATTGGGCTCGGAAGACTCCTACTAAGCGATTGGGTCTTCCGTCTTTTTTCCTCCGCGGGGCCCGGAAGACCCCTACTAAGCGATTGGGTCTTCCGTTTTGTTTTTTTTAAGTAAATTTATTAATTTCTTTTAAATTTCAGGATATGTGAGTAAATTTAAATTTTTTTATATTATATTTGTAACTTGAAATATTTAATTGATTCCGAGAGACTCCTACCAAGCGATTGGGTCTCTTGTCCTCTTAACCCTTATCGGATCCAGGAGACCCCTACCCAGCGATTGGGTCTTCCTGTGGGAACCTTCGTTGGGCCCGGAAGACCCCTACTAAGCGATTGGGTCTTCCGTTCTCTTTTTAAAAATAAATTTATTAATTTTTTTGAAATTTCAGGATAAGTGTTCGGTGAGTGCGCGGAAATCGGCAGTTCGGTTCGGTTTGGTTCGGTGGGCAGGAGGACAGGTGGGAGGGTTTTCGGTTACGAAAAGTTTTCTTAAATCTCGAAAACGAAGCCCGCTTTATTTTTAGCGAGTGATTGAAATCAATAAATAATGACTTTCGTGAGTTTAAATTTAATTTTAAAAGTGTTAAATACATATAAGCGAGTGAGTGCTTTACATAGTGAAAAAGCGAAATACATAGTGGGTGCTGTTCCATTTAAAAAGAAGTGAAACCCAAAGTGCTTTGACCATCTTTATTCTGAGGAATCATCGACCAAAAACTCCAAGTAGTTGCTGGATTCAGTTCCTATACATAGTAGGTAAGCTAAATCTTCATTTTTAAAGGATACTTTAAAAATTTAAAATGACTGCACTATGAAAAAATTTTTATGTTTAACTGTTCGCTAACGTGACTTTCCTTTACTTTAATTTCAGGAACTCAACGGTGACTTTAACCCGAATTGGGTGAGTTCCTGGCCTGTGAGTACATTTTATTTATTTTTTTAAATTAAATATTTTCATTGGGCTCGAAAGCCTCCTACTATAAGCGATTCGTCTTTCGTCGATGGAAAATTCCAATTAGTTGCTGAATTCAGTTCCTATAGTAGGTAGGCTAAATTTCCATTTTTTTTGCCTGACTTTCTCTGTCGTCACCATCATCATAAAATTACATGCTCCGAGTTTGACAAAGTTCAGGCAAAGCCAAAAATCCTCAAACCGCTGTCCTATGATTGATATGATTATGAAGGAGAACTGCAGTAAAGTCGACCTCAACTTCATTAGCACACAAACTGTCCCAACAGAAATGAAGCATTTTTCATTTGCCGGAGTTGGAAAAGACACTG
Organism: Machimus atricapillus; assembly: GCA_933228815.1. NCBI lineage: Eukaryota > Metazoa > Arthropoda > Insecta > Diptera > Asilidae > Machimus > Machimus atricapillus. The sequence goes on along the minus strand of OW121788.1, from coordinate 26,548,272 downwards.
CAAAAATTTACAGCTAAAACAAAAGGAAAAACAGATCAAACTTCATCCACTGTGAATAATTGCATCACGTCAACTCCCAAAAAACAAAAAAAAGCATCCCATTCTGACACCTTTCTCCAATTTCCCTTTCATCGAGCCTGCATCAAAGACTGATAAATTATGAGCACTTTTTCCTCCTGAAGTATCCTCCATAACTCAAAAGTACCATCTGACTCTGACGCGGGAGAGTTTTAATAGCCCTTCGTCGGCCGGAGGAGACTTTGGCCCCCCCGAACAAAGCGGCCTTAATCGGGCTGTAGAGGGCGCCCTCTGGGGGCCCGGACTCTGGGGCACAGCAGACAACTACTTAACGACTCCAATAACGAGCATCGCCAGAATTATGAAATTTCTAATTATCATATCAAAGTCGTAAACACTGATTCTGGCACCTTCGGCTAAGATAACGAAACCTCAAGTCTATAGCTGTGAAATAAATAGTAGCCGTCCCCGACTCCAGAAACTGAAAACAGGAAATTAACTCGGGACGGGGGAGGTGCGGTAGAACTCCAGCAGGGAACTTGGGAATTCACTTTTTGTTATCTGGGCTGCCCATCGCAGGTACTCTGTTGCAGATTTCTCGAGAGTTCGGAGGGGGGACTGGGGGGATGGATGGAAAATATTTGTTCTAGTGCCAACGTGCCCAGGCCCCAAAGTGCCATGCACAGGAGCATCCTGCCGCTGAAAGCCGTGGTGCAGGACTTAAATTATGGATCGACTCGATGTTCAAATACATCCCATCTGATCCTGGAGCTCCTTGGGTTAATTACCTCTCTCGTACGACTCAGGCTGGCTCGGCGTGATAAGCTTCGGCGAATTGTTATTTAGCACAAAAATTACCTCCAAATCTCCTTAAGTAAGTTTTAAGGCTTCTGCCGCCGCTGAAAGCACCTATACTATAAATCTCCTAGTGAGGTTTAATCAATGCCCCCTTGTTAGCAGCGCCCAACACGAGCACATCTAATTGGATAGGATGCAAGCAATTAAAGTTGGCCAGTGAAAAGCACTTAAAACTTTCGAAATAGTTTCTATTTTTGGACAGGACCGGGCACAATTAAGGAAGTGTGCATTCGCCCCAATTACTGCTCTATGTACTTAAATGGCCCTGTGCCATAGTTCATTAAGCAATTTATAACACATTTATAATTGAATAATTTGGGTGTGAAGTAATTAGAAAGATTAACAGTTGTTCAGCTTGGTAAAATAACATGTTTTAGATTGCTCTCGCTTTATTTAATTTAATTATGTGCGAAAAGAAAAAATGTTTTTCAAGTTTTTGTTTCTTTTAAAGGGTTGCACACAGCCCACAATTTTTTTTAGCTTATAATAAATAAATGATGGAAATCTAATAATGGTTTTCGAAAGTATACAGTCTTAAAGTATTTGTAAAATTTTTTGCATAATTAAAAAAACATTAAGGTATTCAAAATTCACCCAAATACAGCCAACTTCATGAAGAGTCTGAATCAACCATTTGTGAAAATCACCATTTTCAAAAAACTTAACAGTGAAATGAAAAATCCTTTGTCCAGGCCCTTCCTTTTATATGTGATAACATACCAAATTTAAAACTCAATTAATAGATTTTAAATTATGGTGACTATCGGACGGAACTGACACTTTCATAAAAAGGATACACCAAAAAATTAATATACTCAGACACAGCATAGGTAAAATTTCAAAACTGAACTGAATTACTTAATTAATTGAGTAGGTAATAAAGTACTTTAGTGCAAATATCCGAGCACCCCATTACTTGAGTACTTGAATATTTGAGTAAACAATTAAGGAGTATTCGATTATTAGAGTTTGGGAGTAACGAAAAAAATGTTGCCTTAAAAATGTATTTTAATAAGGTGACATATATATACTTCCTAAAGTTAATAAACCGATTTCAAATATGATGCTTAAATTTATAAATATTTTGATTTCAGAGTTTATGTATACATATGTATAACTGATAAAATGTTACATTTCCTTTTCTCGACAGTATCTTTCAAGTATTACTTCTTTGTAGAAATAAAGTTGTCTCAATAACGAACTGTAGTGCAGAGAGGTACTTAATTTTATTTTCTCTGACGAGTGGGGAGACGGAGGTATTCTAAAGATTAACGAGAATCATAAATTTATGTCAAAATCCGTGCGCTGCTTATGGTTGCCCGGGAAATTTTACTTGAACTTTTGTACTTAGCTTCATCATTTTCAGAGTCATTGTTATGAATAATTTCCGCATTCAATTCTTCGAGTTGACTTCACTGAGAATTAGCGTCATTGAAGAATTTTCTGGATAAACTTCTACAGAAGAGTGCTTGTGAGCTTGGAACATTTTGAATCTTGTTAGGAAACAGGTAATATTTTCCACTCAGAAACTGAGATAATTCTTAGATTCGAGTTGCGAATCCATTTTTCGAAATAGTAGCTATAACGATATGCAAAATGAATTACCTTGTCTCTTTCTAAATTTACGATAATATATTTTCTTGGTTCTCACTTGCATAACCATGTTTTGACCACTTTTTAACGTCGTCGAATAGAGTTCTCATTGTTTATTCTGTGAATGTGCCACCATCAACTGTGGGGTGGGAAAATTCTTTCAAATGCTGTGACAGAGCTCTCAGGACCACTTTTATATGTCCCAGATCGCATTTAACTATACGTGAAGGAATTCATATTAAAGAAAACTTGAGAGCTTTCTCCCATTCTATGCATCAAACAACCATCTAGAGTATAAGATGATTGTACCGAGCGGCAGGTTGGTATTATTGTTTTCAAAAGGAACACTCGTAAAACAAGAGAAATGCTGCAGAAAAACGAAGTTGTTAGGGAATTATTGACGTCGCTTATTGATTCCAAAGATACATTTACATATTCAAAGACGGGTAGCTCCACACTCATTTCAGTTGATGTTATCTGCAGTAGAAATGAAAAAATGTTCACTTTCAAATATTTAGTTTGCCAGTGGATTGCGAATGTGAAGATGAGATGTGTTATTATTTAATATGAGATAAAAATTATTTGTCGATATTTTTGATTTTGCGCACTAAATTAGCTATGCTGTTTGACTTGTTACAAAATTGTTCAATAATAGTCAAATGGAATGTAAAATCTTATTATTCAATGCTTTATCAAGCTGGTAGAAGAAAATATCCAATTAAAAAGTTATGAGTTCTTTTACGTCTTAATTTAAATTGTATTTTATATGAGAGAAAATTTAATGAAGCCTTAATTAGGTGCCCAATTAAAAAATATTTCAATTTTTTATTTTTAAAAAGATCTGATATACATATTATTTTAATTTGGCATTATATTGTCGTTATGTTTCGTTCATGCTCTGCCATTGCGACTTTTGCTTTAAATAAAATTGGAAAATATTTGTATAGGAAGAAAGTAGTTTGGCAATCGATTTCTGTTGAATTTTCTGGTCAAAATTTTCTTCGATTATCCTCCACTAAAATCAAGCTATTCCTCTTAAAACATGTTTGAGATGTGTGCTTGTAATGCTCAAAAGTCTTGGCAAGGACCAAGGCCGTCCTATCCTTTAAAGTAGTTATAGGAGGTCATTCCATTATGACTGGTGGAACATTTTACTCCAGAATTTCACCAATTTTGCTGTATAACTAAGACATTTGTGTTTGTTGGGACAAATGCGAAATCAATAAAAAAATAGCAAGGTTTAATAATTAATTATAACGTTTTTACAGATAAAATAGTTTTAAATATTTCTTTGCTAAAAAAACGTAGCAGTACCTAATCTTCAGTCATATACATAGATATATAAATGGCTGAAAATGGTGTCCTGAAGCAACATCGTATTTTTATGAATCCTTTCTTATCGATTGGTAAAATATGAACCTTTAACTACAGATTATTGTTAAAATAAAGATAATAAAAGCAAAATAAAGAGCGTAGAATTACCGAGGAGAAGAAATTCCCTCTGTCTAATACTGAAAACATGAACTTCATTAAATATATTTGCAGAAACACGTGATTTTTGAAGTCACCGCAGGCAATTTACATATGAATACATTGCGTTCAGTGAACCCCGAAAATTCGGTACATGAATTGAGAAGGCGCCTCTGAAAATTACGCGTGCCACAATTTTGTGATTATAAGCAGTGCGAGAACGCACTGAATTTGATTTGTTGTGTACCGAATAGGGGGATATAAGCTTTTTCACGGCAGCAGGCAAATTTTAATTGAATCAGAATTCTTTTGAAATACACGAGATCGAGTAATTTGCATATGTTTCCAGTGGTTTAAAGAAGAGTATTCCCCTTTAATTCTTGAGATTTAATTTCACTGAGTACACACTCAAGCCCTAGCTAGGTAGTAGAAAAATGCGTCGCTTTCAAGCGAGGTAGTCAGGGGATTTTGGGTTTGGTTCAAACGAGCCGAATTTTTTTCTTTTGTATTTTATTTTTTGTGATTGATACTAATCTCTTTCTTTCTAATGTTCGTCAGCAAAAATTTATGAAAACTACATGGCCCATATGTCTACACGCTTGCGCTTTTATAATTAAAACCGCGTAAATCATGAAATATCTACATATGTTCTTAGGTATGTACTTATTCGGTCTCCTTAGGAATTCTGAAGCATCCAAAGATTTTGCAAAGAAAACTTTTATAAAACTTTCAGATACTGGGGGATTTCAATCAGGAGCACGGAATTTGATCTCTAATAAAGTTCCCTCTGAGAGAACGCATTGTTGTCACTGAACATTTTTAAAGAATGAACTTTCTGTAAACAAAGGAACTCAAGTCTTGTAGCACATTTGCGATAGTACGAGAAGTTAGAAGAGTTTAAAGTTTTGCCGTAAATGCTTAAGCAGATAACAAGAAAAGTTTTCATCTTAATAGCAAAACAGGTGAATGGAACTTGAAATTATCTTGAATAAAACATGAGGACAAAATATATTTGGTAAGTTTATGTTTTTGGCTTGTAATTAAAGTGTATTGCTAAACTTCAAATCCTTTTGGTTTTTCTTTGAGCTTACGGACATTATCATGAAAAAATAATATAATATTATACTACTGGCAAAATAAAGTGGTAACTAAGTAGGGAGTAGGTACATATTCCTTTAAGTTTTTACTTTTCGTGTAAAATTGTTACATTAAAAATACGTCGATATTTATACGAAATAGTATACATAGTTGGCTTTATAGAAGTTAATAGTTAAAACTCTAGCAAATATGAATTTTAGAATTTTAATTGCATTCATCATCACATCTATGTATGCATGTAAATATGTACATATTTTAAATTTTTAAATTGTCATTGGGCTTATAATTAGAACTTAAAAATATGACATAATGGACAAGTTTAGAAATTCAGAAAAGTTTTAATAATTTTCTAAATGAATGTGACTGGATTTTGATGTTCATTTTAAAGTTCTTGAAATACATACTTACTAGTGTAAGACTTGTTTATGTATATAGGAACTATTCCGGCAGACTTTCACGAATTAAATTTATGGTATGGATAACAATATTTAAAGTGAAATTTCAGAAAGGTGCGATTAAGACACGGGTAGGTATATTAAAATATGTATGTATACGTAGGAAGGCTTTGAGTTTCAAACAATACGGCGTCAAAGTTCATTTCAGAGTTATTTTCATTTGAGAGAAGCCATTTGAAGTAATTTAAATAGGTATGTACATATTTTCGTGATTTACGGTGAAACGCACAATGCCGCTTTAAGTGTCTGTACAAACGGAATAAGGAGGACGGAAAAACTTCAACCTTGACAGGGGAAATTTCTTTAAAACATTTGTATGACAAAAGATGTTGCATGAAAATGTTTTTGTGAATATCTTAGTCCACTTCCCATTATTTTTTATCAGATCATCATAAGTAACTAGAACTCGTATAACTATTTTATCTCCTCTCTTTTTTGTTGGTAATTTAATATTAAATATTGATGCTGGTCTTCGTGTTGCTTGTGGAGTGTTATTACCTAATTCTTCATGAGTTGCTGTTTTTTTCAATAACTCAGTGCCAGCGCGCATCTTGAGAAATAACGACTTCTTTTATCTTTCATCCTATTGTACTAAATATGTATATGGTTTTAATGATGGTCTTAAAAGCCTTATTGAAGGAAATTGTTAGTAAATAAATAAATATGTGCTTTGCAACAACAAAAATCTGCTCACGTATATTTATAGTACATGATTCATATCTTTTAAAACATATTTTGTGTGCATCTGTAATTTTATCATATGCTGCAAAAGAAAATAACAACGTGATAACCAGGACCTTCAAGTTCGAAAGACTATGTCAAAAAGCGCAAGTTGGTAGCTTACGTGGATTTAAATTCAGTTTGAAGCCACCATATTTATGCACTTCGTATAACTCAGCGACGTGCTTAGCGTGCAGACAAAAGATTTGTCTAGTGCAGTCGCATACAGTTCCATTCCAACAAATTTACACAGGGCCCCAACTCTATAGGAAAACTGTGGGAATTCCTTCAATGCACTTGAGGGTATAAGGTAAAATCTCAAGGAAGAAGCAAAATAAACGTATAACCCGAACGTGCAGGATTCAGTCTGAATAATTCATGTACCTTTTTTGCAGATTACATGGATACTTCTTAAGTAATTTAATTTTTTACGAGATTCACGATTTCGAATGATGTGTGTCGCTCTGGAGATAAACTGCACTGTTTTCGTGCTTCCTTTCTAGGAAAAGATACTGTTTCCTTTTTACGTTTCTGTGATTTTGCTACTGATAAAGTGGTATACTATAATGGAAGTTGTAAAAAAACGAAAAATGAAGGGAATTAGGATGAAAGGAATTAAGATGAAGGAAATCAGGATGAAGAGAATTAGGACAGCGAATACATTGGCATTGTTATTTGTCTATATTTTTTTGTCATTATTAATTTAAAGGCAAACAATTTGTAAATGAGTTTGAGAAAAAAAGAGATAAAGCAAACATTAAAATTCGAGTCTAAAGTCAATAGGCTATGTAACCGGGTTTTGGAAATCATCTCAGATAATTTACTGGTTATTATTAAGCCTACAAAAACTGGTTATTCTTAGTGCTTTAATTTATTTGGTAAATTGGAAATTAAAATCCGTTCTTTAAATAAGCCACCAAAACTTTGTAATGAATAAATCGTAAAATATCAAAATATTGTAATTATTTATTACAAATCAGTCGAACACAAATATACGTTTTCCCTAAAGCATAGAATCGCAATATATGTTTTAAGGGTTGGCGAACACAACACAACAAATATGAATAAGAGAGAAATCTCATGCATGCCATTGAAAATATGCTTTACTAGTCAATAGGAAAACGTAACTTAAAAAATTTCTCGATATTCGTTTTCTTTTCTTTGGGTATCATCGGTTTAACCTAACATAAAGATCCCAAAAAAAATTCTGTAAATCTTTAAAAATGAATTCCCAAATTTCATAGAGAAAATATAAAGTGTTCTTTTTCCTAGACCCATAAAGTTCATCTTATCAGCTCTAGCATAAAGTAACAGGTATATATTGCGACTAAAAAAAGGCGCAAACTACCAAAATTTATGTCCTTAGTTCAAAATAGTACTCTGCTTCTGTTAGCACAGCTCGCACATAATTTTAAATATAAATGGCTCTAAGTTGCTAAATATGAATGAACTTTTGTCAGCCATACTTTGCGCGGCCAAGTTTTCCTCGACTTAATGTAGTGGCCCCTGATGTGGAGATAAACTGCCACATGAAACACCAGAGTGAAAGTTTCACCAGGAATTTGTTCTCGAGATTTTTTCGGTAGGATATATATATTTTTTTTCAAAAGAGCTGGAGTTTTATTGTCTCGTCTACCAGTAAATTGAAATCTATGTGTATGAAGTCAGACGGTTATTTTATTCAGAACAGGAGTTGAATCCGTGACTGGATGAAATACTTTTTACAAAAGTTCGTGATGTGTGCACATTCGATTCGAAGGATCCAACTACTGATTTCAGTTGCATCAAAGTTGATACTTCGAAATGCCACGAGCGATACGTGTTTTTATTGTGCTCTACTTACCTTTCGCTGAAGTTGCGTATTTGTTTTTTTTCTGCGGAAAATATTTTACTTTTAAAGTAAAGTAGGCATTTTACGATGGGGTGAGCGAACACAAAATAGACTTGCAGATTGGGTCGGTGATATCAACAGAAAGTTTTACATTTCTAAATAACGCTTTGTTTCATTTTCAATACATAATTCAAAACTCGTTATACATAGGTTCACAGAGGTTCAAGTAGGTTATGTTATGAATGACTTTTTTTTCACGGGGTATATACCTAACTGCAATATCACTTGAATTAAGGACTAAATTGTACATCATTCATTCACATAAACCTTCTAAGAAAACTTATTAATTCCATTGAAACAGTAAGTGAAGGTGAGATATTCCTTAAAATATCTGAAAAGAAAATTTAAAGTCCAATAAAAAATTAGTTTTAAGATTCGTTTTAATAATTTAAATAGGGTAAGACACCCAGAAACGACTACCCCTAGGAAAGGATTTGACTCTAAACATTTAAGTATAATACGCAAATAAAAGATTGGTTTATTTATAACAATACAGGAAGTACCTACATATAACTACAAAATATATAAAAAATTATTTGTTAATGTTTAGAACATTAAATTTAATTTGAGTTATATATACTCGTATTTGTATTAACTGTACATTTCTTTCATTTTCTGTTTACTTTTGCTTTAATAGCTTTATAAATGGTGTTGACGAAAATACAAACGTCTTATCGCTTCTACATTTGAAATAGGAGGGCATTTTTTCACAAGCATTTAATCGAACTTCTCGCTTATTCTTTGGATTTTATTTGAGCTGCCGTGTACTCTCCTATAGTACAAAAATAAAAGTGATTTTCAGATTTATTCCGTTTACATACCTACCTATCCTTTTTATCTTTACAGGTGAAAAGTTTTTTGTTTGGGGACTTGTAGTTAATTCGCAAAATAAATTGTCTTTTTTTTGGCATCTCTCTTCTACTGCGTATTCAAAACTTTAACAAATTACTAGGTAGGTACCCTCTATGTAGGACTGCAACTTAGTTTTTTAAAGGTTAATCCTTCTTCAAATATTGCATAGTTTGCAGGTGCAACTTTGCTTCGATGTGGAGCACCTATTTGCGAAACCTAGGATTGTTGCGATATTCACTAAATTCCATTTTCTAAAATTACACCTTTAATAAAGCCGATTAAATACTCGAGTGCGAATGCTTCTAATGCATTATTTATTGTTGGCTTACATACAATTTCGCTACCCTATTATGAATTTAAGTGGCCCGCTTGCTCTCATGGGAGAGTTCGCTGTGGCCTTAATCAGCAGTGAAATGATTTTCGCCATAAACCTGTTAAACAATTCTATTTGTTTTAAGCGTATTACATCGTTGCCATTAGTAATTAATTCAGCCCGGCTTATTGTTAGCTCAATTTTATCCCCTTTAAAATGTTGCCCTGTTGGAAGGTATTCAGAATGTTTAAACGCCACAGCACGCCTCTAGTTTCAGATATTTTGGGTCCAGCCCATTGATCAACAGTTTCCTGTTCCTTTCGAAGGAACTGTCGACCCAAATCAAATTAATGGCGAATGCGAATATAAATCGGACGTGCATATGCTCCTAAAATTGACAGAGCGAGACTGAAATATTTCCGGGATGAGGGATAAGATCGACTTCTCCATTTATAAAGTTCGTAAGTAATTAGAACGCAGGCGGCTAGAATATACCAATCTGTCAGGACCTGGAGATAATGTTAATGAGTAATTAGATTGATTTTTCATCACTCAAGATGTATTCCGACGAGATGTTTACGTGAGCCTCTATTCATAGGGTTTTGATTTACAGAGGGTGTAAAAAAATATATCCAATTAAGTTCTATGGATCGATTTTCATTGCCGTTCCATCCCCTAAAGAAATGTCTGGGGGTGGTTTTCCATCATAAAGTGTTTTCTGGCTTGATGTTGCAGCAGCTAAAACGCAATTCAATAAAATCCTTTTTTCGATAGCATATCCATAACAGTATTAAAAACTGAACACTTAAATTGAACCGAAAGAGGACCACTGAGCTGAGTGGTATCAGAAACCGGGCTATACAAAAGAATCCGGAAAAAAACTTTGAAAGTTATTCGATTGAGTACTTTGCCGATATGTACCCAGCTTTGCCCAAAATTCGACTATTTTCTAGCGATAAAATCAAATGAAATGCTCCCGAGAATTGACTGTCTTGGTAGTTTAATATTTCCGCCTCACTCTTGCGGAACGAGGGAAAATAACTTTAGTACGGTTCTAGCTTCAAGTCGGTCTCCGAGTTTTGAGACCGAAAGGGTAGAAAACAATTCTACTCAAAACTTTAGAAAGTTTTCAAAGTATGCCCCTTTCCTATCAAGCTACCAAAGAACGAAAAAAGAAGGCAAGTAGTTTTTTATGATGAATTGAAAGTTTAACGAGCGTTAACCAAAAACTTATGAAATGTTCCCGCAAAAGCCCCCGTCTTCGTTTTAGTCCTTTGAGGTTGTCTTGGAGATATCTAAGTGAGTTCGATTTACGTCATTGTTGTTCACTTTCATGATAGTGCTTCCCTGGGCTTCACGAATGGATTTTACATTTATTAAAGAGCTTTGCTTGCTGATAAAAATAGCGTAATTTCCTATAGCTTTTTACAGGTATGATCTTTTCCCAAATATTTTAAGTATAATATTCACCTTATGTTTATCTTGCAACTTTCAAAATCTAAAAATGTGGGTCAATCTTACCTCATATTTTGTGTAATTTTTCGTAATATGTAATATACAGAAGAAAAAGCCATGTGTCAACCAGACCATTAAATAGTAATGATGATAAGAATTATATTTAAATAAATAATACAAAACTATACATATATCTTATTTTTGGAAATTTCTTTTCGAATAATTTCTTTGACAAATATGCAATGGTTGAGACTAAACAAAATGTGTGGGTTTTAGCGTATACTTTCAAAACACAATTTAAAAATATTCCTTGACTTCCATGCATTCCACCCTACTGCAAAATGTCAAATTGTTTATCTCTGTTCTTACCGGAAAAAAAGCACAAATCCTTATTTTGATTTCGTATCTTATAAGTGGAGGAAACACGTATACCAGAAATGGAATGGAAATATCTTCCCAGCTCAAATATGGTACCTAGACAAATGCAATCTCATTTTCTTAACTAAGATCTACTGATGTGTGTTAAGGGAAAATGGTGAGATATTGTGGAATTAATATGGGACCTCGTATTTTGTAAACGTATGAGTAAATCCCTGAATCCCTAAGACTATGGGGAGGTACATGTAGGATCCTGGCCAGCTTTATTGCTCAGTTAAATTTTCACGTGCTAAGTCATCTCTCTTCTGTCGGATAAGTAAGATATCTCCCTTGGGTTACAACTAATTGAACCTTTGAAATTGATTTTCTGGCCCAAGTAAAGGTACAGTGGATCACCGCCGACCGCCTCTGTTCTCTGTACACCGCAATAGCATGACTATCGATTTTTGAATTTTGATACGCTTTTAGACTGACTAAATGGGATCTTTGGCATTGCTCCGAACATTTATTAATTCTTCCGGACATATACAAATTGTTCAACATATTGAGGAGTAAAATTATGTTACAGAATGTAATCTGGGATAAGGGTTATATATTGTATTGATTTCTATCAAACGGTTCTGTTCCCTAGTATATCTCGTATACCTACTTATTTAATTTCAGAATATAGATACGAATTGCGAATTTCCAAAACCTTTCACTTAAATATATGTATATAAGTATACATATGTACATATTTGCATTTCACTTGAGTGTAATATGAGATATTGTGTTCATAATTCTACAATATAAAATTTCAAAACGTTCGACTTTACTTACATATGTAATATGTATGTATGTATATATTTTAAAAACTCATATGAAACTAACAATATAAAATTTTTGTAGGTATCCCTAGAAGGTGCTCATTATCTCATCATTGAATCGATCAAAATAGGGTGTAGCTATCTGTATGTGGGCTACAAGTCTATAAAAATTTCACATAGTACGAGTAAATGAGGAAATATATAGTGAAAATTAAATCATCACTGCTTTATACCATCATATATATATTTCTAGTTTAAATTAATTTTAATTCTGAATAATGAAATCAAATTTAACTGCGTGATGGTGTTGATTTTCATAATTTAAAACTACCATCGGGATGAATTATTATCACTTCCAATAATAATCTTTCCAAATTGTTTTAATTAAACACTTTCCCCTTAGTGCGAAATATGATAATTATATAAATAAAACAGCAGCAGCTTAATTTACATTTGATTATACCACAAATTCATGCGTTCAAAAACAATTTTAAAACAAAACATTTTAAAGAAATGAATTCATATGATAAAAGTAAATAGGTATTTATTGATTTTGTATTTTTGATTTCTTACTAATTGAATTAGTTCATTCGGGGACACAGTAAATCCTCCTGGTTTCCGAGAGCTCTGTCTATTTCCGGGAGAATTCGCATCCTTCAATTGAAGGCCGTTTAAACATCTCGAAGAGTCGCCAAACCGGAGGCCATAGAGTGGCAATTAGCGCTATTATCTAAATTGATTTTGAGACCGGGCGCATAACAGCTCAAATCACTTAGAAATGAGGTCTTTCGAAATGGCACATGCTGCGAATCTGGAAGTCGTTATTGAATATAATAAGGATTTGCCAGGGTAGTTAAGGAAGTTTCCAACAGTTGCCGCCCCAGAGTTTGAGCGTCTTTAGAACGATGGGGGTGGGGGAGAGTTTGCAGGAAATTGCCACAAATACGGCTCTGAGCAGACATCGGTACAAAGCTATAGTCAATAAATTTTGAAATTTCGCCGATGTAAATTTTATCAGCAAATAAAATTTATTGCGGGATGCGGAATGAGCGTCGAATGCCGGATAGGCGACTACGGAGTGTTTACAATCCATCCCCGCGGCGCGGCGCAACGGTCGGGGCACAGATTCATGGAGCGATTTAGCAAACTGTCGCGAGCATCGTAAAAAATTTTATGGGAACATGTTTTGTTTCGTGAAATCAGCCCTTATCCTGTCACCTTTGCGATTGAAACGAATTGCGAATTCAAATTGGATTGGAAGTTACTCGATGAAAGGAACGTGGCTCGGTCGTATGATTAACTGGGAATGATCTAAATAACGGGATTATGTCGTACTTTTACAAGGCAATATCAAACAAGCGAACCTAAAAAGTACCTTCTCACGCCTGGGCACTAGGAGAGCAAGGACGAAGGGCATTTTGTGAATTCGATCAAGGGATTTTCAGGAATTATTGGGGTGCTTCTTGTAGTGATTTTGTGTTCTTACTGACAAGTAACTTTAATAAATTTTAGAATGCAATATCCTAGTAATTGTAAAATCATGGTTTTCAACAAAAGTTTACTACTATAGTAGATGTAGCAATCGCTGTAATAATAGTATATTACATCCCTATAGATCAAGTGTAGAATAAAAGTTCCCAATTCACATGAAATCTTCTAAGCTAATCTCACGTGGCCAGGTAAAGGCTTCAGCGACTCACCTGGATCACGGTGCTGAATCTACTTTAGCACGAATAACTTGAGAACGCGACGTCGCGTCGGATGCGAGTGCAATGTTTTTCTGAGAAATGTCACAAGACAGGGAAGCTTTTTCTTAGAAAAAATTTCGATCTGCTCATACAAAAAATCGGAGGAAACGAAGGGCCAGAGTTACATTTAGGGTACAAAACCTGTTTTAATTTTTGTAATCATAATTTTAACATATGAAAGTAAAAATCTATACAAACATATATGTTGTGATACCTATTAGATCTTATTGTACATATGTTGAAATGCACATATTCGTTTGTAATTTAAATAAAAATTAAGAATAGTTTTTTTATCGTATACTACATATGTAAAATTATCCAGTTATAATCATCATCATTTAGACATATCTTTGTTTTTAGATTTTTAAAGTGTGTTTTATAAAATTAACATTTTTTTTATTTAGTTTTATTTTGTTATACTACAGTCACCGTTGAACTACGAAAATGTTTATATAGAAACGGGTATTTTGTTATTGTTTTAAAAGTATGTACGTACGTAATGTGTTCGTTTCCAATTGAAGTAAAAAACTTATGCTTGAGTATTATGCACAGTGTGTACCTACCTAATACGAAAAATGATTTGGCTTTTTATGTCCATTATTTTTATTAGTTACAGAATGTCCATAAATTTCAATTAAAAAGTGGTGAATTATTGTTTAAAACAATTTGTCAGCCGGGTGATTGCTGTCAAGCCGAACTTTTGCATATATTTTAGCATTTACCGTCGCCATTAAATTTTATCTTCCGCAAAACGACAGACTCATCCACCGGCATCTTGCCCATTTAGCTCCGAGGATAATGCCATATTTCTGGCGTATTAGACATTTTAAAACGCCGCACGAGCTGTGTCGCAGACCCAATTTGTTTTTGGAGTACAATCACGTCTCTACACTAAGGTACCGCAATTTTCAGGGGGCGAGTATGATATAGAAAAGTCACACTAAATGGGGGGATGTGACCTGGAAACCACAAATCCTCCCTTTCATGTGCTAAGTGTGCCGAAGGAGCTTAGGCTATGAAAAGCTGTTTCTTCTTTGCTTCGACTACAATTCAGCGCCAAGGGGCTTTTAGAGTCACTAGGCGAGTAACAGGCTTTAAAAGGACCAAGGCGACATCTCCTTCGATTTCGTAAAAAAAATAAAAACGCAAACTGGCATTCGGGTCAGTTCTTTTCACATCACCTCCCCATGGGAATGCCATTCATGACCCGAATGGCAACTTTATGGATAGGTACATATGAGGAGGTCCAAATATTTCAAGTGAATTTTCACTGGGGTAAGGTCACTTTAAAGTGTTAAAGAGGACCCATTTTTGCTTAATTCTCATGCTGCGATGCGAAGGGTCTACTCGAAGAAAATATCTCTGCTAACACAAATCACATCTCCTCACGCTAAGTTTCCAACAAATTTCTATCATTAATATCCCACAATCTATCCTTCACGGCCAAGAATGGAACAAGTCTACTGTAAGAATTCTGCCGAGAGCTTTAAGACAAGACTGAGCTTTTTGTCGTCACCTTCGCTCTTTGGGTCCAATTGTTTAGCCTATCTAAGATAATGATCTTTTCCCCTATCAGATATTTTCATTCTGCCATCTTAAGCGCAACATAAACAGACATTAAATTGAGACCAAGAACAGAAGATTAATGGCGGGAACGGGATATCGGCTCCAGAACTGAGTAGTAGGTCTGAGAGCTTACGTCCACGATGGAAAAGTTTATAAGTTATTCTTTAAGTAAGTAAATCCTTTAGCTTTAAGGTTCGTTGTCCATTGTTACTATAGCTAATTTCTATATGCAGCGAAAAGCGAAAAATTGGTTAATAAGGTACCCCATCAAAATGTTATTGTAAAGACTTATTTTATTTTTAATTAGTTTTACGTTCCTTTAGAGCTTTTCCATAAAGGAATGCAAGATTACTTTTAAAATTAGAATGAATTTACACTGTTTTTAGAGTATATACTCTTGCTGTTCTTGTGAAAATTTCAAAAATCAATGTTTTCCTGGCATGAGGCAATCGTTCGACATAAATCTCGGAGCATATATCTCAGAATTAGGTTGAAACTTTCAGTCAAACTTATTCTTCACTTTAAAACACTCAAATAAAAATAATTGACCTAGTTATGGACCTGATTCAATTGCGCAGTCACCAATCCAAAATATTGTGCTTCAACATTTTTTTTCTGAGCTAAGCAGTTATCCTATGACGCATATCAAAATTTGAAGAAATCTAAACGAGGTCATATCGCAAGACGCAAAAATATGAAACGACTTGCCAAAAAATGAAAAATGACGACAACTTCTCGCGAGCTTAAGTGCAATGACTCTACTCCTTAAAGCTGAAAATTGGATCCATTACGGCAAATGGGAACGATTCTCGACAGCCGAAATATTTTAATATTAAAAGGAGATTTTGCCTGCCGTTCCCGAGATCGTATTAAAGGCATCGTAACAAATTATTCGACTTTTCTTCCCTCGAGCTAAGTGTTCTTCGCTGCAATATCGTTCGGATGTTCCAGGCACTCAACCGCAAAAGTTTTTCCTCGACCGACTTAGTTTCACATTCCGACTGTAACAAGTGCTCTTAGGATACAGCAGAGAGGATGATTGATGAATCCAGACTGCTTAGAAAACTATGATCGATTACAGTTCCTGAGAACTTTAGCATCCACCTGCCAATCAAATACACTTTTCCGGCAAAAAACCGAGAAAACTTGCTATCGCATCCCGTCGACCGTTCTTCATACTCTGAAAACACGCGCTGCCTTTTCAGGATATTTTCAAAATCTACATAACGAGGCCATTCCCTATTACAAATGATTTCAACATCTTCTATGAGTGTGTTGTGACGAATTTCCATATCCTGCGGTCATTTGTCTACAAAACTTTTGGGCGACATTTCATGGGAGTTTCGGAAAAACTTCCCCAGTGATAACTCACCAAGTTTTGGGAACACTCCCAGATTTTTCTAAGCCGAGGAAAAATGACTGCGGAGATCACCGCCGCCGCTAAATTTAAACTACATTAACCCTGTTGTTAACTTTGCCAAATTCCACCAAAATTGCTCCCGGTCAATTATTTTCTCATGCAGAGATCGTATTACAGGCGGGCGGCGCGCACCTTTTCCTTGCAACTTTGCTTTCAATTAAAACTTTTCGTAATTCATTATTCGCGCTGAGAGGTCCGCATCTTGGCTCGCCGCAGTACCTTTTACCTATGCAAGAAAGACGAAAAGGTTTCAGGTGTGCTGGCTCTAACCCTTCAGGCTGGCAAAGTCTGAAATTCGATGATGACAACGCCAACGACAACGATGGGGAAAAGTTAGTCTCACCATCTGAGAAAAGGGCGGGCTTGTTTAATGTGCCGATTAGAGTAAAATAAGGAAATAAGGGTATTCTGCCGGAACACGATGGAGCACCTACATGAGCGCGAACTGTGTGTTAAAGTGAAAAGCAAACGAACACGGAAAACTCGTTAATTATCCCTCGGAGGTGCACCTGCTTGCCCAAGGAGCACAAGCGAATTGTTCAGAACAGAACCATTCGCATTCCAGCTCCAATCCGACTCAATTATTCAATTAAACTTTTACCACTAATTGCTCGTCTGAAATTACACATACAGAAAAATTTCCATCACGTTTGCTGAGATTGTTGCATGTACACCATGTGGAGAACAGAGGAAATATAATTTCCTTTTAAAAATAGTCATGATTTTTAAATTTTAAAACGTTACAGAGTGCTTTTAATCAATTTTGGAGCAATCAGTTTGTGGTGTCACCATAGTTGGTTATTTCTCACATTATCAAAAAAAAAACTTTTCTTTTGTTTAAGTCAATATTTTTTTTAATATACACATATTCTATGTATAAGAACCATAAATAGGATTATTAGGATCTGTGGGTCATTAAAGTCTCTGACAATTCGTTTCAAGCATCCCAAAAATCAAAATGCATTAGAATTCAATATAAACTTATTGTCAAATATGGTAACATGTTTTTTATCTGAAACACCCTCGTTAGATGAGAGATTTTAGTTTTTATTTCAGAGTTTCATATCAAATGTAACTAGTTAACGTTTTTAACTCGAATTAAAATTATTTATTGTTCAATGTCCTTTATTCAAAGTATCCTATATTAGTGTAGTAATAAACAACTTTTATGGGTTACCAATTATCACTACTTCAGAAGCTGTTACTCAACTCAGTCCAATTTTCGAATGGGGCAGCTAGCTAGTTAGAGCTGTAACTCAAGACTTATGGATAGTTTTATCTCGTTGTGCGATAGTCCATTTTCGGAAGAACAGTGGTCCTTGCAACCTGAATGCAAATGCTGTTGGTTGGGTACGTGGCCCGGGTGCAAAGGTGTTGGGCAGGACTCGGTTGCCAAATGCAAACACAACCGGCCGGGTAGCGAGAATGCAAACATGGCAGGGCCGAAACGTGTCAGGTTTCATATTTACTGCAAGTGCACGTGGACTACGTGTCTCCGGGATAGTACACTACCATCCATGATACTAGCGAGGTTGTTGCTCCGTCCCGTCATGCCGACTCCTCACTGTGTGACCAAAGGAAGCGAATGCAAATGACCATCTCTTCTGTCCCGTAATATATGAGGTAAAATGTTTTCTGCCCTGCACAATATTTAAATTGACAATGCACTGGTCGTTAATAAAACCTCACTCAATGGAGCGTCCTGGTGGAGCGGCGCTAATGGTGATATCGCTGAACCTGTGCGGTTCCGGCTCACCTGTGGGAGAACTGTTCGGTAAACCAGGAATTCGATTGAACTTTTGCCAGAAAATTTGCGGTTGTTGAAATAAAAACTTATAACTTCCGATGTTTTTTTATTCGTATAGAGTGAGTAAAAATATCAATTATCCTTATTTCAAGGACTATTTCGAAAGCTATTTTTGGAATATATTATTACCATTTTATGAAACTCTTGTTTAACGATAACATTGAAATAGTTAAATTTAGTAATCGCGTTTAAGTGTTTACAATCGGATAATTTTTTATCCGAATTGAACAAATATAATATGTAGTATATATATTGCATATCCCCTTAACATTTTTTACTGACGATGCACTCTCATTTATAGGTACCTACAAGAACGTCCTTCTTGGTGTACCTAAGAAAAAAGTTTTCTCAGATACACTGTCGTTATTTTAATCTGCCCTTGAAGTTGTTCTTATTTTGAGTACAACCTTGAAGTACATATGTATACGTTCAAATAAATGCGATGAACTAAGATCATAAAAAATGATGGTGTAGTTATCATCAAAGAGACATCCTTACAATTTCATAAAATCGAGCGACATCAATCTCCTCAATAATCTTACAGGCAACGTAGACTATTTTGAAAGTGCAGTCATGTTCGCATCCTCAGATACATGTGAAGTTCACCACTGAGAGTAGTCCTCGATATGCCACTGAGTGAACCCCATCATCTGGAATATTGTACTCGAAAATTTTGCATTGTGGTAATGTTTATGCCGGAGGTATGCATGTAAGGTAAGACGGGGAATGGCAGCAAAATATGTTGTCTCTTTGCATAATTTTTTCCTAGCGGCAACAAGGACGGTTCCATAACTTCAAATTTTCGATATTCCACTCAAATGCTCGTGAAAATATATTCATTCAAATTACACGTCGCCTGCAATCCTTGCGCAAGGATTATGCATTTGTATCTTAAATTGGAATGCATAACATGTTTTTTAAAAGGACCTCTGCGCATTTTGAAGGGCTAATTTTTTTCTAAAGGATTAATAACGATATTTATGAGAATGCTTCTTTTATGGTGATTTGTTTTCTTTTGATTGAAAACATTATCTGTTATATATAAAATACATACATATGTTAAATATCGAAAGATATTCCTATAAAGAAATTTTTAATGTTCCATAGAATGAGGAGAACGATTTTTTACTTTAAACTAACAGGTATACTAAAACAAAGTATAAAGTTAAATGTGAGCAAACTGAAATACCATTTTTATTGAACATTTAATTCTCGACTAGGTGGTCGAAAACTGGTGAAATAGTCATTTTGAACTTTATTATCAAGTTAAAAGAAAAATGATTAAACTGAGCACCAAAAGCTTTACATTAAATGAAAATACTCTAATAATCTTTTGTTCAAAATTACTACAAAAGCTTGTATTTGTTGCTACGTAAATTTGATAACAGCACTAATTAGTGAATAACTGATGAGAATAACCCTATTACGATGTCTTGTGTTCCTTTGAATTTTTTTCTAGAAATAACATCGGCGATGGCGAAAAGAGTAAAATCTCGATGTAAAATCGTCTTAAAGAACTTCTAGTTCAGCTAGAGAAGTGCCTTGCTTAAAGAAGAAAACGTTTCTGGTCGAAATAATCTTTTTTTAAGGTGGTTTAAAAGTTTCCTAGAGCGGAATAAAGGCTTCTTTATAAAACTCCAGGTTGAATTCACGATATCTATGCTCCGCATAGTTTCTTGGTTAAATAAATATTTTGAATAAACTGCACATTCAGTGTGGACTTAATAGATTTAATTCGGGAAAATTATAAATGGATGCGGAAAGGAGGTGAAGGTAAACAAGAATTTGTTTAAGTTAATGAACATATTCACCAGCACTTGGGAAAATATATTTCAAGAAAAGGTTTTTCCTATCTTCCCAGCAACTCATCCACGCTCTGGGATTCCACAATATTTTCTTATCACAAAAGGAGCCACTTCGCACAGACGTCTTTGCTTAATTGCTCCGTCTGCGGTTGTAAATTTATTTAGCCCCGGGATATTCTCTCTTGAGACTGGCAAAAAATCATCAGCCGTTCATTAGAGAGAGAAAATGCCGGGAAGGTACAAAGCACCCACGTTCCCTGGGGCTATGAAACTTGTTGAAATGAGTGTCCTTCAGGAAAACACAGAGCCTCTAATGCTCCTCGTAAGTTATTTAAACAACAACGCGTAGGTGGCCTACGGCTGTGTAACCTTTCATTCGCCACCTTATTCATCTTGGAGCGATGTCAGATAATCCAAAAGTTAATAAATTCCGCTAAAATCCTTTTGCGTCGCGCCGTTTTTTTATCTTTCAATATAATTTCTACCGCGCAAAAACGTTCTAATTGCTCGGAAAAAGCAGTAACTTAGATAATTGGTTCAGGAATTTATAACTCCTGGAACTTTCTCGCGGTATTTCCGAGAATAGAGATAATTTTATCTTGGTTGATTCTGGTTTCTTGAATCCTACTGTGATCTATGGTAAATTGGGATTACACTAACATCTCGCACAAGAAGGATAAATTTTAGTTTAATTAATCACTAAATTTTATTAATGTAATGGGCTTTAGTCATGCTACCATTTTTTTACCGAGTTAGTAGAACAAAGTATATGATTCATAAACTTACCATATATGACCAGGAAAATGGGTAAACCAGGAATACTAAAGAGAATTAAAAAAGATAAATAATTGTTGGTTTCATGTACCTGTAAACTGTTCCCCAATTCACATTTGATGCGAAGCTTTTTCATACAGGTAATTCTATAAAAGTTATTAATTTCACATACACTCGGATAATTTTTATAAATTTAAATAATATTTTCATCGTTTTCTGCATACACTTACACTTGATGGTTTCAGTAATGTTAATTAAAATGCAAGCAAAAATGTTTTATATTTGCTGAAATTCAATACAAATAGTCAATCGACTTAAATATAAAAATTTTGAATATCTAGGTTGTGCTTCATTAATTAATAATTCATTTTCGATATATTAAAAAACCTATTAAAAGATAAATGGATGCTGTTAAAATATTTTTTGTACAGACATATTTTAAAAATTAATTATGTACCTATACTTCTTATGGAGTACGAAATAAGTATACACATATTGCGTAGTGTATATTTAAATAAGTTTCATACATATTTGATATTCCACGTTAAGCTGACAAACTCTCGCCATCTCTGTAATACTTTTTTATGCTTGTATTGGCTCTGAAACAGTCTTGTTTTTGTAAGAGTTTTTGAGCTAAAAGTCACAAAGGCGGTAAATTCCAAGATTGGTTTTGTGATGAAAATTCTTAGAAGTTATGATCATTTCCCACAAATATTGTGATTTAATGAAATTTATTAACTTTTTTGTGTATATCTACGTTTCAGGAACATTTTTGCCTGAACAGAACTTATTCTCAAATGTAATTGGTTGTTTTCCGAAGAATGGAATAGTGAGGCTAAAAAAACGTTTTGATTGCTAATTATCTAATTATATGCAAAAAACGTTAGTTTAATTGGCTTGATTTCGAACTGTTTTAAAAATCATGTGGAAATTATTAGATTTTAAATAAAATTCTTAATCATATACATACATATGTTAATATGTATATGTGCATGTGTGTGAGTTTCATTCACACGGAATTTTAAAATTGCTTGTATCTCAGATATAGTCACAAATATTAGTTTTCCATTTGAGCGTTCTAGTTTCATTTATTTATTATGGTAGTTTCTCTAAGAGCAGTTTTGGAGAATAAACTGAATAACTAACTAATTACATTAGTTTTTGGTATTTTACATGACCCACAATAGTAACCCTGGGCTTGAGTTAACATAAATTTTTGAAATAAACTCTATTTTCAGACCATTTCAATGCGGAAAATAATCGTAAAAAAAGTAGGAAGCAAAAAACTTTCTGTGATATAAAAATTTACGATTACTTTCGAAATTTTGCGAAATCAACATAATGAACAGATCATTCGAAGCAGTTCAGAAAACAGTCTGCCACCATATGGCAATTTAATGTTGTTGTGGAATTGGGAAACTTTTACGATTATATTTTATTTCTTGCGTATTGGCGGTGAGTTTTTGCGTTGTCAGTTTTTCACGCTTCCAACCGGATATATACCGGAATTTCCGAGCTTTTGAACGAAGGTGCCTTTCGTGTCCCGCAATAAGCTCGGCATTCTCATGTTCAACCAGATGTTCACCCTAGTTATGAGCCCTTAACTTTAAGTGGCAATAAATCTGTTGTTCTTATTACTGTTAATGTTTTATTACATCCTTGTGTTCAGCTGAATTGCTTTCTTCAAGTTTATGATCCTAAAAGCTTTCAGGTATCAGGAACACATGCTTTCACTTAAATGTTTGCAACCGAGCTGCTAAATTGAATTTTTTCCCCTTTACTATCAGAATTTATCGTGAGCTTCTGTTTTTTTAATATTCTAAAGGAAGAGAGAATGATTTATATCACTCGCAATGCAGAAAAGGGTTTTAGATTTAAACTATTTCAGAAGAATTTGAAAAAGCTTTCAACAAATTCTATCGACAGTTACGGTACACCTAAAAATGCCTTATTTATAGACCCATCTGCTCCAAAATCCTCTAAAATAAGATTATGGGTAGCACACTCTACTATTGAATCGGAATTTTAACCCAATTCTTTGGTTCATTCTAATTTAGACTAAATCGGGCGGGGTATTTTGGCCCGAAAGCACGTTCATTACTTCCTGTTCGGTCTGACAAAAAAGTTTCTAGGCAGTTTTGCGGGCAAAAATTTCTAGTGGTTTTGCTTATCCTTACAAAAAGGGTTAGTTGGTGGAATGACTAATATATAAAATCTTCACCACTAGGACGAGCCAGCGCCGCCTCGAATGTATCCCCGTGTGCTTACTGATTAAACCTGAAAGAGGCCTCGGATAAAGTTGTCAGACCCATGTTAGGATAATGAATAGCCTTAAACAGTTCCCAACTTGCTAAATGATTAACATGCAAGCTCACGGGATTTGCTCTAGAGGACAAAGCTGTGAGGCCCTGCATTCGACACCTGGAGGGGCACGTGCTCTCCCGCAATGAAATATAAATTAAGCTTACTTCAGATTAAAGGTTAAATGTTCCACTACTCCTGAAGCCTAAATCCACTGGACTTTGTAATTTTCCAAACACAATCGCCAATTAGAGGCTGCCGGAAGCGCGAATTGAAGATTGTCAGACCTTTACGACCTCTGCACGATGATTGAGGAGTCCTATAGGTTTCGGTTTCGGTTTGAAGTTGGAATCAAATGGGGATAATTAATGACATTCATTAATTTATACAGATTTAACGAGCTAAAGGAGCCAACTCATTAATTTACAGGCATTGACTTTGCTTATTAGGGCGTGATTTTCAGGCATGATGATATTTTTTTCTAAAAAACAATTTGCTTCGTTATCTCCTTGTTATAAAATTCTTAAAAACATGTTGATGATCCCCATATTACGATGCATCGAAGCTAGTTCAAAAACGTTTCCTTTATGTCACTCTTCGTGTATATAGCATTTGCTCATAGGAAAATTATATAATACTTTTGGGTTTGACGACTCTTACAAAACGTAGAGAAAATCCTAGGATTATTTTCATGTACGATGTCAAACGTTTATTTTTCGCTTTTGCACGTTTCATAAATATTTTTTTATTCGTTTCCTATTGTATATCCAAAACTTCCTTAAATAAGTCAATATTAATCAAATATGAGATTTGACATACGATCAAAATATCTTGAAGCCTTTAAGGTTCCTGCTCCGGTTAGTCCGCTGTAAATCCGGCTCTGCACACTTTTTTCAGTATCGCAACTTAACATAAATATGTACTTATGTATGTACTTTACTATGTTCTTTCGTGGTTTTGTTTTGTACTTAAAAATCATCAATTCCTTATTGTTGGGGTCGACTCTTCTTAAATTTTAAATCTCTCCTTAACAGTTACTAAAATATCGGGATTAAAATATTAACAAGTGGTGAAAAAGTATGGTTGCGCCACCCCATGTGTATTCGTTACGCTTTAGCCCGAAACTGTGTACCTGAGATAAAAGTTAAATCGTATGTTTTATCAATAAGTTTTGAGTGTTCAATCAATATATGCATAGTATCCATTACCTCAACTTTTCTCTTAACTGAAACACTTCAATTTCGGCCCAAATAAAGTGCACCTGCCAACTCACAATACCTGAAATTGATATGGCTTCACACTTTAATTTATTTTTGACTCATCCCCTTTGTTCCAGTGTGTACCAATTTTGCTCCCATCTAGGAAACTTCATTTGCTCGGCTGGTTGTGACTTTGGTTCCCGGCAGGCACTGCAGACGCAAACAGGGATCAGGGAAAAGGGAACAGGGGTATCAAGCAATTCGCGTCGAAAATGCGTTACTGCAAAGATCCCCGCGGCAACAATCGATCATATTTCCTTATAAAAGTTTTGTCATCATTAATCAAACTCACTTTGAGTTATGGAACACATTCGGGGCCAGAGCACGATGGTGAAATTAAAAAGGAGGTTTCGACAAAAGCTCCGCGGTTAGGTGTGCATACAAAAGAGCTTTGTATTACTGTCGGTAATGGAAGGCGTAGTGACAAAATTGTGAGGTCTGGTTGCGTCAGCTCCGGCTGGTTTTATGATAGAACTCGTTCCGGCCAAAATTTATGAAATCGGTTGGGCCGGGCCATTTTTTTTTTTTTTGCCTCTGCGACTGGTGAGAAATTTAAAGCCGTGTGGGGACGAAAATTTATAGATTTGTGTTTGGTGAATTCAAAAGCCTTAAAATTTACAACTCATAGGATTACGATGGTTTATTGACGACCGCTTCATAATCTTGAATGGTATAAATTTGGATCGAGGCCAACAATAAAATTTCCCAGCTCTGTTCCCACTAAACGAATATTGATAGCCAGACAATAACAGCATTTAAAAAAACCGAAACCAGCCCAAACCTAAATTGTAAATTGGGCAAGTACTTGACCAAAACGCATACCGCATACAAAACCCTACCAGCAGGACATGAATGTGGTGTATCACGCCTATTTAATTTGTTAGAAAAAAAATATCATCCGCGCATCATTCACAAAAATGTTCGGATAAAAAGGATAAAAAATGGACAGGAGAGATTGTTAAATCGAAAGCAATATTTCTGTGGAATTTATTAGCAGACATATACACGAAACGGCTGCTTTATTGCAGTAACAGCTGAAAGCGATATACATCCGACCTGACCTATTTTCGGGATATTTACATCCTGTGGACGGTTTCATTAAAATGTTTTCTAAGTGACCAGCAGAGAGCGGATCCACTGCGGAGTTATACTTCCGCGCCCTATAAAAAATTATAAACGCTAAAGTCCTAATTACTTTGAAACCCATCAAGGAACGTTTTAAAACTGGCTCCACTTTCATTTCTTATTTAAGGCGGTTAAAAAAGTTCCTCTCATGTCCTGTGACGTGATTCTTTCCCCAGGGTGCATTCGTTCTATGTGCCGTCGAGGCTGTAGGCCCTTGTTGGACAGTAGTCCTTTCGTTCAAGATTTATGCATTTCATTAACGTTTAACGAGGACATTACAGAATTTTCAACTGGCAGCATACGGACAAACATGAAATTTACGCGACACATGAGCATGCTTCGTCCAGAAGCAAATCGCTATTTTCGCTGCAGTATTGCATGTTCGCGCGCCGCATGGACCAAAACGGACAGCCGCTCAAAAAAATTATGTGATGACAGCTCGAACTGGGCTTTACTGAAATTGCCCAATATGAGGGCGGGCTGTCATATGCAGCAATGAAAATTCAATTCAAATTCTGTCGGTATAAAAAAAAAACATTAGCACCGAGGATCCCTCTAACATGGTTACACAAATTGCATTTCTGGCACTTACTCGATAAGCTTTCGGTTGTGGTCGGTGTCAGTTGTTATTTCCCATATTCAGCAAGTCTTTTAATTTAATTTGCAGTATACTGGTTAAATTATGAAAAATGTAATTTAAAAAGATACTTGTGTTATTTTGAAAAATATGCCTGTCGAGTTCTCTTATCATGAGAGAGGAAACTGTAGCCCTTAACGTGTAGGTACACTAGCAAAATAAAAATTATTGAAAATGTTGCTGCTCGCAATGTGCAATATGCAAAATATAAATTTCCGGGAGAAGACGTGCGATGTAATGTAAACATTTCAAAGCAATTCCAGTAACTCATTCAAATACTGTATTATTGAATTGCTTTCTATATCCGCAACCCTCTCAGAATTCTAGGTCTTTCATCTTTTCCCCTTCCCTTCTGCGGGATTTATAAGGGCAAATAGAAAATTTCCGGTCCATATTTACTTTGAATAAAACGGACACAGTTTGTTCGAGGTCTTATTGAAAATATCTAAGTATGTTTACAAATTATTTAAAATTGAATGAAAGTAATGTCCCAATTGTTGCAAAAATCAGTGACTCGAGTCGCAACTTATGGATGAAGAGAAATTTATCATTTTCTATTCTACATTTAAACTTAATAAATAAAAATTGTACATTTACCTAATTGAAAATCTCAAAATTTTGAAATCAGAAAATCAAAATGGCTGCTAGGCGATTTTCTGCTTTAGCTTACAATAACAAAATTTTTCTTGTTGTTAATCACTTTGAATGTTTTCCAAAATCATAGCAATAGCATTCCAAATTTTGAGAAGATTGTATTTAAATAATTTCCGTTCAGTCAATATTAAAAATTCCTTGAACATTTCAAGACAATACATATATTTCTTAAGGAAAAAAAATATATACGTACTTAATTTTTAGTCTTATAGTATTTTTTTTTTATTTATAAAATTTGTTTCGTTCTTGCAGAATAAAAAAACCTTGAATTTTTCAGATTTATTATCGGTAAGTTCATGCTTCTATTAAAATTAACCTTTATTATAGGGATAGTTGTGTTCGAGTAACGCGACGTTCTAATAAAATACATAAATGAAACATTTTCATATATGTATAATATTTATACCAGTTAAAATACTTCCAAAACAAGTGCACAACAACGGAGAAAGTTGCAATCCATGTTATATTGGTTTTTCAGTCAGCTTTTAATGACACAGATGATTAGAATCTTATTTTGCGTGTACCTACCTATACCTACATCTTCTAACGATTAAGTACTTACATACATATCTCGACTTCGATCTGCTTTAAAAGTAGACAATGATCAGTAATAAATTAGGCTTTCTTTATTACACAGTAACTTTAAATTGCACCCTTTCTACCTGTGCCACTGTTGCCTATTGTGAGTTTTACTGTCATTATTTTTAGCGACCCTTAACTTTCCTAGAGAAAACATAAAAGTTTATTGGGTGCTCTTTTGTCTATCTAAAGAGCCTTAAATCTAATAGAGTTTATTTACGGAAAGACCTTTTTGCTGAAGTTTTAATGCCAGCTAAAACTTTGGATAACTCTGAATAGTGGTACATATGTTTTGATTTTTCAAAATGCTTTAAGAAAATATAATAATGGTTTATCCTATACTAAGAGCTAATCCTGTGTACATACATACATTACATCCGAAGAAAATTACACAGATCAACGCCAAATTTGCGCCTTAACAAATAGCAGATTATTTTTTATTTCTATGCTTTAGATATTGTTGAATAATTCAAAAATGGGCAACATACCGTCTACAAAATATATATTATTACTACGAATATTACAAAAGCGAACTTTCAGTACGCTAAAGTTATGTTTTAAATATTTTAATGCAAGAAAACAAAGAATTGTGAAATAAACTCAGTCACAAGAAATAATGTTTATTTTAGACCGGTATGATATCTGTACTTTGCGTTTTAAATCTAAATTTTTGTATAACCAGAATAATCAGGATACAAATTCAGAGCTAATTAAAAAATGGAAAATATTTGTTTCCAGAGCTGGTATTATTTTTTAGAGAGGGCTTAAAGGAAAAAGGTAGGAGAGTCGGCTAATCACGTATATATCAAAACATTTTCGGGACGATAAATTAATTTCTGTTATTTATTATAGAAGTTGTCGATTAATTGAAAACTTGAAAGCATAGGCATGTTTCGTTAATACTGTGGCGTCAGAACTTAGCCACAGTTGGCCTGCTACTGTGATTTCCCTACTCGGTTAAATTCAACAATCGCAGTAGTAGTGGAAATCACAGTAGCCTGGCGGAAAACAATTTCATAAGGCCATTACGATTTCAGTATTTTCGCAGAAAAGGAGTTTTGGTTCTGCCTGAATCTGAGGCCTTATCCTGTTGATCCTGTGAGCGATTCGAGTCGCGCGGGGGTGTTGTTGGTATTGTTAAATCTATTATGGCCACCGGAGATCTGGTGCTCGCTTGACGTGCTGGAGTAAATGCAGCTCTAGAGTTGGATGACCTGGTAGGAGTGGAGTGGTGGATCTCGTAGGGACTAGAAGACCCAGTTTTATTTTTCTCAGCGTGAAGTGCTTCCTGGGCGGAGCTTTGAAGCACTAACTGCGGCTGATGATTATATATTTGTGGGTATATGATCGATTCCTTTGGTGTGTTTATATGTTTTTGGGACTGCATCTGTTGGAAATGTTTTGGCGGTGATATAGATTTCAGGTATGATTCCGGGTCGAATGTCCAGTCCCCCACATCCAGATCCTCATGCAATGATTCAGTATTTAATTGAGCCAAGGTCGGATCAAACTTTTTATTTTGAAAAATGGGATCATCATCATCTATTTGGAAAGGATTGGTATTTCCTATATCACTCCACATTGTGTTAGCATTCCGAGTGGTGTTCTGTGCACCACTTGAGATTGAAAGATTGTGCCGGAGTTCATTGCATTCATTGCATTCAAATTAGAGTTCAGTTGTTCATTGATTTCAGTCATCCCAGTAGAACTGGTATCCTGGAACATGTATGGGGACAGAGAGGAAGCATCCAAGGCGTCAAGCCAAAATTCTGAAAAATAATCCATAACTCGTCGTTGATGATGACCCTGATCGTTAAGAATTATTTTAAAACTTCAAAAAAACAACCAAATATTTTAACAAATCACAAATGAAAACCAGGCCTACTGCCACGCGTCTTGAAAAATGAGACCATTTGGTGACCCCGACGATAAGTGAATATTGTGAATAGTTTCCGGCGTGTGGTATAAACAATAAAATAGAATTAATTTCCGTCGCGTTAAAAAAAAAAAACAAAAATAAGTTTAAATAAAATAAATTATTTATAAAATTTTCCGACGCGATCGATTGCAAAAATCCGTTCAACATTTAATTAGTGAATTACCACAACAAATTTTGCCAACCGCGCAGCGACGTCTGCACGAATCAGAACAATTTTAATTATGGCCGAAGAATCTGCAGCTGATTTGAAGGCGCAGCTGGACCTGCTCAAGACGCAGTATGATGCCCTTCTCCAGCAGCATCAGCAGAGCCGAGAACATTTGCAGCCCCAGCAATCCCAGCAACCCAGTCAACAGCCCCAGCACGGGAACGGCTTGTAAGCAGGAAGAAATTTAGCTGGCAAAATAAAAGTAATATATTCAAGTAAATAGTCTGTGTTTTAATTCACTAAAAAACTATTAATTAAATTTTTTGTTTAGAGATTTCATCTCTCTAATTTTGTATTTCTTAATGTTTTATAATAACTAGTACAAATCCACTGTCAAAAGTTATCAATTGCAGAAACTAACTATTTCGAGAATTCACATCATTGTTAAAGAAAGATATTTTGCGGATTTCCATTATAATTATTATTTGCGAAGCTTGGTTATATCTAGGAGCAATATTGTTATAAAAAAGTAGTTAATTTAGATATTACATTTTTTGGTATTCATGTGAATTTAAAGTGATTATTTAATTTAACTACTTTAGTTGGCTTAACTCATATTCACATTTACATAAGTTTTCACACAAAGTTAGAGAAAACTCTCTTAACAACTAGGAAGAAGACATGTAGAATGTTCGTGTTAAATTAGTTGTTTTAAATTTCGGGATGTGTTTCTACAGGGGAAGTAAGTGAGCGCATGGGCTCACATAGCTCCACAGCTTTAGTACTCAAATTTGTTGGTAATTAGTTATAAGTTTAGAGTTCACCAACTTATTCTGATCTTCTAGGGTTCCGTTTGGTATCTTCTATATGACTGAAATGTTAGCTGCCAGGTCGGGTATATAAAATTATAGTCCCGCAACGCCGCAGTTAGGCGACGGGTTTAAATCGTGTATTCATAACAAAAAAGAAAAAACATTTTCCACGAGTTCTCCTTATTTTTGGGAGCTTTTCTTGGGGCTCAAGTTGAATTACTTGTCCTTGATCTGATTATGCAAATTGGGCGCTCGTGTGAACAGGAGTTGTCACTAATGCTCGCATTTGTATTCAAATTAAAATTTTCCCTAAATTTGGACTTGATGAAACATTTCGCCAGTTTTATTAGGTTTGTTGAACCATACAATTTCAGTTAGGGGAATGGCGTCGCTGACTCTGCTCTACGGCACTTATGTAACTTTAGACGAAACAAATAGATCAGCAAAAAAAAAACTCTCATGTCCGTGAGTGAAACGCATTTTGGGGCTAAAGTGGAGCTAACTCAAGTGCTTTGTGCTCAGAAGGAAGACGTTGTCATATTATGCCATTTCGTTTTATTTGGCTCCTTCCTAACGAGCGTAAAATTAAGGTTAAATAACTCTTAAAATTAGATAATAATCGTTTGCATAAAATTTCGGACACAGACGCTGGTCCTTGAGACGTATTACGGATCAAGTGCTATTAAAGTTGGCAATAAATTAAGTTCGCGGATTGGTACAGCTGTGCGGAGAAGTGCGAAGTGCTCTGTTCCTGTTTTAGGTGGCATAATTACCTCTAACGAAATCCAGTCCCTCTTGAGTGCTTAAGCTCTTCATTAAGGTGAATCTGGGCAGGGCGTTGTTACTGAAGTAACGCGATAATCTTTCTCTAATTGTCGAAAGTAAGGTCCTTAGGGCGCCCAATTACACGTGATTAATAACGCACAAATCCTTTCAAGACCTCCCTTTTAAGGCACCAACTGTGTCGGAGTCTTTCTTGCGGAATGACTTGTTGTTTTACACGCTGGTTACCTCTGTTGTATAGCGCTGTAAACATTTGGGCTGAAATTTAATGCCATAACAGGTGCCTAGTAATTCCAGCTAATTACTTTAAATTCGCTGAAAATTACAAGAACGCACTTTATGACTGAGAAGATGCACACTTTAGCCGCGTAACGAGTGCGCGTTAAGGGTTTAATCCTTAACGGGGCGATAACTTCATTCGTTCGTTAAATCAATTTTTTTTCACTGTTAAGCTGGACCTGGAGTTAAATTTAAAATTCATCCGCCACGTGGGATGCACACCGTCTGGAAATTATTATCGCATTTATCATGTTGAAGTTTCATTTAACGTTCACCGGCCGTGAAAATCAATTTTTCATCAATTACGAAGGTGAAATGTATTTTTTAAATATTTAAGTGTGATATATGTACATATGTATATGTACATACCTATACCTATTGCAAAAATTTGAAATCAATATTTGAATAAGTTTGCACTCAATAGCAATAGTATACTGATGGTGAGTATAGATTGCAGGTATACGTTTTTAATTTCTTAAGGAACCCTATCTATCTTAAGGATGTCAGAACTAATAAATATAAGAATAAATACTTATACTCTTTTTAAAATCTATAATATTTTATAGAGCAATGTTTGAACGTGTTTTTCTTTCAAAAATCAAAAAGGACGGAGCTAAATTGTCCCATTTCTCTCACAATCATCTATCGAAATGAGCAAACAAATAATTTTTTAAATATTTTTTATCCAACTTCCTATCAAAATCGTGCATATAAGCGTCTATTTATTACAAGAAAATATGAGGGTAGGTATGCTCCAATTCGTTTGTTCTCAAATTCCAATTCATAAATATTTGAAATGGTAATGTTCGAAAAGATTTCAAAACAGTACTCGATTTTCCATCCTTTGATGTGGAAAATGCTTCTAGTCAGAGCGTCTCGCGCAGTAATGAAGCCGTATTTAAGGAGCACCACGCCACATTTTACGAAGAAGCCATTGACTTGGGATCGCAATTGTTCAAACCAAACCGCTTTCAAAGGTTTCAGAGTTGACCCAGCATTTAATGAAGGAATTAATTCAGCCACATGTTAAGAGCATGAAAAGACTTTTTCAGCCGCAATCTTACAGAATCCTTGGTAGCTTTGGTCGACGACAGCGTCGCTGCTTTTATCTCTGTATCTTTTCTGTTTTCGTCGAGAATATTATTTAATTACATTAACGCCCCCGCCCGGCTTTCTCGAAATACTGTGACTCCTCTGAATGGATGTGTGCTGAAGTGAATAAAAGCAGCAATTTTAATGGAAGCATTTTTCAAAAGGGGAAAAACCTACTTACTTCAAACAAAATCGTATACTCCCCTCCCCGCCCATGCCATTGAAGATTGGGGCAAAGATGGATGTTGCGGTTGCATAAGATGAACATGACGAGGGACTTGGGGGTTGCTCGGGTTATCAGGTGCGTGGTTGTGTATCTTTGAAGAAGGGTAATGGAAAAGACTTGTTGCCAAAGAAAGGTGAGAAAATTACGCAACCTGTTGAAATAGCTGCAAAGGAAACCCAATTAGGTCTTCTGACACTTTTTGTTAAGGTTCCTTAAGTTACCCCACAATTAAAGACAATTTTCAGAAAGGTTTGAACCAGTATAATGCGGAATTTATTTTTAAAAATCCCATCACAGGGTACGCAATTAAAATAAAGTAAATGACGAATATACACGACAAAGGAAATATGTACTCCAATTATAAATTTTACCAAAAAATTAAAGCAAGATGATAAATGATGGAGGATGTCTTGTAAATGGTAATACAAGTCAACCGTACCGACACAGTATACATATGTATATTTATTTTTTTAACACCGTGATGTTTTCTGAAATTGATTGGTAATCAAGTTATTTTTTGGGTGCACAATTGTGACTTTTAGTTGATTATAAAAAATTTTTGAAATAAAATATAACGATATGTGGATCTACACGTGATCAAATATAGTACTTTTGCTATCCAACATCTAAAAAAAATAATTTAATTTCGTAACTTATCAAGATATGATATGCTAACTAAATGTAACTTTTAAGCCAAGAAATCTAAATTAAAATTAAATTTGAATCTGTCCTCATTTTGCATGTACTAAGTACAATATCCAAAGTTACCTAAAGTTATATATGTACATCATCAAAAGGCACGTCTTATTTCCCTCATAGCCTTATCCTTGCAAAAAGCTCCTTCGTTAGGCCCAAAATTTAAAGTCACCCAATTATGATTAGCTCAGATTTACTATACCCACCCGGATTCCATAAACCTTGAAGGAAATCCTCTCTGAAGACCTCTACAATAAATACCAGTCACCGGTGATCCTCCCACTTGTCGTAGGGTTAATAGTTTAAATAATTTATACATTCCTCCAGTTAGGTAAAGTAGATGCGTCTGGTACATTTTCCGGGCAAGTTATAAATTGTACGTCTAACTTCTGCATGCTATGAACCTGTTAATCCACCCCTAGAAATATTTTTCATTCAAAACTCTCTCCACTTTGTACAAAGTGTTGCAGTAGGGGTCTCTAATAATCACAGGAAATTCCCTGAGAACCATTTAAATTTTGCGTCCCTTTGTGCTAACAATAAGTTAAGCAAGGTCCCTCTTATAGGCGGCGACCCAAAATGACGTACATTTAAGACCATGCCTCCGCTGCCACACATACTCCACATGTCTTCCTTATAAATATGCTGAACCTCAGCTATTTTCTACGTAAAGATAGTAGTTATATGGAAATATGTATATCAGTGTACGTGAAATGTGTTCATGTTCGCTGAGCAAATTTTAAATAGGACAAATATGCAGATTATGCCATACGATTACACAAACTCTCGGAAATTTCGGTCCTACTACCACCCACCTACTACTAGAGCCGAATGGCATGCAGGAAGTTCCTGATATGGACTTTTGATTTTAATTTATGCTGGAGGGCGCAGATCAAAATGTTTGCAGCGCTCATTTTCTTTTTATAACTCAATTTTCAATTATGCCACTCCAAGAGAAATTTGTGGTGTCTTCTGTTTAAATTAGTCGGTTCCAGTCTAAATTAACGAAAATTGATTAATAACTGCTCCACATTTAAGCAGCAGAAGGAAAGGTAATAAAGAGTGTGTGTAATTTATTTCCATAATTATATACCGCACAGAATACAGCAGGATGACCTAACCAAAAGAAACTTTTCGATATAAATTCTTTGGAAGAGGACCGAGGGAGTTCCGGAAGGTGGGTAATAAAATAAAATTTTATAGAGCGGAAAAACCAACTTCTCCAAAAGGCGAAGACTCATGGACTTCCAGGGGCATGAGTAAGGGCCGGAAATATAATGATCGGTTTTCCAATGGCTGAGTTATTATCAACATATGTATGTGCCACCCCCGCGAAAAGTATACTTTGTTTTCAGTTAATTCGGTAATTTATGATTACGCTTTCCTGGAGAGTTGGAACATTTCTGGTGGGTGTTAGTCATCTGTTTTCTATCTATATTGATTTAATAATATGACTTTCTTTATTATTTCTGCCTCGTGAATATACTGAAAAATAGCATCCATCTTATCTCAACAGAAATTTGACAAAATTGTTTACAATATAAATTTCTTTTGTCCTCTTTAAAAACTCTCAAAGTTAAAAATCATGGATGAAAAATAACTTTAAGATTACGTAAAACTCCACACCAGAAAAGATTAAAATCTATAATTATGTTTAATTCTATCTTCTTGATTTCTTTAATTCCACTATTTTAAATTAATTTCTAAATCTTATTCATAGAAATTTTCTCCCTAAATTATCCATATCAAAATCTTTTCGTCCAACAATTCGAAATGTAAAAGACAAATAAATAATGACACCACACCACGCATATAATGCAAGAATTCTTAACTTAAATATGCTTAGTATAAAGGGAAGCAGAAGCTAACCGCAAAACATGCACAAAGCTTTGCAATTATGTACAGTCGATTTAAACTTTAAAGACTAATTGCTAATCCGATTCAAACTTACAAATTTATAATTTTGTATCAAATGTTAAGTTTTCGACTTAAAAACTATCATTTTAAGTCGAGATGAAAACCTTGAGCAGACTTTGACTTCGGTTTCAAATGGGAACAAAAAATAAATAAATCCCCGTCTTAGTTATTGTTCACGTTCTTTCAAAATACTCCTGATGCATATTTCATACTACATACATGAAAGCTGAAGGAGAGTCCAGTAAAACTCGTTGCCATTTTAATCCTTTGCGATGAAAAGGTAACGAAGAAACTTCGCTTATTCCCATGAGAATAAGGAATGGCTTTTAATTTCTTAAGACTTCTAAAGTAGAACATGATTGATTTCTACAGGGGTTTAAAATTTGTATGTTGTTAATTGAAATAATCCGATATTTGTGTGACTTCTGATAATGAGATATAGAGAGAAGAGCAAATTGTCCGTTTCCAAATTTCATTGTGGTTTGCAATACATATTTCATTAAATAGATTGCCAAAGGTTTGGTAATATGTACTCGAAAAAGATTTCCTAAAATGTGAGTATTAAAAATAAATTTTTTTCAATATAATAAATTTTTCATAAGACTTTTTATAAAAAAATTAAATAACAAGCACATTATTGTACGAAAAGAAAACATCCACTGATCGTTGTTTTTTTTAATATCCAATTATCTAGAACTTTTTACAATTTCTCGTAACAAGCGAGCTATAAAAGTGACAGCTGTCCAGGAAATTACTTCCAAAGGAAACGCACATAAATTCCTCTTTTTTCACCCGATACGGTTTATCTCCGTGAAATAAATAAGTTCAGCAGGAGAAAACTTTTGCTATTATTTTATATTATGGTGAAGCATTGAGGACGGTACATACCGAGGCTTTTCGAGGAGATAATAACACTAAAGTGTTTATGGCAACCCTGCCACGATTATAGTCTACCGACCCAAAAATATACTGCACTCCTATACTCCGGTTCGAGTGAGCAATAAAAAGTTGTAGCAATTGATGTGACTATTTTTGTGAGGTTATTACGCACATAAATTGTATGCTGCCTGTATTGAGACATTTTTAACCTCACTCAACGGACAATTTTGAGAAAAAGTGTGTTTCTATTTTCTTCTAATTGAATTAAAAAGTTATCACAATGAATTTAATTTGATTATCTTATATTATTTCATATTTTTTACATTAACTTATCTGTTTGGGAAGCTCTCCTCCTAAGAAATCGAGTAATCAATCCTAAAATATACATAATTCAAAATAAACGAAAAGAATCTTGTTATAAAATATACATGTATGGTTTTGTTTTGTAAAGATACCTAAAGAAGCTATACAATTTAGTATATGTAACATCTTTTTAATCCAATATGGCGGAGGCTTCAAAGATGGCTGACTGAGTACCTTTTTCTTTACTATCCTCTTGATATGGGAATTAAATGAAAGGGTTCATCGAAGTTCTGAGATTGTGCGTAAGTTGTATTTTTCAGAGCATATTTAATACGAATCTACTAGTAGAATAGTGAGGAGATAAAAATACCCATATTGAAGGGATGTATAATGTATATAATTGCAATGAAAAATGTTTTGGTTATTAATTTCACCGTACTACATTATCTGTCTACGGAAGGAAATGATGCGCTAATTATTACTCACCGGTGAATTTTTCCTTTTGACCATAAATGTTCCATTCCAGCTCATTATAGTTGCACACATAATTGGATTAATTTGTTCATGAACATTCCTAGAATACACAAATGAATATTTAGAGGAATCATGCAAATACTAATACTAGCGGAAATTACGATTGTTCCCTAGTTTACACATTTACCTATATTTCACCAGAATTGTTGGTTGGATGACATAGCAATATTAAAAATTGAAGATTATTAAAGTATCTGTCTAAAGATTTCTTTAATACATTATTTGCTCTGACAAGGATTGAATAAAATCCGGAGAAATGTATTGCCTTGACGCGATGTTGGAAGAACGATTTTTATAGGTGATATGTGCACGAATGTTAAATTTTCTAAATAAAAAGTTGCGAAAAGCCGTAGATCCTGAAGGATTGATTGAATGAACTTAACATGACAAGAATATAGCCAGTATCATCGTTTGTGTGTGCTACTGTGCAGTTCACGAATGTTGAAAAAAACATACATATCTCGCTAAGAATTTTCACTTTGAAAAGGAGCTTCTCGTTATGATGAACTTTCGCCATGAAAAACGCTTATCCTCGAACGAAAAATGGATTGGAAGATTGACAGCAGCAGAAAAAGGGAAAATGAAAAGTATTTTTCATTTCGCACTTGTTGAAAGGGATGCTGCAAATATATTCATGTGGTCATTATGAGGCCATCGTTTCTAAGGAAAAGACATTTACTGGCAATTGGGATTTACAGACTGAATTTGAGGCTATTCGTTGCGGTTACATGGGAATTTCTCTAGAAATTTATTACTGCCAATAATGTGACGATTTGCAATGTTTTTGAAGAAATTTTGATGTGTCAAGGAATGTCGTTCTCAGATGATAGGGTTAAGTAAAAAGTGAACTGATGTTTCGTCGTTAAACATAAAATTTTTTTTAGGACGGTGGTAAAGGAAGAAATTTAGTTTATATCCTTTATTTTATTGGATGTCAGAGTTTTGTTTATTACTCCAGTTGTATTTGACAGCAGCGTCTGGTTTAATCAAAAGGAATGGTTAAAGAAAATGAGCAAGGGTTATGGTTAACATTCATATTCGTGCATTTTAAGGGGCTTTAATACTTTTGAAATAAAATTACTTTTCTTGTTTTAAAATAAAATAAATAAACAAAGGTCGTTTACAAAATTTTGAAATTAGATACCTTATATATGTATGTACATAGATACGTCTTCGATCTAAGTCGCAATATAGAAAAAAAATCTGTTTACTGTTGTAGTAGATAGTTGGAACATAAAATCTCTCCCTAAAATAGAATTTTTAGGGAGCCCGCTTTATTCTTTTGCTGTCAACAAGTGACAAAGGATCCGAAAAGATTAATGAGCTTTTATATGTAATACGCTTTAATTGCCTTGGTCGCAGCGTGCGCCACGTTTAATACCCAACATTTTCAATAAACGTGTCAAGAGCTTAAATTTTAATGAGCGTTATGTGAATTTAGTTGACACATGAGGAGACCGTAATCCCTTCAACTTTAATCATTTGACGGGATCATCTTTAACGAGATACTGTGTAATTATAGGGATATATTATTACACATTTTGTTAAGTGCGAAAAGAGGTGTCGAGCGAATTACTTTATTTAAATAAATAAATGCAAACAGTTTGGTAAACTGTTAGTTAACATGTAATAATTGAACACGAATTAAGGACACCGCTGTTAAAAAGGGGACATTAATGACAACAATGTAACGACGAACATAACAATTTCTTTTATTTAAAGTAAAAATGGTAAAAAGAGAAGTATTAATTCGATTCTTGAGATATGGAAAATCACTTGAGTTTTTAAACCAAATTTGAATTTTAAATGATGGACGAATTCCTTTTAGTTTTTCTCTTTCTTTTATATTAGCCATCGTTTATTCTTCACTCGTTTGACGGATATGAAACTTTTTACCTAAAATAAGATATTAAACCTTAAAGTGCATGTAAGTTTTTAGCACTTTCTCTTCACAAATCTACTTGATTAAGTAAAAGTTTGAAACTTTTCAAAGAGATAACTCCGTACGTGACGTTCGTGTACAATAAGTTTTCTAAGAAACATATAATGCATGCTTTCAGCTAACGTACTTAAGGGTAAGAATTAAACTTTTAATTGTATGCTTTTCTAAGCTCCAAGTACTACGTTGAATATTTTTAAATTATGCTACAGCAACAAAAAATATCGTCTTACTTGTTTTAGTAACTTAATATTCTACTTAAATTCAATGGATTTGGTCAAAAATTAATGAATAACATTTATGTTACGTTATTAATTATTGGTTAATTATTTGCTCAAGCCGTTATATGAAGGCATTTAAATGTCTTTTAAGAAATTAGGAATTCTACATTGCAGCATCAATATACTTTCATATATAAAAGAAATTCTTCTTTTCAACGAAATTAATTGACTAGAGGAATTTCTTGCAATTTATCTTGAGTTTCTGGAATTTTGCAATTCATCTCATCTCTGGTTGGTATGAGGGTGTGCAGGGTATATATGTTTTTTTCTGTTTTTGGGAAAAGTAAAACTGAATACGTGGTGCTCTGCTCCACATTTGTACCAATTCTCCCCGTGTCTAGATACCAATTGAAAATAACACCTTTTGCGGCTTGTGCTTATGCATGTGTATATTGAGAACATGCCAAATTTATGCATGACACGTACAGGATTTTCTTATCACTCAGGGAGCCCTTTTTTCATCCCAACGATGTTCAGGTATTCTCTGGATTTTTTCAACATTTTTCACTTTCACTAGGTGAATATCTTTCGATGGTAATCAAATTTTCTTCAAAATAAGGATGGTTTATTACAAATATAAAATACCTATTCGGATTGGTCCTGTTTTTCGAACTGATGAAATATTCTTTTATTAAAGTTATTGATAATTTTAAATGACAAAGTTATTGATTTCGAAAAAAATAAGAAGAAGTTACTTTAGGAGGACTGACTTTGAGGACTGCTTTTCCAGTTCCATATACATACATACATACCTATGTATAATAAAATAAAAAAAAAACCGGCCAAATGCGAGTCGGATTCGCGCATCGAGGGTTTCATGAATTAAATTTTAGCGAAAATCTTATGATTTCATTCTACGAAAATATTTTTTATCCTTGATACGGATTTTTAAAAACATCATTTACATTTGTAATAAACAAAAGGATCAGTTAAACGCGACAAGTTATCTTGTTTTCCGTTTAATTCCCATAGTATTTAAGCAAGAGGTCCGTTAAGGGAAATAAAATCGTCATACGACAAGAAATCCCATAAAATCGGGGCCATTTATTTTCCTTTTTTTAGTTGTTCGCATTTGAATTCACAGGGCGCTCGGGCCAGTGCCGAAGGATACTCATTAAAAGATACATTTGAACCATCCGATTATGTTCCCCACTAGAAGCTGAATGGATGCCTGCTAGATGCTCTTTGCAGATACGGAAATAGCCTAAGATGGCATCGTTAAAATTTATCGACTAGATTGAAGCAGAGGAAAAAAAATATATATATAAGATGCCACAGTCAGCAAATCGATACGAGCAGTTATTAGAGACGGACTAATAAATTCTGAACCATCGGAGAGTTACTTACATACAATCTGAGGGCCGCCCCGTACCCCGTTCGTGGTCAGCGGCTTAATAGGCTATTTCTCTGAAATTACAGCCCTGTTACCAGTAAAGCGGCGAAGACTTATGATCATTGCTTTCTGGTTCTAGCGAAAAACCCAAATGAAAAAGTTAATTCCCTTCCTCCCGTTTGGCACACAGCCCTAATTGATGCCTTTCGCTGTGATTTCAGCCCGGAAAGGGCTCCAGTGGAAAAAAAATATTCAATGAATGGTTCATTGGATAAATTTTATTCTGGTCGGAATGGCTTACTGAAACACTAGACGCTGTGATGGCGGAAAACTTGTTGAAGCTGATTGAGGCAAAATGACGGGGGTAAAAATTGATTGAAGTTAATTACCCCCGACAGGGCATCTCTGCACGTAAGCGTTCAATTTCTAGGGCAATTGTGAACGAATAGAGCTTTTGGGAAAATAATTTTTATATTATGGTCAGGGGAAATGCAGCTGGTGACGGGATGAGTCTAAAGTATTTCCATTGTTTAGCCTTATCATATGTCCTTTTGCCAGCTGGAAATGGTCCAAGTGGATGAGAAGCTGAAACGGTAACTGCATCCTATCAGGCAAGATCATGTAAAGTACCTGGAGACATTTAAGCAAACATATTTTGGCCAATGCTGGGGAAGAAACACTCTGAAGCTTCTGTCACGAAAGTTCGAAGACCGTACATCGTGCAAATCAGTTATTAGACGAAGAAAATAAATGTCCTCGGTGCAACATAAAATTGACAAACGACATCTACGTGCATAGGTCCTGTCCTGTCCGTTTTCCACGTCATCTTGCGGTGCCGAGAGCATCAGTGCAGTTGCGTGATGACTTGTAAGAGAAGGGATATGAAAAAAAAGGGATTTTACATTATAAAGACAACCACGTATCTTTCAGAATATGATAGGAATAAACCGCGCATTGAGCTTCTAATGCACCCTGTGGATGCTGAGGCATATTTACTTGGATTTTAGTGAGGTTATTGATTACATGCTCCGTTTCCATCTACGTTATATAATTCACTTTCGGAATGCACTCACCAAGTTCTTTTGTTAGCAATGTGGCCAGGATTCTTCCTAGTCGAAGAATCTTTCATTGATATTCTGTGGATTCTTCACCGTTCAATCCACTCCCTCTGGAGTTAAAGTAAATTCATGCGCTAGA
This sequence comes from Machimus atricapillus, assembly GCA_933228815.1. Classification (NCBI taxonomy): domain Eukaryota; kingdom Metazoa; phylum Arthropoda; class Insecta; order Diptera; family Asilidae; genus Machimus; species Machimus atricapillus. Next base: position 26,506,332 of record OW121788.1, on the reverse strand, counting down.
GAAAAACGCATTCAATTCCGTTTTATGCAAGCCTTAGCTTTAACATTTTTCGTATCCTATAGTAGGTAAATATAATTCTAATTCCCTTCAAAAAGTTTTCTTTAATACATATGTAGGTATTCACTTATTTGTGGAACAAACTTGGATTGAATTTGATTTCGATACAACATATTATATGTATATATCATGAAATTGCGAATTTGAGATAAATTTTATTTAAAAGCAACCATACACAAAAGCAGGTAAATTTCATAGATGTCATGTTACTATATATGCGATAATACACGTAATCAGGCAACAATTTTTCAAAGTTTTAAAATAAATCTGATGAATATTGATTTTACAATATGTATCTATAAAGAGTTACGTACCTAGGTATCACCTGAAAAGAAAAACAAGTGACCCAAATGCCAAATGCATCTTAAAGGAGAAATGCAAAGTACCTATAAGCCTAGAAAGAAAATTCTCAAGATTTATAGAATAATATGTTGCAGTGATGGATAATTCGGGATGGAAAACTTTTAATAAAAAACATTTTTATTGTAAATCATGCATTGTTAAACAAAATCTGTTCAATTTTTTCTAAAAATATTTCATAATAATATTTGCTGTCTTAGGTACTCCATGAACTTTTTCTGAAAATTCAACTTTTTCGCAAGCGATTTATATAGTAGTGATAAGCTCCAAAGGAAGTATATATGATTTATAGCAATTCTGAAAGCTTAGACCTTCCTTAAAAAGCTTTCGTTTAGAAATCCAAAAAATAATTAACTTAAGGGGAGATATGACGTCATAAACCGACCCGAAAACGGGTCATTTTCGACCTTTGGAGGGGGTTTCCCCGCCAAGGACTGAATTACAGCAGGGTTTGAAAACGGTTTTTTAATTGTCTCACTAAGGGCAACATTTCTGCCAAGTTTCATCAAAATCGGAGATTTCGGGTTGGGAGTGTTCCCTTAAGCATGAGTTAAGTCTGTTTGGCGACATCTCTATATTCTTCTGACCGAGAGCATCAAACAAGATATCAAGATGGAAGAACTGTAAATTTTTGATGTGACAGTGAAAATCGCAATCAACTTTTTGTCCTTTAATTCATTTGCCACGATTCCACCATTTACCGGTTTTGAAGAATGTCAGTTAGGATGAGCCACAACGATTAACTTTGTTAAAACAGAGTGCTGACACAACCGATTTATGTAGTGAAGTTAAGTTTCCGGCTAATTTGACTTGTGATATGGTAGCATGTCATTCAATCATGCTCGTTTCAATTAGCTCGGCAGATTTATATTTTTGGTTTGCCTTGTAGTGTAGCCAGCTAGATTTGCGCATTTCAAATTGCTTTATGAGAGGCTTCACTTCAGCTCTGCTATACATCTTGAAATTAATTTATATAATCAGAGAGAATTTCCATCTGACAACCTTTCACAAAATCTGTTGATTTTCTTTATATTAAATTCAAGGGCTTGGAGAAGGTATACCTATGAAACTTTCCAAGAAGCAAATCAAACACGATTTAATTAATTTAAAAGTCGCATTCCGACCATAGAATATTGGAAAATGCAATTTTAAGGACAATTAAGTTCTTTATAGTTCTGCATAGTTTTGTGCTACCACGCAGAGAACCGGTACGCTTTCAGTCGTACTAAATTGTATGGGAAGTTGGCAGGTTATTCGATTACTTCCGAATGGAATCATGTTAAATCTATTCAATATTCTAACACGTCTTCTCAGAGTAGTACATCCAGACATAACTTGCCCTTACCAAGTAAATTTTATTGGGTGTTTTGGAGTAAAGTAACTATCACATAAATATCCTAAATTCCAGTTTAGTTTGCTATCTTTTGTGGAATGGAAACCAGTTCATGGGTGCATCCTTCAGTAATGGATATACTGACAAAGATTTATGCAGAAAATTCAGGCAAGGCTTGTTTTGTACCTAATATTAATTATACTGAAACACTGAACAAAACATAATACGTTGGGAAGAGAGAGACAGAGAGCCAAACCACTTGATAGAGCTAAATAAATAAGATAAGGCTTTTATATAGTTAATTTACTTATAACACTAATAAGACTGAGCAGGAAGACAGTTTCTTTAGAACTGTATAATCAGAAATCAATTTTTGGAAGCCGATTCGATTGCTTATTTTAGTAATTTCTTTTAACAAAATTGTTTAACTTACATGTCTCAAAAGTTTTAAACTTGAAAATAATTTATGTCCTCAAGATTTCAATTTTACTTTTTATACAGAATCTTAAAATATTCAGAGCACATATTCCAAATTCGTAGGTAGGGGTTGACTGGCATTTCAAACTTTCAATGTGATTATAAAAAGAGATATAGGTAGTCTCTTTTAATATAAAACAATATATAAAGCGAAGAAAATATTCAAACTAAAAATAAATTTTATAGATTTTTCCTCAAGGCTTTCTTAAATTAAAGTGATGTACAAGATACCCAAAAGGAAAGTCTAAAAAAAAAATCAAATTTGTAGACGAAACCTTTATCAATTTTTAAGCTCTATTTAAAGTTCATAACTGAAGTATTTAAAATTCCTGTCAGATGCCTTTTTATTTAATATTTTTCGCCTTTCCCGTCACCATCCCCTCTAAAGCCACCCATATACCCTGGGGAAGGCCAGAAGGCCGACGAGCTCAACGATTCATGTCAAAAGATATTTTTTAAATTAAATTCCCTTCTCGCACCCTAAAGCCCTTAAAAACGCTTCAAGTGACCTTGAGCCTTAAGGAGATTTATGGCATTTGCTCGTAATAAAACATCTGAAAAGTTTTGATTTAGGGCGCGTTCCTATTTTCAAATGGAGAAACTCCTTGCCAGTTGTGATTTTAAGTCAAATTTATTTTGGCTTTAGGCAAGTTTATCTTTTGCTCAAGTCCAGCTCCTTTGACTCAAATGATGATGAATTAGATAATAGTATGGACAAAAGCCAGAGACTGCATTAGATTAAGTTCAGCCTTGTTACGATCATCGGGGAAAATAAATAGCATGATCTCCGAATAATCTGATCGAATTCAATCATAATAAGAATAACTATACAAATATAAGTAAGTCATTGAAAAGACAAAATTATTGAAATGAGAACCAAATATTAATTTCCTTCTCAATCATTTGTATATACAGAATGAATATCTCCCCTTTCTTAACGAAATAAAAACATTTAAATTGCTTTTTATATTAAATTAGCTAAAAAATAAATTATTAACTTTTCCTTCAAAACAATTTTTATGCCTTCTTATCAAAATTCTAGCCTTTATAACAAAAAAATATTGTCTTCTTGATTTAAACTTCAGAACGATCATAAATAGTAGCCAAGTATTCATCGTTCTCAAAATATTTAAATTCATTAAAAGCGAAGTAAATCATTCTAAATTGTTCTTAATTAAAAAGAACAAATATATTAGTTAATTAGAATATTAAACGGAAGACGTAGAGATTTAGTGTAATAAAAATATAAAATCAGAATGTAAAAGTTTAGCTTTCCGTGTATCTCCTTGAATTTTTCCTTCGTTTAGGTAAGAATTCTATATTAACATGAACAAAGGAGCGGACAAATAAAAAAATCTTTGTTTATTTAAAAGAAAACGAATTTTGAATAAATCAACGAATCCCTGTAAGCAGGATAGTACAAAGTATCATTTACGTATCACTAATTAAAGTACCATGTCAAACTCAGAAATTTCTACCAAAGCGCACGTAGGTGAATCTATCACATCCAAAATTCATGACAATAGCTCTCCTGAGCAAGGATTCTGGTATTCATGTTTCAGGGCTGTAAGGTTTCGTATTCAATGGTCTTCCTGTTTCCAATGGTTTCTATGTAAATAGTTTTGCAGGAGAGGAGAGGTTTACAAATTGGCACTTTACTTCAGTTGCAGTTAAACTACAGATCGAATTAAAAAAATAAACTCATTTTCGAAATAATCTTAGTGTTTGTTTCTATTATGTGTAGGTAATTTATGCAGTAGGAATCCTGAGCGGAAGATTTATTGCTTTTAATCCTGCTTAACATCAATGCTAGTTCGATTTTGATTTTTCAAATCGATGTGCAGAGTTTTAAAACACGTTGATTTGGTTCAATTAGGCATCATGTAGAAGCAGATAAATTGACTTGACTTAAAAAATTTTATTCTTGGAGTTTTTCGTTGGATAGTTCATATTCTCTAAATGTTGTGGTGGTGCCCTAAAACTTAAGTTATCCTTCCATTTTGGTGGAAAAAGTATACTTAAATACATGTATTCATGTATGTATGTATGGATACGGGTTTACTTAAATATATGTATACGGGTCTTTCTCTATTAAATGGAAAATTTATGCCCCGGGAAAATACAAAATGGCTCTTTTTGGACATTACAAACTGAAGCAATCAGTGGTACATAAACTAATCTAATCGTTCCCCTGCCAATTTAAGGTTTTTTTATTATTATTTTCCGGTCTTCTTAGAAAATGTTCAGAGCTGATTGTGTGACACCATTCTAGATTTTGCATTTTCTGTATATAAATACTTAAGCTAATTAGTCTGAAGAAAAATTAATCTTGTACGTTTTTTTCCAAAATGTCGATTAAGTTGTGTGCATTAACTTGATTGTTATATTGAATTGAAGTAAATTAGTAAAATAAAGCTAAGAACATCAAAAGCGTTATTACTGAAATTAAAATAAATTTATTCATAAGTCTAAAGGTGTCGCAATCCTACTTTAAAGCAATACATGTCTTAAATGTGCCTGATACAACGCCTCCAGTCACTCTGCCATCTACCCTGCGATTTCAGTAATTAGTGAATCATGCTCTGGTTCCGTTGACACAGAAGACTTAGCCCCTGGAAGGTTCCTGCGGGATCACATTCTTTCTTCTCAACTGTAAGTACAGCAATTGAATGAGGTTAAGGACCACGATAAGATGGAGACTCTTGGAGTTTGCCAAAGTTTTTGGCAGGCGCGCCCAACGTGCCACAGAGACTTGTGAATGTCGAGCCGCAAGCCTATTTGAATTCCATTAAAACTTGTTTCTTCGGGGATTATACGGTCGGAACCAATGATCTGTGTAATTTGGAAGTTTAACTTAATTAAAACATTTAATTCCCGAGTTTTATCCAAATATAATTCTGACACATGTGAAACTGTTGAAACTTTCCATTTTGCCCATCATGGTGGAACAATTAGCGTTTGAATAACGTAAAATTCCTGTTGAATGAAGATTTTGGGACGGAAAGGAGGCTGCTTTTAGAATAAAGTACATCTCCTACTCAAAGTCCTGGAACTGAAGTGGGTTTATTTGCCCAAAGCTTGTATTGCTTCCGAAATAATCACCACGAGAACGCCTTTTGCGGAAGAAATCTTTTTCGATTCTTCGAACTACTTTTCTCTTTAGTAGGAAACCTTAAGAGGGAGATTATCGAAGTGAGCCGGAAGTATCAGGGGAATTAAAACTTTTTATCTTTATCAGTAAAGGAAATTTACCTATAATTTACTCCACAGCATCTGATGGGATTTTCTTTTCAAAGTATTGGTCGATAAGCTTCTTAAGAAATGTTACAAATTCCCTTTTATGTTCAAATCAAACCACGTGCCTTAGGTAGTTGGAAATTCGTGGGTGATTTGTACGAATTTTCTTTTTTTTTTTTCAAGAAAGGCACATATATTCTCTACGTTCTTTATTTTGTTGATAAACTTTTTCTATTGATATAATCAATTAAAATCGGCTTATATCACTTTAATTCAAAACCGTAGCTCGTGCAGAAAATTGTGTAAATGAATGTATATTTTGAAAGATTCCGTAGTCAATTAGGAGCCTCTATGGTTTCCCGTATGATACTACAAAGCTCCCTTCCTCTCATTCATATTATATAAATGTATAAGTCGAAATTTGGAGCAACGACTAAATTGACCACCCAAAAACATCTGATGATGAGATTTTTAAGGGTGAAACTTGTACTCAAGGTGAAACATGTATACTCAAAAACACCTTTTTCATTTACTCTACTAAATGGAGTGTCTTCGTATAAGTTTCCTAAAATGTAACAGGATATGATTTAGGACCTTTTGATTTAAACTCCTGAGTCGCAAAATATGTGCTTTCAAAGTCTTTATCGAAGTGTCCTCGCTCCCTCCGATTTCTAAACGATCGATGTAAAACATGTGAAAAAATTCCAGAATCAAGCTTTCAATTAGTCCTTTCAATGACAACGTTACAGCAAAATACTTTTGGATAAGTATTTTTAAAGTTAAAGTCCTATGAAAAAAATCCGCAGAGATTTTAGACCGAATCCCATATGATGAATTTGGACGATTTTTTTCTAGGAATCCATCTCAGTAGAAATCCAAGTTCATGAGTTTCTGGTTCCTAGAATAAGAGATTTGGTGGAATATAAATACATATACATATAATCTTATATAAATTCCCATTATACATACATCCATATGTGACCTCCAATTTGTATCCAAAGGTATCCATGGTTTTTAATTTCTTGAGAACAGGTGAAATAGCTCTTGTATTATGAAAATGTTGAATACAATGTTAGTGTGAGAATGGCTATAGAAAACCTATAAGGTGCGTGCCCAACTATAGGGACATAATTGACATAATTACCATTATTAAATGAAAAGTTTACCATTATTAAATGAAAAATTACCATTATTAAATGAAAATTTTTTTAAAATGCACCAGTTATACATATATGGTAAAATATTCTAAAATAGAATATTTAATTGAATAAAATTCAATATTTAATGTATGCCCATAAAGTTTCCGTACATAATATGAAAGGAAAATTGTGTAAATCAAGCCGTTATAAAGAAAAACAAATTAAATCGTTTCGAAGCATGCAAAAGTACTCTTCCCAGGGATGTAGATAGAATATAACTTGATTTCTTTATATTTCACTCAGTTATAAATGTCAATATAACATGCCTTAAATTACTCTATTTGAACATGTTTAATAAATGTTAATGTTTTCCTAATTTTTCAAAATTATCACCAAGATTTGGTAGATAGGCATATTTTTCTTTGTTTGGTTCAAGAATTCAGATCAACCGAGATTTAATTTGTTTCCCATTCTTGGCACGGATCTTTTGGGATTAATATTATGTCATGTGTTAACTCATTTAAAAAGACCTCTTATTATTTAATAAGTATAAACGAAATATATTTTGTATATGATTTGCGAAGGTGCTAAGTTTTCAGTCATTGAAAATCGAATTCAAAGATGGGATTGTTGAAAACTTGAACCAGGCCAGGCCTGAAAAATGCTAAGAATTTCAAGTATCTACTCCGTTTTTAGAGGAAACTACAGCAATCTAACGCTCAATGGTGAAAACTAAGCAATTTGTTATAGTTTTTGCGTTGTTTTTTTCTTTTTATTTCAAGCTAAAAATGCGCAATTTCGTTTATTCTTGTTTTTTATTTTAATTATGGGACAAACGCACAATAGGGCTTCATTTCATTTTTTTATAACTTAAAGTAAAAAAATTTTAAAAAATTCACATTTCTCTAAAATGAAACGGCTAATAAAAACTTAATTTAAATCTGTATGACTTAAATGCGCCCAATGTATGCTACACATGTGAAATAAATTATAAATAAAATAAATATGCGAGAGCTCAAACATAATTTTCCGACAGTTTTGCATTACCAACATAAAAAGCCTTTTCAGCGAGCACCTTGAGCACCTTTGCAGAGTTTTAAATTTAATATTTCCATTTACAATGAAAGTGCTCGCACTGCCAGCAGCAGAAGTTTGCGTGGGCCAATATACTAAAATTTATAAGTGCCCCCAATGCTGGGGCTATGCACTTCTTATAATTTTTGCATAGTGACGTCAGAATAACACCTATTGAATTAAATTTTTATCTTCTTTAGTAGAACTATTCCAATTTATGTATACATATTAAGCAGTTCCGAAAATTTTAGGATGTTGAAGCTTTTCAGGGATTTCATGGAAATATCTTTAAAATGGGCCTTTGGCTGATTGTGTAAATTCATGTTGGTTTTAAATTACTTACAATTCTAAGCAAAAGATTCCTCTTGAAGATATACATATTTATCAAGTACACACAGGCATGTTGTAATAATTTAGCCTCTAAAAGGGCATTCAACAGATTCAAAACCGGCTACAGAAGGAGCCTGGGGGTTATATGCTCAAAAGGATGTAAAAGCTCACTGACAGACCTATTCAGGTTGGTAATAAATTAAAAGTGCGTCTCATGGGACTAATATCATAAAATAGCTCTCGAGCATTAAGAGACGCCTGCAAACGTGCCGAGAATAGATGTTATGTATTCAGTCAGCCCTATACGCAAGAGTATCTCGTACGTGTCCGCTCATTTAAAGAAGAACGATGACAATTGCTCTGCTTAGCCTTGAGATGGCAGGAGCGCTTAGTTTTATCACATTTTCTTGAATGACTAGCAAAGCGGAAACGAAGTTCTTACGCTTCAATATTTCCGAAGTAATAAAAACATATACCTTTCAGGAAATATTATCCGGAAGTTTGACAATTTGGTATTATATTTTAAATTCATTGCTGTGTTGCCTTGATTTTAAGAGATTTTTTGAAATTCCATCCCCAAAATCAAGAATTTACTCTATTCCACCGAAAATTTCAGTTTCGATCTAACGTACCTACATACAATTGCACTTCATATATGTATACCTTTAAATAATTTGTCTGATTGAAGCGAGGCGACGTGCAGCAGTTACATATAACATTAGCTGAACTCTTTACCTAAATCACCCATTCCGTCGAAGTAAATAAGTTGGCATACACCTACCTGGAATACAAATGCTTTGAAAGGATTGGGAGAAATAATGTGAAATCAATAGTCATTGTGCTTTTCGGTCTCATTAATATTTTGTAAAAGTATCAGACAAAAGCTTTACAAAAGCCGCAACGCGACGTTTGTTATGACGTTTTGCAAGTAATATAATTAATTGAAAAGTTACATCGGTTATGGCGCTTTGAAAATTTACCTGTTTTTCAAAATTGCTGTTGTTATACAGTCCATAAATATTTTTAGATAGAGTAGGACCTCGATAATCCGAACACACAAAATTTAAACCCTATTTTAATGTACGAAGAGTTTGGATTAGAGTATGTAAATATGTATTTTAAAAGGCATTTTTCCACACTATATACTTAATATTTTCTATAATTGACAAAATATTTTAAGCATGCAAAAAATTTATGCATACAAAAATATTATGTAATTGAAGTTTAATGCAATTGTTTAAAAAAACGGAATTGGCCTTTTCCTTCTAAAAATTTAAATAATTAATTATAATTACCCAGTGGGTGGACAATCATGGACAAACGGTGGACAAAAACGACCTACGTGGGTGCCATTGAAAAATTTGCAAAAAAAGTTTTTGGGCTGTCATTTCGAAATGAAGGGTGGACAAATGAAATTAATTGGTGGACAATCATCCATGGACAAACGAATGCACAAAAAAAAAATTCCAAAATTCAAAAAAAGTGTTGCGAATTTCACACACCTCTTTGAAAGTACAAACAGAATCATAAAAATAATAAAACACCCATAATAGAATATTTAGCATAAAATATGGAACTAGCTCAAAATTTTAATACATATGTATATGTATGTATGACATGTATATGAATGCATTTGCTGTAAAGGCAAAAATTTATGTGTACTATTAACTTTATGTGCATCTCTAAGAGTCTAACCCGATACGAAACACCAAGGCAGAGGAAACGGAGTGGCAGCGAGACAAATCAGTAGAGTATAAAGTTGGTAAGTGAATACTCTTAAGCCTCGAGCGTTAGCGTTTCTGCCTTGATACAACGACACGACCATATAACTTTAAAAAGAAGACTGCTTGAAGTTGCCTGCGTTCTTTGACTGTCCCAGACCTCATACACTGAAAAAGTTTATTGCCGTCATATCGCTTCAGGTCTTACGTTTATTGAGTTCTTCGAAGTGCATTTGATTCGAGTTTTTAGACAAGCAAACATTCTTGCAGAGGGATTAAATTGAAATTTTCGTTTGTGTATATTAACATAAGAATTTGAAATGCTGTCAAGTGGAATAAATAATGTAGTTACTTTATTTATTTTATTTCCTTAATTAACAAATTAATTTGTGTAAGTAAAAATTTTACATACTAAAAGTCGAAATAAAGGTAAAATTTTCCAGAAATCAATAATTTACAGGAATAATTTGAAGTAAATCTATCCTATCTTACATATCCATATACATACATATAATATGTTTTGGGTAAAACGGAATTTTTGCTAATTTATTTATTTAGTTATGTAGGTATACTATAGTTTGTGATAATTCATTTTGCATCCATTGTTTTCAAATGTTTAATAATTTGATGATTTAAGGGAGATGATATTGAAAAATTTTAAAATAATCGATTTTTCGAAATTTTAGTAATTACTTAAATAGTTTTAAATTACAATTACTTTCAAAGACATTTTCACACACGGTTAACTCGAATCAATCTTGATCAATCCTTTTCCACACATTTTTATCAAACCAATTTCCTTCGATGAAAGCAATACAAAGTTTTAACAATTTTCAGTAGTCCTTTCCGTAGATATAAGATGAGGTATCTACAGGTACAACATAAATTTTTAAGGACACAAATAGGAAGGAACCAGGGGGAAGATTTACATGTAGCCAGCTTTTTAGCTCCCTCCGAGGAGCAGAGGTGATTTCATAATAGGTCCCCTTATAACCATATTGCTAAAGGCAGGTCTTCTCTTAATACCATGATATATATGAGCAGCACAAAAGCATCAGGTCCATTGAAAGATTTATGCCATGAGGAGGGGAAGTGAAGGAAAATGTCGCCTGCTTAAATTTTTCATCTATATTCTAAGGGAACTTACCTCCAGTCCCACTTTGCCGCTTTCATGTGGGAGGAAGAAATTTGATCTCAGCTGCTGGCGTTTAAATTGATTAGTTGATATGAAGTTTCACACTTATGTATGTACATTAAGCAAATTATGTTATGGCATAGTGTGTTTTAGTAGTGCCAATTTATTTTTTTTTATTAGGGCAATAAACGCTCTCCTCATAAGGTCTCGTGAAAGACTTCCGTGATATTCTCCTCATAAAAATGTCCAATTATGGTGCCTTAAAATTGCATCTCTGTTGGTTGCAAAAAGAAAAATTGCTTTTAGTAGTCAACATTTAAATTAATTTTTTTCAACTTAAATCTCCCATCAAAACCTTCTCGCTGGTTGTGTAAGCAGCATCAAGGGTGCAAAAAAGTTTGATTAAATTTTTATTAAATTGTGTCTGTTTTTGTATGTCCTCACCATTTTACGTTTATCATTCAGCAGGATGGTCTGACCGGGCAAGCCTAAAAGGTAAAATATATAAAAGCGAATGGCATGGGTCGTTTAATTTTTAATCGAACCCAGCTAAACTTGGTGCGATAAAAGTTTGAAACTTTATTTAAATTTCGATTAATGCGGACCTTTATTACATCAACGGAATTTCAATACAAATTTCCCAAATATTTGTTTTAAATCGAATTAGTTCTTTCAGATCGAATGTGAAAAAGGTTTGAAATCTGTTCACGAAAACATTTCTGAAGACATCGAAATTCTTTCCATAAACAGGAGGAATTCCACCCTTTTTAGCTGCTCAGTTACCATGTGAATGGGTTGTTTTGACCCTAGATACGACTGCTGCTATGCATTCAATAGATTTTAAAACTTATGAATCTGTCGGAACTTTTGGGAAAGTTTTTCCCTTTATTATATCATTGTGAGCGGTTTATTGCCGATCAGGGATTATCTCTTCGGCAATAAGGATGTGCAAATGGTGGCGTTTAGGTGCAATCGAATTTTATCCCATTTAAAGTTTCTTAAATGATGTATGCAAGTATAACATACGTTTCTAACTTTTTGGAATTGCGGTTATCTAAATATTATTTATATAACATTTACTCCACAATTTACTTCATTTTTAGAGCTGGTATAAATTAGCCCGGCATATAAACGAATAGAATATTTTCTGGTCAAAAATAAAATTTGACACCGAAAATATGTTGCTTTATAAAAAATCTTTTAAATAAAACAATTAAAATATCATAATTCCTTTTAAAATAAGTCTATTTAGTTCAGAACGAAAACAAATTTCTAAAAAAATAAGCAATTGTATAAATTTGATCGAGATTTAACATAAACATTTTCACTCAAATATGTAAATAAAATGTGCATAATGGTGTTTATTTTGAGTTTTTCTTAGTTCTTCGGGAGTGTATGTAATTCTATATACAATAAAAATATTGCAAAAGATACATATGAATTTTTCGTACCCCGTGGCTGATCTTGGGGCTGATTGTGTTAGGAAGGCCACATCCTTATTTCCTTCTAATTAGGTAGGTTACATATGTATGTACTTTAAGTTTGAACTTTTTATTAGAGGTGTTGATTTTGCGTAAACATTTAAAATATATTTTTTGTTGTTAGCTTATTTTTAAAAACTGTTCCCAAAGCCCAAAAAGTTGATGATTAGGTATATCACAATTTAGTGTATTACTTATTTATAGTCTTCTAGAAAAATATATATAAATTTAAATTCTGCATTTAATTATTCCAATAAAGCTCGGAAATCCTTTTGGATACCGTAATTCAAGCTCAATTTTCACAGGGACTATTAATTCCGTCACTTGCAATTATCTGCCAACTAAACTTTATATTATCTGAAAATTAGTTTATTTGTGCTTTTATTGGGGCACACATTTAACAAAACAAGAAAAAATACAGACTTTTGTGCATTCGAAGGCAGTCTCAATTGCAGCAAACATAAAATAGTCCCAAAAATATGTGGGGGCTCTGGAAAACGAACTGACGGTCACAATTTTGCGTTCGAAAACAGACTTCCGGCGCGGTAGCTGTGCACACAATAGGCGTAAAATTCATTGCATAACGAGACCATTAAACAGTATGTGGTTGGGAATGAATAAATTTTCGGCTTCGAGTTGACAGTTGTTATTTCCCGGGAAATGTGCACGCTATTCATGCTTGTTTCCACGTAATTTAAAATTTGTAATTACACTGACTGGGCAAGAACAGTATCTGCGGTTATAAGCAATATATTAAGCAATATTTTCTCATTTTTGGTCTGGGTTAATGCTGCTCACCGTTCTCCAGGAAGGGATTATTCCTGAGCTGACGGCATTAAGAGGTGTTCCCTTAAAATCACTTTCATTATTCAGAAGTGTAATTTTCATAACAGTCACAAAGCGATGAATTTTCAACACGAAACGATAAATGAAAAAGTGAAGTGATGATTAACACTTATGACGTGAAAAATATCCATTTTTTCGCATACCGGCATATGATTGTTTTTATATTTTGTAGCAAAATTGTTTGAGCACATTTTTCAGATAAGCTCTTAATACCGATAATCGTTTCGTATTATATGTATATGTTTGTATATTTAAGGCCGTATAGGAATAAGACCTTGAAAGTTAGTAGTTTGCGCTGAATGAAAATTATCGGAAATCAATTACATTAATTAATGACGTTAAAGTCATTATTTTTGTCGTATCACTTTATTTAATGGACCATTATTAAGAAAAAATATCGAAAAAATGTTTAGAACAAAAGGTTTTAAAGCAATGCAAATATTTATATTGAACTTCGCATTCACCATCGTTGCCTTTTCTGGGAAAGGAGGAAATATTTTGTCAATAAATTTATTACGATTCAATAGAGAATCGTTTAAAAGAAATGTACCAAAAAATTCTCTAATGAAATATATTTTCACAAACAATTTCTTCAATTCCTAGAAAAGCTTTCGATGGTGAAATGCGGATTTTAATATAAATATTTGCATTGCTTTTAAAATCTTTAATTTAAATGTTCATTCCCGACTTAATGCCATTCCGCTAGACAAAATAACAACATAACTACTAAAATGGCAAAGTGTACATTAATCAGTTTCCAAGACAAATATTTGTAAGCGACCTAACTAAATAAATAAATCTAGCTTCTTTTGAGTTTCCTTCGTTTTCACCGTCATCCCTGAAAACTCAGAATGGGTTCTCTACCATGAAAATTACTGCAAATGTTGCATTCAGAATATTTGTGAATGCAACAAACGTGTACATGAAAATTAGCACAATGTAATCTGATTTGGATCTCTTTTGAAGCACACATTTACTCTAAAAATTTCTTGCAGGAAAGATATTGTAGCGATGGGAGACGAAATGTAGGTTAAACTATAATTACCTCCTGCATTATAATCATCTTTCTATAATATTTCGTCAAAGTGCATATTCAGGATGAAAGTAAACTGGTAATGAGATTTAAACATTGAAAAGGTAAAATGTTGAAAGGTTTCAATGGTGGATTTAAGTTTCTTTTGACCTAAAGGGAATATATAAATTGTAATTAAAAAATATATTTCGGTGGCAACTGGAAGAAATAGATTTCAATGCAGTTTTTAAAATACGAAAAATAACTGTCATTTTAATAAGGTCAATGCTTCAACTGGAAATGCAAATAACATGGTTAAAGGGATGAGCATCTGTAGTTTCATCTATGTCCATAAATCATTTTTGTGGGCACGATAATTACCACATTTCTTAATCTATTTTAATTGAATTTTGCATTGTATGTACATTGGGTCAAAATCTTAATATCAACAAATTATCTGGTTGTCTTCAAAAACAAGATTTCTAAGTAAAATGCAAATATCTAAATTATTTTGGGACATTACAATTAGAACAGTTGGACTATCGTAAATGATCTTATTATAAAATTATCAATTATAAAATATATACACACATACGATCAAGAGGGGGGTCCACTATCTGAACAAAATTAATAAAGTAGTCACATAGAACTTCGCTTCACCGCTGAGTGTCATAACTAATCGAAATTAAATTAGTAAAAGTAATACTTAAATTCATTGTATAAATTTTCAGTTACAATGAAAGCTGAAAATAAAGCAACTGCATTGCGTATTTAATTGGCTTTTAAAATATTTTTATTCATCTAATGGGATGCTGAAAATTATAAAAACGCCCTCAATTTTTCCGGGTGCCTACATATATTGAAAACAATTAATTCCTATACATGGAACACTGATTAGTGATTGCATATTATTCGAATCAATAACCTATTAATTAAACTCAGTACAATAGCGTGAAGAGAATCACCCAATTATAATAGAATAGGCTTTTCAAAATTCATAAAAAAAGAATTTTGACAAATAAATTACATTTCCTGATAGCAGAGCATATAAAAAACCGAATATAATATCTCTACACCGCTAGTGGCTTATTATCGGTTTATTTAATTAAATGGATAGATCAAAAAATGCTTCAAATAAATTAAATTTCTCTGGTTGGTCGATGTTAATGGAATGCTTGCTATTATGATTGCCATCACAAATATATTTTGCATATCATAACAATTCGGTAGATTACAATATTTTGTAGGGCCACCATTTCCAATTCATAGTTTGTTGTCAAATTAACGGACAGATATTGGGTAAAAATTAATAAATAAAAATAATAAACCCTAATACTAGGGTCAATGGTACAGTATGAAATGAATGTGAAATTTTGGAACTTTGTGAATCATTTTGTTTTTAATTAAAATGGCTGATATTGTTACAGTAATCTTTTATCTGTTGTTGCAGATTCATTCATTAGTGGGCAAATAGGAAAATCGATTTTAACCGTTTGATGTTATATTTAGTAAAGTCATCGCAGGCAGATAATATTACAAACTTGTTAAACAAATCACAACTTGAAAATTTCAAAGAGATAATTTATATTAAGGCAGAAATTTCGATACCACTGAAATTACGGTTATGAATTGGAGGGAAATTTAAATCCTGAAATGTAAAAATGCCCTTTATGTAATAAATACGTGCATAAAACAAGCCCTGTGGGGAAAATTGGGATGATTAAGCATTAAATAATTAATTGATATCCGCTGGAAAATTCGTGAAAAGTGTGCCCACATTTTCTGTACCTTTAATGAGGTGGATATTTTCGTCACGTAGGACGTAGGACCCTCTGAAGCGGGTCTGGGAAACAGGCCAAATGCGAGCAGCAGCAGCAGATGTGGCAGGGCTAGCCAATGAATCCCAAAGGAGGGAGGAAGGGATGGGCTCGATTCGACAACCAGCGAGTAAACACCCATAAATCATCCCTGCGCCGACTGCCTTCGACACTTGGCTTCGAGGGTTTTAAAAAGTTCTTCGAAAAGCGGCTGCTCACCTGCCTATTGTCAGAGGGGATAAATCCGCGGACAGGCCGATTAGTCACCGAATTTTGGTAGTGAGTTAAAACAAAGCCTCCATTATTCAAGGACCGTCAAGTATCAATCAACCGCAAAACCAAAATTCGTCCGAGTCAAAACTGACGATGGCTTATTGTCGGTCCGTGTCCCAACTCTCCTGAGGGATCTGGCCTTGTCTAACCTCGGGAATGATTAAGGATTTGCCTGATTGCATGTCTGCTCCTTGGCAGTGAATGATAATGGTTAGCCTGGCTGGCTAGAGGACAGCCTAGTCACTAGGGAAGTGCCCATCTGTCAGCTATTTGACTTTGTACTCCTCGAACCAACCAAAACGTGGTCGTCCAGAGCCAGGTCCCTCGGGACTCAATTGAGTGGTGTCTCAGTCCCGCAGATCGCAGTTCTCGTAATTAAATTTTGTCGGGAAAGGGACACTCGTTTGTCTTTTTGTAGAAACTCTTGTCTCCCTCGTCATGGTCGTAAATTGCCGTCATCGAGGGGTATCTCGGTAACATCGTAATCTTCCAGGATTTTTAAAAGTAAGTAAATTTTCTGTAACGAGACCTCTGCTGTCTCTCCCCGCGATGAAAGCGCCTGCACCTTTCAATTAGAAGGCGCTACGCGATACCTCCTAATTTGTGCTCGCGTGCATTTATACCTTTCCGGGGAGAGGTCTTCATAAATTAAAACTGGAAATAAATGAAACAAGGGCGTAAAAACGCCGTCTAATTGAAAGAGAGGTCATTTATCTCCTCGGGAGGAGCTAGTATGAGTCATTTTTCATCTGCGCGGTTTGCCGCAACGCGCTGTAAAAATAGAAAGAAAACCGCATCAGGAAGCATTCCTCAGTAAACGCTGGCATATTTCACTTCCAGACAAGTGACAAATCTGCGTAATTTTTAGAACAGGATTTTTATTATCTAATGGGCGGTCCTGATTTGCTTCGGAATGCAACTAATGAGTTAGGGTAAGGTGTGGGGTAACGCTTCAGTGCCTAAGAATTTTTTTTGGCCAATTTCATGTGAAAAGTAATCATGCTACAGATGTATTATTCCGAATTGATAAAAACAAAATTTTGTTTACATTCACTTTGCCAAAATATCCCATTTGTAAAAATTTGGAAAATTTATTTTACTTTGCAATTCTTAAAAGGGGTAAAAAGGAAATTTAGTTCAACTTTATTCCTTATTATATGTAATATATTTAATTGTATGGGACTGTTGGTCGCGTTACGAAATAGCATTATCACTAATTGTTTGCTTAGCACATATTTACTATACCATGGGCTGTTCAACGATAGTGTAATTATATTCACTACCACTATTATTGATTATATTCATTGAATTGAGACAATACGACTCACTAACTTCATTGAATATTATTTGACTTTAATATGATAGACCTTAATTATTTGTTTTTTAGTATACCTGTATTTTAGCTTGTTATAAATGTGTTAAGAAAAATTGCAGGAAGGACGAATTAGTCTCCGCTTTTTTTTTGAATGCTTGAAGACGTCCTTATAAAATGCCCCTTTTCTAGAAAAGCTTTTAATAGGATTACAAATGTAAAAATATTATTTGAATGTAAATTTTCATTGCCGTATGCCTGCGATTTGGTTTCTTCAGTACCTCACTAGGATTCCTTTTAATTGGCGTTCTGAAAACGATCACGTAAACTTTAACAATGGGTAATTTACCGACAAACTACTTTTGTATCATTGACACCTTGTATAGCAAAAGTTCTTGGGGAACCCATAGAATACGAAAGTAATTTGAGATATCTTAAAATCAATGAGTGTACGAGGAGCAACCTCTACTTACTTAAATCCTAATAATTTCATGGTAGTGAAAAAAATTTATGAAGAGAGTCTCAATTCTTATTGGCAAAGTTAATTTATTTGATGGCGTTGAATATTGAAGGTCCCTGAGGAAAGTTTGCGGAAATTGCTTTACTTTCTTGTATTCGATGGTTTTTAGGTCGATGCGGTGAAAGTTCTTCAGTGATTCATTTACACCTTTATTATGTTGTTATGTAACTTTCGCTAAAGGTCATAGCTTACACAATAGAAACTTTTCTTCAACTCGTAAATTCTATCATTTTCAGTTCTTAACCTTTCCCGCGAGGCAGTTTTGCAATTTTTGCCACTGAACTAGGAGTGTCGAAACGAAGAAACTTTCTGGGATAAAACACAATTTTATTCCCTAAATTTGTTTAATTTGATCCATTCCATTGAGATAAGTAGGACGCAACTGTGATTAATTTATCAAGAGATTAAGTAGAGAAAAGAAGAATTTGGAATGCAAGAAAAACGCTTTGTTTCACGCACACCAGGTTTACACCATTTTTATTAAAACACAGTGTCATTTTTTACACCCGTATACTTATGAATGATTTACAAAACGAATAATATAAAATTATTGCTAGTGATGCTCATATTACACTTAAAAATGTCAAGAGAAAGTTGTACCAAATGCGTGATTGCATAGTTAACATTTCATCAAAATAAAGGGTGAAATTTTCGGCCAGTGCAACAATCAGTAAAGTCTAATTTAAGTACAAAGGCGGATTAACTCCTTTTCAGGTTCTAGGTGTTCTTGACCCATTTTTGAATATATGGTTCTTCCCACTATATTGATTCTTGGATGATAAGAAGGGTATTCCTCTCTAGTTACCTATATACCTAATCAATAAAACATTAGTTGATATATTATATGATAATTTAGATAGTCAGGCACATGGAGTGATATTATTCGATTACTCTGCTATATAAGCATTAATACATATATATACTATATACATACGTACCAGCGAAACTCGGAAAATTGCGAGATTACAAATTATCCCTACCTTAAGGCTTGCTAATGAAATGGGGCAAATTAAATCGTATTTATTTTTTCACCTGTTCAAGTCAAGGTTCTACATATTTTATTCATGTTTATTACGAATTTGGATCACTTTGGTGAAATTAAGTGTTCTTAATCCATGTAGGTACCTATGTACATAAATATAGAGCTCTCTATATCAATGAGATCCGAGGCTGTTTCAATACAATCTTTTAGTGATTTACTTTAATTAATTTCGGAGTGCTCTGGTTCATAGATGGCGTTAAAAAGAAACTTTACTTACATAAGTGGAGTTTCTGTACAAGACATTTTAATATTAATATTACATTAAGTATTAAATAATGGTTATTGAAATTATGCCAAATTACAAGAAATAAGGGTAAGGAAGAAATTTTGGCATACTTACATTTTTGAATACACGTTTGATAATAAATTTTTAGCACATTTCCTTAGGAACGTTCATGTTCTGCTTTTGAGTAGGTATGACGTTTTCATACCTTGAGAATTAATGTCTGTAGGCAGTTCCACGCTTTCTCTTTAGGAAGGTAGACAATCCTCTTTTATCCTAAATTTTTATATCTCAATTGTTGATTCCTTTGAAGAAATTTAGTCGGAATGACAAATTTCTGTTTAATTTCCTCCCGGAACTCGGTATGGAACTCATAGGTATTAGATTCTATTTCTAGCTAGCAACGTGTGTTTGCTATTTTATGCATATAAAACCGAGGAGGGATTGACGTCTGATTGTAGCGGGAAGTTTGTTTCTTTGCGTTTTTCCTCCCCGAGCAAAATCAAGATTTGTACCAACAAAAGTAAATTCCCTCGCCTGTTTATTTGATTGTTTTCTGCTGGCAATCACGAAATCACGTCCCACGAGAATTGTTTTCCTCGGTCAAAGTTATTTCATCCATTTTATTCAGACATCCCAATTCGGTATGCCGAAAGGAGAAAAAAAACGCCACACAAAAAGAAACCAGAATCGATAAGCCTGAACAGGAACACCTGGAGTATGTAAAGATTTGTTTGGGCTATAGAAGAAACCTTATCAAGGAATATTCCGGAAACAGATTCGGCCCTTTTCACAGCGAGTCTGGGCCGTTGTCGGCCTTCTAACTTCCTTTTCGTGCATAAAGCAGATTATAAAGATTTCAGTAGGACCGACTTGTTTTTCTGTTGATTACCTATGTCACTCAACCCCGCTTTTGGAAAAAAGCTGGATTTGCTGCACTACATTAATTAGATCTGCTGATCCCCTAATTTTGAGTTAGAGACTATCAAAAGGAATATCCTCCAAGCTCCTCTCTGTGCGGGTTAATAAAAAATTCACCTTTTGTATTATGCAGGAGATTGTTGCAACTGCTGCGGGAATTGTTGCAACTGCTGCGGGAATTGTTGCAACTGCTGTGGGAATTGTCGCACAGAAAAGTTTCCTATAGCAAATCGTTTCCATTTAAGTGAAAATTTGAAAAATTCAAAAAAAATTCCTAACTCCCTAGTTCATACTTCCACAATTTTGAAATATCTCCAAAGTAATACTTCGAACAAACGAAAACTTAATAAAGAAGTTTTAGTATAAGTTATTTAATTAACTAAATTTCACATAATTTTGCAACTATTGATGAAACTTGAAACTCCCTTGGAAATATCAGAATTCCCAAAGTTCGATATCTCTCCTTAATTTGTTAGAAAGGTAAGATTTCGAGAGGGCTCTTAAGTCACTTCTTTCGTCTTCTAATGTCTTCATAAGTTTCTCAGTGTTCGGTGAGTTAGAAAGAAGGATTCCCTCTCCGATAGACGAATTTAGACTAGCTTCAGTGCACATTTTAAGCTCATTGATCGAACACGGTGAACTAAGGGCCATGTAATGAATTCGCGTAATGAGTGAAGTAATTATAGTTTCCTCTGGCATATTATGAAGCTTTAAAGGATATCAACATCGTTAGGCGGAAGCAACTGTAATGAGAAAATATGTTAAAGATAATTACTTCGCAGTAGCGTTGCAGCGCTGCAAATTACACACGAAGCGATGACTTCCTCTAATGATGTAGACTTAAGGGTTTATTTTAGGGATTTGTCAGGGTGTAATAAACTCTCCTCCTCGTATTTAGTTCCTCTGAAAAAAATTGCTAGAATTGGATTATGGGCTAAGGTCGCGCTGCCATAAAAATCCGTTCTCCCACGTAAATCGAATGCAAATAAAATTTTTGCGATGGCGTTCTACAGGAACAATGCTCCGCAAATGGATGGAGATGGACAATGAGCTTCTGGTAAAGAACGGACTAAAGTATAGGGCGAAAAACCCTAGGTAAAAAAGTGGAATCCAGTTGAAACAGTTCGTTATGTATGCTGAGGATATGCTAAAAGGATAGCAATTCGTCGGACTTACTTCTCGCATCTCGTTACAGCGATCAGTCGTGTTTTATTAACCGAGGACATGACGAGCATTTGTATGTCGAAAGGAGGACGAGCACTGTTCGGTCTCGAAAAATTCAAGCTTAAAATGCGTAAAAACCTCTAGGGAGTGCAAACCTTAATGTCGTTTTAAACCCTGACAGGCAGCGTAGTTAGCGATGGAGTTCTTAAATGATGACTGTCAATTTTTAATACAAAATTTAATTGATTATACAATTTTACCCTGCGGTTACGGCGCCGCCGTATGAAGAATTTGTTTGTTTAATTCTATTTGTATTCCATAGTTTTTCTACCAATTTGGTGCACAGTAATTTAAGTTTCATAAGTATACTATTTTGCAGGACCTTACTAAAGTGCAAAGTGTTTTATAGTCGGTGTCGGTGCCTACATATTTAAAGAAATTTTTTTGTTAGAAATGGGAATAAATTAAAAAAAAACTACATAAACCCAAAACAAAACCGACAATTTTTCTGAAAAACTTCATCCACAAAGCACATGTTTTATGGTTATTACTTGTCAGCATCAATCATCTCGCAGCAAATATGTAATAGCCTCTATTTCCAGCTGAGGATGAGGAAGTGGAATTTATTACCGCCGCTGAAAGTTTCGATCGCAAACAAACCAAAAATAAATTGCTTTTTTCAGAGGCAGGCAGGAAGTCCTTCAACTTTGGTGCCGTAACGTTGGCACTTCAAAGGACCATTGTCAACATGCAGAAGGCGCCCATACACTCGGCCATACATGTTTCTACTACAAATGTGACCTAATTGACAAGGATACATATAACGGCGGCTGTATGAAGACATTAACCCAACCATCTCTGAGCACACAAAACGTATCTTCAGGAGAAGTCACTCGGGCGATGGCAGATACAAGCAGATTGAGACCCCATAAAAATGTGAAAACAAACAAGCCACCAATAAACCGGGCTACAGCTCTGGGATTATGTTTCGGTCGGATGGGGGTGGGATCATAAAAATTTAAGCAAGCATTAATGATAAAAAACAATTTCAATCATTTGTTGGCAATAGCGTGGGCGCAACGATCTAAACTTGTAAAGCAAAATCCAGAACGTGCTAATCTTCGTGAGCTTTCTTCGGGGTTAGGGGATATTTGTACCGACTCAGATTGAATTAAGCGCAGCGGGTACACCAGAAAATTCAATTATGTAAGGGTTTTCTTACAAAAAGAAAATAAAATGCGAAAAAGCAAGAGCTTTCAAAGGCGCTTACCTTGGGCTTACAGCAAACCAGAAGAGGCGTCTGAAAGACCTCCCATGATCTATGGAACAGTTTACGCCACAATAGTGTCACATAAATCGGCTTTAACGACACTCGCTGGCTAATTGAGAAATTTTATTACTCAAGAACGGAAATTAGACTTTCGAGGAGGAAAATCAGCTTAGTAAAGTTATGCCCAGCAGGAGTCCTCGTTGAGATAGCGTCTAAGTAATAAAGTGAAGACACAGCTGATAATTCTTCACGCCGCCATTCAATAATATCACAGATGCTAAAAATAGCCAAATTTAACTGAGAAATTTATTTTGCGGGTCTTATTGAGATACGTCAGACAGTCTGTTGTCCTCTTCTTGAAGGGCCTAACAAATATATTTGGGAAGTGTTATGTCCTAAAATTCATAAAAATTAAGCAGTTATCCAGATAAGGAGCAATTTGCAGACGTCTCCAAAGCATGGGTTGTGGGGGTGGTTCCTTTGCATGATTTTATCCCCCAGCACGTTCATGTCGCTTCTTCGACATTGCCAGGGTCGCAGTAGAAACTTATTTGCGAGCTTTCAACCCTTGTGGAATGGGGCCGCAGATAACGCGAAACATCTTTTGTCCGTGTTCGAAGAATTCTGCGCTGGGTTTTATCGGAGCTCAATAATCTGTTATAGGCACTTAAAAGCCTATAGCACTGTTGAATAAAGAAAACACATTCCATACTGCGGGGGCGGGCAGAGTAACCTGGAACGATGGCACTGCCTTGTTTGTGTCAGCAGAGATTTGCCGTGATTGTGGGGGATATATACGGAACAGTCCGCAAGGTAAAGTCCTCTGAAAGTGAATTTTTTCAGATTGAGACGTACCCGCACATCTTTGGGATTCTAGAATGATAAAATCATTCCTTTGAGAGTTGTGTTGAAATAGAATCGATATGAGTGGCTTGAATACATCTAATAACATTTCTTTTGGGGTTTCTGGAGCTCGAAATAATTCCCAGAAAGTATGCCGAGTGGGAGAAAATTGTTCCTAAATTGCCATTTTGCACTCTCTTAGGAACCTGCTTCCTACTACGAATAGATTACTAAAAGCGAGCTCAGCGTACAAGATTCCCTTCTACTTCCACTTTTAGCATGGAATTTCAGGAGATTTAGTTTAATTTCGTTACCGTTAAAAGCTTTGTAATTGATTTTATTTTGGGTAACTGGCTCCAACAAGAACCAAGTCTTCTTAGCTGCCTTCTAGCAAAGAGGTGCCCTCTAACTCAAGCATACTTTAATAATATCGCTAGGAATGTTAATTTAGCAAATCCGAGAGCACTTGAAGGCATTTTGTCGAAAGTTTATTGAAATTTCAAGATTTTTCGGGGATTCATCGAAGTTAGAAATTATACAACTTCCTTGAGAGTTATTGAATAAAGCTTCACGGAAGCAACGTAACCTTAACTACTACTCTGTCAGTTCCTACTGTAGAACTCTTGGTGCTGGTGGTTGGCCACATTCTTGGTACACAATTTTCTGGTCTTTGACTTCATGAAAATTCTCCGCCTTTGATTCTTTGATAAATCTAATTGACGAAGGAGTTGTAATTCACTCTTCTCGATTCTGCATACGTAAACTCCTCCCATATTTTAGACATCCGATATATGGCCATTACACACAGGAACCCTCAATCAATTTAATTAATCGTAAAATTTAATTTTGTTGAGCCTGAAATAGACTCAGGTACCATCTATGCACAACGACATTGTTTTTGTTATTTTAAGCTTTCTGTAGGTAAAAAAAGATAATTTCAATATCTCACATAAACAATGAATATACAAATTTGGAAAGGATAAAAATATTAAGGAGGTTGCATGCAACACTGTACTGTACTTTGTATTTTAGGAAGAGTTTTCGCAATAAACTCTTCCTTATATCGAACTTTTTCAGCTTTTATCGTGTGAAGTAGAAAAAGGACTTGAATTTTTTTATACACGAACTTGAGTCACTTTTCAATAATTCTTTGATGTAAATTGGGCTAGAATGGTTATGTAGTGTTTAAGGATTATAAATCGCTAGAATTCATCAAAATAAATTCTTTTCTTATTGTTCCATATAAATAAAATGAGCTGAATGCATTAAAATTTTTTATATTTATTTATCGTTTTATTCCGCAATTAATTCAGCATAAAGAAATGTGTTCCGAAAAAACATGGCTATTGCTACAAACTTTTCTTTCTACATTTAAAATCCTAGTTTAATTACGAATGAAAGAAAAAGTACCTGCATGAATCAGGCGACGTTAAAAACACTTTAAAATGTTTCTTCAAAAGAATCGATAGTTTTTTGTAATGAACAATGGCAGCGAGCGTTGCTTGTTACCAAGCTGCTAGAAAAAGAGCATGAAAAAGTGATTGCCGACCGGGAGGCGCTTTTACATCAATCAAATAAAATTTTCATGACATTGCTTTTAAACTTTTTATGGAAAGTTATCTTTAGCTGGCTGATGTTTGAAATTTTAAAGAAATATGAAATACCTCGCTTTGTCAAAAACATAATTAAAAATTTTCCGCCTGAAGCATTTTAAATGCTGTCGAGACCGTTTTCACACAAACCATTAAAATTACACTGAATGTCTGTTGGCTGTGACTTCTCCGAGTATCCCTCCAGGACTTTATCACTGCTCAAAGAATGATTTTACAATCATTAAGTGGAGTAGTTTAAAGATTAAAGCGTGCTGCTCTATGAAATGTTGGAATTAAATTTGTGTTGACATTGTTAAGTGTTCTGTTGTTTGACTGCCACCATTATCTAAATTACACACATCCGTACCTAGAGCACCCAGCAGACCGTATGTGAAGTGAAGAGAGGGTTTTATACGAAGCGAATGGTGCCATTGTTCCCTTTGCCAATATTTTTCCTTATTTTGCCGTTGGTCGAGGTATTTGCCAAGCTGATTAGGAAGGTAATTATCCCCTGAAGAAAAAATTACCAAAGCGAATGTTTGTAACACAATTCCTGGCTCAAAAGCTTCGCAAATAGTAAATATTCTATGAGAAGTGTACCGGAAATATTCATTAGGGTTTAATAGTATCGATAGTCGTATTGGATTATCTCCATCAGGCAATCACTGGTCTCCGCAAAAATCCGGAGGGTTTATTAATTACAATAGGATCACGGACACCCGTGATTGCACTTGTTTTGATGTTTCTGCAACATTGATAACTACTTTCATTTGTGTGGGTGAAAATGATTTAAATTGGCAATCTGACGAATAGTATACAAATTATTTTGAATTCCGATTCATTAAATGAAATAATTATTTATGAAAATGAAATATACTGTTCGTCAACTGGGAAATTTTCCTGAATGAGAACAGAATTTGTTTTTGTTATTTACACTTCACATCAACAAATCTGTGCAAAGTTTTGTATTTGTGGATACAGCTACTTTTTCGATAAAATCAAAGCATATTTTTGTAACAATGCCACGCTCAATACAACAGCACTATCTTTGCGATGTGCATAAAAGGGTTTACAACTTAAATATTACCATTGGGTAGCCAAACAAATAAAATAAAACGAGAAGCGCTCCAACAAAAGAAAAAAGTGTAATAAATGCGCTTCACGGTTAAATTTTAGTCTGTTCAAATTGGTATTATCCATCGATTGTTTTTCTATTTTCTTTTACTTTTTTAGTGTGATTTATTTATTTCAAATAACGTTTTTAATGAAATCACACTAAAAGAAATATTTTTTTGGTTTAATAATTACAAAGAGGGCAAACTTCCTCTTATTGCAAGATTTCTGCACGTTATATTATGTTATAGTATACTGCATTGTAACGGAACTTATATGTGTATACAGCATTTCAAAGGTCATAGTTCAATTAAAAGAACTTCAAAAATAGTTCGCAAAAACCTTTCAATAATATGTCGTGGAAGTTTAAATAGAAAAACAATTTCAATATTTTCACTTGAAATATATATTCCAATTAAGTACTCCTACTGAAATTTTTTATTTAAAATACAAACGAGAAAAAAGTTTATTAGTTTATTTGACACCTTTCACAGCAAATATAAGCCGATTATGGAATAAATACAATTTTTATTTTGCGCTCGCAATCCTCGAAGTAGATTGAAGCAATTTTCTGAAAAAGTATAAAAATTCTATTTTCACTCTCTCACCTATAAAACCCCTAAAATAGTGAGCTACGTTTGTGGATTTTCTCTAATGAATCAAACAAGCTTTTCAGTTCGTTGTCAGGTACAGTTTCAATTGAATTAAATTCTATCTTCTCGACGTTTTAGGCTAAACATTTTATAAATGGATATTTTTAAATGTTTTTAAATTCACCCAAGGTTCTTGAAATCGATAGCGAATGAATTGTTTTACTAAAAATGCGTAGAAACATAAAACGTATTATATACATTTCCTTTTTTCATTTGGGATTTATGTCATATGAAGTTAAAATAAAATTTAATGTAAACTAAAGAAGAAAGAGTTTTTTCTCATATCAGAAAAGGACCTTCTTAAAAAATTTAATCAAAAAGGTCAAAATATGGCGAAATTGCCACACATACCTCACAAGTGCATTGCATTCTATAGTTAACCGACCACTTTAAGTTCAATCTGTGGAATTTCAACTCCAAAGTGTTCTAAGGAAGTCGGTAAACGCTTTTTCGATAAATTAGAACTCCATCCGCAGGAACAATTTCAGTAATTAATTTCTTTGGAGTGCTCGACAAAGTGCAGCATTTAGCTTCGTATTGAAGAAATCAGAAGCCGGGGACCGAAAAGGAAGGCGTGAAGAGAAGCAGCGCGAACTTTCTTGCCGAATTCAAAAGAAAAACGAACAAAATTTTAAAGACAGTTAAGAAATTTCAGTTGAATCTTTTCTAGGTCGTTAATCTAAAAGAATTGAGCAGGTATCCAACTGAATTGGAGACATTTTTTTTGGGATCTGACTAACTTAAATTCAGTTTTACCGTATCTCTACTTCATCTTCTTAATGGATTGAGGTATTAGTTGCAGAAAAGTTTTTCTGAAAAAAAGTTCTTTCCACTCAATTGCTTCCCTTCAGCAGAAAAATGAAATGTGACGTCCACAGGTCTTGAGACGAATATGTAATAAAATCTCGTTTTACTTAAGCAATGAAGGGCGAATTATGCCCCAATTTTTGAACACATGTATGCACGTAAGTGCTTCTAATTTATTCGAGATTGAAGAAGTAGAGTATAATTTGCCTGCTCGACTGCAGGAAGCCCTAGACTACGCCTCCTGAATATTCCCCGCATGTAGAGCAGGCGGAGTGTATCTTTTTAATGTTTGCTTCTCACGGAATTTCCTACTAACTTCAATTATCCTCATGGCATTCCTAAATCGTGCTACTTCAGTAACTTGTTGAGGCAGACGACGTATCAAGTTTGGGTAGGGTAATTTCTTTAGATCCGGTTTTTAGTAAAATTAATAGGATGAAGGATGCTCTACAGACACATAATAAACTGTTATTCAGGTTCCTTCAGCTGAGTCCTTGGGTGCATTCCTTTCGCCTTTGACTGGCAAATCTTAATCAAATTTCTTAGTAAAACCCTTAAGTCTTGAGCTGTTGTAGTTCCTTGCCGAAGATAACTAATTAATGAAAAGTTATACCTATTTGGGCTTTAATTTCAACTCTAATTAAGCGACTATTAATTTACTTTTTTTTTAAATTCAATCGTTGGAAGTAAATATATTGAACTTAAAAATTAATCGAATTCGCATACACTTACATTTTCACCAATTTCTCGGACTGCACTTGCTCTTGACACTTTTATCCGCGTTTAAATACATAGATTGTTCGAACCGAACTGCTTCTATATTTTTTTCGATCGTAATATCTATATGAAACCCAGTTTTAAGTTAATTTTAGAGAACACTTTCTTTAGTTAAGTTTTAAAGTAGGTACTTGCTTTTATTTATGTTTATAAAACAATTTAATGGATTTTCTACATGTGTATGTCCTTAAAGTCCCAACCAATGACATGATGGTTTGTAACCAAAGTGGTCTGGCCAACATAAAAAATCGCGTTATCAAAGACAAATAATATCGATGCTATATTGGTTTGAATTAATGCTTTTTTGCAGTCAAAATAAACAAGTCACGGCTATACCAACAAAAATAAACTCTTTGAGCTCGAAAAGCAATTTTTTACCGAGATCAAATCCCTCAAAGAAATCGATGTATTCAGAAGACATTGTACGACCTGTGAGTACTCTGAAAACAGAGCACAAACCTGGCTGCGTTCCTTTTTCCCCTGACCTCGTCCTATTCTTCTTATCTGCACCTTGCTTGCTCATGAATTATCGATGCGCCTTTTTTGTCGGGGGCATGCTGTTTTCCTGGCATTGTCATCAGAAATTTTTCTTTCAAGTGCGTTTGTCTTTTCAAGGTTTCACGAAGTATAAAACTTTTCTTGGGTTTTCGTCTTAATTATTTTCTCTCTGTCAAAACAAGGTTAATGTTTTAATAGATAGGTAGTGTCACTTAAGGAAATTGTTTCTAATTAAAAACAAAAATTACATAATTTTACTGCTTCGAGGTAAAATTACGTAAAAGGTTTAAAAAAAAAAAAAATAATTGTTTATTAATTGAAGTTAAGATTTTAATTTAAATTAAACTAAATATAATCCTAGCAGTAAACATAAGATTGGATAAACTAGCACTTTTTCGCAATATCTCGATAATTATTGAAGATATGTAGGTACCTACATACATACATACATATTTAATAGTGAATATCTGTAGCATTTATCCAGATTCTGAAAAGTAGCTCTTCCAAGTCAGTGCTTGTGTCAGGTGAATAAATGTATTAATAATTTCTATGATGAAAGAATTAAATTTAGATAAGTGGCAGGATTTATATCGAAATAAAGCATGCCTGGAGGGTGCAAAGAATAGAAAAAGAAGAGGCGGTTCATGGACGAAAAGTCGAGTGCAGATACCAAAAATCGTGCCGACAAGTTGGCAGGATTAATAATTATAAAATTGTTCATTGTGAAGAAAATTTTCTTATTATAGATTATAATGAACGTTTTGAGGGAGTTAGCTTTTGTATGTTCATTAGCGTACGCGCGTGCAAAAATTTATTTCAGGGGGGGGCAAGAGCTAATTATATGTTTGGTAAGAGACAACGGGTTTTCTCTGCATTTATAAATATACAGGGTGTTTTGTTAAGGTCTGAATAGGTGTATGCCAATAATTGATTCTACATGGTCTCTTAACCAACGTTTGTTGCTTGTTATGCCGATTTTTTTTGTATGGGAAAATCGAAATTTTTTCTGAGAAAAGCTTCCCTGTCTTAAAGCCTTTCTTAGAAAAAGAAATTCCACTCGAATCGGACCTGCATTAGCAGGTGCAGACAAAAAATACCCAATTCGCACGAAATCGTCTAAAAGCCAGCCTCACGTATCATTCAATTTCATACTAAAAATGAGAAATTCGTGTTAATTATGTTCCTAGCCAAGGTCAAGCTAAGACAAGGTTCGAAAGATCCACTTGCGCTACGGTAAATTTCAAGAACTCATCTTAAAACAGAAATCAAGAAATCGAGATCGAGAATTCGCTAAAAAAAGAAAACATAGGATATTTACACATTTTTAGTGCTCTTATCAATTATATAAAGTTTTTATCACAACAACTATACATATACAAATATATCTTTAAAAAAATTGTCCAACAACGAGTAAGCGTAAATTTTGCAAACGGAGCTGTAACTGATTGAAAATATATAATTCAAATTAAACACAGATTTTAAGAGCTGATGCGCCATTGTGGCATACAAAAAGGTATTATCATTGGTGCTTTCCATCAGATGGACTAAATTTTAATTAATTATTCACATGAGCGTACATCAATAGTTCGTCATTATCTTTTAAAGAACAATGCTGAAAAAAATTATCTGTTTTGTGGATTTTTCTTCTGAGCTTTAGTGTAGGTATTATTTTACATGTTTGTTATTTCATCATTAATAACCATATATGTATGTATGTATGTGCCTTCGTTCTGTCTGAAATAAAAAAGAAGCATAATATAATTTTTTCTTATACTAAAACAACTCTTAAATATTGCAAAGTTGTTTTGAAGAATGGGAAATGTGAAATAGCAAAATTTCCAGTCTATTTAAAAATTATTGGAAAACTGTCTTGTCGGTTGCAGATATAGCTTTATTTTCATTAATTAAATGCATAAACTAATCTCGCAGTCTTCATCAGTTTTAATTAGCAGTCGATCAAGGCAGCTCCCCGGCAGGAGCCCTATTAGAGATAGTCAGTATATCGGGTCCAGCAGAACATAGTTCGTCGCATTTACCTAATTTGAATTTTCTGCGGAGCGCGCTAGTTGATAAATGACGCTCATTAATAGTACAACTTTTCAGCTGTCGCTTCCCAGGGTTATGCATATTTCAAAGATTACCCGACACTTTTTTTCTTTAGTATTAATTTCCTCCATTGTTTGTGCCGGGCATACAACAGTCCCTCCGCCGCCATTGCAGGAGCAAGTGCATATCAAACACGAAAGAGCAGTTTAAGCGGTCCAGAAGCTGGAGCCATCCCCGTGCATTCGTCTTATAGAAACTAGGTTAATCATTTTGCATCGCAACACAATGTGACACTAAGAGACTGGAAAAGAAAACAAAACAGGGTCACCCCCCGGAGGCCATGGCCAACGCCACTGTTTCGCTTTACCGCCGTTACGTTGCGGCACCCAAGGGTGTTGGTGAATCTAATCCAGCAACACATCAACTCTTGTGTGGAGGAGCAACTTTTAAGTCTTTTCTCACCTAAAGTCAACAACCGTCCCAAGAGAGGTGCACGGCAAACAGAAAGTATTCTAACCTACGTCAACTTCAAACAATGAATCCTGGAGGATCCTGTCCTATCGCATCTTGGGTTAGGCCGTAAATCGAGTACATCTGGTGGGTTGAAGTGGGTGAGCCGCGCCGCGACGGCCGACGGTGGCGTCGCCTAGTCCTCTCCTCTTTGAAGTGCAGCGACGACGACAACGACGCCACCCCCGGTCATAGTCATAGTCGTTGCCGGAAAGCAAAGAACAACTGCTCCGGGTGAGGCCGACCGCGCGATGATCCCTGTCCCGGTCCCGGTCCCTGTCCCGGCGTCCCGGTGGCATCCCGACGTCCATGGACAATAGGGGAAATTCATGTCGAATGGACGAGTGCGCACCTCGGGACGCGCCGCACCAACTCAACTCGACGAAAGGCGAAAAGCACCCACAGCTTCTGGCGCCGTGTAGACACCTATCCCAACAGAAAATCCGAATCTCGAGCTTCTGCAGCTGTTCTAGTTCCGTGCGAGCCGAGCTAAGATGTGACTGACGACGTCGTCGGTCCTTGAGTCACTCCTCGAGTCAGTTGAGTCGGGACCCTTCGCGTGAATCGTGCGGATTGTGCTTTGGGAACTGTAGCGGTTCTGATGGTCCGCGAGTTTTGTCGCGTATCTGTTTTAAGAAGAATCTGATCGATCTGGTGCTGATCTCTCTAGAGATTACTCACATCTCATTGGGATTAATTGTCTTTATTTTGTTTTATTATTAATTGTCTTTTAGTTTGAAGTGGCTCGACAATTTGCCGCGAGTGAGTGGATCATAACAATTGTGTAAAATAGCATAGTGCATCACATCGCATCGCATCGCAGAGTTATACTATATAAGTAAACGAGTGGGTGGCCAGCATCATCACAGTGTGTGGTGGTGGTGCAGAGATCTCTAGTGGAGAAAGTTTCTAATTAACAAAACAAGTGCATAAATTGCAACTGCTTGGATATTAAATTGGTTGAGAATTTGCAAAGTGGATTCAAATTTCGCAAAGAATTTCTATATCTATTTGTGAATGTCGTCGCAGCATCATCATCATCATCATCATCGTCATTACCACAATTTGAGCCGAAGTAATGGAAACAAGTATGTTTTGTATGAGAAAAATGCCCTCGCCCTCTTGCTATTATACATCAGAATTTTCTATTTCTAAGTACGATTTCGGTCGTTATAAATAGACCTCAGGTCAGAGAAATATGGTAATGTTATGTATACATACATATGTTACGTTAGACGTGACCACAAAATCGTTTGCTATCTTCTCGCGTAAATCACGAAACAGAGATGGAATTAATTCCTACGAAACCTGGCTTTTGCATAATTGATACGGTAAATCTCGGTTAGACCCTGAGCAAAGTCATCGTTACAATGCGATATATTTTTACCTGCAAGTCGTCGCATAAGAAGGCGCTGTAATTGATGTAAAACTTCGACTCAGAGCGTATTTTTCTTAAAAGGCATTTATCAATTATTCAGGCCGGGGTGACCGGGGCTACCTTTAATTGATGCTCTCTTTTTTTGAGCTTATTGTGGGCAGAAAAGGCCGAAATTACGATAGCCGGATGCTTTATGTAGGTATTGGAGGGTCTTCCAGGAATGTCTAGTCTTTTTTTCTAAGATGAAATGGGATGCGTAAAATCTTTAACTCAGGCGTAGTTACGTTCACAACACTTTTTAATAGGATCAAGTCGTACTCGCCGACTTGGGACCTATTCTGGTTGATTCGTCAAGAGGACGAACGTTGAGAATTATTGCCACAAAAGGATATTGGGGTTAACCAGGACGGGACCCACCGGTGATGGTGGTGTACTCGGGGGAGGAGGAACTTAATTAGCGAAATTAGTGTGGCGCACAAGGCATCCAGATTGGCTCCAAAACATCCTCGAGAGCTTTTCGGTTTTTTTTTTGTTTTTTTTTCGTCCTTTTTCCTTCTCTTAATTTTGAAAGAAGACAAAAGCCTTAACTGAGAGAAAATGAAGCCAACTGGCAACGTGGGTATTTGCGCTGTGTTCCAGGAAAATTACTGGATGGCCGGATATCTTTTGTTCCGAAAATCTCAAACCAGCCACCGTACCACACCAATTCTATCTCTCTGTTGCTGCGGCAGTTTCCCTGGGATTAATTTCTTTTTGCATTGCCCCCTCTAATTCTAAGGTGTAGAGATAATTGGTGTGATTGGTTCTGCTGACTAACTAATTGCTTTTTGCGCATAACGAAATTATGGACAAGTTCGGCCTTTGTTCTGATTGCGAGATCTGCCAAAAAGAGTAGATATCCCTGGGTATTGAATACCTTCGCCTCCGGCAGGTGAACACATGCTTTGCCTTTATTTCAACGCCTGTGGTTTACCTCGATGGGATGTGGACGGACAATGGCGTCCAAACTCCACATATATGCTCGTATGTGGGGAAAACTCATTTGGGTGGATCAATGGTTTAATTACGAATTGTGATTCATTCGCTGCCGAACCAATTACTTTGGTCTTAAGCGTTTCCGGATTTTTTATGGTTCATAGGTTTAGCAGTTTAGACTTTTTCCTGAGTGAGGTATACCTTTTTTATGTTTAGATGTAGGTATTTTATTTAATACGAATACCATAAATACATGGTGATTTTTTTTTGTGGTACCTGAATTTTTTTTGGTAGGTACCTGATTATCAAGTGATTCCAAAAATAAGGCTCACCGGCAAGGATGATAAAGAAGAATTAAAAAAAAAATTTATTTTATAATAAGGTACCTATACCACAAATAAAAATCACCCTGTACAACAAGTTTTAAAAAGTTAATCGAAAATTTGCTTTTCACACTTATTCAATAAGTATAGTCTTTTCTACACATAGTGGGAAGCAATCAACATAAGGTATGGTTGAAGAAATAACTAATTTTGTTTATTGTTTACACTCATTCCCTTTATTTGAAAAAAAAACATATGCGCAACAGCTAAATTTTGGGTAGAGATAATAAGCTGTTTAAAAATCAGTAAATCATTAGAAAGAATTCCAAATAAGTTTGGAATTAATGGGCCAATTCTGCTAATGTAAGGCACTAGCTAAACAGTGACTATTTTCGCCACTACGAGATTGCTTTTTTTCTGATTTCATATTCGACTACTACTAATGAAAGTGGCTATCCAAATTGGCTACCATAGCCACTCCGCAGTGGTTACGTAGCTATTGCCAAAACGATGATGCTATGAATAGCCACTGGTTTTTAAATCGAGGAGTCATGACCTTTTATCATCCCTTAACGTGCTATGGCGGTGGAATCTCGATTTAAAAACTATTACAAGCTTTCGAGTGAGCACTATTCATTGAACTCAATTCATATTTTAAAATTAAGTGATCACAGCTAAAAGGAAGAAGTGAGCTATGAGAAACGGCGAAGAATGTGTGGTACACTATATTGTTCCTTAATATTCATATATGGATTGACCCCTAATAGAAAAATCATCATTAGCAACAAGCACAACATTGAAGCCCAGTCGATTTTTTTCGGTTGACTTTTTAACTTAATGAGTTCATTTTCTTAAATTTATTACTACATATATGTAGGTATTC
This sequence comes from Machimus atricapillus, assembly GCA_933228815.1. Taxonomy (NCBI): domain Eukaryota; kingdom Metazoa; phylum Arthropoda; class Insecta; order Diptera; family Asilidae; genus Machimus; species Machimus atricapillus. The sequence continues at coordinate 26,471,190 of OW121788.1, read as the reverse complement.
CAGGTGAGTGACATTTTTCCTTGCCTCACTAAGCAATAAACATACCATATATGCTCAATTGAAGAAGTTGACATTTTTTCTCTGGCAATTTTCAAAGTACAGCTTGCTCAGTTATTCGTAAGGAATAAGATAATTAACCATTTTTCCACAGCTTCGTCTTTTATTAATAGGAATTCTCAATGGAAAGCATGATAAATACTGAAAATTTGTCCTGAACTAATGAATGGCTTTTATTTCTCTCTTACTACCTTTGAAATAAACAAAACTATTTGTGAGATTGCCCCTGCATTTTGCTGAGCATTACAGAAAATTAGAAGGAAATTGTTCTCTCTTGAACAAATGCATGTGCACTCCCACTAATTGTTTCTCCTTTATCTAGGAAACGGTGAGAGATGAGGTAATATAACTTGAGTTTAAATTAATGGCGTTTCTTTAGAAAACCTTAAATACTGAAATAAACACATCTTTTAAACTGCATTTTTATATAGAACATTTTTAATTTTAGGAAAGTAGGTACATACATAGGTATTTAGCAAAAATTAAATGTTGATCAGATGATTAAATATGCAGTTTTAATTTCAACTATAGTGTTAGAATTAGCATTGATATTTAGCAATTTTATAATTAAAAGAAATTAAATTTCAATTAAGAATTTCTGAAAAAAAAAGTAAGACCGTCTTCCTTCTTTCAATTTTCTATCATTATGTGAAGTGAAAATATTATAGGAAGATGCCTTGGAATTGTTCTAGATACCTAAATGCCTTACGTAAGCTACACATTATAGCACGATTAACAAAATAAAGATCATAACCAAGATCCTACACCACTTTATTAATCGTAGGTCTATAGATACTTAATATATTTCGGTTTTCCGCGATTTTCCAGACGGGTGGGGATACTTTAGTAATAAATCTTCTTTCAGAACTTCAAAATGTCTGCCCGTAAAAATAAAGGCCCAAAACATTTTTCCAATTTTAATTTTCGAAGTAAATTTAAATTTCCTACATTAATTGCTCCATTACGTGTTTCATTTCTGAGATTTTTGTCAGTATAATAATATCATATCGCGCTAAAACTTTGACAAATTGAACTTCATCATTTTGAAATAATTGCTTTATTATCATTGAAATATATATCCAGGAAATATTTCATTACTCTTTGATTCATTTTGAAGTCATTAAAGCCAAAGTGTAGTTGTAATTTTATTATTTAAAACAACCACGACTCTTGAAAAACTCAATGCTAATGATTTAATGGAAGAGTTTTAGGATTAAATTCACATTCAGGAAAGCGATTTTACCCTGTACTTATTCATTCATTTGAAAATTATGGAACATAAAATGATTCAGCATTTCCGCTGTGAAATTAAAAATTTTATTGCTTCATTTGGTTTTTAAATTAGTAAAATAATAAGCTTTCACTTTGAACAAAAAACAAAAAAAAAACCATTTTATAAAATCTGTTATTTATGTTTTGTTGGTATCATGCTATACCTACTTATGTTTATGTACATAAGCGTCATACATATTCCTATAAAAAACATACAAATATTGAAGTCCGTTTTGATAATATATTTTCATAATACAAAATGTTAACGTGGAATTAAATTTTACTCAAATTAATTCAGGTTAAATTGATATTTAACACATTTTTCGATAATAAATATTTACATTTTACAATGTAAAAAGCAATTTCCGATTTTATGAAAAACGCCTCGAAAAAGTCGAAGCACCCGATATAAAAATCCGCCGTACATCTTCCTGGACAAACTTTAAGCCCGTTTTATCGGCAATGAAAGTATTCGCTGCTGGACCAGTAGAAAAAATCCGACTTATTGGGCTATGGGGTAAGCTCGATAAATAAAAGATGACTTAAACCCTCGCCACCATAAATCAATTTTGTCTGCGAATTTTTGCATATATGAGGAATGATCCGACAGAGTTGTTTACTAGAAGTTAAAAAAGTAACAAGATGATTAATAAAGAGGCAAAAAATTGAGGGAAATGAAATAAAACAGGGGCATTAAAGTCGCTTAGTATAAAAGCTCATCTACTGCCGAAGTTTTTTCCGCTTCTGTAGAAAAGTTGCCCTAGATGTTATTATTGCATTTGAAGCCATAGGTATTCGCTGCTGCCTTCTTTTATGAAAAGTTTTAGGTAGAAACACGGTTTTTCTGAAAATTTTAAGTAATTTCAGGTTTATTTTTTATCCTCTAAAAATAAATTTTCCACTCAGGTTGGATGCCTTGAGCGGAGATGGCTGGTTCTCTAACTGGGATCGTCTGCGCTATTCCCACGACTCTCCACCGAGGTAGAAATAAAGGCTCCTGGAACGCTTTTATCCGGGTTAATTTTGAGTTGAATAAATGAGTCGACTGTTTATGTAAAACCAATTATGCCGTGCAGTTTTCATTTGCAATGCGCTACTTCGGTCGGGCAGAATTCACTTCTCGAACCGGATGATGTGCTCCTATTTAGGACTGTCGGGGTATTTTGTATTTAACTTAATTTTTATTTTCAGTTTTTATGTGGAGCTCTTAAAACCAGGATAAAATTTAAATCGTTTGCACTTATTGTTGTTCTCACCTGGGTCTCTAAATCCATTCAGTAATTTTCAGCGGATGGATTATCTCTCTAAATCGCTATGTATCTACTAAATCCGCGGAATATATGCCAATCGAGGAAAAACATGCACTTCATCACGGATGAATCCTCGCAGCACATCAATTTGGAGGCATGAAGTTTAATCCCAGAAGGAGCAAGTTGCTATTTTACTGCAGGATGAATTTTCTCCTTATTTTGAGTACGAATAGCTCGTTAAGCTCCCGTGAGGGATCGCATTAGACCCGGGAACTGTAATCCATTAGGGCTGCACTAATAAACAGGGCGGCGTGTAATAAAACTGTTGCCGGGGCATGTTTAGAAAAGAGGAAGATAGTAATTAAAAAACTCTTCTTGCGCCATTCCATAATACACTAACGCAATGGCGTGTTTCCCGAAAATCAATCCAGTCGCTGTGTAAATGCTTAAGACGCACACTTGTGCCGCTGTTCTCATTAATCCACAATCACGGCCAGGAGTTTTCCGATATGTTCACCAGAAATCAGGCAGCATCCATCACATAAATAACAAACCACCGAAGTTCCGTTTTAATGAATATGTTATGGATATGATTTATGGGCGGCCCACTTTCGGGCCCAAAAACAAATTTTCCCCATGCGCCGGTATTACAGCAAAATTTATTACAAAATTGTTCAACTGATTGATTTGCCGGGCAATCAAAGCAATTGTTTGCTAAATTAGGTAAACAATTAATGAATCCGTTTTGTTTCTGAGGCTTCCCAAGGATCGATTTGCTAGTCATCAGGCGCAATGCTAATGGTCATGTAATCTGTTTAGCTCCCCCAACTCTTGGTTATACTCCAGTTTCAGTGCTCTTGACGAATTGTTTCCAGTAAATCTAAGTATCATTAGCCGGGCATGAGCCTGACTCTTTCCAGGTTTCGTACTATACTTGTACTTCTTTATTTTATTTATTTTTTGCGGTCTGAATATTCGCAAAATTTGAATTTATGGGGCGAACCAAATTGCTCACGCCGAAACGACTGCTCAATTCCGGCTCTGAGTTTTATTTTCATACTTTTTTGGGTAATTCCTTAATGGTGTGAAATTATTACTTTAAGCTTCCGTGAGGGTTGGAGTTAGTTCATTACTCACAACAAATATAATTTTTCGGTAATTTTCTTTTGATTAGCATAGCTTTTAGACACTAAGAGAAACACTTATATAAAAATGTTAAAAAACATGTAGGTATGTATGTATGTATGTATGTATGTACTTGCCAAATTGCTAATGCATTTTTGGAGCTTCCAATTTGTAGGTAAAACACTCAAAAAAATAGAAATATTTAGGAAAAACCAAAAAAAATTTTAAATCAATGGATTATCTAAAAATACTCCAACGATTTTATGCTTCTTGAAGCTTAGGAACAATCTAATTTGTAGAGAAGTTTTAGGGAAAGCATAGTTTGGTTTCCTTCACCTTACCATCTTGCGTAACTACATCCATGAAAATGTGTGTTCGACTTAGGGATTGGTTTGCAAAATATATTGCTTATATGTATAGGTACTTCAAGTAACATGAAAATTTTATTGAATGAAAATCTATCGAACTTATTTCATGAAATTTGTATAGGTTCCTCAAGTGTTAAGGTAAGTTAATCGGTTTATGAAAATATCCCATAGGATAGGAAGAACATTCAGTTTTACTAGGGAAAACTTCCTAAGTAGGTACTGCGGTAAACTACAGTGAGTGTTTTATAAGTCAAATTAACAAACTTACTAAGGTAAATTAGCAAAGTTATTTTAGGTAATTTACCCAATCTAAGGCAGCCAAAACTTGGTATAAAACAACCAAATATGTACAAGGGCAATTTTAAGTATAAAATAAACTTCCATTTTATATGGAAGTTTATATTTAAAAATTATATCTAGGCTAGTTTAAACAATTTTGCAGTTTATTCCTTTTGTGTAACAATTTACAACACTTTTAAGCTTTCATTCGAAATTAAAATGTTACACATAAAATATATTTATTTTCAATATTTTCATGTTGTTTTGATAGGTAATGTTTAACGAAAACAGTCATTCATCTTTTTATTCTTTCTCAAAATGTTATTTCAGTGCCAAAAGTATTACATACGTATACATATATGTACATATTTCTCCCCTTCATATCAGATATAAATTTCTTCACACGTACGGAATCACAAAACAAAAATTTATTATACCCAGTCTCAAGTAACCGGAAAGCTTTAGCCATTGTTACCTGTTGTTTAATATTGCTCCCCTAAAAGGTTTATTCGATAACCGTAACAGGAAAGCAATGAATTTCTTACCTCCATCTCATAAAGTATCTCAAATTGCTTCGAATTTACTATTTATATCGACATTTGCTTCAACGCCCCATTTCTACAAGATATAAACTTCCAAGGGTTTTAAAAATGTCTCTCAATTTTAAAAACTCTACGCTACAATTCTATTTGCGGATCGCGTGTGTTATGTGATGAAAGTTCAAAAATAAATTAATTGCCACCTTCTGCGCCTGCTGATGCGGCACTTTTGAAGAGCACTTTATTAGAACTACTTGGCCCAGAGAAAAATATCAATAAATTAGGTATAAACAACTAAATTTTCTTACTGGCATTGTCCTCAATTTTGGCCTAAAAACAAAACGTTTTGTGTGAAATGTCCGTTATTTGGTTATAAATTATTTACACTGGTTTATATACTAATTTTAGTCGTGATATATTACTTCTATAGGATTTTTTCCATAGATTACGAACTTATAAACGAAAATGTCCTATCATATGTTATGTTTTTGAGAAAAATAGGTTTGAAGAGTAGGTACAAAAGTATTGTAGGAGCTTGAAATATAAGTTCAAATAAAAGTTTGAACTATTATATTAAAATATGTACTTACTTGTTAACACTTTTCGTAGGTAGGACCAGCGAGACACTTGTGGGTAAAAGGGTAAACAAAATTTAAAAGTTAAATTGGATTAGGATTTTTTGTGAACTTGCACAATAAAAGATCTATTTTTTCTGTAGTTCGTCTATAGCTAATTGATGAAAATTATGCACCGCTTCTTGGACGCTTGGTTGCTTATTTAGCGAACTGCAAAAAAGTGTACCGACGTCGCCAACGCTTTAATATACGGAGCAGAATACCCTGAACTGTTGTAAAAAACAGAGGGGAAATGAAAACTTAATTTACCTAATTTAGCGTTAGAGGTGCTTTTAAATCGAAATTTATTTAAAAGCATAATTTTTAATTAGAGCCACCCACAACTCGGTGGAGCCAGCAGCAGGTCGTTCCGCTGAAACGCCTTTCATAGCGAAAAACACGAGACTTTACGAGCTCTGAAGTATTTTGCTGAAATGAAATTTTAAATGGAGAGTGGAGGTCGAGAAGATTGTTGCTAAAGCTATTAGTATGCTTTTTTTCGTTTCATGTTCCCTCTATCCGCCCCCAGGTCATTGGGACACGTGTAATGAAGCGGATTTAATTGATGTTTGTTCTATAAAATAAACAAACAATGCAGGAAAAGGCGGAAAATATACGCAACCGAAAAACACGTTCGTTCTCAAATACTCGAAATCAATTTTGCAATTCACAGCCTCGATCAAGCAAAGCCACTTTTGCCGAGTTTTCAAATAAATGGTACTTCCGGATAAATCTACAAATCTGAGCTATCAATAAAAAAGTGCTCCGGGTAAAAACATTGAGCTATAGTATTGTTTTTCTTGGGCACTTTATTTAAAATTTATTGTCACAATTTTTTTGCTATAGTAATTGGTACTCCGGGCGCAAAAACACCACAAACAGCAGTATTATTAATCCTGGAATAGAGAACGTGAAATGAATTGACTTTGAAGTGGACAGAGAGGTACAAAAACTTTGTCCATTAAGAGGCAGCAACATTAATAATGGATGTGATTTATTTTATTGGGGAATTATGAAGTCACTTCCGAAAATGGAGGCGAAATTGAAAGGGACTTACTCAATTCTAACGCACAATAAGTTTTACTATTGCCCGAAACCAATGATAAAACCCATAAACTCTCTCAGAGTGTTTAGTATTTGCGAAAGGTCCCATCGATGTGACCTGAATAATAAACGTACAGCGGGTGCGGCTGCGTTCAAAATCTCTATCTGTCCAAAAACAATAAAAGAGCACATTTGATAACAACACCACTAGCCGCACCCGCATTGATAATTCAGAGAGTGATACCCACCCTGTGCCCATCTGTCCAAATGATCACTAGGGGAGTGGGTAAACTTGAAAAATTTTACCCTGCAGGAATTCCTAATTTGTTCACCTTACCTGTTGGGAAATATTCTTCTTGACGTGGTTCTTTTTTCCACACGAGATACATGTCTAATTTCACCCTGTACAGTGAACAGCGAATGAAGATTCACTCGGTGCAACAGAAAATAAACAGAGCGTGTCTTGGAAACAAAAAGGTGGAAAATAGGTAAAGGATTGAACTCGGTAGAGAATCCTCGCTCCCGTCTCGAAACAGAAAGTCTCATCCTTGGCGAAAGGAGGGCAGATCGGGCGAGGAGCACTTTAAGTTTGGAGCTTAAAGTTTTTTTTTTATCCCGCCAAGTGCTATAATTATGATTAGCCCTCAGGATGAAAAGATCTCCTGCTGGTTTTGCCAAAAATGAAAGAAAAAACTTGATTAATGAGAGAGAGGAGTCTAATTTCTGCATTTTAAGCACAAGCTCCGGCTGGCTCATAAAATAATTTTTCGGAGTTCTCGTTTAAACAGAATTTCAAGAATTTCCAATTTTCGCAATTAAACTTGCGCTGAACAGAAACCTCAATTACTTTCGAGGCAATTAACTAAATTGCCACAAATTGCACAAAGATGGCAAATAGTTCTTTTTTCACTGCTTTTACAATTATTTAAGCGTCATAGAATTCGTAAAGTAGGCCTTTTTTTATGTTTCGGTTTCTGACTTCAATTTTTCAATGTCGCTATTCGCTGGGGTGAATTTCCTGGTTTCGTTCGAATTATCTCGGAAGCAATCTTTCATTTTCTGGGACATCCACAAATGGATTTAGATTTGAATTCCGATTTAAGCCATTAGTCACGATATATGGTATATACGACGAGATAATTTAATATGCAAGGAAATTGCAAACTACTCGAACGAGAATTTATTTAATTTAATTATAGTTTGGAGTTGATTAGCATACAAAAATACCAGTTTCAAAGGCACTACCTTGATTTATACAATTGTTCAACGTTATCTTGAGTCCGCCATTTTGAAACCCTTTATTTTATGCGTATAAAAAAAGGCTATAACATACATATATGTATGTATGGAATATGTAGACTTTCAGTCAAAAAATACAAAAATATCGAACCAAGCGTTTACGTCTGATTGACGAACAAACATCTTCACATATTTTCACATTAAGTAGGATAGCATATAAAGTTTTAGAATTCATCGAAAATAAGCTCTTGACCTTTTGATCTTTTTGGTTAGTAACTTAGCAATGCCAAGTATTTCTTCCTAATTTAAAAATTAATTTGTAAAATCCGAAAAACAGAACTCAAAATAATTCCATCTATGCGTAGTATAGACATAGTAATAAAATACAAATCTATTCACAAAATATAAACCACCTAATTGTAAATAATGAATAGAAAAATAATTCAAAAGAGGCTTATGTTGCTGGAGTAGCTATTTTGGTGCTTCCAATCAAAACATAAGTATGTACTTATATTACATCGATTTCTCTATGAATAACAGCTCGTGTCATGAAAACATTCTAATTATTTTTTCGCTAATTAATCTGATTTATGGTGAAAACAAGCTTGGCCCAGCCCTATACTCCGTGATATGTGCTATGTGAACGTCTTTTGAAGTTACCAAAATACTTTTATGTTTTTTAAATGCGAATTATTTTAAAAACCTACCATAAATTCATTGATTACATATACGTTCTCAAAAAGTACAGCGAAAAATTTACATTTAGAATAAATTTGGTAAAATGTTTGCCCTCTTTGATAACTTTATTGATGACTGAATTTCAATTGACGCATTAAATTTTATCAGGCTCAAATGGAAAATTTAATTTGTTTAACAACCAACGTTTGTCGTTCTCTAAATAGTCATATTGAAATTGTATCTATTTCTGGTGAAATGTTGAAACAAAATGCGGGGGTTATTTATGTGATTCTTGAAATTAATTAATCATGATAGAATTTCGCAGATCAAAATTGAATTACATCATACTACAGATTATTATGGTACTTGGGCATAATTCTATGTAAATGAGTGAGCAATCTTAGCGTTTCCCAGAATTAATTACGTTTATTTGCAGTAAGAAAAGAATATCATTTTTCTATCTATTTTTATTCTCTTCTGGTTAAGTTTAATCTTTGAGGAGTATCAGATTAAACATATTGATCAATATTTGTTCATTAAATCGGTTTTTTTAGTAGTTTTTAGAATATAGTATTGTGAAATTATTAATAAATATTTGTTTATGTAACCAAATGTTTTTGTAATTTAACGAATGCGAATTGTTAATTTAGCAGTATCTATAGAATTGAAAGAATTAGTTATCATAATTCAACATTTAGCTTATTTAGGTCAGTTAATTTTAGGATTCGGTGTTTTCTTAGTAGGGGACATAATCCTATCAAGTATAAGAAGGGATATTTTGTCTTATTAATAATAAATAACATTGAGACTTTCAAGTGCAAAACATCATGTTAAATAGTAGCATGTACAAAAACCAATTAAGTCTGCAGTCGGCTTTAATGCTATGATTTGGTTGAATTGACTTAAACATATTCGTTCTGTAGATGAAAACTATAATACCGCGAAATGAGAAAAGCGTTTGAATTCAATTTACTTGCTTCACGATCGTGTGATTCGTCCTGTTGTACGTTTTCGAATTTACGACTTTGTAACGTCTATTCCAATTTAGTCATTACAATTAAGGTAGGTACCTTCTATTACGCGGAAAGAACATTGCAATAAAATTTCCAAAGTGACTTCAGATCTGGAAATTGTCAGCCGAGAAATAACCTGTCAGTCCTTTCCCGAAAAGCTGAGTTTATATTGCTTCAAATGTTTCTGTTCGTTTCCTTTAGAGCCTGCAGGGGGATCCCGAATCTATTTCAGTTTAGGGCGCCCGCATAAGGGTTCAGAAAAACCAAAAATTTCTCATTTTGTCTGAAAGCATCCCCCTTGGAAATTCAAATCGAACATGTGGTTGGAAAAGTAAGGGAGCTCTTGTAACTAGCGCTCTGGTGTTTTGGCCAATAAAAATTTATGAGTTTTTGTACGCAGTGCAGGTCAGCAGCAGGGTCCTCTTGATAAGGATCACCTTAATTAAATTTAACGAAGCCCCTTAGGATATACCAGAGTCCCGCTGCTTCGGTTCGAAGTTTACAATAATTTCCCTTTTGGTTCTCTTCCAGGAGGATGACTTCGAGGACTCGGGGTGCTTCTGAGGGACATCTAGGGACCAGTGACGGGACGTGCCAGCTGTGAAAATGTGCGACAGGAAGCCGAATAGTATCAGTGCCAATTTCATCCTCATGCTCACCTTGAAGCTCTGTCCAAGGAACTGCTCTCACCGGGCGCAGTGGTGTTAAGTGTGTGAAAGATTCCAACCAGTGATAGAAGACAGACACCCATTTTACATATCATACTGAGAAATCGCCGTGTTTTACGCGGATTGTGCTATGGTTTAATTTTTGCGACGCATTTACGAGTAATCATCCGGTGGTAACCAGAGGTGCCCCACGAATGTGAAACGACTGAAATTAATACATCCTCACATATGTGTGCTGCTAAAAATGGAAACATTGGAATTTGTCACAAAATGTCTCCGGAGATTTGCACCTTACCATTTCATTCTAGTCATCTTCCTGATCGAATTCTGTGGCAAGACTGGTTGCGACGATTCACAAGACTTTCAAAAAAACAGTAAGTACCTCCATAAGCTAATGATTCAAAAATATCGAAAGCATTTGGAATTAATTGTTAAAACTTAATTCAATTTTTAATTAGTTGACGCAATATGTTGTTTTATGCACTGCTCAATATTAGCAAAGACTTTATAACTATAGTTATAAAGTCTTTGATATTAGCCTTGGTTTATTTAATTGTCAGAATTGTTACGGCTACAGGCAACATCAGTTGTAATAAATAATGAATTTCCGGCGAAATTGATTGAATTTCTAGAAAAACCAACCAACTACGAGATTAGGACCCCCTTAATCACGCAATCTTGAAATTATTCGTGGAGACCTCTGGCCTAGACTTAGCTAGCTAAGGTTTATACTCTGGGAAAATTCGAAATTGAAAATGGCAGTCTTTCACATTGTTCATATTTCAATGGATTTTCATGATAATTGGGGCTTTTTGGAGTCCCCTGTTTCGAGTAATTCGTCCTAAAAATGGAAATGGATGGTTTTGAGGAGGTGTAAAAAACGCTTATTGGGTTTGTTCACCTGTTTTTAATATAGCCGTACTTGGTTTTTATGTTCATAGGTGTTTTATTTAATTCTTCATTCAGCTCAGGTACTTACTTTGATGTGGTAAATTATATCTATTTCAATCAAATTACCATCATATCAGTGAGATAATTATGACAACAATTAAAAATTCGCATTAGAATACTCGTATGTTCTAGTTTACTCTGAATGGTCTAGCTTAGATTCTGCAAGATTTAATGTCCCCAATGTCCCTTTTGCGAATAAATATGACACTCCATCTCAAAATTAGTATGAATAATTATTCTACTCTTCAATTAGCCACCGTGGCACAGTGCCCACGAGCGTGTGATTACGACAAAGTGGATCCAGTGCAGGACGATTAATTAGCCCTGCTCCGTTTTAGCTAAGCGGAGCTCCCTGAAAACTACTTTTTAATTCGTCTTGTTAAGTGCAGATTATTTTGCCGCGTTTCGAGTCCGAACTGCAGCTTTGCGTGACTGTCGGGCTTTTCGTTGGACCCCGGGTCACCCGTGGACGTCGCGTGGCTAAGGATTGTATTTAATAATGAAACCATTTGCATTCACTTTGGCTTTTAGCAGGTTAAACAAAGCACAGCACCGCCTCGAAAAAGGTTATTTTCCAATTACACGGATAACTGCTGTGTCCGAGGACAATTAGAGATTTTTTGTTGCGTTGTTTCATCGTTTCTACAAGGTGAGGACGGAAATTAGTTGAAGATTGTTTTTCTTATTTTAAATACAAGGTCTAAATGCTTTGATTAAATATTATATATTATACATTATTATACTAACATTTTTAAACTCTATGGGTGTCAAAACAAACTATATAAAGTATCAAATAACTCTAGCACTGTGATGAAAGTTCAAAGTTATTATTACGATGATAACAGCTACAATACAAAAAGGATCCTAAACGTACACGGTTTCACATCATGCAACCAAAAAGTGCCAATATTTCTCATTTTAGTGAGAAGCGAAGCATAGTGATAAGAATCTGGGCACGTTCGTTCGTTCCTTTTAAAATAAATTCATTTTAAATTGAATTTTTTAGTGAAAGTAATCACGTAGCTTGAGGTCCATTTCACGTGCACGAACGGACATTTGGCAAAATCGAATGATGGTCTAGGCCCGGTTTACATCGATCGATTCGAGAAATGCAATGAGAAGCTGTGGGGAGATGTCTTTTATGTGACGACGAAGATTTTAAAATGCGACAATTTTGGAATTTTTATAGGAAGTGTTAAATTGACCACCGTAGTCTGAACTCACTGCAATGAAGTGGAGTAAATTGTAAAGTTCATCTTCCCTTAGGATTACATATACATATATTAATATCAAGCGAGAGTAAAATACGGTTTTAATACTTACGTGGAGTATTTTTTACTCCTTAGATGCATTAAATAATACACTTACGTCTGGATGCATTAAATTTTAATCTTATTTTTTATTAAAATTGTTGTAATCTTTTTAAAAGAATTCAATTTAATACCGCAATATATTAAAATTAATTTCAATCCAGAACGGGATTTAAAATTCGATTTTTCTCCATGATGTAATATTTAATTTTGGTAAAATATCAAACCACCTCAATTTAAAATCTGTTGCGTATTTGGTTATCCTAAGGGTTCATATACCTAAAATCTGCCGAAAGATCCCTTTGGGCTAGACCTGATTGGCAGTCTATTTTGGAATATTCTAGATCCGCCGTCTGTCTCTTCAAAGAAAGTCGGACGTCCGTTCGGTAATTTGGACATTAAAGTCCCACGAGGCGTTCTAATAAACCCTTAAAAGCTCAATCAATTCTAACGTCTCCTGAGGGTGTAAAAAAATTCCGGAAATGCAATGCTTTTCCTTTTCCGATTTCTCAAAGGTAGAAAATACGAAAAAAACAATGGGAGGCCCGATAGAAAGCGTAAATTTTATATGTCAGCAATTGCGAAACGGGCACACAGGGGCCGCAGGCGTCCGCTTTAATCTCTTGTGATGAGGCAAAAAGAAGTAATTGAACAAAAAGGGCGTTCCCAGGGCGACATATAAAGCGGGGGGATATCTAGTTACTTTTTGTAGAAGGGAAAGTGACAAAAATTCAGAGGAAGCTATCGTCTAGGGTGTAACTTAATGGTTTTGCTCTTTTGAGATTTTTATCTTTCGGCGCGAACATAAAACCTGTCACGGTACTTCGAGCTCCCGGGCGGAGCGGAGCGAGTTTATTTCTGATTTATGTTGATTTGTTGACATCAAAAGAGTGGATGAGGGCCGCGCGCAGCCTCCGGACTGCAGCTAATTACGGCCGACCCTGCTCATGATTGGAAATATTTACTAGTGGATTATGTGGATCATGTGTGGCGCAAGTGGCTCTAATGCGCGATTTCTTGGGTTCGTCGGAGCCCTGCAGGACCCGAGACATTCCATGAGAACCAGCCGGTCTGGAGCTAATTTGACTTTGTACCCAAAGGGTCTCGGTCCCCACATATTTTAGGATGACTTCACATTTTTTTCCCTTTTGCGAACTAATGCTATTTACGAGCATATCACCAGATGTTCTTCCCCCCGCATCCCGGGGAGCACCCTCATCATTGCAGAGATGGGGCTGGGGCCCTTACTCATGCATTTGACGTCCCCGGAAGCCGCTTTTGGGGCCCCGGCCTAGTGCCAGTGGCATCAAAGAATCCGACAGGCTTTCGGGCTCCGGGAAAAATAATAAATAAATTTTTAATGCTTTCCGCTTTTAGACGAAGATCCGTGCGAGATTTACTCCGGCGGGCTAATCCGGGTATACCCGGTGACTCCGTTTCATAAATAGCACTGCAGGAGCCGAGTCCCGGGATCCGAGTTGACAGAGTTTGTTTGCCAACAATCGCACGGATATTGGCCACTCACCTGAATATCTGTGTGTACCTGGGGCCCCCGGCGCGTCCCCGTCAGAGTCCCGGTACTGCACGTATGTCGCATCGCAGCAGCCGAGAGGAATTCATCACGGCAATCAACAAGCAGCCCATAAAAAGGAATTAATAATGTTATGTTTGCCGGGCAGGTTGACTCTGCAGAACCTATTTTAGCGACATGCTGGGATATTGTTTACTTGGTTTCTTTGCGGCGCTCTCAATACGATCCGACCGCAGCGCGTCAGCAGGTCGTGCAAACAATCCCCAGCCGGGCATAAATTTAGAAGGATCGCGTCAAACATGACCTGGCAAAATTACAGGTGTAAAAGCGACAGGATAAAAAATCACAATGTTCAGCATTGAGGGAGTTTTCATAGAATAATTGGGAACGCCCCGGAGCATTTGCAAGGTTAATTTTCCGTTTATTCCTCGCAATTGGGTGAAAAATTCAACAGATATTCACTTTGGCAAAGTTCATTATACTTTCCCCGGTTACTATTTTTTTAATTTCCGAACAGGTGTAACAATACATCTCCGTCCTTTAGGCAGCTAAATTTTGCCTCAGGTCGCAAAAATATATGCGCTTATACTTTTTCCTCTACATCGCCTGTGTCGTGATTAATTGAATTTTTAGGACCCTTGCCAGATGCATTTAGGTCGTTACTCTGGTGAGTGCGCGGTCACACCTATGCTCGAGTGATACGATCAACAATTAGCTAAAAATATCACGAATACATTCATTGTCCTCACTGTTTAGTTAGTGGCAAATTATGTTCGCGCTAATCTTGGCCATGCGTCCAAAAATATAACGCAGCGATGTTAAAGGAGCAAAACAAAAATAAACTATATTTCGGGAGGAATATTAAATTGAAATGATATTGCCCCAAACAGCGAGTACACAAATAATCAACGCTAGAGTGGCGTTAAGACGCACTGAATAATTTCGGGAAGTATTTTTGCACCCAAAAACATCTTGAAGATGTTCCAAGATTTTGTCTTTTGTACGTGATTCATACGTGCACTAACTTCGATACGGCCGGCTGAGGAACGTGGCATTTTGAAGTGTAAAACTTGGCAATACGATGACAATTTGTAAAAACATATTTCCTATATTAAGCGGAATAAATTGCTTGATTTATTTATTTCCTTCATAAATAGTTTCGTGTTTTCCTAGTAATGCATTTCATCAGCTAAAAAGAATTTAATATTTCTAATTCTGGGACTAGAAGCTTGATAGTTAGCTAACTTAAATATGTATTTAGTTACATATCATCGTAAGAATGCTTATCACAAGAATATTGAAGCTTATTTCTTGTACCGTGAACTCATTGAATAATTAGATATTTGAAGGGCACCTAATTAATTTGCACGTAGATTACCTACATATTCAGAATTTCTGCCTATAAATGTCATAGCTTTTAATTAAATTAAAGTATCATATTCCCATTCTATTAGAAGTTCATTCAATTTATACAATCAATTTGTTAAATTAGTGTATCGAATTGAGGATAACAATGTAATAATATAAATCTTACAATCAAATGGGAATGTGTTACCTACTTAATAAGTCAATATAAAGCACTTTGAAAAATTTCAACAATAATTAATGTTTCTACTTCAGTAGAATCTTCAGACTTTGGCTCTTCGTTCTGCCGATTTTTTAATTAGGAAGATCGAAATTTTTTCTGAGAAAAAGATTCCCTGCTGGTCGTTGGAGATTCGACCTATCTGCTTTGAGTGGAATTGTGCCTAGTAATACGAATTTTCTTACTTTTATTGTGAAATTCAATGCATAAGGTCGGCTTCAGAAGTTTCGTCTGAATTAGGAATTTTTTTTTCTACACCTGGTTTCTGGTGCTGAACCACTTTAGCACGAATAACTTCAGAACACCACGTCTGATTTGAGTGCGTTTTTTTCTGGGAAACGCCACAAGGCAGGAAAGCTTTCTCAGAAAAATTTCTTCCAAAATTAAAAAACGGCAGAACGAAGGGCCAAAGTCAAATTTTGGGCACTGAAATTGCCGTTTTTGAAATTTGACGCGGCTTTTCTCGCTTATTTGTTGACGATCTCTGACGTAAAAGGTATCGTTCGAAATTTTGAAGGCTCAGCTTTCTAGCACGGTATCAAAATTCTACGATGTATCTGAAAGAACTTATATAAAGCATTTTTAGGTTTTTAGAAAGTTTCTGGAGCTACTTAACATTTTTTTCTCATTCTGAACGATGTTAAGTATCATTTAAGTGAAAAATTTTCGGGTGGTTTTATGCCTTATCGTAATAGCCTTCTCAAAGCATAATCAATTTTAAATTAATATATGTGCATTTTAGACATATTTGGAACTTATTAAATTATTTTCGCTTCTTAACAATTTTCTATTTGCCTATGTTATACACAGAATAAAATAAAAGTTCAAGACAAAGTTCTCATAGGAGGAATCAACGACTGTAAAGAGCATGTGTAGTTAAGAACTTAATTTTCCTGCTTTATTCATCCAGCCACCGAACCGAAGGAAGAACGAGCACTTGAAGAAATAAACACCCCTTTTTAGAGCTAATACCCATCGGGAACGAACTTGCATCGTTATCCCCTTAATTAAATCTTTAAATCTTCCCATAAAGCCGTGTTCGCTAAAAGCCGTGGAATAGACAAGAACGAGAATTCTGGGCTCCCAGTTCGCCTCATCTACACAATCTTAATTAGTAAATGACTAAAATAGCTCCACCGCTGGGAAGGGAACATTAAAAATGAATTCGGAAAATCCATGCTCCCGAGGGCATAAATGGCGTAGATTCCCCTTTGCTTATCATAAGACACATCACCAAGTCAGCAACTACTGACACACGACATAAATTTATTAGACTTGAAATTTCCGCATCTGAAGAAAAATGCTCGTGTATGCTTTTTCCTCTGAGCGTCGCGGCGCTGTGGCGGCTAACGTCTTGCAACGTCTTCCAGGAGCTTCCCTTAGCTATCCATTTCTTGGCGATAAGTTGCAGTAGGCAGGCGGCGACACGTTGACTTGTTCAACATGCAGTTCCCTGGCTGCACCAGAAGCAGCAGCCATCCTGCAGGGTTCCGCGCGGAGTTACAACCGCCCTGGCACAAGGCTGGCATTCGCCGGTGCTGACATGACATGAAAGCGACCATGCTGCATCCAGCTAACTCCCGTCTGCCCCGGGCATATCCTGGCCTGGAGCACTTGCCAGAGATTCTATCTGAGCGGGCGGAACCGGACGAAACGGGCGAACCAGGCGAAACCGGGCAAAAACGGGCGGAAACGGGCGAAAACGGAGAAAACCGGGTGAAACTGGCCGACCAGGCGGGCATGAATTGAAGAAAATGCCCACGTACGGCCGTATTGAAACTCGTTCGTTGTTTGTTTAATAAAATTACACGCATGGCCGTAAACGTCCGTCACGTTCCGTCCTGGCAGCCCATGTTCCAGATATGAGCCATAAAATCCCCCGGCCGAGGACCAACTTGCTTAGGTGGAGGTGACGCAGCCCGTGAAGAGCTGTCGAATTATCCCCAGTTCCCGTGATGAAATTTTAAAATTGAATTGAGCCGCAGAGTGCCGAGCTGCTAGGGAATCCTCCAGAGGACGGAGATGCCGTCCAAACGAGGAGGATTTATTTTCGAGATTAGAAAAGCACCTGAAATGAGCTGCCGGTGCCAAAACGGAGCCCTGAGGATATCCCTCGTTCATGGGCCTATTACAGGCCATCCTGGCACGAGGTGAAATTTTCGAATGTCGTGGATTAATGGCTAAGCGGTCCTTTAGGAATTAGCGTAGCCTAAATTAACATTTTAACTTTGTTTTCACGTCAATTTGTTGAGCATGCTAAATCGGTGCTGCAGCCCATCAGGCTTGTCGCATAGGGCTCCCATACGTGACTTTATTAAAATTTTGAACGTGTTTCAACTTATTAGAATTGACTTTAAATGAGTTTGCGCCGTGAATGTGTAAAATCTAATTTCAGTGAGGGCATTTTTTGAATGCGTAATGACACATGGGAACAGGACTAAGGCTGGATGATGCGGTAATTATCTCCTGGAAAAGTAAGAAGCAAAAATTGGATGTAGGACATTTGATGCGTGGGCAAGTAAAAGGGAATTTTCGGCAAAACATTTTTCTGTGGGAAAGTATGTGCTTGGAATTAATATATGAAGGTGTTTCGAAAAGTACTGAAGATATACTTGCGAAAAATAATACTCGTAGTGAGGTATGTCGTAAGCTATAATGGGATTAACTATAAAAAGTTAGAGAAAACTTTAAGGATAGGAATAGCATGCTGAAAGTTGTCCAAATTTGTTAGGAGAACCAGCATGTTACGAACGTAATTCTATGCAGAAAATTTTCATCAGTCCTTTATTACTTTACCTTTAGTTTTATTCTTTACCTGCACAAGAAAAACATCGTTAGGGCAAACACTTGGGACTTATCAAGTCGAGCAAAACTGGCATTTGTCCTGAGTTACTCCAGAAAGGTAGCAAAATAATAATAATAAAACACTAAACAAGCAAAAAGATTTACTAATGTTGTCTGCATTAAAGTGCAATAGGGAAACAAACTGAAAAATTGAGATATTTTGTGTATCTTACTACCTTTCATAGTTCGTGTTCCAACTGTTGTTTAAAAAAATAAAATGCCCGTCTCTTTTCAGTTTTCTGCTAGTAATAAAAAGCAACTAATATTTCAGTCTGCTTTCCGGTAGAGAAATGCTGATATAAAATTTTCAGTATTTTTTCTGATTGAAAAATATTTCCACCTCATTTCAGTTTAGTTTCATTTGAACTTTATCGGTGTAATATATTTTCACTCCATTTTCCATGAGTTTCCAGTGCAAGTAATATTCTAAAATTCAATTTTCAATTTCTTTTCCATACTTTTTCAGTCTTCAGTCTCGAAACGTATACCTACCTACTATAGAAACGATGATTTATTATTATGTAAATTTATTTATATTTACAGGTAATAATACACTTTAGAATTATTGAATTTTGAACTATGTATAATATAAAATATTGAAGCGATATGAAAACTCGGTGTGAAATATGTTTCAATTTAAATTTTCTCAGAAATCGGGTTGTTATCAAACCTATAGTTAAAAATTTTTAATGCATTTTCACTATATGTAATAATAATACTTAAATAATTCTAGTGTATGCCGAAATGAATACGCATATTGTTTTAGTACAAACAAATTACATAAATCTCACGAAATCCTTTTATTCAACCAGTATTGACGAATACAAATTCTTCGGAAGTGCCACAATCCCTCTATTGTTGGCACAGAATGGGAAAATCAATTCTGGCACCTTGAAGCAGGAGAAAGGATCCATTAAGGCGATTAAAATTGTGTCCCAGACCTAAAAACTTCCTTGTTTGTAATCAGATGGCGAGATGAACTTTAAATAGATCAAAAGGGTTTTCTTAATAAATGGAATTACTTAAAATGCAAACAACAACAATTAAAGTTATTTGGGCAATTGCGAAAAGAGTAACAAAAGAAAAACATAGTCGAGTGGACCATTGGCTCGAGGACACCTTCCCTCCGTGTTATATAGTTAGTTTCTCAATAAAATAGTTTCCAGAATTTACAGAAGTTGTAAATCGAATTACACTGTACAAATCCGGAACAAGTTTCACCGCATGGAGCTAGTTCGTAATTAAGGAACTCTACCAAAGTGAATGGAAACTGCTACATTTATAGAGTTCTTGTAAATCGTGTTCACCCCTGCGTGTAGTTCTTCTTCTTCCTAAGGTAGAGGAGAGGGAAGAGAGGGGATATGAAGGGGCTAATTTAGCCCGGGGCTTCGGTGCATGGCCCATAAACAAAACGCGAATCTGAGCACGGCACAAGTACCCCAATAAACATCCCCAGTGTTATTATCACCGCAAATAACATAATTACAGAAACATAAGCTCTAAAAGCCAGCGTTAATTCATCCACTGTAATTAGTCCGATTTGAATTTGCAATTTGCAATTTGCATTTGGTCACGAAATAGGACCTATTTGCTATGGATGCGACTAGAATGCATGCAAGTGCAAAATTACTTCCGTGATTAAGTCTTTTGGAGAGTTGGTCAATAGTGGCGCAAACCCGATTCGGTGCCAGATAGCCAGCCTTAGCAAAATCTGCAATGAAACGTTCTCTAGACTCAAGATCTTTTCATTTCTCTAGATTGTTTTCGTAATGGGTCGGTCTGTCAGAAGACGACAGCTAAGACGGCTGTTTTCCACTGAAGGTGCGGCGGAGAGCAGTGGAAAATATTTTCTGGAAACAAAACGACAAGGTTAAGCTCGAATAAATTGGTCCCAGAGGAGAGCAGCCAATTATGATGTTAACGATATTTAGCGAGCTCTGGTCGGCGGCACCTAAATTGGAGTTTTCTTGGGTATCAGCGAAATTTGGGTCCCATTGAGAAGGGTCCGCGACATGACACGGGAGAGGAAAATAATGATGCGGGCGACCCTCTGACTAAAAATCGTAAATTATGTGGGAATTTATCCTGGCCCGCATCTTTGCTGGCATCCAACGGCCAACATTTGTATCTGCAAAATTTGTATATGAGACGCAGCCCGGACATCAAAGGATAATTAGAATTTTGAAATCTCATTAGTAGAAAATGTTTCCTTTGGTAAATTTCCATTAGTGCTGCTTTTCTGGCATCGTCCTGAGCACACAAAATGCGAAATAAGCAAGAGGTGATTCGACTGAAAAACTTTGTTGAAGCGCCCCTCTTTCGTCCCAAACCACTGCCCGTTTTGAAACTGGAACCAGGACCTCGAATGGTTTTCGCAACAGCACCAGCTGGCATTTTTGGTACGAAACAAAATGATATTATCTGAAAAGCCTCCCGTGTTTGTACATTGGCCTACTTCCCCAAATGGTGGCGGAACTGCGTTTTGTTAAAATACACTAATGAACGGCTACAACTTCCCAAGGGGCGGCGGCGGGCAGTGTGTTTTACATTCGCGCAATTTTCGTCCTTGTGCCAACTTGGCAGTAAAAGGATTTTGTACTTTAGCACAATACGCAAATACAACGGATATGTGCAAAACAAAAGTCTAGGGCCCTTTCTATTTTATTTGGTGGAATGGATTTTGAATTTTTGTTCGCGACACGCGTCCACTGGCTTCTACCGCGCACAGGGTTACTTATTGTGTGATAAGCTTGCTCGAAATAACTCCATTTGGCTCGCTTCTCTCTCTAGATTATCCGACATTCAGCGGGTATTGTTACAGCTTTCGTTTAGAGGAAATTTAAACATATCCTCGTGATAAAATCTCTATGATATTAAACACAACGAAGCTTATGCTTATCAAAAACTATGCGCATTATTCCATTGTCAATATATAAACATACCTAGTTTTATCATCCGGTTTTTAGGGTTGAGAAAATAAATATAGCTAAAAGGGATCCTATGCATGTATGTATATAAACCCTTCAAAATAGGAGTGTTTAATATTTCTTTTTGGATTCAGGATGTACAAGATTGCTCTCGTCCTAAGTATTCGAATGAAATCAAAACATCCATTCCAATTCATTGTCCTGATAAAGAAATTTGAATTAAATGAATATTTACGAAATATATTTGGAAAACAAACATTTATAAATAAATATGTATAGCTATTCAATTTTTTGGGTGTGAAAAATGGTTAAAAAGCACAATTATGTATACCTACTATGTGTGAAATTTGAAATTAACTCCATAATTAGATCGCTGAAGAATTGTAAGCCTGGGCAAATTGAATTAATTTATTATTTCAATAACAATTTTATTTCGAAATATTTTAACTTCATTATTTTAAAATGTTTCAACATATTTATCTCAAATAATCAACTATTTCGAAAAGAATCAAGCTAGTTATTTCAAATAAAAGAAAATTGAATTTAAATGAATACCTACATTTTCCAGAATGAAATTTAAAACTGTAACGAAATAAAAATTATTTGAGATAATATGTATATAAAAATAATCTTTAGTGGTAAAATCTCATGTTTTTTAATTGAATTAAAATGCTCAATTGGGTTAATAAAGTCGTAAATAAACGAAATAAACAATTAGGTACTAAAGAATGTTTATACTTAATATTGACAGCACTTTTTAGTTAAATTTTATTTTGTTTGTTTTTGTTATCATAACATTATTTTAAATAGTTATTTGAATTCTCATTCTTTATAAAAAATCTTTTTAAAGTTGCCAATAGCTATAAAGCGGATAAGTAGAATTCCAGCAAAATATTTTTAAGATTTAAATTTATCAAAAAAAATTCGTATTGCGAATCAACAGTTACATGTATTTATATTACATTCGATTTTTAATCTTGATTCATAAAAAGCTTCCGATAATTGGGGAAAATTAATTCAAATATACGTAGAAAAAAGTATAGCTTTCGTACTTGTATGTAGTTCCAAGTGCAAAAAATTAAATTCTGTGTATTTATATATAAACAAAATTCAATCAAATGGAATAAACTCATTTCTGCATTAATAATGTACAACTGTGCATTCGTGTATATTTTCCGTAGATACACAAATCAGGACAAGCCTCAATAAACAAAGTAATTTCCTCTCTAAATACGAATTTCAATGCGAAGTACCTATTTAATAGACACATACCCAATTTTTGGGGGAAAGTGTGGGCTCGTGCCCTAAGGGACACAATTTTTTCATTAAAAATGAGAACGGCTTGGAGCCGGTTAAATCTCTCTGCGCCACTTGCGAGCAAACTCTGTTTCGGGACTAATTCAATATTAAAAGCAACCGGACCCAGATGAGTGCGCCAAAGGGCCTACCGAGCTGGGAATGCGCTTAAATAGCCTTTAAATCAAATATCCGCAATGAAATCGGAATCCCGGTCATCCATTAGTCCCTTGCCCCACATAATTGCATTACCGAAAGTCACCTCATTCCTAATTAAATTTTCAGTGCTCGAAGGCAGCTTAAGTGTTCAATTAGACGCTGAATGTCGGGATCGCATTCCGGAATCCTTACCGGAGTCAGTCGGTATATTAAAGTTGGCTTATTTTTAAGTACCTTTTTTTGGTAATTTAATTTTTGCTACCAAATGCCCCAGATCAGTCATCTGCTTTAAAAAAAAGCCAAAGAAACGTGATGGCAACTTTTATTTTTGGAGCAGTCGCACTCGAGGGGCTGGACCACATCGAAAGGGGCGGAAAATGCTGGAAATTATATCGAGAGTATATCGAGTCAAGGTCTGACGGCATTGTCAACGACATTTTATTTTTATTTTTTTTTCTGGATCCAGAAAAATCCCTGAAATGGCTTACTTTTGCGTTCCTTCCGTCGAACTTCGAAGTTCATTGGCGCCACCACTACAAGAGTCATGAGAAAAGCATCTTTTGGCTCCGGTCGCGTACATGTGGCGCAACTTCGGAATGGAGGAGATGAAATCTTGACGTGCTTTTTGGCAACTTTCGAGTGGGATTTTCGCGAGGTGAAACGGTACCCCCGCGAAAATCTCGACCTGACAAGACGTAAACATAATTTAACGGCGCGGCCAAAATGAGTAGGTATTGGGGACAGGGAGCCCCACTACGGGCTACATCCATTTCGATTAATTAAAGCCATGTGCTGGGGAGCGTGGCGCGGCAACGTTCCAAGTGCGCCTCGTCATAGCCCTGGACCATGTGTGAGCTGCTCCCGGATTTTTTGACATGTGCTTCCTCCGGGCGTAGGACGGGCCTTTTAGACGTTCTTTTTTTCCCATTTCGAAATATTATTTTTACCCCGTTTCAAAAGAATGCAAGAGGCATGGAGTCATCAAAGCGAAGCGTCAACTCATTAGGAAATTATGCACATGTTCTTGAAATTTGTTGAGCTTCTGGGATACTAAAAAATGGGGAAGAAAAAAACGAAAACAAGCACAAATAGGCGCCCTGAAGAACTGCCGTGGTGGTCATAAAAGTTCCCAGCGCGAAATAGCTTTGATTACAAAACTCGGCCCTTGCCGTGCGTCGTGCTGCTGGGGCTTTAATATTTCGTTTTTATTAATTTTTTCCTTTGCTTTTCTTAGAAATAGCTGGGAATTCAAAATGAGCTCAAAATAAAGGGGGAAAGCATTTGAATCATATTTTACGGGTTGGCTGAATTTTGAGTGCTTCTTTAAGTGTTACATCATTTGTGCGCAGTTAAAAGATTTAATTCTTCGGAATAAAAAAACTTCCTCGGTGGGTGGGCGGAAGCTCAACAGTCAACTTGTGCGTGCAGTCACACTATTGATTTTAAATATGATTTTGATATGCTTCTTTCCGAGAACTAAATATTTACGCCTTGTTTCTCTTTGCTGATGAAAGTAGAACTCACGGAAACAAATGAATTACATTATGACTTTTCGTAAGCGTAAAATCAAGATTTATGCATAAGTAATACGTACGTTAAATATTCTACAGAGTTTTGTATTTTACTATTTTTTAATCGCTTTGATGTTTTGTTTGAATCGGTGTTTGGAATTAAAAACAAACTTAGGTCTGCTAAATGGACATCATTTGCTAAATAATATACACTATAAAATTTATTTATATACAAGTTCGACTTATAAATTGTTATATTCATTATTATGGTAATTCTGACTCAAACACTTCATTCGAATCAATTACTAGTGAAACTTGTATTATTATGTATTATCATACATATTACAATTTAAATTGTAATGAGGAAAACTATTTACTTACTACTATAGTCCTGCCATTTTCGAATATTGCGTTGTAATGTTAGGTACTAGCACAAATAGCACATTCTGAGCACGAACAATTAGTATTACCATTACAATTAATACCATTGCACTAATGGTAAAATCTTCAAAATTGCATCTTTAATTCCATATAAACCTTTTTAAATTAGAATATAATAAAACATAACTAAAGTTGATCTCCTGTCTTTAAAAGTTTACTGGAATTCCTAGAAATCTAGATAAGAATTTCTGAATCCTTTTTATTTTATGCCTGATTTTTCCATGCAAATCAGGCAAATTAAATCTTCGTTCAAGCGTTTTTCAGCTTTAAATTGTGCGTCAATGTCAGAGAAAATGTGAAGATAAAATTATTTGAAGAATGCAGAAGAAAAAAACCATATTACCTTCACAAATTTCTGTATTTTATTTCTGTATTCTATCTCATTTTCCTTATTTTACGGTGAAATGTTACCCTAATTCTATTTGTATTTTCAAAATACCGTAAAATCAGCAAAATTCTATTCAAATTCATGTTTTATTTTAGATTCCAGCTAAAGATAGGTAGGCACCTTTTAGAATTCCTGCAATTTTTTTACTAGATAGAATTTATCTGTTTGAAATTTCAAGACCTTTTCTAATACGCAGTTTTTACCAGCCGAAGAGCTGCTAGTTGAAAAAGAAAATCGTTTTTGGATTATTTGATATAGTGCTGCCAAAACTAAAATATTGAATA
This sequence comes from Machimus atricapillus, assembly GCA_933228815.1. Classification (NCBI taxonomy): domain Eukaryota; kingdom Metazoa; phylum Arthropoda; class Insecta; order Diptera; family Asilidae; genus Machimus; species Machimus atricapillus. The sequence continues at coordinate 26,445,817 of OW121788.1, read as the reverse complement.
ATACCCGGAATTGATGTCATAGCCCTTCTAAAGACTGTCTTATCTATAATGTGCTCTGGGCCTAAACTAACTTTGAAGAATTGTTCGTTGAGTTATGAGTTTTGCGCAAAAAAAAAATCTTGAAATTATATTTGTATTTGCACAAGGTTTAGTTGATACCTATAAACGTTATTTACATATATTATATTGCTTTTGTTAAAAAAAGAATTGAGAACTTGCATTTTTTTCTTTTCCCAGGATTATTTATTAAGAGGTTTTAAGCTAAATTTTACCTCATGAACGAGCTTGGGTTTGAACATGTTTTCATTGTTGCTTCCAGGAAAATACGGATATAACATTTTAAGCTAATAATTTTCTTTTCCTAAATTTTAATGTTGTTTATTTTTAAACCAAATTAAATGTGAGTTAATTTAATTTGAAATCTTTTATATTTTCAAGTTCTTACAATGTAAAGTGTACCTACGTAAAATACTCTAGAAATGAAAAGTCGACAAAAGCAAAAACTTCAAATATCAAACAATACATCATCTAAAGTCGAACAGAGAACGTGCTGTTGGAACAGATTTTTATTTTCACAGACTGATTCTTCTGGAAAAATTGTATTCATTGATTGAACTGCAGAATATACCTTTCAGGTATTTATTGACTATGTCGAACCACTGAGCAAAAGCATACGGATTCACTTCCTCGATTGCAAATTATACTATTTTCCGCATCATTGCACTTCGTGGAGCTTGTGGGTTTATTTGATTGCTATAGCATTTCATAAAATCTGAATCCAATTAGTTGTTATTTGAGATAGAAATAAACCTGGCTCCATATGTAGTTGCAATAGATTTCTGTTCCTGTAGATCTTCTATCTTTGGATGCAATTAAAAAGTAATTTAACTTCCATAGAAAAATGTAACTTAAAGTAACCCACAATGAATGGCACCACTTCCAAAGTGAAATAGATTGTAAATCGAGATACTGCGGCTGATGCGTTTGCTGGAAACCCACTTCAATGACTCGGATTTGCAACTCGAAGTGAGCCCAGCTCAGGTGTTTCAAATACCTCGTATCCGATAATACTTTTGGTTGGATGCCCTGCGGTTGTTAAACGTTCCCGATTGTCGCATTCATCCCACCTTTTGGAACCCATTAGCTTTTAGCATGTAGGCGCTTAGCCCTGCCTGCTTTAGACACCTCTTTTCAGATGCTCCCTTCCAATTCTGAACGTGTTGTATACAGCTAAATCCGATATTTTTCATAATTTTCGTTTCAGTACTCTCCATGCAAGCTTTCTATAAATTTCTTTATCACCCCCGTTCGTGACGGTTCCATTTCTATACTCATTCAGTCCCTTTCCAGGACCGTCTCCGTTTTCATAGCGTATATCATTGGAAAATTCGAAATGTATGCAAATATATTTAGGGAGATTCACATGTGCAGAAATTGTAGGTAATCGTAAAATGCCTGAGGGAATAATGGGATCTGCTTAAAAATAGGAAATAGAACTTGATGTTGTGCAAAACATTAACACCCAAGTTTAACTTCTTCAGAGATGAATTTTAAAAGGTAATAAAAAAAAATATTATCCTTTTTTTTATGTAACTTACTTTCACAGTTCATCTTAACCATCACAAACAGTACATCAACCGTATGCGCTTTTAACTTTACGCTTTAAGGTAACATTTTTAAAAGAAAATGCTTAAGATCGTCAACTGAATCTATATTCATTATCGCGCAAATAGCAATTATTTTATGAAAGTTGGCAAAATCCTCAAATAGTCTGTTGAAACATATCTAATGTTCTCATGAAAAAATAAATAAAATGGAGTTTATGAAATAGTATCACTCAAGATAAAATGACGGACAAGTGCGAGTATAGAACTTGAGCTTTGAAGGTTCCGTACCGTTATAAATATTACCGTAAAACTTGTGATTAATTATTATTTTATATTGGCAATTAAATTAAAATAAAAGACAATGTTTTTCAAGTAATAATTCTGTCATTTGGAACTTTATTTAGACCATTTTGACTTATTAGAGAAATTCCACAGAAATAGAAATGATTTTCGGATTTATTTTTTCACTTAAGCCAAATTTCAAAATTATAGCCCATTTATATAGCTTTTGATGATGAGTGAATAGCACTTTTAGTATGAAAATAGCCTTTACAAGGCTATATTTTTATACTTATTGTATTAATAAACTACATATAAATAACTTTTAACAGAAGTAGAACTTATAATTTTTTTAAACTATTTTTTAGAAAAATAGTAAAATTTGATATTTGGCTGGGTAAGCTATATTAGCAGTTGTGCAAATATTGATAATTTAACTAATATCTCATGGGCTCGTGAAAAATACGTTTAAAGCATTTTAGCTCAACTTATAGTATCCAATTGGTATCATTTGGACTTTTGAAGTGGAATTTTCAGAGTATTTTTTGAGATTCCCTTCTGGCAATTAAAAAACAAAATCGACCTCTCTTAATCCAGAATTTCGGCTACTTCGTTAGAAGATGTTATTTGAATATTTTTCCGGTACTCTTTTAGGGAAATGTATAAAAAAAAAAAAGTTCTAAAAACGCTTTTAAACGAAATACCGAATTCCCTGAATGCCAGGGCTGGAGAATCTTTAGAGGGAGACATTTTCGGTCGCCTTCCACTTGTTCGGCATTTGTCTGTGTCCATGCGATTCCGCGGTGTGTGCAGCAAATGCACCGCGCCAGAAAAACCTCTGGTGGCACCGTTCAAAGTGCAGTGCTATTTTTAACAGGCGCGCGATGCCTCCCAAAATATGCCTGGAGGCTGCGAGTGCCATGGAATCCATCTTCAAGTGCAAAGCAAACATCTTTGCTAAAGGAATTCCCAGAAAACGACGGAAAGGCAGGAACGCTGCACATTTCGTCGTCGCAGAAATACTTTCGATGTTTTTCCTCCCCCCGCCCCCCTCTTGGCCTAGAATTGATATAATTTTATTTTCCAGTTCCAGCTCGGATAGTGTGGGCAGCTGTCGGGAAGAATGCCGACCTACCGTGCGACCTCACCCCACCAACCCCCCAGGACTCGGTCAAGCTGCTCCTGTGGTTCAAAGACACAACCGGCATTCCTTTGTACAGGTAAATTACAATTTTAAACTACCATCTTTGCTGGGAAATTCCAGCTGATTCGGAACTTTTCTATCGTTGCAGCCTGGACTCCAGGAAGGGCGGAGACATCAAGGTAGCGACACATTCTGCAATAGCTAGCGACTTGGGTCAGAGGTTGTTTTTTTTAATACCCGACAACCCGGACAAGTCACGATTGCAAATTCGTGACGTCAGACATAGCGATGGTGGTGTATATCGCTGTAGAGTAGATTTTTTTAATTCCCCCACTCGAAATTATAGAATAAATTTAACTTTAGTAGGTAAGTAGGTGTAGGAGTTAGAAATCCTCTCCCAGATCGGTTGAAATACTTTCGTTGTTGTTTCAGTTCCGCCGGAGGAGCCTAGAATATTTGACGCCCAAGGGAAGGAGGTGACTTCCCTGGCTGGCCCTTTCAGGGAAGGCTACGAGCTGTTTTTGTCGTGCCAAGTAATCGGAGGTGAGTGTGGTTGTCATTTTCAGGAAACGACCAAAGCTGAAGTAATTTTCCGCCAAACCACAGAACAAAGTTTTTTTTTTCGCAAAAAAAAAAAAAAAAACTTCTTTCTTCTGCCCGCAATCGATACGACAGTTCGTTGGGAGTTAGCAAACTCCACCAAATTAATTTTTGCTCGTTTCCATACTTTCCTCCCACGATCCTCTAGAATCTGTTTCTTTAGAAATGCCAAACTTTCTTAATTCCGAAAATCCGATAGCAAAGATTCTTAACGAAAGTATCAATTGCCTCGTAGGCCGACCGTCCCCCAAAGTCACATGGTGGCGGGATGGCGTTGAAATTTCGGGAGTGAGTCTCCCTTCCGCTGACGAAGGAATCGCTGCGATGGTTAATCAACTATTCATAGGGACTGTCACCAGAGAAATGTATGGCGCTAAATTGCAGTGCAGAGCTCAAGGGACGAAGCTCATACCACCAGTGGTCAAGGAAATAACTATTCAAGTACATCGTAAGTGCACATACATACATACGTGGAGGGGTGGCCGCAATTATTCACGTGATTTACTTTCGATTACAGTGAAGCCCTTAAGGGTGAAAATCGTGACCCCCAATGATCTACTAACCGCCGGTCAACCAGTGCCTTTACGTTGTGAAACGTTGGGATCATATCCCGCCGCCAAGGTAACCTGGCTGCTCGATGGCGAACCTATTCGAAATGCAGACGCTACAGTTCACAGTGATAAGGACGTAAGTAATTGACGGTTTAGTTGCCACATTTGCAACTGCAACTTCATTCGGGACTTAATGCTTAATTTGATTCCAGGACTTAAACATCACAATAAGCATCCTCACACTCAGGGTAACGTCGGAGAACGATGGCGGGGAGCTTACCTGCCGTGCATCAAATCCCTGGTTTTCTGGAGAATCCATTGAAGATAAACGAATAATCAGTGTAGCATGTGAGTACTGGCAAGGCTTTCCTTACCTTTACCTTTACTTATTATTTGAATAGCTTCATCTTTGATTCCGACGATGGGCCCGGATTGCTCAGCTGAAGTGCACCCATTCACTTCAGATTACAGAATTCGGCGCACGAGCCGCTTCACCCAATTTGGTTAATTAGATAGATTTGCTTCAGTCATAATGAAGTTCCCGTCTTAATGAGCGTTAATTATGTTTAGCTTGCTTGAAATAGCAGTTGAGGACGGAATGTGTGATTATCCTGCTAGAATTGCATATAATGGGGAATCGCTAATTTAAGGAAAATTCTTGAATATTCAAAAGTTCTTTAAACAAATGTTATCTATATTTGTAGAAGATAATTAGGTTTCTTCGTATTTTTTAAGACAAAACTTTCTTAAAAAAGTTCATAAAACTCCTACTAATTCATTTTAGTTACTTGATTTTAGTAAGTTTCTCAGCACATTACGCCAAAATAATTCAATTGGATAAATAGATGATACAAAGTTCATATTTGATCGATAATAATAATAAATTAATACAGCTTCCGTGCCATATCTCTCGGTATGTTATGTGTCTTATTAAATTTTTATTATTTAAATAAAGATATTAAAACATACACAGGTACACAAAATTTTATAAATTTTGAATATTTTGTGAAACACAGATTTTAAAAAAGAATAAATGTTGATATTTCGTAATATTTGTATCGAATAATTCACCAAAATATACATAACTACCGTGGCAAATAATTCCCCTGGAATTTTCTGTCTTATGCAATTTTCCTCAAAAGGTAATACTTCAATCTAAACTATTTCTGAGAGGTATATGATGAATTCTACTGGAATTGCACATTGAATTCGAATTACTGAAAATTTGGTAGCCTTTTGAGAATTACATATACCTACATATATAATATTGCTTTAATTAAAGAAATTTAGTAAGCTATGTACTATGTAGTTAGCTGTCTCTATCTAAAATTCACCACAAAATCACAATGACGGATGGATTCTGGACTAAATTTCCAAATATTCCACATAGTAGGACGTAGGACTTTGCAATATCTGACAAAACTATCTTCCTGGACTCCCTAGTTTTAATTAATTAGAAGCCTGATTCCCCGAATAGAACCAAACACCAAAGATGCATGTAGCTGCTAAGGCCTATCCAGATATTGGATTTTATCGATCTGATGAATTTTAACTCACAAAATCAAAATAGACAATCGCTGTAATTAAAAGGGGTTGCAGAAAGTTTTCAGTAACAAATTTCATTCAATAAGACCTCAATTCAGTGTCATGATTCAAACAACGTGACTCAAATATGAACAATTCGTGCTCTGAATGATTGATGCTGGCTGAGAAATTCCGAGGAATTTTATTGGATTCAGTGTCCTTTGACTATGAAATTGTTAGTTGTTTTTGCCAATTTTTAGGAATTAATATGTATTAATGATTGGGATTCAAAATATTTAATTTAATTTAGCTGCATACTTTTGAACTTATTTTTTTCTATATATTTCTTGGTTACCTATTTAATTTTTCTTAAATAACTTTTTGATATAAAAACTATTAGAAAAGTAATAGTACGATTTTGTAGCTATGATTTGTTTAGTTTTAGCCAAGTTATACAGGAATAAGATGAATAAAAGAAAAAAGGTTAAAGGGAATATTTGTTTGAAAATGTCTCTCGGCAGTCGTTCACTTTATGACCTCATTCAAATGCATTGGATATTTCTTTTTACGAAATAAAAAAAAGTGTGGATCAACAAAGGCACATCCTCCAAGTTCTGAATAGAGTTGTTTCCGAAAAATTGCTAACAATTCCATGCAGGTATAGTGGCAGGCTTATTAAATAGTTACGCATCGCCGCGCCGAGTTTTAGAAATGTTGAGGGAAACATTAAAAAAAAAAAAAAAAAATCTACTGTGTGGAAACTTTTAGCAAAAATAGACTAGACAACCTGGCAAAAGTCTGGCCGTATAACTTCTTTTTTAGCGCTTCCGAGTCCCATTCCCATGATTTCCAGGCGCACTTTATTTCTGCATGACACCGGGCCCCATGCTGGGGACTTTGGAAGTTTAAATCAGTGGAAAGAGCATAGTGCAGGGTGTATGCAAGTCTGTCCGAACTTTCCGTAACTGGAGCACTTAAAAAGTTTGAGACGTCAACGACATAAAAATCATTTTCCTATGGGGAGATATACCGAAAGTTTTTTGGGTAAAATGCCTGGACGAACTTGTGCGCACCTACGAGAAATGGCATGATTATTTTATTGCCTCCTGCGCCCCGGTGATATATCGAAATGGACAATTTTTGCTCCTGTGACGTCCACGACAGGAGTTTCTGGACTGAAAATAAAGTGGTTTTTGCTTTTGCCAGGGCTCCACGGAACAAGTTAGCATTCTTCAGCAGTTGGCGTGTTATCTGCGGACTCCCACAGGGATCCAGACTGGGCTCTAATTAAGCACCGCGGTGCCGAGCAACTGCAGGGTAACTGCGATAATCCCCTGTAATCCAAATGCAGCCCGGCCTGCCTACGGGAGTAATTTTCTGGAAATGACTCCGCGTTCGTGCAGAGTGCACTTGTGACAATTCATCTTCGAGCCATCCGCGGCCCTCCTCCTGCCGGGTTTTGCATTTATGGAATCTTTCTTCTCGTTTCAGATCCACCAACGGTGTCGGTGCACTTGGCGAACGAGGATCCGAGTCGAGTTGTGACCAGGGCGGAGGGGCAGAACGTGACGCTAAAATGCAGGGCTGATGCCAGACCACCCGTCACGGCTTTCTCCTGGTTCAAAAACGTAAGTATTCTCATTGAGTCGTAATAAATCACAAAGGGCTGCCAAATCAAAATCATCCCAAGAATTAAGAGATAATACTAAAAAATCTAAAAATATATAGTGATTAAAACAAAAAGTTAACTTTATATATTTCAAATAGAATCGAAAAAGTTCTTTTCATTTATTTTCATTGACAATAAAAAGACCAACTATATCTACCCAAAATCACCGAATTCCAATGGACAACTATTGAGTTTCATACTGAATATAGACTTCTCCGATCCGATAAGGAAATTCATTCTTGTTGAATGCTTAAAATATTGCAAGATTTGTTTTTTACATTTCTACCCAAGTTCTCTTGCGCAAAAGTGAAGTACCTATCTCAGATCTTCGGTAATATGGAGTACTGAAATATTTAGTTTCTACATTCGATATATCAGTTGATAACGTGTTAATATGGTTATTTGTCTTTATTCAGTTGAAATAGTTTTTATTCATATACCACAGTTTTATGATAACCTTTGTTTAAAAACCATAGTTTGAAACCTCATTGTTATATAATAAATAGCTTAAATATTTATTTGGTATAGATCCCTAATTAAGGGAAGTCGCAAATTATTTTTAAGTGGATATGACAGCTCTATGGCATTTTAATAGTCATCACAACTAAAGAGCTCCTCCATCTTTAAATCGTTGCTTTCGAGTGGCTCTGTTTTCTTTAAAGAAATGTAGTCGTCGATGGTTGAATTAGCATACGCCCGAATGATTTTGACCCCAAGTGGGGCAGCTGCACCTTATTGTAAGTCGGCAGTAAAAAGTTCAAACCGCATTCCGATCGGAATAGTTGAACTTCTGGTTAACCGTCTCAGAAAGTAAGAAATTCGCTGGAAGCTATAAGGAATTTGAGCTGACATTGGAACAAAGTTTTAATCGGGTTTGAGCATTATTTGAGATTCGCTTTCACAATTGCTTTTCCTGCAGCGGTCGAAGGCAGGCAGGACTAAGACCGATTTCTTTTCAACCGGCCCCACTATCTTCTACTCTACACTATGCATTATGTAGGATCTAGGGAAGCTCGGATGCCATAAGCTGATTGTTTTTGATTACTTCCTTTCCTCTGGAACCCGGAGGTGTGGGTGTAGGAGCTCCGTTGGGGAAGAGGTCCTGGTTTCAGATCGAAGGGAACGCCCCGCAGCATTGCAATAATTCCTGGGCTCCCGGCAGCTAAGCTCAGCAGCTCTGTTTAATTGAATGTAAATACTAATTCAACTTAAAGCGAGCGAAGCTCTCTCTGTGAGGCTCCTCCTGGAGGACGGGGATGGATAAAGTTCCTTGAAAACAATGTGGTTACCTGAGCGAGGAATATGTACAAAGCAGGGTTTTTGAGCTGTTGGTGGGTGGAACTGAAATATTGAATTTTGCTGAAGTTGGGCGCAAGGTGTGTCTAAAAATCCTGGTCCCAGATTTACCTCAGTGCGTGCTCGAAAGGTGTTGTTGGTTCCGCTTGCTTGAGGTTCAAATGAAGTGGGTTTCAAGGTACCTGTTTGCATAGCTCGTAAAGGTTTTCTCGGGCTAAACGAACATTTTAATGCTTTTGAGGGATTTCAGGGGATAACGGCCTGTTGCTCCCTATATAGCGTATTTATTCTCTGAAACATACTCATGCGGCCTCACCATAGTAATGCTTTTAGAAATTTTATTTAGGGGAATGGAGAAAATGGGTATTATAATGTACGGTTTCAGGAATCTTATTTCAATAGAAGTCCAATATTCTCAATTGCTTATAAAGCGTACCTATATAATAAAGTTAGGAGAAAAATCGTAGAAGAAAAAGAACAAGGAGCAGCAATGATATGTTCCACTCGCAAAGAAAAAAATTTCTTTCATTTTAAGAGCTACTACATATACCTATTTCTATTTAATTCAAACTGAATGACTCAGAATTTTTTTAGTTGAAGAGTTGTGATGTTATTACCTACCTGTTTAATTTGTAATTATAAGATACTTATAATTTCAAAAAACAGAGCTTACACTTCGAATTTGAAAAATTATAATATAAGAAATAATCAACAAGAGAAAATTTGTTTGTGTTAACCACAACTCGAACATTTCATTGTCGCTGGGTCAGACTTAAAATTAATTTTCCAAACCTATTTAGTTTACAATTTAGCTGCGTTTTACTTCATATCTAGAATAAAAGTAGATTTTGTTTTTGTTTGGATAAGTTTCGGTTTAAAATATTATTTTGGATAAGTTTCATTTTAAAATACTTATTATTCTTATGGACATACCGAATCACAATTGATAGGATTTACTTTGATTTCTGCGAACACTACGGATAAGTTGTTAATTCTACCTACCATTTCAAAACTTACTATTTCATCTTAACTCCTGATTATTAGACCAAGTTATAATTGTGAAGTTCCTTAAGATGGTTCGGAATATGTTGTCCGATTAAATTTCATAAATACATATGTACAAACGATAAATTAATTTCCTCAACGTTATTCTGTGTGGTATGATTGTATAAACAGGAAAAGGAAATTCCAGGACCCAAGCTAACAGTATGCCTCCTTCAATTAATAATTTCAAATTAACTCCAGAAAGCATTTAGGGCATAATTTTCCCCAAAAACTACGCACCATTTCGTCCATTTATATATGTTATGATGAACTTCAAAGAGCTCAATTCAACGTGAAATACGTCGCCCACATCAAACGACAGGCCCCTGTGGAAATATTTTAGAGCTCGAAAGTTATTTCTATGTTTTCACATTTCATAAATCTCAGCAAAATGAGAAATTGTTGGGAGTCCCACACCACACACCATTTTAAGTTGCTACACACAAAATTTTCCGTTTCGATGTGAAGTTGATGAAAAAGGCGCGCATAGAAAAGCGCGAGGCTGTCTATTTTTGTATGTTGCAGATAAAAATAGTCCAATTGTACTTTTAGAAACAGATGTTTATTTGTTTCGTAAAAATACTGGATGGTCTTGTAACGGTTTTGGGATACCTTCTATTATTAGCGTTTGATGACAAAACAGAGCCTCCTTCAGGTGACGTGACACCCGGAAACAACATGTGAAAACCAATTTTCTTTGGCTAAGTTGACAATTTTATAAATAGGAAACGGGGCAAAGTGTGACGCGTGCCAACACTATGTATAAAATCTTTTTAAAATATCAAAGTTCTTAATATGTGCTTGATGTTCGATACTTGGGAATTTCCGTATTTTGGCATTGCAAGCATTATATACGTATGCCACGTGATAATCTTTCTGAAAAGATATCGAACCACATTTAGTTTGTTATTGTTGATTTAGGGGTGAGTGTCCACAACAAAATTCTTGGCAAGCATATAAAATTAGCCTTGAGAGAGGCATTCACACTCTTAAACTAGAAAACTTAGAAGGTAAAAATGTGTTCAGTATACTCATGAATTCAGGAAAAAAATTATTATTATACTAATTGTTTACTTACAAATCCAAACTTAAAAGCAAAAATTAATCAACATAAAATTTGTGGTTTAATAAATTCATTTCTTTAATTTTTACATCTGCAAAACTAACCGAAATAGTGTTTGTATTAATAACAACCTAGGGTAATACAGCTACTTCATTTTAATTAACAAAAATACTTACACATGAGTACCTATACATAGAAATGTCATTTGGATTTATTTAAATATTTCCACCTCGGAAATATTCAAGCATTTTCCTATTTGCAAATTAAATACGGTCTGTGAATCTATAGGAAGAACATAAAAAATTCAATAAAACAAGTTCCACATGATTAAATAAGGATATTGTTTTCACATCACCTCAATGGAATGTTTGTGACAATATTTGCGAAATCCTGTGTATTAAATTAAGTGTGCATAAGCTAATACAATGGAATGTCAGCCTATTCACGAGAGCTCTATTAAATTATTTTACCTTTACACTATCGCAAACTAATTAATTAAAGGTGCGAGGAATTTTTATTAGTTATTTTTATAAACGTAGATAAGTAAGAATAAATTCTCAGAAATAGATAACTAATTAATTAATTGTACTGTATTGTGTGTATGAAATGATGTACCGAATGACAATATACCTACCCGTTGTCTTCGTTGTTATATTGCAATATAGATATATGTAGATACAATTTAAATTTTGTTGGCAAACGTATGAAAAAATATTTTTAATTGTTTAAAATGGTGTGATCTTATTTCTTTTGATTTAAGATGAATAATTAACCTAGGCCGCTAAGGGGTGAAATAGTTTTCCGAAAAATCAAATCAAATCCTTAAATTTATGATTTATATTAGGTACTATTCATTTCAATTTCATATGATATTAGGTGAAGCTTTTTTTTTAAGCACTTATAAGTATGTTTAATACAAAAGCTATGGTGAAAATTTTATGTTTTTCCTGAAATTCTATATTGAAGAAATAAGACTGTTTTTACTATGTTTAAACGGGGTGGCGGATAAAGACGGAACAACCGAACATCTATTAAGGAATCTTACCTAGCACGAATGGGCTAAGTTAGACCTCACCGTCCTTTTGGACAAATCCTGAATTTAACTGCTCTCTTCCTGGCAGAAAACGCTTCTAGGTCATCCGTGCTTGACTAGTTTTCCGTGGCACGTTTCAGCCAGCAAAATTAGTGTTTTCCGCGCTTGCAGAATGACATAAGCAGTTTTCCGACAAATCCGCCATTCATCTTGCATTTTTACGAGCCAACTGCATTAACAGAAAACTGCGAAATTATGCTGGCTCTACAGCTTCCGAAGTTCGGAGGAGCGTGGGCCCCACCTCGCAGCAAATCTAGCCCTAATGAGGGTTCGGTGCGCTCCGTAGTTTCCGTCAGCGCTAAAGGGTATTTTATTTGTAACCCGCTGATTTATTTGAAATCTTCACCGGGTGCCGCGGGGGGTGGTTCGCTCTGCGCCCAGTGTGCTCAATATCTGTGCCTCGGCGAAAATTAAATGGCTCGCAGACTCACCCGGTGTCACTCTGGTAGCAGGCAACTTTAAATATTGCTTCTAAAATTGTGTAGCTGACGCTGTTAGATGAATTGCCGAGTACACAAAAACCGGGGCTAAAAGCATCCTTATTGCAAAACCCCCGCCCGAATTTGCCCGGCTTACAAATGTAAATTTATTTCTCAATGCCACACTTACTGGGGGCTATGTGTTTGTGTTTTGATCATTCAGCATTAAAACGATGAATTATCCTTTTTTATCTCTTTCAGGGAATGCGGATGTCTGGAGAAAGTTCTGAGACGTTGCATTTAACATTCTTGGAACGAGAAAGTGCCGGGTCATATGCCTGCGGTGCCATGAATACGGAAGGCGAAACCCGGAGCTCTACCCTGACGCTCAAAGTGCAATGTAAGTGAACATTTGTTGTTGCCATTGTGTTTCATACCCAAAGAAAATTCATTCGAAGACGAAGCGTTCGAGGCTGTGGCTTGGCTCCACAGGACTAGCAAAAAGTGAGAGCGCATTGTGGTGCCCGGCATCGGTGCCCGGACCTAAGCCCTCTGCCGCACATAACTAGCAGCCATTATTAATCATAGAATTATGATTATTCTATGCAAGACTCTGTTCGAAAGGCAGATGCTCCATTGTTTGGCGGGATTTTCGGGCACTCTTGGGGGCATCCGCAGAACCCATATCGGGCCACAAGATCGGAATAGATTAGTTCAATTCCTTTCAAAACGTCGAGAGGAGAACGAGGCCGCATCCTCCTAAATCGCATCCTTATCCCATCCTCGACCATTTCACGCTGCAGTAAATTAAATTGTGGTGGTTGTGGTCGGTAAGCCGGGTTAAATCCGTGCACGTTCCCGGCCATTCGACGGAGCGTTGTAATTGAATTTTTATAATTGGGCGCAAAAATAAATTGTATTCGAAATGATGTCGATGCGAAAGATGAGTGTGAGGACTTTGGCTTTTAACCTCCTTTTATCGAACTTTTCCAATAATAATTGCTCGCAAGTCCTCGTATCCCTGCAGATAGCATAAAAGGACATTCCCATTAGTCCTGGGCTTTGGTCTGTCTGTGGTATACACCTCTGGAAATGAAAAATTTTGATTTCCATTTACTGACGCTTTTCAGACATTGCAAGTTTTTTTGGTAAAAGATCTTTTCCCAACTCTTAATTAAAATTTATTTTCAATAAGTTTATTATACCAAATAAGCAAAATTCTATACTGCCTTCTGAAGAGATTTGAATTGACAAAAAACAACCCCTTTTTTTAAAAAAATCTCTCAAAGGAATGAAAAGAATTTAATATTCATTTGAAGTATTTTTACAACTTTTTTTGATAATTGCGTTTCGAAGCGTAGTTTTTTAACATTTTTTGAAAAAATGTATATAATTATAATTCTTCTTAAATTGTAAAAAGTCGTAATTTTATGTCCGAGAAACGTAATATTGAAAAATAATAATAATAAGAGTATGGGTAAAAACTTTAGCGTAATGTTCTCATTCTGTTTTAAACTTCCTTAAATAAAGTAGATGCTGAAGTTTTATCACATTAACTAAATAAAATAAAATTATTTATCGCACATATGTTGATGTTATTTTACCATCCCTTTGTAATTTTACGCAATGAAGCATATTTCCCTTATTTTGTAAAATTGCACAACTATGTCACTATATAAAAAAGCTGAGATTCTTGTGTATTGAGGCAATTGTGCATGTTCTTGTGATTACAATGCATAGTATACACATCAATAAACCATCCGCAATTTCATGTAAAGACATTTTTTCAGGTTCTTTCGACTATTTCGATTCCATTGAGCATTCTTTAAAGCAGATAAGAATTTGGAATTTACAACAACAAAATTTCTTACGACATAGATGTATGTATGTATACATATATTTTTTATATATTAAGACTCTTTAAAAATGTTATGCTCTGAAATATTCTAAGCGAAAAGGCTCGATAATAATATACATATTTCAGGAATTCTTTCCAACTTTGTACGTTTCTTACAATGGTTACATTTAAATCACAGCAATTTTTTCAAGAATTTAGGGGAGATGCTGCGAAAATATTTTTACCTACAAAAGTCTTCAAGGGCAAAGTATGAAAGATTCCAAAAAAGTTATGAACAAGAATAAATCTCAAGGACTTTCAAGATATTTATACTTTTATGTCTTCTCAAGACTTCTTTTGAAAATTAGTCTGGATATTTCTTATCAGACGCGTCGAATGGATGCTTTCCGAGGTGGGAACATAAATACATAGGTACATATATATATATATATATATATAAGTACTTTTATTAATTTATTATATTTTTGTATATTAATACACAAATACTTTAACATACTTATGCTTTAATACGTATATGTATATATTAGAACACTTTATAGTAGGAAAGAGGGTGAAATTAATGAAAATATAATCCACCTCTCATTGTTCAGTCACGCATTAAGCATTATTAAATTACCGAAAGCCGAACAAAATGTCTATTGACTGAGAATTTTACTGGTACAAAATGCAATGAATAAGTATCATATAATATACTCTAAAAAATATGTGTAATATTCCACAGTTTTTTTAAGGTATGTATGTATATTAGAAAGTAGTATTCTTACAATTTTTCAGTAAAAATACATTACTTCATCTGAAAAACTGAATATAAAATATATACATAAAATTGTAAAACCGGAACTTACTTAAATTGGCACGATTTAAATATTCAACACTTTTTAAAGTCATTGTGCAAAGTATATCAAAGCGATAAATTTTAAAATTTTGCATTGAATTGAAATTTATGAACAGCTCTCATATCAAACAATATTTACTGCGTGAAAATAAAACGAGTTGCTTTGATTTATATCCACTTTGCGTCACATTGCCTTAATCCAAAAAATTTTTCTGTTCAAAATTTAAAGTTTGAATGCATAAGGACGGAATTATCAGTATACAGTAGGTTTAACTTTAACTTTTCTATCATCGAGTTCAAATACTTCCTTATGGAGTTACGTTTTAGCTCACACAACGAATTGCATTGACTTTTGCTTCAAATTCTTCTTTTAGAGTTTTTAAAGTTGCTGCAATTATTGCAGAGCTGCCAATCTGAAATTAAACTTAGAAAACAATAACTTTTCAGAAATATCATTTGAAATTTTTGAACGATATCTTTGGACCAAGAAAAATTAATTAATTGTGTCACGGAGCATCAATATTTACATAACAAAGCGGACCATCGCTCTAGAAATAATTTATTATAATTAAGTGTTATGAATATGCAGCAAAATCAGCTTTGTGGCAAAATAATGCTTTAAAGTTGGCGTTACTGATTGTGGTTCCGGCTTAAAAATCATGGGAGTTCGATGTGCTTTTGGTAATTTAAATCTTTTTTTACATGTAGGATACGGTTTATAAAATTCAATTCAATGAAAAATTACCTAAACTAATCTGATCCGGATCCGATTAAGTAGGTGTTTATTTTTTCATAATCGGATCTGGATCAGATTTAGCAGGTAATTTTGTATGAACAATTTTTATTTTGAAAAATAAAAATCGAATTGCAATGATTTATATACCCACTATCAAAAAGTTAATCCACAAATTTGTTCGGTTCAATTAATATTTCAAGTGGTGATGATAGCAATTGGATGCGCTTTTCGCAAATATTAAATTGTGAAAAAAAATGCTGCTAATGCCAAGCCTAGATTTGTGCCCTAAAGGCGTTTACTCAGCAGGAAAATGCCATTTATCGTAATTTGTCAATAAATAATTGAAAAAAATGCGACACACTAAATGACGTCCTTATTTAAAAATAAAAGTGGATGTCACTGAAAACATTTCACCAAATACAAATTTGAATAATTAAGCGCAGTAGGAGGGTAACGAACACGAAATGATATGGATACTTTGACAAATTGCTGCCGTGAGTGCAATGTGCGAGTGCGTTGCCCTTATAAATAATGTATGTTTGCCAGTTAATAAATTGCTTGATTTTAAATCTCTCCGGTTTGCCAAACTCGAAATGGGCTCGTTGGAACACGAATTAATTTAAACATTAATTAGCCAAATCATGCATAAGCAATGGACTTTTCACATTTTATTCGAATTGTCCTTACCGTGCGCTTTCGCGTTTATCACAAACTAATTGATGGCTGTGGTCGTATAATACGAGGGCGGATGGTGTTATGAATGTCGACGGAATTAAACTTTTATTTGGGATGATTTTTGTCCGCTCATTCAAAATTATATTTCCGTAAAAGTTCATCCAAGCATTGGCATTAAAATTTCGTTAGTCCATGAATTATCCGGCACAAATTGGATTTATTAATCGTGGTAAGGTGCACACGGAGAAATAAAAGGACTGAGAGAAATTGAAAATTATGTAAACTAAATTAATTGAAATGCGGCGGAAGTTCCAAAATAATTCGTGACAAAAAACCCTATTTCAACTTCCGATCTCATAATTGGCGAAAATTTTGGGTAAAACCTCTAGGGCTCCTCATTTAGCATAGTCCCCCTGATTTAAGCGAAATGCTCCAGTTTCTTGGAGTTCCCGAGCGCTGGCGGGCAGTTTAAAACGGAGTTAAAGTAGAGGAGGGATTAGGGGGTAAATTTTTCATCGTGGCTCCACCCAAAAGCACAATGAATCGTCAGAGCTCCTCTTGCACAACTTTTCAATTGAGATAATTTAGGAAATTCCTGGCGAATAAAATTTAAGTGCTGTGCCCTGTCTCCGGCTCCACTGCCTCCTTTGCCGTGAGAATGTATCGCTTCGCAAGTATAACAAAATTATCGTATTTAACTTAACTTCGCATACTTCATCACGAATTTACGAGTGCTTTCAGTGCTCCAATAGTGTTTTTGGGGCCGCAGACTACCACCAGGCGAAAACTATAAAAAAATGACTATTCATGGCATTCGAAATGATGACAGTCATAAATTTATGACCCGATTTTATGGAAGGATATAGTCCTCTTCGCAAGAATGTGCTTAAAATATTACTCCTTGAATTTCTGTGGGGAATTGTACCACGGGTGGATGGGCAGACGGTGGAACGATGAAACTGCATTAAAACGAATAAAAATGGAAGATTTTAAGTGCGAAGGCGGCGTGCAGACTGACTCTTGACTCCGTTGGGATGAAGATTTCATTTCGACGCTGGACTGGATCTGGATAAACATATAAATATATGTACATATTATTTTTTAAAATTAATGCAACTAGAAAATTTCATTTACCAAAGAGCACAGCGTAATTTTGGTTCAGTTGCTTAAAATTGAATTTTAAATATAATATGGTAAAATTTTTAACTTAGTGAAATTCCGGACTAATATATAAGCATTGAAAAATAAATTTTATTACGTATCTTCCACCGGATTACACGAGTATCCTTATAATAAGGAAAATTTTAGTTTTCATAAGACAAATGTGAGCTTATCACCGTCGATAAATTCGAAAACGATATTTGTTTTCAAATCATTAATTTAGGTAATTAAATTTTTTAATCTTAAGATTATTGAAGAATTTTTAGAATGAAGTAGTGGAAATTTCCATTTAAGGTACCTACTAATTTATGCAATTTGAAATGAAACTTTATGGGAATATGCAAAAAATCGTAGCGGTAAAATGTAAATTTTTGATAGTTCAAATTTAAATACATATTAAGGGAAGTATAATTAACCGAAAATTATTATTTTCAAAAATATATGAAAAAAATACTTATTTCCAGAAATTTCACATTAATAAATGTTGTTCAAGTATACAGTCATTATTTATTATCCTCAAAGGAAATTACCACTGATTTGGGATTCATAAATATTATCTACAAAAAAAGGCGAATATACACTGAAAACACAAAAATAAAGTATAAATTCTAAACTAAAATAATCATAAAGTTGGTCCTCTACAAATTCGGTTGTAGTTCAAAACTAAATTATAAAGGATCCGCAAATGACGAAAAACTCATTGAACTTTGGGGGCCAATGATTTTTGCTCGTGGAATTCAACGAAAGTTTTGCATTAAATGGAAGGAAGACGAGGATTGTAAAGAGCGCATCCGGCCGCCAAGCATTTTGGTTAAAATTCTAAGAGTGATTTTAGAGTGTGCCGCAGAAAAGTTTCCGTTTTTCACCCAAAGGCATTGTTTGACTATGGCCCAGTGCATGGGTGCATTAACGCCGGGTACATCCGAAAGTCTCTTCGTTCGGTATGGATGGATGAGAAAAAGGGTAAAAGTTTTCAGTAATTTCAACACCGAGAACTTCATTATAAATTATGGAGAAATTCTAATTTCGAGCTTGTGTACATTTCGACACATTTCGGTCGATGGAGCAAAACTTCCACATGTATGACCTATTTGTTCCGCCGTACGTATTCTGTACGTGCCTCATAAATGTTCGCCCTATGTAAATCCAGCGCCCATCCACCTCTTCAGATTCAGGAGCCACCCTGTACCAGAGCCAGCATATATAGTCATTACTGGCTCCCTGCTACAAACATTTAGATTGAGGCAGTCGTCGGTGTCACATTAGTATCAACTTTATGGGCTCTAATATGAGCGTACGTTAGCCTTCCGCAAATATTTCATTTCATCGTGACTTAGCATTGTTTGAGATCCAAATTGGTTTCCTATGCGAGCCTCTGCAGTCCAGAAATTTTCACCCGTGCAAAATGATTTTCTACAGAAAGACGCTGGAAGGACCAGGACTGGACTGGGTCCCTTCTAGATGTCCAGCGGCCTCCATTTTTGTGTTTGTCCGCTGCATGGCTCGATGCATTTAATAACATTGTTGCCGGAAGGAAACACTTCTGCTGCACCAAATTAAAAATTTTCA
Source organism: Machimus atricapillus (assembly GCA_933228815.1). NCBI lineage: Eukaryota > Metazoa > Arthropoda > Insecta > Diptera > Asilidae > Machimus > Machimus atricapillus. The sequence continues at coordinate 26,426,694 of OW121788.1, read as the reverse complement.
ATGCTGACAAATGACAAAGATACTGAAAGAATGGTCAGTAAATGATGGCTATTCAGAGCATAAATGGAAGTATGGTTCTCTTTGTTTGGCCAGATTTCCTAATGAATGGCTTCAAAAGCTGTCGGGGGCGAAATTGTTTTTCCGTGAAAATTGTGTACTCGTATGGGCAAACATGATAATCAGCTGAATTTCTGAACTCATGCAGAGCCTTATGCTAAAAGTTTGCAAAAGTCTCACATGTCAAATGGAACAAATGAAAAAAAATCATAAATTGAGTTTGAACCCTCACTGATTTTGATAGAAGGTTGTAGAAATGTTCATTTAAAAAAAAATTTGGCCTGTCAGTTGTATACCTACCTATTTTCCGAAATAATTAACTTTAAAATATCGAAAGAGTTAAATTAATTTTTTAATCAATTTTTTATTCTGATTAAAATTCGGAAAATTGACTAAAAGGTAAACTTTTGAACATAATTATATAGACATTCAATTTTTTGCGTGTGAAAAATGGTTGAAAAACATAATAATTATATAGGAAAATGTAATATGTCTGAACAATTTGTGTGTGACACATTCGAAATTGATAAGATGATCAGGTCTCTCAAGGATCAAACAAAACTCACTAAAGTATTTCGAATTTCAATATAAGATTTTTCAAAATATGTACATAGTTTTATTTAGATACATATAGATCTACTTAAATTTAGAAAATAATTTTTTTTCCATTATTATAAGTTAAATATTTCGGAAATTATATACAAGCGACAGTTACAATTTTTTCATATTTGTCGCTTTTGATACCAAATTAATGTTTCACCAAAAGCAATAAGGGATCCTCAAAAATTTTAAATAACGTGAAAAATTGTCATACAGCCAAAATGGTTTTGAGCGTCTATAATATTTACATATGTAGGTATATCGAAATTAACTCATATTATTTTTATAACTATGAGTTATTTTAAATTTTTAATACAAATTCGGTTTCATTTCGCGCATGTGTCCTCCAATCTCCACAATCCCTCAATGGCTCAGTGAGTATGATGTGAAAATGCTTTTGAACCTGCGGGGGTGTCTAGGTGAAGGATGTAGTTTTATTGAAATACTCACAGCTATAAAACTTCAGTAGTCGACAATTGATTTCCGCATTTATTCACTTTGCGAGTCTGACGGCGGTTTAAGAGCATTACGGTCGAAGCTAGTGCTGGAAGATGGTGGAGCCGTTCAATGAGCTTCGATATAAACGGAAATAGAAGAAGCCCACAAAATTGTTAGGAGATAGGTATTGAGGGCGCAGTGATAAATATTCACCCGCAATCATCCCGGGAGCCCCCGACGAGAGTGAAAAACGTACTTAATCCATCTACTTCCGAGTGGAAGTTCCTTAACTCAAAGATTGAAGTGAAGTGGAAAGTAATGGACATCTTCACACAACCGAAAAGGCAGAGCCAATATTGACATAGAACTGACGAAGGTAAAGGAATTTATTTGACATGTTTAAGGTAGGGATTTTTCTTCTTCAGAAGAAGAAAAAAATTGAGGAACAAAAAATATATATTTTATATATAACGCAAAATGTCGCCGGTCTGCTTTTATCGTGAAAATGTGCCCGGGTATTATCCGCATTTTAAAAATTCGTCAAAGGTAAAATTTCCCCCTCATAAATTCAAAGATTCGAAATTCACGGTGTATTATTTCGTATTGGCTTGTATACGCAGATCTATACTTATGTTCAATGAGATATGCAATCATTTCCCCCGAGTGTGATGGAGGTCGAAGCTCTCAGCTAATATCCTTCTACGACAAATTTACTTTCGCAAATAAATTTTGAAAATCATCCAACCAGAAAAAGTTAAAATGATTCTCTTTCTGGTAAATTTTTATGCATCACTAAATTGGAAAAGATATGGCGCCACACCGCGGACCCTAAGAACGTTCTAATGGAACTTGGTTTTGGAAGTTTTCAGAGAACAATGCGATTTAATTAAATCAGATAAATTCAGCTGCATACAGCGCGAAATTAGGGCCAGTCTCTGATAAAATGTCTTAAAGAGGACAAAGCGCTCGAAAATCACAAAATTTAAATATTCAACCCACCATGCCATTAGCTCCAATTTAATTAGAATTTTGTTCCAAATTTCATTTCGCGAAATTACATAGAATCACAAAAACCGGACTCCCATGTCGAAAACCGAGATGAGTTTTATAGTTGGTAATCCATGTTTGGCCAACTTTCTGCATCCTTGTAACATATCCGCAATTTTCCACTTTAATTTTAATTTAACATCTCTCTACGTAGAATTATGTACAATTAAAAATGGACTCTGAATTTAACCCAAGTATACAATTGTGTATGTATGAGTAGATGTAGTAGCATAAGAGGTTATCATTGGAATTTCGAACCATTTGAAAATAGTCATTTAAATATATTTTATAAAAGATATTTCATTTTAAAATAGCTTTCTTTGCCCTATGAATGCATTAATACCTGCAAAAAGTAATCTCCGACGACATCCTTGAAGATTCATTTTCTTACAGTTTTTCAGTAGGTAATTCAATTCGTCAGATGGTGGAACAAAAGAGCGGATATAACATTAATCATAGGAAATCAATAGAATTTTAAAGACTTTCAAGAAGAAATTTAAATTAATGAATGTTAAGTAGTTCTTTTGAGAAGAACCGATGATAATGTGCTAAGAGCCCCTTTAGGCACTTTGGGCTAAAGTAAGCTCTTGATTATTTTTAATTTAAAGGTTTTTGCTTTTTTTCCAACGTGGGGAAAATTGAACCGAAAGCTTTTCAATTATTTATATGTAAATTAAATAGTGATGCTTACATATTTGATTTAAGTTTATCAATGACTTTAAAAATCAGGTTTAATAAAAAAAAAACATGTACTTAGATACCTAATTTGAAAAGTTTTCTTGTAAATTTATGGTTTCAAGGTAATATGAAAGTTTGAAATGTTTGATGAAATTATCCACATACGCATATAGGTACATATGTACGTGCATGCAGATTTCTCTATAAAAAGTTTCTTAAACTAGCTGAAATTTCAATTATACCTACTAAAAATTTGCAGTATTTTGTTGGCTTCAAACTAATTTCAATTTAATTTAATTCAATACTTCAAGTTAATGTGAGGGTTTGACGGGATGATTCTGCTCATTCTCTTAGTCAAATATTACGGAACTATGTATATACTTTTATGTTTTCTATGAAAAAACAAATAACTTCAATAATTTTAAAACAAAAAGGTGAAAAAAGGGGTGTAGGGGGATCACGCGGAAGTCGCAGAAGTAGAACAACTCCAGAGGTTACCAAATTACCCCCTGTAAATTCCCCGGTTTTCTTTAATTTGCGATTATTTTTTGTGGCTTTTCATTACACAACAAGATTTGATTCCATAGCACTACCATAACCAAACTATTGCGCAATCAAAGTAAATTTACCAACTTCTTAGAGGGCTACCACTTAAATATTTATTTACTGGTAATAAGTACTTTGTACTACGTGGTCGCATTAAAAAGGCGTGTGAATTCTATGTGATGTCATACCATTCGAGCGCTATATTAAATGTAACAGTAATATTAACATAATACGTTATATTTACGCGTTTTTTCACAACAATTCGCACGTGGCGTGGGCACTTAATTTCCAAGAGCCATTTAGCGTCAAGCTGTAGTTTGAAATTGAAAAAGACGATTGGTCCTTAGCTTCCAGACCAATGACACTAAAACTTTCCTACTATCGAACTGATAAAAGTTTTACTATCAAACTAATAAAAATAATTTTTATTATCGAACTAATAAAAGCATACTAGATAGTCAAAGTTAATAAAGATATTGTTAATAATGGCATATTAGATTTACCTAATCTAATTTATGATTAATTTTCTACTACTTTTTAAATAAAACTATGGCATAGTAAATTTTATCTTATATCTTGTTGCTAATTATTTTAACTACGTCGCGGCGTCAAAAGCAAGAAAATATCACTACGAACTAGAAGCAAATTTAACGTAATTTCTTGTTTTAGCAGTTATTTAAAGGACGTTTTGTGAGCCTAAATTTTTATTATAATTATGGTCGTACATATGTATATAGCTATTTTATAGTCAATTGGTGACTATTTTTTACAATTTTTCAACTGTAATTTTGAAGCAATGTTTACACGTTTCCGTTTGTAAGTAATCAACTATGGAAATAATTAATATTTGACTAAATTTGTCTCTAGGCTTACTATAATTAATTATCTGTAGCACGAGATCTGCCGTCAAAATTGTAAACTAAATGATATTTTTCTTTCTGAGGAAACTAAAAAATTAAACTTTAACAAAACACTTTGGTTGGGGCGCCCATAAACTCTACGCTTATACGCTATAGTTTTTAATTTAATGCGCGAATACATCCGCCCGTTGACAGGTGAGTCATAATGCGAAAAAAAGGGTTGAAAGTGCTCCCCCATAAAAGACAGGTAAATTTAGCACACAGGGAGTAGAATCAGATTTATGCCGGAAATTAGCTCGGGAAACGCCTAAAAACGGAAACCACTTTCACCTGCTCTAGTCTATTTGTGATATAATTTGCACTAGCACACGTTATTAATTAATTAACCCTTCCCAGCATGGGGTGGCGGGTGGGGGAGAAGGGGTTCGGGTTGGATACTGTGAAGAGTACAACGATGCCGCCGACACCCTGTATTATTGCGGTCTGGCTGCTTCCTGTGCTGAGCGTCCCGGCGGCGCTCGAGCAGCAAACTTTCATGTTTTGTGAATATTAATGCCGGGGGAGAGAATGAATTAATTTCATAAGGTGAATAAATTAATTTCAGATGCTCCCCGGTGCAAGCCTGGAACCGAGCAAACTTCCGTCGGGGCCATAAACATGCACTCGATTTCTGTCAGATGTGAGGTGGATGCGGACCCGCCGGACTCCGTCAGGTTTAGCTGGACGTACAACAACACGAGGAACGTGTCTCCGGTAAGTGGGAGTTGCGGGGTTTGCGGGGGTGGCGTCTCGGTGGTAATGTCCTTGCTGTCCACAGGTCCTCAACTCCAGGATTCAGTCCAACGGCCTCGTCAGCACCATCACCTACTTGCCCCAGACGGACTCGGAGCTCATAACGCTCGCCTGCTGGGCCAGCAACGCGGTCGGCCGCCAGACGACGCCCTGCCTGATCCACATTCTGCCCGCGAGTAAGTTGCGGTGCCGCTCAGCGGGACAAAATTCCAGAGGATGATCAAAAGTCGGTCTTTATCCAAATCAAGAATTTTAACAATTCTGATGCCATTTAATTTGATAGTAAACTAAACTTAGCATAATATCCCGGAGTCGAAATTTTGGACCTATGTGTTTTAAAGGACTTTTATTTTGTTTAAACCTATTTCTTTTCTATTTAGTAAGACCATAGCTGGTACTATGTCCATCAAACTCTTCCCAACTGAGGGGTGCCTTTTATTGAACTTAGAGCTGTGATTTTCAATATCTACAGCAAATTACATATACTCACACAACTTTTCTTCTATAGCCTAAAACACTAAAGAAAAGAAAATTTTGAATTAACAAACATACCTATTTTGTTGCAACGTTTTATATGTTTGACAGTATAAGTAAATCATGTTTATCTCTCTTTGATTTTTAGGGATATACATTTTCGCTGATATGATACAAAAAGATGTTAAAATTTGTGTGCAACTTGCTGCTAAACTTACATAGGCTAAAATTGAAAAGGGACATTTACGCTTACGCGCAAAGAAGGAGCTACTTTACTACCCTTACTTCTACAGAAGTGAGGAACTCGACGATTAAAGTAGGACTGAACTTTCGACTTTAGATTAAAGGTTTTTTTTCAAATTTGCTTTAGGTAATTTCTGAGTTGAGTAGACGTTCAAGATAAAAAACACCGAAACAATTTTAAAATGTTCACTTTATGTGAAAAATGACGACGTTTTTCCTGATTTCAAAGTTCAAATCTGAAAAGTTTTTTGCATCGTCGAAAAAAATATAATTCCTCTTCTTTGATTCAAAAGAAGAATTGATTTGCCTTTCATCGTAAATTCAGGAGAAAATGCCCATTGATGTGTAATTTAACTGGGGATTTTAGGACTTCTTTCCCATGAGGCTTTTAGAGGCTACAATGTGATTTATGAAATCAAATATTTTTCGTTTATAAATAAAGATCAATATAAGTGTTATAGTAGATTACTGGCAAGATGTATTAAAAATATTTAAATTTTATTTTTAATCGGTTCTTAATTTTTACTTGTTACTTAAAGTAAAGGTAAATAGTTTATCTACATTTCATTTAGCTGTTTTGCATCTTAATTATTATGAAGATTAGTTGCAACCAAAAAAGCATTAAATATTTATATGCAGCCTCTTTATTTATCATACAAATTTTGACATTTCCGTAGAGAAACTTTCTAAAAAATTAGAAATATGAAAATTCTAGGAATAGGAAGTGAATTAATATTAGAACCTCTGTGTTTCAATTCAACTTTTATTTATATGGACTAAAAATACACCGATATCTTGGACGGCTTAAAAATTATTGACTTTTGATTATGCTCAGATATTTTGTTCCAATGTTCGCTGCTAAGTGGATGATTTTTGGTTGCCTAGTAACAAATCGATAAATGCATTCGTCCTTTTCGCAGATATCCCCGAGACCCCGAAATCGTGCGAGCTGCGAAATGACACGTCTCTGGAGGTGGTCTGCGTTCCGGGCGGCGACGGGGGCTTGGCTCAGCACTTCCTGCTGGAAGTAGTCGGAGGAAATCCAATTTACGGGGTCGATAGCACCAGGAGCGATCAAGACAGCGACAACGAGATCTCCACCATGAATGACCAGGTAAATCCTTTCGAATGGACAGGGCGATGAGATGACTTTTAATTGGGCTTTCTCCAGGCGACGCTGTCCCCACTCTACCGCATCGAGGAGCAGCACCCGCAGTTCCGGGTGAGCAACCTGGAACCGGGCAGGGAGTACCAGTTCCTGGTCTACGCCGTCAACGCGAAAGGACGAAGCGATCCACCTGTTGTGATAGAAAGGGTTCGAATCGGAACACAATTGGGACCATATGGTAAGTGCCCCAAACTGACCCGGAACACCCGAAATCTACGAATGCCCAGCCGGAACCCTGTTTGGGAAGCAGGCAGAGTTTTTTCTTGGTCCAGTTTGGGTCGGTTATATGGGGGCTAGTTGCAGAGTTTCATAAATTACTGCTGATGTCAGAACGTGATACATGTGCCGGGTGGACCTATAAACCGAAAATTCATTAATTCGCCTGCCTGATCCCACTTCCCTTTTTTGCTCTTTATTAGATGAAACAATCCTGTCGGAGGATCCAACCCCAGCTGAAACAACACATCAACGCAATGAGGAACAATCAACGATGGTGATCCTGGTGGCCATAATCGCGGGCGGAGCCGTAATAGTTGCGTCAATTATAGTAGCCGGGATTGTGGTCGTTTGCAAGCACCGTCCTAAGCCACCTGAGCCCCAGGAAGTCCGGAAGAGGATGAGGTAATCAAATAATTTTAACGGAACAATTTCACGTTCGCTATTAGCCTGTAATCCTGCTCTATCCTAATCCCCGCAGACCTTGTCGCAGTCCACCTGAGCTGCTCCTCTAGCTGCTGAATTATACCACCTTTGCAGCATCCTAGCTTGGATTTGTTTACACTCTTACCCTTTTTTTGTTTTTCTTTGGTAGTTCATATCTGCATCAGAGCAATCTTGTGCTCGTTCACATCTGCGAAATCCCTGCTTCCTTAGTCCCTTGGAGACGGGGTGGTGCGGCCCTGTTTAAGTCCCAAAAGTAGTCTTTCGCTCTACCACCGCCACTTTGCTCCATAGCCACCGAAGGCGAAGGATTCCAAATACGTGTGCTTTTGGTAATTGGGGAGATTTCGTGTTATTTACTATTTCCCCAACACTTAGCTGGATGAAACCTTTTTACAAATATTACTTCATTTCGCTGAATATTGCTGCGCCGCAGGCAAACCCACAGTTTATGAGGTTGTCCCAGGCGTAAACCACCCCCAAAAACTATTTTCCTTCCCTGAACTGGCACTTCATATATCATGAGTGTCACCTTTGTTAGGGTTTTGTAATTTATTTGCTCAGGTAACCGTCAAATAATTAAGGGTTCTTTTGTACAAGAACTCAGTTCATGATTTTCCTTTTCTTTAATTGTGTGTACTTACCTTTAATTTTAATATACCACCGTCCTTCTGGTTAAGATTAACGCTGCGGAATGCGTAGATGAAATTGAAATTTTAAACACTGACCACGGAGTTGAGTGCGAAATGTTTGTGAATTTTTAAGATTATACATTTTAAATTCAGTGCTGCGAGTACTGTGTAACGAACTTTAAATTGCAATTATAAAATTAATTTTCTTCAAATACTAAGCATTTGTAAGAGGAAACGCGGAACAGACATTTTTGAATAGAACTCTTCAAAATATTTCATCGTTTTTTTTCATATTTTTCTGGTACTGTCAAAAAAATGTTTAATTTTTTTTGGAGCAAACTATCAATATATAATATAAAAAAAACAATTAGTAGTAGTATAATTTATTAAAGTTTTATTGTCTTGTCTTTTGGAATCAAAAATTTTCGATTTTGCAAAATCGGGCGAGTAGAACTTAAAATATTTATTGTAAGACTTCAAACAACATATAGTTTTGAGATAAACGTGGTTTAAAATTTTTATACAATAATTTTTACTTTCTCTATAACTTTTTTTTTACTGTCGGATTTTTCAAAACAATGTACATATGTACCTACATATGTAAAAAAAAATAGTTTTTGTTTTTTTAATTTTAAAAGGAAAAGTCCCTTTAAATTGATTGTCTAACTTAGGTTAAAAAAGTACAGATTGAATTGTTTACAAAAATCATGTTATTGCATTGATTTTTAATTTTAAACGGTAGTAAATCCTCGAGCATTTTGCACGTAATCTGATACGAGCATCTTTCTTCAGACAGAGGTATTCAGTTTCAATTCAGCAGTTGCAAAATTGGAATTAAAGGAGCTTTTAAGATAGATTTAAGCCCTTCAAATTGATCAATACTTACCGAATGACAGATTTACTACTTAACTTGGAATGCTTTCTAGCCGAGAGATCAAAACGCTTCCAACGACTAGCTAACTGACTGCTTTTCGAGCGACTCTACGCCAATTTTGTTCCACCCTCAGTTGCATTTTCTCATCCGATCCATTTTCCTGCATTTCCGCCTCCTTGAAGAGCGTATCTGCAAAACAGTCGGTGATTTGTAACAGTGCGCCTTATCAAATAATGATTTATTCGCTTCCAGGCCTGCCCGGACGGATGTCCCATCAATGTACATAGAGGAGGATGGTTTCAACGAAGAGGAAGTTGTACGTCCAGCCGAAATTCGGCACAGTAGAGCTTCCGGTCCTAGGAGCAGTCGATACGTTTCCGAAGGATTCGTCCAGTACTCGCAGCCCAGCCTAAATGGTATTCCCCCTTCCATTTATCTCAAATTGTAGTTATTCAATAATTTATATCCACACGACTGTGAGCTTATCTCCTCAAACCAGGGCCACGCATGCCTTTTTATTTTACCCTCCTGCTTTTATTGTAGCTCCCCCGACATCACCACCATCGAAAACCCACCGACGCGACGTATCGCTTGCGTGCTTTTTATTTGAACCGTTTCCGATTTTATCAATTATTTATTCATTTTGTATTAAAGTTGAAATTTATCTAGGGCCCAGCCACCATAAATATATCTTTAGAGCTCACAGGAAATGTTGATTGCACGCCACTGGCGCAATGCTTAAATATTCTCGTCGACCGCCTCTGCATTCCCTTCAATTAAACGAATGTTACCTGCGAGGACTGCGATAGGATAGTTTCTGGCTTCTGCAGTGAGATGGGAACTTGCACAAACGAAACCTTAATTATTCTAATTAATTATTCAAGAATTGAGAATCTTTCTTATGTACCTGCAGCGAATGCTCAAACGAACAAAATTCGTCAAATAGTTTTGAGCAGATTATTTCGTATAGTTACAATAAATTAAAGAACAGTAAGAACTGAGGAATTACCAACAAATTATTTAGTATTGGTTTGCTCATTCTCCACATTGAATTAAATTTGATCGTTCCCAGGTAACCCAACTAATTAATTAACTAATTGCGAAGTATCATATTAAAGTCAAATTAGTAGTCTCGACAACTTTAAGAGCGGGCAAAGCTCATTTAATGTCAATGAATTTCACAGAAATCTGAGGTATAATTGCACAATAGAAGTGAAGTGTCGTCCGTCTTTGTGGTAGAAGCCAAATTACATGCCGATAGATTGAATGGTTGAGGTTTGAATGTGAAACAAGCAAACTCATTTTTATTGTTTCCTAATTTTTTAAACACCAATATAATGCAGAAATTAAAAAAAAAATTAGAATTGTACACATACACACACTATTTCCACAATTTAAATAAAAAAAAGAGTCGTTATTTTTAAAAGTGGTATAAATCCACTTTTGGAAAAATATTCATAAGATATTTTTCCATGTAAATTTTTCCTAAGGAAGTATTAATTTTGCTCTAAGGAGTAATATTACAATGCAAAAAATTCCAGTATTTTAATATCACCGTGAGAACGAGTATACTTATGTTATCTTGCTACAGATGTAAATTTACTCTTTTCAAAATTCCATTACTCTCTATCGATCAAGTAGAATTTTTCCAATTATTCAATGTAAATCAATCACCTGGTGAATATTTACATTCTATTATAATAATTTTACACATTGCTGCTGCATCATTATAAATAATGCGTTGTAAATTTGCAAAGTTAAACGTTGGCAAATTTTGTACCAACGGTTAACGTTAAAAAATTACTCAATTATTTTTTAGAGTATAACCAATTTTGATAGAACACGCAGTTTCGATTAGCACCATTTCAATTTAACATGGAACGATTTAACCGTGTCATAAGAGGGTTGACTGCAACATCTATCCCTTACTTAAAATTATTTATGAATTTTAAGTTAATGTTTCCGCAATATTTATATACACATAAAATGCAGAAGTAATCTTATTAATTTAACGTGCTTTTATTGTATAACAAAAGAGCATGTTGGGTTTTTAATCCTCTTTCTGCGGTACTAATTGTACAGTGCAAACACGGTGAAAACAATAAAATATTTAAAGACCTTTCAAACTGAAATAATTATGTCATGTCATGATAAATATTTCACCAAAGAGAATTAAGAATTAAAAAAATAAAATAAATAAATATGCAGCAGTGCCATGCAGTGTGCCATTTACTATACAAAATTTAACAAAATAATCAGAGTAGTTCTTTAGAAAAATCACAAAATCATAGAAAAAGCTAACTATAACCTTTTCATTTTCATCCGACGATATTTTAAGTATTAAAATGAGGAGATTGATGTAGCATACATAAGTCTGTTACTTGATTTTTTTATTCGCTTTATTTTTTGTCGCCATTCAGTCTCCGTTTTATCGCTTCCTTTGCGTAAAACATGGGATCAAACATTTTAAATAAAATTGCAACAATGAAAGAAATTTATTTTTATGTGGTCGTGCTTTAAAAACTTAGAAACTAACATAAAAGATTTCCAAGAAGTAATGACTCCATAAAGTATCAAGGCGAAATTTTTACAAGTTGTCTTTAACATTAATAGTATAACTTTATGAGGGAGAGTGAAAATAAAAAAGTGAAAGAATACATATCTAAATTTTTTGTCTCTACAGACCATTTCGATTCTTTTATTTAACTTTTGGGTTGTGTAGATAGGCTAAATATTGCAACACACAATTTGTATACCAAAAGTTATGAAACTTTGCACTCATTTTTAAATTCGATGACAGTACACATTGGCTGTGTTTGTAGGTGGATTCCACCCACGTATTAAAAGCCTTTCTTAAAAATATATTTTATTTGAATTTAATTATTATTTTTTTTATTATTATATTTCAACGGTTCATGCCGCTCTACTGCATGTCACAAAAATTCAGGGCAATGCAATTATTTTGGGACAAGGAGCAATTACAACCACTGGGTGCACATCTCTTTTAAATTTCATTTCAAAAAATTGTGCTTACAGCTGGAAATGTAATTTGCATGAACAAAAAATGAAGAAAGGAAGTTTCCTCCCTCGAAAATTGGCACACACGACCAAGGCCACTGGGAAAAATTGTCAGTCATCTTCAGAGCCACCCTGTCGACACGACCTCGGGATTCGGAGCGGCTACAAATGATAGCGTGCCCTGAAAGTGAGCAGATTTCATTCCGGCACTCCGCTTCGGATTTTTTCGCCCACACTCCTGTGGCCCACTCGTCCTTGGGGCGTAGTCCAGGACCCGCACGCTTAAAATGGAATTTTAAGACTATTGTTGGAAATATTTTAAAGTAAGGAACACTCTCATCGGGAGTGGCAAGACTACCCTGTGACTCTGCCGGTGCAGAATTCATTTTGCGAACGCTTCCCCCCGTCGAATGGCAGGAAAAAGGAAATAGGGCCCCGCACGGGCAACTTTCACAGAAGTTCCTGAGGCTTTTTGCGTTCGCATTCATCGTGGCTGAAGGGCTGAAGAAATGTGGTTACTGCAAATACGAGCGCTGAATGGAAACTACTGAGCCAAGTGCCTTCTGTAAACAGAGTTTCCTTGTTTTCATCAGACCCAAATTGTCGTTAAAGACCGAGGGCGGGTGTGCTCAATGCAGAATATAATTAAATTGTCCCTTCGCCCTGCTTCAGACGGGGCGGCGCGGCGGGCCCTGTGCTCATTTCGCATTTCACATCTCGAAGAGGTGGATGTTTTATGGCTCTGGGCAAATATTTGAATTAGCAAACTTAAAATTTAGGGAAAGCAAATAAGGCGCAAGAAAGGAAGATATCACTCCTTGGTGAGGGATTATGAACTCTGTGCGCCGCGCCGTGCAGGTGGAGGCGACACCTGGATTCATGGCAGGTCTGCATAAAAGCAAATACCTACAATTTTGTTAATTTGCGGAATTTTCGTTTCAAAAACTTGCTAATTTGTCTCGCGAAATTATTATGTAGAGGACGTTCCTCATCCGTGAATCTGAGAATTTTCACTTTAGCAATGGATGCAAGCCACTTTAATACGCAAATAGATATGATTAATGGGAATTTCTTCCTCTTATTCAATTAGCCCCACCGGCTAGACATTTGCAATTTAATTAGGATAAACTTAATTTCTGGAATAGTTTAGATAACTCAAAGTTTCTATTAAGAAAATAAAAAATTCTACTGTAGGCTTCAATCAAATTTGGTATTAGTTTTCTAGGAATATAAACCATAATTTGTTTTCGCTAACCTACATAATTATTTACAGATAAACATAACCTCACATACATTTAAATTTATTAGAATATTTCAATTTTTTTAGAATATGATAAAAAATATGCTTTGGGCCTTATAAGGATATGTAGTTACGTCTTTATGAAGCCCACTATCTCAAGTCATAGTTGAACGAAAAATTTATCAGGTATAAATTAAGTTTGTTTGTTGAAACAGGTAAATATTATATAACTTTAAAGACCTTACTACCTTTATCAATTATTAAACTAAAATCAGTCAAAATTTAAAAAGTACTGACCAAATTATATTCATTTTATTAAATCTGCTATTTACTACGCGAAATTTGGGTTAAAGTACCTACATATGTATCTAACAACAGATGAGTTATTGACGACAGGGACCGATTATAACAGTTATTATTCAAATTTTATATTAAAAAATCATTTAGAAGGAGTGGTCCGATTTATAAAACACGTAGCAATATATGATCCGTTGGAAATGTACTTTCCATTAACATGCAAATTTTGAGATTTATAATTTTAACTGTAAAAAATTAAAAGTTAATCGTTATTTTTCCTTTTTTTTTATAATCAGAGCTTTATAACAATTATCGGATAACTTTTAATAGCCAGATCAGGAATAAAAGTTATCAGATGATTTTTATTGTTTTAGATCGACAATAAAAGTTATCAGATGATTTTTATTTTTTCAATCAAGAATAAAAGTTATCAAGTGATTTTAATTTTTTTAGATCAGAAATAACAGTTATCAAGTGATGTTAATTTTTTTGATCACGAATAAAAGTTATGATGTGATTTTTATTTTTTAAGATCAAGAGTAAAGGGTATCCAATGATTTTTATTTATTCAGATTAGGAATAAAAGTTATGAAATGATTTTTATTTTTTTCGATCAGGAATAAAAGTTATTGGATGATTTTTATGTTTTAGGTCAGGAATATAAGTTATCATGCTATATACATTAATTCAAATGATTTTCAAACATTGTTATTTACCTAGTCCTCTATTCAGATTCAGAGCCGTTGATAGGTCTAGTTAAACGTTACCAAGAAAATTTTCTCTAATAACGGGAAAATAACTCAAATAGATAATACTATATAGGATGATAACTTATATTCCTGACCTAAAACATAAAAATCATCCAATAACTTTTATTCCTGATCGAAAAAAATAAAAATCATCTCATAACTTTTATTCTTAGTCTGAATAAATAAAAATCATTCGATACCTTTTATTCTTGATCTTAAAAAATAAAAATCACATCATAACTTTTATTCGTGATCAAAAAAATTAAAATCACTTGATAACTGTTATTTCTGATCTAAAAAAATTAAAATCACTTGATAACTTTTATTCTTGATTGAAAAAATAAAAATCATCCGATAACTTTTATTGTCGATCTAAAACAATAAAAATCATCTGATAACTTTTATTCCTGATCTTAAAAAATAAAAATCACATCATAATTTTTATTCGTGATCAAAAAAAATTAAAATCACTTGATAACTGTTATTTCTGATCTAAAAAAATTAAAATCACTTGATAACTGTTATTTCTGATCTAAAAAAATGAAAATCACTTGATAACTGTTATTTCTGATCAAAAAAAATTAAAATCACTTGATAACTGTTATTTCTGATCTTAAAAAATAAAAATCACATCATAATTTTTATTCGTGATCAAAAAAAATTAAAATCACTTGATTACTGTTATTTCTGATAAAAAAAAAATTAAAATCACTTGATAACTGTTATTTCTGATCAAAAAAAAATTAAAATCACTTGATAACTGTTATTTATGATCAAAAAAAAATTAAAATCACTTGATAACTGTTATTTCTGATCAAAAAAAATTAAAATCACTTGATAACTGTTATTTCTGATCAAAAAAAAATTAAAATCACTTGATAACTGTTATTTCTGATCAAAAAAAATTAAAATCACTTGATAACTGTTATTTCTGATCAAAAAAAATTAAAATCACTTGATAACTGTTATTTCTGATCAAAAAAAAATTAAAATCACTTGGTAACTGTTATTTCTGATCAAAAAAAAATTAAAATCACTTGATAACTGTTATTTCTGATCAAAAAAAATTAAAATCACTTGATAACTGTTATTTCGGATCAAAAAAAAATTAAAATCACTTGATAACTGTTATTTCTGATCAAAAAAAAATTAAACTCACTTGATAACTGTTATTTCTGATCAAAAAAAAATTAAAATCACTTGATAACTGTTATTTCTGATCAAAAAAAATTAAAATCACTTGATAACTGTTATTTCTGATCAAAAAAAATTAAAATCACTTGATAACTGTTATTTCTGATCAAAAAAAAATTAAAATCACTTGATAACTGTTATTTATGATCAAAAAAAAATTAAAATCACTTGATAACTGTTATTTCTGATCAAAAAAAAATTAAAATCACTTGATAACTGTTATTTCTGATGAAAAAAAAAATTAAAATCACTTGATAACTGTTATTTCTGATCTAAAAAAAATTAAAATCACATGATAACTGTTATATCTGATCTAAAAAAAATTAAAATCACATGATAACTGTTATATCTGATCTAAAAAAAATTAAAATCACTTGATAACTGTTATATCTGATCTAAAAAAAATTAAAATCACTTGATAACTGTTATATCTGATCTAAAAAAAATTAAAATCACATGATAACTGTTATATCTGATCTAAAAAAAATTAAAATCACATGATAACTGTTATATCTGATATAAAAAAAATTAAAATCACATGATAACTGTTATATCTGATCTAAAAAAAATTAAAATCACATGATAACTGTTATATCTGATCTAAAAAAAATTAAAATCACATGATAACTGTTATATCTGATCTAAAAAAAATTAAAATCACATGATAACTGCTATATCTGATCTAAAAAAAATTAAAATCACATGATAACTGTTATATCTGATCTAAAAAAAATTAAAATCACTTGATAACTGTTATATCTGATCTAAAAAAAATTAAAATCACATGATAACTGTTATATCTGATCTAAAAAAAATTAAAATCACTTGATAACTGTTATATCTGATCTAAAAAAAATTAAAATCACTTGATAACTGTTATATCTGATCTAAAAAAAATTAAAATCACTTGATAACTGTTATATCTGATCTAAAAAAAATTAAAATCACTTGATAACTGTTATATCTGATCTAAAAAAAATTAAAATCACATGATAACTGTTATATCTGATCTAAAAAAAATTAAAATCACATGATAACTGCTATATCTGATCTAAAAAAAATTAAAATCACATGATAACTGTTATATCTGATCTAAAAAAAATTAAAATCACTTGATAACTGTTATATCTGATCTAAAAAAAATTAAAATCACATGATAACTGTTATATCTGATCTAAAAAAAATTAAAATCACTTGATAACTGTTATATCTGATCTAAAAAAAATTAAAATCACTTGATAACTGTTATATCTGATCTAAAAAAAATTAAAATCACTTGATAACTGTTATATCTGATCTAAAAAAAATTAAAATCACTTGATAACTGTTATATCTGATCTAAACAAAATTAAAATCACATGATAACTGTTATATCTGATCTAAAAAAAATTAAAATCACTTGATAACTGTTATATCTGATCTAAAAAAAATTAAAATCACTTGATAACTGTTATATCTGATCTAAAAAAAATTAAAATCACATGATAACTGTTATATCTGATCTAAAAAAATTAAAATCACTTGATAACTGTTATATCTGATCTAAAAAAAATTAAAATCACATGATAACTGTTATATCTGATCTAAAAAAAATTAAAATCACATGATAACTGTTATATCTGATCTAAAAAAAATTAAAATCACTTGATAACTGTTATATCTGATCTAAAAAAAATTAAAATCACTTGATAACTGTTATATCTGATCTAAAAAAAATCAAAATCACTTGATAACTGTTATATCTGATCTAAAAAAAATTAAAATCACATGATAACTGTTATATCTGATCTAAAAAAAATTAAAATCACTTGATAACTGTTATATCTGATCTAAAAAAAATTAAAATCACTTGATAACTGTTATATCTGATCTAAAAAAAATTAAAATCACTTGATAACTGTTATATCTGATCTAAAAAAAAATTAAAATCACATGATAACTGTTATATCTGATCTAAAAAAAATTAAAATCACTTGATAACTGTTATATCTGATCTAAAAAAAATTAAAATCACTTGATAACTGTTATATCTGATCTAAAAAAAATTAAAATCACTTGATAACTGTTATATCTGATCTAAAAAAAATTAAAATCACATGATAACTGTTATATCTGATCTAAAAAAAATTAAAATCACTTGATAACTGTTATATCTGATCTAAAAAAAATTAAAATCACTTGATAACTGTTATATCTGATCTAAAAAAAATTAAAATCACATGATAACTGTTATATCTGATATAAAAAAAATTAAAATCACATGATAACTGTTATATCTGATCTAAAAAAAATTAAAATCACATGATAACTGTTATATCTGATCTAAAAAAAATTAAAATCACATGATAACTGTTATATCTGATCTAAAAAAAATTAAAATCACATGATAACTGTTATATCTGATCTAAAAAAAATTAAAATCACATGATAACTGTTATATCTGATCTAAAAAAAATTAAAATCACTTGATAACTGTTATATCTGATCTAAAAAAAATTAAAATCACATGATAACTGTTATATCTGATCTAAAAAAAATTAAAATCACTTGATAACTGTTATATCTGATCTAAAAAAAATTAAAATCACTTGATAACTGTTATATCTGATCTAAAAAAAATTAAAATCACTTGATAACTGTTATATCTGATCTAAAAAAAATTAAAATCACATGATAACTGTTATATCTGATCTAAAAAAAATTAAAATCACTTGATAACTGTTATATCTGATCTAAAAAAAATTAAAATCACATGATAACTGTTATATCTGATCTAAAAAAAATTAAAATCACATGATAACTGTTATATCTGATCTAAAAAAAATTAAAATCACATGATAACTGTTATATCTGATCTAAAAAAAATTAAAATAACATGATAACTGTTATATCTGATCTAAAAAAAATTAAAATCACTTGATAACTGTTATATCTGATCTAAAAAAATTAAAATCACATGATAACTGTTATATCTGATCTAAAAAAAATTAAAATCACTTGATAACTGTTATATCTGATCTAAAAAAATTAAAATCACTTGATAACTGTTATATCTGATCTAAAAAAAATTAAAATCACTTGATAACTGTTATATCTGATCTAAAAAAAATTAAAATCACATGATAACTGTTATATCTGATCTAAAAAAAATTAAAATCACTTGATAACTGTTATATCTGATCTAAAAAAAATTAAAATCACTTGATAACTGTTATATCTGATCTAAAAAAAATTAAAATCACTTGATAACTGTTATATCTGATCTAAAAAAAATTAAAATCACATGATAACTGTTATATCTGATCTAAAAAAAATTAAAATCACATGATAACTGTTATATTTGATCTAAAAAAAATTAAAATCACATGATAACTGTTATATCTGATCTAAAAAAAATTAAAATCACATGATAACTGTTATATCTGATCTAAAAAAAATTAAAATCACTTGATAACTGTTATATCTGATCTAAAAAAAATTAAAATCACTTGATAACTGTTATATCTGATCTAAAAAAAATTAAAATCACATGATAACTGTTATATCTGATCTAAAAAAAATTAAAATCACATGATAACTGTTATATCTGATCTAAAAAAAATTAAAATCACTTGATAACTGTTATATCTGATCTAAAAAAAATTAAAATCACATGATAACTGTTATATCTGATCTAAAAAAAATTAAAATCACATGATAACTGTTATATATGATCTAAAAAAAATTAAAATCACTTGATAACTGTTATATCTGATCTAAAAAAAATTAAAATCACATGATAACTGTTATATCTGATCTAAAAAAAATTAAAATCACTTGATAACTGTTATATCTGATCTAAAAAAAATTAAAATCACTTGATAACTGTTATATCTGATCTAAAAAAAATTAAAATCACATGATAACTGTTATATCTGATCTAAAAAAAATTAAAATCACATGATAACTGTTATATCTGATCTAAAAAAAATTAAAATCACATGATAACTGTTATATCTGATCTAAAAAAAATTAAAATCACATGATAACTGTTATATCTGATCTAAAAAAAATTAAAATCACTTGATAACTGTTATATCTGATCTAAAAAAATTAAAATCACATGATAACTGTTATATCTGATCTAAAAAAAATTAAAATCACTTGATAACTGTTATATCTGATCTAAAAAAAATTAAAATCACATGATAACTGTTATATCTGATCTAAAAAAAATTAAAATCACTTGATAACTGTTATATCTGATCTAAAAAAAATTAAAATCACTTGATAACTGTTATATCTGATCTAAAAAAAATTAAAATCACATGATAACTGTTATATCTGATCTAAAAAAAATTAAAATCACTTGATAACTGTTATATCTGATCTAAAAAAAATTAAAATCACTTGATAACTGTTATATCTGATCTAAAAAAAATTAAAATCACTTGATAACTGTTATATCTGATCTAAAAAAAATTAAAATCACATGATAACTGTTATATCTGATCTAAAAAAAATTAAAATCACTTGATAACTGTTATATCTGATCTAAAAAAAATTAAAATCACTTGATAACTGTTATATCTTATCTAAAAAAAATTAAAATCACATGATAACTGTTATATCTGATCTAAAAAAAATTAAAATCACATGATAACTGTTATATCTGATCTAAAAAAAATTAAAATCACATGATAACTGTTATATCTGATCTAAAAAAAATTAAAATCACATGATAACTGTTATATCTGATCTAAAAAAAATTAAAATCACATGATAACTGTTATATCTGATCTAAAAAAAATTAAAATCACATGATAACTGTTATATCTGATCTAAAAAAAATTAAAATCACTTGATAACTGTTATATCTGATCTAAAAAAAATTAAAATCACATGATAACTGTTATATCTGATCTAAAAAAAATTAAAATCACTTGATAACTGTTATATCTGATCTAAAAAACATTAAAATCACATGATAACTGTTATATCTGATCTAAAAAAAATTAAAATCACTTGATAACTGTTATATCTGATCTAAAAAAAATTAAAATCACATGATAACTGTTATATCTGATCTAAAAAAATTAAAATCACTTGATAACTGTTATATCTGATC
The DNA here is from genome assembly GCA_933228815.1 of Machimus atricapillus. Lineage (NCBI taxonomy): Eukaryota > Metazoa > Arthropoda > Insecta > Diptera > Asilidae > Machimus > Machimus atricapillus. The sequence goes on along the minus strand of OW121788.1, from coordinate 26,406,020 downwards.
TAAAAAAAATTAAAATCACATGATAACTGTTATATCTGATCTAAAAAAAATTAAAATCACATGATAACTGTTATATCTGATCTAAAAAAAATTAAAATCACATGATAACTGTTATATCTGATCTAAAAAAAATTAAAATCACATGATAACTGTTATATCTGATCTAAAAAAAATTAAAATCACATGATAACTGTTATATCTGATCTAAAAAAAATTAAAATCACTTGATAACTGTTATATCTGATCTAAAAAAAATTAAAATCACTTGATAACTGTTATATCTGATCTAAAAAAAATTAAAATCACTTGATAACTGTTATATCTGATCTAAAAAAAATTAAAATCACATGATAACTGTTATATCTGATCTAAAAAAAATTAAAATCACATGATAACTGTTATATCTGATCTAAAAAAAATTAAAATCACATGATAACTGTTATATCTGATCTAAAAAAAATTAAAATCACATGATAACTGTTATATCTGATCTAAAAAAAATTAAAATCACATGATAACTGTTATATCTGATCTAAAAAAAATTAAAATCACTTGATAACTGTTATATCTGATCTAAAAAAAATTACAATCACATGATAACTGTTATATCTGATCTAAAAAAAATTAAAATCACTTGATAACTGTTATATCTGATCTAAAAAAAATTAAAATCACATGATAACTGTTATATCTGATCTAAAAAAAATTAAAATCACTTGATAACTGTTATATCTGATCTAAAAAAAATTACAATCACATGATAACTGTTATATCTGATCTAAAAAAAATTAAAATCACATGATAACTGTTATATCTGATCTAAAAAAAATTAAAATCACTTGATAACTGTTATATCTGATCTAAAAAAAATTAAAATCACTTGATAACTGTTATATCTTATCTAAAAAAAATTAAAATCACTTGATAACTGTTATATCTGATCTAAAAAAAATTAAAATCACATGATAACTGTTATATCTGATCTAAAAAAAATTAAAATCACTTGATAACTGTTATATCTGATCTAAAAAAAATTAAAATCACATGATAACTGTTATATCTGATCTAAAAAAAATTAAAATCACATGATAACTGTTATATCTGATCTAAAAAAAATTAAAATCACATGATAACTGTTATATCTGATCTAAAAAAAATTAAAATCACATGATAACTGTTATATCTGATCTAAAAAAAATTAAAATCACATGATAACTGTTATATCTGATCTAAAAAAAATTAAAATCACTTGATAACTGTTATATCTGATCTAAAAAAAATTAAAATCACTTGATAACTGTTATATCTGATCTAAAAAAAATTAAAATCACTTGATAACTGTTATATCTGATCTAAAAAAAATTAAAATCACATGATAACTGTTATATCTGATCTAAAAAAAATTAAAATCACATGATAACTGTTATATCTGATCTAAAAAAAATTAAAATCACATGATAACTGTTATATCTGATCTAAAAAAAATTAAAATCACATGATAACTGTTATATCTGATCTAAAAAAAATTAAAATCACATGATAACTGTTATATCTGATCTAAAAAAAATTAAAATCACTTGATAACTGTTATATCTGATCTAAAAAAAATTACAATCACATGATAACTGTTATATCTGATCTAAAAAAAATTAAAATCACTTGATAACTGTTATATCTGATCTAAAAAAAATTAAAATCACATGATAACTGTTATATCTGATCTAAAAAAAATTAAAATCACTTGATAACTGTTATATCTGATCTAAAAAAAATTACAATCACATGATAACTGTTATATCTGATCTAAAAAAAATTAAAATCACTTGATAACTGTTATATCTGATCTAAAAAAAATTAAAATCACTTGATAACTGTTATATCTGATCTAAAAAAAATTAAAATCACATGATAACTGTTATATCTGATCTAAAAAAAATTAAAATCACATGATAACTGTTATATCTGATCTAAAAAAAATTAAAATCACATGATAACTGTTATATCTGATCTAAAAAAAATTAAAATCACATGATAACTGTTATATCTGATCTAAAAAAAATTAAAATCACTTGATAACTGTTATATCTGATCTAAAAAAAATTAAAATCACGATAACTGTTATATCTGATCTAAAAAAAATTAAAATCACTTGATAACTGTTATATCTGATCTAAAAAAATTAAAATCACATGATAACTGTTATATCTGATCTAAAAAAAATTAAAATCACTTGATAACTGTTATTTCTGATCAAAAAAAAATTAAAATCACTTGATAACTGTTATTTATGATCAAAAAAAATTAAAATCACTTGATAACTGTTATTTCTGATCAAAAAAAAATTAAAATCACTTGATAACTGTTATTTCTGATCAAAAAAAAATTAAAATCACTTGATAATTGTTATTTCTGATCAAAAAAAAATTAAAATCACTTGATAACTGTTATTTCTGATCAAAAAAAAATTCAAATCACTTGATAACTGTTATTTCTGATCAAAAAAAAATTAAAATCACTTGATAACTGTTATTTCTGATCAAAAAAAAATTAAAATCACTTGATAACTGTTATTTCTGATTAAAAAAATTAAATTCACTTGATAACTGTTATTTCTGATCAAAAAAAATTAAAATCACTTGATAACTGTTATTTCTGATCAAAACAAAATTAAAATCACTTGATAACTGTTATTTCTGATCAAAAAAAATTAAAATCACTTGATAACTTTTATTCTCGATTGAAAAAATAAAAATCATCTGATAACTTTTATTGTCGATCTAAAACAATAAAAATCATCTGATAACTTTTATTCCTGATCGAAAAAAATAAAAATCATTTCATAACTTTTATTCCTAATCTGAATAAATAAAAATCATTCGATACCTTTTATTCTTGATCTTAAAAAATAAAAATCACATCATAACTTTTATTCGTGATCAAAAAAAATTAAAATCACTTGATAACTGTTATTTCTGATCTAAAAAAATTAAAATCACTTGATAACTTTTATTCTCGATTGAAAAAATAAAAATCATCTGATAACTTTTATTGTCGATCTAAAACAATAAAAATCATCTGATAACTTTTATTCCTGATCTGACTATTAAAAGTTATCCGATAATTGTTATTCCTGATCGAAAAAAATAAATGTCAATTGTTAACTTTTATTAGAATATCGTAACAAAAGAAATCGTCATTATAACAGTTAAATTGAAATTTTTTTTTATTTTACTTATAACAGTTTCGTCCCTGATTGACGACGTTGTCAGCTAATTCTGCTCAAAAGTGATGTGATTAAGTAAATTAATTAATTCAAATTCGTTAATTCAATTTAAAATGGCAAGCGAATTCGAATATATTAATTTTAATATTATTACTAATCCCCAACTAAAACTCAAATTTTAATCTCTACATTACGAGGAGTTCATTTTCGTTCGCAGTCCACTTTCTTTCTGAATTAATTTAAAAATCGTTTTGTTGTAGATATATCAATTATTACCTTCATATTTGAATTTGATGTTATTTATTAGATATTATTTTGTAATGCTCGATTTTATCTATATTTCCTCAATCTTTTATTCATCTTGCGTAAATTTAATTTTCATTTCATGGTTGCAGTAATTGTTTGTTAATTTCATAGTGCTACTAACAATTCACAGACAAAAAAGCAAGTTATTACAAAACCTGAACGCAATGTTTTTGTGCGTCATGATAAGTAGGTACTGCAGCGAGCAGTGCAAAATTGTGCTCAAAAACTTAATCAACATCATTCGAATAAATTCATGCACGAACATTTTCCTTTGGTCCCTTTTGAAAGACTTTTAATTTACGTATTCTTGAATATATATCGAGTTGGTTCAGAAATTCAGATTCGGAAAAATGAAATTTTCCGGACATATCCGCACTTCTCTAAGAGGTCACATTAGTAAGTTTAAAATTTACTAATTTTGGGTCGCTTTAATTGAATACTAGATCTAGTTAAAAATATTAAATTAACTTATGAAACTAGTAAACTGTTTTAGTTACGTTGGTCTAGTTTAAATTCACTGGAAAATATTTTGCTAAAGAGAGAAGAAGTTGCTTTGTGTTATTGCAATTTACTCCTGCACTACATTCCGTGTCTGAAAAGTATGGCCTCAAACAGAGGGAATGTTTGCTTTTATGTTTCCCTCAAGTTACGCTGGTGGCTGGATTCATTCGCTGCGACCTGCGAACACCTGCGTGGAAAGCTTTTGGGAAAACGTTCTATTTCCGCAGGTGCATCCCTTTTAGCAAACTAACCGCGCTCCAACTCGACATAAAGGATCTTGGCAGAGCGCAGTCACTAAATGGCGTATTAGAAATTGTGCAGAGGGTGCAGTTTTTATAGCAACTACCTCCTCAGCGGCACAATGGACCGCCTAGCTCATTCTGCATTTGCAGTCTGCACCTTGCGGGGGTGGTGAATGCCCTGATATAGCCCATTATGCTGCAATATATACAAAAATGACTGGGAAATGAGCATCGCCGGGCGGACGACATGGATCCAAGGATCCAAGGATCCAAGGATCCACCCAGTCGGGCAGGCAGTTCTCGGGTTATGTAGCTAAAATCTAAGACATAAAAAAAAAAAACAGGATGCAGTCGGGAAGAGCCGCTCATAAAAGCATAAGACCAGTATGCTGGCTGCAGCATAGACAAAACCGAAAAAACGAAGTCTAAAAAAATTCTCGCAGTAATAAAAAGTGAAAAACGAGCTCCGAACGCGGCTGTGCTGGAAGAGGCGCCATTCACTAGACTGAATTGTGCTCATTTAAGTTGTTAACAAGAAGTTGTGATAGTTAAAACTTGGAAATTCAGTTTATGGGTCACCATGGACTCTGAAAGGAAGTCTAAAGTGACAACGGGGCGCTTGGAAAGGTGTCGACCGCAGCAAACTTTCCCAGCGACTTCAAGGCGGTGGCGGCGTGTATTTTGTTTGAGCGCAACCAATTTAAGCGCCTTTTTTTTTTAACTTTCCATCGGGGTACTCCATCCAAGTTGCCTGTCGGAATTGGGGAGCTTGGTTTTTGTTTATCCAACTCGTTAAGGAAATTTTTAAGTTGTTTATCGAAGCCTTTAAGGCGCGCGTCTACTGTGAAACAAACTTTTATATAATTGAGCAAAGCTAAGGGGGACCAAACGTTCAACAAAGAGTTATCTTTTGAAGTTGCGCTTTGATCTGGTAAGCCTTACTGTGGATTTGGTGACATATTGACTTTAAGGCCTATTCATGGATTTTGATGAAATCTTGTAAAAAAGTTGTGTAAAAATTATTAAGTTTTAAGATGCTTGTATCATCCCTATTATAAAAACTTCCGTAAGAATCTTTAAACTCTTTAAAAAAACTTAAATCTTATTAGCGCCAACATCAATAGAATTATGTGGGTAAAAAAAATTCACACCTCGACGTCATTAACTCTACTTATAGGAACAACACTGCGTAAGGTGACCTTTAGGTTAACGGATTTTTAAACCATATATAGTATATTATAATAAAAATTAGTTTATTTTTAACAAAGTAATGAGACCGAAGAAAATTTTACTCATTATTAACTAGAACATCATGAGCCCTATTCTTGAATTCGTTCGAATTGAATTGAAAAATTACTTTCTGGAGTTCTTTATGAATTGAAATTTTCCTTAGTAAAGTTCTTATTTTTCTTACAAATTCAATCGAATTACATACATAATTTGATATTATTATTAGACTGAACAAAAGAACTAAAATAAATTTTAAAGAATTTTAGGAACTTTAATTAGAAATTTTTTCCATAAAAGCTATTTTAAAGTCCCCTTGAATTCGAATCGCATAGATTCAATCGTAAAGATTTTTAAAAAGAATTAATCAAATTTTCGTTGGCCAGTTGACCTGAGGTTATATCGAAGCACTTACATTTCTTTATATTGATGAATATAATTACGATTTTTGGGTAAATTTGCAATATCCTAAATAAACTTATTTGAAATAAAATCGAAAATTCTTACTTTTGAAGTAGAACAAATTCTTTTCCTTTTCAAGGTACAACAGGTGCTATTAAATGGTAAAAAAAGGTTGAATTCTTTCCAAACAAACTCTTTACTTTATATTTCATGAAATTCGCCCCTCGAGTCACGTACTTATTTTTAAAAAGTTTTATCCTTTCTTATTTACATACTCATATGTTACAATACAATTCTCCTCATGCATGTCCCTTAACATATAAATTACATATTAGCATACATACTATTGAGTATGTAACATAAGTCACAAGTAATATGGTATGCTATTAAGTAGTTTATCCCTGCATCTTTTTAACTGTCTCGTAGATTTATTAACAAAATAGCATTTATTAATTTTACATTTTTCTTCCATTTTCGCGCCCGTTCATGCATTGCAGTGTATATTACAGATCCGGACCTAATACTTCCCCGAGGTGAGATCGAGTTCACAACAGTTGGAACAACATAAAACATTTAGATAAATTGTAGATCATTTTCAATTTAGTTTTTTTGAAAAACAGAGCAGAATAAAATGAAAAAAAATAAAAAAATAGAATAAAACAGAACAGTTTATACATGAACAACTATATACCAAAAAATGTAGTTAATCGATAACTAAAATGGAACACATTAACTGATTTAAGTAAGAAACATAGGTAAAGTTGTAAGGTATCAATAAATAAAAATTAAGGGAGAAAAAATATGAGAACAAAAGAACGTAAATTAAATATACAAAGTAACTAGCAAGGTAAAATGATGTATAAAATTGAGTAAGTTCATTACTTAAAGTATGTGTTAGATCTAGATAATATCGCTATGTTTTATTATTTAAGAAACCTTAGTGATGTATAAGGGAATTTTTTTATTAAAAATTCAAAGTGTGTTTCTAATACAATGTTATGTTATTATAAAGAAAATATTGTGTGTTGGAGAGAGATAATAAAATGTTTAATATGAGACTTGTCTGTTCTATCATTTTACGAACCTTCAAAACCTATAGATTATTAATTCTAAAATCTGTAGCATCCACACCCAAACTCCGCTCCGGATATTAGCTCAAATCCGAACCTATAAGATCCCCGGTTCAGGTCCTGGTTTCGGGGTAAAATTTCAGCCGGGGCCCACACCGGACCGAGCTTACGTACTCGACCGTAAGCTCGCTTCGGTTTGGGCCCCGGCTGAAATTTTACCCCGGAGCCAGGACCCGAACCGGAAAAATGGGTGGTGGGTAATTTTCTGGTTCGGGTCCTGGCTACGGGGTAAAATTTCAGCCGGGGCCCAAACCGAAGCGAGCTTACGGTCGAGTACGTAAGCTCGGTCCGGTGTGAGCCCCGGCTGAAATTTTACCCCGAAACCAGGACCCGAACCGGGGATCTTAGAGGTTCGGGTCTGAGCAAAAATCCGGAGCAGAGTCTGGGTGTGCAAGCCACAGATTTTAGCATAAACCCAGGAGTAAATTAAAACTTACCTTTTTGTCTATTCATTCTTTAGGAGAAATTCAAAGGGAATAATATTTAAGAAAACAACTCTTCTGATAAAATTTATCATTTTATTAATTACATATATACAATATTGCAAACGTTTTTTTCTTTGTGTGGGCTTGTTTTTCCAAAATAATATTTACATCAATGTGACACTTATATCTATCTTATTCGGTAATCATTAAGCATTTTCATCAGTTTCCATTTAAAAATAAACATATGTATATGTACGTCATATATAAAATGGCATCCACTATGTTATCAATCACCATTTATTTGTTTGATAGGTAAAATATACGTTTAAAACATTTCTTTACTCTTGTATTTCTTCTTTCATTTTTTTTTTTGTAGTAATAATTAATCTATTGAGTTTCCATCATAAAATTGATTTGTTTTTTTACTCTTTTATTCGTTAGCTCCAACTTTTTATCTCCTCACTCTTAATTCTCAATTTTTTATTTATCTACGAAGCGTTATCAATTAGGTTCACAGTAAGCTTTGCTTATAAAATTGTTTTTTTTTCTTAAAAGAGCATGAAAATAATATGTTACTATATTCTTTTTTAAATGATTATTTTCGATCGCTTTAAAGAGTGGAATATTCGTACACATATCTTTGAGTATAAAGGGTTGAATAAATAAAATTAAATTAACTTTTTACGACTGTAAATAGTGTAGTTTTATTTTGAATAATGCTGTATAAACAATTACTTTTTATTATTATGTATTGTGTCATTATTCCCCTTATTGCTTGTGTTCATTTTCTTAAACATTTGCTAGCTAACCAAAAAATGAAGTAAATCAAATTTTCACAGATATTAAATTTTCCGAAGATCTTAAATATTCACAAATAACTTAAAACATAAGCCTATGAGAAATCTGAGTCTTCAAACCTATGAATCAAGCAATTTAACAACGTCATTAACTGCCACTTTTCCTACCCTATGTGTGTAACATTTTCCAATGACCCTAACACACCTCGTTTTAGGTCTAATACCTGACAGGGATTATCAAAATTCATTGCCATAGTTTAGACGAATAGGCCAAGTGACCCGGCAGAAGGCAGGTTAATTGCTCGATTCAAACCCAATAGTTCGGAATAAATTTCAGAGATTACGAAGTACTATCGAGGCAAAAGGGATAGATAGGTGTGTTATCATGGCACATCCGGATGACGGTTTTCCATGTGAAGCGACAACAAAGGTATTGTAATTAAAAGTTATTGTACAACACCCAAACGTGCCTCTATTTAAAAACTGAGCGAGTTTTTAAATAAAAACTGAAAGCAATTTATAAAATTCCCAACATGGGTCAGGTGGTACAATTTTATAATGTAAAAAAGGCGAATTTTAATTTTAATTAGGTCAACTCAAAGCTTTTTCAGATATTTTTGTCGTCCACTTGATCTTCTATAAAACCCTTACGCTTAAAATTTCACCGTGCTCGTCAATTTTGAGAAAATTTCCAAATACCCAGAATTACTGCGTAATTGAATTACACGACTATAATTATTGTTGTTAAATGTTTTGTTTGTGCAGCAGTCGCGATGGAGTGCCAGCGTAAAAATCTGAAATATGCGCCGCCAGACGTAAAATGAAACTTAATGAATGCATGCCATTTGCTGGCAGGTAAACCCGAAAATTCCAAACGTTGTACGTATACACGAGTTCGTTTTAATCAGCGATGTCAGAAATTTATTGGACGACAGATTACACGGAAATATGAAAAAGAGAAAATAAAAAATCTCATACAAAATCAGCAAAATCAGCCTAATTAGAAAAGGCGATTCGAACACGTGCCGTACTTATGAATACCTCCTACTATCCGATGTGAAAAAATGTTTCAATCGTAGAAGTTCTGAATATTGTGATTTGCATATTAATGCACCTGGGCTCGTGTCGTTCCTTTAACAGCGGATTTAGGAGGTTTTACCAGGATTTGTTCACATCAAGTAATACTTAAGAGATTACGCTAAGCAGAATTGGCAGCTGATACTTTGCCAATTCGAACTGGGTAATTTGTGCGTGAGTGCATAAATACATAAATATATAAATATGTACATAAATACATAAACACATAAATACATAGATATTTATGTATTTATGCATCATTTACATAAATATTTATGTATTTATGTATCATTTATCGGATCTTTCAGTTACCTATAAAGTTCTATAAAGTTATAAATTATAATCGTTCAGAAATTTCAAAGTTTGTTGCATTTGTTGGATTAACTATTATTAATACTTTTTATGAATGTTTGATAATAGTGTAATAATTTACTTAAATGTGATCTTTTTTTCTATTTATATATAGATTTTATTTTATATAGATTTTTATTTATATAGGATTTTTATTTATATAGATTTTTATTTCCCCACTCTACGTGTAAGGGGTACCTACCCAACAAAAAATTTTTTTTCAACACCTTATTTTACAACTTTGTCGGCATCATTAAAATGTTTATAAAATGCCCAATTACATCAGAAACTATTGGTACTTACCCTCTGAGTTAAACTGCGAAACTATAAGGATTCCTTATTGTCCTACGGAACCCTAGAAAAAAAAGAAATATGAGATGTTTTGTAATGATTAAGGTATATATGTAGAATGAAATGCAACAGTGTAGGATAAAAGTATATTTTATTATTATATGTTATTTTTCTAGTACTATACCTCGAATAAACCGCACACATTCCAAAAAATATATCTATGTATTTCTAAACATAAACAACATTTGCACGGCTGTTTGGAACGTCCTAAAGAAACGATTAACCTACGTGGTGTTCTGTTTTGCTGGTTTCGTCCGTGTGCCCCACGTAAATATTTTTTCTGCAAACAATCAGGCGCACTTCGAGACGTATCCCTGTGAGGACTCTCTGGATCGGGATTAAATTGCTGGCATCGTCGTCGGGTCCGTGGATAGCGGCGCCGCCGCCGGAAGGCATCCAATCGCAAAGTAATTTGCAAATTGTTGTCTGTGCACTTAACCAGTGCACCACGTCTGCCAGATCTGCGATGAATTATTTACCAGAAAGCGAACTGTGGAGCACTAGACGACGCTTTACATTTTATTTGTTGAGTTTGGTTTGTCCCACTCCGGAAATAGCCGAATTTGGAGTTTGCAGACGGGAAGAGTAGAAAGTGATGGCTACCCCGAGGGAGTTGCGGACAAGTGCCCTCTTTAAAATTCGTTTTACTGAGTAGTTGCGATGGCAAACGTCCTCAAGACCGCGAATTTTGGTCCAGTTCGAATGATGAAGATGTAAATTCTACTTTCTTGTCTTGATCAAGGGTTTTCGCCTGGATCTTCCTGCAAATTGGGCATGCAGCCGGGACTCGGAAGGAATTAACTTGACGTGGTGGTGGTTTGGGGCGAGTGCGGATGAATCAAAGATTCCATTAAGACACTTCTCGAGCTTGTGAGCCCAGGAGCGAATCCCAAGTTGGGGCTGTTTGTGGGATTACTTCGTGAGAGACTCCTCATCGTCTAGACGAAGTCACAATGGGAGCTCTTCCTGGGTAGCGGAGCAGTCCCCCGATAGAGCTCCTGGGAGAGGCGCACTTAATGGGGAAGCCTGACAATACGAAAATTCACTTCTTATATCTAAAGTGGCGCCCTTGTCGTCTGTTTGTTACTGTCTCAGGGACTTCATGATTGCACTCAGTCGTGCACGAAACCGAGAGTGGGAAGTGGACGGGAACAGGGATGAAGGCTTATACACTTTGGGCTCTGAGGACTGCGGAACGAATGGAGGCGGGGGGAGGTTTTTCGAGTTTTAAATGACCCCACATTAGTGCCATTGCCCCCCGCCCGCCCCGAATAATCTACAAACAAAATGCATTAACCAAGTGCAGTAGTGTAGAAACGCTAAATCATGTCACGTCCTTAAAAGTGTCTTAAGTTTCACTTTGCACAGCGCGGGGGCGTGCTTTCAACGACGTCCCAACAACAACAAACTCCTGAAGGAAAGTGGCTGGCTGGGAGAGAGCTGGGCGACGCGACGCGGGGGCGTCCTATTTCCTCTCGCAATTATCGTCGGCCTCGCCGGGCTGAGCCGCAGCGCCCCCGTCAGCCTCGGAGCCCTTCACCGTGAACGTCACATAGTATCGCTTACTGCTATCCAACTTATCCGATGGCAGTGAAATTAGCTGCTTATTCTTCCCGTGGGAGAGCTCCAGGGAGACCTTGCTACCGCACTTCGAGTGGCTCGTCAAGATTTTCGGCAAGTAGAAGCTGCCCACACCCAGTTTCTTGTATGGCCCGAATCCAAGTTTCGGGATCGTGTGGTGGTTCATCATTGGAACTGAAACGAGGAAAAAAAAACTATATTCGCATTAGTAGAAAGGGTCAATTCTAGGAGCGCTACAAGTGCCAGCCTGGACCCTGGACCCTAAACCCTAAACCCTACACCCTGGACCCATCTTTCTGCGGAGAAAACCCTTTTGCAAAAATTGGCCAAGGTCCAGAGCGCATGCATTCTTGCGGCTTCAATTAAAATTATGGACCCAGTCGTAATTCGCTTGTGAGGATTAATTAAAACCAAGTGGACCTCGGACTAGTTGGTCTCCACTTTATTCCAGGTCTGGTCCCACCACCCGACGGAAGCAGTCCTGGGGCTCTTCTCGCGGTCGTTGGGGATGTGTTTGCAAGACAAGCTCTTGAAGGGAACACGGGATGAATTTTGGGAGATTAATTTAATGCTATGACTTTTAAAAACAATTGTGATAATGGCGACGCAAAACGAAAAACGTTTGCGAAGTAATTTCTTAATGTAAAAGCCTTTTAACAAAATTTAAACTAATTTATGTAGGGGAACTAAAAGTAAAATTGAGACAGACAAATTTTTGGTAGAATTAGATATTTACCAGCTAAGGAAATTACTAAACGCAACCCTTCTAAAATTGAAATAAATAACACTAACAATATCTGTCTAGTAAAGAGCGTGAAGGTTTTCACATTTGTGTGGCTGGATGAAACACGTCATTTTAAATTTATATTAAAATAGCTTTTTCCCCGCAACTTCACCCGCGTTTAATTAAGCTCTCTTCCAAGATCGATTAAATATTCATAATTAACGCTCCCTTACAGGTTGTATTACGCTCGTGATACCAATTATTTAGTTTAGACATTTTTGAAATATGTATACCTACATATTTCAATATGAGTATATTGAAAAAGACATTAAAATGTTCAAAATTCGAAAAGTTATAATGATTTGAATAAAGCAGAATTACATTGCTCTCTTTTGCTCTGAACTTTTAAATTGCTTTTGGCAAAATTACAAGATTAGGTACTATTTTTTATTTCTATTTCACCAATTAATTTCAAATCTTGTGTGCCCCTTCAGTATAGATTGGTTTATAGTCCCTACGTCGGAAATTATTGTACCTACTATGCTATAATTATTACTAAATAAAATAAATAAAAAAATTCAAAAAATTGTTTTTGTTTAATAAAATAATAAAAAACTAGTTTTAAGTTTTGCTTCAAATATACGAGAACTTTTGAATCTTGCCAACCACAAATCGACTTGTTTGTGAATTTATTTTTTTTTTACATCTTTTTATTAATTCTTTAAATATTAGGTACTAAACAAACATTAAAAATATATAATTTTTTTTTTCATTCCTGCCCTAAAATATGCCTGAATAGCTTCAGCTTTAGCGGTTTTGGCAAGACATTGATAAGTCAACGTGGACATTTTTTTTTTATATAAACCGAACCCAACATTGCTTCGGATAGCCATTATTAAACCCTTTTCAGGGACGAATTTCATAAAGGTGGAAAAAAAGGTTTCATGTTTAATATGATTACTTGTTTAGGTACTTGTTTATTACCGACAGCTATCACAATAAGTAAGAAAAAATTGGAAAATTAATTAGTACCTACCTAATAGAAAATGAAACTGAGCTCACATATTTAGCAGTAGGTATACATAAAGTGCTATTAGCAGAAAAAAAGCCTCATTTTACAGATTATACATTTTTAAAAGGAAGCAATATTATGAATTATTCAAATAAGCTAACATTCTGTGGATTCCATTCTGTTTTTTTTTTAACCTCTTTAAATCTTATAAGTAAAAAAAGAGATAATTTTCAAATTTTCCTTCAATAAAGTAGGTAGTAGTCTAAAGTTACCATCCCAACAGCAACATCGATTTCCTCATTATTACTTCCGTAATAAAGGCGTAACTTGGGCTGATGTACCAAAACAAACTATTTAATAGTCCCGAAAGGACTCTGTACCCATTTATTTGGCCCGATTTTGAAACCATTCCGAACTACTCCATCTATTCTAATTAAGTGCCTAATTGACTACAAGCTCAAGGAAAAAATTATGTTACAACTTCACCTTGCCTCGACGTAAGTCGCTGCGTGTGCCTCATTACACGTAAGGTAAGGGAGAGAGGGGACACGGCGTCGCGCGACTGACGCGACAGCCTCGATGTCTCAAAATTTAGAGGAAACCTAAAAGGGTTTAATTACAGAAATTAACTCGTGCCATATAGTTCAAGTTGAGTAAGTTTACCGTACAATTGCTTTTACTTTTTAATCCGCAGTAATTTCCCAAAGATAAGAGTCGTGCTCGCGTTTTCCTCGGTATACTTTTGGTGGTGCCACCCCCACTCGAACCGCCCTAAAATAATATTTTCTGTGCAAATCCTGTTATGACTTCCAGAACTGCTTGAAATTATGGGAAACGGAAGGCAGCCAGTGTCAGGAGTGTTTGCGGAGATGAGCAAAAGCAATTTGGGCCGCAATAATTGCCAAAAGTAATAAAAAGTTAGGCTGGAGCCTTTTAATTTAAATTTGGTTCGGTGTAACTTCCACCGACATAAGGAGTCACGCCCTGCCTAGGGGAGATTTATTTTAAGACCCCAAAGACTGTGGTTAGGGTCTGGAGCTTCGGTGGATGTGGATGGCTGAGTTTGTGTCGGCAAATTATAGATAGTTGTTTTCAATGAGACTCGTAGTACTCTGCAACCAGTTCCACTAGTCCACAATTACTCAATTCCGAGCACATTGTGGCCCATTCAAAATCCAAGCAAAATTGTCGAAGGAACCCGGAACAATGGCACTCCTTAGGACAATGACCATTTTGCATGGTACCTGCGCCCGCCTTTGTCATGTGAAAAGTGACTGATTACGTCTCTATTAATTCAAACGAAGTATTTACGAGTGCGCATATTTCCGTCCTCTGCGGATTAGATTCGAATAATCTAAAATTCAAATTTAATGCCACTGTCGATTCGAGTCCGCGTACGTTTCCCAGATGACAATTTACCAACAGGAGGAAGTGAATGATAAAAAACAAAAAAGGAAGAAAACCGTGGAAAAAGGGTTGGAACCCGAGCAGGGGAGCCTAATCCGTGTAGAGAGGTGTTGAATATGATTCAGGACAATTTCTAGCGTTTTAGTTCGCCAGGTAGATACCTATATAGCTGCAGAAAAGATGTAAACAGGACAGAAGGGGTTACGCAGTGTCTACTGTAACTGGGGTGGAAGAATGGGGCACCGCGGCTCCCCTGACTGTGCACCACAGGAGGTTAGTCGGGGCTGCCCGACGAAGCTCTACGTGCTTTTTAATTAAACCTAAAAAATGTTCGCCTGTTCCCGGACTGCGGTTAAGCGGACTACCTGGCTCCCGTGCAGGACGCTTCCTGTTCTGCATATTTACATTTACCTTTACCTGTCTGCTGATGTGCGCTCCACTCTGACCGAGCACTAATTTAAGGAAAAATTTAGTGCCGTCGGACCGCGAACAGTATATCTGCTAGATATTTCATTTTCCGCAGTTTTAGCATAATTTTTCATCGGAAAGGATACGTAAACAACTACCGGTGGTTGTTTTGAATTTCTTAATTAAAGTACCTACATATGCTTTACTTCTGCGGATTATGGAAAATGCATCCAGCCACAGATATTGTTTCAAATTTGTTTATATTTGCATTCATATTTGTGTATGCAGCTAAATACACTTTTGAATAACTTCGTTTATTTTAACTATAATAGAGCTGAAATTGCACTTTTCGCCCTTCATAATACGTTTATATTAAAAAACCGCTTAGGTAAATTTTATAAATTGTCTTGTATACCTACAGAAATTTTCACGAAATTACATTTTAAATGTAAACGTGATCCCAGAATAAGAGGACTTATTTAATATAGTATAGTTTGTTTAAGGATATAACCAAAAAGTAAAAAATTAAAAATTTCGCACATGTATGGAGTAAAAAGAAACGTGGTGGGTTGGCAAAAATGGTTTGAAGGTAAAATGATCCAAACAAAATTGAATTCTAAAAGGTCTATCCCACGAAAATTTAAATAATGCTCCTATAATTACATACTTAAACAGAATAGTTGATTGAAATTTCCTAAAGAGTTTCAAAGAGTTATAAGAAATCTTTTTATATACGTTTTTTGGTTAGAATATTGCCGCGGCAGAAGAAGGAGTACGAGCATAATATAGCATTATTTGAAAGGAAAAGTCATCCAACATCGAATAAGAGCAAAATTTCGTACTTAACCTTTCACTAAATGCCACTCGAATCAGATAAGATTTTAAACGTCGACGATTTAGTCCTTTGCCGAAGGCCACTCTTACAACAACCTTTTATATCAGAAACGAGGAAAAAAAATACGAGGAATGAAAACCTTTTCAAATGGGCACTCCTCCAAAAAGCCCCGCTAAATTTCTAGCGTTTTCATTTCATTTCATTTCACTTCACCGAGGGAGCAGTGTCGGACACTTCCCTATGTTATCTGATTGAATATAAAAGGGCTCGCACAATTTTCAGCTAATTCGTTCCATTTTAGGGAATTCGCTGATAATTCCCTCAATATCGCTCCCCGCGGCTCTAGCCCTCATAATAATTAGGGACGGGTTAGAGCAACAATCAGCCCACGTGTAAAAAAAATTAAAAAAAAAAAAACTCATTAAAAATGATTTTGCAATTAAACACATTCATCACGGCGCCACCGCGCTCCAAGCGACCCAAGGGGAATTAAAAAGCTGCAAATAAATCTTAATTACGCGCGGGCTTATCAGAGCCGCCTGACTCCGTCATTAGCATCCTAATAAGCCACCTCAGGAACACAATGGGGGAGGATGTAAAAGTGAAAAAGTGAAGTAGCTCGCTCCTTTCGGGCGACGGCCGAGAACAACTTGAAAAATAAAAAAAAAATAAAAAAAAAGTGGAGTATAAACGTTAGAAACTTTCAGAGGGATGTAGAAGGAGCGGCCCTTGAGAAGAGTCCTTTTAATGAGGCTACCTAGGGCGGGAGGGGCGGGAGGGGCGACCGGGTCTCATTACGGACAATAAAACATGCAGGACAATACTCACTGTAGGCGGCGCAGGGAATCCCCGTGTAGGCGTGCGCCGCGTGCAGGCACCTGTGAGTCTTCGTCGTACACTGGAGCGCCTTCTCATATGCGTTGTAGTCCGGGCTGAGGCGACGCTCGGCCTGCAAAAATGATTAAATTGTGAATTGGTCCATGCCAGCCCTCCGTCGGGTGCTCCTGAACCCAGAAACCACCTCGGAATAAAGTTGGCAGAGAAAATTTTTAGTTTTTAATAATCTTTTTGCGGAAAAATTACTCCTTTAAACGCTTTCTAAGAATAAAATTACTCCTGCTAAAAAAAATTAATAGAGGCAGGTACAAATTGCTAAAAATAAAATGTTAAAAATGATTTTTAATTTTTCCACCTCAGAGCTGAAGACTTTGGCCAACATTGATTTAATAACTACCAAAGTTAATTATTGAACAGAAAATTTCTATGGGAAATGTGTAAATTAGCAGAATATCCGCTGATCCAACATCTTGTCGATAGTTAACTAATTAATAAAGTTTAGATTAAGTATAGATAAGTTGGATTATACAAATTCACTGGATTTAAATAAGTATTAAAGAATTTTCAAAAAATCGCATATTAAAATAATATTGTAAAATTGTACCTTTGTTAGACTACTTACATATATGTAAATATTGTAAATGAATGTAGAATGTATACTTACAGCAATAAATTTAGTTTATCCTATGATATATGTATGTATAATCTACTTAAATAAAAGAATTGAAAATTTTAAAATTAAAAAAAAATAAGAGCAGGTACCTATAGCATAAAAAATGTCTAATATACTACCTTATTAGCTTGTTTTTGGAGAATATAAAAAAGGGGAAAAATAAAGTGGTGTGACTCATATTCCGAAAACTCAATTTAGTTCAATTTAATCTTATTTTCTTCATTATGTAATTTAGAGTTCAAAAGGAATAGTCTTTAGAATTTTCTTTTTATGAGTCATTAAGAAAAAGGTATACGAGGCGAAATACCTGACATAAAATGATACGTTTTTGAAGTATAAATAGGCGCTTTGAGTGTGTGATGTAAATTTTGTTGGTTCTGTGAATTGGTACAACATCTTAGGAGGAATTTTTTGAGGAAAATTTATTTGACAAAAAAAAAAACATTAATAATAGCTGCGTTTTTTCACAATCGTATCCGGATCAGATTCAGCAGGAAATTTTGTATTGAATTGAAATTTTTGCGCATATACTCATATCACACAATTTTTATATTATAAAAAAGTTAATCCAAAAATTTGTTCGGTTCAAGGTTTGAAGTTTGGGTGGGTAAAAACCACATTTTAAAATTTGTATATACCAAAAGTCTTATAAGCTTCAATTCAATGAAAAATGTCTTAAGTAATTTGATCTGGATCTGATTGCGAAAAAAAAACGCAGCTTCTTTTTGCTTGTATATACCTCTTCGTAGACTTCATTGATGTTCTGGAAGTTGTAGGTGCCCGGTTTCTGGATACTCTTCAGGGTGTCGTACAGAAACATTTCGAAGTTTTTGAATGTGTACTCCGAGTAGGGGTAGCGTCGCAGTGTGCCGCCCGTTTCGGCCCCCAGTGCGACGCAGGACCTGTGGTAGTCGTCGACGGCCCGCTTGACGAGGACGGACTCGTTCATCTTGCTAGATCGAATCTGCAGACCCTTCAGCTCGAGTAGGTGCTGGAAAATCTTCCGCTCCATGTAGTACCTGAAAGGGAAAAGCGAAGCATCAGAGAGCGTCCTGGTACAAGCCCAGTTTCTTTGAGGAATTATAAAGAAATATCCTGGCAATGCGTTGGGGGTGGATTTTCACCCGCTGCAGC
Source organism: Machimus atricapillus (assembly GCA_933228815.1). NCBI lineage: Eukaryota > Metazoa > Arthropoda > Insecta > Diptera > Asilidae > Machimus > Machimus atricapillus. The sequence goes on along the minus strand of OW121788.1, from coordinate 26,387,377 downwards.
TCCCGCCTTCGAGCCGCCGCGTCGTCTGCGTTAGCACAATAAAGCCCCAACATAAACGACTTCTTCTGCCGGAGGGGAATCACCCAGCACTTGGAGATTGTGTTCTTTCTTTTGTGCGATTCTATTGCTTGGCCGGGAGTGAGGAATCCCATTTTCGTAATAATGCGTTCTCAAGAATTAGTGATGAGTTTGTATCACACTTCTAAGCAGAACCGCGTTTTTCCCAGCCGCGCAAATCGAATTTTGACGAGTTTGCAGCCATCGCCTGGGGAGCGGGGGTTCGCTGAACGCCTTCCGAGTGGGTTAACTAAAATTTATGCCAAAATCTGCTACTTCTGATAACTCCCTATTTGCGAATATAATTACAATAAATTTTCGCAATACCACTGGGACAAGGATGCCACCACTTACGTGAGGAGTGTGAGTGCGCACCGACACCATTAGCAACCGAAAAGATGATGCTTAATTTCAGCTGTATGAATATGCATAAGGACTTAGCGATTCTCTAACCACCTTTTGGGTAATTTTCTTGCTGGGGCTTACTGGAAATTGTTGCAAATGACTAATTTTACACAAATTTCGGCAGGAGTTTACTGGGAAATCTAATGCTGCTCCAGGGCTTAGAACAACAAAGATGTGACCTGCAGATATTTGTGGCAGAAATCTCTGCGGGCTGATTTACATTAGAGATGATGCTGGGCTGTGCCTTCTCCCTCTGCGTTTATTAATTTCCCCATTCCGAACGACTAAAGGAGGAACTGTTAAATGAATTGCCTACTTTGCTTTCAAGGAAACTTCTAAAGTTTCTATAATAAATCCCTGAGCTGGAAACTTTTCTTAGAAAAATAAGAATTAATTTGTTATTGGGACCTTTTAAGGTCACTAAATCCTCAACAACAAATATCAAATCAATCCACATAAAAATTTACTCGTGAACACACAATTTTTTTTTGCAAATTCATGCTCGAAAAAATTCCACTTATTGACTATGGACACATTTAGCGGCGGTGGAAAATGAGAGAAGACATTGTCCTCTGTCCTCAAATATTCGCACGCATGTGACTGATTTCCTTTAGAAAATGGATTTCAGTTTCTGCGTGAAATCCGAATGACAATTGAACTTTTTAAAGAGGATAGATTCAGATGCTGTTTGTACTTTTCAGGACGTGAAATAAAATAAAAGTAAATTTAAGGGGCTTACGGGGACACATAAATAAATTTTGAAAGGAAAAAGCCTTAGAAGATTTCTAGATATACAAAGAAATCTAATTTAGCCATTGTTTGCAGGAGTCCTGCTCAAGGTATAAGGTGTGGCGTGGAGGGGACATCATTTTAAATTTTCCTGCAATGGAAGGTCTATATGCTTTTTAAATTAATTTTACATTTCTTAATACATCCTTTGCTTAATGTATTACGGTCCATGCGCACATTCTGTTGATGTTCCTTTAAAAGGTTCTCTAAGGAAAGAGCCTCTTAAAGATTTGTTTCTATCTGAACTTTCAGCAACATCCGATATTATTCTTTCCTTTCTTTCTTTCTTTTCATACATATTTAAAGAGTGTATTTCTAGATACTTTCAATATTCAAATGTCAAAAAAATTAATAATTTATTATTTTCCCGAATTAAATTAAATTAAATGCCTAACAGATAATGTTAATTTTCGAATTTAAAAACCAAAATCTATGTACCTATGTATACATAAATATGTATTTGTTATTTAAAAAAAAAATCATTTTCATATGTTCTTCGTACCTATCCCTTTATTAAAGCTATTACATATTTTTTTAGCATAACATATAATACCAAATTTGTATCTAGTTCAGAAACAAAATAAATAATAGTAATAATATTAAATTTATCGATTATGTAAAATGTTATTTTATAATGCCATGAAGATTGAAGGTAATGAATGAAGAGGCAATAAATCTTTAGGTTTGAAATGGTTTATTTCGCTAAAATTAATGGGGAGGAATGATCTGCAGATCGCAACTCTAACATAGAATGAGACGTCAGTTCCCGTCTTGTGGGAGTGTTTCCTATGTGAAAAGGATAAAAGTGTTGCATGGCAATCGACTTTAGTCGTTTCATTGCGAGATAGTCCGGCACCCTCTTTTTGAGGCGAATTCATTTTAACACCATTGAAAAATCACGTATTTTCCCACTGTCTTTGTCGAAAAAGTTTTCTTTCCACATACGACGAGGGAAATTGTACATTTCTCTGTCTCTGGCACGTATAAATAACCGGACAGAAAACAAGCTAGTTCCAGCGCATTTTATTCAGCTTGACGTGTTGAGAACTTGTTTTTGTACTCCTGAAATGTGCTTAAGACAGAAAGTAAGTGCAAGTGATTCATAAATGAAATTTACAATTGTTGTACTTTCTGAAACTCAGCTCTACTGCAAAAACGGGGCAAAAAGGCATCTCGAAAATACCACTGGCGGCAAAATGCACATAGTTCCGGCAGAGGATGTATTCCGTAGCGAAAATCCGGCGAAATTTTTTTTTCAGCGCCTTCCAGCCCTTATGGAATATGATAAGGGTTGTCAGGGAAAATGGGTACCTATAGTTCTGCAACTGTGCACCCCACTAACAATAGACACATGGTGTGATCTAGCGAATTAGAACCGTTTTCTCGGACAGTTTTTCACCTTTCGCAGAGGTTTACGTGCTCTGCAACGGAAATCATTTCGGAGTAACTTCTAAAATATGAATTACCTCCGGAGTGTCTGCTCAGTGGCCCGACTATTTGGACAAAGGATGTGCGCCATTCGAGCTCCCTTCCGGATGGATTTTCGAAATGTTGAGATTAACTTAAGGTAAGGTAAGTTTGGCATTCAAGACGGTCCTCTCCAAAGGAAAGTTACGAAAGTAAATTGGATGCACTGCAAAGTTTTTAAGCGGAATAAATCCTCAGCTTACACCACCTTTTACTAGCGATGTATTTCTACTATACCTATCCAGGATAAATTTGTTAGAGCATAATAAATTTATCACAGCAATATTTCGTCAGGTTTGAATTAATCTTTTGAATAAAGTTAAACGCCATAAGTTTAATAAACTGCCGAAAGATTCTGTAGACAGGTGATTAAAAGCAATCTCAATATTTCATGTTATAGGCTTCTTATCCAAAGTTTCTTTTCGAAACATGTTAAATAACGAAAATTGTTAAAAGGAAATATAAAACTGAACAGAATGAGTTCCTATCGGAAACAAACGCCTTAGAGAGAAATTTACCAAGTACTCTACTTAAAGTCTTACCATGACAGAAAAAAATTGCCGACAGAAAGAAGAGTTTGTGGGAAGAAACAAAGGCGTCAGCTCCCTGTTAAATAAGACCACAGTCTTTTCTGGCTTGATTCTTCCACTAGGAATGTCAGCCGTTTGGATTAGAGAAGATCCTGAACGTAATTTATTTACCCAGATGCTCTCCAGGCAACTCAGGTGGGATTGGATTTAAATTAAAAATTGTTGAAGTGGTGAATCAAAGCGGTCAAAATATTGCGCTGCCAGTGCAGCAGGCACTTCTAATAAACAATCTCCTGTAATGCCATGCCGCGCCATCGCGTCATGCAACTCAAAATACGTTGTCACATGAAAAATGGTCGTAGTGAAAAATGAAAGGACTTTTTCAAGCACCACTGTGACGTCGCCTAAAACATGTTTGCACTCTGCAAGGCGTCCCATTCCCATAGACGTGCGGGATTTTGTAAGCTTCACATACGCGAAGAGTAATTGAATCCGATCCCAAAAATAATAACCATTTAATTCAGTCGCACTAGGACTTCATTCAGACCTATAGCTGCTTTAATGCTCTAGATAAACAAGAAGAGTCCTGGCGGCTTTCGCTATTCATTCATTCGTTTTGGCACTGCGTAGGTATTGACTATGAATTTTGAATTTATTCAACCGCACCGCGACTCTAACGAAGTTATGGCGCTTTATAATTTACTTTGAATCGCAAAAAGGAACTGTAGTCGAGGAAATTCAGATCAGATCTTTTCAAATGATAAATATCACTCGAGCGAGAAATATTGCGGGAATTTGATTGAAATCAAATTAATTTTACAAAGATAAATTGAAATGTTTAGAAGAATCAATGACTTTGAAACGAAAATTGCGCCACAACCGCGTAACGAAAATTATTAATAAGCTCTTATGCTGAAATAAATTGGTTTCGTTACAGTTAAAAAAAAATATTAGAAAGGCATTACTATGGACATTTACCTAAGACCCGCTCGGAAAAATGTCAGCTTACTTTTGCAAAATGCACCAAATTCGATTTAGAAAAGTTTTAAAGGTCAAACTTGCAGAGACTTTTGAAGTTATGATTTGTGGTACATTTCGTGACGTACGTCTCCATTCTGACATACTAGAAATTTGTTACTTTTAGTAAGAAACTTGTTAGTTTTTGAATAAAAACAAGAACAAAGAACAAAGGGAAAATATTCGGGAGCTTACCATTTAATGACTTTTTCTAGAATTTGCTCACACTTTCACTTTTTCGCGAAGGCACTTCTCGGTAGCAAATGGCGATCTCGCGGCCTCGTCCCGTCCGACAAGAATTTTCACGGCACTCCGGCACTTTCCCGTTCTCAAATATCCGAATTTGTTTTACATAAATGCGACGAAATAATTGTTTATCAGATTTCAGATTCCATTTTAGGAGTTAACTTAAACAAAAACATTTTCAAATTAAATTGTTTTACACCGCCCGCCGAGGTACCGAGAGATCCGCGCACCAGAAAAACTCGTCATTATCTGAGAGAGTCACAACACAATCACGCCACCCGAGCGGCCCAACGGTAAATTCCACCTGCTTCGAAAAATTCTAGTGATGTCAAATTGTCAATTGGCGGGGAATTCTTGTTTTAAGTTTAATTTAAAATTGAGTTTAGTCAAAATTATATTTCATATCAAGCTTAAGTTTGGTTTATGGGAGGATTCAAAATGCGACGGATTCAAAATACATACTTTTAGAAGTATGAACACAAATTTTTAAGTTTTAATTTGTAAAAATGATGAAAGCTTTTTATGGGAGCGCAACCAAGACAGCATGTTTTTCTCGAAACAACTTTTTTCGAACTGGCCGGAATCCTAATTCTATCTATAACTATCCAATTTTCAATTGTAAAAAACCAATAATGCTCGTAATTGTAGTAGGTTATAGCTATCGTTGCACGCAGCCTTATTTTAAATTTAGCATTATTTAGCCTCTTTTATTTTTTTTAACATCCCACTATTTGGTGAAAATAAATTTTTTCGAGAAATTACTTGTATGCAACGAGAATTACTTTTATATTGATTATAACATTTTTATTTTTTAATTTTTGATTAACCATTCTGGTATTAGAGATCCGGCCGTTAGAATCACATTTTATTTTTTTCAGATGTTCTATAGTATGACTAAGCGTTGTTATAGGTCTGCAAGTATTTTGTTATTGTTGTAACGAAATCATAAGTATGAGGTTTGATTTTACATAACAAAATATAATTGTTAAAAGTAAAAAGCTTAATTATATGTAGCTTGAGTTAAAAAAATCACAGAATCATAATATGCGCCCATTGTAGATAATACAGCTTTTCTAGAATTTTATACTTTTCAACTTCCTAAACTTTTAAAAATGGGCAACGAAAGCTACAGGCATACTTTTGCGATATGTTGAAATTTACATTTCTATAGTAGGTACTGAATGAAACGGGAGTACATTTCCAGAGTTATCAGTTCCTTTGATCCAGAAGTGATTCAATTTAAATGTATAAAAAGGGGTTTGTTATCCAAATATTTTGAGAGTTCTTTGAGATTCTTTTCCGATATACAAAAAATCGAATTTTCATTTGTTTGTTTGTTTACTTTAAAGCTGGTAAAGGGAATAATGTTAAGCTCAAATTTGCATGTGAAAATGTTAGATTAAATTTCGTTCCTTTTCTTTATCTATAAGTGAACTGTGACAACACACAAGACATATGTATGTATATGTACATACATATATCAGGGACCGAAAATAACTGGTACTTTTTAATTTTCAAATTAAAAAAGTTGACGGAAGTTGTCATTTTTAGTAAAATAAAATAATTACACCAAAGTGTTGCGCATACTGCTCTCTTTCGGTTCTTTGAAGCTCTTCAAAATTTAGCTTTTTTTTTAAAGGAGGGGTATCTAAACTGTTATTTTCAACTGATTTTAATTTGAAGCCAACAAAAAGAGGCTCAGAAGCTTAATATATTTTTCTGGCTAAAATAAAAAACTAGCTTGGATTTTTATAGTTTTGAATTAATAACAAGTTCTGAAGCTCGTTTCTTTTTTCTAGCAATGTGGCTTTATATAATTCGCCTTTTATTTTTGCAATATCAAGTTATAAATTTACTACTTTGGGGGCAATTCAGTGCATTTGCATTATCTATTACAAATTGACATTAAACTTGATTTCTTGTAAAATTGTAACCAGTGGAAATGTACTGAATTGCCCACACGATTCAAATTCAATTTTTTGCAGCTGTTAATAAAAATGTACCTACTTTTCTTCGCAGGAATAAAAGGCTCTTTAATAAAAGTTGTCCACTTTTATCATCATTATATTTGTTATAATATAGAAATTATCACGATTATATTCGATTTTTTCGGTTTTATTTTAAGTGTTTAACTTGATAAAGTTACCGGGAAAATAATTATAAGCTTCATTTGTTATTTATAGTTCAAAAAAATGAAAAGGCAGCATGAGCACATAAGAAATTTTGAGTACATACCAAATTGTTGCTGATAAAATGAGCAATGGTATAGAACAAAACCAGTTACTTTAGTCGACTCGACTTTTTGAGGTCTTCATTTGAATGATATTGATAAAATATTTATAATATGTATAATGTTATGATATTGGAACGAATTGGGTTCGATTTTCTAATATTACACTTCAGTAGTTTTATACTTAAATGTAGTTAATAAATGTTTACCAGTTCAATACTCGTAATTACCTTCGTATATTTCTCTGAATAGATTTGGTGACGGCAGTCATATTGCAAGAGGCCTTGTCACCCGGCTTCCTTCCCTCCACTCTGCTGCTGCAGGACCGTCCGTCCAGAGTAGCATAAATTGGCTTCCTCGGCATGTAGGCTGTATGAACACCTCTTGGGGATGGTATCTTCGTTTTCATTGCTCGGGGACTCGGTTCGAATCCAGAATCTTGATCCTTGCTGGTCTGTTGGGTACCCTCACCCTGCCAAGTTTTTGATTTTTCTGACGTTTTCGTTCGTTTCTTCATTCGCTTTTTTCGTATGTTGTAGTCTTGACTAGAAATCTCCTTTGCTGAATGACGAGCATAACGAACGGTAACCACTGTTGTATCAACATCGTCCTCATCGGAGCTAGCCGTATACTCTTGGTCTGAATGTGATTTTATTTTATCGTCAACGACATGAAAACTGGAAGGCTCTGCTTCATCTAGGCGTTCAAGGGCTTCCTCGACGTCTATTGATTCATCACTTTTTAGAACAGTAAAACTGCTTTTTCGCCCGGTTTTAATATCTTCAGCTTCTGAACCGTCTTTTATAAGAGTGAATGATCTTCGACCTTCTTGTTCGCGTTCAAGCTTTGCATCTCCATTTTTCGGCTCGACCTTTTGATCGACTAAAGCACTTTCCAATTGAACTTTTTCTTTACCTTCGATGTTCTGGTTTTCAGTTTTTGTAATTACTTCATCGGCTTCTGGATCTTGTACATCTTCAATTTTGGCCTCATTGGCAGTTTTAGCTTCTTCGGCTTCAGATTTTGGGGAAGTTTCTTCAACCCCAGCTTTTATTTCTTGTTGTGCTGCTGCGTCTTTTTCCTTTTGAGTTTCAGCGACCGTAGGCTCTATGTTTGAAGGAAGTGCTTCTTCCGATTTCTCCTCTTTCTTATCTTCGTCTTCTTTAATATCCTTTTCAGTTTCGGTTGTTGTCTTATTATCTTGGACAACTGATTCTGCATCCTTCCCAATTTCTTCTACTGGTTTTTCCACACCGTCAGCTTTAACACTATTTGAAGCTTCTTCAGTTACATTTTCTGCCCTTGCTTCGGGCTTTGTACTTTCTCCTGGTGCCTCATCAGTTTTATGAATTTCAACTTTCGTTATAACCGTTTCAGATCTTGGTACGTCTTCTTCGTCGGTCAAGTCCATTATTCCGGACTGGCTTATTTTGATGAAAGTTTCTTCCTTTTGATACCTTTTCTTAGCAGATTGTGGTCTCTTACGTGAGCTTGAAATTGGTCTTTGTGTCTTCCCTCCATTCTCACCTTCATGGTCACTTTTTCGTTTATCTTCAATTTCCTTTTTATGAAGTTTATATGACTTTTTCACGTATTTCTCGTCGTCAGCATCAGATTCCAGGTACTCTTTTGAGCGCCTGGATCGGCTTTTTTTTCGAATCCTAAGCCTTTTTCTGTGCCGGCAGCAGTGCTCACAAGAATCGTCCTCTTCACTGCTGTATGACCTTTCCCTGGATCTTCGCCTTCTTATCTCAATGTTGCTTTTCGAGCGGTTCATGTCACTGCAACTATCATCTTTATATCTATCCTCAACTTCTCCGCAGCTGTTCGTTCGCCGCCGGACTTTTTTTCTGTGAAGCTTGCAAATGTGATTTACCCTGTGTTCTTTTTTGTACGTATGCTCAGAGCAGCTACACTCGTCCGAATGCGAATCAGGCTTATTTTTGTAAACCACATACTTTTTAGAGCTCTGTAGCTCGTGAACCTCCTCCTTTTCAACGTATTTAAGAGGTTTCACTAACTCCTGGTCGTTGAAGGCATTCGGACGTCGTGCAGATAGCCGAAGTTTACTAGCTGGAAGACCGCCATTAGATTGTAGAAATTTAGCAGTGGAACGGAAGCCTCTTTGTAAAGCACAGTCCAGTGGGGTCATGACGACTCCTCTCGAGTTCCTGTAAATGCAATTCACGTCTGCCCCGTAGTCTAGAAGCATCTTGCACATGTCGGTGTAGTCGTTTCCAGCCGCAATGTGAAGAAGCGACCTCCCGTCGTTACTTGTCGTATTCACCTGCTTAGGCCTCTGCTCCAGGAGCCATTCGACTAACTCTCGTCTCCCGGAGGAGGCCGCTTCGTGGACAGGAAGGTCACCTTTTGCATTTCTTAGCCATAAATTAGCGCCACGGTCCTTCAACAGCTTCACGGTCTCCCACTGACCCTTGGCACATCCACAGTGCGCTGGGGTGCGTCCTTTCCGGTCCTGTCGATTCGGATCGGCGTCGAGGTCGAGCAGGCGTGACGTCGCGTCCGCATGCCCCAGAGTGACGGCATAGTGCAGAGCTGTGCATCCATTTGAGTCTATCAAGTCAGTTAGGGCCCCACAGAGGCTGATCAGGGTATCAATACATTCGGTGTGGCCCCTTGAGGCAGCGCAGTGGAGAGCTGTGAGCCCGTCCCTGGAAACAATTTCGATTATCTCATGGTGAATTTAGCTAGAAAATTTAATCGTACTTATCGGCGCACTCAACCCTGGCCCCAGCCTTCACCAGGGCAATGACGGCTTTCGCCGACCCAGCGGACGCAGCCCACAGGAGCGGTTGCCTGCCATCCTTGTCTGTCACGTCGACCGAGGAGTGCGGATGGCCCAGGAGGATGGCAAGGATCTCCAGGGCGAGTTTCGAGGACGCCTGGCCGAGCTTCCCCTCGTAATTGGCACCGCACATTTGGGCCGCATAGTGCAGGGGGCTCCCTCCGTTGACGTCGGGAGTCGTCACGTTCGCCCCGGCCATCAGAACAGCCCGCAAAGCCTCAATTTCGCCACAAACTGCAAACGGTTATTTTCAATTTCAATGTGTACCGAAAATTTTGAATTACAAATTTAAACTCACCCGTCGCCCAATGGACGACTGAGTGGCCCTCGTTGTCCAGAGCATTCACGTCGGCCTTGTTCGCCAGAAGCAAATTGACCATCGCCAAATTGCCCTGAATAACCGCCAGGTGAAGGGGTGTGAACCCATCCTCGTCGGCAGACTCCAGAAGTTCTGGAGCTGCAACGGCGACACTTGCGGCAGCCACGAGGTCACTCTGTCCGCTGCAGTAGTGGAGGGCACTTTTGTTGCTGCGGTCACGCTGTCGCACCTTCCCGGGCTGGAAATAAATAAAGGAAAACACATACACACGTTACACACGTTCCAGGTGAACTGAACCCGAATCGGACCGATTTCACTGTCCCACCCGCCAGGCACTTCCCCTCACCTATCACGAGCGACAATTGTGTCACCCGTTAGTGCCGAAGACTCCCTACACCTGAATCTAATCCGGGACACTTTGCATGTTGACATTCCACAGAGTGTTTACTAAGAAACCGTGGTGCCGAGACCATCGCCAGCCTGATTGGCTGGTTGCCTCGGTGGTTGCTATTAAACAGGTGGATGTGACCATGGCAACCGAATTGGGCCGCTTTGAGACGGCATTGATTGTATTCAAATAAACAGGGTTTAATCCTTGGCAACAGGAATCGGCCGCAGCGCCCCCAGATGCGGTTAGTTTTCCGGCCGAGGCACTTTCAGCGACAAGAACTGATAAGAAACGCTCTAAAGTAAAGTTCTGAATACGTGCGGTATCTCTTTGATTTCAGCCGGGTAATTAATCGGACCGACTTTGCGGAAAATCCAAGGATTAAAGGTGATTTATATTTCACAGCGAGCACTGTGAACGTTCACATCGACCAAAACTGAGAGTTGTAAGAGCCCAGATATAATATAGTTTAAGTCACTCTAGTTAATATTCTTCACACTATTCTTTTTGATTTCGGATAAATTAGATAGCTATAAACAAGCACCTTGTTCTGTTCGCACGAGTGTTTACTTTTTATTTTAACACATATTACTTATCGACTGCAATAGTGGCACAAGACCCAAAATACCCAATTTATACTTTTTTCTATTGTACCAAAAAAAGTAATAAATTATACACATAAATAAAAACAAATAGCAATATTCACTTTAACTACAAATGTCAAATTTTTGTAAATACTATTAGGAATTTTAATTCCTTCTCATTAGGTACCATCAATAATCTGAGATAGGTTTTTTTCACATTTGACCCTTCTCCTTTCCCTCAAGTTTACAAACTCATATTACCCTTAAACTGAAAAATATCTCTTCACAATTTTATTTTTACAATCAAAGGAAGTTACATCTTGATCTGCTAAAAAATTCGAAGCAAAAGAAGAAAAAATTTCCGTTAATTCCAAAATTATGAATCCAAAATTGAATATAAATAAATAAAATCCTACCCATATTATTGAAGATTACATACAGGGTTAACTATCGCTGGTTAAAATTCGAGCAAATTTCATTCAGTAGCTTCTGAAAAAAGTAACGCGTGAGCTTAATAAAGGTCATAGTTTTGGCAAAATTGATCCTAAAGTTTTAATCAAGGTCAGCCCGTATAGAAGTGAACGTGTTTAGAAGAATCGATCCTAAAGACGAAAGGTTGCAAGTGTCTTAAAAAATAATCCACCACTTTAAAGAGGAAGGGGAGTGGAGTTTTACATTTCTAGTGCAAAAACTTAAAATCGATAAAAATTCGGTTGTCAAGGTATAGTCCCTCCTTAAATTGTGTTAGCTTTTTGGTCGTTCATTCGATTTTCATTCGAAAATTGTTTGCTACTATACTATTGACAAAAAGTAGCCAATTTTGATTAAGAATTATAATATCATAAATAAATAATAAGTAGGTAACTTATAAATTTTAAGTCTACTTTTCTACTGGAGAAGATGTAAATACATATTATTTTACTGTTTCCTATTTGTACTATTACTATGGAAATAAAGATTTTTAAATATATTTTCACAACGGCGAACTGGTTTCCTTTATTTTGTGTTGTATTACTTACTATGATATACGAACAATACCATTTCACTGCAGAGGTGATGGCTCAATTTACAGCAGTTTTCCAATTTAACCTTAAATGACCTCGATAGTGATTAAGCACAATGCTCCATATAAAGGAAATTTATCCGGTGGTATTCCCAAAGAGATGTACTTCAGAAACATAAATACATTTAGCAGGACAAGGGAACTCGTATACGCTATATGCATGCGAATACCTCGTGAGTGTCCGTTTATCCTTTAAATGCAATTATACTAGGGGCCAAAGAACTGTGAGCGTCTCAAGCCTGAGCAGAGCGTCAGATGTCCTTTGTAAGACTGACAATTCACTTTAGGAAAAAGCCTCAAAGGGGATGTGTGCAGGGCAGCCTGTCACACAGAAACATGAGTGCCCTAGAGACGACACTTTTCGTTCTTACGAACTTTACGAGTCTGACGTCCTCCTCGGAGAAGTTAGCTTGGGTTGCTGAGTCCATCTAAAAAGGTCAATAAGGGGAGGAAACCGCATGTAAAAGTCAAGTTGCGATGGGATAGGTTTTATTTCAATGGAAAAGTAAAATTGCCCAGGGCGGAGGCAATTGTAAATTAGCCAATATTCAATACGTTGCACAAAGGGAATGAGTTAATTAAAGGTTGGAAATGTGCTGGTCCTCTGTACAAAAGAATAAATCGAATATGCGGTTGCATCGTGTTATACGTATAAAAGATATTTCAGAAACAATCGCCGGGAGCGAACCTGAATGGAAATTATAATTTATGCCCGCGACAGGCTCGCGTAATTGCTGTGGCAATTTTCACAGATTTATGCCTTCTTTCGCAGGTTTTTATGACTTAATAGAGTCGCCGATGGCGGGTAGAGTTCTTAAGTTGCCATAACTCATCGTCCTATGTCGACTGGTCCTCGGCATTTGTGGCGATTTTCAGAAGCCATCAAACAGCAATAAGAGCACCATTTGGACGGTGCCGAACGAAAACAACCTTTTTCCCGCAAATCAAGGCCAAGGATGCGGCGAAAATGGGAAATTTATTCGCCGTCCCGGTCGGTGTCAATATTTTGAATTTCTAGGACCTAATATCCTTCAGGGCAGGCGACGTCATAAAGCGGGCCATTACTGCTCCTCGATTTTGTTTATGGCCCGTCATTGGTGTCCTGTCGTGTCCACCAGGTTTTATTATGCTAATGCTGATGACGGTTCCCCCCGACCATTGTTCTGCAAGCCGGCCCTGAGTTACTGCCTGTTTTGCATGTCGTAGCTAGGGCTCTTTTGTGTAAATTTGTTCCGATTCTGGAATCGATCCCGCAAACCAGACTTCCGATCCGCCGCCATCCCGTCCCATGCCCCAGGAAGCCAATATACGTTCAACTCGATAAGCGTCCGATGTATGGACGAATCGACAAGATGAAATACCCGGTGATGTGGGCCTGGACTTTTTGTCCGCGGGAGCACAGAGGGATGGATGCTGTGCCGACCCGGTGGAAGGACTCTGGTCCATGCTGGGAAACTGAGGGAAATTTGTTTTCATCCCTAAATGGCTGAAGCTCGCTCGCTAAAAGATTGTGACGGGTGACACTCCACTTGTCTCCCCTGTCGAGCCTTACTTGTGACACCCCCGTACGTGATGATAAATGAGCCCCGTCGGCTGTTTGGAGCCTCCGAACAGAGGTGTGTTAGCACTTAGACGGTCCGCAGGTAACGCGATACAGTGGTCATTTAGAATCAAATGGAGGATCCATAGCGATTAAGATTCTCAGCTGGCTCGCAAAACGAATTTTTCTCGCTGCGGTAGTGCAAACCTCTGTTTTATAAAAATTGAATACCGACTAAATTTTGAATTCAATTATTTCACTCTAGGTACCCGCACAATCGCAATGAAGTCCATCAGCACCCCCATCGACATAAACCAGCTTTGGTCCTTCATCCCACTCGCGGATTCATTATTTATCCTGAAAAATTAAAACCATGTGGGGATTTACGCGCCCAGGTGCCGCGTTTTGCATTTTCGATTTTGTGGCAGCCAACCTGATTTTTTTGGTATATCGTTGAAGGAAAATTTTTACTTTTGATAGATTACGAAAACAAAAATACTATGAAATTTTTCAGCTGGGAATGCCCCAATATTTTAAAACGCTTTTGCATTTCAGTTGAAATATTTATGGGAGAATGAATTACAAAAGTGCATCCTGAAGCTAAGGTCTGTAGATCTGCTTTTGGGTTTATTCAAATTAGCGCATTCATTTAACTTAAGTCTATTTTTTTTTAAAGAGAGAAAGCTATTAAAATTACTATTAATCAATAAATGCGTTTTATGTTCGCAGTCAAAAATGATTATTTCACTCAGATTATTCTAAAAAAGATATACAAGTAGGTATATATGATATCGACTTTATCTCGTTATAACAGATTATGACTTCACAAAGCTGAACTATTTTAACCATTAAGGACAAATATTGTAAATTATTCTAGAAAATTGATTTCTTTGAGAACTATAGATCTGGAATTTTAACTTTTCACAAGAGATTATTTAGGCCAATGTAGAACGATTACGTAGAGAAGATTTCTCATTCAAAATGTTTCAAGTTGATGTTATGAAAAGTTTTAAACTCCGTCGTCAAGAGTAGTAAATCCACAAGTTATTCCGGTTTTCAGCAAATTCTTGGAAATAAACATTTCAAATGTTAACGTCAGCACCACTATAGTGGTAAAATAAGTTATAAATCGCGGAGTTGTTCCAGTTGGAGCTCCATTTTAAGACCAACAAAGACGGCAACTTCAAGGACGATAGTCTTTCTTTTATGCCAAAAGCAAAACGGCTTTACAAAGGTTGGCATTCGAACGGAAAAGGATTGAAAACTTTTAGCTAATGATTTTGATCAGGAAAACTTTCGTAAACTCATTATCAAGTTGTCGAAGCGAATGGTATACTGAAAGTCAGGCGCGCTAGGCGCAAATATTTCGGAAGTCTGCAGTAATAACAAATCCCCTGACGCGGCTTTTCTTTTCTTTTGCTTTACAAAACTTTTATTCCCTATTAACTTCCCATTTCCCCCTGGACATTTGCAGACTGACGTGGGTTTTCTCTACGTCCGAGTAGTCCAATGATTCAACCCCCGAAAGGGTTTTACCCAGCTTCAGCCAAAAGTTTCGCAAGTGGGCATTAGCGCCACCCTGGCAAAAGCGATCCCCTAATGCAGTTGCTTAGTGCGAAAGTGTTGAATTTATGTCGTTTGATGATAATTTATAGGAGTAATTTCGAAGCTCTGAATGGATAATTCGGCCCGAAATGGCTCCTTCCGTTCGAGTCCAGCGGTTGCCCACGGGTGCGGATCGAGGCTCATCAAAGGAATGGCCGCAGGCCCAATTTGTTACGAAATAACAACTTTTGTAATAAAACTTGCTGCGTGCCCTTTGCGGGTCGAATTCGAACAATGGCCGCTGCACTTTGGGCTGTTTTGGTTGTCGTATTGTTTCTGTAACGACTAAATTGCCACCAAATTGCTATTAAATTAGGGCCCTCGGCTAATTACCATCGGCCAACCACCACCAAATCCATGAGAGGTGAGGCCAGTCCTCGAAACAAATTTGATTAATTAATTTGTAGGTACCAAAAGTTCTTTCCCTGCTTTCAGTTGACATCAAGGTAAATTTTGTACATAACATATGCATGTTATATTGAAAAGATAAATCACAAAATAATAATGATATTAACTACATATGTATTTTTCATTTTTCCTATCTGATTTAGGTTAGAAAGCAAATTTTACATTGAATTTAATTTTAAAAGTCGTCACACATATCAAAATTTTACAATTTGAGAAAAATGAATGAAATTGCTAAGATGCATCCAAACTTAAAACTTTGAGCCCGATAAATTTTTGGATTAAGTTTTTGACGTAAAGTGGGCATAAATCCAGACAATTTAATTTTATTTTCGCGAAATAAAATTTGTTTTTTATGCGTATAACTGCTCATAAATTTAAATTTTTTTTTTATCAATTGGGCTCATATTATTTTAATAAGCTACATTAGTTTAATTATTTTAAATTTAATTTATCAAATATCATACGTTCAAATAAAACGCAGCGTACCTATGTTATGAACTAAAGATGTTACAAAATCCTTCAATTTTTCTTGAAACTTCCTGTTGTTTAGGGCCGGAACAAAGAGAAAAAATTAAACATCATAAAAACTTTGAAAAGAACAATTATGTGAAAACTTATAAGAAACCCCAAAAGGAGAAAGTTTGGGCGGCATCTTGGGACCAGGTCCCAGGAAGTTTGATCTAAGGAGAAAACACACGAACCCCATGACCAGAAATCATTCAGTGAGATGAGCGTCTTAAACGGGACAGCCCCGCATCGGTAAGATCAAGAATGCCGAGATGCTCTTGTTTCTGTGGACGACCGTTGTGGAAATGATGTCAAGTGGAAAATTCGCCTGAAATGTGGAATAGCGACATTTCCCCCAGTCCAGCCGGAAAACACCAAACGCAGACTAGGGCGGGTGGGCGGTGGCGGAGTGGGAATCCTCTTCCTTGTTTACACGACACAGTCTACAATAATTTATCCTTTTGGGACATAAAATTCGCATGTATATGTAGGTGCTTTCTATACCAAGAAAAACGGTTTCGGAGCGAATCTCAAAAGGACATGGTTTCGTGTATAAAAAGATTCCAAATTAATTGTGTCAAGTATGCTTTGCTTGTTTTATTCCCCTGCATTTGAACGGGAGAGCAGGACGATCCTAGTGAGCTTTCCCAGTTTGCTTGCAAATTAAAATTCACTGCTTCCACTGGATACGTTTTTTTCCTGTTTAATCTCTTCGACTGTCCCGAATTTTTAAGTACCGGACTGAATTTCAGGCATAGGCAGCACATGAATAAAACAATGATCTGTGAAATCGTATACCACCAACGAACTTAAACCCTGTGTCCCTACAGCTTGCCGATTTCATAATTCACGGTTCTCCACCCCCAAAATTCGTGTCGAGCTTTGTAAAAGTATACTTCTTTTAAAGACATCTTAAAAGGTTTTGGCCCAAGCGACTTGCATGGTTTTGCTTGCTTTTATGGTTCGTGATTTCCATTACTCTTACAATTGTCTCAAATATTCTTTTCCGGAATTCTTTCAGCTTTTAAGAGCTATGAAATATTCATACGAGGCAAATACAGAATAGTGCTAGAAAATTATAACCACTCGAACAAATTTCGAAATTTAAATTCTGAACACATTTTTCTCGCAAACAATGAATCAGAAAACATTTTTCCTCTTTTGCTATCATTGTATGAAGAATAAGCACCGTGATGAGCCAATGTTGAAATGCAATTAGCAAAAGTATGCCCCAACATTCAGTTATAGTCTATCAAATACAAAAATAAATAAACCAATCTTTACGAAAAATATTAAAGAAATTTGGCACGGTTTATTTATCGCCGAAAGCATTAATAGTTGTATCGAAAGTATGCCGCGAAAATGAGCAAGTGTTATTAAAAATAAAGGTGGATGGGAGGACATATGTATACTAGAAAAATGAATTCTATTTAACTTGTTTTAATTTTTATATTATGTGAATTTTCCTTAATTTCATTTTTGTCTTAAACGTAGGTATACATACATACTCGTATATAGATTTAATAAAGTGTTTTCAAAATAAAGTATGGAGGTATCAATTTTTCGCAGTGGGTACAATTTATTGTTATTGTAATTAGTTTAAGGTAATCACGCAATCAGTACGTTTGACGAATGTTGACACAACAGCACCTGTTTGCTCCATTCATATAATTTAATAATCTATCATTACAATTTCCGAGAAATTCTAGATGTTTTAAAAATATGTGACCTTACAAAATGAGACGGATGCTAAATAATTCAATAATATACAGGTACAGACAATTTCTAAATAATATTAATTTTGTTATTGAAAATTCACCAATATTTTACTCCCATGGTAGATAATTCCACTGGATTTTTTTAATTAAGTTATTATATTTTAATAAGTGTTCCAATTGTGAAAGGGGCATCGTTTTTAAGCCATCTTAAAAAAACACACAATGACGGATTCTGGATCTTATTTTCAAATATTCAACCATATAACAATAGCACCTAATAATTTATGAATTTTGATCGGCTTTATTTGAATTTCAGATTGTTTAGAGAAAATTTGTTTAGCAATATACCTTAATTGGGGAAATCTGCAATGGAGGTTTATTAAAATAAATATGTTTTTTTGGCTGTCCTTGAGGACACTCAAAAGGGCTTTTAAAAATTCGGTTCGATACAATTCAGTCAAGCTAAATGGAAACAATTTTTAAGCAAAAAATCCTTCGTTTAACACGTTCTCTCTGAAAATGTAAAATGTTTGACTCTCATCGATTTTCGAAATGACAATCCAGCACATTTAAGCAGAAATATTACAATTGCATAAATCGGCGTAATCATGTAAATTACACATGAAAAAGTGAACTTAAATTGTGTCAGATTCCGACCTCTGTTCACTTCGACACATAATTCACGGAAAATTAAAGCTCCTCCCCCCCCTGAGCTGGCAGTAATGGGGACAAATAAATTTATCACTTGGCACCTTTTGAAATTGATTCAGTCAGACGGCTCAATGTCGCCGGGGCGTACACACGCTTCGGTGCGTGTCAGGTGCGACATGTGCGACGTAAAATGCAAGAAAAATTTAATTAATCCCCCCGCAACTTCCGAAAAGCAGTGGCAGCGCCATAAATCTTGTTCGGAGGAATCTCCTCACCGAGGGCTCAAAGGAGGAAAAATTATTTTTGGGAGCTAAAATAAATCATGATTCTCTGCCGCGGAAGTGCGCGCCTATGCGGGGGGACGAAATTGGGGCATTACAGGGATTCGCATCTCCGCGGAGGGCGGCGTCCCAATTAGGTTAACTCATCCGAAATTTCCGTCGGCTCGGGGCGGAATATCAGGGAAATTTAATAAGAGATTACCTTGCTTCATTGTTCCTGCGGGACGACTCAGCTCCTTGCATATTGTCATCGTTGGGCGCCCGAGCGGCCCCCATGGGGCCACACTCGGCGGCGGCGGTGCGCTCATTGCGATGGTTGAATAATTTGAACTAAATTGCATCACGCCCGGATAGGAATCTCTTAATTAAACGACAGGTTTGTGTGCTGCCGAGCAATTAATTGGCACTTAAAGCACTCGGGAACTGCGGCTAGGAGAGATGGGAGGTGCTCAGGATCAAATGGTAAGAGTTTTTCTTATTTAAGAAAAACTATGCTTCAGAATTGATAACATTAGAATATACAAAAAAAACTGTTTAAAAAAACACGAGATTAGGAAATAAAATAAGTTCTTATTTCAAAAATAAAGCTCTTTTTGTAATTAAATCGATGAACCCTTCCATTTAATAGGAATGATGTCAAGCAGGTGGTTATGGAAACAATACAAAATTTTCATTTTAAAGATACACCTGATCTCAGTTGTCAATTTTAATTTATTACAATATAAAATATTTTGTAATATTAACTCGAATTTTGCATTCGGAAAGAGTGTTGAGCCAACAAAGCATGCCAAACAAAACTACACACTTTAAAATTATATTGCTCTAAAAACATCTAACTTTATACAAGCAGAAAGAAACAGAAGTTTTATTTAGTAGCTAAATATGGAATGAATCAACAAATTAAATACATAGATGAGAAAAACAAATTCATGTAGGTATTATAAATAAATAAAACAATTATATAATGGGAGAAAGTGCATAAGCGAAATGCGTTTACTTAAAACTGCAAATTTTTCAATACAAGAATCCGTTATTTTGTAAGTACCTACCTAATTTTTAAAAATATTGTAAATACGAAATTTTGTATATGCATATATAGGTACGTCATATACATATCACAATCACACAGAAAATTTTTGGGCTAATTTAATTTTTAATAAAAATGCGATTACATAAAAATTTTTATTGAATTGATGTTTGCCCAAAGACTGGATTTGCAATTTAAACATCCGAAGAATAAAAGTTTAATATTTTAAAATAGCAAAATTTTAATCAAAATTTGTGAGTAGGTATATATACCTACTGACATATAAAAGTCGAAATTTTTACGAATTTAAAAAACGTGGTAGGTAGGTACCTATACTATCCTGAAAATAACGATATTTTTATTAAAGCCAATTAAAGTTACATATACACTGCTCAGTTATGAGGTATCTCTTCAACACCCACAGGGTGATTAATGAAAACGCCTTTGGATTTTCCTTTCACTAATCCTTTAACTTTTTCAAAATCTTTATTCGTCGTCGCGACGCAGGGTAGACAAGTTTTCTTTTAACTACCTTTGTCCTGAGCTCTTCCACAACGGCTCCGGTGTTCCCCTGCTGGCATGCATACATGAGGCGCGTGCAACCCTGGGAGAGGCGTTTATTGGGGTTATCTCGGTGTTTACACTCCTCGTCGAGCCGTTTCACCTCCTTCGATTTGCGCCTATAACACTCCATTGAACGGCAAAATTTATCACCTCATTTCTTTACATTCACACTTAAGCAACATCGCTCCAGAAATAGCGTCTCCCGGGCTTTTCTTCGCTCTGGGGCCCGTCAGGGAATTCGACAGGAGCGAGGAGGGTCCCAGAACGCCCACTACCCCTCCTCGCCACTATATAAGCTGAGTTTGAGCGGCAAACTTTCAAAACAAAACTGTTTTTTTTTTTACATGTTCCTCGCACTCACTCGCCCAAGTGATTTATTCACGGTATAGCAAAAAGTGTTCTTGAAAGAAACACAAAACGAAATTTGCTCGCATATCAACAGGGAAAGTTGGGATCCGGCTCCGGGCCCGGGGACCTCCGCTCCGGGAGAGCCCCGCACGAGTGCGCCTCACCCGAACTTTTGTTGGCGTTGTCGATCAAAATTACTTCGGAAATGATTGTACACATTAAATATTGAGCAGTGCTCCCACCGCATCACCCGGCCGGGCTCCGTATGCAAGTGGCTCGTGTCGGGAATTGGGACACCGGGCGGGATCGATTCGATGAGGAGCAGAGTGCTCCTCGTGAAAATCAAATGGGGGGGTGGCGGCTTCCACAGGGCCTACTAATGGCAGCTGAACGCCACCGAAAGAAATCCTCTTTAGAATTACGTCACGAAAAATCATTCCGAATCCCACAGGAGCGCGGCCCAATCTGTCGCTTGTGGCACCCCAAATTTATAGCCGAATCCGCCAAAAAACTCATGTTGTGGGAGGGCGCCCAGCAGCCCCCAACTGTCTATTTACATCAACACTATCATCACGGGCCGCGCGAATTCTACTTTTGGTTCAAGGTAAACAACCCCGATGCATAAATCACGTGCCTCTGAAGGTTAGATCCTGTCCCGAATACGTCATCGATTCAGCCCGAACAGAAGGTTTTCCTATTCCTTCAGGAGCCCAGCCACACCACCACCACCACCACACCACTGAATTAAAAACGATGCAAAAATCACGCAATGTCACACTATAAACAGTGAAAATGGCGCTTCTTTTATACGACAACTTTGCATGCCGTAACACCAAAAACGACTTTATGATTTTCGTCGAAGAATTAACGTCTCGCCGGCGGAAAATATGGCTCTAGAACTGGCGGGCACGATTCGGTTTTTCCACCCCCGGGGTTAGGTAACTCGCCCGCTAAGGCGTCCTAGAAAATAGCCCTTGTTGCTATGGGGACGCGGCCAAAACAAGCTCACAGGGCTCTCAACTCCGGATAAGAAGTTAATCATCAAGGATCAAGTGGAGGGCACAGTGACTTGCGAGTTCCCTCCGGGCGAGAATTAGAAACAGGTCAATAACAGAGGCCCTTTGTGCTTATCCTCAAAGCTCAAAGGGTCTTGCGTGGGCGAAATTAGGCCTCACAAAATTTTAGGATATCGCCCTCAAAATTGGCAAACATGGCCAATCATAGCGGTGGAAAGATTTCCGCACTCTGAACATACCTCGGACATAACGCCCACACTATCGAGACATTTCCTTAAAAAAATGCCGAATTTTTTAAACTTTTCGGGAACATCGCAGCTGTCATCGCAAAGCAGCCGAAATTAAAGTAATTGGCAGTCGTAAAACACCAAAAGAAATTGTGGGCCGCCGTAAATCTCAGACACTAAGTGACTGGAATAATGGGTGCCCTCGTTAGAGGGGAAATTAACAGCCGTGATAACGACATTTCTTAGGGGATTTCATTTGGTTACGGCCACTGAAAAATTACTCGATTTTTGAACTGACTCAATTTTGTTTGTCTTTAAAGTCACTTTACCGAAGAGGTCGGACGCGGAAATTACGTTCACTAATCTTATTTTACATTTAATGGCATTAAAACTCATTCAAGTTTGTTTAAAACACACTCAACAATTTAAACTAAGTATACCTACAACAAAAATTAAATGTTTTAGTGACCTTCTAAATCTACTTATTACCAATTTCTAGACTATCAAAACAGATTATGAACTGAGTATACTAAAGCGGGTAGACCATGAGATCAAATATGTTAGATGATAAGATTTAATAGATAAATTTTCTTTAAATAAAAAAAACAATAAAAATAAAATTTTTCTTTTTAGAGTTGTTGATCGGAGATTGATGAAACTGCAACATTTGTAAATATGTAGACCTTTTGTTTAATAATCGTAGAATATACATTAAAAAATTGTTATTCATTTTGTATACATTTCTAATGTAAAAATAAATAAATCAAAATAAAAACAAACGTGAGATAATATACTTTGTTTTTTTCCCCAATGAAATATGTACCTATGTATTTCCAAAATTACTGTCGTAGTTTCCATAAATAATTTTCCAAATTAGTATTTTACTGTTATGATACGAACAGTTGAAAACCAAATTTTGGTACAAGTACATCACTGGCGTATGCATATAAAATGTTTTTCTTATTTTAAGTCTGTGTGCTTTTTTTTCTTCCCATAAAAAATGTTGGGACAATGTAGGAGTATTTTTTTATAACTTCAGTCTGATGGATAATGCTTAAGACCAAATTTCATTTTTATAACCCAGCTGCTTTATATTTTATTAATACGTAATTTCGTTACTCACTCACTCACTGATGAACATCAAAATTTTAGGGTACTTCCGAGAATTCTCAGAAAGTTGAAATTTCGTATGCAATCAAAAATATTTCATGTTAAAAATAAGCATTTTGCAAATTGTATAATAAATAAAGTTGGTCGAATTTATGTAAACAATCAAGCCTTATAACTTTTTGTGACCATAATAGACTTACTTGGCTCTACATGAGATCTCATAACTTTTTAAAAGTAAGAGGATTGCTAGGTTTGCCTTCATTTTTAAAATGAAATGCTTTTGTTGATAGGATTGTTTCATCTATTTATATAAGGATCTTCTAAATATCTAGAATATCTAAATATAGAACTCAATTTCAACAAAGCTATAGACTCACAATTTCTTATCTCGGGAGTATAAGGGGGAAATAATGTGATTCCAAAATACATATATGATATATCAACTTCTTTACTGTCACTAAAAATAAATAAAGATTTAACTTTAGATTGGTGCTTCTCGAGTAATTCGATAAAGAGTCCTGAAAATATGCAAAGTCAGTGTTTCATTGCAATATGTATAATCTCACAATGCTTTTCTGAGCTTTATAACATTGAACAAAATGCACAAAAATCGACAACCATTTTTATTAATAATCAATAGATCCATCATTGTACACCACAATACCCAGAAGCCATTTTGACATAGATTCCATGGTTTCAAATTTTTTGGGGTCAGGATTAGCCAGGCAGCTTTAATGGCAAATTTGAAATTTGTAAAGGAATGTTGGTTTTGTACCTTGAGAACCAGTTTTCGTAGGGTTGCTTGAGAATCGTAGCATTGTCCTTTGAAAATCTCTAATATCCTCAGGATAAGTTCATGCAATAATCTTTTGACTGAGGATTTCTTGATAATTAACGCTATTTGTACAACAGGAAGAAAAGGATAATTCTATGATTCCATGAATAAAAAGATTACCGAAAGATGAAATCCTGCATTATTTAAATAAAGACTATTGGATCATGAAACACTTTAAAATGACCTGAAATGTTATTCTAATTAATTAAATTTATTATTGTGACCGAAATCATGATGCAATTACAAATGACGGCATAGGATTGTAGTATTTTTCAGTCATGGGACCATAAAATGATATCACATGGTCCGTCTGTAGAATTGGTATAGAGTGCATATTTGTTTTCAAAACCTTTATAAATATGCATTTTGTGAGATACCCATGGCATCTGCAATATAAACGTTATGAACTATAAGTAATCACTATGAAGCCTGAGCAAAACCTTTTAAAAGACGACCCCTATATGTAACGAGGAATTTCATCACAAGGTTTTATCAATGACAAAACATTCCTGGAATGAGTTGGAGCACATCTCGACCACAGGCGACCACAGCATACCTTTCCTGTCTAAACAAATAACTAAGGAGAAAGTTTGTCCTTTCAACCCAAACAAGGGCTCTCATGGAGCAGCCATCGACATTTATTTATTCTCAAAATAAATCCATGAAGTTGAGGGAGTTCCTCTTCTCTGGAAATTATTAAAATGCTCGGGAGGAGATGAAGTCCTCGATCTGACCAGGCGGGGTATAATGAAACTTTACAGCTTTTTTTATAGAGAAACAGCTGGAGCCTTGATTTACAGTGAGCGCAAGCAAAATAAATCCATCACTTTGTAAGTGATAAGCCCGAAGGTTAATAACATTTCCTTGTTGCGCAGTAAAATTTATATGTTATATTTTATGCGGAGAAAGAACTCGTGGATGAGTTGAGTGCCTGTCACAATTTATAATAAATCTTTCTTGGCGAGGATTTTTCAGAATAATTGTATTGCAGCTGGTGACTTCCATTTCTGAGAATAATGTCCGCAGCAAAAAGTCCCTTTAAAAATTAAAATCGCAGCTTTTTTTTTCTTAAAGGCGGCTTCCTAATTATTTCGGACAACTGGTGGCAGCTCATTCTATTCTCAGGTGGAATAAGAAAGCCTATTTCTTTAGTCTGGCGTCTGCTGAAATTAATCTTACACAGAAAGGGAAATCAGCTCGCAGAATTTCACCGCTTGGAATTATTCATCCCTGCGGTTGGTTAATCGTGTTTCATTTAATTAGTCCGATCTGATGCCAGCTTTGTGTCGGCAAGATGCAGACAACTCTACGTCAGACTTATGGTATTAGTAATAGCTTTTTGCCAGAGGATGTTGCAAGAAAAGGCTTTTGGGGGGAATTGTTTTTCTCAATCATAGTTTCAAACGTTCACGTGGTTTGTGTTCTATTTATTTTCTAAAATACACTTAAACACACCTAAATTACCTTTATATTTATTAAAGCACGTTTCAACCTCTTAAAACATATAAAATTGAAGTAGCCTGCAAATGTTAAATTCCCCAAAGACCTACTAAAAGGAAATACAAGACAATTTTTCCCGAAATAGTGTGAAGCTTCATTAATTCTCTTTTATTGCCGAACGTCATATTGCCTTTCATTAAGGAAAAGAAAATTTCTGAAGCGTAGTACAATGTTAATTAATCTGATAGCCGAGCACAGTGCCTCTAGGAAATATCTAACAAAAATTAATACCAGGAAATGTGACGTCCTCTTCTGTTTCTGTTCTAATTTAAGGCATGAAACTGATTTTCATTTAACGCCCATTTAGTATTCAAGGGTTGTTAACTATTTGTCCACATAAGAAAATTGAAGGAAAAATAATTAGCAAAATGTTAATGCTACCATGACGTCGTGCTATTTTGTCATAAATATTTTAAGCAAAATGTAAATTGTGACGATAGTGAAGGACATCCTTGCTAAAAATTTCAACCATACTTTCGTGTAATGACGTATTCGACTTGCGGGTCTTTTATAGAACTGTTGCATTATCCAATCAGTGAGCAATTGAAATTTGATGTCGTCAGTGCGATAACGACTTTTATTTTACTACAATTTCAAATGTTTATATGAAAATATAATTTATTTACGAATTAAAATGAAAAACTGAGTTTTGCATATAGAACCTATAAGGCTTAGATAAATATACGATAATCTATGGAAAAAATGCTATTGAAATAACCTATAACTTGTCCTATAACAAAAATAAAAATTTGTTCCCTTGTGTTGGTCGATAGATATTAATGCCACAAAATTGCAATAAATCAGATAAAATAAATTGATGTTGTACACAAACTTTAAAGAGACAAAAGGGCTTAAATATAGAGGTCCAAAATATCATGAAATATATACGAAGTAATAAAGTTAATTTTATTCATTCAAAATCATAACATCTGTGGAAGCCTTATATTTTTCAGAAATGTATTGGTATATTGAACAAATATAATTCTTTTAATTCTCATATGAGTGGTAATTTCCGACTTTTAATTCGCAATACAGACCTATCACATAAAAGCCACATTTAATCACAGTTCCTACCAAACAGCATTTGAGGAGCAAATTGCCCAATCTCCTTTACTGGAAGTAAAGTGAAATAATGGTAAGAGGTATGAAAGTTACAACCTCTTACCAGATATGAGGAAAATTATGGGATGTAATCTAAAAGATATGCCTCGGAGGCGTGCGATATTGATGTAATTCAATGATTTTATGTGCATACATATACCTATGTATGTAGAGAACTCACGTGATTGTGGCATGAATATCATCAAAATTCAGGAGTTCCTGGCTTCTACCACCATTCACGTTTTCGGAGGCATCACTCTACAGCATGTCTAATTTTAGGCCAGAGGACTTCACCAGCAGATAGTAGGAATCACTTTGATGACCCCATCACGAAAAGGGGTCCTAACCGCCCCTAATGCATTTCAGCGTAGCAAAGTCAATTAAATAGCTTTTGCCGTTGGTTCGATCTATGAAAATGAAATTAGTGTAGGAATCTGCCAGATTATGGCGCTTATTGCCCTAGTGGACAGAGCAACAATGGGCTGCGATACAAAATAAATTGCAATCAGGGTGCGTAAAGGACCCGGATTAAAGTCATTCTCTGGCGGTTTGATTGATTTATGTGGGTTATGCAACGCAACACCCACACATGTTGCCCCCGACGCGACGAGGCGCTACCCCTTCGGCGCAATCACAAAGTTTATAAACAAGAAAATTTCAAAGGCATGCAATGTTGTTTGTTGAAATGGAATGTCAAAACATAAACGAGGTAGCCCCAGGAAGAAAGTTTCCATTTCATGTCTCCGCTGCCCGGCCGACACATTTTGCGACGTTTTTTTTTTCCCCCATTCAACAAGAAAAAAATCGAACCCGGGGTGCTGCAACAAATGCGGGTCAAGTTGCATACAAAGTCGATTCGATTCGAAACGTAACTCCCCAACAGCGACTATCAAAACAGACGGAGCACGCGTAGGTGTCCCGGCCCCTCTACCCGGATAAATCAAGAAAGTCCATATTCACCAACTTTATGCGATAAGTTTAAAGGTTTTGGAGGAGGAAATTCTTAACTTTTCGGTGTCCCCTCGACTGCTCCAACTTTGGTAATAAAAAATGCAATTCACACACACTCTTCACCACAAGCACATGCTCCCCGGAGTGCAATGAAAAGTTTTTTAAAAGTTCAACAATTTTTTCTTATGGGAGATCCATTGGCCTTGCCACACCCGCGTTGCCCGTTTATTCAGTTTTTTTTATTTTTTTTCTTTTCCATCAAATTCAAGATTTTGTGCACAAAGTTTGGGGGGCTATTGATTGCAACCGGACGGTTGGAGGATTTTTCAAACAAGCGGGGCTCTGGACGCCAGCAGGACAAGTGGGAGCAACTCTTGGAAGCAACTTTACGTACCTATTGTAACCGCACCCGTCCGAGTCTTGCTTTAACCACTTTGCGAATAAAACTAACTCTAAGTGGACGTCTTAGCGACTTTCGTGCAAGACCCGTCCAAGTAATCGCCTTGGTTGGCCCGGCAACTTGCGCTTGCTCTAGACGGTGGTCACTCCGATTCATAAGTCGGTCCGATCCAGATAACGCCGCACGTATGGGACCCAACTTAAAAGCTAACCGACTTAAAACTTCTGGGAGTTAGCCGTGTCCTGCCACACGTACAAACCTGGGGCCGTCGACTTCCGCTGGTGGGGAGCCAAATTGCTCAACGTGATTGAAACGGGGTTGAACCTGGCATGCAAATGTTGGTAGCTTCCAGAAGTCGGGTCAATTAGCATAACCTCGATAGAAAGACGACATGTAATCCGATGACCGAATTTCAGCTGAATTTAGTGGGTCTAGCGCGGCTGCCAATTTCAATTCATGGCCACGATAAATCGTTTTTCGTGCGTTCTCGCTTTCCAGAATCTAATTTTTTTGTTTTGGGGGAATTATATTTTCATTTGGTTTTTTATTGCGCCCGATCCAACCTAAATGTGATTGCCTCGATTGCCTTGGGGATAAGGTTTAGAGGAATGGATACAAGGTCTAGCCGCGGATATCCAGTTGAAATTAGTAACATTTTTGACAATTATTCGGTTAATGGTGTACTTTCCGATAATTTCGATATTTTCATTTTGTGAGTATGACACGTAACAGTTTGTATTTTTAGAATGTTTTCATATTATTAGCATAAACATTTCAGACTGGAAAAAAAGTGGCCCATTTATTTTGAAACTTGAAAAATGTTTGTGCCATGTTTTAAGGCACTCTTTTAAACAAAATCCATTGAAGCTGTAGTAGTCCGAATAAAATAGGTTCTGGATTATGAAATCAATGAAACCTCAAAAAATTAACCTTCTTTCATTTGTGCGTTTTTGGTTTGCAATAAAAAAATGTCTTAATAAAAGTTGAATAACATTATATCAACTAAAAAATCTATAACTATAATTTTTGCAACTAATTCAACTAAAAAAAGTTAGTTATGAATTTAGCAAACAACTAAATTAGTTGTAGTTGTTAGTAATTTTGGTTAACACTGCTGCCGTCTGGGTAAAAAATTTTGCAGAATTATCTCAATGTGTATTAGATTTTTCTACAGAATTTTAGTTCATAGGCTTCGTAGACACAACGATCAATAAAGCGTTGCGATTGTTGATGGATCAGTCTAGTAAAACTTAAATATCTTTTCCTATTTATCAAGTCCAAAATGTATACAAAGCAAAATCACATCCACTTGAAATAAAATCAACGGTCCTTCAAATCGCAGTATGATTTGTGATTAACAATAATATAAGAAACTGGACTGGTAACATTAAACCATAATATTTCAGCCGAACAATTTGAGATACATATACATACCTACAAAATTCCCAAAAGGGAATGTAATTAAGCTCCTTTTCACACAAGCTGAGGAAAGGTGAACTTCCGGCAACAATGTTGTAAACTCGAAATAAGCGAACAAAGTAGCAGTTCCTTGTAAGAAAGTGCGTCAAAGGATTTCGGAAGGAGGGTATAATTTCATGCTATTTAGAAGGAGAGTCAAGGCACAAAAGAAGACAGATTACTACGATTTGTAACTGTCACAAGGTCCTTATTCACGTTTTCGGATTAGTAAGTTAATACATAAATAACGAACATTTTCATGGTTCAACTTTTTTTTCGCTCGTTCTTAATAGTTTCGCTTTTGGTAGACAAAATGTTTTAATGTAGATAAAGATTGTATTGCATTTTTTTGTTAATTTATTTAACACTACGATAAAACCATTGAATTTTAAATAATAATAAGTCCAATCATAACGAAAACTAGGTTTGAAAAGATTAAGGCAGCCATAAAAAAAGTGCATTCAAATTGAAATTCATAAAATCAGAATGCAATTTTTCATTCATGAATAATAAGTTTTGGGGCACGAATAATAAATGCTCGTAAAAAGAGAGCTTCGAATTGAACTGAATTGAATTAAATTGAATTAAGCGGATATGAGTCCAAGCGCTGTTAGTAAGAATAACATTTTAGTACCTATTATTTTAAGATGTGAGTAAACTACTTCCACCTAGACTGCGGAATAAATTTTCATTCATCTTAACTAGAATTATTATTCCGTAGAAGATTTCAAGTATATACTTTCAAAATGCGGATCATTTGCATTCCCACTTTAGAAACAGCCCCCAAAATTACATCTGTAATGTGCATATTTGAATTTTTGTTTCTCCAGGTGCCCAGGTATGCGCAAGAGTTTTTTTGCTCCAACTGTGAACGAATAAATAGACTATAGAGTGACTGCAAATGTACACGGAGGAAAAAAAAGATTTGAAATAGAAGAGAGCTCCACAAATCGGGAATCAAAAAGCACGATAAATCCGCTTAGGAAATGCATTTTTCGTTTGAGGGCACCTAGGTAGGTGTAATTTATGCTCCCCTTTAATTAACTCCACTCAGTTTGGTCGGGAGCAACGTGCAGATGGAGCAGGTAAACCTACTTAGGGAGGAAAAACACGAAAGCTTTCAGGGAATAATTTATTCAAAACCGAAAGAAAATTAAATTTGCAAATAAGAAAAGCTTTCATGTCTGCAACAACAAACAAACTCCGGCTAAGGTCCATTTGGCCGCCTTCTCCTTCGTCTTCAAATTGAACGTCCAAACAAATGTTGGTCCTCGCATCCTGTGATAAATACAAATTGGTTACCCAACGGATTTTATCTAAGTGAACAGATGCTGGACCAGCATCACCCGCGGGGGTGGCTGATAAAAAAAAACTTTTCCGAATCGCGAATTGAGTTTGTTCAGTGCGCGAGAAGAAAGCGATCGGAGCGGTTCAAAAAATAATAACAAATGGATTCTGGGCCAGACACAAAGCTACTTACCGAATTTTGTAAACAGGACACTCGTAGATGTTCTTCGTGTCCTGCTTATCTTGAGTAATGGCCCGAATATAAATAACCGGCATCGACGGGAACAGATCCTTCATGTAAGCGTCGGCAATGGATCCTATTTGGGTATCCCAGCGAGCACCCTCCATGTATAATCCACAGACATAAGCACCCTCCCGGGGCGCCGATCTGTAAAAAATTAATTTATTTTCTTGTTTTGGGGCCCAGTTATGCCGGGCCACCGGTGAAGGATTGCTGAGGATGATGGTGCATTTCGTGTTTAATGGTCGTCGTGCTTGCGAAGCCCTTCTACGAAATTTTATAGTCGAAGGGATGAATTTTTAAAACGGGCTGCCTTTCAAAGAGCTCCCGAAGCAAAAGAAGCACGTTTAAAAATACTTCCTTTGCAATATACGCAAGAGGTCTGGGCCTCTTCCGGGGGACCAGACAAGGCACACCGTCGAAACGTGCTGAATTCTAACGTTTGCTTAACACGTCTTACAACCGAAGCAAAGTTGATGCGAAAATCTATTACTTTTTAATAACTTTGAATGGCAGGCTTTTTTACTTCAGTTAAAAAATAAATAAATAATAAAAAGTATGTAAATTGGATCGAAACATTACAAATTTTAAATATTTGTTTTTCTTCAAAAATTTCACTTTAGGTACGAGTAATCGTACAGAATCTGAATCAGCAATTGCTTGAAAATTGTAAAAACTCGATGATACTAAAAAACTTGTCAAGATGCGAGTCGGACTCGCGCATTAAAACGTATAGGTAAAGACATAAATGCGACTGTAGCAAGAAGATATAAAGAAATGTTTTTTTTGTTATTTTTTCCTGTTTACATATATACATATTGTGCCTCCTTCAAATAAAGTTTTATATGACTTTCAATATGATTTTCGTTATTGGGACAAACATTTATACATATGTACATATATTATGTGTGAATTTCAAGTCGATATCTCATTTCGTTTAAAAGTTAGAAGCCTCTGACAGACAGACGGACAAATTTGCCACAACAATAGGGTTATGTTAGACACTACGGTATGGAACCCTAAAAATTACACCACCTTCAGTATCACCAATTCTTCGAATTTAAATTTATATTTAGTAATTTTTAGTATTTGTTAGAGTATTTTTATTAAAAATAATAAACTTACGAAATTTCCTCCCTGAACTTCTTAGTTACGTCGCAATTCAGGCACATTCTGTCCAAAGGCCACTCATTTTTTCTAGCGGTTTGCTGCATGATAGCTGTTAGAAAACTCTGTGGATTGAAGAATCCACCTAGCCAGACGGTTGATGGGAGTCTAAAATCAGAGACCCAACCTTCCAGTTCTCGCAAGCGCACCATCAAATCGGCGAACCAGGACTGCAGTCCAAAAGTGCTCGGATATGCTAACTTGGTCCAGCTGCCAGGTACTTTGTCCATGAACAATTCATCCATGAGTATCTCCATATCCGAAGATATGGTTAATTCGCCTTTTAGACCCAGATCGAGTTCCTTAAGCGATCGGGCGAGCTCAGCCATTAGCATGTTCATGCGTTCGCATTCTTGGAACGCAACGATGATGTAAGGGTCCCGGTCCTCAACCCTAGCCATTAGTTCGCGAATGTTGAAGGGCGCGGGCAACTTGTCGAGGGTCTCCTCCACAATGTTCTTGACGACCGCCTCTTGTGAGACTTCCTCGCCGCCTCCGGAGCCGGTCATCCTCGGCTGCAATTCAAAGACGATCATAAACATTCGCTCCGAGACAGTAGTTAAAAATCCAATTTCGGCATTCAAATGCAGCCCATAGAGATGAGGACTTTCGGGGGGTAGCGTTTCATCGATATAAAGGTGATAGCCCTCGTAATCTGTGTTAGGCGGAGTAGGGAATCCTGGGCAGAATTCCAAATTGCCGTCGACGAGGTCGCTCTGCATAAATTCCTCTAAGTAGGTCCGGCAGAGCCGGCGATCCCAATCATCCGTGATATGCCCGCCGTACATAATTTCGCCAAAGAGGTAGCGCAAGTCCTCCCACGGGACCCTGGCGTTCGCCTCCAGATAATTGAAGAGCACGTAAACGCTAATAATCAAGTCCCCGACATTGAAGGGATACGTACGGTTCCATCCCTGAGGGCCGAACTTCCTCCTTTCGGCGACCACCGCGTGGAAGTAGCAGAGGGCAAATAAGATGCTCTTGAATTCCGCTTCCTTGGAGCACATCTCGAGCGTCTCCTGATTGAAGTTGGCCAGGGCTTTGTGGATGTTCGCCATCATCCCGGTCGGCGGTTCGTTTGTGATTTTGATCGCTGATTCAAGGATGCCCTGCGGGAGGATGTGCGACTCGGCGGAAGCAGGCGGTTCCGCGCTCAGGAAGAGTCGATAGTCCTCGTGGGACACGTCTTGCGTGCCCTCGATTTTCTTCTCGAGGGCGGGCAGCCATCGCTTAACCAAGTGAATATTCTGCAAGATAACCCAGTGGCCCTTTTCGCTAGCCAAATCGATGGCCGATTCGGCAACGACTTCCTGTCCCTGGCCCAGGGAAACGTTATGGAAATTCTCGTGATCGGATGAGAATCCGAGGACTTTCCCTAATTTTTCCACGTCGAGGAGTGGATCCACACCCGGGGACAGGATGAAGAAAATTAAGATGTTACTGTTCGATTCCTCGAAGGTTTTGGCGAATTCTATCATTCGAGTGTCGATGTATTTTTGGCCAAGCTTCTCCTCAATGAACACCTGGACAGCGTATGTCATTCGGTCCGGTCGCAGGGCCCTCATTATGCAAAGTCTCTGTAGAGAGGTTTTTGTCTTCCATTCGCCTGGGAATTTTTCCCTTTCTGGATTTTCGGCATCTGCTATTTTTTCCCACCTCTTTGGGGTACCCTCGATGTCCTTATCGAGGTCCTTGAACGCGTCTAACTGACTTAAAGCCTTGATTCCGCCCCAACTGTTGTGGCTCAAAAACGAGACGGGCGAGGTCAGGTTGGGGGTGTAAGGGAATCTCAGGAGGAAATCGAGCTCAGTTGGCTCAATTTCGCCGGCGCCTAGCAAAATTTGGATAACCATTTGGGTGACAAAAATTAGCTTATCCCGTTCAAAAAGACCCCTGGAGGTGTACATGAAGCTGCAGAAGGTGATGGAGTCAATCAAGTTCTCCACTCTTTCCTTGATGTTGTCAGCTGGAGTTGCCTTAAGGATAGCGTTCCCGAAAACGATTTTAAACGCTTTCAGCGAGAACTGGTACATGGGGTTAATTTTGAACATTTCGTTTAGGATGAAGTAAATTATGGCCGCCCGCTCGCTTGCGGGTCGGTACATCTCACGTGCCGAGTCTATTTGCTTGGCGGTTATCTTCGCCTCAGCCACCTTCAACTCAATTTCCTCAGATGTTTTCTTGGTCTTCTCCAAGTTAATGACGAGCGTAACATCCTCAAGGACATTTTCCCCGGCTGAAGACAAACGATGCAACAAATCGTCCTCTAGGAACTTTAAAGTTATCTTGAAAGTGTTCTGCTGCGTCGTTAGCCTTGTTCGCATCATCTCCAAGTCTGGTCTTTCCGCCTTCACCACGTCTGCGAGCAATTGGTCCTCCAGGCCGTCTCGGGTTACAGTGAAATTTATTAAGGTAGCTTGTGCCTGCATTTCCGGTTTATAATGGGGATTTGCCAGCTTTGTGTGGAGGATGAGACGAAATTTTGGATTGAAGTCGATTTCTTTGTCGCCTATTTTCAAGCAGGTGCCCTTCTTTATAAGCATCCGACCCAGGAGCGGGTTCAAAATAGCGTCTATGCTCTCTCCAATATTTTCCAACAGAAGAACGCTGCCATTTGAAACAGCCTTCTCTATCGTATCGATGTAACCCTTGGTGGTCGATCTTGTTACAACCAAGTCCTTTCCGAATTTCTGCTTAATCCACTTGATGCCCTGTCTGTGAGTAGAATTTATAAAAAAATAAAATAAATAGAGCACCCACATAAAAATATTTAATACAATTGGGGATCAATCATCAGAGGGTATCGGTCACACATCGTCAAAATAGCCGCATTTTCGGCAGACATCCGGTCATTGGGTAGTCCTTGGTTATTCCATTCAGCAATGAGTGCGTCGTCGCAAATCATCCCAAATGGATCCACGTCCTCCGTCGAGGGTACGCGAGGCTGGAAAGGAAAAGGTTTCGTCAGAAACTTCAATTTGATGTAATTTAATTTGAGCTTGGAGGGCAGAAATTATACACCTAATAAATTTTACGACCACTTGTTAAATAATTTTGCTAATCGGAACCAATTTCTATTAATTTACAGGAATTTGTCTATGATTAGAGTATTAATTGTATCTCGGATATTTAATTTATTTTCAACTAATTGAAAGTTCTGCTTTAGGTATCGGAATTAAGCATCCTACTTCAGTAAATAACTAACCCAAATAGTTTCCACATATTCTACATATTACATTACCTAATAAATGTATTTCGAACAGCTATCCGAGAATGAGAACTACGAGTAGGTACACTGTAAACATTTTAATCATTGCAGGCTTGTGCAGGATGTTATTATGAAGCAGCACTTCTAATTTAAGTTTGCAGCAATTTAATTAAGTATGGTATGTTTTCTCTAAATAGGACAAATTGATCTTAAATATCTTCCTTTCGTTTCTAAAAAAGTGATTCTGGAAATCAGCTAATAGAAAAAATGTATATATTTTTTTTCGATTTCAGAAGTTATTAGGAAAAAATGATGAAGAAAACCTTTTAAAATCAAAAAATATTTTCGATAAAGCGTTTAAAAAAAATTGCCAAAATACTGTGTTCGTTATATTTTAAATCCATTTTTTCAAAAACGTAAACTGATGGAAGTATTTTTATTTATGAAGTTATAATATATGGAAAAAATCCAATAAAAATTATCTAACACTAAAGAAATTTAATTTGTTTACCCAGTATATCAAATAGGTACCTACTTCATGTTTATTTATCGATCGATAACAATTATCAAGTAATTTTATTTTTTTTAAATATTGTCGCTTGCTTTTCGGAGAAATATTTATTCAAGAAAAAAAATTGCGAAAAGAATTCTCACCTCAAGTGTTTTAAATGCTTTTTCCCATTTTTTATTTAATTCAACTCTATACATTCTGGTGAAGCATCCAACATACGATATGAAGCAAGATATCAACAGCATATCCCCCGGTAGAGTAACCTGTCCATTTTTCAACCTGCGAAAGTAAAACATGTGAAATTACTATTTGCTTTTGGAATAATAAAAAATAAATGCTTACATTACTACAGACTGAGTCCAGCGTATCTTTTCCGAAGCCAGCCCGTTTATTAGCCTTTTTGCAATGTCTATCGTGAAGGCGGTCTTGTCGGCCTCATCCTGGCATTTCTGCTTCTCGGCCAAAGCGGCATCAAATTCAGCCTGAATAACTCCTAGTTTTTCTTCTAGCTCTGTGAGACGCTGATTAAGATATTCAAGCTTATCTCTAGCTTCTTTAAGCTCCGTTTGAGCACTGATTAGAGCCCTTAGTTTTGGCTCGACAACCAAATAAACTTCATAGAATTTGTTGATATTAATAACCCAAGCGCAAAGTCCAGCTGCGGCTTGAGACTTAGCTATGATGTTTTCAGGAGTGAATTCGGGGTCTTTTAAATAAGGCTGTAATGCTTTGATTACATCCGCGGGAATATGCTCTTTGTCGTAATTAACGAGGTCGTACAGAAATTGATCAACTTTTGCCATCATTACTTTAGAGGCTTTCCAACTACGATCTTTTGGTATTTTACCCTTGCTGAATAAGACAAGTACGGCGGCGCAGACATTAACCACTGCAGGGGGAGGGGCTCCGAAAGACTTTAATTCAGTGAGATTATTTTTATTTAATGTGTTTAACGCCTCTTGTGCTGCTAGTAAAGCAGGCTCGGCTTTCTTGTAGTCTTCTTCGCATAATTTCGACTTGGCAGTGACCTCCTCTTCTATCACACGCACTTTAGCCTCCTCCTCAGAGGCGAAATTTCTCTCTTTGGACACCTTTTCATTTTCGGCACTTACAACCACAATCAATTTGTCGGCAGCCTCATTTTTACTTTTCAGGATGACTTCTTGATCCTTGAGGACGATTTGCAAGCCATCGACCTCTGCAGCACACGAGGCTAATTTTATAAGACCATTGTCAAGGCGGATAATGCGATTTTTGTTTTCATTGAGTTTCTCTTTGAGCAATCTTGTGTAAAGGGCGATAAGTTCCAAGAAGGACTTTGGCGTCGTGTAATTGTATCGTTTATCGTTCAGAAGGTAAATTTTAGAAATATCATTTACTGTGTTGTGGACATATGCCATGAAACGGGATATGGGTGGCCCAAGAGAATCCTAAAAATAATTTTTAATAAGACTAACTTATCTCCTCCTAAAAATGATTGTCGATGATTTTCTGAATTAGGTATTAAAAGTTTTTGCGCCAATTTCAAGTTCAAACAACTAATGAAATCTGAAGATGGTTATAAGTATGTAGTTCGTAATAAACAAAGTGAACAATATTACTTTTCTTTTGATAAAAGAGCTTTACAAAAACACATTTTAAATTGAAATTCCATAAAAAAGTTCCTAAATTTTTAACAAATTCATTTCTGTTGATTTAAATTAGGTATACCTACTTTTTTTGTTAAAATCATTCGACAGAAAAATCCAAACGAATTACGTGGACGTTATATGCGTAAAAATTAAATGCAGTCAAAAATAGCTAAAATGGATTTGCAAGAACTTTAGTAAGGAATTTTAATCCAAAATGGGCTTTTGCAAGATCTTTTCGATACGATTCGAACGGATTCATGAATAAAGTCCTTGATCTTTCGAAGAGGGTTCTATTTTTTGAAGACCCACTCATAGTAATGAAACTTTTAAAAATCGAAAATATCGAAAATGATAGGTATCTATATAATTTCACTTTAGTTTACGAACCTCATAATGAAGGCACAAACCAATTAATATTCCTTTTTTAAAGATCTGACATAAATTCCATATACAAAAAAAAAGTAATCGACAATCATTTCAAACTTATTAAAGGAAATGACAATTTTTCTTTAAAATAATAATGAAACTTTGATTTAGAGATAGTTTGAAAGTACTAATTTTTATATAAAGTACCGGAAGAGATTCATTTTCTTCCAGAAATCTCAAAGACACTGACTGCAGAGCTGCTTGTGGCCATTCGTGGAACCAATCGATTGTGGTACAATTAATTAAAGCTGGAAATTTCCTGGCTCGAACTCGTAAAGTTGATCCCACAGGCGAGAAGCAAAGCACCACCTTAAATTGAAAATTGAATTTGTTAGCTGGAAAATGCTTTGAATTGATTTTACCTTGAGATTCCCTCGAACTTTATCGATGAAAAACTTCCAGCAGTTATCCTTGCTGTCGAAGATTCCCAGCTGCTTCACTTCATTCCTCACCGCTCCAACAATGTTTTCTACCTCATCGTCAGGGAATAATTCGTGAATAGAACCGGACGCAAGCAGATCATTGACGACAACAAGGAACTCCTCCCTGGCGACTTCCGAGTCCGTCATTAGGAAGCAGCACGGCGTCGACTTCACTCCCGCTTTCATGTATAAAGTGGATATATTCGCTTTCAAGTCATTCATGCTGTAGTCCTTGGTCAGTTGGACTTGGAACACGTCCAGGGAAGATATAAAGGCTGCCAGCCTGGTTAGCGATTGTTTCCCGGAGCCTCCTACTCCAATCAAAAGTGCGTAGCCCCTCGCGGCCTCCACGATTCGGCTGATTCTGCAAATGTGCGCCATGGCATCTTCGAAGAGTACAAGATTCATTGCTCCGATCAGCTCGTTGTACCCACTTTGGGCCTCGGTAAGTAAACTGAGGAGCTTGTCCCAATCAGAAATTGGCATGTATTTGGGATCAGCCAAGCCCTTGGCGAAATGGCAGTAAATTAGAGGTTTGCTAAAAACGAATTCATCATTGAATGATTCAATGCCCTTCTTGACCGATTCCCGAATGAGTTTATCGAAGCTACTCATGTCCTTCTCGTCTACCATTTTGTCACCGTAAACCCTTGTGGCCTCATGGACCCACAGACGAAGTAGGCTGTCGGTATTGGGACAGGTTTCGTAGTTTGCGTACAACATACCCTGTGAAGAGGACGATTAGTTGAGGTCACAGAGTTATTAATGTAGCTGCGGTCAAGTCAACTAAACTGTTTAAACAAAACTCAAAATTTGTCGACTGATGATTCAATACAAATTAAAAGAGCTATTCTTATTTTCATTTTCTACCATTAAAAGTTAACACAAAAACATTTACTCCAAGTTGGTATAGTTCTTAAGTTACGGCAGTTATCGAAACAATCGCACATACCGGGAATTATCGAATTACGTCATATCCTGACGAAAGAAATGGAAAATTCGATCAAATAAGGGAGGAAAAAATTGTAAAAGTTTTATTATCGGTGATCTGTCTTAAAAGCATTTATATTTACAAATATTCAAAGTAGTCTGAGCTAATTCTAGATTAAAATTTCGACCTATTCGCATAACGTTAAAATCTTCATATTATTAAACTGAATTAATTAATTCCATAGCAAAATCGTTCATTTAAATAATAATGTTTTATTTTATTTATTTCAGATGAGGAGGACAACAATTTTGTTCGGCGTGAATCCAAAGGCAGTGCGGTGCTGACAGCGCCAGCTACTTATAAGCAAAAGCGTTGTTATTGAGAAATGATTTTGTTAATATAAGAATTTAAAACAAATTAAGAAAGACGAACATATGTATTATAAGAGTTGATTAGAAACCAGTTTTACTCTTATACTTGTTTTTGGAAAAAACAAGGTAACTTGAAAATATCTCTTAAAAGTTTCATCGTTTCATAAGAGCAAAACTTAATTATATCAAATATTATTATATTTTGAATATTTATATAATTTTGAATTAGAAAGGGAAAACTTTTTACGGTAGTCGTAGTCGTAGGATAAGTAAATTAGTTATTTAATAGAACATCTTAGACGACTTGACTGTTGGCTCTTAGATTATAAATTAAGAATTAAATACATAATATGCAACTTACCGTGAAGATGTTGGCTATGTCACGTAAATTGAAATTATAATGGAATTTAATTGCCGTCGGAAGAAACGTTTGGGCGACCCGTTGGTGGAGTGTCATGGCCGTCTCCACCAAGGGCTGACACAAGGCCATAACCTTTTTACTAAATTTATGTTGTTCATTACCCAAATGTTGAGACAGAATGTTGTTGAGGATGTGGAAGAGTGCATCTGAGCTGGGGGCGCTGCAAGAGAGGTGGAGTGTCGTAACCCATTAGAAACAAACATCTAAGTGATACGTACTTGACTGCAAAGGAGCAGAAATGCCTTTGAAGTCTCGGATTGATGGTAAATGAGCCAGCTGTGGGGTTCATGCAAGAAACGAATTGGCATTGATGGATATCCTTTAGACTGAGCTTCTGCCTGTCGTACCAGTGCCGATAGTCCATAAATTGGCGCAGGAGGGTGTGGGGCTGTACAGTGAAATAGAGATCGACTTCGGGCATGTTCATGTCATCCACAAAGTATATCATGGTCTTGTTCCCGGCGGGTCCGTAATTTCTGCCAGCTTTTTTCTCTAGGGGCTTCTCCAGGATCTTCTGGAGCGTTTCGGACGTGGTGTAGAAATTGAAGGGTACATTGGTTACAGCATACTTTTCGGGTAAGCTATTAAGTTTCTCCTGCATGATAACGGTCTTGCCCGAGCCGGCTGGTCCAATCAACATAACAGGGTGGTTCGTTCCGATTAGGACGTCCATGAAGTATCTTAGCCTCGTCGTTTCAGAGGTTGGAACTAGAGTTGCTTGCAATGGAGTGTCCGGATCTAGTTCAAATGAAAGAACCAATTTTGTCCATGGTAAAAAGTTCTTTGTTTCTTGGTCCACGTAAAAGCTGAACAAATTGCCTCCGGGCGGGAATTTGACCGATTTGAACTCATTCATCCACCACTTGTGAAACTCATTACGCCAGTCGATAATTTGGTCTTGAAAAAGCGTTGAACCGAATCCCCAGATAGCCGCAAATACAAAGTATATCTCGTACCAATCCTTTGGACATTCCGGCGGGACATTTTGGGGAGTCAAAAAGTAATCGAGGAGAAAGCATGTCATCGAAATCATCGCGACATCAGAAATAGGTGTGATCCTCTTCAGACGTGTCTTGAACACTTCAAGGAGCGGAGGCACGTATTTTTCAAAAAGCACATTTAGAATACTCCTCTCAGTTGGACTTTCCCGTCTTTCAATCCACGATGCAACGTATGGATTCCAGCCCAAATCTTGGGGATTAATGTAGAGAATACCCGCCCTCGATACAGTGGCTGGTGTTGCTACCCGCAACGTGTAAATTTCAAAAAGCAATCGCATTTCTTTAGTGAGGGCGATTCGCTCATTGCTAGCCAGAGTTAGAACTTTATTATCATCCATAACTGTGTTTAGGCTCTCAATCCACATGGGGTCGATGTCTCCGTCGAGCACAATCCACTTTGGACCATTGCCACTCATGTTGGCCTGATCCCTCATTATGACCGATATGAGGCCATCCTTCCACTCTCTGGTGGCGGGATTTACAATTCCGAACAATTCATCGTTCGTTACAGCCTTCGGATTTAAGTCGTTGTAAATGGGCTTCCGTTTTTGATTCGCATAAGTCTTGTTGAGTGTCTTCCAGACCTCGCTCTTTCCTGTTCCAGCATTTCCAATGATGAACACCGAGTGCCGGACTGCGAAAAGCTCCTCAAGTTGAACAACCTTCAAAACAAAGCCCGCTTCCGGTTGCAGGCCTAGGTCAAGGGTTGACTGCTTTATCACAGCCTCAAATTCTAAAACTCGCTTCCTAGGTATATCTAGAGCAGGAAACAGGTCGCCTATGAGTCCCATGAAAACCGGAACGTCGTCCGTAACAATTTTAGGAATATTAAAATCTCTTAAAGCTCGCATTAGAACTTGGTCTTCTGGCCGATATCTGTCGTCTCTCTAAGTTTGACAAAGTTGGAGAGCTCACTCAAATCACAATTGCAAATGAAACCTCTGTAGCTCTGTACTTACCCTCAAGGAGCCGGCGACAACTAAGACGGACTTAATTGCCCTCAGACCCCAGTCGTAGTGGTCCTGCTTCGACAAGAGCTCCTTGCAGAGTGTATACAACGTAATGAATTTCCTGGCTAGCAACCGGGCCTCCTGAAATCCTTCGGCGACCAACATTATTTCACTAATTAAAGCGAAATCGGGCACCACCATAGCGCACGGCCGGTAGAGGGCTTTCAGGTTTTCCGGGAGCTCGGTACGTCCTGCATATCCCGGATTCATGGTGATAAACATGCCGACTGTCGGCCTCAGGGCAATTATCTCCCCCAGGAAATTGAATATTTCCTTCTTGGCCTGCAGAGCAGTTTTGAGGCAAAAAAATAGAGTTTCCTAGGATAATTGGTTTTCTCACATACCTTTATTGCGTCTTGGATGCATTTTACTTGTACCGCTACCACCGATAAGACCTCAACTGCAATTCGATTAAACTCGTCAAAGCACCCCCATGCACCAGTCTGAGCCAAGCCCTTGTGAATATTTCCGACAGACTTGTAATCCATTTGTTCGGAGCAGTTGAAAACGTATACCATCATCCCCAGAGCTCTTCCCAAATCCTTTGTGGTTTCTGTTTTCCCAGTTCCAGCCGGCCCGGCCGGAGCTCCACCCATAATCAAATGAAGGGACTGAAATTATTT
This sequence comes from Machimus atricapillus, assembly GCA_933228815.1. Lineage (NCBI taxonomy): Eukaryota > Metazoa > Arthropoda > Insecta > Diptera > Asilidae > Machimus > Machimus atricapillus. Next base: position 26,344,979 of record OW121788.1, on the reverse strand, counting down.
TCCAAACATGAATTAAACTAACTTGTACGATTATATACTTTGTAAGCTAAGCCCGGAACTCTATACATAGATAAACAGAATTTTTCTAGTGCAGCATACGTTTTAGCGATTTACTGCTCACAAAAGTTTTCATAGGAACCGAAAAAAAACTGGTATTTTTGGATTGGTTCAAAGAAAATAAATTAGTAAATTTGAATACTCAAACGATATTTTGCCGAATTTTTCATTTAGGATAAAACTCGTAAAGATCTTTTATTTCTTTTGGTAACAGATTTTCCGGATAAAAAAATTAAGAATATTCTTTTTTATCAAAAAAAAAAAAACATCAATTTAAAAAACAAGACCCTTTACACGTTTATAGTATGTAGCTTTAGTTTCTATTTTAATAGCTCCTTGTAAAATTCAAACAAATTCAATAGCTTAAAATAGAGGGTTTAAAAATGCCACCAAAAAATAATTGGTGATTTTGCCAACATTTATACCCACAATACTTGTGAGAGTTTTTAATTAAATCACCGACACCTAAGACTCCATTAGTTAACTTATTCGCAAACTGGCACATAGCGCGGTATTTTGAATTTCAAAATCCTCACGCCCAGGGCCCCATGTGAGCCCGAACTTTAATTTCTGTAAGCGACCGCTGGCGTGGCCTAAATATATTGAAATAAAATTCCAGCGGCTGGCGAATTCATTCCGATTTTGATTAATAGAGCATGAGTCCGACAGGTGGATGTTACGCTTCACTGTTATCACCGTGTAATTCCATTTATTTATCATATCGCGGCAGCAAAATAAAACTGAACGCTCCTCCTTCCACGTTATTTTGCCAGGTAACGCGCATGAATTGGCCTTGTGTGCTAAAGCAAACGAGCCCATCTAACATCCCGCAGATCTAGAAAAAAATTGCGGATTTTTGTATTTCATGGTTTCTGTAGTTACGATGCGGTTACACATTTCATTTTATCATGAAATGTAAAGAATAAAGTTTTCCTGTAAAATTTTGACGTGTGGACGAATCGACATTTACATATGTGATTGATATTTTTAGTGAACTATTCGATATCATTGTCGTTTATTTAAAGTTTCGGAAAATACTAATTAATTTAAATTGATACGATATTTTCCCTTCAGAAAAACTAAAATAATGTAATTACATATATAATAAATTTTAAAATTAAAAAAAAAAACACGCATGTGTGAAAGCTTTAAATTTCGGAATTAATTTTTACATCCCTTTTTTCCATGTCATTAGTTTCGGGCGTTTCAAAAATAAATGAGTTCTCCGAGCCTTTGGAGTTTTACTATAGTGAATCATTTTAAACAATTCTTTACTAAACCGCACAGCTCTCGCTCAAACGAAGTAAATTCTTTTCATTTACCGTTAAAGCTATATAATTACTAAATAAATAAATTAAGTACAATTGAAAATTTAACACACTTAAGATTTAATTCTCGCGAGTAAATAACAAAAAATTACATTAGTTTTTGTCGAAAAATCAACACCTTAGTAAAGAAGTATTTAATAAGGTATTCTAGTTTAAAATTTCATTTTAAATTCTGTGGGCTTAAACTTAAAACGTGTTTTTCTCGAAACAGTAATTTTCGAGCTTGGGCACGTATAATTTTAAAGACAAATTATACTCGAATTTTAATCTGATATTCTATAAACTTACGGCTACTGTATCCAAATTAGAGTAATCACCTTCGGGAATCTTTTCCGTGGACCGCAAGCCACCATTTTGGAAAACGTCAGAACAAAATTTAACTTTATTTTAGTGTGTTTTAAATATAGCCTTAGAAAATATATACAACAAAAATTATCCCATTTTACATGTAGCATTATTGGAGTGAGTACCCTCTTATAAAACGATTAATTTACGAAAGACTTCAAAGTCTGATAGCAGAACATACGAACTTATTAATTTCGTTTTTCTGACGTTTTTTGCGCGGCTTCAAATTTTCAAAACTCGTATTGAGAGCTTTTATTTCACATTGACGACGGAAATGAGGAAATATACGATCTGATAAATTCCCATTTCTCATAAGAAATCATATAGGAATCAAAAGATATTATTATCCATGTGTATATAAATATTTATATGTATACACAAAATTATTATTCAACAAGTTCTGCTATTCTAGGAATCAACAACATCACTCGCTGAATTTGAAACCAATCTAACGTTAACGTCGAGACTGAGAGTTTCTAAGAAAAGAATTCCACAGAAAGATTTCATTAAAACATTTTAAATTAAAAATGACTCTTTATGGATTCCCATTTCCCAAATGTCTTTTCACAAATGGATTTCATTCCTATCAAAATTATTTTCCACATCATGTAATTTCCTATTTATAAGGTTATCTATAGGTATATGTAAGTATGGAATTCCAAGAACATACATATATTATATTCCTGGAAGAACCCTTACGAATTCACCAGATATGTAGGACCACAAGATTTTTTAATAGGAATTTATACACATATGAGAAATCTATAACTTATTCATAAAAATCGGAAAGTATATTATATTTTTGCTGAAATGTCCGTTATAATTTACATTTGCACTTTGCAATTAAACACTTCATTCTGAAGTTCTGATAGTTTAAAAATTGGAGGAGAAGGGCAAATATCTCGTGAAAAAGGGTTAACAATCAAATGATCTTAAACTTAAAAAAGGCATAATTATCGGAAAACTAATAGATCCTGAAGAATTGGAGTGGTCCTAAAAAGGTATTCACATACAGTACTGATTTACTTTGTTAAATTTTGTTATTAAAAAATAAGTAAACTTGTACGTCATTAAATCTCCATTGCTTTTCCATGGTTAGAAATAATTTTTTTGAGTAATATAATTTCTAAACTCTGAGCTTTGTAGGTACTTATGTATTCAACTACCTATATACATATATACAAAGTTCAAAGAATCTATCATTGATTTTATGTAAGCGATATTAACATGCCGTCAAACGTGAAATAGTTATTTTCTATATAAAATGTATCAAAGCCATACACAAATCATGAAGCTAATTGAACTCACTGAAGAGGCCGTGATAGCTCCATTACCATTACATTTAGCAGCGCATCACACTAAGTGTGCAGTAATTAAAACTAACAACGAAGGGGCGCTAGTGAGTGCCTATTATTTTTAATTAGACGCCCCAAAATCAAAGAAACTCACCGCAAACTGTCATATTTCGGCTGAGCACAACACGGCACTTAGATATTGATTGCAGGGAGCAGTGGAGTCCCAGTGCCTCTTGGCGTGAACGAATCAAATTTATGAGCCCGTAAGGACGCAGCATATCATCGAAAGCGCTCGTAAGCAAGGGCATTAGTCCCCTCTGTCAACCAATAGCGCAATCAGCCGAGCCTAATTACCTGACATCGGTGCGCGTTAAATTATTATGAGACATAAATCCCCGAATCCCCGCTCTTGCCGAAACATGCTGCCCGGCCACATTACCTCAGCCGACATGTGACACATTTGGGGAGGATTAAAAGGTTTTCCCATTTTTCTAGTAGAAAGCATTTTCGATTTGCAAAAGGATGCGGGTATATTTTATTTTTTTTTATATGTATATATTTACCTGCGTCAGGGTGATGTAGCAGCGATCAGTTAAAGGCGTGATGACTAATCTTGGAGTGTTGCCCAGATACTCATAGTCGTATCTAAACTGTGCATCGCAGATATTGGCAAAGCAGTCCTTAATTATGAGGTCCCACCTGTGGCGAAGTTGGCTCTGCCATTGAAACGCATTGGATGATTCAGTTTTCATGGCTATCAATTTTGCGACAACGTCTCTACTGTGGACGTCGATGGTGCAAATAGTCATAATTTTTTGCCTATCACCGGGAGTCAAGTCGCTCAGGAGGAGAAGGATAAGGGCGTTTAGTTGAGTTATTTGCTTCCTTTGATAGTCCTTCAGTGCATTCTCGTGCCCCTGGTCCAATTTGCCAAAGGCATCTGAAGTTTCTGTCGTCCACCAAATTTGTGTTGTCACAAGGGCTGGCTGCGCCTGCCATTCAAACACCCACACATGTCGAGGCTTGAGCTCATAGGCAATAACCGCTCTTTGGAAATGGTCTCGGAGGGTTTCCCGCATTTTGTCGGTCACCCTATTCAGCCAAACCTCCACTTGGCCGCTGCAATCGCATTTATCCGCAAATGGAACGTACTCCTCGAGCTCCTTTGCAACCATACCTTTGGCCAATTTTGTACCTTCGATCAATGTAAGTTTCCCCAGGGAATCGTACAACTTAGTCAGATGCCTAGCCACCATATGGGGCTTGTTGCCATTTGATAGTATGTCGAGCAAATCGGCAGAGGACACAAAGTAGAATCTTGGATACGCAAGTCTTTTGGTTTCCAAATAATCATTCAAAGCCTTTTCGCAAAGGACCAATTGATTAAGAACATTCTCAAGTCTATCATATAATCCAGATCTATTTGTTGCACGAAGAACATTTTTGTCCTGAGAGATCAGTGCGAGGAGTGCTTTAAAATCCCTATCAATACCATCGAAACGCTTTGAGTCTTCTGGAAGTTGATTTCTAATATCAGCGGAGCCAATGAAAATGCTTTCCAGGTACATCCACTTTCTCTGAACTTCAAACCATGATGAAATTACCTGGTCGGCATTGGCAAGCTTATTTTGCCAGTCAGTAACTTCATTTAAAAAATGACCAATGTACTTTGAAGACATCATATTTTGAAGAAGGACTTGATGCTCCTCAAGAAGCTCAACCATTTCCTCTGATGGCTTAAGAACTTTCAGACCAGTTCTGTCGTGCACTTCCACTTGAAATTGCATATTAACCCAAGCCGCGGAAATGTCCTTCAAACCCTTTTCCATTGCCATTTCTTTAACCGATTTGTCGACAATGTTTTTCACCTCTTCCTCGTAGCGATGGAGATTGAGATCCATCAAGTCAGCTAACGTCGTCGAATCGTCCATCTGAAATTTGACTTTTGTCTGTTGCATCAATTCGGCCCAGTGTCTCTCTTTAATTGCTGGATTTTGTAACTCAGTGATAGCTCGCAGAGAAGTCATTAAATTCTTTAGGGTTGCTTCCATGGCAGAGTAAGGCTCCCACGCCCTTACTTCTTTATCCAGTAATCGAAGATCCTTTCCAAATTTTTTGCATTCTGCGTCCAAATTTTCAATATCAATTTTCTTCCACGGACTTGCCTTCCAATCCTCCACGGTGGACTCAACTATGTAAAAGTAGTCCCACAATTGCTTGAGAAGTTTCAAATCCTTTCTGGTTTTCTCTAGCTTTACTGGTTCCGCAACTGGCAAGCTAAATAACGTAGCTGAGTCTTTCAAATGGGTGTAAGTTGATTCAAGTTCTCTCAGATCTAGATTGATTTTATCAAATTGTTCATATACTTTTTGGCAGGTTATTTTGAAGATCTTAAAAATATACATGAAAATTTTAAGGTTACAGGTACATATTTCTTAACTTACGGGCATGTCTAAGAAGGCTTTTCTAAATAATGATATTCTATTTTCGAAGAGATTAATTCTCTTCTGGATTAAATCACTTTGATAAGTTTGAATAGGTAAGACAGTTTGTCTCACCAATGCTGCGTTCTTTTTAACCTTTAGCCAAGCATCTGGAAGATCAGCAAACTAAAACAAACAAAAAATTAAAATTGTAAATATCCTAGAACTCACGATGCTTTATGTCTTAATTTAATGGATGGTGTGTGGAAGAATATGCATAATGTAAAAAAAAAAATTTTAATTTGGTAATTTGGTAATTTAAAGACAGAGAGCTCCCTGGAGAAGGGAAACCATTCTGATCAAACTTTATTTATGCATTATTGAAATCAATACTTCAATCAAGTTTGGAAATGCAAACCATTTGCCAAACAAATAAATCGTCTGTTCTGTACCTCTACAGTTTTTTACAAATCTTGAAGCAATACTCCAGGGACGAGAAAATGGTCTTCCTTGTGTATTTAAATAGGTTTTTTTTATATTAGTGACATACTTTAGGGAAATTTAGAATTTCGAGCGTATTGAATATCGCAATAATTACATATATTGCTTTGACATCTAAGACAAATTTATACCGAAAATCTATAATACATACAAATATGTTTGATGCAATCTTCGCATGATTATTTTTAAAATCTTTTTGAAATCGAGAACATATGAAAATTTAAATTTCGTTTTATAGTTTGTCTAGAATATTAGTAGGTACCTTCAACTAATTTTAAGGTCATACAAACTATCGTGAAGTTAATTTTTAATTCAAATAAAAGGTTTTATTTCTGAAAATAGAATAGTTTTCAATTCGCCTCAGTTTTACGAGTATCGTAAAATTGCTAGTCTAAAACGAAGCCCCTCTATCCACCTCCTTGACAGATTCTCTTCATTTACAAACTTAACCGAGATATTGGCCTAATAAATGTATAGGTCCAGTTTGATCCAAATTGATTAAGAAATACGGTCTCTATCGCGTTCCAAATTTCGTTACGTCCTGTATATATTATCTACATATAAATATTAGGGTGGGGGAATTTTTTGAAATATGTATAGTATTACCTCTAACATGAATTTTTGTCTTTTTCATTTTCCCAAACTGTTTCATAAGATAGGCTGCAATAATTGGCATTTCGATAAATTCTACTTTAAAAATTATATTTGATAATAAATTATTCATATTTTCTACATCAATGTTCCGCTATATGATAGCGCAAAACATAGGTTGGACTGTTTATGGAAATTTTTTATAAGAAAATTTACCAATTTAGGTAGAATTTAAGGAATTACATCAATTTTGCAAGCAATCAAGGGTAAGATTAATTGGAAAAGCTTAGAGGAACCGCACGTAATTCTCTTTTAATTAAAAGCTCTACAGAAAGCAGCTAGTTGAACTATTCATCTGTCTCTTCCGATAAAGGCGGAGGTAGGTTAAAAGATTTACACGTAAGAGGATTTGGATAATAAGGAAAGTACCGAAATATACTTTTAAGGCGTCAAACAAAGAGATAAATATTTTGCAGTATCTTCAACAAGAAAACTTTCACAAAATTAGAACAATGACTTCTTTCAATGAGATCCTACATAGAAACAAGTTAAAGGAAAAGACGTTTTAAAAATTAAGTTTTTTAAAAATCAAATTCCAATCGCTTAAGTATTTTTGTGACGCTTTAAATGAATGTTATAGCTTACTATAAATTTGAATTTGAAATTAGTGTTGTTTCTAAACATTTTCAAATCACTGGTTGAAACAAATAAAATTTGTCAATACCTGCATATAAATTTTTGGTGGAAAATCATAATTGTAGGTTTTTAACAGTTCTACAACCGCCTTGAGTGGTTCGAACATTTGATCATACATGAATTGCCGTTCATTAATTTGACTCAAGATTGACATGACTTTTAAAAGCCCCTCGAAATCATCCTTATCTATTTCTTTGCTCATAACACGGTTTGCTTCATCTAAGAAGTTTTCCAAATCCTGCAAAAAATAAATATACAATATATGTATGCAAAATTGAAGATTATTAAGAGCTATTAACCTGGAGAGCATTTATAACTCTATTTATGAGATCATCTTTGAAGAGATTTATCCAACGTGATATTTGGTTAAGTACACTGTACTTAAAACCCTTTTTGTCCAATCGTAGCCATACTCCGAAGTCGAAATATTCCTCCCACGCGTTTACCTTGTCATACAAATCCATAAATTCATCGATCTGGAATAAAAACTTGTACACCCTCGATTTCCTGTAACAATTTATATAAAGTACCTCCCGTTTATAGTCTGCTAGAGTTGCCTCTTTTTCTTTAGCATCTCCGCTTTCTCGTTCGTCTTCATTAAGGCGCCGTCCATATTTTTTAACTTCAGCTAAATATTCTTTTTTATTCAAGAGCCACAAATAAGAATATTGTTGAAAAGCTTTTGCATGGGTTTTTATGTCCGCAAGTTGTATTCTTACTTTAGTTAAGATATCTTTACGAAGCAATTGCAATTCTTTAGCACCAGGAACAATATCTGAAAAGCGAAAGTTCATTTAAATTGAAAACTTAATAATCACTCTAGTAATGACTTTTGTATGTTAGTTCAGGTGCAGTTGGTATTTTTGCTGCAAGGGTTTTGTCGTAGGGCTGGGCAACCCGTTTAACCATATCTGCTTGCAAGTTTATATCATCTAAAATACCTAACACCAAAGTCATAAAACTCTGATGATCGCTGCTTTCTATAGAAGGGAAGAAAACAATTAACGGCTCTTGCAATTCCATTTTTATCTCTAATATTGGAGCTCCTGTTTCTGATCGATTGTCCATTTCCCCTTTAATGTATTTTAAACTCCTCACCATAGCGTTAATTATTTCTTTGCCAACAAGTTCGTCAACATATTCTTCATAAGCGCGATAAAGTAGGCGCTCTTGAAATGGTAGTGTACTTACAAGATCTTGGAGATTTGTCGGTTTCTGTTTGTAAAACAAATATTACATCCGCTTGTTCTTATTAATAAAATATTAAAATTTCATTGCAGCAATTGAGTTACAATCAAGCCTGGCCTCAGCCTAATATAAAAAAAAAAAAATTACCTCTTGAAGTTTTAAAAATTGTTCTATAAGATCTGCAGGGATGTTTTCAGAATCCGGAGAAAATTCTAAAGGGAGCTCATCAAGTTCTTCTAAGGGAATATTGTTTAGTAACTTTAAGTTAATGACCATTACTCTTCCGATTATTTCGTCAGTTCCTAAGCCAGCGCGAAGCCTCTTTTCCATGATAACCGGCCTTTCATCGATATTGAGCAAAAGCTTTACATTTCCCCCTCCGCCTTGCTTACGTTCGTACAAGGGAATGTCGCCCCATGAATGCACCTTATCCCTAACTGATTGGAGATTATTTTGACTGCGTAATATTCTAAACCATAAATCTTTTATAGAATCGTATAACTTTTTGACGAATTCCTTTTCTGTAAAAAGACAGAATTAGGTACATCTATTGGAACGTTAATTCCTTCAAACCATAGGTCTTCCAAGTTTCATATTCAAGAGCTGGCTGAAGTTCGTCTTTGAATTTAATAACTTCCTTTTGTACAAGATTAAGTTCAGTTTTATGTGTTTTCTCATGAACATTGTTATACCACTCGGCTACTCGAGTAAGTTGAACGCAGGTATCCTGCAATTAAATATAATCAATTTTTTTGTAACAAATTATACCTGATTTAACTTACTGCTAAATCATCCTGCTGGTTGTAAAAATCGGTTAAATCATCTGGTAATTCGTAGCCCATTAGTAACAAATTTCGCATGTCTAAGAGAGCTATTCGGAGCTTCAGAAAATAATAATGATATGCATCAGCATGCACGTTTGAAAAATGGAATAATATAGGTACTTACATATTGGTCGAAGTTTAAATACAATCGAATATGAAGCTCCTTCTCTTCCTCTTCCTTTTTCTCTTTATCTTTCTTTTTCTCTTTCTCTTTTTCTTTCTGTTTTTCTTTCTCTTTCTCTTTTTCTTTCTCTTTTTCTTTTTCTTTCTCTTCATCTTTCTCTTCCTCTTTCTTTTCCCCTTCCTCTTCCTCTTTCTTTTCCCCTATCTCTTCCTCTTTCTTTTTATCCTTTTCTTCTTCTGTTTCTTTTCCCTTTTCCGTTTCTTCTTCTTTGTCCTTTTCCTTTTCTTCGTCTTGGTCCTTTTCCTTATCTTCGTCTTTATCCGCCGCTCCTTCCTCTTCCTCTTTTTCTTCCTCCTTCGTTTCCTTCTTTTCTTCCTTTGCTTCATCCATAGTTTTCTCTTCTTTTTCCTTTTGTCTTTCAATTTCCTCTGCTTCTTCATATTCTTTTTGAGTACCCATCCAAAGTATAGGCTTGTCAGTTCTCTGATTAATTTCAAACGGAGTGTTTTTCATCCATCTAGAGTATATTTCTTTTTCCACTTGGGAAAAATACTTCATCATTTCTCGATATCTTTTTATAACTTCTTCTCCATACTCATTTTCGAATGCTCTAACGAATTTATGTTTGTAAATATTCAATTTATAAATATGTTGGAGAATTACATAAAAGTAAAAGTAAAAGCAATTAACGTTTAATCATGGCTAGTGGTCTACAAAACAAAACTTACGAAAATTCAAGCAACGGAAACTCATTATTTGGCCCCTTGATGCGGTCTCTCAATTTATTTAGCCATGAGAGAGCTCCAGACACTTGAGGGAAGTGATGATCCACTTGAACTTTCTGAAAATTAAAAATAATTAGATACTTAATTTTCAAATACAACTTTTGCTTTTACCTTAATGCCATCTTTCCTGTATTTTTTCAGAAAGTCATCAAAAGTTAATTTAACCACATCCAGTTCATCACTAAATTGTACGACGATGTTGTACATGCGAGTTTGAACTTGATTTTTAATCACAGGCAGGTGTAGTAAAGACCCACAAATTTGAATAAGTTGAATCGTCTGGTAGATCTCGCCACAGTCATCAAATGCTTTTTCGAACTGATATCCTATTTTTCTCTGCAATACCTCCAAATCTTTCAAAAATTGTTTTAACTCTTTCGAAAATTCCGTTGCTTCTGGATCAGGATCAAGTGGGTTATACGAAATTAGACCCCACTTCCGGCTAAGAGTGTTATATTCATCAAGAATTTCAACTAATGCTTTACTTATGTAACGTCCTTTTAAGCCACTTATTTCAATTTTTTCAAGTTTTAGGATTTCCATACAAAGACTGAACATGTTGTTAATTTCGGTAAGCCGTTCATAGAATCGGTCGAAACGACCAAATATATAAGAGTCGTGCCATGTCCAATCTTGGGGCTTGCTTTTGGGATCACTTTTAAATTTATCTAGACTCATTTTGCATTCTTCGTAGACTTCCCTTCAAAAGAAGTCAAATAATACATATTTGATGAACAAACAAAATTGTCTAATAGATAAACATACTTATAGTTCTTCAGAATATCAAAAACAATTTTCAATTTATTAGCACCCTCATCCACTTCTCCTTGGAGCAAAGATTCAGATCCGAGCGATTTTATAGCACAGTCAATTAACATGTTATGCATGAGCCTGAACAGCATGGCCATGTTTTCAACTCTACAAAAATATTTCGAACTCCCCCACACTAGAGAAACGTTCAAGACTAGTGGCCTGATCAAATCTTTGGAATCATCCAGATCAACTCCAGCAATCCGATCAATTATTTTCTTCTAAAATAATTTTAAAGGTTTTGCAAATAATAATGAAAGGTATTATAGCTTAAACATTACCAGAGGTAAAAGGTATAGGGTTATATCCCGAGCTTCGACAAGGATGTTAGCCACATCACTTACAATATTTTGGAATAGCTTAACAAACACGGATTTTTTCTTCTCTAAGATGTGCGCAATAATCTTAATTTGAGGATCCCCGAGTTGCTTAGCGATATTCTCGGCGTTTTCTAGTGTTTCATTCCAATACTCAAAAAGAACTTGCGGCAAGGGATTTGGGTTGTTCACAAAAATTTGGTCAGCCGGTTTTTGATGGGTAAAACACGAAATTTGTTTTGACCATTGAGCGATAATTGCCTCCAGTGAATCCTTTAGATCATCTGGAATCTCTTGCTTTTTCCTTAAAAAACAGGGGGTTAGGATATAATAACCATGCATGCCATTTAATTACCCTGATGCAACGTCAGGTGCAATCTCTAATATTTTTTCCATTATTATCGGTAATGGTAAAATTGTTCTGTTCGTGCTGAAACCCTTCATTTCAAAAAGTCTATTCCAAACCTCTTGGCATTCGCCCCTCATATCCGATCTCATGACTGCTGGCCATCCAACTTGATTTTTCGGGTTGTTTAAAATTGGAAAGAATATGTCGCTAAGTAGAACTTGCAGTGTGTCAATGTAATCAGGTAATATGTCACCGTACAAGAGGGCCTTGGGGTTTTTAAAATTAAATTAAATTTAAATATTACATATTTAGTTTACTTACGCTTGCCATGTTCGTTTTTGTAAGGGTGGTTGGCAATTTTTTCCGAATAAAATAAATCACCTTGGTGCGAGGTTTACTTGGAAATGAAAATTCGGCTACGAGAAGCGACGCTGCATTCATTCTCATAATGAGCCTTTCATGATAACTCTCTTTCAAAAATCCCATAACAACCTCCTGAAGAATTTTTTGGAAAAGTTTAATTTTATACTAAAATAATATTCTTCCAAAAGTTCAAATGAACTTTCATAATTTGATTATTTGTGATACAAGAAAAGCGTTATTGTAAAGTGTTAGGGATTTTATGTTTTTATTAATTTGGAAACTTACGACCAAAAGTGGCGGATTGAAAACTTTTTAAAACTTTACAACTTTAAGTTCACGTAAATATCTTTTCATCGTATCTTATCTAAAAAGAAATTCTCTTCCTCATTTGCGGGAAAACTAAAAACCGCTAAAGCTACATAAAAGAGAAAGTTTAATAATCCACTATAGAAAGAAATTTAAGACTTAAGCCTGTATAATATATATATTATGTTTATGTAGTTAACAGGAGAATCCAAGAAATTTAAGTCTAACACGTATTTGTAAATTTAAGTCTAATACATATATGTAAATATATTTAATTTAAACCAATTTGTGGGCTCATTTGCCTCGATGCATAAAATAGGTATTTCTGATCAAGAAAACCGTCTATGATACTCGGGATTAGTTTCAAATCAAGAAATCCTGGTATAGGACCTGAGTTGAGGTAAAGCGAGATAAAAAATTAGCATGATACGAATGTTTAGTAATTATTGAATTAAATGACGACGAAAACAAATGAACTTCAAGCTTTGCTGTTAAAATTGAAACTACATACCTACATATGTATGTTAATTAGTTTGATATAAAAATGAAAGAACTAAGCGAAAAACGGCGAAAATCTAAGCTCAAATTCGAAGATATTGAAAATGTTTTTTTTATAATCCATCTGTCCGCCCATTAGTACACTTAAGCTGCCGTGTAGGGCGACTTTTACGATCCGAGGGAACACCCTGAGCTGAAAGCTAAGTGCACTGGCACAGATCTAGAAAATGGAAAGCATGCTCCGGAAACTTTAATCCTTGGGGCTATATCCAAGGAGTGTAAGTGGCCCGAATACAGCTCGGGAATTTTAATAGGAATATCCACCCCGAACTGCCCCCTGTAAACAATCGGGCAACACTCCTCCCGATTGCAGTGCCCGGCGAATCTGATTTACGGCAAAGCAATTTCCAGCACAGGTTTTTGCCCTTGGGTCCTCACCCAACCCCTTCTTTGTTCGGCCATGCAAACCCAGTTACCTTCTTTCTTATCTTCTTTACCCTTTAGAAGTACTTCTAAAGAAGCATGTTTCAGAAATAGCTAACAATATTTTGCTTTAGGCCGGCCAGACCCACCTCTTGAAATATGTCGCCTTCGTAGTTCCAGCTACTTGCCGCTCGACATTTAAATTAATTTCTGGCCAAATGAACTGCAGTGTGGACGTTGTCCACAAGGGTGGACGGCCATCAAAATCTAGAAACCCATGATTCTCCTCGACAGGTTCTTAAGGTGTTTAAACAACGGACTGTAAGGAAAAAGGTCGTTTCGAGTTTCGTACTTAAGAACTGGTCAGACCGACCTACTTTTGTGTCCACACTGCCTCCATAATGTCGTCAGAGGTGACACAGAAATATCTGAGACAGTGTGCCCGAATTAATGAAATTCTTCAGGTGGCCTTCAGTTGGAAGAACTCCAGGCGGCCTCTGTTAGTATTTAATTCTGTAACCTTTGCGCACGATACTTTCCTGAAATTTTAAGCTCCGGTGCGCTTATGATTAATTGCTCAGCATAGAACCATGCTGCCTAGCGGCGCTGGCCGTATGCTGCTATAGCATAACCAGTGACCAAAGTTTCACCTTGTTTATGTCCAGTGTAATTACTTGGAAATTATTCAGGACAGTCCGAGGTGGTCTGGGAAATAACTTCGATTTTATTTTCGCATTCCATGCAGGGGGGAAAACTGCGGTCTGTGCGGCTGCTGTTCTGAAACGAGCATGAGTACGACATTCGGACGGCAGTTGGTGCCAATTATTCGTGCTCTCATGCAGGCTCTATCGATTCAAGATAGCTTCAAGGAGGTAATCAGGTCATTGGCATGCTCCCTGGCTACTTGCTAACTTGCCTCCTTGCAATTGTAACGAGGGCTGCATGGGGTAACTCGGACAAAATTTGAATCGCTAATTGTGGAGAACTGAAATGGGCGTGCGTTTATTCCCGGAAACGAGGTCTTACGAGGAAATGTACATCGACATTCGTAGAAACTTAAGCACGGCTTACACTACCCAGCCCTGTTGTTAAAATCTGCTACCCCTCCCCCGCTTCTTGCCAACACTACAAGGCAGCCTTGACGATTGAAGTTACGCCCAACAATTTTTTGCTAATTCATGTCTTGCCTTACTAAATTTATATTTAAGAATTATTTTAAGCCAACACTTTTCTTATAACATAAAGAAATTCAGCTGGGATCTCCGCATTTAATATAACTTTAGTAAAAAGACATTATTTAAAAGTGGCGGTTGGAAAAATGTAATCCCTGAGTCAAGGTTCAGAAACTCTAAAATACTAATCCATTACTTTTAAGTATTTCTACATATTCAACCTTTCCCTAATTATGCTATTTATTTATACATTAGACACTTATCCTTATTTAGTGTATACTCGTACATGATAGCTATAAGCTGTAAAGGTTGGCTCTTTTACCGAGTATTTTGATATCTTATTTATAGATACATCAATAAGGCAAATCAACATTACAAGTACAAATTTTTTTTTTCAAGAATGTTAAGTTAGGTTATTTTTGAAGTTGTTAATTTATTTCTCAGTAAAATGCAATGTATCTCAACTGGAAAAGGGAATCACAGAATTTTATTGTACATGATTCTGCAGCCATCGGTCAAGCAATGATTCCCAAAAATGGAGATGCTCTTTATATTTAAGCAACAGAACTTTTAGACGCCTGTACTGAAAGATTTATTTTTCGAGGTAGAACTAATTGACCAATGGCCACAGAATTATTTCCTGCATTTCAATTTTAATTCATTTTCAGGGAATAAATATAACCACAAAAACACTGAAGCTTTTGTCTCCTTTACCAAAAAAGTTCATAATGTATAAATTCTAGGAAAATTAAGGCACCATTGACCAACCAAAAGTTATGCACTCATATAAAGCCAACAGTCAATTGCAATATTTCTTCTTTAACAAAGAGTCAAATGAATTTCTTGGAATTAAAAATAATGAGAGGGAAAACTTTGAAATCAAATTTGGAAAGTAGTAGGTATGTGTGGGTAAATAAAATAGGATTATGGGTAATACCAAAAAAACATTCATATTTTTAAAGATACATACATTACAGAAAATTAAAGATATTAAAATTGATTCATCTTGTAAAAATAAACTATCGAACTTGAATGACAGAGGTAAAACTGTGCATTATTTTAGAATTCCAGCTGTAAACGTAATCGTGTACGGATATAACTTGAATTCCAGTAAATATTCCCACCCACAAAATAACATCCAGATTATTCAGCGAATTTCACAATTTATCAGCATTTTTGGCAATGCGTTCGAAGTTCAGTTTTAATGGAATTATTTTCCGGTATTTTCTGACAATATTACTGAAATATAAACACGATTTACCTACTAGAATCCACCTAGCTAAATTTCACTAAAAAATTCGTGCAACAATTATACCGATTTCATTCTTTAAACAAAAATCTGAATAGAATTTATTGATAAATATTGTTTGTGAAATGAATAAGCTTTACTAATAAAACAGGCAAAAACCATCGTCTTTCTACTTAAATTTCCCAAAAAACAGGAAATACTAGAAAATATTATACAATCAAATTCTAGTGATTCGCTTTTCACTCGATTTTGAACTGCATTCTAATGGAAAAACAAAACAAAATCCTCAGAGAAAAGCTTAAATAATTAAAATGAGGCAATATAACTATTGAAACATTCAATGACTAAGAAATTAATGGCAATAAACTCTGGTTGAGAAAAAATCGCACGCCAATCGTAGCGTGTGAATGCAATCGTAATAACAAAAGCTGGCAAAATAAACCTACCAGTTATCTAATATTTTAGTTTAAATTTAATATTACCAAACTAAAATAAACATGGCAATAAAGCATGAACGTGTAATGGGATTACATATTTGTTCGCGTTCTTTCAATATGAATTTTTTCAATTACAGAAAAAAATTTCGAAGTATTTACATCAAAGATATCTTATTATTAAAAATAAATTGTGCATTAAAATGTTTAAAGCAGATAATTTTGAACTAAACTTTGAGCTTACTTTGTATTCCTCAGTGTTAATCATTTTATTCCACTTATCCATTTTAATCCGCGTAGATTTCATCACATAGGTTTGTATAAATTCAAGACGTGGGTCATCTGTATCCTTTTTAACTTCTGGCTCCGCCATTTTATCTTACAGATGATGCTCTTATTGCTGGCTTGATATCCACTTCAACGTCTTCTGCTAGCGTCAACTTTCTTAGGGTTTGCAATTAAGAGCTATGTATTATTACTTCTTTTTTTTATAGAAGTATAATACCCAATGCTAGCTCTTAATTGTTGACAGGCAATTCCTGAATGTAGGAATAAAAATTTTTCATTATTTCTATGCGCTCTTTGATTTGCGGAAAAACTTGTTTACTTAGCAAACAATTTACAGGGGTCGGTGTCCATTAAGTGTAGCACTAATCCCGAAAATTCTATACGAGCGAAAATCAATTCATTTCCATTCATATGGACGAAAGGACTTCTGTAGCTGGGCATGTCAAGGGCTACACATGTGGGAGCACGCCCCAACGTCTATTGGCCACTTGAAGCCCTGAAATATTGCCGGATTCAGACCTAATTCGTGCCGTAATCACGAGATAAAACCGTCAGAGAGGGCTGCTAAAAATCTAACGATGTCGATCCCTCACGGCGGAACAAGAAATTGTGATGATAGTGAAAAAGAGCCGACAGAGGAAAAACAGAGTCGTTTCGCTTAAAAATCAGGGCCCCATTTGCCTTTATTAAATTGCCCTATGTACCCTTATGGATATGAAATGAACACAGGACCTTCACCCTGCCCCGGGCAACCGACAGTTCGAAGTAGGTACACACGTCCCGGGGCCCTGTGACAAAATCAGCGCTGGAGCAAGTCATCCGATTTTAATGGAGGAGCCCGACGAGGGGCGCAGCCCCATCCAGTTCGAAATTCGGGAAACAGGAGCTCAGCCTCTGGATGAACCGGCTCGGCTACAGCGCGGTTGATAAGGAGGCCGGGAACATTCCTCTCCTTTTATCACTTTGTCCTGGAGATTTATTTGTAATCATAACTCCAAATTGTTCGCTCCAGGCCCACATCAACGTTGCTGTCTCCAGGTCCTCCCGAGTCCCGATCCGCCACAGCTCGTGGCCTTGACGTGTTTGAAGCATACTTCTCAACAGATCCTCTATATTATTATTATTTTTTTTACGTCATTTGTTGACTTCTGTCGTATTATCAAAAGTTTTTCTTCTGCAAATGACTTTCCGGGCATTCCCTGCTTTTTAATACTGAGAATCGTGCAGCGCCAGAGATTGAAGTTCCTCCCAGTTATGCTTATAATAATTGGCCCATGATTGCGTTGTTTTGGAATTGGCGGCAGTGCCCTTATAACTTCCATTGTAGGAAAATTGGCATCGAGGTTGGTTCAACTTACTCGAGAGGTTGTCGGTCTCACGACCAAGAAATCGTTTTGATTAAAATTTGAAAATAATCTACTAGGGAATAGAATAAGTTATTATTCGAGCAAAATTCGTTAAAAAAAAAATTCTTTTATATACATATTTGCTGACTTTCACTTCCTGAGGTCAAAGTGCTTATTTCGTGATGATGAACCTGCTTTGTCCTCCAGTAAGTAGAAGCCAAATAAATGTGAAGCTGGCTACTCAAAATACCCAAAGTATAAGCGTTACGTGGAATAATGATTTATTAAAAATCAAAGCAAATTCAAAATTTGGATTTTTTTATTTTTTTATTTTCCACACTGAACATCTCCACGGAAAAATCATGGACTTTTAAATATGGCTTAATTACAAAAATTTGCAATTTCATCAAGCAAAAAAACACTAATTGTCGATATATGATATCATTGTTCAAAATTTTAAAATTTCAAAAGGTGTCATTTATAGCAAATACATATAATTATACGTTATTGTTCCAATTTAATTTTACTTTTTATTACAGGTATCTATTACACATATAATTCCACATAAATTCGATTAACGTTATCCGATTGTGCCCTCATTTCTGTAGTTTGTCGTTTAGGTATGAAGTTATAATATACATGTGAAAATTTGGATATAAAATTATGAGAATACGTGATGAATAATTTATAACAAAATTCCAATATGAAATAAATAATTCAAAACTTCCTACCTCAAAATAAGTTTACTACTGTATTTACACTGCGTTGTGAACGGCAAACTAATTACTTATTTACGGTGTAATTATTTAGGTTTAGGTACTTTACGAGTTTATTATTATTTAATTTGGTAAATATTTTGGTTAGTAATGACGATTTTGCCTATAGGAATATAATTATTAAAAATATCTTAAATAAAAATTATTTAAATTAGGACCTGTAGAAAGAAAATTTGGTCTTTACATTTTTTTTGAGCATATTGTAAGATAACAAAAACCGTAAAAATAAGTCTAAAAGTATAATTCGACATTATAAAAGTATTTCATATTTTCATCATATTTCTATCCGTATTGGGCTAGTTAATAAACGATAGATAAGGGTTGCATATAGCCTTTGTTTGCTATGTGGACATCGGCATAAGTTTAAAATTTTAATTTCTTTCTACTTTATTAATTTACTAATCAACTTTATCAAAAATCCGCACCTTCTTCAATAATTACCACCGCCATTTGAAAAGAGGAGTGACTGCTCATCTGCTCATGTCACAGCGAGTTGTTCAGCGCCTGAAAATGTAATTTACTACTCCAGGGTATTACTTAAATGTCCTCTTAATCTCGCTTCATAATCCACTTACTCTCCCCGTAATGGAATTAAATTTCTGGAGGTTTATTTTGCTATGATGTCGGTTTGTCATACGACACAGGGCTACCCTCCAGAGGGAAGAAACTGAAAACCCTTACGACTGCTTACAGCCAGGGCTCTAAGACGAGTCTGACTCTCCTCCATCCAAGGAGATACTTCCTTTTTAAAAGAAATTATTTTCTTAGTTTTTGAAGTTCACTGGGGATTTTGTTTTAATGAAAGTTTCGTCCTGAATGTGGGTGGGTCGGGTATATGTGCGAGGACTCAGCACAGCACGTAGCCTCTGGATGGCTTCTGGTTACAGTTGACTGAATAGGAGCAAGGACAGGAAACACAAACGATGCCGCCGAAAGGAGGACACAGTCATCGGGAGGAGCATCCCAGATGTTGACATCTACTTATCTGCTCTGGAAACGGGTTAAGCTTTGAAATTCATATTTTGGTGTATTTTCTTTTCTTGGAAATTGTACGTCCGGAGGCTAGCAATAGAGAACATTTCAATAACATCCCTGCGTGAGCCTGGCTCATGATATGTGAAACTCGTATTCTTTAAAATTGAAAGAGGAAGGAAGCGATTTTAGCATTTGTTGAATTCGGTCGACTCCCAGCTGGGCACGTCCCAAAATATGAAACCCGAAAAATTCTAGTGTTTACTAAAAGATGAACATTCTGATGACAAAAACAACAATTTCACTTGCTGTCCTTAAATTTTCAAAGTGAGTAACGAAAGGGCTTATAATTTTATTATGGTAATGAGCAAATGCTTCCTGCTCCTGGAAAATTTTCATTTTTTACACCAAGATAATATCCGCGCCATGCCTCATTTGCATTTTATGTCCCGGACACTTTTATATTCTCATTTTGTAGCATTCACTTCTACTGCAACTGCCTCAGGGAGCCATTAGAGCAGTTGTACGTCCTTTGTTTTCTTTTTATTTAAAACTCTTGCACTTTATGCAGGTACGAACCTCTATCTCGCATTTTTTGATAATAAAAAAATAAAAGAAATTAATACCGCGCGAATACAAAATCTCAATTTCTGGGAAAATTGGACTCTTCCTTGGGCCGTGCCTAGAAATTGTTAAATTTTCCAACTGATTAGATCTTAGAGCTGGAATTAATTATTAATCAAAAGCTGGATTTTAGAATAATGGCTAAAAGACACCCACTCCACGCATATTTACTTATTTGGGCATTCCACAATTCAGTTCAATTGAGCATGAAATGCCTTTTATGTTAATACTTTGGAAGCTTGTGTACTTATATTTCACAAGCCTAAACGAAATAAAATCTTTGAAAACAAAATTAGAAACGTTTAAAAAAAAATCATGTTTGTTTCTTTACCGAAGATTATTCAAAAATATGATTCTTGGAAATTCTTTACCAAAATTGCTTTAATAACCCTTGTTTATATTTGTTTATATTAATATTTATTTGCGATTATAAACATGAAACAATTTTTTCCATATAACAAAAAATTTAGACATTATTTTAATTGAATTTTACAAAATTCTAAATATATAACAAGCTGAAGTGGTTCTACTAAATAATAATACTAAACCCACGAAATGAAAATTGTTTTCTATGCTTCTCAATTTTATCTGCTTATAGTACCGCGGCGGGGTTTTTTATCCCCAGTTGATGTAGCAGCTGTTTTTGGGCGTTTTCGAACTTTTTTAACTTTAGGTCGGATAGGACGAGCACTGCCCTCATCTACAGACGTAGGGCTTAATGGACTCTTCAGTGTCTTGGGTTTCTTCTTTTTTGGACGAGGTTTATCGGCTGATTTTAAATTACTTGCAGGTCCAGACACTTCAGATTTGATAGGCTTACTCTTAGTAGCAGTAGCAGGCCGCTGAGAGCGTTTGACTTCTCTCACTGTTGGTTTCGTAGGATTAGTTATAAGCGCATTCGACTGAGATATTTTGTTATTTGGCACCAAAATTTCCTTTTCCATAACATAAATTGCAGCTTTGTCAATATTGTTGAAAACTTGCTGGATGTTCTTGTTCAGATACTCAAGGAAAGACAGAGCTGTAGAACAGGTCGTGCATGTAGATTTTTTTGAGCCATTTGTTTTAATATAATTCTCCAAATACACCATATTTTTGGCCATATTCCCACAATTGACACATTTTATGGTGGCTCCTTTCCCCAATATATCTATTGGTCCCTCTGAAAAATTTCCAATTTGCGCCATATGTTCGTTCCTAAGATCGACTACAGAATTATTTGGCACTATATTTTGTGTTCTTGATTTCTTCAATTGAGAAAATGACGACTTTTCTTTTGCAACGCTTTGATTGACTATATCTCCTAATATGTCCCAGTTGTCTAACTTTCTTCTTTCGACCGGTTCAGTATTTAACATAATTCATCAATATGTAAAAAATGAACTTTTAATTTTGAAGATTTTAAAAAACTGCTTATAGCTCTCCCTTTAAAACTTGACGATGTACTAGAAAATTTTTTGTTTTGGTGACACTTGAATTTGAATCATTGCTGCGATTGATGTTGTTAATCATCCCTGACGAAATTTAAAAGTGCTGAATATGGTACGAAAACAAAACATAATTTGAGAACCTGGGTAATACAGATTCATAATTCTCGCACTGTTGATGCTAAATTACGTATTCGTATATATTAAGATTTTGGATTGTCATATATAATAAGTAATGAAAGCCAAAATGTTTGCCCAAATGGCTTCAAGAGGGGTCGAGAATGAATATAATCAAATTAGCTGTGATTTTTAGTAAGTAATTTCAAGGGCTTCTTTCTCTTATTGTTCACGATTTTTTGATTTAATTTTACTTATGTAGACGAATAAGATAGACAAATACTATATCAATAATAATATTTTCTTATGAATCGTATACAATTAGTTTAATACCCACCCGAAAAAGAGAAGATATAGTCGTCATCATCATCATTACATCATATAAAAGAAATTCCCAGATCGCGTCTGTCTGTTTTTGCAAGATTTTCTCTGTAACTACTGAATCATGAATAGGATTGAAGTGTCCAACGCCAACCTATCAAAACATTATAATATAAATTTAAGTAAATTAAACGGGTTTAATAAGTACTGTAGTTAGGTACTTGTGCTGCACATTTTTAACTTCAAATATATCTATGATTAATCTATCCTATCAACACATTGCCAATCTTAGTAATAATAAATTGATACTATATTTCGAAAGTATAGTTCTACGTTTAGCGATCCTGATCATAAAACGCCCAAAGGAGAAGACTCACTTTGGGCAGGACAGATTTTCGGCAAATATTTGGTTAATTGATGAAACAATGAGACTCCTCCAGTCAACACATAACTTACCAATAACCAGCCAAGCCGTCTTGTCGGTCTCCTCCTAACAACGAGCATTGTCTGAAGACCTCTCAATAGAATTGCTAATTTAATATTGTCATGATGGGTAATTTGTGTCCTATAAACAGGCCATTTGGTAGATTAACGAGAAACAACAGCTGTATCGCTCGCATCGAGAGTGTGGTTTTGTCGATAGAATTGGGCTAAATGGGGTTTCCGGAGTTCCTGTACGTGTTCTCTGGAAGAAATCCCCGCCCCGCCCCCCTCTTACTGAGTATACTGCCCACTCATACAGGCGAAGGCCAGTGGCTTTTAACACCCTTTAATGCAGTTATTTGGTCGATAGATCGCTTCAATTGACTGACTCAAGGTGTGCTTAGGTAACCCATCCACGGCTCTTAGGCATCGCCTCTCAATTAGCATTCGACCTGACTGCAGGTAGGATAAACTCTGAGGCATTCTGTAGAACAGAGGTTGAATTTTCAATTAGAATAATTTATGTAACCGCGTATATATTGTCCAAGTTCAAACATCGCCTTCGGATGAGTGGAGAACGAAGGGACCGACGGAGGGACGAGGACGACGCTCGACTCGACTATATCTCCACCCACGTCCTGACGACGCTCCGGCTGAAACATGAAAAATGGCAGAAGATGATAACAACGGACACCCTGAAGGTATAAATCCATAAATCCCCGAGAAGCTAAATTTCATGTAAGTAAATCGGGTCTCATGCAATTTTCCAGCTCATTGTCTTAGACTGGCTTAATAACTCCCAGCGAAGGTTCCTGCTCCTGAACGTGAACGCGGCCGGGCTCCTGGTGCCTTCTCTATCGTTTCCTGCCGCCGCCGCCAGGGGAAAATCAGCCTATTTCGTGAAGAAGCAGTCCGTGGCTGTAACCTCAGATAATTTTCGTAAGGAGATCATCTTTGGGGACTTACCTTCGCAGACAGTGAAGGGCCTGGCCGTCCTCCTCGACGAAGTGTTTTTTCCCCTGCTGAGCTGCCCACTGAACCGAGCACTTTGGCCAGAAATCGTATCGAAAGACGTGGCAACTCAAATGAAGGATATTCGGGATATCCTCACAGAGGTATAAACTTAATTTATCGTTCACGGTCCGCAGAAACTTAGTTACATGGGGTTTCACTCGACTGTGAATTAGGTTAAGGGTAACATCAGCAAGCGGACTGTGCTTTCCATCCCGATGGAGACCCAAGAAATTCTTGATGCAGCTGATATCCTTCGGAGAGGGTAAGTGAAATCCATAAAATATTTTCCTCTTTTTAAACGATATAGTTTTCAATTCAGTCTCCTCAGATCTCTCCCGCAGAAGAATAAAAATATATAGTCGGAAATTATTCGTTTCCCATGTATTATATTTATTTGAGATTAGCATTTCATGTTAAAGTGAACATTTTTAATTTGCTATCGTACTGGTTTTTAAAGATTGAAAGCCCATTTCTAGTTCTCGTACGAAAACGAAATAAAATTTTCTCACGAAAATAATTTCGATATTATTTTCGTATATCAAATGTAAAATTTACTTTCGAAATCACTGGATATGCATTTTTCAGCAGTCTGGTTTTTTAAAGAAATAAGTGTAAACAATAAATAATCTGCAGAAAATTATAACACATAAATAAAAATAAGTGATAAATTAATTATAAAAATGGACCTCATGATTTTTTTTTTCATTATTTGAAGTTAGAAGTCAATTCAGTGAATTTCTCACTTTGTGTAAGTGTAAACAATACAACAATGCTCATTAAGAAATTATTGTAGGTTAATTATTTCAGATATTGTAGAAAATCTTTACCTTTTAAACGAAGTGGCGCTTTTAAACGAAGTGGCGCTTCTCTCCGATTCTCTATTGTAAGGAGATATACCAACAGAGTGTAAGCAACAAATTTTATCAGAATTCCAAGAATAATTTTTGTCAAGAATACTTTTTTGCAAAACTTCAATATTGTCGTCAAAGCATTTGCTAAATAAAGGCACTACCTACTGGATTGTTCTTCACAAAAAATATAAGGATTCCAAATTGCAGACAAATTATTGTTATCTTATTCGGCCTTAAACAATTCGTCACCAAAAAAGACCGAAAATAAAATTGTGAAATTACGAATAATTAGTTAATTTAATAATATCATAGACCTTTAAATTGTATGTGATTATTGCACAAACTTTGCTAATCGATCACCTGTTTGACTTTTACACCGCTATTTATTCAAATAGTCAAAAACAAACTTAAACTATCATGTTAAATTACTCTTATATCAACGCAAAACTCCGATAAATCCACAACTCCATCAGTGTCTTCACAAATCTATTCATAAATTCATAAGTGCACGGAAATCTCTGAAACGCTAACGATGTTTGGTTCTATGTAATTTATTTTGTCATGCAATGGAATCTCGACACCGAAGTTCAGGCAACAAGTATACGCCAAAATAATAATTTAACTTGTTATCTTTTGTGTCATTTTGAATAGCCAATTTATTTAGTAAAAGTTTTATGGAAACAGGAGTTGATTTAATTAAAACTTGAAATGGTTATCCTTGAATTAATCTAAATAAATGCATATGTATGTATAAATTACTTAGTGCAGAACATGATAAATGATATATTCAGTTTTATACCATTGCTAATATAAAGACAAAAATTACTTTTCAACTTAATAACTAGTTTATTTTTTTATACATATATATTTCGAAGAGAGTCAGATGAATGCAATGCCAATTTTATAAATATGCTGGAGGGAATGGTTATCAACTGGACAACTCAAATACATTCAGTTCTTAATGAAAGGTCAGAGTCCGGAGACATTAATTATTTACCGACAAATGAGGTTTCCTTCTGGAATGCTCGATTTGCAAATTTGCACAACATTTATACACAAATGAAATCGCCTTGCATCAAAGCTGTTGCTGAAATTTTAGACAGAACTAATTCAGTCTACTCAAAGGCTTTTAATTCAATATTTAAAAGCCTCATTCTATCGTTGCACGAAGCCCAGGACATTTCACTATGGATTACTCCAATCCTCAAAAGAACAAATGCGTTTGCGGAAATAAGTTTTATAAACTCCAAGTCGCTCGTTAAACCTGTTGTGCATGTTATCTATTTAATCTGGACGAAATCACGATACTATTGTGTGAAGAAGAGAATTATTGGTCTTATAAAAGCTGTTTGCAATCTTCTTATCTTGAGAGGTACTGAAGATTTGGATTTAACAGTTCTATTCCATGGTGAACCTGATGAGGGATCAGCTAAGATTTCAAAGACCATTGAAATCTTTGAACACTTCAAGTAAATGGTTTTATATTCAAAATACCAAATAATTACTGAACTATCTCTTTAGAAATCTTGTGAACGAGTACTCCAACATGCCTTCATGCAGTAGTCCAGAAACCTTTCAACCAGAACCCTGGAATTTTCAATCTGATAATCTTTTTCAAGATGTCGACAAGTTCTTGGAACAGCTTTATGATTTAAAAGAAATTTTTTATGCAGCAGTTTGCTTTCAAAACTTGGAACGCATTGAAATTGGCGGGAACCGTGGAAAGTACTTCACAAATAAAATTGAGCAGGTATATCCAATATGCGCAGATTTGAATTCCTTTTATAGAATTAATTAAATTTTAATTTTCTGCAGATCCACAAAGAGTTTAAACAGGTATTTCAAAGATGGACGACACTTAAAATTGACTTACTGAACAATACTGCAAATGTGAAAAACTTCAAGAAAGTTAGAGCAAAATTTTTTAAAGACTCTGAGGCGACAGAGCAAAAATTAGGTACTGTTTTTGTGAAGGCATTTGAATCCTGCTCCAATATTGAACAGTTCATTAAGGTTTGTACTTTAATAAAATCCGCACTTATGTACCTATGTGCACCACGAAAAAGGTTCTCTTTTAACTTTTTCTAAAAATCTTTTGGTTTTAAAAACATGTTAAAGAGAAATTGTCTAAAGAAAGTGCCATTGTAAATCCAGAGATATATAGGTGTACTTAATTATATTCTACTATGATAACTTCTTTCAGCTTTTGTAGTTTAAAATTGAAAAATACCTGTTATTTTCACTTTCACTTTCAAATTCTTTCTTATCAGATAAAATCCTACCTTCAAATCAGCTTTCCTTTCAAAGTTTTTAAAATATTGCACCCGAAATTAAATTTTCTATATCTTCAATCTTCAATTCAAAAATGAGGGCTCAAAAAGGTCCGTCAGCTGGTTTCATTGAAATGAAAAATTAACCCTTTTCATAGAGCCCTCCATCAATTCCGCATTCATTGTATTTTACTGCCATCAGCATCGGCGCCCCTAGGAAAGCTCTAAGCAACATACATTTAGAAAAGACGGGTCACCCACGTCCATATACCCGAAATTGGCACAGTAAGCCCCATAATTCAAGAACATATCATCCCTTCCGCAGCTTATACAAATGACCAACACATTGTTGAAGCGTCCTGCCATTGAGAGGGATATTAAAAATGCCCTTCCGTACGTTTTCGACCTTTGTGAGAAGGAATTGGGAAAAATCGAACAAATGCTGGACACCGTGACCGATCAATATTCAAAACTGGGTCTGGCGACTATTCCAAGCGACAAGAATTTTCCGCTCGTTGCCGGCGCAATTATGTGGATAAAAAAGCTGCAGTCCAGGACGTCAGCGGTATTAAAGGAAAATTCATTTGTAGATTACCAGTAAAGATAAACGTCGGCCATTTAGAAAAAAAAATTTTCATTAACATTTTCCCTGGACTTTTAGGTGCATTGATGCCGGACGGAGTTTAAATTTAGCACGGCGCAGGGACGGTGTTCTAGAGGAGCTGAATAATCTGCAGAGTGCCATTTGGGCCGGCTGGGCATCTGAAGTGGAACAGAATGTGGAGCAGGCCTTGAATATGCTCGCTCTTTGCAAAAAACCAACGTCGCTCGAAATAAATTTTGCGAAAGACATTTATATTGCCCTCAGGGAGGCAAAATGTCTTGCAGCTATGAAAATTCTGGACATTCCTCCGAATATTTTGAATTTATTCCAAATGTCGGATACTTTTTGGGAGAGGCGAAATACCCTTTCTCGAATCGAGGAGTGGTATAACACAGTACACGAGAAGTGTAGTCCATGCGAACTGGCCCTTATACAAACTGACTTGGACGAGTTGGACAATTTGTTAATCAATGCATCTAAAAAAATCACCTGGCGAAACTATGGCAAGTCGACAGCCACTTTAAATCTATTTAGTTTAGATAAAATATAGAGATGAAAAATTGCGTTTATTTTTCTTATTTTCAGACGAAAATTTAATTCATGAAATATTTACCAAGGCCAAGGACCTTCATGAGTGCGTTGAAAAAACCCAAGCGAATGTGAGCCTGATTATAGAAAAGATCCGCTGCTGGAGCCGGGAACCCCTATACAAACGTGGGTTAACCGGGAAAAGGTTATTGGATGTTGACAACAAGAAGCGAAAGTATATGAATAGGGTATTTCAGTGCTTGGATACAAAGCGCTGGATAAATTACCTTATGGCAACGAACTTTCGTATGTTTTTCAAATATTCGATTGAAGTGAAGGACGCGAATGAGAACTCTTCAATGCCAGAAAAATCTGATTTTCATGAACATGATGAAAAGGTAGGCGAATTGGACTTAAGGGCAAAATAAATTATACCAACTTATTTTGAAATACATATTTATCTTTTATAACTTAGGACATTCTGGACGCATATCCTGCGGAACAAGTAGCTACTTTTAAGGAATACCGAGAATATGTAGATAGTCTCATTGTAAAGGAAATTCATGACGCAATGAAAATAAGGTTTGGAATTAAATGAAGTAAGAGAGGAGCTTGGTAGCAAATCATATCATTCATAATCAAAATTATAAAACATTCGCTAATAAACGAAATCATTACTTCTAAAATAGTTGTAAATTAATTTCGTAGTTTGAATTACTTATTTCTTGATTTATTTGCTTATTAAAAATCACTATACGTATAAGAAAATATCATTTTACATCCAAACGGAAACGATTTAAAATATGAAAGATATTAACAAATTTCCATCTAACTTAATTTTATACATCGGAATAGGGTAAAAGAAAGCATATAAATTATTAAAAATATTCCGATGATTTCGGCTTAATAAAATGTTGTTGTTATGTAAAGTAATAGAAAAATAGTTCTAGGTAAGGCAGAATTTGTAAAAACTTTGACTATTATACTAAAATTACAAAAATTTGAATATTTTAAAAAAGATAATTGTTTGTTATATACATATATCTTGAAAATGTTAGGGCTCAAAACATGAAGCTGGAATTGGCTTTTTGTACCAAATCTTTTCCACTAACGAGTTTCTTATTGGTTTATAACAATGATGGGTATTTCTTATAAGGAGCTTAAATCATTGTAGCGCTCTGAATTTAAAGTGAAAACTTATATTCGGCCTAGTGGAGCAAAAATAAAATCATCGCTTCTGAAAGCCATCGCCATACACAGCGCATCATTCTTCGAGTTGCTTCTGCATGCACCGACCTTCGACTCGACTGTAAATAGAGCACAAAATTATTTTCTCACTTCAGTCTGGAGTACCTGAAGGCGGAAATAGAAGCCTCACCTGAACGAAATTCTCCTCTATTCGAAGTGAAGTTGCAGCTGGAAGGCGAAAAAATCAAGTTTACGCCAGACTTCAAGCTGACTGCAAATGATAATTTCCTCCATCGCATAAAACACCTCATTGGGGATATTTTGAGGACGTCTGAGCTTATCCCGAGGGTGTGCCAACCAAGCCACCAGGAGCACCAGGAGCAGAGCCATGACGCCCAGGAAACTTTGCCCGAGTCAGCAGCACATGTCTGTAAATATTTTACTTATAAGACTCACATGTGCACCTGTTGTAATTTTCTCATCTTTGTTAGCACATGTTCAGAGCAGCAACGAAATCGTTGAGCTAAGTGAATACATTATCAAGTCTGCAGAGAAAGCCGTCAAGGATGCTGTCGAGTATGCTGCCGTTTATAATCAATTTCAACATTTATGGTTGGACGATGTGGAGCAACAGATTGAGCTCCACCAACCTGGCGATAATGAGTACATCGGTCGTATAAATTTCGAAGATCTCAAACAGGGCGTGGATATCGATAGCTTCAAGGGAAAGGTACGTGGAGAAAATTTAATTTTTAATCAACAGCGGCACGAAGGCCAAAAATTCGGCAGGGATTGATTTTTCAAATTGGCCCAATCAAATTTACCCAGTAGAGCTAACCCTCTCATTTTCCATTTGCTAATTAGCTATTTACTCTCGCTGCAATCACAGCGTGATTGCGCCGTTTAAGTATTCAAACACATCCACGTTATTTTTTATTCATAGGAACTAATTCAAACGGCCAACGTGTGGTATTACATCAAATTTATAATGAGTTTGCCAAATTTTCATTAAATTTAATTTAATAGGTATACTGTTTGCACTATTTCAAAATTAATTTCTTACTATTTAATACATTCTAGGAATTTTCTCATTATTTTAATATTTATTTATTATATAAGTTTCTTTTGGGACTTGTAAAAATGAGCAATTTTCAATGCGTAGGCTTTTATGAAATGTAAAAATATATGGTATTTTACATGTAAAAATATTATAAAGTTATCCACCAATGTAGACCAACGTTGGATTGAAGTTCAGAGAGTATACAATACGAAGAAAAGAAGAGTTTTGCCAGAGACTGGTATGGTTAATTAATCGTTTTTACAGGGCTTCTACACAAAACATTAAGATCTCACCCGATACCAAAATAACGTCGGAAGTAAATTCAGTTATGTATTTTCATTTTGCAAGCGTCCTACTATCTTTTGCGATTTCAAGTGAATCGGACACTTTTTAGTTAGTTTTTATTTCTACGAATAATAAATTTAAATATCTTTCATATTGCTTGCTACATTGCACCTAAATGAAAGTAATTTAGTTCTAATTGCAAAAATTCACACTCAAGGATTTAACCATAGACATTTAACGATTTTGATCAGTATAGTGCATTCATAATGATTATTTTCCAAATTCGTATAGAAGATTGGTAGTCGATGACCTCAAACTTTTATGGAGCTCCCGATATCTCAATACACAAAAACTATAACTAGATTTAAAATCATATAGATAAGATTTTTTTAATTAAATATCAAATCTTAAATCTTTAATCTTTAATCTAACTCGAACTATCATAATTTTCGTGATTCAAAACGTGTCCTCATACGCTAATGCCACGCGGATGGCTACACGTCAAATTCGTCTACCGTGATGGTTACGTAGGCACGTTTTGATAGTGTTTTTATACAAACAATCATAAAGTGCCTGTGTTCCAAATGTTGTGGATAAATGGCAACGTGATTTTCCCAATATGACGGCTTTCTCGCAGACTGACACTCAAAGAGCACTTAGTAGCTGGATTTGTCGTTCCTCCCACAGCACGGGGCTGTTGAAAATGGGGAGCATATAGCGTGATTTTCATGCATATTTCCTTCCACGTACTCGGCAATCCAACATTTGTGCTGTACACCACATTTGGGCGTTGTCTCGAACTAATTACCATTTGAATTGCCTAAAAGGACTAATTGTCTACGATGACTCGATGTGCTCTATACATTTGCCGGAAACCATTTCGCATATGTGCCCTCTGTAAAGCGGGGGATATCATGCAGATAAGGATAATTATATTTTGCTGATTTGATACTAATTTGTGGATGAATGGAAGCTTTGAATCGAATTCGAGTTGAATCGATTGTTTCATTACATTTGGGACAATCAAAACAATCCATTGTTTCTGTGGAAGCCTCTTTCTAATTAACCACACTTACTTAATTATGTAAGTATTTAAAGACATCAAAATATATTACATCTGCGCACAGCCGTTTAAACTCGAACTCTGAGAATTGTTCGTAATGAAACTTTCGATTGTACATCTAAACTTTTTTATTAAGAGGCTTAACGACCTCAGGCACGCCTCAAGTCACGCAAAACATTTTATTTAATTAAATACTTCCGACTGAACGCCTGCTGGCTCTCTATTCTGATTGGAATGCAATTAATATGTCATTAAGCGGCTTTGAAGCCTCGATCCTTTATATTAGTGTATACCTACTAATGATTTTCCGAGGGAAATTAAATATACAAAACAATTCTCTTTTAGTCTGTCTCAAATGTTAACTAAATGAAATGCACACAAGTCTCAAAGGGACTTCGTTATTGCTCGGCACACAATCCTTTAATGGGAAACTATGAGATGGAGATGCGCAAAGCAGATAATAATTATTGTCCTGTAATAGATAGAGGTTTAATTTGTGAATCTTCGCACATAAGCGCCGCCAGGGTGTTGTGTGTACTATGTCCTGGAATTACTCCGTATTTAAATGTGCCACAAGAAGGGCAGCTTTGAGCCCTCAGCTTGAATGTGAAATTACGCCACAAGGCGATGGGAACATTGTGGATCCTCAGCTTGAAGTACTTTCTGAAGTTAAATTAATACGGAAAGTAGGAAGATGCTTGTGGGTGGAAACAGTTGATGAAAACCCACATTTACTAATTGGCATATCTGAGAAAACTCATTGCTTAGTAGAAACAAAGCAGGGATTAAAAGCATCTTTTCTTCCAAGTGCTTTCTCGTGCCCCAAGAGCAATTTTACAGCCTCCGAGTAGATTGCCAAATGCAAAATTGCGCAGGAGACGCTGAAAACATTTTAATTCCACAGCGGCTAGATGAGAAACAAGTGCTCTCCACGCAATCTTCTGGGATGCAGATGCCAAACAGAGTTTGAAGTCGTTTGTGAATTCTTTTATTGCTGTCGATAATGCATTTCAATTTTTGCGAATGCAATCGAACAATGCCTGCACGTTTAAAGGGATTCGCCGACGATGTTATGAAGTGTGCAGAATTTCTAATTCACATCTGAGGCTATAAAATCGTGCAGAAAAATGGGAACACATAAAGCAAGAATTTCCTATTTTCATTATTTTTCATAGTCGGCAAAATATGCATAGAATCTTCGGGTCCTTTTCTCGAGTGTTGAGTGCGAAAAAAAAAAAAATTGATACAGCCGAGTATCACATGCCCCATTTATGCCTTAGTGAACTTTAACGGCGGAATGGAAGAATCCCATTGTGAGGACGCGCCGGAAAATCCACCAGGCACATCCCCATATACACTCCCACAATTCCTGGATTCGGCTCGATATACAGAGGGACCGGATCCAGACTCGGGCTTTGACTCCTTTCAGACCGGGGATTCCTCTTCCGTCCCCAGTACAAATAAAATCGATTTGTACTCCCGATAATTCAGTAATTTACGATATGTGTTCTTTTGATATTATTTCGGATTCCACTCTTTTACCCGAAAAATCTTACTGGCGGAGGCAAATCTCCTTTATGGGAACGAAACGGGCGCGCTCAGTTCGACGTCTCCCAAAAAGAAATTTCATAACCAAAGTGGCCGACGTGGGGTAAACTATTGCTTTCATCGCCAATAAACCGGAGCCATATATCGCGCACACAAGTGTGAAAAATAGGAATGGGATAAGGAGGTCAGCGAATCCATTCCTCAATGACCTTTGGCATTAGCAATTTCCCCGACAAGCCAGGAGTCACTGGGAGGAAATAACTAGGAGCAATGCTAACGGCTGTTCTGGATAATTTTGTCTCCTGATATATGGAGCCTCGATGTTTGGGAAGTCGCCTATAAATTTCGGCTCAGGAAGAGCTATTATTTGGGTCGAAGTCAACTAGGAGGCTATTGCAATACTTTATTGCTCCTTTATAAGTTAAATTTACTTTCGTCATCTCCACTGTTCGGATCGATCACTGGCTCCGGGGTTTACAACTCCGGGACATTGTTCGTCCAGACAGTCCAGACGGGCGGCAAATTCTGTTCGTTAAGCAGCACAAATCGATTTTCAATTCTAGGAGCTATTCAATTCTGCCCGTCCAAACTGATTTATTGTGGAAATTGATATTTCTTCTTATTTTTAATGTTCTCCTAATCTGCTGCGTAAAAAATAAAGTATATAATGATGTCTCAGAGACGACGACGAGAAATTCTCAATTCATTGGGAAAATTAAATGTGAAATGAAAACTGACAAAAGAGTAGGTACAAATCATTTTCTGACTTCGAAACAAAAAATTGTAATCCAATTTACAGCGAAACGACTGACAAGGTTAATTCCACCTCAGTGAAATTGACAAATATCGAACATTTTATAAGTATATTCATTAGAGTTAATAATAAAGCATAATATAGACAACTTTAATGTGATAATTTATGTAAGGGCCAATTTTTCAATCGTCAGGTAAATTTATTCGTTGAATAAATTTGTCCCAATAATCAACTGGATTTTGATTTAAAATTGCTATCAGATGGATAAACTTATCCCCTCCTGAAGAATAAAGTTATCAGTCCATTGAAAAAGGTGCCCTAAAAACGATAAAGAATATTTTTATTTCTAAGTCAACAAATTTTCTGTAGCACAATTTCCAACCAAAAGGTTACATACTAATTTTTATGGTTTTAACTACAAAAATAACGAAACTCCCATATAAACTTTCTTCCCCCATTTTATTCGCTTATGGCATAAATTTCCAAAAATCCTGAAATACGTCTTTCTTAATTTCTAACTCAAAAGCCAAGTACCAATTTTCATGGAGTTATCGTCGCAAATGACGGATTTTTATACATACTTGGCATCACCTATAAATATTTTACCCCCCTAGGGAACTTCGTAGAATCCTTTCTTAGTGGGTGCTTACGTCACAAAGACATAAATAATGCGAAGTATAAAATAAAGTTATTAAAGTTAGAAGCTTAAAAACGTGTAATTTGGCATCAAATAATTTAGCCTATAGTAAAAAATTATAGGTAAATTAGATAAAAACATATTTTTCATACAAAATTTTCGTGTGCGGTTTTATCTAGATGTTGTAATGTAAATAAATAAAAACATTTTAGAAACAGAAATGAGGAAAAATGCTGTTTTTTGCTATTAAGAAATTCTCTGTTAAGTCAAAAAGGTTATAATAAAAATCCATTCAAAAAATTATGGCCACAAAAGGAAACATTTCTTAAATCAAATGCTAAAATTAAAACGAATTAGTTTACTTTTAACATACATACGATTCAGTATACCCAAAATCTTTCTATAGAATAAGAGCGAATAGAGAATTCAAATTTGTATGCCATGCATATTCCTCTCGGAAATAAGGACGACTCTTAAGCCGACTTACTTTTCCTTTGCACGCAAGGAAAATAAAAGCGAATTTGTGAACTTCTGATTTTTTTTTTTCTTCTTTCATATGTATAAACGGAAATAGCGTTGAAGTGGATTTATTCTCCTTGTAGAATGAAAATAACACTGAAGTGGGATTATTTACTCTCCGAAATGAAAATTAAGCCGCACTCACATAAGGTGTATGCAAGGTGTATTGTTACATTTGCCAAATATAAAATAATACCAACTGGAATAATTGCCTTTGAAGTACAAAATTTAAATGTACATGTATGCCAAAACTTATTCAGATTTCTACAATATTTATATAAACAAAAGTTTATTTCACTGCACACCGTATTTTGCCTTCACAGATATCATGAATAATCAGATTAGAGCTATTTCTGCACTCTACGAAAACTTGTTTATACTTTTAGTGCTGAAACATTCAAAACTATCTATGAATATTTTAAGTACTTAAAAAACATGTGTTTATGAGATAACAGTTTAGTTTGCAGTTCTTATAATTAGACAAATTTTCAGAATTCTTTATTTTCCACAAATTAAGGGATATTTTTCGTTGCTTTTAATAAATTGTAAGCTTCTGTACGTCTCTGATTTATCTGTTATTTATCTTATTTGAACAAATAAGGTGTCATTTGATGTGTGTTAATTATCCACATGTCATAGCATATATCACTTCTCACTATATCCATTTTCGCGAAAGTTGGAAACAAATAAAAATTTGTTAGTGGAAGGTCAAAGCTCAGATATAATAATAGTGATATTTTGGGAAATTACAGGTATTAGCTTATTTAGTATATTAAAAACGAAAAAAATAATGTTTTAATATACATATATGTATACTTAACTTTCTGTTAACTAAGCACAAATTACACTCTGACCCGGTTTCCTTTGTCGCCAAAAGTAATAAAATTGTAATGAAATAAGGAAGACTACAAATGTACATGAAATATGTAGCTTTGTCTGTTGTGAGTAAACAGCAAAGTAATATGATGAATTCCGATAGATTGACTATTACAATGAATTGCTCGAGGAGGTGGAAAGATTGGAAACGTATCGAGTAATTAATGGTTGGCTGGGAATCGACGTCAGTCCCTTAAAGCAAGCTTTGCTCAATAACGTCTGCAAATGGACAAATTTATACAAACAATTTCTGGTTCAACATGTAATCAATACGCTGAAGGTGAGTGTGTCGTAAAATAAATTTTGAATATCGAGCTTCATTCGAACCAAACTAAGGAACTGGAGAGTTTCATCAATCACGGGTTGGAAGTGCTTTCCCTGGAGGTGTCCAAGGAGGAGTTTTCAAAACTGCTCAAAGTAATGACGGTGACAAAACAATGCAGGGACAAGGAGATCTCCACGGACAACGTGTTCAAGCCCTTAAAGGATACAATCTCAGCCCTAAAGCTGTACAGCGTGGACTTCGACATGGACGTCTATCAGGGAATCGAGGAGTTGCCGAGGCGATGGAATGAGTTCAAGGCACTGGCTTCTCGGAAGATACGAGAATTAGGCCCGGTCCTCGAGCACCAGCAGGCCAAAATCTCATGCCTGATAAACATCCTTAATTGCCGAATCAACAATTATCGCAGCACCTTCACCAAAATGGCGGTAGCAACTGGCATAATCCGGGCACGATAGCGAGCAATTTCTTTTATTTTCTTTTAGTTCTTCTCGGTACCCTGCGGGAACGTGTACTCGCTCTGCGATGAAGTTAACACACAGTTGACCCGGATGAAGAAGCAATTTAATGAACTCTCTAATTATGCGCAACTGTTCGGACTAGCCGCTCCGGAGGACGCTAATTTAAGGCTATGCTTCGTGGAAGTCAAGCAAGTCAAGGTAAGCGCTTTTGTTGCTGTTCTTAAATTAATTAGGTTTCAGCCCAGCTACCGGAAGATTTACTGGGAAATTTTGCCGTTCGCGACTGCTAATTATTTCGCGGCGCTCTGCACACGGACGGATATCTCAAAGAGATCCCTGAGGAGACAACGCAATCCTCGTCTTACCTCTGGCATTTCCGATTTATCGAATTACTTAGGAATAAAAGCTTTAAAAAAAAGCAGTTGTTTAAGGTATAAAGAAAGACGTAAAATTATATTTAGAATATACCAACATATACCCACAAGAAAAAGTATTACTAAAATATCGAGAAAATAATTTAAAGGAGTTTAGACTGACTTTTAAGTATATCTCTAAGTAGGTATACACTACGAAAATTTCAACTTATTCCAATAGATTACTTTCCTATTATTTTGTGTACGTTTTTTCATATTGCCAAGATTTACCTTAAAGTATTACCAATTCGTTTCTATTTCTACAAACAAAAATAAAACTAACTTTTATCTAAATTTAAAATAGCAATTAATTCATTTGTGAGGATATCGCTCTGATTCAAATCATCTTAATTTTTAATTAAAAAGTGAATTGCTCATTTGCAAAAAAAAAAACAGCTTCATTAAGAAACAATTTTAATTAGTATTCTATTAAGGAAAACCATTAAAGGCAATTGAAAAAAGTCAGTTATATTTGCACAGCATACTGTTTGCGGATTGCAGCGCCATTAACTTATTAAATAAATTATATTGCCATGAGCACGGAACGAATTGTGATGAATTGTTAGAGTTAAATTTTTCTCTTTAGGTTCTTTGAATTTTATATCTTCTGAATAATATAATCATAAACTCGGCTTTTTTTTGATTCTAGTTAAAAGTACTCTCTAATCTTCTAATTGTATCTAAGTATAATAAAAACTCTCAGTGGGAATTCGCCAAACTGACGTTGTTTTAAATGAACAAGAAGAAATTAGAACGTCACCTATGTAAATACTTCGAATTTCCAACATTATTTGTTTTGCCATCAGTGGATTAATTTCTATATTAAGGTAATTAATTAAGGCGTTTTCAAAAATTCATCCGCTGCAGTTAATTCAAATATTCTAACTACATTAAAATGCGCGCCCACTGCTCTTACCAAAATTTCAGTCATCAGCCAAATTTGTACGAGATCTGCATGCAACCAGATGATTTTAGCTTCGCTTGAGATGTGAAATATCTAGTTAGAGACATAATGAGTGACAAACGATTTGCAGAAATAAATTGGATAAATAATTTAGTTAATGCGCAAATTGTAAAAATATAAAATGAATGATTTAGATAATTTGAAATATCAATTACTTGTTGATATAAATTATATGTATAGATGGATAGATATACATATAAATTCTTATTTGATTATGGTTTAAAAATTAAAAGTCACTCAACACTTTCATATCCAGTTTATCTCAAAGATTTACTTTTTAATTAAATCACACTTTAGCAACTGTGGGACTTCGTGCTAGTCATTGAATCTTGCATTATTGACTGGAAGTCGACGTCCTGGGTGCGGATAGATACGGACGACATCGAGAACGAGTGTCGGAAATTCACCAAGGAGCTCCGCACTCTGGACACGGGTGTCCGAAGCTGGAAGCCATATATCCATCTGGAAAGCGTCCTGAAGGATTTGGTGTCCTCGCTCCGAGCAATAACAGAGCTCCAGAATCCAGCAATCACAGACAGGCACTGGATAGAGCTGATGCACGCTACCAAGGTAAGTCTCACCTGCATGGCGTGACGGAAATTTTTCCACTATAAATCTTTTAAAGCTCACCGAGAAGTTCCCGATGGATTGCCTGGTAGGGTGTCGTGTGAATATTATGTGGGTGTTTGGGTGAGGCTAAGAATTTAATCAATTTTCGCAGATCCGGTTCAAATCAGACGAAAGCACAACGCTTTCTGACTTGCTGGCGTTGAATCTGCACCTCTTCGAGGAGGAGGTGAAGAACACCGTCGACCGGGCCGTCAAGGAGATGGCAGTGGCTAAAATTTTAAATGAAGTTAAACTTGCTTGGTGCAGCATTGAGTTCGAGTTCGAGTTGCACGATCAGCGCCAGGTGAGGCTTCTGCGGGCCTCCGAGGAGCTAATCGAAACCCTCGAAGAGAACCAGATGCAACTACAGAACATCGCAACCTCCAAGTACATCGAGTTCTTGCTGCCAAAAGTAACCGAGTGGCAAGAGATTCTCCATAGCATTGATCGGGTGATTTCTTTATGGTTTGAGGTGCAACGGAAATGGATTTACCTGGAGAGCATTTTTATTGGTTCCGCAGACATCAGGGCACAACTTCCTGATGACGCAAAGCGATTTGAAGTAATTGACTGTGAATTTTTACGTCTGCTTGATGAGATTTCCACCTTAGGGCGCGTAAAGAAAATAATTGAAAACACTGAGATATACAAGGCCCTTGAGGTGCTTCTGCATCAGTTGGGCATGTGCGAGAGGGCCCTTAACAACTACCTGGAAAAGAAGCGTCTCGCTTTCCCACGCTTCTACTTTATATCCTCCGCAGACCTTTTGGACATCCTCTCGAATGGCGATAATCCAAAATACATTGATTGCCACCTAATTAAACTGTTTGACTCCATCCTGCGGGTTGAGTACGCGCCAAAATCCAAGATGGCCCTTGGCATGCACTCGAAGGAAAATGATGAATATGTGGAATTCAGCGAACCCTTCGAATGTCAAGGAAAAGTGGAGATTTGGCTTAACAAACTCATCGAGTGTATGAGGAAAACTTTGTTCGACCTCTTCAAACAAGCGACCAAGACCTATGAGTCGAAACCTAGAGAGCTCTGGCTCTTCGACTGGCCGGCTCAAACGGCCCTATGTTGTAGTCAAATCTATTGGACGTCCGAAGTAAATAACGCCTTCGTCCTCCAGGAAGAGGGCTATGAAAACGCTATGAAAGACTACCAAAAAAAGCAAATCGGTCAACTTAACGCCCTGATTAACCTCCTACTCGGTGAATTAACTCCGGGGGATAGACAGAAGATCATGACCATTTGCACCATTGATGTTCACCTACGTGACGTTGTAGCAAAAATTATCCAACTGAAAGTGGAAAATTCGACAGCGTTTCAGTGGCAGAGCCAACTCAAGCACAGGTGGGATGAAAAATTGGATGATTGCTTCGCAAATATTTGCGATGCTGAGTTTCGATATGCTTACGAATATTTGGGCAACACTTCGCGTCTGGTGATTACACCGCTGACAGACCGCTGCTACATCACTCTCACTCAGGTAATTTGTAAAAAAAAATCCTTTGACCAAGCATTTATTAAATTTTATTTTATATTTCTTTTTACATTTTAAAATGTCAGAGACCAAACGGGTCATAAGGGCACTAGTAAATATCACGAATTCATATAAAAAAATTCTCGTAATTCCATGACATTATATTCAAGCATATATTTAATTGTATTAAAAGACAGCAGTTTTGGGACGAAAATAAATTTAATTTTACATTTAAATATAGGTAGCTATTAGTACATGATTTGATTGCGAAATTATTAAATCCAACCCACCCCTGTTTTTTTAAATTATTTTTCCCAAACCAAATTTTGAATATAATTGTTTTGTTTCTTTTTAATCAACATCAAATAATTACAGGTTATCAATTTGACCGATAGTACCGATACCGAAGAGGTCGGTACATACTGTCATTTAAAGTAGGTATCGAAAAGGCTTCGATATTGAATTCTTTCAGAAATATTTCAATTTAAGAATGTCAATGTACCTATATTAATGGACTATTCGTATTCCATAAAAAATTTATAAATAAAAGTAGTTCAATTTTGTACCTACATATTAGGGTTAAAATGTATACACACATTACACCTTAAACAACTAAATCTTCAATACCCTCTAAACCAAAAATATAAAATTTGAATACGAACGATATATCCTAAAAAGGCACGAGGGTTTTTTCTCGGAGCTGAAGAAGATAGGCTTGTTGAAAGGTAGGTATAATGATAAGTACCTACATATGTAAATATATAACGTGAAAAGTCTTAAAAGGCTGAACGACTTAAATAACATGTGTTATATGTCCTAGCATCATTGAAATTTAGTTTGTTTTTTGAAACATCTATCTATATCATAGATATCAGAAAAGAAAAAATATGACTTCTATGCCTCAATTCGCAGATATGAATATTCATATTTTGGGCCAAAAGCAATTTACTCTCATAAAAATTTAGTTAAGTCAATACTCGATAAGCTCTCTCTTAGTGCGGGATAAGCTGAAAATGAGAAATAATAAAACTCACCCGCAAAGCGTGTGTACCAGAACTAAAGAACCTCGCTAAATATTTAAGGGCCTTCGCTCGCTGCAGCCTTAATAATTCTGCGGGGGCGCAATACCCGGCGATGTTGGCTCTATGCTTGAGCCCTCCCCGAGACGATTTCAGCGAGCAGCATAATTGCTTTTTGAAATTTAATTTTCTAGTTCGATTCGATCGGACGTAAGTTTGATAGCCGCGAGATTTCAAAATCAATTTTTATTACTCCTCTGCCTTGGTGTGCTAGCACCCACCCGATGGGGGTCAATCACGGGCAGCGGAGCACCCAACTATGGCTGGAGCAAGAGCAATGACGAGCTTATTATTCGAATCATAACATCATCGTTTTGGGCAGAAATCTGGAATTGGGTGCTTTCTGGTTCGCTTATTGCTCGGTGGATGATCCACCGGCCGGGTATAGAGACTCGTTACTTTTCATCCACTGACCGGGCCCGCTTAAGCTAACAACAACTAATGCCGTACATTTTGAGGTTATATTTATGATATTTGCCCAATATGGGGCGCAGATGACCTCAATTTTGGCAATTTAGTGCAGCCCTGAAGGGAAAACTTTTTTTTTTTCTGAAGGTGGGTAATGCTCCTGTATTTATTCCGCAGTCTCTGCATTTGGTGATGGGAGGCGCTCCAGCCGGTCCAGCGGGAACTGGTAAGACGGAGACCACAAAGGACCTGGGCAGGGCGCTCGGGGTGATGGTCTACGTGTTCAACTGCTCCGAGCAAATGGACTATAAATCCTGCGGCAGTATCTATAAAGGTCTGGCCCAAACTGGCGCTTGGGGCTGCTTTGATGAGTTTAACAGAATTTCCATTGAAGTGCTCTCGGTGGTTGCCGTACAGGTAAAAACAATCCAGGATGCTATTAAGGTAAATTTGCCTATATAAATAGAACTGCTCTCCGACGGGCTATTTTAGACAAACAAGTCAACATTCGTCTTCATGGGCGAGATTATTCCACTGACGAAATCTGTTGGAATTTTCATTACTATGAATCCGGGCTATGCTGGCCGCACTGAGCTTCCAGAAAATCTGAAAACGCTATTCCGTCCCTGTGCCATGATTGTGCCTGATTTTGCTCTCATTTGCGAGATAATGCTGGTTGCTGAAGGATTCCAGGAGGCCCGGTTATTGGCCAGAAAATTCATTACTTTATATACTCTTTGCAGGGAGCTGCTTTCGAAACAGGACCACTATGACTGGGGGCTACGTGCGATTAAATCTGTTCTAGTTGTTGCAGGAGCCCTAAAGAGGGACGATTTCACCCGTCCAGAAGATCACGTTCTCATGAGAGCATTGCGTGACTTTAATATTCCGAAAATCGTTACAGAGGATGTTTCAATTTTTATGGGATTAATTGGAGACCTGTTTCCAGCACTCGATGTTCCCAGAAAAAGATTCTTGAGTTTTGAGAAAACTATCCGAAAGGCCGCGAACGCAATAAAGCTGCAAACCGAAGAAGGGTTCGTTATTAAAGTGGTCCAACTCCAGGAGCTGTTAGACGTTAGGCACTCAGTTTTCATCGTAGGCAACGCCGGCACTGGCAAGACAAAAATTTGGCAAACTCTTCTCGAAACTTATAAAATTCAAAAACGTAAACCAATTTACAACGTGCTCAACCCGAAGGCACTCACAAGTGATGAGCTGTTCGGGACAGTAAACTCCACGACCAGGGAGTGGAAGGACGGGCTGTTCTCTTCCATTATGCGAAGTCAGGCAAACAATCCCACCGATGGACCAAAGTGGATCGTCTTAGACGGCGATATCGATCCAATGTGGATCGAGAGCCTGAACACCCTCATGGACGATAACAAAGTGCTCACCCTGGCCAGCAACGAAAGAATTGCACTAAAGAAGGACATGCGACTGCTCTTTGAAGTTGGTCACTTGAAGGCAGCCACTCCGGCAACTGTGTCGAGGGCTGGGATATTGTACATTAACCCCCAGGACCTCGGGTGGTACTCGTAAGTAAATTTGCTTAATTCTATAGACGGTTTCGCTAAAACAATCTCCTTTAAGATACATCGCGTCATGGGTGGAGACCAGACAAAACATCATTGAGCGCTCGACCCTTATGCAGCTTTTCGAAAAGTACTTTCCACTCATTACTCAACACAGCAAGGGTTTTAAAAAAATTATACCTATCTCCGAAATCGCAATGATACAGACAACGTGCAACTTGCTGGAATGCCTCCTTGATGCCCAGAATTTATCTTTAGATTCTCTAGAGAATGCACTTGAAATCATTTTCATATTTGCTACAATCTGGGGTTTTGGGTCAGGATTGTTTCAGGATCACTTAATCGATTGGCGAAGGGAGTTTCATAAATGGTGGACGAGTGAATTCAAGGACATACGATTCCCATCGGAGGGCCTCATTTTCGATTAGGTACTACTTAGATATACCTTCGCTCAAATTTCTCCCTTGGAAACATTTGGTCGCTGACTTTGAACTGGATCCTGATATTCCATTACAGGTTTGTTTGTACAGCCTACGGGGCCTTAATTTTTATATTATGCAACATATATTTTAATCAGGTCAGCAACGCTATCTTTGTAGGTACCTATATACGTCGAGCTAGATTATATATTTTGTATGCTCAAATAAAATAATGCTTCGAGGAATTGTGCTCTGTAGAAAATATCGCTTCGAAATGAACTTACAAAAGCCCTTTATGGACAAAAATCCTTAATAAAGTTGCTAAAGCTCTCACAAATTCATTTTAGTTACCTTTGACTTCAATTAAGTTGTTCGCTGAAACTGGTTAAAATAATCCCATAGAAAAATCCAATCGAATTATTTCGACGTTATGGGCAGAAACTTTTATTGAAATCAAGCGACAATGAAATTTGTGAAATTTAGAAGTTTGTTGCTTTGTGTATAGAAAACGAATATTCCCAGAAATGAAACCCATAGAGCTAGATCGACTTTGCGACCCCGTAAATCCCTCTATTGTAAATGTCATAGAAATCTTTAGAATTGTTTTCGCGAAGCTCTCCAAAAGAAAAGATGAAGCGTTTACTTGCTCAATTGTCAACTAACCTCTTGCAGACGGTGTAACTGCTATTCTATGATATGTCAGTTTTGTCATAGCATAACAGTTAAATGACTATACCTATACTATATATATATAAAAATATTCAAATAATTAACTTAATAAGGAACTTACCGTTACTTCTTGAAATACGCCGCTGGGTGCTGTCTAAAATACCTGAAAGTAAATATAGACACACAAATTAAAATAAAGAATATGAAACACTTTAAAAAAAAATAAATTTCAA
Organism: Machimus atricapillus; assembly: GCA_933228815.1. NCBI lineage: Eukaryota > Metazoa > Arthropoda > Insecta > Diptera > Asilidae > Machimus > Machimus atricapillus. The sequence continues at coordinate 26,300,851 of OW121788.1, read as the reverse complement.
AGCAATAATATTGATGCGCAGTCATAAAATATGAAAACACATTATCTGCAAGGACTTCTTTTTCATAACTAGACTTTAAATACTTTATTAGTGATTACTTAGTTACTCTTTCAGAAATCCCTAAAAGTAGCAACTACTTACTTTCAATTTAAGCCCTAGATTTGTGTGCTGTATTTAAGCTTTACTTGATTCTGACTTTGTAAGTCACTAAAATAAATAATCAGTTTGCCATTAAGAAATTTCCCTGAAGCAGTGATGCTCGATCACAATTTTTTGATGTATTGAAAGGCAGCTGCAGTCACTCCGGGTTGGTGTGAAAATTTACCAGAAAATATGTAAAGTACGAGCGCGAGAAGAATTGAACCGACAATGCTGTTTATGCACTTCCAATATCCAGTTAGCAGTGATTTATTTATGTATTATTCATGCCCCTCCTCTGTGCGCAGCTAGACACTAAAAGGAGCGCCCCAAAAGTGTTAAGCGAACGCCAGAACAACAAAGTTTCAGGAACTTCCTTCGAGATTTATTGGAGTTTATTTTCTCTTGTTTTCACAAAATTGATGTTGCACCAGAATCCATTTTTAATGCGGCAATATAATCAGAATTTAAATAATGGTTCCGTTCCCTGGTTGTGCATCGATGATGTGATCGAAAACGTCAGGGTTTGAAATTTTTCCCAAAGATAGGGATCTGAATAAGTTCACATGTCCTACATACAATTTGCATGAACAGAATGAACAGATGGACGGAATTGAAGTGAAAAGGAAGAATTTGTTTGGACACCCACAAAATGTTATAAAAAGAGTTCATTTGAAGGTCGACAGGGTTTTTTCCTGTTGTCTTTTCATTCGATGAAGCTTCCCATCATTTAGACTATATGAGAGGACTCACATGAGTCGCCCATCATGTTGTCTTTTAATGATGATCCCAAAGCTCTGACCTGGAGGCTACGAACAAGTGGAAAAATTAGAAATGAACTTCTGCATACCATCCTTTGAATCTCCGCAGGGCATTAGTTGGCGAAAAGCACACTTTGACCTTTCCTAATACATATTTCGTTTCAAAAATTGTAAAAATTCATTCATGCATATTACAAGTAGAAAACATAGGTTGGTTGTATTCGTAGATTACAGCATAAATATATGTATGTTACTACGAAAATTAGAAATTTTTTTTCCTCAGATATACTGCGTACGAAATGCGACTTATAGGCCTAACAGCTAAATATTACTTGGGTTCTTAAAAGGATTTTTAGCCATTTAGCCAGCTAGCTGGATATATACATACTTAATAGCCGCATTTCAGACGCTATCCTCTTATTTTTTTTTAAAAGAAAGAAGAAAAAACTTGTAAAATTTGGCATTAACTGCCTGTTATACAAGTAGCGTTTAAACAAAAGAAACAAAGAAAGAAAATTTCCCAAGGTAATATTTTGTTGCGAATTAAATTTCCTACAAAACAGTAGTATGTAGGTACCTACTACTTAAATTCATAAAACTTCAAAGATATGTTCATTTCAACATTACCGCACAAATGGATATTCGTAGATTTCTTTATAAAATTACTGGATTTACGAGTATAGTGCTACGGATCTTTTTCGTAGAGAATGTCATTCGCAATAAAATTCTTTTTTTTAAATTTTTCTAAATATTTCTTGGTTAATTTTGATGTGAAAGAGTCGTTTAACCAATTTTAATTCAATGGAAAATTAAACTATGCCTGGGCCGTTCCCAGGTTTGATCTAGGGGATTGAATCAAATCCGGAGCTAAAATATTCGTCTAACGAAAAAAAACCAAAACGGAATAAACACCCCAACGTAAAAATTTCATATATATGTACCTACATAATTAATTTTAATTTTAGAAAGTATTTTACACTCTTTTCAATTAACTCTCTACATTTTAATCAGCTTCATTAATAATTTAGAACTATATGTACATTGTACATACAAAGTAATTTTACAGGATATCAAATAAAAGATCCGTCTACTGATTTTGCAGCGGTAGCGATTACCAAAAGTCATATAAAAGTTTTAATTATGGTCTCTTAAAAAAGCAATTCAAAACAAAAATTTTAATTACTTGCTCCACAAAAAGCCAAATTCCTTCTAATCAATTCCAGAGCGTGCTAATTCCAACACCAGATACGACCCGTCTCACATACTTCCTGAAATTGCTCATGAAAAAGCAATACCCCGTGATGCTGGTGGGCGGCACTGGGTGTGGAAAAAGCGCAATTTTTCGGGAAATTTTCAACAGCTACGAGGGAATCGTGGCCATTCAATCTACTCATTTAAATTTTTACACAAACTCGGAAATGTTCCAGCACGTCCTCGATAAGCCCCTTGAAAAGAAATCAGGGCGAAGCTTTGGTCCCGCAGGCAACAAATCCCTCATATATTACGTAACTGATTTGAATATGCCTGAAGTGGACACATACGGCACTGTCCAGCCGCACACTATCATCCGACAATTTATGGACTACAAACAGTGGTACGATAGGTCGAGACTGACCGTGAAGGATATTCAGAGGTGTCAGTTTGCGACTAGCATGAATCCAACAACAGGATCCTTTACCATTGACCCGCGGCTCCAGCGTCACTTTTGTGCCTTCGCAGTGAACTCCCCCACGGAGGATGTTCTACGACAAATTTACTCAACAATTCTCAGCCAGTACCTGGAAAGCCCCCTGAACAATTTTAGCAAAGAGATCCGAGGGGTGGGGCATGTCCTTGTTTACGTAGGGATCGCCCTGCACCGCAGGGTGGAGTACGCCTTCCTTCCTACAGCTATAAAATTTCACTATGTCTTCAACCTGCGCGACCTGACGAACATCTTCCAGGGTATGATGAACGCAGAGAAATCTTGCTCCCGTCCAAAGGACTTAGTGCGCCTCTACGTGCACGAAGCCTTCAGGGTGTACCATGACAAACTGGTCGACCAGAACGACATCAAGGCATTCAAAACAATAATCAGGGACGTTTTCAAAAAGGACATAGAGGACTTTGACGAGGAGTACGTGATGGCGGAACCGCTGCTCTACTGCCACTTTTCCCAGTCGCTCCTGGACCAGAAATATATGCCCGTGAAAAGCTGGGCGAGTCTGCACCACCTGCTGACGGAGGCCCAGTCCAATTACAATGACATTGTCGGACATATGAACCTCGTAATGTTCGAAGATGCAATGGTTCACGTCTGCAGGTAATTCGCTTTTAATCCAGCAGTTAGAGGTGTTTACTTACCTCTTCCCGATGAATTCTAGAATAAATCGCATCCTAGAGAGCCCCCGTGCGAATGCACTCCTCATAGGAGTCGGTGGATCCGGAAAGCAAACTCTGGCGAGGCTAGCGGCTTTCATATCTTCCCTGAACGTTTCCCAGATCCAGTTGAAGCGGGGCTATAGCGTCCAGGACATGAAAGCCGAGCTGAGTGCTCTCTACAGCAAAGTTGGACTGAAGAATATGGCTTCTGCCTTTATCCTGTCGGACGCCCAGATCCCGGACGAATCTATTTTGATGCTGGTGAACGATATTTTGGCCTCCGGCGAAATTCCAGATTTATTTCCGGACGACCAGCTAGACACAATCATCAATGGTGTCCGCAATGAGGTGAAACAGTCAGGTGAGCGCCGATATAAACATACATTTTAGAATATCTACATATTTACATTCTAAATATTTTCCATGAATTCACTCATACCTTCAGTTAAATTTCTTTTAAAGATTGAAAATGGAATTAGATGAGCCCATTCCTCAAAAACCAATTGAGAATTAATTCGATTTCCTTATTCAAAAGGAAAATATTTCTTTGGAATGCAGTACATTTATTAAAACCTTGTGCATTGATTTGCATTCCTTTGAATTCAGTAAATTCTTATGCATTCTAAAAATGGGAATTCATTTTTTTGTTTTTAATTTGTCAAAGGAATAAAAGAATAGAAAATATTAATTCTTCATTCCTTTGAATTTAAACTCAATAAATCTATATTACAACGCAAATTTACATACACGTTGTTGGGCATAAAAGTCAACGACAAATGTACATAAATGAAACAACGTAAGGTGAGTATTCATATCCGCAAATTAGCACATATTTTAGTCGATTTATTATTTTGTTAACATTCACCAAAATGAATGAAAATGAAGGTCGTGCCTTCGATTTCCGTGAGAAAAATCCATACAGAGGTCAATGGCAAAAGTGAAATACTTAGTTAAAATAAACCTTTCCACACGACACGTTGGTGCGCTTGGTCTTATTATTATTATTTGCTTTACTTCGGTTAACATGTAGAAGGGACTTAACGATTGATAAATTGGGCCTTAATTAATTAAAAAACAAATAAATAGTTGATATAAAATGTTTGTTAACGTTGTTTGTTTTCATCTCTACTTTCACTTTGTTTCACAATAACGCAGGGAGAATTTACCGATTCTTTTTTTATATTTAAAAAATTTATATATTACACGCATTGATACATAGATTATTTCAAATATAAGTATATGTAACTAACTATACAACTGTTTATAAATGTATTAGATTATTTCAACTACATATAGAACAAATTTTGATTCTGAAGCAAAATTGGACAAGTAATCTAACATTTTAAAAGTATTTAATGAAAAAATAATAATGTTACGCGTCAATTTTATTTCGGTCAGGTGAGCTCGACACCAAAGAGAACTGTTGGAAATTTTTCATTGAAAAAGTCCGACGCCTCCTAAAAATTGTCCTGTGTTTCTCACCGGTGGGGTCTACGCTGAGAATTAGGGCAAGAAAATTTCCGGCCATCTCAAGTCGGACGTTAATTGACTGGTTTCATGAGTGGCCAAATTCCGCCCTAAAGTCGGTCTCTAAGACATTCTTATCAGACATAGGTAGCTTGCCGGTAAATACCTTGATAAATAATTTTCTAGCGATTATGTATACCACAAAAATTTTCAGAAGGAGCTTCTTGACCCGATTAGCTCCTTCATGGCGTACGTTCACGAGACAGTCAACCAGATCTCAAAAATATTTCTGCAGAATGAGAAGCGGTACAACTACACGACCCCCAAGACCTTCCTCGAGTTCATATCGCTATATACGAAACTTGTTATTGAAAAGAGCGGCGAATATTCGAAGCGTATCGAACGGTTGGACAGCGGAATGTACAAGTTGGAGGAATGTGCCCAGCAGGTGGACATGTTGCAGGTAAGTCGCATTATCCTTTCTAAATCCCGTCCCCTTCAGCCCACATTTGCTTCTATCCTTCTATGTACCTGCAGGACCAACTTGCTGTTCAGGAAATTGAATTAAGTGCGAAAAATAAAGCTGCAGACAAGTTGATTGTGATGGTTGGGGCAGAAAAGGAAAAGGTTAAAAGAGAAAAACTAGTTGCCTCCGAAGAGGAAAAACGTGTCCGTGTGATTGAGGAGGATGTGTCGCTAAAAATGCAAATTTGCGAACAGGATTTGCGCAAAGCAGAACCTGCTCTTTTGGCTGCGCAAGCTGCCTTAAACACTTTGAATAAAAACAACCTTACTGAGCTTAAGTCGTTCGGTTCACCTCCAAAGGCTGTTGTTAATGTTTGTGCAGCAGTGATGGTGTTGCTTGCTCCAAATGGTAAAATCCCAAAAGAGAGGAATTGGAAGGCTGCAAAACTGATGATGGTTAAAGTAGACCAGTTTTTAAGTGACCTTGTTAACTATGACAAAGACAACATCCATCCCAATGTCATAGAAGCCCTGCAAGACTATTTGAAGGTATCTACTGGAAAACTCTAATAAAGCAAATTACTAATTTTTATTACCTATACTTTTTTTACTTTATAATCCTATATTAAACTTTAAGACATAAATTTAATTTAGTGTATCTTGACGGATTTTGATTAAACGTTGTAGACTCGATTTTCTACGCATTCTCACAAATTTTTAGTGATTATATTGAGAAAAATCCTTACAGCTTACACCAGATACTTTTTTTTTAAATAAAGATTCCTGAAAATAAAGAACAAACAAAATTTTGTGATCCTTCAATCCTGATTTTCGTCATCGATAAGCTAAAATATTTTATTTGCCTTGAGGGGCTACGTGTCATATGTACCTACTCCTAGAAATTTGAAATCTTGTACGTTTTTCGTGTAATTTCGTTAATTTTCTTTTAGCATTTATCAACATTTATATTATTTATAATAGTCCCTAATGTTTTCTGCCAAAAACATGTTTCCTAATATTTAAGACTATGCTATTTTACAGGATCCCGAGTTTAATCCAGATAAAATAGTCCAAAAGTCGGTAGCAGCAGCTGGTCTCTGCGCGTGGGTGATCAATCTACATCGCTACCATGAAGTGTTTTTAATTGTAGGCCCAAAACAGCAAGCCCTGCAAGACTCGCAGGATGAGCTCCAAGAAGCCCAAGAACGTCTCGACTACCTAAAAAAGAAAATCGCTGACCTTGAGCAGAAATTATCCCACATTCAGTCGGAGTTCCAGAAGGCGCTAGCCGAAAAGCAGAAGTGTCAGCAGGAAGCAGACAAGACGGCGTTCACGATAGACCTGGCCCACCGCCTAGTCAATGGACTCGCTAATGAAAACGTCCGATGGAAGGAGTCCGTGGCGAGGTGAGACCAAACGAGAAATAACCAATATATAGCGGCCAACTCCCAAATTGAGTTTACTTTCATTTCTTGCCCTCATTAATTCAAACAATTTGGGGCCCCGTCTGCTCCCGAACGGCAAGGTCTCCATGCTCCCGTTCTAAGGGGCCTCCAATCAATCCCAGTTCAGCTGGGCTTGCCCGCACCATGGACCACTTTCTCTCCAGCATCCCGAAAGAATTACATGCCAGAGCCTGACCCACTCCGGCAGGACGTGCCAAAGTTGTGCATGTAATTAAAAGCAAGACTCGCCAGCATCACGCCACAGGGACATGCGAAATTACTAAACTTTCGGGAATCCGAGATATTGCAAAACTTTCGGGCAAAGAATTCCGACAAGAAAAATTTTTGAACGGGAATTAGAACTAATTAAGCAGGGCCGTAGGCGTGGCCCGTCTTCTCGTCTGCGTCCCAGCGCAGCTCAAATTGACAAATTTCTGTCCTGTCTGTCCTTCAAGGTATCCGTCAGAAAGAGAAATCTATGAATATTTTATGAGGACCTGCCGCCACCGCCGCCACTGCCCCACCGTGCGGCTACTGGGGGCTCACGTGCTGTTGCAGTGCGGGGGCGGCCCCTCGAGGAAATCAAAATGAATTATGGAAATTTTAGCTTTCGCGAAGAAGCCGCAGATTCTCATTAACAAATTTGCGACTGCAGTAATTGACTTGCAGAAGATTTTGTAAAATCGCCACAACAGCAGCCCGTGTCAACAACGTAATTTGTTGTAGGCGGCACGTTTCGGCAATTCCGCGGAGTAATTATGCTCGGTATGTTGGCTTTAAACTCTGTTGTTTCTGCCAATTTTAAATGGGAATGGCTGTAGCTTTGCTGTTTTTGGAATGCTTTCGAAGCAACACCGCTTTTTACTCGATTTAGCTGTAATGCTATGAACGCGAGCTATTTAGGACTCAATTGGTATCACCACGACAATCTAAATCTATACACATAATAAAATCGTAAAATTTGCATGTCTGAACTAAAGGACTGCTAAATAATTACATAAAATGTAGACTCGCTTGAAGATTACAATGATGCATATTGCCGGGAAAATTGAAAGAACTAAATTTATAACTTTTAAGCGTTTAAGGCATGTGCATACCTTTATTTTCACGAAAGTAATAAATAAAATATTGAAGAAAATCAAACAACTTCTAAATTGAACCAATGACGGCAAAATTTCGCTAGCCTGAAGTGAATCTTTTTTTAAACCATTAATATAAAATTAATTGTAAAAATGCAACGAGAACTTTTGAAATCACGAAATACATAGGTACATTTTTCATAGTCTGATAAACACAATTTGATACAAATGATTATTAATATTTAAACTAAATATGATATAAAATATTTAACCAAACTCTAAGTTCGCTCGGATATTTAATATCAAATCCACATTAAATTAATTTATTTAAACATAAAATCTAAACGTAATCTAAGCCTCCTATTCGTCTGCGTAAGCTAAGTTTGCTTGTATTAAACTAACATTTGGTTTCATTTTATCACGATTGGCTTTCATTTACATTGCTTTATAGTAAACAACAAAGAAATACTATCCAACGTGTAGTAACAAATAATTTTCTCTCAATGGTAAAGGAAATTCTAGGTTAAATAATAACCGAAATACAACTTGATCCGATCTCTTGTGCATATATCATCAAGTAACCTTCCAATTAAGAAATGCTTCCGGTCATTATTGCTCATATTGCAAATGTGCTTACGCAATGTTTAGAAAAGTGCTGAAGATATTGCTTTCATTATCTATTAATATGTATTTAAGTTCCAAACTCAAACTTCATTTAATAACTTCAGCCTCAGTTCCTTTAAAATCTTTCATTTTAGAAATTACGTATATTCGCAATTCTTCGAAAATTGCTTGAATAAACGCAAAAAATTTCCGGCAGCGGTGGAGACTGCGTCTATTCTTTTCGTAGGGCGCGGCGCAGAGCATAAAAATTTCAAAAGGAATCTTTTGGTAATTTGGTAGAAAAGTCTTGTGAGTCGTGTTGCGCGCCTGGCTTCAGGTCGGTGGTTCATTATCAGGTGAAAACGTAATACACCTTAAGCCGCCCACTCTCCCTTGACTGCACAAAGGATACACGAATTTCATTTAATTGAACTTAGGAGGACGCAACGACGTCGTGGACCAACTGGTCCGAGGCCTGTGATGCTACGAGGGGCTTATATTATCTCCGGAGGTCAGCTGTATGCCGCAGTGCTGCCCGAAATATTCCAGCCTCATAATGGGTTTTAAATAAATCCCTCTGCCGGGGACACAAAGGCTCCAGCGTCTATCAAAATTTTCAACACAATCCAGCTTTTCTTCTGAAACACAGAAAATTACGGAGGCTGTCGGGGGCACTGCGGTTCCTGCTCGTTCCTAGAAAATAAGGAAAGCTTTGTTCCTGGCTGGCCCGAGTGGAATCCACCTGGAGTGCCGGGAGATCCGGAAAGTGATAGGAGCTGGAGCTGGAGCTGGATGCAGAGTTTCATTATTCGTGTGATTTCCATTGGGAGTTCGAGGTAATTAAATAAAAGCACCGCTCTTTAGAAGCCCCAGGGGCGATGCTGTGGCCCTTTTTAACTTGACGCCGACCGTTGACACAAGAGCCCTAAAATCAGTCAATACAAATTTGTGAGCCGACAACAGGGAAACACCTTGAGGGTGGCGTGTGCCCTGGGCTGGCTGTCGCCCGGCTATCAGAGGTGGAATTTGATTAATCGTGTCGAGTGACACCATACCTAATTCCCCAAAGTAACGTAATTTCATGATGATAGGTAAAAAAAAAGCAAAGGCAGCTCCCAAAGGCTCCGCCATCGTACCGATGCGAAATTATTCAAAATCCCATTTCACATTCAGCTCAAGCACGTACATCTCCCGGTGGAGATCCAGACAAAGAGTTCTAACTCCGATTTTCAATTTTCAGCCTGAAAGAGAAGATTGGTACTCTGCCGGGTGACATCCTCCTAATTTCCTCCTTCTTGTCGTATGTCGGTTGTTTTACAAGGAGGTACCGACAGGAGCTCCAGGAGAAAATGTGGATCCCAACCTTTAACAAAATCGAGGTAAATCCCGCTCTGGCGGCTGACAAAGGGAACAACGTTATTTGCTCTTTAATTTTTGTTCTCGCCCTCTGACAGCCCCCCGTGCCCCACACAGAAGGGGTTGACCCCCTGCACCTTATATCCGATGATGCTCAAATAGCTGCTTGGAACAACGAGGGACTGCCAATGGACAGGATGTCAACCGAAAATGCAACTATCCTCACTAACTCGACGAGGTGGCCTTTGATGATTGATCCCCAGCTGTAAGTAAGGCACTCGTTCTTTGAAAACTTCCGGAAGCCCCTGAGGGGCTCCAGAAGGGTTTAACATTGTTTTCTTTACTTTGTCACCACCAGGCAGGGCGTTAAGTGGATCAAAAACAAATTTGGGGATTCCCTCACTACGTTGCGCCTTTCGCAAAAGGGTTATCTAGAAGTGCTCGAAAAAGCCATGAGCGGAGGAAATACGGTGCTCATCGAACAAATTGGCGAGAATCTGGACGCCGTGCTGGAGCCCCTTTTGAGTCGTGCTCTCATTAAAAAAGGACAATGTATTAAAATTGGCGACCGAGAAATGGACTTTCATCCATCCTTTCGGCTCATCCTTCACACGAAATTGGCTAATCCGCACTATAAGCCAGAAATGCAGGCCCAGACCACCCTCATAAATTTCACTGTCACAAAGGATGGGCTGGAGGAGCAACTGCTGGCGGAAGTTGTTAAGATAGAACGTCCAGATTTAGAAGAAATGAAAACGAACATCACCATCCAGCAGAACAAGTTCAAAATATCCCTAAAACACTTGGAGGACGAGCTGCTTGCGAGGTTAGCGTCTGCAGGGCAGAATGTCCTGGAGGAGCACGCTCTCGTGCTTAATTTGGAAGAAACAAAAAAAACTGTCGATGAAATAGAGCTCAAGGTTGCTGAAGCAAAGGTAACATCTGAGCAGATCGACGAAGCGCGTGACATCTACCGACCAGCAGCCAAGCGAGCTTCAATTTTATATTTTGTCTTGAACGATCTTCACAAAATAAATCCGATTTATAAATTTTCCCTAAAGACCTTTATTATCGTCTTCAAAAGGGCTATTGCTCAAGCCCCGCAAGAAAAAGTTTTGGAAGATCGTGTGACGGCTCTGGTAGACTGTATCACATACCAAACCTTCCTCTACACCTCTCGAGGGCTTTTCGAAAAAGATAAGTTAACCTTCACGACCCATATGGTGATCCGCATTATGATGAGCGCCCGCAGGACCTCTAAGGAAGAGATCGATTTTCTTTTGAGGTACCCGCACGATCAAAATGTCATATCCCCTCTGAACTTTCTTTCGAAAACTTCCTGGGGAGGCATGAAAACTCTGACTATGATTGAGAATTTCTACGGCATCGACAAAGATTTCGAAAGCTACCCGAAGCGCTGGAAGAAATTTGTTACTAGTGACATGCCTGAAAGGGAGCAGTTTCCTGGTGAATGGAAGCATCGCACTCCTTTACAGAAGTTGTGCATCATGAGAACTCTCAGGCCAGACCGCATGACCTACGCAATTAGGTACTTTTATAGTAAAATATTTATATTTCTATTTGATTTTATTTATTTATTAACCCCTATGCCATGGGACACATCTTGGCTTTTAATTAACCGAATTCATATATGTACATATTAGAATAATTTAAATACGACAAACTACTTTAATATACAAATGTGATTTTTTAGATGTTTCCTTTAAAATTTGATATCTGAGCTTTTATTGCAGTTAAACAAAAAAAATTTCAGAAGGTTTTCTTGAAGTTTAAAATATGAAAATGGTATTAATCGTTTTCTCTATATTTCTTCACGATATTCTTTTATTATTAATTACCTTTTGGTTTTTTAAAAGATCATTTAAAAGGGCAATCCTGTGTGGGTGAAAATGTGTAAAAATAAGAACAGAGTTTTAAAAATGTTCGCAAATTAATTTTAATTTTGAACCGTATATAGGGTTAAGTATTAGGTACTTAAGTATTTACTGAAAATTTCAGTATTTCCTGGATTTTAGTATCTTAAATTTTTCACATAAATAGCCAGTATTTCATAAAAATTTCAAGTATAGCATTTGCTGGCTTTTATTCACTTGACTCTTACAGCTAGAAATAATTAAGTAAATCTTATACCTTTTGCAGGCTGTTCATCGAGCACACGATGGGCAGGAACTACACGGAGGGCCGCAGAATCCCTTTCGAGAAGACCTACGAGGAAATCACCTGCTCCACTCCCGTTTTCTTCGTGCTGTCCCCCGGGATCGATCCCGTCGCGGATGTCGAGAGGCTCGGAAAGCAGCTGAAGATCTCCGCAGAGTTCGAGAACCTGCACAACATCTCCTTGGGGCAGGGCCAGGAGCCTGTGGCCGAGGAGGCAATCGTGCGGGCTAGCTCCCAGGGCCACTGGGTGATCCTGCAGAACATCCACCTGGTGGTCAAGTGGCTGCCCTCCCTGGACAAGCTGATCGAGGGCACTTTCGAGCACTCACACAGGGAATTCCGGCTGTTCATCAGCGCGGAGCCGGCCGTGGATCCCGAATGTCACGTCATCCCGCAGGGCATCTTGGAGTCCTCGATTAAGATCGTGAACGAGCCGCCCTCGGGACTCGCGGCCAACCTCCACAAGGCCTGGGACAACTTCGGCCAGGAGACCCTCGAAACGTGCACCCAGGAGGCGGAATTCAAGGCGATTTTGTTCTCGCTGTGCTATTTCCACGCGGTGGTCGGGGAGCGCCGGAAATTCGGACCCCAGGGCTGGAACAAGACGTACCCGTTCAACGTCGGCGACTTGACCATCAGCGCGAACGTCCTGCACAACTACCTGGAGGGCAGCAGCCGCATCCCGTGGGAAGATCTGCGCTACCTCTTCGGCGAGATCATGTACGGGGGCCACATCACGGACGACTGGGACCGGCGGCTCTGCCGGACATATCTCAAGGAGTTAATGCGACAGGAGCTGATTGACGGCGACTTTGAGCTCTGTCCGGGATTCCCTGCGCCGCCAAATTTGGATTTTGACGGATTTCATGAATATATCGACGGGGCCCTGCCAGAAGAGTCCCCCGTACTCTACGGGATGCACCCGAACGCCGAAATTGGGTTCCTGACCTCCGCCTCCGAGGGCCTACTCCGAACCGTTTTCGAGCTCCAGCCGCGGGAATCCGAGCTGACTAATGAATGCGGAGCCTCGAGGGAGGAATTAGTGAAAATTATGATTGACGATATGCTGGACAAATTGCAGGACGAGTTCAGCCTGACCGATTTGCTTAGTCGTGTCGAAAAGAAGACGCCATTTGTGGTGGTCGCGTTGCAGGAGTGCGAACGCATCAACGCCTTGATCCGGGAAATCCGGGGCTCACTCCGGGAGCTGCTGTTGGGGCTCAAGGGCGAGTTGACAATCACAGCGGACATGGAGAAGCTGGACAACGCGCTCTTCTACGACCACGTCCCGGACACCTGGGAGAAGTTGGCCTACCCGAGTCTCCTGGGGCTCCAGGCGTGGTTCGTCGACTTGACCCACCGCGTCCGGGAGCTGACCACGTGGGTGGGGGATTTCGCGCTCCCGCCCTCAATTTGGCTGGGCGGCCTCTTCAACCCGCAGAGCTTCCTCACGGCCATCATGCAGGAATCCGCCCGCAGGAACGACCTGCCCCTCGACCGGATGTGCCTCAGTTGCGAGGTGACTCGGAAAACAAAGGACGACATCAGGTGAGTTGACTGCCCCAAGACAGGACCTCTGTTCTTTTCTCAGCTAGGTGCTGTATAATTTTTTTTTTTTGCAGCGCGCCCCCCAAGGAGGGGGCGTATGTAAACGGCCTCTTTCTGGAGGGCGCTACCTGGGACTGCATTTCGAACTCAATTGTGCAGCTGAGGCCGAAGGAGCTCCTCTCCCCCATGCCCGTAATCTACATAAAATCAATAATTCAGGAGAAGCAGGAAGTGCAGCGGATCTACGAGTGTCCCCTTTACAAAACGAGGTAATTGGGCGCATTAAGCAAGTTCACCGGCTACAGCCGACCTCTTTCAGGGCGCGCGCCTCCACCTACGTGTGGACTTTCAATCTGCGGAGCAGGGAGCCTCCGGCCAAGTGGATTTTGGCCGGGGTGGCCCTGCTGCTGCAGTCCTAAATCTAAATCCCAATTTCACCCAGTCGAGGCCCCATCGTGGAGAGTGGACCCCTGGCGGCATCGGCACGAAACACGCGGACTCGACCCACAGCTTTAGCCAGTATTTTCAGCGTAGCCGAGCTTCTCACCTTAAAATAACCCTACAGCCAGCTTTTTTAGTACTTGGGAAAATAAGCAAAATCTTAAACCAAGGGAAATTTTTCGTAACAAAGCTCAACGAGTTCAAATTTCAGTAGATTTTTTCTCAAACGCAAACCCTATATTTGACGAAAATTCTAGGAATTGTCAAAGTTTTTGGGTTGTGTCTTCACTTGTTTGAAAATTGAAAAAATAATTATTTTATCCGCTTAAAAATCAAGTATGTAGTGTAATTGTTTTAATTGTTGTTATGAAAGTTAAAATTAAATAATTTGTTCACATTATTTAAAGTATTATAAATAAAATTGTTTTCAGCTAAAATATTCCTTTTATTTGAACACTTAAAAATGAGAAGTGGATTTTTTATTTGAAAGCAGACCAAGAAATGGTAAATAATTGAGATGTCCATAAGTAAAATAAATAACTTTGATGAAAACGGCGACAATAATATGATAATGAGGCAGAAAAAAGTAACCGACTCGCTGTGATTCTGATAATCGTATTCACCTTTATTTTATAATTTTTATTGACATTGAAAACCCCTAAATACACATTTTAATGGTAATTGTTGAAATCATTAGCAAACATGAAAATAAAATAAAACTAGGGAGTTTTCATAAACGCAATTACGAAACTATGTACTTCTCTTTTTGATTTTCCTTTCATAAATATAAATAACCCATCTTGCATTACAAGTTGAAGTTTTTATGTATTTCGGCTTATTTTACTTGGAACAGTTTAATTATGGTTATCGCTATAGTTGAGAGTTTCATTCCAAATTTTTAAAATGCTCCATAAACAAACAAAATTCAAAAATATGTAGTTCTCGAAAAAGTCGTGAGTATCAATTTATGAAAAATCCTTATGCATAGGAGCGGAAACTGTCATGTAATTATAAAAAATCCACTTGGAATATTTAAACAAATATTAAAATAAATAATGTACTTTTTAAAAGTAAAATTTGGAGTAGTTAAAGTGAACCACACTCACGTAGATCAACACTTTCATGTTAGGGTCCAAGTGGCAAATAATCCCTAGGAAAGGAACTTTCATAAAAAGTGCCGAGTTTTCTAGTTTAACTATCCGCCAGAAATGATAGAGCTAAAAATGATATTTCAGCAAATATTGACTAAACGACTCCAGCAATTAATTCATAACGTAAAAGAACCTGTCCAAGCGTATGCCGACCAAAATCAAGGTGAAGTTTTATGTAAAAGGGCTCAGGAGTCGGAAACTGCTTTTCCATATTTCTGTAGTGTGGCTTTGCTTTTACGAGTTCCGCTCCTCCTTCCTCGGGTCCTGGCGAAAATATCTCGTCCCGTCGGCTAAGCCGCTAGATCGCATGTAGCGAGCCGAATTTCTGTTGATTTTTCCCTTTATGCAGGCGATGATTGTTTTATTACCACTCTACCTGTCGAGGTAGATTTTCGGTGCTGCAGGCCCCTCTAGAATTAAATCCTGCTCGGGAAAGGAGGAGGAGAGATTTGTTTGTTCGCTATTTTAACATACTCTCAATGTTGGAAAAATGCGACGCAACACTTAAAATGTTTGCTTTTCTGATAAACGTGCTATTTCAAGAGCGGTCTATGGAAAAGGCGTCCTTGGTGGTCACTAGACACTAGTTAGTCCTATCTCGAAATATGACGTGAATGAGTGTCCTGAAAAAAAACTCCTTACTTATGTTGTCTCATTAAAGTATGCCGCCAAAGTTCACCCACCACTTTAAAAACCCAAAACACCTTATTTTGTGAGCACGCGATATTTAAATTAAAATCTTTTATTACCATAAAAAATATTTAGGTAATAAAAGATGAATCCGATAATTTAATGCTTTTCTTTCTTGTTGTTTTGGACTACATAGAATTTCTCTTTGAACTTACCTAATTTTTAATGCTCACCTTTTAATTTCTTAAATTGCGAATTGTATAATAAAATAAAAAACCTTGGAAAATAAATGCATATATGCATGGATCTCAAGCTAATCAGTAGTTTAAACTATGCACTCGCGAAATTTTCAACGGATTTGATATTTATTTGAACATTTGATAAAAGCTGTATAATAGCATTCTCTAGAGGAGGACGTAGGGGTTTTTTGATTAATTGTTTATCTTTTTAATTTCTTTTATAAACAATTTAGCACGTAATTTTAGTAAAACAAATTACTAATTAATTAAGAGATTTAAACGAATTGTTCCACAAATTTAAAAAGAAAAACTGTTTCTTTCGAACAGCTCAGTTTTTAGATGAAATTTGTCATTATAATTATAGTGAGTTTTTGCATAGTTCAAACCAATAGTTGTTACTACTTATGCTTATAGGTACCTACACTGAAGACTTCAACTATTCAAACATCAGGGAATGTAAATTTTTAATTCCAGCATTTTCAGTTAAATTTATTGTTTGTCGTAATTGCTGAAAATGAGCAGGGCGAGGAAATGCCCCGGGGAATATATTTTGCAGATTAGGTAGCATCTCCCAAAACTCAAATACGAAGGGCCTGTGAGTAGGTACACTTCACAAAATAAAAGCCCGAACTTGAAGGATTTGCAAAACTCCTCGCTGTGTGGAGTTGGACATATAATACACCCCCAACGGGTGGGTTTTTGGGGTCTGCAAAAATATCGATATCGTAATTGCCTCCCTGGATAATCCTAATTAATTGACTGACCACTCGGGTGTTTGGCCAGCACTGGAATGACTAAAACTACCCGAAACGGATTAATTTCTAGGGCCAATAGCTAGTCCAAGGTCGGTGGCTAGTGGGGGGCGTCCAGAAAGTGGGCTTAAGTCACAGGGAGCACATCCTCCGCCTTCGGATGAAACTGAGACTTTAATTAGTTGCCGGCATGAAACAGAGGGAAAAAAATTGTTTGCCGCCGCGATTATCGTTAAGTAGGCCGCAGCACTCGCCTCCATTGAAAGGTTATCAATTTTTAAAGTGACGAGCGAGGCCACTTCGACCCCGCGAAACTTGATACGTTTTTTTTTTTTTTTTTTGTCCAGGAGAAAGCGGGCATTCTGGCTCAGCCAGACGGTCGGGGGGGAGGGGGGGAATCGACCAATCCACTTTCGCAGTTTTTGTGGCACCAAAGTCAGCAGATGCGTCGCCGTGATGGAGCCCCGATTTTCCAGGATTGTGTCGCACGGATGTGAGTGGATTTCCTGCAGAGGACACCACCGGGCACCAGAGCGCAGCCCCCTCCCCCCGCGGGGTCCCGAAAGGCTTGTCGCCGTTTGTCGGCTTTCGTCTCATCCTCTTGTGTTTGCCCCAAATGGACGGACAATGCCACGTCATGTGATAAATTCATCCATCCATCCACTTACCAGAGTCAATATTTGATTAAACAAACTTACGGGTCGATGCGATGAACTCGATGATGATTAAATGCACACACCGACGCTCGTACATCATCATAACTGCCGGCCATCACTGGGCTAAGTATGGACAGGGATCAATCACACCCCTGCTAACAAGCAAGATGCTGTCGCATCGAAATTGGCCCGATGCCCTTTGTCCCGATTGAATCGAGACCGCACTTATGAATAATGAGCGGCACCTGCAAGGAGAGCTCGATCAATATTAAAAACCATCCTGGATACTGCTGCCCACTAAATTAAGTAATAATTTAATTAGTCGCCAATCGCTTGGGGAAACCCCAATGTAACGACAATTTCCTGTTTGTCTTGAAGGCCACGAGCTCTATTATAAAGACATTGTTTACGTTGGGACTATAACGCAATTATTCTGCATTTAGCGAATCCACTATTAAGTGGTTTTGAACAAGAAGATTGTTT
The DNA here is from genome assembly GCA_933228815.1 of Machimus atricapillus. Taxonomy (NCBI): domain Eukaryota; kingdom Metazoa; phylum Arthropoda; class Insecta; order Diptera; family Asilidae; genus Machimus; species Machimus atricapillus. Next base: position 26,283,098 of record OW121788.1, on the reverse strand, counting down.
ACTCCTTTTTAAGGATTCATTCTTATGCATCTCTCTGCCCTAATTAGCAGGTACTAATTGAATTTACTGTTTTACTAACTAATCGCGGTTCTATACACGAATATACATTAATTTATGTATTTCACCCATAACAACTTTCTTTTATGTTAACATCTCATTTTACAAATTAAATTTCTTCCAGACATATGTAATGTACATACTTATACTTATATTATAATTAGGTCTCCTTTTTACATATAGGTACTTCTGTACAAAAATTGTCTTCAGTTTTGCTAATTTCACGAATATCTATACAATTCTGCAGTTTTCTCAAAAAAGAAGGTTAAAAAACTCGTTTTAAAATAAAATTTTTAATAAACTAGTAGAAGTAGGTAATAGAATATTTCACCGGCCGCCCTGATAGTACTCTCTCATGACGTTTTTAGCATTATAATTTAATTCCTATAAGTTATAAGAAACACGCCTGTATTGGAAGTAGAAACCATTAGTTTATGTCTTTTTCCCCACAAAAATTTTTAAAATTCTGTAGAACCTAAATATTTCAAATTTCTCAGTAATATACATATGTATATCTAACGACTGCACACATTTCGAAATATGTATGCAAACAGAATTAATTTTTAAAATATTTCGCCATATATGATTCATTAGTGCGTAAAAAGGGTAATCCAGTCGTCTAACACACGACGTATTACATATGAGGTGTATAGAGAGGAGGTTTTAAAGACAATATGAAACATAATCTTTTAATAAAAAGATTAGGGATATAGGTAGATAATAATTACCGCAAACTCATGCAAGCGTAAAACTAAAAATAGCTCAGCAAGAGTTAAGAGCTGGACATTTTTCTATGTCTGCAATAATTTCGTTTTCAGATTCGTAATCTATAATAAACTTACTGTAACGTTTACAGACCTGCAGTGGAAAATAAATTGGGTTTATCTTACTACTATTAGGTACCTAATATTAAGATTATAGGAAATAATAATTGTTTACAATATTAAATATAAACGAATTATTTACTAAAATCACCAACAAGAAATAACTCTGATTATCAAAATCAATAAAATATGAAAATGTCATATCAAATACAAAGTACTTTATTACTCTTGATTAGAAAAGGTAACTATGTGTCACCAACCTTAATAAATAAGTCTTCGATGGCTCCAAACTCCATTTTATCTTACAGTCGGTTACTGGTTAGCAATTCAACTTCAACAATAGACAACCACAATAAAAAATTTGATAAAGTCAATATTTGCGCAGATTGTCCATCCCTTCAAAGTCGATATCTGTCGTCTGTTTCATCTCATTGTATCTTAACTCCGACAATTCGAAAGTCTTAAAAATGAGGGGGTGTTTACAATATTTTCACTTTAATTTATTGTTTGGTAAAATACTTCCACGGTTCAAAGCCAATCAACCAAATTCTTTACTAAGACTGAGTCCAGGCTGGGATTTCGTTTGTTAGATTTGTGCCTTTGTTTTAAAATATTTTGGTTATAAGTAGTATTATAATATTTATTACTTATGGATAAAACCACATTTGTTTGTACTAATCAAGTATGTATTTGAGGTACATAAACTTAATTTTCTTAGTTTGTTTCCAAAATATGAATTTTTTAAATGAAACTTTTATAGTCGCGTATAAGTATACAGAATACCACTAATTGGGAATAAAACCGATTTAACTAAAATTTGTAAGTCGCCACTTCGTGCGATCTCGGCAGGTTTCGGCCGCACCGGCAGCGGCAGTACCTGAGTGTGTTCAGCTCGATCCCACGGATTGCCCACAAATCGTTCGCTCGCACGTCAAAAACAAATTCTTTGAAATAAATACTTAAAGATATACATATTTATTAGTCCTTTTTGCCAAACTAATTATTAAAAAATTACCAATTAAAATTTTGATATGTGTGATGATATTTCAACCAAAATCAACAATCAAAGATCAAAAATCGTTCTCAATATTTAAAAAATATTTAGGTAACCTAATAAAGTTTTCAAAATATTTTGTTTAAATTTTTCTATAGTTGATTAAAAAAGCTAAATAACAAAAAGTGGTGTAGGATTTTTTTTTTAATTAAAAATGTGTCGAGGCTATAAGAAGCTTCACTATTTCATTAACTTCGCCCTACATATGCGCACTATTCGAATGGGTGTTTTTTCCAAAATCTTAATATCAAACGCCTCCAGCGGTGTGGTGGACGACCACTTGCCTTTTTGGTGTTCAAATCAAACATCCCTTTCATTTGGTTTTTGGAGTACGCTTGAGATGAGCCTTTTATATGCATTTATTACGCATGTGGACTGATTTCAATTTGAATCCACCCTCGAGGGGTTCAAGAACCTTCCGAGGAAATGAGCCGATTACTCTCTGTGGTGTGCGTTCTATGGGTGCGTATCTCATTCTCAGGTCAGTCGATGTTCAGGACTGGAGGTGCCTCCTGGAACAATGCATAAACGGAATCAAAAAATTGCACTTAAGCACCGCAGTCTGAAGTAGCTAGCGAGCAGGTTCCTTTCTTCCCGTGCATCCAATAAATTTTGAGCCGGAGGACTTGCACCCTCAGCCTCACCCAGCTTAAGACTTTTTAACCCCGGGAAAACCACGGGAGTTTCCCACACGGAATTTTTCAGTGCAATGATTGCACATGCATAAACAAAACGCTACGACGTGTGTCGTGCGTGTCATGTGTTTGGGTTTTCGTAATTGCTTTTTTCCACCAGACCAACTTTGTTTTGATTTAAGCTAAAGAAACGGCGGCGGCCGAAACCTTGAGGGAATTCACTGCATTGAAAATTGATTAATAACCTCTTAATGATGTTTTTAGCCACTTAATAAATTAAATTGTGAGTATAAACATGTTTTTTGATGTATGGTTTATATGTACATATATACATATACCAATACCATTCCGAGAGTTACTTGTCTTTAAATATTTACTATGCGTATACTCACAATCTCTACAAGTTTTTTGAAATTTCGAGCAAATGATAAGATTTTTATAAAATTTTAAGCGATTATCTAGAAATATGTAAAATTCTAAAATAAGAGGTCTGTCTCGACATTTTGGAACAAAGAACAAAAGCTAATAATTAAAACCACTTAGTTCTAGTGCCATAATATCTTTATTTTATTAGCGTTTATCGCATCAAAATTATGCTGAAAAGTTATAATAAACGTATAGTAAAATTGTAATTAGATAATAAATATTCTTGAATTCTTATAATGTTTTGTGCTGATTTCAGTACCTTTGTAAACAAGCATAACTACATTATTTTTTTCAAGAGAGTTGTTTTTTGTTTTCTAAACACATTTAAAATATTCCTTTAAAATACCGAATCGAAATTATGTACATCAATTAGTTAGGATAATTCTGATCATGACTAAAACTTCTTAATATTATACCTATACTTTCTAGGATTTTGCACATTACAGAACCCTCAGTTTACGTGTCGAACTCGCACTTGACGAGATTTTAATTTGTAATATTACCCGAGCTCCCAAAAGTGAATTTACCTTTGAGTCAATAAAATAAAAATTACATAATTCAAAAATAGTAAGCCTTCAAAACAAAAAGATGAGGGAACTCTTTCCCATGGACATTACCCGCAATTTCCGTTCATTTTTAATCCCCGGACACAGCCAGTCTTCATAAATAATGAAAATAGGTGCCACAGTCGCCTGACCATCGCACGCAATCGAATAAAATTTTAACAAGGCGCACTGCCACGAGGTCAGTAATTGCCGAGCCGCCGCGAGTTGGGCGCATCCTCGTAAATTCATGGTGACATTTTTACCTGCCCTGCGACATACCTGTAATTAGGGTGTCACGAGCACAATGCGAGTCACGTGGCCGCAGTAATCATTACTCCTTTTAAGTGGGTAATGCGTCTTTTATTTGCGGCAGATATCGCCTGTTCGAGGTGTGGGAGGCCCTCCTGTGGGAACTGGTCGCGTTTAACCCACGGAACGGGACTCCAGGAGCGCTCCGCCCCTTCATCCTTTTCGGTTCCAGTCCAACACCCTTTTCGTCTTTATTATCCTAAACGTTTATTAATTCACAGAACTTCGCCGGACGAATCGGTTACAGTGGCTATCAGTGCAAAGCCAGGAGGATTATCACCGCCGCGTCTCCGGCAGATCCTGCGGGAGCCTCCGCAGAGGGTGCGTTCCGTGTGGGGTGCGGAGCGCTGTTTATGCGGCCTTCGCTGATCCCGAGATAAGCCACGCTGGATTGCTTAAATGCGTCTCAGATTGGTGGGGTGGAAAATTGTTTCATTGTAACTATCCCCGAAAATGTGCAATTGTTATTTTTGGAAAATCCTCCTGCTGGTGCTAATTCATGCTCAAAGTGCTGCCAGCGGCTGAGGCTTTTTCAATAAGGGAGGAAAACAAATTGCTCGGTGGATTGGGGAGGATTTTCGGGTGAAATGCGCGTTTCTAATCGATTCGGCCAAAAAAAAATTAAAATTCAGCTTCGTGCACGTAATTTCTCCAAAGTTTCTGAATAATTCATTTCCCTTGTAAAAAATCGGCGAAATGCGGATGGTCTCCGACTTCCGTGTCACGCCGCAGCGCACGTGATGTGCCACAAGGTGGAATCATTCAACGTGTGTGCAGCGCTGGACGACGTCTACTTGAAACGACGCGTGCCACCGGAGAAGATAACCAATCCTCCTCCTGCAAAGAGGTTGATGTGAATTTAATTAAATGCGGTATAATTGAATTTCGATTTTCTTTTGATCCACTAAAACCCGAATGTCCTAGTCTGGGTCTCTGGATACTTACGCAAAAGAGAAAATTGGAAAAATTCTCACGATTCACCATTCACTGAATTTGAATAGTTTCTTATTTTTATGAAGATATAAAGTAATTATTATAAAATTTAAATTTTTATAGTCATCTTCACACATTTTATTAATAGTCCAAACGTCCTATAAGGTAATTTGAAGAACTTTCAGACAAACACTCAACAAAATACTGGCTTTGTAATTTCGAAAGTCTGATCTTATTTATCACAATGTTTTTGAAGTTCATTACACAGCATTGTAAAATCAGTAACATAGTATTTAAAGCAACTTAAAAATGTACCTAAAAACACATTCAACAAAATTCATTTTAAATTCTAAATATTGTTTTAAAGCGGAATTTCGCTCTGCTTCGATATAACGAAAATCAATAGGTACGAGTACCTAAGTAGAACATGAGCGGAACTAATGTTATTAAAATATGATTAATGTTTTAATATTATTATAGAAGTCAGTCAGTTTATCTCTCTTTGATGCACACTGATAACGATTTCTATGGATTTGCTAGCAATAAAATTGTCATGATACTAAAAATTTTTGCAATATAATAAGAGACTGTATAGATATAGTAAGTTGTAGTTAAGGCATCCCTAAGGTAGATGAGAAAATATAGTTTTGTAGTTCTGTATCAAGCATCCGTAAGGTAGTGAAAGAATATTGTCTATCAAACTTTGCACCATGTCTGTATGAATGGTTCTTCCAGTATAAGGATAAAAATTTCTTCCAGTGTATACTTACATAATTTAACGTTCTTTTGAGAAATGTGTACACTAAATGCTTAGAACATGCTCTATGACTAAATGTACGAAAATATGGAGAGTTAATAAAAAAATACAATAGTGTTTTGTAAAATCTTTTAATGCTAATAATCAAAATACAGAAAAGTATAGCAGCAATTTTCCGCAAACCTTGACCTTTTTGGTGGCATTCATGAGCGCATACATAAGTTCACGCACCTACGCCTCTTGCTTACCTGACTTCTCCATATGCAACATGTAAAAAAGGAATGACTGCGACGAGGGCTGAGAGACCGTCAACCTGCAAAGAAAAGTATCAATTCTGCGATGTCACCTAACCGAGGGCAGCGCACCATAAACACCTGAGAAATCGAGGTCTACCTTTTGTGATGCTGCCACCACGTTACGCTAGCGCTACTTGGCGTATATCTTTTATTAGAAGACGTGCCGACAGCAAGAGCCATTTATTTTAATTTCCTCCAAAATGAATTTATTGAGTGGAAGAAATGAAATTAATAAAAGAAGCATTAATGAAACGGCAGCAACAACGAGAGCGAATGTCGCACCCGAAGGTGCTAACAACTGAATGAAGCGTCCGCGTCCACGTCCGCGTCGACTTCACGGCTCACCGTGACGGTGACGCAGACACATTCAGACGCACAGCACGGTGGTATCTGGCACCGCGTTTATGGCAGCCGGATAAATGAGTGGTGTCTGCCGGTAAAATGCTCCTTTTTTATTCATTTTTAGGAAGTGCGAGGTACAAAGCTACCTCAGTCTCAGAAATTTGTTCTTTCTGTTGTGTGGTCCCCGTCCGACTTGAGATTAATTGACCGACTATTCAAGAGAGAGCTCCTGTTTCAAGATCAATAAAAGACCGCGGAGTGATGGAAGCTGGGAAGAGCTGCTTTTTTTGTCACATTAATGGAGACGTGCTAAGTATATTTGCTCTTTTTGATCTTTATTCTTCATTTCTTATTAAAAGTTGGCAAAAAGTTTTCAAATATGTACTGCACAAGATATATTTAGTTTTTGTTTTACAGGGTGTTTCTTATAGCCTATGCCGAAATTAGGTGGGATGAAAGATCTGACCTAAATAAAGGGGGGAAGCATGTCAAACGTTTGGGAGTTACAGGGAGATTCATAAATACAAACTCACTTTTGATGAATACGCTGGTATGATTTAAATTATGTGTCCGGCTATCTGTTTATCACAGAAGCACACATATTCAGACAAACAAACATTATGGAATATGCTTTTTCTTTAACAAACAATCGAGGTATTGGTCACTTCAAAAATAATAATTTTTTAATTCCAAATTTAATGATCTTACTTACAGAAAAAACTGCAATCAAATTGATTCAGATATTTTTAAATTATGTATTACGAAAATTATGTGCTGCCTTCACGCTATTTTAGTACACTAATATGTATATAAAAATTCAAGAAATTCCAATAAAATATTCGATATTCGTTGTGGAAATGACAAAACTTGTTGAAATAACATGGCTTAAAGTTTTGGCTTTTGGACGATACTTTCCAAACACCCTTTATATACACTTCAATTCGGTCGATTGATTGTTTGTTCATAAAATTCTGGTATGGAACCTTTATTGCGCGGAACTCTATATACTTACTGCTTGGTTATTAAGTTAAATTCGATTTCCGTATAAGCTCATTATTTGTTTATTTGCTTTTTGAAAATGTAAAAAAATAAATAAAACAGTCTAATTAAGCACTTACTATTACGCCGTTCGCATATAAAATGTTATGCTTGATTTGTAGTAATTCTAAATATCATATTCAAATTTGTCGTCTTATTGGGATTCGTGAGCAATATTCTGAAATAATTTGGCAATATAAAATTAAGTCAGTGGCAGCTGAATGTATAAATGGCAATTTAACAGGATTTGAAAGTGGAAAATCAAACAAGTTCACGCCAGTATATATTGTAACATATTTCATTAAATATATTTGTTCCCTCCGCACAAATCCTTCTAAATACGTTTAATTAATTTCATTTATCCTTCCGAAACAACCGATTATTTTCAGTATTACATAAATTAACTATTATTTTCACTGGAGGTATGCTTTGAAGTGGCTCTGATTAATCGCTATCCGACCACTTTTCAAAAAGCAAACAAATAAAACAATTTCGCCTTCTCATAAATCTTGGCAAATTGTAATCCCTCCTCAAACAAAAGGCCGGTGAAACACAAATCCGTTTCAACTATTAGAGATATTTTTTTTTTGTTAATCGACATTTTTAACAATGTCATTGCCGATAACCGGCCGGCAGCGAACCGATTAAAAGCCAATTAAGTGGTCTATCAATTAAAGCACTGTTATCGGTCAGTGTATGTTTATTACTTTCGCAGCATTTCAGCAAACTTTGATAAATAGTTTCGTCAAACAAAACGCGAATCAGTGGGAGGTTGTCTGTCCACCCACACGTCGCGTAGAAGTCGAGTAATTGAGCAAACAAGCGCCCTACTGATTGAAACTGATTCCCAGCGACTGTTATCTGGATTTTGGGCACCGGTGCCCGGGAGCTTATCTGGTGTCAATCTCTTTATCTGAAGTAGGCGTAATTCTCGCATCAGGTTCTACAAGCAGCAAGCCCTCCAGACGGAATTTTTATTTAATAACATCTATCACCTGGGCGCCCCTCTTAAGTGCGCCCATCACGTTTAACGGCTTTCAGCGATAGTTGCACTATCGGTAAAAATTTTCGATAGTGCTCAATTGCTCTTGCGCGGTATGCAAAACAGCGCGTCCATCGTCGTACCGCATCGCACGTAGGTATACCTGGCCACCAGGTAAAATGCAAGTCACCTTTTGAGCCCGACCAGCCAGCGTGAAGGTGGCGATGACTTGCGGTCCTGGGCTCAATGGACTTTTGCTTTCAAGTAAATTAAACGAGCCACGTGTTCCAATTGTTCCTGTCAACTCGTCAATATTTGCCTTGTTAAAGTGAGATGTTCACTTCCGAATTTCAATTAAATTAGAAACGCGGACCGACATCGCGGCCCTACTTTGCGCGGACCGCGGAATGGACACGCTCCTTTACGGCCAGGTGGGCTACGTCGCTGTGCGTTGTTTTCTTTCGGTGCGATATGGTTCGAATACAATGCACCAAGTACCCAATTCGGCGACTACATATTCTAATGAAATGTTACATTTATAACCTCATACAAATGCATTGCTTAGTTATGTTAATGCATATTAAAAATTGATACAATTTCTAGCTCAATCACTCACATAATTATTCAAAAACCTTGATGTATTAAAGATGAAACTCTTAAGGTACCTACATACTTAGTAAAATATCAGTCATATAGTAAATTAGTATTGCTAAAGTAATTTATAATATATCTAAGTTATTTTTGGAATTACTTTTGTTTTTATTAATTAATTTTATTTTATTTTTTTTTTATTATGATATAGGTATGAAATCGGAATAATATTTAGGTACAAATCTTAGTAGGGACAAATTAAATTTAGAGAACTTTCAAAACTCATATTATACAGGGTTAACACCCTAAAAATGTGTGTGTAGTAAATTTACAATTAATTTTTTCTCTTGTAGCCTTTGTAATTGATGTGCACTAAACCAAATTTTATTTTTGCGTCATTCGAGAAGTGAAACTTGAATTGCATGTAAAAATACAAAAAAGCTGTACATTTTATGTACATAGGTATGTACATAATTTCGTTTACAGGTAAAGTGGTTTTATTTCTTATTTTTTTATCGTATACCTGTTTTTAAATCAAATGACTAAACTTAAACCACGTAAACGAAATTATAAATATGTATTTAGGGATATTTCGGGTGAAAAACCTTTAGAGTTTTTAGCACGCAATTGAGTTGACTAACTATATTTGTTTCTCAATATTGATAAAATTGTTATTGGTTCAAATCAATAAAATATTGCGTTATTTAAATGTCAATTTTAAAACCAAGAAAATGACTTAAAATTGTTTGATTTTAAAATTCAAATGTTAAAATTTTTTTAGTAAAAAATACTATGCCTCTTCTGGCATATTTTGTCTCCATAAGCTTACCGTCAAACATGCATCGTTTTTATTGTCTGCTACGGCAGTTTACTTAAAAATGATTATTTATCAAGAAAAGCCTTGGTACTTCAACGTGTCATTTGTTTTTCATCTATTATACCGAAATTTCCAGATATATCAAATAACGTGTTGTTTATTTCAATTTGATCTACGCATTTATAAAAGAAATTTGGAGCAACAAAACCCATTCTTGAAGTAAAACGTGCGATCTTATTTGTTAGATGTTGTGTTGACGTCTATTCATGTCTAAATTTATAAATTACCTATCGCAAGGTCTGTTTCGATGAATTTACTACCTAAATGTACGTTTGTTGGGATTGGGACATTAAATTTCTTTTAAAGCTGAAAAGCTACATACTATAAACAATATCAAATATTGGAAGTGGCTGCTAAAATTTTCCGAATTTTTTTAAATAACGTTACGTATACCTATTCAATATTAATATTAAGAAATTAAACAGGAAAGTTTGGGCTCTTTCTTGAAGATATAAGTTCGGATTCTTAGATGCATCTCTCTAGAGCAGGAAGTGCGCTCACCTCGAGCAGTGAGTCCTCATCTGGCGCAAATCGACATTGACATAAATCACAGTCGACGGTGGTTGATCCCGCTCCATCCCCTTAAATAAAATGAGCTGAAAACCCACCGAAACCTCCGTCAGGGCGCAGACAAAAGCATCAATTGTGCACTAAGTAAATAACACGAGATAACGGGACGATACTTAGCTGCGTCCCGCTTCCGCTCACGCAGGACGATACATGAAGGTCCTTCTCCGGCCCCTCGGAGGCCTTTGTTCCAGGATCCGGTCGATGTCTGACGTTGTCCCGAGTCCTGCCCTCGCCCCTCGAAGGGCCGCGCCGAGTCCTCTGCGGGGTATGCGCCCTTTGTTCGGGATGTTTGCGCTCCTTTCTGGATTTCGTCCTTTTGCTTTAATTCCTCGCGGCTTGTCATATTTTGTTATTTCGTTGGTGCGCTTGTTTCAGGCCGCGTCAGCAGTTTCGGTTGGCTGCCTGGCGGTGGGGTGCTGTCCAGGCGCCTGGAAATGCATCCGAAATAGGGCTCCGCACCGACACAGCAGCACCCAATGCGCCCTTGATCACAGGGACGTTTCCAGTAAGTTGCCCTCTATAAAACGAGTTGCAGCTGAGTTGTAATATGAAGGCTAGGATTAAGTATTTTTTATAACATTAAAATGTTTAGACATTAATGGGGATCTAATAAATTCAAACAAATTAATAGAGAGGTTAAGGTTGTATTTGAGTGTAACATCCCATAAAACAATTTTTATTGATTTTCGTATTTTAAAAGTGAACGTTAAAAAGAAAATATGTGTGCAAATTTGCTCGAATTAAAACTTTTAATTTAACACATCTGAAATGCTCCTGAACAAGTAAACTATAACACAAGTGAGAACATTCTGCTGCGAAATGCTGAAAGAATAAACTTTTTAGCTATTTCGAGTAAAATATAGTTTTCAAATTCTAAGAGAATATTCCAAACCTTGCGATAGTATTGATTATAAGACAATTTGAAATTTTGTGGACTAATTTTGGCATACTCAAACATTAAAAGAAAGTTTATCACTGTGATTTACCATGTTTTAAGGCAATTTGTTTTCATTTATATAGGTATTTATTCCAATTTAACCATAATAGCACACACAATAAACACGATTCAGTGCTAAAATTAAAAATTCATTAAACTACATATAGGTACATACCTACATATGTTATAAGTATATAATTATTAATTTTGCAAAAACGAGCAAATGCATGCTTATTACCATCAATCTAAAAAAACATTTAACTTAAATTCGTTAATTTCAAGAATTTTTGAAGTGTTTTAGAAAAAAAATATGAAAACAACCTTAACTTACCTAAAGTAGGTCCTACCTACCTATTCAATTTTGATGAGATATGTAAATGGGAAATATAAAATGTTTCACAATGTTTTTCATTCATCTGTAATTTTTTATTAATTCTAATCTGCCATATCCGAACTCTTTCTACTTAATTAAAAATAATCGGAATTTTTGTCTTTTAAAAAAAAGGTTTTCAAAAGTTTATATTGGTTGTTAAGGCCATTAAAATTTTTTTATAAATAAAACATCAAAAATGATGTTTTCGATATTAGGGAATCTACAGTCATAAGTGTGTACAACAACAATTGAAAAATCAGAGCAATCAATCGAGTAGGTTTTTAAAAATCGTGGCGACGAGGCAAAGTTCAAAAGAAAGTGGGGCGCTGAAAATCCTGTCTCACGCAACCTCTTTTTCGATTTTCGCGAATAATTTTTAAATTCAAACATCAATCCAAAAATATTTAAACTTGTTTTTTGGTGGTAAAAATAAATATATTCGTAATAATAAAATCAAAATTTCTTTTCATTTTTTGAAAATTTGGAAGGTAGAAAGAAGGCCCCTTAAGTGTACATCTATAAAATAAAACTAGCGCCGGGAAGAGTAATGAAATCATATAAAAGAAGGTATACAAAGATTTTCGCAGAATTGGTTCTTTCCAAAACACCTTTATAATTTTATTGGCCCCTTGTTTATTCTAAAATCAGGGAATCCTTTCCCTAATCTCTTGAAAAGCGCAGCGCCTGCCAGAGGAAATTATGTGAATGGGTCTAATTTAAATTCCGTTTTGCGGAGCGCCCAGTGTTCGTATTCAACTGCGACTTCCTGTTCCTCGGGAGTGTTTTAGTGCCCTGTAAGCAATTATTACCAAAACCCTTTCAGTGGGCATAATTAAAACGTGCTCGAAAGGCACCGGGATAAAGTAGGTTTATGAGGATTTCTGCTCGAACACAGGGACTCGCTAAAACTCCAACTCAGCAAAACACAAAAAATTAATAGCAGCCCTGAGCAGCTCTAGTTGGAAGAGCCCATTTTGAGCGAGGGTGCTCCGGCTGCGGCTCGGGTTGCGGGGCCGGGTCCTGGCGGCGGTCCTAGGGCTCATTGAACAAGAGGTGATAATGTGCTTAGAGCGGCTCATAATATAAATTTTACCACCCACATGGAACTTGTAAAATGTGTGAAAATGAAAACACAAGAGCGGTGTACCTGCCGCGGCCGCTGCACGGACAAAGGAGGGACAAACCAACATTGCACGTGCACGTCGAAATCTAGACTCTAGAGGTGGACAGAAGGAATCTTCATGATCAGAAAATTGGCATCTTTCGGGAAGCATAAGTTTGTTTTCATCTGCAGGTATACTCCTCAGCCTCCTCCGGAATGTCGACATTCTCACTTTCGTTATTTTTTCGGGAGCCCCATATCAAACGTCGTAAATATGGCCCTCGAGCAAGAATGGGCAGATCACGTAAAAATAACAATGGGACGCATCGTTGGCTGCACGAATGGGGCCCTGCATTGTCAAGAATAAAATCTTGAGAACCCTCAAGATGGAGCTCGAGAGTGCTCCTGAAGTACGTCGAGGCCGTGATGGCTGTCCAACATTTTTGTCTCCTCCATTTGATCCGCCAGCGCATAGGGTCCAGCAGTTGATCATAAGGAGCCCTGGGACGCCGATGGCAACCGGGGCCACCCATGTCGCGGCCCAGGCATTTTATTAGAAGACCTCCTCACTTCCCGGCTCCCGTCGTTGGCTGCGATTAAGAACGACGCGATGTGAAAATTATCTTTATCTCGAGCGCCACTAGATTCATTTCAAAAGTTGCTCGTTGGCCCTTCACTCCGCCTGCAATCAACCGTCAAGTGGTTCGCCGATGTTTCTGTTGCCGCTTAATTGCAATTTTGCTCTTGGCAACTTGTTACGTAACTTTGGAGACTCGCTCTTGACCGCACCCAGAAAAATACTCACAATAGAAATATACATTAATCGATTATTTTAAATAAACCTCAAACCCATTCTTTAAATGCTAAACTAACTAAACAATTTTCAATTTATGTTTCAAAATATCTGCGAAACTCTCAATCAAATTAACAAATTAGCTCATATTAGTGCAGCTATTAAAGTTAAGGCCTTATTTTGAGAGTCTAATTTAAATCGATTTTAGGCCAAATCGACTTTACATAAGTCGATACGTTAATATACCTACCGTACATTAATAGATTTTCAGTATAAATTTTCTATTTCCCAGACTTATCAAATCTACTGAGTTATGATGCATCGTCAAAGAGCTTAATTAAAGGTCTGAAATTATTTTTCTTTTACCTAAATGGAAAAATTAAAGTTTTCGCTTTTATGCCATGTTGATTATACTACATACATACCTACATAGTTTGTTATTATTGCATTATTTTTAAGTAAAAGTTGCATTTTTCAATATTTATAATATAGAATTAAATAGGTCGCACCGAGTAATCTTTCATTTTTTATCAGTAGGTATATGGTCTTGCTTTTACATTGTTGCTTGCGACTTATCATAGTGCACAGTCTTGTCATAAATTTCCATATAAATCAATGTCAGTTTGAAAAATTCAAGAAGAGTCAATCTCTTTACGCTTGATATATGTATATACTATGAGTTTTCCAGGTAGTATAAAAATAGTCAGGACAATTCTTTTCACATCGATTTTCGAGTTAAAGCCCCTAGCAATCCCCAGTTATGTAAATTTTTCAGAAATCTAAAAAATATAAAGTAGGTACTATTATCTATTTTTAAATTTAGATGTCGATATTTCTTCATGTTTTTATCAAAACACTCGCCAATATGTAATGTGACAAAAATAACAATTATGTAAAGAAAATAAATATTTTAGCCTTCAACTGTTTCTAAGGGTTCAATGATGAATTTTGCTTTAAATACTTTAATATTGCGAATTTATTTTGTATTTTACACAAAAGCATTACACAGGATTCGGAAATATTAAAACATAAAATACTTACAAAGATTGCAGAGTTTATTGTACATTTATGTTTTGTTTTATTTGTTTTATAGAGTTGTAAAAAATTTTTTTAAAAATCGGTTATCGTAGAAAATTTAACCATGATTTCATAATATAAGTTATATCATAAAATTGATGTTATATTTTTAAAAACAAATCAAACTATGTATTTAATAATATTTTCAAGTACCTATATATGTACCTCAATTTTTAGCCAGTGTAGATAGGTATGTAATTTTAAAATTAAAAATAAATTTATGGCCTGGGCGTCTTTTGAAACAGGGTGACTCACTGTGAACGCAGTATGGCCTGATGTCACACCTTAATTACTTATCTCCATGTGGGGCGCTCCTTAACTGGCAAGTGATAAAAGTTCGCTTGTTAATTATTACCCTTTCGGTGTGCACCTCAAAGAAAACTTTAAGAAAATCCGGAAATCATGTCCATTTCAAGAGGGACTAGGGTTCGTTGTCATTTCATTTCGCCGGATATTTAAAGGGCAGCGCTTATCATCGCCGTTTTGTTTACAGTAGATAAATCTGACTGCATTCATTTCTTATCAGAACGATAAAAATGGAAAGCGCCTTATTATAAATATTTCAAAGTTCTGTAAACCTCCTAAAGTCGCCGACTTATTCCACGAGTCGCGTGGAAAATTTGTCCAAGTTGACCTATTCCAAATTTGCCACTGTTCCGAAGGGTGGCGTCAACTTATCTCGTTCTTGAGAGAAATGCACTTAGATAAGGAAAACCTCAAGTTGTTTGAAAACGTGTCTTCGTCATAGACATGATTCATTTTAATAAATTAGCAAGTCACTTGAGCTAATTTACACCCATTTATCAGTCGTGTAACTCAAGAAGTTTTTTCAAACTTTTAGTCTGATAATACATAAATATCTCACTGTTAGGTACATTTGTCGCCTATTTGAGTATCCAGCGAACCCTTCTATGAAATATTCCGACACTACATAATGTAGCTAATTTTGAACCTACTTGAACCCGGCAGTGTGCAGTGTTTCTAACAGCTCCTCACAGAACAGAACAATTACGCTTTTGTTTAAATTAAAATTCAATATTTACATTTTTGCAGAATTCATTTAAAGTTCAGCTAGAAAAGAGAAGGCCATTGTGTATCCTCGTCCGCCCACTATTGTTAAAATTTTTAATTACCAGTATACAACAAGAATTTCGGATTAATTTAATTTCCGAGTGTTTGCTCAACGACTCATAATAAGATTTTAGCGGCGTTACCTTTACGTTGGTTGCTTTATCATTTTACAGCGAAATACAAAATCCAACTGATACAGCATACAAGAGTTGGCGACTGCGCTTTTTTTAGAGTAAGTACTTTAATTTATTTTGTTCCCTGTTTGTAGGTAGTGCGCCTAACTGCACTTTTAAAAATGAAACTCGGTGAAAAAACTGCAGATAAAACACTTTTAACCTGAACATCAGTAGAATCTATTTAATTCATGCACATTGGTATTTCACACAAAGTAATGGTTAAATGGATTTTTATTATGATGGTTTTACGTCGTTAAAGAGAGAGTTTATGTTAATAAATTACTATTCTTTTATAGACAAATTTGCACAAATTTTCATTTGCTTTATATTAATTTTTTATGAATATTGCATATTAAAGTTGCTACATATTTAATAATCTGGCTAATTCCGGTATTCGCTGTTTTATTCGATCGACACACAACACACAATTTCGGCGTTAATTTTCTTGATTGTTAGAACTTAAAAGTATCTTGGGTTTCGACTGAATACCAAATCGAATATCGGAATAGGCCTGAATATATTTAGAAAATTACAAACCTTTAGGTACTATTGGTTAGTTTCTCAGGATAAATTTCAAATTAAAGACCGATCTCTTTTGGCTTCATCTCGTCATTTAAAATTTTAATACCCACGTAAGCCAAAAGACGTAAGTATATTTCGACCAATCAGAAACTAACTAACAAGAACGTTATTATGAAAAAGCTAAAGCGCTTTATTCGCCACTTTTAATTTCATAGTTTTGTAACCAGCAACCAAAAGTTCTTGAGACTAGGTTAGAAATATCGTTTTTCTTAAGTTTTGTTAAAATTTGTGTTTAAAAAATAATTTATTGATAGCTCTAATTTTGATATTTTTAAATTAACAAAAACTCAATTTCAATAGATAATGATATTAAAAGTCACTGCGTGACTTACGTGGAGTTGATCCGCCTGCGTCGAAGTAATTACCTAAATGACGCAATTTACAAAACAAATGTGTTTTTTTTTCGTTCTCCTGTAAAATTGTTAGTTTTGTACGTTGTTTCAGAACTTCAATGGCGATTTGTAAAAATCATAGAATTATCGGTTTTCACTTCGAATTCGTTAGTTTTTGGGTAACATTAGTTAATCTAATTTAATTTTTTTCAATTTATTATTAGCAGAATTAAACCATTATGATAAGCAGATAATCCACTTAAAATAAATGGTAATCTAATTAAAATAAATGGTATCTAAATTATTATTTCATTTGACTGAACACATTTTTGGGCAGAGAATACAAAATTGCTATTGTTTGAAGACATGTTCATTAAAAATTTAAAATTCCACGCTTTAGTTAACTTGCTTGTTAAAATTTCAAAAGAATTAACCGATTAATTTTCTATTTTCTATTATAGAGAACTAATGCTGGCTTGTTCGTCATATATATTACTTTTTTTTTACATTGAACGCATAGCGTAAATAAAATACAATCCAGCCCCAGGCTTAAACAATTAATTAATTAATAGGTAAATGTTATATACACAGCAGTGCACTTACTGACAATTAAATGTTAAAATTTTTAAAAAATTTTCACATTTACCATAAGATTGGCAAAATATTAGTGCAACTGGAATAAGCTTAATAAGCTTCCGTTACTTCCCTGGTTTAAAGAAAATTTATTTCTGATTTTATAAGTATTTTAAAAAAGAAACAATTAAAACTGAAAGAAAAACAAAACTTTTTACTTAAAATAATATCTAATAATAATTTTATCACCTACATATTAATACATGTAACAGGAAGTTATTTTTCCAAAACATTCCTGCTACAAAATCAATAAAGGAGAGTTTTATCATTTGTTTTCAACGGAATCACTAAACTTTCAAATTTTATACAAGAAATTTTACGTTTCATTAATATTTAATAAAACAAAGTAAAACGCCCCGAAACTAAAAGAAGTATTTATGTTGGCGTAAACATGATTAATTAAGGATATTAAGAGCAATACCACGCTTTTTCACTTAAATCATGTGCCATATTTGCACAAGCGTTGTTTTGATCCGATATCCTGGAAAAGTTAGGTGTTGATAATTTGCAAAATAAAAATTCATTTTAACAAGCTATTTTAAACAATTGAAAAAACTTTATTACTGCAGCTTGGTCTTTTATTCGATTTGAGAATGTTTTCTAAAGCTTTTTGGAGTAGGGAAGATATTAAAAATAATGAAAATAATACATCTCGGATCGTTTTCGAAATACTATCTAAATAATTATTATAATGAAAATTTATGATATTATATACAACAACTACACTACACACAAACCAAATGTTATTTGAATTATGATTTTCTTTTTAAGTAAGAATTTTCCTTATAACTGCATTTTGTATGTAAGTAGTTTACATTCATTGAATTATTTTTTTATTTCAAAAACAACTACCTATCGCAAATCGAAGGAACTTGGAATATTTAAAGGTTTCGATTGGCTTTGACCAGAACTCTGAAGTCGCTGCTTTAATTATAAGTAAGAAAAGTTAGGTATATAGTTTTTGAAATAAACATGTTTAAGTGAATTTTATACCTACTTATTTTATTTGAACTAAACCACTAAGTTGAAAGTGATTTTCCTACAAGAAAGGTTTTCTTTCAAACTGGTTTTTCTTAGCTTACTAACTTTGTCTCATTAAAATTTTTTAATAGTGGCAATGTATACTCAGCTGGAGCTGAAAAACGTTTCAAAAAAAACCCAGCTTCTGTTAATCATCCCGTTGAATTCTTTCACGAAATAAACTGCGCCAAAACTTCTGTTTTATTTATTTTATTCATCAGCAACCACAGAGCAAGGACTTATAAGAAGAGTAGTTTCCAAGAACTCTCCAGAAAGATAAATTTTTTACAGGACGCCATTCTCAGCCCTACAAAAGGTCGATGAACTGCAGCGTTAAAAATTATTTTCAACAGAGCAAGTAGTTGACATGTTTCGTAATTTTGCTTGTAAAAATGTGTCCACCAGACAGAAATCTCATTTTACAGGGTGTGTCGTGATGTGTTTTTGGCACCTGGCTGCAACACCGCCTCTCCGGGTGTGAAAAGTAATTCGACACGTGTTCACGGCAATTCGCACGCGGATATTCACAAAATTTCACCACTTGAAATCGCACAGTAAAATTGAAATTTGAATTTAGGCGGTCGCCGGAGCGGAGAACACGAGTTGCAGTTTCACTTCACTTCGCGGGAAAATTTTTTTTCGAATATTCGAGACCGGGGCCAGCGGTTGTCACATGGGTCCGGTGATATGAAGCGGTTTTGTCTGGTACCGTTGCCGGTAAATGGAAAACATATATGCAAAAACAAAAAAAAGAGGAAAACAAAAATGAAACGGCCAAAATTCGATGTCACTTTGATGGCGTTCTTCGATAAACTCGGTTACACCAGCAGCAATGAGCGGACACATATCATCGATACGACAAGGGCTTGACAAGAGGGTGAAAAAAGCTTTCCTCCGCTCCCTCGTGGTATTTTCCTTTTTTTATTTTTTTATTTTTTATCCTGTCTTTTGCCCTTTTTTCTGTTTTATTAAAATCGCTAAAAACGGGAACAAAAAATTTCGAGGAAAAAAAAAACCAAGCGAGGAAAGTTCTGTGGGGAGAAGAAAAAATTTGAGATAATGGGAAAACACGGCTCTAAGGACCGAAAACAAAAACAACAAGGGCCAGGCAGCGCGCGGTGGGCACAGATTTCCAGGGCCTGGCGGCGCTGGCCGAGAGAGAGGAGCAGATGGCTGGAGATCGGACTGCAGCGGAGCCCTGGAGGTTGGGGCTCCGGATTCCATCATGGAGGCGCTCGCCCTCTGTAAACAGACCCGTCCAGGAAAAAATAAAATAAAATGAAATAACGCAGCATCAACGATTAAGAGGCGAAAAGAGAAACCTTTAAATTTTGCGGCCACGCAGACAGAGAGAGAGAGGAAGAAAGTTGGGTAAGACAATTTTTTCGGATATGGGTCGTACCGGTAGAAGGAAAGAGAAAACCACAGTGCCCTTATCCAAGTATCGATCGGGCGTCGGAAAGTTGAAAAATCACTTAGCTGCTCCGCGACGCTCCTCTGGCCCTAAAAAGTCCTTTTGAGCTAGGGTGCAGCGGATGATGCCGTCGCCAGTTTAGGCTCCGCCCATCCGTCTGTTTTGTTGCTCTGGCAACGACTACAAAGCAAACATACAAGGGGGGCGGTGCCGATTGGTCGGGTCTCTGCTACCCGTAGCCAGTCAACAAGGTCCCCTCCGGGGCGCGGAGTGGGGGTAATTCGTTACGCTCGTGCAGCCCCGGCGCCCTCTCCCGGCAGGAGGAGGTGCGGAGGCGGCCAATCGAAGTGCGCAAATGTGCGAGCCGCCCGCCATGGCGGCCCCGCGCTTGTAACTGGTTTGCGCCGCCGGGAGCTGCCGCGCGAGCAGAGAGCCAGCGTTGGTGTGCGACGTTTCGTCTCGACTCGAATCGGTTTTCTTCTTTTTTTTTTTTATCGTCCAATGCCGGGCCTCGCCGCGTCCCCCACTCGACGGAGGAGAGCCGCTCGACGCTACATGCACACGGCGTGGCGATGCGACGACCGCCGATGCCGAGCCCGCACAGGCAGCAGGAACACTTGAGAGCTCGATATTTGTTAGTAAGCCAAATAGTAAGTAGGTATTCCCCTCTGCAAACAGTCGCATCTTGTTTTGAATACCGAATACCCGAATACCGACTAACAGGCTACATCCACCTAATAAGGCCCTCGAAAAAAACTGGATTAATTCGCTGCGGCTTAAAACAATTCGTTATAAAAGACAAAAAAAAAACAAAGAAGTTTAAAAAAAATATAAATAAATAAAAAAAATAAGTAAGTGTGCAATTTCGTCGAATAAATCGAGTGAGCAAGCAGTCCGCGCTACGGCAGGACGCTCGCCGTGTGTGGAATCGCGCCCCCGAGAGAGGTTACCTCCTTTCGTGCTGAATAATCCGCTAAGATGTTGTCGGAGCAAACGGGAAGTATTTGATGCGCAAAGTGGAATAAGCCGTCGCCAAACAAATTTAAAACATTGTACAGAGAGTGTGATTTTTGACATAGTTTTGTGAACAGAACGATATTGAGCCATCGTCGCCATTAATTGCTGACGAAATATTTGAATGAGCCCTGCCAGGATGATGCCCGCTCGGCTGGAGCGAGCCACGTAACCTGTTGCCGAACGTGATGAATACGAGCGCCAAGTTTAGGGCAAGTTTGTTGATCCACGCCACCAGCCCCTAACTTAGTTTTGTTGTTCAAATTGTTGACATTGCGGAAAGACCAACAAAATCAAGAGAACAGTGCTAACGTTGTTTCCGCCCGCGTCAAGTGCTGTTAAATATACGAGCGAAAGTTAAATTTATATTGAAACCGTTATAACACCATTTACGGTACCGTTATATAGTGTCGATATTTAAATTGTTTATTTAAAGGATCGTGATAATATTTTCGGTGTTGCCAGTGAATTCGATCCGGACAAGGGATATAAACGACTGCTCTCGTGGCGCGTGTTTAGGCGTTTTGTTTTCTTTTATTTATAATTTTGAAAAGCCACAAAAAGTTGGTCACGTTCATGTGTTTGTTGCTACCCCAAACAGAGAAAAAGTGTTGAATTTGGTGAGGCGAAGTGTTGACACAGAAATAAAAGCGAAATAAAAACAAATAGTTGTAGAAAAATAAAAGGAGAAAAATTTGTGTAAGTGCGGAGAGTTGCAATCCCTCCGGGTTTTTTCTACTAGACAACGACGACGACGACGACAACAATTGAGCCAAGGTACGGATACTTGTCGTAAGAAAAATGCAAAAATTGTATCCCGAAACGACGTCGAGTGCCGGCATGGCCGGCGGCAACATGAGCCCCATGGCCCCGACGTACAGCATGAGTATGAACACAATGGGAATGTCCGTCGGCGGCATGACGTCCGTGTCACCTCAAAGTGGCAGCTTTGGTGCGGGTGTCCTAGGGTCCGGAATGGGGGGCATGGGGGCCGCGGCTGCCATGAATTCGATGGGCAGCAACTGTATGACGCCCAGCACTATGGGGTACGGCTCGATGGGGTCGCCGCTCGGGAACATGGGCTCCTGCATGGGGAGCAGCATGTCCTCGATGGCCGCAATGGGCGGATACACGACGGCGATGGCGACGGGACGGGAGCTTGAGACTGGATCGCCCAACTCCAGCGTCCTGCAGCGGTCTAGGGTTGAAAAGCCGACTACCTATAGACGAAGCTACACACACGCCAAGCCCCCCTACTCGTACATTTCACTCATCACGATGGCCATCCAAAATAATCCCTCGAGAATGCTCACCCTGTCCGAAATTTACCAATTTATAATGGACCTATTCCCATTCTACAGGCAAAACCAGCAGCGATGGCAAAACTCGATCCGGCACTCGCTCAGCTTCAATGATTGCTTCGTGAAAATCCCTAGGACGCCAGATAAGCCTGGGAAGGGCTCCTTTTGGACCCTGCATCCTGACTCTGGGAATATGTTCGAAAATGGATGCTATTTGAGGCGACAGAAGCGGTTCAAGGACGAAAAGAAGGAGGCCCTACGTCAAATGCACAAAAGCCCCTCACACAACATGGAAGCGACAAGTCCTGGAAAGAAGGAGCCCAACATCCACGACGAGCATCACGACAGGGTGCATAAGAGCAACTCGGACTCCCAGGTGACCGGACTTCTGAGCTCATCCCATGCGAAGGATGCGGAGGCCCTTGCCATGCTCCATGCGAATGCCGAACTCTGTCTGGGGCAGCAGGGCCAGCACGGTCCCGCACACCACCAGCAGCTCCAGCAGGAGGAGCTCTCGGCGATGGTGAACCGGTGCCACCCCTCGCTGATCGGGGACTACCACCCGATGCATCATCTAAAGCAGGAGCCCACTGGTGGTTACACCCCCGCGAATCACCCGTTCTCCATCAATCGGCTCCTGCCGACGGAGTCGAAAGCGGACATCAAGATGTACGACATGAGTCAATACGCCGGCTACAACGCACTCAGCCCGCTCTCGAATTCACACACTGCCTTGGGACAAGATTCCTACTACCAGAGTTTAAGTTACCACGCGCCCGCCGGCACGACCAGCTTGTGACATCAGTACCCCCTGGCGTAAGGGCCCGAGGCGGCGTGCAACCACCGTCACAATTACCATCATTACCAGCAGCACCCTTACCGCGACTTCGCTAACTAGGCCCGGCCCCGTTCCGCGGAGCCCCAACAGGGGGCCCCACTGTTTTCACGCCCGTAAGTATAAACTCTAATTGACTCCTAGCCGCTAACGGCTAGAAGATCTCCTGCGCGGCCGCTCGAACGAGAAGAAGACAATAAAATTGTTAATTAGCGCCGTCGCCGTCATCGTCTTTCATCTTTGGCGCCCAGCGCGCTTGCGGAATAGACGCAATCTTGTGGCCGCCGCCCCCGCCTCTCCCCCGGTTCACGCATCTTTATACCCTTTATTATGAGCATGCGGGAGCCCGAGGAAAACTGGTACCGCGCGTTTTTCTCGAGAAGATTTAAAAAAAAAAATAACAACAAAAAATAAGATAAAAATAAAATAAAACATTCAAGACGGTAAAAGCAAAAGATGTAAAGCACTCTAGGTCTAAGCTTCAAACGAAAGTGATTTAGCGTAAGACTTCTCTCGTGAATTGACTAAGTTAAGCCATCCGCGCCTGGTGCGGTTCACCTAGTTTTCGGCCGGTGACGCAAGTCGACCTCGTCGTTGCCGCCTTCTCACTGTGGAAGAACACTAAATACTCGCTTCGTTTCGTTTTTCCACGCAGCTACCAATCTCAAATTCGCTATTACTTTTAAATGCAATTCTCCAAACTTTTTTTTTTACTTCGAATATTTTTAAATTTTTAACTGCTACTGTGCAAAAAATTCACTAAGGCGATCCCCCCTCCAGATATATGTATTTCTCATTTTCAGAAGAAAATAGTTGTCTAAAAAGAATGTTTGATTATTTAATTTTAGCCTTAACATTTTGCTGATTTAGCATCTTAACAAATGCCAAAGAAAGCCTCACCCAAGACTTAACTTTAATATTTACAAAGAAAAATCACAATATATCTCATGAATTAATGAATTAATTTTTCTAATTATGTACAAACAATTGAAATTTTAAAACTTTATTTTTTCCATAAAAACAAAACTAAAATTATCCCAATTTACCCCAAGATTTCGCTAAAAATGCAAATGTTCTGAAACTATTTAAAAATTCACAATTACGCTCTGTTGTATGTTCTAAAAAATTCCACTAAAATATAAAATTTTCTAACAAAACTAACTGACCAAACGAATGCAATCATAACTTCACAAAAAGAAAATAAGAAGCGGCATTACAAACGTCTTTAAGTCTAGGCTTTAAACAAAATCAATATTTATCTTTTGGTTTATCTAAAGCTTATCGTATGGACAAAAAACAAATATTTTACAAATATAGAAAAACATAAAAACTTACTTTATATACATATTTAAAAGCAAATATCTTTTCAGAGAATTTTGCTTTTCTTAGAATTCGCTCTTGATTTGTGGATACTTCCGTGAATATACAACAACACCTCATTTTGGGTAATTCAGATATTTAAAAGTTTTAGATAAGAAGTTCAGAGTAATTCTTATCCAGTTAGCGTTTTTGTTATTTCTATTAACCTTTTGTTACTACTCGATATTCTGATGCGAAGTGCACTTTCTTATTCGAGTTTTTGAAATGCAAATTCCCCAAGTTATTTAATTTTAGTTGGTTTATCATCAGTAGTAGTTTCATTTTAAAAAATTAAATATTTCTTTCTTCAATATTTTGAAAAATACTGATTTTGAACAATATAAAATCTTGCGAAGGTTGTTCGTTATTTTGCATAGTTCTATAGTAAAAAATTGATATAAGTATTTAAAGATTTTTGAATGTTTTAAGGAGAAATTAAAGCCTTTTGAATTCCTAAAGAGTTAAAATTTTTCTGAAAATCGGATTTTAATTCAAAATGTTTTGTATAGTTAATTCTCTTATATCTGACTTCTATTTTCATTTAATAAATAAAATCTTATTCTATAGTAAAGTAAAAACTGCTAAGTGAGTTTAATTACGAATTATGCAGGAACATGAAAAGAAATTTAGTTCTCATTTTTTTTGTTTTAATTAAAAAATTTCACAAAAGCGAATTAGTGAATTTCTTGCGCAGTATGTGTAAACTAATACATAAAATTACTTTTAAAACGTGCCATTTTGCAGGAGTACGAATTTTTACCAAAATGAATAGAACTCCTATTTATCTTTACACTCAGAAATGTATTTTTGTATATTTATGTGTATATTATTGTTAATTTGAAGTTGCTAGCAAGTAAGTTTCTGAATAAGAAAGAAAAAATTGAGAAAAGCAAAAAAAAAATGTAAGAAAACCCAATAGTCATAAAGTGAATCTTGTACATAAAAATTTTTTATGTTATTAATATTGAAAGTAAAAAACGGTGCATTTCTGCGTCGTATGCATTGGTCCAGAATAAGTAGGTTTTTATGTAGACCCTAAACGCGTAAGTAATGCATATAAAACAAAAGATAGAAAAACAACGTGCAATGGTGATTTCAATTCTAAGAAGCTGAACGTGTAAATTCCACGAAATAGCGTGTAATTACAAAAAAACATGTTTCTTTTTTTTTTTTATTTACGACACGAAAGCGTCTACGGTTTCTCTTCTTTATTGAGACATTTCCTCATATGTGAAAATATTTTGTGTTTTTGAGAGGCAGCATATGCAACGATTTGTTGAATTTTTGCAAACGTAACAATTATTCAATGAGCATTAGTGCGCTAGCGTTTCATTGATAGCACAATTCCATTTAAAGGACTTTTGCAACACTCTCATATGATCGAAAACAATTTCAATAAAGGAATGAAATGCAAATGCAACTGAATAGTTTTGAATACTTCGAATACTGTGAACGGGCAAATTTATGTATATTATGGAGTAATTGGAGATGTTTGAACCAAACCAAATGTGAATTGCGCCCTCTTTGTAAATTGAATAAACACGAGTAATTTTAAGAGCAGAGTACTTCTGATTAGGATAGCCGGTAAAATTAAGGCCCGTAATATAAACAAAGATATATATACAAAAGAAATGAAGTAATTCACAAAATCATTGCGATAATTAATGGTTAAATTTATCATTTTGTCACAAAATATTAAGAGAAAAAATCAAATAGAAGAAAAATAAAAAAATATCAATAAAAATGAATTTAAATGTTAAAATTTAAATCTGCTGTTTTATTACCTAATTTAATTTCTGTTCCGGAGACCTTTTTTAGACTCAAGTCGCGTAAAATAAGTTTGAATTTTGGTTCGGTTAAAAGCGGTGATTCTCTGTAATTTTGGTTTTATATTGTACAGTAGAAAATCGGTAAGTTTAATAATGGCCTATGTTGGAAAATGTTCTAAGAGATATAAAAACACAATACTTAGGTAAGTATTTTTCTGAAACGTGTTTATCACAAATATGTAAAAAGATTTATAAATTATTATTTCAGATGGGTAAACATCCAATGTTTTGAAATTTTTAGATTTTACACATAAATTAAAAAAAGAAGGGTGCAATTTTATAATAAAGTAGAAAATCGTCTAAGCATCAAAACGTCCAATGAAGATATAGCTACCATAAATTATTAAATTCTTTTCTCTTTTGTGTCAAACAAGAAATTAATTAAATGAAATTCAATATAACTTGTTGTTGCTGATTGTTCATTCTAAAAACAAATTAAGTTCTGAAGTGAAAATTTCCATTTTAGCGACGCCTTTGGAAATTAATTAATCAATTCATCAAGAGGATGATGATTGATAAGCGCAAAGAAAATAATTAGATGTAATTATTTATAAATACAAAAAAAAAAAAATAAGTAGGTACCTAGGTATCTATCGTAGGACCAAAATATAGTTCTCATAAACTTATGCGGACTTTGATTTACTGCGAAGTCTTTATATTAAATACTTACATACAATTTATTAACTATAAGTACCTAGATATGTTTTCTTTTTTTCAATACCATCGCTTTTCTAGCCATTAGGGAAATGTATGAAAGAATACACCTTCTAAATAAAAAGCAGTAGTGTAAACTCTCATTAAATTAAGAAATCGTATATTGCATAAATTTCTTATTGAGCACGTTATTTATAGGTATCCATGATATATCTTCACATGGGATCTATTTTTACATAATTTTTTCCACAAATGTTATCTTTGGGTGTCATTTCCCTAAAATACGAAAATAAGTTATTTGTATAATTTTTTTTTTATTTCTACGTGTACTATAGTTCATTGTTTATATTCTGGTTTTGTGTAACAAATGTCACAATAATTCTGATAGTGATACTACGGGTTGGAGTAAAATGCTGACAATTAAACTTAAACTGATATATCTAAGGACTAAGTTGTTTCCCAGTTTTTATTATAAAAATTTCCGTAAATACTTTATTCGACTATTAACTTTAAATATATATATAAATATAAAGATAAACCCAAATCGAATATGTTTCTACCTACATAAAATGTTCCACCAAAATCCACGAGGAAAACTCAACCACTTTACCGCAACATTAGGTATGTCCCTTAATTAGTCAATTTTGTCCTCTATCGCATACCTCAAAATGTGCACAAATATTGTAATACAACAAGCGGTATGTCCATTCCATACGATATATAAATATCCATTTTGCATCGAGTTTTCGGGCTCTCTTTTAATTAAATGATGTTCATCTCCATCCATATAAAGTATAGAAAATGAAAATAGGATCGAAAACTGTAAAACGCAAACCCGCGGAAGTAATTTATTCATGGTGATGACGTGATGTTAATGTGAATAGTATTTTGTTATATTAGAAATTCCGTAAAATATTTTTTTATAGTCTTGATATAAAATGCATAAATCTGCTTGTGTATGATTAATTAAAATTGCATGAATGCACGGAAAACTTCCTTTTGCATCAGATATCGTGAAAACTTTGTGAATAGAATATGAAAACAGTTTCGTTTACCCACGTTACTGTAGACATTTTCTTGTATACCGCCATTTATCCGAAAACAGAAACTCCAACTTTCGCCAAGACTAATTTCGTATTTCTTGAGGAAGATAAAAACTTGCGCTTCATTAAACTGCAGAGACGCTAACTAATGTTTAATATTGGTGTCAAGTACTTGTTCAGCTCAGCACGTTAGACTCTGGCTGTAATTGGGGGGGTGATGGGGGTGAGGCGGTAGATTCTGCACCGAAAACTATAATTTGGCAACATCCCTGCCAGAGCGCCCCGGAAGGCTTCGCTTGGGCCATGGGGCCCGCCTCGGCCATTTGGGGGCACCTTTCCTGCTCAACTCAGCGAAAATGTACAAGGAAATGGGTCGCAGCGCACAACCCGGCAAACACTCGCCCGTGGGTTTATCTGGGAGCACAACAAGACAATTCGTGTGCAAAGTGGTTGTTCCCGACCAGAGTACATAATGGGGCGCGTCATGCGCCCTGAAGTCAGTCAATAGCACTCCCTCCGTGTAGTCGTAGGCTTGTAATTGAAAAATTGAAATGTTTGTGCAACTGATCCACATGCAAAGGGGGGCCCCAGCTGGGGAGCACCCAGACATTTTCAACCGCGACTAACTGGCGTTGGGGCTCCTCTGAACGAGGTAAAGTAGCTCATCAATGGAATTTAAGTGCATCTCACCCGGGCCGCCTGGAGCAATATGTATTGTGAAAGTACACGCCTTTTTTTGGTGTCCCCGGGCCGAGTTCACAAAAATAGTCCCAAAATTGCTGTCTCCCGGCGAATTAATATCCGAAGATATGGCGCCCCATCCCCGCTTTAACCTGCCTAAGTCTTCCATGGCATCAGCACAGGGCTCCGCAAATGAGCTGCTCGCGGGGGGCGCTGTTTGTGATGACTGCGAAGCGCAAACAAATTGAGCAACTCCCGCATTTATACCTGGGTATCTCTACTTAGGCACATCTATTTAAATACCTTTAAATACCTGGTTAATGCAATGGCAATGTGCGAGTTCGTTTAACCGTGCCTTGGACTTTTTTGCGGCGCGCGCGGGGGGCGCCCAAAAGGGGTTCCTCCATTTTTGTCGTGTTTCCACTTAATTTCCAGACGATTCGTAAAAAGCCGCTTTTCTCAAGGTGATAACTGGTCGATACCTGGAATGTCGCAGTGGCATTGAGCTAATAATTGCGTTGACGTTATTCTCACATCACATGAGAGCCTCCGCCGCTTCATTGAAGACTCTTGTGAGATCTGGCCGCGTCCGCTTCGCAGCCCCCAGCTTTCTTGGTTGTCAAAATTTTTTTTTCGAGACTAATGAAGAAAGCTGTTTTGACCTCCACAAAGGTCTCAGCGGAGTTCCCTAGCAATTTCAGAAAAACTTACATTACCTATCAGCTATCACTCACCACTGTGCAAATTTTTGACTTAAAGCTTTGGCATTTTTTTATAAAGAAAAACGTTTAGGCATTATTAGGCATATATTGAAGTGTAGGTAACAAAAAAATTTTATTGATCAAAACAATTAAAATTGGCGGCGAACAAGCTGCGTCAGCTTTTATAAAACTGCCTTCACTGCACGCAATAGAAGTCTTAACGTTGATCATAAGACAATTATATATGTATGTCCGCTATTTAGATTTGTTTTTGCACGAAAGTAAAAAAAAAAAATTTGACAAGTCGTAAATTACCTATTAAAATCAGTAGATTATTAATTAAATAGAAGGAATACAATGATAATAGGATTACTATTTATTTAAAAAAATTAAATAAAGACAAGTCGTCCAGTCCCCCCATGTTGCCTATGAACAACTTACAAAATAACTGACATCCCATCAAAAATATTTCAGGATAAAAATGTAACCAAGACTCTTAACCCTTTTCCTAAAGAACTTAGAATACAAATACCCAAGAGGTGTGCGTGCAGGGAAGGCAATTTGTCTGATTTTCCCTTTCAAAAATAATAAGTTTTTATTAAGGACACTGTTTTTGAACAATGCATATTTCTTAAGATAGGTAGGTACGATATTTCAAGATAAAAACTCACCCACACCGTGTATATACCTAATATTACAAAAGGAGTATTATAATAATAAGAATTTGATAACACTATATTAGGTATAACTTTTTTACTTCAGATTTTTGTCTTCTTCTTAAAAAAACAACTATAACAAAACATGTATTCCACTTTTCTCCACATGTATTCTTCAGGGACATTAACATTAGTTTGAAAATTAGATAAAATTTCTACTATCTAAAGCTTACTCCGTTCTTAAAGTCCTTATATGATCGAAATAATTAATTTCGATCAGCCCTTCTCTGCAAAAAAGTGGAGTTCATAGAGCGCGGCGTTATTGAAAATTATACACAATGGAAACAACTTCAGCTGGAGTGTGGGAGCGGCAATAAGTTGCGTCTAATGGAGCCGTTTAGGACGTGAAGTAGCCCGCCATTGCCACTAGCATCCGCAACTTTATTCATTTTGAAAATTAAAGACGCCCGCCCTCATCCCGGGGCATTGTTGCACTTCCCGCGGGAAGAGCTCATACGCCCGATGCGATGCGATGCGATGCGAATCGATAGCCCACTTATCAGATCGATTCGTTAGAGCTAATTGCACTCTCTTGCATTTGATAGCTGTCGCGTTTATCGCCAACCTCTAGCCTGATTAGATCTGAAGTGGCCCGTAGTGGCGTGCTAAGTGATTGTTGGCGCTCTTTATCTGTTTCGGCGGAGGCGACAGAAGAGGAACATCATTTGCTAACTCCGCGAATATCCGCGAACAAGTCCCCCAATGACTTTCCATGCCGAAAGACATGCAACAACGCACTTTGGAGTGCAGTTCGATTGCATTCGAAACATTTTCGTAGAATCGGGCGTACCTGCAAACCTCGCTTTATTTTTATTTATTTATTTCTTCCGAGTGATGATCGCACACCAGACATTGGGAATTTTTTATTGTTCATCAATTTATCGCAGCCGGAAGGTATTGTTTTGTTTGACTAGACGATAACGCTACCGCAGACGAATTGTATAAGGTTAGGTCTATTTACTTTAATTTCGACTAATCGATTCCTTCTCTGATTACGTCTAATCTGACTGAATAAGGATTAGAGGTCGACCTCCATGGGAGCTGCTATTATGTATTATTGTTAGATGTATGTATCTATATTGTCGACTATAATATTATTTGTATTCTTTTTATTTAATTAATTAAATAATAATTTTAGTTTATTTTTGACAGTTTTATGGCTTAAATTGAGTTTCAGATCTCCTCACAGTTGGAGAACCTCTCGTAAAGAGAAAGGCATAACGAGACCTTAAACTTAATCTCTTCCATAGTAACAAGGTTGGATTTACATTACGAATATATTAAACTTAACTAATGAAAACAAATGGTTATATAAAGGTACATTACTACCTCAACTCTTTTCACAACTTGGTATAAAATATAGTGGGTTAGGGTTAGGTTTGGGTGATCAAATTTTGATCTTTTATCGCGTTAATTTTGTATATAAGTTTACATACTCTTAATAAGCATAAACCGGGCTATACGGGGTAGAAATTGTGTGAGAGGGTTCCAAACTTGTTTTTCATCTGAAGTAGTCAATTACTAATTACCAATCGGCTATAATTTAAATAAATAATGCAGAAAGATACATTAAATTACCAACCAAGTATCGCTTTAAATTTGCCTTTAATCTCATAATCATATTTTATATAAAATTTTTCATTAGCCCATCCCACTTCCAAGAAAATTCCGGTTTTATCTTCTTGGTGCCAGCAAATTGCACAAATAAGAAGGTCTCATGCGCAGCCCGAGGGGCATTGTCTGACTTTATGAAAGCGCCCCCAAGAACTCTTCCTTTGTTTAAATTCCAAAGGCACAAATTTTATTTACTTTCCGCTTAGCGAAGCTTTGGGGCCTCCTCGGCGGCCGGGCTCAGATCTTTTAACTTAACATAAAACGCATAAAAGTCGCTTTTAATATAACACCTTCCCTCGAGTGGGCCTGTTTTAATTTTATCCACTGTGCGCTGGGCCTGGCCTCGTATTTGAACAACGACCAGTTAGAAGTGTTTCAAACCTCCCTTATCTCGACTTATTTTGTGCCCCGAAAGGCGGTGGTGGTTTTATCTTCTATTTGCCCAAGTACAAAGTCTCGTCGGATGGTTACAACTGCACCAAATAAATTCTCCATTTGGATCCGAATGGAATTTCACTAATCTCCTGCGGGTGCAATATTG
The DNA here is from genome assembly GCA_933228815.1 of Machimus atricapillus. NCBI lineage: Eukaryota > Metazoa > Arthropoda > Insecta > Diptera > Asilidae > Machimus > Machimus atricapillus. The sequence goes on along the minus strand of OW121788.1, from coordinate 26,251,064 downwards.
TGGTTTTGTTGCCGCAGACCGCGGAGCACCTGAACGACACCAACTTTCTAGGAATGTGCTTTGAAATTTATTTTCTACAGTTTTTGGAACAACCGAACAAATTAAGACATTTTAAAGGTAGTTGTGCATAAGGGCAAGAAAAAAATAATAATTTTTTAACATACATTTTGTATGTATAATTATATTATATATTCCTTATTAATATTAACTTTTTGAAAGCGATTTAATTTTTAATTTTAATTTTTCTTTCATTCTTTATAGCTACCAAGGTCTGTAATAAGGTACCTATGTAAGTATGTATACATATATATATATCATCATAATCTGTCTCATAACCCCTTATGGAATTTTTGAAAAACTAAGCCGTTTTTCTTTTTCTAATTATTCTATCGTAGGTATTGTAAGCATCATTTGTCAGCTCAGTTCCGATTTGGGGTTAGTAGTGTAAAGCCAGTATTGAGTTAGCACAAAAAAAAGATATAAAAAAAGAAATTCCCTACCTCAAATGAATTTTTTTTCGATTTAACTCAATTAGTCTATTTAAGACATTACAAGAAAACTGATTTTTCTTCTCCCTAAACACACTTCAAAGTTTATTTATAAAGTTATATTAATATAATGTTCCTTGGCTACTACAAATACATATTTTGTGCTTTTTTAAAGATGGTCAATGGTTATTTTAATCTTTCTCTTTAAGAATTGTTAACAAAATGAAAATTAAGGTAAGTTTGCCTTCACTTGAAATATTTTTAAAAAGTCGATCTTTGTTGTTTAGGCAACTATAGATTTATTACTTGAAAAAGGGTCAACAATTTCTTCATACAATTTTTAGTCGATTTCGTTATTATAGGTAGGGATTATACAACTCTATTATTCGAAACTTTAAGCGCTTTTATTACACGACACTTAAAAAATGTTGTTAAAACGCCTTCTCTAGTAAAGAAAAATATGTATGCAATGCATATAAATTATGTATTTTAGATGTTACGTAGGTAGGTATATCTTAAATTGAAATCCAAAAAAAATGTATTCCATAATTGTAAATAAAGTTTTTGAGAAAAAATTCCTAAAAATGAAGATAATTGCGTTTTCAAATATTACAATTTAGGTATGTAGGTACCTATGTAGAGGTATATGTAAAGTTGCTAGGATGACTACAGGTGTTGGTGTATAATAAAAAATAATTTAAATACTCAAGTGTTGGTATAAGAGCTTTATTTCGTTCCTATTATTTTTGAAAATCTAAACTGATATGAAACAACATTGGTCGGTATTAATTTTGGGCTGAAATGAAGGGTTGTCTAAAGGCTTTTAAATACCTATTTTAGGTATGCTTAATTCTAGCGTTAAAATTGTCACTTGTGGGGTTTCGTCTTTAGGGCACCATTCAGAGTATCTCCCCACAGTCATTATGTGCTAATTACAGTCGCCCTTCGCACCCTTCGCCCTTTGTACAAGGCTTGTAATATTACAAATTACAATGGGAGGAAAACAAAATAAACGCCGAAAGACGAGCGATCTCTGAATGCTCATTTCCGGGGCTCAGCATTAATCCGAGAAACACACGGATTTTCGCACGTCCCAAAATGCGGGCACGTGGCCTAGATGCCGTCGACCTTACAATTATCGAAAAAAAAACCCTATGTTGTGTTCTACTACACATCCACTCTGGCCGAGGGTGCGCGGGGGATGCTCGACGAGGGCACGGCGACACAGTGGAAGTGGGTGGATTATTGCGTTTTTCTTGAGATAGAGCCACTTCAATTCGGCAAACGGGCGCTGGGCAACCCTCTCGACAGTGTCATCCCCCAATAATTGAAGACCGACCTCCAGCTAGAGGAGGATCTGCTGCCAGCAGCGATACGAAATATGAGAAACTGTTAAAAGCATATAAATCACGTGCGGGTGGAAAGCTGTCCTTATCGGCACCAGACACGCTCTCCATCATGTCACGCAAAATTATGATGCATTTGGTGTCAGCTCCGGGGATGGGAATACATTAATACTAAGTGGGAGCGGACAGCTCCCAGGGATTCATGAGCCCCATCCACTCAATAAAGCTCCACCGAGTGCGTGGTATAAAAAATCAAATTTTTCAATATCGGATGTCATGAGATCAGCTTCCTATTTTTATACTGCTCAATGAAAGGTTTGAGGGATAAGGAAAAATGGGAGTCCCTGTCTAAATTTTTGGCAGTCATAAAATCTGCACAAAACTTTATAGGGCAAGATAGATTAAAATTATAAATGCTTTAAGCTATTATCAAAATTTGAACTCCCGTAAATCTCTCGAAAATGATAGTATCTAATTTGGCAATTAAATTTCATCATAGAGCATCTACATCAAAGCAGGGCGGAGGGTGGGAGGTTCACTTTCATAAGGGTTGCCCTGCCATCCCAGGGAGTAATCCATGAGTTAACCGCTGTGTCACGAATGAGATCGACCCGCCGGAATTTCCATCATCACTTTGTCATTGAACTTTTTCAGATAGAATCAATTTTCGGTGCAAATTAGACATGTGATGGCTCTGGTGCCGCGAGATAAGACAACTCATGAATACGAGAATTAATTCAACAGCGGGTTCGGTGTGAGTTGCATACGATAGCTTGTAGTGCTGGGAAAGATACCTACATTTTATTGTGGGAAATTTTGGCTCTATTTAAATTTTTTATATCCTTCTAAATTATTTTAGACTTTAATTTTATTTTACCTATACTTTTTGTTATTCACGTTTATTAAATTCTTTTAAGATAAACGAACTTTTATCGGTAGGGAGGTACGTCCCTTATACAGTCTCTTACACTATAAAAAATATGTGTACGACATTTCAAAATTTTCCTGTAAGAATACATAATTCGGGTTAAGAGGTTAGTATAATAATACACAAAATTTTAAATTCGATTTTTACTAGTATAAAACTATAATATAAAAATAATTCTGTCCATTGAAGATCTGATCAGGTGGTATACGACTATGAAGATCACCATCACTACGATTTTCATTAAAATATTTTGAATAGGTAATCAGAAAAATTTGAAAAAATATTTTTTGGATCTTGTAGTAATAATTTCGATATTGAGTTCCCTATCACTTGTAAAAGAAAATATTAATAGAATAAGGATCATTGGACATACATAGTTTCAATAGCACCGATTTCATTAGGTTTGTAAATTTATATATTTATCTATGTAAATTTTAAATAAATAACTAAATAAAGGTCGATTTTTCAATAAGCTGCTAACTATTTTCTTAAAATAAAAGATAAGCTTGGCTGCAGTGAGGAAAAATTAATTTTCACTCTATTTATGAACTGGCGAACCGCAAAAACCTTTTCATTTCGTACCCATGTCAAGAGAGTTGAGAAGATAAAGATAAGCTGCCATCTTGAATCGCCTGCTATATTGGATTTAAAAAGATAATAGATATATTATTTTATGTTACATTGTCAGCAGAACAGAAATGCACCAACTATATGCAAAAGTTCAGCTGGATTGGATAAGGGAAAGTGGGTCAAATTACAATTACCTATTTAATTTAACCCATGTAGACAACCGACACAGGTTCCGAACATGAGAAAATCATTGAAAAAAGGGTTTGATTTTATAACCTTGAATAATTGCTTAATAACGTGAAGCAAGGTGCCAGTGTATTTAAATAAAAAGATAGACGGATTTTGTATGACCAACATTCAAATTCAAATATTGACGGCCGTTTTATCAGTTGTAAGATAGTCTGCGCTCTTCGGGAGATTCCTTACAATATTAAGATTGCTGAGGAAGACAAACTTCCGAAAAGAGAAGTATACAATAAATTAGCAGAAGTATTGCGGTAAATATTAAATATTAAATATTTACAGCTACCAATCACGCACGGGCTCCAAACTATGAACAGTTTGCGGGGGGTAATCACCTAAACTAATAGAGCCCGCGAGGCGATTATTTAGCAAACAACTGTGCAAATATTTTAAGTTGTCCACAAAAACCATTTCTCAACAATTTTTATCGAGAAATAAATGCGAAATTTGTCGCCGTGTTTTTTTTTTCTGCCTGTCCTTTTTCTTCCCATCTTCCTTTTGTTTTGTTATCATTTCCGAGGCAAACCTTTCCAAGCAAGCCCAGCTTCCGAGGAGAGAAATGAATACAAAAAAAAAATTTTTTTTTTTTTTTGAAGGCGCTTCGTTGGGGGCGGCTGATGGAGCCCCTGAGTCGGGGAGCACCCCCAATCATTTTGCGGAATGAAATTTGCGAACAGTCGCGAGTTCTTCGGGCGAGAGGAGCACAATGAGCCACCTCCCGGCAAATATTTTGATTGCAAATATTGTTCCGTGTGGATGTGCCTGTGTATTTATTCATAAGCAAAATAAACAAAAATAAACACTAAAATTAACATTTAGCTGACATTAGAAGAGTCCACAGCGGCCCAGCCCGCGCGGGATGGGGGGCGGCACAGTGGGGGGCTCTATTAATCTCCCCCCGCGGGAGTGCCTATATCTTCAGCCGCGGTGCCGTGACGCGTCGCGGCGGGCGGCGGCGGATATTCGGCGTTCTCCCGACTCCGCTCATTTACTTAGCATCCAACGTTACTTTATTATAACGCGGCGCTATGTGCGTTCCGCTTGCCCTGCTCCTCGTCAAATATTTGGAGACCGATTTTCCCTTTTTTCCATTCACACGAATCCCATTCAAGGGCGCGGCCAGCGGGGGGAAGGCAGGAACGCGGTGCTCATTTTTACTTACCCGCCGGAGTTGCTGCTTTTTTGCACTCTAGGACCCAGGAGTCGGAGGAAGTCGCACAAACACGGGACGGGGATTTATGCTTCGTGCGACAGGTCCGGGAAGGGCAAAGGGGACGCTACAGGGTGTCACCTGGAGATGCCCTCAGCCGGGCCCTGGCTCCTGGGTTTGGCTGTTTATGCAGAGAGTGGTGGGTCCATTTCTGCTTCTTCTCGTGTAATGAGTGAAAGCCGGGCCCCTCCACCCGGTGGGGCTGCGGTGGGGACGGGCGTTACTTTTCCACCGGAGCCCAGGACGGATCCTGCAATGGGGCCCCATTCCCATTTCCTTCCTTTGTTGACTCTGTGTCGCCTTGCTCGGCGGGGGCGATAGGTCCCATAATCAAGATGAGAGCGGGCTCAAACTTGTTCGCCACAATGGGGAGATGAATTGGCAAGTAGGTACCCAAGCAATGCGCCGACTGCTGCTGGATGCTGTGGCGGAGCGCTGGGGCTCCGTGGAGGTGGATGTCTGCCAGGAACATGGTTCTCGACGAATTTGTTGACTCTCGGAATTTGTTTATCAATTTGTATGCGCCGTAATGTTTGTTGATATTTAATTGAGACGTAGGTGATGCCCTCTGCTGTTTACTGAAGTTTTGTTGTTTCTTTGCATATCGGATTTAGAGCAACTTAGCGAATTTGGGGCATTAGGTAAGTAAATTTGTGTCGAGTGGAGAGTTGGCTGGCGCTATGTTTTGTCGAGGTGAAAAAGGAAACGAACAAATATTGAATTAAGATTCGTTTTGAGCGCCGCCTATTAAGACATTCTGATTAATTGTGATCACTTTAAGGACTTTTCGATATAAAGTACACAATTTTTGTGGCATACCGCGGCGTTTTCAGCAGGGTGTTCAACATTTGTGGTTTAAACATAATCGTATTGAGGATAGTGGAACAAGGTAGGTACTTTTACTTAACGGTTTCAAGTAAATTATTAACTGTTAACTTCTAAGCAATCAAATAAAAAATATTCAAAACTAGCTGACCTGTATACCTAGGCTTTCTCGGGCACAACTATTCCTATAATAAAAAAAAACTACTCAAAATACGCCTTATTAGTAAAAAGCACAATAACAATGCATCAAACCGTTAGAGTAAAATGGTGCTGGAAAAGTCAACTTAAACGAAAGTCTTGTCCTTAATGCCTCAAATCAATGCCAAAATGTAAGTTCAATACCACACTTGTTGCTATAATTTCTATTTGTTAGAACGTTATAATAAACATTTCACAAAAATTAATGATTGGTATCATATAAAACGTCTGGGTTTTGTTGGTGATTTTTCTCTAGGGGCCCTAGTAGCAACTTAAGGCGTCTAAAAGCTTTTGCTACAAGCAACTATGTAATATAGCACTTTTCCGTATAACCTACTACGATACGAATACTTAACAGCTACCATTTTCCAGAAAAGTAAATTTCAAAAACATAAAAAAAATCATATTTTGACCATTTATGAAAAATTGTTATCGACTAATGTTGCTTATAATATTGATGAAAGGTGAAGTCATAAGCTAATTTCAAAATACAAAAAGTATTTAAACTGATCGAAAATAATGTGGTTTATATATGTATTTGCATTTGAAATAGTGTCAAATGTGCAAAGGCGAGCAGCTACATCAGAAGTATGTATTAGGATAGAAAGGAACATTGTGAAAAACTATACATAGTTTACTTTTAGTTTTCCTATCCTAAAAACTTAATTTTGAAAGCCTTTTTGGTCAGTGATCCATTAACTGTATAAACCCTTTAACTAAGTAAATTTGGTTCTCTGTTGCATGAGACATATTCCGGAACTTTTCTAAGTTAAATGAACGCGCAGGATACTTGTACGTATGTATATTTCAATCTATATTTAGATTTAGGTTTAATCTGAGGATGACATTTAGAGTGATTAATCTAAATTTCCCGGAATGCCTTGGGAGCAAAAACGCTATTTAGTCACACGAAATGACGCATATTTGCATAGCAAGACAGATATACGAGCCCCGTTCCTCAACGAAAAATCTCAGACAGGGCAGTAAGCAGCGATGTGATTAGATTGTTGGCCAGATACAGATAGCCTTATCCGCCTCCTTATCAGTCATAAATTTTCAGTTTAAACAGGCTGTGTAATCTTTTACCACCTCATTTTACATTCAAGCACGACAACTTTATACGACACATTTAAGGTCGAGCGGTAAATCTTTAATTCCAGAAAATGAATTTAACCCTTATAAAAGAATTCATTGTTCATCCTCGATTTTTACAATTCACTGCTCTAGTAGATAAAGCAAAAATTACGAAAATGTCCGTGATAAAGTTGATTAAGGCGCGAATTCAACCCCTCGTCCCCCCAAGCCCTCGCTAAATAATCTCACTGCTGGTGGAGAATACTCATAAATTTTTTCCTCCAGTCATCGAAAGCTCTTAATAAAATTAAAATTCAAATTCGATGAATTCGATCTTAAGCGATTCGGTCGACAAATTAAGAATTAAGAGGTCACGCCAAAGATTCGCTGTTGAGAGGCTAATTAATGATCGGATAACTTTTAAGTGAGTGCTAATTTGCAGGAGTATCCGAAGATGCTGTAATGAACCCTCTAATGATTATTATGGTCCAATGCTTTTGTGGAAAAAAGGGATAATTAAAGTCCTTATTACTCAAACATTAATTCAAGTACGGCATGGTGATTAAAGATTCGCTGTTTGAATAATTTTTTTTAAATATTGCACATTTTAAATTTATAATGCGCCTTTTCGAAAAAAATTGAATATTTTTAACAATAGGTACAAATATCAGATGTGGGTGTATTGCTTTGAAATATTAAATCCAAAAATTAAAACAATAAAAATTTATAAATACATATATGGACACATTTTGGTTAGAGTTTATTAATATTTTTCTGTAGACCCTAGATTTTTTAAAATGCATTGCTCTTTGGGGAAAGCAAAATTATCTTCTTACGAATATTTATAAGAGGGTTTAAAGTGATTATACTGAAGAAACGTAGTCTGTGAAATTGAGGAAAAATTTATAGTTTTCGGCTATACGGTTTCAAAAAAATGAAAAGGTACGTCTGCTTACCCTAAAATATGCCCAGAAGCTCAGTTTCATTCTATGGTAAAACTCATATATCCTAAAAAAAAGGGGTGAGCTTCTCTTTCTGCTTTTTTACTTTTAATTCCTTTTTTTTAAGTTAAAGTGGTTAAAACACTGGAGTGCTTGATGTCAATCATCTCTGGCATTTTTGAAGGGTCTTATGATAAACTCAGCCACATGGCGAATTGATTAGATGAGTGCACAGTAGTAGATATAGGTATTTAATTGTCATGTTATCAAATGTTTGATTGTCACGACTCAGTCGCTGCAAAAGTTCGTGAATTTCCACCATTAGCTCTAATCAGAGCTAATAATTGAAAAACTACAAAATAAGCCGGTCAGCCTGAGCCCAGCACGAAGCGGGGTTCGCAAATTGAGCCATTTGTCACGGCTTATTTTCACATATGCTGGCAATTGCTTGGCATAAAGGGAACTAAAGCGACGGACAATAAAAACAAACCACCCATCAACACGACCTCAACAGCCGAGGAACAAAATTCGGCGACCTGCACTTTGTAGCTCCAACCCACCCTCGCCCAGAATCAACCCTCCTGACTTGGTCGGCGGGGGATTTAAGCGTGCAGCCCTCGCCCGCGCACAATTATAATAAGAGGGCAATGAAATAATTGTCACAATAAGCAGGCGATTATTTGTTGAACGAGGGGTGCGTTCGGAATCAGCACCGGTCCTGGCCGTCGCGGGATTTTATACATTTGTACATTTTATGCAGCTCCGATTCTTTTCATAAACTATGCTGCCGATGATCCGGCGACACAATCAGAGCGCAAGGGTGCTAATCAAATGATGCGAATGAGCAATTGTCGACGGATCAAGCGAATCTCAAGGCAAATTTCCTTCCTAATATCGACTAAACCGCATGAAAATGTCATTCAGGATTTCACAAATATCCCTTTGTGACAAGTGAATTTAGTGCAGTTGTTCTTTACCGATGTTTCTCGCACCATGTCATGAAGTAACCCTTCGAGATTTTTTAAGATAATCTCTTCTCGGCGTAAAAATCTCTGCGAGGGATTCATGAACCTGTCTCGAATATGTTAATTTTTCGGTCAGTATATTCAAAACCTATTAAATTTATTTCAGGGTTTTATAAACATAGAAGTCATACAAATGTAAATCGGAATCATTTCTGTTGGCTTACAGACAAATAAATTAATAAGGTGGCGATGCATTATGTACATAGGTACATATACCTATGCATTATTGCTTTGAAAATTCTAGAATTAAAAAACTATAAATTTTTAAACTTTGGACTTCTCTCCAAATGCTTAATAAAATGATAATGATTTCAAAAGCATTACCCCTTTCTTTGATATCTTTTTCTAAGAATTGAAGAGGATCTGAAGAGTAGACACTGCATATTTTTATACAGTTTAATTAAGCTTGCAGTACAAGAAGAGTAACTTGTTAGTTCCAAAATGCATTTTCCGCTTCTTTCAATACAAATCTTTAAATTATCTTTAAATAATATAGATTTATCAAAACAATGGTTCAAAAGCTTTTTATTCAAATTATTTGATGATGCATGCAAGAATGCCTTCTTCGAATTGAAAGATCCTAGTGATTTGAAATAATCATTACCTATGTTTATTCTTTTTAAAAATCGTGCATTACAAATATTAGTTATGGTGAACAGATATTAATTGTTTACAAAAAAACGATTTCGAACTAAAGTTGCCCTTTATATGGTTAACCTCCATTTTCTCCAAACCGTGTGCTTTAAGACAATGAAATATTAATTCAAGGCGCAAAAACAACATTTGGTACTTTTTACCATCAATGCTGTTCAAATATCAAGATTTTGTATTACATTACTCGAATAAAAGCAAATTGTGTTATAGAATAAACAGAGTGTATGTAGGTATGTCTGCTGTCTACAACTCCAATTCATACAAAACAAAAATGGGGTTAAGAAAATTGACAAAACTATAAATCCTTACTACAATTTTTTAGTATTAGGCGATAATATTCTTTTCTTCTTCTTCTTTTTTTAATAGGTATGTTTGCAGATATAAGTGTGATGGATGGTATGGTGTGTGATAGGGCACTATTTTATGTTAATATAAAAAATTTCGCTGATAATACATTTAAAATGCTTTACATGTTTATACTTTATGATTCGATGGCACAAAAAAATCCCTAATAAATTTAATCTCAAGCAGCTATTTCCAAGAAAACTACATATGGATATAGTAATTTGCCTTCGTGTTATTTTTTGTACGGTCGAATTTTTATTTAAAAAAAATTAATGTTACAAACAGTATAAGAAGCGAAACAATTATTATTTTATTACGACGAATGAATCCGCTAAACAAATTTATTTTTATTGACCTTGGCTTTAAGTAAGTAAATCATTCGTTCACATGAAGTTATAGACATAAAAGATAATTACTACTTAAAGATATATTTACAAATACGTCAATAAAGTTAAACAATTCAGATATTCTGTAGGCTCGTATTCCAGGTGAATTCAGGTGTCCTTATTTTCGCACTCCTTCTTCAAGCTAATTTGGATGAAAACTTAACGAAACATAAAATTTATTGCACATCGATGCGAAGCACAAATATTTGCAAATAGTATTTCTGCATTGATTTGCATGTTCGAATACTCGTGTAAACATAATCGCAACGTTAACTAACATCGACCAAAACCAGTCGACTTTCCCGGAGTTCGTTCAGGCAGCAAGTTTGTCCCGATCCCGAACCAGAACCAGAAGCCGAAACGGGGAACAGTTGCATACCGGAAAATGGATGGATTCGGTTCAAACACTTCGACGGCACGGCCGAGGACTGGAAATAAAAACCGCAAATACGGCAGGAAGTTATTAGCACTCGAATTTTTCATTCTGTAAATTTTTAAATTGAACCAAAATGGGCAAACACAAACAAACGATTTGCATAGCAAACATTGTGGTTGTCACGTTGGATTTTGTTTCGCGCTCGATTAGACACTATCCGCCTGGGCCGGCGTTTGCAGTGGTTCCTTGTCGGAACCAAAACATTCCTTTGCGGATGCAAGCCGGCCGGAAGTTGACTTAGATGGACCACTTTTCGCCGGTGGATTTAACGCTCAATTGCACCCACGCATGGGCTGTAAGTGAACAAAGCGAGCCTCAGAGTGATGGGATTAACCACTCAAAGATTGTTGTACGGATAAAAGATGCATTTGAGGGGATTTTCCGGATGAACCGGTCTGCATAACCAACACCAGAGCATCCTATAAAATTCATAAAATTCATACCCATTATCCACCCAACCGAGGAGTAATTGCAATTGCCGCAAGAACAAATGGACACCGCAAGGACTTTTTATCAGTCTGCTCGCATCGCCGCGTTAACCAAGGTTTGCCGAAGTAAAAGCCAACAATCAATTTTCGAAATCTTTGATCGGACTCAATACGAAGTCTTAATAATGCAGAAGCCAAACAGACGGGTCACGTATGTGCCGCTGCAGCCGTTCGCGTATGGTGGAAAGGTTTGTTAATGGCGTCGAAAGGCTCCGCCGTGGGTTCTGTCTCTCGTTTTACTTTTTTTCACTTTTCCACGAGGGCTGGCTGAATGTCAATAAACAAATGGAAAACTTTCGTTGAAAATGTGTCCTGATTGATTGGATATTTGGCGTTGTACGCTCCACTTGTACTATTGACTTTTCGGACTTAATTACTGCTCTGATTGTGGACATTTTTAGTGCCTTTGTCTAATGTTTGGTTATTGATAACGTCAATTTGGTCGAAAAAGAGAGTTTTTGCCTTTTTCGTATAGTGTTTTATTGTTTTACAATTCATGTCCTTGAATATTATGTCGAAACCTTTGCATGCACATACACATGCCGTTATACATCTTATTTAAGAGTTATGTACCTAACCTTCAATATATGAAAGTACAAATACATATACAATATTTTAACAATTTACGATTTACACTACAGCTTTAAACGTGATTGACACGTGTATATTGCAAAAAACACTCCATTCCATTTCGATCAGCAAATGCAGGACATAATACAACTGTTGTTCCCAGAAAACGAATATCATCATTGTAAAACATTTTTATACATCCTCTTTTTGATATAGGAAATTGAATATGTTTCATAAGGGTAATAAAATTACGCACTTAAAATCAAACATTGATGTAATCTGTTCAAAATTTCATTTTTCTTGTTTACAAAAATGTTACACAGGTGACGAAAGATAAATTGTAACAGTTGTAAAGTTTGCATAATAAATGTGTGTTATTTACTTATTTAAAAGAGATGAATTTATATCTGCAAAATTTTTTAATATTTGAATTTCAATTTATTGGTAAAGTTGAGTTCGATTGCCTGCTAAATTGAGCGATATTATTAATTTTTATTTTACAGATATTTAAATGAAATGTTTAAATATGTTCGTTATATTAAAAGATTTACTTATACCTAATTTGTTTCCAGTTAGTGTATAAATCTGGAAATATTTACCAGTTTTCATGAAATTTTTAACAAACATGCCTAAGGCATTAATTTGCACACAGATTTACAGGAAATTCAGTTCAATTCGAGAAAATCTACCTTTTAATATCTGCGAACCCGGGCGATTCATTTTCCGTTTGCAAATAGAATTAGCTCATCCATCATACTCGTCGAATCGAATAATCAGAACCACTGTATTTTGTCACGTATGCCGAAGGGTTGATTAATTTTCTACGTGATTACAAAGGGAAATATCGGCTCTGGGACTGGACAGTGCAGCATAATGGTATGCAAAAATTCTTTTCTTATACCTGCGATGTGTGACTGGTTTGAGGGCTCATTCCATTTCCATTTTTGCGGTGTATGCTCAAGCAATATCCACGTTCGAGCCGTGTCGGTCCGACTCCAACTCCAGCGGTCTTTGGAGGAGCAAGACGTCTTTTAAATGCATCCGCCACTTGATTTAGGCTGAAGTGCATCGGCGGTGACATCACTTACACTAAATGCTTCGACAAACAGTCTGCACTCTGGCAATTAGCAATTAGAGGTGAGTGCGCGGGATATGTGAGCATATCGAACGCAGGCCTTTATTTGCTAACTTTTGCAAAAGTGCCATTTTGCGCCACTTTCAAAGGTACTTCATGCGAAATCCGAAGAGTTTCTTCAGTATCTCAATTTTGAGTTACAACATTTTTTTTATTGTGTCAACGCGGTTTTAATACCTTGAGGCTTGGCTTAGGTAAGGCAGTATACTCGCCGCTTAAGTGCAAGGTGAAAACGGTTTCACTCTCACTGTTAACTGTAGTAGCTGTAAATTGTGATATCGAAACTGATTGATTGTTAGAATTACCGTTTTTTTTATTTTAAGAATACCAGTAAAATGGATATTAACACCCCGAATGCCTCGAATACCAAAAAAAAAAGATATATTCTAGGCGGAAAGCCTTAGCACACATATCTCATTTTCTCTGCAAGATTTCGAAAATATTGTTTTTCTGTTTGTCCAGTAAATTAAAGTGGGCCTTTGTGTGACTTTGGTCCGTGAAAATAACTCAGGTCCGAAATCGGATGCATAACGATTTATTCCAGTCGTGGCCAGACTTTCATTGCTAAAGATCATCGATATACGGCCGACTGGGGCTGAGCAAACATCCATAGCATTTTTTTTTCTTTTTTTTTATCCAATTTACATGGTACCTGATTTTTGGATGGTTTCCAAAAACCCACTGATCATAGCCATGCACAAATGGCAGTGAGTTCGTCGATGATGAAATGGACAGCGACTAAAAGTGGAATATGAGATTTCTCTCCTCGCTAAGGTAATTAACATTAATTCATAGAATTTCGTTAAATTAAAGGTAAACACGTTTTAATGTATCTTAAGATGGTTCAAAAAAGTGAGATCCACACGGTGTGACGATCACTGGGCTTGTTTGCGCTCATGTTCTGTCACGGCTGTGCGCAATATTCGTTTTCTCGTAAAAGTGTGACAACGATGATTTCCAAAGGCGTGAATTTATTTAAATGAGCTCTTCGCTATAATTTTTCGTAAAATATGCATTAGTGCATGAACTTCGAGGCATTGGGGGTGAATACTGATTAATATCGTAGTGTGAAACTTAGTTCATGTCGTCTTTAAAATCACATGTTTGCAGGCCTTGAAATGTGCAGAAAGTAAATCAAATTTGCCTTGTAGGTAGTTGTTTTTACAGCTACATATACATACATATATAATATATGAGTGCCAATTTTAAAAAACTATTCCGTATTAATTTTTGATTTGCTTCAAAAATATGTACACTTTTATAAAAATTCTATTTTGTAAGCTGCAATGATTTCTGGGGTAGTTCTGGATAGAGACTTTCACTCAGCCTTACATTTTAATTTTTTTGGTTATCCTATACCAACAACTGAAATAGCAATTAACCTTCACTTGAATTTTTTTTAGGCAGATTTTAAAATCTTCTCCGATTAGAGAATAATAATGTAAAACTTTAAAAAATAATTTCAAAATCGAAAATTGTTAAATAATTCAAGTATTTTTAATCGTTGCCAACTTTACCTAATAGTGTTTTTCGCTATTTTTTTAAACGTGATTTGAAGCTGATTTATTTTTTTAAATATCGTTAAATACGTATTAACACTTTCACTACCAGCATCACATATAAGACGTTACGATTTTAATTTCGTGAGCCCGACAAGTCACAAATATGTGATGAATGTGCATTATCTGTTTACAATATAATTGTTTTACCAAATCGAGAAGCACACAAGTGTGTTAGGTTATAAAACAATAAAATACAGACAGAATGTTATTGGTCTGGCAAAAACTAGCTTTTTTAAAAGATAAAAAAAGATAAAGCTACTATGCATGCCTGCGAAGTTCGAAAAATCTAACAATTAAAACGAAGACAAAAGTCTAACTTGTTCGAGATCGTTTTCTTAATTTGCAATTTTGAAGACATAATTCGACAGTATTCAAGGAATGCTTCTAGAGCTTTTCCACATTCCGTCCCATGAAGTCAATCTAAACAGAAAACCTTAATTCGGTCATCAAGTTAAGCAATAAGCTAAGCTGTTATGTATATGTATGTATATACATATAAGCTTACGACATAGACATGAATTCGAACAGAGCTTAGTACAATAATGAACAAATTTCGAGTTTGGAACCAACCAGATAAATGAGATGGGACCAACTGTCCACATTACGTAACTTTCAATGCTACGTTTCATAAAATACTTGTAGCACCTATATGAATGTATATGTATGTAATTTGGCAAATGATTAAGACGTCCTCTATACACAACATAAATAAGTAAAATCACTGTTTTACTTCATTGTTATTTTAGTACAGAACAATAGGATAACTAAATAAAAGTCTACACACATTATAGTGACTTCCCACGTGTGCCTACAGAAGAGTTTATAGATAAAGACGAAACCCCGAAATTTCTAAGAGTCTCAACACGAAAGATAATAATTTTCTGTGAAAATTGCAAATATTTATAACAATAAAGAGCACCCCCAGTGGAGGTCTATATGAGTGCTCTTGAAACGCAGCTCGATAAGCGTCTTCAGTCGATGGCCCAGGTAAATCGTCAAATGTTGTCTTTGCACGGCAGTTATAACTCGAAGTTTGCCAAATAAACAAAAGAACAGCAGGAATAATATTTATCTAATATTCAAACCAAACTCAGTCGGGGGAGGCGAAGGAGCTGTTTGCGTGTTTGTAGAGAGGCCTACCCCCATAGCCTCCTTTGGCTGTGTGTTTTGTGTAGCTAAACAACGAGATCCACCCGCGCCGCGCGACTTTGCACACTATGTTTTGTGTGAGCACACAGATAAAGGCGCACTCAATAGTTGGGAAAATATTGTCACGGATCTGAGAAGGTAAACTAATTACCAGGAAAATATTAACAAAATGGCTTAAACGCCGCTGCAGCCCAGGCGCTTGATTGGATCTTTGGATGCCGCCCGATGTCGCGACGTTTTCGTTGGACCAATTAATTTATGCGCTTGAGTCCATGTTGGCTGATTGATACGAGACGGGGGTAAACTTTGAGTTGACTTTGATGTCGGGGTTTTCAGGAAAAGCGGTCCATAGGGCAAGTTTCGAGCAATTGCATTGTATCTGCTCCCAAAAGATAACTCCAAACAATGGAAGCAGCCATTTGTGCCACTGCAAGAATTGTTCTGGGTCTCTGTTTGCGGAATATTCAAGCAGCTTCGGTGATAAGTGGCGGTGATAAGATTTTCGTAGGTGGGTCAATGACTCACAAAGAAAAGAACAGAACACGCGATTAGAGCCCAATGAGAGCTGTAAAAGATTAGCTTTAAGGCATGTTTTATGGGTCCATTGTTTGCATGCCGAAACAAAGGATATTAAAATTTTAAGGCTTGCACTTTTATTAGTCTAAAAGACAAGATATATATGTACAAGTGAGATTAGTTCGCGCTCTTTCGTAATCTCGCGTAGAACTACAATTAGCTCAAAATTGTCTCTAAGTTATCTTTTTATAACAGATAAAAGATAAAACAAAATTTTCTTCAAAAAAGCAATTTTGGTAATTAAGTTTTTAATACTTACTTCTACGAGTGTCTGTCGCAATATGAAATTAAAATAGGTACCTATTTAATACAAACTAATAATTTTAATTTAAAAATCAATAACAAATATAGGTTTATAAAATAAACAACAGGTTTTCAGCCACCTTGCCTAAAGGCTTGTAAAAAAAAATTGTTAATGACAAGTAAGTCTATAATACAAAAAAAATCTTTATTTTAAAACTATATGGTGCTGGTAATCTTATTATCACAAGAGACTTCGGCGAGGTTATTTTGTAGACAGAAACCAATTACTATACTTATTGCAATCCACTCTATGACACGATTTCGGAAAATAAACGAAATGATACAAAAACTCAAGTGAGAGGTTATACAGAGTAAACATATTTCCCCACCCAAATGTTTATAATGTATGTACATATGTATTATAATATGTATATATATTTCGTGTTTTTAAAAACAATTATTCCAAAACTGAGCTAATAAAAAGTTAAAATATGTTATTAAATTTAATCGAAGTAGATTTTAGTCAATTACATTTTTACGTTCTCTAGAACAACTTTTTTTAGGATATGTCTGCTTACTTCAGTGTATCGTGACATAAGCTTAGAAGATGATTCATTTCAGAGAAAAATTATTGATCACTATCAATTGTATTTATCAAAAGTGAATCAGAATAATTATTTTATAGAAGATAACAATTGAAAACTGAACTCATTTTTTGATTCTAAGAAACAACTGATCTCACCTTGTCCACTATCAAGACTTTTCTACTTAGAAAAAAGAGGGATTAATCAATTAAGCTGTTGTTTACTTGTGATTAACGAAATTTTAACTTAAATGAATTTATAGATAAATATTGTCTTACTTTCATAAGATTCTATAAAGAGATACTTTGCACAACAAAATCATAGAGACTTGGGATTTCTCTTTGGACAGTCTACCATAAAATCCAGTCAATTTGCAAGCTATTTAAAGACTTCCTACACATTGTCCCACTTCACGACGGATCTTGTTTGTATTTCCGCCAGATATCCTTGCCTAAATATTTGGGATAATGATTTGCTATTTATTCAACTTAATTTAGGAATTTTCCAAATAAGAATAAAATACCTTGGGCTATAGAAGAGAATTATGTATTTGATTTAAACGTATAAACGTAAAGATTTAGGTAGTAATTAGTAAAACACATCGTTGTAATTATAGGTTTACATATTTAGACGTTGCTCTTGATGCCTGGAAACATAAAAAGTATATTGATGACAACTAAAATTTCAATATTAGGTACTTGGAAATTGGAATTCGAACAAGAATTTTTCATATTAACAATTCAAAAATGATTCACCCAATTTTTCGGTTTTCTTTCCCTTTCATCCTCTATTAAAGTGTCCGGTGTAATCATTTTCCCATTATCATTCTCATCATCATCATCATCATCCGATGTTCCACCTGTGCATTTACCGCTACATGATAAAATCATCAACAAATATTTAAAGTTTGAAAGAAGTGAAAAAATACACAGGAAGAATAAAAAATAGTATTTTTCTGGTATTCGGGAGCTCACACTATATGTCTGGTGCACAAACGCACGCAAACAAATTTATTTGGCGTATGTAAAGACTAATTTATTATTAACAATGTAAACCGTCGGCAATTTAAATAACAAAATATTTGCACCAAGTACACACATTTACATTTATAATCCGCGTCCTGGGTACGGGCCATCATTTGATTATGACAACGCGACCTGCACTCCGCGTTGCGACTCTGGTCCGCGGTGCGGCGGGGTTTTTTCGGGCAGTGCATGGAACTGATGCAGTTTGGAGCCCCCGAAGGATTCCAATGGATTTTGAGGTTATGTCAAATTACTGGGAATGTGTGAGAGCTGCAGCAAAAATACAGGTGAATTGATTTTCACGACGTGTGCTTTAATTGCATTCGGATTGTGCTGCAAGAGTATCGATTTTATTTAATGACGTTTTACTTCAATCTATAAATAGAAACACGTTGGTAATAATTGGATTTGTGCTATATTAATTTTAGTTTTAATGTTTCGGATGGGAGGTGACAAAATGCGGTTGTTTCAGTATCATAATTTATAACTTTAACATTTTTAAGCACGTAAGGCGTTTGTATACCTATATCTGTCCGATTTTGGAGTGTATAATACCTATAAATATACTTAAACGAATGATGAAATGTGGTTTTTCAAAACTTATCCAATATTTAGCGAAAAGCTCACTTTTCCATATGTTCAAATTTCAGTTTTTACAATAAAAAAAAAAAAGGAAAATAGAAAAATTCCTCGTTCGGATCCTTCCTTTAACCATACCAAACAATCGCCAAAATACTAAGAAGTTTTAGTACAGTTGAAGTAAAGGTTTTATTCTTCTATGGTTATTTTTTTTATTTATTCTGGTGAAAATTGTTAATATCTTATTTGTGAAATTGACACGTTTGTAGACCAAAAGTTTGAGATAAAAATTAAATAAAAACAACTTGCTTGCAGACAGTGGATATTTACTCAGCGAAGACACGTGTTACTCAAAAATTTAAAAATTTTATTCCGTACAATTTTGCAAATGTAAAGTTGTTTTAGCAACCATTATATGTAGGTATTTGTAAATTGTTTTCTTTTGCCATTCTCGTTTCATATCCTGTACTATCAAAAGAGCTATCTAACTAGCCTCATCTCTGGGAGAAATGCGGTATTAAAAATGACGATCTCTGAAACTTCTTAAATTTAACTGTTTGAAGTAGGTTACTTCTTTGCCAAAACTAGAAATTTTTAGTTAAAACTTGACATAAGACATGAAAGTGTGAGTGAGACTGTGAAACAGCGTGAAGTGCTGAGTGGAGTAAGGAGTATACAGGAGGGTTGGTTCACCAAGTTTTTAGCTGCGCATGTACCTATACTTACTTTTAATGCCAATAAATTTTTTACTTAACTCTTTCCAGAAAAGCTCGGTCATATAGACCACTATTTTTAATATATTGACATATTAGTGATATTAGTTATCAAAATCTTCTTGAACATTATTGTGAAAATTGTCAAAAATTCATGAAAGTTCCGATGAAACCCTCGGTAATTAGCCAATGAAAAGGCGTCCAGACAGATCAATTTGCACAATATGAGGCGTTTTAACGAAAATTATTGTTTGAACAGTTGGTGCCAGAAGAGAATGACTTATTTGTTGTACGAGGAGCAGAGCGAATGATCATTGACGTCAGATGCAGGTCTGGTTTTTCCATAAATCGCCCGAAATTCGTGGCAATATCGGCGACGAATTTTAAAATACACGTGTCATTGTTTGCCCTCCCTCTACAACTTCCTCTTCCAGAGCCACCTTTGTAACTTTTGTTACAAAACTCCTGTCTTTCAGAACAAAGGTGGACAATTACTCAAGACATCGTGGTGCTTCCAGCGGGTGTCACAGCAAAGGAACGACACCGGGGCCCCACAATGCCGAAGACTTTTCAACTGCTGTTGAATGACATCAATTCCATACGAATGAGGCTCTCGGATGCTGCGCTGGACCACCATTGTCCGGGCGGTGGGAGCGCGCTATCGCCGGTGAATTTGTTATCTTTACCTGAATTCGTCACTTTGGTCTCGCCGCACTTGAAGACGGCTCAGACAAATATCTTGCGAGGGCACCCTCACCCGGGACTCGGATGTTGAGCAGTTGTAAGAAACATCCGGAAGGGCGTTTTGTTGCCGAGGGCCTATCTAAACAATTTCTTTATCGTTCCAAGGAGTTGCTGGCGCGTCTGTTTGCGTTTTGCGCCATGAGTCCTGCACATTAGTCGTTTATCAACAGGCAGGTCGAGGGCGCGCTACGCCCAGCGTCCTTTTTTTGAGAATGACTCTTCATGGGCACAAGTTATCAATGTTTGTTTAGCTGAGGAAATTATTGTCAAATGGTCTGTAAATATCCCTTATGACTCTATAAAAGCGCGCCCGGTATCCGGCAGCATCTGTCTCCTTGCTCTCCTTTGCTCCGGTTCTGCAGCATCCCGCCCCGCCGAGATGTGGACCGCGGCACAAAGCTTGAGAAAAAATTCTCATTTTTCTATGCGGACGCACGGTGCCTACGTGTTCCGCGACAGACCTGAGCCCCATTAAATATTTCTCACTTCCGTTTCTCAAAACGAGGAGGCACCTAATGACGAAACTTGAAAGCTAAAGATGTGTCACAGAGCGAAAACACTTTATGAATTTAAACGAGCTCTTTTGCGCAAAAAGATGGAAATTACCGACTCTGTCCAACAGCACGCAAATTGAAATGCACTGCAGGCCTGATCTCATATTTTTGAAAGGCCGACGACAGTACTTCTTACACGCCGACACAACGGCTCCGGAGAAGTTTTGATGTCTTGAGACCCCTGCCCCCACCCCCACCCGCGGGGTGGGTACTGCTGTACGAAATCAATTTCCGTAAACTCGGGTCTCTTACGTAAGCAACCGACAGCAGCTCTGAGTTGGGAGGGCAAAACTTAATCAAAGTTGAACAAGTGGCGCATTCAAGGGAAGTTTTCGGGCTTGGCTCCTTGAAAAGAGGAGTAACCCTCGTATTTTGACGATGTAAAAAGGTTTCATGTCGAGCGCACAAAATGGGGATGATTCGGTGAGATTCCATTAAGGGATGCAAGAACCTCTTAACGGGTACATCCCCGGCAATAATCCCCCGACTTTTGGGTGGGACCTGATGATATCGAAGCGATTACAAAAAGACCAACCCTTAAGAGTTTTATTATTTAGGGATTACGAGACCCCAACTGCGCTTCGAGAGCGCCGCATGTTCTTTAGCATTTGCTGGTCGTGATATTAAGAAAAGAACCTTGGGGCTTTTCAACATTTTGAGGTATAGAATCACTTTATCTGCATATAGCTGAACCGCAGTTACCATGAGTAGAATAAGTTTGGGACTTTTTACAAATTCGGAATTATTCATATATAACTTTGTTTAAGATAAGGTTCTATTATAGAAGTTATGAAAGCAAAAATAATTTGCGATTTACTTTACTACCCCCAAAACAAATAACTAAAAAACTACAAAATTTCGCCTTAAATTGTTTTCAAAATCTTGATATTAGAGTAAAAATAGGAAGACATTGTTAACAGTAGAATTGATAACTTAAAAAAGATTTTGAGCTTAATTAAAACGTTTTTCATATGAGTTGTTAGTTATGAGCATGGGATTCAATTGAAGAGGAAAAAAAGGACGTACAGAATCTACATGATGGCAATAGTTCAGGTCGTACGTCAGTACCGCACGTAGCAAATGATTTAATAAGGCGAATCGTTAAATAGCAAGGCCCCTTCCACAGATCGCAGATGAGCCTCAATAAAGCCAAATTGCACAGATTTGATGGGTGCAGTTGTCCCCCCGAGGCGAGGATTTATTTCATTTTGTTCCCTGGTTGTTGTTTCTACACGGTTTACCGACAAACGAAGGCCATCGTGCGCCCTCCTGCCTCCTTGGACCGGCAATGAATGTCTAAAGTTGTTTGCTTAGTCCTCGGGCGATTTGAGACGTACTCGGAGAGGGTAGGATTCTTGTAAAAGTGAAATGTTATTATGTTGCGAACTCTTTTCTTCCTCCTGCCGGGGACTCGGGCTCCGGGGTTCTCAGGATGAGAAATTGCTACGATGCTTCCATCAAACGAATCCCTCCATGTGATAAGTTCGAATAGCAGGCAAAAAGGATCCTCGGCTTGTTTGTCCAGGGATGATGTATTGTTATCGGACGTAGTTTAGATTTATTATGGAAATGTTAAGTTTAATATTTTCGTTGGTCTCCACGTCCTCCTTCCGGTGAAGAGACCCTATAGCATGGTGGCCTCGTCCATGCCCCCCTCTTTTGAACGCCATCATTTTTAGATCCGAAGGGCTTCCTCGTCCTCCATGCACCATGACACAGGACATGCGCCCAATCGAAGTAATCCTTTTTCGTAACCTGCGGCCATCTCACGTCCTCCCAAGACGACGGACAATGGATAATGTCTTTTATGCTTACCTTAACGTGCTAGAAGGACTAAAATTGATTGAAAAAAATTTCAACTTATGTTTGGATAGGACCATGTTTGCATAAAGGTGTCAACTTTTCAATTAAAACATCAATTTGTTGGTTTGGGACGAACAAAACTTTGAATAAAACTTCCCCCAGCCCGGTCAGAAGTTTTCCAATAAATTATTGAATAACGTGAAGTTTCGCGAACATTTTATACTGGTAACAAAAACGAAATAAATAAATAAATAAAAATATGGAAACAGCCCCTTCTTTGTGTTTGCAGACCGTCTGACGACAAAATTCCCAGGCCACGTAAATTTTTTAGCACAGAGAAAGCAGCTCTGGCCCAGCTGCGGCATTTTAGACACTTTGCGCCGGATCGGCACATCTTTGAGTCAACAGCACATTGTTGATGTGTTTTCTTGGAAACCTCATGAAAGGCGGCTAAAGTATATTAAATTGTCGGATAACTCTTTTATTGGTTCCGTTTCAACAATGGCGAATATTGCAAAATCTTGTTTGCCAGCAGCACGGAGCAAAATTTCAGCGCAAAGAGAAGATATAATTGAGCAAACACCATCACTACTCCTGGCGGGGGGCGGAGCACCCCGGCTCCATGTGAGCTCTCGTCGGATGCAGCAGCCCACTTTTCCGTACCTTTCATCATTTTTATTATCAAATTCCGGGCAAACAGTTCGAGTCATCTATAAGAGCATGGCTTGGCTTGAATTTGCCCGAATTCATAAATGAGGAAGTTCGGAGTTCGCATGGCAGGTGTTTACGTTGCACCCTGCACCGACACCAGCCCTTATTTCCCTTATTTTGATGGCTCGTCTTCTAAGCCACCGTCGCCGGAAACTTTGATACCTTGCGCGCCGTGACCAATCTCCTTAAGGAGGGTTTGGCTAATTTATTGACCTGCAAATTGGATTTGAACAGATTTGTGCGCTTGCTAAAACTTCGCCAACCTTCTTCCACATGCAATCACTGCTTGGTTAGATACCACCGCGGGGTGCGTGTTCGTTTGAGCGCACTCTTTTAATCCAATTAAACGGCTTACAGTTTCCTACTCAGGAACATCACGAAACAGCCTTGATTATGTAACAGATGTTGTAGCTTAGGGCTGTACTCTAAAAGAATTAAGAAATTCAGGTTTTTTTTAGCAATACATCAAGAAAACAATGTTTTACTAAACACATTCACAAACTTAAAGCAACCAATCAAGTGCGAAATAGAAGAAATTGTATACAAGGGTAAAAAAAACCCATTTTTTCAAATTTTAGGACGTTAAGAATTTCTGGTAAAACTTTCAGATTGATTGATTTTTTGAATTATCATTCCCGCAAATTGAAAAATGATGGTTTGAGAAAAATACGTTTAAAGTTTCTAACTATCTCAGCGGGCTATTTTTTACAATTTCTAACACATTCATAAATTTACCTATTCTATATACTTACTAAAATAATTCTTATTACAATGAAAAAGAAAATATATTAATTTTTTCATTTTTTTAACAAGTGATTATATTTGAACAAGTTGAAATGGATGTGTAGGAGTTTCAAGCCATATATGTACATACCTATGCTGCTACACGTTTCGGACTTATTTGAGATTTTTTTGTGCAAAATTTTAATAACCAAACATATTAAAAGGCATTCTTGGCCTGAAAGCACTTTAGTAATTCGTTTATCTATAGCCTTAAAACATACATAAACGTTATAACATTGGTATTAATTCTTGATTTAAATAGATATAAAACATATCACAATTCCATTATTAGTTGAACGTAATATGTTCCGCCTCGTCAGCCTGCCAGCCGACACAAAACGCCCTTCCCACCTCACCCTAATCAAAGACCGAAATCTCATTACAAGCAAATTTGCCATCAATTGAACAGCAACAACAGATCGCATTACAAGGAGATAAAGGACCGAAGGTAGCCAGAGCCTTCCAAAAGGAGCTCTCCTTCCCCTGCCGACTGCGATGATCGTAATCGTTAAATTGCAACATGACGTCGTGTTAAAAAGGCGTGTAATTCTATTTGGGATGAATTATCACCGTCACAGCGGGATTCCGTTCCGGATCCACAGGCGGTTTCCTTGCACGGTGCGGTGTGCAGTTTGGCGGCAATTACTGCCCTTTATTATTACATTTATTGTCTGCACCCAAAAAATGCTTCCTTACAACTTCCGCTTCTTTTTTCGGATGTCCTTTGGTCATTTACTATTTTTCATTCGGAAAAATACACAAAAGTCAAAAGGTATAAATATTTGTAAACTCTTGAATTTAATAGGCATAGCCTTACTTTGTCTGTTGTTGAATTTGAAAAAAAAAAAATTAGAAAAAACTGTTAAGAAATAAGTTAAGCATGGAATTGTTGCTAATTATACTAATTGTTATATATTTTTAAAATAGTTATCCTTAAAATTATATGTAGGTAATGGTATAAATTAACTCTTTCAATTTCATTACCAAATTTGTATTTAAAAATTAAGTAGGTTATATGTATTATACCCACCAAAGTTGGTGTCTACTATAACGCAATTTCCCAAAGGCGGTATTTTCAAGGAACCCTATCTACGTCGTTGTAGCTGTAGGAGGTTTATTATTTTAGAAATATGTATTCTATCTTTTTTTGATTAATTCTGTTATATATTAGCAGATAAAGCATATAAAATGAGGGCTTTTTAAAGAATATGTTCGCCATAAAGAGCAAAAAGAATATAATGTAAAAATGTCTAAATGTAAAGAATGTATCTTAAAGAAAGGGGTGTAAAGTCACATAAATCTACCAAGTGCATCACTTTATGTCTTTAAATACCCAATGTTACATGATGACTGTTGGTAGTTAAATTAAGCATTCATTGCGCAAACAAGCCAAGCAACGATATTAAAATTCACGAAAGCAAACCATCAGGCGGAGACTACCAAGGCGAAGGCAAAAGACAAGGCAATAAATAATTAACATGAAATTATCTCACAGTGAAAGGAGTTTTCGTCTGTTCTTTCTCCGACGAGCAGCTTCCTCCCTTCAGCCCGGTCGATTTTTCGAGCCTCCACCTCTTCAGCTAGGTTTCTTTCAGCAAGGATCCACCTCGTCTCGTCCTTTCGTTTTGCTCGCTGCGCTGCTGGTGAGCTGGGGCCTTAATAATGAAGCGGCATTGAATTTATATTTTCCAGATCCAAACGGGCTTAGAGCTTTTAATTAAAAGAGTAAAACTTTGTTGTTCATTAAAATAATCAAATGCTCCCAGTGCGCTAGATATGATTTTGTACGGAGCCCAGTAACAAAGGCGGCGACTGAAAAGTTGTCGACCTATGGAAATGACTTTAAACTTCTACAATATCTCGAAGGCCTTTATGCGCCCTATGCTTGCCATAGATACTTCTACGTATAAGTGACAGTCTCCTATCTTTTCCCTCCGTCGACGAGCCGGGAATTTTCCATAAAGAAGCGATTAATAAGGGAAAAAACACGGAGGAATTTAATTTTTGTTACTCGAACTTTTGCAGGAAAGTTTTGTCTTCTTCTTCTCTTTGTTAACAGGATTTTCTTCGCAGCCTTCGTTTCTTAAAAGTTCGCTTCAACTTTTGTTAGATCTTTGCTATCAAAGAATCCCTCAATTTTAGATGATTGTGAGTTAAATTATCTCTCTCCGCTGCGAGACGGTCTTATTACGCTGTCTTGTGTGAAGGAAACTTTATTAATTAAAAGGACTCAAAGCTTACAATTTCGGATATTAGGATACTGAAAGCCTTTCTTATCTTTAGTCTTTTTATTGTCAATATTTCAAAGGATCTCTAGTAAATGTACGGGGAAAATTAAGAACCTATTTGCACTTAAATTGGCAACAGAACAGACATTTTATTAATTTTAATTAATCGCTTACAAGAACATACCACTATTTCGAAATTTTTAATTTTCAATGTTTTATATTTTACTTCTTTACATCGTATAAAAATCTAAGTATATGTATAGTGATTGGATTGTTATACTTTTGAAAAAAAAAAAAAACGTTTAATAACATTGATGACATAATACTCATTCGAAATGAAGCCGAACTAATAAAATCAAAATTCTACGAATTAATTTGTTTATCGTTCGTATTACATTTTTGATTATATTTCGTATATATAAAAAAAAAATCGTGTTATCATCCCGCTTCCAAAATTATCGAATCATTTCGCACCAATTCTCTCAGATTTAGTAAAGTAGGTATATATACCTACATCAAATTATTTGAAAATTTTATTAGCTAGGGAACTTTTAGGGCTTTATTTGTTTTTAACATTCAAATGCGAGCTTGTTTGCTCGAAGCGTTGGATAGATACTTGTTAATTACACGTGCAATACCATGTGCACATGCAAATAAAACGCATTGAGTTTTGAGCATCACAATTTGCTAAATAAACAATTGCTGAGAAATTTAATGAAATTTATAATGGTTTTTTTCACATGTTAGATATACGAGTACCTAAATGAAATTTTGGCGGATGCTGGAGAACATTTGTTTTCAGGTAATTTAATATCGGGCGAAATTTAACGAGTCTTTATTCAAGTAATAGGCTTTGAACAGTATGCGTTTATCGTTATTAATTAACATCATTTCTCTTAGCATTTAAAACTAGTAAAACCTTTTTTTTAGCGAAAGGTTTCGAAAATTTACTTAAGCAACGGACTACATTTCTTTTCTGTGAACAAACCTATCACGATCGTAAAAGTGCACACCGTTTTATAAGCTTTTAAAAATCTTGTAAATAATCTTGTAATTGTAGTGTCGTCATTTAATACCAAATTGATGTAAACATATGCATCTGGTAATGTAGACTGTCAGTTTTCTGAAAATCTGTGGACTATAATATAAGACAAATTATTTTTCCAAAAGGTCAATCTGCGTACATCTGCCGTACCTACATTTTATTAGAAAAAAATTAACATCTTTAAAGATGTATTCGTTGTCTCCTTAAACAAATATCTGTAGTTTAAAAATACTGAAAGACTAATTATTTCAATAGTTAAAATTTGAAAGTGAAAATTTCCTGTTTTTTGGTTTCTTAATTAATGGTTTCTTTCTGATTACCAACTTATTCTTATGCCAAAACCACGAATATGTACTATACGCTAATAGGTTGAATGTAGAATTCTTCTTCATTTATCAAGGTTAAAACATGAATATGAGACCTTTCCCTAAAAATTTTAAATTGTCATATTTATGTTTTCGCATGCTTAAAGAACTAAATAACATCACCAACAAAATGGGTTTTTACAACTGTTTTGAGTGTAATTTTACTACTATTATGAAATGGTATTCAATATCCTTTCAAAAAGAGAGTAATAGCTACTTATTAATTTTTTCGAGTGTAGGGTAGACTACGAGTTAGCTTGAAACTTCCTTATAAAAGTGTAGAATTGTTGTAAATTTTTTTGATTTTAATGGATATTTATAGTGTATTTTAAATTGGTCTCGGTCGGTTAACTAGAAATCCTTTTCATTAGGTAATCATTACTTTGCAACACTATGAAGTGTGGGGTTTGATTTTAATTAATAAAAGGTCGAGGAGAAGAAATCGCCTTTGAGCCAAGTCTGCAGTGGTTTAACTGAAATGGAATACAAATTTGGTCCGCTTTTAATTGTTAAAAACTTAAGATCAGGTCCTTCAATTTGCGCGACGCAAGAGGGTTGCCAAAAAAGACATGATAAGCAAACAAGAGACGAGCTCCTGCTGGAAAAGCCACTGGACCTAAGTAACCAAGGGCGGCGACGGCTCCGTTGTGTGTTCGCCGAAACGCTGTGTCGGGATCACGAATTATAAATATTAGGAAAGTAAAGTGTCAACAGAGCGAGTGGATCCTGCAAAAATGTAACTCCGGCCATCAGTATTCAGTTACGGTTTCACGGCGTTGATGATGTCGGAACGGCACCGACCCGGTATATAAGATGGCAGATGGAAGGGCCAGCGAAAGGGTTTAAGCACCCAATTCATTCATCGGGTCCGCAAGCAAACGGCATTGATGACATCGTCGGGGACTCAGTGGGAAATTGGTGAAATTGAGAAACAAATACCCGTGAAAAGGGCAAAAATAATATTTACTGAATCCATCCCCCCCTCCGGCGGTCCGCAACCACCTGCTGAGGCACCTGAAAACGGGCCCCATCAATTCCTGTACAGCATGCACGGATTCCACATAAACTTAAATTAAATAATGGCTTGAGCAATCGAAACGTGGATACTCTCGCCGGAGACAGACAGCCCGGCCAGCGGGGGGGTGTTCGGAACGCAAAGGTGGGTACTTCTGTTTGTCTTCGACACAAAGGAGGTGCTAAGACTAAATTGACTTAATTGTGAACAGATCTGCAAATGTTTGCCCCAAGTATGAATAATATGTCACCGTCTTGCAGGGCCCTGAGTAGGGCTCCGTCCACACGGGCGGCGTCATGCAGGGCCCGCATGTCCTCGCTCCACCTCAACTAGAATCCAGGGCCGCACTCAACTTGAGCGAAATAAAAGGCGAATTTTCGGCCCTGCTTTATAATTAGAAAGGGCTGCGCCTTCCGGACCAGGGGCACTGATTTGAGGCAACCCGGAGGCGGCGGCGGGGCGGTAGCGAAGGGCGACGGGAGCACTTTTTCGTGGCCGTTCCGCATTTACTTTGTGAAACTCATTCCGGATCCTCTGCCCGACCGACGAACTAGACGGCAATGGCTGCCGTCGGAAAATTAAGAATTCAATTTGCTTAACTTACTCGAGCTGTGCATGTGCTGCACTATCGCCACCGCCCATTTTGGACACTTGCCTAGGCAATTTAAGTTTCAAAATGGGTCGGGCTGGGCGAATTTTCCGGGGAGTTTTTGTGCCCGAACAAAGAACGATATTACGACTACTGCGGAGCTGCCGTTTCATTTGAAAAGTTTTTATGGAAAATTAAAAATTTAGATAGTTCTATGTCAGACTATGGCCCTGGAATTACAATCGCTCCAGGGCTGGTCATATAATGAGAGTCTCCTCAGCGACTATTACTTTGCGCGAGAATTTGTGTTTTCACCAGTTTTCTACGCATAAAACAGCCTCATGAGCAGCCGAGAGGTGCTAACTTTCATGCCTAGTTTCATGCTATAGAAACTTTTAGAGGCTTTTGCGTTTCAAATTCTCGACTTTATGAATTTGTAGCTTTTCGGTTGAAACGGAGCTAATACACATCATTCTCTAGAAAATTACACAAATATTATTTTATCTAGCAAATATACATTCAAGTGCTTCAGGTAAATCCATTATAAACTGAATTATCTTTTAGGTATTTTTTAAGAATTAAATATAACACTCTTCTATGATGTCTTATCATCATTGCTCTTAGAACACAGAGGATTATATGAATCTTTGTATAAGAAAGAGCTGAAAATAAAAGCGTTACTTCAAATAAGCGACTAATATTTCCAGCAAAACTGGATTAAATTGAAAAAATATTTAACTACCAATATATTTAGGGCAATTTTTCTTTCTTAATTATAGATAATATAATAATTATACTGCTCTAGAAAAGAACTGCAATTTTATATATTAATATTTTAAAAGATGAATATGTATTTCGGAAAACTACGGCAGGGAATTGAAGAATTTGAGAATATCGAATATCTAATTGATTTAAATCAAATTAAATATATCCCAAATATAAAAAATAATGACACAAACATATAAAATAGTTAAATTCATAATTAATTGAAAGATTAGGTACTTGCGAAGAGAATGACACATGACTTCTCAAACAAGTAGGTATACGCAATTCACATTAATTTTAACATGACTGCTCGAGAATTAGATTTTGCCGTGACTAACTTTAGGAGATGAAACCAGGCTTAAACACGTAGATGTTGGCACTGATGAGCAAAACGGAGTATACGCTCCTTTAATAAAAAATTAAAAAGAAGTAATGAAAGACTCTAAAAAAATTTAATGTGGAGAAGTTATAGTGTCTACAGTCTAGAAAAGGATTTTTAGAGTTAATATAAATTCTGGTTAAAACCTAAACGAGCAAAAAATAAAAATACATAAATATTTAATTTCTGCTCTAAGCC
Source organism: Machimus atricapillus (assembly GCA_933228815.1). Taxonomy (NCBI): domain Eukaryota; kingdom Metazoa; phylum Arthropoda; class Insecta; order Diptera; family Asilidae; genus Machimus; species Machimus atricapillus. The sequence continues at coordinate 26,220,592 of OW121788.1, read as the reverse complement.
CCTAAATTGCTATAGGTAAGCCTTCGTTCGAACGATACCTTTACTCCAGTTAATTTCTGTAGGTTGCGACTGTTTGATAATTGAAATCAGTTAAATCACACACGTGAAACAACAGGTATACCTCTAATGGGCATTTATTAATTTACGCACTCAGCGGGCAATCAACACCTCCCTGCAGCAGGTTCTTCCTGTCGATCCTTTCGAAACCACCTGAGCTCGCTGGGTGGTCTTAAAGGAAAACAAACATTTTCAGGTATTTGTAGGAAATTGGAATTATCAAATAACGCAAGACGAATTCAAGGAGGCGACGGAACGGGGGGACAGAGTCCAGCAAGACGCTGTTCAGTTCGTCCTCTTTAAAATTTGCCGCTGAGTCAATATTTTGCTTATTTGAATTGAAGTCCATGATTACCTGGGATGGGTGGGCTCTTACCAACTTCTCGAGTGTTTGAGAATTTCTTGTCGTCAATGTCGTCGCTTCGTGGGATTTTGTTTGATGATTCGCCTTCAGTCGTTTGCACGGCCATTTTTACGGCGAAAAGTAAAACAAAAGCAACAAGGGAATTTCTCTTTGTCTCAATAAATAATAGTGAACACCGTGAAATTTTGTAAACAATGTGCACTAAAAGCACTACTGCGATTGTCGGACTGGGGGAAGGGGAAAATCGAATTTGGGCTTTTAAGGCGTATGCACACAGACGCCCTTTTAAATATGAATGCGCGCCCAGGGCAATTTAGAGCTTGAGAAAGTGGACAGAGCACGCAGTGACACCCTTTTGGTTTTACGTTTAAGACACCTTTTTAACGCTGATGTGAAGAATTGAGCGAAAAAATAAACATCGCTGGGCAAGGAGACATCGTCACACTCTTAACTGCTGGGGGCGTTAAGGTGTGCCCAGCAAAACAAAGCCATTTGATATTTTTAATAAAGTGCTTAATTAATTGACGTAATAAAAAAAATAACAACGAAAATTAAAAGGAAATTTCTCGCTCTTTGTTCCCTCATCTGTTTTCTTTTATTTCCCCGAAGACATTTGCTTTTCTGTTCTCAACCTCGGGATGGCTGCCGGAAAGGAAAACTCCCACCCCATTTGGCGCGGTGGGCCGGGACAAAGTGGCGTATAGATGCTGCCTGGGTTCCAGGATGAGACCGGGGATAAAGACTGGAGGAGGAGGGCTGCCTGCTGCACCCAGTCGTGTTTCAGCGATATCCTGGAGGACTGAAGTGCGAACTAGTCTCATCTAAGAAGGGGATGTACCGGGAGGAAAGTTCTTTCGGCGAGCAGATACATGACAAAGAACGTTGTGGGCGGCTGCCACAACCCCCAGGAGCCCCGGGGGGACGAAGCTCCCTGAAACTCTCGGCGCAGATGCGCTTGTGTACTTTGGGAGCAGGAACAGGTATACCTATATACAAACCTCCTTGTATACATATATTTAAAAAGTACACGTACATTCGGCTTCTTTTGCTCCTAAACGAACATACGTCAAGTAGGCTAAAGGCTGATGTGTTGGCAGGACTTTTCGCGGGGGGAGGAGGATATAAAATGGGGTGCAGAAGGTTTTTGCGATACTCGAGCAAGTCGAGAAACGTTTATTTTTAACTTCACTCGATTTTCTGGCATCCCCGCAAAGTGGTAGTTTATGCCCGTGTGTTATATCCGGGAACGTTTGTCGATTCATTTTATTTTACACCGGGGATGTGTGTAGCGTGCATTTTAAGACAAGCGAACATCAACAAACAGCCCCCGAAAGCGCTCTGCTCAAACTTGCTGTCACTCATGCATTCCGCCTCTTGGACATCTGTTAATATTTTAACAAGTGCCTTGAAGTCCACCTCCAGTTCGGCTATAATCAGTTGTGCAATGCACGACATGAAACATACATGGAGCCCCAGCTTTAGGTTTATACATATATACCCGAGGAGCATATGCCCCGTGCACATAAGCGGACAGGTTGCTCGTAGGTAGGTAGTGAGAGTAAGTTGCATGAAAAATAAAGGAGTCCTCCGAGTACCTCGACAGAAGTACCACTGCCCAGAATTACTAATGTCCTGCTTAATCTCGCTGGTATATCCTATTTGCGGCACTTACTTTGGTACCATGTATTTTTTATCCACATACACTAATTATTTATTCGTCATTCTGTGCACTACCTAATGACGTTCCTCACAAGACTTGGTTATAACTACTTAAGCAAGTTGACTCCTTAAAGTCGATGCTTTTATCTGGCAAAATGGTCTAATTGCTGCAGGGCTTTAAGGACGACGATTTTAGACTTAAATGCCTGTTCTCCATCAAGCTGGTTTCACCTGCACGCTGAGGAAAAATCAATTTCAATGCCGGGAACAAGCACTTACACAGGCATGAACCTACATGCATACATGCATACAAGCATACATACATATGTACATTCGCCACATATTATAAGATTCCGACGTCTGTGTAAATAAATCTACCTTTAGAAGTTGCGAGCCCTTGCTTTCCGACCCATTTTCTTCCGACGTGAATAACCAAGTACATATCTCAAAGCATTTGTCGACATTAAAGGAGTTGCGATTGAAATTGTAATTGGACGACCGACGTACAGAACTCAATTGTTGAAATCGGTTCTCACAAAAATTTCTTTGTTTCGAACATATGTACGTGTCTTTACACCAGGCCAGTACAAAATCTCTATATAAAAGTATTAAGGTATTGGGAATTTCGATGGAACTCCAACATTCACCTATTGTTTTAAATTTTAATATACTAAAACAGAATTTGAAAAACATGTCATAGTTAATAAATGCACTTAAAATTATCTACATTGTATTTGCTTGTTTGTTTTAATGTAAATTTAATAACAGCTTGAAATTCCGATTAAAATTTATCGCGATTAAGGATTAAGGACTAATATTCACTACAAAAACGGATCAAAATGTTATTAAGTAAGTTTTAGTTCTTGCAAATACACTTGCAGTTTGGAAAATGTCCAAAACGAAATTTTTTTGACATCTTATCACAATATTTATATTTATTTATTTAGGAACTCTATTAATAGGTACGTTTTTACATAATTTATTAAAAGTAATTTAATTTTATAGTCCCAGATATATGAAGATGTGTCACCAAACGTTTCATTTATAGTACTTTTAATTTTAAAAAGCAGTGCACTCCAAATGAATTGTACGTCTCATTAAAAATGATTCGGTCATGGGAATGAAAGAATAATAGAAACTTTAATTATCTTGTTCGAACAAAAGAGCATACAAATTGCAACCGATTAAAACCGTGCCCTTGAGCATTCTACAAATCAAAGTTCCAGCTAGAGCAAAGTACATGTGTCCTCTACAAATATCTGCACGCGCTGATGTTTTTGTTCTTGCAACAAAATAATTTTAAGAAAGATTGATCCACTTTGTGAAAATATTTGACACGTGCCATGCACGGATGAGGTATTCGCAGAAAACCAGCCAACCGTCTGGATTACGAGAATCGCACTTGTGTCCATGCACCAATAAAATACATTTTGTAGTATATAGTTTAATCTCAGATGGATTTAGAAACAAATAAACGCTTATACTCTTCACAACAATGTAATTTCTTTGTGAATTATCGTTCGACAGAACAATTTATTTATTATATTTAAACCATTTTTCTTTATTTAAAAAAGGTTACAACAAAATAAAAGATTAACGAAATTATATATTCAACATTAATTTGCATGACTTTTAACCAAAAAATGAAAACATTTTGTAGTGACAATTTTTGTTATGCTCGCATGACTTTTAATTGATCAAAGGGCTGTTACCCTCGTGCAAGGAGGGTCAATTTAATTTGCATGACAAGCAACAGTTAAGCGTTTTCTTTGACATCGTACCTACAAAACCATATGTTGTTCATTGCACCTGTATAAAATAACCTATCCATTGCATATGCTCCTATTACTAAATATAAAAGATCTTTCTGTTTTAAATGAACGTTGAACGAAATATTTAAGTCTTATAACACTGTGAAAAACATACTTCTTACTGATTTCTCAAAATTATATAAATAAAGAATTAATCCTATTGATTGTTTATGATTATCTTCATATCTCTAGCAAATAATAATAGGTAGGTAATTAAATTAATAAAAATGCTCATGCTCAAATCGTATCTACTGTTTTCATGAACATGATGAGCATTACTTGTTTTTGGGAAAAAAGTGTAATAAATCACATTGAAAGGCAAATCGTATGGATTGAGCGGGGGTAAAATTCTTTCTGCCAATATTTTTCCTAAGCACACATTTGATCGGGGCAGAACTTTCTCTTTACTTTCCTGCGCTTTTCAAGAGTTACAGCGCACACATAAACATTTACAGAAAGTGCATATACAAACAAGCACCCACTCAATCACTCAATTACGAAACTCGCCCTAATCGACAGGATGCACAGGACGAAAGTGAAAAAGAGGAAAACACAGGCGAATTTAGTGCTTTTGAAGGATGTTGGCTTCGTGCTCGCAAATCGCAATATTGACAGTGCTTTAGTACCTCTTCATATTTTGCCTACTACTTAATTTTGAAAAACGTGCTACCTGCTCTGCTCCCAACCATACCACCATTACCATATAAATATTTTGGGGACCGCAGACAAGATATCTTCTTATTTAGAAATATGCTTCTCTCTAAAATTTGTTGCACTAATATGTTGTATATTAGTAGGTAATCAACGAAAGTAAGGAAAATACCTACATAATTTTTTACATCAGAAAAGAAGCTTTTAGCCAATCCACGCAAAAGTGTAAAAGTATAATTTACGAAACGAATTTTTAATATTTTTAACTGCTAGATTTAATATCGCAGTTTTAAGACTTTTCTGAAATGTGTCCCAAGAATCCACAGTGGCACAAAATGGGGTAGGTATGGTATTTTCTTTCCTTTAATAATACATAGTATTGTGGACTTTAATTCTTTAATTACAATCAAGGTCGCGCTTTTAAATAGCAGTATGGCAATGAAGCAAAGCTGTTTGTTATATAGATGAAACGGATGTTTTATATATATAGGTAGGTACCCATGCGAAATAAATACTTTAATAAAAATCCTTCCTGACCCAATTATAAAGCCATTAAGTTTAAGTTTTGTAAGGATTTGCAATTAAATATTATTCTTGGAATAAAGGAAAATGCTCTAAAAATGTTACAGTGCAGATTTTCATTTTCATAACTCCTATACATACAGGGTGTCCGGTAAATGAAGGATAATCCTGCAACTGCGATGAGGGTAGACCATGTCCTACTATATGCTAGAATTTTAGTTTAGTAAAAGTCCTACGGTTTTCGAGATATTAATTTTTTTATTTTTTTTTTTGAAAAAACCATCCACATTCAGTTTTTGTCACGCCATTTCCACAAATTATAATTTTTTACAGTCAATTTTTTTTACAGTATAACGGATAATATGTGTCATCTAAAACAGTATATCGTTTTTACCTTAAATGTTGCAAAATACTCCAAAAAAAATTGTAATGAAAAATTTCCATACAAAAAAAAATGTACTATGTAAGTGAACCGTACCAATCACTTTAAAAAGTTGCTTGATAAATGCCAATTTTAAAATGCTAAATTGTTTCACATTTCTCTTTTAATTTTTTTTTATGTTAATTTAAATTGATGAAGGTAACCATTTCAAGGACAACCATTTCAAGGACGAAAAAATAGACTAAATAAACTGAATGTGGATGGTTTTTTCAAAAAAAAATAAAAAAATTAATATCTCGAAAACCGTAGGACTTTTACTAAACTAAAATTCTAGCATATAGTAGGACATGGTCTACCCTCATCGCAGTTGCAGGATTATCCTTCATTTACCGGACACCCTGTATATGCAATAAAACAGTTGACAGTTCTAGACATTATTTTAATAATAAAAATGTTAATTTCATAAATAATAATACAATAGTTAGCATTTATTTGTATTTCTTTCGTAAGTGTTATATCATTATATTATACCATTTTCAAGTAACATTTAAGTTTTTAATTTCTTTTAGTTATAACATAAAAGGTTATATAGAAAATGCTTAGTTTTGATCATATATAATTTTTGAAGACAGCTCTAATTTCAGTTATTTTATATTTATGTATAGTAGGTATATGTACAATTTATATTCCTAATTATGGTTTTTCATAAATTGCGCGCGAGGATATCGATCGAACCCACTAAACGCAGGAGCCGCATTCACTCGAGACCGCACACTCATCCAAGCTGAAGTGGTCCAGGGAATTGAGGTCTCGCCTGAACACAAAAACACAAAGCGCACTTAGATCGAGTGTTTTGGAAACAAGTTGTAGCAATTACCGCTTTTACCGTCGATCTCACTACAAGTTTCCGTGCATTGAGGCAGCATCCGCCATCACCACCCCCTTGTTATTTTGTTAAATTATTGAGATGTTGTTGTTAGTCAGCCACTCCAGCGCTCACCCTTGAGTTGAACGCCACCCCGAGAGCGACGGAAAGTCCCACCAGGACCACAAGGTAACAATTATTATTATTAGTCGCCAAACTCCATCGACATAGACGTCCCCGTGGAAATGGGGTGCATGGACAAAGCACTTGAGCCTCTCACAATTTTCTACTTTTATTGATGAAGAGTCCAAGGGCCCTGACATATATTATTCTTCAAAACCACTGCAATTGATTGACGTCATCGCAGGAAACAAGCGGAGCTGTCTAAGCACGGAGCCGGAGGGCTATAGACCCATAGGGCTTGACTAGATACAATATGTTCTATCGTTGTTTCCGTTTCCATGTCGTTTCATACTTATCATGTATAACCACAATTTGTGGAGAAGAATGATTTTGAGTTAAATTTGTTATCCTGTAGTTAAAAATGGTCGAACACTTCGTATCTTTCTTTATAAGTATACTATCACCTTAATTTCACTGATCAACATTTTTTATGTTCGTTTATCTATCAAGTAATAATAGATACCTAACTTCAATAGAATTTTTTTGCAGGTTACAAATCTAAAAACTAAACTTTTACTAAACATATTGGGGAACTAGTTTTTCATGAGAACGCTAGTTGCGATTTTCATACACACAATTGCATGAAGGAATTGGTTAGCAACAAAAATTAAATTGAAAGAGTATTCCGAAAAGTGTCAAAGACTAGTAAGTATTTTAATATATTAGCTGAAGGTTGAATCTTTTATTTGACCCACATTTCAATCTCCTATACTTATAAGAATATTTGTAAGGAATTTTTAAACCTATCAATCAAACCTATTTTGCTCGAAAACATGACGTGTGAGACATTTTCGTTTGTAAATTCGTAATCTATGGAAAAAGCCTTATAGAAATTATGTACCTATCACTTGTTCTGTGGCAAAATTGTGTTGACCGTGTTTTTAATGAGGATATAGGATAGTTATCATGCAATGCTCTACTTTTAAAAAATTAACGGAAGAGAGAAGCATTAAGAAAAGTTCTGTGAGATCAAAACGCAATTGAAACACATCTGATAAGACTTAGGAAATAAACCCGGGCTTTTTTAGTCCCCGCTTTCCATGTACAATATATCATGCATTTACCCTTTGATTCAGTAAATATGAGATAGTCTATAACTAACGGTAAAAATAGAGTTCCACTAAAAATTAATATATTCTTGTGTACTATTGCTAGGACCTAGAGCAAGACATTCCGTCCGTTTAGTTCCATAGCTATAATTTTAGCTGGAAATTCGTTTCATCTCTAGGACATTTGAACGTCAAAGCTGCAATTTTCGCATGAAAAAAAAAAAGAAATATTCTCTGGGTTAAAATTCTCTCTTTTCCACTTAATTCCATTTTGAAGTGAATCGCATATTAAAATGATTGCTCTTCTGCAAATATGGCATCTGTTTGAATTATGATGAAGCGCGCAAATATTCCAGGGGCAAATATTTACAATAAAACTAACTACACCCTTCAGTGAGCCCCCAGCAGCCCTTCATGTAATCAGATCCCCTTGAGTGCCCAGCGCGCGTTTCTGTCTACTAGTCGCATATGCGGCGAAGGATCCCACTTCGGACGGGTGCGGCGCCCGTCCTTCGGGGGGCTCCTACAAAACGGGTGCATTCACGATGTGAGGATATTATACAAATATTCCCACTTATGGGGTCAGTGGAGTTTTTAAGTGACGGCAAAAGTCTAGTCACGGAATGCATTCACTCGGCTGCAAATCGCTGCGAAACGCACACAATATGCTTTTTCTCTTCTCTAAGTAGCAATTTCCTTTAAAAAGCAATTTACGAAAAAAGTGCATCATTATATACAAACCTACACTATTACGGACAATTAATCGTAGGTATATTAACTGAGTTATAATAACAAAATACATATTATCTTTTTGAAAAAGTTTTCTCAACAGAAAACCTTTGTTGATTTCCAGAGTTACTTTAGCTTCAAGGACGAGTAGAGTACCTACCTACACTCTTTAAGAAATCCGTATGTGATTTTTTTTCGGTACCATAAGTCAATGTTTTAGCTCTAAATCTAACAGTAATCTTCTCAAAACTTCTCCTATCAAGTTATGTTAAAAGCACAACAAAAATTTAATTCTCCATAGAATGACTCATTTAAAAATAAGTTTAAGAAAAATTTCTCAAAGAAGCATTTTGTTAAGAGTTAAATTTCTTACAAAAAAAAATCCATAGTATACCTACTAAATTCGTAAATCCAGTAGAATTTCCAGTTTGAAGAATATGTTCGTTTGAACATTACCCTGAAAATTGATTTTGGTAGATTTAGTAACTAAGCTCAGGCGCTTAGTAAAACAGCGTCGGTATACAGATACCTGTTTTAAAGGGCTCTCTAATGATTGATTATATCAAAACAAAAGAAGGTTCAGTGTTACCCATTTTTCCCTGGCTTTCCTTTGTTTGGGTCTAGTTAGATAATGGCTAGTTAGCTAATTAGTTTTATCAATTCAGTTCGCCATATGAATTTGATTGATAATTTTTAATATTACAACTATGTAACACCAAAGAGGGGAAGAAATTTTGATAAACCACATATTCTTTATAGTATTTTCTTATACATATGTAGCATAGGGACAAAACTATTTTTTTGTGGAAATGAAAGCTGTTTAAAAACAAATCAGTTTTTATCGAAGTTTTTAATTTATAAATTATAAATGTATTAATGTATAAAAAATAAACGCTGCATTCAATCAAGAAGATCCTATGCTACATCTTAGGAAATATTATAAAGAATATGCGATTTAAATTTTATCAAGATCGGTTAAATATAGTTTTGAGATATCCAGTTTCAGTTTGAAAAACGTATTTTTAGGAAAAACGCCAATGAAAAACAGTTTAAATAGGAAATGCAAGGAATATTCGCTGCTGGGCTAATTTCGATTTGCTCGTACCTACTTAGATAATAACTAGAATTTTGGCCCCGCTTAAATAAGCTTTGTGTCTGGTCTAGATCATCCAGAAAAATCACAGGATATTACTCTGGGACTCGAAGCAAGTGCTAGAGCTAGTTCTCCCACCCTATGCTCCTGGAAAAAAATCTATCATAATTGAGCCACTGACTCGCCCCGGGGCACGGTGGGAAACTTAGCTTTTTCGAAATGACCTCTTGTTCCATTAAGAAGTGAAATTTAATATTCCGCCGGGTCATGTTGACTTTGTCTTGCCTTTCATCTCCTTCCATTAGGGCCAAAATGGTGGAAGCGCGCCCCGAATTAAGGGAATGTGCATACCTAACCCCTACTAATGCCCAATGCAATTTATTCGAATGACCGAGCCCCACTGTAACTTCATCCGACGGAGTTGAGGAGGCTATCGAGCGGCGACGTCGACTGTCCGACTTTCGATGCCAGGCCGAGCCCTTGTCCTGCCGCCGAGACGCCCTATACGCCTCCGTTGGCACCTAATCGATGAGGCATGAGGGTAATAAACGCAATTTGACTCTTTTGATTTGCAGCCCTTTGGGCTTTGGCTGAGGAGCGCTCCCTGTAAATTTAAAAGTTGTAACACGATTGCAGTTTCCGGCGCTTGGCGAAAAATTTCGAGTTGCTAGGGTTAATATTAATTTGGGAGCACAAAATGGCAGCAGAGCCCCACATGTTATATATAGTATATACCTAGGGCTTCTGCCCTAGCCCTAGCCCGCCCGCCCGCCCGCTGGAGTCGGAGGGGGTGGGAGGCAGCTACTCCTCTCGAAATGAAAAGGAACTTGTAAAATCGAGGCGGAAAGTCAACAGCAGCCGCAGCAGCTCCGGCTCAAGTACTAGGGGCTGCGGGTGAAAGTAGAGCGCCTCAGTCAACAAATCCACTTAAATTATTGACAGTTGTATTTTATAAATCAATATTTGATCAAATCGCGCTCCGAAGATGCCGAGATGATGGCCCTGCAATATCCTGTTTTGTCATCGATCGTGATTGTCTCTGCTCGAGGCCCCACTCGGAGCCGCCCCGGTGCCTGTTACATTGTGTGCCAACTCCACCAACGGAGTGTTTGCCAGCTTGCTGTGGTCAAAGACCCACTGGAAGCCACCAGACTCCAACTTAATGCATATATTCAACGGGGAGGGCCTTTGTGCCCGGCTCTCTAGGCAAATGCCACCGTTTTTACTGCACCAGGGCTAACTGCTAATTTGTCCCTGTAACTAAACAGGATCTGGGCAAAGCTGTTCCGGGAAGCGTGGGCGGCTCCCTACACCCGAAGTGTAGTGACGTTTTTGTGTACTTTCGACTATGATAGAAAAAAATTAGGAACATTAAAGAAGCTAAATCAATTAATCCGCAAAACGGGGTTCAATATTGAATTTATTAATCTACATTATAATCTATATAAATTATAATGTAAATGTTCGCTTTATCAAAATTTTAAATCTTCGAAAGTTCTTCATCGATTGCTTTAAAATCTTGACAAAACATTGCATTCGAATACGCGCCAAAATTTACGAATTCAAAATGGTGGACTGTAAAATTTACATTATCTTGTTTTATGTAATAGTAAAATAGATGCCTTTTACATGGAAATAAATTCGCCATTTTCAATGGAAATTGTTACACTTTGAAAATCATTAAAAGGCCATTAAATCTTGATTTTTTTTTTGCATTTCCATAAAGAGAAAAAATTACCACAATATGCTGTTGGACTATAATAAATTTTTCGTTGTCTGAATAGGCATTTTTGCCAACAAGAAAAATACGTTACTTTCAAATATGATTTTAATTGTTATTCAAATATAAATAAGAACTTTCCCTTTGAACTGTACGTAATTTTTGAGGTATAATGTGGTTTCTATTTATACTATCTATTTAAAAGTGGTGGGAGTCTTAAATAAGATTTCTCTCCATATGATTTATGACTTGGTTTTGTTTGACATTTCTTAGTGCATTTGACGTTCCTTTCGAGTTTATGTAAAAATGTTGGCGGCTGTGCTCCGCCGGTGTTTACTGAGGTAAGAAGCGGTTTTTAAATTATTTGGTGCAAATTAATGCTCGTGACAGTGGCGTTATTATCTAATGAAGTGTTTAAATTAAGCAAAAGTGAATTAGCAGCCGTTTTACAACACAAAAAGCCCACCCAAATCACAACATAACCTCTCTTGTTAGGTCCATTCCAGCTGATGCACCATGGAACTCTAGTTCAAAGTTGTTAAACGGCCTGAAACCCTTGAATTACGCGAGATGTCGCTGCATTTCGTCTTCGGATTTCCTCTGCAAGCGGCGAAAAACGGCCGAGGAAAGGGTAAAGTGACGTCACAGGTAATATTTGAATCAAATAATTTTGTTGTTTTTCTTTTCAGAAATCAGATAGAATTATTGAATACTCCCCGAAGAAGAAGAGAGATCGGATTACGTCGCACGGGACCGTCGACATTTGGCGAAACATTACCGTGGGGGAGTTGGCCAGGGTGATGGACCGGAGCATCGGTGGGTTTTTTAATTGAATAAAATTAGGTGTAACCAGATATTGTGGGACGTACCAGTAGTTGCCACAACATGTTTAGAAGTACCTTAGGAAATATTTTGTAACTTCAGAAAATTGTTTTTTTTAAAGAGAAAGTAGATATTTTGAAAATTAAATGCCTTATTTAAAAAAACAATTACATTTTTTCGCAGCTGGTTGAATGATTGAAAAAAACACTACTGGTCCGATCGAAATCAAACTTAAACAGTATCAAAACGAATTACTCTCCTGCCTTTTTACTCATGTACACGAATCCTTGTACGGTATAAGTTATAAGGACCTTTAATATAAATCCAAATTTGAAATAGCGGGAAGTGATATTTGGTATTTCTTTTTTTTAGTTGCAAGAGAATATTTGTAATCTATTATTATTGCTAAAACATCTTTCATGAGTAGCCCATTTGTAGTGTTTTCATAGAAGTGCGAGTAGGTCCCATATCAACTGAAAAGTGCGAACATTCAAAGCCACTGAATGCTACATCTTTGTATTTTATAATCTCTGGTTTAACGAACAAAATCTTTCAGAGGACGTCCAGGAAGTGATGCTCTACGTGCCGGGAGCCGCCGAACTAGACGAAAAGGCGCGCTTGGAGGACCTTAAAGTGATTAAGGACATCGTCGGGAAGTGTGGCATGAAGTTTCGGATTGTGGCACCTCCGAGCAAGGAGGAGGTTGAGGAGAAGGATAAAGACGTTAGGCCGAGGCCCCCGCCCCCACCGGAGAATCTAAAGCCCCGTCCGCCCGTGGTCACGGTCATGGGTCACGTGGATCACGGCAAGACAACGCTGCTCGACTCCCTCCGGGGGTCTTCGGTTGCGGCTGGGGAGGCCGGAGGTATCACGCAGCACATAGGCGCCTTCGTGGTGCCCCTGGAGAACGGGGAGCAGGTCACCTTCTTGGACACCCCCGGGCACGCCGCCTTCGGGGCGATGCGGGCGCGGGGGGCCAACCTGACCGACATCATCGTCCTGGTGATCGCCGCCGACGACGGTGTCATGGCCCAGACCCGCGAAGTGGTCAAATTGGCTCAGAGTGCGGACGGTTGGTAGCGCAAGCAGCGGCATTCCAGCGGGTGATAATTCACGGATTTCTGCTTTATTTTTAGTTGCCATTATCGTCGCCATTAACAAAATTGATAAGCCGGAAGCTGATATCGTACGTGTCGTTCCGCCGCCCCACCAGAATTACATAAAGCCGGGGAGCTCGCTTTCCTGCTTTCCGCTGATTGCTTTCGCTGAATTTGAATTTACTTTAATAAATTCCAGGAGAGGACCAAGAAGGGGCTCATGCAGCTGGGGGTCGTGCTGGAGGACTACGGCGGGGACGTCCAATGTGTGCCCATTTCGGCTCGGAATGGAACCAACTTGGAGCAGTTGGCCGAAGCGGTCAGCACCCAGGCAACGCTTATGGGGCTAAAAGCGGAGTACACCGGCTTCGTAGAGGGAGTTGTGGTCGAATCGAGAACTGACCCTAGAAGAGGGTTAGTGTTATAGTTATATTTTTTATTTTTGTACTTTAGACAGTAACGATTGTCTTAAAAACAGAAAGCAAGACTAAAAGCACTATCCCCGTTCACAATCTAGTTAGGGAGTTCAACTTAAGGACTCAGACTCATCAAATGGCAACAATTTATTAATCCTTGAAAGCAAATTGTTCTCTTTTTCACCGAAAAAAATGCATGCGATATATTTCAGGTCTCAACATAAGGGAAATTTTATGCTTTTATTATCTGTGCCCGTAGGCGTAGTTAAATACCCGCAGACAAATGAAAAACATATCAATGCTGTTTTTTCTAATTATACTCCTACTCCAGAGAGCCGATTGCAATAAAGAAAAATTAAATATTACTTTACGATTGCAATCTTAGCAAACGAACAAACGGGCGAGGCACTCTCGAAGCGACTCAACGTATTTTTAACCCTTTTCACTTCGCCCCGGAAAACGTTTCAGAACTCAAGATAAGATAGGATATAGTCGCCAGACTAAAGAAATATAATAAATTTCATACATTAAATTTTATTAGCACGCAAACTTCATTCATTTCTCTGATGATCTCCAGAATTTTAGGGTACTTCCCGAAGCATTAAAAAACTGAAATTTGGCATACAACCTGGGTTTAGCTTAGAAACAACAAGATTGTTTATTTGTATACATATATAGATATGTATATATGTACATAAATATAATTATAGTCCATATGATTCTTACATGATAATTAAGAAGTACCCGCACTGAATTGCACAGGCATGCCTGGAATATGAAAATCGAAAGGCGTTATTCCATCACATTTGCTTTTGCTCCTTGCAGGTGCGAAATTTCTGGTATTTCATTATTCTTCTCATGTACGTCAGGTTTCTTTTTTTTTAATTCCTCCCAATCCCAACGAACCTAGCCAACCCAACCATTGATGTCTGTCTTCGTTTCCGCCCGTGTCTTTTATTACTTATTTAATTCGGAATTGTCCGGTGATATGTAAGAGATCTCGATTTATAAGTACGTCATGAGGAATTGCGATGCGTACTGATAAAAAATGTCAGGTGCCCTTTAGCTTCCTTGATTCTCTAGTTCTTAGTTTTCACTCACAGCATAAGAATTTGTAATAAGCGTTCCCAGCCATGAACACATTGAGAGTGCAAAAAAAAGACAGATCAACTAAAATCAACATAACAACATTTTATGTTTTTAATAATTGTCTAAAAGTTAATAATGATTTCCGCTTGATTGGCGCATTTTTTACAGAAAATTATCTACAGCTATTGTAACCAGAGGGACGTTACGAAAGGGCTGCATTTTAGTGAGTGGTTTAGCAAACGCGAAAGTTCGAGGTCTATTCGATCATAACGGCCAGCCAATGGAAGCTGCTCCACCTGGAACACCTGTAGAAATCTTAGGCTGGCGAGAATTGCCTTTAGCAGGAGAAATCATTTTGGAAGTCGAATCTGAGGTATGAGAAGCTAACCTTTTCATATTTTATTATTTTATTTTTACATTGTTGAACAAAAATTATAAATGATATAAGAAATACAAGCATGAGTATAAACATTCATTTACAACATATTGAAACCAAAATAATAACGTTTAGTTCTAATTAGATGAGATTCATTCCGATAATTAATCAATAATTTTTGATCTTAGAAAAAAGCCAATTCGGTTATGAAATGGCGGGAGGCAGAGGCACAGCGACAAAAGGCCGAAATGGACCTAGAACTCATACGGAAAAAGGAGCAGGAGCATTTAGAGAAATATCGTGCCGAAAGGGACAAGAGGCGGATGTCTGGGTACTTTAAACTGCGGCGACAAGGGCCCCGCCCCAAAGAAATCGCACCTGACGATGGAACACCTCGGGTTAATTTGATTCTAAAAGGAGACGTCCATGGCTCTTTGGAGGCGATTTTAGATGTACTTGAGACATACGCTAGCAATGATAAATGCAAGTTGGACATTGTCCACTACGGCGTTGGAGATGTTACCGAAGGGGACATTGAGCTGGCCAAAGTATTCAATGCAATCATCTATGCGTTTTCTGTAAAACCACCCAAGAAGGCAGAAAAGGGTGTTACTATCAGAGAATTTAATATTATCTATCGGTTAATAGACGACCTCAAGGAGGAACTCAGTCGGAAACTACCTTCGATAGAAGTAGAGGACGTTCTAGGGGAAGCAAATGTTTTACAACAATTTTTTATTACTGAACATCGTAAGGAAATTCCTGTCGCCGGTTGCAGATGCACAAATGGCGTCCTAAAGAAAAATGCTAAATTTAAATTAGTGCGGAACGGTGAAGTTTTATATGACGGTATGTAGAAAGAAATATGATTTCTATTACTACTAATTATTTTTCTTAGGTCCCTTGGAATCTATGAGGCATCTAAAGAATGAGGTTGATTCTATCAAGAAAGATGTCGAATGTGGTCTTCGATTGAAGGACATTAAAGTAATACCACAAATGGGGGACACAATAATTTGCTACACAACACACATGGAGCCTCAGACCACCGATTGGGACCCTGGATTTTAATTAAGCTACTTATTATAAAGACTAAAGTGTGAAGGTGTAAATAATGCCGTATTTGTTAATTTTTTTTAATTAAATATCCTTAGCATAAAAAATTACTTTTACTTAGCCAACCCAAAGATAACTCGGATTGTAATGCATCCAACAAAGGTGATAAGTTGGGCGTGATCTCACATGCTCTAACCGTGTCATCTCGATATAATGTGCTTCAACTGAAGTCATATATCGGCAGCTCGGCGTGAATGAAATTCTTTTGAGCGGAACTTGACTCTGATAAGGAGTCTTCCAAGTTGGGATTTTGTATCGGCAACCAGCGAGCCACGAGTCACTCAGTCGCCCTGGTTCTACCCACACGTTCTAAGTTTCACCCTGGCAGCTACTTCCTATGGAGGGGTACAGCTTGATTACCTCATTTCACGCATTTTATGCGTACTTTTCATTCATAAAAATTAATCCCTAGGAACGAAGTCAAGGAGCTAACCTAGTAACTGGCGTCTCCAACGAGCAGGGCAATTTTACACAGTTTCTGGGGCCTAGTTATCGCTATGCGCACGCATAAAATTTTTGGCGGTTCTGGTAACAATTCCAAGTGTTATGTAGTCAAAATTGGGCCACTATAATCTAAAGCTTCGGAGACCAAAGATAAAACGTATCCGCTGTGGTTGCCATGCCATAGGGTGTTCAGAAACAATTGAAACTGAAACTGCTGTATGGAGTTTGGTGGCTAACAATTTTTTTCTATCCTTGAGGGCTTTTGCTGTCGGAAATTGACGCTAGCGATATAATTTAATTAGAGATATTTCTGTTGAGAACTCTGCCCACACAATTCTAATAGGCGTGTGTTTCGCGCTATTTTTGGTACTTTATTACTTCCTACGGGAAATGAGATTACAGCAGGTTGCAAATCGAAATCAACAATTTCTCCATGCAGATTTTGCCATTTTGCATTCCGGAAAAAAAACTTTTATTTTTACGGATTATAGATATTTATTTGATGTAAATATTTTTCATCTGAAGTATGATCTAGAAGCCAAATCACAACACATACATACTTTACAACTCTGAAGTTTTTTCTTAATATTTTACTATTATTTTCTCTAAAAGTTGGTGCATATATAAATATTTCAATAACCAATTGTTCTGTATTTGTTATTGAAATAAGGAACATATCTCCTTAAAAGATCAGTAGCGTTTGTTTAGCTGTACACTATATAAATAAAAAGAACTCCTAGTCAGAATTAAAAAAATGTTAAAGGTGTTTAACCCCTGGAGGTGCATACTTCTTGCGAACCGCAGAAAGACTCCATTCATTCAAAGGGCAAGACCGGGATCAGCTCTACTTGCTAGACGTCGACGAAGAATGTTTCGTTCTAAGTAACGCCAAAAGAGCTAAGAACCATGTGGCCGGTGATCTTGTAAGACAGCATCTCCGACCGGTATGCAGATCACAAGAAAAGAGACCTGTCGTCTCTTAAGAAGCACGTTTCTCAGTGCAAACAGCGAACGCAATTGTCTTCGCGAGAGCGCCTCAAGATCTCGAGCGTGAAGCACCCCGGCCGGCCGGCGCACCGGTTAGACTAGATCAGTGATCACTGCTCCTCCAGGTTGAGTGCAAGAAGGTGGGAATTCCGCGGAATTTTTCGCGGCAGCCGGGCATGTCTCCAGGTCGCCCGGTCTTGCTGTGAATTCCTCCAGATTAAATAACATCGCGAGCTAAGCGCATTGCGGTTCTAAGATGCACTGATGATCGATTATTACTCTCAAGTCTGAAGCACATAATTCTTACCGTTGACTACTGTTTTGTTTGGAGGTCGCCTGAGCTTGTAGGAAGTTTAGTTTTATGTTGCATTCCATGCTCCGCAATAGATGCTGGAGCAATGTTCAACAAATTGCAAAGTTTGACACAATTAACGGCTACTATTAGACTTTTATCTTCTAGATGTATTTTTTTTCAAATTATACCCAATTTTTGTCGCTTGGGAAAATTCTCGACATTTGGGAATCTCTATGATTATTCGAAATTCTTCCATCAAAACAATTCCGTAATTAAGCTTGCTTGCAGTTTCTAACTTCAATTGATATGGAAAGAGAAATTGTAAAACGTTTAACTAAACTAGTTTTGAAAAACTATATATTTAAATCTATGAAAGTTTATAGGTGTTTATAGGCTAGGTAGGGTACTCGTATTATTCGAAGGTTTTATATACAAGGGAGAGTTGATGCAGATTAACTATTTATTCGATGAATTTGACTAACAGGCTTTCAACGACACCAATAGGAGCCATTGATAAATTGATAGTAATTTTTACGACTTTTCATTTGCATAGTATTAATGTTAAACTTTGCTCATCAATTAGTTTAATAGTAAATTATGCAGTAGATTTTCCATGTTGATTGGGGAGGCCTGATACATATAAAAATGAGGAACTTTGATGCTCCTCAATTATATAACTTATGTGATTGAGTAATTTGTCAATGAAAATAGATGCGATGTTAAAATTACCTTTTGCATACAACTATATGTAAATCAATAACTTATTAACTTATTAATTGTACACATTTTATATTTTCTTTTCTTCGTTAATTCAAAAACATTTATTTATTCAATGTTAATTTAGATTTTCTGTGGAGAATTTAGTTAATAAAAATCTAACACTGACTGACTGAAGGCATGAAATTATGGAAATGAGTTCCTTGTATACATAGGTGAGTATTAAGAAAAGATTTTTGAAAATTTATCCCCTAGAGGGGTTAAATAAGGGCTAAAACTTTGTATGGAAATTCTTCATTTTTGAAGTTAGAAATATGGGAAATTAGTGTTTAGGCTTATTGGTAATAAAAGTTATCGGGTACACGACTAGTTATATTATAAAATTCTTGATTTTAGCAAAATAAATATAAAACTCCTAGAACTTGATAACTTTATAAATAGTTTCATTACTCTAAATTTTTTTATTAAATAATAAAGGTACCTATATTTCATAAATGAACTAATTTTTCATTAAATTTAAAAATTCTAGAAAAATATCCGGAATACCAATATTTATGTTATACATATGTTCAAATATTGAAGGAAATAGGAAATGTTCCTCTAGAACAAGCTTCAGAAAAATAGAAAATATTTATCTGGGCATTTAATTACTGCATATATTTTTGTTAGTCCTGCGCATTTTGTTAAATTCACGTAAGCATGAAAAATAGCCACTTAAACTATTCTGGTTAAAGCCCGAGATCAAAATTCCCTTCCGGAATTTATGAAGGAAAATGAAATCAGATTTATTGGCAAATAATCTCCAATATATCCCTAAGCGAATTTTGCTAGCATTGTCTAGCAATAAATCATCGTAATAAACGCGAAGACATAAACTGTAACAAGGTGGCTGAAGGAAGTCAGATAGCAGCGCAAGGTAAACAGAAGTCAGTAAGTGGCCCATGGCAGCAATTGTGAAAAAAGTGAAAATAACAAGAGCGGAGCACAAGTATCGATTATTTTCGCACATTTCATTATTCCCTGGGGATCGGATCCAGCGGAGGTTCGCAGCATCCGCGGTGGACCATCTGCGGGTGTGCGGACAGTGCCACTGGGATAGGTTCGAGCCTATCGACCAAATGTTCGATCCATTCATGTTCTCAAATTAGAATTCCTGAGAAAACTCGGACCACATTGTTCCCCTGCATAGCGAGCGTCTTAAGACGGTCCGGGTGAAAGAAGCACTTCTTGGATCTTCCCATGCCACAAAGCTGGCGATTGTGTCTGTTGCTCATGTTGAGCTGTTGAGCCGTTGAGCGCGCTGCGCTGCCCACGGTTTTGTTTCTCCTATCGGGGGCCGTTGAGCTTCTGTGGCTTCATATGCTTCCTCGCGAGCTGTGTGAGTGCGCGCACTCGGAAGAGCTAATCGAAGTCGAATGTATGCTGTGGATGTTGGATATCAGAAAATTCTATGTGAACCGAGCTAGGGTTATGAGATTATTGTCCACTCAAGAATCAGTCCTCCAGCAGACTTTCAGCGAAAAAGTTGGGTTTTGTGGCACCTCCGACGACGGTTCGAACTAAGCGACCAGAAGGATCTTTTTTAACAAGCAGTTGATCAGGAAACGCGTATAATTTTGATAGTGATCAGTTGTCGTTGTGATATTCAATTTTGGAAAAACTTTGGATATGCGATCAGTTACCCGCTAGCACTCTACCCGAACGGGTGGACCGCGAAGGATTTCTTCTCGAGGTGCTCGAATACCCCTCTGTCGGTGTAATGGATTAATTCAAATTTTGTGTTTCAAACTTCTGGATTTTCATAATTTTTATTTGTTTTCCTGGTGATCTTATTTTTATAACAAATTTTTAGTGATCAGTGTAAAGCAAGTGATCAAAAACTAAAGGATAGTCACGTGAAATCCGGAACGATGGAACTATCAAGGCGGTTGAAGTGAGTTTGAATTTTATTTAGCATTTCCTTTTGAATTTTTAATTTTTGCAATGGCTTTAATGCCGATATTCAGTTTACACAAGTGGATTTGATCTCTGTACGCCTTTGACATATTTATTGTTTCCTTTTTATTCACCATGTGAACAGACATAATCAATAGGATGCATTGAGTATTCAATGCAATTTAATTTTTTCGCGAATTTATTTATTCGAATGTCGAGTTCTAAAGAAAGGATTCAAAGCAGGGAACGAACGCTCTGGACCTTTTGTTTTGGAGTCTTTTATAAGCAAGTTAAACTGATGCGGCCTTTTTAAGAAGATGAAGAGAAAGAAAAGACTTAGAAATTTATGCTCGGCTTGTTAATGGGCTGTATATGCCTTGTTTAAGGCGTTGATAAGATTTTGACTGAAATGTTAATTGTTTAAGGGATTTTCCTTTCCATTCGAAATTTAATTAAGCTCAAAAAGAAGAAGGAAATCGTTTAGTTTGTTTATTTTATTATTTCTTTCAGCCAACTAACTAATTTTTTTATTTTAATGGTTATTCAAATCAAAGCCTTTGTAGAATTCTAAGCAATGCCTGAAAAAAATGAACTTTTGAAAGTTATTCATATCATTTCTGAAATGCACTGACGCACTTTGAATTTTAACAAGCTGTTAAATTAATATTGGAGGAGCATTTATTTAATCTTCAAATTATTTTTGATGAACTACGAATAAAAGCAAATAGTGATAGCGTCAATTATGTAAAATCCGGGGTCAAATATTTGTTGCAGTTTCATTTTTTGTTTGTATCTTTTTACATACGTTTTTAAATATTTTTCAAAATCCTAGAATATTCTAGAAATTGGGAAATGGATTTTACCTATATAAAATAAGTTTATATGCCTATATAATAGAATGGTACACTATGATTAAATATCTTTTAACTTAAAATATTAAGCCATATTTTACAGATGCAGTTCTATCGAATGTTAAACTTCTTATAAGGGTTTTGAATCAATTATTCATTCTCGCTAAGCTTGCTGATAGTATCAAAACTAATTTTAAGAGTCATCACTTTTCGCTATGTCCTCCTTAAAGGTTACGCTACATTCAAAATTAGGTACTGCACAAAAAAACTCATAAACATTCATCTGAACACAGGCTTCTAGAAAATTAACGAAGTCAGTTGTTATGTCTTAAAGTCGTGCTAGTGTCAAATTCATCGTTATCTCGATTCATGCAAGAATAAAGCATTTGAAAAAAGCTAGACAGAGGACATAATATTCTATGCGTAACATCTCCAGCTTATAACGATCTTCTGAATGTTTGTAAATCGTGCCACTATCACCTTGCAATGCGCCAGTTCATCCAAGAAAATATGTACCTTTTCAGTTTTTTTGATCGAGCCCTCCTCAAGTTCCACTTGGTCTCCGATTTCCAACGCCTCATTAAGTTTCAATATTGATCAAACTCTTTTGGCCAAGAGCACTTTGAATGCACCCAGAGACCATTTGGGCCATTTGAGCATTTAACTTGGTTATCCCCAGACGGACTCAGCAGCTCAAACAGTCCTTGAAAGAGGCAAACTGGTCTTGCAAAGGACGAGGACGGAGGTTGCATGTGCCGCAAAGATGTTTTCCTTGCGAGAAGGACGAAGCGGATTAGGGCTTGTAGGCAAAACATATGAAGGACGAAGGAGGACCCAACTGGGGCACCCTGAGATATATCAAAGTTAATCGGTTTAGGTCTTGTCTTGTGGTTTCGGCATCTCTGATGCATGCATTGCGGCTGATTAAGCGCTACCAGTTTTGAATACAATGAAATAGCCATCAGATAAGAAGGCACTTTGTTCCAGGGCTCGGAGACTGGCTCGTTGTCGTCTATCGGAAGAGGTCAATATTAATAACTCCTGTCCTCGTTGCCCCCGCCCCTCATCTCATATTTTGTGTCAGATTCGAAGTTCTAATGGAATGCAACTTAAAACCCGTCTCATAGTCATGCGGCCAGATAGAACCTCTTTTTATGGAAGTCTCTGGCTGCAGTTAGCGTTTCCGTTCAATGAAATCAATCAGTTGGAGCAATTTTTTAATGCGGCTCTGAATGCAAAGTGGATGGTTTTTACCCCAATATTCCGAGCGGTATTAAAGTCGCGTGTTTTATACGACTCCCGACCCGGAAGACAATATTTTGTTCCAGAGGTGATTTTAAATTATATCGCCGGTTCTGCGATAACATCTACGCACGGCACAAGAAACTGATGAGGATAAATAAATTTGTGGTGGCATTCCGCTCCCGGTAATTTCATTCCTCTCGGGGAGATTGATTTCTTCTGTTAAATTTAACGACTGGGGGAATTTCGATTGGTTTTGCGTGAGAGATTCTCTATTTAAGAAATAAATAAATAAAGATATAGCATGAAAGAGTTTAACTTAAGAAATCTCAAACTATCTACTGTATATATTAAAATATCGTTTACTAACGACCCACCCCGGCCTCGCATGGGTACAATTTATACTTGTGGTGTCATTTATGTTTAAAAAAGCATGCACTGTTCGATCGATTTAGAGTTTATCGCTTTGGTATTGAGAGTTCATCGTTGCGAAAAGTGCGCTTAGCAAGAAAATAACTTAAAATTTAAAAGAAATAAATGGTTACTGAGTCAACCTTAGGAGACAGACGTATGCCATCCCGGAATTTTCTCTAGGCTTTTCGAAGAACCATAATTTTTTGTACATTATTTTGATGTACCTACACTCTTAAGGTTTAGCCAGTGTAAGCCATGTAAGTGTACGAAAATCGATTTTTTGATGATTTGATCATACATATAACACTGAATTTTCTTTACTATACAAAAATTTAATTTGAATGTATTGTACATACTAACCTTCCGTAAAAATCCGTTGGGTGGTTTAGAAGAAGTAAGCGGAGAAACAGAAATGATGAGGACGCGGACAGCGACTTTGTTTTATACTAAATATTTAGATATTAACAAACCTGAAAATAGAAAAAGGAAAATTATTACGTAGATGTAAAAGAGAATATAAATATTAAATATCATTTTGCAACTATGTTATTTAATTATACTAAGCGTTTAAATTAATTTTGTTCTGCACCTCTTGTGAAAGAATTCCAATTTATACTCAATCAATTTCGAAAGTGTTTTCCGTTTTTCAATTTGGAGTGATAAATCAAATTGAGAAATATAAAATAATACAAATTGTTCCATCACACGCCATACTGATTTTTTTTAAATTATGAAAAATTTTCAATAGCACTATAAGCTAAGAAATTCACTGCAGTTTAAAACCCATCAAAAAAGGTTCAGTCAACTGCCCGTAGCACGAACATGAGGAACGCGCCAAATGTTGCGTGGCCTGCATGCCAAAAAGATGTTCCTGGAAAGGGGCAATCTTCCCATGTTCGGTCAGACATTTAAAGATCAGACAAAAGAGCCTTTAAATCTTAACGAAATCATCTCATTCTCATCTCAAACGCAACGAGTTCGTCTGGAGCCGACATGTTGGGAAAGGATGGGATGTGTCTGGGAGCCCTTCAAAGGCTTAAACTAAAAGTTCACACTCTCGAGGTGGCACCTCTGCGATGAAGGTAATCACCTCCGACAGGCTCAGGTGGTTTTGGGTGAACCTAGAGTAATTCTAAAGCAATAGAAGCTACTTAAACTGGAAGATTTACCACACACCGGAGTCGCGCACAGGTCAAAAGTGAAAGGAACCAGATCTTTTTTTATTTTTTCATATCTTCGATTTCGTGGCGACGGTGAATTCCAGTTGAATGGATGCTAATCACCTGGAAGCGTAATCTCAAATAACTTCATATATTTAAATTGATGGCAGCGTGCGTTACTCACAATTTTCCACGTATCTCTCGTAACTTAATAAAAACGACTATGAGCCTCAATATTTTCCCTGGCTTGACTCTTGGCCCTGTGGACTGAGATGACCAAAGATCAAAAGATCACGCCGCTCTATAATTGGCCGAGGGATTGTTTAGGGACCCACCGTAACGATTTGTCCAGAATTTAGAAACAGAAGAGGAACAACAAGAAAATGCATTGTCAGGTGGCATCTTTGGTCTGTTCTTGTTGGAAGAAACACTGGACAAGGATTGACCCTTGAAAGACGTAAAATTGGTCGAAATTTGGTCTGTCTGCAATTTTTTTTTTTCGAAACAATGGATGCGCCAGTAGATCAATGGCCTAACATCGATTTTATGTATTATGTATATATATTATATAAATATATATAGAATGTACCTGGGATACAGATGAGATATTCGTTTTTGGTTTCCTTTAACTGGTTTTGACGGACGGCAATTCTGAGCCTTACCTGAAGGAACGATCTCACTTTCTCAATAACCTCCTCTTTTTGAAGTCAAATAAAAGGATTTTCTTTTAATTTAAAAACAAAAAATTGACTACCGATGCTGATTATAGATTCCAAATTTTTAAATTGACAGTGATTTATTACACAGGGTACGAAGGAATTAAATGGTGTAGATAATAATATATAAGAGCATGTTCGCCTTCAAAATACCATGCATAAGATATTTAAAGTCAGCTCGACCACCAAAGATAATGTATAAGATTTACTATTATAGTTATGCAATTTCAATGAACTTACTTTGCACTTGAATAGAAAATTGATTTTAGTAGACAATTTAACAATGGTGTTATATAATCCAAAATAAAGTCCGCTATATTTGAAAGTATAATGCTGCCTCGAAGAGTATTGCAAGCAGACTAAATCCATTCTTAATTTGTCAAAACATAAAAGCAATCAAGTGAGCAATTTAATTACTCCACGGAACAAACACAAAAGACAAATATCATGGAGCTGGCATTTGAGGGCGTTGCATCCATCAAACACATACTCGTAAGTCCTTCCGATTACAAAACAACCGAGCGTCTGCAATTTCTTAATTAAATTAAATAGCGGCAAGACCGTCTTTATGCAGAATAAATAGACTTCGAACGTAATGAAGACCTCCAGCGCAGCAATTTGTGTACAAACGAGCGAACGAATCGGGCTCCATCAATAATTTCCGATTATAATGGAGATCATTGCGCCTGATTGGACATTTTCTGTTTGATTCCGCACCTCAGCACAGGTTCCCTCGAGTGTCTGGCTTAAGTCAATAAATCAGTTCAGCCGGATTACCACCACCTCGTCGAAGTATAAGTGGACACTCACAGTTCAGAATTAAGATGTAAGATGTATCTCAGTGAAACTTCCGTCTTGACACCAGGCAAGCATCTCGCAAATTCATAAAAGGAGCAAACTGCAAACTGTGTTTACTCAAGAAGACACCGCGGGGCTTGACATCAAAACGAGATTCTCCAAAGTGGAAATTAGTCAATAGCACTCGTATGATGCTGCGACAGGTGAGTAAGTGGAATCAAGGAGATTGTATCATGTTTGCTAATTACACAGGCAAACAAGTAACATCAAAGGGTCACTTAAGGAGGCGGACGAATAGCAAAAAGTCGCGCACGCACATCTTGACTAAGATATATCTTGAGATGTGGTGAAAAAGAATAATTAGCTTCCAACAGCTAACACATTTTAAATTGAGACGACATATATCTTTATTCCCAAGATCAGCTCAAATTACTTTTAAATAGATCACAGCCGGATAAATCCGGTCCTTTATGATCTGTGTTAGCTCCAACACCCTCACGAATGGATCTAAACCTTGGGTGTTCCTCTAGGCTTAAGCTTATGATAAATTCGATTTTATTGTGCCGCCTAAATTTATTACTCCCCCTTCCAGCGATAAAATCATGAAAACATTTTAAAAGTTCATGAAGTGATCTTACGATCACCGCCCACGCCAAAACGATCGATCTAGCCCAATCTGTAAATTGTTAAGAGTTAAGGGTTCTGCTGGGTATATGTAGATAGATTTTTTTCAGGTTTTTTTTAGTGATTCTCCATCTACGTGAATTAAAATGTTTGGATCGAATATGTTTATCGATCGTTTTAAAATAACACTTGAAACTTAAACGGGGTGGCAGTTCGCACGTTGTACCGATTAATAGGTCTCCATGGATCCGGGGGTCTGCCTTAGGAGCGGCTTAGCCTACATACGCCATATGCTGTTGAGTAAATACCACGCTCGTTTACACCAATCCGACCTGTGCTCGATCATGAGGTCCACTGAAACAGTTCCACAATTAGCACATGATCCAGCAAAGGCCCAGCCCTGCCGGCCCCGTAGCAACAGATTCCGATCAATGCCCCAACATTAAGAAACATGTTCGAAGAAATTTCGCCGTGTGAAAAAGGAAAAATAGAAATGTACACTTTCCCGCAAATTTTATGATATACAATTTGATGATCAATGAGAAATTCTTGGAGAGTAGTCAGTCGGAAATGGTTCCAGTCCTGCTCCAAAAACTGAAAATAGATCACCTGGATGCGTTACGTAAGCCCTATGAAATGTATGTATATAGGAGTAGAAACAGATCGCGGAAATTTATCTTTGAGATTCTACCATCAAATAAACACCGAGCGCCTCTAATTAGTTTGTTTGGAGGAACAACGGTTGCGAAAAAGTGTGAACTAATTTTATGTATTTTTTATGAGGCTCTGATATGCTGATGCTCGCCAATTTTTTTACGAATTATGTTACATTTCTGAGAAGCATAGTTTAAACATTATTGTTGCTTACTAAAATCTTTTATTTTTGGAATCATCAGAGAATTTTGGCAGGAAATTTAATTCATTATTTACTTTTTTCCAAATCATGCACGATTTATACTGATAATCTATGCTTTGAACTCTACTCTGTTTGATATCAATTTAATGTTCTTTTCACACAAGAACTGAATTTAACACTAGATATGTCAATTTTTGACAATACCAAAAAACTTAAAGATAACCCAACCGTATCACTTAATTGCTGGATCATTTTATTCAGTTAAGCCTTTCTCATTGAGCCATTAAAACAAAAGGTTACTTCAGATCACGTTTTACGAAGAACTTCATATAATCTTTCACTTTCAGCTCGCCAGACAGCGTGATTGAGTTTCTTATTAGTTACGCATGAAATCGCCGGCATCTTTAACGACTGTAGCTCTTTTGAAAGAGAACGTTGAATCGCACTTCTCTGAATTCCATAATTGGCACATATGTTGGACATTTTACCAAAAATTTTCTTCGCAGGGACACAAAATGCACATTCGTTCCATGATATTGCACCGGAGACGAAGTTTTTCGCGCATACTTAATTATACCTTATCCGGTGCGTTTGCTTCTTCAAGAAGGTTCTAAAGACGCGGCGGGTGATTAAATAAATCGCCGTCCGAGACACTCGCAGGGCAGAAATTGTAAAAAAATATTCGCAATAAATAAAATGTGCAAATGTGTGTCATGCGGAAAAAAAGATCTTTCGGGTAGGTCCTACAGCGTGTGCTTGCTCCCTAGGGCACTTTCAGGGCCGCGTAGGACAAGCATAAATTACTTGGGCGTATAAGGATTTACTTCATTATTTTTTTCTTCTGCGATTTCTAGAGGCTGTCAAGAAATGCAGCACACTTGGTTCAGCGCAGCATCGTGCGATTTGAACTTGTTCACTATTTTTTTGGTTTTTACATATGAAAAGGAACATGCAATTACAAGCTGCAGTATAAAATTATGCACGAACTGCCACAACTTGATAAATGCTTAGATACTTGTAAAAGTATTTGGAGTAAATTGAAATTTGATGTGTATAATTCAATCAGGTGAAGAGAAATGAAAAATTGTTTAATTCTAAATGCATGTATGTTGAAAATATTATTAATTGAAGCTAATACTTTAACGTAATATAAGGTGATACCGTTACTCTAAATAAGAAGATTGCAGATTTTACAACAAATTTTATAACAATTTTCAGCGTTTTAAGTCTTTGGGAAATACCCTTAAATTTTGATGATCATCAGTGAAAGAATGTGTCGAAATAAATGAAATTTTCATACTAATAAAATTTGAAGTAACAGGGCTATAAAAATGAAAATTTGTATATTTCATTATAGCTTGTCGACTATATTCCATCGTGACGTGAAAATTTGAACTTGCAAGTGTTTATGTAGTTAGTCCGAATTTATACGGGTCAAAAATACACTGAGTCATTTCGAGAAAAGGTATGAAAGTCGTCTGTTCGTTGAATTGATTTATTTGAACTTTGCCAAAATTTCGACTCTTTCTGTGTTCTTTTATAAAAACCAACACTTATTGTAATAACCAACATATAGGGTGCAAATGCCTTTCCATGAAATTTTTGTTAACGGTGATTTCAAAGATTAGTTTTAAAGCTATCAGTATAATAATACTTTGAAAACTAAGTGAACACCATCTGAGCTTTTATTGTTATGGATGTTATGATGAATTTCTAAGAGTCGCTTTGTTTGTTACACGTTTTTGTGTATAGCAATGCAGCATCCTTTTAAAAGTGGGTCAATCGCTTTTCACTTTTGAACTCTTTGAAATTGTAATTCTTCACATATTATGTTTACACAACTGAGGCAAAAAGGAAACCTCAACGTCTTCGTTCCCAAATAGTTTCTGTAAACAACTTGGAATCCATTAACATGTGCTTCACTGGACGGCCACTGTCTTGGCCACCAGAAGCCTCAAATGCAACGCTTACTTAAGGGCAATTAGTGATTTACCAACAATTCCGCTTTTAGCCAGTCCCATCCCAACACACACGACTTGGCCCATAAGGGAGCAGGGCCCAGTGCTTTTATTTTAACTATAATTAGCCAGACGTTGTGTTTTCCTGATTTGACGGCGATTCCCATGACAGGGTCATTAAATTTTACGAAAATAGTGAAAACTAGCAAGTGCGTCAACGCATTCTCTCGGAGCGGATCTAGTGCGTTTTCTGTGCGCTGGTCGAGTCATCCTGACGACAAAATTACAATCGTTATGGGCATTTGTGAAGCACCGTCGCCAGCCGAATGAGCAACACTCATAATGTGGTTTTTGATGGGAATGCGGCGATGACGGATCTCAAGAGTTAGCCTCCACTCCATGTATTTATGAATTCGAGTTTGGAACGAAATACAGAGCAAGATTCCTCGATGTGCATATGTAGGTACTCACAATCGGGTGGTACATCGTGAGAAGCATCTTAAGAATTCCTGAGAACACAAGGGTCACCCAGACAGCACCAAAGGGAAATGTTTGAAATCTTAATCAAAGTAAATAGAAGTCAGTTTGTGGCTTTGATTTATTTTTAGACAAGGGACTATACCACCTACGAAGATATTTAACTGCAGTCTCAGAACAATTATGATAACACATCATAAGAAAAAATAGCTCAATTTACGAAGAGGAAGTTCCAATATACAGTTTTTCGATATTTTCGAAAATTTGAAGTTTACTTTTTAATTATGAAAATTATAATATGTTCCACTGAGAAAAAAAAATTGATTTCTAGAATTATTCTCGTCAGTAAAAACTGAAATAATTACAAAAATAATTAATTTAGTAAAATTTACTACAACGTTATATACATATTAAAAAAAAAATATTTTGTTGAAATAGTTCAAAACAATTTGCTCTAGGTACTATGGACAAAATTAAAATGCAAAATTTCTTTGAGTAGGTATAAAGAAAAATTTACCCAAAAATTTGCTCATGGGATGAATCTGCAAAGCATTAGGAAATTTGATTACCAAATGTTGTTAGAATTAGGTAGAGGCCGTCAATTTTCTGTGTTAAGATAAGTAATGAAACTTTACTGCGGAAGAGTCTTTCAGAACAGTTTCATCTGGCAAAAACAAAAATTGAAACTACTTCCTTTTCTCATTATCTTCTGGAGTGCGATAACGAAAGAATTCCTCGCAAATCCAAGGGGTAGAATATAACTGACCTATGTTACCCGTCTTTTCCTCTTGGGCACTTAAGTCCAGCACGAATGTAAGATGGACAACAGAAATCCAAATTTATCAGCTTAGTGGAAAGTGAATTGAACTTGAGGGAACGTCGCAAGATAAACAATTTGCAGGCGAAGACAGAGGAGCCGTTGCCATTTCTGCCGGCAAATTAGTCACCCTCAGAAGATAATTAGATGTGCCAACGTCATAAAGTTGATTGCCCGCGGGCTTGTTTAAATTGAGCCACACGGGCCGGGCGGCCTCTTGTCTTGCACGGGGCCATCTTATTTCTTTCTGGAGAAGTTTTCAAGTGATATACAGAGGCAAGAAATTTCTTGCGAAATGTTTTAGTACAATTCGCTTGAATAATTACTACGTTAGCTGGAGGAGATCGTAAAAGTTTTATGAACTAGTAGGTACTAGACGGCAGACCTGTTTTTGAGGGATCTTATAAGCGCCTGCTCGTTTTCGACGTTTGTCGATCGTTTCTCAAGCCGGCCGGTGGGCTCAAAACCAGGGCAATGTCTTTGATCTCTGTACGCATGGGCTAAGCCAGCCCATTTTTTGCGGTTCAATTAAATTCAGATTAATGCCATCCAGATGAATGGAACAATTAAAAACGTGAATAAAATTAATTACAACGTTTTGTGGCTGTCGCCACTGCTTTTTCACTCGCAACCGTCATTTCCTCCACTTCGACTGATTGGCAATTTTGAAATGCTCGCGCATATGAATAAATTATGGAGCCAGTACGAACTCTTTGAGACGGTAAAATTAGCAAGTGTCAAGAAAAGCACTGCGCAAAATGAAGCGTTTCACATTCATGTACTTCGCTGGAACAGAGACAAGACTGCCCTCAAGTACAAGAAAAGATAAGAGTTTATAATGCACCAAGAGATTGCTCAAAATAATGCCTGCGACTGCCTGCATACAAAACTAACTGACTTTAACGACTTCAGACCCGATGTGCATTAGTGGACTTGGCTTTTGAAAGCTGGCTTAGTGCAGCTCCACATTCACATTTTAATTGCCAATAAATCAAATAAGTTGTTTTTCTTTTAATATTTGTTTTGATGAACTCTTTTTAGATACCTTTAAAATAGTTTTTAATGTTCGTTATGACATATCGTTTAGACACATACACTCAATTTTTTTTAGCTACAGAAGCATAACACAAACTGATAAAAACTCTGGAAAGTCTGTAGATATGTATATGTATGTAGGTACATTTAAAAAACGATTATCTCAAATTTTTATCTCAATTTAATGTCTGTCTTGTCTTGTCTGCCTCTCAGAGCCTTTGTTAAGAAAAAGGAGTTACAGTGTTTCAATATTTGAAATGTACAATTTTTTGATCTAAATGCAAACATTTTTAAAATTTTCTAAAATTTAACTAAGTCCAGGTGAATTACATCCATGTCGGAGGTAGTATGCTCTGCGTTACTAATTTAAGATTATATTCAAATTTAATTTGTACATTAACAGCAATAACTACAAATTCGAAATATCACGTCATTCAATAAATCAATGCAAATGAAAACTTATCAGTTTATTCTAAAAGCTGTGAAACAGATGCCGAAATCACTCCTATCTATCGAATGGCTTAACCAATCGAAAAAAAAAATGGTCCAACTCAAATATTAGCAATCACTTCCCGGAAATTCAAAAGATGTATTTGTCTATGAAGAGCTTAACTAGAAAAAATAAATCCCGCCTTGATGGGTGTGAAGTGCACAAAAGTTGATAAAATTGAATGACAAAATTAAGTGTTCGTTTCTTAGCAGAATAATTTTGTACTTAAGTTTGTCAAAATAAATTGCACTTGGCTTGGAGCAGCCATGGATAATTTTAGAAATTTACATATTTTGAATACAAAAGCTTTAAGAACATAAAATGAGAAGCGTTAATGTAAATAAATAAAGGGCAATGTCTCACTATCCCCACGTATAAGTAATTTTGTAAAAATACAATGTCAGGGATTCGTGCGAGAGAAACATGAAATTTTGCTCAGTTTCTGCAATAACTTAGCACCTCATCTTAATGTATGCAAATGAGCCACTTCGTAAATGCTGGAGCGAACAAAATAAAAAAATAAAATAAATTGCAGAAAATCTCTTCTTGCTAAAAATGGAGCAAAACTGGCTCGCACCTTTGGGAGGAAACAATTAAGCCAAGACATGGATGCATCAAGCGAGGAAAGTCTTTCTGCACAGGCATGCCCAGAGTTTTTGTGTAATGAAGACGAACAAGCCGCAAGCAGAGCCCCAAGAATTCATCAAGTCTTCGCAAGAAATCACTTTAACCTTGCTGCACGCCCGAAGGCATGTCTTGAACGTCGCCCTTTGACATGGACGTCTATTAACTCTGGATATTGCTCCGAGGCCTGGACCTCGATTTTTCTTGAGAAATCATCTGCAGACAAGGCATTTTTCCACCTATTGAGTGTGCCGCACGGTTAAAAAGGTGCGTTTGATGGGGCGTCCCATGGGATCTGAAAATATTTCTGGAACGGAGGAGCACTGCAGCCGGAGTAGTGAAGATGGAACTCATTAGGGCTGTTCGTCTTCCCAACAAAGTGAGACCTGAAAAACGAAGAAAAGATTCCGCACATACAGCCGATTGCTCGCACAGGTTGCGTCATTGCGTCCAGCAAACTTGAGGCGCACTCGATGGAATTGCGAAGGGATCATGTTCTTGATAATCAAATTGTTAACACGGCAGCAAAAGTTTTTGGTGATAATTTAAGACCTTTAATGATACCCTTTGGGGTATTCAATTACGGGGTGAGAATTGGGTCAGCGCGACATGATTTATCGAAATCCGATCAAGGGGTTATCCCTGCAACGATCAGTTTAGCTTCCTGCCCAGTAATTAACCGGGGTTGAACTTTTCGACAACTAAATTCAGTTTTCCCCACAATGCGGTTGCCGAGGTGCTGGCTACTTTTACTTTGTCTTAAACCAACGTCTCTTTGAACCAAGTTGCTTCACGCCCTGTTCTGGCTTCTTATACATTAAGTATCATCTTTCAGTGCAGATTGTAATAAAAGTACCTGACAATCTTTCCACAATTTCTCAAAACCTAAATGTTCAACCTTCCGTAGCATGGCGACAAGTTCAAGATGCTGCGACAGCCTTGACTTTGAGATGAGGTGTAAAGACCTCAAAAAGTGGCAAGCGTGTTTTCAGGAGGATATAATAAATTTATTCCTCATGCGAGTACAGTTGGCGCGAATAAAATATTTATGAACTTGGGACCCATTTCAGCGAGTAAAAGTCAAAGCTATATGGAGACCGTTTAACTAACTTAAGGCATATCAAACAGTTTAGACGGCAAAAAGTATAATCTGTTTATACTTAGGGCGCCGGTAAACAATGCTAAACCATTTAACTTTGTTTGTGTTTATTTGACTGTTGAAATTCTCTTTGTTTTTGTTTCTTAAAGCTAACTATGTCCTAAAGACTAATTTAAAAATTTCAATAAGGCCACTTCATTTGCAAAGAATTTGGTAACTTATACCTTGTCCATTTAAGCACCAAGAATTCCGCAAAGTGTCGACTGTTTATTTTAAACTAAATTTTCTCAATAGAACCACTGATACCATAAACTTGAAAGAAATACACCCGCTGGCTCTATCAATTTCAGCCATCTGCGCCGAGCACTTTGCGCAAGGTATCTTCTGCGCAGGCGCTATAAGACGCCGCCGTTTTGAGGCGCTAACGTGCTATTCTGAGTTCAATAAGCAGCCGCGGCCCATTCATGATCTGTGCGAATGTCTTCAGGTATTCCTCCGGTGACCGGCGCTAAACTGCTGAAGATTGTTGTATTTATAGTGGCGGAAGTGTTTCCTTTAGAGCCAATCTAATTGCCTCGCTTTTCTTATTCTTGTTCTGGAGTTGCTACATATGTACCTACCATGTCTTCATTTACAAATTGGTTTGGACGTCGATGCTATTTTTGGACAGGGGGAATTCTGAGCGGATCTACGATATTATGCTTACATTACTCATCAGTGGTCGATTGAAATGCAAAGCATTGCGATTTGAGGTGTTTAGAACTCCTTCTATGGAAGGCGTTTTGCATGCTTGTCACTGTTTATATTTAGCTCCCATTAAACAAGAATAATCTTGTCGGTACGAAAATATATTGGTCTTAAAACTTATTTTAGTACATTCAATATAGTATACAACAAAATATGTATATATTTAGAAGATACCTACATATAAGAATATTACTCTTAGATGCATTCCGATTGAAAATGAAGTAAACAAATAACTGTATATAACCTGTGATGTTTAAAAGATAAATTATTCTTAAGGGGGCTGCCCTAAATAGAATTCAATATATTAATTATTTTGTAAGACTTTTTTTACGCATAGAATTAAATTAATCCTTTAAAAAAATGCCTTTAAGTTGACACGAATTTCTCATTCTATTTATTTCTACTATTTACAACGAAAAATGAAAAAATACATAAATCACTAGTGAGAATAATTATGACTGTTGTGCATAGATGTTAAAAGTCAGTGTCATGAAAGTAATAACAGCTTCTGTGGCATATTATAAAAACTAGAACTCAGATTACTTTACTCTTGAATTAACCAGTTTGTTATACAAATTACTAGCTAAGATTAAGATAATGGCAGCAGTTGCCCTTTGCCCTATGTGAGATATGCAAATAAGCTGTGCTGATCTCATCAGAGCTACTTTCTAGAGGTGTTCGCAAAGTCCTTCAGCGCTAATGCCGCTCTGCACATATTTCATCACCGTCATATTTCTCTGTGAAGGGAAGAAGTGAAATTCGGGCCCATGCAAATGCACACTTAAGATGCACAAATGAGCCGAAAGATAATTGTTCAGATAGTTTCCTTCAACTTTGCATGAAACTCGAGAACTGCGGTTTCTCTGAGGAGGAGGACTGACCATCGACCACACGCACGTCTATCGGAATAGTGAAAAAGAGTATAAGAAAAGACCCAAGACGAAGACTACTTCCTTTCATAGTAAATGGAGTGTTTGCCGAACAATACCTCTACAGTTTGATCAGGTAAGTTAGACTGGATTGGGTTACTCCGCATCGTACCTGGGCACCGTTAAGCACGAATTAATGATGCACTTAATCCTCTGCGACAGAGTTCAGGGGAGTGCAAAAGGAGTCCAGAAGCAAAAAGACTTAAAGACATGCTGCAACACCGATTTCCTCCAAACGACATATTTTACATGCCGGCAACTCTGCTCACAGCCAAATCGAAGACGTTGGTGTTTCTGGGTAAACTGCTTAAGACGCTACGTGCCCGCAATTTGCGGCGATGACTTACAGGTGGCCCGCGGCTGATCGCGAATTCGATGAATGACACAGACGAGTTGTCGCCGCCCGTTGCTAATTTTATCGAATTCTTACGATCGGCGCTATCACGGGCGTATCTCAGAATTCTCTGCGGCGTATGTCTCCAGATGCTGGGAGCTCGCCGCGGACAGATGGATAATTTTTAACGAAATAAACAAGTGGCGCACACGATAGAAATCGAAAGTGATCACTGATCAGCTTTTCGATTGGCGTAGGCTTGCCTATCGCGAACTGCTCCAAGGTTCTGTCGATTTTAAAATGCAGACGTGGTCTTGCAGCCGAGAGGCAAATAAATTGTCGCGAAAGACTTTGAAATCGAGAGATTTGCGCACGCAAATTATTTGCAGGGTTTTATATGTTCATGTGCACTCGTAGATCGGCCTTTGAGAATTTGAATTTTTCTTTTCCATTTCAAATTTTTACAGACAGACAAATGCTTACTATTTCCTTTTGATTTCTTGCAGATCAGCGGCCTTGGTATTTTTTCTGATTGCACTTTTCACACATACAGCAAATAGCAGATATGTAAGTAACTCATATCTCAAAAGAAAACCTTTAAAATTTAAAGTATACACCTTTTCCTACCACTCCTAGCATTCTCCTACTTCAGATAAATTTTTTGAAATCACTGATTGATATAATGTACATATTTATTTAAAAATACCAAGAACTACTTTATTTTCTCTAAAAACGCTTTACAAAATTTAATCAAACTTACATAATAAAAAAATTCCTTCCTTCTCAAGGACAAATTTTTCAATCAATTTTCATTATTATTGTGGTTAACACTCAACAAAATATTTGATACTTTAAATTTATTGGATTAAATTTTTACGGGTTTTATTTTGTTGTTATAACTAAAAATTTTCGCAGCATGGAAGACGACACAAAAGGCAAAATGGAGCTCATTTATACCTACCCGAAAGTTTCATATTACCTGGAGGAGAAGGATCAGATCCCTATGAGTGGAGTGCATGGAGCTCACCATCCGAATGCTCAAGATCTTGCGGAGGAGGAGTAGCGTACCAAACTAGGGAGTGCTTGAATATTGCGTAAGTTAGTTATTTTAATCATATTGCTTTTACTTAAAATAAAAATAATTTTGCAGACCTAATGGCTCTCCGCAATGTAAAGGTGGAAATAGGAAGTACTACTCCTGTAACACACAGGTAAGGGTTTATTTGAAAATTTAAAAAGATCGTAACTTCATATTCGCGTATTTATTTCAGGATTGTCCCGAAGAAGAGCCCGATTTCCGATCGCAGCAATGCTCCCGATTCAATAGTTTGCCTTTCGATGGCATTCGATATGAATGGGTTCCTTATACCAAAGCTCCTAATCCTTGTGAGCTCAACTGCATGCCCAAGGGGGAAAGATTTTACTATAGACACAAGTCAAAGGTGATCGATGGCACCAGGTGCAATGATCAGTCATTGGACGTTTGCGTAAATGGGAAGTGCGAGCACGTGGGATGCGATATGATGCTAGGTTCAGACGCAAAAGAAGACAAGTGTCGGAAGTGCGCTGGTGATGGAAGTTCTTGCAGAACTGTGTCAGGAGAATTCGATAAGAATAACTTGCAAGTTGGTAAGCTGATCTTGCTCTTACTCTAAGTTAAGAAACCTTCAAAACTGAATAAAATTGTAGAAGCTATACAAATTTTGAATTTTTATTAAATGTGAACAGGTCTTAACTCAATCATATTTTAAACCAGGTTACAATGACATTCTGCTGATACCTGCTGGAGCAACGAACATTGATATCCATGAAGTAGCTCCTTCAAACAATTACTTCGCATGCAGGAATCTATCCGGTCATTATTATTTGAACGGAAATTGGAAAATTGATTTTCCACGACCGATGATTTATGCTGGCTCATGGTGGCACTACGACAGAAGACCACAGGGTTTTGCCGCTCCAGATCAACTCACCTGTATTGGACCAACAACAGAGTCAGTCTACCTCGTCCTACTCTACCAAGATAAGAACGTTGGCATCAAGTACGAGTACAGCATTCCTGAAAACGCTGTAAAATCATCTGAACCCGACACATACTCGTGGACATATACCGCATTTACCCCATGCAGTGCTTCATGCGGAGGAGGAACTCAGACCAGAACTGTGACTTGCAACAGTCGAACCACCCTCGAAGAGGTCGATGAAAGTTTATGCGATGCGACGACAAAACCACCAGAAATTCAACGATGTGGCAACGAGGAATGTGCTCCTAAATGGGTGGAGGGTCCTTGGAGCAAATGTTCAAAGCCTTGCGGAATGGAAGGGAAACAGGAGAGGGAAGTGCACTGTGAACGGGTAAACTCCAATGGTGTTGCAACAACAGTTGAAGATGCGACATGTCTTGAGGAAGTTGGCAACAAACCAGCCACGATTCAAGAGTGTAACAAGGGTAGTGCATGTCCAAAATGGCACACCGGTCCTTGGAAGCCGTGCAGCAAATTATGCGGCGAAGGTGTGCAAACTCGCAAGGTAACTTGCTTCAAAGAAGAAGACGGCAAAAAGAAAATTCTTTCGGACGAAGAATGTCCTGATGAAAAGCCTGAGTCTGAAAAAAAGTGCATTCTGCAGCCCTGTGAAGGTGTAGACTGGGTAACATCAGCGTGGAGTGGCTGTGATAAATGTGGTCTGACACATGAGACCAGAACTGCTATTTGCGCATCGAAAACTGGGAATGTCTATAACGAAACCTTCTGCGCATCTGAAAAGCCTGAACTAACAAGAAAATGCAAATTTAAGCCATGCAAGTTTCAATGGTTCTCTTCTGAGTGGAGTGAATGCTCTGCGAAATGTGGAAAAGGTATACAGGACAGAATTGTTATTTGTGGGCAGTTTGATGGGACTGTTGTAACTCCTGCCGAAGAGAAAAATTGCAATGCAGAAACAAAACCTGAAACCAGCCAAGATTGTGAGGCAGAAGTCGATAAATGTCCAGGAGAATGGTTCGCAGGTCCATGGACTGATTGTAGTAAGACTTGTGGTGGTGGTGAGAGAACTAGAGAGATTCTATGCCTCGCAAATGGCAAACCAGCCGATAATTGTGATGCTGACAAAATTGAATTTACGTCAGAGAAGTGTAACACTGACCCATGCACCGACGACGCTATTATTCCGGTAGACAGTACCGCAAAATCAATCGATGAAGACTACGATGATAGCGAAGAATGCGAGGAAGAAGATGATGTATCTGGAGAGGATCTAACTACGCCAGGACTTTCTGGTGACCTAAAGATTACTGAAGGCATTGATCTAGATGGACAGACAACTGTTAAAAGTTCACTAATGATGGACGATTTGATGATGAGCGACGCTACTGGCTTCGAACTTGATTCAACTCCCACTGATAGTGCAACAGACGTACCTGGAACTACAGTAGAAGGATCAGGAGATGACACAAGCGTTAGTGGGGATGTAACTGAAGGAAGTGGTGATTTCACAGAATCTACAGACACTTCACCATCGAGTGATGAAACAAGTGCTTCATCTGTTACTGAAAAAGATTTATCAGAGTCAACAGATATTCTTCAGACAACATCATCAGGACAAGAACCTAGTGGATCAACCGATTTAACTAGCGAAGGAGCTAGTGAATCACTATCTTCATTATCTTCGGAAGATTCAAGCGATTCAACTACTTCTGTTAGTGGTCTATCAAGCGACGGATCATCCTCTTCAATTACAGACTCATCAGGTTCAACGGATGAAACTACAGATCAAAGTGGCTCTACAAGTATTGGAGCATCCGATAGCACAGAATCATCCACTGATTCCTCAGATATGTCATCTAAATCGTCTGAATCTTCTACAGATTCCTCCAGCGATATAACAGATCAAACTTCCGACAGTTCATCATCAAGCACAGAAACCAGTTCATCAGGTTCTACAGACTCATCGTCAGATTCTACTGATACAACTGTATCATCCGAAACAGACACAACTCCAACAGACATAACAGAAAGTACCACTGATTCGTCATCCACAACGGAAGACAGTAGTAGCACGTCTGATTCAAGCACTACCGATTCAAGTGCAAGCACAACCGATACAAGCGTAAGTACAATGGCCAGCGAAACTGGTTCAACAGATTCGTCAGCGTCAACTGAAAGTAGCACAGATTCAAGTGGTAGTACAACAATTTCGTTTGATACAACCTCATCTGGAGATACAGATGCAACAACAGAAACGTCGCAATCTTCATCTGACTCTTCAAAATCAACTGAAAGTTCTTCTGATGTAACTACAGTTAGTTCTGGAAGTGATGAAACTGGATCAACTATTGACGGAAGTACAGCAGAAATAGGATCAACTACTGAAGGAAGTACAGAAGGAACTGAATCAACAGTTTCGGGTAGCACAGAGGAGTCTATATCAACTGTTTCAGGTAGCACAGAAGAGCCCGGTTCCACTGATTCTACGATCGAATTTTCAACACTTAGTGGAGCCACAGATGAAACAACTGTATCTGGAAGTACAGAAGGAAAAGATACTGGCGCTACAGAATCCACAGTGGATCAATCTACCATTAGTGGAAGTACAGAAGAAACAGAAACTACAGTATCAGCTAGCAGTGAAGAACCTGCCTCCACAGATGAAGTTACAACAACATCTGGATTGGAGCAAACTACTGATTTTGATGTCTGGTCTACAAAGGGCTCAGATGTTACTGACGAAGAGGACTTGACCACACCAAATACCCTACAAGCAGCTATTTCTAAAGAGCAGAAACCTAGAAAGTGCAAACCAAAGAAAACGAAGAAGCCTTGCATTGACACCAAATTTGGCTGTTGTCCAGATAATTCAACAGTCGCGAAGGGACCGTTTGATGAAGGTTGTCCCATTGCTAAGACTTGCGAAGAAACGAAATATGGATGCTGTCCCGATGGTCTTTCGCCAGCTAAAGGGAAGAACAAGAAGGGATGCCCGAAATCTCAGTGTGCTGAGAGCCTGTTTGGTTGTTGTCCAGATAATTGGACTGCTGCTGAAGGCGAAGATAACGAGGGTTGCCCTGAACCGACAACAACTACCGTTGGAGGATGCCAAGGTAGTGAGTTTGGTTGTTGCCCTGATGGAGTTTCCGAGGCAAGTGGTCCAGGAGAAATGGGATGCGAAACAACAACTACTTCGGACATGTTGGAAAGATCAACTCAAGAGCCATTGCTTACTACTTCAGGTCCTGCAGAAGTTCAAAAGTCGTGCTCGTACTCAACACATGGATGCTGCCCCGACGGTGAGACTGAAGCTAAGGGTGAGAATTTCCAAGGTTGTGATATTGTTGATGAAAAGGATTGCTCGAAATCGCTTTACGGATGCTGCCAAGACAATAGAACTTCAGCTTCAGGTCCTGATGGGCAAGGATGTGAGCAATGTCTTACAGAACCCTTCGGATGCTGCCCTGATGGCAGAACTCCTGCCCATGGCTACAACCGCGAGGGATGCTGCATCGATACAGAATTCGGCTGTTGCCCTGACAACGTCAATCCAGCGAGGGGTCCTTACAACGAAGGGTGCGAGTGCATTTACTCCCCGTACGGCTGCTGCCCGGACAACACGACGGCAGCAAGAGGACACAATAATGAGGGGTGTGGCTGCCAGCATAGTCCCTTCGGC
Source organism: Machimus atricapillus (assembly GCA_933228815.1). Taxonomy (NCBI): domain Eukaryota; kingdom Metazoa; phylum Arthropoda; class Insecta; order Diptera; family Asilidae; genus Machimus; species Machimus atricapillus. Next base: position 26,179,378 of record OW121788.1, on the reverse strand, counting down.
TGTTGTCCAGATAAACTTACTCCGGCGCAAGGTGAGAAATTCGGTGGATGTCCTTGCCACTCCTTCCAGTTCGGGTGCTGCCCTGACGGAGTTACTGTCCAGCAAGGACCGCATAACTACGGCTGCCACTGCTCCCAAACAGAGTTCAAATGCTGCCCTGATGAGGTTACAGCCGCTAAGGGTCCTAATCAAGAAGGGTGTACTTGTGCAGAGAGTAAATTCGGCTGTTGCCCAGATGGAGTTACTGAAGCAAAGGGTCAAAAGTTCGAAGGTTGTGAGAATGTTGAAGAGCCTGTTCAGAAATCTTGCGCTCTTCCTAAAGACCTGGGACCTTGCAATAATTTTACAGTTAAATTCTTCTTCGATACTGTTTACGGAGCCTGTGTCAAATTTTGGTACGGAGGCTGCGAAGGCAACCTCAATCGATTCGACACAATTGAAGAATGCAAGAGCATGTGTGAAGATTACAAAGGAAAGGAAACTTGCTTACTTCCAAGAAGCCCTGGACCATGCACCGGCTTCTACAAGAAGTTCTATTACGATTCAGAAAGGGGAACTTGCAACGAATTCACCTACGGCGGCTGCTTCGGCAATACGAACAGATTCGAAACTTTACAAGAATGCCAATCTGCCTGCGCTGTTGACGAAAGTCTGCGTAAGTTCCTTAACTTTATGGACCTCACTTATAAGATGCTTAAAATTTTTATTGTTTCAGCACCGTGCGAACAACCTATGGACAAAGGACCATGCAATGGAAACTTTGAGCGATGGTTCTACGACAACGAAACCGATGTCTGCCGACCGTTTACATACGGAGGCTGCAAGGGAAATAAGAACAACTACGTCACTGAGCATTCCTGCAACTATCACTGCAAGAAGCCAGGAGTTCACAGAGGTTTGCAACTATATTCGAATTTTCATTGTTCTGTTTGCATTTTTGCATTTTCTATTGTTTATGCGATAAATTGTGGTTTTGGTCTGCCCCCTTAACCCTAGTTTTAAGAGCTTCATCTGGCCCTGCCTAACCTTGCTTGCTTTACTTTCTATTTTCGCAAAAACAAATTCTAGAAACCTGCGCGCTTGCAAAAGAGACTGGCGAATGTGGTGGTAAATTGGCGCGATGGTATTATTCTGAAACTGACCAAAAGTGCATGCCTTTCTATTACTCTGGTTGCGGTGGTAACAAAAACAATTATATTAGCTTGGAACAGTGCGAGGAGCGGTGTCCTAAACAAGTTGGTGAGGCTTTAGATGTTCCACAACTGGCCCGAACTTTTAGTATTCTAATGATCTTTTTCGCTATTTAGCCAAGGATATATGCGAGATTCCAGCTGAGATTGGAGAGTGCCAGAATTACACAGAGCGATGGTATTACGATACTAAAGAACAACGTTGTAGGCTGTTCTATTACGGCGGCTGCGGTGGCAATCAGAACAATTTCATTGAAGAAGAATCTTGCTTGAATCGTTGTGAACGGAGGGAGGAGCCACAACCACCTCCAGCACCGGAACAACCGCCACGTAGAGATCCGGAACAACCGCCACGTAGAGATCCGGAACAAAGACCTCCATATGAGCCTGGTCCAGACACTGAATTCCAATCAGAGTTCTGCTACTTAAAACCAGAAGCAGGCAACTGCAGGGACTACTCAGAAAGGTGGCATTATAACCACGAAGACGGTATTTGCTCACAGTTCGCCTATGGCGGATGCGACGGAAACGCTAACAACTTCAACTCTGAAGCGGAGTGTGAGTATCAATGTGGTCACGTGCAAGCCACGTGCTCACTTCGACCATTGTACGGTGCGTGCAGCGATAACACGACTAGGTGGCACTTCGACGAGCGAACTGGTCGTTGCTACGAATTCACATTCAGTGGATGTCGTGGAAATCGCAATAACTTCTTCACTGAACAAGACTGCATGGACTTCTGCACAGGTCCACCGCCCGATGAGACAATTAGAACCGAAACACCACCTCAAACAGTTGACTTTGTAAGTATTTTAAAATGAACCTTCGCTAAACTTAATTTTCGGATTGCATGTGTGTTGAACCAATCACATTTATTTTTAAAAACCCATACAAAAAGGAGGAAGTTATAAGATTGAAGCCAACTGTGGTATTGTAAATCCAAGATGAAACAGTTCCTTTATTATATACCTATATTAGATATAATTCTCAAATCAAAAACTTATTTAGGTTCATCTTTTGTCTCTGTGTAATTTAAGTATCTTATTTACTTATTTAAAATTCGTTTTAGTGCACAGAGCCTTTGGAAATAGGAAACTGTCAGGACAACATCCTTTCGTGGTTCTTCAACAACGAAAGAGGCTCATGTGAGGCGTTCTATTACACAGGTTGCAATGGCAACAGAAATCGATTTGAATCCCAAGAACAGTGCGAACGACAGTGTGGAAGATACAAGGGAGTTGGTAAGTAGCTTACTAAAAAAATCTTTCTCGATTTTACTAAACTTTATACATCAGACGTTTGCCACGAACCACTTAGTGTTGGTCGGTGCAACCAATGGCAAACCCTCTATTATTACGATCCAAACAATAGAATTTGCCAGCCATTCGCTTACAGTGGATGCGAGGGCTCTGCAAACAGATTTGCATCGCAACTAGAATGCGAGTCCGTCTGCATCGTCCGAGAGGAGCCAATCGATCCAAACAGTCGAGGTAAATTACGTCGAATTTGGAAGATATACACAAATTATTTTCTTTATAAACTTTTCATCAATAGCCATTTGCTATTTACCTGTCGAAAGAGGACAGTGCAGTGGAGATGAATTTTCTTTGAGGAGATATTACTACGATGATTATCGCGGAACATGCTTTTCGTTTATTTACTCTGGTTGCGCTGGAAACCAAAATAATTTCAGATCGTTTGAGTCTTGCGTTGAACGATGTAGTCGTAAGCTGATTGATATTTTGTTATCTGCACCTTGCACAATTGCACCCATTTCTCTATTTGCACTTTTTGGATATGAATTCAAAAACATGCACTGTTTGGCACTGATTAGATTATTAGAAAAATTGCTAGAAATTATTTCTGTATCGAATTTTATCTAATTTGATTTAATGTTTTTTTTTTTCTGTAGGACCAGAAGACAATAGGGTTCCACCAGTGGATCCAAGCGAGTCGCGTACCGATGGACCAAATCTCTGCGAAACGTTTGCTGAACAGTGCAGAACCATTCACTGTCCTTATGGCGTTCGTAGGTCCTATGAAAGCGATGGGTGTGAGCGATGCGATTGCGAAAATCCTTGCGCTAGCCACAGATGCCCTGAAGGCTACAGTTGCGCAGTCGACTTCGCACAGGATCAATCAGGGTCCACATTTGCCCCTGTATGCAGACTCAACAACAAGCCTGGAGAATGTCCAACCCTTTCGAACTCATCCAGATGCGACAGGGAATGCTACACAGACGCCGACTGCAGGGGAGACAGCAAGTGCTGCAGCGACGGTTGCGGCTTCGTTTGTGTCCTTCCAGCTGATACACAGATTATCACCACAACCGCACCTCCCCCAGTTGTATATCCTGGTGATCGACCACCAGCTTTAGAAAACAGACCTCAAAACGAAGTTGATGTAGACACGCCTGCAGGCGGTGTTGCAGTTCTTCGCTGCTTTGCTACTGGCCATCCTCCTCCAACGATTTCTTGGAGGAAAGGAAAGGTCATTGTAAGTTGAATAGAACTACTTTTGTACATTTCTGATTTATCAATGCCTTGCAGATAAATACAAACCAAGGAAGATACGTCCTCACATCAACAGGAGACCTTACTATTGTCCAAGTGCACAGATCTGACAGTGGATCTTATCTTTGTGTTGCTAATAACGGCCTTGGCAGCCCAGTTACAAGAGAAGTTAAACTGCAGGTTTCTGGTGAGTACTCTTTAATTGTATCCCTGCATACTAGACTGGTTGTGGTCTCTAACTTATTAACTTCTTTCTTACACATTTCTATTCTTCCGCATGTTTGGTGTTTTCCTTTTCCTGGCATGATCTTTAACAGAGCCAAGACCTACAGATGCCTACATAGTGGGTCCGAAAAATAGCACAGTAATAGTAACACTGCGCCAGCCAGCAAATTTGCGTTGTTTGGCTGGTGGTCATCCTAAGCCAGTTGTTACCTGGTGGCGTGGAAAGAATCGTTTACCACTAACATCTGCACGTTTCGAAGTTAACCGGGACTATTCCCTGGTGTTCCGTAGTGTGCAACTCTCTGACTTGGGTACTTACACTTGCGAGGCTTGGGCTGGCCATGGACGTCCTGCCTCAATTGCAATAACTATGAAAGCAGTGGGACCAGTGCATGTTACAAATAAGGAGAACGAGAAATACCTCAAATACATTGTTGAGCCACCTACTACAACAACCACTCCAAGAACTATCCCTTCGTATCCTTACAGACCTACCCGACCCCATAGATACACTACACCTTCTAACATACCTTTTGTGCCACCACGTCCACCTCCGTCTGGTAAGTGTTTGATTTGTTTTTCTGTACTATCTTATATTAAAATACTTAAACATTTCATACTAAAGCCTATATTTTTGCTATCTAAGAGCATGTTTTTGAAGAATGCGCTTAAGTTAGAATTGTTGCCTCCTTTTTTTTCTTTCTGACTTTCTTTAATGATTGAAATTTACGTTAGATGGTGGTGGCAAATCGTCTCGATGTGAGATTTCTTTCCTCCAATTCAGCTAAATAATTTCTATCAGTTCTAGTAATAGTACTCGAAAATCGACTCTCTTCTATACAGATTTTCAGCGGAGAAGCGATTTTGATTTAAAATATATTTAAAAATTTTCATTATACAATCAAAGCAACCAGTAGCAACCGAATCATTTTGGTTACAGAAAACATATTTCCTTTTTTTTATTCCAACTTCAAAAAAGAAAGTGATTCTCAATTCTACTGTGCTTTTTTTTTTTTCTTTTTTTTGTATATATTATGAAATATTTTAAACGTACCCTTATGCGGTGGTTTGCTTGAAATTAATAGAAAACTTCAAAGGAATTCGCTCAGGTTCCGCTCTGACGGCCGCAGAACCCCCAAATTAAACCCGACTTTTAAAATTTTTTTCATTGTTGACATAGAAAAAATAGATTTACCTTTTTACGTAAACGTCGCGTCGGCCTCCTCCTCGCTGCATCCAGTGAAAAATTGCATACACAAATCACTTTGCAAACATGACACTTTCATTTTAAAAATTCTTACACTCAGAACTTTAATTCACGGCACTGTAATAACTTTTATTTTTATACATATTTTCCATTTTCATTTTCACACACTAGCCCTCACAAAATCACTTTCACTTTTTTTGCGGCGGTAATCCTGTAAGACAGAAATAAAACAAAAATTAGAATTGAATTACAACTTAATTATATTACAAAATATTCTAAATTCAATTTTATTGTAAAAGCGCCTTACTTCAGCATCTTTTGAGATGTAAAAATATCATTTTTCCAGGTTTTTCCGCAAAGTTTTCACTTAGTTGTCACAAAATGGACCACTGAAACCTAACGGAACATCGAAATGCTTTTTTTTTTTTAACTTAACACAACTGTAAATTTGGTCGCTTTGGGGCACATATGAAGAAATTATTTCATGGAATTGATATAAAGGCTCGGTTCGGTACATCCTCCCGCGCTCGAATATAAAACCGTCCCGTAGCAAGTTGAAGATCAATTGCAAACCATAAATCGGTAGAAATTCACTTGTAAATTAAAATAAAGCCGCAGCAGAAACACAAACGTCAAACCGACCTAAAATTTAACGGGGAAACTTCCAAGCTGAAGTTGACCACGAAAGAGAAGGCAATCCCGTCGTTTGGCGCGAATTCAAATTTGGTTGGTTGCAAATAAAAACGTAAATTTTAATCAACTTAGAACTCACCTCCGCCAGTCCAACAAAAGAATTTTGTTAAGAAATTAATAAGGAATATTCTAAGAATAATTTATCGATTTTTATAAGGCATTTTAATTAGAAATACGGACAACAATTTCATTAACTCCTTCGTTCACTCTAACGCTTCGTCGTTCAGTTTGGCATCTTTTTATAAATAGAACAAAACGAATGCAAAGAAAAAGAAAAACGAAACTAGCGCTACGGTGAAGGGGAGAGTGAATAAGAGAAAGAGAATCGACCTTTGGCGGGTTAACTTAAAATTTCGATACCTATTTATTTTAAAGTGACAAAGAAATAAAACTTTTGTGAAAAATAATTTGGTGTCATGCTTCGTTGACACTAAATAGTTAAATAATTATTGTTCTTAATAAACGGATATTTTTTGTATATAAAGTTTAAAGATAAAACGTTTATAAAACAAATATTTATCCCAAAATTAATTCTATCCAGTTCCTGCAGAACCCCCAAATTAAACCCGACTTTTAACATTTTTTTCATTGTTGACATAGAAAAAATAGATTTACCTTTTTACGTAAACGTTGCGTCGGCCTCCTCCTCGCTGCATCCAGTGAAAAATTGTATACACAAATCACTTTGCAAACATGACACTTTCATTTTAAAAATTCTTACACTCAGAACTTTAATTCACGGCACTGTAATAACTTTTATTTTTATACATATTTTCCATTTTCATTTTCACACACTAGCCCTCACAAAATCACTTTCACTTTTTTTGCGGCGGTAATCCTGTAAGAAAGAAATAAAACAAAAATTAGAATTGAATTACAACTTAATTATATTACAAAATATTCTAAATTCAATTTTATTGTAAAAGCCCCTTACTTCAGCATCTTTTGGGATGTAAAAATATCATTTTTCCAGGTTTTTCCGCAAAGTTTTCACTTAGTTGTTACAAAATGGTCGACTGAAACCTAACGGAACATCGAAATACTTTTTTTTTTTTTTAACTTAACACAACTGTAAATTTGGTCTCTTTGGCGCACATGTGAAGAAATTATTTCATGGAATTGATACAAAGGTTCGGTTCGGCTCATCCTCCCGCGCTCGAATACAAAACCGTCCCGTAACAAGTTGAAGATCAATTGCAAACCATAAATCGGTAGAAATTCACTTGTAAAATAAATTAAAACCGCAGCAGAAACACAAACGTCAAACCGACCTAAAATTTAACGGGGAAACTTCCAAGCTGAAGTTGACCACGAAAGAGAAGGCAATCCCGTCGTTTGGCGCGAATTCAAATTTCGTTGGTTGCAAATAAAAACGCTAATTTTAATCAACTTAGAACTCACCTCCGCCAGTCCAACAGAAGGATTTTGTTAAGAAATTAATAAGGAATATTCTAAGAATAATTTATCGATTTTTATAAGGCATTTTAATTAGAAATACGGACAACAATTTCATTAACTCCTTCGTTCACTCTAACGCTTCGTCGTTCAGTTCGGAATCTTTTTATAAATAGAACAAAACGAACGCAAAGAAAAAGAAAAACGAAACTAGCGCTACGGTGAAGGGGAGAGTGAATAAGAGAAAGAGAATCGACCTTTGGCGGGTTAACTTAAAATTTCGATACCTATTTATTTTATAGTGACAAAGAAATAAAACTTTTGTGAAAAATAATTTGGTGTCATGCTTCGTTGACACTAAATAGTTAAATAATTATTGTTCTTAATAAACGGATATTTTTTGTATATAAAGTTTAAAGATAAAACGTTTATAAAACAAATATTTATCCCAAAATTAATTCTATCCAGTTCCTGCAGAACCCCCAAATTAAACCCGACTTTTAACATTTTTTTCATTGTTGACATAGAAAAAATAGATTTACCTTTTTACGTAAACGTTGCGTCGGCCTCCTCCTCGCTGCATCCAGTGAAAAATTGTATACACAAATCACTTTGCAAACATGACACTTTCATTTTAAAAATTCTTACACTCAGAACTTTAATTCACGGCACTGTAATCACTTTTATTTTTATACATATTTTCCATTTTCATTTTCACCCACTAGCCCTCACAAAATCACTTTCACTTTTTTTACGGCGGTAATCCTGTAAGACAGAAATAAAACAAAAATTAGAATTGAATTACAACTTAATTATATTACAAAATATTCTAAATTCAATTTTATTGTAAAAGCCCCTTACCTCAGCATCTTTTGGGATGTAAAAATATCATTTTTCCAGGTTTTTCCGCAAAGTTTTCGCTTAGTTGTCACAAAATGGTCCACTGAAACCTAACGGAACATCGAAATGCTTTTTTTTTAACTTAACACAACTGTAAATTTGGTCTCTTTGGCGCACATGTGAAGAAATTATTTCATGGAATTGATACAAAGGTTCGGTTCGGCTCATCCTCCCGCGCTCGAATACAAAACCGTCCCGTAGCAAGTTGAAGCTCAATTGCAAACCATAAATCGGTAGAAATTCACTTGTAAATTAAAATAAAGCCGCAGCAGAAACACAAACGTCAAACCGACCTAAAATTTAACGGGGAAACTTCCAAGCTGAAGTTGACCACGAAAGAGAAGGCAATCCCGTCGTTTGGCGCGAATTCAAATTTGGTTGGTTGCAAATAAAAACGTAAATTTTAATCAACTTAGAACTCACCTCCGCCAGTCCAACAAAAGAATTTTGTTAAGAAATTAATAAGGAATATTCTAAGAATAATTTATCGATTTTTATAAGGCATTTTAATTAGAAATACGGACAACAATTTCATTAACTCCTTCGTTCACTCTAACGCTTCGTCGTTCAGTTCGGAATCTTTTTATAAATAGAACAAAACGAATGCAAAGAAAAAGAAAAATGAAACTAGCGCTATGGTGGAGGGGAGAGTGAATAAGAGAAAGAGAATCGACCTTTGGCGGGTTAATTTAAAATTTCGATAAATATTTATTTTATATAAGTAATGACAAAGAAATAAAACTTTTGTGAAAAATAATTTCGTGTCATGCTTCGTTGATACTAAATATTTAAATAATTATTGTTCTTAATAAACGGATATTTTTTGTATATAAAGTTTAAAGATAAAACGTTTATAAGAAAAATATTTATTCCAAAATTAATTCTATACAGTTCCTGCGACTGCCTTGCTAAGACCTGATGAAAGCAACACTTACGCCGTTGGATCTGAATTAGTTCTAAACTGTGACGTGGATGGATATCCGACTCCGAACGTAACATGGTATAAGGATGATGAAGAACTTACGACATCTCCAAGAGTACAAATTACAGGTGAAAATTCAAACGATTTTGCAACCTCAATGCTCGAATTGATTCTAATTTATAAATTTACAGATCAACCATACAGGCTGGTCGTGTATGGAGTAACATCGGCAGACACTGGTCATTATGCATGTACTGCTCGGAATAGCTTGGGCTACAACACTCACAAAGAATTGATAACGATAGAAGGTACTATAAAATCTTTTTTCCAACTAATATGATTATGTTTCTAAAATTAATTTCATTCCTCAGGCGTATACGTTCACCCGGACTGCGTGGACAACCAATTCTTCGCCAATTGCGCCCTTATTGTAAAGGGAAAATATTGCACCTCGAATTCTTTCTACGCGAAATTCTGCTGTAGATCATGTACGCTGGCAGGTCAATTGCCCAGCACTCATCCGAATGCGCTCCTTAATTATAGTTAAAGATGACGCAAAGTCAGTTGAAAACGAAATTTTTGTTAACTTTAGACGTTTTGTTTCCCCTTCTTCACCCCCATCTTTACTTAGTCATATTAGTTCTGATCGCAGTAGAAATACCACTGGTTTACTTTTATCATATTTTTAAGACATTTAATTTGTTCCTATTTATTATAATTAACGTATATGTGTTCTTTGAAAGGGGATAACACAAGTTCACAACACGATGTATGCCAAATGTACATTGATTTTGTCTAGAAGGCTTTAAATATTCCAAAACATTTGGACCAATCCGCAATTCCTACAATGTAGCGTGTGCTAGGTTAAAGTTACTAAAGTGAAGCCAACGGGAGCCCAATTGAGAGTCTCCCCAATTTTTACAGTAGTAATTGTAATATAATGTTTATTTTTGTAAATAGAACCATTTGAAAATGATGTTAAAATTGCAGTTTTATTTGTATACCTATCAAGTATGTACTTTCATTTTTTATCTATCCACTTCGGATTGGTGCAAATTACGCTTTAGAATTTATTAAAGTAATATCTAACTGGTATCTTTGAAAAAATATCATACAATATTCAATACGATTTTCTTCTTAAAACCTTAATAGTATTTTATTTATAAAGTGAAATTGAAAAGACATTTTCAATTGTAGATAATATTTAATAAACAAAATTTTCCATTATTAGACATATAATAAACTTCTGTTGTCTACCCGTAGAACTGGAGGAAGAAACTTTGTGCGCAGTAATAAAAAAGCTCGGATATTTTCGTTGAACTATAAAAATGTTAAGAAAAATCGCGACGAATTATTCACTTTTATGAATTTATATAACAAGGCGTATTAATTTAACGTCGGGTCGATTAAGTTTTATTATGTGGTGTTGTCACAGCAGTAGAAACAATTTAACAATTTATCTAGAAACTTCCTGTTGGAAGAAGGTGGCAGTAGCTCAAGATTCTGCGATTCGCTATCATCAGAGTTATCTGATTCAATAGTCATTTCTTGTATGCTAAATGTGTCCGTCAATTCCTGCCTCCTTGCACTTTTCGATTTTGCCGGGAAAAAGGAAATTTCGTCGCCGTCATCGCTAAAAATTGAACGTTTTAAGTGAATTGATTGCACAATTTATTTTTATTGCGTACCTCTCAGATTTATAGTCTACTAAAGGTTGGTTCTCGGAGTAGCCGGGAATCTGTAATCTATTGATTGGTATTAAATTGGAAGACTTTGGTTTCTTCGCCTGAAAAAAAGTTCAGTGTTAGATTCAATTTAAATAGAAATATAAAAACGAAAACATGGACTAACATTTTCCTCTTGATATTGATTATAATTTCTTTTGGCACGTTCTACTTTGAGTTCCAACTTTCGCTGGAGTATCTTGCAAGAGCTGAGATTGTCCCGTCGCTCCGAAGTATTGTGCTCCTTTTCTCCAGTAGGAGTTTTATTGTGTCCAAGTCCTTTGAAGGCGACCTCCAAATTGTGCGGTGAGTCTTCATCACTTCCATGAATTTCCTTTACCTACAAAACAACATATGTTTTTGTTTGTAAACAATTCATAGAGCTAAAAGGCAGAAACAATAAAAATCCAAACCTTGTCTTCACTGTCTATGCCACTGTCTTCCATCTTTTTGAATTCGTCGAAATTATTCAGATTTAGTTCTGCATCTTTATAGTCCAGAATTAAAGAGTTTTTGATAAACTTTAATCTTTGCGTATTACTTGCTTCTGACACTGAAATGGTATCGATTTTTCCCGGTATTTTGGCATATCCTCTGGAGTTCTATTGACTTTGTTTTCTGAGATACGGAGGGTTGTCCACTTTCATTAAAAAGCTTGAAACTTTTCTATAAAAGCTTGTTCTTTATATTCGAATTTAAAAATAATGATCTAAATGCATTCATTTATAATAATTATTTTAAACTTGGCCTAGCAAAATCGTTTTTAATATGTGAAATATTAAATGAAAATGAATATATTAAATTTGTGAAAAGAAAACATAATATACTATGTAACCATTAATAAACAAAATTTAAGAATTCAAAGCACTACTACTATTCATCCAATCGGCCGCAGTTCTAAAATCAAAGAATTTTCTGCAATTAAAAATTATAATAACTCATTGGGGTTAGATTTGTTAAAAACTGCCCTATGTCTTTTATCTACAGATGATAAATTTTTTAATCCACTCCGAAAAGTTGAAATTATTCATAATATAAACAGTTTAATATTTTATCTGAAGTTTTTTTTCTGGTAATAAAAAAAAATTTTTGTTCACCTTGGAAATTCATTCTCTTTTTAAAATCGTGTGCCTAAAAGAGTTATTTTTTTACTACTTTAATAAATACTATTAATTAAAATTCAGAATTAGCACACAAATTTTAGGGAAAATATTAGTATTTAGCTCAATACTTTAAAGGAATTAAATTTCTCCATTTATTTTAAAGTATCTTACCCTAAAATATTCATGAAATATTCAAAAATCTAGGCCTTCATAAGATAAATCACAATTTTTTCTTAAGTTACAAAATCAAAACGTGGGAGGTGTTTTTAACTTTGAAACTTTAATTGAATGCAGAAAAAATAATTTAATATTGCTATTTTAACAACAGAAAATGTTTCAGTCTTTATTAAGAGTTAAGCAAACACTTTGCAGAACCCAGTGGCTTATGTGCTCCGTTGTTGCTAAATCAGCTTCAAAAACCAGACCAACGCCCATGGCGTTTCGTCTCAATGAAGTTGTGTAGACCGGCGACCGAAAAGTGTTCTGTTGACCGAAATTAATTTAAAGAGATATATTTCGGTTATTAATAAATATAATTTACCTGCAATTTAAGCCTGTGCACTTCGATAGGAACCACGGAGAGGATCGGTAAGTCTTCCACCAGCACTTTCGGATGGGACCGTCCCAATTGCTTCGTTTTTAGATCAAATCTAGCCCCTTCGATGTACAGGCCGTAGATATAGCAGCCCTGACAAATCAAACAAAATTCATAATTAGCATTTTGTATGTTCGGGTTCAACATTGCATGCTTACGGTGGGCGGTCGGGCCTCGACGTCGTCCGGGTCGACGTACTGCGTTACGCTAGTGTAGAGGGTCGACTTATCAAGGGGCCAGACATTTTTGCGACATGCCACCTGAAGGGGTATTGGGCATTTATTGAGTGCAGTAATTAGCGAAAATTCGGAAACGAAATCAATTAGACCTACCTGCACCAGAGCCGTAAGGTAGCTCTCCGGGATGTGCAACCCCGAAAGCCACATTACCAAGGGCTCACCGGATATCGACCAGTATTTGTACTGCGTGGCTCTTTTCTGTGTCCACGTCCAGAAATAGGGTTGTGTTTTGAATTATCCCGACGCCGCAGTTGGGATTTGCAGTTGAAATCATCATCAAAACATACCCCCAGGAATGGTAAGAATTATGTTTCACCAAGCGGATATCGGGAGTTGCATGTAATGAGAAAGTAGGCATAATTTAATTATCAACTTGCAATATACAAAGCCGTTCTTAGAACTGCCGTGGGTGCGATGGGGGTGGTGTGGGCACAGTACCTGCAAATGGTCCATCCATGAGCCCAATTGCTTGCACGTATCCGGGGCCAATTTCCGCCAGACCCCTGGCAACTGTCCATTGAACAGGGAGTTCGCAATGCTGTCCAATACCGCGTCCATTCCAATTTCACCGGCAATTGCCTAGCAAGAGATAAAATATTTCCATGAGATGCAAAATTAATAATCGGTTGTAGTTGCCATATGAGAGATTTCAGGGAATTCGCCATTTATTAACACTATAAATTACTTTTTTAGATACATTTTCGGGTTCAATACACCTACATTCATAAAACTGATGAACTCGAGCTGAAACATACTCTTTTTTTTATATTCAAGTAGTTTATTCTATACTAGTTGTAAAATTCTATAAATTACGTCTGAAAGATTTTACTTACATAGGTCGGTCGATAAGTACTTGAATCTGACGTGCTTTTTTACTATAGAGCTAAAGAAAAATTTTTTTTCCGGATAAAAATCACTCCTTTTTTTGTCGTTTTACTTTTATATGGCTATTATTATTGGCCCATAACAACAAACAAACCCTTTAACGGAAGGAGGAAGGAATAATCTAGAAATTCTAAAAAAAAATCCAAAAATAACATTAATTTTGCACATATTTTAAGCACATACACAGTACACATCTACATAGTCTATAATTTTAATTTGTATTAATTTTACAACCTTTTAAATATAACAATTGGATTTTTGTTTCCACCATCACTGATTTTCGCATTATTCCCATTTTAAGAACATTAATTTTAAAAGATCGCACATATATATATGTATGTATATTAACCAAAACATATTTGACTTCATATTCATAACAATTTAAAACATCAGAGAAGCTATATTTCAAGAAATATAAGTTCAATTATAAAATTGAATTTTTAGTAAAAGTGAGCTTGCAAATAATTTCTGTAGTCTATTACAATTCTGAGAATCAATTTTTCCAGCAGGATAATGCCCACTCACACGTTGTTTGCAATACGTGTAGGTTTTAGAAATATGTATATATAATGGCCAACTCGTAGCCGTGACTTCAAAATTTTTGAAGGCATAAATTGATATTGATAAAATTGGAAATGACAGGTTTTCTGCGTATTTCCATCAAGCTTTGACAAAAATTGGGGAAAATCCTTACATTAAAGGTAATACACCCTCTTTAAGGTGGAAATTTCTAGATGGTAGCTATATAAAGTTTAACTAACCAATTTTTCTGTAGCTGTACATAATTTAAGTTTCAACATTGGGCCATTTTATTTATTTTTAGTATTTTGTTCTAATTTTAATTTGAAACGATTAGAGATGACGAACATTAAAAATTAATGATTTTATTAATCCAGGCGGAATAATTAGATCGCAATTATGTAAATTGGAAAGAATTAAAATCGATACATGTGGGATGTGATTAAACATGAGTGGAGTGCAAAATTAAATGAAGCAATTATTAATCGCAAGCGCAGAATGTCTTTTAGGTCACTCGGGCCACATAAAATTGAACAATTTTCCGTTTTTAAAATAATAGTATATATCGCGCAAATATAGAAAATATAGTTTTGCTCGAAAAAATCGTGAAGTTACTTTAAAAATTTGGCCTAGTTGACATAAATGTCCTCTTAATTCGAAAACAAGAAGTATTTAATTTTAAAAATTTAATTTCCTACAAAGTTAGGACTTCTCGCATAAAAACCCAAAATGTAATTTTACTGTAAATTTTTCTAAGTAGGTACTTATTTGTTTAGATTGGCGAAATATAAACACAAGGCCAATTTTATTTTGCCATCTTACCCCAGTGAGTCAAGCTAATTTTAAAGCAAAATATTTTAATTTAAATATGTAGGTACTTCAATAAAGTAAAGTCCTGTTCTTTTGTAGTCTTTTATGTAAGAGGTTAGGTTGGAGTGGCCAGTTAAGCCACACTTAAGGCTAGGTCTGCTCTAGCCTCCTCCTCGGTTTTTATTTGTTATGGAGGCGTCTCAACCATTGCTGAAGAAAATTCAAAAAGTTTCAACGCACCTCAGACAATTTCAAGGGATTTTACAGCCTGCTAAATTTATTTATTTATTTTTTTCACTTTAATCAAATTCCTAATTAATTTCCGCCAAAAATTTAATTAAAAAATTCACATCAAGACGGAGTAAAGGTGGAGACCTTGAAATCTTGGACGTGAAAAAGAAAATTGAACAGCCCGATGGGCACAAAAATACTCACCTTGCGAAGAAGTTCACAAGTTTTCTTCATACGAGCCAGAAGGATATTGAACCTTTCCAGCTCCTGGAGGAGGACGACACCAGTGGGTGTGAGATTCATTTGCATGGCCTTCTTAACCCGCCACACCTCGAAAATGCCTGGAACTTTGGCGAGAATATCTTTGGCCACATTATCAATGAACTCATCCCGGCTGATTCCGCCCATTGCGGATCCTGCAAATTGCGTTGACGGCGAATTAGAAAATTTTAATCAAACTTCTGACGGGTATAAATTTATAACTTCATTTTGATTACCCGAGGCCGGCTCCAATTTAGTAACTGATGCGTGTAAAGAGTGTTTCAAAATTTATAGCGTGTCTGTATAGAGTGTCTTTTGGGTGGATTAATTATATGCCGGTTCGGGGCCTACCTGTTTGGGGCTGCAGGTCGATCAGGTGCGCCCAAATCTCTTTCGTGGCCTGGGTGTAGTAACCGATTTCCGCGTTTGGATGGAGCCCGAAGACGTCCGGCGTGTTCACGAGGGGCAATTTATCAATGTGCGCTGCATGGAGTTTCATTTATTAGGAAAGTTCTACCGATTATTTGCAGAGCGTTAACTCACCTATGAAATCCTCCCGGACATCAGCCTCACTGGGGATCGTGTAGTCGACGGTTTCATCGCTATAGAAGTGGAACGGCTGAAAGGCGTCGAAGAGGAAGTCCCCCATGTATTCGTCCATGTAGACGCGGACGATGCGTCGATCGAAGTCATCAATTACGCGTCCTCCGTACATTACCTGGAGTAAAATGCAATTAAGAAAACAACAATGGGAAATTACGAGACCTAGTTATATCGAAACGATTTTTTATAAATCATGTAAAAGACCAACTAATGTATTAAAAACTTATTTCTTCAAAATGTACTATTACTATTCTTTAATTCTTTCGATTTGTATAATAATAACTTAGCCCGCCATCTAAAAAGGATTAAAAAGGCAAAAGTACTATCTAGAATAGAATCATTCAAGTTCAATTTTTAATTTTTTGAGTTCATAGCAAAATACTAGCAACTCAAACTAAACCCGCAACTAACATAAAGATATTAAAATTATTGATAAATTGGTCTACTACAATATTAAAAGTTAGTCAACTATAATTAATTAAAAGAAAAAGAAAAAAAATGCTTATTGATTGTGCGTATGTTCAAAGCATAAAATAATAAAAATAATACTTGGTCAGTAAAAATACATAAACATTCGGTTAGGCATACAAAATTAGATAACATTGAAAAACAGATTTTTGAATGACTCCTTTCCTTTTAAGATGAAATTAAGTCATAAGAATTTTACCAATTTTATAAGGAATTTTTGTCCCAAAAGGTTTTTGAGAGCTCTTTTCGATTCGATTCTAATGGATTTAAGAATAGAGCGGGGTGAACAAATAGCATAACTATCTTTGAAATAGATTTAATTCAAGACAGCTTTCAAATTCGGATTAAATTTCACCTATTTTTCCGAATTCATATTATTAAGTCTGTTTTGTAATGTGTCTATAGACAAAAATGAGATAATAATATAAGTAAGCAACAATTTTTGAAGGGTAAACTTTTCAGTAATTAACTTAGTCTTAGAAAGTCGACATTACTAGACTCTGGGGTGAACTCTCTCTCACTACAAGTTCACGGAAGGACAATGTTAATTATATTACATCCCTATGTGCCAATGAGAGTTCTAGGTTTTAAAGACACTCACCTCGCCGATAAGATACTTTAAGCTGTTCCACGGGATTTTTGTATCCTTCACCTGCACGGCCTTGTTCAAATAGGTCTGGAGGATTTCCACGCACACATCAAAGTCCGCCTCGTTGAAGTCGTAGCAGATGTTCCAACCTAATTTGTCGTACTTCCTCCGCTCCTATTCGCACATATAAGAAAAATTGTTGAGAGGATGATGACAATTTACAAAGGCGTCGCACTCAGTCCCAGCCAGCAGCCAAGGGGCAGGGCACAGGGTGGTGGAGTGGTGCCTAATGGCCTAACATGCCACCCACTACTACGCCCCCGCTCTGGAAGGCTGCTGGGCTGAAACTCATAACGCAATTTTGAAATTAGAATTAGAATTACTTGGACCACAGCGTGAAAGAAGGCCAGAACGTAAACCAAAGGCTTGAAGGCTTTATGGGGGCACGAGAGGAGGCTTGCTGGTGGTAATTTGAAGAAAGTGGAGCGCAAATTCAATTTTAAACCATTCGGGGGCTCGGTCACAACTGTTGAAGACAGAAACCGAAATCAATTTTAGTCTGCTAGATTAAAGGTGATACGGTAAGGGACACACCCTTGAGCGACTGCTGGAGGATGCCGAGGGGAAAGGACGGGCTGGGGTCTGTCGTTATCCAGAGCCTGAAGTCGGGGTGTGGGCTCTCCATCCGATCCAGGACCTTTTCAAGTTGCCGAATGAAACTAATCAGCAAGTGTCCGTTCTGCAGCATCAGCCACTGTCCTTGGCGAATGGCGGCGTCGAGCAAGTCCAAGGCAAGCTATTCAAAAAAAAATGGGAGTCAGATTTCGCCCGCGGCTAACCAGAAATATTTACTCTTTCTTGTCCCTGACCCAGGGATATATGCTTGAAATTGCCCAAGCCACCAGCGTAATTCTTGGCGAGTTTCATCAAGTCGTTGGTGGGGTCCGAGCCAGGACTCAAAATGAACACCACAGGGATGGTGGCGGCCGTCTGTTCGTAAATGGTCTCGAAGCTTATGACGGGCGGGGTCACATAGAAATCTCCCATTATCTCGGTAATGTAGGAAATGATGCTGCGGTACACCCGATCAATTCGGAAGCACCTCAGGAACATTAGCACCTGAAACGTGAACTTGATTATGTTTACGTACTCTAAAAAACAATCATTTTATGTTAGAGTAAAAGGAACTATTTTACGGAAAACGTCTGGATAGTATTATTTTATCGCTCCCACTTAATCCCATCCCACTAAAGAGTAAAATGTAAAATCCTGTTGAATTCGTATAGATATGTATGTACTTTTTTCAAACATGAAATATTTTTATATTGGACTGATAAATTTCTCTTCTAATTTAACAAACAGTCGGCAATAGCCACAAATGTACAAAATTACACAAAATAATTTAGAGAACCTTTTTGAAAATTTATTTTTCTTATCGTGGAATTTTTAAGCAGTTTTAATTTTATTAATTTTTTGGTCAGTGTGTCTCAAGTGTTAATCGAAAGTTATTGAACTGAATCGAATACTGCATTAATTCTATTTTTTGTTAACTGTTTTTCTACCACACATTTTAACGTACATACCTCGAAGCGCTTGCAGTTGGAGTTGTAGCCCCCTGGACATTCGACTTCCTCAGGACTCTCGAGGTCATACCACTGCAAAAAAAAAAAAAGAGTTTTAAATAATCGGATTTCGTTATTATCCTGTAAAACCTACATTTTTCCACTCCTGGATATTTCTTTCGATATGCTCGGGCAGGCCTCCGAAGGATTCTGGGAATTCGGTCGATAGCTTCATGATGTCCTCCCAGCCGTTTTCTGTGATCCATTTCGCGGGCCTGGCTTTTTCGCTCTTCGAAAGGCTGACGGATCCTTTAATGAAGAAGTCGAGCTCTGGCTGGCTAAGGATCCCTGCACTCTGCTGGAGCTTCGCCGTGATTTGGAAGGAGAAGAGGAGTTTGTGTCGCTCGAAGATGCCGGTGCAGCCGTAGTTATAGACGTTCTCGGTGAGGGTTTTGATGATATTGTAGAGGCGCTTCGACAGGACGGTGTCTGGAACAGACTTCCTCAGGGAGAAGGAGAAGACGTCCAGGTAGGAGGTCAAGGAATATTGGTACATGGTGTTCACGACGGACATGTCGGATAGTGCAAAAAATAGTACAGCACCCCGGCGGGCGGCCGGCCGGTACCCGTCCCGCAGTTTGTCGATATCTTTGGTCGTTTCCAACGAGAGTTTTAATTTTTCCATAATTTCTGCCGCTTTGCTCTTCGTATTCTCGAGCGTTTTTATGAGTTCCTCGTTGTCCAACATATTCCCGGTAGACGTAGCTAGTTCTAAAAGTAGCGAATCCTCGAGCTGCTGCAGAAGCTGCTTGTTCTCACTGGTGGTCGCTATGAGCGCCTCCCGCTGCTGCTCCAAGTCAGGTCTTTCTGACCTTACGACAACACTCAGCAGTTGGTCCTCCAATCCCGACTCTGTGACCGTATAATTTATGACCATAGCCTTAGCGTACACGTTTGGGTCGAATTTCGGATTCGAAAACTTCGTTGTAAGGTACATGCGAAATTTGGGATCGTAGTCCACTTCCTTGTCACCGAGCATGTAGAACTGCCGTCCAGAGACCACGCGAAGGTTCTTCTGGAGGACATCGTCTACTACGGGGTCGATGTAGTCGTCGACGTCCTGGAAAAGGACTGGGATGCCGTACATTATGGCCATCTCTAGTTGTTTCAAAAAGTCGGCATCGTTGAACGACAGGATCTTGAGATTGCTGCGAGCCTCTCGTTTTTTGATCCAAGACAGCGCTTGCTGCTGGGGGTCTATGCAAAGTGGATACCGTGAGGACCGAGTCGTTAGGATACCGTTCTGCACCGATAGTTCGTCGGGAGGCAATCCTTCCGAGGTCCACGTCGAAATCTCTACTTCGTTTGTTAAGGACTCATCAATACGAAAGGGCAGGGAAATTGGTATCTCGCGTTCGACTACGTCATTTAGCCAATCTTCGAAAACCATCGCCTTTCTAAACTCCCACGAAAATGCCCCAGTGTAGGCCAAAAATGGAGCACACAACAAGCATTTCCCTACTAGAAGGATTTGCTCCTCACCTAATCTTTTCAGTTCCAGATTCCAACGGTCTCGCTCTGAACTTAATCCAGAGATAAGCGTGTTGGCTGCTGCCTATTTAATTTCGGTAAGTATTACGTAAATATATAATTTGATTTTGCAGTATAATAAAAATATTATTTCTATATAACAATCAATAAAGGTAGAAACGAAATTCCAAAAATAAGTATAAATTAATTAAATTAAAAATATTTTAATACTAATACTTACCAATCGCCGTTGAGCTTGTTGCATCATTTCCTCTAACATCATTCTTTCTTTCATAGAATCGGCATATTGCTGATTTAATTCGGTCAATTTATTTTCCAATTTTTGTATTTCTTGGTTTAATTTATTCAACGTACTTATTTGTATATCTAATTCTTGTTGCAAGTAATCTACACGATCCTTTTTGGGTTTTACTTCCCGATAAACATCGTAGTAAGCGACAACAGCCCTAACAAATTTTAAAAGACCAAAGCCAGCCTTGGACACTGCCTGCATTTCGTCCAATCTGGAGGAAGTTTTCATATGAGCTCTGCACGAATTTACTTGTTTAAGGGTCAGTTGTTCAGCAGTCATTTCCATAAGACTTTTTAAAAATCCACCCTCGGTCATCATGGCCTTTGCTGTTTTCCAATTGATTTCTTTATACCCCTTAAGAATGGCCACGCATTCACAAACTACTTGCACGGCTTCTGGGGGTGTTGCGAAGCTTCTAATTTCAGTTATATCGGATTTATCTAAATCAGCTAGAGCAGCTCTAGCAGCTTCTAGGGCAGGAAGTGCTTCAGCTAGAATCTCTTCAGCCTCACCTTTTTCGACGGCTATTTGTTTGCTCTTAATTTCAACTTCAACCGATTTTTCCGAAGCCTCTTTCTTCTTTTCATTAGCTTTGACTGTCGAAGATTCAATGGTGACAAGCATTGCCTCACATTTTTCAGATGCCACTCTCACATTCCTTTCCTGTTCGGCGACTATTTCGCGAAGTTGATCGATTTGCACAGATGCCTCTTCAATCTTTGAGACACCTCCACGGAGCCTATTACTTTGTGCTTTGATGAAATTATTCTTCTCCTCTGAAATGACCGAGAGAAATTATTATGTGCAATTTACAACACTGTGGCAGTGCACAGACCCATTAATTTTAAGTACGTGTTAATGTAGTCCAAGTAATGCTTAGGGGTAACAAAATTACTGCGCCGCAGCTTCTGCTGGTATTCCAGAGAGTAGACAGGGACTGTGCTGTGTACGTGCACCACGTGCCCGACAATGGCTTCCCGATGCTTTTCTGGAATCTAAATAATTTATGACCCAATATGCATCCGAGGACCATCCATTAAAATATTACCAGAGGATGTTCGGCTAAAAATATTTCCGCAACAGCCAGAAGTGCCTGTTTGGGCCAGGGGAAAACCCAATCGATGGTCGTGCTGCCAATCAATCCAGGAAAATTTCTGCATCGATTTCTTAGTGCATCCCCTGTCGGGGACATGGATAATACGACATGCAGGTTCGCGCAGCACACACTTAAAAAGTAAGCCCACACTGAATCCCTGCAAATAAAATGTTTATCAGTCATGTTTTATGGGATAAAAAAAAGGGTTTAACGTACTTAGCGGGCGACCATCCTTCCTTTTCCGCGTTTCCTCGACATTGACCGATGACTGCTTCCTTTTCTTCATCGGTGAATAAAGCTGGAGCATAGCCAGCGGTCAGGATGTTGTTGATCAATTCCAGGAATCCCTCCTCAATTATCTGCGCTGCAGTGAACAAGAAGACTGTTTTCTTGTTACTCACTCCAATCAACATGAAGAGCTTCTTCAAGTCCTCTCGGAAGTAGGTTTCATTGTATCCCCTGCTGATGGTTATATCAAACACCTCGCATTCTGGGAAAGATATCATTTAATTGAAGGGGGCAAAAGTACACTTAAGAAAGTGTCATTAACACCTGCAGCGAATGAAGCCAGCTTGGTGATGCTTTTCTTGCCGCAACCTCCCACACCAACGAGAAGGACGTGGCCCCTGTGCATGCGTAAGGTCCTGTGCACCCTTGTCAGATGTTCCAAGCAATCCTCAAATAGCACAATGTCCAACTTCCCTCTTCTTTCACGGTACTCCTCGAGAATCTGAAAACAACTCATTTGAAAAATGGATAAAAAACATAACGTAACTAGTTCCCTCCACCTTTTAAGTTCCCTTCAAGAATTACATAAACGCTTATGTAGAATTTAGTACACGCTATATTCACTATTAACAAAAAAAGAAAAAACCTTCAAGTCTTAAACAAATTACAACTTTTTACTTTTTAATTGCCGAATGAGTTTTATTTATTACGACGACTGCATTAATTCGCTAGTGAGATCGACCCACGGCGAACATTCGAACATTTTATTACTATTATAGTGAATGCCCGCGACTTCTTTCAAGTGGAATTTATTTTATTAGTAAACATTTTTAAGGGTGTAGTAACATAGGATTTGATTGATTAAAAAGAAGCTAATTAACCCGGATCGATAAGTCTTCATTTCGGTGCTTATGGCACCTGCCCTATTCGATACAAATTGAAAATAGCTTACAAAAGACTTTTTTAGATAAAAATTCCTTAATGAAGTTGCTAAAATTTTCATGAATTCATTTTAGTTACATTTGACTTCAATTATTTTCCGGGCATTTCCCCATTAAGCTGCACTATCACAGACATAATTCAATTTCATGAGCATGACGTCACGACTGTTGGAAAACACGCAGGAGATGCAGAGGACAAGGCTATTAGTGAAATCATTTTTGGAGTTGTTTGATGCATGCCATTCAAATACTACTATATGTAAAAAAATTTAATAGGAGTCGTTTTCATGATAGAAAAAGCTAATGAAGTTAACTTATGTTCACTATAGCATAAATGTAATGCTAATTTTCGAAAGCACTCATAAAATTTATTCATGCACATTATATCATACGTAAATAGGGTCCATAACGTCAAAATAATTCTATTGAATTTTTCTATCGAATAATTTTAGGTACTTTGAACAAAAGAATTCATTGAGGTGAAAGGTTACTGAAATAAATTTATGAACTTTATTAACGAATTTATGTCCAAAAAAGGGTTTTTGTAAGCTCTTTCAATCTGGATGCAAAAGTCTTAAACGAGGTAATAGCTTCACGCTTCAAGATTTTTGTTATGTTTGATTTTTTTTTAAAATGTTATATCTGGAGGGTGGAAAACTTTCTAGGTTTGGACTTAGTTGCGCCCATATAGAGGGTTCAGGAGAGGATACTGAGCTTACCTCTTGGAAAAGGAAATAAATGGCCTTATAGTCCAGAAGGTCCTCGTAAAGGCGTTCCTCGGCTTCATTTACAGCATTTCTATAATCTCCGAAAAGCAGCGGATCTCGCAAGATGTATTCAACAGCGGATAGAGCCACCGCTTCCTCTTCCTCGTCTCCTTCCTCAGGAATATCCTGAGCTCCTTTGTCTATCTCAATAAGTTCTTAATTCATTTACCGCATTTGAGGTTCTTTAACTACTTACCGTCCCCTACGAACTCTTCCTTGCTGAAATTCTTTGCAACTTCTTCTGCAAGATGCTTCCTCATCAAGTTGTTGTCCTGCAAAAGGAATTCTGTAATATGGAGGCGACGAAATGAAACAATTAATAACATACGACTTCAGAAATCAGTCTATCGCATATAACCCTTGAGAATTCGTTGCGCCAAACGCGCACCAGCTCCCTGGACTCCTTGAAATGATTCGGATGAATGAGAAGCAACCCAGCGCAAATCCTTGAGAGGTCTTTAAGATTGAAAATGTAGTGGAACTTGGACGGTGTCGGTGGCAGCTCGGCAATGGCTAGCTGCGTAAATAAATCCCATTCTAATTGGTTCGCGGCGATTACTATTTAATTTGAGCACTGACCTTAAATAGGTTTAGTGTCATCTGGACAATCACATCGGCGACAGGCAGCAGCTTTTCCGGGAACTTCTGTAAGTGACCTCTGAATATCGAGCAGTAGATATGTTTGAGGGAGTTCTCCTCCGGGAACACCAAGTTGTATGTAGAGAACATCGATATAAATCTCGGGTCGACGTCGTTCCTGCCACCGCCTGCACAGCCCATGGCCGCATAGAAAGTTATGTCCTTGAATTTTTTCCAGCCTAGATCCTTGCCTCGATCGTACATTCCGCCCCGCTCGAAGAACAGCTTCAGGAGTGCGATGGGCTGTTGGGTGCCGTATCTGAAAGATGAAGAAAAATACTTCACTTACCTTAGACGAGGAAACGATTTCCTTCCGAATTACTCGTCCACTTGTGGCATATTCATGTCGTCGATAAACGCTGCGATTTTCTTGCCAATTGGAGGACCAAAAGTGTCCTTGGTGCGCTTCTCTACGGCAGCTTCGATGGTCCTTTGAACATCCATCGATGACGTACGTGACGAGAAGTTTAAATTCAAAATTATCTGTGGTGGTGGGCCAAAGATTAAGGGTGGTTAACTTTATGTGCGGGCGGGGGCAAAACTTACAAAAACATCGGGATTCAGCTTTCGGAGGTATGTGGAAATTATGGCTGTTTTTGAAGTTCCTGTTTCACCCACAAGCAGAACAGGACGTTTTACCTGCAAAATGAACGAGAAAGTTCGTTGAAATTTCACTTTCGTATGCAGCACACGTTTTATGGGACTGCTCTGTTACCGTGATACATACTTAAAAATATTCCAAGTTTTCGTCATGTCTCTCTAAAGTCTAGAGATAGCTCTTAATAGGTTTTTCGAAATTTTCACGGGGTAATTAATCATTCGTAGGAGTGTATTTTAAAATATGTATGTACATATTATCTTTTATTTTTAATCAATACAACGTCCTTATTATGAATATCTGCAAATTCAATCAAAGATTTATGCTACTAACGATTGTGGTGCTGTAAAAGGCCACCTTTTGAAGCCATACTTATTTTTTTTTTTTAGAAGTCGTGGAACATTTTTATTTCACTCTAGTCGTCTCGCAAGTTTTGCATATACATACATATATACCTACATACATATGTATATTGATGTAAACCGTTTGCGGAGAATTTAAAAATACAATTACAATTTTCATTGTTCACGCGCTTTAAAATCCTCCTCTTTTTAAAGTCGGTTAAAAATAACAAGTATTTAAAGAATATTCCTCAAATATAATAATGGTGAAGCGAACAATTTATTTAATAATTCACGATAAATAAAAAATTAACTTCATAAAGCTAAAAATTGCATGGAATTTAATGAAATCCATTTTCACACTTTCAGTCGATAAAAATGCAAAACTTAAAAATTGAAAACATCGAAATTAAATCGAAAAAATTTACCTCGCTCATAAGAGACAGAAGTTTTTCAGTTCTGAGCGTGTCCACAGTTGGGACCAGAATTTCGCTGAAATGCATTGAACTGTTGTGAATATATTCCGGTACAATCCACTCCCACGCAATCCACAGGACCTGCTTCTTGTCGAAGAAATATTCATACAAAGTCGGCTTTGACGTGGGGACCTGACTGGCCGATGCCGGGTTTTCCTTTTTGTCCTCGAAGGGGATAAATCCGATGTTCCGCTTTGCAAAATCATCGAATATAGGGCGATCTCCTTCAATTAAACTGGCGCCGATAGACCCGTACAAACACTGCAGAATATTTGAATTGTTATTTCTCGAATTTTATGATTTATGTCGCAAATATTTGTCACCTCGATGAAACCACACTCAAGGACTTCGATTTCGAAACTTTGATTGGGCGGGAAGAGCGCATCGAACATGAAACAGAATTGCGTCATCAAGTTTAGTTCAGTTTGCAGGACGACAGTCTTCAAGGGATTTCCTTGCGTAGTGCCATCGAGTCCTTCTTTCACGAATGCGATTGATGGCGGAATTAGGCGAGTATAAAAATCCTTCGAAATTATTTTAAGTTAAATAAAATAAAATATTTTAAAGATAAGTGTAAAGCAAGCAATTTTTTTGTATATCTATGTATGTATGTATGTATATAAATATATATTATGTTGGTAGATATTCATCAATGAATATATTGAAAAAATGTGTACATATCCGATGAGTAATTTCCATCTTAAAAATGCTTACTCCAAGCATCTCCTGTTCTGTCTCAGCTCTCGTCCTAACCCATCTTTGCCAGTATGGCTCGAATCTTAAATTTTTTGGATCGACATATACCATGCCAGCTCTCGAAACAGTAGCCGGGGAGGCATATTGAAGGTCACCCACCTGAAAATCAAAATTTGTTTTAATTTATTGTTACTTTAATACGACTGCGGAATTAATCAATCACAAGACTCACTTCAAAAAGTAGGGCACAGTAGTTCTCCAGGCGAATTCGTTCGCCGTTCGCCAACGTCAACAATTTATTATCATCCATGACCGAATTCATATTTTCGATCCACAAGGCATCAACGTCGCCGTCAAAGCAAACATATCGTCTTTCCTGAATTGAAGAAATAAAAGAGGAAAAAAATCATTTGATTTTCAGTAAAAACAACAGACGTCCAACGACCACTGGAGGGTTATTTTACAGAAGAGAGCTACTCCATCTGGCTCCATCCCTGCCATGTGGTGGCACAGGTTTCACGTGCAAATATTACGTAGATGTCTGGACTACCAAAAATAGCACTGTTCGATAGGAGAAAATCAACTAAGCATACATAGAGGAATGGATGTTGATCATTATTCCATTTTGTGCCCGCAAATGTAGGGGATCCATTGGTTTTTGTCCGATTTGAAATTGAAAAATGCGACCATCACACCAAGTTTCATCTCACCAGTCACCACTCAATGAATCGAATGGGACAATTGCAATATGCAACATTTCGATACGTTTTCTCTATGGAAATTGAAATAGAATAAACATTCCCGTATAAAACTTACCACTTTATCTGTCGGCTTATTCATTTCCCGGAAAATATTCGAAAACAATCCATCAATCCAATCCCTCGTAGCCAGATCGAGGTATCCGTAGAGCTCAATGACGGAGGTGGCCTGTAATGGATGAGTATTACATCGGAACTCCTCCTATTATTTTGGTTCATTGATTCTTGGTGCGATGGCAAAGGTATCCGAGGCCAGAGCTCAACCGCATATATGCACGACGCGTTCCAATATTTACTTAATCCATGCCAAAAATTTGCACACCCCCAAGGTTGCCCTGTGGTGGAGGGCTTAAATTGATTTTCGAAAATTTTACATATGTTGGAATTCGGTGGCAAACAGTTTCAATTAATGCCCGGACCAAATTAATGCCTCACCGATCCCCTTTCAGAGAAAAATCCATTACGAACAGCAATTTGTTCAAGCATATAATTTGTTGATGGCTTTTCTTACCAAAGCTGATAAACAAACGCTGTTCCACCCCACAGTCGGGCCAGAACCCGCCGATCTAATTCAGATATTCGTTTAGGTGTAATTTGAAGGAGGGCTCAAACACTTTGGCCCACAACGTCGGGAGAAGGCCGCAGAACAGCCCCACCCGATGGATCGTAATTTATGCAACTGATTTATGCTGATTTATTAAAGCCTACCAGGATGCATGATACATCGAAATAGTCTCCTCTGTACCATCCTCACCGAGGCTGCTTGAACTTTTGTTATTGTAAATTTATGGTGACGTGTTGCTTGATAGAATAAGAAATGAGATCTCTTCTTCGTGGGTATTTGCGCAGGATGTTGCGAGAATTTAAGATGCGTACAAATTTAATTTCAGATTCTACTGGCATCAAATCCGACACCCAGACTTTCCCTTTCTCAATTGTAAATGTTGCCTGAGGTATCAGATGTAAAATGGATCGAAATTTGATTTTGATGAATGTTACCGCCTAACTTGTAGCATTTTGGTTTATCATAGCAAACAATTTCTTAATAGTAAGATAAGTTTACTGACTTTTCATGAAAACGTGCACTTCAAGTAACTTTTGCATAATTAGTCTTTCAGATAATTTAGCTTTTTAAACAAATGTTAATATATTTAAGACTTGATCAGAAAATGTCTGAAGGAAAAATAAACTAATAATATGTTATCCTAAATTAATTTTATTTTAGAATTGCAAATAAAGCAAATCATAATAATCGAATCAAGCGGGCAAGGTATAGGGTCGTTCTAAACTCGAAAAAAGGGTTTCAAAAGGCATTAAGCCGGCATGCAGACTTTCGGATTATAAATTACATTACTGTGCTACAAAACGACACAAAATCGTTTATATTCTCATAAGTACGAACAAAACTTTGTCTGTTCTACAAACGAATTTTTAATTGAATCCAAAAAGAGAATGTCGCTGAACGGAAAAGGATAAAAAAAAAGTTAGGGATTAATCAAGTTTCTCTGCATATCCGAGCCAAGCTAATTAATATTAATTACGATTTCTCCAACATGCGCCGTCGGGGGTGGAGCGCCTGGCCTGCCGAAATACCTGCCATAGTACATAGCTCATAGTTCTTCATAAATACCTTCGGGTTAAGCACTGTACACTTGGTAGGTAATCCCATGTGGCATTGTGCTTTAATTAGTGTATTTATTACGACGGTCTTCCCTCCACCTGTTGGGCCGACAATCATCGTTGAGTGTCGGGTCATCATGGTCTCGTACATCTGTACAACTTTATCCTCCTGCATGGAATAAAGGGATATATTAAAATGTCAGCAACTTAATGGGACCGACACGAGTGCCTAGGCAAAATTGGGTATATTAATCCCCGGTAAATGATGAGGTTTGTACGAGAATTATGGAGTCGACCCTTTGTGGATACGACCCAATAAGATGCACTAGGCCAATTATACCAAAGCAGAAATGTTTTAATAACCACCCCCATGAGGAGTGAAATTTAAAAGGTTACCTGGTCCGCCATCAAAATGTAGCCGTCGGTATCCAGAACATGACGAACGGCAGCGTTAAAATCTGGGTAACCAATGCGGGGGCAATCAATTCCAGGGAATAAATCCTGTTAATAAATTTTAATGTGAAAACTTGTTAAAGGGTCGGTCGTGCATGCAGAAATGGCAATTTACTCAAATTGCAGCTACCGACAAACACAATTCAAACCTAAAGCGGGAAAATTTAATTACAATTCACCTTAATAAGACCCAGGAATAGAGGGACATCCTCGAAGACAAACTTTGGGAAGTTCATGT
Source organism: Machimus atricapillus (assembly GCA_933228815.1). Classification (NCBI taxonomy): domain Eukaryota; kingdom Metazoa; phylum Arthropoda; class Insecta; order Diptera; family Asilidae; genus Machimus; species Machimus atricapillus. The sequence continues at coordinate 26,150,050 of OW121788.1, read as the reverse complement.
CACGTAGAACTCGCATCAGAACTACGCCCTCCGGCAGTTCTTGTGATTTTCTCTTCATAACTCCAGCCATTCTCAGGACAGAATTTAATGAACGCAGACCCCAGTCGTAGTGACACTGCTTCGAAAGTTGCTCCTGAGCCAGTTTATATAAAACAGTCATCTTCTTGGCGAGCACCTGAAGATAGATGGGGGTCACACCAGAAGTAGAGGGCCTTAATTCGCTTTCACAGCATATCGACATTTTCAATTTACCTTAGCAGTTAGGAATCCATCCGAAAAGAGAGATATCAAGCAAATTAACTCTAAATCGGGTTTTATGCATGTTACTGGCCGAAATAGTGCCTTCACAGATTCGGGAAGTTCTGTTCGGCCGGCATATCCTGGATTCATGGTAATAAAAATTCCAACCTTTGGATCCATTTTAATTTCTTTCCCCTCAAACTGCGAAATTCAGGAAAATTGTGATGAATCAGCAAGAAAAAAGGATTTTCATGAGAAAATATTACTTTAAGTGAATGCGAAATGGGTTGATAGTGATATTCAGGCAAAAACCAGAGCACTTAATTTAACTCTTTGTCTTTCTATCCCTAAGCTTGGAGAAAATTTGTGCTTTGAGTAAACTAGTTTTTATCTTCAAAACTCCATAAAATATTTTTATCAAAAATGTGTATACAAATGTGTAGGTATGTGCAAATTTGTATTTTATATTAGGATCAAATTTTATGCGAAAAATACATACTCGGCTATTTTCAAGCATGCTCTTTCAAAATCTTATGTGAAAATAAGAAAGAAATTTATCTTCACCAAATTTTACTTATTTTTAATAAAGAATTTGTTATGGCCTTTATCGTGCAAAATAGTGCTAAAATCAACCGAAATGATTTATTTTCGGACATTTTGGTTCGTACAATGTTTAATTATTTCCAAATCACATCAGATTAATTTCAATCAATGAAAACTTATAAATTATATTTGTTTCAGACAAAAAGTTTAATTAGTGCAATCTAGACGTAATGAGCTAAAAAGAATTTAAATAAATATTCCGTATATCATACTATCACCACGGTTGCGTGAAATCGACTTTATGGTTTGTTTGAAAATATAAATGAATTTTCTTTCATCGTGTCTTTATCCGTCCCAACTGTCCCTAAATCTGCCAGTGGTTGAATAAAATATTATTTTTCGGAATTGTGCTGCAATCTCTGTCTTTAGAAGTTATAATCAAGACAAGAACAAATGAACAAATGATAAACTGAAAACTTTAACTTAACTACTAAAGAAGCTGAATCGGCAGGGAATTTCATCTAAGCCGATTAAATTAAGTTGGAACTAATGCTGTAATCCTTCAATTTTACCCCTTCAACTCACCATAAATCTCTCCAGGTTCCTGACGAGGGCGTTTCGGATCGTCCGCAATTGCGTGGATATTACGCTGAGGACGGAGATATCAATTCGATTAAACTCGTCAAAGCATCCCCACGCGCCGCACTGCACCAATCCGGCGAAAATAGTTCCCACCGCCCTGTAATCCATCCCCTCCCCGCAGTTTGTTACAATGCAAAGTAAGGCCATAGCTTTGGCCAGATCCTTGGTGGTCTCTGTTTTCCCGGTACCCGCTGGTCCTGCCGGAGCCCCACCTAATTTCATTAGAAGTGCCTGGGTTATGGTCAAGTAGATTCTGTCGGTTAGAGGTGTGATTACGAGTCGCCCATTGAGACCCATGTACTCGTAGCCGTATTCGAATTGACCCGTGCACTGGATCACGTACAAATTGTCTACGTTTTTAAGCCAATAAAAGCGCAGCTGACTTTCCCAGCCGAACGCCTTAAAGTCTAAAATATTGTCTCGGACAAACGTCTCGATAATGTCCCTTGCATGGACGTCGATGGTGGTTATTGTCCGAAACTTGAGACGGTCGTTCGGTGTCAGGTCCGTGCGGACCTTGAGGACCAAATCATCGATTTGTTTGTTCTGCTGCTCCAGATATTCCTTCATGGCGCGTTTGTTACCCTTGCGGGCGCGGTCGAACACCTCCTCTACCTCCGCTGTCCACCAGACCTGATTCGCCGCTAGACATACCATGCCTTGGTACATCATGGTCCAATCAGGGCTAGAAATATGTGATTATTATCAAATTTCCTTTTTGCATAATTAATGACTATACCGTGGCAGCTCCCGCAGTTTGCCATACTCAAAAATCGCCTTCTTGGTGATGAATCGATTTGTGCGTCTCATTTCCGCAAGGACCTCATTCATCCAATCCTCGACGCGGCCCTCAGCGGTTACTGTGGAATCGTTAGATTAATCCATAAAAAGTGAGTTATGTACATAAAAGTTATTCCCAATTACCGACGTTCCTAAAGAACATAATTTCGCCTTCGCTGGATATCATAGCTGTGACGATGTGATTATCCACCGTATCTTTGGCAAATTTTAGCGATTTTATATTATCATACATCTGTAAAAGCGCGGAATTTATATAGCTATTATTAAAAATATTTATTCATAGAGACCTTGATTATGTGATCCTGCACACTGTGTGGATCACTGCTGCCTAAAATTGATAGTAACTCATCTGTTGATATAAAGTAAAAGCGGGGAAAGATGCGTCTTTTCGAATCCAGATACTCATTTAGTGATTTCTGGCAGTTCTCGAGACCCATAGAGAGACCTTGAAACTCTGCCAGACGACCAGTTACCATGCATATTGGGACAACTAGAGGATTTTTTGCACAATCCGACATAATCTGTAATAACAAATGTTTATTTATTCTTTTCCTTGTGAACATATAACAGTTTCTGATAGTGTTGATAATTGAAAATAAGATCACTAAAAGAAGTGTAATAAGAAGAGTTAAGTTTCTCTTCTCGTTATATGAAATAGAAGACAAGGTGCAAATTAGTGGCAAGAAAAGCTTCTATCTCGAAAAATCAATTTATTTTTTTAGTTTCTTTGAAGCTTTCATCCCTTTTCAATCTAAAATAAATTTGCACGAAACCTCAAATTCAATTCGTACTAGACCATGCCCATTTAGCAGATAATGCCTAAAGGAACTAATTGATTGCAATTCTGTGCCAGGCCCTAAATTGGATCTCATTTTATAACGGGTAGCTCAGTTACTAATTTATGAAGCAATCAATTAATTTTATGTAAATTTATGTTTCCTGTCTTGGATCAGCTTACCCTTCTATAGGCTTTGTCAATGTCGTCGAACTTCCTGGCTTCATCAGGTAGCTGAATTCTTATATCACCTCCGACGAATATTCCTTCCAGGTAGATCCATTTCCTTTGCACATTCAACCACTCGTCAATTACTTCTTGCACCATTGCCAGACAGCGTTCCCACTTTTGTACGGTGCCCAGAAAAGGTCCAATAAACCTGGTTGGGGGTGTATGTACATGTAAAGACTTTCCCTTCGAAATATCCAAATTAGAGAATCTTACTGTGAGGCTGCCATTGATTGCAAATTCATTGCATTATCCTCGAGGACTTGAATAATATCGTCCACAGCTCCGAGCATATAGCCTCTTTCTTCCTTGCCTTTATAGTGTTTGTGCACTTTGAACGCCATTACCGCCCAAGTATCTTCGACTTCCTTAACGCCTTTCTCAATCGCAAGCTCCTTAATTGCATTAACGAGAATTTGTTCTGCAATTTCCTACGTACGGAGAATTTGCACGGCCGAATTAAACACGAATCCTTTAAATGGGCTGCTATTTAACAAGAAGGCTTACCTGATACTTGTGCAGCTCCATTGCGAACATATTTTCAAGCGTGAATTTACCGGGTGACATGTCAAAGTGCTGCCCAGTTTTATCCATTAACTGCAACCAATGACGCTCTCGCAACGCCTCGTTTTTCAAACTCACCATAAGTGGAACCGAATTTTTGAATTGTTTCATGTGGAGCTCCAGCATTTGTCCAACGGGTAATTGTCTTACCTGTAAAAATATATTCAGAAATTAAGGTAGCAAATGTTTTCTCGTCAAAATACTGTGGGGCTGGTTAATGGTAAGTACTATAAATAACAATTTGCCTAATTTGATCTGAATATACAAAATAAATATGTTGTTGAGGGAAAGGCGGTTAATGGACAATTTGCAAACCTTGCTTCTGGCCATAAAACAGATGGAGCTTTCAAGCCTGTTTTAGATTAAGGTTCTAGGCATATTGAATTTAAATCAATTAAATTGAAAATAATTTGTCGGAAGTAGCAAATTCAATTTCCGCAATGCGAAGATCAAGGGATTTTATAAATTTACAGATTAGAAAAATTATAGATGGATGATTTCATTTCAAATCGATGTCTGGTGAACTCGACCAATTTTTATTAGGATGAAATTTATGTGGGTAGATATGTTTTATATATAATTAAACAAAATTCCACAAAAAGAATATAGAAAAACAATGTTCGGAATTTATTTTGTCGATTTTTCAATTTTCATTTTTAAATATCTCCAAAGCGGTTGAAAATAAAAATTTAGATATGGATTGAGTTAACATAATTTACGATTTTCTTATCTTCCATCATTTTCGACATATTTAAAAAATAAACTTGAGAAACTTAAGAGATCGTATAAAATTTTTTTTTAAAAAATTGTGAAAATAATTTGTTATTACCCTGTAAATAAATTGTAAATATTGAACTAAATGAAAATGAAATGAAATTGTATATACATATTATAAGAGGACAATTTAGAATAGTACCCATTGATGGATGCTTTTATCAAAATTTGTATGAGCTAAATTCGCATTAGTTCGAGATAAAATTTATAATTTAATATTTGTTACGGATTAAAATATAGTAAAAAAAAACAACTTCGTACCGCTTTAGGAAGCTTTCGAAATTCTTTCATATAGCTCTCCATGCCATCAGTGAGAACCTGTGGGTCCAAATCAACCCACAGCGTCTTTGACCAGTTCTCCCTTCCGATTTTCTGGTGTTTGTAGAGTTTGTAAATCTGAAACACAATAAGGTCATCAAAAGTCGTTAACCTAATTGCGAAAAGAAAGGACACCATACCAGTTGCATTCCAGCAAAGTCAGTTTTAATTCGAAGGTAATCGGTGTAGTCAGCCATGGGCATATCGAAAAGTTTTTCGGCATTCACTGAAAAGAAGAAAGAAGTCATTTTAGGACGTTATAAACAAAAAAAAACAGTTCCGGCCTTACTCAATTCAATTCGCCTTGTCTCGATGTCCTCGAATTTTGTGCCGAATGTATCCATCAGTTTTACGCCTCTGTCCAATTCCTCTCCAACTGCACCTGGTCCCTCGGTCTCAAACTCTCGAATAAATTCCTCCAGCTGAATTGGAAAAATTGTCACATTTTCCAGACAAAACGGCCATAAATTCATCGTCGGAAGAGTCCCAAATCATGTGCGGGGGCGGACAGTAAGAAGTTAGCAATCGGAAATTCATCAACTTTCGTTACGTACCTCGAGGAGAAAAGTGTTAATCTCCACGGTGGTTAATCCGGCGAACTTTTCCTTGATTGGTTGCAGTTTACCCAGGCGATAGAGCGCCGAACGGAAAAGTCTGTGCCACCGCTTTTCCAGGTGGTGCGCCATTATCATGTCCGAGTAATTAAACTAAAATTTTGACAATATTCGATTACACACGCCCCTTTGTTGGCACGCTTCGCATTGTGCTTTTTAGTCAGGCACACGCTCGCCAAATTTGGCTAATTACGATTTTATGATAAAACTCAACTAATTTGCATTTGGGTACTTTAGATTTCTAATTTTGTGCCATTGTAGCATGCGTCGCGCCTTAAATGCAACTCACCTCGATGTTGTGCTCATTCAAAACGGTGTATGTTAGTTGCATTTCATGAACTTTCAATTCGACGGTTAGATTCTTCGCCTGTATCGTTGCAATCGTTTGCATAGTTGTTTTGAAGTCCACCACCCCTTTTATGCTTTTGTCTAGGTTTAGTCTTAATTGCTGCAAATATTGGTTATTTTTTCATATATTTAAAAACTTTAAAATTTAATGTACTATTGGTAATACATATACATATATAATTTAGTTATTTATTTATTCTATCATAATTTTAATAACAATTAGGGTCTTGTTCTGAGTTTTGTACGAAACGAATCCAAGAGAGCTCACATAGGACCTTTTTGTATAAAAATTCCATAATGATTCCTAAATATGTATCTAAGAAATTAATTTCAGTTATTTTTGAATTCAATTTATTTTTTTTCTTCATTCAAAGTGGTTAAAGTAATTCGGTAGAAAAATCCCATTCGAATTATGTTATATACGTAAAACCTAAAAGAAATCAAAGGAAACTAAAATGATTTTGCCAGAATTTAGGAACCTTATTAAGAAATTTTTATCCAAAAAGAGCTTTTATAAGGTCTTTTCGTTTCATTTCGTACGAAACTTGAACAGGTCCTTTAGCTTCTATTTTATTGAAGTTGGCCTACTCAATCAGAGAGAATATGAAAATTTAATAATTTCAAAAATTTACGTACATTTCATTATACATATATATACACATATGTGTACTACCCAAATATGGTGTAATTTATGTCACAAACGTAAAATTTCGTATGAAAATTAATTAAATCCTAGATTTTCTACATACAATTTTTTTTTTTGAAGAGATCTGAATAAAAATATTCAATTTTTGAAGCAAGATATTTATATTTAATCTTCAGGTTTCTACGAAATTCATTGGCTTTAAATGACAAAAAAACCGAAATTCTTCTGTGAATTCAGCAAAGCGTATTGATTTTTAATCTTTTGAATAACGTTAATTAAAAAATGTCAGATATGATTGACCATTAGCATGATGTTGGGTGGGCTTTAAAGTGGAGTGTTTTCGTTGGTCTATACAAAAATATCAGTCCACAGAAATTATTACATATCCCTATATCGTATTATACGCCGCGGCATCAGAACAAAATTGCTGAGCTCGTATTGTTTAAGACGTATATAATAAATAATGTGTACAATATCATATGTATATGCGTAACTCGATAATCGCACAAAGTAAACAGCAATTTATATTTAAAGTGCCTACCGCAATTTCCTCCGCTAGGGCGCTCATGCTCGCTTTGGTTCGTTCTGAAACGATTTCCCCGAGAGTATTCTTCCACTGGTTGGCGTACTCGCAAATGTTATCAATCAGAGGCTTCAAATTAATCCTTACGCATGTAATGTCCCGGAAATGTCGAGACTGCCTCAGCTCCTCGACGAGGTTGTCATAAAAGCAAAGCTTTTCATCAATCGAGTGTAGAGGGACCCCCTTGCCGATGAATTTTTCAGATATTGTCACTCTGTCGTACACCCAGAGACTCTTATATCGCCTGAATCTATAATTCGAATTAATTTTTAATATTGTTCCGTGTGCTCTGCTGCGTAGGCCTCTACTCACTTCTGAAGATAAGCCTTGGCGTCGTGAACAACACACTTGCAGATATCCTGAATTTTGTTTATGAGCGTGGTAACTTCTTCTATCTGAAAGTTATAAAATTTGCAAAAGGTTAGCGTCGCACAAAATACTTCTGTTTCGCTGTTCGCCTCTCACCTGTAAAATGTCTTCGTAGAAAGTGAACGTGTATTTTTCATTTTCAATATTTTGAGGCGGGCAATTTATACAAGTCCCATTCGTCCAACGGGTAAATATCTTCAACCTAAATGGAGTGGAATTTATAATAAGTATTTTTGGTATCATTGGGAAACCTGTCCAGGAAGTCCTTAACAGACTGAATGATTATGTTGAAAATTTCCATATTTGTAGGTCTTAGAATAATTTCTGGCGTTAGCAATTGAGCGTCCACTTCGAATAAAGGCTGGTTCTCGATCAAGCACATTACAAGAAACTCCAAATTTTTATAGGTGTACCTAAAAATAGTTAGAATTCCCTTTTCCACTTTGCGAGTGTAACCTATATCTGCACTTACTTAAGTATTGAATTGAAGGCTTCCTGTTCCCAGTACATGTAATATTCCTTCATTTTTGAAGACCGTCCAGTAAATGTGCCTAGCACAATGCTCTCAAGTTTTATTAGAACTGGCCCAAGGGAATCATAAAGTTTCTTGACCTGGGAACCAATTCCGTCCCTAAAGTGTTCAAGTTTCTTAAAAAATTCCTTGCAAGGGTAAAGTTTTTTTTCATCCTCCTCTTCATGTTTAGCACTGACCACTTCAATGGTCGATTGAAAACCAACTCTTCCTTCTTCCTTTCGAACTTTAGGTTCAATGAGATTAAACATATTGAAAGATTCTATTTTTCTTATCCGATTCATTATATCCATTCGAATGTAGCTTATTTGGGAAACAATAGACCGAAGTTTATGCAGTAGGGCAGTACAATGTTTTACATATTTTTGGATATTGAACGATCGCCAAGTGTATCGATGAAGGCCGGCTTGCAAAACCACTTCAACTTCGAATAGATGATCGCGAAGGAATTCAACCTATTGGACAATTATATTATTATTCATAACTAAACTATAATTTTTAATCATACCTCTGAAGGTGATAGCGTTTCGGTTAATTTGTTGTAATTAGATATTAATTCATTTACGGCTTCAAAATCACCAAATAAAAGCTGCTTTCTAAGAACTGCAATTCGAACGACCTTGGGTAGCACGAAACCGTAATGTTCGAATAAAGTTCCTTCCCTTATTACGTCGAATATTTCTAGAAATTTTAATATGTACAAAACATAAATCAATATAATAAAGTGACATGATATAATAAGATAACGTAAATACTTTCAAGCAAATACATATGTTAAATCACCAACCTCTCGAGAAGTTTACTTCAAATGCCATTTGATATTCGATTATAGAACGATCTCCCACCAATTCTTTCCAAGTTTCAGATCGGTCTCCTGATTCTATTTTGACGTATACTAAAAATATTAAAAAAGGTTGTTAGGAAAACAAATTGTGATTCAATTTACTCATTAAGGGCCACAAAATCGATTGAAGTGGTAATGAACCTTTTCATATGAATAGGAACAGACTATTTAAACCTCGCTAGACTAACATTAGGGTAATGTTTAATAAACTAGACAGTAATTGGAGCGAGTAGAAAAATAGCCTGTAGATTCGATTGATTTTGCGGCCATGAATAGTAATAAAATAATAATAATGACCGTTGAATATAATTAAAATTCGACTTATTGTTAATACCACAAACCAAAACTTACATTCTACTTGCTTTATCTTCATCCTAGTGGTTTCGTTTGTTTTTGAAGTAATCTTGTTTTTCTTAAGAAACGCTCTAGCCAAATCTAATTGAGCGTCTGGAGCTCTTCTAGCGATATAACTGGCTATCCACTGGATTGCTGTACATATAATAGTAAATTTTGTTGTCCTTTTGAAAAGCTTTGTAGAAGCTCCTTCGTGTTTTCTTTTAAGAGCGTCACCCGCTTTCTAAAGTAATGAAAATATAAATTGAAGAGTATATTAAATTATGATATATATCGTAATTTTACATTGATCTTTAACGCATATGATGATTCAGCATCCTTTGCCACTACTGAAATAAAAATGTTATATAATAAAGTATATCGCATAGCGTTTCGTATTTGCTTAAGGTTATTATGTAATACAACTGAAAATATTAAAAATAATGAATAAATACTTACATAAATTCATATTTAGAAAATTGATTTTGATTAAAGGCTTTTTCATTACTTTATTCACAACATACATAGCTCTGAAGGTATAACGATCGAAATGATCTTTCTCGTAAAGGAAAAGCTCGTTAACAATTCCAAAGTATTGAGCAAATGCTGAACTTTTTAAGTAGCTATTTTCAAGATGTGGCTCATTTTCTACCTAAAATGTAGTTCAGGTTTCGTACGCATAAAAAAGGTAACTCATAATTTTACCTTTTTGAAGGCAATTACAGACTTTTTTAACCGCTGCACAAGGAACCTTACCCACTGTATAGCACCAATCATTGGAGGCTCTTGTTTTCCTAATGGGGGATTAAGTTTCCCTTTCTGAAAAAAAAAACCAATTTATTCTACTTATATTAGAATATGGGAATTAAAAAATGCATCAAAACGACCTCAAAGTTCTGGAGTGACGTAGAATTGGAAGTAGTATTGATGCACTTTTAAATTCACTCAATGTGTTGCTTACCGAAAACTCGTTTTCAATCAATTCTACTTCAGTTAAGAAAAATCGCAAAATATTCTCATGTTTCTCCTCAACATATTCAGCCAGAGTTTTTCGAGTTTCAATTTGTCGAACCTCTTTGATAAGTTCAAGGCCAAGGTCGGCAGAGCGAAGGGAGGAAATACATTGATCAGTTACTGATTTCGCTTCTTGCTCTACCCAGCTAAGTCTTCTATTAAAATAATCGAGACTGGCTTCCCAATTTTCCCAATTGCCAGGACGAAAAATGTCGTAGTCAATCTTGAGTATATCATCAAGTAGTCGATACACTTTTTTCATCATATCGTCAACAATAGATGGATCGTCGATCATAGCCTTCAGTTTGAAACCAAAAAAATTTTCGAATTCAATAAATACTTTTCCTATATATGCTATATCTTGACTTATTCGACATATGTGATCAACTTCGGAAAATAAAAGAACTTTGTTAAATTCCCACCGAGAACCGACACCTGAATTTTCAATGTGCGCTCTACTTTCCATGTAAGAATCTTTCCAAGCACGTAACAAATCAGCACAATTTGTCGCAGTTTCATAAGTGTGTTTCGCCGTATACCTTAATAAAAATTAAAAGTCGCATTAACATAAATCGAACAATATTAAAGTCTTACTTAAATATTTTGTCCAAACACACAATATTTTTTATTTTCTCCGTAAATACGTTCGATATTTCCCTAAGAAGAACCTCCATATGTTCATCTTTGCAGTAATAGCTCGACATTGTCCAAATATGACGCAACCCGACCATCAAATTTGGTAAAATTGAATGCATGAATGCAAAATCATCATATGCACGAATTTTCTGCAATAGATAATTTGATATGAAAAAATCATCTTCTACAACTACAAAATTGATGTAGATTACTTCGAGATATTCCGTAATTGTAGATACATAATCTGAGTTCTCTTTGGACAACTTATAGCGCTCCTCTACGGAATTGTAAAATTTATCCCACTCTTTTAGAACATCTGACTCGTTTGAACGCAGACGGTCTAAAGAAAATTTAGGTATTTTATTTTGATACAGTTTTGTAGCATTTCTAAAATGTTTGCATTTCGACAATAGAAATAGTATACCTATCAATTCCGTTACAAAGGTAGTCTTAAGTTGCTCCAAAATGCTGTATAGATCCAGTTCTTGATCATGCCACATTTTATACTCTGCCATCGGTGTAAATTCTTCTGGTTGCTGTTATAAATATTACAATATTTAATCAGGAGTAGAATTAAAAGATCTTTTGAATACCTTGTCTCGATGTTCCTTGAGCACAAGTCCAATGTGATACTTCCAACCAGTTAAAACATCTTCCAATTGTTGAACTGTATAATCATTTAGATTTGCCTTCTTTGTATCAATTTGAATTTTCTTTTTTGATTCTTCATATTGGACATCTTCTTGTCCGGGTGCATTATAAGCAGTAGGTAAGGCAAACGTCCAGATTATATGATCTATCCCCCATTGGAGTTCACTGCAAAATTTCTCCATATTTTTGTATAATTCTTCCTGTAGTGGCTTCATTTCGACTTCAGCATTTTCCTTTTCCAGTCGAGCTTTTTCGACTTGCTCCCTTGTTTCAGTGATTAGCTTGTCCCAACGTTCCGATATGGTAAGTTGTGGGGCAACTTAAAAATATTTTTATTAAAATTGAGATGAAATAATTTGTTTTTTTTTTTACATATACAAAATGGGATTAGTTATGAATGAGTTTAACTAAATACATTTGCATACATATGTAACGCTCCAATTTTTTTAAGTGTAAAATTTATATTGACTAAACTTTTTCTCTTTGGATTTTAAAATTATAAACCATAAAATTATCATTATAATCAAGAAGTGTTTAACTAGTATATAAAAAGTACATACGTGCTGGCTCCTCTTGTTCGTCAATAATTACATCTTGTTGTTTTTCTTCTACTTCTTCAAATTCTTCTCGTTTTTTCCTTTCTTCTTCTTCTTGTGCTTTTTTCTGAGCCCTTAACAGCGCCTCTCTGGATATTGTAAGGGAAAATATAATAATGAAATAAAAATACAAAAATAAATTATTTTATGTGTACTTTTTCGCTTTCACAGCTTGTAGTCTATATTCTGAAGGTTTTGCCATGTCGACCAATCCGATTTCGTCACTTTGTTGCTTAAGATTCGTTTCTGCATCGAAGCTTTGCGTAGACTCAATTAATTTTGGCTCAAGAAATAGATATTTTACAACAGAGCCATAAACCTAAAATGGGTTTCATTGTTCATATTGATTTTTTAATAATATAGTTATTGCATTAATTACGCACCGTGTTTAATTTCTTTTGCATGCTTCTTAACAGTGTTCCTCTAGTTGAAGTAATTATAATTTTAGAGGGCAATTCGGCAAAGCACTCGTGTAGTGATGTGTAGGTGGCTGGAACCAGAAAGAGTAATTATGAAGTATTTTGTTTAATGCAGAATAATATTCTTACGTAATTCTTCAGGATATCTCCTAATGAAGCTTACATAATGCCTATTCAATTCAAGGTCGGATCCAACCAGTGGCCCAAATTTACAATGCAAAATTGGCGTTTTCACATATGTTTGAATTATTTTCTGTTTTCATAAATATAGAAATAAATAAATAGCCTTTTGTAGGAAAGCTATGCCAGTGCGAGCGCAATTTCTTATGGGATTTTACATAGGGATCTAATTTTTATAAAATCATTTCAATAACCTTGACTTAAATTAAATATCGCTTAAAACAAATTCATCCAGCCACAGATTGCGCTCGGACTAGCATAATGTAAAATCAAAGAACAATTCATTTTTACCTTAACTTCAACGTACTGCGGTTCTATTACTTGGACGACTGGTGGTATTTTCTGTTTTTTCCCTTTACCTTTTCCTTTTCCCTTGCCTCCTTTTTTGGGACCTAATTATATATAGAAATTATACCTAAAATCTTAAGAAGTTAAAAGATATAATGAAATAAATTATTGGGAGTACATCAATTTTGCAAATCTGAAAGCTAAAAGTTGAAAGCGACTAATCTAAGTGTTTTTTTCTTCTTAAAACTTTACCCAAACTGAAAGAAAAATCAACAGGTATCTAAGAAAAATCCTATTCACGAATTACTTATACCTGATTTACCACAAAAATAAATAGCGAAATAACGAATAAACTCGGAATGTAAGTTTTTAAATATCATTTATATATAACCATCATTTATATTTTTTGAAAAACGAAAGAAATATTCTCGAAATGCGAAATTCAAAGAAAGTTTTATATTAAGAACAAAAATGAATAAAGTATAAGACAATAATAATTTCATACAAAACTTTACAACTCAGTTTCACAGAGAAAATATCTCTGGAAGTTTGAGAAAATCAAAAGGTCTTACAACAATAAATATATCACCGAAAAGACAAACTCCTTTTGAATGTAATTAAATCAACCGGTTACCAGTTCCATTAAGTGTAATAAAGCATTCTGGAGCATTTGAAAACGGGACTCCGGGGAGTGCTTTCTGTGAGGTTAACAAACGAAAAAGTGTGAGTGAAGGTGAAGGAGATTTCGTGTTCAAACTTTCTACTTTTAGACCTACAAAAGGAGGGCCTAGACCCTAGACTCATTTAGCTACAGTCCACGCAAATTAAAGCATTTTGACGCAATCTATTTTGGCAAAGCCATTAGCTATCACACAGGATTCCTTAAACTTCCTAAACTTTTCGGATAATTACCGACATCTTCGCCGTCATCGCTGCCTTAAATTTTGAGAAAAGAAGCGGGGGAGAGAATAATTTAACTTTATCAAGTTAATTAGCGGAAGACTTGTCATACCTGAGCGGGGGCTGGCGTCTGGACTTCCTAGAAAGTGGAAAATGTACTTTTTAGAATTGTATTAATTCGGTGAGTGAGTTGAGTCTACCTTTTCCCTTGGCATCCTTCTTTTTGCCCTTTCGGTCCTTTTTCTCCAATTTAACCACTTCTGGAGGGGTGGGGGGACGAACTGAAATTTTGAGAGTAACGTTAACATACTTTCCCACATGGTTGGATTAAAACACGTAATTTGAATTCATAAAAGGATTAGGGCTCTTGTCTCTCACCTTCTTCGAGGACGGTAATTTCCTCCTCGACTAATTTATCATAAAACGTCCTCCACACGAATAGCACCACTCGCCGGATATGTTCAATTTTTGTGTAGCCCTTATCAACGAATTCCTTAAATTCCTCCTCGTGAGCTTTCACCAGGGTGTCCACGTACTCCCGCTCGAACACGCCGAGCACATTCGAAATCTGTAGCTTTAGCCAGAGGATCTTGAAATCTTCCTGCTCCTCCTCCATGGTCTCCTCCCGGTCCTGATGGATGAAGGGATCCTTTCAGCCGGCGATGCCCTGATGAAGGCCAAGATTTTCCTCTTTATATTTATTTTCTTATCGTATTTTATCCGCACCCGACTGATTGGCCTAAAATATATTCGCCAATTGTTGCCCGATCCGCCGCCGCCGCGTACGTGCTCCTGGAATGGATTAAATATCCTGGCAGTTAATCAATACGATACTGTTCCTAGAGTTCTAGAAAATATTCGGGTTGTTTGATTTGTTGTCATGGTTTACTTTTGTACGAACTAAAGTATTTCAGCTCCAGTAATTAAAGGCTCAAAGTTAAAGACTTTTGCTATTTCTATGAAACTCATCGGTTTTGGGCAAACACTAAAAACAAACACATTCACTATGAATTATTAACTAAGGTTTATTTGTTTGGTTGCACTTTTTAACTGCATACATTTTGATTTCAGAACATTAAAGTAACACTGCGCACTGCACTATCCACAAAAATAGGTCTGTCTTATCAGAAGTCATATTAGAAAGAGCCTGTGGCGCCACCAAGCGGCGAAGAGCGCGCTGTGAGTAGTCAGAAAAATCCAGAGCGGATCGTGGCTCTCTCGGCTCAGTTTTGGCGCAATTTCCAGAGCAAAGTAGAGCAAAACAAGAAGAAGAGTAAATTTTTTCACTTGTGTGATTGCCATTTTGTGAAAAGTGCAGTGCGTTCAGTAAAGACTCGAAAATTAAAATGTTTCAGTAAATTTTAGAGTGAATTGTGAGGAATTGCGGAGATTTGTTATGTAATTTCCAAATAGGTATGTAAGATTTATTTAAAGCTTAAATTTCTTAGCATAATCTGTGCGACTAACTAGCGCATTCCAGCACTTCCGGGTGTGCTGTGAAAATTTTCATGGAACGTTTTAGTTTCCGTCTTATGGCGGTCCGGAGATTTTCAGTTTTTCCATCAAACAGACCTAATATATGTTAAATTGCAGTTAAACATTAATTTTCAAAATTTGGCAATTATTTCCAACGATATGAATCCAGAAAGAGAAAATCGAAAAAACTGAACATTTTTTGCAAAATGCAAAATCAATGATGATAGAAGAATATCTTTTAACATGTGGAAATATCCAATGTTTTAATATATGAAATTACATTTTGAATAATATATTCAACTGTTTGAATTTATCTTTAATTTAATTTAAATACATATTATCCGTGCAATTAAAGTATCATATCATTTTCATAAATTTATTTTTATAGGTACTGTAAGGGAAAAGTGGACAAATTTTCTCATTCCATGGCAGGTATGTTCTTTAAACTTTTTCAATAAAGACATTGCTTCTAAATGCTACATTTACGTTTTCCATATTTTAAAAATAATTAGTAGGATAAATGAAAGCGATATTTTCCAATTTATTTCCACGAAAAGTAGCATGATTTTAGAACATTAAAGTAACATTGCGCACTGCACTATCTACAAAAATAGGTCTGTTTTATCAGAAGTCAATAGAAAGAGCCTGTGGCGCCACCAAGCGGCGAAGAGCGCGCTGTGAGTAGTCAGAAAAATCCAGAGCGAATCGTGGCTCTCTCGGCTCAGTTTTGGCGCAATTTTCAGAGCAAAGTAGAGCAAAACAAGAAGAAGAGTAAATTTTTTCACTTGTGTGATTGCCATTTTGTGAAAAGTGCAGTGCGTTCAGTAAAGACTAGAAAATAAAAATGTTTCAGTAAATTTTAGAGTGAATTGTGAGGAATTGCGGAGATTTGTTATGTAATTTCCAAATAGGTATGTAAGATTTATTTAAAGCTTAAATTTCTTAGCATGATCTGTGCGACTAACTAGCGCATCGCAGCACTTCCGGGTTTGCTGTGAAAATTTTCATGGAACCCTTTAGTTTCCGTCTTATGGCGGTCCGGAGATTTTCAGTTTTTCCATCAAACAGACCTAATATATGTTAAATTGCAGTTAAACATTAATTTTCAAAATTTGGCAATTATTTCCAACGATATGAATCCAGAAAGAGAAAATCGAAAAAACTGAACATTTTTTGCAAAATGCAAAATCAATGATGATAGGGGAATATCTTTTAACATGTGGAAATATCCAATGTTTTAATATATGAAATTACATTTTGAATAATATATTCAACTGTTCGAATTTATCTTTAATTTAATTTAAATACATATTATCCGTGCAATTAAAGTATCATATCATTTTCATAAATTTATTTTTATAGGTACTGTAAGGGAAAAGTGGACAAATTTTCTCATTCCATGGCAGGTATGTTCTTTAAACTTTTTCAATAAAGACATTGCTTCTAAATGCTACATTTACGTTTTCCATATTTTAAAAATAATTAATAGGATAAATGAAAGCGATATTTTCCAATTTATTTTCACGAAAAGTAGCATAATTTTAGAACATTAAAGTAACATTGCGCACTGCACTATCTACAAAAATAGGTCTGTTTTATCAGAAGTCATTAGAAAGAACCTGTGGCGCCACCAAGCGGCGAAGAGCGCGCTGTGAGTAGTCAGAAAAATCCAGAGCGAATCGTGGCTCTCTCGGCTCAGTTTTGGCGCAATTTTCAGAGCAAAGTAGAGCAAAACAAGAAGAAGAGTAAATTTTTTCACTTGTGTGATTGCCATTTTGTGAAAAGTGCAGTGCGTTCAGTAAAGACTAGAAAATAAAAATGTTTCAGTAAATTTTAGAGTGAATTGTGAGGAATTGCGGAGATTTGTTATGTAATTTCCAAATAGGTATGTAGGATTTATTTAAAGCTTAAATTTCTTAGCATAATCTGTGCGACTAACTAGCGCATCGCAGCACTTCCGGGTTTGCTGTGAAAATTTTCATGGAACGTTTTAGTTTCCGCCTTATGGCGGTCTGGAAATTTTCGGTTTTTTCATCAAACAGACCTAATATCTGCTAAATTGCAGTTAAACATTAATTTTCAAAATTTGGCAATTATTTCCAACGATATGAATCCAGAAAGAGAAAACCGAAAAAACTGAACATTTTTTGCAAAATGCAAAATCAATGATGATAGGGGAATATCTTTTAACATGTGGAAATATCCAATGTTTTATTATATGAAATTACATTTCGAATAATATATTCAACTGTTCGAATTTATCTTTAATTTAATTTAAATACATATTATCCGTGCAATTAAAGTATCATATCATTTTCATAAATTTATTTTTATAGGTACTGTAAGGGAAAAGTGGACAAATTTTCTCATGGAGAAACATGGCAGGTATGTTCTTTAAACTTTTTCAATAAAGACATTGCTTCTAAATGCTACATTTACATTTTCCATATTTTAAAAATAATTAATAGGATAAATGAATGCGATATTTTCCAATTTATTTCCGAAAAGTAGCATAATTTTAGAACATTAAAGTAACATTGCGTACTGCACTATCTACAAAAATAGGTCTGTTTTATCAGAAGTCATATTAGAAAGAGCCTGTGGCGCCACCAAGCGCCGAAGAGCGCTCTGCGAGTAGTCAGAAAAATCCAGAGCGAATCGTGGCGCTCTCGGCTCAGTTTTGGCGCAATTTCCAGAGCAAAGTAGAGCAAAACAAGAAGAAGAGTAAATTTTTTCACTTGTGTGATTGCCATTTTGTGAAAAGTGCAGTGCGTTCAGTAAAGACTAGAAAATAAAAATGTTTCAGTAAATTTTAGAGTGAATTGTGAGGAATTGCGGAGATTTGTTATGTAATTTCCAAATAGGTATGTAGGATTTATTTAAAGCTTAAATTTCTTAGCATAATCTGTGCGACTAACTAGCGCATCGCAGCACTTCCGGGTTTGCTGTGAAAATTTTCATGGAACGTTTTAGTTTCCGCCTTATGGCGGTCTGGAAATTTTCGGTTTTTTCATCAAACAGACCTAATATCTGCTAAATTGCAGTTAAACATTAATTTTCAAAATTTGGCAATTATTTCCAACGATATGAATCCAGAAAGAGAAAACCGAAAAAACTGAACATTTTTTGCAAAATGCAAAATCAATGATGATAGGGGAATATCTTTTAACATGTGGAAATATCCAATGTTTTATTATATGAAATTACATTTCGAATAATATATTCAACTGTTCGAATTTATCTTTAATTTAATTTAAATACATATTATCCGTGCAATTAAAGTATCATATCATTTTCATAAATTTATTTTTATAGGTACTGTAAGGGAAAAGTGGACAAATTTTCTCATGGAGAAACATGGCAGGTATGTTCTTTAAACTTTTTCAATAAAGACATTGCTTCTAAATGCTACATTTACATTTTCCATATTTTAAAAATAATTAATAGGATAAATGAATGCGATATTTTCCAATTTATTTCCGAAAAGTAGCATAATTTTAGAACATTAAAGTAACATTGCGTACTGCACTATCTACAAAAATAGGTCTGTTTTATCAGAAGTCATATTAGAAAGAGCCTGTGGCGCCACCAAGCGCCGAAGAGCGCTCTGCGAGTAGTCAGAAAAATCCAGAGCGAATCGTGGCGCTCTCGGCTCAGTTTTGGCGCAATTTCCAGAGCAAAGTAGAGCAAAACAAGAAGAAGAGTAAATTTTTTCACTTGTGTGATTGCCATTTTGTGAAAAGTGCAGTGCGTTCAGTAAAGACTCGAAAATTAAAATGTTTCAGTAAATTTTAGAGTGAATTGTGAGGAATTGCGGAGATTTGTTATGTAATTTCCAAATAGGTATGTAAGATTTATTTAAAACTTAAATTTCTTAGCATAATCTGTGCGACTAACTAGCGCATCGCAGCACTTCCGGGTTTGCTGTGAAAATTTTCATGGAACGCTTTAGTTTCCGTCTTATGGCGGTCTGGAAATTTTCAGTTTTTTCATCAAATAGACCTCATATCTGTTAAATTGTAGTTAAACATTAATTTTCAAAATTTGGCAATTATTTCCAACGATATGAATCCAGAAAGAGAAAACCGAAAAAACTGAACATTTTTTGCAAAATGCAAAATCAATGATGATAGGGGAATATCTTTTAACATTTGGAAATATCCAATTGTTTTTGGTCTAATTAAATAGGTACATATGTCCCACAATTCTAATTACATAAGTAATATCGTAACACGCTTTTTGACTGTGCACGCATCATGCAAAAGATACTAAAAATATCGAGATGCGGCTTTTTTCTTTGTATTATAATACGTATATGTACATAGTTTAGTGATCATATCATTTTAAGTAGTATTTAATATTTTCATTTAATAATACACACAATTTTGATAAACGTTTGCTTTAAATATACATAGTTAACTCGAGGAGGAATTATATTACCTAATTATTGTGAAATCACCTACGCACCGGGTTTTTTAAGAACCATTCACAAAGTAATCCAAATGTTTTATTATATGAAATTACACTTTGAATAATATATTCAACTGTTCGAATTTACCTTTAATTTAATTTAAATACATATTATCCGTGCAATTCAAGTATCATATCATTTTCATAAATTTATTTTTATAGGTACTCTAAGGGAAAAGGGGACAAATTTTCTCATGGAGCAACATGGCAGGTATGTTCTTTAAACTTTTTCAATAAATACATTGCTTCTAAATGCTACATTTACATTTTCCAAATTTTAAAAATAATTAATAGGATAAATGAATGCGATATTTTCCAATTTATTTCCACGAAAAGTAGCATTTGTTCTCTTTCCTCTTTGCCATTATAATCTTTTGTGTTTTAGGGCAAAACGAGCGAAGTTACCTTTTCAAGAAATTTAATTAGTTACTTAACTGAAACCGAATTTAAGTCTTAGTTCCCTGATGCTTACTTTGCAATAAATGCAGGAGTCTTAAGAACCATGCAAGTTTTTGAATAAAACGAACACATCCTGCGGTGTGTTGTACGATAAATGTTCGCGTGTTTGTGTTCGCCTAAATAATCCCATGCCGGAGCTAAACTTGATCGTTTCTTAATCCAGCCAAGCTTGCCGCGCCATTTCGTTTTGCATCATTTCCTACATTTTGGAAACTTCTTAAGAGTTCGCATTTCTTCTGACTGCGAACCTTCGAGGTAAATCGCTCAATGTCGCTGCAAACATACCCAGATAAACAAGGCACTGCAAGGGTTTTTCGGGGTATCCATTTTGAATTTTGCAGCGGTTGAGATTTCCCCTTGGCAACTAGAAAGGTTCGGAGCCACTTTCTTAACTTTGACGTGTTTGGAAAATCAATTTCCTACAAGAATGAAATAAATCAAAGAAAACAACTTGTCACCCCGTGGTGCTCGAGTGAAGCAGTTGTCGTCTATTCGGCTGGCATCCAATCACTCGGGCTTCTACCCACACGTGCAAGATTTGCTACTATTCTACTGGTTTTTCAATTCTTTCTGCATCATTGGCGTTTTTCTCGTTTCCATTCTTTATTAGTTGGTGAGGTGAGAAGTCACCTGTGCCACGTAAGATTTCCGCGAAATGTTAGTTAGAAGCCTTGTTAGTACACGAAAAGTTTTCTGAAATCAGCTAAGTCAATAACGAAGTTATTTCAGAGACTATATGTATAGTACTCAGGGAAGGTATTTTTAAATTTTTTATACGGTTTCCAATTTATTCTAATTTCCCGGAGGAAATTTGTATTGTACATATACTGTAAGTTAAACGTCAATATTTACCCCAAATGAATTTTCATTCAGATACTTCACATAAAACTAATTCGTTTTTGCACTGATTGTACAATATAAAGTTTAAGATATTTAACGGTTTGCAAACTACCTTTGAAATGGATTGAAAATTAATAATTATCATGTGAGAAATATTCCATGCTTTGATATAAAAAATTGTTTAAGTATCTACCAAGAAATATATTCTAAGGATATTGACTTAACCAGCTAAAGTAAAATTTAGAATCATGTTTTTTCGATAAAAATAAAAATCAAATATGTTAGCAGCTCAGCAGAGGGGGTCTATGGATTTTATTTTGCTTTCATATTCAAATTCCATTTCATTTCGCCCAAGGGATAAAAGGAAAATATTTGAGTACGCTTACAAGATATTGATTACTTCCAATGGACTTCTGCCAGGAAGAGCATTTAGAATGCAATATTTATTTACTTGAACAGATTGATTGGAAACTCATCCATTCCACGATATTACCGACCAGGATATCTTTATTCTATTAATTTTCCGTGGCTTGTTGAATGAAGTACCTATCTAAAAACAAAAATGATTGCCTTTGATCGTGTTCGGTAAATACGTACAATATGTATATTAATTACGTTGTCTATATATATTTTAGTTGATTGAGTTCGATTACTTTCCTTCAATATCTTTAAATTATAAGTACATAAATTGTATATTTAATATCTTGAAAAATGATCCTGAATCTAGCGCTCATGTTTTATTTTCTTGTGTTTCTTCGTTGCTATTGCAATTTAACTCTCACTTGATTACAGCTGACCTCATTGTTGCAGTACTTTATGGGAAATGATTTAATTACCCTATCGTGACTATTACGTAGGTACTCTACTTTAGAGTAAGATTTAATCTTAACAAAGCTACATATACTTTAATGGTAATAAGGGAATCGACTTTTTTATTTTTTTATTTGATTCATAAATGCGTTTGTTCACTGCAAACTTAAAAGCCCATTGCGTGTATTCAATTGGACAGTGCATTTTTCCGTGTTGACCTATATTTTTGCCTCTTACCTTTTCGGTCGATATATTTATACTACCGGTTAAAATATTTGGCTGAGGCGAATAACCATTAATGGATTAAGAATTTCTGAATATCTTTATTTCTTACATATTGTAGAAATTATTTATGTTACATCGTTTAGACATTTTTCGTAAATACATCTCTTCGTTTATGTATGGCATGTTAAAAGTAGCTATTACCTATAAAAGTACTTCTCAAACTGTACTAAATTAGCCAACATACAAAATTAATGGTTAATGTTAAAGTTTCCGTTTTTGTTTAAGTTAACCCCTTCAAGGAATTGAAAGATATTTTCCATTAAGAGCAATCCCTCAAGGGCAGTACATAAAGAATTACTGCTTTTCTCTAAAAAATACTCGTTCATGGCAGCCCGGCTAAACACGCCGTTCCATTAACTTCCTCAACAATGCCGGGCGAGGAAGAACCCAATTCGGTTGTATTGCTCTTTAAACAAGAAACATACCACCCCCGCTTTTGTTCACTTCAGGTAAAGGTAACATCTCATGCCAGCTTTATTGAGATCGGAAATCTGAAGGGGTGTGTGGATTGAACAGCTGAAAATTTATTCAGGGGATAAAGATAAACAAGGAAAGTTCAACGATAAGAAGTGCTTGATTGCTAAGTTGCTCTGAAAAAATTTTGTTATGGTACAGAACAGCGTCAGTTGCTCTTCTCCTTTGACACTCGAAAGCAGTAATTTCTGCCTGAGTGCCTTTTATCCAATCCCAACGATAAGAAGGAAGAGTCCCGAAAAAAAATATGCAGGAGTATAAAATATGTAAACAAGCGCTGATGGCGAAAAAATATTGACATAACCAGTATTCAGATTAGAACAACAATATCGTCGTAAAAATGCCGATGCTCCGCGGAATAAATAACAATAAGCGAAACAATTTGCATACTAGGATAAAGATACCCCCAAAGAGCGATGGATAATACAGCCCGAAGGATGAAATCAATTCGAATGTTCGCTGGGACCAATCCTAAGTCGTTAAAACAATTCCAAACAATAAGGGAATGGAAAATGCAACTTGCATCCGCGGTGGTCTAATTAAGAAGTCATTCATTACGGAAATAATCCACTAACAACTTGTTGGAAATTACAATTGTCATGAACTTCCCTCCGTTTTCTCTTGCGATTATGCAGTTCACCCTTGGGAAGCTTCGAAAATATGAATCCAGGAATACCTACCATTAGAACGCTTCCCTGTGCTTTATACCCCAGGTTCTTGCGCTCTCGATGGATTTTTAAATAATGAGGTAGTCCAACTTTAAAGTCGAATTTAATAACTCTTGCGGCAGAAAGACGTTTCTCTCGCGGAAGGTCAGCAGCTGAACTAACGAACTACTTTAAAATGTACTTAATTTGAACAGCACTACAATAACAGACTTTCCAATTCAGATGTTGCATATAATCAAAAGTTGGTCCCTAAATTCCCAAAACAACATCGGAAGGTGCAAAGCCATCCTTAAGCTAAGAACAACATAAGTGTTCACCATAATGGTTCTTCCATTAGTCTCTAATTTGTTATGAAAAAGTAGTTACCGCCAAGAGCAGTTTTGATTAATGACACCCGTCTCTGGTCAATGGGTACATACTTTATGAAAAACTTAATGATACCGTGCTAGGAAAAAACTGGTGTCTTTTCCTATAATGCGAAATAGATTACTTTGTCTGAGTGTAATGGAGGCACTTCGCCCTTGGCAAATTACTCCAGGTTGAGGGAGGTACACAATTTTAATTTTTGTCGAATATTCATGAGATACAGGGAATTTCTCTTATGTATGTGCGGATATTGGGTATAACTTCAGGCTTTAAGAGTCAGAAACATCTTTAACTTTGGATTTTGTTATGCATTATTCTTTTTATATTGTTCCAGAAAATAAGGAATTTAGAAAATTTCCCATTAATATTCCTTTATAGAGAAATAGGTATGTATGTATGTATGTACATATATGTACTTAGAACGCTTTTGCTTCAGTTAACGTAATTGCATGAATTGCAGAATTTCAGATTCAAAAAGGTATATAAATACAATACTTCATCTTTTAACTGCACTAGAAGCTGAAATAGATATTTAATTTTAAAAAGATTCAGAACGGCATTAAAATACATAGTTTATTTTATTTAAATCCATTTAATATACATATACATATTTAGGTAGGATAAATTTTAATCAGAAAACTTAAGAAATTAATTAGAACAGAAAATGATCTACGTGGTCGCTAAGCGGGTTAGACGAGACTGCAGCGACCCACTGAATACGCATAATTACACAGTTAATTAAATATTTATAATATATTCTTAACAAAAATTTCTGTAGACATATTTGTTATATTAATAAAAAATCATTGTTAATTTAACAATAGGAATTATCTTAATATTTGTTTTGCTTCAGTTTCATTGTATAGTATTATGTGTTTTTACATGTCCTTACCCAAACAATTGCTGCTACTATCCTAATAAATAAAGCCATAGTCCTCATATTAAAAAACCGCATGTACCTATTTATTTCTAGGCAAACTTCTTGCCCCACAGGAGCGTTTATTCATTAGTTGTGCAAACAAATTCCTCAATGGCCATTTATTTCGCCTACAGGGTGAAAAGTAGACCAGGCACAGAAGATCTCCTCGAAACTATTGTGCTAATCACTCCTATTTTTCCTTTCCGAGGGAGAACAAAGGGTCACTTAGATGTAGGGAGGTTTTTTTTATTCGGGCATCCCATTAATAAGACAGTTACATTTGTACACTTTTGTTGCCGGCGAGTGTTGCGCCCCCGACGTGAGTCCTGGAGCTCATTCACCTCCAGAAAACAAACAACGAGCACCGCCCTGGAGGAGTCCTGGAAAGGACAGGGGCTTCCCGGAGCAGTGAATGGGTCGGGAGCAATTAAATATGAAACTATTCTCCTGGCCACTAAGCGTCAATGGCAAGGAGCAACGGACCAAGTTTATGACAATTAATCCGGCAGAGGAAAGTGTGCATTTGTTCTTGGTTTTGTCTCCAGGACCCGGGAACAGGGAGCTGGGGGGCCCGGAATTCAGGACCCGGCTCGCAGTTAGGCTCAAAATGCAGGCTGCTTTCGTCGGTGATTTCGTGCCACACTTCCTCTTAAATATTTGCACTGCCAGTCGCAAGCCCTGCGGCTTTTTCGGTCAGTTCAGCTGGCAGTCTGCTCGAGTTGGTCTTTTTGAGACTTCGCATTGTCCTGGCCCCGTGGGCACCAGGAGGGGAGTGCATAAATTTATAAGATCTTTTGCACCCCTATGCAATGCCACGGCACCGGTCTTAAGGTAAATCTTTGCTTTTCAAGGTCTCTACCACGCAGAAAGGAAAGAAAATAAAAGACAATTTTAAATTCAACAACTCTGGATTATAACCAAAAATTTTTGTCTTTTTAGCTTTATAATTTCAACCTTTAATGCAGTAGAGAAAATTGCGAACAATTTAAAAATCAACAGGCAACGTTTTTAAACTTTTGAATAGTGAATAACGAATAACGATTAATAATAAAAAATTATTTAAACTCATATTCGCGCCGTGTATTTAAAATAACTAATAATAATTTTGTACTTTATTCATGACGCACAATTAATTATTTATTCTCGAATTAAGTGATTGAAATAATATATTTATGCGGAAAATTATCGAGATGAAATTCCATTCGAATAATGCCCAAATGGGAAGTAAGTTAGAAAACTTTAATTTTTCGAGTTTCATACAAAACCTAACTTTAAGAAAACTATATCATAATATAGGTAACTCTATCAATTTCTTTTAATGCTTTTTCAAATTATTCTCAAATTAGTCTTTAGCTCTTACTTAAGAATTATTTTCTCCTGCTATTTTAGTTTAGATAGGGAAAAAAGCTGAATGATTTTCATGAAATATCGTTAGGCCCCTTTGTTGAAATTGACAAACTATATGTACGTATGTTCGTAGATAGTAACAACGTTAAATTCGATAACAGAATATTTTTCAATTCCCCTGCTAAATATTTGAAAATTTCAACGTTCTGGAGCCATGCGATAGTATATTAATAGAATTGTAGGAAATCCATGACACTATTCATTCGATCAAAATACAGCGCATTGCGCCAATCGAGCATTTTGAAAGCTTGACACATTTCAAGAATAGAATCTCCTTAGCACGTTCTGCAAGTAGCACATGAGAACTTCTTGAAGGTGTGGCATTTAATTTGTCTGTCATAGTCTGAATTACTAATAATTCCACAAATGCGGATCGGAGCGTTGGCGTTAAATTTAATGGTTTCTAGGTATTTAGATACGTATCGCAGCTCAATTGAATGCGAGGTGCCGTCTGGGAACTACACTTTGCCTTCAATAGGTAAACTGACTCGGTATTTAATTTCAAAATTCCAGAGATGTTTCCTTTAGCAAGGAAATGAAAGTTTGCCTAGTTTCACATTTTCTCGCCCTACACAATCAGACAAATAAGAAGCTTTTACGCTTTTTCATTTGCCGCCCATTCCTGAGCAACTTTCAAATGATAAAATACCTGCGAGGGTGGGACATTGATTGACGTAATTACTTCGGACGTAAATGAAAAGTAATTGAGTCGATTAACTGGCAGCAAAGTAAAGTTTTATTTCGCATCACTTGGCGCTTAATCAAAACGACTGTGCCACACTCTGGCAATTTTTCCAGGGGACAGTCGCAGGAGGAAACGTTAACTTTTATAGGAAAGTTCCTTATCAACAGAGGACATATTCGTGGATCGTGGAAGAAAATGTTCGTCCTTTGAAGGTCCTGGCGCCAGATAAATGCACACTACAGGTGCTGTGTCGGGTTCCGCAGGGTGGGGCGCAGAATGGCGTTTTCCCTCCACTCACGGAGACTGTTGTTTCAATACTTTTTCCCAGCTCCAAGCATTTCAATATTTACGACTGTTATCAGCCATTACGACTGCTGGATGGCAATTTTCTGTTACGGCCCTCTACCAATTTCCGATTTTTCTCGTCATTTCTTCTTTGCAGCGGAAAGTTGCAAACATGCCGTAAAATTTTTGTAAATCTAAGCGCATAAATCATAAAAGTGTTATCGTTATGCAGATTTTAACAAAACGATTGCACACCACCCACCCGTACCCATCGCAGCTAACGTAAATCGGGTACATTTTTGCCACCCGAGCTAAATTCGGGTACTAGTTCTAACTTTCTGTGGGCCGAACAACGATTAAAAACGACTGAAATTTCGACCCCATTGTTCGTCCACGCGGGGTGCAAGAGATTTTATCAGTTTATGCAATTCTGCGATGATGACTGAGGTGGCAAAATTTGAAATCTTAATCCCTGGTGGGTTGACTTTTCTGAAAGAATTTTTCAAAAATATCATCAAACATTTTTCCACAAAGCAATGTGTCCCAAAATTTTATTTGCACAGGGTGTTCCGCAAAAAATCTATAAAACTGAATTTTGACAACGCAAAGTAAAGCGATAGTATGCTATATACATAATGTATAATGTTAACGTTTTTTAACTCCAATTCTGCTAAGTCGTAAAGGGTATTGCAGTTAAAAAATCAAGTTGATCGGATGAACATTGCTCAAACTACTTAACAGCAATAGATACTTTGCAAATTTAATTTCAAAGCTTTTTAATGAAATCTCATCTCCCACTGAAAACTTACCAATAAAAGTATCACGATATAATTTACCTATAGGTATTTCTGAAAGAATTTACTGTGTTTTTAGCAAAACTAACTAGAATTTTTTTAGATTTCTACTGGTAAGGTAGGTGAAAGTTTCCGACTTTCTTCTATATTTCGCATAAAACTACTATACATACTACTTCAAACTACTTCAAAATAGAAATGCATGAAATAAATAAAATGCAATCTAGTGATTCGATTTTCACTTGATTTTGAACTCCTTCACTCGACATTATTGAAATGATTAAAGGCCGGAACAGATAGTTCCGCCTCCTTTCGTTCGTTCGCTTCCGTCCGTTTGTTCAGTTTTTTGGTTCCATATACTGCGCATGCAAGTGTCCACATTCGGGCGGACGGAGACGAATGAAAACGGACGGAGGGGAAAAACTTTGACAAACTTCCGACTTTTAGGCGGACGGACGGACGGGCATAACCTCACTTTCAGCAAATGTATTTGATCTCCTCTTAGCAACACTTCTGCGTTTCCGCAACACCCACAATAATTTAATTTTTTTAATATAAAAGCGAATCAATCGAATTCGCTGTTGCTCACTCAATACTTCCATTGCTATTAAAATGTAAACAATGAATAACAAATGTCAAAATCCAAAAACCGAAAGGTTGCTATGTGGACATGACAAAAAAGCGGACGAAAACGAAAGAAGAAGACAAAACGGACGGAAGCGAACGAACGAAAGGAGGCGGAACTATCTGTTCCGGCCTTAACTAATTTTAAAGCTATTAATATTATTTCAATTCTGACATTACTAAACCTAATCCGATTTTATGTTTAATTCACTTGATTAAAGAGAAATCTGAAAAAATATGAATTTTCATTATGAAAAGGTCTATGGATAAATAAAACTAGAAAAGCAGTAAATTTAAAAACTTTATTGGCAACCACTAAAACGTGTAATTATGAAAAATACGTGACTGTTTAATCAATTTGCCGGTACACGAAATGCCTTGTTCCTTTTTCCTGTGACAGCTTTTTAACACTTGGTTGCCGCTGCAGATTTACGCTAACCCGGGCGACAGAAAATTTCTCGCCCCCGCCCCCGCCAGGTGGAAGAGGCACACCGCGGCAGCATAGCTCAGGAGGGACGATGATTCCGACTGTGCCTTAGAGCCATTTTCTGTAAACACATAGTAAGAACTAGAGAGTGCTTGAATTTTTTAACATTCCTCCGACCAAGATGACGAGGTAGGGCCTTTGTTATTCATGAAACACATCCTAATGGATGTTGGTGTGCGACGCCATTGTGCACCGGCGGCTCGACCTACCTCGTCACTTCTGGAGTTAAAGACAAAACTTTTAACTTTATCCTCAGCCCTTTTCAGCCGTATTTTTACGGAACTTTGAGCCAGGATAATGGGATAGTGTCTCGATGATGAATTACCTACACACGACCAGTTATCCGATGAGACAACAGGATACTCCAGCTTGCACGTGCAAATCGTTTGTCCTTTGCAGTACGCCCTGGTGATGCAGTGGCTGTCGTACATACACTTGCCGCCAATAGCTGCAAAAAAAGGACATGGTGAGTGCGAGCTTGGGAAAATCTTAAAATAATCTCGTTGCAGACGTTTTTGTGCCCTTTCAAGGATCCGACTACCTTTGATTAGATTCGAATGACAGACATTCCAAAGCTATTTGTCACCAAGGGAGCTGTGTGCAAATATTTGTTCTTTGTTGTCCTTTTCACAATTCCTCATGTTACATATTTTGCCTAAGAGGTTAAATTGACAGAAACCACCCTGCGGCGTAGCGGAGGATAATTTGATTTGGCTCTAATTATGCTGAAGCTTCAATCCATCTGTGTATTCTGCTCCCAATTAAGCAATAATCATCCTAATTCCAAGTAGGTAATATGATTTAGAGCAAATGCCTTGCCTTGAAGCAAATGCATTAACTTTGTCATTAGGAGAACTATTTGTATTCAAGATATTTGCCATTGTTTGTCCATTTCCTCTTCTGCTTTTCTTCTTCGCTTCTTTGTAATTTCCTCTTGGGATACAGATCCAGACTCTCCAGCGAACTCCTACTGAGTGGGTGACGGAAAAAACTTACAAAATGCCAGTTGGGTGAACCACCAAGAGTTGTGACCTTATTAATTCATGAGTGGATGTCATTCGCATTGGCTTTGTCGCTAAGTCGCAGTGTTGGGAATATCGAGAACTGCTTAGAATTCCTACCACTAAGTCTTCTGAACGAGTGGTCCGTTCATTGCCACTGTCGGTTGCGGTCCATTTATTACTCTGAAGCAAAATAATAGATCTACTTTGCTCTGGGACTTGCAATTAACAAAACATGGTAAACTGCACTCAACTAGAAGGTTTAAATTAAAATTAAATTTCGAATTTAATGGAAGGAGAACTTCAGAAAAAAAATATGTAATATAATTTGAATCTAAGTTATCTAACAAGGCATGAATAGGGGATAACTATACATTATTATACTAATATTTGATGTTGATTTTAAAGTGTAAATGGTATATGTAAATAAGAAATGATATATTTTTAATTTTTTTCAAATCGATAGAAAAATTTTACCTAAGGTCACTCACACACCTCACAATTGGGATGTACTAAATTTTAGATTGTACAGCACTAAATATTTAACGTACTTACTTTGAATAAATAAATTAAATTTTTTTATTTAGAAAATCTTTTTGTACACCATCACTCGCTGCTTCCTATGTTAGAAAGAACAAATTTAAGAAATCATTAGTCGACAAAGTGATGGCATATTATCATGGCATATCAAAACGCTGAAAAAAGCACAATTTAGTTTGCCTCTGTAAGCAAGCAAGTTGCGAGCAACAAAGATCCCAGCAACAGTTCATGTTCCTTCAACTTTCCGCTAAATGCTTTTTAATAAACAAAGTAGAACGCTTTTATGTCACGGGCCATCAACGTTTTCAAAATAAAGTTATGGTTCGACTTGTTTCATTTTATTTCATTTCATATCGCTAACCTTAAATAATATGTATGTAATAATTTCTTGCATAAAATTCTTAAATTTTGCAGCGATAACCTACAAATGATAGGTGGGCTATCACTCCCAAACTCTAGAATTTTTTGCAAATATTACATATTATTTTAAGGCCAGAGATAAGTACGTCAGTGATTGTTTAACGAAAATTGGACATAGATTACGAGAAATCAAGGCCGGATAAAGTAGAAGATGTTATTGTTATAAGGGCAAAAGGCTCATCTTGTTTTAGTGTAGGGTGCTAATTTGTAGGATCATTAACCTCAAGATGCTAAGAACTTGTTTTTTTTGTTTGTTATAAAGAAAAACTAACAAAATAACTAAATTGTAAAACTCATAAATATTTACAGGGCTGTAATCGAAATATACTCGTAAGAGATCTACATATAAAAATATATCTTGTTTTTGTTTAATTGTATCTGAGATTGAAAAGAATGGGATTTTGCGATAAAATTTTATATTTCCAGATGTTACGTTTTCGAAATTAAATCTTTGTAAATTCTTAAATTTTTTTTTTTCAATAACCCAATTTTGGATTTTATAAATTGAGTGATTTTTTCTTAAGTTAAATTACGGATTGCACCTGCTTGGCGATGCTTGGATGAAAATGACCTTATTTTTTGGAATTTATTAAAAGAAATTATAACTTGGAATGTATCCAATACCTGACTATTTAATGGGGAAAAATCATCTTCTGTTAAATTGCAAGGTATTGAATGGGTGCCAAAAGAGATTCTTTAAAATAAAAGTGAAGTTAAAAATCACTAAAATCTGCAGTTGCACGTCACGTAGCCCCGAAAAATTCGCCCAAAACAAAAGTAAAGGGCTTACGTGACCATTTGAAATCTCCAAAAAGGTAAAAATGTCTCCCTTGGAATTGCCGCTTGCCCCTTCACCCTTTCTAAAGCAAAGTCCTTGGAACTATTTGAGGTCTACAGTCTCTCCTTTTCTTGGAGCTCCCGTCGGCGATAAATATTCCATGGGAGTGAGAACCATTTTTCAAATTTCATATTTCATCCAACACCTCTCAGATTCCGGGGAGGGAAATTCGAGTCCTCGGAGTCCTGCCGGGCGTCTAGGAAAGCGTGCCAAAGACTTGTTTGTTCTCCCTGACTTCGAGATTTAATTCCAGATACGGCTATCATCCAGAGATGTTTGCTAGTTGGTGCTCAGTCGTGTTGCTTTTCTGCACTATTTCGAATTCGATTGAACAGCAGCAGTCCACTCCTCGGAATCCGGGAACGCAAAGTTGCAATTTCCATATTTTTTTTTTCCTTGAGCCCTGCGTGAGTAGGCGAGACGCCGTATTTATTTATCTGGCTGTCCCGAGGACTTGTTTTTCCGGCTCCCACTTGTGAGAAATTATCCGACTTGAAACCCTTCCAAAATATTTCGTTTGTTCAGATTTATTGCGTTTATGGGGACATTTTTAAGAACGTTTTCTCGTCGTATAATTTTTGGGTATTGTCACATTACGGAGGATATATTGGCCCCCTCGGCTTGTAAATGTTCAATTCCTTTGTTCGCATTGTGGCTTCTAGCGAAGCTCCAATTCTGGAGAATTTATGTTTGAGACAACTCAATACTCCCTTAGTTTAATTAGGACTATGTTTTTGGTAGCGAAAAGCTCTCTGCGTGTCTTCGTAATTAGGAAAGTTAATCATGCAAAGTTATGAATGGCTTACAGCTCCATGGGGCGCAGGGGATTGGTTTGTAGTTTTCGCACAGTATATAGACCCAAAAAACATATAGGCTCTAAAATTCTTACCAGCCACGCACATCTCTGCTCGCTCGTCGAGTTTATACCCAAAGGCGCAATCACAGAGCCCTCCACGACAGATGTAGGCGTTATCCCGGCAATCACTGTGGGCATGGCAGACACTCCGATACTCTGTAACGAATTTATAAAATGTCGGTCTATCATGCATCAAGGACATCACTAGTTTTAGTGATTTAATCACCAAAATAAGGACTTTATGCGTTCTAACCTTTGGTCAGGCGAAAACTTTCTGACGAAAGGTTCCGCCAGCTCAAACTAGGGCTCAGATTGGGGCTCCGCTGATCCCAACTGTACGAACTGACCCAATTCATGACCAGGAAGAGTACGATAAATCCGGTCAAACTACGGACCGAACTTTCTAATGACTCCGGCCGGGAATTCATGTCCACTTCTCACTTAACTAGGAATTTCTGCACTATAGCTGCTCCGGGCCCGAGTAGTTTACAGCGGCTGATGGGACTGATTCAGTCGGGCATGGGGCCCCTTTTTGGAGCCCCCCATGTTTATGTTCAGGTGTGCACGCCGGGCCACACTTTTCTTACCTTCGGATGTGTGTCTGGTCATCGGGGCATTAGAGCCCCTCACTCACATCAATTTCTATGCGCAAAACTCGACTGATGCTTGAGCCTCATGTGTTTTGCGGGTTTTTGTAAGGGCAACCGACACCTGAAGCCAAACAAACCAACAGCTTTTCGCTATGTGGCTCACTCGAGGCAGACCTGTGAATGAATTGATTTGTGGCAAGGGCCTTACAACCCAAAGAATAGGCTGAATGAAAAAAATAGCATTAAAATTGCTCAGGCTTGGTGGCGACTCCGATCGAATGACACACTTAACTAATTCTAGTCTCCTTGAATTTGAAAGACATTATCTAGGGCAAACACTCTTTTGTGATGTGAAAAGTCATTGCATTACGAATTGTTCTTTTTTTATATTATTCTTAGTTTATACGTTTCTTGGAAGCGATATCAAAATGAATTTTAAAATAACAGACATACTTTATCGGAAAAACATCACCCATCTTTTAGGGCAGTCGGGTAAAAACATTGTTATCGATTCCTTTTAAACCAATTCTTTTTTCCCAAGAATATCATTTTGAAAAAAAAATAACTTGATAAGTTTTCCTATTTACCTACCTAAATATAAATTTTTAAATTTTTAGCAAGAATTCTATCTATGTATATATGTATATGTAGGTACATATATGACTTCCTTAAATTTGATTATTAAATGAACTTTAGTCTGATTGTGAAAGAGTTTATCTTCTTCGAAGCGATTAATGCCCTTTATCCCACCAGTCACACAAAAGTTGTATCCTAACCTAAAAAATATCATTTGTTTTATATGGGAGTTTTCTATAAGTAACGATAAAATTAATAAATATTTTTTAAGAGGTAAAATACCTAATTGTTATCATTATTCTCGAAATTTTTAAAGCTAAATATAATAAGACTATATTTATCGTATTTGTTTGTAATTAATTATGTACAATACATATATCTATTTTACATAAACGATCATTTCCTAAATAGGAAAACATACTTATTTATTTCACGAGCGTTAAGTTCCTTTAAACATTTAATTTCTAAAATATATATTTCACTATTTCTTACCTTCTTTGCGGACAATTTCGTGGTATATACTTACTTTATTATTATTTATTTTTTGGCTTGTAATGATTTTAATTAAGAAATAAGAAAATTTAGTTAGCCTCTGCCCTAGATAAATGTGTTTCCCTTTAATATTATTTAAATTAAATATGCTTATCCGCGTAAATAGCAAACAATTTAAACTGAGGCAAAACACTTCATTCGACTAAAGTTTTGTGGAAACTTTCGCTGTGATTTGATTAATTATTTCAGCCCGAATCAAATCAAATATGAGAAAGATCAGTGAGCGCAAACAATAGTGGTCTCATTATTCCCAACTGTGCGCGATAATGTGAACGAGAAATAAACAAAAAAACATTTTATTTTTAATTAACTTTATGTATCGGGCTATATTTCGCTGCATAAAATAAACAGAAGCATTAAGATTAGACCTGGATTAATTCGTTAGCCCGATGACCGATCATCTGCACTTGGCCTAAAGGTCAATAATAAACAACGATAAGGATGCCGGCGATAGCTTCTAAGCTTCGGTCGCCGGTAGCGCGGTATCACCCCCGCATAGGTATAAAAGCTGCGGAGGCTGGGCAATCCAGCATCACTCAGCGCCATGAGGTCGATTACGGTTATTCTGTGTGCATTAGTCGCTCTCTGCTCTGGTCATTATATGACCAAGCAGGTGCGTTACGCCGACAAGGACTTCCTCACCAAGCAGAAGTTCGTCTTCGACGTGTTCCAGCACGTGCATCAGGACGATGTCTACGGCCACAAGTACGACGAATATAAAAATTACAAGTTCTATGAACACCTCCAAAACTACAATGAGCCCGAGAAAATCCAGCAGTTCATTGACCACTGCATCCACCATCCATTCCCAGCAGAGGAGATCTTCACGATCCTGGACGAGGATCATGTCGAATATGCTCTTGGTCTGGCTCGTGTCTTCTACTACGCCAAGGACTTCGATACCTACTCGAAGACCGTTTTGTGGGCACGTCTCAATGTGAACAAACAGCTCTTCGTCTACGCCTTCCATGTGGCTACCCTCGCCCGTCCAGACATGCAAGGAATCGTTTTCCCTGCAATTTACGAAATCTACCCGTACTATTTCTACAATTCTGCCACTATCCAAAAGGCTCAACATTACAAGATGCAAGGATTCCAAGGACTGAAGAAAATCGAAGATGTCTATACTGTTGCAATCACATCCAACTACACTGGTAAATATGGTCATATTAACGAAGACAATCTGCTCTCCTACTACACTGAGGATGTCGGCCTCAACGCCTTCTACTATTACTACAACATGGACTACCCATACTGGACTCAGGGAAGCAAGGACCACCCTCTGAGGAAGGATGAACGCGGAGCCTTATACTTATATCTTCACTGGCAATTACTTGCCCGTTACAATATGGAACGTCTTTCCCACGACTTGGATGAGCTCTCAGAATTCAACTGGTATGGCACCATGTACCCTGGCTACCACGCTGACCTCCGCTACTATAACGGCCTCCACTTCCCTAACCGCGATAACAACTACAACTTCTACAACCACGACAACTACTACCTGATCGACCTCGCCCAATTCTATGAAGACCGCATTATGGAATCCATTGATCTTGGCCGCTTCATTCTTCCCGACCTCACTTACTTGAAGTTCGACCAGAAGAACATTGACGAATACGTTGACATCCTCGGAAACGTGATTCAGGGTAATGCCGACAGTGTGAACAAGAAGTACTATGGCTCATTGGACCGACAACTCCGTTACATCATCAACGAGGGCATTCCCTACGGCAAGCACGAAGAGGTCCTTCCAGGCGCCCTTATGCATTACGAAACATCCCAGAGGGACCCTGCCTTCTACGAAATGTACAAACGCATCATGAGGTACGTATGGCGCGTGTATCAACACATCCCACCTTACACTGAGCAGCAACTCGGCTTCGAAGGAGTCACCATCGAGGGAGTTGAGGTTGACAAACTTGTCACATACTTCGACAAATTCGACTCTGATATCACCAACGCTGTCGATGTTGAGCCTTATAATGAAGCTGTTGCCACCGACCTCGTCAAATTCGGACGCTTCTCGCAATACCAAGGACAGAGCTTTGTTATCAAAGCCCGCCAATACCGTCTCAATCACTTGCCATTCACCGTCAAGACAACGATCAACTCCAACAAGCCCCAGAAGGCAGCTATCAAGTACTTCATTGGACCCAAATATGATAGTTACGGACACAAGATTCATCTTAAGGAGAACATCTGGAACTTCCTTGAATTGGAGCATTTCGTTGTTGACTTGGTTCCTGGCAAGAATGTCATTACCCGCAACTCTGATGACTTCACCTGGTTCGTCCAAGACAGGACAACTTACTTCGAGCTTTACAAGAAATTGATGATGGCCACCAACAGCGAGAACTATAAGTTCCCACTTGATATGAGCGAGGCCCACTGCGGATTCCCCAACCGTCTCATGCTCCCACGCGGTAAGAAGGGCGGTATGCCATTCCAGATCTTCGTCTATGTCATGCCCTACCAAGCTCCAGAAGTGCCACAATTCACCGGCTATGATCCCATCGTGTCCTGCGGAACTGGCTCCGGCGCCAAATACGTCGACAACACACCTTTCGGCTATCCATTCGACCGCAAGATCGATCCTCACTACTGGCCATTGGACAACATGCGCTTCCAGGACGTCTTGGTCTACCACAAGACCGAGGCCGAAGTCAACGCCATCCACCACTAAGGATCAGCGCAGCATTGGCCAACAAATAAATTTTTTTCTTAAAATTCAATTCAAAATGTTAAAAGATTTTAAAGAAGTCAATGAGTAAATAAAGGCTATAGAGATTGCAGAGTGATTTAAATGAA
This sequence comes from Machimus atricapillus, assembly GCA_933228815.1. Classification (NCBI taxonomy): domain Eukaryota; kingdom Metazoa; phylum Arthropoda; class Insecta; order Diptera; family Asilidae; genus Machimus; species Machimus atricapillus. The sequence goes on along the minus strand of OW121788.1, from coordinate 26,112,979 downwards.
TATTTGCTTTTTATTCTTACAAGTTTGCACTACTACATACATATGTATGTGCCTAAATCATAGAGTCATTTAAATTGGAATTAATCCATCCATAATCCATTAAGGACTTTAATGCTTTTACTGAAAACTAGCATTATACGTATACCTGTGATTCGATGAGGTCATTACCGGAAAAACATTTAAACATGTAAACTAATTTCTCTTAGTTTTTTAAAAATACCCATATTTTAAAGCTCGATAAATTTGAAAATGAGCGTGCTTGAGGACAAACGAACAAACAGTTCTCATTTCTTTTCAAATCGCCTGCTCACCACAAGATGACAAAATAAGATATACATATATACATACATATGTAGGTCTTAAACTTTTGAGCACATCATCTAATTAAAATGTATTTTATGCTATGTAGATATGTTATTGGCTATACCCAATTTCATATCGATTGGTTGAACGGTTGAGTCATGATGATGAAACAAATAAAAACACTTTCACATTTATATAATAATATGTATTTAATTTTTATAAATTCTCGTTTTTCCGGAGAGTGTTCTATTTCCCTGTTAAAGCAATTCTTGTTTTTTCAATAAAATAAATATTGGAACGTTCGAATGCTTATAATATAATTTTCTACTGAAGTAATGAAAAAAACCTCACATCTATCGAATAAAATCGAAAATCGACAAAACCATAGGAGGTGCTGCTGCAGTGCTCCACAATTGGCAAAACCGATTTACAGTCACTGAAAAAAGCGCATAAATGTAAAATCACCAGAATTTAATGCATCTGTGCGGAAGGTCGCAGCTCATTTGTCTTCGCAACCAACGATTTTGTCATAAATAAAAAAGTTCAACTTTTTCCTCGACCAAAATTGGGAAAAAAACTGCAAATAAAATAAAAATCAATGCAAGTGGGCACATCAATTTTTCAATTTTCCTCTCTGTTGTTAATTAAAATGCAATGTGCTAGATGGCAAGTTTGGTGGCAAACAAACCCATTTGTCTCACGTTTTAGGGATTAAGGAGGAACCCATTGGCCGCATTGCGAGCCGGAAAGGGTGGTTTTGGTGCATTTTGGTTACATTTTTCCCAAGCATTTTTCCTTTTTTTGGTGTATTGCAATTCGTTCACAAAAAGCGCTAATGACAACAGGGAAATATAAAATAATTGGCGGCACGCCCGCAGGCCCTCACTTTGTGAGAAGCACCATCTGCCACGTGGACAGCATAGTGTACCTAGAAATTCCAATTAAATATCATTTTTAACTTTTGTTCGTGGAAAGATTGGTAGAGCATTTATACATATAATCAAGTATGTAATATCTGCAATTAAAAAAAAACCAAAAAGGGAATTTGCAATGTTCATTCTAGTTATTTCCACTCTGTTCCACCTTAATCGCTTCAAGGGCGGATGTAAACAGAATAATATAATAACAAAAGCGGTTTTCTGCTGCTTTTCCCAGACTCCGCGAAATGAATTTCCCATGGTTCTAAATAAATACACTTTGCAACTTCTGCTGTTGCTTATTAAAAGGATCTCTTTGGGCCTTTATTGAAACTCGTGGTTTGGTTAGGGACGAAATGTGCACTTTTGCACCCACCCGAGTGAAGTTCGATTTAAGCTCTCGTTCTCGGGGTTCATCGTAGTCCTAAAGATTTTTAACTAGGAAGATAGGGCTAAAAAAGAAGACTTCGTCACAATTTCATATTTTTATTAATCTTAATATTACACTTTCATTACTTAGTCTTTGCGAAAACAACACGGCCACTAGGCTACCTATAAAAGACGTTGTCAAAGATTTACCTCGCCGTTGAATATTAAAATGAACAGAAAACGTAAAGCGACAGCATAGATTAATTTTGCCAAATGACTCAGCTCGAAGTAGTGGCTCCTGGAGCTGCCGGTCAGAGCCGAATTGTCCGGGTCACCGTTCCTCTTGGACCCTTCCAGACCCAATAAATTCGGGGAGACCGTCGTCGGAGGAGTCATACTCAGTAAGATTCGTTGCTGAACGTTCTTGTGGTAGACGTGGAGAATGGAGACTTCGCAGAGCAGGAGGATGCTCGCTTGGTACTTCGGGGCAGCCTGGAACAAACTCTGCAAAATTTGGCTGTGCGGGTACATCTCCAGGGATGAGAAGGTGGGCGAACCCTCGTACGCCACGTAATTTATCCTCTGAAATGGGGTCTTGTAAACCTGCAACGAGAATGATGATCGAAGATATGAAATTCAGTTTGTTCTCATGCCTCCGCTCGGATGTTGCGGTGCGAAGGAAAAACAAAACTCTTGCTAGTGAGATGAAATTGAATTTTTTTTTTTTTGGCACATAAACTTGTTTGCCTTTTCACCCATAAATTCGATGACTATCTCTAGAATATCAATTTACACCTTTTCAGGTTAAAGAATACTAAACAAAGACGATTGGATACTTTTAAAGTGGATAAAGTCAAGAAATAAGAATTTATTTTGCAACAAGAAAATGGGCCTCCGTTTATTAAAAATCTTATATGCATATTTGTAAACATGAAAATTTATTCATTCATTCATTCAATTAGTTAAGTTCACTCACTATTAACTTTTGCGCTAAACATTTTAATCCAATATAGTTTTATATAATTTAATATGATATTTTTATATTTTTAATTTGAAAAACCAAAAATCCTAAAGTAAATTTATTTGCTGAGTTTTGTCTTCAATTATCTATTCCAGAGCAAAATACTAGATAATACAAAAAAAAAATATTATCTACCAAACAAGAATTCTAAAAATCAGTATCTCCACATAAAAATGGTTCAAAGAAGATCATATGTACCTTTCCCATATACTGCTATGTATGATGATTAAAATATAAAATTTTATCTTCGGATCTCCAACCTGTATGCTGTATCTAACTTTGTACTGAACCGTGAAAATATGAGGCCGAAAATTATCAAAGTTTGAAAGTCCAGCTTTTACTTTGTTGTGTTTTGTGTTTACTTTTATTGACCTATTGTCAGATATCGAAATTATTATGAAATTTTAAGAATTTGTACGGGTCGTTCTTATCTTGGTATGAATGTAAAAATAGTCTGCCAATTTTAGCTTATATATCTCAATAAAAACACCAAAAAGTATTAAATTTCATTCGTTTTGGAATTTATTCTAGACATCTAGATCTTCTGAAAATTTTTAGGACATGTTCTAGATTAATTTCTGCACATCGAACAAAATTAAAAAAAGAAAAAATTTTAAATTTTTGTTTAATTTATTAAATATGTATGTATTTTTACTAATATAGAGGTTGAATTTTCGGCTCATTGGTTTATCAATGCAAATTAGGAGTAAGCAATTTTACTACACTACAGATTCGAATTTTGTTAATATTATAAAAATTGTTTTAACTTACCCTTCTTCCATTGATGTACCAAGTAATATTGGCCGGTGGGTATGAGGGTCCAACAGTGCACACACTTTTGAAGTGCTCACTGGATGAAATAACCTTTTTATCAATATGCATAACAGGTTCCTCCTTTGGAAGTTCAATAACCTGCATGTGAGCCGCTCTAATGTCAGTGTGGAAAAGGGGTGCATCTTCCGAAACCTCACATTGAAAAGTTCCCGTCAAGTCCCTCGAAACACTTCTTAAGGTCACGGAAGTGGAGTCAGATGATGTTAGCTGAAAAGCATTAAAAGCAAATTCCATGAAATAGGGCTTGCATCGTCCATTGAAGTCGAAGTTCTTAAATTAACCAGGAGACAACCAAATTATAAATAAATCCACCGATAACAATTGATGCAAGTCTCGCAATTTTGGCCGTTATTAATTTCGTCGTTTCATTTTGACCGGGTCCGCACGATAACGACCAGCCGAATTATGTTGAGCTGAAATTGATTTTGTTTATACGCCCTCACAACGTCACGGCCGTTTGCCGCGACCCGCAGCAGTCTGCATTGGGGCACTTTCCTGCTGACATTAATCGGCCTGGAGCTCATTAACCTTTGTTGCCGGCGTGATAAGCCTAACAAACGTTCGTTTTAATTTTTGATTACATTGTTCAATTTGGATAGCTGGCGAGTTATTTTGGTGGACCAAACTGGAATTTGTGCTAAATTTTTCAGATTTTATGGTTATTGCGAATATTTGCTTAATGACAGTTATTACACAAAGAGCGATCAAGAATTAATCCTATTACATGTTACAGGTGTTGCGAGTAATCGATAGCGCTTTAACAGTCCCTCGTTTACAACGTGCTAATTCTGACTCGCGGTGGTAATTAACTAAACTGAATTTCAGGCGTGGTTTCGGTGGTCTCCGCGAAACTATTAATGGATTTTAGGGATACGGGCGAAAAACAATTTTTAGAGCATTATAGATAATTAAAAAATAATTATTAGTTAATTGGCTGATAGAGAAGATACATATATGGAATTTACCTAATTTGAATTCAATAACATTTTGAACGTATGTCGAGTGTATTATTAAACCCTCACTTTTATCTTTTCTGTCCGCTTTTATTCAAAGAATTTTTGGAATCATAAGAAAAATAAGAATAATAATATTAAGATATTCTTATTATGAATAATTTTAAATCGTCAATCGGTTAAAATTGAAGAAATTATTGTGCAGCTTTGATGTAAGGGTGTACTCTAAAAAGAACTCTGCTAGGCATAATATGGAACAATTTTTTTTTTTTTTGAATCCGAGAATCGGAAAAAATATTCCAAACCTTATTGCTCATTCAGTTCAGTAGTGCTTGTCCAACCTCTAAGAATTTTATTTAAACCACTCTTAACTTAAAGCACCTTCTGTGGGATTTCAACAGAAAAAAGAATAGGTATATAAAACAAAAAGTTCGATCCGGTAGAAATACATAGATTACCTACGTGACTACATTAAATCCATTCGTTTCCGGAAATAGCAGTAATTTAGCAAAATTGGGTAAAAATAGGAAATCTCCTTCAAAAGAGCCCTTCCACCTGCTCAACACAAAGAGTGTAAATACACTTTGGATAATTTTATTTCGAAGTTTTGTTGGAAAATCCTTCGGGGATTCAATGAATTAGAAGGGTTTTATGATGCGAAAAATTCAGAGAAAGCTTTCAAGTATTTAAGTTAGTCCGTTTGTTTCAAACAGATGGGGACCATTGGCGAAAATTTTAGATATATTTTATTGAGACCAATAAACTATACCATGCTTCATAGTCCCTTAATTAAAATTGAGTACATTTGCATGCAAAAATGCATTTACAAGTATTCGTTCCAATTAATTAATTTTAATTTTCCGTTATTAAAATGGTTTTTGCCCCAAATAAAATATTATAAAAAAATTAAAAAAAAAAAAAATAGAACCGACTCCAAAAAATCCCAAGCTCTAAAAAGTATAAAATAATTATATTAAAAGTCCTCTGATACTACTTTCAACATTAAATACCAAGACTTTCCTAGACTTTTGAGGTCGGTGTGAAAACCTGAAAATTCAAATCGGTTATCAGCTTATTAACTATGTGAACTGCTTAATTGAGTTAGAAGTTTCTGGCACATTAATTTTAAAAATTTTTATGATATCAACAAAAATACAGTCTATCGCGTTTTCTCGAATTTCGCAGGCTGGGCGACGACGCGTGTGTAATTTGTGCGAATTATTTTTAAGTTGCTAAATTCCTTCGGTAAGTTGAAAAATTCCTTTGTTCCCATTTCCTGCTGATTTCCGATTCGATGGGGACGTTTGTTCTCGAACTTGTTGGGCACCAAAAACCTAGCCCTAGGCAAGAATTCGAAATTTCGTTTTTTCCCTATTGATTTTTAATAGATGTTAAAACGTAAAATTGTAAATATAATATTTTGGTCGGGTTCTTTTTTCGCTTTTCTTTATTTACTCTAATTAAAACACGTCATGTAACAGCAAAAACCCAGCCCTGGAAGCAGAAATTACAAATGTCGTTTTCTTTCCTATTAATTTTCATGATTTTTTAGTAGTTGCATAAACGAAAAATTGTAAAAATTATTAAAAAAGGCTATTTTAGTTCGGTTTTTTTGCTTTTATCTATTTACTCTTATTAAAACACGTTTTTATCCACCAAAAACCCAGCCCTTAATTAAAAAATGTGTTTTTTGTCTATTGATTTTTATGATTGTTTAGTAGCTGTTCAAATGTAAAATTGCAAAAAATTATTAAAAAAAAGTTATTTTGGTCGACTTTGTTTGCTTTTGTTTATTTACTCTAATTAAACACGTTATTTCACACCAAAACCTAGCCTTAGAAACAAAAATCAAAAATTTAGTTTTTCTCCTATTGTCCAATTTTAATAATTTTAGTAACATTTTAATTTTTTTAAATTGGTGTATGTATTTTTTAATTTTATTGTTTTTAAATGACACCTAATTTTTATTTTATTTGTCTTGCAGGATTACCAGTGAACGTGATTTTGTGATTTGTTTTGTGACGGCTAGTGAAAATTAAAATTAAAAATGGGAAAATAAAAGCCGTTAAGTGCTGTAAAGTGAAGTTCTCAGTGAAAATGTCGCAATTTTATTTTGGCGACAAAAGGGCCTGTTAAAAGGAAAAATCCTTAAGTGAAAGTGCGTGTTTTTAAAGTGTTTTGTGTAGGATACTTATAGCAGGATACACCGAGAAGGAGGTCGACGTTTACGAAAAAAGGGTAAGTCTTTATTCTTATTGCAGCTATTAAAAAAAATTTTTAAAACCGGGTTTAATTTGGAGGTTTTGTGGCCCTCAAAGCGTTACTTGATTTTATTTTTTAAGCATTCATTATTTAGTATTGGATTAATATCAGTCAGGTTTTCACACCGACTTCAAAAGTCTAGGAAAGTCTTAGTATTTAATGTTGAAAGTAGTATCAGAGGACTTTTAATATAATTATTTTATACTTTTTAGAGCTTGGGATTTTTTGGAGTCGGTTCTATTTTTTTTTTTACATTTTTTATTTCATTCTTTTTAGTGTAATATGTTTTAGTAAATTTTTTTTGGTCCGCCATTTTGAATCCTCGCAATCGGGCACCGAATGTACAACCAGGTACCAAAACCTTATCTGTGTATATATTTTGTTTTTTGTTGATTTTCTCAAAAAGCGCTGAATCAATTTCGATAAAATTTATATGGGACCACCTCTGAACTATGACCTACCAAACAAAAAAAGAATCATCAAAATCAATTCATAATTGGCGGAGTTATCGCGTAACGACATACAAAAAAAAAAAAAAAAAAAAAAAACATACAGTCGAATTGAGAACCTCCTCCGTTTTTTCGTCGGTTAAAAATATAATTTAATTAAATAAGTATACGCTTAATAGGTTGGTTTAATGAAAACACTTCAATTTCCCAATTTTGATGGATACAACAAAAGAACTTTAAGTCTTGTGCGGTGCTCCATTAAGCACATATGTTTTTCATTAATTTCATTGAATATATCACCCTGGGCTTCACCTTGCATTTAATAAGCCAGCATTCATAAATTTAATTAATTTTGTGCATGTTGCGATATGAGATTTTCCTTATCGTCTTATTAGTGGCTACTGGTGCTATAAATTATTATTATTTAAATTTTTAATGAATCTGGGCTGCAACAAATGAATATCGATATGAAAATTATGAGAAATTATAAATTGCCCGGCAACAACTCACACCGATGGTCTAGACACATTTGGTATAATTAACTCAATTAATATTATCTCATGCAGATATGCACTCATTGGTTGTTTATGCTCCATTATGAGCAGCTATTTTGGCTGTTAACGATAATGCAGATGCGGAATAAGTGCAAAGTTTGAAAAAACATCGCCTTATTATCATTTTCGGAAGCTATATTTAATTTGGACAGGAGAAGATTTAATGTGATGAAAATGATGTTGCAATTTTCCCGTTTGCCTATAAAGGAAGTGGATTTCCACTCATGAAAAAACAACTACATATTTACATATACTTATATACATTAAGTCCGTTCAATATTTAGAACTTTAATATTTTATTTTTAAAGACTTAAAGAAGATTGGCCCAAATGGACAACAGTATACTATCAAAATATCAAATGTTAAAAATCGTTGTGAGTTCTGACAATGAACTGGATTTACTCTACAACACTTAATTCTTTACATTAAACACCTTTTCACCTTTTTCCAAATGGTAAATTTTTCCGTAAATTATTTTTTCCAATGACCTATTTTTCCTTCAAACCCTTTTTCGAATAGAAAGGTTTTTCTTTCACAAATTGACTATTGACTGAATATTTTCCTTTTACAAATTTCCTATTTAGTGAAGTCCCCGTAATCTTCCGTAATCTTCTTGAAATACTTATGTTTTTTCCTATTTCTTCATTATTATTATTATTTATTCATTCATGATACTGATAAATCATTCCTGATGCTGATAATTCAACAATTCATAACAAGTTGTAAATATGTATGTAGGTACTTGAAAAAATTAAAAATCTGCCAATATTTCATTTCATTTAATTAAGCGAAAGATACTTTTTTTTAATTTCAAGGAGTTCTAATTTCTTAATAAGGTATTTGAGCTTGTTTATTTTTCTGAGCTAATTAATGATTTTAGAAAGTGTCTTCATCATCTTTATTTGAAATTGATTTGTTTTTATATAGTTTCAAGTGTTCCCTCGCAGGATAATTGAATAAATAAATAAAGTATGAATTTTTGCAGTCAGTTTGGTAACTGTAGGTACTCTGCAGAAGATGTCCTTTTGCAGTTTTTATGCCGTGTTTCATAAACTCAAGTATGTTTCTCGGATGTTTTCAGCGCAACTGTGCTATAAACATGCTTCACCACACATGGTATTATGTAGGAACTCATTAAAGCGGAGTATAGAAAATAGTTTTGCACTTCACTGGATGTAATCGCGCTCCACGTTCTAATTGTATTTATATCAACAAAATAGAGCTGTCGGCGAGTGTGGAATTTAGGTAACAAATTTTGAAATGCAAAACGACCCTTAAAGGAAGCAAGAAATTTTGCAAGTTGTGCAAGATTTTGAGCCTTTGAGGTTAACTCTCTCTCACCTCTGTGGAGCCGCGACCTCGGACGATCCTATGGTTGGAAAATGTACATACATATTTCGCGGGACACAAAACCCAACCGACATCCCTTTTGTAATAACAGAAAAACCACAACCTCTTCCGAAAATTGTTGACATCACCGCTGTAGATTTAAATTACTTCTTGTTCTCATTTTAATTTGCAAGGGTGTCCGTAGCAGCGCCCTGCTGCTGCCAGCAGCGTCGTTTTTGCAGCGACTGCACACCAACACGAAAATGAGGAGCATTTCGGAAGAAATGGGGTCTTTAGAAGGAGGAGGAACGATAGGTTGCCGCAACAGTGAAAATCCCGAGGGAAGCACCACTGCAGCCATAACCGTCAGGATCGCATCCTGCCTTCATAATATGCAGTTCTTTACTGGAGCGCCGCGGGCCCCATCCCCCTTACCCAGAAGACACCCGATTTTAGTTTTTAGCCCGACATTAGTTGCAGGCATGAGGCGTCATAGAACAGAGCGCAGTAGTGATTAAAAATCCAATTAACATTTCATTGCGCTAGTTGCATCGTCCGTAAGTTATTGGGATGTAAATTAATGCACATTAACTACAATTGAGGGAATTCTCGGATCTGGCGATTTAAAATCACTCCCTAGAAGAACACTTACTATTCTTTTGTGTTTACCATTACCAACACGACTCATTGCTCCTCCACTCAGTGTCCGAGTGTCCTTAATTCAGCCTATTATCTTGTGAATTTCAAATTAATTTCAAGTTTCCGCCTCTTATAATGAGCGAAGCAAAATTTAATTTAATTTAATTTCTATAGTGTCTCCGTTGCATCCTCTTATTCAGATCTGCCGAAGTGCTCTTAAAATGTAGCAGTTTTCGATTCAGTCACAGGGAAAGTTGTAAATATTTTCGGTCTGTTTAATTGCTTTCAGTTCCGAACCGTTGACCCCACTCGGTTTTCCTCTAAAGTCGATTAAAGTTTGGTGCAAACTTCATCGGAAAGTTCACCACTTTACGCGCCATTAGGGCAATGATTGCTCATTGATTAATGACCCAGAAGGAGTTAACCACTTAGCCCACCTATTTTCCTTTCTTCACCTCAATTTATGCACCATTTGTTCGAGAAGACTCAAGACGAGAAGCTGTTAAGTTATTGAAATGGAGCAGGTTGCTTGTGTGTTTTAATTGTTTTTTTAAGAAAACTCAAAGTTGCTATTAGAATCTCATAAATGAAGCCCTTGTAATGTAATAAGAACTATCCTCAGACGAGGTCGGGCATTATACGGGTTCTTGGCCTATATATTTATGGGGAAGAAGTCTATTAAAAGCTAATGCCATTCGAAATAATATTTCAGGCTTAACAGGATAGGAGCACTTAAGGGAACTTCTTAGTAGCTATTTCGGCATAATCTTTTTGAAATATCTTAGAAAAGGGACTGATAAGCGAAGCTCGTGATTGATGCTTTTCGGCGAGACATTCCGAGTTTAACTTTCAAACATCGTTGAAATGTTTTATCTGCTAGTATTAGCGAGTATCGCATCTCTTACCATAAATTACCCTGAAATCAAATAAAAATGTAAATATAAATGGATTATGGACTTATGATTCATTCTTGATGTAGAGCTTGAATTCTTGCTACTCATCTGCATATTGTTGTATATCATACATAAAAAAAATAAAAAAATTGTATATGAATCTTGATTTCCAACATATGTAATTAACGTTAACATTTGATTATATTTCTAATAAAATTTAGTTTTTCTATAATACGCAGAGAGTTAGTTTTTCGAATATTAATTAATACTAATATGCAAATCATTCTAAAATTTCGTACGTATTTTAGCAGTTATTGCACCACTCTATAACTCTAAAATTCATTATTTATTATAACTGACTCACATTTGTAAAATTGTGTTTGAATAAGTTTATCATATATCATATGAAAATAAGTAAAATATTTTATTCTGGCCTGACCTAACAAGCGTCCCAGGCGTATTAAGTTCGAAAACAAGCAAACCAGAATCATGTACATTATGCAAAGTTTCTTTTATTTTCAGCAGACTACTCGAAAAAAAATGTGTATTCTATTTATTTGAATTAACTCCTTTTTTTCTGTTGTTAAAAAAAAAAACTTTAGTAAACTAGTTAAATGAGAAAAAACTAAATTACGCCCGGCATGAATGTGCTTCCCTTGGATATTCACAATTTTACAAAAATAAATCCCAGTGTTCGAGATGCTGAACGAATGGTAACAATGAATTATTCAGATGAACTTTTGTAGCAGTTGACGAGGAAAACTTTTTAAATTAAACAGAAAACTCGTATTGCCTCCCCGCGGCGGGCAAGCGAAAATCTGTATATAGGGAAAACTTACTTACATCAACTCCTTTGGAATGTACCTATAAAATTCTTCAGTTTCGAAATACCATCGCACAGAGTACAGTGCAGCCTGGGGGGAGAAGAAAGCGCATTATTAAAATTTATATTTACCTCTTTCGTTTTGCCATGCAAAACATAATTACCTGCTCCAAGTCATACTGGCATGACAAAGTTGCTGCGTTCCCCATTATCACAGCTTCCGGAACGAATATCTTCAAATCCTTTAGGCAAAGTGCTGTAATTAGAAGTAAGAAATTTTGTACTACAGTTTTGTTCAAAATATGTATGTATGATCAAATTAGAAAGATTATCGTTACAGTTTTGTAGAACACATTTTAACGTGTTTTGTTGCTGGCATCAACACAATTTTAATCAGTGCAGCGGTATACTTATTAACTTGAATTTTTAATTATTTTGAATTCATTTTTAATAGTCTTAAAAGTAATGAAGAATGAAAATCACTAATAAAATTCTTACTTTTTAAGTTACGTTTTTCGCAACATAAATATGTTACAACTGAACTTTCCAAAGAATAATTGTATTAAAGGTTTTCGTTCCGAATTTTAAAAAATTACAATTTCGAATTATGTTAAATGTAGGTATACGAGTCCGATACAACAAGAATATTATTTCTTGGTCATTTTACATAGATAAATTAATTTGAATAAATTGTCTGATATGAACTATACGCAAACCACATCGTGTAAGCCCATTCTAATATTTGGTCATGTCCGCAAATAAAATATTAGCAGCGGTAAAAGTTATGTAAAAATTAACAGCGCCATCTATTCGTCACCTTTTTCATGAAATTTATATTCCATAAATTATGGCTAGCATAGATTTAAATCAAGTCTGTGTAACATTTTTTTGAATATGCAAATTCCGATTTTGCAGAATGTAGGGCATTAAACATAAGAATTAACCAATTCCAGCGATTAAATTATCCATAAAAGGTTAAGTTACACATGCAAAATTTATTTGTTACCGGTGTGAAATATTTACAATTTTCTACTAATAGTTTCATTAACAAAATAAATATAATAAATAAAAATTAACTAAATTTTACAGAGTCTTAAAACTCAATTCTCGGTTTTTTACGGAAATAATTTGTCAAGATTGTCAAGTTTGAATCGGGCTTTACGATCATGAGGTTGACATTTTTTGGTAACTATTTTTTTATTTTTGTTCAAGGTTCTATCTGTATACAAATTTTACAAGAGAAGAACTAAAGAGCTATACCCCAAAACGGAATATTTCAGTTTTTTCATTTTGCAAAAACAAAACGAAGGTATTTCTTAGTAGAATGTTGAAATTTTAATGAAAAGAACTCTATGGCAATCCGTTCAGCGTTTTAAATAGGAACTAGAACGATCAAATTTCACAAACATGAACAAATATCATTGTCCAGCATAGCTCATCAACTTTCAAGAATGGCTTTGAAGAATGAGTTCCTAAAACAATGATTTTCGTAATCTAATGATATTATTTTGATATTTTTTGATAATATATTGTAGTTCCAATTAAACTGAAAATTTCTTTGAAAACCATTATGCCAATTTACACAAAAAAACAAAATTTTTAACTTCTTGCTGTAAAGTTTATTCAAAAACAAAAACGAATAACAAAAAAAGTAGTTATAACTTAACTAAAGCTAATCGAGTCCATGGCCGTTGTGAATCCTACAAGAAGAAATTTTACAGTTAGTACTGTGCGTAGGCTTCAACTTCCTTCCTGTTGTAGATGAGGGTGTCTACGTAATACATGTTTGGAGTGTACCAGTTGGTCTCATCGATTTGCCTGTCCAGTGGGTATCCCAGAGGAAGAGCGTCAAGATACCTGGCACCAGATCCAACTCCGCAGTTTATGTTGCTGTTGTAGTTTGAACCCTGTTCGATTTCAGGTGCTACATAAGGAGTGATGATGAAGAAGAGTTGATAGGCCATTCCAGATTTCTTGCCCTTAGGGATCATGAGTCTCTGTGGGAAACCGCAGTGTGCTTCAGTTAGATCAAGTGGGAACTTGGCTAGTCCAGAGTATGCGTTGTCCACCCAGTTGCTCAGCTCATAGTATGGGGTACGGTCCTTGACATACCAGGTGAAGTTCCTGGAATTCCTGATGATCATGTTTTGTCCTGCAACGAGGTCAACTGGGAAGACATCCAATAACCAGTAGTTTTGACGGTTTTCGTTAATGTTCAAGATATTTCCGTTTTCATCATATTTGGGTCCAATGTAGGCACGGACAACAGACTTAACGGGCTTGTCAGACAAAACGCTCAATTTTAGGGTGAATGGCACGTGGTTCAATCGCGATTGGCGGGCTTTTACAACGAAAGGCTGTTGCTTGTATTTAGCTGCAACAGGTGAATATTCAGGTTGGCTATATTCGTATGGGTTAACTTGTGGGAATTGTGGTTGTGGAATACCTTCATAACCACTATCGCTCGAGTCAAAGTTTACTCCACTTGCGCTTCCAGGAACCCAGTTTTGGCTGTAGCCACCAGTTGCAATTCCAATGTGACCTTGTGGTGGAACTTGTTGGACTGGTACTTTGTTAACTTGATATGGAAGCTGTTGAGCAGACACTTGTTGGTATGGAACCTGTTGTACTGGGACTTGTTGGTATGGAACCTGTACTGGGACTTGTTGGTATGGAACCTGTTGTACTGGGACTTGTTGGTATGGAACCTGTTGTACTGGGACTTGTTGGTATGGAACCTGTTGAGCTACCACCTTTTGAAACTTGTTGGTATGGAACCTGTTGAGCTACCACCTTTTGAATTGGTGTAACTTGTTTCAATGGATATACATAGCTTTGTTCCGGCACTTCAACATTGACAGCGTTTGTTATATCAGAATCATATTTATCAAAGTATGTGATGAGTTTATCTACATCAGCACTAATAATTTTCACACCTTGGAAGAGAAGTTCATCACGAGTGTATGGCTGAAGATGGTTCTTGTACTGATAGTAATATTTAATCAAACGCTTGTACAACATGTAGAAAAGTGGGTCTCGCATAGAGGTTTCGAAATGCTCCAGAGCACTTGGCATCATCTTGGGCTGGTCGTATTGTTCAATAGTTGAACCAAGCAAAAGTCTAGCATAAACTTCGACGTACTTGAAGTATTGTTTGTTTGGCATGTCTGGATTTCCTTGGATCAATTTTCCAAGTTGCTCGACGGATTCTGGTTTGGTGAGATCAATTTGACTTCCATCAGGCAATAAAACGTATCCGTAGTCAATGGCATCACGTATTCTGCGTTCATAGTCTTCAATTTGGCCAATATCGTAATAATTGTATTCGTTATTGAAATTGTAGTTGTTGTCACGAATTGGGAAGAACTGGCCGTTGTAGTATCGCATGTTGGGGTAATAACCTGATTTCACTGGGTAGCTGTAGGATAGTTCTGGAATCTTACCCAAGTCGTTTGAAAGACGTTCCATATAGTAACGGGCGAGCAATTGTTGATGTTGGAAAAGGAAAAGTTCTCCGCGACGGTCCTTATACAAGTTATATTCCTTACCACCCATCCAGAATGGATAATCGGTGTGGAAATAGTAGTAATAGGTGTTAAGTCCAATGTCTTCTGTGAAGTATGAGATCTTCTGGTCCTCGTTGTAGTAGATGTTAGAGTAGTTGCTTGGGATGATGATGTTGTAGAGTCCTTCAACCTTCTTCATGCCAGCGAATCCGCGCATCTTAGCGAGCTGAGCCCTTTGGATAGTCTCGGAGTTGAAGAAATAGTAAGGGTACAATTCATAGGGAGCTGGCAATTCCATGCCAACCATATCGGGGCGGTGCACGACAGCAACAGTCAAGGCGTAGATGAATGCTCCGGTGTTGGTGTTTACGTTGGCCCATACCATGGTATTGTAGAACGAATCCCAGTCCTTGGCGTAGTACAAAACGTGGAACAGTGCAACTGCATAGTTGCGGTGTTTCTGGTTCATTATACTGAAGACATCATCCTTCAACAAGTATTGTTGGCTGTAGTATTTAAGGAACTCCGTTACGGCTTCTGGGTTGGTGTACAGAGCGAGGTTATCTTCAATGCTATAAGCCAAACCATCTTGGTAGTACTTGGGATGAGCATCGGGTTGATTCACGAATTTCAACAGGTCCAAAATCGTTTTTTGCTTTTGTAAGAACAATTTGTCAGCGTACTTCAATTTGTTACCCGCTGTAACATAGCTAGAAGCTAAAGCAGCTAAGCTCAACAACACTACTATCGTAACCGCCCTCATGTTGACTGATGCCAACTTTTTGCGGACTGGACCATTATATACCAAGAGGCATCCAAAAATTATCAACGATTTTTTCGGTTATCATTTCATTTTAAAAATTAATGTATTGTTTCGAGAGGACGATGTGTCAAGTGCCCACGTTACCAGGCACTTTATCTCATTATTTTTGCAGTCAATTAAAATCTTAATTTTGACCGATAGCTGGATTATGCTACCAGTCGACAATTTAGAACAGAACCGTGACTAATTCATATTTTATTCTCCAAAGAATAATTGGTTTGTGATAACAAATGATCGAAAATTTTTTATAATCCACATTTCGTTGACTGTATTTTTTCTTTGCTAAAGAACGAAACGCCCTTTGAGCGCAATCGCTGAGTAAGTCAAAGCGAATTGAATTTTGATCTGTAAACTCAGTGATAAAAAATGTTGTCCGAATTTTTTGAAAATACATATTATTTTTTGAAATAACTTGGAAAGGTAATGGAATGAATCATAAAAATTAGAAGGAGAGTTTTAGTTCGGTTGTTGAACCGAGTAGATTTTTGTAAGATATGCAATCAAAAACTTAATTTATAATGATATACATATATATCTTCTTTTGTTACTTTTTGGGAAAAAAATATATCGACGGTTTTATTGGTCCTGATTGTTTTTCCGTTTAATAACCTGTATTTTTTCATAAAAGTAATGACAATTAAAAATAAACAACAAAGATATTTATTCAGTGACATTATTTTCTACATTGTAAAAAGTCCATGCATTGAAAATGAAACTCGGACAATGAACGTGGTATTCGCTTTTACATATTAACAAGTTTTATTTAAAAATTCAATATATTCACATGATATAAAATTCGGTAAATAAAATGGCTTCCTGACCGAGCGGCCTTTAAAAAGAAAATACCTGATTAAAAGTATAATTCCTCTCTAGGGACAGATTTGCATAGCGGGCTGCATAAATACAAAATTACGTGTTACTTAATTGTCTGTTCGGATAAAAGTGATAAAAACAATCCCAGAAAATTCTTAAATTTTCCACATATAATGTAATTACTACCGGACGCATATATTTGATTTATTGTGAGATGCATGAAATCCAATTTCGTATTCTGCAATTCATTTCCGTTCGAGGTAGCAGACCAGGGCAGGGATATTACGTGCGTTTTCCACCGCTCGAAATTACACGCATATGCATATGCATTTATGTTGCATAAGCCATTTCATTGAGCACGTGTGAATATATGCACATTCGCATTGTGCTGCAATTTGCCTCTTCGTTAAGCCGAAAAATTTTTAGGTAATTTTTACGAATTTCGTGTTGATTCTGAACGTTCCATACCTGTCCCCCTCCCATCACCTTTTATGCTACTCGTTAATTATTGAGCAAAAACACAAATAAAACTTTAAATAAAAACCGCATTTGCTCGTGGGCGTGTTTTTAAATTTTTATACTTGTGAGAAATATGAGGCAAATAAAAAATTTGATTCTTAAAACAAGAAAACCGCTTTTTCAGATAAGAATAAAGTTTCATTTGCGACATTTTACATATTATGCTATTTTGTTTTGACTTTGAACTTGTGAGATTGGCTGGAGATCTTCAAGAACTCTGAAAGTAGAGGCTAATAAACTGATGTGTATCTTTATCTCTGGGAGTACTTGACTTGGAAGAGAATTATCATATTCTGTAAGAATTTTTACGTCTGGACTGGAACTTACTTAACATAGCGTACTGTTGGTAGTGGTATAAATTTGCTATTGAAGTGAGTCACATTAAAAAAAAACAAGTAGGTATGTAATTATAACAAGGTCATTATTAAAGGCGTGGTTAGGGCAACAAATTCAACTTAATACTTATTGTTAATTTAAATATTACTTTTTGCATATTAATTACAAATTTAACCAAAGTACATGCACCGCTCCAATTAACTCTTTAAAAAATAAAAATGAATAATTAATACTTAAAGAAAATAGGAATATTTTCAGCAAAAATAATTCCGCACAGCATGAGAAGAGTACACAGTAATTTAATTGTAAAGTTTTTAAAGCAATTATAAGTTTCCCGAGGCCATTACGACACATACCAGCTTCTCTGTGACACAAATAAATACCCAACCCACAACAATATTTTTGTTGGAAAATTCAAACAGCCGCCCTAATTGTTTCAGAAAGTTTCTTGGAAGAGCAACTCGATAACATGGTAGCAAAATATGAGTAGAAAGTGTAATTGGTATGTAGCTTTGTGTCTTTTACTTTAGATACACAACAGAACACTTTCATTAGCAAATTGCTTTGTTCTCTGCGTGAATACGAAACTCTCAGTGGTATAACTTTGATATTCGATTTTTCATCTAATTGAGTAATCGATGCCAAAGGGGTCTTTTTTTTTTTGTTGGTAATCGAACCTGTGCATATGTATACATATGTTACGAGTTTAAACATTTATGCTTTTATTAAAATAACTTCATTCACTAATTTAAATGTTTTAATTATTATGTTATATTATTAAACTTAGGTATCTGCTCAAAAAAATATAAAAAAAAATGAATTTGAAATTATCCATTAAATACTATATTTCAACATTTTTGCCTATTAAAAATTAGTGCCTAGGGTGAGAAAGGAATTACTAAATTCAGATCAAGTGTTCCTCCAAATTCCATCTTCATTAGATAATTGTTTGGGCTTTATTTGTCTTAAAACGCAAAGCAAGTGCGAAATAATGTCCTTAAAAAACAAAAGCAGTTTTGTCTTACACAGCCCCATATGGATGAAAAAGTGCACCTCGAGGCGGCAGTAAAACACAAAAAGTGCTTGTTAAATGAAGCAAGGTTTCTTGTACGTGACTTTGCTGCTCACAATTAACTTTAATTAAAATGTTAGAGAAAACTTGAGGGTATTAATTAAAACTCCCGTATGTTACAGAAAGTAATTTAAAAAAAAAATTTAAATAACTGAATATACCGAGAAGTTGAAAGTTCCGCAATAAAACAAGATAGGTTAAAATTATTTAAACTTAACGTTGAGGAATTCACATTTTATCTTAAACTCTTTATTTGAAATTATTAAACTTACCATTCAAGCAAATATCTGAAATGAGTATCCAGGTGATTGTAATTAAGTTAAACCATTCATAGAAGAATTTTTTCCTCTTTGTCATGGCTGATTTTCAACTGGAAGAAAAGAAAATGCTCAATTAATTCAAATATTATAATTACACATGTTGTAAAGTGTTTGTTAAGATTTTTCTCATTAAGTTATTATATATTATGTTAATTAAAGGTACAAAAGTCGTTACCTTCGATTGATGTGATTGAGACTTAGTTCACTGTTGTCTTTCAAAAGACCACTATTAGTATGTTCTAATGTAAGAATCGAAATAGCCAAATTTATTTCAATTTGATTTTGATATTAAATTTTTCCTGCGTGTTATTCGCAGCATAGATAGTGGTACAAAAAAAGATTTTAATTACTTATGTTTGCGTATTACGCACAATATTTTAAATTTAAATGAGTTGAAAATCCACACAGCTTAAACTTATTGATAACTTATCATTCATTCTCTATAAAAATAAATCTATAGCTTAAAATATAATATTTATGTATAGCTTTGTATAGTTGCGATAAAACTTGAATTGTTAGAATATGCTACGAATTTCGTCAGTATGTAGGAAATTGTGTTTTTGTGTTTTGTTGTCTTATCTATCCGAGAGTTTTTCATGGGAATTGCAAACGTGTGGTAAACAGCAGTACTATATTATCAAGGAGATTCAAGCTTATCAAATGATCTGGATAAAATACATATTGCATATCATATTTAAATGAGACCATCTCCCGTTTTGCACAAAAGTTAAGAACTCTCCAATTTTCAGTAGTATAAGTTACAGAAGCTATATTCACTATCCACTAACATTAAGTGTGTTTAAAATGAATGAATGAATGAATGAAAGAATGAATGCCGTTTAAAACGATTTTTTGATAGCATTTCAGGTGCTAAGCGTTTTAAAAACTTATGCGAAATCGAAGAATAAATTGTTTATTTTAAAGTCAATAAAAAAAATATAGAATGAGAGTATTGATGACCAAGTAATAACTGGAATCCGTGAACATTTAAAAAGAAATTAAATCTTCCTATAAACATTCATTCCCGAAACGATGTTAAGCACAAATTTTCATTCCACAAATAATTATAAAGATGCCAAAAATTCAATTGGTCGTTTATTATTGAATGGATAGCCCCAAGAAAATCAAATTACTTAAAAATTCAAAGCCGCAATTTATCGTTAAAAATCTCAAACTGATTGGCAATTCGCCAACTTTTCTCCTGTAACAAAAAATTCAAGCTGACGTTCTTAATTGTGAATACATTTAAAAAATTCATCCTGGCACAATTTTGCTCTCATTTTTTTTAAAGAAATTTATTTTCCCAGAAAATCAATTATATATTTTCATTGTATGTCGTCTGTATCCATTGAAAAACATTTTTGCATATGCCCATCTGCCACAAATGAAATTTATTGATCCGAAAAGATGGGTCGCCCTGGAAGGAGCCCGTAATGATTTAAACAAACTAGATTTAATCTCCAAGAAACATAATAATAAATTTCGGTTAATATTTTGATGGGTCCCGTCCCTCGGGGTATGAAATGTCTGCCCGGGTCCTGGGACTGCGCAAAAATTACTCGAAAACACATTCGGCCCCATTCCCCATAATGGCCCCAGGGAAGTATTTTCAGTTTACATTCCTGTCAGTGCCACAAATTATTTTAATCGCTCCTTGTATCTGAGCAGGAGCAATAACACTTGCTTCAAGTAGATGCTGGCTGCTAGCGAAATTATAGCAAACTGAGTGCCCTGGGTCCGGGTGAATTGTCGCAGTACCACATTCACTTTTTTACTAAAAATTTTGCGAGAATTTTGCGGCCACTGAGAATAATTGAAATGGCAATCAATTGTATTTTTACTACTGTTTCATTGTTTTATAATATCACTCTCCAAATGGGTGTTTGCGATTTTCAATTAGTTTTGGTCACTTGATTCCATCCTTTTATTGCTTTGCAATCCTGCGAATTATTCTGGGTGCGAATTACAAATGAAATAAAAGTTTCGTAAATGTTTTCCATGTAGTTTCAGGTTTCATTGCCACCATAATAATAAGCTTTAATTTCGAAATTATATTATACAATGCGAAAATTGCGGAAAAATAAAATTCCGGCTTTTGGGAAACCCACCCACCATATACAGTAGAAGCGACGAAATGCCGTCAGTTAATTTATCCGATTCGCTTTAAATGCCAGTCTTGTTTTATGCTATCGCATAAACATCTAAACATGCAATTTAACAAAGTGAACGCGCTGAAGTTTTATATGCTTAGTTTTGCTTAGTGCCCAGCGAAGCTCGTGCTTTGCGTTGGGTGAAATGCAAATCTTTAGGATGCAACAAAGGCTAGAGATCCTTTTGATATTTTCTGTAAAAGCTGAAAATTCATTCCCTTGCAGGTTCACAACAGCTAGCTCTCAGCAGGAGAAGTAAACACGCATTTATTTGCAGTGCTTTTTACAGAGGCGATTTTTAAAAGGCCTTTTCAATTTTTTTGTTTTTTTTTGTTTATAGCACACCACACTCACAAGGCAAACTTTACGCTGGCTGGGCAAAGGACACAAAGTGCTAAATAAACTCTGGTTCCGAATTCAAATAACAAACATTCGGAGGATTCCCAAGTAATGGAATTTTGAAATAGAACGTTCCACAGATCCGAACAGACTCGTCCAAATATCCATTTGAGCGCTGCTCCCGATACTTCTAGTGAATGAAATAACTCCTTACTAAGCCCTTTACCATTTTGGCTACATTTGCGTTGAAATTCGTTAAATTTTGTATTTGCTGGCAATCAACTTTCAGTCTGTTGAAACTTCAAAATAATTTTTTTACAATATTTCAGAAAAATCTTAGAATCCAATTTTCGCTTGAATAGAATTATTGCATAAAAGTTGCATGGTTGCGGGCGCACAAATTGAAAGAATTTTCTTTTGATTTTATTTCAAAGAGTTCTTGCAATTTGCGGGATGTAGTAATTTTTTGATGAAATACATGTGCATGGAGCAGAATAGTTTTTCCATGGGTGAAACTTTAAAGTTCATTAACTTCCTCGACATTGACTCAGTTCAGCTGTTTTTTTCTTATATGTAGGTATTTTCTTCATCTTACGAAGGACGGAAAAGGGAAGTATGATATGAAGTATTCAAAAAGTTTTCTGTATTTACCATTATACGCTTGAAGTAGGCAAGTAAAATTTGAAAGACGAGAATACAAAATTCGAAAGATAAAAAAAAATATTTTTTGGGGTGTAGTGTTTCCTTACTCAAGTCGTTGATTGATGTAATAAATCTTTTAGACCAACAAACCTACCTTTGAATTGAGCTCGTTGGAAAATTTTCAATGATAATACTACAGAATACAGAAAAACATTTCCATACAAATAAAATAGATTTTATTCACTAAATATTAGATCGCCGCTTGACACTAGGAAAAACCAAATTTAAGTTTGAACTCCCTGAATAAATTGACACAATCGACTTAAATATCTGTTAAACCGATAAAAAGTAAATTATTGGTTTTAAGTAAAACAAAGCAAATTGTAAATCAGAGTTATATATACATAATTATCTATTCTACTTAGAAAGACGAAAACGGTCAACAAAATTTCACAAATCACAAGTAAACTTGATAAATATTTACACAATTCTATTGGAGAACAAATACATCATCAGTTGAACGAGGGCTTTTCAATATCTGAGCGAGCAAAATTGGGAGAACTAACAAAAACTTTTGCTATCTATTCGTGTAATCCATTGAGGAGCATATTCTTGAAGACATTTATCACCAAATAAGACAAAAACTGGTTAAATTCAATATCTGGGAGATAAATCAACCAAGAGGAAGAAACATGTATTTCTCTGGAATATAGTTGTATATGTTTGGCGCCAGCTTTTAGACTGATAGTGGGGCATTGGTTGGCTTTTAGCTGATGGATATGAAAGTTATCCACAGTTCGACTTCCCTCGCCCTACACCCCCACATGCTGTTCGACCCCGAATAAGTTCGACGGCATAAAGAGGATGTGTTTTTTCCCTTTCAACTAAATTTTGCTCATCACAAATTCAATTGGAAGAAGTACAACTGCATTTGAACTCATTTTGTTAGAAGAATTCTCTGCTGAAGACAGCCTTGAAGCAAGTTATAAGAAAATTAACTTATTCTTAAATGACGCCCCATAAAAGAAAGGAAGGAACTCATTTTGAGTAAAAGTCGATAAATATGATGATGATGATTGATTTTATCTCACCATTTTATTGCAATTAGAATTGTTTAAATTGTTGTTCCAACATTGCAATAAAAATTAAGCTTTCTAGACAAACGTAAATTTTAGCTGTCTCTCCAACGTAATTAAATGATAGAAAATTAAAGTCTAAATTTCGTTAGTTCGTCAAATGTAAAACTTCATGTTGAATCGTTGAATTTCATAGAAAAGCTAGCGACAAATAGCTGAAAAGTCCTGCAAAGCTATAAAATACTTATCAGAACTTTCTAACTTTCTCTGGAATTTTGTCGGAGTCCTTGGAGACGACAAACAAGAGAGTATATTATTGCTCGCAGTTAACTCACATTCTTGAATTGGGACAATTAGGTTACTATCATTGAGTATTAATAGTTTTAATTGTTATCTCTTTTTTTTATTCTATATGTTTGTATCTTTATAGATGTCTAGCTGAATTGAATATTATTTTCAGTGTACGCTCCTCTAAAATATAAAAAATTTAAATAGTAATCTAAAGGTTATATGTATAGTTTTTTTGTGTTATCATATCGAAAGCCGATTTAGGTGGACGTACAAAGAACTATGTTTTTATTGCACCGACTTTCTTTGCTGTTTTGATTTTATCACGTAGGTATTAGTTTAATATTTCACTTGATGCTTATGTATGTATATTGTATATGTATTTCTGTAAACTTAGTCTAGCCTTTAGTTTCGAGTTTCTCATTTTAACTTTGTTGGTCAGTTTTCAAGCTGCTTTTTTATTTAAGTTTAGAACTTTATACAGATTCTTTAAACAAATATTATTATTTTTATATCCAGAAAATTGAAGTAAAAAAATTGCTTTTTCAATTTCCCAGATATGATACCTAAAATCTATATGAGCTTTAGATTATTATTGTGATCCTTTGAAATTTTCGGTTTATTTACCTAAATTTTAATTAAGTTTGATTGAAAACTTTTAAAAAGATCACCTATCTTTTAACATTAATATAATATATATAATATAAAATTATTGTGCGTCCAATGTTAGGAAAAGAGTCTTCTAAGTATTAATTACGAGTCTTTGTGTGAGTTATTTTCCTAATTATGTGGGAGGAAGACATTGATTCAGCCTGAGTAGTTGAAAACTTTTCCTTGTGGCTTCTCTCATCGAATAGAATTGTTTGAATTGCTAAGGAGCTCAGCGTGGAAGTATAATTTTCTCGAGTTGCACAAGCATTAATTGCTAAAGTTAGCATAAGTAAATGCAAACAAATTAATATAAAAATATAAGTTTACAAGTCTCATTTCAAAGAAACAACTTCTTCTTGTAGATTGTGTCAACTTTTAAAACATTATTTAGCTGTTTCTCCACATCAGCGTTTAAAGCAATCGATAACATGATGCGAAAATATTTATTTCAAATAGAAAGAAAAAAGAATTATTGCCAATCGTAGCATTTCCTACTTAGAATAGAATACCCACTACATGCGTTGAAATCTAAGATAATCTTAGATAAATAGCATTTTGTATAAAAGCTATTTTTTGCAACTAATGGTTTGGTAATACATATTTAATTTTGTTGCAAATACTTAGGGTTTAAAAATTATAAATATAGAAATATACTAATTTTATAAGACTGTGTTAAGTCTGATGCTGATATAAATTCAAATTTTATCAGAAATGCTTCTCCATTTATAAATAGACCTCACCTGCTTTCCAGAAAAGAAAATAAATCGCCTTTGAATATGAGTGCATCTATAATTCGTGCCACCTCAATGAATTTTATTATCCTGCGGGAAGCCAATTTACTTCCCAGCCGCGGGACTTTAGGAGCATTTTTGTTAATGGTTCAGAAGAAGGCATCCAGCCGGAGGCGCTAACGCAAAACTACGACCAGATAGAAAATATAAACACACTGCCGATGTCCTGATTTCAGGAAACTCTTCTCGGACTCGCTCCTGCGATGCGCTTCTTTTTCTCCATAAATTTGAAATTATGGCGCTTCGTCTGTTTTATCTCCCGGCAAACTCCAGTTCGCGCAGTGTCATTGTTTTTATTTATTTGTCTCGCTGTGGAGTGGAGACGGAATTTTTACAGTTAACGAATGGTAATAAGAAATGTCAACGTACGAGTTATGACATAACGAGGCGTTATTTACGACTTTGGAACTTTTTCAAATTTATTTCGAAGTGGAGTAATCAGGGACTCATGTGGGTTTATCCAACAGTCCATCAAGAAACAAATAAATAGTTACATGGTAATTAAGGCTAACATGACTAAGTTCAATTACACTTTAAACACTTAATTGACTTAGTTATAATATTATTTTTGGAACTTTATGTAATGTGAACTTAAAAAATTATGTTATTTCTCAGAAATAGGTGAAATTATAAAATAAATTAGGTAAACAAAACTGTTTGAAAGTTTTCGGTTTAAAATTGAAAGATTTGGAAAAGCAACCTGACTAGTGCTTTGGTTTTTTTGTAGTAAATGTAACAAATAATAATAATTATGAAACAACTTAGTATCATGATCCTCCTGTATCGTGCTTACACATACAAAATAAGAACAATCGGATAGACACCCTGTTCGAGGGATTTAACACTATCCCTGCTAAATATTTAATGAAGGCGAAGTCAGCAGAAAAAAGGGGATGATACGAAACTTCTACGTATCAGATAGAGAAGATGGAGATAGTCCGGCCAATTCCTTTCTTAAGATGTGTGTCTTTTAGAACAATAATTTTGCTGGCGGAGTACGAACCCTGGAGCAAGTTGTCCTCACTCGCAACATTAGTGCGATGAAACCGTCGCTTCGGATGTTCATTTCTTGGACGCCTTGACTCCGTGCAGTGCACACGGGATATTCGTGTTTACTTGGATTTTTCTTCAGAATATTGAATGAATTCTGTTAAAAGAAATTGTACACTTTCTATGTATGTATTCTTTTTTTCTTGCCCGATTCAGGCGAGAAACGAGCATCTTTGAAACAAAAGATACGTCCAAGTGAGCAATACAGAAAACTGTCGACTATCAAAATGTATAGAGACCATCTGCTTGTAAGTCGATGCACGATCCTGAAAAACGGCAGAAAGGAAGTGAGCATCTTCTTGTATGGATTGAAGAAAAAGCAATATTGCTGCTACTGAATTAAGTAATTTTATAGCGATAAAGTAAAACAAATTGTGCAATGGTTTCAGAATAAATATTGTTTCCTGCTATCTTTCCAACTATTTTCAGTAAAATAAGATTTTTATTTTAGCGTATACCTATGTTATTTTTCATATAAGCATTATAACTGAGAATATTTGTATTCAGCAAAATGGCTTAATCAAGTGAGAAAATTATGTTGGAATTTAACAATAATTTAGTACTTTTTTGGTACTATTTGGTACATACATTTAATGAATTATTTATAGTACATACCACTTTACGAACAAAGCAAAACTATTAAGAAAGTGGTCAGCTATTCTGGCGCCAGGACAATTTGGTTTGTTTAACTGATGTTGAAAATAATAAGACAAAATATGATGGTATTAAAGTATTTTCTATTGGTTCCTAAATGATACTTTTCTCAAAACGAACTTATTTTTTAGGGTTTCGCTGAACCCCCAATCTTCTTTGGCATGGAAAATTAAAATTTGGTATGTCAATTAAAGTTACGCCTTACATCTTCTTAAATTACAATGTTTTCCCTTTGACAAATTCACTTATTTTTCTAAAGGAATATTTCTCCAAAAATTATATCCAAACTTATCTAATAATTATGCACATTTCCTTCAAAATGAATCTCAGGTTTCATTTAATATTTTATCTAATTGGTACGGTTCTTCTTTTTATTGAGTTATCAAAGTGGTAGGCAATTTACAAAAATTATCTCGATCCTTTCCTCTACCCTTTTGTTGTTTTTTTATAATGCTCCGATGACAGTCACAGAAATGTTCCAAATTCAGTTTTTTTAATTGAGCTTACCCAAATCATTCAATTTCTCTGAATTCGTTCCGACCCTCAATCCCTAAAGCTGTGTCTACCAATAAATTTTTTATGTTTTCGTTTTCAGTCCGCAAGTTCCAAGAATTTCCTTTTTATTCAAGTAATTGATAAGAACCAATAGGGAAATCCCCAATATAATGTAGCCGTTGAAATCAATGTCCAAGTAGTTACACAATTGCTTGATTTGGCTGTTGAATATTGCTTTTGTTCGCCTCGTTATCGATTCTATTCGGTTTTAAAGTAATGCAATATCAAATGGAAACCAGTAAGAGGTTTAAACGAGTTCAATTTTATGCCAGTAAAATATTTTTCTAATTTTAGACATAGCGAAGGACCACTTCAGGGAGCGGCCAGATGCTCCTGAAAATCCCCAACAAATGGTTCCTGATTTCGTTTCCTATTCTGGCTGCATCCAGCAGTCAATCAGTTTCCTATTGTGGCAGCACTTAAAGGAGAAATTGGAGATGATGGTCGCCTGGATGCTGCGTCTTACAATTGTACTCGTATCATCTGGCGAAGTTTCCACGCTGATTGCTTTTGTCATACTCGCGCTACATATATTTTTCTCCTATATAGAATTAATTACGGGCCAACATAATATCTCTGCGTTCTACTTCTGCGATTTTTCTATATATTTTATTTTCCCACCAGTTAAGCCATTCAGCACGATTGGGAACTGAAAGATCTCTTTCATGTCGGGCAGGAATTTATCAGAGACTTTGTCAATCCGATTACTTTCAGCGACAGTTCCCAGTGAACTTTTTGAATTTGTCTCCATCGAAAGACTCTTATCGATGCTTTACTGAGCATGTAATTTGAAATGTTGATGGATTCTATTTTTAGTTTGAACAATCTTCCTCACCTTACTTTTCAGACATGTCAGCTAATGTGCGCATTTTGCAGCATTATGTTTTCGCGAAAAATTTATCCGTTTTAAGTTCGCTAGCAGAAAAAGGATGTCCAATGAAAGGAGCTTAAGTCGTTCGATCTCAACAATTTTCTAGTGGCTGCACATTATTTCTATCTTATATTTTCTTTCTTTCTTTTAGAATTGAGAATACAGATATATGTATAAAGTGGATCTATAAAAAATATACCCTTTAATTTTTACGTATCGTTTTTTGAAATTACGCTTAATGTGAATTTGGGCAACTATGCTTGTATGAAAATGTTTTATGATGACTTAATAACATAACATTTTTATGAGAACAATTCTCTACTTTATGCAATTGTTCAAACTAATTGAATATATTATTGCGTTTCCCACTAGGAAGCATTCCTGTTCGAGAATTCAGATTGTGCAGATAGACTGCTCCACAGCATTCCACATGCATTCCACTCAGTGCGGCGCCAATGTATCAGACAAATTAATTTCCACTAACGAAGACAACAAGAAAGTTGTAGTACGTAATAAAGTTATCTCATGCCAGCATAAATCTGTTTATGTCTTGTTCTTAATATCAATCAGCGCTAAATTTCCATCGAACTATAAGGAGCAGGTATCGTGCGCTTGTTCAACATATACACATGACCAGAGATTCCCAGGCACATAAGTGGCATATTAATGAAATAGCAAATAATCGATGCCGCAGCATAAACGATGGTGGTACCCGGCCTGGGCTGAGTTATTAAGATTCCAGCTCCCTGCCCTCCTCAAGCATTAAGAAGACCAACGAACCGGCTGCTTAATTTGGAACTCCTTCCCAGTAAGTCCTGCGGGTTGTAACTCCTGCTCCTTTTGGACGCTGAGGAAGTGAGGAATAGGTGAACCTTACTTTGGCTCCATAGGCACTGCAATGCGTTCCTGCCTGGACGTGATTTTCCCGGTTTTTTTTGTATTGATTTACAAAGTGATTGGCCTGGTTGCTCGAAGCAGTTCCCATATTTCCTCTAATCAATCAAATCCTCGATAAAGGAGCCCCGGAACAAAGAAAGTACGTTTTTGTGCGGGGGGGTGGGCATGTATCACTGGGAAATATGTCGGCGAATGTATCACCGATGATGATTGAGTGGTGCTTTGAAAGATTTTTCATTCTCCGGTGGAAGTTTCCCCCGTTTGATTCCTGGATTCTTGGATTCCTCGATTCCTATAGGTTCCTGAATTCCCGAGTAGCCCCTTCGCACGGGTACCAGGGAATGATCGCTTTATGCTGGTGGTTCCTTTCATGTTCCGTCGCCTGGAAATGATTGCTAGAAAAATGTTGGTACAGATTACGTACATAAAAATGGCCGCATGTAAAAATCGTTATCTTCCGGAGGAGGAGTATGACGACACGATGGAGCCCCTGGGAAACACTTTTGAGCCCGCTGCCGAGTGAACGGCCTCCGCTGAAAGGGAAGAGCCCTTTGTTCGGAAAGTGCGGCGGGAGACAAGTGGCTCAAATGATTTCGCTATCTCCTATATTCCCTTTGAAATATTTTCAAGTTCAAATTAATTTTAACTGAATTGTAAACGAGTAGGAACTGTTGAATGGTTTTCAATTTTAAGCCAGCTTTTCTGTCGTTTCGCTAAAGCACTTAAAGGAGAATTTATAATAAAACAAGCCCTTACCTTGATCTCTCAAAAATTTTCTTATATATCCTCCTTAACAATTAAATCTTTGTAGCTTAGGTGGTGATGTAACTCCGTTCAGTAGAAGAACCTGAAATATACAATAAAACCCCCATATAAACTCTGTTTTTAGCAATTTTGTATAAGTCTAAAATTGTCCTGGGCGAGAATGAGGAATTCTTCTTACGCAAATCTTCTTGTAATTAAGATTTAAACATTCTTCCCCAAAAGTCTTAACGCTTATGAGAAACATTTTATTAAAGTGCCAGAAGCAGGATTTTAATGCTTTCATTTTTACCTACATTGTGCTCAAGTAGCTGGTGGCAAGTTTGTTTACTGAGGGTACTTAAAGAAAGGTAAAATTTCCGCAGGGTCTGCATTCTGTCTGTGTCTGTTGGTTTCCTTTTCGTCAGGAATTTTTGTCGACTTAATTCGAAAGAAGACTAACCACAAAACAATTCAGTATCTCATGAATTTTGTAACTTAAAGAGATAATGCAGTGGATACGCGAGAACAGACATAAAATGTAAAATTCATTCATACTCACATTTGCAACATTGCTGACATATTTAAATGCGATTATTGTAGTCATACAAATTTATATTAACATTCTCCAAAGAAAAAATTCATGAGATGCAAATATTATTATTATTTCAAACATATTTGGTTAAGAATGTTTTTTTTTTACTAACTACTAGAATTTAAATGGGCACAAAGACAAACCTACAAATTTTTCTCGATATTGAATAGTGTAATTTTCTGAAAATCATAAATTTTATTCGAATATAAATACACAAATCAAAAGCGTGAGATTACCTAATTATATTCGCGCAAAATTGTAATTATTACCATATTTAGTTTCAATGGCTCGATAATAATTTTGAGCATAATGCATAGAATAACTGTTCATTTTATCGTAATTGTTTTTGAGGGCAATTGTCCAATGAAGCATAAAAATGTATTTCCAAAACAGCAGAAGCATGCAGTTATGATTATTCAAAAATTATTTCTGCTACCAGATAAACAGCATAATTTATATTAGAAGTGCGTAAATGCAGCCTGCAAATGACTTTGCAGTTTGTAGCATATTTTACCGAATGCGCTAAATTGAATTGAGTTCGATAAAATTAATTAGTGAAATGGCTAGGAAACTCATTCGGAAGCAATGCCGCTCTATCATTCACTCAAGTTACTTCAAAGATGCGCAATTTTGAAAAGGAACTTAGAAACAGTTGACTGAATTGAAAGCATACATATAACATTGAGTTTTAGCACCTGAAGCGGTTGAAAGAAACTCCTCAGTAAAATTCCCAATTAGTGCTCAAAGAAGACGGCAGCAGCAGCCGCAAGAAGGCAGAGTTCCTTGTGTCTGAAGTCACGCTTCTTCCGCTGTGTGGTGAATTTAAAATATTTTCACCAGAGGAAGCGTATTTTCTCACTTTGTGTGCCATCCTTGCTAAATTTTTAAAAGTTATTATCTGGCGTTTGGAGGACAAAGGGGTTGAATTCACTCCATGATGATGGTAGAAAAATAAAAATGTCAAGAAATTTAAAACACGCTCAAAGCCTTTCATCTCATCGTGATAAACAGATCCCTTTCTTATCATCCTCAAGGAACAAAAGGCAAACGACCATTTACCTGGATATTCTTAATTCGTAGCTGCCGCTTTATTCGCGCTCCATCGCCTCGACGGGTTTTATTTTCCCTTTTCTCTCTTTGGGATTTTTTTCACGTCGCAAACAGGACGCCTAACTGCTCCCATTGCGTCTGTTGATTTTTAATTTTTGTTGCCCGAACTTTGCCTTTGTTTTGCTCCTTTATTGTTTTCGTTTCATTATAAATTACGCCAGGAAACGAAAATATTAACAAGCAAGAAATTGCGCGAACCATCCTCTGAAAGTGCTTGGTAAGGATTTCTTTTACCTTTCTGCACTCCCAGATCACTTGCAGTTGCCTAGTAGCTACTGAAACACCCTGTGATATAGTTTATAGGGTGTACCGCAGAGAGATAAACTTTCTTATCTGGGAACCAGAAATCGCTCCTGTACGTTTTATGTCCGCAATTGCTTTTATTTTGGCTTCTTGATGCTTTTATTGCCACAGGTAAATTAATGGCGAGCACGTTTCAGCATTTCTTTCAGCGCGCTGATGGGAGGAAGCCTTTTCAGCATGCGAATTGTTTTGGTGCAATTTTATCCTGCGGAAGGAGGACGCAGCGCCATGTTTACGAATTGACCTAATTTAGACATTGTTTGAAATGCCAATCATTTTGATGAATATTCTTGGAATCCTCCAATCCTCCTTTCTGGCCCGTGTCATAAATTAATATTATGCAAACGATCAGGATGAAACTGGCATGTATGTACCACTCAGAACGTCATGTAGGATAGTAATCTTTAAATAATTACATATACTCATGGGCCACACAATAGTTATAAAAAAGACAAAACTACAATCAAAATATGTATGAATTGTTCACTATATTTGGACTAGAAGCAGAATAGCCATTGAATAACGGCATAAATTTATGTAGATATACTGTGTTTTAGGTGCACTAAAATCCTAGCTTTCAAATACCAACATTTAATTTGAAGAATAGAGGTTATGTCAATGTATGATTAATTTTCAAAAAAAAAAACTATTAGTTATTCAATCTTAGCTAAGACTTTATTTTACTAAAATAATTATGCAAAAAATAAATACCTACTTATATTAATTCAACTACAAATATAAAATTCTTCTTTAATGTAAACCAGCCCTCGTCAACGATTAGTTTTATATCGTTTTCTGTGAAAAATCGGAAATTTCCCTACACTCGATTGGGTTTTTGTAACAAAGCACCCCTTAAAGCGGGATCGCGCATGGAAGGAAACAAGAAATTTTTCCGGTGTTAATGTAGCTCCCGAGCAGTGTAGAGTGCTCTCATAACTTTTTTCATTTAAAAAATTTTCTCGTTACGTTATCGAAAATGAAAAATGACTATCATCTCACAAGTTGCTCGGATAGTTTACTTGAAGGCAAAGCTCCTTTCTCAAAAGTTGGTATCTAATAGTACAAAAGATCTTCCAATCGCACAGCAACTTTTTAGTTATGAGTGGATTAAAAGAAAAACTTTTCGTATTCCAAAAACGTTGGAAACATTAATGCAGAGTGGCGGCAGGCAAGATCTGACGGATTTACAGCAAAGAAAGTATTATAACACAAAAATCTACTAAGGCAGAAATGGAAAAAAGTCGTAAGGAAGATTTTAGTGCCTTAATAAAGGGCAACAAAGGCTTCATTGAAAGCCCCGGGCAGTTTTCATTATTTTATTTGGTCATAAACGGACCATTCCACCAAACTACCGGACGGGGAGTAAATTTCTCCAACTGTGGCCAAGAAAACAATAAGTAGCCGGCAACATGTGTAAGTTTTACTGTCTTTTCACCTATTCATGTTTGCTCTGGGGGAATATGCGAGATGTAACAGCTGGAGCACTTCAAAGAATTGCCACCACTTTTTGTAAATATTGGCAAAATGTGTGAGCTTTTACGGCCATCTTGGATTGCGGGGGAGTAATCTCGAATAAGACCTCCGACAAATATCCCTCCTCCCCGCTCCAGTTCGAATCCTGTGAAAGGACCGTGTGAATAGCAGAAAATTAGCCAAGTGTGCCCGTCGCGGACTGTGGCTCGAAACTAGTCATAATGGAATTACCGGCGTAAAATCAAAGCCCTTTACGGTCGACTTCCGGCGATCTTATTCGACGTGGTGCTGACAACAGCTTCCGTTTTATTGAATTAATGGGGAATTTGCCGCAGGATATTAATTAACACCCAGTCATTTTTTTCTTTTTTTAACAAAATTATTTTGTTAATTGGCGTATCACACTTCGTACTAATTGGTGTGTTTCTCGTTTCGCCAGCTTTGAAATGGATATCCGCCTGTTTGCATCACGTTAAATTTTAATGACTTTTGAAATATTTTATGGTTGCACCCGTGCAAGTGGCAGCCACAGTCGAAGCCCCGGATCCCAACTGGGAGCAAGCCCTGAAGTTTTAATGCGCCCTACATCTACAAAATCTAACCTACTTCCCGAGGCCTTCATTACTCTTCCTTCACATTTTTAATGAGTTTTTATCGGAGCTCTTCAAGTGCCGAGTTGTGTGCCCCTGCCCGTGGATTTTTCCTTTCTTATGATCTTCGCGATGGAATTAGTCTTGGTGATGGATCAAACAATAAATTCTCTGGTAGCTGTACGATTTGGGTATAAATATTGCACACCCTGTGCGTGTTCACGATATTCGGAACATTATGTTCCACCCTGCTGCCCCGCAATTTGTGGCTAGGCTCAGTCGTGGCTTTTGATCCCATTCGGAAAAGTTACTGGAAAAGCCATACCCAAAGGTCATTTATCCGTTTGGGCCTTCAATAGCACTGAATTACTCATTCCGAGTTTTAGGTGAACCTGCGGTAAGCAATTTTAAAGGTAATTTATTTGATGTTCTGTTGAGATGTGGAGCTGTTCTCTAATACTTTTCATTCCTCTACAGACCACTTTAGTTGCCTCGCTTTTTTAATTTGAAGAAAGAAATTTTTGTTTAGTAATTCTATAGGTATTCAGTAAGCTATACATGCTATAACTATGATAAAACTTTATCGAAACAAACAAAATTTAAATACAATAGAACAAGTAGAAGTAAAATACGGGATAAACGATTTATATAGAAGTGCATTATTTTAATAAAAGTTAGAGAATTATAATATGGTATTAAAACTATTGGCTTGTAGATGTTTCAGGTTTTTAGTAAAATCAATCTACCAATACCAGTTTTTATGGATTTAACTTCAAAATTGAGAAATTTTTATACAAATTACATATTATATAATACTTCGTTGGAGACTTCGAATTCTATATGTGGAAATAAGTATGTATATACTACAATAATACACAAATTTTTTCTTAATAAAATAATAATAGGTTTATTGAAATTATCCGTGATACGAGCTTTACTACTTTCTTAATTGGGTTATACTATGGTTTTTTTGAACCGTTCTTAATTTACTACGTTAATAACTTTATTGTCCTTTTCTCCAAATATTTAAATTAATTCTAATCAGTTACAAGAGGAACTTTCTATTTAAGCCCCACTGCTTCCATTATTCGGCTCGCATAATCTTCATAATGGGAAAATATTACATCAACGATAAATCCATAAAGTTTTAACATTATCGCTTTAAGGTGAAGACAAATACTCAACTTTATAAGGTAAAATTCACTCAATTTCCCAGTGGAGCACTGTGCAAATGGTTGAAGCCAGCCATGAAGAACGGTTCATATTCAGAAAAAGCTATGCAAGCTCAAGTTGAGTTTATTCCCCTCGCTCTATTCAATTATACGCCCTTGGCACAGACAATACAGATGTCCAATGCTTACGAACGAACGTGATGTATGAAATGAAATAAACTGCAGAAGAGCTTTTTGAATTTTGCCAGCTGCGATGCACAACAACGCAACGTTCATGTATCATGCGGCAAGCAGTTCAAGTTCTCTCAGAGGCAAAGCGCCGCGTTCTCAACTTTATCAACGCACGCACGACTACTGCCTGTGGGTTGTGTGGGGAGGGGAGAGAAAGAATTCATATGATTCTTTCGTACACCGTCGTTTTTCGGCTTTTCATTCTGATGCTATTTTTTTATTCTTCTACTTTGATTTTTGTTACTTGTTTTTATATTATTGGCATTGAATCACTTGATTTTCGATTATTTAAATATCAAATAAAATGCCGTGGGAAAAGGCAAAATGTGTAACTCCCTGCTGTCTGTCCCTGTTTCCGGGAAGACGATTTTTCCGTTTTCCGAAGCAAGGGACGGAGAAATATGATAATTGGATGAAGGCATTAGGGAATTAATTGTGCGGAATTGTTTCTGTTTTTAAGGCAACATTAATTTGTCTTCATTTTAATAGTAGTTTTATTGGAAACAAATAGTTAAAACACATACTTTTCTTACTTTATTTCTAAGGGATTATGGAAATGGTCCTCCTTTGGAATCTTATAATAGTACCTACTTTTGATGCTGATATTGATGACAGTTTAGGCTATTGATTATGTCATTTCAAAAGGAACTAATACGTTCAAGGGTTTTTATTGCACGAATCGTTCAATTGGTTATTAAGGATGAAAAAGCCCCGGAGTGCTATTAAATTAGAGGGGTGGAAATTATATACAGGGTGGGAAATGCAATTCTTTTGGTTTTTTGAGTATAGCTCGAAAACGAAGCAAAATTTTGGATTTTTCTATATGGCAAATTTTGTAGAGAACATGATTTTATATCGAAATGGTTTATTTAAAAAATTGAAAAAAATCGCAAATGAAAAAGAGTACTAAAAATTAAAAATAACCAAAATCGTTTAAAGTCAATTTTGTAATATTTGTAAGCATTTTATCTAGAATCAATATTATTAAATATTGAACTAGCAAAAGCAATTCCAATTTTTAAAATACCAGCGAAAGTAGCTATATTCCCTTTCAAAATCTCAATTCAGAAGATTATGAAATAAACAGAAATCGCAATCAGGTCACTGAAGTACCTTTCCTAGAATTCCCACTGAGCCTGGCAGCCTGCGCCTGGCTCACTGCTTGTAGCGGCGGCGTTCTCATACACATTTCATCGCACCCCATCTCGAATGCGTCGTCTGCTAGCTGATTGCTGTTACGAAGTGCGTTGCTGCACTGTAGCGGCGGCGAATGCGTTGCCGGAGCCGCTAGAGCCAAAGCTCCGGCCGCTAGAGCTCATTTTTGTGTGCATCACTTTTCAGCATTGCCGCTGGACATCTGGGTTATTTGTCTGTGCCCTTGGGGTATTTGTTTTTCTTTTTCAATGAGAAAACTTCCAGTGAGCAACGAAGTACATTCCAAGCGACAAGCAAGGTAACGAATAAAACAAGAAACGATAAGAACTACCCGAAAACATTTACATTATTGCGCGGACTTTAATGGGTTCCAGAAGACCAGTCTGAAATACATTTCGGATAGACGTCAAGTTAAATATTTAAAACAGGCAGAATCGTGGAAGATGTTCTGGCCTTCTATACGTATAATAACGCAAACCTGAGAACCATTTTGTGTTCCACTTGCGCCAGCTATGAGAATTCATCTGAAGAAAAAAGAAGAAAAATCCTTATTTGTGACATTTTTCTCTTCATCACCCTTGAAAAGGTCAACGCCACTTCCAACCCTATTTACAAAGAACTTGCAAAAAACGAAATGGCCTTGCGTTGTAAATTCCAAATCAAGCAATCGGAGCTGCTCTTTAGCAGTTCATATTAAAGGTAATCAAATTAACGATATTAAACAGAGTTGCCCCCGTAAAGCAGTGATTTAAAAAGCCTTCGTTATCTTTATTTGACGACTTTTTCAGTCAGCTCTATTTTACTTATGCTTCCTTCTCAGAAATGTTGGAGAAATGTTTGCAATGATATAAAACCATTCAAGTACAGGAAGGCTGCGAAAGTTTTCAAATGAAAATTTTCCTGCAAAAATGAATGTAAATGGGTGCCGGGAACAGGAGGGTCTGAAAGATTCCCTCACTTACAGTGGTAAGATCATGATGTATAAATGTTTTTTCTGTTTTCCCGAACGCTAGAACAACAGCAGAAGGAATACATTTGCTTATCGAATATCAGCGCCACTTTGCCCTCCTGCCAACAGCATTAAGAGCCCAAAGCGAGCAATAATATTTAAGCCGTTTGAGATGTTTTCAATTCAGATTAGAAGGTCGGAGAGGCTATGAATGTGTTTCAGCGAAAGAATCTGATTAAAATCTCTCTAGAGTCAGGCTGCATAAAAAAGGTCAGAGGATTTCCTCCTTGACGTCCGATAGAGCCATTAGATAAAACCTTGAAAGGAACTGAGGAATATTCCCTGGATTTGAGCAGCTAGCTAACTCCTCATGTGCGACTGGACAAGTACAGATTTTTTTTAAAGATGGATGGGTTTAGATACCACCGACCACCTTGCTAGGTCAGAAGGACAAAGGGGATGTAAAGCGCATGATTTCCAGGTCATCCTTTTTGTGGGCAATCCATACCCATGGAACAGGTCGATGCTCACTTCTAATTTCCGGAAGGGTTCCGGCTGAATACTTTATATTTTCGAGAACAGAATAAGCTTAACTTTAATGGAAGAATTCCTCACAGTTGATTTATGTCTCTGGATAACACAAAGTACCGGGCGAGAATCGCCATCGTAATTTAAAGAAATCTCTAGAGCTATTTGAATTTTTATATAAAATTGTCTGTTTCACGTTACCAAGCTTAGAAAGAAAAAAAAATTAAATGAATTAATTTAGAAAACAGAGTTGACCCCTCGCAATTGTTGGCAATAAATATTCTAGACAGGTGCCCAAATGCTTAGTCAAATAAAATAAATGAGCTTCCAGAAACAACACGAAGAAATTTAAAATAAAATATGTATATACTGATCCTTTTAAAGTTATTCCTTGAAATCATTTTAAGCATTCATTTCGTACATATATTAATGAGAAAGACTAAAAAATAAATCGTTGGTGACCTGTTTGATATTTCCCATAATTTATTCTTCTCTAAATTAACTAATTTTTCCCACATTCCACATTACAAATTAGTTTCTTGTAGTAAAATCCTCGAAAGACTTCTATACCTCATTTACATTTTTTAATCTAGTTTCTGAACTTTTAAATTAAAAACTTTTCAATTCATTACAATTTTAATTAAAGCTGTAATGCTGCATAGATTTCACGTCCTGATTGCTATTTGTTCTCTTTAATTTCTTCAAATGTGTGGATTAAAGTTTTTAGAGAACATCCGCGAAATATGTAATTTCAATCGTTCTGGCAAAAATCAAAGAGCAGAACTGCTATCAGAAATGCAATCAATGTAAACGACATTTCTGCTGGATAGCACGGACATTAAACATATCTAAAAATATCTCAAGCCTTCCAGAGCTATTGAGCTTTCGCCTCATACAAGAACGTGACTAAAAACGAATTCCTTTTATCGTTTCGTCCTGCTGATAGTGATGAGTCCGCTCGATTCACGTTATATAAATATACAGAAATACATATGTATTTTCGAAAATCGAATGCGATTTTAGCGTCACTTACAACAATTCTTTTTATGTACGAAGTTATGACGCATTAGTTACGTAGTTAGCGTATATCTAAAATGAGGATATTAAGCTAACGACAAGCAAATTAAAAATGCCAAATCTCATTTCCGGTAAATTAAATAATCAAAGCGATGTTTGCCGCTAAACTATCATTAATCTAGACAAAACTTAAGCCAATTTCTGGACATAAATTTTATCTCCCCATCGAATGGAGTACGATGCGACAGCGGATGGTAATTTCCCCAGTAGGTATAAGCTTTCTCAGATTTGTGTGACACAACGAAATCTTAAAGTAATTTATTAGAGGATTTAAAAATTTCCACTTCATATCACAAAGTATTATGTTGGACCCTGTGGAATGTGAGAAATTTTTCAGTCATTATACATAAAATTTATGAATAAATGGGATGCTTTTAAATTGCCATTTAAGAAAAAGCATTTCAAGAGGATTTGGGTTTTTAATCACGGAGAAATTTTATTTTTAGTACATATTAAAATTCAAGTTAAGTAAAACTTTCCGAAGTGTGCAGAGAGATGAGACCATTTATTATTTTTTTGAAGATATACATAGTATGAAACTGCGCTAACTGACTATGTTGGTGTATTTTTGAAATATGTTCCTGCGCAAAATACCATAATCTTAAAGAAACAAGCCAAGATAAAGAAATAATCAAAGTATAGTAAAAATAGTAAGCAATTTTATACATTGATTTTTTAGTTATAGTTAATAGCTTAATTAAGAAATTTTACGGTGCTGTTCCATAAAAATAATTGTTGCTGACAGTTTTCGTGTAAAAATTCATAAACCTATTTTTCTCCCCAGGTAAGAATCCAACTCGCCGTTGACATCGAAGTGGGAGGTCTCACAGCCATGTAAGTTAAAGAAAACTCTTTTTCAATGCGTTTTATTCTAAGTTTTGCTTTAAATTAGTAGCGTGATAACTGGATAGAATAATGTGTTTATATTTCTATAAGTAAAATATAGAATTTATTTTTATAATTCTTACAAACAGATTTTTCGGTATTAATCTGCTACTCGTAATGAACAAATAAAAAGAAAAACATAAAACGTTGAGAAAATTAAAAGGTCCTTGAAAGAATCATTAGGTGAATTGATATTTCTCATTCCCAAAAATCATAATCCCCGCGCTTTGGCGCTCCCGTATAGACATTATAAATGATATCAAATTTTAATACCGAGGCTTTTTGCAATAATTTGATATGTTTACAATTTCATTACTTTTAGCTTATTAGTACTCCCGACTTTTGCCATGAATAAGTTAATTTTAAAAACTGTGTACGCCGAACTTCTATTAGTGGGTCAATAATTTTCCATTAAAAGGCAAAATGGACTTACCATAAATCGCGATGCTTTAAAAGGACACATGCACATAGAGTGCAAAAGTTTCCATAAGTTAGGCATTGCCGCGGAACAATGGACATTAAATTTTAAAAACTAAAGGCAGTGGGTATTCAGCAGCATAAATGGTTTTCCCGATGACTCTGTTTTTCCGAAAGTAGCTCACCCAGTTGGGAAGCATTCATACAAATTAAAGTCGACGTAGACTGATAAAAAATATAATGACACAATTGAAACTGTAATCAATTCCAAATAATTGACTGCAGTGAAGCGCTGTGCCATTCACGCTGCACTGGGCATAGAATCAATAAATCAACGTCAGCGACACCGCAAAGTGCAACCCTTTGAACCGCCTCAACCGCAAGTGGTGGAGGGCTGTCGCTGTAAGGTGCAAACAATACAAACATACATGCGCTGGATTTTAGTGGGAAATTGGGTGGAAAAATAAGCGTCGATATATCTTCCTTAGTAGACAACATCTCCTGAGTGCGCCAGAGATAAGTTGGTTCTTATATAAAATTTTAAGAAGAATAAAATTGCAGTCCGTTTTATGGGAGGCGTACTGTTTTCTTCGTCTATGCTGTACTCATGCCGTGGGTGGGCGATTTCTTGGAATGCGGGGCGAATAAAGCCTTTTAGCATAAACTTTGTTAAGCTTTTTATTCCACCGGAGATGCTGTTAACCGCAATACGTGGGAACTCATGTTAATGTGAGCCAACAAATGGCACTTGAGGCATCTCTTGATATGCTTTATCTTGTGTCTTATGCGGCTGCTGTGGGGTTCACACATTTTGCCAACATAACATCACTCTGACTCGAAATTCCGCGCTTAAAAATCATGCCGAGTGCTTAAATTCTAATGGACCGTCCCGCTTTAGCGTAATTGCTTTCAGTTTGTGGTGCTCTATAATTTTATGGAAACAATTTATTTTGAGTATGTTTCTTGAGGAAGAATTTGTAAAAAGGCTTTTATATATTGTACTTATATGACATCATCTATTTTTTATACACAGGATTACTGAATACTTAATAGAAAGTTTAAATTTTATAAATCAATTATATGCTTGTTTAGGATTATGTTTTAACAAATGAACAGATTGATTTTAGCTTTCCGTTGTAAAACCATTCTCGTCGAACTAATGCGACGAATATGACAAAATTTTTGTGACTTATAATACTTCCTAAAATACTTAACTTGTAAATTTTTAAAAGTGAAATTTTTTTTTCGTCAATTTTCAGCACTTTCCCAAACAATTTTGTTCGAAACTAAATACGTCAAAATTATAAGTCAAAGACATTTCCACCTTTCACTAAAAATTTCATTACCTTAAATGTAAAGGTTTTCCTCAATTTTTACCAAAATTATCTTGGAAAATGCAGAAAATATCTCGTTTCATTTATTTGTAT
This sequence comes from Machimus atricapillus, assembly GCA_933228815.1. Lineage (NCBI taxonomy): Eukaryota > Metazoa > Arthropoda > Insecta > Diptera > Asilidae > Machimus > Machimus atricapillus. The sequence goes on along the minus strand of OW121788.1, from coordinate 26,071,627 downwards.
TTTTTGTGTGGCTGTTTTGCATACCTACTCAATTCATCACTCTTAGATTTAAATAGAAATTTCTACAATGTTTCATCAATATCATTCACAGAACCTCAAAATCAATTTATGCTTTTCATAAAACATTTATCGAATTGCAGGCGAATAATTTTAAAATTACAAACCGCCGTGCTGTGGGTGTTTTATAGCTGGAATTAGAGTTGGCGTTGGTACAGAGACATGGAGATTATATGCCTTTGTGGTCCCTTTTTAGAGACTGAATAGCGTTTTTTGTGTTTACATATCATTTGAATCATTTGAAGTAAGCCCTTGTTTTACTTTTTTCGCGAAATATGATATGGAACATATTTGGCGATACCAAACATTTTATATCCTACACGCTTTATCCCCAATGGCCAATGTTTTAAAAAATGCATGCCTGTCATTCATTTGTTATCTGCGGTCCCATCTAAAGCCAATGCAGCCAAATCGAGTTCATTTGAATTGTTCATGTTTATTTAATAAAACCACACTTTGAAAAGTAACCACAAAATCGGCTCTATTTCCAATTTTGCAAGAACGTATGTAAATATTTAATAATGTTGAACAAAAAAAAATATATCTGTTTTCGACAATAATCTATGGCTCATATGAAATATCATTATGCTTTTTGTGCAAAAACTGAAGCCTAATAATTGTTAATAAAATAGCTTCTGAGGTATCTAACATTTGCATACATATATGTATATGCAAGTCCTGAATTTTGTTGTGACAAATGGAAATAAATTAATATTAAAAATATACACTTTTATTCCGTTATTAAAAGTAATTTCTTTTACTTAAAAAGCGATTGACATGATTCCAACCCAATTTTCTACAAGTATCTACATACATACGTATAATAAGTTTCATACCTGATTATGGAAAATACATACCTAATAAAAACAAGGAAATTAAGAAACTTTTAATTTATGTTTTTTTGTTAGGTACATTGTTTTGATTTTTTCCTCATTGTAGTCAATCCTTTGGGAAAACCTTAAAAGATCAATTAAAAAACAAATATATGTATGTTACACATTGAAACCACAAATTAGTATACAAGTGTAACAAACTTAAACATACATTTTATTGCAAAACACGTCTTGTTAAATACATAATATTGATAATGGTGATTTAGAAGTTAAATAATCATGTTTACAATTAAAAATAATTGCTCCCATTTTATTCATTTGATCGATTTAATTCAACAGAGAAATTGAGAAGTTCAAAATCTAATCAAATCAAATCCATTTTCTCTTTGAAGAAGAAGAACATAAAACTTTTCTTCTTTCAAAGTGCTAAAGATTTTCTATGGAAAATCGGGGAGTTGATGATTTGTTCAATTACCACGAACATTTTCTTCGAATCATATGTCAGGGTATTCTTGTCTGTCTGCCTGTGTCCTAATAAAACGAATAACAAATTTCGCAGAAATGACTTAGGAGTTTGCCAAACAAATTTGGATGAAGTTATCAACTATATATAAAGAAATCAATCAATCTTAGAGAGGTCTGAACAAAGAAAAAAATTGGGTAGAACGTGATGTTACAACAGAAGGTCAATAAGCAAAATAAGAAAGATGTTCATCCTAATGGCACTGAATGAAATCCGAGATACATATCGATGAAGGGAATAGACAGCCGAGAGGTTTTGTGTAAATTTTATTTAGCTTAAGCGCGTACGTGCGAATAATAAACCAATTAAAGGTATTGCACAGAGCTGAAACAATTCAGTGAAGGAAATTGCTCCATCAACATAATTTTCGCAATTTATAAAGCGAAATGGAGTCATTTCAGTAAATTAGGATTCTGAAATCACTGTCGTGTACAAACGGCAGCTCAAATTTAAGCCAATCAGTCGAACTGTTGCCTGTTGTGAGAGGTGTATTCCTCTCTGTCTCCTAAAGTACACTTCGGAAACTTCAGAAGCCTCCTATTTATCAAACGCAATAAAACAAAGCCAATATCTACTGGAAGAATCCTGAATTTACGCCCTAAATTTTCCTGGATCGAATGTCGTTATACAGTTAAAAGAAGTGAACCGATGATTGAGTCACTTTTGATCAAATTAGAATGAATCTGCCAACGAAAAGAACTGGATAAAATTATGCGAGGGAGCTCCCCTCTAAAGGTATATTATTTTTTGAAGAAGGTTGCAAAGGAGGCCAGCTTTAACTTAACTGTGAAACATAAGTAAACAAACGCGTGCTTTCGAAGCACGCTATATCTATCCGCCCCAGCTTGGAGACATCTCACAAAATTCCCTTGTTAAATTTAAAATTTTGGGGATTTTCCTAAGTAGGAGCATTCCCTCGCAAGACGAAAAAATGAGAAAATTTCTACTCTCCTTAATACGAGGTTAAAGTAGAAAATTTTTACTTCTGAAATGTCGCGAAGTGACTTCACGAATTAAATTATCTCTGAAATTTAGAGATAAAACGATTTTGCAATGATGGGAGGGAGGGTTGCGGATAATGGACGGATCAAATTGAAGAAATAAGAAAAAATCTCTTGAAATCAGCAATTGACACGTAGAAATTAATGAACAAATTTGATTCCTGCCGAATAAATATCGACTTCGAAAAGTCTTTAAAATTCAACAAATACCCAGTTTTGAAATTAACTTGATTGCTGATGAAAAAACTATTTTTGTTAAATGCTGTTTTTTTTTATTTTCATACATCGGTTTTCAGATGAGAAATTATTCTTTTCTATATTATCCTCTCCTCTAGGATATTTTTTGCTAAAAGATAATATAACAAAGTCATATAATGGTCGAGTAAAAAGTAAAAAGCTAATTTTAGTACTAACATATTCCAATATATTAAGGTTGTTATGAAGCACAAAGCTTTTCTACCTCTCCTCCTGGATGTAACAAAGTCCTTATTAATAAAAATTCCTTAGTGAATTATTCAGTTCAGAAGTTCGTTTTAGTAATTGTTGTGGCACAAATACCTTCTTTTCAGTAACTTCGTGGAATGTTTAATTTTCAAATCAAAGCGGGATGAATCTAATAATTTTGCTAAATTTTGGTAATTGATATTAAAGTGGGATTGGTAACTAGCTAATATTTAAATATGTAGGGAAAAGTTGGGCAAAGGCGGATCTTTGAGAAGTGTGTTAATTTTGTTTGTTATCACACACATACGCATTATGATTTTAACGAACACTCTTTGCCCGCCCTGGAAATTGTGTAACTTTGCGGTTGATTAAAATTTTGTACGCTGCTAGCGTTTTTGATATCATATAGTAGTATTTGTTAAGTCTGCTATTTGTGTTATTATGGCGTAAAAGTAATTAGTTTATTGGCTGAGAAGTGCTATTTAGATTAAATGTTTTTGGGCTACAGTCGATAATTGACAATTTCAAAATTAGATCTAAAAGTGATTGTTTTCACAACTACATAGATTTAACAAAAAAGTGGTCCACTGTAATTCCATTCTCCGCCATTGCATCGCCATAAATATCTTACTTTGTGAAATTTAAATAAGACTGAATGTTGGGAAAATATCCTGAGATAGCTTAGCACTTAATTCTAGAGTTGCTAAAGATGAGAAAGGAGGAGCATTAATTTTGTAAAAGAAATTCGGTCCACTTAAGAAAATCGTCCAATGGTGAAGACTATACCCAGAGAAAAGACCACCCTGCTTACAGAATTGAAAATTCTGACAAACTTTAAGGTACCATGTAATAGAATTATGTTATCTGCAGGCTTTTGTTCATCCTGGCATCGTTTGTGTTATCTTTTATTTGAAAACCATATTTACTGATCCCAGTTTCGACGACAATTCTTCCATGGGGGAGCCGTTACAGAGGGAGAGTACTGGCAAAATCATAGGGCGAGGGAAATTCGAATCATTCTCAATATTTAGAAATAGCATACATTTGCAAAGTGTACCCTCTTCGACCCTTCGAAAGAACTGCTGTGCGAATAGTGGTAGATCGATTCCAAGGTTCGTTCCATTACACCCCGATGAAGACTGGTGTCATCTTTTTGACTCATTTGGGCTCCTGTTGGGCCAATCCAAGGGTACATTTGCGTTGAACAAATTGTGGAGCCCATGGCCTCGTCAAATCTTTGTTTCCCTTTCAATTGATTCTTAGGATATTTGCAATTTCGCTATTTTTCAAATAACAAGAAAAAGGGACCATTACCCTCAGTTCATTTAACATAGAAAATTGTCATCTCTGCGAATGCTGCAATGGTTTATTTGATCAGCAAATAACGTCGATTAATTGACTTGTGAATGGCGTCACAACGGCCGAGATTTCAGTATAAATTGGGGGAGCGTGAATAATTTTATTGCCCATTTCTGCTCTTCATAAGAATGAAAAAACGACGGGAAAATATATAAATAACACAGATAAAAAAAGGAGTCCCGGAAATAGGGTGAAATAACTCGAATGAGATGGACTAGATGAATTGATGTATCCGTAACTATCTGAATAGTTGAATGCAAAATTAGTAGCCAAAATATTTTAACTTTTGTTCATATATCATGTTTCAATTGAGAACAGCTAAAACTTTTAGTTAGAAGTTTTGCCAGACATATCGCTCAAAACAACACGTGCTGGGGAGGTATCGTGCCACACTGTAACTAGTTTGCATAAGCGCTTCCGATGTAAAAGATAACTCGTAAATTCTGTACAAAACTCTTTCATTAAGATGAAGCACGTCTGAAAACAAATTAGTTGCTCCTCTTCTGTACATTCACGTAGCATCGTGATGCAATACTGTAGGACATCGCCCGACATTCAAATAATGCACTAATAAATTAGCCCATGTTCGCAGTCTGTAGCACTTAAATCATCATATTTCATTACCACATAACAAGAGCTCCGAGGTTGCTGTAATAAACGAAAATTCGCAAAATGTCCCACCTCCACCGCCGAAAAGAACGAAAGTATCGTTGGGGACATGCTATAAATTATGTTCACGTACCCCCCGCTCATTCCGCGTATGCACAAAGTATCACAACATATCGACCACACCCCTCTGTCGCATAAATCAAACCTTGAGCTTCGGAAAGTAAAATGCACCAGCTGATAACTTCCCTGATGAATTTATTTATTAAGAAACCTGGCGAAGGTCCTTCGAATTTTATAGCAAAATTGTGGAAAATTGGCAGCGGGATGAATTCTATGAAATATCACCGCGTTGCTTACATGTACAAGTTGTAAATCCTCCGCAGGAAATGGGATCTAGGATTAAGCAGTTTTTCACCTTCGATAGCACATTTTGACATCCTTTTAATACACGGTTGTCATTGGAGAAGAGTTATTTTTTACCTCACAAAAATATTTTGTATGATCTGTCTAAACATCTTGAAATTAAGCTTTGTTAGGTCGAATTTTTCTGCTTTTTAACTCGCTTCTTCTTTAACTTGCTACAGCAAGAACGCAAAACATTTCTTAATCTCTAGAACTCCTATTATGGTAGCTCAGATCAAACACCAAATCCAAATTCCAGAAGTAAATTGTTCCATCACGTAACGTTTTTGAAAAATATAGAGCTAAGAGAACGAAAATTCCTATTTTGGATTTTGGACGTTTCTGAAAATTAGTAGAAGAGAGATTTCGAAAGTAGGTATACTTAATTATATCCGGAATATTTTACAAGCAAGCAATACCTAAACTCTTAATGTTGCGCCTTGGAAAGTATAAATGTTAATCTAAAATATAATGTAATTTTCAAATTTGTTGAAATGTCTATTATGATTCTAATGTGTCTTTGAAAATCAGTCATTAAAAATTCGAAAATTTTCTACGGACGTTGAAACACGTTTACAGATTAACAATTCAATCAGGTATTTTGTTTCTGATTTATCAAACAAATGCAAACTAAATTTTAGCCAAAGTAATAATTTGAAGAGATCTCTGTCAAATGCAATCTGTAGGTAATTTAAATGTCTCTTGTTCTATTTATTCACACAATGTTGATTTATTATTGGGTTTGTTGTTACCTATAATAGGTATGTATTGCATAACCAGCCGATAACAGTTCAAAATCTCAATTGACAATCGGACCCACTGATGTGAACCCAAGTGGAATTGGACATCAAAGTCTACATATTAATTAAATTCTATTTATGTCGCACAGTGTCTGAAAGTTGTCCTTTTCACGCAATAAAGGCGAATTTATCATGACACATAATTCGAGACTAAGGTCTTCGGATACCGTTCCTCGCGGCAATGTTCATTAATAAAGCCGACAGTATCGGATGAACTGATTTGATAAATATTTCCAGTAGCGTTAACAGTGTACACACGACGGACGTGCTATGGCCCGGGGTGAGCAAATACCTCCTGCTCCTAAACAGAGCCTCTAATTGTAAGAAGCAACATAGGTAGAGGTACTGATGAAGATGAAGCACACAGCACACGTGTTGTTAGTAATTATCTGACACAAATACGTGACAGACCTTTCTCTCCAATGCTGATGTTCTAGATATGACAAAATAATCGGATTCACTTTGTGTTTGGATACTTCCCCTATATAATCGCTCCGACCCACTCTTGTGACCCCTAAGAGACGCCCAATGGGCATAATTTGAATGGACTACATAAGGGATGTAATTGACCAAATATGTACCTACACACGACCCCCATCAGAAACATTCAGACAGATAATTGGAGTCAGAGAAGCACTGCAACAGAAGAACTTTTATATTCCTTTAGAAAATGTACCCACGAACGTATCGATTTCTTCTAAGGCACTCTGAAAGGGGGGCAGCCGGTAGGCACTCCAGAACTTAATCAACGTACACCAAGTCAACTAAAAGGACAGATTTCATAATGTCATAAAATAAATGGAGGCTCCTTGGTCGAGCGAATCCTCAGTTCAAATTGTTGTGCTTTCCTCAGCTTTATTCGTTTAGTTAAATCTCCGGACTAAGCCAGAAACGGGGATAGTTTTCATTTATTCATCTCGAAAGGACTCAATGAGGCAGTTGCCTGCTCAGCCGTACACACGAAACAAAAGGACCTTAACACATGGAGGTGAATGTTGAGGGAATTATTTGCTTTAACCCTTTCGCTGTAAAATTGTTATTCATCTTTCACTACAAAAGTTGAGCTTGAATGCGGTAATACTTTTTAGTAAAGTTTTTAAGCTAAATCCTTTTTAGGGAAAATCATATTTATTAGACATATTTTTATAGTCTTACTGTTATAGTTTTACATAAAACATAATTATCTTTTTGATAATAACATAAAGCGACAATCAAATTCTACATTTCTGTGAAAAATATTGGATTTAATTTTAAAAAAATTCGTATTTTGATCACTTTCAAAAATTTACCCAAAAATAGTGGAGTGAGCGAAATTAAGATGCAATTTACTTCCAACCTTCTAAATTGGACAATACACAATACAATTGTTGTATCAACTTGTGTAGTTATGATAACGATTCGACAATTGCACGCTACGATTTTCGTTCAACAAGAATTTAAAACCATTCAATTCTTAAGCATTGAATGATTATGATGTCTGATCTTAAAATTTATTCAACTTTTTCCCCGAGGATTTTGTTACGATATTTTGAATGTAGGTATGTATACTCTTAATTTTTCTCGCTAGAATGCAGTGAATCTCAACTGGAGTTGGTTTCCTTAGATATGTAGTTTAAAATGCAGTGAAATGCGAATAACTCTATTGAAATAATTTTCGATATTTCTATATAGTTTAGCTCCTGTACTTGTTTAAGTATAGTCAAGTTTATTTGATATTTAGGAAAATTTACTGAAATATTGTTAAGTTCTGGTTATTTTTGCTACATATAAATAATCATCATCAATTTATTTTCTGTGTGTAGGTACATGTTAAATGTGAATAATCCTTTATTATTACATTACCTACATAGATAAATAAATGGGTATTATTTCAGTAGTCAGTGAATGAAACCTCCCTAATCTTCCTTGAATTGTTTCAAATACATATATCAACCGCAAACCGAGAAAATCCCTTTATACAGCGGAAATCCTTCTCCCAGGCGCTCATAAAATTAATTTAAGCCCCATAGAGAAACAATTACCAGTAATTATATTATTGCTTTCAAAGGAGACCCTATCCTTGCTTAGGCTTGATAATTACACTGACATGTGGAGAACGTGCACACGTATTTCAGATGTATCACCGTAGGGCAGGTGGACTCTTAAGATTGCTTATTTAATCGCCGGCAATCACAGACAATGCGCATAATTTCACCCTGAGCCCTGTAGTTGCCCTTAATTCCCAGGTCATGGCATAAAAGCTTTGATACCACCCCCGCGCCGCTTTGGCGGATTCCAGAAAATATCGAGTCAGGAAGCAAGTTGACATCCTCAAAGCAACAACCTTCTGCCGCTGAAGAGAAACTCAGTTGCAGTGCCCTTTGAAGAAATTTCCTGGCGTTTTTCAATAAAATTATATATTTTTAAGGGCATAGCCACTGGGTATAAATGCAGTAGCTAACTTTGCGGGGTATACAAACCAACCGGATGTCGGTTTGAGTTTAATTGCCACCGTCATCTAACCTTGCGATTTCACCCGAAATGCACGTACGTACTTAAGATATGAATATTGTTTATACATGGTATTATATGCATCACTTGAGCTAAACACTCTCCTCCTGGAATGCAATTAAAGCAGGCTACAAAACAACTCTAGGGATAATTAATTTTAAGATTATTCCTCTCTTAATTAAAAGCCATCACCGCCGCGATGGACTGCCGCGAGCGCAGCTGAGGGGACTGAAAATATGGTCGACTTCTTAAAAGGATGATTAATTACGACGCAAATTAGCGCCATAACTGAATGATTATTTGTTTTAATTGTCAGCACCAGCTGGAACTCCTTCCGATTTCGTATCCTAAGTGGGTACTTTGTTGCAAAGTTTGACTCTTTGTAATTAGCTCGTTTTGACTCTATCTTGTTTGTGGTTAAAATCTCTCTGTATACCCGCAGTCATTTACGAGTTACAATGGATTATTATTTAAAAAAAAAATGTTCGGAACAATCTTTTTTTTAAAGTTAGCAAAATGGTTGGTCAAGAATCAGAAAAGTACTATACTTGAGTTTGTTGTAGCGAGACCGTAAAAACCAACGAATTTACAATTTAATTGAAATGTCATTTTAGGAAAGTCAACATCTACTTCAGAAAATATTTGAGAAGGAGAAATTTAATAAGGAATCTCGACAGACTAAGCGTTTATAAAGAATCATTTGTTTGTCAATGCCCTAAGTAAATTTAAATGTTTCTCCTGTAGATATTTATGCACTTTGAAATTGTCCTAAATGTGAACAGAAAGGCATGAAGTGTGCTGCTTATAAACCATGCAAATTGGATTAGCCCCATGAGTAAATTTCCTACATAACATCCGGTTTTTCGTTGAAGCTCAAAGTATCACGCCAAAGTACGCCATGTGTAGACTAATATTTGCCAAGAGATTGGACACTAATTTCAAGGCTTCTCTTTCTTGCCTGTAAAAGCGCGATATGTATAACTGATGAATGCTATGCTTAGTAAAAGCTTGTTCCCGGAAAATTGTATGCACACGCTAAAAAGATATTTTCCATATCATGGCTTATGGGGTAAGTGGTGTACGCCAAGATATGAAAATCTCGCTAGAATTTTAAGATTTCAAAAATTTACGGAAAAGCTACCATGAAAAATCATGAATAGGATGTTACTGCAAATGATGTTGAATAGGATGTTTACAGAAGACCATCTGCTCGGTTTACGGAGAAATCTATTTCTAAAGAATTTTCAGCATTTTTGCATTGTTAATTTTCATGTCATTCCCTTGGGGAATTAAACGTAAAGTCAGATTTTGGGAGTTTTTTATTTCCCAAAAGCTGGCAGAAAATGTATAAAGTCAACTCTGTGAAAATGTTGAAAAGGCTCTTCTTCGACCGCATTTTCATTTAAAAGATCGTGTAAAAATTCCCTAATTAGGTATTTTCAATTAAAGTGTATATAAACTTGGAGTTCCGGGTTTACAGCTTTTCGCTGGACACCACTGGTAGAAACTTAATATTCACCATTACTCCAAAATACCTTCATGCTTTAAAATTAAAGGGATTTAAGACGTAGGAGGAAACTATTCAGAACTAACACTTCTGCAGAGTAATCGGCTTTATTGGATACTTGTTTCAAGGAAATTCTCGTGAATGAACTTAATTTTCGGGATATCTCAGCAAATCCAAATTGCTAAGAAAACTTAGCATGTAACTCTGTTGGAAAAGACACCTAAGAGGTGAAAGTAATTAGTGCTTCTTCTTCCTGGAACCACCCACTGCTATTATGTATGGAATAGAAGTAATTGCTTCTATAGAAATACGTAGAGACTATCGTTTCAACTTTATTAAACCACTAATTTATATATTATTATATTATAATATGTATGTAGATAACTGAACAAAAGCACAAAATATGTCCACATATGTATGTGAAGCTTCATCGGATTAAAAGCTTAATTGCGGTGAAAATATTATTTATTTATTTTTTGTTCATAAAACTAACAGCAGCAGGTATTCCGGAGTTACTGAGATCGATCCAAAAACGTAGTCACATATTTTCTTTAAATGGTAAAGTATAGTTACATAACATGTACTAAATGTTGTCCTAACTAAAACTTATTTTAGAAATGAGGCTTAAATGGCATGATCAATTATTACAACCTCTTTAAGCAGGCACAACCCATTTTCATGATGTGCATGGAATTATGTTCTAAAGTTGGAATAAAAACAATGATGAAACTTCCTCCACAAATGCAGACGATGAGGAGGCATCTGGCGGTTGCTTCGTTACATCGCCCGCGATAGTTTCTGCAAATTATGTACAAGTCGATACTTAGTTGAACTACTTTGGAATGGAAGGGGCTAGAGTTTTCAGGGCACGCCCAGACGTGGGAATACATTGTCCAACCACAAAAGGTACTTGGTGACTTGTGAACAGCTGGGTCTACATTTTGCATTTAATCACATCAAAGGAACTCATTAAGTTCGGCTGTGCCCGACACACTGTCTTCGGGCTTTAGTTGAATCCTTCCAGAAACATGCATTGCGAGAAGCCGGTCTCTTAGCTAATTGATTGCATTTAGGAAACGAAATTAGAACAAACTGACATTATTTTCTGAGAATACGGAAACACTTGCTGCAGTGCATTTCCTCCAAGTCGGAAAACTTGGAGGCTTCATTAAGTTTTCTCTTAGGTATTTGTAAAACTAGATATGACTGCTTTCTGAGAGCTCCGGTGGGGGTGAACAGCAGGAAGAAACAGACATTTTCCTATCTCCGTCTGAACAATTTGCTTTTGTTGAAGCATTCAGTATGACTACATTGCACAAATTTCCTAATTCTCTTTTTTGTCAGAATTATTTGAACTCAAGCTGAGGAACAAAATTTCGATTCTTCAAGTTTGCCTTCTTTTCGTGAATTTTTAATAAGTTTGTCCGGCTTAAACGGCAACCGAGCCCATTAGACGGTGACGTAAAGACCCATCCGTTTGGTAAATCTCATCCGTCTTTCTCTCTTATTTATCTTCATTCCGAGGTAATCTAGGATTTAACTTCTCGTTAGCTGGCAATTACTTAAAGTGTGGCCTCAAATAGGCTAACCGAGAAGGCCTGCAATTAGGTTTTATGTAATGTAGAAAACGACATAAAAGCAAGTCGTTGAAACAAAGCACCCGCAAAAGTGGGCGAAGAATAAATGAAAATGAAAGAGGACTCTAGGCCTAGGAGCGGCCGACCAGACTCCAGAAAAGGAGCTTGCAATAAGAATCATAAATTCACCTAAATCTACGGCCAATTGAGTTCAATTTGACAAAAGCATAGGGCAATAACTCTTAACCTTTTTCTTTTTATTCGCTTTAGTGCCACCACGATGCTCCGCCATTACTCCTACTTTCCGCCAAGCAGCTGGCCACCCGCCTCGAGTCTCTTACTTAGCCAGTTTAAGGATCTGGCATATTTGCAGCCTCCGTCATTCCTTTCCTTTAGATAAATGTTTTTATAAGTTCTTTTAGCAAAATAACCGACGGGGTGGAGAAAGTCCGACTACAAAATATATGGAGTTATTTAGTTGTTGGGCCACTGGAGTAGCAAACGTTTTCCTCCAACCTGCTGGACTCAAAGGTTTTTCGCTCTGTTGATATTTTTATGTCATAAGTGGTTTAAAAGTTTTTTAGCTTTAATACCATCAAAATAGAAAGGTGAAGAGTTTATGGTTTTAAGTGACCTCTACCGGAAACTCTATTAGGTACATGGAAAAATATTTTACCCGGTTTATTTTAAAACTTCTAATTTTTTTTTCTTCTGAATTTTGTATGTAGGTATGTATGTATGGATGACATAGACAAAACTTGATTTAATTTTAAATACCAGATAGTGACATTTTTCCATTGCAATTTTCTATATTTCATGTGGCCATGTAGGTACTATTTCTGTTTAAATCGCTTTCGTTGATTCTGTTTAGGTATTCTAGGTACCCAATTTAGTAGATATATGTACATATGTATCTGCAAACATTTTTATCAATATCTCAAAATTTACATGAATAATAGCAATTTGTAGGTATTCATTAATATTCTGTTAAATTTAAGTATTAATTGCATTAAAAATTAGTCATATTTCTGTTTCTCAGATCACCAAATTTTAAATTTTCATAAGCTCTTCATTACAAATATATAGAATTTTACTAAAGCTTTATATACTCTTCTTTTTATCAAAATGAGGAGTTCAAACTCCTTCAACTAAATCTAAATCCTAGTTATCACTTGAAGTAGAGAATTATTCTTGTCGATACCCTCTCCACTGGCAGCAATCATCGCATTTAGTTGAATTCGCGAACGTCGAACTTTGGACTATTTTATAACAAGAACTGCACACAAAAGACTCTCGGCCAATTTGCTTCGTCCAATGCATGTCGAGCGAGTAAATTTCACCCAAAGCGTTCTATTCACAATGAATTGAAATTCTTGCGCCCATTTCAAGTATGCAGATCCTATCGAAATTTTGTCCATTAATATTCATGCAGCCCACTCAAAAGCCAGCTAAAAAATATTGGAAAACTTAATCACGTCCAAGTCCTGGTAGCGTTGCGCGAATCTTTTATTCGTGAGCCACTTAGTGCAAAAGTTTCGCATTTCATCTTAACTAATAAGAAAGATGACGATCTTATTCTGCGCACAAGTTGCCGCAACTTTTACAATATTTTCATGCATTAAAAAAACACTTAGTAGTTTTCCAACTCTCTCTCATTAATGCTTGATTAAATTTTTTCTATTTTCTCCATGAACTACGGCTGACCTACTTGCACCCGACTGAGGGGGCCTTTGTGTAACCTTATGAGTTAAGAAAGCTTTGTGGGAAAACTCCAAAGTTTTTCCTTTCTGTATACTCCTTGCTTCTAGGTACTTTTACGTGCCACGACTTTAAAGCAAAATTGTCAAAGTCAGGGGCTCATACGTTAAACAGTAATTAAATTTCGTTTCAATTCACAGCCTCCGGGCTAAAAGTGCTCTCGACCCTGGAAATCACGATATGTAGTATATAATACCTTTAAAGCGAACTTTTAAAATCCAACCAATTTTCTGACGCGTTGACGATGAAATTTTAACTACCGAGCCTATAGCTTAAAATGAATTCATTAGTCGTGAACGGCGAATTTTCAATGAATGGCAAACAAAGTCAACTTGAATCTTATCAATGATTATAATGAACCTTGTTGATGGATACTTTTGGCGATCCAGGACATTCATTAATACTGAAAGCAAAATTTTCCGAGGATTTAAAGTTACCCGATTGGAGTATAAAGCTTATTTTATAAATTAAGGCTGAATGTAATTTTATTAAAATTGGTGGATCCCTTATTTTACAAGGTAATTTCATTAATTACGCTCTAAGCTCGTATTTAATTTAGTATCTATTTTATTTTCGTATATTTAGAAGCAAATTATTTTATTTCATCATAGTTTCTAAAATCCAAATATGTATGTATATTGTATATGCCTTAAAGTGTTATACCAGCTTGACAATTTTCAACAAATGGAATGTTTTTTTGCCTAGATTTATTTTTAATGCTTCTGAGAATATTTTAGCATTTAAGCATTTAAAATCTCGTAAATGACTTCCTATATGTATTTAAGAAAAGTGAAAATAAAAAAAATAAATACATTACCACCAATATCCAATGGGACACTTAAATGACGTTTTGTAAGTGTAATATCTATTAATTGAATATTCAGATTTTCTTCAATCGACTTGTTTTAAAAACACCGAGATTGGGGGTTTTTTCTGAGAAATTGATTTCGTTTTTTCCAGAGTTTGTTTATGCTAGGATATACATAATATACTATATAAAATAATTTTTTTATGTAATTCTGGAAGTGACGGTGAACAAAACTGCGGGCAAAATTTGAAGTATGTATTATATGTAAATGCATAGGAAGAACATCGAAGAGCTCTTCCTCGCAGAGAATATTTTTTATCCAAAAATTCCTCACGTTAGGGAAGGGGAAAACATTTTACCTTGACACCTTTGTTTCATCTGCGAAGAATGCCAAGGAAAACCTCGACACTTAATTTTTTCAATGTTGGCACAATGCTTGACAGAAGCTATTAGCCCTAATTTCGTAAAGACATTCTGAAATGTGTTGGCTCTGGGTGCAGCTCCATTTACCACAGGTGTTCTGGAAAATTCGGTTGGGTGTCTTTGTAATCCTGAGGTAAAAGATATAGGAGTAAAATTGTTAGGTTGTAATTTTTCCACCATTCTAAGTTCACCCAGAGTCACATTGTCTAACATTTATCAAAGCGCTTCTCAGGCGAATAAAAAAATTGCGATAAAGGACTTTGTTCAACATAAACGAACACCTGTCTTTCGTTCGGGGGCGTTCCACCTGTATGAATAAGGAAGCTATGAAGGCGCAGTAATAAAGGTAACAAAGGAGGGCATTTCTTTCTTCCTCCAAGTGTAGAGTTCTCTTCTGGCACGAGCTGTTTTTATCTCCGCCAACTTTTACCTGTAGTCGCCGGAAAAATGTCTACTTTCTACAGAAAAAGTATCATTTGCAGAGTGTCTAT
Source organism: Machimus atricapillus (assembly GCA_933228815.1). Taxonomy (NCBI): domain Eukaryota; kingdom Metazoa; phylum Arthropoda; class Insecta; order Diptera; family Asilidae; genus Machimus; species Machimus atricapillus. The sequence continues at coordinate 26,056,545 of OW121788.1, read as the reverse complement.
TTGCGCAAAACAAAAATGGCTAAAACGAAGAAGAAGAGAGCATGAACATGACAAAAAAGTTAAAATCTTTTCTTCTTCTGTGCATAGGTGTTTTATCTCTACGTTGTAAAATATTGACACAATTTAAAATGACATGCCGACCGACGAAAATTCACTTGTAGCTCTAGGTTTTGTTGAATTCCCAGAAATTTGCTGGATCCTTTTCAAATAAAGAATTTCACTATACTTGAATTTGTGGTTCATTATCACATCAATCGGTAAGGGGAGAGGAGGAGCGGGAAGTTCTGAACTAAGCCAGCGAATGGTAGGTAACCTCATTAAATTTTGTGTAATTAAAACTCCCTGGCCATTTCTGGCTAAACAATGGAGCCAACGAGTAAAGTGCAGAAATATTGACTTTTATCAGGAAATGAGTTGGGTTTTTCCTTTCTTGTTTTCCGGTGTTTGCTCAAAAGTAATTCGAAGTTGATAAAAGAAATCATGGTTTAAGGGAAATAAAGATAATAAAATCTTTTGCGATGTGTTAGTATGGCATAATTAAAAATATAAATTAATATTTAATTAACTTTAATTTACATACACCCTTTGTTACTTTCAAAGTACTACGGTAAATATTAACTAACTGAAAAATATTAAATAACTGAATTATGAACGTTTCTAAATTATAAAATGTTCGTTTTCACGATTCTGAAAATATAAATTTTACCTTTCAATAAAAATCAAAATAACAAGTTTAATTTCCAAAAATAGGTTTCAAGATTAAAACAATCTCATTACTGAAAAATTTACAAAATTCTATTTTCGCCTAATGTTTCGTTTATTTTATAAACACATTAAAATATTTAAATTAAAACTTTTCATTTACTAAATTAAAAATATACGTATACTAGCCATTGGTGGAAGCAACTATAGTTGAGAATAATAAAGAATAAAAATAATTTTGTCTATTTACATCTTTAAAAAAAAATTAATTAAAATTACGTAGCCCGCGTTAACAGGCGACAGTTTGCGTATAGGCGCATTTACATGAAACAAATCTGCGATAAAACATTAAAATTGCTAATTACGTCGTCAAAGGCAAACACAAAAACAAAATTAACAACGTTTTCATGTTCCCAATGGAATACCAGGATAGGGTGGGTCCCTTTACAGCGAAATCTGGAGCACAACAAAATTTGCACATGTCAAAACGAAAAAACAACCAACTGGCAATAAATAATAATTTTAAAAAAGTACCCAAACTGTTTCGCCCAAATGGGATGGAAATTAGTATTTTGTGAAATAACATTTATAGTGAATATTTTCTAGGGCAGCCCAAGTAAAAAATTTTGGCCAGAAAATAAACTGGATTTGGGCAATTTCGCTTCGCTACGTGCAGCCCTGATGAACGACGACTCGCACTTAGCCGACTGCAGAATATCCGGGTGCCGGGTTTCGGGAGCCAGCCGGGATAAACACCGAAATCAACGAACAAATAAATATCCCCTGTATCTAGGAATTCGGCCGAATATTATTTGCAGAGCCCGTTCCCAAGCGTATACAGATTTTTTGGAAAAATAAATGAGTTTATGTCATTGCATAAATATTAGCGCTGCGTGAAAGGGTTTATCGGATGCCCCACCCCCGCCCGCTGCTCATATAAACCTATTAAGGGCTTTCAGCGGACTTGGATCAACATTCGCTGGGGCATGGTTGGAGGATGGAGCCATTATCCTTCGCTTTAAGGGTTTTCCACCCCCGCGGGACTCCGCCTGGCTCCAGAGCGAAAGTGCATCCGCTGATTTTCTTTCGCTCATCCATCTTCCGCCCCCGCCGCCGTCCTGACACGCTCTTGATACGCCGGAGTGCATTACAAGACCTCATTGTCATCAGCGGCGTTCTTAGCTCCCTTGATACTATCACTCGCAATTTGCATAAATGTCTGTTCCTGCCCACTTTTGTTATCTTTTATATCGCATATGCATAATGCGAGGTGCTCCTGGAAGAAAAGCCAGCTGGTTAAGTAAATTTTATGGGGAAAAGGATTTGCGTTCTAGGTATGGGAGCAAAAGGTGGGCGGGAGTGGGGGCTTGAGCAGTTCAAGGAAAGTGTCGAGGGCGGGAATCAAACGCATTCAAGTGAATTAGTGTTGCAGATAAATGATTATGCTCAGATTAGAGGGAGCTGCAATCTACTTACAACTGCGGCGGGCCGCGATTATGCAAGTTATTGGGTAATGAGGCTAGATTTATGAAATCATCCCGATGCTCACTAATTTCCAGTCATTATTCCTTTCTATCTCGAGCTGTGCTCCGCCGAATGTAGGCATAAGCCAGACACTATTTCACCAACTATAAGTATTATATAGTATATGTATAATCATAATGAACGGAGCATGTATGGTACCTACATACGTGGGGACTGATCCTGTGGAAATTGGTAGATAACAGTTCGTCGATGATAAATCGCACCTGAATTGGACTAGAAGCAATTTCTATCGGAAGGACTTTTCTAATTTTGCTGGCTAAGCTCTTTTCCTGCAGAACTCATTTATATTGTCGGCGCAGTGTTCGCACGTGAGCTACTTTCTGCAGGTGAGATGACGTCGTTCAATTTTCTACCTCAACGAGATGGCTTCGGGATAAGCTTCGGGTTCAACCATCCTAACACAAATAAAGCGAGACAATTAATTTTTATAGTGAAACTCCATGCGCCAAAAAACGCGTCAGTGCAGAGATAATTTTATTCAAAAAAACATATGTATAAAGCAAGTTTTACCCGAACTTTTCATCTAACTGGAAAATTGGTATTTTCTAAGGTCTTTGAAACTCTACGGGAAAACAGAAAATAGAAGGCTCTTAATAATGCTATGCATAACACTATTCCTACCGAAGATTTTTCTACGTCATTTCACCGGGTCTGGGCGTGGTATCTGAGAAAAATTTAATAGTATCCCTATTTTGTTATTTAAATGTCGCCATATTTAATATTGTGATTGCAAGTACTCAATTTTAAACCCGGATTTTGAAATAGCATATATTTTTTATTTGAGATTTCTTGGTTTTCTGATGTTCGATGGTTGAAAAAAAACCATTTTTAACAAATTGTTTTGAAATTTATTTAAATACAAAATTACAAGAATGACGCTTGAAAATAAATAAAAACAACGAATTTTTTCAGCATTAATGGATTAATTTAGATTTAACCCTAATTAGTCATACTTGACCACTGCTTTTTTTGACCTGGAATTCGACCCATTAAATTGGCGAAAATAGGACTTATTGGACACTTAGGCATAAACAGGTATTATTTGAATCGAATTATTTTTTGATAGCAATATTGAAGCGGATTTTAATTTTAATTTTTAATCAACGATTGGTACTTGAATATACTCAAAAAGCTTGAGTCGTATCGTGAAGAGCAAAATACTTGAACTTACATTATATAAAAGAGTAAATGTGTATTATGAAATATTTACTACTTCCAACGCAATAGAAAAAAGACAATTTTCGATATTGCAGGACCATTTGTTGCGTAAATACCCAGTCCTGTATTTTGTTCAATCCCCCCAGGGACAGACTCTTCTCCGGACCAGTGAAGCCAATTTCATCATACCGCACCACATAATTACGCTAATGCTGCCCAATTTTATTGCCCATTCGGTAGAATTTCTTATATGCGTCGTACTAATGAAACTACACCGAACCCCCGTCAAATCTGGTTCTATTACAAACATTTCTCAGGATTTCTTGTCTCTAAGGTCCAGTGGACGAAAAACTGAAGTACCTACCTAGAGTGAAAATCCTTGCCGTCAGAAAGCACTGTATTCCAGCACATCAGAAGCTATTCCCTTCATTAGTGCTAATTAATTTCAATTAATCACAATCCTAAGCAGAAGTTGCCTATTTGGGATATTGTGCCACCGCACTGAGCAGCCGTATTATAATATATTTAATTACAAACAAATAATTTCATTGAAATTTCACATTTGACCGGTCTAGAGAGCGTCGTGGCGCAAGCCGCAACACCGATGCCATTTAGAGCTGAAAGGGCTGTGCCATTGCGCCCCCACCCCCGCACTGTGCTCATTATGCATCTATCATAGTTAAGGTGACACACGCCAATTCTAATTTTGAGCAGTGAAAATACTCCCTCCGGGGACTGAATATTCTCTGTCGGTCTAAATTAGGTTAGGAGGGGGGAGTGTTTTCATTTTCGCGGCCAGCTAATGGGTTTTACATTTACGTGTGCATCCGATTTAATAACGCAGCTGTTTTTTAAATTTCAAAAACGGCTCTACAATTTTTTTATAATTATCTTTTCCAGGAAGCTTTTAACTGGTAGCGATGAAACAACTTCAAGCTAAATAAAAGCAAATTATCACTAATAAATTAATAGCTATATTTATTTAAGTAATTTAAGTAATTTGCGAACATCATTTTGACTATTTAATGCAGAATTGTGCAACATGTGAAAATGGAATAACAAAAGAGAGTAACTAAATTTGAAAACCATATTCAACTAACTATAAAATAAGCACAAAATTTGTATAATTTCCGCGTACCTACACTTTGTTTTGTTAATCAAAACATCAAAATTAAGGCTCATACATACAATCGGTAGTTCACCTTTACTGAAAGCCATTCAATTGATTATTCTCGTCATGACGGTTTTCCTGAAAATTCATTTATCACGCAAACAGAATGAAATCTCGTTTGCATAATTTCAATTAGGAATGCCGTGAGCACTATCAAAGGCCCGTTTGCAGCTATATCATTACTATTTTGCAAATAATATTCTCTGCCTTAAATTAATCCAATTTTCCCAAAGGACTTTAGCTGATATCAAACTGTGCCCCGCACAAATTAATGGAATTGTTTGGGAGTATGTGGCAAAAATTGAGATGTAGACTAGTTTCGATTAACAGAATCTGATTAAAGTATTTTGAGGATATATATGTACATACATATGTGATTTTATTGCTCCCAGACGGAAATTAGCAAATTATTCAATTGGTTTGGAAGAAATGGAGTGAGAAGCTCTGACACCAAAGCATTTTTGGTTTTTTGATAATATGAATTTGATTTAAATTGGGTACCGACTTTCAGATTGGATTAAAAATATTTTTGAGAGTTACGTTCTCAAAGTTTTGTGATAAAAACATGATACACATTTTAAAATAGAGTGTTCTAAAATATTGACAAAATTTAGAAATTTTACCAATTTTTTAACTTTATTTATATAAAAATAATATGAAGAGACACATTCTCCCCTTTTTAAAATATTGATACAAATAGTTTTTGTTTCAACCATAATGACCTGCTTATATCTACTCAACCTCATTGGCCTCTTATTACATCATAAAATAATAATCGTGCGAAATAAGTTACTTTCATTTCCGCATTCTCAAGATTTAAGTCTGTTGTATGAAAATAAAAGACAGAAGAAAAATAATTACATGTGTTAACTGGTGTAACGATTTGCCTTATATAAGTAAAATTATTAGCAAGTAAATTTCTCACGTACGTTTCCAGCTCGTAGAACGCATAAAACAATTTCAGAACTTGCAACACAAGAAAATACTTTTGTGAGGAAAATAAGAACTAATTAAACATTTCCAGGAAGAGAAGCGTCAGAAGTATAAATTAATTAATTGTACAGCTCAACGTCAGCTAGTGCTATTTTACTCGCATTTGACTCCATTAGCGAGGAGAAAAACAGTAGCAGTAGCAACCTATACGAATTTCCACACGCTTATAATTTACTCGGGCTAACTGCTAGCAAGAAGGGATGTATCCTTAAGCTTTTTAACAACTATGTCGGATTAGGATTAAACGTGGAGACTGGAAGGCGCCACACGGAAGGAAAAAACTAATTTCCATTTTCCGGATTCCTTCGCCTTTCTCACAGGAAAAAAAGGTGCTCTCTGAAAGCCAGAAGACTCCGTCAGCGTGGCCGACGAAGAAGTAAGTGAACGTTAGAAAATGTCCAAGAATTAGAAAGGCTTCAGCGAAATTAAGAAAATTAAAATTTTCTGCCGTCCTGATAACTCGGGACTTCATCTCGGTGATTAAACTCGACGGACGTAAATTCTTTACTAATTAATGATATTTTTCGTGGAGGGGAGCCATACTTTTTGGGGACCGAAATTGGCCATTTAAAATTAATCTGTCAAGCAAATGCGACATTCACCTGGCAATGAATTATGCAAATGAACAGGCTTTCCGAGACCATTTTCCACGGGGAGATAAGGAGGGAGATTAATTTGATTAAATACTTTTAGTAAAATTTGGGTCGCTTTCGAGCGGTTTTTATAATTATTGTGGCGATGTTAAGAGGGAAAAACCATTTCTAAACTTCTGCCAAATATCTTTATTTCGAGTCTACACTGGATAAAAATATCAGTGATTAAATCTACAAGGTAGGGTTTGTTAAAATTGTAGCTCAACATCTTGGTTGAAATGATATTATTATTATGTTTTTTTTTTACTTGGTTACGAAAAAAATAACAAAGGCCATCGACTAAAAATTTGGTAAGCTGAAAACGAACTAAGTATTTAGGTGCAGTAATCTCGATTTTAATTTTTCTCAGAGTAACTAATACATTTTTGAGTTGAGTTACCTTGATAATTAGTTTAATACTAGCTGATGTTGACGTTGATGATTCCCTTTTGCATACTATGTCTACACTTACATATATGTATACGATATTTTTAACAGAATTTTAATATGGTTGACCCAAAATGGCGGCTTGTGTTCATTTTTTACGACGCTGGAAGGTTTCATAAGTACCTACTAATTTGAAAACTATGCTAGTCAAATATTTAAATTTTCAACTTTTAGTCAATTTGAAAAGAAGACATTTATAAATTGGTTAAGTTTAAAAATCTGTAATGCTTAAATATTGGTATGTACATATTTTTAAAAAAAGTAATAATATTTCTATTTATCTGATTTGAAACTCCAGCTTCCATAGTTATGTGCGTAATAATATATAGAATTTATTGTTAACAATATAAATAAGTCATATGAATGCTTTTACGATTTTTCTTGTAATGTCAAATAATTCTTGGACGGTATCCCCATTACAGCTGACCTGCATAAAATTTCTTTGTGGAAAAGGGCAAATCCATTATCTATGTATGTAGATGTATGTATATGTTTATGTACCTAAGTGAGAAACACTCGGAAAAAATTCATGAGTATTAGGAAACAAATATACGATCCGAAAGTGGTGAAATCGTAAGTCCTCCGCATATAGCGTGAAAACGAGAGGCAATTTATGAGACGACCCGACGGTCAGTCCTGCGACTCAAGGCGATACAAGTCGCGATCCCGGGAAATACTTTAAGCCTTAAAATATATCCAATTTATTTAATCCAATGAGGGAGATGAAAGACGTGCCTGTAATATAAACAGAATAAATGCGATGGGGGCAATCTGGCGAGCGGGCGGCGGGCGTACGCGATGACGCTGCAAATGCGTGGGGAGATTGTTTTAAGCCATCAAAGAAAGCCTCAGAAGCTTACGATGACGGAATCGGTCATAGCCCAAAAAATTGCTTTTGTACCCCGGGGGCGGTAGCAGACTCCCCGACTCGGATATAAATTGATTGCGAATGATAAAAAATTTGAAAATGCAATTTGTATGGAGCAGGATTCCCCTGTGCCGCACCATCTTCAGGCAGATGTGATGCTATTCAAAGCGGATGTTTCCGCACGGTTTCATAAGTGTCGGTGTCGGGGGCGAGGATATCAAAAAAGGTGAATAATGGCTACATCAAATCCTTGAAATTCAACTAATGCTCCGATGTGTTGCGCCGCGCCATGATTGAGGATTTTGGGGGGGGGCCATTGTTATCAAAAGGCTATTAATGAAATAATCCCTTTGGCGATACAATTTGGCGTGATTTATTACTCTTGTCGAGAGGGCTGTGGATGAAACCACTTAGGAAAATTAGTTTTTTTTCGGTTCGAGCAGTTGATTTCCCGTGAAAATATAACATTTTTGTTTAAAATTAAAATAGGACCACTCAAAAAGCATGGTGCACTTCGTAATAATAATAATTAACTTTAGAGCCATTCGTTTAATTTGTAAAATAGCGCACAGGAAAATGGTCCTCGCCATAACAGCAAACAACCCCAAAATGCGACACTAATTTAATTTATTCAGCTTGGGCTCGAAAGGTTGAAAGCATGGGCCGTAATAAGCAAGAACGATTTTGAGGCCTCGAGGAAGAACTAATCTTTTCCGGGAAGGTGGAGTTGAGCGGAGAAAAAATAAAACGACAACGCAAATAAACCCTGAAAAATCTGGAGCTTGGGTCCCTTGTTGATTTGGGATCAGGGCCAACGTGGTTGGATAGTAAACTGCTATGTAATATTTATTTATTTATTTATTTTTTTTTTGTAACAATATCCATGTCATCCATTTTAAATAAGCCCCCACAAAAATAATTTAAGTTACCAGAATGAGCTGCTCCCATGTTGATGATGGTGGTAACCGCGCTAGCAGTCAGGTCGCATTATGACGCACGGCTCAAAAGTTTAAATCTTTAAATTTTTACTCGACATGCAGGCTTTACAAAATTCACATTGTGTCGCACGGAACAATTTCGACACCTTTATCAATTTTGGAGTGGCACTGCTCAATATGCACTTTTCACCCCGGGAAAAAAAGGCGGAAATTTCCACCAGTATGATCTCCTTTCGAGAGTAAACAAGGAGCCGGAAACGAGGCCAAGAAGTCGTCCCACTTTATGTTCACTTGAATCTCATTCAACACTGAAACACCCCTCAGCAACGTTCATGTAAGACGTGATGCTTTTATTAAAAATTCTTCACCAAATACCTCTCACAATATTTTCGGCAGGCAACATCTTGCCTTATACCAATCCAGTGACTGGGTTCCGCGAAAAGGACTAGGTCACACGTTAATTACTGAACTTGAAATCGAGAAATCGCGGCTATTTAAATTGGTCCAGCGGCAGCATCTGCAACTGAACGCAGTCCCACTCGGTGCCTCCAGCCACACTGTCGATCTCGCGGAAAAGCTTGGAGGTGGGCTAGGTGCCCGCGAACAGGATGCAAAAAACGAGCATATCCTTCTCCAGCGGGTTTTCCTTTTCAACTGGAGACTGACTGTTGGAGTGGCAGGCAGGATGCTTTCGCGCTCGCTGTCACTCGAAGCTTTTGCAGAGATTTTTCCCAAGCTCCGACGTAACTCCTTTCTGCTAACTGGCGGCTGCCTCCTGCACTTGAAATCCTTCCTCAAGATAAACGGGGTCTTGCGCGTGAATCCACCTCGCAGGAGTTGGACCACTCAGCTGCCGACTGTCGCTTTGTCGCTATGCCGTGTGTCGAGGTCAGTTACCACCATTGTTTTGTTCGAAAGATCGTATACATATGTACATTTATGTACATTATATATTTTACTTTTAGTGATTTCCTAGTATTTTATTTTATTTTATAATATACATATAACTAGCTTTCAGGGGGATAAACGTTTGTATAGAAATCCGTTATTTTAAAAGTTAAAGACCTATAATTTGGTATTATGACTATTGATTTTCACATTTTCGGCTTTTTAAGAAAATAACATTAACCAATATTTTCATCATTTAGGCAAAAACGCTGAGACACGTCAATTACGAACCAAAATGCTAAATACACATTTTCATGGTTTTAACTACAAAAATAACGGAAATCGCACATAATACTTTCATCCCTATTATTCCCTTTTATAAGGATCAATTTCGAAATTAAAGGCTGAATACCAATTTTCATGGATTTAGTTTAAAAAATAAGGTATTTTTATACAAACTTGCATCTCTTACTTTACTACCTTAGGAAAAGAATTTCGTACAATCCTTTAATAGGGGGTGGTTACGACACAAAAGAAACCTTCTGTCAACAAAATTTCATCAAAATCTGTGAGGAGACCATAAAACTTCGTATTGGTTTGGTATAATTCGACTCTATATGTTTTAATTTTACTCACAATACGAATTAAGTCCTCAAGACCTTTATGGTAGTAAATCTTATTCTCAAAAAAATGCTGCTATGAACACTTTTTTTTAACGAGTTATTCACGTTTATGTAAAAGGGTTATTTTTACCATATGTAAATTGTATATGGGGAACTTTTTTCACTTTGCAGGCTATCACAGATTTGATTGAGTCTGAAACTTCGGGGAGTATTTGTGTTAGATCTACCATCTAACATCAGTTCATGAATCAATAGGTTAAAAAAGTATCCTCTTTAACTTTTGATACAAAATTTTGCAAAAGTAGGTACGTATTATAATAAATTATCGTAAGCTATTCTGGTAAGATTTTAAAAATTGTAATACTTGTTTTATTTCCTCTTGTTTTTTCACAACTGAATTATTTCGTGCACATTAATGAAGCAAACGTCGTAGCACGATTTATACATTCTGCTTAATAAATTATATATACCTACAATACATGTAATATACATGTAATATAAATATATCAGTATATACATATGTTTATAATGTACTCATACCGTCAAAATGCACTTAATAAATTCAAACAGTTGCACAGAAATAGCTTATTATGACAAATAAAATTAAATAAACCTCCTGTAACTGAGCAGATTTTACAAATGAAGTTTTCCATGAACAAATTTTCACATCATGTTGCGCTATGTTGAATTCAAATTCAATGGAAAATGGAATAAATCATGCAAATAAAACATACCTACATAAGTTTATTGAGCAGTTTAATGGACTGATTTTCAAGTGTTACTGAAATTCGAGCGGCATGCCAATTACCACCTATGCAGCAGCATCGGGAATAAAATTAATGTGTGTATGATAAAATTTTTCCGCTGCAATGACGATGTGAATAAATAAATTCGATAAAATAACAGTTGCCGAAAACTGATTTCTAGTATAGATAGAAAGTATCTCTCTAAACTACAAAACACAATAAATGTAAGCATGCGTATAAACTGTATATTTCTGAAAATGAACTGAAATTTGTAGAATGATCCAAAATCGTAATTTATATTTGTTTTAAATAGAACTTCCCGACGATTAAAGGCTTTTTATGCTACATATTACTATCGGTATTTGTTAGTTCTAAATATAAATTATAAGCTATCAAATTACGCTGCTCTTCAAAAACTAGATTTTCTACCTGAATAAATATATGATGTAGGTAAATGAAAAAATAATTAGTAATTAAAATTATGTGAATAATAATTACATACATAGGCAGCAAAATAAAAATATTTTGAAATCAATTCACTGATTATCGAATATCAATTTAAGTATTTTTATGAAATTCGTGGATATGTAAATTTTTTACAATTAAGGAGGTACTATGTAGGTAACCTACTAACCGACTAAAACCAAAAACCTAAAACACTGAAGGGATAGCTTAAAATATTTATAAATTCAGACTACATATTTTGCATGAGTAGGTACAAAGTTCTTCTTCTGTAGTGATAACCAAAGAATTTTAAATCTACAACAAATTTGTGTATCAGAACTTTCGAGGAGTAATGGTCGGGATTAAACATATGCTGTGTAAGTCCGGATACGAACTTCTACGGCCCAAGCCTGTTGATCGCATTTTAAACAAACTTGCATAGGAAATATCCCATAAATCACCTCCGTACGTCAGGACCAATTTGAAGTTCAATACGCTGGAAAAGCGGTGGGTGAGTTGGACTGAATCCAGAGCCACCCAAAACAACGAAATTATCCTTTGGAGCCCGCTTGGCTGCTGCTATGAAAGTGCATGAAGGCTTCTAATGAAAATTTTCTATGGAACGATGTAGGATAGAAAAGCTCTGTAAAAGCTCTCTTATACCAAATGAAATTTTTCTCTATCCCTCTTCTATGGCAAGGGGAAGTTTTTTGAATTTGTGTTGAAGTTATATGTTTACACGAAATAACAGTGGGAGATGTTTATTAATTTAATATATCTTAATAAATATTTTGACTTCGAAATTTTTGTAGGATTATCAAAGAAAATAATTTATATTAAATAGTCGTTATTTTCTTTCTTTCTATTATAACGATTTTTAATAGAAGCAGACTAATATTTCAATAGTAATGTAATGCAAATTCAATCTAAGTAAACACAGTTTCTCAGACATTTTAAGCATGTATTTAAAACGCGTGTATAGTTATTATATTTATTATGTTTGTCTTGTATATTATGTATCTTATTATAAAAGGACCCTTTTTCCGCAGTATTAAATTCATATATTCATAGTAATAGTATCTATTATAGGCAACCATTTCTGAAAATAATATTTTACAAACAATCATTCATTTCTTGTTCAAAAACTTTATTCAACAAATGCGTCCAAAAACTAAATCGAAAGTTAAATACATCTAAAGAAAACAAAGAAGTAAACACAAGTGAGCGATGCTTTTAAAAGTTCAGTTCAGTAGGTGTGAAATGTCCAAGGTCTCATTCCCACTTGACCGTTTTTGTTTCCTGTATGGTGCCGGTTATTTTCTTTAAAAGTTATCCTTACAATTCAATTTGGTGTTCTTTACCAGATTCTACCTTGAAATTACAACCACTTTTAAAGCAAAGCTGCAAAACTTATTGTGTAGTAAACTTTGTTAAATTTCACGAGAAAGGAAAATTCAGCAACCATAGGGCCCTTTGGAAAAGTTGAATTCACTGTAAATAACCCTTGTTTTGAAATACAAAGCATTGTTACAGACCAACATTCCCACCAACTTCAAAAATAATATTTTCTCCAAAAAGAGTAAAAACTTTAAATAGTCCAAGAATGCATTTTCATGCAGGAGTAATGTTCCTTTCTTTATTTTTCTTGATGCAGAAATATTTTCGGTAATTTCTTGGAGCTTATGATTAACTTTCGAAACGAAAGTAAAACAATGTTTTAATGCGGTGACGGTTCTTTAAAATCTGCTGTCGTCGTCCTGATTGACCCGACGTTTCTAGTAAAGTTTGGGGAGGGGACTATGATTTATGAATTATTCACTGGTAAAAAGAGGTCCCTGCAGAGCACGTAAAACTAAACCCATGGTTTGACGGTGCCCAACGAACTTTCCAACTCTCTGGGTGTGCAGATGAATTCATAAAAGAATTAAAATGGAACGTTCTGCACAAGCTTTTAATAAACGCTGCAACATTCTTGACCTTAACTATGAGGCAAAAAAAAACAATAAGTTTAATAACTCGGGAGCTTGCTTGCAATCCAAATGCTAAATATTCTCGCAATTAAGTCAGAAAAAATTGCTTAAAATTCCTTGTTTGCTGCATGCATTTAGTTGGGCAATCTTCTGAACTTGTCCTAACATAAATAAACACATCCTTTGGGTTTACGCAAACACGGAATTATGTTAATAAAAACAGAGTTCCTTGACGAGTATTTACATAGATCCTGAATTTTCCAGTCATACGTTGCAGTGCGCTCGCCAGATTTGCATTTTCTTTAAGCTGACACAGTCCTCGGTGAGTTGACAAGTTTTTTCTAAAAAAGCAAATAATTTACCATCAGCTAAATTGTACACCCACACATCTAGAGATATTGTCCTCATTATGCTGTTGCTTGTCCAAATGAAAGTCTTGAAAAATTATTAACGGAAGGCAGTAACATGGCAGCTTCACTTCGTCCCCGCAGCCCTAAAATTCTGAATGCCGCGCTGCGAGCCCCGCGAAATGGTGTAATCACTTAACCCGAAATGCCTTTTTTTCCTCGGTTTTTTGCAATTGTAGACAAGCAATGAGAGATGAGAGTGGTAATTACATACGCGAAAAATATTTTTATATTTTGAGAAAGCAGGTCGGAAAATTTCATGTTTGGGCTGCGCAGAATGCGATGAGGGCACTGCAAAATTCCCAGCAGCATGTATCTCTACAGACATTTTCTTGCCAAGCTCGAATATGTTTAAAAGAATTCACTGACAAAATTGTAACAGTGATGCATAAACATAAACATGAACATAAACACTGCTAGAGTGCACGCAAAACTAGGCACTTGTTCCGGCCGCCGCCCCGAAACTTTGGCCCCACATGGGACTCATACTACATAAAGTGGTTCTTTACGGCTCCCCTTAATGGCGAATTGAAAATTATTTTCCCGGAAAATTTGCTTTTCAGATTAATCTTTTGTCTTGCGGCGCTTTCATATCGAAAGCTCTTGACAACTGAATAGCACCAGCAAAAAAATGTCCTCAAACTTTTTCAAGCAAATATTTGCGGGGCCGCCCTCAATGGAGGACCAGTGGAATACATTCGAGCCTAAAATGAATGCTATGCGATATTCGGATGACCGTGAATAAAAGTTATTAAGCAAATTTCTAAGTTTTTTTTAGTTTATTTTCAATGCTCATTTACCGCCCTTGTGCATTTTATGTTGAAGCTAAAACTCAAGCTAAATTTAATTAGGTATCTTGTGATTTTCCTAAATACTTGTATAATTTTCATAGCTTAGATGAGTAGAATTATAAAAGGATATATCTGAGTTACGAAAACTCGTAATGCGTTTTTTTTTAATCTCATGAATTTAAAATAAGTGGAGGAGGACGTTACAAAATGATAGTTGGTAAAAGATTTGTCCTGAGTATTTTACTCTTCAAATTCTATAATACACTTTTTATGTGTGCAATCAATATGCCAATAACTTAGTTGGTCTAAAACCATCCTTATATTTATTTAAACACAAAGCAACAAACAGTTTAAACGATTGAGGGCATATTCGCATTTATTCCGCAGTCTTCTTATAGACCAGGTTAGAATTTACGTCATAAACAACTGAATTTACGACGACGGGCATTGAAAAACTACCAGAAAAATAGAAGAGCAGCGTAGAAAATGAAAGAAATATTTTTTATATTAAAATACATATAATTACGTTTATTTTAATTTTGGAAAATAAAATATCATTGAAAAACAGCAATTACGGTAGCTAGGTAGGTATAACATGTTAACAAAATAAAATATTTTTTAAAAATATCACTGTGAATACTTTTCTTCTGGACTTTAGGCTGCTCAAACCTAGACTTATACGATAGAATGTTGTTGACAGCCCAATTAAATCTCCTAACTTAAAACTTCGTAAACGATTTTTTAACTAGCTGTAAGGAGAAACCATAAATTGATTTACGTCGTTTAGCAATTCAACTCTAAAACGAATTTAGATCACTACAACCTTAATTTACTTATGATGATATTATTCAGAGTTTTTTTTTATTGATCTGATACATGTCAACATATGAGAAGTGATTGTATTACTCTAAATTAAAGAATGACATTTTTCAAAAGAGTGCTGATTATACTACGAAGAGCTTTTAGAAGAAAAATATAATAACAACTGCTATAGAGCGCTTTATTCATATTAAAAGAATGTTGGCACAAGAACAAAAGAATTTTTCCCTTTGAAAATACATTTTTTCGGGATAATTATGTAGAAATATGTACTGCCGATATGCTCCTTGCTCATTATTTCGGATGGCAGTCTCAAGGGAAGACCTCTGGTTGGATTTTTAATTTGAAATCTTTGAAACGTGTTATACGTCTCATTAAGGGAAATTGTATGAAAATGACTTTCACTGAGTTTGACGCAGCCAGGAGCAAGTTGAGTACCCTTCAGGGCATGCAGCGAAGACGGGGAAGAGATGGCAGTGTTGCATCCGAAATTGAGAGCATTCGGCGCCAGTCTTTAACGCTCGATTATGAAATAATTGCAAGCAACTTGAAATTTGAATAACGAGCAGAATAAAAGGGAATTTCATTCAAATGAATCGCTGTGAGCTTCTGTTGCACATCAATAGAATATTATGTAAATTTGAGTTATTCACTCGTCACATACCTTACTCCGGGCTTCTCCAAAGATACTTCAGATATCGACTGAAGCGCTTTGGCTTCCTTTGGAGTTTCCGCTTTGCCTTATCAAAAGTATTCCGAGTAGTCGATTTTTTGCATCAGCTCCCCGGAACAGATAAAATATGGAAATATCGATAACAACCTCAGAGGATACTAAGGAAAAAAGCGGAAAAGTCTCGTTCTTTACAGTCAACATAATCAGCAAAAAATTACTTCATACATAGCTCACTGCTTCCAAATGCACTTCGGTGCACTGTGCTCTTCCTTTCGAACGTTAGAAGACGTCTCAGAGTAGACTAAATGGAAGAGTTGCACTTGTGCATACCCTGTGCACGCCAATCGTATTCAAATATTTGATTGGTACCTACTAAAAGCCCTTAAGTGTCCACAACATCGAAATCGCACTTAAAACTGAAATTCTTAGAAAGTCTTATTGACATAGTCACATAGAAGCGGTCAACCAGCTCAGAGAGTCTTCATCTGGATACGTTAAGTTTTATAATTCAGAATGGAATAAAATCTACCAATTCTCAGTTCATTCTCGAAACTTATTGGCATTCACATATGCTCCTTGTTCTATATTTAGAAAAATATTTTTCACTTGCAGGCAGCGACGGGAAGCTACATGAAACCAGTGCAGAAAGGCGAACTCTCGGCTCCTGCAAAGAGCCTTCTTTTGCAGCTCAAGTTGTTTGCAGAATATATAAAAACTGTTTCATAATACACGAAGTGCTCTTGATTTACGGCGCAAGAAATTGTAGCCACTCTGCGGTAAGAGGCCATAAAGGGAACGTTAACTACCGGCAGTATAACCCTGAAAGTCAATTTGTATAATAAGTGATAATTGCGTACCTTAGAATCCTGAGGGAGTAAATATAGAAAAGGAGAGCATTGCCTTCGACGGCTTACAGCACTACATATATAAATGTGCTAGAAATTATTTTATTTTATTTTCTTGATGCGTTTCCAACATTTTACAATTCGACTTCAGATTTTGCAAAGTACTCGCACTTTTAGCCTTTTATACTTTAAAATTAACATTTTTTTAAAATTAGATTAAGGAGATACTTTTTTTGTAATATTTTACACTTAGATACTATAAACTTTTCCGTCTCCATACATCACTCAGTCTTATGAAAATAGTTATATATCTATATAAACGTTTTCATAAAGAGGGCTAAATATTTAGAATTCTTTTTCACAATTTAGAATAATCAATTACAAATATGTACTATGTATTTTGTACCCAAGTTTTTTGAAGAAACTATAAAAATTTAAAAAAATTTTTCACCTTCGAAATTTGTATATGTATTTGGCAATACAAAAAGTTATTTTTTTAATAATTAGATTTATTTAGAGGGTGGAAAGTTTTAAATTGTACAATTTTATTATAATATACGATTTTGGAAAAGTGCTTTAATTCTTTCTAAAACTGGGTGAAATTTTATAACCTAACCAACCTATCTATGTTCTTACAAAACCGCTTTAATTCAATAGTCAGTTCTTGAATACAAAATTCCCTACCATTTAAGAAATGTTTTGTATGCAAGGGATGCTTCTAAGACAATTTTCACTAAAAAACAAATACAAACTCGTCGCACAAGAAATTTGCATTTTAAATATCGAAATGAGCATAATAAAAAGTTTTAATTTTCTTCATCTTTTGGTTACAAAAACAGAAATTAACTTATCCTTTCCATCCCTCTACCCTTCCGTGCTCTTGAAAAGGTCTTCAGCTTCAGTGACTAATTCTAATACGAATAGACAGGGGAAGAGACAAAATCCTTTCCAGAAAAGTTCCATACATATTTCCTTCTAGGCGAGCCTTCTTTACATCATCGGAATAATTTTGCGGGTTAGAGCAGCCGCAGCAAAAAATGTGGTCTGTGAAGACGTTGACGGAGATTATTGAAAGCTATTGGGGGACCGCTTTTAATAAAGAGGAAGATTTACGATAAAGAGTGCCATGGATTGCGGAAATTTTCCCAACAGAATTGAAATTTTAAGTACTTGAAGACAATACAAGGACTAACTGGCGAACAAAACTGCGGAATCACGACGCAGAATTAAGGGAGTGCTTCTTAGAAATGAAAAGCCTCCCTTCAGAGCTCGGCCAGGAGGGCTTATTGGGCCGACGGGGGAGGTATTTGGGATTTATAATAAATTAACTTATTGAAGCTTCCCACCCACGCTTCTTAATTGCCTCCCATTTCCGATTGGTTCTTGGTTGGCCTTTTTGCCTATATAGGTAAATGTTGTCGGCTGCCTCAAAGCTAATGCTGTTCTGTTGAAAAGGAAATTAATTATATTGTATAGAGATACCTAAATGAAGAGTGATTACTTTAAAGAAGCTCAGGGAGATTCTCGAGATTCGTCTCAAAAGGACTTTGTTTGAATTGAAGAACTTGCAAAGAGGAGATTTGTAAACTAATTGGCTCCTCAGTTCAACAGCAAACGATTAAATGAAATGCTATTACATTATAAGCGTTTTTCTTAAAATTTTTCTAAACATAACTTATGTATATCCATCGAAAACAAAACAATTGTTCCTAAGTCTATTTTCAGTCGTTTCGTAAGTGTTGGACCATCATGTACGTAGGTACTACATACCTAAATAAATCAAAAATACTTTTTAAATATATTCTTTAAAGAGGGAAATTTATACTTGACTTCATTACTTTAAAGCCGCTGAAATTTCCTCGTGAGAATATTCTAAAGATATTGAAATTCAATGTGAAACATTGTTAAAGTGCGTGCCTTTGCTGGAATTTGGTTTCATGATTGATTGCGTTTAACAGTCGACGACGGAGTATAGACGAGCAATATATCTTTTCGCAAATATTTTCCATTTACTTTCAGTGGAGGAGAAAGATTTCGAATTTTTGAGATTTTCAGACGACTTAGCTGAATTGTGTCGATATTTTAATAAAAAGAAGAAAGGGATTTTACACCTTATAAAGTTTAATATGTTCTATTATCCGTGAAATTAAAATTATGCATGTGTAGAAAACATATATCTATAAGATGCGTCTTATTAAAATACATATCAAATCGTTACATTTCTCCAAACAAATTTTAATTGTACTTAATTTATATGCCTTAGGGGTTAGTAATATAATAATTATTCTTTTGTAAACACGTTTTAAAATTTTATTTTCATATGAGAGCACAACAGTTACTGCGAACACCTTAATAAGAAGTAGGTACATAATCAATTAAATAAGAAACTTTAATTTAAAAACTTATTTTAACGTTAGTTTTTGTTCGAGATGGAGTTAACACAAATGTTGGTCGCTTTTTTACGTTTATCTTCGATGCACTTATTATTTCGTTTGGTGGCATCATGAATTGATGCATTGTTGGTTGTTGATTGAGGCGGATAGATCTAAGGGATTTTTTGTAATGCAACAAATTCATTCTATTCTGTCTCCACTCGTAATACCGGTCATCGTAGGGATTAATTTTGTCGCTAAACTGTTCTGTGTTTTCCTTTAAAATTTTCTTCACATCAGCTTGAATTGCTTCAATTTGTTTCTCATCATGAGCCCTGACGTCTAATTCAAGTTTATGTGTCTCCTCTAAATGTTTTGGGGCCACGAGTTTACTTGCCGATTTTGAAGGTTTAGTGTCTTTTGTCAAAAATTGTATTCTCTGAAGAATCTTGTAAATACCATTTAATTGCATTTCCAAAGCCGTCAACCGGCTTTCCAAACTTTCGATGGTGCTTTGTTGCGGATAAGGAGCATCACACTTAGGATTAGAGTTTTCTTCCGAATTTGAAATATCGGTGTTTTTTCCCGCGTTATTTACGCTGAACATTATATGCACAGATTTCATGACCTCGTCTTGATTTTCATCTAACAAAATATTATCCCTTTTTCCTTGGTGTTTCTCACTTTCATCACTTTTCATAATAGTTTCAGCTTTAGATGATGATAAATGATAATTTGAGGCCTGATCAGATAAATATGCTTTTTCTAATTCCATCAATGCTTCTGCTTCTTCTTTTGCTAGGTCATCACTTTCAGTGTTACAATCGACGGCGTCACACTCCTTCCCCGTACTCTCGTTTAACATGGATTTCGATGAATCGGTGGTAGAAGTTTTAACGATCATGTCGCAAATAGATGGCAATTCATTTTTCTTAACAAAAATTTCGTTGAGATGCATTTCTTCGATATATTTCCGGATTTCCATTCGAATCAGTTCGACGAAACAATCCACTTGAATGTTGTCTGAAGCAGTTCCTGAGGAGGGGCATTTTCTTTCGTCGATTGTTGTCGAGTCCGTGGTCATATCTTTTTTAATTTCGTCTGAAAGTGGCAACAGTCTCAATTTATTATGTGCCGAGTACAGGGACCTCTTTTTATTTGGGAGGCAAGCACGAGCTTTTGCATGCCTTGAATTTGCACGGTGCAAAATCGACCTTCTAGTTATATTTTTCAGCATTAAAATTGCTATAAATTCTTTAAATTCACTTAAATTTTGAAACTTTCAAATTTTAATAATATTTTATTTTGACGTTTTTATCATTAACTACTCTAACCAGTATAATTCGAATTTCATCAGAAGTTATTTTTTACCCGACTACGCGACACCAAAGACAGGTTTATGTTTTTTACGCGTATCTGGCTGGGTATGTGGTATTCTTTATACCCTCGAGGAACCCAACGGCTGGATGGATTTTAATTAATGAGGTGGCTATGGATTCGTCTTTTTTACTTGTAAACCTACAGATCCAGAATTGCAATTTGAAGGCCACATAGAGGCAAAAGAGACGGGGTCATAGCCCATACAAAATTAAGCATGCAAATTGTACAAATATGTACTTCAATGGAATCAAAACATTCACCTCAAGCCTATACGTTCTTCCATAAAGTTTCAGAATTTGCTTCGTATTTATTTTATTTTGAAAATTGGTCTTAAAACTCTTAATAATATACCCAAGATAGCTTACTATTGCCGTCACTAAAATAATGACTCCAGAACGAAATAGAAAATATTACCATAATACAGTGAAAGCAATAAAATGTAATATTAATGCTATTTAATTCAATGAGGGTCTTAATTATTACCGAAACAAAAATCAACATGCTTTAATTAATACAGAAAAAATTATATTCAAATTTCCTACATCATCAATTGAATGCTTTTTCATTCTCGTAAGGTTTGTTATTAGTGTGATTAGACCGAAAAACGTTAGCTTATTAATTGAGGAATTTTAGCTGAACGAGAAGACGGGCCGGGCCCTTCAGGCAAATAACTTGGCTTAGAAATTCGCAAAAGGTAATTATCTTGCGATATTAACATTAATGAGCTAGGCTATCTACTAAGAACTCCATCCGAAATTTCCTCCATTAAATCAAACTAGTAAAGCTGACTTTGATGCGAATGTGTGCGTGCATCCTTTTCAAGACTTTTCTTCAATCCTGGCGAATCGGAAAATAGTGTCCATCGCCCATCTCTGGGAACTGAAGGGCCTTTCGAATAATGCGGGCTGTCACACAGCCTGCAACAAATAGAAACATAAAAAGCAACGATCCGAACATATGACGACAGGTTAATCTCTTCCCGTTCTTTAAACCTTTTGATAAACTGATAAGTCATGAGTTGGAGGCCAAATTGTATCAATGACCCGATTTCCCGACGAGTAGGCGCTGGCCATTCCTGTGATCTTCCACATAAACATAAAGAATCCTCCGGGCGGGCGATGAATAGACAATCAATAAAAAGCATTGTGCTGAACATACTCTGAGACACATGGCACAGGCGAAAGATAAGCGCTTGAAAAGATAACAAATGGCCTGAAAATGGGAACATAACTAACAATAGTTGAACTGTTGATTCTATGTCCTCCAAAAGTTCGTTTTTAAGCATTTAAATCAAGACGGAATTGGGAAAATCTTAAAGAAGAATCTTTAATAGAAGGGATTGTACATATAAGGACATCAGACCTGACCTGAATGCTTTTCATTAAATGTTGAATCAAATTTTCATTTACGCTAATTGTAATGACCAACGACTGAATAATATAATTCTGAAATAATAGAATGAAGATTGTATGCAATATTTATAATCCATATAAATTTTAGGGAGCACTTGTTAGCTTTTTGTACTCATTTTAGATATTTTATGTATACATACATATATATGTAATGTACATAAATTTTAGCAATGTTGGTCAATTCAACAAACGTTGGAATCAATTCAATTGTCAAAATTTGATATTTCAGACCAATTTATGGCTTAATATAAAAGAAGAAAAACCATCAATTGTCGTGAATGTGAACCTTTTGATTTTTATAATTATAAGTAAAAAAATTTTCCCATGAGCGCTTGTAAGAAAATAATGTAAGAGAACATCCACAGAAACAGACACAATTTAATGAAAGTAAAGCGTTTTATTAGAGCAATTTAAAAAACATCATAAAATCCTTTTCATCTGCAAAGTAACGTGAGTAAACCGTTAAGACTTAAAGCCGTTTTAATACTTCGGGATAACGAATCGATTAAAATCCATACAAACATCATGAATTTAACGTCCTCCAGGACTCAAATGAAATTCAAAATGCCTGCTTGATACTTGGAAACGGAAGATGTCTCTAAAATTCCTACAACTGCACCGAAACTAAACTTAAGTTTCAGGGTATCTGCAGTAAGAATTGCCCTCAATCAGGTCGCGGGGCATCCATTCTTCATACAAAGGTAGTTGGTTCTTCTTGACTTCGACTTCCCTGAGGACCCTAACTATGTTTCCACCCACCAACTTTTTAATTTCGGCGCTGCCCCACAATCGGTCTCTGGCCAGTTCCGCCAGTAGAAAAGGGTAGCTTTTGGGTGCTCCGCTGAGGCCCACGTGGTCCACGCCAGCTATCTTCCGCACGTAGTTAATGGTCCTGATGGCCTCGGAAACTGAGAGTTGTCGATCTCCGCATTTTTCCATGTTCAGCATGATAACGCCCCCATTCAGGGGTAGGAGACTGCAAAAAATGTTTTATTTTAGTAGTGAAATAAAAATAAAAGAGCACTCTTGGTATCGCAAATTTGTCTCTATAGGTACATTAACTATAGTCGACGAGCCAAAAAAAGTATTTTTATAAACAACATACTTACGGATTAAACTCTACATACATAAGTAGTATAAAAAATAGGATATACATATGTATATACGTATTTAATAATACCAGGCTGATGGATTAAAAAAAGAGAAAGAAATGTCGGAACATTTAGAAAATGGTTATACAATTTAATGTTGCTATGGGAGTAAAATCGCAAATTATGGTTAATCAACAGAATTAGTTATTTATATACTTTCTAAAGTTCCTTTACTTACTGAAAAGTTATAAATTATTTTAAGTGCTTTTTTGAAACACCCGAGCGATTACATTGAGAAAGTTAACAATAACTATAGGATAATTAATTTAGCAGCTATCGGCGATTAGCATCCTAGAAGTATTAATTATTGTATTAGGTAATTTAAAACTCGAAAGAGTGCTGGTCTGCACGAAAAACATTCTAGAAGAAAGTTTTTGAACTATGTATTATACTTAATGCAATATTTCTAGCGGATCGATTCTGATTTATTAACTGCTCATGTATGTTTGCATCTTCCCCAACCTCTACTCAATCAAATAAATACAAATTAATATTTAAAATTATGTTAATTTCTTCATGATCTTCGGTCAGATGAAATATTTCAAGGATTTATTTGTTTGCTGATTTCTGTAAAAATCCCATAACCTACTTTTGCTCCCATGACTCAAAGCAACTTTAATTCGTATAATCATCCTGGAAATGGTCGTGGATTTTTTGTTGATGAATTCGCGGAACAAAATTTGCGATACCCAATTTTTGTGGAAGTGGTTCCACTATTCTTTTGAGATTTGTGTTTTCAACAACCTCAAAATGTGGTCAGGAACTGATGCTAAGCTGGTGCTGTTGCAGATGGACAGCGGAGCAGCGTTTGAAAGCAGAACTGGGGCCCGGGCCTCCCTGATGGCCGTGGTCATGGCGTTCTCGGATAATTGCGATATTTCCACAAGCATCCCCAAGCGATTCATTTCATGCACAACGGTCTGCAACAGCAAGCGGAACAAAAATGCATTTATGTATGCGGGGGAGAATAAATTTTATCGCGGAAAAATTCAAATTTCATTTTTAAGTATTGCGCATTTGCATAGGAATTGGACTTTGTCTTACCTGCCCAAAGTCAGTTAAAGTAGTTGTGTAGTTCTCCTCGATGATGTGGTCGTATTTAACGGCCGCAGCTGCCCAGGGGGTGGTACACCCGAGACTCGTGATGGAGATGAACCGAGCCCCCAACATGTAGAGGGACCGGAGCACCGCCAAACTGGCCCCAAGGGCGTGTCCTCCGCCAATGCCCAGGAGGACGGCTATTTGCCTGTTCGAATGGGCCTCCCTCATCTCCTCAGCCGTCTCGACTATTTTAAGACCCTTAGTCCTCCTGACTGCGCGCCGCGCCTCGTCGATCCCTTCGAGGGCTAACTGCACAGCGTCTAGATATTGGGCCCCACACGGGACCCCAATTGGCCAGAGCACGGCCCCCACAAAGCTGCTCCTCACCTCGCTGATGCTGGTCGAGAAATTTTTGTCGGTTTTGGGGCTCCAGTAGCCCTCCACCAGGGGTGAGTCGGTCAGGAGCCTCCTGATGAACGACAATCTAGCTTCCAGCAAGGACGAAGATCTCAGCTGCAGGGCAAGGGGCACACCTCCTGCTAGTGCGATGCAGATCAACGTCGCTGAAAGAATCGCCAGGATTTTTCGACTCTTGTTATTATTATTGGGATTGCTCTTCTGTTGCAAGTTAGCCAGATTTTCCTTCTTGTACGACTGGATGCTCCCATTTTTCATCTTTTCCGAGTACTTGGTTATTTCGGGGGGCAGTTCAATGTCCGAAATTTCCGTGAAAACGAAACATTGCTGCTTGCAATGCGGCTGATGCTGGTGCACCGGATGCAGCTCCATGAAATCGTGATTCGTAACCGGGTTCATAGCACTCGTAAACCGTCGTTAAATATTTTTCACCTACTTTATTTACTAACAAGAATATTCAATTGACGTTGAATTTATCGATTTTTACAGATATTTAGTTCATGCGCTTTGAGTCTGTATAGTAAGAAACTGAAAATGGTATAACGTTGGCAATTTTTCAATGTGACCTTCATTCAAATCACATTTGTACTATCAAATGAAGTATATTTAAGTGTAGAATAAAAATTAAACAAAGCACAAACATGTATATTTTAAAATGGCACAGAGTCGTCATGCAAATTCGGGAACCTAATTTTATGTGTTTCTTGAAACATTTTAAATATTCCCAGTCGACACAAATAAATATTTATAACTTATATCTAAGATTGGACATTTAAATCGAAAACAAATATCCTATATATGTAAACTTTTACGTTGGCAATTTAATTCATATTTACTGTCCTATTTTTTCTGGATAGTTTTAAGTTTCGCGCCAATGTTCAAAATCTTTAAGTAAATGTTTTGCGTGTGCGGAGTCCTTTTAAAATAGCCCTTAAAGAAGAAGAACACTTCAAAACAAGTTATCGCAAACCAAACTGTCAGAACGGAATCCTAAACAAATTTCCGAAGCCGAATTTATTTGCCCATTTCGTTGCAGTTAAACCTAATTTTAATCAACTTCCCTTCTGTAAATGATCTCAACTAAAGAGGCCCATCAGTTGGATTCTCTAATAGTTACATTAAGAAAACAGTGTATGAAATAAACAGCCAGAAAGAAATCTGTGAGTGCATTTTTAAGAGCGGTTTGAAAATTTTTATATATCTGCCAGTGGCAAAAGAAAGTCCCAAAAATGTCTACAACGGAGATCAAGCACGCTTTGCGGAAGCTGGAATACCCAACGTGCGGCCGGGAAGCCCTCGTTCGAATAGGTATTTAAATAGTTTTCTTCGGTGTCTGCTAGCATTGAAATTTGTCCTTGCAGAAAGCTTGGTGCTGGCTCGAGGGAAACAGCAGGAATTTGCTATGGATTTAATTTCAGAGTTCGTTTTCCTCGAAAAAACGAAAGATACAGATTCCCGCAAGGGTTACAATGGATCGGCACCGATGTTTTTAGTCCAGGAGTTCCAGCTGGTGGTGGTTCTCTCGGAGTTCTTCTCGAGACCAGGGCCTGATGCGACCCGAAACGCGGTGTTTTTGTCCCTTTTCGGAGCTAATTTGACACCGGCCAGGTCCAGTGTTCTGGTGAAGCTCATTAGCACTTCAGTTTCAGCCTCAATAGCTCCACTTCTGTGCGCAGCTGGAACTTGGATGCAGCAACTCGGTTGCACATCCGCTCCAAGCTTGGAGTTAGCACAAAGCCTAGTGAAGGATTTTGTAACGTTCTCGAAAAAAACCTCTGACCAACTTAAACAACTACCTCTGGTGGCGCCCAGGTGGGTTTTTGTTTTAATCATAGATCTTACATTAAATAAAAAGTTCAGATTTGCAGCGAATTTTATGACTGCTGTGGCTGATTTATACATGAATGAAATAAAGGGCGTTTTGATTCCGCCGCCTGACATGCTGCTGGAAGTTTTTACTGAATGGGTTGAATTTTCATCGCCGTTTTGTGGGTTTAGTTATTAATTAAGTTTACTTTCAGGTAACAGAAAATCCGAGGCTCTGTCTAGCCTCACAGCAACCGTTGGCTCTTCCCACCGGGGCTATTGCGATGCCCGTTGTAACGCCCTTAGCGGGTCTCATAAGGTGGTGCGTGCTGGCGCCAATTGTGTGCCAGAAGGGCACATATAACAGGCTCCACTTAGCTCTGCTCGAGACATTTCTGCAAATCCCCCCACTAAATGGACCGCCCACAGCCCTGAATGCCCAGCACTTGTCGCTGATCGTTAATCCGCTGAAGTTGCAAGCAAGAAAGCTGATTACGGAAAATATAAACCCTGAAAACGATGATAACTTTCAGACGAGTCTGGAGCGATTTGCGCAGGCGGTGCAAGTGGCCTTTGCCTCGAGGTGCATCTACGGGAGCATCCCCCAGCTGCTTTGCATGCTCGAAACCCTGCCCACAAACAGTCTAATGGATATTGTAATAAAAGCCCACAAAATATCGTAAAATTAAGCTTTTATTAAAACGGCTTAAAGCGACGCGTCTTCTTCATCGTCTCTATCCGCGTCTTATCCTCCTCGAACTTCTTCCGCAAGCTAACGATGTCCTTCATCTTTGATTCGCGAATTTGGAAGGTGTAAAAGTTAGTGAGTTCCTTCTTTTTCCTGCTGCGCTCCATTTTTTCCTCGAGTTTACCGATCACCGATTGTTTCTGCTCAAAGCCCGCGTTACGGCCGTGCTTAGTTACTGTGACCCAGCCCTCGTTGTCAGCTGTTTGCGATTTTTCAGCCTCCAGTGATGCTTGCTCTTTTTTATCGTGCACTGCCATATAATCGTCGATTTCGGCCTGGAGTTTGTCCTCTTCTTCAATGCCCGAAAGATACTCCTCCTTCCACTTTTCCACCCCGGACTTGATCACTGTGCTCTCGCTCCTTTGGCGACGGTTGGGGGATTTTAAATTTGGAGCTTCTTTTGAATTTTCGCCGTCCTCATCGACGAAAAGGTCAAGGGACTGCAGCTCTAGGGCCGCTTGTAAGGATTTTGTGGACTTAAACACGAGGTAGGCTGCTTTGAAGATGAATGGAGGCCTTTTCGATGCGAACTTATCGGTGGGCTCTACCGGCTCTTCGTTTTTCCCGGGCTTTGATTGGAACTGCACGGAGAGCACCTCACCAATATTTTTGAAGGCGAATCTGAGATCGTCCTCCGTCACGTAGGGCGGGATATTCATAAGAAACAGGGTGCGTCCGGGGGGCTTCTGGGGGTCCTTCACCTTCGTCGTGTTTTCCTTTGCAAAAACTTTATGGCTTGTTTTAGCATTTTTATGTGTTTGAAGCGGTATAACTGCAAAATATCTTAATTAATTTTCCACTATTTTACTATAATTTACATACCTCTGTAACCCTGAATTTCCTGCATTCCGTTTCTAAAAATTTGTAAACAATCCCACGTGAAAGCAAAATACTTTGACGTTTCCAGTTAACAGTTTCCTCGAACTCGAACTTGTTCGACTTGTGTTCGTTGCAGAAACGAGTCTCGAAGTCGAAGGTGATTTTAATCGATGTCAAACGTCACTGTCAGCGGTGGTGTGGTGAAAGTGAAACGCCAAGCCATTTTTATAAAAATCGCAATGCTCTTAGATTTGTTAAAATAGTGGAAGAAAAACAATTTCCAATGAGTCGAAAAAGTTCTATTTCGTCAGAAAACCAGATAAAGGATGCACCGATCAGTTTTACCGGGCTGCACAAGGGTTTTCAGGTAAAAATAATTGCTTAAACTAAGTTCTTAAGTTCTTAATCCACTTCTCGTCCTGGCAGGAATCTCTTCGTCGCGCATTTACAGAAAATAATGTTAAAATTCTGAAGGCCGACTATGATTTATACAAAAATAACAATGACTCGGACAAGAAGCCAGCCCTGGATCAGGCTTTTCGGGAGCTGCTTGTGCTCGAGCTGATCGAAGACATTGGCCGAGTGGGGCAACTGATCGCCCTCTCAGTGGAGGCTGCTCGGGAGGACATGGTGTCAGTAACAATTCCCGTCGTGTTACTAGGAGATGCATTCGACGCCGTCACCCTGGAGAAGTGCGAACAGATTTTCACGTTCGTTGAGGATCGGGTCGCCGTCTGGAAGGAGGATCATTTTTTCACATCCTGTAAAAATAATCTCCTAAGGATGTGCAACGACCTTTTGAGGCGCCTGTCCCGATCTCAGAACACAGTTTTCTGTGGTCGCATTCTGCTCTTCCTTGCCAAGTTCTTCCCATTCTCGGAGCGATCCGGGCTGAACATAATTTCCGAATTCAATCTTGACAACATCACCGAGTACGGCGTCGAGGGGAAAGACATGGAGGACGTCCTGGGGGATACGGTCGAGGAGATCCCAGTACAAATTGATTACAATCTTTACTGCAAGTTCTGGGCATTGCAGGATTACTTTCGGAACCCGAATCAGTGCTACAACAAAGTCCAGTGGAAAACCTTTGCCAGTGTAGGGGTTTATTTTTTAATCGTCCAACAATTTTCAGCTAAATTAGAGTTTCGTTCCAGCATGCTTCCAGTGTTCTCTCGGCTTTTAGTAGTTTTAAGCTTGAGGAGTCTCGGATAACCAGTCCCTGCAAGCGAAAAATCGAACCCACGCCCCAGTCCACCAAGATGGAAATCGACGAAATCGCGGTGAAGGCAGAGAATTTCTTTGCGAAATTCCTTACGAATCCAAAGTTATTAGCACTGCAATTGTCGGATTCCAATTTTAGGCGCTCTGTCCTTGTTCAGTTTCTAATACTCTTCCAGTACCTTTCGTCCACCGTTAAGTTCAAAGCGTAAGTCATAATCAATCTAATATTTAGGCACTTTTGTAAACCAATTCAACTTTTCAGGGACACCTTTAATCTTACAACCTCCCAGTCAGAGTACATCAAGGAGACAGAGGCTAAAGTTTACAAATTGCTTGAGGAAACGCCTCCACAGGGAAAAAAATTCGCAAAGACTGTTCAGCACATGCTCCAGCGAGAAGAGCTTTGGAATAACTGGAAGAACGAGGGTTGCAAGGAGTTTAAAAGACCTGAATCCGTTGACGAAGTATCTAAGCCAGTCTCCAAGAAAGCAAAAAGGAGCCTAGGGGATTACGTTAAGGAAGCATCCAGACAAGGAAAGTTCTTCTTGGGCATGTAAGTCTTCAACTGTAATTTGATGCTTAATTGCTGTTTATTGTGACGAAAATACCCGGAAATAAAAATAAAACGTAAAATCAGATGACGAAATTTATTACAGTAACATTTTTATCAAATGCACTTTAACGTGCAACACGAAAAATTGTTAATTTGTAAGAACTTTCTATGAGGAAATTCGTTTATGCTTTTTATTTCATAATTTTATATTAGGCCAATGAATGAATATACAGCAATAGTGTTTCTAAAAAAGCACAATTAAAATTCTGAAGAGCTAAATATATCAAATATCGCGTGGTCTTATTGAAACTGTTTTTAATTTCCAGCACCGAATTAACTCGCTTATGGAATCTTTCTCCAGACAATTTACAAGCTTGCAGAAGTGAGGAGCGAAACTTTCTTCCGGCGCTTGAAACGTACCTGGATAATTCCCGGGAGAAGAACGATCCATCGTTCGAATGGCGTGCGCTTCGTCTTCTAGCGCGACAATCTCCGTACTTCTTCACCCTCTTCAACACGCCCTCCTACAAAGTGGCCGACTACCTCGAGAATGTCCGAAAGAAGATCCAGAAAGACAAGATCGAAACTAAAGTGGAAATCCCGGAAGGGTTGAGCGTTCCAGAACCAACTGAGCAGGAAAGTGTTGCTTTAGAGGAGCAAGAGGAGCAAGAAGATCCGGAACTACTTAAGACCGATCAGCTTACACCTGATGATAAAAACACCCACAAAAGTAATCCTGTTACTAAAGAGCACATTGAGGACATAGCCCCGAAAATCGGAGGCGACTGGAAAAAGCTCGGCAAAAAGCTCGGATACTCCCCCGACGAATTGTTGTTCTTCGAAACAGAAAATCCCTCCCTCGCCACCCAATGCAAGGCGATGCTCAACATTTGGTTCGAGGATGATGTCGATGCCAGTCTCGACAATTTGGCCTATATCCTGGAAGGACTCGATATGCACGCAGCCGCGGACGCCGTTAAAGCCATCATAGACCCTCCGAATAAGATGGAAGACATCTCCGACTAACATGGGCGACTTTTTATTGTAAGTTGCGCAAATAAAATATTTTAGGTATTGTAGTTATTTGAAAACAAATATCCTATTGTAATACGTATCCACATTCCATCCCAAATTTTATCGAATCGAACCCGTGCCGTGATCAAAATAAAAAACTGAGACTTATTAAATGTCTTATTAAAAACAAAAGAAAATTCCAAATAATCGCAGTCGGCTGCTCAATTCAACCAAAGAAAAGTAATCGCTGAATTAAACAATCGACTGCAGAAACTCGATTCTCATAAATTGGTGGATTTTATTCGAATTTTATACCTTTTACGTAAAAAATAAGTAAGGGTATTAATGAAAAACTGCGTTAGCAGTTAGCTTTTTATTCCGACATTTACCAATGATGAGTTAAAAACGATGTTTAGAACAAGTTGTTTTATTAACTGGCATATCACAAAATATTTGATCTTTGTTATTAGTAAAACATTGGCAAGCGCCTTTAATCGCTGGCTCTGGAATAAACATTAAATTTGTTACTAGTAAGAACAGAATGGCCAGCTTTAGATTTATCGCTTGGTTGAAGCCTTTCTGGCCTCCGCGCCAGGCTTCGGTTTGTTATGAATCATGTTGGCGCATTTCGGAATGTGTCTGGCCGCAGCCGCTTCATTAAACCTTCTTTTGCAATGAGGACACTGAATATAATCCGGATTTTCCGAAGGTGGTGGCGGTGGTAGATCGGATAACTTGCCGCCCTTAGCGATGTACGCTTTTATTTCTTTAGCGGCTCTAATTGCCTGAATGAATTCCTCGTGCTTCTTTCTCCAGTTGCCCCTTTTAGATGAGTCTATTAGTTTTGTAGGTGCAGCTGCCGCTGATTTCGTTGGATATGTGTTTCGCCCTCCCCTCTTTACGTATTGTTCAGCTTCTGTACCTCTGACTCTATGCTTTGAGGCATCGAAAATTTTTCGTTTTTTTGTAGCAGTTCTTTCACATATTTGTTGGTGCTTTTCGATTCGATCCACATTGAAATGGCGACTACAAATCTTACATGCGGCCATGTTTTCAGCCGGCGGCGTTGGTATTTTCTATAAAAATATAATATTAATATATGATTAATTTAAATAAATTCGAAATTGAGGTCCTAACCTGTAAAGCTGTTGCTGCCGCCATCCTAGAACTTGATGTCGTCGTCGGCTTCAAATTAGAACCAAAATAATTAATTGAATAATCAATTTTGAATATTTGACAACTTAAACAATTTTGAAATAGTTTTCGATCAAAACGGTTGACTAGCTTACCTTGGCATTTGTTTTCAAAGCTGTAGTTGGCGAGGCCTTCTCAGGGGTCGGAGACATGAGTCGTGAGCTGGCTGGAGAAGGCGTTTTGCTGCTTGCCTTTTTTAAGATCCTTGGCTCTGGGGCTGATTTTTTTGTGACAACAGGTTTTAGCTTGATAGTGGACCCACCCGAAGTGCTCTTGTTGTTATTCCTATCCTGGACAGAATGATATCCATTCAAATTTTTGTTATCGTCCAGTGAAAGTTTCTCTATACTCATCATTTTTAAAGGAAGTTCTGCTTTAGCCGGACTTAGCTCTAAATCATTATCTAAAGTTAATATATTTATTTTAGTAACAAAACATAAAAATGCGATTATGCAGCATAAAATAAATAAGGCGTCTTCAAGAATTCAGCTTCGCCTCCTTAATTCATCTTAAAAATGAATCACTTTGTTTTGATTTTTTGCAGATAAATTGCATGCAGAGCAAATTTTCTCATAATTATGCCTCTTGAAAACCGCCTTCAACTTCAAATAAAAATTATAATAATTACTGTTCAGGATCGCGTTGTCCACGGTGTCCCTTGCTGGCAAAATCTTTTTACTAGAGACGAGAGCTGTCCTATGGATTCCATTCGTTTTTTTATTGATAAGCGAGGTTTCGCTGGAAGTCGTTCTAGTGCTTTTCTGCTTCACTGTTGTGGTTGTGGTCTGTTTTCGTGTTGTTGAGGTCTTCGAAGAAGTCGTCGTTGAATTTGCGGTCCCCGTGGTTCTTCCAGATATAGGTTTCAGGGGGTAGCTTTTGTCTATTCCTGTCGAACGTTGCCGTCTTTCGTCAAACATTTGTCGCACCTTAAAAAATCAAAAGAAATATTTAAAGTATGATCGACATTTGGAATTCAAATTTAATTTTTAACATGTTTTTTCTATTATAATTGAATTTATATTTCCATAAACACATTTTTTTAAATTATCTAATATGCCTGATTTTAAAATTCATAAACAAAACTCAAGATTGTGTTATATTGCAGTTTTATTAGAATATTCCATAATAAAAGCAAATCGTGCCGAGAGTAGAGTCAAACCTTTAGTAAGTGTACATCATGGTTAAAAAAAGGCTTGGCCGTTTTACGCAACTATAGCAAATGGCAACATTTCTAAGACTAAGGTAGTACCCTAAATTTTTGATAATCATTGGGTGACGAAATCAATGAAATTTGCGAATTAATAAAATCTAAAACTAACAAGCTCTGAAATATTATCCAGATCGAAGTTATAAGGATTCAAAAATTCAGTGATGTCCCACTCGTTTAATTTTCCTTTTAGATGTTGGAGACTAATGACCACATTTAAAGATGGTCTATTATCAAAACAAGTCAAGGAAATTTTATTCGCGATGTTCTTAGTTTATTTTTTTTAGCTGTTTGGGACTAGAATGGCCGCTTTTAAAGATGGTCTAATATAAAAACAAATAAAAGAAATTTTATTCGCTATGCTCTTAGAGCCAAGTTGT
The DNA here is from genome assembly GCA_933228815.1 of Machimus atricapillus. Taxonomy (NCBI): domain Eukaryota; kingdom Metazoa; phylum Arthropoda; class Insecta; order Diptera; family Asilidae; genus Machimus; species Machimus atricapillus. Next base: position 26,023,167 of record OW121788.1, on the reverse strand, counting down.
TTGGAAATCAAAGCTTCACTTATTATTATTTTAAGAAACACTCTGATATTTTTTGTGTGCGTGTGTGTGTGTGTGGAGTGGGGAAGTGCATTTATGCTCCCTAGGTGGTCCAAGCCACCCGTGTGCTGGACTGCTCAGCCCCGCCAGACCTACCGGTTAAAACTCCGCAGCCCACCCTCAGAAGTTGCACCCCGCAATCCTCAGAAAGTAATTACCTCAGGGTGGAACCCTATTTTACCGCCGCTCTGTGGAGTTAAGTTGCTTTAGTTTTTCTTTAACTTAATGATTCCATTTCAAATCGACACACTGTTGAACTTGACCGTTTTTAATTTGAGTGAAATTTTGTGGGTATTTTAGTTACATAGGAAATTCCAGTAAAGAATTTTGGGTAAGCAAAAATTAGTTTTTGCAAAACTTATTAAAATATGTATTAAAGTTTTGCTGATTTTTTGCGTTTTTCTATTTTCTTTTTGAAGTCCCTCTAAAAATTTGATTCTGAATTCATTTTAAACAGAACTGTGAGCTATCATATTACTTATGATTTTCTTACTTTTATGCAAAAGTAATAGCTACAAAGCAAAATTTTGCAAACTGGAAAAAAAGAAATGTTCCAGTAACCAATCTGAAAATACCCTGAAAATTTCTAGAGTATATTTTTTATTTAACTACTTAAATTACTTATTACTTCGAATGGAACTCACCTTTCCAGCACCAATACTCGAATTCAGTGACTTTGTTTCACTTTCAATGTTTGACCTGCTTCGAGTCATTTCGGTTTTTCGGAGTTCACGCTCTTCCTGCTGCTTTTGTTGGAACCTCATCTGATAAAAGGAAAAATTTATCGAATTAGGAACTTTGTTCAACCAACACAGAAAAAGAATTTGTTCAGTAAAATAAATATTTTAATTAATCATAAAATTATAAATGAGAGGATATGTTGGGCACGAGTAGAGGACCACCGTTTCCCTGTCACAAGAAAAAATTAATTACACTTTATCAAATTTTTCTTTGCCCGTAGCAACAACAATTGCAGCGACGTTTCCCGACAAATTTCATTAATTTCCACTTTGCACCCACCCCAGTGACGGGCTCTACCCGGGAAGGTGGTGCAAGTTAATGAGCATTTGTTCAATAGACGAATGGAACCTTTCTTGCAAACTGCAGACGCGCAAGGGACAATTAAATTTCCAGGGATGCGTGGTGACCTTATGAAAAAGTTGGGAAATGGCAGCGGCAGGCAGACAAAAGGACTTCGAACAGCATTCATTGACTCCTGAGGCCATTTATTGATTTAATTAAAAATTATCAGCTTAGAGGTGGACTTGACCTTTTGAATATCAGTTTGTTAATAATTGGCATTGAAAGTTAGGGCTCGCTTCTGCTTTCTGCTTTAAGGAATCACTTTTTAATTTGTTACAAAATCAGCTTAGCGGAAACGAACACTTCTGTTTAAATTTATAGCAATTACAAAGGAAGTTGATACCTGAAATCGATACAGCTTCCCAGAATGGGTAGCGGAAAATCGGAAAAGGAGAGGAGAAATTTTGCAAAATGGGAAATGAGACGAACTGGTTTCGCTGTCTGCTCACGAATATTATAATTTATAATTCATCAGAATATTACCTTTTAGTCTATTCAGTGAGCGGAAAAGCCGAATGATTTTCAATATTGTCTACACTAACGATGGTACTCCATTCAATGGAAAAGTCTTTAATTAGTGAATTTCAGTTGGTTTGCGAGAGAATAGTTGATACCTCCGGGTTCGGTACTTAATTAGAGCCAATAATCCATTGATTATATCTACCTGCTTGCTCGTGCACACCATGTGCATTGTTTACAAAATTCCTCGGAATTATGAACTGTGGTGGCCTTGGGGATCATATGTTGCATTATTAACTGGAGAGTACTTTAGGGTTTGATATTGATTAATAAATTAATTTTATGGTAATTCAAAAGCTTTGTAGTTAGCTAGCAGCGAATCTCATTTCTATTCGACCTTTGTTGTCAGGACCTTATTCCGCGGGTCATCCCATAATATTGTAATCACATCATCAATATAAGGTCTGATGAAAACAATTTCGTTATAATGCGGTTCTGATTCCATTTTGATTAATGTAAACTTTTAGTTGCATTTCAGAATAGGCTCGATGCGGACTTTTTGGAAATGCAATGTAATAAAGTTAATTTGATAGACATATAATTCAATAGTAAATTAAAATTAAAATGAATATGCAGTGAAATCATTTTGTATGGCATTGTATGGGGAAACCAAAAATACTTCAACAGTGATTTTTTCCACCTTCTAATGTATTTCATTGCTTCTGGAGAGCATATTTCTTTCTTCTAATGAAAATGTTATTGCGTTTCCGTTTTATTAGCAATATAAAATCCGCAAATTTCATAACAATTTTTAACTGATGCTGTAATGTTTTGTGAGCAGCATGTTTCAGCATTACGTTTCAATTCACTATTTGAACTATAAATGTTGATTTATGGGCAAGTGGATCGTGATTTTGTACATTCGGATTATTCTTTGTTTTATGGTTATTAATGTCCTCAATAATTATGATTGCTCTTGAGTTATATTATGACACTTTTACTTTTAACTACACCACCTTCTTTTCCAAATGGTAAACATAGCCATAAATTACCAATATTTCTTTGCCTTTGTTTTATTTCACAAACTGCAACCTGCTCAAGTTGCAAAATTTTATTTTTGTTTACTGCAACCACTTATAACATATTTTTTAATAAATGTTGGTTCCGAAGAAGATGAAGGAAAAGTAGTAGTATTAATTATTCATTTGTAAGTTCTCATACTTTAGTGTTAGAAATGTTATAGTACAAGCGTAAAAACAATGAATGTTTTTTATGAGTCATTTCAAACTCAAAATGGCGGAATCTCATGATGGCGAATTACGTTTTTTTCACAACCACACTTCTCTGTGTATCATAATGAACAGGTTCAACGTACTTAAATAAGTTTTTTTGAAAAATATTTTTTATACATAACTTTTTGCACTATTTTGTTTAACACGGTTTCTCGAGGACCTTAATCATGTAAAGTTGGATGTAATAAATAAAGCTATGAGCCAAAATAAAAAAATTTAATGTAATTGTAACAAAATATCGATTATTTTTTTTTTTATTAAAGCACAAAAAAAACAAGTATGTTTTAATAAAATGTAGTTATCTCTAAAACCTTACGTCTAACGACGACCCAAATTTAACAGGTGGTAACTGATTAAGAACTTCTGCAAGACGCCTTCCAGCCCATGATTCGTTCAAGGTAACACTTAATGCACCGTCGGATGAAAATCGAGTTAAACTTTTTAAACTATAATCCATCACAGCACACGATGGCAGCGTTAGTGCACATAAATCAAGCGTGCTTCATTCATGTCCGATCGATTCCAACTGAATCGCTATTCATCGGCGGGACGCAAACAGCCCTTCGTGGGCGGGGGAGAGCCGCAAACATGCTCCAAAGCACACGTTTGATTGTCTATCATTATGGGGCGGGACTGTCCCACCTGTGTCATATCCCATAATACCTGAAACTCCACTCCAGGAGTTCGGCTTCGCTCGAGTTGCCATGGTGAGTGGTGCGCTCAAACTTAATGCATCTACGAGTTGTAATTGAGGATGACAAAGTGGTCACTGCGCCACCAGACAACAACTTCGAGTGCTATTAATCCCGTCAGGTGGCTGGGAGCTGAATTAGCCATCAGCGGCAGGACACTCGAGTCCCAGCAGGAGCCATAGGACGGGACACATTATGTCACCTCTTCTGCATATTTTATTAATTGCAGACGGTCGTTTTGGTATGATAATTACTCCCAAATGTTTTAGGGTGCTTCCTGTCCTTAACCTTAACCACAAGGTCCGGTCTTTTAAAGCCTCTCTCATGAATGTGTCCAATAGGATAGAAAAAAACCCCAAAAAACGAGCTCAGAAAGGGTAAAAGTTTGTCAAGTAGCCCGTTTTCCTTTTTTATAAATTTTAGCCAAAGTTTTGGGTCACCTTATTCCCTTCCGTTTTTGGGGACGGTTTCGTCCAGCTGAGATTTAATTAACCAAGAATTAAATAAAAAATTCACATTTTGGGTCCATTTTTTGATAGTGGAAAGAATAATGGAAAGCAATTAACTGGGTAAATCCGATGTCATTAAGAATTTAAGCTCAGATGTTGAATTTCGACGCCAGGGCTTGTCTTATAAGACCACAGTCATGGACAGTTCGTCAATGTCAGGGCGGCCCTTGAATAATTTAGTGGCAATTTAATTTATTTTGGAACATATTTCAGGTTTAAGGTTTCCTATGACGTAATCAAAAAAGTAAACACGTTATATGAAACAATTTTTTTTAATACTGAGAAAAAACAAAATTTTAGTAATAATTCGTAGAATTACTCTGTAGGATAATCCTCATAAAATTTAATTAGTGTGCGAAATAATAAATATTTGGATACCTCTTTTAAATTTCTGGTTATTTAACAATTTTAAAGCAAAGAAATGCATTTCAGGACTTTTAACAGAATCTAAAGAACAAGTTCTAAAGTTTGCTGCTTATAATACTAATATGAAATTATGAAATCGTTATATGTAGGTATACTTCATCGTCAAAATTTTACTACTATACCTACATATAATACATAAGTAAAAGTTAAATAACTAAAGTGAAATCTCAGGTTTTCATTAATAAGAGTGGTTAATAAATCTATTTCTATTTCACGAATTTCCGTCAAATTTTCTTTTTCCACCACTTAGGCTGCTCCAGGGCACTGGCATATCTGAAGGTATGATTATATTTGGGGTCACAAGGGGCAGGAAATGCTTTTCCATATTTACCCATATACATACTTTAAAAATCATTTCCCTATTTCGACCCCAAAAAAAAAAAAAAAAAGGAAAATTACACGAGTGCGCCGCAACATGACGACGCGACATGAAATCCAATGCAATGAGCATTTTCCGCCGTAGAGACGCGTATCTCCGTAAAAATCTACGTACCTTCATGCACCTTCAAAGGGTAGTAATATGAGAACATTTTTTAGTGGCGCTTGTTCCGAACGAAATTTCATGAGCCGGGACTTACGAGCTAGTTACGGGGTTTATTATTTTTATTATTTGAGAAAGGTACGATGGGCCGCATAAAATTCCACCATCGAGGTACCTGCGATTTGAACTCATAATCAGTCCATAAAAAAGGGCTTCTGCCGTAAAGAGGACATATCACTCCGCAGTTGAGGCAATGTAAAAAGTCTGTGGACAAGTTTTCTCTGTCAACTTCAATGAAAATAAAACCAGTAATTTTTCTCACGTTGAAACAGTTTTTGTCTCATAGACGCCATAAAAATTTTCTTTGCGTTATCTATAGCAATTCAGTTGACATTTATGTGTAATTGGTATTTATGGGATCCGTAAAATTGGTACTTGACCTGGATGCAATTTTTGATTGCCTGCTGTTAAAATATCTTCATCAAGATTTATTGCCAAAAAGCACTTGTAGAAACTTATTTTTTAAGATAAACTTCTTTCATGCATCTGTATAGGAATATGAAAAACTTTGCTATATCTATTGAGAAGATAGGACATTTTTCTAAAATGCACTTCTTTCAACATGAACAAACTTTTTGTTTTAGTTTTTTTATTTATATTTAAGTTGACATATAATTAGTATAAAAAGAATAGAAACATTTCTAATCTAATGCTAGAAGTAGAACTCTTTATTCAGCTATGCCTTGCAATTAGTCGAAGTTGTGTCGGTGCATCAATGAAATTTTAATTAAAAATGCCACTTAATGTCTAACTTACTACCATTTTATATTTAATTACCCTGTCTATCTGTCGACAAGTTGTCGGATTCAGGGATTTTCTGATAGAAAGCAATTTTCAAAAATAATAGGATTAATTAACACCAAGATATGATATGAGTGCGAGCATATCCAGAGGGGTGCACTGTAGAGCTTGATTGGAATACAACACGAGTTCATTTTCCAGGCTTAAGGGTGAATTCCTGTTTATGAAGGGGTTGTCTAGCTCGTTTCCTAAATATTTAACTCGATTTGACCAAGGAATTTCCTAGTTATTCAGTATTCGCTTTCGTGTAAAGAATATGTTAGAATTTAGAAAGCATATTAAGATTGAGCACATCTTCATGTGAAGTACGTAAATAGGAACCTATCATCCGCGAATAATAGCAGTAGTCAGGAAAATTAGAGTTTATATACATATGTATAAATTTTAGAGAATAAGTCCTAGTGACGAACTCTATGACATCCTAGCAAATTTTCTCGAGCAGTCGACTTTTAATATAATTTATAAGTTCATCACAATTTAACTCTTTTCTATTGTTTGTTTTTTTTGTTTTCAGGAAAGCTCTACTTGTGTGGAAAACAGAAATAATACAATAAATTAACTCCAGTATTAAAGAGTTCTAACCAAGGGATCTAATTTTGTAAGTATTATTGAAAATTACTTTTTTAATATCTCACTTGACCAATTTTGTTTACTATAGTCTAAACAAACGGCAATAATTTTTAAATGTTTAAATGAGTACGCGTAGGAATTTTAGCTAACGTATATCAAAAACAAAAAGGGTGTTCAATGGCAAGCAAATTTAGCATAAATTACAAAACCAACGCCTTTCTCAAAATAAAAATGAGTTAATTGAAAAGCGATTGAAATTGCTTGGTCATAGATCAATATTTATGAGGGGTAGCGTAATCTTAAGAAAGTGACGACACCTTTTCATTGTTTACATAAAAATTTGAAAACGAATGATTCAGAGCTCTTTATGCATGGCAAGTCAGATAAAATTAAAAAAAAAATATATATCAGCCATCTTAACGGCCGCCCAGCGAGAAGAGAGAAATTAGAAATTCAGGGTCGCTGTCCTCTAGAAATGAAATGCTAATCACTTAACCAGGTCAAGCCAATATTTGGGGTCGAGAGGGTTGTACGCTCACTTCATTATCAAAAGCTATTAAGCAACTCGGGTCCATCCGTTTTCTTCCGCAGCTGGAAGATTTCATGGGGCTCTTGTGAGACTTGCTCCCGGAGCGCCAAAGTGAATCACACAGACAGTGTGTGGGGTGAATTTGAGCGCTGCGAACTGATAAAAAATAAAAAGATACTATTTGCATAAGATTATTTTGACTTCTTTGGTTTTATTTTGTCTTTCACACTATGAACCGGCTTGGTACGCCTATGTACTGATTCTAAGCGGACAGATCGGGGGGCCCCGCGGAGCCCCGCAGATTCTTCTGCCTACTCTCGCCGATTAATATGCCAGCCGGATGACTCAGTTTTGGGGCCCGTGGCGGCTCCGCTTGCGGCTGTAGCGCACTTCTTGCGGCCGACTTGGAGATTTACAATTATGGAAACTGGTAGGCAAAACTCGTCAAGATACGAACGACTTTCAGATCTCGGCATCCTCCAGCTCTGACTTCATCGGAAAGACGGAGATTGGAAGCAAAATAAGACGACCACACGTTCTTCAAACCCGCATCGAATTTAACACCTTTCCATTTTTAGGTAAACCATTTCACACAGCAATTGGGGAAAAAAGTAGCCTTTTTCAGAATGTACCGCCTTTTACGCCTTCTCACTATATTTATTTTTTTAATTACATACATATTTAAATTAATACCCTTTTAAGAGTAAAATCAAAAAATTGCTGCTAAATATCTCACTAAATATATGTTACCTTGTAATTAGAGTATTTGGTGACAATATGAAAAAGAGTTTTTATGGAAGACCAATTTTTTACAAAATGATTATATTAAATAGGTTTATTAATTGAGGTGTTGTGAATTGAATTAATTAAAGAACATTTAAAAAAAGGAATTAACAACACCCCAAACAAGGTAATGGTTGTTATTTGTTTATCGAAAATTCCTTTAATGTTTTCCACCCATCAACCAAAATTGGTACTTTGGCTGTTTTCGATGAAAGCCACATCCTTGTAATGCGATTAAAAATCGAGTAATTAATTGATAGGCGGCAGAATTCAATTTTCGCATCGTCCGACGTGTTCGTGCACCGGCGTAATACCCTCCCTGCCTTAAACCTTTTACCGAAGGTGTCCCTTCCGCCAGGATATTGCAAATTTATAACCCTTAGGTACTCCTATTTCATATCTGGTGCCTATTGAGGTGCCCTAATTTTTTCAAGTCTTTTATTCCTTCTGAGTGACGATGTTGGATAGAAAGGTGATTTAATACTTTTTTTAACGGTGACAAAATCACATCACCTTACATGTAAATCAATGATGTGTTCACTTGATATTTTCATTTTTTACGTTCAGGGGCTGGTTCGTGGCAAATAAAGCAAAAATTGAATTTTTTATGTAAACTTCGTAAGGAGAGTTTTTCGTACTGGGGCAGAGGCAAGGTGCTCAGTAGTTATTTACCCATTTAGTTATTTTTTTTTAATGTTGACGATTTCCTAAGATGTTGTTTGGTTCTTAGATTTGCTCTATAGGGTGGGTGATTGAAATGTTTTTAATAAATTGGTGACGAAATTTCACCGAGTATATGAAATCCATCAAGAACGTGAACGATTTTTAGTTCACATAATTCTGTATGCTTCCAGGAAAAGTTTTTTTTTTGTATTAACTGGTGCGCAGTCCTAAAGAGTTTTCAACGCGAGAAAAATAAAATTTTAGGAATACATACTTTAGCAACTTACTAAACTACTTGAAGGACCAGCAAAAGACAGAATATTCAGAGACAAAAATTTCTTGAATGGCATAGGATATTCCGCTTTTAAAATACATTTTCTGCATATTTTTTTATTACATTTAACACAGACAGCCTTATTTATTTTTCTATCGAAATGGAAGAACAGAAATAATTTTTTATCAGAGCTTTTAACAAGTAATTTTACAATATTTCTAACTAGTAAATTGACAAGTTAGAACATGAAAACGTTCGCATCGGATTGTTTACAAAAAATTTCTACGCACAAGAAATATGTTACATGTGTGTAAAATGACCAACTTTAATAATATTTAGTGAATCAATTTGACTCATATGCGTCAAAATAGATATAGCACATATGGATTTTTGGAATTAAAGGGTGGGGAGGGGAGGGAATTCGTATCTGTGTGTATACATTTCATTATTTTATTAAAAATGAATACAAGGTTTTAAAACAATTATTTTGGGTTTTCGAAATATTTATATAGCAATAAAATCGTAAATGAGTCAAATTGATTCGCTACGGCAATCTAGTGTTAATGAAATCTATTTACCAAACAATGATTCATCTCATTTTCGCAGTCCATGGCTGGTTAAATATTTATAGAACGATAAGCCAATCAGGTCAGTATTAAAAAATAGAAAATTCCAAAAAGTCTAAATGAGTTAGACTATTAAAATATTAAACAATTGATGCATTAACTAAGGAAATCTAAGTATGTATATAATAATCAAAACTGATATGAATATTTAACGATCACGACTATTGCGTATGTTTTTTACACCAAACAATTATGCAGACTGTTTGCCTCATCATTCTAAAAAAAAAAAAAAAATTCGCCATAAAATATTCTTCCATTGTTGGCCCCTTATTTGTGTTTTCATTTGTGCGACTAACTAGTCATAGATATTTTTAAGGCGTTAGACAAAACCGATCGAAAGAAGATGCCGTCTTAATCTTAAACGGCTGTCAAAGAAGAGATGTGTGATGTAGTTCCGCATTAAGAGTGATTTGCGGTTGAGGATTCAATTACAAGTATGTGTATGTAGCTACACAACGAAGTAACCGCAATATCACCTTTAATACCACCTAAAAGATTGCGATTGTTGTCGAACTGGCTAAAGACATTTCTGCAACGTCCAAGCAGCCGTCTTTTCATTCAAAATTCGAATCATGAAATTGTCGCAATTACACAGGTAAACATTCAAAAGACCGCATTTATGCCTCGACTCGCGGCCTAATGGAGGACATAAACTGCGAAGAATATTTCGATGGCTGCAATAAACCCCCCTGCCGGTCTCTCAATTGCCCCCCCGCCGGCATTTTCTTCGGTCTGTTTAAATAGCGAAAAATGTCGTTAAAGTCCTACGTACCTGCATTTGAGCTAGCCTTGAGGTTCCACCTTGTGACGCCATTCCAACTTCTGTTTTTGGTATCTGGTTTCGCGCAGCTCGCAGCAGTTATGAATCACTCGATTTAGCGTCTACTTCCTTACTAGACAAGATTAAGAAAATCGTTTGAACGTGCTCGACGCTGGCAACTAGCTCCACTTAACTAAAACCGACCAACAGCGAGAACGAGCTCAAGAAATTGCTGGTGGTGTCGTGGCGTCTCCGACCATTTAGCGATTTCTACTTATTCGCCTGCAAATGAAGAAAAAATTTATTTTGAATTTTCGCTATTCTATCTCTGGTCCATGCCCTGGAGGCTGGTGACTTGATTGAGAGCTCAATTGTGGGCAGATAATTGGTTTTCGCATTGCCATCGATACTTGCACCAAAAGCGGCAATGGCAAGGAGTACAAAATTAATTGTTAAGTAAATGGCACGAGGACATTTCTGGCGCTCAGGGGATTTGAGCTAATCAACCGAAGCTGATCTAATTTAGTCGGATTTGTATTAAATTTCAAATTGGCTGGAAGATGTACATGCGGTTCCCGTCGGATGGCCAATTCAAATATTTATTGAATGTGATCTTGAGGATTTTCTGATGCTTTGATGGGTCTCACGTCTGGTGATAAGGTAGTAAATTATGTATCCCGGTCCCGACGTCAGTCCCGACTAAGTGCTTCTACTTATGCTCCCCTAGAGCTTCTTCGAAAGCATCAAAGTGTGTATGCCATGGTGGCTTCTTCCAACCAAAGTAATTTTCGTTCGTTTGATTTACGCCTGAGTCAGCTTAAATGTGTGACGCCGTCTGATGGAAGCGTAATTGAACGATGCATAAAGATGATTAACTTTATTTACTTACATATGTATGTATATATGTATGTATGTCATTAATTGATGGTCGATACTAATGCAACTCTGTCAATTTATTTGCGCAGTTACTTGCAATTAAGTGTACAAATGTTTTTGATAGCAAATATATGATAAGAAAGTAATTGAGGACTGTCTGTTCAAAAAGGGCTATTTCCACAGTAAGGAGAGTTATTTCTATTGGCTTTGAGTAATTTTTAATTAAAAATTTTCAGATTTAGAAAAATGTCTGTCAACTGTTATTAAATTTATCTTTTATTGACTTACATATCTTAAGCACAATTGGTGTATTAATATTGATTGCTTGTTATTAATAATACTGAAAAACAATTTCGCTGTAAAAAAATATAAACTATTTTATTGCAAAAAAACATCTGTACATATAAATAGTGACGACTAAATGTTTTATTAGTTTTGGTAAAGTTTGCTTGTGGTGAAAATATCCCCTTTTAAACAGACACTCTTCAAATACTTTTAAATAGAAAAATTATTTTTATTTACATATATTATATGTATGTATACCAAAAAAGCACACATATCATATTTCTTGAAAACCTTCAAAACTCGGTAAACCATTAGACAAATTTAAAATTACAGCTAATAAATTAAATATTGGTGAATTTTTCATTTATGCAAAAGCAACTTTATCAAGGAAGTTCATGTTCCCGGGCACGGGTATTATTAAAAATTTAAAAAAACAGGTACATGAGACCACATCAAAAGCTGATAATTAATTTCTACCAGGTAAAAGGAGTAAAAGCAATATCAAGTTATTGATTTTTTGCTGTAAAATTATCCTGGAAACATATTTCCAAAGGGATTAATGTAATTATAAGTTAAAAGCGCATATTAAAAATTAATGGACTACAAAAAATGAGCTTTGCAATTTAATTTGCAAAAAACCCAAACTGCGGCAATATGCCGGAATAAAAATTTAATAGAGATGACAAAAGTGGAGAAGCGAATTTAAAATTCAATTTACTAGCAGTGTTTTTGTTGTGTTTGCTCGTTAGTTTCTGAAATATATTTTAAAAGCGAAATGTTTGCATTAAAGGTAAAGTCACCAATTAAATTGTGATAAGTATTTCAGAGACAAATGAAAATGTTTCCTACTTAACAGTTTCCAGAAACGTTTGCTGAATGAACAAAATAGTAATTATATAAATTAAAGACTTTAACAATCACTTAACTACCTGTTACACCATAAGCCACGTTTTCCATCAAGTTCGAAACTATAATTTCTGGAGACAATAATTTTCATCTAAGTGACAAGTATAAGAAGCCAAAAGAAGCTCGTTATTTAGAAATAACGAAGAGAGAGAGAAGAGAGCACTTCTTGAGAAAGTTGAGACGTTTCAAATAAAAACTAAAACTTCTTAAGAAACTTCGTTTTTGATGCTGTAATGATGAACTCAGCGAGAGGTCGTTATGCGTTAAAATATTTGTGATTAATTTGTACTCCGTGCCGTTGACTCGGCTTCAGTTATCACCAGTTATTACAGTTAATAATTCTACTTACATTCAGTTAGTCGCCGGTCCGCCAGCCCAGGTCCAGTTGAAGTCTGTGGAGTTTTAATTATTTCAGGAAAGAAACATCCACTGATAATCCGAAAAATAGCGCGAATACGAAATATAAATTAATTATTTTCAGTACCGATGAAAAGAAAATGAGTTGTCCCGGTGACAAAGGCTTGACAGCCGGTGCAAGTGTAGCCAGGCGAATCCAAGGAAACGTGTCTCTGACTGTTCAACAACCTGGGAAACAAAACATAAGCGGCGGGTCCCCGTTCGAAGTTTTAGTCAACTGAAATTAAATCGAAGTGGATTCGCGTACAGACAGAGTTAAATACCGGCACAAATTACTTCGCGGGGTCAGGTGCTGTGGATGCGTATACTTTAACAGTCTTTAGATTTTCGTGAAGCACTGAGTTTTGCAATCTTTTTTCAACGCCACGTTACTTTTCGTTACTCGCGATCTTAGTTAAAGATGTAGTTTAAGAGAGTCGCATAGTCTCACTGGACAAAATTACCAGCGACTGGGAAACGATTCACCGGTTAACTGGTCAACGGCTGTATGATTTTTTAAAACAAAATTGTTGTCTGGGGAGATGGGGCTACGGTGGGGCTTCGGTGGGGCTTTGGTGGGGCTCGTGAATGAGATGAATATAAAGAAATCACGCGTACCCAACGATTTCATTCTTTTGAGCCGCTCGAGCGACTTCATGGGGAATTCCCCGGACTGTTCGGAGGCCTTAGTAGAGAGGGCTTTTTTTTTTTTCTGGAAAGTCGGCAGTTTTATCTAGAATTTTGTAGCTTGCATGTCCACTCCTACAGAAAAGTAAATAACAAAGAAATGGGTGCTCTAAGACCTTGTTCCCGAGAAGGCTCCCAATGTCACGATTGGACTGCCAGGACGATAAAACCCTGCTTTTTGTATATGCCGCACTATCACTGGCCGGGAGTTCTTTTGAATCTAGCTCCAAACTCGGTGCCTCCCCAGTCCCAGCGGCCTAAAGGAGCGGCCTCCGAGTTTGTTTTATACAGTGAAACGCGTGTCCGGCGTTAACGTTTTTGTATGACAAATTCGTGCTTCCCGTGCCTCGCAATCCACGCCCGGGATGAGCAGAGCTAGAGAGACGTGCACATTTTTCGTGCTAAATGAAGATTAATCCCTGCAAGAGCGTGAATCTAAAGCCCTCCTAACACCGGAGCCCCACACGAGCCCAGTTAGAAGAAGTGTGCTCTAATTGAATTACTCTGGGCCAGAGGAAAAAATAAATACCCAGAGCGAATCAACCTTACTTGTGGTGCCCTTATGTCCCTCGTTTTAACCGAGATGTTGGAGAAATAAATTTTATTATATTGTAATAGGCACTATATATTTTAATTAAAACCACAAATAATAAAATTACATGCACCACAATATTTTAAACAATTTGCTAAATAAACTAACTGCTCAAGAACTTTAATGTCCTGGCTAAACGATTTGTTGCTAAGGTATAGTAACATCACCAATCACTTATATGTACATACTATATATGTTTTTATTGTACTACATGGGAAGTATAGAAACCAAAAGTGATTGCAATTTTAATTCTTTTCACAAAAGAAACTAATAATATGAATTAGTACCATGTAATAATGAAACTTCAAATATTATTTATTATTTCTTTTTGAGTGTTTCCGTATACTGCCATCTGTTAATGCTAAATCTGCTCATTTTCGTGTAAATTAGAGTTTAAAAAAATAATACTACCAATAATAAAAAAAACAGTTGTTTATCTTTGTATACCCTAATATCCTGAATCTTAATCTGAAACTACTTTATAAATACCAAGTTTTACAAAAAGTGTGAATTAACGTCCATATGCGATTTATTCACCTCAAAGGCGGAATCTCAAAATAAATCGCGGAAAACTGATTATTGGTATAAATGTTGCTTAGGAGGGCCCTAGAAATATCTTTTCAAAAGTATCACTTAATTTAAACAAAATATGACATAATATGAATTCGATTAATAAAAATGGAAAAGCTAACTTACCTAGAATTTTATGTTGTCTGCATCGTGTCCCAAAAAGTTCAAACGAAAACGAATGAGGGGTTAACTCATGACTTTCGAGTAAGCCAAACTTACATACATAAGAAAAAATCTGAAATTTAAGAATGTCTTTAACTTCGAGCAATTTTTTCGGTGTTATTGGCCACAAATTTTGATAATTTTTATTCTGTCATTCAAATTTTATGAAAAAAAATGTTGATACACATGAATTTACAGAAGGTTTCTTTACCTGTTTTCATTTGGACGTAGGTATAGAAGAGTTTAAAAAAGCATATCAAATTATCCGTTTTAATACATTTATAAGCCGATTTGTAATAACATAGGAATGAAACAAATTCTTAAAATATACAAACCATTTTTCTCTTGATAATTTTCACCAAAACCCACTTTAGCACTTAAGATTCTCAAGGACTATTCGATTTAAACTAAATTCCTTGCGGACAGTTGTCGCAATTGTCCCGTCGTTCAAACCATTTTATCGATTTCCATTGTCCCTTCCTTCAGAAATTTCCTCCCCCATAAATCGTTTAGCGCTCTTCCTACAGATATCAATGCCGTCGTACTTCATTACAGAGCCCTATATTTTTACTATATACATAAAACTCCCATGAGCACCTCACGTTTCGAGGCAAAAGGGAGCTCTTCTTTAATTGAAAGCGTTTTAAGGGATGTTTCACGTAAGAAGCATGTCGAAAGATTTGTTGTTTTGCTGCTTCTCACTTTGGGTCTTCCTCTTATTCGTTATGTTTTTAGTCGGAATGCTTCTATCAATGTTTCTTGTCCTCACAGAATTTTTAATTATTTCCTCACGTTTTCAAACAGCAAAGACATTTACGACAGAGCTTCTTAAGGCCACGTGAAATATTCAAATGACCAGATGATTCATATAACCGCCGTGTTTGCGAACTTCTAAAAGATTTTTCATTTTACAGGGGCATTATGTCACGATGCCTCGCATTAGCATTCAAGGACATAGGGTGCAACTTAGACACAGGATTCCGGGGCATCCGTCGTCTCAACACGTCGTCGGTCGTTGAAAATACTCCAGAGCTCCGGCGAGGCGCTGCGTAAAAAAAAAGAACAGGACGTGTGTTGTTCTAAGGGCAGGCAAAGGCTCCAGGGTTCCCATTGAAACCCTCTTCCGAACCTTCTGAAGTTTCCCAGGAGTTGTACAATACTTTTTGTTTAGTTGCGCTTTAATGTTTTTCTTTTATGTATTTTCCTAGCACTGCAGCTCCTTTCATCCCAGCAAGAATATTCCTGGAATGTTAAATACTTTTTCACCGGTGTTTTCTTATAAGCGAACGCGTTCGAGTTGAATAATACCTCTCGCTTTAGGAGAGGTGTTTCTCGAATATTCGCAAAGTACCCTACTACGAAAGCACGTGTTGAGCGCTATTCCTTTTGTGTGACCAAATGTGTTCGTGTAGAAAAGGGCTTAGGGGAGATATATAAATACTCCGATTTAAACACTAATATATGTATTTCTTCACACAGGAATGGTTTACACATATCATATATTATCTTACTTATTCGACAAATCGACCAGCGACTGAGGCTTCTTCAAAAATAAATATATAGTCTGTTTTTTCAGTTTGCTAATAGTTTTAATGCTGCATGCATATACATTTATAGAGTACTTTCTCTTCTTTTATCAAAAAACAGTCATATTCTGGTCTAAGATTCTTTTTTAAAAATACTATTTCATGCGATTTTATATCGCCAGTTAAATACATATATCTTATTTCTCTTTATAATTTCATTTTATTATATTTTTTTTTAAAGATATTTCTTTGCAACGATGTGCTTGATGTAAGGATATTCATATTGTATTTTTTTCGGCATAAAAATTTGTTTTTGTAGTTCACACATACATACATAAATACATAGCTTGATTTGTTCACCGCAAACCCTTTTGTATACAAAATTCATGCAAAAGGGTTTTTTGTTTTTTTTTATTGAAATACTTTTGACATCTATAATTAATAACTTTTCATTAATTGTTATTATAAATTTTTCCAAATATAATTGGTTCTCTTATGATGAATATAAATTTCTCTGTATGGTTCAATATATTTTTATAATATATTGCAACAAGTATATATTATTGTTTGTTGTGTTATTGTTACATCTATTTTATCAGTTCTATGTTAATACTCACGACTTTGCTCTGATTTGAGACATTTATATTTTGGGAAGCCAGTTTAAAGCGTTAAAAGCGAGTTGAAACTGACCAGTTTACAATATTATTTTTTGATACACGCCATTTAAAAGATAATCAGCTTTTTTGCTCTTGTTTTTTATTTATTATTATTCAACAAACATGGTATGGTGCAGTCAAAAATATAATGATTCATATTTTCATTTAGTTTTATTTGTTTACATATATTTTATCTGAGTAAATCGATACTGAAAAATCTAACCTATGTATGGAAATGTTCCCTTTAATATCAATAATATACGTGGAAGGCAAAATTTTAGAACCAAACAATTTCACCAAATTAAACATTGCAAGATAACGAATGTATGCATTTCAGTGTGAAATGCTTTCACTACTTCATTGAAATTTTTATTTTAATGAAAATAAGAAAATGAAAATTTTTACAAAAATTTATGGACAAGAAAAGTTGTGTAATATTTTTTAATCTTGTTTGCGTTTACATCAAACACCATATTATACTTTAATAAAATTCTTCTCTTAAATTTCATCGTGCTCCTTTGTTTGTTTTGTGTTTTACATTCAAATTTTTGAATATGTAAATCACATTTGTAAAATTTTTATGTAAGGAACGCAATCACGTTTTATGAATTTGTTGCAATAATTCACCATTTGTCTTCAATAACGTTATTTCTTGTACTTACACCAAAAACATATTTTTATAGAGGAATGTTGTGAAAACAAACTATTTTCACGGCAATACATTTAGTACTTGTTTTGTGCGCAAATTTTAATATATTTATCTTGTGAACAAATAACAGCAATAAAGTTCTCTCCTATAAACTATATCAATGTATTCATGTCCATTTAACATTTATATGATTTGTTTATCCTATTTCTTCTAAATTTGGCATAATATCGGTGGTCATTTTTCAAATATGGGATTTGAGTTCGGTTGTCACATTTCCAAAACAAAACATTTTTGCATAAGGACAAAAAATTAGTATTTTTTACCCTTTGATCATTATATGGATAATTGACAATTGACTGTTAATAAGAAATTCATAAGTACATATTTGACCTGTGTTTTACCAAGAATAGGAGTGTGTATAGGTATATGTATGTATATGTTGTATATGTATATGTAGTTAATTAAAAATGTTCGGTTGGTACATCTTATGTCCGTGACAAAATGCGGTTTCTTTCTAACAATATTACTCATGTATTCATAAAATTACCACACTCAGTATTTAATTAAATTATATATTTTGCCCACAGTGCTAGTTGTCACTTTGTCAAATATTAAAGTACATTTACTTGTGTAGAATAGGCTTTAGCTTTACCATATTTCTTTCACATTAAAAATGTCTACAAATACAACATTTTGAAGTAAACACGATTTTGTAAACTAGTCTAAATACAAATCACTAATTATATCGTCAAATACTTCTTAAAAATATTCATTTTGGTCTATATAGGTATTTTATGAATATACATATTGATATTTTCTAATGGAATTTTGAGGAAGATGACACTTTAAGGGGACAAAATAGAAATATTTTGTTTTAATTTATGCTTGTAAAATCGAAAATACTGCGGTAGGTCGTTAGCAATTTGAAGCATAAACAGTTGGAATAATGTGGTGGAAGAACTAAGAAACCAGTAGTGCATCTTAAAATAATTACAAAATCCAATTATTTGAATAAGTTTTTGGACGGAAAATTCAGTGAACTTCTTTGTAAAAAATAGAAATTTAAGTAGTTGTTATTACATAAAATAATCCCAAATATTACAGTGGCGAATATGCAAATTTGTTTCTAAAGTGTCAGTGATACCTACACCCACAGCTATGCTTCAAACTGCAATTTTGTACCTTCAATGTCTTAACAACGAAATATTAATTATCCAATAAAATGTAAAAATAATTTCATAAAATTGTGCAAAGTAATTCAACAAATTGTGAGAAATCATTTTTAGTGACTGTTGAAGAAAATTTTGAATGTGTTTACCCGCATATTGGATTTCCATTGAAACCGAATAAATTCGATGGAAATGCGACTTAACTTAGTAAGTTATCAAGTTAGATTATATTGAATTATATTTTTTTTTGCCATATTTTTATGTATTAACGGCCGTGTACATTTTTGGTGTTATATTCTTACACTGTGTCTTTGATTGTATACGAATTGTTATAGGAATAACTGTGCAATCAAATGAATTTTATTAAAAATTAAATGCATTTTCATTTCACTTATAGTTCTAAAAAAATTTTTATAGTATTTGGTTTTATTTACTGTTTATGTCGCCTACTTCGGTTCGAAATTCGTTTATTTAGGCAATCTTTGAGTTCTCGACATATACATATTTTTCCGAATATGTTTGTATATATGTCAAAAAGGATGTTTCAAAAAATTAATAAATTCGGTTTAATTGTTGCTGATTGTATTATAGTTATAAAAAACTCTTCTCCGTACATATTTTTGTAAAAAAGTATTAAATTGGTAAAATATAATAAAGTTTTATTGAAATAACGCCCCCTAGTAGTGTTCTGACTAAAGTATAATAAAAAAAAACAAGCATATGCAGGGTGTTTCGTTAAGATCTGAACAGGGATATGCCAATTAATTTTACAAGGCCTCCTGTTCAACGTTTGTTCGGAGCCTCCCCTAAAAAGAGGTCTTTCATCCATAAAATCGCAATTATGAATATTTAAAGGTGGTGAAGCCAACTTAACTCATGGTTGTCTCCAAACAAACGTTGATCAGGAGACCTTGTAGAATAGATTGGCATACCCTGTTCAGACCTTAACGAAACACCCTGTGTAACGAAAAGATGATTGCATAAAAATATTAAAAAGGTTGGAATTTTCCAAGGAAGACGTTTAGTCGGAAGAAAAACTCCATGCTCGGCATGTCAGTCTTAGTAGGGATATCAATTTTTTAATTTCAATAAGCATTTTAGGAAAAATTCTATCGACCTCATTTATACTATCACATGGGCATGAGGCACAGGTTGTGGGATAAACGAAGGGGATGTAGGGAACCAGGAAGTAATAAGCCAAATAATTTCTGAGGCTGTTTAATTAATGCATGTCCATGTGCGAAAATTGAGTGGACTAATATGAAAACAATGTTCATGTCTCTCACTTGGGTCGAACGTCGATTAAAATATGTCCAAATATCGTTTACATTTTGATAATCCGGCTCATATGTAAGTGTCATTTTCATTATAGAAAATGATCACCAAATTGACTTGCGCCCATGGTAGTGTAAATGGGGTCATACAATTCACCCCATTATGCTATTAATTGGAGAGGGATAAACATATTAAACAAAACGAAACGAGCGCTTATCAGCTTGTTTTTTATTTTGCATTTTGTTTTTCAAATATATTTAAATACAGGGCAAATCTCAAAATTTCCCTAAATAATCCTAATTTGAATGTGTTTCTTGCACTCACAGCTAGAAGATGACGACAAGATGAATATACATTCAGGGGGATAATTCCAAATTACATCTAAAATCACATGGAGAATCCTTAAGCTCTAACACTTAACACGGATATGCTTACGACTAAAAGTTAGTGTTATTTCATGAAATTTCACCAAAATTTCGACAAATCCCATTTTATTCTCTTAATTTCACTTAAAAAAGTTCAGACAATTCGACCCAATACAACCAGGATACCATTTTCCTATAATGCTAATAAGCGATCCTTTACGTTTATCATTGATCTACACTTACAGTACACTAACAATACTTTTTTTAATGGTTATGAACGTGCCCAATGCACGTTGTTTGTATTAAAGATTGCTAGTTTTCACATGCAATATAGGTAAAAAATTAAGTCTTGTCTGTTATGTTCCAATTTATAGAGGAATATGCAAAATTTTCCTCGATATTTTTATCTAAAAATTATATTCTGCTTTATAAAACCGCTTGGCACATTTACCACCCTTCAAAAGTTCACAGCAAAGTAATTCAAAAGATGGTGGCAGCGTGTAGAGTTGCTATTTGTTTTTTTCCAAATATTTCCAAAATGTTGTCTGCGAGACTTTCAAAAATACCATGAGTCTTTAAAATATAAAATCGCCACAATCCATCGCATAGTCGAAGTCTTCACCGCCCAGGTCTTCGACGCCAGTATGGAAGTCGAATGCGCCTATGTCTGTGTGATAGACGCTGGCGCTAGTGGACTCCACTAAATTTGAACAGTGTGTGGTTGGCAGGGCGTGAAGGGTAAAGGATTCCTCACACTGCGACCAAGTTAATCCTGAAAATAGAGGGACAACGTGCGATTTTATTCAATTTCATGTGGCTGCAAAGGAAATAAGTTTTCCTGGCTATTGCATCAAAAACAAATTGATTTTTGGTTATCCTAAACAGAGCTTTGTACCCTTGTCATAAAAGTCGGAAATTAAAGTTTATTGATGACAGTAACACTATTAAACTACAGATGAACTATGAGACAGAGAAATTTTCCTCAATCTTCTGTGGTCAAACACTGAAATTAATTTATCTTCTCTTATTTATCTTATCTTAAAATGTTTGTTCTCGAAACATTTCAACCAAAATAGCTTACAAAATGTATTATTTCTGATAATCCAAAAAATGCTTGATAAAATGTACGACTGTAAGTCCAACCATCCTAATAACAAATATTAAGGTCTTTTTTCTATTCCCTAGTACACAAAGATCTCAAACAGGGCTAATTGGGACACATATTTAATTTCTTAATTTCTTCCTTGAATACTTAAAACATTTCTGCTTTAATTGCAAGCACAGCAACATCTAATTTAAGAATATAATTTCCTGTTGACACCGGAGACCTTGGTGCTGGCCAGATCGCCCTTTTGATTTATTAGTTTACTTGTAATTCGATTTAATCTTCATCAACTTGTTGTGAAGGGTGATGACCAACTTTTTTATTCAATTACAGCTGTTGAAATATGTTGCTCTGCAGCAACTAATAGTTGGATGTTCATTTAAATTTATTCGTAAAGAGAACTCAAAACGGATTAGCAGTGTAGGATGAGATAAAGTTACGTTTCCCCAAAGGTGTTGCTGGCTTTATTTCAAGTTAATTATATTTATAGAAGAGGCAATTAATTATGTTGTCCGCCAGCGATTTATAAAAAGGTTACCTTAACCCGTAAATATGAATTGAGATTTTTTTTATGCATTTCGCTCGGAACACTGTAAAATGTGTAACCGCTTAGAGCCGATAGGTGACTTTTTATAAGTTGGAGAATTTTTGCCGTGCACTCTAAACGGAATTTTAAATTGTCTAACAATTCTCTAACTGTTCACATTGCTTTTAGACAATTTTTCTATGTATAGACTGTAGAGATAAAGAGCAAATGTGCGGGATAAAATTTCGTCCGACCTCCGTACTAAGCTTAAGTAAAGTAATATTAAATTGAATATTAAATAAATTCTCAAAATTCCCCCTAAGTAAAATATGTTTCACTCACCTCCACTCCAGACTCCGTTTGGCAGTGTTGCCCAACCCCAGCCATGGCCCCATGGAAGAGCGCATGCTAATTTTGCTTTTGAGTCAGGCTTTTTACTTAGAATTGCAACTGCTGCATCACTTTTTACCAGAGGATTCTCTGGAATTGGGGCTAGGTGAGTTTTTCTCTGCTTCACTTCAGTGTTAGTTGGAGCTGAAATTAAAATTAAAATATGTATTACATTGCATTTGGGTTTTATTGCATCCCAAGTCCTGAAATGCAAAGAATTCGTTATATTACTTTCTGACGATGCATACAAAGAATAAATTCGACGAGCGCAAGTTTACATACCCAGTTCTTGGCAGCCCATAGTTTTATGGATGTAAAACAAATTAATTTAATAATTCACTAACTCTTGATACAACATTCGTTACCTTTTATCCGGATTTAAGAATTTACTTTAGGTCTTTCATATTAAATGCTAATTGACTATGTAGTTCTTGGACTCATGACTATTGTGTTAATATATCGTCAATAATGAACCACGAGAAATTTTTCAATATCTGAAATACATATCTTTACCCACAGGACTTAAATAATCCGTATGTATTCGGAAAAATATTTTATGCATTTAAAAGTAGCGCAAATTCATATGGACAAAAAACTACAATTTTGCAATAACCTTTATCGGCGCCCTGCATCAATTTCAGAATTAATTTTCAAATTTCAAAAATTGAATTTTATTTTGCAATTTATTGTTATAAATAAGAATAAGAAACGATTTAAAAAAAGATGAGATTATCATTCCGAATTGTATGTATCTTTTTTTCCAACCTTCAAAGGAAGGAAAATAATGGAATGAGTTTTATTTCGAGGAATCAAAAATAAAAATTAGTTCTTCTTCATTATCGAATTATTGTAAAAAAAATTACTTGATAATAGATATCGAGCGATTGAAAAATAAAACTAAATTGATAACCATTATCGAGCGATCGAAAAGTAAAAATAACTTCATAATCGTTACTATTCAATTTATAACTTTTATTTAGCCGAAGAATATTAAAACTTTTATTCGAAATATTACTGAACCTAAGTAAGGCTACGCATGAAATACGTAATCGATTTTAGCTTGGTATAACAATTTTTTGTTTTAAATTTCCGAAATAATCATTTTATTCGGTCTCTGGTATAAAGTAATTTCGTTTTGCAAACCCAGCTGACAAAATAGTGGTGCGCCTTTCATTTATTATATTTTTTTTACAAAAACTAATTTCGAAATGTCTAGGAGATCTGATACGATACTGCTGCAGTATTAATTAATTCTCGCTCCGGGTATAAATCTGTTTTAAATTCACCATCAATCACAATATATAATGTATAAAACAAGGAAATGCAATAATTTAAAATTAAATTTTTTATAGACGCTTTAAAGCGAAATGAAGCCCTGGTGTTTTGTGTCCTTTTCGGCTCATTCCCTATTTTGATTACGAAAATCCACCAGAATTGTTGCTCCATAGACGAGGGCATAAAATGTAAATGAATTTCCCAAATGACATCACATAAAGACGGGAGTAATTTAATTCCAGTAGTAAAGGGTTCGATATCATCCCGAAAGCATACAGGGAGTCTTGTCATGGCTTTCACTCGTGAATTCAATTACTGTGGTGATGGACAAATCAATGCCACTGAGCAGAAGTAACTAACTGGCTTTGTTGGTGAACGGCTAACTGGACGGACAGTTTCCTATTAGAGGTGCAGGAGGACGTGAACGCACGTGTCTCGTTGTTATATAGCATAAAATAGGATGTGGGCATACTTACGCCTTATCCGGACCAGTGGTCTGCGTAGGACATTCATCAAGTGCGGTTTATCTACTACCAGTTCAATTTGGGGTGGTGGCGGCAGCTGTAAAGGCTCTTTGTTATAGGACAAATTTTCAGGGATAGAAAATTTCATACCGTTTTCGTGATTGCATTTATCCATTCGCTGGAATGGAAAATTTTACATAATTAGCTTTAACTTACTTATTACATACGAACCACAGCCGTAGTCTACTTTACGAGCATGCAAAGGAGAATTATTTATTGGGAAATGTTCCACATATTGACTTTGAGTTTTTAAATTTGTTAGCCATTAATTGGGGGGAGTTGTGTAAGGATATTTAATTTTAAAATTCTATTTCCCTGGTCAACAATATTGCTTAGTGCTTAACGTTGTTGTTGTTTTACAATTATCGTTTTATTTACATGGAAGATATATGTATGTATGTACATACCTCCCTAATAGTCCTATTTCCTCTCCCATGTTTTCGATGAATTCACATAGTAGAATTGAAAACCCATCCGAAGCAATTAAGCCCAGAAAAACTTCCTAACAACCTTCAATTTCAGGAAACATGCTGAAGTAGGAGTGATTGCAATCACCTGCAGGCGATTGCATTTTGGATTGGGATGAAAGAGCGATTTCTCTTGTTGGAGATTTTGATTTTATGAATTCGTCCTTAATTAAAACTGATTCTGAACGACTCACTTTATTCTATGAACGTCAGATGTATTGAGAACTTCTGCGTTTTCAATTATTCACCAATTCTGTACCTACTATCTATAGAAGAAAATTATTTGCTAAGTTTGAAACCATGGAAAAAAGAACATCGATTTGTTAAATGACAGACATGTATAGAAGAAGTGCACTACGTTGAATAAGTAATTAAGATATTTCCAACTCGAATATTGATCATGACTATAAATAAATTAATGTAAAATAATATTCTGCAATACTTAAAGAATCAGCTATAAAATCTAACTAATACCCAAGAGCCGACAAATAAATGGGATTTTCGTCTCTGCATTTTTAGGTACATTTTGTAAAAAAGTTTCACCTGAGCACTTAGAAACACGTCTAAAATATTATATGTATATACATATATATGTACATATGTATATATAATATATTATATCGAATCCACGAAACATTAAAGATCCAATTGAATTGAATTATGAGGAGACAAGAATTAAGCGTCTTACAAAATTATTTACTGTTCAAAACATTTGTGCGCCAATTAAAACAAGAAAGAGAACAGCCAAAACGTTGACAAAGTTTATCAGAAAATTACAAGAAAGTAATTTAATGCTCCCATCCCAGCAATAGCAATGTGGATGTGCTTGGAAATACCTAAATATTAAAAGAATTTTGTAAGATTCGCTGAAAGTAAAATAGTTAGGTGCAGTACCCTAACTCGAAGCATCACTTTGTCATTCAGATCCAAATTATCTTAATTTAAATTGTTTTTTCAACTCAACCATGCTTAAAGCTGTTGGAGCAATTAAGGTTGAAAATAAACTACGGGACGCTATCTAAAATATTAAATTTACGCAGAGTCTGAAGGTGGCTTCAATTTATTTAAAATTGGGCTTTAATTTGGGTTTTACAAGACCAAGACATTAATAACTCCTGCTGTGTAATTTATTTCCAAGGATGAATTTATTGCTCCACGCCAGAACATTGAACCGAGCCTATAGAGTATCAATGCGTTAGGTAAGCCGATTGTCTCCCTAAAAGTGGGATATCCACGAAGAGGACTGATGCTGATTAAGGGCCTATCTCTGGGTCTCCTCGACTTTTGGGGTTTTTGGGCACATTGCAGTGAATTTCCACCTGAAAGGCTCACATGCGAAAAGGATCCTGGGACTCCAAGCTAACTCGATTTATCACCCAAACTTAGTGCTTCTCTTTACTATAGAACGTAGCAACGCGGGATAGAAAGAAAAAATCCCAGTAAAGGGCCTAACAAGTGTCAAGCGTAAAGAAAGAATTAAGCTAGCCTTCGGTGTAGGACATATGAGTCCAAGAAAAAAGAGTAATCGCAGTTTTTTATCTTGTTTGATTGGTTCAACTAATGAAGTAAATATTTCAATTACTCGTCTCCGGGGAGATATCACTTCCATTATCATAAATTGCATAACATAAATTACCCTAGACGAGAGCAGCTTTCACGTTGTAATTGGAGGACTTTTGACCCCCGCCCACCTCGATACCTCTCCTAATGGCCCACAGACTGAATCCTATCATAATTTAATGTCACAGCGAAAGTACCAGACCTCTCCGATTACACCCATCTTCGGTTGCCTCTCGTAATTGCCGGCTCTAAGGAGGACTGTCGCAAACGCCCTACGAAAGGGAAGTTTCCCTAAAATTCTACCCTGGAGCCCTTAATGCTGCGCGAACTCCGGCCTCATCGTAGGTGTTCAACTCATAAATTTCTAAGTAAAAAGTTAATGGGTTGGGGGAGCCTGGAATTCTTCTTTCTCCCCCAAAAATTTGTTTATGTATCATAATGGAAATTAAAGGATTCTCATCAGGAACTCCATGTCGGAGATAAATCGAAAAAGTTTTTCGCTAAACTCTGGGGGCGTAATCGTTACTTCCTTGACGCTTAGCAGGTTTCTTAGGGCCCGCATTTTAAGCTGCTTCATTTCCGCCTGCCTTTTGGTTCTCCCTTCATATATCGATTTTATTATTATTAGTTTTAGCTCCGGTGTCTTTTCATCTCCTAGCTGAAAGTGTAAATTAAATTAAAAGCCATTAATTTCCTCATCGCGGATTGCAATAAATGCTTTGCATTGGCGTGCCGATTGCTGAATCTGTTCGAATCGAATTAAAATGAGCTTACAAAGTCCGTTTTAGTTAAAAATTCCTTAATAAGGTTCCTAAAATTTAAATAAAATCATTTCAGTTACATTTGACTTCAATCAATTTGTTCGTAGAAAGTGTTAAAACAATTCGATATAAAAATCCAATCAAATTATTTTGACGTTATGTGTGAAAAAATTAACTGAAATCAGAAGTAACTAAAATGCATTTTTCAGAATTCAAAGTTTAGTAGAATGTTTTATACAACAGTAGACCAATGCCTTTAGATTTTTATTTAGGAAGTTGTACTGAATGGATTTGAATTGAATTTGAATTTTTAGTAAATTATTGTCTATAAAAAATTTAACATACATATGTATGTATATATTTCATAAAATGTTCCCATAATTTACATTTTTTGTTTTTTGGAGCTTCTGCCATCTTCAAATCAACTTTGTTTCATATTCACCCAAATTCTGTAAAAACAACGTCGACAGCTATTATAATCATTATTTTCTTAAAAGATACATAGATATAGGTACCTATATTTTTAAAATCTCAATCATTACGTGTTCATTAAAAAATCTGAAAAGTTTTAATTAATGGATTGAAAATTGCGGAAATATTAAAATGCTAAATTTTTTACTCTTTGATACATATTTACAAGCTCAGAAAAGTCAGAATCATTTAAATCCGAGATTTTTAATTTTTAATGACTAACTGCATTAGACTAAAAGGGGTTTTGTGAGTTCCATTTGATTCGTTTCGAACGGAGTCAACAATCAGGTCCTTTATTTAACTTATAATACAGTGATCACTGAAAATTTATTTGAAGTTCATATTTAATATTTTAATTCACGATTTAAAATCTTTTTAATGAGGTAAAATGAGTCAATAATATTGGTAGAGAGTTGTTGTTACTTAATGCCTGGGCTTTATTTTATACCTCAATTAAATACCATACGTAGATTCAGCAAATTGAGATTGAGAAAATCTTTTATTGAATTTTCCAGGTGCTGCAAGGACAGCATTTATAAATGCAATTTTTGCCTCATGTCTTTCCTTTAGAATAAGTGAAGTTGAAGAATAACCTAGTTGCCTCTCTAAGGGAAATGATATTTCTTAGGTTTCCTGTTGAAGTCGCATTTGTTAGAACTCACCCCACAGCGGGCTCTTCCTCCGGATGCAACAAAACTATTCAATTTACTTCTCGCTTGAAGAAGTAATTGAGTAACATTCAATCTTTAACAGGAGTTATTCTTCGAAGTGCTTCAGCTTTCGATTCTGATGCATGTGAAGTGCATATCTGGGGTCTTTCCAATTATATTACAAAGTATTCCTGAGGGAAATAATTTAACTTAAATTCCACTGTTATCGACTTTAATGGCGAAATAATTACTGTTTTATATTCCCCAAGAAACCGCAAGGATATCCGTCGAAGTTGCACACTTAATGTTTTGCGAATACTTCAGCGATTTATAAGAACGGTTCACGATGAACTTAGGCAATGCACCCTCCGTTCGCTGAGATTTGAAATGGTTCAGAGGAAAATCTTACAAATTTCTAAGAAATAAAAGAGCTTTTAGTCTTCAGCTTTTGAGAGTTAGGAGGAAGAAAATCTGGAAAGTCAATGTAAGAATGGTTCGCAAGAACCTTTCAGGGTTTCTTTTGTAATCCAACTTAAAAACATTGAAGGGATTTCTCTAGGTGCATGCACTAATCCAGAAATATTCAAGAATCTCTTGTTCAACCATGAAATTCTATTCAACTGATATTCTGAATATCTTTGAGAATATTCTAGAGCGTATTGAAGCAGTTCATCAAGTACTATTGTGAAACCTCGCAAGCCTTTGATAGACGAACGATAAGAAATGGTATTATAAAAATGTGTTCCCAAGAAAAATCCAAATGATATTAAGTGAGGTCTACCTCAATATACTCGAGAAACAAAAACATGAAAAGATTACTGGTGTAATTCTGCGAACACAGACAGGTTTGTGCGAATCATTTCAGAGAATTATAAAGAATTGAATTTTGAGTGATTAATTTTAATGATCTTCTTTTTGATTTTTCATTGGTACACCTTTAAAATTGTGTGGTATAATTAGTGACATTTCAATACTTTTTGGCGGTCCGTAAATTTTAAAATACGGTAGAAAATTGTTTTAGAAAATAAATATAAAATATTGACTTTTATTTAACGAAAAACATTAAATCTAGTTAAACTAACAAATTGAAGAATTTACGTTTGACACAGGACGCAATTTTGCTACTTTAAACTCACTTAATGCGCCGGCCGAATATCTACTAATTTCAAGTACTAAAGGTTTATAAACATTTTAGTTAATAATGTAAGATGGCTTTATAATATTGCTTACATTTTACTTACGCATAGAATAGACAGAATATCGTCTGCATTCTCTTTATCTATTTCAGGGACGAATTAAAAATTACAAATTATGCTTTTAATAAATCAATCATTAAAACTGATCAGATTTTATACATTGAATAATTTATTTATGAAAGATTTACGATATTTTTCGAATAAACTAAAAATAACGCTGGTTGCGATAATCAGAAGCAACATTGAAATATCTTCAAAAAATTTAATTTCAATTAAAATATGCATAGTGCTTTAAAAGATTTTATTTATTTTATTTTATTTATTTATTTTTTTCTAACAAACGAAACATACACATATGTATGTCCAAAAATCTCTGAACAAATTAAGGGGCAAATAATGAGCACATTTTCTATAGAATGATTGACTATGTATGTACATAACTCTCATTTACCATCGCCAAAAATGAAATATATCATCATTTCGGTCATACCTTTTTGCTTTTGGCATCATCCATTGTCAACGTAAGTAACTTGTCTCGATGGCTAATTTTGTTGCTAAGTGAAAACCTGAACACTTTTCCAATTTGTTGTCTATATATTTGCAACATTTTTGTAAGTAGTTTCAGTAAAACTCTCACAAGGTTGATTTATCAATAGAAGCAAACCGTTTCCCGGATTCAACATTTTCACCAAGGTTGATTTATGATTGAAATGATTTATAGCTTTATAGGCAGACCTATTAATAACACCATTTGATAAATTAAGTCTGAAGGAAAATGATAACATAATTGAAAGAGAAGAAAATTTGACTCTTCTATATCTATCTGTAATGGGAATCAGAATTTCGAACGTTTTATATTGTGCGCTGCTGTTTTCCAGAAAATCTTTTTAATTATAAAAGAAGAATTCTGGGACTTCTGAGGATTATTTTTGTAAGGAATACTTCCGAAAATTCATTTAGAAGTAATTGATAAATTGGAAAGGATGACCGTGAGGGAGACATCAATAAATAAATATTACCTTCACTTACCTAACTTCCTGGTCAGATTTGGCTAACATCCAGTAGACTTTAGAGCGTTTTCTTCTGGAGCCGAGGGCGATAAGTTGGGACACCTTGCATCCTGAGGGAAGTGAAGGTCTCCCAGGAATTTGGCCTGTCCAGTGGGAGATGGCGAGCATCTCCGGAGCTTCTTTCACCAGGATTTTTCCCGCTGGGAGGGTTCTTCCCGGCTCCTGCATTGAACGATAACTTATTAATTTATTATTGTCTAGTTCGATGAAGCTGAAGTAATTTCGGAAATATATTTGCTATTTAGGATTTCGGGGTATGACAGAATTAAAGGTAATAATTAAATTGTTTGCAACTAAATACCAACCTACATATGTAAAGTGTTAAGTGGTATTTTAGTAATGTGAAATTAGTGAATATTTTCAATGTGAAATTCTTGTTTTTTTTTGGCTTTTAATGTCCGCGTACTCGTTCCTTGAATTTCTAAAAATTTTGAATAACTATGCTTGAATACTTTGAGCTTATGGCTCTTCTTCTAACAAATTAAACAACAGCTCAGTCACGATTTTTATATAGCTAGAACACTATGATTTAAATAGAGATCGAGTTCGGTTTTTCTATATAAAAAAATAGAATTACGAGCTTATATATATTATACATATATATACTTATGTAGGTATATATATTTATTTGAACAAAAATATTTAAAATTTGAAAGTAAGGCTATACGAGGGGCGCTTCCTGTTGGACAAATGGGCCTTACAAGATTTTCCCACTTCGTGAAAGTGGGTGTATGTCCACGGGTCGTACGTAAACCGAATTAGGATTAAGCTTAAGTATTCTGTTCGTAAGTACGCCGACAGTCGGGTCAGGAAAAGTGCTCCTATTTATTTCTCGAATCCCGGTAAAGATAATTTCAAAGTATATTTATAATAACCTCTATAGATCCAAAAATTTGAAAAAATTCAGTTATTGAATCTCATTCTAGTATTGATATGAAATGCCAATTTCGGTCAAGAAGATATGGTCCTCACAATTTGTTCTGTACCGTATTCGGAAAAAGCTCTAAATAGCTGTCAGAATATTAACTAGCGCTTTTCTTGACCGAACAGGATAGACACCTACTAGGATCTTGCTTATTGAGCAAAAACATTTTCCACCATTTCCTGACCGTTTCTTTAGCTTTTTTTTTACATAGAGTTTGTATAGGAGCACTTTTCTTGACCGTCGTCTTTGTAAAGCCGAATGTAAAACTTAGTCTGTATATATTAAATGTATGTAAGACCTATTTTAAACTATGTATGTACTTACCGTAAACCAAGCCATCGTAGAGTCATCATAGAGAACTACCCATTCCTCTGTCCAGCGATTCCACAAAAGTTGCTCTGATGTTACATGGAATAGAAGCATCAAGTTTAAAGTAAGTATACTGTGGAATATTCGTATTAAATGCAGAAATAAATGAAAATTTAATACATCTTTCCTGCTTTCGACCCTATCAGCATCCCTTATATGTATATATATTTTCTTCAGTGAACTTTACCTCAGCACAATCTTCCTGCGAAGGGTACAATATATCACGGTAAAATTTGCTGGCAATTTCACATATGTATGTAAATACAATATCACATACAGAAACATATTCCTTACAATTTTGTATTTACATACTCCTTTATCCATAGTTGCACTGATATCTAATATTCAAATATATAACTGAGATGTGAGATACACTCGATGGGTTCGGTTTAAGCCCCTTGAAGGCGTTTAGAGTTTGTTCTTAGTAATTTTCGTCAGGCTTAATTTACATCACACAGTGTTAACGATTTATTCAACCCCTTCATATTGCCAAACTGAAAATTGGGTCAAGGCGACCAAGCCCTAATACTTCCCTAATTCAACAACACCTTCAATCCAATATATATAGCACCGGAAAATAATTTGAGTAATTTTGTAATAATAATTTAGGGTACCCGTACCCTAATAATTCCTTCGAACATAAGACGTCATCCCTCCCTTTGAATTTGCGTACACCCTTTCCTTTGATGAAATACGTTCTTGAATATTACAGCACGTCGCTGAGCAGTCCCATGTTTCTATATTTTTACTCATATCATCTTATATCCTGGTCTCAACCATATGCTCTATAACTCAAAGGCAAAATTTGTGCTTCGATTAAAATGACATTGCAGACTGAAATTTCCCCAAGCTGAAGATGTTAAATTCGAGACTCACGTATATGCATATGACGTAAATTCTAAAATCTAAAATTATATGAAAATTCTTATGTTATCCAGATTCTTGGCCTAAATCATTAAGAGTAGGTACTTGGAATATTTTAAGTGGTTAGAAAATTTTGCAATTCGAAGTGAAGAAGTGATGACGATGGCACGCAAGTAAATTCTGCAAATTTTTCACATTAATTTAATATTTTCACCTGGATATTAGACTAACGTGATACTTCATATTTTATGTGTTTCGGGTTCATAGCTTAAGGGAGGATACCTACATGTGTATTAAATCAAATAAAAATGATTTATTACTACTGGAAACCTTCAAGACCGAAAAGGACGCCATTATTTTAAAAATGTTTTTCTGAACCGAAAAGGGATATAAAGATACAATTTTATAAATTTACGACTGAGCGATGTTTCTGTGCATAGTAGGTATATCCATGTTAATTTGATGTAGCAGTTAAATTTTCAATTCATTACCACACCCCTTTTTTAGGGTAGACTCATTCTAACTGCTTTGATTGTATAAATATTGTATTTACATGAATAAGACAAAAGATATGTAGTATATCATCGTTCCGAAATTTAGCAAGCATATACATATCTCCTTTATGCCAAAACCATAAATGTAAAAACTTCCTGATTTTAGATTTATTAGATAATCTAATGTAGTCTTTTTCAATGCCAACTTGAGCCAGAATCACGAGTAGAAAAACACAGGCAGTGTTGACACAACATTTTTTTTGTATAAACAAACAGGATAAATGCAGCACTATTCTTCATTTATCAGGGCCAGAAACTTAAATGTGGATTTGGCTTGACTTACTTTGAAATACGTTAAGTAAATAGAGGTTAAAATTTTTAAAAATTTGTTTTAAGAAAATGATAAACACCAATTTGATATATATGTATTACATATATGTATATATTCAAGTACCTACATAAAATTAGCATTAATATGTTTTTTTAACAAAATAGCGCCGTTCAACATTATTCTTTTAGACAACGTTTTTCGCAAAGGCCAAAACGGTTTGCAAGATTTCCCAAAATCGATTGTACATATTTAAAACAAACAAAACTCGTTAAATTTATTTTCTACATGGGTAGGTTATGTGGGGATCCTACAAACTATGTATACAAATTTCGGTTAAATAAATATAAAAAATATCATAACTAACGTAACCCTTTTTTCCGCAAAACCTCGACGCGTTTTCTTATATTGAAAATTAATCTTTTTAAAACATTTAAGTTAATCGGTTGAAAATTGAATTATTCATGCCTAACGCAAATTTGAAAATATGTATGTACGTACTTATATTGTTTCGAGTAAAACGCCTTTACCCATTTAAAAAATTAATTTTAATTTTATGTAGATATACTTGAATACATATTTTTTTAATGGCACTTCATTAAATTACAGTGTTGTTTGTTTTAAAATGGATTCCTAAAAACTACCCCATTTCCAAATGGTATTACGCCTCAAGAGACGGTATATTCAAGAGATTTTAACTAAATTAGGATTTTGATGTATAGACTAGTTATTTTAATCATAAAAGAAAATCATAAGATAGAAGAATTTAATTGCTATGGTGTTCCACACCGTCCAATTTTATTACCACGCTTAAACCAATTAATTTCACAATAATGGTACCCATAAAGAACATCCCTCATTTTTGACCCTGCTCGACATTCTTCGGTTATTATTTAGAACTGAGGCTTTTGAGCCATTTCAAATTTTCTTTCTGTGCGATAATTATACCTATTTTCTCTTTCAAATATAATAACGCGGAATAGAACTTTAATAAAATAAATTTATATTCTGATTTACCTAAACATTGCAATTATTGCCGTTAATTTAATTAGTTGGGATTTTTGTGGCTGAAAAGCTTTGTAATATTTACACCATCAGTTTTCAGGTAATTAACATAAAATTCATTACCTCGTTGGAATTGAGGAAGATATCCAGAATTAGGAATATAATTGAAATCTAAATGGAGATAAAGTTCTGATGAATTTTTGGGACAAGACAGCGAAGGCGTCTGACTTGCTGGTTTTTCACTTCATTTTCAAGAAACAAGATTTTCCTTTCTATCATTTTACTTGGCATAGGCACAGAAAAGAAAGTTCAAATCTTGAAAATCGCTGTGCTGCCTAACAACATATTTTCTAATTTTCTGCCACAAAATGTTTCATGTATATAATTTTGCTGGGTTTTCAAGTTGGAGGGAAAAAAAATGTGGGTTGAGCAGGAGGTGGCCCGCAATCCTCAAACACGTGAATAATTTAACCGCAAGCTAGGAGCTTTGTGATCCCTTCGGTATTATTAGCCCACAGCAGGCGGGTGGCTCTTGGAAATCGGGCTTTAATCTTTGAACAAGTAGAAGCAGAAGCAGAAGAATATTTATTTATCCAGAAAAAAAAAACTTTTCAATAAATTAATTGAAATCTAACAACCATATCAAAAAGTATTCGGGCACGTACGGCAAATGCTTACTCAAAGTTTATTATAATTGCCGACTCATTCTCATTCAAAGAAAGTCCAAGAATTTAACTTTTGATGAGAAAACGTGTTTTTTAAGAAATAAAACCTAAAATTAAAGCCTAGATAATTCAAAATTACTCCCTTAAAGTCAAATTAGTTTCATTGCCGCTAAAAGCTACATTTGGGGCACTTTTTAAAACTAGTTGAAAATCAATAGTCTTTACTTATTGTTTTTTTCTTAAAGACAATTTAATTGAAAATTAACACTTAGATATATTTCAATAAGAAACCAACAATCTCACATTTCTTTTCCTAACGATAATTCAATTGAAAATTATCATTCCCATCATCCCCACGGATAGGTGAAATAAAACACGTATTTTTTTCTAACGATTTGTTGTGTCCCTTTCATAAATTGAAAAAATAACCTCTAAAGCTACAATTTTATCTAAAAGATATTTGTTTAATATTTACCTTTAATTGAATAAATGATCGATTGTACTTATACAATTACAAACAGTTCATTGAGACCCATTTGCAACATTTCAAAAAGAAAAAACATTGGAAAGAATTACGAAAAACTATTTTTGACCACGATTTATCCTTTTCATGCCACCTCTCTCCTAATTTGAATACTTCCGAAGTCCGAAGGCACATCTTAACTTTGAATCATTCAAATTAACTAAATACTCACTTTTATAACGCAGAAGATAGCCTCCTTTAATTTGCTTTGCATTAGATCCTGAAATCAAACAAATAGCGAATTAAAAAAAATTAATTTCTTGTCTTGTGTGGTTAGTATTTGCTTTAAAATTATATATAAATTTATATGTATATATAAATGTTTAAAAAGAATTAAAACAATAGATTGTTAGTCTCTCTTCAAACTCTTACAAAAACAGCTTTTTACAATCAGAGTGTTTTGAAAAGTGCATAAAACAAATAAACAAAAACTTCTCACTAAAAAACCATGCTTGAATTGGCATACATATTTCATTATACCTACATATTTAATTAATTAATTTCATCTTTCTGCAAAAATTGCTAGGTGACAAAGAAAATTAGTAGGATTTGTCTTTAACCATCGTCCATTGGAAGTATGGAATTGACAGTCGTACATACATATACATATTTCATATTTTATACATACGCTTGAGCAAAGTCAGCATAAAGTTAGATTTACAACTTTCTGATTAGTTTTCAAACTTTGTCATATTTCAGTGGTAGTGAAACTTTCCTAATGCAAAACAAACTTTTATGTAAAGCGAAACATCGGGCATTAGGGAAAAGAAGCCTTTAGAAAATTAGTTGTACCGCCACGGAATATTTTGCATGAAGGCAAAAAGAAGATTAAATGCACCGCCCGGTGAATAGTCCTATTGTCTAACTATAAAATACGAGTGGAACATTATTCTGTTATTATTTTTTCGAGGTTGCAGGGCTTTTGTTTTTAACAGAGTTGCCCGATTATAACTGGAAAAGAGAAAATTTCAGAATTTCAGGGAAGTAAAAGTGTGCATTTTTTCCCAGCGTTTTAATTACGAGTAAAACCCTGGGATTTGTACATATTTTTCCTTACAATTGCTATCGTATTGTGTGTTGAAGGCGTAAATATGACAATTTAATGGTAGCCTATAAAAGAACAATTTATCAAAGGGCACAACTAGCAGCTACCTGTAGGGCTGTCATGGCTTTGAACAACTTCAAAGAAGCAATTAAGGGCAGACTATAGGCCTTAACTAATTTTAAAGTGGGTCAAAAAGAAACAAATCAGGCATGTCTGAAGAGGCGACAACTTTCAATAATCCGGGCGACTTGACAAGGCCATGGCTTCTGGATTTAAATGTTCGTTAACCCATTTTCTGAGCCATGTATAAAACTGAAGCTTCCCACAAAGGGAAAATCCGTTCCAGGTTTTATAAGATAGAAGTAATCATGAGTTCAGCTGCAGAAGAAACAGGACATAATTTAGCAAAGGCGAAAAGGATCGATATCTTGCCTCCTTTCCCCCGTCCCCCGAGTGTGGTGGGTGTTACTCTCAATTTTCTGTGACCTAAATTGTTACATTTTTGCACTATAGAAAAGGTACTAAATTTTAGTTTTGCAAAGTTATACGGGAAAACATTTATGCAACCCTGCACAGTTGCTGCCGGAGGGATTTTGTTATTTTGCACAGAATCCACTTCGGTGATTTGTTTGGGTGCATCCAGGCGTCGGCGGGTTATCCCTACATGCGGCATAAGTGCGGAAATGTTCGAGAGGTCAGTTGGTGAAGGAGAAATGATTTCATAAATGGTTTGCTTTGCATAGGGCAGACATATTCCCCTGGATACCTTTTCTCGAATGAAATCCGGCTTTGCTCTTACTTCGAGGTCAATTATTGTCCTTATTCCATTTAATGAGCGTTTTCCTTGTGCGACTGGTACCAAGGCGATTCGATCTTTTGTAACCGTTGCCTTAATGCGTGCCCTTCAGATTTTTATGCATTTGCAACAATTTTCTTAAGATTATATCTTGATGTAACATTATTCTACTAAAAATGATAAAAATTACTTTAATGGAGAAGATCCTAGATTTGAAATAAAAATAACTTGAAATAAATTAGAACGAAATTACCAAAAAAATAATGAACTTAACCATGTAATTTGCATAAACAATTTTGCGAAAACAGAATTCACCCAAAATATAAATTCAAATCGCCTTAAACATCTTCCTATTACATACTTTGATAACGAAACTCAAAACAAAAGAGTTTTATATAAGGCGACTAATAAACAGATATCCTTTTTGACGAAGTTTAATACTCTTCTTATCCATCTTTCAATAATTATTAATTAAATATAATAAAAATATCAATGCTGTTAAGTCTCACTTCTTTCACAAATTTAATTTATCAAAGGATCTTAGAATTTTTGTTTAAAAACTTCTTAAATTACCTTCATTCGCTTCAAATACTGACGAAGATAAATTGTAAAACTTTTCCCTTCTCCTTTTCATTAGTCATTTAATTGAAGCATGAAAGTTTGAAAATGTTTAGTACCTAATAAAGGGAAAATTTCTATTTGAAATATTTTGTCTTAAAGTGAATATTCGAAAAGTGTTATACGTGTGTGAAAAACAAGATTCTTCATAACATGTTGTTATATATATTTCAAAATAATTCAGGGTTCACATAAAAGGTAACCCTGATATCAAATTTCAAAATAATCGATCAAATAATTTTTATGGTGTCTTGTACGAAGTTCACGAAAAAGTGGTTTTTGAGAAAAACACATTTAAAGTTTGAAGCATCAAAAATTGTTTAAATCTGCAACTCCGTTGTTTTAAAGAACTCCCTGAAACTGAACTTCCTCGGCTTTTGGCGCGACTTTTGAGTTTCTTTAGTCGAAGATAATACCAACATTTGAAAGGATGGGATAACAAAAGCAGCAGCCATCTCGTTCCCAAGAATCTGTTTATACCTGTTGCACGCTCTCAAGCCGAACAGGAATCAGTAGCGTTCCCAGGCAACCTAACTTCGAAACGCCCGCAAATTTTGTTCTAAAAATTCGTCTTAATTCTATAATTTTTATTTATTTATTTATTTTTTCAATATTCTAAATTGAAAGTATGACAAAAAAATATTAATTAAAAATTACATCGACCACAGTCAATTGTCGATATTTATAAAAAGAAGCCTAACTTTTTGCTTCCAAAAAATGAAACAATTGTTTTAGATTATATGTACTTATATAATAACAAAAAATGAAGGAAATGGTTTTGATTAAAATAAAAGATGTTAGTTCTTTCATACTTATGAAAAGAATCATTTGTTTCAAAAGTGAGAGATTTGCTTTTATAAATATGCGTCAATGAACAGATTTTTTTTTTTTCAGAATTTAAATTTTTCACCACTTCACCAGCCAGGATGGAAAACTTTTTACTTCTACTTTTAATCCACTACTTTTTACTTCTACACTTTATTTCAAAGCAAAGTGTTAGCCT
Source organism: Machimus atricapillus (assembly GCA_933228815.1). Lineage (NCBI taxonomy): Eukaryota > Metazoa > Arthropoda > Insecta > Diptera > Asilidae > Machimus > Machimus atricapillus. The sequence continues at coordinate 25,984,358 of OW121788.1, read as the reverse complement.
GAGCAAGTTGGATAACTTCCACAATAATTATTAAGTTTTAAAGGCCAGTATATATGAAACTGGTTTTTATAAATAAAACGATGAACTTTTAATCCCAGACAAACCTCGTGGTTTAGAAAGTAAATTACTCCTCACAAAATGTTTTTCTCCCTTCCAAGAAAATTCTACGTATTAGAAATTAATTAAAGCATGAAGCAATTAATATATCCCCATAAAGTTACTTTAAGTTCTCATTAAAATGAAAATGTAATCGCATCTTTAATCAGCATTAAATCTGCTTTATCCAGTTTTCACATGACGTGTGGCAAACAATTCCTGTGCAATTATGATCAAAGAATACTAATAAAGCCCCGAATTATGTTGATTGGAGGTATCCTGAAAGATTTTTTCCGCCGCTCGTCACTGTCGTTAGACTTATGTATGTATTATATAAAACGTCTCATAGTGGAAATTCTGACGACAAGAGAAAGGAAATGGAAATTGATATTCGGGACGAAGAATATTTATAATTTGAATTGTACTACCATGTTATGGCAACTAATATTTTGTTAGTGTAAGGTAAAGCTAGATTTTTAAAAATTAAAACTAATAAATAGTTAAGCGTTTTTCTCATATTGCCGAAGCCAATGGATTAAATTAACTTAACCATTGCTTTCGGTGACCTCGCACCCGATTATTTAAACTTATTATATAAAAATAGGTGGTATAAGTTCTAAAACGCTATAGGGTGCTTACGGCCTTTTCTTAATTGTCTTTTTAGCCTTACGCGTTTTTAAAACAGTGTTCGCAATTGAAATGCAGACAGGGTCGAAATTGGGGAATTCCTCTTCAAATCACGTAAATAATTAAATCAGAGATCACTCCCAAACGACTGGGGAATTATTTTCGCTGTCGTTAAGGTCAGAAGCGCGTCGACACCTCGCAAGGTGAAGAGTAAAAATTGGTAAAAACTCATTAGCAACCACCTCCTGTACGACGACACATGTCGCAGGACTCAGGAGCGTGCATGTCCTTCTACCGCAGCACTTCATATCTTCGTTTTGTGAGCAGCAACAAAAATCGGGGCAGGGACAGGGAGGGTCCATTAATATTTAAGTGGAATGTAGAAGTCAAGCGGGTCCCCCTACGCCGTAGAGAATGTGGCGGAGCTTTTGTTTTAAGAGATTTTCAGAAAGAATAGGGCTCAGGCTCGGGAGAATTTCACGCCGAATCCCGCATTGTCCTCGAATATTTCCCTTTATTCCGCTTTCATAATTTTTTTTTTGTTTAAACTAAATACGCAAACAGGAAAATTATTCGTTATTTTTATTTATCTTCTACGCGGATGTGGGAAATGAAGTAGAAGACTTCGATGCCTTAGATCGAATAGGTATTTGGAGCTTTTCTGGCGCGCTGATGAGTAAAAGATTCCGAGGCGCATGAGGACCCAGCGTGTGGTTCCGGAAATTTTTGAGGAATTAATATGTGGGAATTTTCGGGAAGTTTGCTGGAGTCGTAAACAGACCGTCCGACCCGCCCTCATGTTGACGTCTTCTACAAAGAAACGTGAGAGGGACTCGTTTTAAATTTAATTTATATTAATGAGCTCCTTTCAAGTACTATTGTACGCGACTTGTGTTATTTACGTTCCTGCACACCAATGCATATGAATGTTCCAACTCGGAGTTTTCCCTTCTTTTATGGAAATGTAGGAAAATTTTTCGCCTCCTTATTTTTATTTCGTTTCTTTTCTTATGCATGCATTTTGAATGAAGCGTTTTTAATATCCTTGGAATTTAAAGAATCGTTCAACAATTCAAAATATTTTGTTTTGTCTAACATGCATTATTGATACTTTTTTGACCTATTTTCGTTGTTAAAAAAATTATGTTAATTAATATGTACAATATGCATTTAAAAGACAAAAACTAAAAAAGTATAACAAACAAAATATATCACGAAAAATTGATATTATTATAGAGAGGGGGACAGAGGCTAATCGGTATTAAAAAGAAGAAAAGCCAATCAAGAGTAGTTTAGAGATGTAACAAAAATGGCGATTTCAAAACAATACCAATAAAATCAATTTCTTGTTGGGTTAAAAACTTTTTCTTTTCTACTTGGTTCTAACTTTTCAAATATTTTCGCATTTTTCTTTTCTTGTTTTTAAACAAAATGAGAATTAGGCTACTTTTGCTACAAAAAATGCAAGAAAACGTTAAATATGTGGTCTGTTTTATTTCGACTTTGCCTCGCATTTACCCCAACCCATGATTTTCCATTCTAAAAGTTCTGCCAAAGCCTTATTGAAGCGAATGCATTGAACTTCCCCCTGTTCCATAAAGCTTATTGCAACATAAACGAAATATGCTTACCATTCATAATAGCAGTTCGGCACTAACAGTGGGAGCTTAGTGATTCCATGTAAAACCGCATTAGTTGTAATGGAACAGAAATGCTCTCAACTGATAATGCCTCTTATGACATTTTCATTTTCTCCATATAAATAGATATATTACCATTTCAATGTAATTTAATAATCGGATCTAGCCAGGAATTGCGTTTGGTAATATTACGAAAAAGGAAAATCATTAAAGTGATTCAAAATTATCATTCATTTTTTTGCTACTATTAAATATGTAGTCCGATTCCGAATCGTATATATTTTTCTTTTTATGTTTTTTTTTGTTTTTGGGCTTACTTTTCAACTCCTTAAAGGAAAGACTGGAAAACAAATATTTATTATAATGGTTATCGTGCGTTATCGAGGGATCGACAAATAAAAATTACTACCTAATCATTAATCCAAACTATAATTTTTATTTAATCAAAACAATTTATATCTTTTATACAAAGTATAAAGAATAAGATTAAGAAATGAAAAAAGTGTTTTAGCTCAGTTTAAATCTGGAACTGTAATAATTATGATCAACAAAATATAAATTACAAAATAACGAGTAAAATACATATATACATATGTATAATATCATGTCGTAATCGTTATTGAGCGATCGAAAAATAAATATCACTTCATAATCGCTATCGAGCGAATAAAATGAAAATTAGCCGAAAAAAATTAAACTCTTCATGCGAAGTATTTCTAAGTCGAAGTCAGACTACAAAATGATTTTATATCAATATAAAGTGATGAAGGTTTTGTTTTAAATTTCAAATATGATTAATTTGTATCCCTGACATAAAATGATAATTCTTTTGATTAAAATTTCAGAAATAAATATTGTTTTCGCTCCTGGATTTCTTCAAACAATGCTTAAGATTACTTTCAACAATTTTCTACAATTTGTTTTGCAAAAACGGTCTCCTTAATTTCAATTCATTTCATTGTTTAGTTTTCGTGTTATGTTATAAATTTGGGAGGATGAGATAATATAATCACAAAATCCGACGGACGAAGTTTTTGCTGCGTTGGCAATCGGTTCTATGAATGTGCATGTTTTTGAATACTAATTAACTTAAAAAAACGTTTATTTGGTTTTCGCATGAGGTACCGCTAACACGTGTCGAATAACAATAAATAAAAGAGAGGATTTTAGACTTTTAATTGAATTAATTGATTAAGATAAAACTATGCAAATGCCAGCGTCTAAGAAATAAATAAATAAACTACGAATACAAAGCACCTAAGGGAAAGAAAAGAAGCAAATGGATGTAAATGGCTACCTTCGCCCTTTTGTTTGTCATATCGAACACTTACCATGCTGATGGTGTATAATCGGAGAAGTCGTCGGCCTTGGTTTTGAGCACATTGAGAACATTTTTAGTCTTTTTAATGTAGAAAAAGGGTAGGAAACAAGCTCTATCACTCCTTTGTTGGAATAAGTTAGGAATTTGTTAACTCGAATTGAGGACCTTTTTATATATATTTATATATATGAATGTAAGTACATATATATTTCAAATCCAAAGATACAGATAATTCTGACTTCTGGCTGCGGATAAAAGCACCTCGAAAGCCAATTTGTTGTTCTCTGCAATGATGCACGATCCGTTTCAGAAATCTACGACAGTCTGACTATCTTCTTTTATTTATTTAATTGACTTTCTGCAAAATGTATCACGTACTTTCACCAATTTTAGACAAGAGAACTTCTCTAGTGTGTATATGTTAATATTGGGTGGGTTCCGAAATTTAGAGTAACCCACAAAGTGGTTGTTAGCGTCCAAATTTATATATAATTTTGGGAAGGTCTACAGCAGACGCACCAGAAAGACAGACAGGTGTTCACCGTTAGAGGAGCAATGAAAGACGTTCTTTCACCAACACTTTCTTCAGGCGGACACTTTCTGTATCTATTAGATTTTCAGAATATTGACTATTTTGTGGCAGAAGTATAAGCAGTGAATTTCTCATATAACTTTTCCGAACCCGAACTTAAGGAGTGTTTCTCTTCACTTAGAACCGAGACACTACTGACTGAACCACGATATTCCCACTAGAATACCTCTTTCATCACTGGTCGAAACTCTACTGAATGAACCTAGTCGACTGCACGCAACATCAGAACACATGACTAAGTCGGGAAATCCAAACAAGTAAAAGATAGAGCGTCCTTAGTTCACATAGCCAAAGGATCTGCCTTGGTATAAGTAGGTTATTCCAATACAAAAGCTTTTTTCGTCCAGTTCCACTCCTTCGTCGAATTCGGTTGGTTCGACGATGGCAACCCCCCAGGAGCTGCTCCAAGCCTTGCAGGACCGGAATCGCGCTCTCGAGTCCTTGCAAGGAAGAAAGGTGAACTATGTGTGTCCTTAATCCAGGGCTCCTAGCCTTTTGTACGTCTTAGCATATATTTAAGTGCAGACAATCCCCCGAACCCACCCCGACCCTAAGAGGATGGCAAATGGACGTGAACGACACAAACCCCTAGTAAATAACCTTACTAGAACTGAGACTTTTGGGATACACGTTTATGAATGAAAGCTTAAAGCTGCCGAATTGGGTGTTCCGCCTTAATTTTAGCTCCTTTTCGGTTTTCCTTCTTTAAACAATTTTTCCCAGAGGAAATCGCCACTATAGCGGGAGAAACCTCTCACGAAATATAAATAAAATTGGAGCCTTGCAAGTTAAAGTCGTTTTAGCTTTACGGAATTTACATACAATTTTATTCGGTTTTCTCCCACTCAAATTTTTTACTCCTAAGTAAATAAAAATTCTATAGCTATTCTATTTTTACTTAAATTTATCTTCTAAAACAAAGAAGGATGTTAAAAAATTGTCGATTTTTACCCCTTGACTGTCGAATGAATGTTTACAAATTACATTATTTATGGTTTTTATAGAATTACAGACAAAAATATTTTTATCGTTAGAATACTGCCATTTAAATATAAGGCCACTATAATTACGAGCCTACAGTCAGATTTCATATTTTTTAAATCAAAATAATAGAATCAAGATGGCAGGTTTTTGATTACTTTTTCATCAAAATTAACATTCAGGGGTTTTTGGTGTAGCTGATTACGAATCTCTAATACGATTTTATATTTTCTTGATCAAAATAGCTCGGAAACAGAAATTTACATTTCTTTAACATAAAATCATAGGGGTACATAAACATTCAGCCCAAAATTCTATGTTATCCTATCTACAAGGACTACGTAGTGCACGAACATGTGGAAATTTGCGACTGCATAATCTTATTTCAAAGTTAAAGAAAACTTCCCATGAAAACTTTTGCAACTGTAATCAGAATTAAAAGAACTTTCACACAAATGTGCGCCATGGTTTCGTGGTAATTTACCCTATCCAACTTTTCTGATTGAATTATATCTGGATAAGATGAAACCTTACTAGTTACCAGCTCCCAAAATCTAGCAAAAACCTCTGAAGGGTGTGTTACATGGGCGTATGCAGGATGTGCAAAAATTCGTTTGGGGAGGAGGTTGGCAAAAAGTAATTATTGTAATTGTGTGCATATAGTCAACAGGGTTTCACATATTATATTGATTTTAGATACATTTTCATTCCTTATACATACATATCTCTATAATATTATAAACCCGAGAGTGTGTCTGACTATCTGTCAGTTTCAAAGGCTTTCGCTAAAATTTGGCATAAAGTTAAAATTTCTTTTCGATTTAAGTACAATCAAAAGCTGAACATCTCTTTATGTTAATGTTGGACTTTAAAAGAATACAACCTAAGGCCACTTACATATATACATATATATATACACTTACTTTCGAAAGTAGCTATGTTATTTTTTAGATATATGTAGGTACATATGAAAATTCACAAACCTCATTTACTCCCTTGACTATAACCCTCATCGTAGCATTCCTGGGTCCATCCACAGACTTTCCATCGTCAATCGGGTCCCAGGATGCGCTGTATAGGTATATCAATTTAATTTTGTGGGGCTCATGGCCCACTGAATGAGTCTCTATCAAGTCAATCATTTATGGTTGGTCGAGCATTCGAATGCCTTAAGGTGTCAAAATCGAAACTCAATTTGCATGTGACATTTTTGTATCCGTGCACTTACCTGTAATTTTGCTGTCGTATGCCACACCCGCTCCATAGATGTCATTATTGCGGGCAGCGGTCACCGCCAGCACACCGAGTTCCATGGCTAAAAAACAAAACATGTTCAGTTCGAAGGGATCAAGGACTTTAAAAAGAAACCAGTGCAGAAGGAAAAAAGTCATGCAAGTACACTACATAGAGGAAATCAGTTTAATGCGAAGTAACCTGTTAAGCCAGTCATCCGTGTACCTTGGATACGGATAAGGATCGTTACTGCTGAAATCGTAGCTCGCCTCCGCATTCTGCAAAACGACATCAAATATTTATTGCAGCAGAAGTAACCCAACCAATTAGTATAACATCATTAATTAACAAGCGACAATGTGCAAGCATCCATAAGGAATTATATTTTAGAATTATTCCTGCGTAAAATGATTTTCCGCAATTTTTTAAAATCACCAGCTTAAATGACAGGTCAGATTTTCTCGTGTATTAATTTTATCAATAAAACATACAAAAATCAACGACAGTTTCGATTTACGCTGGAGTTTAAGCAAAAATGTATGGCGACACACAATAAAAATGGTGCCAATAGAATAGAACTAACGGATTATAGAGGTTTCTTTTAAATATTTTGCGTTTTATTTCAACTTAGACAAATTGTATTTTTATTAATTAAAAATTATAGTTTTTAGAGATGTTCATTGCGAATCCGCTCTCAAAAATTGAAAAATCACCTAAAAAAAACGAATTTATGATTACCTACCTACATAAATATGTTATTCTTACGGCATAGGTTTATACATGTTTTTATTTAAAGTTAAATATATAAAAGTTAAATATGAACTACTATTACCACAAAAAACCCTAAAACAGTTCCTAAAATAACACACTTTCGTTACGAGCTTCATTCTCACACACAAAGTTAAGTTATTTAAAAAAAAATTAGGGAATCAATTGGGAAATCAGTTTGGTTTACTTTGACTTTCGTAAATGAATCACTTTAAACGGCTCTTTAATAAGTCGTGAATCGTTCGTGAAAAACAAATACCTATATTAAATCATTCGTTGTTACTCTGACTGCCTTTTGACTTCTGTTTTTCCTTTAATTTTAATATAAATGTTCTAACAGAGATAGAAAAGAGGTTTTTATTTCCTCTGCAAAAGGTCACAAGAAAATACTGCACCTGATTCCTCGAGGATAGTTTACTTGCTTATGAAGAAACTCCTTGCTTCCTTTCCTTTAGATGACAAACATTTCAGTAACTCGATATATGTATTTCTCGTGAATTCTTTTTTCCTCTGACTGACACATGGTAATATGCAGAGACTGTATTTAGGTAACATAAAAGGTATCTCTAGCCAACTGGAAGAAAGAAGTGTCACGTGCAATATAATCCAGTTGTGCTTTTTAATTCTGTCGTTTATTTTTTTTTTCTACTTAGTTAATTTTGAAGAATTCACTTTGATATTATAAAATGTGACATGCAATCTTTGAATAAAAAATGAACTTAATTGCAATACAAGTCCAATCTTTGGTATAGTGAAAATTAATTTACCGCGAATTTCATACCATAGAAAGTTCTGTTTAGACATGGTTGGTTTGGTGTAACAGGATACTGATGTAAAAACCGAGAGATAAAATGATGAAGTATTTTTTAATTAAAACTTCTAATGGTTAGTTTTGACGAATCCATTCCCTGATATTACGGAAACAGAGCGAATATCAAATTCAAGTTCACTGTTGGCAAAACAATTTTATAAAAACTGCACCCTCTGAAAATTCCATAACAAGGCAACTCGATATATGTATGTACATTATATCAGTAAGTTAGGAAATAGACCATTAGGGAAGAGTTTATATTTTGTAAATAAAGACAGGTTAGTCTTTACTTAGAGGTTTTTTGAAAAATAATTCCCTCTAGGTACTTGTTTACCCATAAACAAGAAAACATTTTATTAATCCATAATATGTATATAACTAGGTACTCTATGTATATATCACAAGGCATGTTTTTTTTAACAATAGAATCTGGATCAGATTTAGCAAGAAATTTTGCACTAAATTTAAATTTATGAGCAGCACCTACCCATATCAAAAAATGTTTATTTCATAAAAATAAAATCGAATCGCATTGATTTATTTTTTTTGCTTCAAAAAATGAATCCAAAAATTTGAACAATTCAAGATTTGAAGTTTTGGTGGATACAAATCATGGTAACTGGTATATAGCTGAAGGCTTATAAGCTTCAATTCAATGACAAATTTCCTAATTAATCTGACCCAGATCTGATTAAGAAAAAACATAGCTATGTATGTATGTATAGTTGAAATATGTATTCCTTAATATAAAACACTGTAAGATTGAATATTATTTTGCAATGGCGAACTTTATTTATACTTAAGCAGATGAATAAATATATAAATAAATAAATTTAACATTTACGGTAAAATTATAGACAAATACATTGAAACTATATTTATTATAAATTTCTATTTTAGTGTAGAACAAAGTTACATATATGTACTTCAAACACTATTGCCAAACTGCCTTTGAATTTTCAGCATTGTGCTATATATTTTCCATGTTGAATATTTTATTTCCCTGACTATTACTTCCGATAACAATTTCTTAAATAATTGCTGCATTTTCAAATGTCACTTTTGGCTATGTATTTTATGTTTGGAAAAAACGTGAAATATGTACAATATACTTGTCCTATACGCACTGCGATGTAATGATAAAACCAGAAATATAAATGCTAATTAGTAAGTAGTAGTAATTAGTATGTAATTATATTTTTCAGCATGACAATATTGTTTACCTACTTTTCACGTACTTCTACTTGTCGAATCGATTTAGAACTTTACAAACTTATGCAATTCTGTTTTACTGAAACTTCTTTACAAAAATAATTTTGTGTGCGCCACTGTCTAAACTAAGCTATACAAAAGTTACAACCTGAGACTCTTATTTTGAAGTATAACATTTTTTAGAAGAACTTTAGTCTTGCAACTTAAGTTAAAATGCCCACACTTAGTAACGGTTCTGCTCTAAATTAAGCTTTGGAAGCTCACATTGTAAGAAGTTGCCAGCAAAATTTCAAAGTTCTTGCATCTCTGCTTTTTTAGGCTCAGCAAATAGCACAAAAAATATCACTTAGATTAAGATTGAACTTTAACTCAGATGAAGCACATTTGCACTTTAATTATAATTTATTCTGATAATAAACGCGAACATTTCTATGTATGTATGTATGTTTTAACTAAAATTACTAATGTTAAATTAACTACAGATAATTAAGCAAATAACAACGATTTTCTTTATACTGCAGACGATATCAATATTTAATTCTGTGAAAGACGGGGAAATAATTAATGAAATAAAATAGCTACTGAATTATACATATTTTCTTCCACTGTTCACATTTTCGGATAGTTCATTTGAACAAAATAACGAGTTTAATATGAATAGAATCACTTATCGCTCTTCAGGAGTTGCGGCTGCACCTGTAGCTAATGAAAATTGACATTTATTTTAAAGGTATACTCAATAATTTGAGATCCACGCCTGCACTTTTCATTCAAATATTCTACCTTCCCTAAGTGAAGTGTCAAAAGTTTAAAATTTATCAACTGTAGAGCAAAGTAACATTTGCATGACTCCGACAGAGCAACTGCTCACTATAAATCTCGGATTTGGATAACAAATCAAACTATCATATTAATTTAATAATGCCACTCCACCGATTGCAGTGAATCTTTCTGACATACTTAATTTGACATATAACTTTTCCGACTACACTTTTGTATTGCTTTTGATCTTTCGTTTTTCTCGCTGTTTAGTTAAGTAAAATCGTAAAGTGATTTTAAATTTATCTTCAACCTTCCACATTATACATATTTGTCTGTAATTATGTAGATGACAAGTTTGATGCCGCGTGATATATTTAACATAATATCTCTTTAAAGTCTTATTAATTGAATATAATCGTTATAGAGCTTGTGTAGGTTCCTTTACTGTTAGTTGTGTAAATTTTTTGAAGGCAGATTATATGACTCATTGGAATTTTACGCTTCACTTTATTGCCCCCAAAAGGAATGTGAAATTTTTCTCATTCGAAGAATTATCATAGTCTATAAAGTTTAAAGGGTCATTATAATCATAATTATTGCCATAAAATGTTCAGAGTTGATATGAACAAAGTACACTTTCCTACGCAGAATTTAAATTCTTATGTTGTTCTTAAAGTATGTATGTACTCGTATAATGCGTATTTTATAACTTTATTTATGAATATTACATTCGATCCTCTTTTTTCATCAAAAATAATGCTTTCTATTTGTAACTTAAGTTTAAGTTCATCGTGGTTGGAATTTGGAAAAACCAATAATGTTTTCCTTGCTCCATAAATATTTAGTAAGCGTAAAATCGATTAGGCATAAATTAAATAGTATTTTTTTTAATTGTAATCATAATAATTTATTGGGCCTGTGGAAAATTTCAAATTTTTTTTTCAATTTCATAAGTTTGTTCAAAGCGCGCTTAATACGAACGTAACATTAATATAAAATAAATTCTCCAATTGAGTTATAAACAATGTCTACCATATTACAATGTACATATTGGATATGATTCCCAGGATTTATTTATTATTAGTGTCAAGCTTTCATCTACCTATCATGAAATATTTTCCATTAAATTTCGTTTAAAACTAAAGTTATTATGAATTATTTAATAAATAAAATTAAATTGAGTGCAAATCAGTATGAAGTGCTTGGGCTGTGTGAGTGGTGGATTGCATGCATACTTTCGATAACAGGGAAAAGCGCAGAATTTATGGGAAAACTTTTGAATAATTACACGCGACGGCTAGAACTAAAAATTTAAATGATGAAGACGTCAGGTATCCAACGCAAGTGTACGTTCTATGCAAATTTCGTGGGGAAAGGTGTTCCTTTTTTCAAAAAATTTATTTATGTCTGCTGCATGGCACTATCTACTGCACGAGTCGGGCTATCACGAATTTATTAAAATGCACAAAATACGTAGCTATATGTTTAGGTAGAAGCACCTCGAATAGAACGTGCCATTCACAATGAATCGCAATTATATGTTTAGCAAGATTGCCACCTTCTTTCGGGAAAAAAAAAGTGCAGGTGCTATGGTATGTTGCGATGAACGTCTCGCATAAATCAAATGGTTAAAATTTTGTCGCATTTCAGAGTATTGCTCCGTGAGACATGGGCTACTGGGAAATAGCCTTAGAAAATGTTCGTCTGTCGTATCGATGAGAATCGATGGCTGGCGAGACGTCTACATATAACTAAAAGATATTTTCTTGGCTGCACCCTTTGGGAAATTGATGTTTTATTGGATTTACGAAATATTCGATTGAATTTGCTGCTTCCCCAATCGAAGGTTTGTGAAAAAAGAGCAAACCGTAAACAGATAAGTGACGCTTATTTCTTATCACAATTCTTTTTGCATTTATTTAAACTCCATTTAAGGGAAAGAAACCTTTGTACAACTCAGTTCGATTTTATAAAATCTACGGACTATGTTTATATGTACATATATTAAATTTTAGTCTCGTAAGATGTAATACCGAACTTCCCAAATTCATGCATAATTTTGTTCCGCAAAAATGATTTTGTATTCCTACTGCGATGTTAGCCACTATCATTAAAGAGTTAAAAATTCGTTTTACGGACTCCTGGTGTTGGGATGGGAAGACAGGAAAGCCGCAAACTGTTTCTACTGACATACTCGACACAGAGCAGCTCTTATACATATCTATGTAACAATATTTCACGTGGAAGGGGACAAATCGCAACTGGCACTAACAGGGGAAGTAATGGCGAAGCACATTAAAATCTAATTAATATGCTTTCATGTTCAGTATAACCATTAGAGGACGTCACTAGCTCATTTTGGGGCGAAACGAAGGCGCATGTATTCACGATGGCCAAGTGCCGATATGTCCGTGGCTCGTGCTCGTGCTCTATAACAAGACATATTCCAAAGTATTCAATTGACTGATTATAACTTGATATACTTTCCTCATATCCGCAGGGTACCCTAATGGAACATGGAACCCACATCGTTTTGGAGAGATAACAAGAAATCCAATTTAACAGAGATCATTTCAATCGAAAGTTTAATAAGAAATTAAGAGACTACGATTAAAATTTCACCTCGATTTTAAAACAACAACTTCTAATTGTATGTTAATAATTAATTCAATTCGAGAAGTTGTACACACATTCAAAAATCCCTACATATATATCTATAACAATAACAAAATAATACTAATAAACTATGCCTGCTTGATATTGCTGTAACATACTTATATCTTTCAATAATGTAACTTATATTATACTTATAAGGTATATACATTTATTTATAATGTTGACTAAAATGACTTTAAAGTTATTTTAAATTTATATCAATTGTTGGCTTAAATTGGTAAAGAGTTCTTATCTATCTTATACATGTGTATATAAAGTCTAATCTGGAAGCTCGCTGTATGAGAGAAATGTACGAAAGAAAGATGTTCTTTCCATTTTTTCATTGTTTACGAATTGATGCGAAATTAATCAAATTAAATAAGAAGTCAAAAATAACTCGATAAGCGCTGATATAATTAAACTAAATAGAAAAGCAAAATATTTTTCGAATAAATTTGATATCAGTCGCAGTTTATTTAACTTAATTAATATATGAGCTTATTATAATTGAAGTCGGATTTGGTTCAGTTTAATTTCTTTTTGTAGAAAACAATATGTTGTAATTTTAAACTCATAGTCATAAACAACTTAAAAAACTATCAGTCTTACTAAGTGAATATGGTGAAATATCGTCAAAATCTAATTTCCTGCGCGTGTGTTTTTGTGCCCCTTATTTTTATAAACCGTATATAATAACAGAAACGGCGGGAATTTTTAAATCCTAAGCAGGAATAAACTTTAAACAGAATAAGTTTTTCCTCTTCGAATACATTTTCAAAAATACATAGAATACATCTCTATAGTCTGGATACTTTTCATAAAACATCTCAAAGTCTGCCCAATACGTAAGAAAACACGAATTGTCTGGAAACTTTGAAGGCAAAATATATCCAAGTTCATTGATCCAATTTTCATAGTTTTTAGGTTAAAATTAGTTATACCGACTTTTTACCTGAAGACCAAAGTTTGAAGACAATGACGATACAATTTCCGTGCCAACTTGTCGCCGGAAAACTAAACAATTAAGATGTTTTGGATGAACTTTTTAATGAGGTCGTTTACCTTCGGCGCGATATATTCATATAATTGAATGTGTGTTTAATAAATGCGTGTATCCTATTAATTTATTGTTATTTTTAAAGTGAAATTTCACCATTCCCACCAAGATGGTAAACATTAAACTTTTCGATTCATAAGTTTTAATGGCCCATAGTGTGGTGCATGTAAAACGCTATAAAATGCCTTTAAATTGGCCATTTAAAAAAATTGCAAATAACCGAAACTCATGTTCTAAAACATCACTTTAGTACGTAAAAGGCTCTTTCAAAATTTAATGGGAGCCTGTCGTTCTCTTTACTATCTGGGAATAATTTCTGATGTTTTCTGATTAAACTCTCTAAGCATAATATCTCTCGTAGAAAGTTTACGATAACTTCGGATCGATAGATGCATGCGCTTCAGAGCTTTTCATTGGAAAAAGTACACTAAAGCACAATTGTAGAGTATTTTGCTGATAGGGTGGTCCTGATGCCAGCCATATGACAGGTATCACAATATATTCCCACCTCCTGCGGTCGGAACCTTGCAAATCACCCTGCAGACAATAGAAGTAAAAAGTTAACTGACATGCGCCGATCCTAGTTACTGCCACGGTCATGATATAAACCGAGTGGCCACAGCTTTCGGAACACTCGAATCGTTGGTCTGTATGTGTAGAACTTAGAGAAAATTTCGATAGCATAACGCAAGTACCCCGCATTAAGGACGGGAGTGCAGTTCAGTTTGGTTTCGAATGGAGTAAGGGCGAGAAATTGTGCACAGTGCCCAAAACTGTGTACTAATCAGCACTTTGACCAGGAGATTCGGGACTCTGACTAGACTAAAATAAGTCAGGAGATCTTGCGAACCGTATCCCGAATCAATAGACCACGGTTCCACTGTTCGAGACGCCTATTCGCCCTGTGTAGAAAAACTCTTAAACGACCAAAAATCCGAAGGGATAGTGCGAGAAAATGTGAAAATCCTTGAGCTGAAGCTGTCGCTATTCACAAAAAGTAGTGCATTCCTGTTTTCCTGTTCGCATCGTGGAAAGCGACTTTAATTTAGGAATCCTGGTGTATTTAGTTCATAGAAAAAAAAATAGTGTGTCGAAGCTTTCGGAATATCAATATACACCCGTGCACCGCTAACTCCTGACTCAGTAGTAATAATTGTTCGGAAATATTAAGTGTTAGTTGAATTACAGCATAATTGTATGTAAAAGGGATTGCGATTACTGTGCAAAGGATGCAATGCCAGTGAAGAATTAAAATGAAAGAGGAGCTTTCTACAATGTCCTACAAAATGAATGCGTAATACGGAAAAGCTCCTGGCCGTATATTGCACTCGTCATTGAATAAAGTGGTAAATAAATGTGTGAGGTTATAAATCCAGCGCTACACCAGCATACACGAAAATAATCTTAGTCAAAAGAATCTGAACTGCTAAGATTCGCCTGATTCTAGCAAGAGTGTAAAAATGGCGGACTCATGCGTACCTGAGTCCTGCGATTTTCTAAGTCCTAAAAACGATTATGCTCCTAAGCTTTGTGGCGGAAATATCTTAAAATGTGAAAACTCAAAAAGCCAAAAATTCAAAAAACTGTGTACTTTCGATAGTGTCGATGGTGGTGGGAGTGTTCATGACGTTAATCATATTTATCGATCGCGTCATCGATCAGTTCTAGTATTTTTATTTGTAGTATATTTGGCTCTTATGGTTGACCTATCTCAAGGTTTCGTCCTTGATGGGTCGCAAAATTCATTTGCACAGTTCAGGAGGTGGTACACTGGACTCAACGGTTCGTTGGAACTTGAATTTAAAACTGAACAGCCAAATGGCCTTGTTCTCTATACGGACGATGGTGGTACTTATGATTTTTTTGAGCTCAAACTTGTCGAAGGTGCGCTCAGATTGCGATACAACTTGGGAGGTGGAGCTCAAATTATCACTGTTGGTCGCGAGCTGCATGATGGACACTGGCATAAAGTTCAGGTGAGACAATCTTTCTGCTATCGACAACCTTACTTAATTTCAATTGATGTGTAGGTACGTTAAGTAATAACAACCGAAATGATTTATTAAAATCGTAATATATTAAATGAAACATAATTTCTTTTATTACGTGTTGTTTATCAAACAGTCTAAATTTACAGAATATTCGCATGTTTAAACCTTATAACTACTAAACAAAATTTTCCACATTGGGTACCTATCCACTTCTAAAATATTTATAATGCGGACCTAGTTAATGCCAAGTATATCAAAATCTATAAGACGAAATATTTTATAGCGCTTCTTTAAGATATTCAAGGTCAAACTAGTGAATACTACTTTAAGCATATTCGTCAAAATGATCAACAATTATTGTTTTAGTAAAATTTACTACTATATAAAATACTTGCAGAAAAAATATCAAACAATATCTTTTCTATATATGCCATCTTTGGAAGGTTGAAATGGATACCCGAGTATCCAAATAAAGTAAGGGTTCATTAAAATTAAATGTTTAATTGCTACATCTCCATCAAAATTTTTTCGTAAATTTCTTTAACCGCAATTAGTATCAGATATCGACTTCTCAATTTTCCATTCGTAAAATAACCGCAATTAATCTTTTGTTTGAGGGAGGTGTTAAGGCGAAAGGAGAATTTGTAACTCCAAAACAGCCGCAACATAAGATTGTCGGCGCCTAAGTCCTTTTTCTTAATTGTAAGCAGCTGCCAGCATGTGCTGGGTAAACATGCGTTTTCACCATAATGCAGAGGCAGCAAACGGCGACAGAGACAAGATACCTATTTAGGTCCATTTGGGACTTAACCGTAATAAAGGATTTCGGGAGAAGTAATAAAGAAAAGGTCGATAGCGTCGCGGTTTGCTGGGGCCTGCATGATCTTGAAAAATCCTAAAATTTCGTTCACTGTTCGATCGACTGCCTAAGAAGAAAGAACTAAGCTGAGTTGTTATAAATTAATGTAAATTCATAGAGGTTTTTTCCGCCAATCAGGCTTTTTCCTCTAGCGCCAATAAATCAAAAATAGTGAAGCGCAAAATTAAGACTTTCATTTGAAATCACCCTTCCTAGGGACGTGTGTGCCCGTCGTCGGATCCAGTGAGGATCAGCGGATTCGAAATTTCACAAAGACTCAAACAAAATTGGTCCTTCGAGCCGGATTTCGTAAAAATCTCGCTGGTAACCGAGTGGAAGTGGTGATAGTGAATAAACTACAAAGTGACAATTAATATTGCACAAAAGAAGAGTTAAATTGGAGTGACTATTATACAAAATAATCGCGGTGAAAATACTTTTAGAAAAAAGAGCTGTGTGCAGTTAAAGTTTATTTTGCTTCAAAAAGCAAAAAACAAAAAAAATGCCTCCAAAAAGGCAAGCACTTGAAATGAGTGTCGCCGGGCTAGTGGAACGCTTAGGCGAAATTTCGAACATCTATGAGGAAACGCAGGATGAGTCCTTAATTCCACCAACGGAGGAAATCAACTTACGGCTTGGCGATCTTCAGTCAACATGGGATGCCTGCCAAGCAAATTATTATCAGATTTGCTCCGAATGGACTCCAGAGCAACGAAGACAGTTGGCTTTCTTCAATAATAGCGAGTTTGAAGCTGCCCGAAGACGTTATAGAGACGCGCGACTGGCCTTACATCGTCTTCTTCCCAGGGAGACAACAGTAACACCGATGACTTCAACGAGAATTCATGCCAATAGGGAACAATTGGGTGAGTCTCATTCGTTTATCTCAGTAGGCCGTCTGGGTCGGCTTGATCCACCGACTTTTGACGGAAATAGAGCGCAGTGGATAGGTTTTAAAAATAGTTTTGAATCAATGGTGATAAATACAAATTTATCAAAAACAGACAAATTAAACTATTTGAAGAAAAGTTTAGTGGGAAATGTTGCGGGAATTATTAAAAATTTGCCTGCCTCGGAAAGTAACTTTGATCGCGCCTGGCACGAACTAAATGAAAGATACGATAACACTCGCCTATTACGACAGGCTCACTGTGACGCCCTGCTTAACATTGAGACGGTTATCAGGGCTAACGATGCAAATGATTACGAGAGGGTAATCAATGAAGTTCAGGAACACCTCATCTCCCTTGAGGGACTTGGTGCCGGTGTGGACCAGGGGGGAGAGTTGTTATTGACCGTGGTTCGGGCGAAATTTGATCGAGTACTACTAACAGAATGGGAAAAACATTCAAAAATGTTAACGGTCGATCCCGTTTTTGCTGATTTTAAGAAATTTGTTTGGCAGCGTATAGAAATTTGCAGGAGCGATGAAACAGCAAGGAAATTTAGGAATTCCTTAAGAGCACAACCGCCGCGGTCGCGAACGCAGATGAATGCTCATACTTCAAATTTAAATGTAAATCAGTGCCCACAATGTAAAGAAACTCATTCGCTATTTCAATGTCCGGCATTTCGTAAAGTTGCATCGGTAGAACGTAATAAAATTGCCAAGCAATTGCGAGTTTGTTTTAATTGTTTGCGATCAAATCACTTAGCGTCTAATTGTCCTGATAAAAGATCATGTATTCATTGCGGAAAACGCCATAATTCATTATTGCATAGCGGTACAATTTTAAAACGCAGTATTGAATCGTCAACTACTGACAAGTTAAAAGAGGGTGCTCCTCCAGAAAAGAAACTGGCGAATACATCATTCTCCTCCTGACTATTTAAGCCTCATAATGTACTCCTCGCTACAGCCACAGTTCGGATATCTGTTCCAAGGGGGCGTGAAATAACTCTTCGCGCTATGATTGATCAAGGATCTGAATCTTGTTTTGTCTCACAAAAGGTGTGCAAAATTCTAAAGGCTCCTCGGAAACTCACAAACGTTATAGTTCACGGTATCGGAGCAGTTGAAGCTGAGCACGTACGAACTAGTGCGAATTTAATTATACGGGGACGACGTCATGATTCGCCGGCGATTTATATAGAAGCTTTAATAATGAAGCAATTAACAAATTTCGCTCTCGGTGTAAAATTCGATATTCGTTCAATTCCTCATCTTGCAGATTTGGAACTAGCTGATGATAATCTTACCGGGAATCAATCAATAGAACTAATACTTGGGGCGGAAGTTCTCAGTTCGATTTTGCGTAAAGGTGTAAAAATCGGACGAGAGGATGAGCCAGTGGCTCAAGAAACTATTTTTGGTTGGATAGTTTCCGGTCGCATAGGTATATCAAACAATGAAGAAGTAACAGCATGCATGCACTTATCACACGTTGACAATATTGAAAAATTATTGCGCACTTTTTGGGAGACTGAGGAGATTCCTACTGGACCTTTTCTTTCTCAAGAGGATAACAAATGCGAAGAGATTTTTCATTCTACGACAATTCGTCGCAAAGACGGCCGATATCAAGTCCGCATTCCATTTAAAGAAGAAGTCCCGGATTTGGGAGAATCATATAGTACTGCACTTGAGTGCTATCGCAAATTAGAATTTCGCTTGAGTAGAAAGCCGGAAATTTATCGTCAATATCATGATTTTTTACGCGAATATTTAGAATTGCGGCATATGGCTCCAGATACTCATTATTCTGATAACCCTGCAACTCGCTACTTTCTTCCTCATCATCCGGTAATTCGCGAATCGAGCTCAACTACGAGGCTGCGCGTCGTATTTAATGCATCGGCCCGCACACAGAACGGAAAATCCTTAAATGACTGCATGTTCGTCGGTCCCAAGCTTCATCAGGAGCTATTTGATATTATTTTACGATGGCGAATGTTTCGTTTTGTATGTTTGGCAGACATTGAGAAAATGTTTCGTCAAATCGAAATCGCGCCCCAAGATACCGCGTATCAATGTATTCTTTGGAAACCGCCGGGAGAAAGCACAATTCAAACTTATCGATTGAATACCGTCACATATGGAACTGCAGCCGCTCCATATCTTTCGATGCGTGTTCTCAGGCAATTGGCAGATGACGAGTCAAAGAATTTTCCAAATGCATCCGCGGTTTTGCGTAGGGATATATACGTTGATGATGTACTTTTCGGTACTGATACTGTGGAACAATGTCGAAACTTACGCGATGAATTAATAAAGCTACTTAGCGCCGGAGGTTTTAGTCTACGTAAATGGGAATCTAATACAGAAGATTTATTACATGATTTACCGACAAATATGCGCGCTCGTGATCCTGCTAAATTATTTGAGGATTCTCCGACAAAAGTATTAGGAATTTATTGGCGTCGACAAGATGACAAGTTTTCTTTTACTATACAATTAAAACCTGTTGATCGTATAACCAAACGTTCGGTATTATCGGTAATTGCTAGTATTTACGACCCTTTGGGCTGGATTTCGCCTACGATCGTAACCGCAAAAATTTTTATGCAAAAACTTTGGCGAAACGGTATTGATTGGGATACAGAATTGACTGCGGATTTATCAAGAGAATGGTCAAGCTTTTACGAAAATATTTCTAGTCTTGCGACAATATCCATCCCAAGATGGACCGGGACTTTGATTTCAGATTGTAACTGGGAGTTGCACGGGTTTGCGGATGCGTCTAGTAAAGCATATGCTGCGGTAGTCTATCTAAAAAGTCAAACAGAAAAGGGTTCGAAAATTACACTTTTAACTTCCAAAACTCGTGTCGCGCCGGTAAAAGAAATGACAATACCTCGTCTAGAATTAAGTGCCGCTCTTTTGTTAGCTAGACTCCTTGCTCACGTTCAATGTACATTACAGAAAGAGAACATACCTTGTTTTTGTTGGTCAGACTCGACTATTGTACTCGCCTGGTTGCGAATTTGCCCAAGCAAATTAAAGAAATTCGTAGCTAATCGTATTTGGAAAATTCAAGAAAAACTCCCAGATATTAACTGGAAACACGTACAATCTAAAGATAACCCCGCGGATCTAGCGTCCCGCGGAGTTACGCCAAGTAATTTAGCTGTTTGTAATTTATGGTGGTACGGTCCATCATGGCTGTCTGGACCTCAGACGAATTGGCCGACGGTTGAGTCAACAGATCACGATGAATCTAATCTTGAGCTCAAAGCAGGATCTTTAACCTCACAAATAGTACGGGAAATTGACTCAACGGAGCAATTAGCTCAACGATTTTCATCTTGGCCGAAACTTCTTCGATTCACAGCGCGAATAAAACGTATGGTAGCGCGATATCGAGGCCAGGAACAGTCTAAAACCTTTTGTATCTTTATTCAGGAAGCATCCAATTTTTGGATACAGCATATACAAGAAAATTTGTTTAGTAAAGAAGTAGCGTTGTTAAAACGGAAGGCAAATCTACCTAAAGGAGCATTACAAGCACTTGATGCATTTATTGATGAAAAGGGATTACTAAGAGTAGGCGGTAGATTAAGTAATGCACAATTACCATTCTCTATCTCTCATCCGATCATTCTTGGACCACATCATTTAACTAAACTTATAATACGAGCTGTTCACTACTCTACACTGCATGGAGGAGCGCAATTAATGTTACGAGTGTTAAGAGAAAAATATTGGATAATAAACGGGCGTAATCAGGTTCGTTCATGCGTGCACCGATGTATTATGTGTTCGAGACATCGCGAAAAACCATGTGTTCAGAAAATGGGAGATTTGCCAAGAGATCGTGTTTTGCCATCGCGACCATTTTCGAAGACCGGAGTTGATTATGCAGGACCCTTTATGGTACGCGCGGTAGCAGGGAGGGGTCGAGCCGCACATAAAGGATACATTGCCTTGTTTATATGCTTGGTCACCAAAGCCATACATTTAGAGTTTGTATCTGATTACTCAACTGAAGCGTTCCTCGCTGCTTTTCGACGATTTATATCAAGATATGGTTTGCCGACGCTTATGATGAGTGATAACGGTACTACCTTTCAGGGTGCGGAACGAAAATTGCGAGAGGCTTTCACGAAAATAAAGAAAGATCAAAATTTAGCATCTTGGTTTGCAACAGAGGGCGTGGAATGGAGCTTTATCCCACCCGCGGCCCCTAATCATGGAGGATTATGGGAAGCGGGTGTGAAAAGCGTGAAACATCACCTAAAACGAGTCATAAATAATCAGATTCTAAGTTTTGAAGAAATGTGTACCTTACTCGCCCAAATCGGTGCCTGTTTAAATTCGCGTCCGATTGCTCCTATGACCGATAGGGTTGATGACTTCTGTTTCCTCACACCGGGCCATTTCCTCGGCTGCGGCTTGGGAATGTCTGTTCCTGAACCTGACTTATGTGATGACAAGCGAAATAGATTGTCACGATGGCAACGCATTCAGCAAATGCGTGATCAATTTTGGCGCATCTGGCGTCAAGACTATCTGTTGCACTTACAGCAGAGGCTTAAGTGGCGAACAGCATCTCAAAACTTGTCCAATGGGGACATTGTGTTAATCCGCAACAGTGGGTTGCCGGCATGTAAATGGGAACTAGGCCGCGTAATCGAGTGCTTTCCAGGCAAAGACGGTTTAGTTCGTGTGGTCAAAATAAAAACTGCAAAATCTTGCTTTAATCGAGCAGTTAATAAAATATGTTTGCTACCACTGCGCTCTACAGACTCAGAAGAGATGGGCGATTGATTCTCACAATAATAACTAACAACACTAACAATAACTAATCTAAGCATAAGAATTTTTTACAGGTAAACCTAGACTAAGAAACTAGGATGTTTAAGGTTTTGTCTTTAAGTACTATAAGCGATGCATGGCGGGCAGTATAAGTATACATACTACACCAATGTTAGAAAAGCCCTAAGCAAATAAAATTGTTCTAAGTTGATTACATAAATGAATATGTTTAATATTTCGCTACTGATTCGTAGCAAGGCGGGCAGTATGTTAAGGCGAAAGGAGAATTTGTAACTCCAAAACAGCCGCAACATAAGATTGTCGGCGCCTAAGTCCTTTTTCTTAATTGTAAGCAGCTGCCAGCATGTGCTGGGTAAACATGCGTTTTCACCATAATGCAGAGGCAGCAAACGGCGACAGAGACAAGATACCTATTTAGGTCCATTTGGGACTTAACCGTAATAAAGGATTTCGGGAGAAGTAATAAAGAAAAGGTCGATAGCGTCGCGGTTTGCTGGGGCCTGCATGATCTTGAAAAATCCTAAAATTTCGTTCACTGTTCGATCGACTGCCTAAGAAGAAAGAACTAAGCTGAGTTGTTATAAATTAATGTAAATTCATAGAGGTTTTTTCCGCCAATCAGGCTTTTTCCTCTAGCGCCAATAAATCAAAAATAGTGAAGCGCAAAATTAAGACTTTCATTTGAAATCACCCTTCCTAGGGACGTGTGTGCCCGTCGTCGGATCCAGTGAGGATCAGCGGATTCGAAATTTCACAAAGACTCAAACAGGAGGGAAAAGGGATCATAATCGAACGACAGTTGAATAACATTGTTCGAAACGCTTTTGCAAATCAAACAAAAGCCATTAAAGCAAAACGGCCAGCTAAATAAAAAATTCATGCATCAATAACTTTAAATTTATCATCACGTGAAAAATAAAATAATTTGTATTTGCCAAAATCACATCTTAGAGAAAATATGGTTATCAAAACAAAAGAAAAAGCAAATCGTATTTACCTAGCCCTTAATTTCTAGACGTGGAATGGTATATACATATTTACATTTCAATTTAAAAAAAAATATAAATATATTAAAAACACCTTAATTAATGGTGTGAACTACATATTTCGCACTTTCCCTAACTACATAGTATTTCGTACTTTCCCTCAACTACTCCTTATAGATTTTACAAGTGTAGACTTTGAGGAGTTTCATCGATTTTGATTCTATATGTTGCAATCGATTTTGCTTTTAACATGAAGTTAGAGGCTATAATTTGAAAATTAGGTTATTATAGATTTCTGCATCAATCTCAAATCAAAATCGATGGAATGCTTAAAAAGTAGCAGTCATGCAGATATCACCATAAATAAATATTCCGAAAAACAAATTGTGTTTGAACTAGTTTCATACTTCAATATGTAAAGTGTCCAATCAACGCAACAAATTCACACAATGTAAACCGCAAATAAGTTTACAACGCTTTAAGTGCAACAACACCCCTTTTAAATATCCGTAAATCAATAATTGGTTAATGAAGTGAAAACATCATTAACCCGAATCATACCGCCAGTCAGTGCCGTGGTTGAGTATACATATGTACATATATCACCTGAACAGCAGGAAATCCTTACCAATATTGAATTAATTAGAATTCCCATATAACGAAAATTAATTACAGGGTTTGGTGGTGATAATTCGCACAGCTCAAACTTATTCTGGCCGAAAAGTTTCAGCTTTGGATACTCTTTCCTGGGCCTGGTTCACAAATTAATGAATCCATTTGCAAAATTTGCCTTTTCCGAAAAGATGAATTTAGACGGGAGTCTTTCAATCAAATATTAAGCTGCAACTTTGAAACTCCTATGATTTTTCTTTCCAACTTTCAATTGAATTAATTGCATACGTGCTCAGTACGATTTTGCAGTGCGGTAATTACCCGAACCCAACAATTTCAATAAATTACAGCAGAACAATGGTTCTCCAGGAAATTACTGGGATGCGTACATAAATGCAGTGTAAATGTTTACATTCAACCGGGGATTATCCGAATGGTTCAATTATTATTTTCGAAAACCTCTAAATTACAGGGTATTCTGGCGCACGACGAGCAGATGCACGTGTAATGCGGGGCCCTGCATGCTTTCGTAATAAATTAGTTGTTAAATTCTGACGAGTTTTGTCTATATCCCTGCATTCGAGAATGCTGGGCACATATGCTCAGTGCACAAAACCTACATTCAAATGAAATGTATGATATTTTTGCATGTTTTGATACCCTGTAAATTGGCAGTATAACATCATATTTGATTTGCATCCTATGACATGAAGGCTGTGTGAAATGTGAGATGAAAATAACAGTGACGAATGAGGAAAACAGAGGCGTTATAATGATTTTCTTTTCGTGCCTATCAATCATCAAATTGCGCTTTGAAATTACTTACTCAGCAAATATTTTCAACCAGGATATGCTTCTAAGATTCATACTATAGAAGGTTCACAGCAAGGACATATATTTTGAATATACATATAGGTTACTATTGTTGTACATAGTATATAATACAACATTTTTAGAGTACCTACCTACCTCCGAATGAAAAAAAAACAGAACCCTACACTTCTCAGAAGTTTAAGATATGTTGACACATTTTCACCTACACGTCTATTAGACTTAACAAAAATTAACAAACAAAATCCTAAGTTGCACCATTTTTATACTGTTGAATTGCATTTTTGTTCCACTTCTGCAATGCTCACTTAACAAGAGATGAAGAAGTAAAGACATTAAAAGCTTTTTTTTAGATATCACGTTGAATAAAAATTATAGAAAAAATAAAACGAAGTTATGTACAATTAGATCAATCAAAATTCTCGTTAGTTTTAAATCTCATTCATTTTGTACACATCGTTTATTTACAAATAAAATGATTTCTAAAGCAGGAACAAAACGAAATATGTATGATATTCTTCTTACTAAATTTTCGATTTTTTAAGTCAATTGATTTCTACAAAAAATTTATTCATTTTAAGTATGGAAAAATATGTATTAAAAGAAAGGAGAAAACATAACAGTACATGAATCTCATATTCCACAATGAAATAAAAATCGTATAAAAAGATGAGGTGGATTTAAAATCACCAAATGTGAAAACCGTGCATCTACTTATTTTTATTAAAATTGTACAACTTTTCTATATGACAATCTTTTATTTTGAAAGCCATCATATGGCTGACATTAACATCAATGACCCTATTTGCACTATCATGGACATAATTGAGTTTCGTGAGAGCTTTCAATCAAGGAAATTAACATTACATTTACACTTTCGTCGGCATGTGTCAATTTCATGAGCATTTTCTATCAGAATATGCCGTGTTGTCAAAATATTAGCTATATTTTGACATCTTTTACTCGATGCTCGACCCAAATGCGAGATATGAATATTGTTTTCATATTAGCCCACGCAATTTTCGCTCATGGACATGCATTAATTAAACAGCCTCAGAAACTATTTAGCTTATGAATACCTCGTCCTCTTCGTTTCTCCCACAAGCTGTGATGCTAGGCTCATTAGGGGTCATTAAATTTGGAATTCTGTGAATATATTGTCTATTCCAATTAAACCTTACAAGTATGTATGTTCAATTTAGTGCTACAATCCAAAACTCATTCAAAGATACTTATATTATCGTTCGATTTTCATAAGCAAATAAATAGTTTAAAAAAACATACATATTTTGCTTTTGAGGAAATTATTTTTTTAACACCCAACGACAAAACTAATTTTATTCTTACATACTACAAAACTGCGGATAATAAATAATCCTGCGTCAGTAATTGAAAATAGTTAGTTTCGAAATCTTCAAAAACTTAATTAAATTTGTTTAAATATCTACATATGTATATAGATAAAACAAAACTAAAAAACTCTTCTACTAAATTTACTCCATTTTTTCTTCCTTCTGACAATTTTATTTGAAGAAAAGTAGGTATACATACACAGTCTTACTTTTATGAGAATTCTTACTTGCGAACTTCAAGCACTTATTTAAAGTAATATATCTGGCGCCTTTACCGTTCAGTGCTGAATTTCTCCTATACCTTGGTTACTTTGCGAGATCATAAAATGGGCCCTTTGGAAGCATACAACTCGAAGGACGAACCAGCTTCTTCAAACATTTAGAAACTGAATACTTTTATTAAGCAGTGGTTTCGACCTTGGACTCTTGTATCTTTCTTTAATATTTTGCTCTCCCTTTGGCTCAATCATAAACATGTTGTCCCTTTGCAATGAATATGCAATTTTTACTATTTAAATATTTTAGTTGAATTTATGTACCTAAGCACGAATAGATTATATGACCGTTAAAGTTACCTGAGTAAGCACAATTGAATCGAACTTAAGCGAGCACGACACCGGTTCCTCGGATATGCAAATAATGCCCAAAGGTAAATAAATACCTTTGTGCATTGTAAAGCAGCAAATTCGATTTTTGCAACGATCTGCAAAATGTTCTCCATAAAAGTTAAAACTCTGCTGCAGGAGCCGAAATGCTTTCCTCAAGTGGCTCGGTGAGTGCTCCTTGACATTATTACTAAATTGAATTAAGCCGCACCCCGGCAACCCGCCCACGCCCACCACTTTCTTTTGGATCAATCCTTGAGGGGGTTTTGGTAAATATTTTTGAGACATATTTTTGTTGACTTCGGTGGGCTGTGGGCGGCACTCGCGTGCAGGTTATGCAACCTTTCGACGGTGGTGCCACCTCTGCTGCCCCCGGGTGCAATTGTGCCAGACCCTACTGTGTTCGGGGGTTTAATGAACCATAGCCGGCAACTCCAGGCATCGCACGATTTTAGCCCTATTGTCGAGGATGGCAGACGGATGCGTCCATTTTTTCAGGAAGCTTAAACAAACGCTTACGCCTCCGCGCTTCTTTTTTATTTTTTTTCCTTTTTTTTTTATATATAGACATACATAGGGCGTGTTTTGTATCCAGCCCATCGACGAGGCACCCTGTGAAACTATATGCAATTTACCAAGTCAAGCGGAACTGAATCGTCGTGTCATCATAACATTTTAATGAAACGCTGGAACATCGCTATAAAACACTTTTTTTCAGCGTTGTGAACTTTTATTTGTTCTTCACAAACGACGCTCCTCGGCAGCAACATCCTTCATTTTGGCATCCTTTCAAAGGAGAGCGCACAGCCTGAACTTTCAGGATGTGAATTTTGCTAATGCGCCTTCCCGGCTCGCTATATTTTTATGCAACTTCGCGGAGTATTAATTGAAAAAATGGGGCTCCTTTTGTGTTCAGGGCAGAGGGGGAGCATGTCGCTAAAGCTCACAGCTTTCGTCCTCTATCGAAAGATGGAGGGAACGGGGGGGCATTATGAAAATTAAATAATTACAACTTTCCGAGGAAGTCCCCGCAGCAATTCCTCCCGGAACTGATAAAAAAACACCAGTCGTAGGGCACGAGAGTTGCGATGATAGTACCTGAGTCAGTCGAGCAAGAAGCCGACCTCAAGCGACTGTTTTTTCTGACTTCTTCCATTTTTCCTGCACACTTGGTATTCAGATCAAGGAGCCTTCTCCCAGCTGATCCCCCTGTTCCTTCTTCTGTTCCTTGATGCATTCTAAAGACGTCTCCTGGGATTATTTCGCCGGTAGGCTCTTCCGATGTCATTCCGTCGTGCTGGAGCCAGGTACTTCTATTTGGCTCACAATTAGACACGTTTGTTCCATTTCTCTGGATTAACTCAAAATGTCCTCCGCACTGATAAAATAGGCGCAGTTCGCCCTTTTCCTTTTCTTTGACGACACGCCAGCAAAGCTTTGTTTTAAATATGTCACTGGGATGCGATAGGTTCTCTATATCAAAGCGGGGGCGGACGCGAGACTGGAGCCGGTCTCGGACGGTTTCTGATTTTTGAGAAATCCTTGATTCATTATTTTTTTTTTTTTTTTTCTCGCATAATAAGTTCCCTTAGGAAACGATTTAGTTTTTACTTTCCCACACTTCCTTTGCTCTGGAAAATTTTCTCACTCTCCGAAACAACTTTGGGAAAAGTGCACGACTTTTCCAAGTCTTGAGAGCTCTTCATTTTTTGGGTCAATTTGAGATTTTTGTCTTCTGCTACCGTCTGTCTGTGCAGAGCAGAACTATTCCACCGCCATTGCCGTCCATGGCACCTTAGCAGCAAAAAGCTTTACATAGTTATTCCCCTCTAAAAAAAAGGAGCCAATTTGAGAAATTTAAACGTCCGACAACTTTAAAAGGACGCTACAGCTACACAGCTACCAGCTGCAAATTTGGTGCATTTCTAAAATATAAAAGTCTACTGTAGTGCAATTACAAATTAAAATCGATTCACTCCGACAATTAATCTTTTCCCGTCTGCCCTTCTAATTTGAAAGCATCAAATTCCACTCGAAGGAAAAAAAAGTGGTTTTACTTTCTGCAACCCTGGAATCGTTTTCGATTGCAATATAATTCCATTGAAAGCGGACGTTTTCTAATTTCATTGATTGCTTCCTATTCGAAAAAAAGCGAGAGTTTCTGTGTTCGATTTATTCTGGACGGGCAGTCTTCCAAGAATTTGCCGGCAATGGTTTCTCACATTTTCTTTACATCAGACACGCTATTTTTATGAATAGATATGTAATGCCAAATCAGATTTTCATATTTATTTACTTCAACCTGATGCTTGTTACAAATGTTTGTTTAGTAATAACTTCGGTTAGTAGTTTTGCACCTGTTGTATATTCTTATTATTTTTAACCTTTTTTTTTTAAATAAAGGTGTTAGTTTTTTCAATAAGACTACTACTATCAAAAATACCCATTTTGGAAACTGGACTTCTGATTCATTATTTTAGTGAAATATTTTAAAAAAAACTAGTGTTATGTAAATACTTAACTACATATATAATTTCTTATTTCTAACGATTTATTTTTAACGCAAAGAGACTTGCTTATTCGAATGTGTTAAAACTTATACCTACCGTTTTGATCGAAATCGTGAACTTCTGACGCTATAAAGTTGAACTGATAATAATTAAAAGAAACATCTTTTTTAACAATTCATTTTGTATAAAGTGTAAAGAAATTGTTGACAAAATAAAAAATTTAATCGGATTTAAAATAGGGACTCATTTTTGAGGATTAATTTTTGTTAATTTCATAAAATTTGTATTTCTTTTGTATTAGCAAAGATATTTTAACTTTGATTTTTTGTTGAAATAAAAACGGCATTATTGTTTTCTAAATGTAAAATTTCGTAGTTTTCATACAAAAATTTGCTGGATGCTTTAGATTTTAGAAAAACCATCATTTTATTCTATGCAAATAGAGCTTTTTAAAAACATAACTTCAAAATACGGATAGACCTCGCAACTAAATATGTATATATATAATAAATATGTATAGTACCATTTCGAACAAATTATTCATTATATTCTAGTATTCCGCTTTCATTTATCATAAGCCTGTGTTACAATGTGGTCGCTGACGCTGTCGCCGTCGCTGTCGCTAAAGGTGTCAAAAGTTAAAATGTATGCATTTCATTGAACCAAAATACAATGTGATGCTGAGTAGGTCGCTGTCGCGAGTCGCGTCGCGGGAAGTTGGGAACACTTCAACTTCTGGGTGCGCGTCAAGTGACATTTTAGTGCAATTTTAGTGATTTGAACGACTTGAAGTGTATAAGTGATTTTAAAACGATATGATAGGTTAAAAAAACATATTATTTGAATTTTGCTGGTATAACTAAATGTTTTTCTAGGATAATTTAAATACGTTTTGTTTTCGTTTTTGCTAAATAACAGTACGAAATCGTCAACAAATGGATAATAAACAGAACATCATTCACATTATTCATTCTGGCGATTTATTTCCTGATTTTACTTCGAATTTTATTAAAAATTTGCAAAAAGAAATCCTAAATGAGCAACACCACTGTAACAGAGTATGCAACCATCATTGCGACAAATTTGACAGGGCGACTAGCTCCGCGTCAGCGACAGCGTCAGCGACCACATTGTAACACAGGCTATACTCGAACGTCGAATTATACTAAAATGAGAATTTTTTATTGTCAGCATAATGACGTAATAAATTTCTTTTGTTTGGTTCCTGTGTAACCCCTAAAAGTACAATCTTCCGACAGACAATAAAATATGTATTCTTTTCAAGGCAAGCTTATTTTCCTCCCTAGACAAAGTTGGTTACCTCAATAATCAAATTTCATTCAAGTATATTCAAGGATAAGTTAAATTGCAGCTTACTGGCACATGTGAAGCGATTTATTCTTGAAACGAGGGCAATATTAAAATTTATTTTGAATGAAATCAATTCATCGATTTTCTCCCGTGATTGCGGTTGGTATATTGAACTCTTCTACTCAATTGAGAAACAAGTTCCCGCCCCCTCGGATCGAGTAATAAAAGAATTGTGCCATGTCAGTTGGTATCTAGGCCCACGGCACAAGAGAGTGTGACGTTCTCCTTCGCATTTCGTTAATTGGTTTGCTATTGGCCAATACAAAAATGACTGTAATTGGGTTTAATCACCCACATAAAATTTTTAAAGGCCCTAAAAGCATAAATTTTCGACTTTAGCTCTAAAATTCATGACATGAAGAGTGGTAAGCAAGGAAAAATATTAAAAAAATTTTTTTACATGAAAACTTTAGGGGAGCAAATTGTGACACGACTTGGCCGGCAAAAGTACAGAATGCCATGCAATAAATCGATCAATGCAAATTATACTTTAATGCTGAGAAACATAAAAGATGGATGGATTCTAAAGGCAACTTCTTTCAGTCGGTCGATGTTAGCAGTAACGACTGTGGTGCATATAAAATACATAAACTACATAAAATACAGGAAGAGCTCCTGTACCTATGCTGTGGTCTCGGTTGCACCATAGAGAGCTATATTAGGCCTCATTTGAGGTGCTATTAAAAATGCCTGCACGCTAAAGCGACTCCAATCCCTCACTCGGTGGGCCTGGTTATGACTTGTTAATGTAAGCCTTCCTCGTCCAGACTAACTGATTGCTATAATCACCCCAATTAGTCGAATATTTCTGCTCTTATCTAAAAATACCTCGCTAATATAATGTAAAAGGGCCAGCTAAATTGTTTCAAATTAGATAAAATTGCCACTGTGCCCGAAATCCTTAAGGTCATGCCAACTCCTTGTCCAAGTTATGGGTGATGGAATTCGTGCAGAAGGTCCGCGTAACTTGACAAAACGATTTCAAGGAAAATTAATATCGCCAAGGATTATGTGGGAGGCACAATTAATTTTCGGAAATTGTTCAAATCAACGCTAAGGAAACGAGTAGTATTAACCTTGAACGATTTCTTAAAAAGTGTGTGAAAAACAAAGCATTCAATAAAAAATGTATTTTTCTTTTTTAAAGTAGGTATTTTTTCGGTATACATATACTGCCTCATTTGTTTTTTAATCCACAAAAATAACGCCAATTAATATGATTTATATTCACTCTAGAAATTTGTTCGAATTGAATAAGAGAAAAAACGTTTTATGGTTGGTAAACTTTCCATTACATACATATTTCCCATAATTTTAACAGGACTGCGAAATCTCTCCTCATAATAAGGGAAATGGTATGCTAGCATTATTATTTGTCTGGGTATTGCTGATTTTTGAAATGTACCAAATATGCAGCAGAAAATTGCTCAATTTATTTTTCTCTTTATAATCGGATTGAAGGCACAATAGCGCAACGCGATGTATGTACATACTTGCATGAATGTATTTTAATTGCTTTATTTTATTTTATTTTATGATTTGCATACACATAAAACTGAAAAAAGGAAAAAAATGAATTTATAAAACCTTATTCATTCGGAGCATTAATATAGAAATTCTCAAACCCTAATTAAAATCCTGATTTTGAAATATACAAAAACCTCTAAATTCGTAAGAAATGAAATAAATTTTGCTTGCATTAAATAGATAGGTACGTTCCACTCAATAAATTTGTAAAAAAAAATTTGGTACTAGATAAAGTACTCCTTAGTTTCAACAAGGATCGAATGGATTTACATATAATTGAAGTTGGCCGATTCTTTTAACGTGTTTTTAATGAGATTACGAAAGTAATTAAAAGAAGAAAATTCACTTCTTGGAAGATTCCAATTAATCTATAGGAACAGTACGCAAAAACCACTGCAGCGAGAAAATGAGAAAACTTTGATTTGATTGAAATTAAAAAAAAAAAACTATTGAAAGTTCACAAGAAATCGTGACAAAATCGTTGTGTTTACAGTTCACTAATTTAAACCATGGTCGACAAATTTTTTAATGAGCTGTGGAATAAAATCGCAGCTTTAATACAATCATACTTAGATCGTAGAATTATTTAAGAGAAATAACTTGATATTTCGTTAAATTAACATTTAAACTTTCGTATAGATATGATTATTTATGAGTTTTAAAAGTTTACTCGCGAAAACATATTCATATTAACTTATTGAAATTAAAATGTGTAGTTTACGGGAATTTAATACTTATTTAATAAATAATCTGCAAATCCTTTTATACATGCTCTGTAAATTGTAGACTGAATAACCGATTTACATATAGTTTAATCTAAATACATTACAATTGCCAAAAGTCATCACAGTTTACGCTTAAATATTGCCTCTCTTTTATATTCTACACAGGTTTTACGAAATGATGATCAAACAACTCTCGTCGTTGATGGCGTATCACAAAGCCGAATGTCAAGGGGTAAAGAATTTCAATTTGGAAAGTTCGCAACTAATTCGGATGTCTACGTTGGAGGGATGCCAAATTGGTATGTAATGGATAAAGTTGCTTAGTTATACACCAGGTTAAAATAAACAGAAGCAATTTAACGTTTAACAGAAAGTGGTTGCGCAATCCATGTGAATATTGGGTGATTGCAAAGTATATTTCATGAATTTTTAACCAATTGAAAATTACCAATACCCTGGTTTTCATTGATTCCAATTTCAGCTTGTGAGCTTCACAAGTTACACGTACGTATTTTGTAAATTTACACTTTCCATGAAAATAACAAAATTAAATCCCACAGGAAGGGAATAAGGATTGGTCATTGCTTGCTTTCAAGCTAATGACATGAAAAAAAGGACATCAAAGACTTTGAAAGAGATCTTCACACTCCCACCTTTATAGTGGTTTCAAAGTTTAATAATTACCTTCGAAGTCCTTTAATTAAAGTCTCTTAGTTTTAGAGTAGGTACCTCTTTCCATCACCTACACGCCCTTAACAGGAAGGTGAAATGTTCGCTTTGTGCTGATTTAAGCTGATAATTATAAAGACTTAAGTTAGTTAAGTTACACAACTCCATTCTCCCAAAAATTTTCGAGTAAAACCGCAAGACCTTTGCGTTATTTACTTCTTACTCTTCAGATCAAAGCGAGCATTAATCATGTTTTAATATCTGTTACAGTTTTAATTAACTTCACAAAAACACTTAAGCAGTGTGGGCCCTTTTGCGGATAGAGTTTCGTTCTGAAAGCCCTTCATTTAGATGAGTGAAACTGAAATACGTTTCGATATGGTTGAAATCAAGAAGAGGAAAATTTTAATTAATTTACCTGGAAAATCAGAAAATACCGAATTGTTCCCTTCCATATATTTGTAATGGACCACCTGTATACACTACGCATACATATACATATTTAATAGAAAAGGGGCTCGTGTTATATTTAAACTTGAGCCTTTTGTTTCTGTAGCTTTATGGAATTAAATGCTTGTATTGCTTTTATTTTGGTTTCATTCATGCAAAACTGTGGAGAAAGCTGTTTTCGCTTCAAAATTTAGGCGGAATAAGCAAATTTTAATTATTCAATATTCATCAAAGATTCATTATAAATTCAATTAGATTCCCTAATAAGTTACACTAATTAAGTCCAACTCTAGTATTTACTAGATACACATATGTATGTATATCTACAAACAATGCTATGCATGGTAACCCTTAATTTTTGCAAAAATTGTTACATTTATTGTCAGGCTGACTTTGTGAAATGCGTATTAACTGAAATATGTAATTTAAATAAAGACATTAGACTTTCATCCCAAGCTTATATTTATAAAAATTTGTAAAATAGAGCTTTTGATGTTCTAGAGAAAAATTGTTGAGTTAGTGAGACTTCTAATAAATGAATATAGAAACAAAAGCAATTTAATTTGCATAAAATCTAAAACCCTTCCGCTTGCTTTAATTTGTGGTATTATTACTTTGGTCTATTGTTAAGAATTCTCATTTCATTCCTAAGTTTTCAATAGATTCCAAAATTCATTTATTCTCTCAAAAAGGACATCGTTTTTCTCCTTTATAGGACAATACTTGATAAACTTTCGCCAGCTGACGTCGCGAGCAATTGAAACTTTAAAGTACAAGTATAATGGCTTTTCGATTTGATAAAAACATTTAACTCTTTAAAGTTCTTGGCAAGTTCCTTTAGACGAGTGCTATTAAACGCAAGACTTACGAACGAATTCGTGAGCCACGATGTGTTCTTATAATAAGAAAATGGTTCAAGTGTCTGTGAAGAAAAGCACTCCAAGATGAGATTCATTTTAAATTTTCTAAACGAATTAATTAAGCCAGAAAACTTTCAGTTCGTTATCACGCGGAAACTTCAATTAACATCTCGAAACTCCAGGTTGCTATAAGATCTATATAGAAATTTTCTAAAAAAAATAAAGATTATTAGATCCAGGCGGGGGCCCCTGTGTTTCGGTTCGATTTCACACTCAAGGCAAACTGATTATCAGCAACTTTTCATATTCTCTTTGACTAATTCAATAATTAAATTTCCTTTTGGCCCTACAAAATCCGTGGGTTTATCCTTCTAAAATCCGTTCTTGATTCATGCCAACTCCTTCGACCCTGCTCCGAAATGGCAGAAGTCATTTTATAATACTTTTCTCAATAAAGAATAAGAGTACCTCAGTAAAATGAAGATCTCAAGATATTTATTCACCTTTTGTCCAGGAGGACTATTCTGCAGCGGGGAGTGGGTGTGAAAAAAGTGTAATTTAACTTGAAAACTTATAGCTTTGATATTACGCCTGACGATGCTCCTAATTCCGAAGTTGTGCCACGCCTGGGAATTTAAGTCATATGTGACACTGGCACAGTGGAATGTGGGAAACTTCTAGTGGCAAAATGCTAATTGCTCGAGTTGCAAAGGAATTCAACAAAGATGAGTGTTATTAAGAAATGTGGGATTTTCCGAAAAGAAAATTAATGACGATATTGCTGCAGCTAGACATCCTAGAAAATAATTCACAGTGGATTTGGTTATCTTGGTTTGAATACGCACAATGTATTCAGCTCAAGTCTCGCAAAGTATAAACTTTCGTAAATTAGAATGAATTTGGAAAAAAGGAAATGCATATTAATATGGATTAAGATGCAAAAAACCGTATAAGCCACTATATAACTATTTACTCCTGGTGATGAAGATTTCTACGAAAATATTTCGCTTTTGTATGAAAACATTGCATCAAAAATTGCTCACGTAATATTTTACGTGCATGTTTTTATAGAACACAATATCCTTAGAAAGGAGCAAAAATAAGAAGTGAAATAATTCAGTTCATTCTGAAGAATTTCACCCCACTTTGCTCTAGTAACTTGGCTTCTAATTACCACCTCTACAGGCAGGTGGGTTCATAGTTTTACGTACGAGTTGCGTGATAAATTGTAATAAACATATTTTTATTGTGTATGCAAGTCTTGTGGAACTGAGCAAAAGCCATTTCAGCAAGGACGGCCACGAGAGAACCTT
This sequence comes from Machimus atricapillus, assembly GCA_933228815.1. Lineage (NCBI taxonomy): Eukaryota > Metazoa > Arthropoda > Insecta > Diptera > Asilidae > Machimus > Machimus atricapillus. The sequence continues at coordinate 25,948,226 of OW121788.1, read as the reverse complement.
GAGGAAGGTTTGGGTCAAATTTAGTCTCCTAAATACTTGTGTTAGGTCTTGGCCCAAGGAATTTTATGTGCTCTTTGTGCGGAGATTATTTAGAAATTTTGTCCCTTTCAGCCAACTGCAAAATGGTTAAGGTACTTGCCAGGACATTAAGAAATGTTTTATTATTCTTACATTATACTGCTTGAAATGTATGTATTATGTGTTCAAGTTATTTTATTTCGAATTCACACTATATTCCTAATTAAATGTTATTTTACTTTAAAATTAATTTTACTGAAATATGTTCTTTGAGTTGGAAATGGAAGTGTTTGTGTTCAAGTTATCGGTACATATAACTTCGAAAAAAATCTATACTTTCTACTCTAAAATTTTCATAATTATTTTTTTGTTTCCTTTTATGGAAAGGAAAAAAATGTAGTTGTGAAATTTTGCAGGTATATTTATTATGATGATTATAAAGAAAGATTTTTGGTTGGTTAAAACACAAACATCCTACCTACCGAAGTTTTGCAAAACTTAACAAAGAAGCACTCTACCTGAAAGGGATGTTTGTTAAATTCGATATGTAGACGATAATGAACTTTTGTTTCCGCCATTCATTAAAGAATAATATTTTGCCAAAAACTTTATCTGCCATTTTTTTCAAAGACATACGAAATGCTTACAACAACAGAGGTATACAAATTAGATATACAATGTAGGAGGATATTTAATGAATGTGTTCTGAAGAGCTTACCAGTTTCATCTGTCGTCCCAGAATCAGCCTAGAGCGGAGGAATATTAAGAGATGTTTGAAATGTCAAGGAAAATCCTTTAATCGATCATTATAATAAGAAGAAAAGGTTAAAACATACTGATTTAAAATCTCTTTTTCTGACATTTTCCACCAAGGCAGATGGGTTTCTATCAAAGCAGGCCATAATTTTCTGAAAGTTCTTTGAATCTCGACAACTCAACTTTACCCTTTTGGCTTCTCTATTTGTTATAAAATTTATTATTCTTCGAGATATAAACGGCAAATTAACGTTGCCAGGAGCAAGATGTTTAAGTATCCAATTTACTCCCAAAAAAGGGCAAAAGTAAGTTAGCACTCTGCCTTTTAATGTTATACACCTCTGCATACTAAAATATTTTATATGACGAAAGTGCATAAAGCTTAAAAGCTGTTGTTACTTCACACAAGCTTGTTGCAGCAAAGTGCACTTTTGTAAACTTCTGGTAAACTTCTGGGCAGCTATAAGTCAAATTGTTAAAATTTCATCGACCGCAGAGAGTTTAGAAATATTTCAGACATACATACCTTCATATTTTCTGTTAAAAATGCAAAATATTAACTTGATGCCTTTGTTTGGATGCAACAAAAGAAGCATGCAACTCTACGAGTATCTCAGTTGTGAGTTGAGTGCCACAAATGGACAGTTATTGCATTCTTCTCCAGGGAAATACATTTTCATTTAAATTTTTGTGATTTCGCCCTGCACTTTTCCCTCTAAAATTTAGTTTTCGAGTAGCAACAAAGCCACAAGAGAAAACCGCTCCAAATTCGCATCATTTGTTACCATTTAGGTGGAAAATTAAAATTTACTTTCGCGCAATAATATCCCTTCGCAAAAGTCCTGAAGGTATTTATTATCCTCAATGGAGCTGCAGAAAATTGCAGCGGCAGGGCCAGACAGTCGCCAAAATCGGAATTAATTGTCGGCAATAGTTTCACATTTTAAGTGTAGCTTAATACTGTTTTTCGGAGGTCGTACGACACCGTTTTTCCATTTAGTGCCATTATTACATTACAGGTAAGTTCACAAAAGAGCAACCGTTTAGGCGCTAGTTCTTGTTTGATTTATTAAAGTCGAAGGGAGCAAAGCCCTGCAAATTGACCGATTAAAGTTTTATCTTATTACAAGTTTTTGCCAGCGCTTATGCTCTCTCATGACACACTGCCGTAAAGTGCAGGTGAAATTCAAACCGACTATTGGATAACACATGGTCCAGTCCTGCCATAAGAAGGACAAAGTAGAAAGTTTTGGAGAGTTTGACTTCTTAGGAAACTTTCGTTTTACCGCAGGCATTTATTAAAGTTTCATTGTGCATCTTAAATGAAGTAGGTACCTTCGAGTAAAAACTGCAAAGACTTTTATACTTGAACAAAAGTTTTCTGCACGGGCCTGTATCGTAATTTTGGTAAATGTCCCTTTTATTTACGAAAATTTCTTCTTACCCAAATTCGATTCAATAGATACAAACTTCGAGTAAGAAAGTTTTTGGGTGTCGGCATCTTAAACTAAATTAAGAAAATTGTAAAATATTGCCTAACGAAAGTAAACTCAATAAATAACTATCATGAAAATATGCATATGTATATGAAGGTGAGTTCACATAAAAAAATATGAATTCGGAAATTCAAAATAAAGCCCTATGACCATTGAGAGATTCATTTCTCATTTGTAGAAGTAATTTACACAATGCTTTAACTGATTTTTTGCCTCAGTATTTCTGAACGAATTCACTGAGGTGAAATTTTGTGAACTCATTGCCAAAACTAAGGCATGCAGCACATACATCACGAACACTTCTAATCCAGGAAATCCCCTAAATATTACCAATACCAAGCCTCGATTCCACAGTGAGTGGGTCTTTGAGGCTGAGGGGAATTATGACGACAACAAAAGCACGAATGACAAGGAAAACACCAAAAATTTATCGAATCCCTTTCAAAGGGAGCAGAAATAAAGGATTCCTCTTTCTGTCCTAAAATATTCCCTTTTCAGCCTCCGCTTTCTGCCTGCTCGTTACCACCTCAAAGGCTCAACTTCTTCTACCAATGCATATCCCTTGGAGTCCACAAATAAATAATTCTTCCTTTCTACTTCTTTCGAGCCGCACCTTAGAATTTTGTTTTCTTTAGGAGCTACTCGGCGACTTGCTGTCTTGCTTAAAGTAAACTTCTGCAACCTCCAGAAATAAAGGTATTTTTCGCCAAAACGAACCCAAACTTTTATTTACATAATATTGTTTTTCGAGCTGAAAACGAAGTTACGATCTCTGCACGTCATATTTGCTTAGGATTCAGACGGGGCTAATTGCTTTTGATTTGCTTTCTGCTTCTGGGCGATTTAAAAAAAATTGCCAGTTATATCCTCGACATTTGTCAAAAAGTTTAATTTTAAATTATATAATGCGAATCTTATTTTGGTTTCTGTTTGTTTGATCTTTATATGCTTATCACTTGCAGAAGTCTGTCACATCAGATTTTTAAATTATATCCGCCTTTGCAAAAATATATGTAGGTACATTAAATCCTCAGCTCAGATTTTTAGGTAAATTTAATATATGTACATACATATTTACATATATTGTAACCTACCTGGTGAAACAATTTCGGAAAATGAATGATATAAAAATTCATTTTAGAATTCTTAGCCTTCGAAAATACGACAACCACTTACATATAAATGTTTATATGTACATATGCATCCAATTTTGAATCTATTGCTGCAAGTAGAACTCTGTAAACACGATGAATAGAGGCCATATTTCTTAATCCACCTCCATTTTGCTTTTGTGTGATTTTGAAAGGATTCCACGAGTAGAAAACGGTAAGCTTTGTACGTGCCGGCATTCTAAATTCAATATGGCGGGCGTTCCAAGATGGCGGACAGTTTTCTTAATGGATTCTGATCAAAGTTTACTAATCCATTTATCGGCTCGATGTTTAAATTATATTCGATACTTATCGAACAAAATTTGGGTAGCTTGGGAATTTGTCGTTTTTTTTACTATAATGAGTTTTATCGGTCTAATTTAACGACAGATCAGCAGAGTTTTCAGACTCAATAACTTTTGACCGTCATTGAAAATAAACCTCACGACAGAAAGAAATATATTGGAATTATTTTATCGTATCCGAAAGAGCACTGGTCAGTCGATACCCTCATCCCATTGACCAATTGATTGCATATCCAACTTCAACTGAGTCTGAGGTATTGACGTCAATTCCCTCGCCTTCGTCGGGGACAGATTTTGTTCATCTTTTAACGACCACATTGAAATCTATCTCTTACCTTCTGGCTGTCGCTGAAAGGGTTCTATTTTTATTTTTAGTTTGTTTAAATTAATTTTAAAAGAACCTTTTAAAGCTCATTAATAAATTCGTAATTTTCAAGACCCACGCATATTTTGAAATGATAATAGAATTTTAATGTATGCATATAGTTCAAAATAGGGTTTCTTTAAAGTTAAATGAATAAGAACAGTAATTCGTGTTGAGATTGGATTAAATATCAAATAAATGGCACTTTGGGAAGACTTATTTTAGATAGAAAATTTTTGGGTAAAGTATTTATCAATTGCTACAACGAAATTTCGAGCATATTGAAAAAATCGTTCATTTCAAAGTGCCTGACTTATATGAAGCAACCAACCTGCATACCATATTTTAATGATAGACGAAATCTAATTAACTATTTTTAAATTAAGAATTTCAAAATCACAAAATAAACCTTTGACCTAAATTTCAAAAAAAAAATTCAATATAATGAATTGCAATCTAGAATAAATAGTACGCCACATTAAAAATTCATCTCCTTAAATGTTATTGCTCCTTCAGAGGATTCACAGCCTCCTCACACCAACACAATTTTAGCTCGTCATCTAGATTTTAGAAAAAGCCTTGATGGATTTTCTAAAAGTTCAAAATTCTTAAATAAATATAAGCCGCCTTTACATCTTAGATCCCCGGCTTTCCCTTGTCGTCAAGACTTCATCAGCAGGTGATATGTTTCTAAATTGATTGTGGCCATTAAGAACGTGACGAAGACATTTAAGGTATTTTCTTCTAACATTAACGTTAGCACATTCCAGTTTTCATTATTACTTCGGTATACTTCCGTATAATATAGCTACATATATGGCGTATATCCCTGTTACATTTTATGGAATAATATTTTCAGAAAAGTTTTACGTAACTTCCACTCTTCCATAGTTGATGTGATGTGTGTGCTAACGTGATTCCTAGCGACACAAAGACGTGAGAGTAAGCTGTAAGACTTTAATTCATAATTTCTCCCAAAGAATTTGATCTGGGAGATACTAAAAATACAAAGTTAGCGATTCGGATTTCTTAATATAGGAATTGAGAAAGTTTTAGACTTGAAGAGGAGGACGGACGCCTACACCAAAACGCTTCTGTGTATAATGAGTCATGCTGAGTTGATATGAATGTCAAGGTGAACTGAATAACTCGCATGATGTCATGAAATTAACACACATGCTTAAGGACTTCATAAGCGTTATTCAGTAAGAATTGGCACAATACGTTTCGAGGTAAATGAAATGAATAACTTAGAGCTTTGGAATTTCAAAGAAACCATCCATCAAGAGAAATGTTGCGATGGATGTGTATATTTTAAGGAATACTTTGAAGTGAGGTTGAGTGGTAGGTTATGACGTGCTTGAGCAGATGCTTACTCTAACTCTCATTGCTGTAAGGATTTTAAAAGCCTCAATTTAGATTAATACAGCGAGCTTTGTACCTATCATACCGTATGTGAAGTATTGAAAAGTTTGCGTTGTATGGCATTGACGTGAGTGGAAAAGGTACATACATACTATATTTGGTTAATGTGAAATATTATGATTTTTTCTTAAATCCTTAATGCTTTAAATACATATATATTAGATTAAGTGGTCAACAAAATTGTGCTTAAGGAGTTATATACAGCTATACGAGCTGATTCAAATTAAATCTTTAAACACGATTATCTCAAAAGTATATGCGCGAAGATATTGTTTGTGCTAGCAAATTGCTTCCCCCTTTCCAGACATTTTTATTTATATTTTTTTTTTCCAAAAGCATTGTCTTATTATAAAATTTGTCCTGTCCAAGGACTTCCGCGGAGACCTTGGTGCATTTCTGAAGTAATTTCTATCCTATTTGCTGGAGTGTCCTTCAAAACTTCCCGGAACTTCTTACATTCAGGAAAAGTACATTCATTCCACTTGTCAGCGAAAGAAACCCTCACAATATCATCACGGAAATTTAGCTTCTTCTTTTCTTTTATAGTATTTCCTATGTTTTCTTCACAGTCTCTCCGCCGAACGAGAACAGGCCCAATATACAAAGAGGATTTCTCCCTGTTATCCTGCCAAGTTCGAAAAAAAAAATCTATACAATGCACACCGCACAGGAGAAATCAGCTTATATGCAATGGGTACGTTGTGATCCCCTGCTCGATATCCATCGTGGCCATAAAAGAAAATCGGCAATAATATAGCACATTTGAAAAGGCTTCTTCTGCAGGACCGATGAAAAATTACATAGTAACCAGAAGCTTTATTCCTCCGGGGATTTGGACTTCTTTCATTATCAGAAATAGAGCTTTTATGACTTCTCTTCTGAACCCACCCCAGTAGCGGGAGGTTCCATAGGGATTGTAGTTTGTTTTCCCCCTTATCTACGGACAGCAGTGGGTTTAATGTAGGTCTCCCCATCTTTTGTTTATTGTTGTACCACTTGTCTAAGTATTGGTAGATGTTGTTGTCTAATTAAGGTACACGTTACATTGTCAGGAGCGGCTAGACAGCCGCTATTGTGCCTAAAGTTAACTTTTACTTGGTCTATGGTGCGGATGTGGAGCAGAAATACTTCACCCTCGCCAGATGGCAGTATGGGATATTAATATTTTCTACTGTCAGACCGAGTGCGAAATGAAATGTATCAAAGCAAAATAAATTGGAGATGATTTGAGACAAGAATATACCCTCCAGATTCTTACGTCGCAGAAAAGTATAATCAATAGTATGAGCAAAATTTATTTATTGTCGTTTCGCCCAGATTTATTCCTTCCCTATTCATATTTACTTGCGTCCAACTCCAACATAAATCATGCATTATTCCGAGAAAATTTTGCATGTGGAGCACTTGCCACGGAACGAATCACGGCGAGGATTGGTCCTGCCCCCAACTCCTCAATTGGAGCAAATCTGCTTAGAAAAGGTTATTCGTTGCCGTAGTTCACTCATGTCGTTCTGTCAACATTTCCAATATAATGATAACAGAAATGGGTTCATTACGTCACGTAGCAGTCAGACCCCTCGCTGTGTGCCACCTACCCCCCACAGGGTCCTTTTTGAACAACTGATTTCTTAGAAGTAGCAAGAAAACAACAAAACCGTGAGCTGTAATTACAGGTGAAACTTTGTCTTGAGCGTAAAGGACAAAAAATTCCTGGCGGGCTTGATACAAAGTGCGGTCTAATAAGCCGGAAGAACATTTCCGCTGATTCATTCCCGTTCTCGTGAAACAGCTAATTAACTTAAGCTCGACAGGTCTTCCGGGGGAACAAAAAAAAAAAGTTCGATGTCTTTTGATAAATTAATAATATTTTTGAACAATTGTATTTACGATCTTTTGCTTTTTCTTTCGTTTCCAGGTACAACAACAAGCTGGCCCTACTTGCACTTCCCAGCGTTATTTTCGAGCCGCGGTTTCGTGGCTCCATTCGAAATTTGGTCTACTCCGATCAGCCAGGTGTGGCGCCCCGGCGGCAGGAAATGAAGCAGTCACGGGACATTAAGGTAAGTTTTCTTAAGAGAATAATCAATAAATCACAATTTTAAGCAAGCCTGTGGAAGCTTGACCAAAAGTGTCAATTAGGCAGGAGGAATCGAATACTACAAACAGCAATTACTCTGGCACTTTATGGGCCTGCTAATTGCCAGGAAGTGCCCGAATAAATTGCTCTTTAGCACTGGTGACTCGAACTACGTAAAGCGCTTAAGTGTAAAAGGTTTATTCGCATAAATGCCGGGCTGGTGACTAAAGACCCGGAACTAAGCACTTGAGCGCTTTGTTAATTGTAATCCGAAAACAGCCCAACATTTCAACCTCGAAATGGAAAAGCCCACGTCGTCGTTTTGATGGCTTTATTCTTCCATAGCCCTTAGCACAGGTAGTAAGTAATTTTGAAACAGAAAAATAATTTACTCCTCAAACGTGCAACTAAAAAGTATTTTAGTTCGCTTATTTATTCCTCTTTGATTCAAAGGCACACTAGAAAGTTTGTTAAATAAATTTTAACCAACAAAAGTTTTCGGAGAATATAAAGGAGTTTCAAATTAACACCAAATGAACAATAATCGTACTTAAATTAACTATAATCATATTCAAGGACTAGAATAGGATACAAAATATATAAATAACGTGTTTGATGGAATAATGTTTATGAACTGATTAAGGTACACATACATCCTTTCTTTCTGTTCCTAAAGAACTTCTCTACTGATTCCAAAACTAAGGTACCTGGGTCGAATATGGCCAGCCGCGAAATATGGCCACATGCATATATCTCTAATAGTACAGTAAATATAGCAAATACGGTTCGAAAAATTACCTACAGGAATTTGACTTGATAAATCGTTAGGGGGACATAAAAAAAGCTTAACTCTAGATTTCCGTATTCCCCCCCCCCCCTGTTTTTGAGAAAATCCAAAAAATTTTGGAATGCGTTTTTCTCAGAATCTATGGGTTTTAGAGAAAAGTTTATTGAACAAAAAATGTTCAGGACATTGTTAACTACATTTTTTGTCATTGAAGCCAAGTCGTACGACTTAAATTACAAAAGATAGGTGGCGCTAAAGTATCAAAAAAGTGGTTTTTTGGCATTTTCATTAAGAATAAATAATTTTTTCATATTAATGTACATGGGAAAGTTATTCGTCTCAAAAATACCTACATTTTTTATTTAAACAATTTTTTTGTAAAACTTACCGTTCTCGAGCTGGAGCTTGCCAAAGTGTGAAAATTGTACTTTATGGCCGCGCTGAGTCGCGTATTCGATAACTTTGATTATGACTCAGCGCGGCCATAAAATACAATTTTCACACTTTGGCAAGCTCCAGCTCGAGAACGGTAAGTTTTACAAAAAAATTGTTTAAATAAAAAATGTAGGTATTTTTGAGACGAACAACTTTCCCATGTACATTAATATGAAAAAATTATTTATTCTTAATGAAAATGCCAAAAAACCACTTTTTTGATACTTTAGCGCCACCTATCTTTTGTAATTTAAGTCGTACGACTTGGCTTCAATGACAAAAAATGTAGTTAACAATGTCCTGAACATTTTTTGTTCAATAAACTTTTCTCTAAAACCCATAGATTCTGAGAAAAACGCATTCCAAAATTTTTTGGATTTTCTCAAAAACAGGGGGGGGGGGGAATACGGAAATCTAAAGTTAAGCTTTTTTTATGCCCCCCTAACGATTTATCAAGTCAAATTCCTGTAGGTAATTTTTCGAAGAAACCCTATTTTTTCGTGCTATATTTACTGTACTATAATCTCAAAGGACGTAACAAACTGAACAAGTCGCAAAATGTTCGGCGAGACGGTAGGCACTAAAACTACGCACTTACCGTTGCCACCGCACCTGCGACAGCGGGACAAATGTCAAAACAAAGGAACGACGCGTCGCGATCATAAAAATCGAACGTAAGATTTTAGCTTGTATTTCTCTATTTAATATTATTACCTTAATGTAATATTATTAACTTAATACTTGACAATCATATTTGATATTTCTGTGTAGTTTTTTTAAACTATTTATATATTTAATAATTAAAGTGAATTTTAAAAAAATTAGTATAAACTAAAGATATGGCCATATTTACATACACTGGCGGAAATATGGCCATTTTGCCTGTTTTTAAAAAAAGAAAATTAACTCCAATTGTAAATACTTTTGCTATTTATCTTCCTCGTAGTTTGAACACTAAATAGATGCACTTTACTAATAAGTACTGTTGCTTAGCCTAATACCATAAAATATATGTAAAAAACTATACGAAACGTTAAGGTGGCCATATTCGACCCAGGTACCTTATATGAACATAGTTAGACTTATGTATATTACGAAATTCCTTATTAACGAATTTATGATTCATTTTATATTAATTATCCAAATATTCCATGAACCCTATCCATTATTAATTGGTTTTACAAACTAAAACTTTAGTTATACCTACATAACATGTGTATTCTGCGCAGTAACGATTTCCCACATTTTGCTGCATAGCTTCTCAAATTTCCTTGAAAGCAATTTTTATTACATAAAACCATTTTTGAGCGGCTGGGTTTATTCAAAGTGATTTTCAGTTTCGATCGTAACTCAATTAATTATTTCGGGGTATATTTTCCCAACTCGAAAATATTAGGTACATTAAATTCAAATGAAATACCCATCAATTCATTCGTATCATTAATTAAAAGTTTTTAACTTGTTTTGAGAAGTTTTTAATAATTTATTTATTCACCGTCCCACAAAATAAGGACGAACACTGATTGTTTCTGAAAAACAGTTAAATTAAAGCAAAATTAAATTATTTGTTTTAACTATAAGTATAGCGTTTATATCCTGTGTGTTTGAATAGTTTAAAAATTAAAAAAAAATATTTTAACTCGTGAACTCTAATAAGCAGTATTAATTAAAACAATTCCTCGGATGTAGAATATATGTGGTAATGTTTAAAGCTGAAATGCTCTCATATAATCAATGACCTAGTGATGAAAGGATTCGACCAGTAAAGAACTAACTGGCAGTGTTGTTTCAAGAATTTGCTCGAAGGCACTGATTCTGTTTATATAGTGCCCGGAGGTGAATGCATATAATGATTTTATTATATTAAATGCTGAATCGACCTGCAAATATCATAGTTTAACTATTAAACTAAGGCAATCAAAGCATGATGTTGCTGTAGTAATCAATACCACAAGTACATATGTATATTTATGTTGATAATCCTTTCTCTCGACCGTCTTAATTTTACTACAATGCAAAATGTAGGGCATCATCTATAACTACATCCTCATATCTCCGAAATTCTCTGGGAACTCCTTTTACGACCTGTAAAATTCAATTTTATAGCTTCTTTTATGTCAGCCACGAGCTGAGGTACACAATGTAGGTGTCGATATTTTCTTTCAATTAACTTTATTTTGTCACAGGGCTGTCTGAAGCAGACCAGCATATAGAATCGGAATTTGAATAGGATCCTTTCGTGTCCTGCTTCAGAGAACTTCCAGCGTTATCACGGACTCAAAGCGAGACTGTTTAATTAATGGGGATGATGATAATCTGGACCCTCTGCAGGGGACGAATATAATAGCCGAGAAAAGCGTCAAATACATTATACGAAAATGATATTTCCGACCCAATGGAGCGAGTTTAATGGGTATTTCCTTCGCTTGACATTTTGATTTATTTTCGATACCGAAGAAAGAATACGCTTTGAACTGTAAAATTCGTGCCCCGTGCTAAGCTGCTGCTAAGTGATTAGCGTGGGTCACGTTGCATGCGGATGCTGCGTCGTAGATATGTACATATGTAAATTCAAGCATATTTTGGAGCATGTAAAATCTCGAAAGCATTTAAAGAATTGAGGATATAAGTACTGCTGGCTCGTGAGAATTTTTATTAAATATTTTTTCTTTCGACTGAGATGAATATAATTATTTCGCTAGGGAAGAGACCCCGAGTGTCCTTACATCGATCGTCGCAGCACCGCCAGAATCATCAGAAATCCACTCACGTCTTATCTGCAGCAGTCTTCGATATCTCCGTGAGCGTGATATGTAAGATAAGAGCAATACGCCTGGCTTTGTCTCAGACTACACACTCCTCTCCGCAAAATTGCGACATTTGAATATTCGCCAATAATACTTCGAAAAAAATTATTAATTTTATATCTACCTCGTGTAAACGAAATATGTATTTCACTTTTGGAATGGGGCTACTAAGCCAGTAATGGTTTACTTTCACGAAACCACATTCTTCGAACTTTACTGCTCTCTTCCTTTTGCGTATTGATTCTGTCTTCGATGAAAAATAATTTATAGCCGTATCATTATTCGATTCATTACGGTCGTAGTAGGGTAAATTTTATTCCCTTAAATAAATTCAAGGCGACCGACGCGACATCCATTGTAAGCGGAAAAGATTGTTATTGTAATAGCATGCTACATTTCATGAAGATACATCTCTAGAAATTATCTTGATTTTCACCAAATCCTCTGGAGGGGTCTTGCTTAGAATATATAAGCAGCACAAATGGGAGCATCAAATAAATTAAAAAAGGTCACCGCTTTTTTCGCTTTCATTACAAGGCAAATGCTTCTTAAACTTTTCTTCTTTTTTTTGCTTTATTTGCGTGGAATTGCTCCTTTGAAACTCCCCACAGATGCCGCACTTCTCCAGAGAAGTACAGAAAATCGTGACTAAATTAACTTTTTAAATATTTTATGGTACGTGATGGCTTCGAAAAATATTCCCATGCCGCTGTAAATCTTAAATGTAAATTGTGTTTACGCGGGACTCTTAGAGAACAGCTGTATTTGTTGAGGGAATCAAGTTTAATTTACAGTGACTAAGAGCTTCTAAAGTCTACAAGTGTAAACTGAAAACTAATGAGGCCTGTTGTAACCCACAGCTACAAATTTTGTCACATTCTTGTTTAAAGCATAAATAGGATCTTTAATCTTAAAGAAATTATGTGATAAAGAATTCATAAGACAATTAATTGCTTACAAAATATGTATGTATGTATCAATATGCACGTACAATGTCGTTTCGTATCTTGTAATGTTCTATAGTCCTTTTTACCTTTACGAACGAGGCTAGATTCCTAAATAAAAGTGGGTAGATATCTTACACAAATTAAAATTAAAAATTTCACGTCCTCACGTAATTTATAGATTACTAATTTTCGAGTTAAATTAATTTTTCTAAATTTTTTGCACCATAAATTATGTTCTATAATTTCTGCAAAAAAATCGCTACACGTTGAGTGCCGTGGGAGCTACCCGTGAACAGCGCTTAAAAGTTTTTTCCAGTCAAAATAAGTGCAGTGTTTTCACAAAAGTTTTCTTAAAAATTGTGGCATTCATCGTGTTAATCTATGACATGGACAAGTGTCCTTATCTAATTTGTAGAGAATTAAACTCTGCACAAAATTATATATGATCCTTAAAAAATCCAAGAAATATTTTTAAGGTAAACTGTGGCTCTCATTTTAATATACTAATTATATATTAAAATCGAGTGAGTAACCAATGAAAAGAAGAAAAACTAACCACGAATGCTCTTTAATTTGTTGTTAGTTCAAGCGATAGAACTCTGAATTCGTATCGCTAGAAAACGACATTCTCTGGGAGCAAAGTCACATTAAAAACATTCATCCAGTCAGACAGTGAAGTTTTAAAATTCAGGAAGTGAAATAAGAAAACAACTGTCAAAAAGTTTAATCTCCCTAAAAGTTGTCGTATCTAGATAGCAACCATTGAAAATTATGGAAACCAAAAGGAAGTGGAAATTCAAGGCAATAAGAGCAACCTGCCTTAGCAAAAGAAACTTTTATTGCAGAGAACGGAAAAAAAGTTTTATAAAATAAGCATAAGACCAAGTCTGTGCCATCTCCCTTCAACTTTTAGTCTCTTTGCAATTTCTTTAAAAACGACGACGGTGTGCACGAGACGGAGCCGCATAGTCACACTTTCACCAAGTAATCAATCGGAGGAAAACACTATTTTTCATGATCTTGTCTTGATGGATTTCTCTGCGGAAAGCTCCCGAAGGCACCCAAATTAGACCTCAGACTGGCGGCGGCGGGAGAAGCGTGCAAAATCGTCCTAGTCCTTGAAGTCCGTCAAAGGGCCTATTACGTAAGAAAGTCCGCTTCCTTTGCACTTCGAAAGGATTCACCTTGAACACCCAGAGACCGAGCCGCCGCCTTCGACAGTTTCTTCCTCCTCCGCTCCGCTCTAGTTCAAAGGGTAAAGATTTCCACGTTACGCAAGTGGGACAGTCTTTAATCCGTGTCGTGAGCACGGGCTTTTATAAAAAAAAATTTATTACTTTCCACACGCAACTGGATTTTTCGCCACGCGGCTTCTTTCCACTCCAACGACACGATTTCCATCCTAAGGTTCGCGTGTCTCAACTCCCTTGCATGGTTTTCTCAATGAAATGAGAATTGATTTAATTTTGGTGCTAAGCAAGTCCTTTGGCTCCTTTTGTTCACTCAAAAAGTGGAGGTAAGGTACCTCAATGTCACCGCTTTTCTATCATTTTTAATACCAATGAGAAACAAAAATGTGACTTCTCAAAATCGATCTCAAGGTCAATCTATCAAAAAAGTAACCATTCCAAATCCATCTTCCTCAAGCGGTGAACTCCACTGAAAAGTGGATTTTTTGGTCCCATCTGCAATCTTCTTACCCTCTAATTACCCTCATGTTTATGCACAACGGCGTGATTATTACAAGTAAATTACTGCAGATAATTACACCGAAAGTGCCTGGCGTTGCGTATCATTTATCAGACCTTATTGATGCCATGTTGATAGTATTTGAATTTTCGTGTGTGCCTACATGCGGGTACACACCCATTTTGAGGAGTATGTCGCAGATGAGCAACCTTGACACATTTGCCGGGTGATTGATGTGTTTCAAAGCAATTTTGATAATTATTAGAAAATTAATGGCGATCCGGGACAGATACGGCAAACATTTATTGCGTTATGCCAGTATACACGATTTATTTCTAATTGAGATAAAATGTCAATTAAATTATTTGAGTTAGACTCAGAGAGATCCTCATCACGCGGGAAATTGTCAATTTGCCATTGAATATTTCCTGGATCGTCATCTGAAATGCTGCTTCCTGTTAGACTATTCGAACTTTAGAAGTTGAAGCTGCTCGGATATGGGTGTTAAAATTCAATTTATTGCTATTGCTTTTGCATTCATATATCGATTGCAATTTGAAAGTTATTGTTAGAATTCTTGTTGGACTTATTACTGATTGCTTTTATTGTAAATTGAAATGCGTACGTGTCTCGGAAGCATATTTAATTTAAATTATTATGTATCCAATGTCCATTTTATTACAATTATTTTATTTTAATTATATGTATACATTATGCGAAGGCTTCAAATAAAGTATCACTTAAAGGTGGATAAATGTTCATCGTTACTGATTATTTTCTATTATTAAATTCATTATCAGTAAAAATATTTTCGAATAATTTTAACATTTGCAAACAAAATAATTTTGGAAATAAAAGAGAAACCGTGAAAATTAATAATTAATTTTATAAGGTGTAACTAACGTCCTTTCATATGATAACAAAAACTCAATGTAATCTAAAACATATATTTTTTTATTTTTTGCAGTGCGGTGATGGTCCTTGTGATAATGGGGAGCTTCCCAAGGAAAGAGTACCAAAGGTATTTATAGTTGTGAATTGTAAATAAAAAACTAAAATAAAAATACTTTAATATTAATGGAAGTTACCTAAAGATGATTATCAAGGATTTCTGTACAAATTGTCAAACAATTTTTATAGCAATAGAAATGATATAGTATCTAAAAATAAAAAGCATTTAATTTATTCATACAGCTTTAATTCAGATGTTATGTATATAATTTTACAAGCTGTAATTTGTACACGCATTACGTGGTATATTTAGAAACTTATTTTTCCATCGATAAGCCAAGATTTAGCATACGAAAGAAAAAATTATTTCGTGACTCCTAATGACCATACCTGTTTTAATTATACCGTTCTATGTAATCGTTTAACAATAAAAACATTGTTTTCCAGTTCTATTTTAGAAACTAATTTTTATACATAAGAACTAAAAATGTACCTATAGGATACCTTTAGAACAAAAATGACTGTCCTTTTGTTAATTACTGGTTTAATTAACTTACTTTGTGTAGAAAAAAATCTCTTAAGGAAGGACACCACTGTGACGGACTAAAAGAAGGTAGTTTTTTCCCAATCTTTTTTTACATTATTAGGTTTTTAAAAAAAAAACTACGTTATTAAGCATACATACATTTAATTTATTTCGGGTACGTTCTTTATTAAAACTAATTCAAAATTGATGAAGTTATTCAGATATTAGAAATTAGAATGTAACTGAGCCCATATGACCCTTTATAAACAAATTTTAACAAAATGGTGGATGCTTTTAGGTACTCATATAAAAAAAAACAAGGGTTACGTGCAAATTCGTCACAGTGGACAGTGGTATCCTATTACGGAGCCGAAATAATTCTAAAGAATATAGCATACATACATACATTATATCTAAAAGTGAGTCAAATTTCAGAATTCTAGATCATATAGTTTTTGAGTTATATACATAACTATATGAATCTTGTAGCAGACTCACGAAAAAGTTGTTTTCCAGAAAAAAGCACTTAAAGTTAAATGTTTTAGAAATTCGGTGACTAAATGCACTACGGATTAATCTGCAATTCCGTCTATAACTTAGGAAGGACTGTAACATTCGCTTTAAAAAGTTAGGGTGATATACATATGTAGGTATGTATATGCACATTTTTGACTAAGATATTTAACAAAAAAAAATACATCTTAAAGGGTTGTAAAAGGATCTTCCCCTTTAAGCTGAAATATGTAGGTATACATATAAGCTTTTGTTAATTTTTACGTGAATTTTTTAGAAAAGATGCTGCTCCTCTCCCAGGAAAATAACTACAAGCATGAGTTGAACGCTCTCGTTCTACTTACAGCTAAAACTTTACCGAAGCACGTATAAATTAGTTCCTCCGAATTATTTCAATTAATTAAAACTTTTTTCTATGAAAAAAGTTTTATCAATTTAAAAATTCATAAAATTTACTAACCGCAAATGTCGATTTTCTTTATTAAACAGACCACAAAAATGATTTTCTTTCCTAATTTCTATTAGATATTGGAAAATTTTTTACTTAAGAATAAAAAACGTCTCCAATCCCCCAAAGTCTACCTTCCTTCCTTCACAGAATTGAAATTGGTATGACATTCATTTCTATCTTAACTTATCCACTTTATTGGCGCAAGGAATTCTCTTGAGAGGGCAAAGTTTAAAAGAAAAATCAAGAAAGTGGGAACAAAGAGACCTATCTTCGCCTAAGGCGGATCACTTTGGTATCTAGGTGAGTCGCGAAGGAGAGCTCAATATAACTCCCACCTCAGGTCCATTGAAAAATGTCAATATTATTTCTGCCTCAGCATTTTTCTACCTATTCTTACTTTTTTTTGTAAATTAATTGATTTTGGGAAATGGTATTAAAATAAATTGGCGTGGGTGGTGAAAGGCGACAGAATTTTCTTGGAAGTAATTAATGCAGTGAAATTCTTATATTACAAAGAGCATTAAAACCTTCATATATATTTACAGCTAAAATACAGAGTTTCGATGTACAACAACGCCAATTGTTATTTTTCTATCAATTATAAGAATTTAACTTTATTTACATATATGTATGTATATGTAAAACAATTTGTTTATGTTCAAACAGTATCTACTTCGATATAAAAATCGGTGTTTCAGTGTTTGAGTTTATCAATATTAACAAATACTATTGTATTTCTAGAAAATACTTATGTAGAATTGTATGTAAAATATCTATCAAACTCAACATTTTCCTTTAAGAGTTTTCACTCAATTATTGTTAAATGGGACAAAACCAAAAGCCGAAAAGGGGTCTATCATGCGATTGCAGCAGTTATTTTCGACAGCTCACTTAGAAGACGCTTAAACTCATAACTGGAGGTAGATGTGCTCATAAATACTCCTCTGGAGCAATATCAAATTGTCTCAGTACGTCTTCTGTATGTAAAGCTGGTGATAAACAATTACGGGGGGCTGCAAACGAATGTTGTCTGCTCGAGGCAAATGTACCGGGTATGGGGAGCTCGTGTCATATCACTTAATCGCAGGCTTTTAAAAAGTCTCCCTTTGAAAGCGCCTCAGAGGAGCTGAGATCCTGCAGAAGTGGTACAATGGCACCCGAGACCGGCAAATGAAAATGAGGAGGATTAATGTCCGACTACAGCGCGTCTGCACATATTTGGCTGGGGTAAATAAAAGGGTTAATTAGGGCGCATTTCATTTAACATTCCCCCGGCTGGGAAGCTGATTCCACCTATGGCCCGCATGCAGCTCCCTGATGTTGAATGCATGCATGATGGACTCTTTTGTACGTCAATGAATCAATGTTCTCAGAAGTGTTCATGAAAAGCACTTGATTCCGACAGATACCTCCAAGACAATGGGCACCACCAGTGCGTTGAAGAGACCCGGATTTAGCAGCAGGAGATGTGATTCCTGGAAATGAAGGTACATATATGTGCATTTATCTATTAGCTTTGAGATGAGATGCACATAAAGGACCAGAGGAGTTCAGGAAGCTGGCAAAGTAATCCTATTTATTTTTTTTTTTCGACATCTACCAGCATACAAGCGCTCCTGTGCAGCAAAATTAGAATAACAGAAGAAGGTGCAGGCGCCTTAACCTCAAAAATCACGAGCACGTCTGGCGCTTTTCCCACTCAGGTATACGACCGCATTTACAGGTCCGAATTATCCTTGAAACCTTTTTATGAAAAATCATGAAGGCATAAAAGAATGCATTTAACGCTTTATATTCGTGTACAGGATGGAGGACAAGGTCTCCGTATAAACATGGAATATTTAATAAGACACTATTTGTGTTTCATTACACGTACTTAGCACTCCTCCCTCCCGTAAAACTGTGTCACGAATGTAAGAGGTCTTCTACAGGGTGGTTCCACATATCCATATGCACATGATACCTGTCTTCAAACGTGCATAATGCTCCACCTGCTCTCGGATCCTTTTGAGCTACTTCACGTTAAGTAAAATTTCTATCAGACAAGCTAAAAAGACGCATCTTACAGTTTAAGGCGAATTAGATAGTGCTTGTTTCGGTCCACTATCCTGAGATGTACCGGGACGCAAGAAGAGCAATATCCTGTGAATACATTCGTAAAACATGGAATTTTTTGTTTACCTTAGAACTCTTGACTCAGTCATTGCAAGAACTGTCCACATAGGCGGCTGCTCCCATTTGTTTTAATATTAAGTATGCTAATCTATTTTACATTAAAAAAGTAGTTTACTGTAAGCATATGTCGTTTTCCTGTCTGAGTGGATCCTAAAGCAAAGAGTTCTGATCTCCTGATGAAATGCGCTTCATGCTTACAAAGCATCTTTCAACACTGGGAAAAAGCACTCCCCAATGTTTGAAAGAGGCCCCTTTTTTATATAGTCTCTCCTCCTTTCACTTCAATCTCATTGAGTAACCTTTGAGTTTCGTCGACAGTTTCCTTTACGGCAACGTTTCCTTACAGTCTCGACTTTTTCTATTATCTTCTTGATTCTTCTTGATATACGTATCCTGGCTACGCTTCGTTGTCGGCTTCAATACCAACATCTGAGGGGTTGAAAATACGTAAGAAATGTTTCTTTTATAGAATCAAAGTTCTCAAACAATTCCCGAATGCTTAAGGAATCAATACAATTAATTATTTATTTATGGTGAGATTCCGAAGTTTAATTCAAAACTCACTCCCTACTGGGCAAATGTAATTTAAATGTCGAAGAAAATGCTAATAAAATTCAAGGAAAAGAGGTTCTGGAGTGATGGAGTACAATTTTAGATTTCTAAATTTAAAACAACCCTTGTTTCAAAATATCAGATGATTTTCAAATCTTTTGTAATGGAGAAAGGAAAATAAAATATAATACCTCGACGATATTTTCTGAGAAACTATTGAAGTTCTTAGAATTTGTTAATCAAGAGCCATTACTTTACATAGTCTTGTTTCCCTTCTACTGAAGTCCTTTTAAAATAATTCACCTTCTGGATAAATTTTCTTCTAGAGTAACGACTATAAGATTCTGCGCGTTCTTATCTTAACGTGAAAGCTGTTGAAATTTCAGTGTGTTATTTTTGACCTTCAATAGTACCTATATTTTGTATAATTTGACTAAAGACATTGTATATTAAATTAATGTTATAATGACATTAATAACTCAAGTATGTAACTGCATTTGCGCGAAAAATCTGAAACAGTTTATATTATAATCATTCAGAGCAACATTTTGTCAAACTTCCAATAGCTATAAAAAACGTATATTAAGTTTTAGCAATACTATGAAAATATTTTGAACTAAGAGAATTATTATTCAACTACTCGTTCTTCCAATGAGAAGAACAATGCTTGAAAAAAGCATTTTTAAATTTCAGACAAGATCTAATCCGATATCCTTGAAATAATTTTTGTACAAAAGCCCACAAAAGGCCTTCGGGAAAAATCAATTTCTTAAGCCTACGCTGGACTTGAGTCTTTGATATCAAAACAAAAAAATACAAGAACAACAACGGAGAGAAAAATTAGCACAAAAGTTGCCCGAGTTACCCGGCCGATTTGCTGAACCAAATGCAGGCTAAATATTTTTTTATTCCCTCCAGATATTTTGCCCAGGAGCTGTGGCCCTCCTCGTTCCTCTCTCCCTATAACTTTTCATTTGGAGCCCACATAATCCAACATCCTGCAGACCTCTTATAATCGTTTAAATTTACACTCCATGAAATTTCTGGGTATTCCCAAATGTGTTCTGGTTTGGTTCAACAAAGTGTTGTTTTTTTCGTCCGAGTCGACCTTCTATTATCCTGGAAAAAAAATCTCGTTTTCATTTGCCCATTTTCACACTGTACGACTTTAAGATTGTATTTGTGCCTCAAAAAAGGCTCGTGTTTTCGCTATCGATAAATTGCCAAAATGTTGTCCAATTTTATTTTTTGGAAAGTTTGGCTTATTCGGCTAATTTGCCTTGACCTTTTGAATTTACCTTTTTTATGAATGTATAAATCTACCATTCGAGTGAATTGTAGCATTTTGAATGTGTTTTCACCACAAAACTCTGAGTAAGTTTGCAAATATCGCTTTCCAATTTCACCTTTCGATAGTTACAGAGCCATTCCTGTAGAGTGGAGAATTTTCATTTAGCCTGCAGCACCAAAAAGGCACTTCACTCCCTAGGAAATTTCATTTTCAATTTAACCTTTTTAAAGACACTCAACACCATTGGTCCTATTATAGCAGGCTTTGTATCTTCCCACGTTCCTAAAATATAAAATAATTGGATTCCTTTGTGAGGGAGGGACGACTATCCGATCTGTAGGAGGCTCTGAAAGATTTCATTTTACTGAGAGATTATGGTGCAACCAACTGTCTGACAATTCCGGGCACATTGTGCACTCCTCCTGGTACAATGCTCACTTCCCGAGAGATGTCACAATTTGTGTCAATGCCATTATAATTTTATTTAAAGTGAATTAATTCAGACAGAATTAAAACCAGCCGAAGAAGAACAATCGCATCACAGGAAACCCCTTTGCGAAAATGTGCATAAAACGTTGTTGTAGCACTTGTTGTACCAACAGAGGAAATTTTCCCTTTGGATGAGATTATTATTTTGCACATTTCTACAGTAGACAATAGGATTCCTGCCGGGATACATTTTCAAAATTAATTAACGAAACCAACAGTAAGGGAACGAGTTCGAGCAATTTTGTAATGTATGTAGGTATATGCAAATACTAAAAGCCCTAATTGTAGGCAGATGATAATGAAAGTAATATACAAAACATAACTCAGCAATGCTTTATTCAATCATCAAACGATTTTCCATTATATTTTACAGGGAGTACGTGGGAGCAACATGACAGACGCTTGTGAAAGGCACGACCCGTGCCAGCACGGAGGAATATGCATATCAACCGATTCAGGTCCATTGTGCGAGTGCAGGAATTTGGAATATGAAGGGCCTTACTGTGAGAAAGGTATATTTATCCTATAACCTTTTATTTCGTTTGAAAACTTTTCCAAAGTCTACCCTTGCCCGGACGACACCGATATAACGCTCACAGAAAGGTTCATTCAGATTGAGATTTTTGTGGGTTTCCTGAGGATCATATGTCCATTAAATCCAAAACTGGACACAACCTTTCTCAAATATCTGTGGTATCTTTTTTTTTCTTTTTTTAAAAAAAGCTTTAAATGAACTAATGTCAGCATCAGGTTTATTCATGAGCCTATTCATAATTTCAAGACTATTCTTTTTGATTTTTTGTTATAAATTTTATCACTTTCATAAGTAAAGTCAGAGCCTTAAAATGTTAAATGTGTTAAGAATCAGAATTTCTATTGATATTTAATATTGAAGGCAAATGCTTTGTTGGGTACGTAAATAATTTTGAGAGAAAAGCATATACAGACCTGACGTTATTGCTTTGGTAAAATCCAAAATGAAAATAATTATTCCACTTAGTGTAGATACTTCGCTTTGGAAACC
Organism: Machimus atricapillus; assembly: GCA_933228815.1. Taxonomy (NCBI): domain Eukaryota; kingdom Metazoa; phylum Arthropoda; class Insecta; order Diptera; family Asilidae; genus Machimus; species Machimus atricapillus. The sequence continues at coordinate 25,925,997 of OW121788.1, read as the reverse complement.
TTGGGGCTTTATTAATTAATAATCGCTGAGCTCTTAGTTCTAACATACTTCAAATGGATCGATATAAATTTCACACACTCAAGCGGCATAATATACCGTGCCAATGTTTCCTATAGCATTAAACGAATTGAAATACTACCACTAACTCAAATAACTCATGAAGTGAAGCAGTAAGGTTGTAATTAAACTGGGCGGAATAATAAAATTCTTTAAAGTACCTGCTAATTTTTTAATTCGCTATTGATTTTCGCTAATTAGATAACACATTGAAATCAAGTACATATCTTAAAACCTCATTATTATAAATGCTTTTAATTAATTCAACGCAATTTAACATATTGCACTCCATTTCGATTTAATAAATTGATTTTTCAATTTCCATTCGAAGTTTTAATGAATCGAGAGTATGAAGATAAAATTATCGTCTTGTATTTTTATTTGCGTCCATAAAATAAAAACTTGGTAAAATTTTTAGGGTGAGACTGAAAATAATGAGACATACAAATTTTAAGATTTGTGATAAAAGATAAAAACCATGCAACTTTATGGACTCGTTTCAAATTGCCAAGATAAGAAAGAGTGGTTAGTAATAGTAAAAATCGTCTGCATATTATCATGTCGGAAAAAGTGGTGAAATATGTTCAAATTTGAAGTAGCATGTAATAGCGTATCTCTTCAAAGATTTTACCAATTAAGCTACATATTATGTACCCATATTATTATAAAACACCTTAATGTAATATTCACTAATTACAGTCAAATATCATTTTTTTGTTTTGAACACTTACGATTATTTTTCAGTAAAAAAGTCTCTTAATATTTGTAGTCAAATAGAATTAAATAAATACATTAATTATATAAAATGCAAGCTGTTCAAACTTCTCAAAAGCCTTTCCCAGTTTGCTCATATATGAATTGCGTTTTTCGTTTATTTATATTCAGGCCTCAACATGATGAGGCCACTTAATCGAAAATCTGACTGTTGGACGATTGTTTTCATTTATGAAATCGCTTTTTATATGTAACTGAAAACACAAAAATAATCGTCAGAAAGATTATACTATGCCACCATTTATTTTATCCCCTTCAGAGTGGTGTTACTACCCATCATATTTAACTGGCATTTCAATTTTCAATGTTAAAAAAAAGTGGTTGCTCTTTTCCCGTGGCATTTTGGTGGGACAACCCTTAAATCCGTGTCGGATGGGATGTGTGAGAGCGTGCACAAGAGGGATTAATGCAATTTTATTTATTTTGCTACCCGAACGCCTCTCAAGGCTCAAGGATGTTGAAAAGCCTCTGTAAGCTGCTCAATTATAAGTCAAGTGTTTGTAGTCCTTGCTGGACTGAATAAACTGATTATCAATGGAAATGGATCCGAATCAGTCCTCTATGGAGGGGTGAGCTGCCCGATACCACCAAAGTTATTTTTCTATTTTATAGAGAAATTTATAAAAAGCACACCGATGCCGGAATGTTGGCATGAGGTATGCATTTAATTGACTCTTCTTGGTATTCTGGACATAATTGAACTTCCTCAGGAGGAATTTCCTGATTAATCGAAGATATTTTCCTTTTCAAAACGAGCTCAAAGGCTGATGTGTAGCCCTCAGTTATTTTATGGAGTAGCATGCAGCTCCCGAGTGCCTTTCGTATTTATTGCACCCATTCGATTTTATAGGAATTGTGGAAGTATAGAGAGGAGATGGTATCGCTAATTAAGAGAGTTCTTTTTCCTCTTTAAGATTAGCCAGAAATTACCCACCCTTACTAATAGTGAGATATCAAGCAAGGATCCCTTAAATATTTTTGAAAATTCGGTTAACCCGCTGCAGGCTAAAACACAGAAATCTCTGAAACGTCTAAGTGCTCTCGGGTCATCTAGCACTGTGCTTTGTCTATCAGGACGCTTTGCAAATTTTTCGAAAGTCAAGTCTCCTCCAGGAGCTCCCGGTCACATCCTAAACGACACCACCACTGGTGCAACCACCTCAAGAGATAAAGCGCTCGTGATAATGAGCTTCTCCCGGGGTGTTTACGTTTAATAGCTCGAAAGTGTCCCCTTGGAGGAGTAAGAATTTGAAATTAGCTTGATTGACAATTTCCATTAAGTTTAAAATAAATTCTTGAAGAGCGCTATTTAGGGATACTTGGTTAAATGGGAAAGGGCGGCCATCGCTCCGACTACCCACGTTAGAGGCCTCACCTCACCTTTAAAGTTTGGATGTCCGTAATTGCTAGAACTAAATTGTAAGTGTCGACGTTTACCATGCCACTTTCCTCAACCCTATTTTAGGGCCCTTAATAGCATCAAAGTCGGCTCTTCTTGCATTTACATATACCTGATTTAGTGGGGAATTATAAATGATTTAAAGAAATGCTCAACCAGAGGATAAATAGGAATTTAATTAACTCGCCTGGACGAGTGGAATGCGTGACAAACTTTGGCAGCCCAATTAATCACTGCCTCAAGGAGGCGACATACCTTCGATCCAAACTATTAATTTCGTCCGTTAATCGGAGTGATGACAAACTGGCCTCTGTTCCGCAAGATTTGAAAACAATTAAACTGTCATTATTAATAGGTTCTACCAGTGCGGTAATGAACATCGAATCGGGATTAATCACTCAAATTAAATTTTTGACTAAACACAAAATTGGATGCAAAGCTTAATATCCACTTCCCTCGATTAACATCTCTGCAAATATGATGGGATTATTAATTATTATTGCGGTCGAAGCATAAGCTAATTATGTCCTCTGTCTCGGTATTTTAAAAGATTTGTAGCATTTAGAATGGCATTTTATTCCAGAAAACAGTGCTGCTTTATTATTTTAGACTTTTTTATTCTTCTTAAGTATTTGTTGCTAAACATTTGCCAACATTTTATAAAAACCCAAAATATATTTTGAATTACATTTCTTCTAATGCTTTAAAATTGTAGAAGCTGTGCGAAAAGTAGCAGAAAACAACTCAAACTGATTATTCGACTTATTGTGATTTGAAGTAATTTTAAACAATTTTATCTTGTAATTAAACTAGGTATATCAATAAGCATTTTTTAAATAACTTCATTGAAACAAAGTTTCATATTATGCTAGGTAATGTTCTTATTAAATAATGATTATCATCAATGCCAGCTAGAATAAATGAATAATTTTATTTGTTCTAGCACGAAATTATAATCCCAACTGAAAGAAAAATTACACGTAATATGGATGTAACAATTACTTAGGGCAGGAAGCATAAAACTTTAAAGTTAACGCAGCATTGTTGGTATTTCCAGTTGATATTACAAATTTTCATTTGAGATGCATAAAAACCATTTGAAAACTGCAGGAATCTCGCGAGGCCGCTTATTGTAACGAACATAAAATTTATGTTACTACTTAATTGAAGATTAAAGCCGCGGTTTTCAAGCAAGAATGTTCTGTTAGCGCGATGTTAGAATTTTCTTGTGGTGTATTGAGAGAAAATAAAGCGATTCGAAACAAATTTTTGTTATAATTAAAAGCACTAACATAAAAACCAACGAGCACAATTACGACTGTGCCGCAACCGAAGACGTAGAACTACGTCTATTATTTATTCGCGGAGAATGCGCCTAGAAACTCTTAAAAATAAAATAAATTTTCAAAAGACATTTTATTCTGATTACTCTGCCTTGCAATAACTCTGTGTTAGTGCATTCATAAGAAAAGTAAGAACAGATTCTTTTAAGATTTAACTTAAAGCATTTTTTTTAAGAATAAATCTTTGGACATTGTGGTTGTAAGAATCAAAACTATGTAGACTAGATCTTGTGAAAAAGTTCTTAGAGGTTTTTGCAAGTTGAAGATATCTATACATAAGAGGAATATATAAAAGATGAACAACAAAACACATGCAATCTTATTTAAAGTTGTTCATGTAAGAATAGTTTTAAAGATTTCTGATACGCTTGTTAAAAGTTATTATAGGAAATTGAAGTTGAAATGGAACACTTGTCTTCAGGTAGAATCATGAAAAATTTCGCTTACTTGTTTAGTTGTTAGGATGCATTATAAGGGTTCAAAAGTAAAAGGTTAAAACTAACATACTAACGGAAAAAACGTAGTTCTATGTCAAATTTGTAGAACTCAATTAAGTGTAGAACATACATACATATCATGCAAAACAGTGCTTCATCATCCTTCTGTTGTTTTGCATTCCCTGTAGACGAACAACAGATTTATTTTGAACTACATATATTCCTATAAGAAGAGAATCGTAAAAATTTTCCGATGAACAGTCATGAAACACTGCCAAACAAGATTTTAAGGGTGCACTGAATTTAAGCTTTATGCTGGAAATTTTATGTGCAATTTATTTGATAAAATCTCGACGGAGGGTGTCTACGTGTATACGCAATATTCGAATTTTCTCTATTCAACTCCCGGCGAAGTCGTTCACCTTTGGCCTGCGTCAAGTGTCATATGAAAGGAATTCATTAGGAATAAACAAAATTTATGGGTCCCCGTGCAAAGATGAAGTTTTGCGAAAGCGCACTTTGGAGGATAAATGTGACGTGTGGAGGAAGTGAACACTTGCCTCGGGCTCCGATTGGAGCCGTACAAAATAAGGAACTTGTCTCAAATTAAATTTTACGTCAATATGAGACATTTGTGCTATGTATCAGACCAGAAGGACATTTTCCTCCCAATGAACAAGTTTAAATTGGTTGCATGTGTGGTTGTTCTCCCTTTGTATTACAAGTCCTTATCTGAGGGAAAATCCCCTTGCTAATCTTCTCTTACAGGAGAAGACGTACGAACTCAAGTAAGTTGGTCAATCCCAACATAGCTTAAAATACCCTTGTACCACAAACAGATTACATAACGTTTTCAGACCCACATTGCTTTTGAATCGGTTATTTTCCGATGAATTAAAAGAGTAGTAATTCCTCGAATAAATTTTTTAGGATATGATTTCATGAGAATGGAAATATTTAAAGGACACTAGTAAAAATGGTGATTTGGGTCGGTTATGCTTCAAAGATTTCTCCATAACTCATCAGCTTTGTCTGGCTTAAGCTCTTCTATTCAGTCATATTGAGATCACTCGGAATTTATTCAGGCTCAAAACGCAAAGGATAAAGGAGAAATATATTTCTGATAATTTATGCGAGCAGTATATTTTCCTTCATTGATCGAAAAAGTTGAACAAACCTCTTGTGAGGAATAATAACTATTCAAAATGACTTAAAGAGCTCGTACAGCGGAAGGTTTACCTGGAGGTCTTTCAAGTTTTGAAAAGGAAATAAGCAGCATATTTTATTGAAAGTTGGTCGAAACGAATTATGAAACAATTTTCCGACTAGCATCTAGCTAAAATACCGAAGTAAGCTCCTTCTGTATTGTGATGGAACGTATACTGCACATAGTTTCGACATGAAAGCAGCAATGAGGAGAAAAAATTGAAAATAGTTCCACCGGGGCAAGAGCAGCAACACCGGAATTCCAGAGAGCTCCTCCGAATAAGCCGAAGAATTCGAAATCAGCACTGCATTGCGCCAGTTTCAGAAATTCCTAAATTTATCGGAGTGCAATGGTTCAAAATAGCAAGTACTAATGCCTTTGTTTTATTCCGGTTTTCATTGCTCGGTTTTCTCTTTTCGTATTTAAAAAAAATAAAAATAAAATAAAGTAAAAGATGCGAAATATTCGAGTGGTTTATCGATTTTTCCGCATCATTTTACCCGAGAGTTTCTCAAGGATATCATGAGCCATTTAAAGAAACAAAGGATGGTAATTTCCAGTAAAAGAATACAAAATTCGAAAGCCGAGTTGAGTTCTCATGACGAGAGGGGCGACGACGTGGTTGCGGGGGATGGAGTTTCTCATTAAATTTTGAGACGGGGGATGACTGAGACTGCATTAAATTCAAACTCCGAAGTCAGGGATTAAAGCTTGTGCCATGGAAAGTCGTTCCTTTGATGGGGCCTCGAGTTAGTTCCTTTTTTTTTTCAGCTGTGCAAGAGATCCTTCGAGTGCAGATGAGTTGAAATAAATGAAAAAGTGTAGCCGTCCAGTTTTTGTGATGGTTCTTGAACGAGACACGCTCTCAGTATCCCCGCATTTCTTGTTTCTTTAAGTGGAAGAGATTAAGCCGAGTTATTCCGTTTCATGGGACGCTTGGCACTGAGCTTTATGGCCAGAACCACCCACACCGAAAAAGAAAATAGGAGGCGCAAACCAGAAAATGCTGAATGACCACTATTCCTTGAAGGCGCGCGCGAGTTATTTACGGTCCTGGCAAGCAATCAAATTTTGATGATTTATGCTCTGGGAAGTTGCGAAAATCGTTATCCCGTGTCCTACATCGCGCCAACGAAGACTGCATTAAATTATTCCATGTGCGGCATCAATTCTTATCAGTAGCATAAAGATGTGTACATTAAGGGCCATTAACTCACTTAAAGTCGCGATGATATGCCGCCAAAATCCTGACATATCTACGGGAAATTAGATGTAGCAGGGCGACAGGGTATGCGAAATTCAGGGATAACTTGGACCAGGATTTAGCCCATATACCGAAAATTTCACGTATCGGGTGGGCATCGCAAGAATGAAATCACGGCACAGGACTGCTGCGACCAAAGAGAAGTTTAGTTTCATTTTCGGGATTTGGCAGGAAGCCAGAGCAGTTTTGCTTTTTCTCTGAAGGTATCGCTATTCAGCCGACCCGAATTCATCCCACTACATAGCTTTTCTCAAATAGATCTATTGAAGAAGATTCCTCCATGAAGGTGTGCTAGAATAAATCGCACCGGCAGGGACTAAGACCCTGAGTGTGAATATGCCCATTCCGTCGGTATTTAACCGAATTTGGCGCTCAGGTGGGCGGGGATAATACTTCCCAAGTTTATGCTAAATAACGTAAATTAAATTTAGTAGGTGTTTGCAAATACATATATTCAAAATGACATTACACAGCCGAAAGGTTTAGTGGCACAAGTATATTCCTTGGGACCTGATCATTTATCAGAGTAAGGAAAGGTACGTAAAATTTGTCCAATCACTTTCCACTTTCTTTTCTAGGAAGGATATACGTTGGAAAAGGGTGAGCATAAATTTTGACATGATAAGGGCTTCGGGAGAGGAAAATGATCAAGTATGTAGTTCCCCGGAATTTGTTCAGCTTCTTTTATGTGTTTCCCTGGCTTCGTGTAGATGTAGGCTAGGGACCGGTTAGAGCATCGATACGACCGGAATACTTAAGCAGACTTGTCAGCATAAATGTAAATTGCTCAAAAAACTGACAAAAGCTTAATTCTTATCGATTTATTATTTTCGTCCTGCGTTATGACGTATGGAAAATTTAGCAGACCAAGCGTTGGTCATTTTTCACCTGAACGCTGCTATAGCAAAATTTAAACAACGCAGAAGATTTGTATAATTTTTTAACTTAAAATACGGTATGCTGAGGTGATGGGATAAATTTTTATGCCTTCCTAAGATAAACTTTTCGCTGGCTTTGCTAAAAATAAGGATAGAGAAAATAACCCAATATTAATAAAATATTATTTAGAGGAAAGTACGAATTTATTCTTTAAATAAAGGAATCTGTATCTACAGAAAATACCCGAAGAAACAAGGCAGGGCACTTACAGTGAAAAGAATCGCTTCATTTCCCGTCTTCTGAAGACATGTAATATATGTATACATACATATATTCTGAATTACATGTAATATTTCATATATGAATTTTTGCACGCAATTCCACATTCTTTAGTCTTTCACAAAATGGCCTCAGTTGTGCAGTTTCTGAGACATATGAATATTGAATAGGGTTTTTACCAACAATTTTCTATTTTTAGGTATTATTTCCCTTATTGCTTTAGAAGCATCCGTTTAATATTATAAAAGATACAAAATTATAATGAATATTTTACATATTTTATATTAGATTCTATCCTTTAATAAAACTAATAGATAAAAGTCGAGTTCATTAGATATAATTGACACATTTAAAATTTGGACAGAAAAAATATTTTCAAAATTCAAAATTACTAGGTCACAGTAAAAAAAAGGGTTAAACTACTTTGTAACTTAAATAAACTGCTTCATACTAAAAAAAAATCTTAATATTTCTCTTCAACGACTTTCTAGGGAATGCTGATCTCAGTCTTCTCGACTGCTGGAAGACGTTTCTTGCATATCCTAAAAAAGCCTTGTTCAGTATTCGTACAACCCAGAACTGTACTTATGCAAATACATCTTCCCATCTTTTATTCAAATTGATTCTGTACAAATTCTCGCCCAAGGATAACATCCATAACAAACAGTCTTTACAAACCTACCGCATCTTAAATGGTTGGAATCTACTTTTTTTTCAGACAACCCTGCGAAAAACCTCGCTTAATTTTATCCATTCAAAATAAACCATTGTGATGAGTTCATTATTTATATGTATATATTTTTTTTTTCTTAAACTTTTCCAGATAAGGCACCGTCAGAAGCAACATTCAGGGGGACAGAGTTCCTTTCGTATGACCTTGGGCAAACTGGAGCCGAGCCAATAGTTAGCGCACAAGATGCCATTACACTTTATTTTCGTACAAGACAGCCAAATGGATTGCTTTTTTACACAGGTAAGAGAAAACCCCAAGCTAAGCTTTTCTTAACCGTATTAAGGTAACTGGATTAGAAGCACAACATGAGCACCCCGCTATTTGAAGACGAAGACAGTTCGAGCGACAAGGCAAAGTCAAGCCGCCACTTTGGTAATTTTCTCTCGAGATAACAAATTTGCGGCAGCAGTACCTTGGTATAAAGCGGGATTAAGCCAAAACTATTTATGCCGCGAAAGCTTTGGGGGAATTTATTTCAATTAAAGCAAATGTGAATGTGCCTACGAGATCCCCAGGATTCCCAAAACAAATTGACTCGATCTTTTCCTGGAAATCGATTTTTTTCACCTTAATGAACTCTTTTCCTCCGCACCCATTGTTAACGAACATCACAAAATTCTACAAAACTCACTCTAACGAGGATGTGTTCCATTTCAAATGCAAACACCCACAAACCCCTTGAATTCATGCACTAGATATGGCCTTAACACCAGCATCATTTAAAAATGATTTTCGTAAATTTCTAAGGCCTCTTTTATCGCAAAATATATCCTTTTGCAAAACTCGGCTGGGATTTCGTCCCATCGCCCCTATTACTTACTATCCGAGTATAAACCAGTGATGATGATGAATGTCGTTAGTGAAGTAGAACGGAAATAAAAGCGAAACGTAATTCACTCTGAAAGAGGTAAATAGCTGGGAGAACAGAAAATTACTTCCTCCATTTGAAATTGCACTGTATTTTCTTATTACGATTTCAATAAAAATTAAATAGTGTCGGGATTTAGTCGGTCTCCAATTGAGCTTCGATCCGGTAATGAGAACAAAACAAATTGCAATAATCAAGAGATTTTTCGCTTGATATATTAACGGATAAATCTCCCAGATTTTTAGAATTTTCAAATTATGTAGTTCCAGGAAAAAATGTTGCATTGATTTATGCTCTTTAAATGAAATATGAGCTTCCGGTTAGGTGGCCGTATTTAAATTTATTTAAATAAATAAATGAACGATACTTTATATTAAACTAGCGACTATTAAAATTTGTATTTCTATGCAATAATAAACATCAATGATTTGGTAGGAAAAAGCATATTAATTAGCAAGCCATTTTTGCAAAGATATTAGGACCTGAGTTAACTAAATTAAAATGTTACATAAGTACATTTAATGCTTATTAGAGAAAACTAAGATTGTTCTATTAAATTAAGGTCATTCGTAAATTTATTAAGAGGTACCTACATGATGAAGATTTCTATATTTTATAAAACGAACAACGAGGAGTCTAGCATTTTAGACCTGTCCCAATATGAACTCATTTTAAACAGTACACTAACCGAAATCAAGTACTCTGCCTAGTATATCAAAATGATATAATACATACCTATGTGTTAACAGAACTACGGCTAATTTTGATATTTTTCAAAACAATTAAACCCATTGTCACTTACCAACATTGTTCATGAAGAACATAATATAATAGTTTGTCCCACAAACTAAAAAGGGTTTCCATTAAATTCTATCTAAAATATTTAGGGGCTTTTGGAAACAATTAATTCGTAGAACGTGAGTAATTTTAATCAGAGTGACTTATTATGAAATGCTTGAGTGAGCATAATTCTGCAACAACTATGCACCCCACCTATCGTTCTGCAGAATTTACCTTAGTGCTCACGAGTGTGCCATTGTGTAACAAAGTGCTCTTGTGAGTTCCAAACACCATGAAACACGTTAGTGCAGCCCGCGTTCATTTTAACGAAGCCCTCCTCTGCCGTCTCCTCCTCTGAATGGAGCTCGTCGGAACGTAAGGAAGCTATGGAAACCCTCTGCAAGAATCGGCCTCCATTTTCCTCAATTTTACACTAGTGAAGTCCGACTTGTCCCACATGGATACAGCCATGCGAGACGAGGGCACACATCAACACATTAGAGGACCAAAATGAATGTTTATATCTAAAAGATTGCTTCGGGCCACATACTTACGTGGGACATCATGCAGCCATGTGGAACGGACGGATGAATCTCCGTGTCTCTCGGAAATTAATCAGCAAGAAATCACCATTTTCAGCGGAAATTAAACCATTATACAAAAATCACATTTCACTTCGAGATATTAAACAAGCGATAACCTGTCTTATCGAAAATCAGAAAATTGACTTTCACCCCCATGAAGGACGAGGACGATTCGGTCCGGGAGGGGGATTTTTATAAAGAAATTGCAACTCATTTTCGCCAGAGGAGACAACAAGACAATTTCGTCCAATGGATTAGGTTATTAATATCGTTGATTTCCTTCCAATCCTAGGATAATTATATTCAATTTTATTTCAACTTCGAAGCCAGATCACACGAACAGATCGAATTGACCCGACCACTTTTAATAACCCCTGCTCCGTTTATCAATCCCCTGGCGAACCATTCGTTGAGTGAAAAGGTAAAAGCAGCGTAATTGAATTTTTCGCCTATATATCTCCTTTATGCAAAATTGATGTCAAATGGATTTTAATAGCCAACCGATAGGTGTGCACACGTATATACATATGTATTCCCATAGCTGACTTGGTAACCTACATTTCGCCTCATTGTTTCACATTTCGAAGCAGTGTGCTGTACTCGGTTTTACACATGTCGAAATTCAGGTAGAACATTTTAAGCTGTCACGGAAAGGTGCTTAAATTTCATACTATAAAGCGAAATAAAAACATTATTTTTATTAAGTTCCAAAATATCCACAACACCCTATGTACACATATGTAGATATGTATGTATGTATGTATGAAGCTAAGGAGTATGCGAATCCTTAATGATACTAAACTAATAGAAAACCCAAGGTTATTTCAGGTCCGATAACATAAGAAACTGCCGTTCTAGTAAAACGCAAAGATGACATTAATCCTCTTTGCCATGCCGTAAGTAAAGCCAAAGTACTGTAAATATAAAATTGGTCGGTACCACAACAAAGTAGTAAAATCGAAATTATGTAATTATGCTTACAGCAAAGTGACCCTATATAGAGCATAGTAAGGAGCGATAATGTATGAATATAAACAACAAAGCTATTTATAGCCACTCTGATGACTTGGGTTATTGTGCGGTAATTCATGCCTACGAAACCCGGCCCCAAGAAATTGGGTAGGCTCGAAGAATAGACGTTATTATAGTTAAAATGGAGGTATTTTCGGCTCCTATCGGACACATGCATCCACAGTTTGTCGAGAAATATTGAATGAAATTTTATGAGCCCTTTTACGTGCTTAGCTTCCAAATACATGAACGGCAACTCAAATTAAAATGAAGCTTATCCAAAGCCAAGGTAATGTTATGAAGTCGTAAATTTCAACTTCTTATCAACACTGTTGTATTTCAAAAGAGTCCTAAGGGAATATTACTTTTAAAAATGTTTTAACAATTTATTGTATCTTGAATATTTTACCGAAAAATTAAAATTGTTTTTTTTTAGTAATTGACGTACAAGAACTTATCTAATCTTATTATAATGTATTTTAATATCTTGAATCATCTTGTCAAACATTCGTGAAAATTGCTTTACATTTTCTAAAAGTAGTACATCCTTCTGTATATGCATGTGTACAAATTTTTTTAATTTGCGAAAATTACGAAGCTGTGACCTTTTTTTTAAGTAAAGGTATACTAACATACAAAGATTAACTTTCCATTACGTTTTTCTAGAAACAGCTTGTATAGTGCCAATACATACATAAAAAGTATTAATCGGATGATAAGAATTTCTTTATGAGAATATCTCCGGGTATTATTAACTATGGGGAAGTCACTTGTTTTTTATTTTTTAAAATTCTTCTTTTTTTTAAACAACTATTGGAGACAGAAATTTGGAACGGAAACGTATTTATGAATTATAAAAATCAATGATTTTTATGTTTCGGTTGATTCTTTATAAAAGATTGACATAAATAATTTCGAGAAAAATGACATTGATTTTGCCCTTCACAGTGCTGTTTTACCTTAAAGATGTTCCATAAAACTTCGAAATTTGTTCTGCCAAAAAAAATATGATAAATGTCAAGAAATCAAATTGGAATTTTGTTAACAACAAAACCAGTCCCAGACATGCCTCAGCCAAATGACCACAAAATTAGATTTTCACAAATCTGCAAACATGTCGAATGTTTCCTGACTAATGTATTCAAAACACGCGCCATAACGAATGGAAGCATATTGCTTGAGTTTGACAGTCAACATTAAGGTGCCATATACATAGTTTTAGCTAGATATACGAAAAAATCGATTGAACTAGTCAAAATTATTGCTTAAAATTCTTATGTTTTAATGTTTCAGGTCACGGAACCGACTACCTCAACCTTGCACTCCGCGACGGCGGTGTTTCTTTAACCATGGGCCTGGCGAATGGGAAACAAGAAATGCATATCAAACCATCTCGTGTTCGATTCGATGATCATCAGTGGCATAAAGTTACGGTCCATCGGCGTATCCAGGAGGTTAGTGGAGAAGCCCAAGCGCTTTTAATTATGCATAATTGCTATCCTATCCCTCGAAAGAAAAAGTGTAAAAAGAAGCCTCTAAAAATTCACTTCATTTTATTTTCGGTTTTCCAGATATCATCAATCACCAGCTTTTGTCGGGTAAGTGAAACACAATAACTGCCGGGTGGATAGACTTCACTTAATTGGCATGATAAAGGAGCTCACTACGGAGATAATGTTTGAAAAAAAATGCAATTTGTTATTTTTATCATTTTTGTAGAAAAAAAATGGCTTAGGAAATGTTTAAGTTGGTTAAACAAAGTTTTTTTTTGCCTTCAATCGGCTTAGGAAATGTTTAAGTTGGTTAAACAAAGTTTTTTTTGCCTTCAATCACTTTAAAACTTTTTAAGGATAATTTTAAAATTGCATTCTTCATCCTTCTTATGCAAAGAAATCGATTTTTTTCAAGAAATTCTCGCAATTAATTTTCAAGGTATTTGAGGTAAATGCTTGAAGGCAGCATGTATATATTATTTTATAAACGTAAGAATGAAAAGCTTCTTAGAGGATTTTAAAGGGACTCACAAGCGGTTGAAAACAATTTCCTGTTGTTTAAAGCTCACAAAATTTCCTGTTGGTAAGTTAATTAATTCAAAAACTTTTCGCTTTTATTATTTTTAGAATCCTTTATCTCCCCGTCATAATTAATTTTGAAAGGATTTGAAACTTTATAAACAAATCCAGCAAAAGAAATGTTGACCTTCAAAAACAAGTGTAATTTCGTTGTCAACAATTACAAGCCACTAGAGAAATACTTTCCGCAAAGAGTATTACTCCAAAACACATTTTTTTAGGGTGGCTCAGCCTTTCGCAAGCTTTGTGTATTTTGTAACAACATGATTTGCACCACAAAACAAAACTTGGCTTCAAACATTAATTAAACATCCTTCAGCGGGTCCTCGCAAACAATTATTCTTCGAGGCATATTTCAGTGCCATTTCTTCAACACGTCTAAGGATACGATATCTCACAGGAGCTATCTGTTTGGCGACTTGTTTATTTAGATTGCAGAAGGGATTAAATAAGTACGTTCGTATATTTCACGAGTAAATATTGACCCGCCTTAAATTTTGTTATTCCTTCAAGCAAATAACCCTGCCGTCTTCAACAGAAGAAACATCCAAAGGGGCCAAAAATTCTTTGAATTTGAAAAGAATCACTCTTCAAATAACGTTATGTACCATTTTTCGGGAATATACAAACACGAAATTAAGTTTCCGGATATGGAAAACTACACGAAATTCCGTAAATTTAAAATGCAATTCAATGACCTTAATTTGATACGAGTCATTTTTTATTTTTCCCTGGATATCATTGTTAATAGTTCAGCCACAAAAAATTCAATTTTAACATTAAGGAGATTAGAACTCAATAGGGCAAGGATGCTTTTAAGCCCTAATTGCTTTCATTATTAACGTAGCTTTTAGAGGAGACCGAGGATGTTCCCATTGAGGTCAAGTATTTAATAACCTGCCTTGCATATGACTCCGCAGAGAGGATTATTTTTAATGAAAACACAACTTAATGTGATAAATTGTTCATAAAAATTGTTCACAAAACAATCAAAGGAAGACACCGGAACGAATACTTGCCATATCATAATGCATGAAATTTTTTAATTTCTTAAGCTAATAGCTAAATCTATCTATCAATAATTCAAATATAAATATGTCCTTTTGCATCATGAGTGCTGAATGTTCAAAAGGATCGACAATTAGTTAAGTATACAAATAAAAAAATTCCTCCTCAACAATGCAGGCTCCAAATTAAGCAAAAACCCTCTAATACAAACATAGCTTATAAATAAAGGGCTAACATATCCTTGACCTGTATCATTCTAATTATTCAACTTGACTAATGGTGGATCATTTATCACACCTAATACCTGAAAGGGTTAAGGCACATCTATTACAAGTGTGCAAGCTTAAGTTCCAATGTTAAGGACTTAAAAGGTTTAGCGGTCAACTTAAAACTTATTGCAAATCTACTTTGAAATTGAAACTGGACTAAGTTGAGCAATAAAATAAAATCGTTAATACCTGAACTTTGAAGTTATTGTCCACCTCTTTTGTGACCGAACGCTAGACACTTTAATTCAAAAGAGTCGAGATTTAATGCTATTTTTGCGATTGAAGTAAGTTTGGTGGCGATGTAGGTATGTATGCTGAATTAAACTTAAAAGAGCCTTTATTAAGGTTGTAATAAATCAGTTAAAATTAATAAGATCAATTAAGATTAATATCTCATTACAATCATTAAGTAATTACAGCTGGACTGCTAAAATTCCACAATATTTCATCCCATTAAAATATCAATACGTTAATGAGGGTTAGCTTTACTCACTAAGTAATTAATTCTTCCTTTTATAAAAAAGATAGAGCTAAAATAAGCGTCAATTTAATTTTTGAAATCGAACGTATGAACAAAATTGTCTTAATTGTCCCTGCTATAACAATTAAAATAATCTCATTCCTAAATATATTTCTTGCAAAAATTATAATTTAAATTTGCCAAATTCTCAACGTCCTAATATGCTTCTCGCCCTAAGACTTAAATAACCCTCATTAATAATCATAAAGCCTAGATTTTCGAAAAAAATAACAAACTTTCAAATGAGCTCTTAATTATTGAAATCCGCTTATTTTTCGCAGAAATAAATTATATTTGAAAATCAAGAGATTTTTTCAAATGTTTGTCTGGATCCCTTATTGTTCTGTGATAAACAGAATTTTGTTTGCTGGCAAATTTAATGCGAATATAATGAGCTCAATCCATTTATTATATTGGGAATATATTTAATTTTTCATTATCTCTGCATTTTTCAATGGTAGTAAAATTGATTTTTCATTAGTATTGAATTTTTGAATGGTAATGCAAATATACATAAGCATTGAATTTTGCTAAGGTATGCAATGGAGAGAATTTCATAAAAAAAAGTCGTCTAATATATTTATTGATTTGTTTTTTTTTTAATTTTCATTCATTAGTGCTCTATACTGTACGCAATTATTTGGTATAATAGAAACCGTGACCTGATTAACCATTGGAAATAATTTAAATAGAACCTACATACATACATTCAACAGTTATTTTCTACAAAAACCTCATTTCAATATCAGTGGAAAGCACCATAGAGATAAAATATGCAAATTGCAAATCTAAAGCATATATTATGTTAATGTTTAATTAAAAATACGTGTATGTGCACAGTGCAGATATGTCACGTGTATATGTAATTAGTTTTTTTTACAAAAACATTTTGCTGGAGCTCCAAAATTACTTTCCATTACCAATCCCAACAGAGCGTCATACAAGCTTATTTGCTCCTCATATCGTGGATGATTTTAAATGTGCTAATAACTCATAAAATATGATTTACCAGCTTGTAACGGTGGTGGATGATGTTTATACGGATCATTCGCACATAGCCGGCAAATTTACAATGTTGTCATCATCTCGTGTGTACGTGGGCGGAGCGGTTAATCCCCGTGCCTTATTAGGAGCACGTGTACACAGCAATTTTGTTGGGTGTTTGCGGAAGGTACGATAATTGATAGGCGTCATTTATCCCTGTTTGCTTAAAGCAAAATTTATCCCTATAATGGCCAGGTGGAGTTTTCAGCGGACACGCTTCGACTTAATCTCATCGATTTAGCGAGAAGTGGCTCGAAACTGATCCAAATCGCGGGACGAATTGAGTATCAATGTCCTCCAGGTGATCCACAGGACCCGGTTACATTTACAACACGCGATTCTCATTTGGTAAGCATCCATCGATACTAAATTAGGATTAACGATGATTAAATGTTTTGGTTATTTTGTGATAGATCCTGCCTCCTTGGGAGACGGGAAAACAAAGTTCGATGTCGTTCAAATTTCGAACGAAGGAGCCGAACGGACTCATTATGATAGCCATGGGCAGTCGACCCCCCAAAGCAAAAAATGTAAGCATCGAGCAATTAGTAAATGTAAATCGGAAGGACCCTCCAACTGACTGCTTATTTGATAATGAATTCCAGCCGGTCCTCTTTGCCGTGGAGTTGTTTAGTGGCCACATTTACCTGCACCTCGATCTGGGCTCAGGTGCGGTGCGAGTACGCGCTTCGCGACGACGTGTCGACGACGGAAACTGGCACGATTTTGTGCTAAGACGAAGTGGCCGCGACGGCAAAGTAAGCGTTGAGGGTCAGTGGAATGAGTTCCGGATGCCGGGGGACGCCACCATTCTTGAGCTCGATGGCCAAATGTTTGTAGGGGGTCTCGGAGCTCCGTATGCAAATTCCAACTGGCCACCTGCCGTCTGGACGGCCACCTTACGCCAAGGATACGTGGGATGCCTTAGAGATTTGGTACTAAGTGGAAAAGCCATGGACATAGCCGCCTTCGCCAGACAACAGGACTCAGGTAGTACAGAGACATTCTTAAAGGATATTTCTACTTTTTAGGTAACAAAAATCGACGTTTTTGTAATTTCTTTGGGAAACTTTTATTATACCTACATATATATGAAGACTTTTAACATACATACATATATAGTTTTTGCATTTCTAGAACGCACTGATGTCGAGACCTCAAAAATGAACTATCTTAAGGTTGCGGATAGCTCAGAATCTATTGATCTAAAATACAAAAATCAAAAACCGTTTTGTTAGAAATAAAATAGTCTATTAGGGTGGGGATTAAAAAAAAAGTTTTTTGGCTTAACAGAACAGAACAGAACCATCAGCTTAGTTCAAGCTACATAGGAAATAAATCTCTTGCATGAAACTGATCATCATTTGGTTCAGTGTTAGTAAATACAAGCATTCACCGAACCACATGCAAAATAATTAAAAAACGAATTTTTTAGTACTTCTTTAGAACAACGAGTTTCAAATAATTCAGCATGCTTGTTAGCATTCAAACACATGCGATTTACCGGTTTAAAAAACCCATAGTTAGTTAGATTTACACATAGTATACTAAACACTAAACAACAAAATATCAATATTTTTTCCAGAAAAAGTAGAAATACCCCTTAAGTTCTTTAAATTCGATAGTTTAATCTAATCTGATTATTATTTTTGAAGCTGCTGTGAAACCTTCATGTCACGTGCAATCGAACCTATGCGGGGCCTCCCCCTCGCCCTGTATGAACGGAGGGACTTGCAGCGAGGGCTGGAACCGACCCATTTGTGATTGCTCAGCGACACTTTACACAGGACCAACCTGCGGAAGGGAGTCCGCCACCCTCGCGTTCAACGGCAGCCAACACATGACCATTTGGCTAGGAAACGGACAGGGGACACGAACCCAAACAGAAGAATTGGTTTTAAGATTTAAAACCGGACGTCCGGTTGGACTGCTCCTCCTCACCAGCGCTGAATCGAATTCACCTGACCGACTGGAAATCGCTCTGGTGGCGGGGAGGATACGTGCCAGCGTGCGGTTGGGAGACCGGGAAAAGGTAGAATCCAATTAGTCAATTTTTACCTTTAAAATTTTTAATTAAATTCGTATCAAGCAGAATCTTCTAGCTGGCCAGACGGTTCTCAACGATAACAATTGGCACACGATCCGATTCTCAAGGAAGGCCTCAAATCTTCGGCTGCAAGTTGACGGGGCTCCCCCCGTCAGGGGTATGTTATGTATGTATCAACAGCACTTACTTGCCCTAATACGTGTCGTGACGTGTCGTTTAACTAATATATTGACAGAAGTTCAAATTACCTTGAGTAACGAAAGTAAAGTTTCAATGCGAATAGCAACTAAACCGTTTCATACCAAAATTTCAAACTTTGAAACAAAACAGATAAAATATACTACAGAAAGTATATAATAAATACATTTGTGAATATCTTCACAGACTCTAGCACCATTTCAGAATATTAATATATTTTTTTCGGTGTTGTTCAGATCATTTTTCAGATTGTTTCGTTTATTTGAAAAGATTCATGAAATTTCCTATACTCAGTTGAAGAAAATCGGTTTAATTTTTTTTTTCGACAATTGTAAGAAGATGAAAATCCTTGTAGAAAGTTTCTTTGTAAATCTTGTCTTCTTTACATCTAATTGTTGTGTTTTTCTAAACGGCTATCATTTGTGAATAACCTACTAGTTTGATGCGATTTCTTATTAACTTACATTGATTAAACATTCATTTTCATTTTTCGTTTCCTTCGTTCGACTTAGTAACCATTTGTTTTTTTTTTTCATTGGAGCAATGCAAACAGTACCAGATATTGTTCCGTAAATGTCTTCAGGAAGTGCTCATTTTTCACTTTCTGAGTATCCTTGCTGTTTTATTTGAACATAACTATTTGATAATGGGTTTTTCTTTGTTTTATTAGAGCGCTATGCAAACCTTTTTATATTGAGCAAAAAGAGTATTTTGAAAAAAGCATTTTTCCCCATTAGTTACGTTACTATTCAAATTAAATTTCTCATCATTTTGCAATAAGATTATTCTAAATTATTTGCCACTGGGCAAGAAATAAAAGTTGTGCAACTATAATAACAATAAATATATTTAAATTGAAATATGAAATTGCTGAACAGTTGCACAATGATACATACTATTCTTAAATTTATCTTTCGAGTAAATTGGTCGTAAAAAAATTTTGATTTCGTTAATTTAATACTGAGAATATCCAAACATTTTTAAATGTATGTATTTCAAGTATGAGTTTAAATATTTGAACAATGATCGCAAAATCGATCTCATTATTTTTATCCTTTTTTTGTTTTATTTCAAAATAAACTACGACTAATTTACTCTCTTTCAAGATTACTACTCTAATTTTTAAAAACTCTGAATCAGTATACATAATGTATGTAATCTACTTAAAAATGATTAGGAGCTTATTGGTTTAACCAAATAATAAAAAAATTTCCCAGAAAAGCATACAATGTTTTTGGTTAATTATTATCAATTACGTTTGCTAGAATTTCGATATCTTACGCTTTATGTGTTTCTTTCTCTTCTATCTCTGTCCTAAAGGTAACTTACTATCCACACTTCCTTCTGGACTTAAATACTCCAATACAAAATAAAAGTATACATTAAATCTTGCTAGCGACAAATTATTATATTTCGTTTTCCAAAAAAAAACCATCAAAATTTCAAAAAGCATCAAAACTTAATTCAGAAACGTTTAATAATAAGAAACATTTTACTTTTACGATTGGTGATTACTTTTGACTAATTGGCATCAAAACACGTAATTATTCATTTGTATGAGTTTCTCATCAGAAATACGAATTGCTCATATAAGGTAAATAAATTATTAATAATTTATAGGCGACGTGTTGTAATTATTGAGTGAAAATAAATTAAAGAACAAAATGGACAGTACTGCGAGCGTCAGGGCGCTATTTTATTGCACAACGTTTTTTTTTTACTTAAAGATTTTCTGTTATGCCTGCTGTTATAAAATTGATGATTGTAGATGATGCTTTGCAGTGTACTGTAAATAATTGTTATCAAGCTTAATTTGGCATATTTTATCATTAAATACTTTTAAAAAACTGCTTGTGGGACACTGCAAAGCTTCTTTGATTGGACTTACTATGAAAATTTTAGTCTCTAAATTTGCTAGTGATGTCTTTTTACTACAATGTCAAAATTCATTTTAAATTCTTCTTTAGGTGAATTTTGACATGCATCTTTGCATTTGCTTTTCATTTCTCATCCTGCTGTGTAACCTTCCTGAGAATTATTTCTTCCATTTTTTAATAAATAGAAGTTTTGAAATATTGTGCTGACCATTAAATACGAATTTTCATTTCGATTCTAAAAATGTAATATATCAAGACTTTTACCTTCTCAGTGTGTAGCTGTAGTTGAAAGCATGACGCATGTATCCTCCATTTTTATATATCATTGAGTTTATTTAATTTTCTTTAACGACAAGAACACAAAAACGCAATTCACTTACTTATAATATATTCGGCTGAAAACTCCTTAAACAAACTTTACAAGAAAATCTCAATACTGTACCGAATATGGTATTCGTGCTGAGATATTCTTCGAGTAGATCAATATCCAATCAAGGCACAATTAAAATTTTATTTCAAGTTCTGTTCATATTTATTCCAATTGTCATACCGATATACCTTTCTAATCCACTTGTTGTTTCGAAATGCTTGACCAAGAACCAAATTTGGTTCGCCGTTCCCTTAGAGCAAAATATCTAAATATTTTCCTTCAGCTGAGACAATTCTTGGACGGCACAGTTCGATGGAAATAAGGTCAATACATCTCGGAGGTCTATTCCATGCCGAGGAAGAAATTCAAATGACATCCACAATGCCAAATTTTGTAGGACAAATGCAAGGGTTTGTCTTCAACGGATATAGGTATGCAGTAAATTTAAATAGAAAGGAAATTTTACTAATTTCCAAACTAACGTAGATACATCGATCTTGTGAAATACTTAGGGCCAGAATTATCCGCTTTGCCAATGACAACGTTTAAGTTAACTGCTCGGTTTGTAAATTCACCGCCAGGAAATCCATATCATCCTGCAACATTTCGGTCAAAGCATTCATATGTCGGCTTACCTGTCCTCAAGGCATATTCCTCAGTTTTTATAGATTTTCGATTTAAGACAATAGAGCCGAACGGTCTTCTATTGTACAATGGCGGTAGAAGAAATGATTACATTGCAATCGAACTGGTTAATGGACATATCCACTATACTTTCGACATGGGCGATGGCCCAATTACGATGAGGGACAAGTCCCGGATACATATGAATGATAACAGGTGGCACACTGTGAGTCTGAGGAGACCTGGACCTAAAACACACTCCCTACTTGTGGACGACACTTTGGAGCTTTTGAGTATTCCTGGAAATAATATGCACCTGGAACTGACGGGCATTTTATATGTCGGAGGTGTCTTTAAGGACATGTACTCAAAACTACCATCTTCTATTGCTTCAAGATCAGGATTTGAAGGTTGTTTAGCAAGTTTAGACCTAGGAGACTCCTCCCCTACCCTTACCACTGACGCTGTTGTACCCAGCTCATTGGTTGTAAATGGTTGTGAAGGCCCCACGAAATGTAGCCAAAATGCGTGCGCAAATCGCGGCATCTGCGTTCAACAATGGCACGCTTATGCTTGTGAATGTGATATGACGTCATACACAGGACCTACTTGCTACGATGGTAAATTATTTTGTCGAACTGATTTCGCTGTAATAATTATATAATATTTAAAGAATCAATAGCATACGAATTCGGGCCAGGAAAAGGTATCATACAGTATACGTTCCCTGCTGGTCGACAGCCGGACACCGAAGAAGATAATATCGCTTTAGGATTTATTACAACAAAATCGGATGCGGTCCTGCTTAGAGTTGAAAGTTCAACCACACAGGACTACATGGAACTCGAAATTGTTGAAGGGAACATATTCATGGTGTACAACATTGGTTCCCATGACCTTCCTCTGGGAGAAATAGGGGTAAAAGTTAATGACAACAACTATCATGTCATTAGATTCAGCCGATCTGGTGGCAATGCCACGCTACAACTCGATGATTACAATGTCCAGACTGTCCATCCACAAGGTAAAATTTAAACAATGTTTTTTATTAAATAGAATAATCAAAAAATTTCTGTTGGATAATTCCAGGGCATCAATCAACTGTTTTCAACTCAATGGCCAATATACAGGTTGGTGGAAAATTTAGTCGAGCTGGCCGTTTTCGAATAGAACGGCCATTTGCTGGTGTTATAGCTGGACTATCGGTAAATCGTCTTCGAGTATTGGACCTAGCTGCCGAACGTGATCCACATATAAACATCCGCGGGGATGTGCAATTGGTAACTGGAGTATTAGATAGAAATGATCTGCAAAGAATGCAGCAGGTTAGGGGATTTATAATCAAAATACAACTAACTCAGCATCTAATATATTTAATTTCATATCTTTTACTTATTTATTATTTATGATTATTATTTCAGATCTATTACTTATTTTCGCCCTGATTTTTGTTTATTTTTGGTTGGTGTCTAAACCTACCATTTTAAATATTTCAATTTTCATGCTCGTTCGCTCTATGCATATTTTTACGTAAATATTTTTGAAGTGGTATTTCATAATTTTTTCCCATTTGCACACATGTGTCGAATATTAAGATAAAATTTATGAAGTACTACGATGTGATTTTTGTAACTTTTACTGATTCCTTTTCTTAAAACTTTATGTTGATTTTAAGTGATTGTATTTCATACGTTTATTTAAATACTTGTGTTTGTGTCGTCCTATTTCTTCTATTCTCTTTCTGCCTAACTGTTCGTATATTGAATCTTCAAGACATTTTTTATGAAGCACAATTAAAAATAAAATTAAATTTTAATTACTTAAAGAATTGTGTGTGTCGTTTATTATAATTAAAAAAAACTGCTACCTAAAAATTAACTCTATTCACTTTTTAATATGTACAAATTTAAGCAGTTATATTCAAGCTAAATACAAATAAATCGTGTTTTGCATGTTCAAACAAAACCGTCTATTATCAATTTATATATTCAACATATTTTAGTCTTGCGAACCAGCTGCAATCAGTCAGTACAAAACTTTTTTTTTAATTTTAACTTAATATAAGGACACAATTACATTGAAACACACGACACATGACATTTTTTTGATACACTGCATGCTGCTAAAAATATTGCAACATTTAAGGCCGTATTTTAAATTAAATAGGACCTTAATATTTTACTGGAATTTATCGATAGTGTAATAAATTATTTAATCCTGATTTTACTCCTAAAAGTGGTTTAACAAAACTTCAAAAATTATTTACAAGTAATTACTTTTATTTATTTAAAATATCATAAGAATATGAACCAATAAGATAAAAGTTGCAATAGAAGATTATCTTTTTATTACACAATCCTTCGAACTTGGGTTGGAAAAAGCTTTTGTTAGTTTTACCAATTTTTTTAAGGGCAATTTTCAAGAATTGTATTCCTAGCAATTCTTTTACAGAGAGAGGAATAATTTTTTGTTCTCAAAATGTTTTGTTTTCCACAAATTATTATTATATAGGGCGTTAAAGTAGAGGCCTCAAACAAGAGGCACTCCAGGACGTTTGTGTCCTCTAGTGGGCTTAGTAGTATAAAGTCAAAATTCCAAAAATTGAACAAAATTCTATTAAAACCACTGGTTAATTTGAAGTTTGAAAACCTCCTTGTTTTACATTGTATACAAGTTATACATATGTATGCATATAAATATTTCCGAAATGGTTTTGAATTTTTATTTAAAATTTGAGTGCATATTCTGGAAATATTTTGGACCACATATGTACATATATAAACAAAAAGAACATGTTTTCAATACGAATGTACATTATCAACATTTTCAGAATTCTCAAATTGAATTTATTCCAAATTTAGTCATCTAGATTGTATATTGAAAAAAATATATTATATGTAAGTTCAAAAACTGTAATAAATTCTACTATACTTTTTTTACATTTAGATTTCTGATGATACTCTTAAATGTTGCAATATCTCAAGCATAATAAAAACTAAGCAAAGCAGATTTGTTTGAAATCAATCACGTAAATGTGTGCATAATATATATATATATATAACGATATCTAAACATTTGTTCTTTCCTTAACGAGTTTTAACTGTTATTTGTCTTAAACTCACAATATTTCGTACATATGCACATATATGTTATATAAAACGCATGCAATTAGCTGTAAGCTAATAGAGTGTACCTTCCAGACTCCAGCCAGCGGGTATCCAGGAGTGATGGATGACTTAATCTTTTCGGGCGCTGGATCAGGTTGTCGAGGTGATGACGAAGACGAATGTACACCACCTTTCGAATCTGGCAGCGGTGACGATCTTATCACACCTGTTTACATACCTCCCACAAAACAGCCGACCACTCCACCGAAAAATGATAAGGAAACTGGCGGAACGGAAAGAACCTGTGACGATGAAGATTGCTTACATGGATCCGGAGACTATGGTGAAACAACAGAACAATTTCCATCGACAACAGCTAAAGGAACTGGTATGATCAAAATTTCTACTCGACAAATATAATTTAAATGTAAACTGTTTCAGAAGCTGAGTCCGATCTTACATCTTCAACAACTGTTGATGCTGCAAAGAAAGTTGAAGTGACCTCAACAACAGAGCATCAAACTACACTGACGACGAAAGCTGAGTCCGAGGCCACAAGTACGTCACATGACACAACAGTTTCAATACTAACTACTGCTACTAAAACAACAACCGGATCAAGTACAACAACATCAACAGGAACAACATCGGTTGGTTCAACAACTCAGCAACAAGTTCAAACTACTATACCTGACCATGAGACAACATCGTACGAAACGTCTGGTACCCCTGAAATAGAAAAGTCATCTACCACAGAAATAGAAGCTCCTATACCTGAACCAGAGCCTGAAACGCCTTACAACTTTCAACCTCCCCCGCCTCCCCCACCGCCGTACAATAACAATTATCGACCAAAGGGAAAGGGAGGCCGGATAAATTCAATAGAAGAGGAACGAACGGCGATGATAATTGGGATCGTCGCTGGTATTCTAATAGCTGTTATCCTAGTTATACTCCTAGTTTTATGGTTAAAGTCCAACGGAGACCGGGGTTATAAGACTGAAACAGAGAAAACCACTGGATTTGGACATGGTCCTAACACTGCCCTGCTTGGTAACACGAGTACCAACAGTTCATATCATCACCAGCGTCAGACAATATCAAACGGAAGTGGAAATACTTCCGGAGCTGTAAGTGGTGGATACGGTGGTTCAATGAATGTGAACGGTGCCATGATCAATGGCAGTGACAAGTGTCAAGTGTCTGGGTTGGTACAACCAAAGCCGAAGAAACGAGACTCAAAAGACGTTAAAGAGTGGTACGTCTAAAGTTAAGCGCGAAAGAAAATTTATTTTGAGATGGCTCTCAAGTCATCGTCAAAGACTAATGGTAAATTGGGTTTTATCAATAATCGTCTCGATCGGAAGAGAGAGCAATCATCGAGCCTAAAACAAACACACAAAAGTATTCAGACAAAAATGTATAAAGGTACTTTGTGCTGGTCTTATACCTAAGATCAGTGCAAGCAAGTGATAAATATAAATAAACAGATTAGGACAATTTAAGATAAATAAGTGGTGCTGTAATTTAGTCCCTAAAATATTTTTTAAATGAGTAACGTTAAATGAAATATTTAGCTAAATGTTTTATTTTATTTTATTTTTATATTTTGTTTTTGTATTTCATGCGTAGTCCTTTGCGTATTATTCCCATGCAAATAAATTTATTGTATAGATACACTCTGTAAATAGCGTACATACATATATATTGTATAATACTACACTCAGATACTCGTACATTCAAAATATATTATTTTAATTCATTATTTAGTTCTAATAATTTTCTTTCACTCAAAAACATAATCTCAATTAACTTATCTATCACGAATTCAGAAATATTTAGGCAAAAAATAAAACGACTAAAATTCCTATACACTCATATAAAGTTTTTAAAAGATTCGCGATTTTTTTAATTCAATTCATTTTCCCCTTTGAATACATCTGCATTGTGCATATATCGTACACAATACACACTTTACAAAGCTTAGGGATAATTTATTAAACAAAAACTGGGATACAAAAATATGATTCGAATTTATAGTTCAAATTGAACAGATTTGGGATTTCTATCCGAAAGTAGACTTCTTCTATATTTTATTTCAAAATATTAAAAAGAGCAATAAAGTTCAATCATCATTTAATAAAATTAAAATTAATCTTTTTACCGCAATTGAGTACTTACTTTAGTATTTAATAAGAAATCCTTGGCTGTGTTAATCAGAACTATAAATTGTTGAAATGTTAAAAATCCCCAACCTTTTCTAATGTGTGTATAAGTGACACGAATTTCACTTAAAATTCAGGTATTCATTGACATTATAATCCGCTCACAAAAAGACCATAAAAGCATAAAAGTGAAGCCGTCTCCTTAAAAATAAAATTACGCTCAACTGCATTAATTTGCTACCGCGCAATATTTATTAAACCCACCCGTATAAGGTCAATGCCACCAAATCGAAAGTCCTATTAATTGTATTCGACCAGCTAAAGATATTAAATCCGAATGAGATTAATCAATCAAGGAACTGAACTTATTAGTTGTATTATACACGCCCGAAATAACACTGCAAGAACAGGACTCAAAAAAATGTTTAACCAAATTTACCAATAATGAAGAAACTCTCAAAATTCACAAAAAGTGAAAGAAAATTTAAATCTTTTCTATATGTATATTTTTATATAAAACAAATAATAATAAATTAAAATAATAAAATGCTCGCCCGGGCTCAAAAACATTCCGCGATCATGGTAAATATGCAAAACGGCAGACATTTATACTCATTCTACTAGAAATTCAGGTTAAATCTGTAAATAGACGTAACACTCCGTGTTGTTAAAAAAAATTTAATATGTATAATTATTATTTACCTAATTTTTAATAATTTTATGATTATATTCTTTTATAAATTCATTTGCCACGCTCTTGTACACAATGCCAGAATGCCTGTTGTAAGTAAAGTATACTCTTTAGCACTATGCAAATCGAACAATTCTGACTTTTATTGCTAAAACAAAAAATCTAGTTGGTATAATTAAATTAAAAGGAAGCAAAGTGAGACTTGAAAAATCTTTTTTTCTTACTTTTGAAAATTAAATATTGAACATATCATGGATACACAAATTTTTTACAACTTTTTCTCTATATATTAAGTGAACTATTCAAAAGACTATATAGTTATTCGTTCGTATGAGTAATATACGCACAGTTTCCTCTTTTATTTTATCACTTTCATCTTGGAGCTCACGAATATTGCTGTGTTATAAGTTATCCTTAATTAATTAACTTGTTTTGAACTAAGTGTTTTTATTAACAGACTTTTTTTCACATATCTTATATTTCAATTTAATATACGTTCTAAATCCTTTAAAAAATACGGATTGTGCGCCTTGTCTCAAGTATAAGTTGAAAACTAACAATAAAAAAAATAATTTTCTGTATACGCCTTCTTTTTGGTATTTGAAGACAAATCTTAAATATGTAAAATTGTCGTCAAATAATAAAAACAACTTTAAGGAAAAATGATATGTTCATTATAAGTATGTAGAAGAAAACATGGAATTTCCTTTTTTATTGTACTTTAAATGATTTATTTTTAAGTTATGAAGAATTGTACATCCTTATATTAATTTTCAACAACTAAAGCAGTCGTAGCAAGTTAAAAAAGAAAGAGAATATCTGTTAAATGTTAATGCATATAAAAGAATTTGAAAAAAGCATTTTCCCAAAGTGCTCGGTAGGCTTGACAATAAATAAGTAAAGTAAAGTAAAGTAACCCATTCGTCAAAACCTTTGCTGCTAGTGCGAAGAAGCAAGATATGCAAAACACAACACAATCAAGTATTATCGTGCCGATAATAACTGCTCGGATTTGTTTATTTCTTAAAGTGCTCCAATTGAGATTGGCAGGATATGCAATTCTCTGACGTTAACGCAATATCGCACAAAAACTATTTTATCTAATTTCATTTTACTCAATTTGATTAGTATTTTGCTATTATGTACTTGCAATAAGATTTGTCCTAAGGCACGATTAGTGTAACCAAATCCAAACCGATAAAACTCATAACATTGTATTTAAAACAGTTAATTTTCTAAAATTAATTCATGATATGCTCGCTGAATCTTTGCAATTTATTAAAAAAACCAAATTTACCAGCCTAAAAACAAACTAACTAAGCTCTATCGTAACTCGTATAAAAAATGAAGTTAAATCCATCCTTTTAAAGCCAAGTTAACTCTTTTGAAGATTAAGAGGACGACAATCGTCATTTTTACTAAAGAGGCTAACTCATTTTTTGCAAAACACTCTAAATTGTTATGCAAAACAATCTATGGGAAAAAAAGCACTGCCCTTAGGACTATCTAAATGTCTTTTAACTGTTTTGTGTTTGAGTTGTTTTTAAACAAATGATGCATAAGTAGAAAACAAATCACTCAATACATATATCGCTTTTGGTTTTAACGATTAGCATTTATAAATTAACTGTTTTAACAACCAAAATCACAAAATATTAGAGTTTTGCGCAATATTACAATTAGATTTTTTTTACTTTCACAAATGCTTTCGCAATAGCTTAAAGCTTCCTATGTTCAAATCACAATAGTTTATAAGTATATAAAACCAAAACCGACTTGAGTGCGGTATTCGTGACTTTCAACAATAAACGTTTCCTTTGTTTGATTTCCCTAGATTCTAAATCTAAATCGAATAACTAAAACATTTCCTTAAAACGTTACAAAAAGAAACATTTATAACTTTAAAAAAAAAAATCATGCACTTACACTTTCTTGAAACTCACAAAACGAATACTTTCCGTTTTTTCCAATAAATTTCCTCAAATCTAGATATTTCTCCTTAAAAGTAATCTTTAAATCTTAATTATTTTTTTGTGTCGTCTTGTTGTTTGTAGACATTATGAAATTTAAATTTTTTAAAATATATAAAAACAGAAAAAAAAAATACTTCTGACAAAAGTTAAATTCAAATTCTAGCACAATTTAAAAAAAAAAATGATCCACTTCCCTGCACGAAATTGTATAAAACGAAAAGAAGGGATAAAGTCTTTTTCTATCATCTTAACTCTTTGTTTGCCGTGGACTGATGAATAGTGGCGATATTAATGAAATTTATATGATAGACTACACGACATATGATTTAATTAAAGAAACAAAGTCAAATACTATGAAGAGTAAATCTCGAAACAGCAAAGTTAGTCTAGTTTCCTAGAATAGTATTAAACGTAATGTATGTAAAATAAATGAAAACAGTAAGTACGACTGACGTAAGGTACTCGAGCATATAAATATAAAAGTAAGGTACGCTGGCAGTATATCACTGGGATGAAGCTGTACATAGGAAAATGTTGATATATAAATATACCTAAATATTAAGCAGACCTAATAACTAGTGTAAAGGTTAGTATGGGGATACATTAAATACCCGATTTGTTATACAGATGATTAGACTAATTCACTTGTAAAATGGATACCTTTAGTCAAAGTCATAAGCAAAAGAGACAACTAACGTAATGAATGCGAACAAGTTAAAGTGGTAGAAAGATCCTGAATAAATCTAACACACTAAAACCAGAAGAAAACTCAAACAACCTCTAAAGAAATTTAATGTAAAAAGGTTTAAAAAATTTGTTCTTTTTTATTTAATAAAATCTATATACACGTATAAACACTGTTAATGTTTTTATTTCAACTTTTGTTGTCCTTTCTACCTTTCATAGTGAAATAAATCTAGGTAAACTTCGAAAATGTTAAAATTAATCATAAATTCAAAAAAAAAAAAAAATGTATAATTGTATTGTACGTTATATTGACAAATAGATTTATTATTTATTTTTAAAAAGCAATGAAAAAATGAAACTGGAAATAAAAATTTAAAAATGACCTTTCGCTTTTCTTACCCTTTAATATATGTATATTTTTTTAAATCTCAAAATCAGAATAATAACACTAAGATTTGCAAATTGAGAAGCGGATTCAGTGGAAGGGGAAAGGAAGAGGCGGTAAATTTAAAAATTGCAGATTGTGTTAAATGTTTATTTGAAATGGAAATTCATTTTTTACAATTTTGGGGTATTTTTAATTGAACTTAAATCTAAATACGATTATTTATTTACATTGTAGATGGAGAAATTTACAAATTTTAAACGTGTACAAATTAAAATACAATTTATTACATTAGCCTTATACAAAACGAATATTTATGCAATTTTAATAATAATCTATATATATAAAACACAAACTGTTTCTACTAGCACACGCCGGGTATCCGCTAGTATCTTATATATAATAATTGTCTATTTATTAATTCGCATATCATCTGTAAGTTTAAAGAAAATCATTTTGTCCTTTTGTTTTTGTTTACAAAATATTTAAAATTTAAAAATAAATATTAAAATATAAAATAACATAGTCGCTTAAAGAAATTTTCCAAGCTACCAAGCGAACAACTACTGCATAATAATAATATAATTAATGAATGAAAATCGTGATATCTTTCACACAGATAAATCTTTTCTTATCTTCGAACCGTGACTGATAAAAATAGTCGATTAAGAATGAGTACAAAGCTAAAGAAAAATGCGCATTCTTCTCGCTTCTTTTTAGTAAGATAATCGGTAACCAGTTTTTAGATTCTCCGTCGTCTCCTACTCTTTCAGAACTTTTATGCGATGAGAAATGGAAAGCCAAGAAAACATTTCTATTCCAGTCTCAAGACGCGAATTCAGTTCATTCTGACTTGCTTGAGGTGCGTTTGCTTAATTTCGTTTCTTTGGAGATAAAAGACACAAACAAGTAAGATACATCATAACTCGATATTTTTACTTTTTCGAAATAAAGATCTAAATTGATTTAAGTGAACAGAACGTAAGAAATAAACTAAGCATAATATTTCAATTTTTTTAATTAAAAATAAGGTTTGTTTGCCAGCTGTGCATAATGAGTGAACCGGTTTCCCAACTATTTTTAATTAGCATTAATCGAATGCTTCAAGTTTCCTTCAAAATAACAATGGCTGTGAAAGCATTAGAATATTTGCTCATTTACATTTCGCTGTTATTAAAGGAATGTGAAGGCTAAACTAAGAATAAACCCTTCGTGCAGATCTTAAAAGCTTTTTACTTCATTCTTTCAGAGCAATGAAGGTCTACTGTGTTTCTGATGGGCCCCCATCTCTTGCGGTTCGCATGACTCTTAAAGCATTAAAAATTCCACATGAATTGGTAAATGTTGATTTTGGGGCTGGAGAGCATATGACGGACGAATATGCAAAGGTAATTAAAATATTTTAATAAATTTATAAATACATAGAGCTAAATTCCTCTATTCTATAGATGAACCCACAAAAAGAAATCCCAGTATTAGATGATGATGGATTTTTCTTACCGGAAAGTGTGGCTATAATGCAGGTAAGTTTATTTGTGCAAAATAATATTCAACTAAAATAACTACGGTTATACTTTCAGTATCTCTGCGATAAGTACCATCCTGAAAGTCCTCTGTACCCAAAGGATCCGAAACAACGTGCCATCGTAAATCAACGGCTTTACTTCAATTTGGCCTTTTACTACAGCAGCATCAGTGCGTACGTAATGGCTCCAATATTTTTTGATTATCAACGAACTCCGTTGGGATTGAAAAAGGTTCACATTGCTCTGGACACTTTTGAAACATATTTGAAAAGAGCTGGGACTAAATACGCAGCAGCTGATAATTTAACCATCGCTGACTTTCCACTTATCACTGCAACTTTATGTTTGGAAGCGATTAATTTCAGTTTGGATAAATATCCTCTCGTTAAAAAGTGGTATCAAACATTCAAAAATGAATATCCAGAATTGTGGGCAATTGGTAATGATGGTATGAAGGAAATCGCTGATTTTGAGAAAAATCCCCCAGATCTATCGGGAATGGATCATCCTATTCACCCAATTAAGAAAGTTAAGTAGAATCGAAGACAAAATTTTTTAAAGTAATACATTCAAGATGTAATTGAACATTTAAATAAATTAACTACTCTTCATTCCTTCTTTTTTTTCGTTACATTTGTTTTCCAAAGTAACGAAAACATTTTCAGGTGTAGGGTATTTGAATAGGGTGCGGTGTTCCTGACCCAAAAATTAAGATTTTTCAAAGCTGATATTTCATGAGGAATTTTGCGGTTCGACCTTTAATTAAAAAATACATTTTGTTATTCTCTTTAACCTTTCATAATTTCACGAGAAGACCTTCCTCCGCACTATTAATTCAAACCATTAATTAAAGAAGCTTAAATTTAACAATAATTTATTATTGAATTTAAAATTTAAGCACCGGAACCCGTCCCGCCCGGTCACTTTCCGCCCGATTCAGCCGCAACATGGCAGCACTGGCGATTCGCATTTCCGGCCACGTTATGATGGCCGCTGCTTTTGACAGTTCATCTGACTTTTGTTGACGTATGTTATGCAGCAGAACCTGACGAAGTGGTCAAGAACCTCACTAGGCGTAAATTTATAGCGTAAATGTTTGGTTTATAAACGAAATATGAAGGTGGCGAGGAACATTTTTCCGGTCTATTTTGTGGCATTTCTCGCACAAATCGTTAACTGTGTGGAGTTTACGTTCGAGCTCCAGGACAACACCGAGGACTGCTTCTACGAGGAAATTAAGAAAAACACAAGCTGCACGGTGGACTACCAGGTAAAGACCCTGCATCAGAATGTGTGGCGTGGCTGATTTTAACGAGCTGTGGTCTCATTCCAGGTGACCGGCGGCGGCCACCTCGACATAGATGTCGTCCTCAAGGACCCCAACAGTCGGACCATTTACGAAATGCAGAAGATAAGTTTCGACAGCCACAACTTCGTGGCGGAGGTATTTGCACAGGTGTACCGGCCCACAGAGTTTCTTTCTCATAGTTTGCGTAATTTCAGATGACTGGCGTTTACACGATCTGCTTTAGTAACAAATTTTCATCGTTCACACACAAATTCGTGTATTTGGACTTCCAGGTGGGCGAGGAGCCCCCAATGCCTGGAAGTGATCGAATTACAGTGCTGACGCAAATGGAATCCTCGTACGAGGCCATCCACAAGAGTCTCAGCCAAATCCTAGATGCCCAAACCCATCATAGGTTAAGAGAGGCGCAAGGCAAGTTAACATATAACTTAAATTTTGTTGCTGTAATTAATTAATTTAATTCACCGGTTTCAGGTCGCCACCGAGCCGAATATTTAAATGAGCGCGTCTTCTGGTGGTCCATGTTGGAAACGATCACAGTGCTC
This sequence comes from Machimus atricapillus, assembly GCA_933228815.1. Classification (NCBI taxonomy): domain Eukaryota; kingdom Metazoa; phylum Arthropoda; class Insecta; order Diptera; family Asilidae; genus Machimus; species Machimus atricapillus. The sequence goes on along the minus strand of OW121788.1, from coordinate 25,891,965 downwards.
TTCATTGGAGTAAGCCAGATTATGATTCTTAAAAATTTCTTCGCCGAACGAAAGCCCAACCAAGTTGGTGGCTTTAGGAAACTTTAATTTTAAGAAGTGCACCTGAGAGCCTGTGGGATTGTATGATACGTGTTTGTTGTTTTTCGCAACATTTTGAGAAGTGAATAAATTTATATAAGATCTTAAATTACGATAGTGTGATTTATATATTAGAAATTTATGTTTGCATTCAATAATTCAAGTTTCTGCAATGGTCTTTTTACTTTAGCTTGGCAATTGCTACGTTTTGCGTTCGATTGCATTATAGTAATTAAAACTTCCATCTGAAGGGAGGGCGATAAATAAGGGATCGATATTTAAAGGAGAGGAAATTCAATTGATCGCCTAAACAAATAATGAGTCTTATCCTAGAAAACGTCGAACAGAGAGTTTTTGAATCGGTGTAAACTTAGAAGTAGAAAACTAAACGTTTTCGCAATTTTTATTTTTGCATATCAAAAATCATACCAATTCAGTATCAGATAGGAAAAGAAATAAAGCAATTGTTTTCATAAATGTGTTTAAAAGGAATCATTTTATACATCGGAAGTTTGAAGTACCTCAGAATTGATGAGATGAGTTTTTTAGTAAGTGATCCCAAGACAGTCAAAAAAATATCATTTTTGGGAGTCTATTGTAGAAAAGTATAAAGAGGTACCTATGTACATGTTTTGAAATTTTGTACATTGACAACTTAAATTTTCGTCTACGCCAACTTCAAAAAAAAAAAAACACATTAAAATGTAAAAGCATAGACCAAACTAATAACACAAAGACGGTGCACTCAGAACAAATTTTTGCAACGCTTCTACTGTCCAATTACAACAAAAAAGAAAATTTATACCTTGGACACACTACCCGTAATTACGACGGCAAACATTATAATTACACCTCAAACCCGTATTTATGATGGTATCATAGAGAAATAATACATGTATTATTTTTCTATCATGGTATTCAAATGACGGGATTGCACCATCGCTAACGAGCTTTTTGAAAGCTCTTCTTATACGATTCCGTCAGAAGTTTAATTGTAACGGTCGTATAACTCATTGTTATTATACTTAAATTTTTATTCTATGTATTATTCGTATTTTTGAAAAGCCATATTTTGATTAGAGGTTGACTTTTCCATGTGTAATTTGGGTTATCTAAATTTTATGAAATACATATTCAATATAAAATTAGAATACAAATTCCAATTTGAATGGAATGAAATAAACAATTTGCACATGCTTATTACTTCACAATGTAGTAAAAGGTGCGATCAACAACAATGCAAACGCAAATTATAAGAACAGCAGTTTTCGGTAGTATTGTATTTCAATTGTTTTTCAGTAAGGCAATTGTTTTCTGGCATTACTTAGAACTTTTCTAATTAGAAATACTTCAGCAATACGCAAAAAACCGCAAAATCGGTAATATTATTTATCCGAAGATGTGACATGTTTCATGCATATACAGTAGATTTCGGTTATAACGACGATGAAGGGACCACTACAATTTCGTCGCTATATACGGAAGTCGCTATATAGAAAGAAAGAAAGAAAGAATTTTATAATGCTATACACATTTTATACAGAGGGATTTTAAAATGTCCCCATAAGTTTTAAATTGGGTTCAAGTCAGGAGACTTGGCCAACTCATTATGGGGACATTCGCGTAAACCGCGTAAGTTTACGAGCCTCATAAATGAACTGTGAAAATTTGTATGGAAAATTAAATATACATATATACAAACCTCGTAAATTCACGTGGCAATTTTGGCTGTGTAAATGATCTAGTAAGCTTACACAAACGTCAGTGCTGAAAAATGTCGATTATCTAAAATGTTGAAAAGGTTAATTTGGCAAAAGACTTTTACAACCAACGAACACTACCGTCATTGTTTCCGAATAATTCTAGCATTAACAAATCATTAAAGGGAAATTGTTCCCATCTGTTTTATTAATTTTAATTTCTCACTAACTTTTTATTATTCGTCGACGCAATTTAAAAAGTGGTGCGTTCATGAAATGCTGCGCGTAAATATAAGAAAATACGCGTAATAATTGATGTTTTTAAAAATAAAAAAAATACAATTGTTTGCATTCATTTTGGCAATTTTATTTATTTATATTTTCTTTCATACTGACACATACATTGATATAACTCTACTAAAAGGTATGCTTATTTTGTCAATAAATTCATACAGACTGAAAAAAAAAAACGTAAATGTGAAGATCAATAAAGGAGATATTTCTGCCTTCAGTTTTTGTATTATCATATCAATATGGAGCAACACAAAAGATCTTTTCCCACCGTCATCAAAAAGTTTCTTCTATTCTTTCCATACGTTCTGGTTAGAGTATGATATAAATACTGGGCATTTTTGATACAGAAACAGTATCGAGTTCGATAGGATTAATATTGGTGCTAAATGTTGAAACTAGTAATTCTTCTTTCCTTTGTCACGGTGTTGTACGGTTATGACTGGGCAGATGACGATTATGTAACAGGAGTTGTTGGAAGTTGGGTTAAAGTCGATGGTTGCCAGGCAAAGTTTCAAGGGAAAGTAAGTTTGGATTATTTTGAAAACCTTAATATCAACACCTATTAAATAGTGTTCGAGTTCTACGCCTTGTTGTCGTCCATTCGTCTGTTGGATGGATGGTGCATGCCGTGAGAAAGTACCCGAATACCTCTCCATAGATGGTTTGGAATATGTGACAGGAAAGGCCATGCAGTATCACAGATACGATGGGTGCAACAATAACCGAAAAAGGACTGGAGAATCTGTAGGGTTTAACAACTCTCAATTGAAAATACCTTTTTGAAAGGAATTATCTTCTAGTGCAAGAGAACCAATGATTGCTGCTTTCCTCTAGATTGCCGTGGCTGGGGGGACAGTGCGGTATGTTCGAGTAATCCAAACGTCGATTACGTAGCGGCTTTATTTTCAGCTGGTTGGGGCATTCCACTACCAGTACGTTTCTAATATTTTTTTCCCCCATATGTACAGACTAATATATTGCCCTTTTATTATAAAAGATCTTTAGTTATTAATATGTATATCATTTCAATCGGCGTGAAAATAAAGAAGATTCTGAAAATTTACATGTGAAGTTTAAATGAGATCCCGAATTATCCTCATCATTGGTGGATGTTTCACGACGGGTTATGGGTGGTCCCAATTCCAATCTAAACTAAAAGAGAATTATTAATAAATAATTGCTTGCTACTCACATCTTCCTGATCAGCCACGTTAGCCACACAGTTGAGTACTATTTTAATATACATATGTATGTATTTCGAACAGTACGGATATTTATCAGGTCGTTTAATGGCCTCTGTACCATCTCTTCTTAAAAAATTATCTACTTTTAAATTTGAAAAAAAAAATAATAATAATAATACAATGATAACTATAAGTATTCTTAAATGTCGTTACCATAAATGTCTATCAATCCTAAATGATTGCCCCTGATTTAAGCCTAAGTTGTTGTAATAGAAAATCAATAGTGGATTAATTGCAAATAAAAAGCCCTTCAATATTTCGTTGTTTGCTTTCAAATCTATTACATTTTGTTCAATTTTTATTTCTACAATGGTTGGCTGATTTCGATAATGTCTTAAAAATGGTTTTAAACAATGGTAGGCTTTCCATTTTTATGAAAAATAAATGAATAAAACATGTTTAGTTTGAATAATAAAAAATAGTATTAACAAGTCAACCATTAATATCTAATATAGAAATTTAAATTTTCAATAATCACTGCCACCGATAAAATCTGTGTACTTCTCTTTTACGCCAGGCCTGGATTAATTTTGTATGGGCATATCTACTTAAGTAGTTATGCATTTTATTTACTAACTTTTTAATTGGTGGTTTTCAGTAAGCAATTTGGTATAAACAAAAGTAATAGAAAAAATTAAAATTCCGCGCCGCCAACTTAATGTAAGCTGTGCGTTTTATAATTTTAAAATATTTATGATTTTCGGAAGAAATTCAGGTAAAACCTGGATTTTAGGAAAATAAAACAATTTTTTCCAGTTTCGGAAGTGTGTGCACCTGCAGTAAGTTTTAGAAAGAACAAGTAGATTTTTGGAGTGATTTGAATGTGGCTGTGTTGAGTAGATAAAAACATAAAAATCAAATACTTAGATCTGGTTATCAGGAAAAATTTGAATTTAGGAATCACCATGCAACTCCCAAGCAGTTTACATTGCCTCTTGCCCTGCCTGCCATACAATCTTTTGTTTGTCTATAGATCTGATCTTTCATCCCACTTATTTTGATAAACACTAGATGAACACTACATGAAAAATTTAACTTAAAAATATTAACATGAAAAAAACATTAATACCTACTTCATTTTTAAAAGCACAAATTATGTACCAAAAATGTTGCAAAATATTTAAATTTGAAAACTTAACCTGTATGTACAATGTATTGTTTGAACAAATGTATACATGAATTTAAGTTAACGCAAATACGAGGATCAACAAAAGACATTATTTTCTTGATTGATTAAAATTCTCATTATGGAGATTGAATACTAGGCTTAAGTGAGTGGGAACACAAAAGCTCTCTTCAGAGTATGATATATATATTGGAAATATATGCGTTACAAAGACAGTATCGAACTAGACAGACCTACTAGCGCAAGAAAATGGTGAAGTTGATGGTTGCATTTGCTATTGCTTTGATGATATTTGACGCATTTGCAGAAGATTGCCAGAATAAGAGCATGGGATCAGTATGTTTTGTCTATTTTATCATTAATTAACATATTTTTAACATCTCTTAAATAGTGTTCGAGTAAGAAAATATGTTGCGAACCCTACGTTTGTTGGGTCGATGGTAAATGTGATATACCGCATGAGACTACAATCGCCCTAGAAGGTTTAGAACTTGAAACAGGAAAAGTCGGACAATTTCAAAGATACGACTCGTGCGACAATAATCATGGTAGAATAGGAGAAGAGGTAGGCTCAAAAAATTCTCTATCAAAAATAATTAAATAACAATAATAATTCTTCTCAAGTGCACAACTGACAGAGACTGTTGCATGCCCCTGGACTGCAAGAATAAAATATGTACAGGTGTTGTTCATCTCGAGAAAATGTTAAATACTTTGCGTGCAAGTGGGGTTCATCCAAATCAGTTGTAGTACAAAAGTCAGATAGGCCATGTACAGCAAAAATAAATAAAAGTTTACAAATTTACATTCAGAGTTTCAATAATAGACACAGAATTATTTTACAAATGGGATATATTTTAATCATTAGATCTGCTCATTGACTGATCTAGATCGATCTAGATCAGAAATGATCAATCAATCAAACTCATCCTAATAGAATTAGTTTAGATCAAAAAAGAGCAGTGGCAATTCTCATCGAATGCCGACCTCCAGATTTAGAGGATACTAGATCAATTAACGAAGAGACCTATCGTTGTGAAAATGATTACAACGTTACTATATCATTTTGACAATCTTGAGTTTTTGATGCGGTTGGAATAGCTGTATGTAACAGTCCTCGTTAAAATCAAAATCATTATAATGATTATTATTATGTTCCTCATGTCAACTCAATCCGTTCTGAGTAAACATATTCCATTTTTTACGAAACACTTAAAAATTGTGAGAAATATATCTACTAAAAAAATATACTACCTTCTGTGGGTACAGGTAATCACCAACAAAAAATTACCTTATCTACATTAAATTGTTGCCTTTTTAATTAATATTTAAGTACACTGCAAATAATTAAAGAATTTAACATTAATTTAGAATTTTTGCATATTTTTATGAACACATTTAATTACATAGTTAGGTACATACCTATTATACTTCTTACATCTAATTTATGTTGTTACAACCAAGCCATTAATAATTTTGAAAATGAAGAAACCAAGAAAAAGTAACACGAAAACAAATTGTCATGAAATTTTAAAAAATGAACTAAAAAACCATTAATCAAACATTATTCGAACTCAAAAGTCTTTAACAATTAAGAGTAGCTATTCCATTTTCTATGGAAAATTTACGAGCGTCATAACTCATGAATTCTCTACAAAATTTTTGTTTTGGAAGACAATGGTGTCCCGTTTGATTTAAAAAACGCGCAGGTCGGAATCCATTTGTTCAATTAGAGAAACGCGAAAATATTTTGTTTCGTCTGCGACTTTGAAAATTGAAGAAAAACTGAATCAACAAGTGAACGAACATAAAAATAAGTGTGCTTTTAAAAGTAGGTAATGTTTGATACGAAATGGAGCAATGGAGCACGCAAGCAGCTGTTCAAAGGATGCAAAACAATTCAACGCCAACGTAGATATTTTTTCGTTATCTACGGAATTATATGCGATATTATCTACCTCCACCGAAAAATGTTGTTCGTTCTCTTAATTTCTAACCTTAAATTGATGTCCCTGCAGCATTTCATCAAAATACTAAATAAGCTATTTTTTTTTGCAAATAAGTAACTCTAATCTTACAAAAATTTTAAATTTTTTCAAAAGCATTTGTGAGATGCAAAAAGAGTTCGATTTAGTATGACCTGTTATTGTTTTGGTTTGACTCATTTTTCTGACTACGACTTACTGTTATTATATGTACTAAGTTCTTATTCTACTTTTCATATTTTTTAAAAGGTATATTTTGATTTGGTTTTGCTTTTCTAGGTGTAATCATAGACTAATAAACCTTTATTATTCTATGGTGTAATTTAAATTATCTAAATGTTTTTCAATAAGTTAAGGCCCGGGTCGATATAATCCGTCAACTGTGCTTTGCGTTGCGTTGCCGGTTGAAATACCTACATATACTGGATCTGTATGTAGGTATGTATTTATATTCTTAAGTAATATGCGACTCATAAAGCGACGGACGACGAAGTTGTGTCGCAGGGAATGATATTTTTCAACTTTCGTCCTTCAGCGCAGCATCAGCGTTCGTCAGCTCAAGCTTCGTCACATAAAGCTTTAAAGCTTCGCACCGAGAGCTTTCAAGCTTCGAAAACATCGAAATTTTAAATATCTGCCCCAAAGACCCAAAAATAATTCGGACAATAAAAAGTGCTAAAAGTTCAAGTGGTGTTCATATATCTGGAATTTCTGGATTTAAACTCTAAATTCAAATGTTTTTTGTATGGCAAGAATAGAAGATTAAGTAATACCAAGAAACTCATTTCTATTGATTACGTTCAGTTGTAAGTTGCATAATTTGTAAAAGGGAGAGAGATTTTTTGAAAATTTGCCATTGTTTCAACTATTATTTATTCTTAAAATTTGTATATCCGAAAGAATTATTTTTAAATTGTCAACCACTGCTTTATTGTTTAAAATTATCAGAAAGCATCGTAAAAGAGAGTGATGAATCTGAATTATGTTAAAGCTATAATTTGTCTATCAAGCAATTTTATTTCACTATTTTTCAGGATTGGCGAAAGCACGATTAAGTTAAACGGTTTTGTTTTTAAACGGCGAGAAGCCGCGGTAGAAAAATCCACCCGCTGCTGCTGATATCAGATCCCGCGGGAGGCTGCTGGGGCGCCGGAACCGCCACAGGAGAACCCCTTCAATGAGAAGGGCGCCTTATCGCGGATTCTTATCAGGGGCTCTCGCGAGTTTGCGCGCTCCGCTGGCGCCCCGTTTTGGTTTATACCAGTTGCCAGTTGCGTTTCAATTCCCGACCGGGTTGGACTCTTTTGCGCCGCTGAGTGTAAGCGCTGCGTCAGTTGTCAAGTTGCCACAGACATTTCCTAGCTCCGTGGTGTCACTCGCAGAGAAGATCCTAAAAACAGGCAAAAAAAAAAAGGCGAAATTACATTTTAAGAAGGAGTGCAGTGATTTTAAATGTTGTTAGCGTGTGCCTAACCCGGTGATAAAATGGATGATGAATTCGCCCTGTGCTGGAACAACTTCCAAGACAACATAGCCACAGGTTTCCAGAACCTCTACGACCGAGGAGATCTGGTGGACGTCACCCTGGCCTGCGATGGAAAGCTCCTTCAGGCCCACAAAATCGTCCTGGCAATTTGCAGCCCCTATTTCCAGGAGATGTTCATCACGAACCCCTGCAAGCATCCGATAAGTAAGTTGGCCCCATCGTGCTGTTTACATTTTTTGGGGGGCGCTCCGCCACAGTGGTGGTGATCCGCCACAGCAGCACCCGTTCGTGTGACTAATGTCCGTTTAGCACCGTTCTAATCAGATTAGAATGGGTCTGCGGACGACCGCAACTCGATTTTTCAGACTAGCTTAACCTTATCACCCCATCTAGCCAGCACTGATGCTCGGGCTGCTCATTTATCATGTATCTGCTTCTGGCTGGCGGAGTGGGGCTCCGGTTCATAATAATTGCCTCAAATTTTAGGTTAAACTAGCGATAAACTCCGCATCTTTGAAAAACCTCGAAATCATTTTTCTATCTACTTATAAAATTGCCCTCTCTTCCTCCCTGCGATTTCAGTCCCGCTCCGTTGGGGTACCAGAGATAAATTCCGCCTCGTCTTACGACACCGTCTCGGGCAGATTCCTATAAGGAAAACGCGCTGTTTTCCTATTGGAACTTTGATCTATGTTTGCACCAAACGATAGCATTTTTTTCAGAAACTTCTGATAGAGATGAACTTTTAATATTTCCTGCTAGCGATTTATCTCACTGCGGCTGATCTCTAGCCGACTTGCTTTGCTTTGTTGGCGGCTGGATCAACAGCGGCTAGTGGGGCGCTCAGCTACTCGTAGACAAAATTTGTGGCACTCGTCTCCATCTCACACGGCCTTTATCTTGGGCAAAAAGATAGGCGCTCGTGTGATGGCTTCTCAAAAGGGGATCACTGTCCCTTTAATGGGAAATTCGCCCTATAAATAAAGTACATACCTAGTTATCGGACTTTTCGGAGGTTGAAATCTTTTAATAGACGTGCATCAAGGCATCTCGCAATATTGAATTCATAAAACTAAAACCCATTCATTTTTATCAATTATTTGCGCAAATTTGAAAAATTAGCAATTTTTTTATATCTAAAAATAAACATTATACAACAATAAAATAAGAAAAGGCAACTCAAAACTATTCGCAAGAAAGATAGCCATTTATGAAAGATTAGTCTTAATTTGTTTTTTCGCAATCAAAGGTTAAACTTTACATTCCTATTTTAAAGCTAATTATGAAACTTATAATAGGTGTTATATACAGCCTTTCAGTCGAAGTTTTGTGGTTTTAAATATTTAAAAATTTTATTTAAATAAATTAATCTCTTCATCTATTCTTGATTACATATTTTAATTTCAAAATAAGAAATAGTCTTATCTTAAATTTGGGAGAAAACTCTTATCGTAAGTTTCGGAGAAAATCCAAAAAGGGATTTAATAAGGTGTTTATGTTCGCTAAATTTAAAATGTGCTCAATATAAATCATATAATATTTCTAATAAAACTACAAAATCGAAATAAAACTTTTTTAATTTCTTTTTTTTTATTTACTGATTAGTCAGTGGATAAAAGTTGCCAAGTCCCTACCTCAAGTAGTTGCACTCGACAACGAAATAGGCAAAGAAACTTCAATAAAAACTTGCATATCTTTGTTATTTCGATAATTCCCCTATAATCTTTGGCCTGCTATCTTATTTGACTTTGTTATGTGGACAAACGACGACGGATTAATAATTTTGATGAACTGAAATAATATCGGATGTGATAGCTTGCTCGTATTGCGATAAAATTTTATTTTCCAAGAGATTTTAACTTTCTTAAGTTATGTAAACAAATTCCGACTTATCGGTAAAATTCAAGTATATTTTTTAAAGTTTAAACCTTTCTGTAGTGTAATTTATTGCAACAATTTTGGAGATTAGACTTGGGTATTGTTTTAATATCCAAACTTGCGACCGAAAGGCGGGCTAATCGCTAGTTATCATATTAAAATCTTCATCATTTGCGATAGGCCTCTGATCTGAATAGCTCTTTGTCAGGCTTTTTGAATGCCCTGCACGTGAATATGCTGCTGCGATAACACTTTGCAATAAACAATGATTCATTGAAAAATTAATTCTTTGCAGTTATTCTCAAGGACGTGGGATATAGCGTCATGTGTGAGCTGCTTCAGTTCATGTATCAAGGCGTCGTGAATGTGAAGCACACCGAACTTCCATCGTTCATGAAAATGGCTCAGACCCTCCAGATAAAAGGGCTAACAACATCCTCAACCCAAAAATCTCCTAATCAAAGCACTTGCTCAGGCAATAGCAAAACTTCTGGAAATAATTACGCAGGCGAGGGATCTGCAAATAATAATGTAATCGAAACCAAAATTAATTCTAGCCCATCAGTGAGTAAAACTGCTGATGTATCGACGGCGTCTCTAGCTGGACCTCTAAAGAGGGAGCTCAGCAATTCTGAATCGGTTTCGATTCACCCAAGGAAGCAGACAAAAAGGAATTCGGAGATGAGTGATGATGTTAACAATGATTCAATGGAGCACATGAGTGCCGACGATGTGTTTCTGCCTCCAATACCTCAAATCTCAATGGTGGAGTCACGTTTCGATCTCAACAACGTTAAGCGTGAACTGACTGACCACCCTGCCAGTCCCGGAAGTATGCGAAACCCCATCCCACATCCGTTTAATTTTGAATACAACAATATGTACTCGAATAAGCCCATGGAATACCCCAACGAGCTGCACATGACTAATGACTATCAGAAAGGTGCTGGCAACCACATGGATATACCGCCGGGTAAGTTCCCACCGCTTGCTAACTCGCTTCAACCACTTTTTTAATACCACAGCACATTTTTTTCATCACCATTTTTATTCTTCTCCTTCTATTAATTGTTTAATTATTTCAAACGCCTGAATAATACCCACCCAAAAAATTAAAACTCCTCTATAGAGCTTTTTTTCCACTACGGCGTTTTGCTTAAATCGTACACTGTAGAAAGATTTATTGTTTAAGATTTGTACATATTTTAATCAATTCCTTTACTAATCCAAACGCAGCATAAAATAGATGCTATGCGCTTACTTTTTTGGTAGAGGCCTACACGTTTCAGTTTGTTAACAAAACTTATATTCTTTAAGCCCTGCATTGACTAATCTGCTTTGTATACTTTCGTTCTGTAGAAAGCGCTATTCTTACTTTTCCAAATGTAATTTTTTGTAAATAATTCAGTATTTGTATTTATTGTAAAATGGTGGAAAAATTGGAAGTTTAAAGAAATTGTAGTATTTTATATCTGATAAAATACTGCATATAAATGATTTATTTAATAATTCAAACGATTTTCTCGGACTTACATATATTACAAACATTTATACAACATTTATATATTTTTCTATTTAGTTTTTTTTATTACCATAAAACAAAATATCATACGTAATCGTTTGAGCGCATAGCCAAATTTTTTCAAAATTTGCCACAAAACGTACTGTAAGTCCTAAAAGGATATAAATGCTATTTTTCCACCAAAACTATTGCCGTTTAAATTGTTGAAATTATACAGGTAACTTCTAGACTGTTTTTACTTTTTTTTTAGATAGGAGCTTTCATTTGATTAACAAGAGTGTTCTTTTGAATTGTACATAAAACACCAGAAAGTTTCCTCTTTATTAGTTTTATTAGCACTTTTACTTAAGCTGTACACTTCTTTTTCGTTCTTTTCCACTGCTAAAAAAAAAAAAAATAATAACAACCGTAGTTGACTTCCCAGAGTTTACATGAATTTAAATTATTACCGAAAATAGGAGGCAACATAACAATGTTATCATCGACGTCCCTACTCCACGGAAATTGTATCTTTAACCGAAACAATACAGTCGCAACGCAACAGGGCATGAAGACATATTGGCTGTGCAAATCCTACAGGATAACGATGTGCCGAGCGCGTTGTATCACACACCAGGGCAGGGTTATTTCGGCGACTGGAGTGCACAATCACCCGCCACACATGAAATCCCCTTCGAATAACGACTTCCTAACGCCCCTCATCAACTCAGTTACCGGAGGAAACGGCGTCAATAATAGTGGCCTAATAGGAGTAAGTTCTGGCAACTGTTTGAGTAATTCGGGCAACATGCGACTGTCCCAAGCGCAACATCACCTTTCGAATCAGCAGCACCAGCCTCACAATCAGCCCCACATGGCAACGCAGCAGCTGCAACCCAGTCACCAACAGATGCACCACTCATCCGGAATGCAAGGACACCACCAGCACTCTGCGAATAATGCGGCGATGCTTCAGAACATGATGCAGAACGTTCTCTCCCAAAACAATCTCATGCACCTGACGAATATGGCTCCAATGCTGAACTCCTTGCCCCAGCATCCACCTGCTCAAATAAACAACATTCAACCACCGTCTAGCCTGCAAATCACTCCTATATTGAATAGCAGCCCTAACATGGCCAGTCCGACGAATAGAACCAACCAAGTGGACTCCCCCAGCATACAGAATTCTGGGATGAATTCCCCCTCGCAGAATACCTCGAGCAATTCTGGAAATGGAGGAAATAACTCGACATCTATCATGCCAGTGGTCACATCCTCACCCATGGTAACAGCGACCTCGGTGTCCCCCCAGGAGGGCGGAAACTGTTCCGGTGAGTCGCACGAGACTACTAACAGCACGCAGTCGAACATCATGGGGTCCATCACGATTTCGCCCTCCCAGCAGACCTTCAAGATGGAACACATCTAAGCGGTTTCCCTTCTTGCATTTAGAGTAATTTCAGTTAAGGTAAAACTTGTACTTAGGACCCCTCACTATACAATCACTGTATATAGCAGACTTCGAGCCTCAGTGCGCCGAGTCGATAAGAGAAATAGATAATCACTATGATTTACTGTTTGGAGTGCAATATCTTTAATTGTTTTTAAAAATTCAGTTTCTGCTTACCGATTGAGTAATTGGTTACTGTTGAATTGAATTAAGCAAAGGCAGAAGCTGAAATTTTAAAAATAACTTTTTTGGTGTCAAGAATTTTATGCAGTTGTCCGTGCAATTCAGCAATTGCTCCTATTAAGCTGAATTGCGCAAGCGAATTCAAAAATTGGATAATTGTGCAGAACCTTTGTGTAACAAAAATTGCAGATGCCGAACAATAAAATGTTATAGGCCTAGGTTTAATAGGGACTCATGTAGTTCAGGTTGCCATCTCCCAGAGGATGGATGCCCCTTAAATTGTTCATCACCATTGCTTCCCCCCCTATATCAGCATTGCGGTGCTAAGCATGTTTCCCCCTAGAAACCCAAAAATAGTTTTAAAGAAAACAAAACCATATTTATGCAGTTGCCCCTGGCGAGAGGTGGTTCCACGGCAAGCTGGAGTTTATGTTGAGTCAGCGCGGGAAGCCGTTGCTGGTTCACGACGGACACACATTTGGTATCCAATACATTCGCAAAGATAAAAAATACTGGCAATGCAATCTCTCGCGGAAGTTCAACTGCAAGGCGCGGGTGACCACAACCGACACCGGCGAGATAATTGTCACCAACAACGAGCACTGCCACACCGAGATCCGGCAGCACCTCCGCAAGGACTATCACAGGAACAAACTGCTAGGAGCCACGAGCGCCACAAACCTATCCACTAGCAGTCGGGACTGCGGCGCCCGGAGCACCCCAATTCCAGATGAGAACAAAGACAGCGTCACCACCAACGTCCCAGAGAAAAATGAAACTATTTAACGGCTGCCTCCTAGCCACACAAGTTCGTTTTGCATTTTGTTAATTTTATGATGGCGAGTAAGTACAAACAACCTCAATACTCCAAGCATGGTAGCTGTAGGTAGCTAAGCACTTCGTGATAACCACTCATCACCACATCCCGAAGACCCTGGAACCCCTAATCTCTTGTCTATCAGACAGACCCCAAAAAAGGATTCTTCCACGAACATCGGAGTCCACTGTAAGTTTCACTCCTGTGAAGCACCTGTAAATAGCATCAGAGTTACCTCGACTAGGGCGAAGTCAGGATGAGTCGCGTGACGACCATTATTTTTTTTTGTTATTCAGTTTTAGCATTGTAAATGAAAAACGGCTGGCCCCTACACGCCGCCGACTATTTGTTAGTTGTCCCTTTGTTGTTATGACCGTAGTCACCTAGTGCAACGTTGATATTTATGTGAACTCAATTTTATTACTTTCCGTCTTAACTGGAGATTTATGTATATCTTTTACATAGAAATAAATTTAGAATACGGGATGATACCGAGACTTTCATTTTATCTCATATTTTTAATTACAAACATTTTCAACGCGATATTTTTAATTATAAAAGAAACGGAACCAAATAAAAACAAAACCAGTTAAAGAGACATACAATTTAAATTGAACTAAATACCTATACATACTTTTTCAATAAAATCAATTATCAAAATATGTAATTATAGCAAATAGTGGGATAAATTCATTTTTAAAGTACCAAAAGGATTTAAAAATCGAATGAGCTTAAGACAGATTATTTTCCCTAAAAATTGATGTTAAAAGAATCTAAAAGATTATTAAGTGTTTTGGTAGTTGCAGATTGAAATACAATGCACTCAAAAAATTTAAAATAAAAAAGGATGGGTAATTTTTTTTTTTGGTAATGTAGTGATCATGGATATATTTTTGCATTCCTTTTTTAAAAATGCTTGCTTTATGCGCATCTCGCTTATAACTCTCTTAGAAATTGCAATTATTACATTAATTTTTAAACAGACTTTTATTGGCTGTTCAGTAAACTACAAAATAAAGTACAATTAAATATTGATAACCCTACTCAGCTTTTGGATTCTGTTGAGGAGCAAATCTCCCTGTTTGATGGTCGCTTGGTACTGCCAATTTTTGCTGTCCGGGCGGTTCGTCTCCACGATCCCTCCGACCCGGTCGACTTTGCAGTGGAGTCGTCCAGCCGCAATGAAGCGAGACAATTCCGCATCGACGTACTCGACGTCGACCCCGAACGCCTCGGCCATGTACTGGAGCGTCAGGGACCTGTAGGACTCCAGGAGCTGAGTGTACGCCTGAACGCGCATCTCCCGGACGTAGAAGCGGTAGTGAGGGTGCGCCAAGTAGTCATTTCGCAGGATGGTTTCTACCTCAGACAAGTGCTTGAAAAAATCTGCGTAGTGGCAATTGTACAGGGAGAAAAGATAGTTTTTAACGTCGGGGAGGGAGTGCAGAACTTCCTGGATTTCTGCACCCTTTACTACCTTGTCCCGCAGCTCGTTTCGGGGTAAACTAATCATCGCGACGTAGACGGTGTAACGCACAAATGTGGGGTAGTCCATCAACTCGTACGACGTGAACGTGCTCACTGTGTCGAGGAAGAAAGTGGCGGCGCTCTTGAAATCGCGAATTGCGACGCAATAAACGCCTTGGTACACCTAAAATTAGAACTGTTAAGAAGCTACCTGCAGATACAATGAGAGTTTTATACCTTAAGACGATTCCGACGATCCCAATCACCCCCTTCCTCGATCAAATACTTCGCCTTATCGATGTTCCTCGTAATTAAATCGTGGTCGAGATAAAATAAACCCATGCGAATCAGGTGGAACACAATATCCAAACGGTGTCCCAGAGAGACGGTCTTTTCGTGGGTCTTTCTGAAGGCGTACTCCGCAGCCGCCTTGTCCCCAATTCTGCAGAGGTATTCAGACTTTTTCAAGTTCGCCTCTCGGACTTCCATTTCGCCGAGGTTCTTCTCGGCATCTTCAATCGCTGCATCGAGCTCCTCCAGCTTCTTCTTGTTCTCATCCTGCATGTGCTTGAGCAGGTCCTTGTCAACGGGCCAATTCAAGTCAGCGCAGACCTGCTCGTACCAGGGCCCCATGTTATCCGCCTTGATTGCGTCCAGGAGCTTCGCCTTTAAGTCCGTGTCGCTGGCGTGCTCCGGCAGTGAAAGCAAAAACTTTACCTGAGCCAATTCCAAGTTTGGGTTCTTCTCCAGACCCTGCTCTTCCAGGTTTTCGACAGGCATCTTTTATAGTTTTAATTCACACCAGATAAAAAAGCAGACAGAAAGAAAAAATATTTTGCACTATTCAAGAGAACTCGAAAGCCGCAATGTCACGTATGTTATGAAGTTGTTTGTGATTTATATTTTAATAGTTTTAAGCAGCAATTTTGGTAGCACTGCTTTTATTCTTTGACATTTTAAAATCCCTCACGTTCTGTTTACATTTTATCGCAATTAAAGCGCGATGTATCTCTTAATTATAATTGTAATTTTAAACCTTCTAGCCGCGTTTTCGCATGAATTATCACAACCTGTAAGTACTTTAGAATTTCGTGAATTCTTACGTATATTCGAACACAATTTTCCAGATCAAGGCGTTTTTAATGCGGCCGTCGAGAGAAGAACGAGAACTGTTAAGGAAAATCGAAGAATTAAAGCGTGAATTGTCTAAAATTTATATGTGGGACGATTATACACGCTACGTAAAGACAGAACGAAAAATTATAGCCCTGGAAGAACAGTTGTCAGCCAGACGTCCTGACAAATTCGGGAGAAATTTAATGGTCAACTACGGTGTGGGATACGTCTGCCAGGCGCTCATCGGGCTCATCCTGCTGGGGCTCTCCATCGTCTACAGGTATGAGCCAGTGATCGTCTTTGACGAGAAGTTCAACTTCGCCCCATTCGGAAGTATAATCAACTTCCCAACGGGGGTAAGTGGGGCTATTTCGGTGCCGTTTTGGATCTCAGTTAGCGCATTCACGTCCAGATCTATTTTGGGAATATTTCAGTGATTAAAAAATCTATAAGTTTACCAAATTGTTTTATTTAAAAAGATAAAGTTTTTACATTAATTTCTCGCCGCGTAAATATTTTTGTTATCCAAGCAATCGAACTCAACCTGTGCCTCAATCCACTTTGCCGCTTTCAGGAGGAGGGTCTCCTGGAGATTATCGCTCATCAGCTGAAGACCAATGGGAAGGCCTTTGCTGGAAAGTCTTATAGGCACTGAAATCGCAGGAATTCCAGCCATGTTAGCGGGCTGAGTGCAAAAGTCCTGGACGGCACACTGATCCCTGTTTGAAATTCCAACAAATTCTGTGTACAAGGGGGCATCTGTTAGGGTCGTGGGGGTAAGCAGGAGGTCCACTCTATCATTGGACTTCGAAAAGACGTTTACAAAATCGTCAGCTATAAGTCTGCGAACTTTGAGGGCCTTCTGGAAATACTTTTCATGGTTGCTCCGCAGCAGAAAATAGTTACCAGCGAGAATTCTCGTCTTCACAACGGTGTTGAACCCCTCCGCCCTGGTTTTTGCGTACAGCTGCTCGGTGCTGGTGTCATCGTCTGCCCTGTGCCCGAACTCAATCCCATCGTATCGGGACATGTTGCTGCTCACCTCGCACTGGTTAAGGATGGAATAGACGAAAATTGAGGTGGAGGTGTGCGGCAGAGAAACCTCCTTTACCACAGCACCTGCATCTTCGAGCATATCGGCAACTTTCATCCACGTTTCTAGAATTTCTGTGGAGAGTCCTGGACAGTGATATTCCTTGGGAATGCCAACTCTCAGTCCAGAAAGGTTAATTTCATCAATTAAAGGTATGTGGATTGGTTTAAACTCCTGTTTAATAGTGGTGGAGTCCCTCTCGTCAGGACCAGCGATTGTGTTTAATATTAAAGCGCAATCGTCCACTGTTCGAGCGATAATTCCTGGTACATCCATTGAATTGACCAGAGGAATTAATCCGTGACGAGATAAAAGTCCGTAAGTTGGTTTTAAACCCACAACTCCGCAGTAGGAGGCTGGATTTCTTGTAGACCCTCCGGTGTCAGACCCTAGAGCGCTGGAATCTTCTAATTATTACCTAATGTACGAAATAACGTGTTTAGCAATCCTACCCAAAGCAAACTCCTGATGCGACAGCTGTAGCAGACCCACCTGAGCTTCCTCCGGTGATCCGCCACTTGTCCCCGGAGAGTTCCTCGCTCCAAATGTTTTTTGTGGGTCCGTGAATCGAGTCAACGGTGCCGGACCCCATGCCGAATTGGTCCATGTTCGTTTTCCCAACAAGCACCGCTCCTGCATCGAGTAGACGGTCAACCACTGTGGCGTTGTAGGTGGGCACGAAGTCCTGCAGCATTCTGCAAAGGAGCGGGGCTAGATTTTAGAAAAAATCAACCTTTGGGGTGCAAAACTTACTTGGAGCCGCAGCAGGTGGTGAGGTCTTTCGTGCAAAAGTTTGCCTTCACTGCAATCGGAATTCCATCGAGCAGGCTTTTGGGACTCTTCTGGGTGTAGCGGTATGTGGCCTCCTTTCCGGCGTGCAGGGCATTTTCTGGATTCAACCGGACAAAAGCGTTGAGGTCCCGCAGCTTGACTGCGTGCTCCAGGGCGAATTCGACAACTTTCTTGGGCGTGAAGAGCTCATTGGCATAGCCTGCCGCTAGCTGGAAATTGAGTTCATTTAAAAAATTCTACGTTTAACTAAATTTACCTCTTTTATCCCAAGTTGGACGTGCCGCTTCATTTTCTATCCCAGAGTTCGGTTTCAAGTTTTTTTCTACCAAAAACAGCTGACAGGAGACAACTCTCTGTTTACATCTTCACGTCCACAGCCCCTCAAACTGTAGTATCCGGGACCTGGGAAATTTCTTCGTTCTCTTACCGCCTCTTTTCCCTTCCAGATTCATCGAGTGTCCGAACCAAAGGCAGCCAGTTGCTCTGCCGCGAGAGCTGTCAGAAAAAGTTGGCCCTTGTTTGCCTAAAATCTTTTAATTAATTCGTGCATAAAAGTGAATATTATCGGGGAAGGATCCAATTAACGGTACTGCGCCCCAAAATGAACAAGAACACTGTGAAAAATGTGCTCGACGTTATAAAAACGCCCAGCGACAAGGAGGTCGTTTTCAAGGCACTCGTCAAACTTCGGACGGACCTCGTGAAGGATCGTGAGGGAATCGTGATGTTTCGCGAGTGCGGCGGAATTCCCCCCGTGGTTCGGCTCCTTAATAAGCCCCACGAAAAAATCCTCGAGGTCGCCCTCAGCATTTTGGGCAATTGCTGCACCGATTCGCAGTGCTGCACTCAGGTCGGGCAACGTTTTATTTTGTTAACTAGTTTTAACTAATTTTAAATTTAATAATTAAAATTTACCTTACCTCCGCTTGTTTAACGAGCTCCTAATATGTTAATATCAGCAGCTTAAATATGTTAAAAATCTAACTACTTTAAACTTAATTTTTAGGCTCTCGGGTATCTTGAAAATCTTATAATACAAAATACTGTACTTAGCAGGACTGTGATAATCTTAACTCCGACCTAATCGACTTTAATAACTGGTGCTCCTTTAATCAGCTTGCACTGAACCTAGGAAATGTACCTGCAAAACCCTTTAACAGAAGAAGAACCCGATGGTCTTCAATTATACTATCGCCTAGACTTGACAAAGTGAAAAACTTAACTATTAATTCTCCTAAGTTATTAGCTAACTTTCCAAGGGTTTTATAATTTCTTCCATATTTCACACTATCGTTCTAATTACGGTCTCAAATCTTTTTTTTGTAGTAACTAATCAGCTTATTGGTGAAATTGGTTCCTAAATAAAAATAAAATAAAATGGTAAAGTTTAAGTCCTCCACGCCCTTTCTGATTTTTAAATTGATAAAATCCAACATTAACAGAATTAACGACGTTTTTAAATCATCCAAAACTTTTCCGTTTTCCTCCTGTTACTTCTTCTATTAGTCGTTGCCGTTGCTATTTGTTGTTAGGTATAAAAATGTATACATTTTTATATTTTACTCTGGTTTTAAATCTTCGACACTGCAAGTCTTCTAATTGATAAATTAAAGTTTCTTTCTAAAAACAATATTTGTTTTAAATATTTAGTCTATCTAGTACAAAAACAGACTTTTCCAGTAGCATATACTTAATAAAATCTAAAATCGATGCCAAAATTATAAAGTAGTATCAATAAAAAAGAAGAATAGAATTTAATATCTCAGTTTTGGTCGAATTGTTTGCATCGAAGCAATGCCGATTTTGCCGTATTAAATTAGAGTCCTTTCTAAATAAATGAAACTTTGCAGGCCCTCGAAAGTAAGATTGTGTCACCGCTTTTGACCATTTTAAAGAGTGTTCCTAACACAGTTGTCCTGTGCCGCGCCTGTCGGCTTCTGGGAAACCTGGCCAAAGACAACAGCTCAAAGCTAGTGGGGCAGAGCACCGCCCTGAGCCAGGCACTATGCCTGATCCTGGAGGAGAGCGATGTCCTGACCACGACAGTAATGGCCGTACGGGCCACAAAATTTCTTCTCGTCGAAAAATACTTCTTGAAGCGCTTCGTATTGCAACAAGGTTTCAAAATCCTTCTAACGATCTTCGTGAAGGTCGTGAAGAACCCGAACAAAGAGCAGAAGGTCGAGACTATCGCGGACCGCCCCCCAGGAAGAAAGGCCAACCAGCCCAGAAAAGAATATTTCAAGGAGGTCGCCAGGCACCTGGAAGGCGTGAGAAGCGACATTTTCGACATAAGCATGGAAAATAAGACGAAATCCTCCAGTGAGTACATCGTCCCTTCGGACAAGGTTACGATGGACCTCATTAGCGAGGTGTTCAAATGTTTTCAGATCATCTCAGCGGTGTATTTTTATGGGCTCATAATGGAGGTAGGTGCTTTATTTTAGCCACTCAAGGAGTCTCCGCATTTGTTCTAGTCACAGGTCCATTCTACGGAACAAGGCATCGCCGGGATTGTGTTCTTTGCAGATGAAAAGAATCCTTTGCGCTCCTCGGCTCTTAAAATAATTTCCAATTTTGCCAAAAATCCACTTTCCATTGCTGTTATTGGAGCTGCAAACGCGGTTAGCGCAGCTTGTGACCTCATAACCGCTGAGAACCTGAGCACTCCACTTTCAGAGTCTGAGACTCGACATTGTATCAACATAATTTGCAGCTTAGCAGAAGACGCTTGCAATAGATCAAAAATTAGACGAAGCGGAGCACTAATTAAGCTCCTGGAAAAAGCTAAAATGACAAAATCGTGCTCGGAAACTGCCATGGTAAATTGAGAAAACCCTCAAAATCTTAAGATTCATCAAACTTTCCTTACAGATTCTTTACGCGCTCAACCACTTCCAGTACGACCAAATGAGCATGCATGTCCTGCTGCAGGAAGGATTAGTCGGGATCCTTATAAAAGAACTGGACACTTACTTGAACAACGCTGACAAGCAGAGGCAAGAAAAAGTCCAGGAGAAGAACAGGATCTCTAGGAAAAGGAAGTTAGACCAAACTCCAACAAGTTTTAAGGTAGGAGTTGCAGGCCCAGATGGCGGCTCATTTTTACAACAACCCAAAGCTTGGGCAGACCTGTTCGAACCCGATTCGCCGGGATCCCCCAAAGCGAGCATGTCCCCAGGAAGCCCCTGCAGCTCGAGGAGTATGTCCCCAATGACTTCTTTAAAGTTCTATGGTAAGTCTGATTGCATTGCAAAAACATTTTTGAATAATCCTGAGAAGAACTCTCTTCCAAAGACGTTGAATGCGAAGCAGAAAATTATTCGCCCGTGTGCAGCGGAGATGAGGACGAAAGCAGCGATGAGCACCATGTCCAAGAGGATAGCGATGTTATGAAACTTCTGGCAGTCGCCTCACAATCGGAAAGTAACACAGATGAAACTATGCTGGATAAAGAAGAGGAAGACGATTGCAATCAAGGTAAGAAATATACTCCCCAATAATGTTATGTAAGTATATGAATTAAATCAAAATCCTTTTCTAGATTTAGCTAACTATCGTGTACCAAGTTTTGACATAAATGCTATAGACGTTATAGACAACTTGCTCCTCCGAGTGAGTCTGTTAGGAGTGAACCGTGGCGAATTAGGTCACCCTAGGACACTTAAGATAATCATACAAGCGATTAACACATTCGGCACCCATTGTAACACATTCGGCACCACCCTCACAAACATTCTTTCGTAAGTGAAACACAAATTATAATTATATTTTGACTTTAACTTACCTTCCTTAAAGAGAAATCCAGTTTTTCGTCCCTATTGTGAAACAGGACGTGATCCATAGATTGCATTTAATGACTAAGGTAAGGTCGAGGCCTTGAATACTGTCTGACGCTCTGAAGTCGCACTATGGAGGATAATTAACGTGGTCTCATTCTATTTAAGTTACAACCGATTGCTAAAACCTTTCTGGAGAGGCTAACTAGCGTGGCTGAATCTGGTTACGGGCGAGGGGAACTTGCGCGGCTCCTAACAAGATGCTCTCTGAACGTCACGAAACGAGCAGCCATAGCAGTCAGCTTTATTATAAGGTATAGTAGGAAATGACTATATTTTTGAAATGTTGATTACACGTTACTATAAGGCCCTAAGCAGAGACGAACGAGATTTACTAAGAACATTTTTTTTTTTGTAGGAATCCCAAATTTCTTCATCGATTCCTAACAGAAAATGGGGCACTTTACATTCTTATAAACATGATGCTAGATAAAAAAGAAGAATTCAATCAGGAGGCAGCTGATGGTATCACAGCGCTTTCCACTGCCCTGGGAATTGAAAATTCTAACCAAGATGAAGAAAACTACGAAGAGTTTGATGAGTCTACAGAATTCCCTGTATCTTATAAGGGGGACAACGACAATGTCGAAGTTAAATTTATTCTACACCGAGGTTGCTCAAAAATTCCTATAAAATTCAATAAGCAGCTCCTCACGGAGAACAGTGAGGTGTTCAACTCGATGCTGAACAGCACATTCAAGGAAGGAAACGAGGGCGAAATTCATCTCACTAATTACAGTGTCCATGGCATCAAGTATTTTCTGAATTGCATTAAACTCATGTCCGAGAAGAGGAAGCTCAGTTTCCCCCCTGTGTACTATTTTGACTCGTTGTTGGAGTCCTACGAGCTAGCGCGTATTTACATCATGAACGAACTTGAACAGAGCTTGCTTGAGATGATCGTAAAACGACTCAGCCCGAAGACTTGCCTCAAGGTGTTTGAGTGGTGCCTCAAGAATCTCAACCAGGACCTCTCCGAGCTCGTGATCAACTACTATCTGTGCGGCCCCGTTGAGGCTGACGTGAGGGTGAGCATGTTTCAAGAGGCTGATTACTCCACAGTATCAAAGGAATGGAATCTGATGATTATTGACACGATTCTCGTCAGGTCCCAAAATCGAATGTATGACCCATCACTCATGACCCCTATATGTATGTAAAAAATAATAAAAAGACTAAGACTGTAAAATTCTCAAATTTTCTGTGTAAAACAAAATGTATGTGATTTAGCAGGCACTGTAAATAAAATGGTTGCCTCTGAAAAGGAGTTTTAGTTTTATTTAGAAGAGTGGCAAAAAGGAAAATGCAATTTTGGCTTTTTAAGTAGGTACTTCATTCAGACAGGAACCATCTCAATCACCTTGTTGTTTTTCTTAAAACCAACGACGAAGGCGATGGTTAAGATCCCGAATTTGCTTTCCGGGAATGCGTTTGGCATCCAATCCACCGCGAAACCGTTTCGCTTCTCCTTGGATTTTGCCCCCAAATTAATGAAGGCGCTGTACATGATCGGAAGAATTTTTCGCTCTTTTGGTTTCGATTTCAGCTCGGGCGAAGTATCACAGTTGTAGGGAATGAAGTTGCCGGGAGATTTTTCTACGAAATGCTTTTCAATTTGTATCGAAAGCTTAAAAAAAAAGGTAAAAGTGAATATTTGTTATTATATGTACTTCTATGATTTGGTGCTCACCTTATCGGTGCAGAAGATCCGTTTAATCGAGGAAGGTGTCGTGAAGATCCAGGTGGACTTCATGAGACCTTTGTGTTTCCCTCGTTTGATTTCTGTAGTTCGATTTGGGATTCTCCTTTTCTCGCCAACTTTAAATTTCTCGCTTAGGTAAATGAAGAAGTCCTGAAAAAAAAACTCCTTTAAATCCTGACTAATTAACGAAAAGGGGAGCAACTTACATTTTTTATCTTAAAGGTTGCGTTAACCTCAGTCTTTGAGAAGTCAAATTCTATGCTCTCGTTGATCTCTTCTATCACAAAGGTCAGCCAGGAGTTGAACTCTAAAAGAGGAGAAGTCGGGATGCTCTCTTCCAGCTGAACCACAGATTGCACTTTAGGTTTTTCGGTCCTTTTCACCTTTTTGACCTTGGTTTCCGTCTGCTCAGGGACGGTGACTTGCGCGGGATGGGTCATGAAGAGATCCGTAACCGCGTTGCTCATGGGGCTCTGCAGATGGTTGTCTTCGAACAGCTCGTCCTCGCACATCTGGATCTCGTTGTTGCAGAGATCTATTTGGTTAGTTAGCTTGAACTGGTCCATCAGTTCGATTTGGCAGTCAGTCAGCTCCAGACACTCCGTGTACTGGTTGCTAGAGTCCTCCATCGGCAGGGGCAGGATTACACTATCCGGCTTGGGGTCTTCGTCATTGGAGGTCATGCTGGGGTCGGTGTGTAGAATGTTGCCGTCTCCCAGATTCCCCTCGGGGTTGTACTCCACCACCGAGTTGAGGATGCTCTCGGAGAAGCTGGCGAAATCCTCATTGGACAGAAAATCGTTATCGAAGACGAAGTTGTTTCGCACCCAGAACGTGCTCAAAGCATTTATGAAGGTACGGAACTGCTCCTGCAACGGCGGCGGGGAGCTGAGAATGGCCGCCAGGAGCAAAATGAGGTGATCACAGACGTCGTTCTCGATCTCTACAGAATTGTTCGGTGACAAAAGGATCTTCAGCTTTTTGCAGGCGCACGTGTATTTGAAGTTGGCCGCATCGTCGGGGGCCACGACTACGTGGAGGCGTCCTGCTGGAAATGTGAGACTGGGATTGCATTCGACAACAAACGTCGTCCTGCTGATTTGCTGTACCGCGGGGATGAGAGATTTGTTCGCCGTGTACAAATCCCATAGCGCGCTCTTGAGCTCGGGACTGATTTTCATGTTGCAGAGGACGTCTTCGGCGACCTGCATCTCGATGGCGCTGCGCTGGCACTCCGAGGCCCGCTTGACGTGCTTGCAGCTGATGCTAACGTCCCGGGAATCGTACTTGCAGGTGTCCACATAACAAATAGCGTTCCTGCTTACGATGGAGCCGTCCTTGTCCGCGGAGAGTGTGATGTCGGTTATCTGGACAAAGTTTCGCTGGAGCGGATCCTTATCCTTCACCTGGACACTGTAGATTTTGGTGTCTTTGTGTGAGATCAGCTGAACCGGGTCCATGGAATGTTTTCGTTTCGTCGTCTTCACCACGAAAAGCGAGCAGCACTTGTTGTTGCAGCCCCTCGCGCGGTTCCCGTTATAGCAGCCGCAGCTCGGGCATTTGCGCAGCCCCCGCAGGGAGCTCCTGTAAATTGTCTCGTTATCTTCCATTAGTTTATCTCAGTTTAAAGATGGTTAAATTTAGCACAAATTTAAGAAATTCGTTCATTCACTCCACTTTGCTTGCACTTGCTTTTGTCAGGTTGAAAATAAAAATGCAAAATACTTGTGAAGTTGGAAACGATTCGCATATCAAAACACCTTCACGAATTGCCAGATCAAGTTTATACAGCAAGCCTACACAAAGGAAACTTGAGGATGGAGAAATTCCCGTTATAATAGCGATCCGCCATTTTCTGCTTCGCAATTCGGTAGATTTTAGAGACGTCGTTCAACAAGTTTTCAAAGCATAATTTAATACATGCTGTTAATGTTTTATCTCGCGGATTTGTAACAACATCGCGAATGTTGTTTCCGGTTAAATAAACGCGCTGTATAAAGGTAGGCCACGGCGGCGACGTGACGGCCAAACTTTTCGTCGTGAGTGATTTTTGGGGCGGCGTACCTCAAAAGGAAAAAAAGAATTCTTATAGGATCACTTCGTTGTCTGTCCGTAGAAACCCTTTTTCTTAGGAACGCGTGGAGGTATCAAGTTGAATCAAAAAATGCGTCCGATTATGCCGCATATTTCAACACTAGCAAGGGAATCAAAACCTTTAATTAAGGTACTCCCCGTTGACCTAAAACCATAAAATTTGGCAAAGTCTCACAGTACAATTAAAGGAAAAAATCCGAAAATCGTTAATTTAGTTACATCTCATAAAAAAAAATATTTTACGGAACCTTCGATGTGCGAGTCAGACTCGGACTTGTCCGGTTTTTTTTTTAGTTGCGCGTAATTTTGAATCTGTGATATCTTCTAAAGTGTTCATTTAAATGATATAATGTACAGGACAATTTTAACCTACATTAAATGCCCAAGGTAAGCAATATTAATTAAACAACTGATTACTACAAAAAAGGTAAAATCAATGTAAAGTTAATATTTACAAAACTCATTTTTTAGCTGGCGCCCTAAAGGCCGGAGTGAACGACTACTGGACAACCTCGAATCGCTTAATGGGAATTGGATAAAAAGGAAATCAAATAAGGTAAGTGTACTTAAAATCAAAAAAGGACGTACAAAACTCAGTAAAGTATGTAGTTCCGATAATTATATGCAGATCCTCAAACGCTTACGCTAATCTTTTAGTAAGTTTATAGTCTTTCTGACAAAATATATTCGATTTGGTCAAGTCTGGTTTTCTGAGAGTTACGAATTAATACTTGAGTTAAAACGCTAAAAAAATCTACTTTAAAACGTTTTTATTTAACTTGGGTTGTGTAGGTCAAATTTTCAATTTAAAACTTAAAAACTTAAACTTATTCTTATTGAAATTCTATGGTTCTTCCGGAGTAAAACGCAGCAAAGCGGATGTAGAAATTCAAATCCCAGGACGCGCAATAAATTCGGGGTATGAGTTATACGTTCTTTGGTTATACTAAAATAACTTAAAATAAAATCTTTGTATGTACAAAATTGAATCAGACTTCTTAGATTAGATATGTATTTTTATTATTATCCAAAACATGTTTCTTCTATACGTATTCATCATTTTAAATGGCATAATAGTTATAATTTTGTAATACTTACCTTGGCTCGTAAAATCTCAAACTAGAAAAAATTTGCTTCGAAGAGAAAACACCATTAACGATTTAACTTAATTCGCAGTGAAAAAGAGGAAGTGTTAAAGAAAAAGACTGTGGTTGCATTGAATTTTTTATTTTTTAATAATTACTTATTCGTAATATTTATCTGACTTACAACGTATGGATTCGTAAGAACACTAAGTTGCTTTAAAATATTTTTAAATATACTTTCATATTAGCGTCAACATATATAAACAGTTTCATGTTTTTTGCTGTGCACATATAAATCTTATAACGCTCTTTGAATTCTCTGTCGCTGCGTCTCACGTTTAAATTCATACGATTACTTAGCAAATATTAAAATGTCGTCCTACTTTAATGTTTTTTTTTTTTTTTCTCATTTGCCTATAAATCAATAGTAATACTTTTTCATTTCTGTTCGGCATTCGCTAGATTTTGCTGAAAACAAAACAGAATTCGAGTGAAGCCGCCGAATAAATAATTGGGCGAAGCCCGAAAGAACCTAAACTAGTATCGCACTATGGCCTACCTGCATAGCTCTGTTTTTACAATTTATAAATCCACATTTAATCACATTCAATTGGGTCTAACCGGCTTTATCGCAATATAAATAGCTATCCTGGGCCCTTTCTTAATTACACTAAACATTTCTTTACGATTGTGACACTGATACACTGGGAATGGCAGCTGGGGGTTGCACGCATGTTTCGCAAATTAATTAATAGTGTTTGAAAGATGCAAATAGAAGCCGCTGCCGTGGGGGTGGGTAATCAGGGTTGATTTGTGCAAGTGGAGATCTAGTGGTTGATTTATTCGACTCGGAGGGCTTCTAATTGGCGGGAATGCGATTGGTCGGGAAGAGGTTTGTTTTGAGCGTTTATAGAAAAATAATAGTAAACAAAAAAAAAAAACGATCGGAAGCCAAACAAACGCCAGCTTTCCGCGGTAATAATAGCGTTTGTAATAATTATGTAAAAAGTGTACAAAACCAGTCTTTAAATATGTATATATATAGAGTATTTGTTCTAAACATTATACACCTATGAACCTATCGTCGTATCTGCTTAAATATGCCGTCGCTCCCTTACTGTAGGAATCACGCAAAATGTACAAATCTACACACGTTCGCAACGGCTCACCCACCCACACGCATACACCACACCTCTCGCTTCTTCGAATTGTTTTTTCGACACAGATACTCCTCTTTAGCGGAAATGCAAATACTTGTGTTATTCAAAATCTTAAATCTTATAAGATATCTGAGTGCTACTGGGCAAGCCGTCTTAGGGCCTAGCCTACCACGTCTGCGCTCTGAGCGTCTGCGACTACTACAGACAGTTCGTCGTTGGCAGCAGCAGCGCCACCGTTGGCTGAATTGTTAGCTAAATTTGAATTCGTAACTGTATTTGAATTTAATGTACTACTTATGTTACCGTTGCTACAGATTTTACTATAGAGATCGGGGGTTGCTGTCGTTAACTCCTCGAATTCTGTACGGAGCGCTGTTCGCTTAAGCAGCTGAAGATTGGTTGGCAGATACGACAGAATGTTGTAGATAAGGCGAATATCTTCGCTAGATGTCCAGACTCCAGGACGCTTATTATGGTATAACTTAGCATATGTATAAATGTTGGCCGTTTCATCATACTCGATTTCCATAGCTAGCGAAGTGATCGCGCAGAAGGTGCAAGCCTGAGCTCCACCATACCTTAAAAATATAAAAAAAATTTCATTAGTTTTCAAATTCTTCCAGCGTAAGAGCTAGGGACAGATTTAGGGTCGTCATTTTAACAGGCTTTACACAAATTCTTCATTCGGAAGAGCCATAATTATCGGATTTAGTTAAATCCTCATTTAAATACCCGATTTCTTCGAATTCAAAAATATTAACAGAAAATTTAAACTCCTTTTCATACAGGTAAATACAGCTAAACGCATTATTTTTCTTCTGTTTTCGTACTATTAGTAATTTTATTTTTATTAACAGAAAAAGTCAAATCTATCAAACTTAAAATTTTTTTGGCAATCACAATATAACAAGTTTTGAAATTTAAAACTTTTTTCCCCTAAAGTTTCTAAATAAATACTCCGTCTCCACTCTACTTGAAAACTTTTATAAAATGACCAAATTAAACCGATCGCTAATTTGTATTGTTATATTATTGAAAGAATATTTACCTGTCCACTACGACAATTGGTCCATTCCGGTAGTCAGTACTCCGTTCATGAACATCGACGACAAAATCAAAGATGCTATTGGGGTTGCTCATTTCTGGCCAGCTTGGGCAGTGAAGCATTTTTACATTTAATTCATAGTCGTCCTGCACGGATTGTATAACAAAATCTCGGCTTACGTAATCACTTTTGTTCGTTTTACTAATGAACTTCACCCGATAGTACTCGCTTTCAATGGGCGTGGTTTCATCTGGCCAGAACTGTGCGAATGTCTGAAAAGGGAAAGAATCAATTGAAAATCAAAATGCCTTCTAGGTTTAGCGTACGGTAGTGGTTTTCCTTACAATTTCATCCAACGACGAGAGAAGGACTATAGTTTGTGCGTTATGATCCCAAATCATCTGCCAGAAGTCCTTCACTGTGTGCCCCATCGGATGCTGGGTAACAATAAAATCCCTGAGACGACGGAAGCCATGAAGCCAGGACGCATTGATGTAGTCGCTTCCGTCCTCGCCGGGTTTTGGTGTTAAATGCACCCGGCTACCCTCAATTGGGAAGATAGCCCCACGGTTCTTTATCGAGTTCACCTGTTTCATTGCTGAGGCGATGTGAATGTCCTTTGTCTGGAACTGAATGATGTTTTTGTATTGGTTCTCCAAGAACGACGTGTTGTTCTTGAGCTCCTCTATCTGGTCGGTACGGATGTTCGTCTCCCCGCTGGCTATCGCCTCGACTAGGGCATCGTGAATAAAGATGTACTGCTCTTCTGTTTGAACTAAGAAGTTCCTCTGCACCCGGATGTGACGCAGGAAGCCAAACACGTTAACTACGTGCTTGTGATCGATTTGCTTAAGCATAGCATCTAAAACGATGTACGTTCCCGTCCTTCCGACGCCGGCACTATTTCCGTAACAGTTTCCGGTCAGAGATACTTCTTTGAGTTTAAGACATAAAAAAGAAAAAAAACTGACCTGCAGTGGACGACTATGGGACCTGCATCGGGGGGATTGGCAGCTGATGATTTCTTAACAAAATTTAACACTGGCAGTGGATGGTCAGGAGTTCCATGATCCGGCCAATTCGTATAGTGATACTGATATACTATCTTTTCCGCGTTTATCTGTTTCTTCTTCTTTAGCTGAAAATACTTAAATTATTTACCTAAATCGCAGCAATGTCGCTGTTTGCAAATACCTTTAAATGCTTAATTTGGAAAGTTCTCACCGTGTAGGTGGCCATTACCTCCTCCTTTAGGAGTTTCACCTGAACCACTCCATAGGTCTCTGTGCCGTCCTTGGGCCAATACATATCACATTTCCGGCGGCCACGTTCGACTAAATTCGTTATCATTACAATAATTGCCACTCGCTGCTCCCAGATCATCCGCCAGAAGCAATCGAAAGTATCGGGCAAGGGACCCTGGGTCCCGATAAACGCGCGTGCTTTCTGATATCCATCGATAAAATTGGCGTTGATGTAATCCAGGCCCTTCTTTTGCCCAGGGGCTGGATGGAGGTGCACACGGCTGTGATCGTCTATAAAAACCGAATATTCATGAGCATTACGTTTGATTAGGAAAGTGCTCTGGACACTTACATGCGATTATGTTAAGATAGCGATTCTTTCGTTTATTGTCAGGATGCTGTGAATGCTCGCAGGGCAACTCCTCGACAATTGATTCATTCTGGATCGCTTCGTATTCCCGGCTGAATCCGATATCCCCATCGGCATGCAGGGAGGCGACATGTTTTGCAAATTCATTTACTGGAACTGCTGCACGAATTTCGCCCCCAATTTCCACTGGGACTTCCCAATCAACTTGTGGAATATTCGGATGATTTGGTGGGTCGTCCAGATAATAGTAAGCCGCGTGGAAACACTTTCTGCTTAAAGAGTATGTGAAGTTTTTTTAAATTGGATAGAAACTAGGCGAATGGTATGTGGTTATTGCTTGGATTTGTTCTTTTTTTTTTCGAAAAGAGTTTCTTTTATTGGAACCGGGGAGAAATGGGAAAGAATTGCAAGTATTCCTGGACGATACAGCAATAACCCTTCCATAAAGTAGAATTAACTTCACAAGCGAACGCCCACTATGCAAATTGAATTGCAACTCGAACAGGAAGGACAATCGCTTTCGATTTAGTTCGGTGAAAGGCACTTGGAAATTGACATAAAAGGCAATAGGAAACGATAAAAACTGGCCGAATATTGCTTATCTATTGGTTTATTTTCGATAGGAAAAACTCCGTTTTGCAAGGACCAACTAAAATAGATGAAAAACAAAAAAATACTAAAGAAGTTAATGAACTTTAAATTAGTAATCAAAAAATATATCTATGTATGTTGTTTCGCACAATGTTCGGGTAAATAAAAAATCCAATTTATGAAAAGCTCTGTTTTAGAGGGTTAAATATTTGGTTGTATTAAATAAAATATAACGATCATTTCAACAGACATATAGATTTGAGATTTTGACTTTTCAAACAGTTATTTAAAAATATATATCTATAGTTATGGTAATTTGGGTTTTGACTATTTTAAAACGCCTGATAGGTCTTTCACTTATTTCCTTTAAGCATGGATGACAAAAATACAAAACCGATTTTCTTTTTTAATGGCTTATTGATATCATTATTTAAACAAAAACCAACAAGCTTTGATAGAATTGGTATTTTGTAATTCAAAATCGCCATCGATCTTAAAATATTTAACTTTTTGAAAATTGATCTTAAACGATTTTTTTATTTTCCAGTTTCGGAAAATTAATTTGTTTTTCTTTTTAATTGAAAATATTTGTTTTTTTAAATACTTCTCCTGATAGGTTGAGATAAAAAGTTTTTCGAGAAATATTGCAATTGCATGTTTGCTCTTAGTGTTAATTTCGATAAAATTGTTTATAACATTCTTAATTAAAAGTAAGTTTGGGGATATTTACTAGTATATTTACGCTAATTAATTCGCATATTGTCCCATTTTAATTAATAAGCTTTCTCTAACATCCGCGTTTTCTCGATGTTCATAAATTCGTACTCAGTTTCTAAGCAAAATTGTAGCACTCCCTCGAGCAGCCTCCTAAGTTTCAAATAATCATCTAATATCGAATAGAATATGTGTACTTGGTTCAACTTAAGGATATAATTTATCTGAAAAGCTAGCTACTTCATAATATTCGTCTGCTCCCAGTACGAAAATTATGAGCCCCAGTATTAGTTCTTGCGGAAATTAATAAGACCTAGCTCCTGCTGGTATAAACTGTTTCGAAAAGTTCTTAAGCCACAACTTTGTGTAGTCGAAGATGGTCAAAACTTTGGTAAATCCTTAAAGTATTGAAATTCCTAATGCTAACTGCTTCTAAGGGACTTATGCGCCAGCGTCTAATCAGAGAGGGCACAGTTTGATTGCGAGTTTGCAAAAACGTTTTACAGCGAATCGCCCAAGTTTTCACTAAATAGAGGTTGTAGTCCGCATTAAGTTTATTAAATTTTCCAGTCTGCAAATTATCATCAAAGTGAAACTTTGTTTTTGGAGAGGAAACATGGGACTTATCGGGACCGGGTCTAATGAACGACCCTAAACGCAACTACGTACTCTTCATGGGGGGGATGAAAGAGTTGATGTCTGAACAAATTTACGTTTGGCTATTTGTTGAAATTGAAATTTGCTAAACCGCTCCCGACGTGCCCGTGTCTGCCCGATTGAGTTTTCCCGTGCAAAAACATAGTCCCGGGGAACGTGTCCAAATCACGACACACTAAAACATTCTTTGGTAGGACAGCGATGTGGCGAGTATGTGGCTGGCTGCAGCAGCGTCATTTTCGGGAAACTCCATAAATTTCTTGCCCAAATAAAGGAAGTTTTGTCTGCATATGGCACATTCAGTCGCCGGAAAAAGATGATTTCCTCTATTTTGCCGCATTCCTCCTATATCTCAAAAGTGAATACGCCGGGCGAAATGCCAACAACTTAGGGAAGAATGCATTTAGTTCGCGCGGCGGTTATAATTAGACGAAGCGTTCGAATGTTTAATTAATTAGTTCCTCTGTTAAGAAAGTTTGAAGTTTTCCTTCAAACTTATGTATGAAATTCCCGAGCATAATACATTTATCGGAATTAATTCCATACTGCGCCGTCGCGCGATCCGATGCCGAATTTTATATTTATGCGAACGAACTTGAGGTATTTTAACAATACATTTCTATTTAGATTTCAAAACCACACCAAAAATGATACGATATTATGTTCACTCTTATTACCTGATTAGAATAACTAAAACATTGTTCACGTTTAGAGAACGAACATCCAAGAGATATTCTAAACTAAATTCTTCTTATAATCTGCTTTACGTAACTTGGGGAAGGTCACTTATATTTCTTTTATTTTTATGTTTCCATTTACATTCACCCGCTCCTCATCTTCTGTCTAGAAGTACGCAATTACTTACGTAATCCAATTTCCTTTTTTTATTTGTTTTCTGTACATTACAATAATTGTAGCTACTCCCTTTTTTGCCGCCAGTTGATGAGTTCCATTAAACAAAAACTTGTTTCAATTAATTCAAGCAATGAATCTTATGTGAACACGTTTAATTTGAAGAGTAAATAAAGTTTCACAGAGCTGCGTTATCAATGCCGTGCGGTGCAGCAAACATTGGCAGGTTATCTTATCTCAAGAAATTGTCCAAAAATGAGATAATCGCGTGAAAGAGGGTGAGCATTTTTTGGAAATTTCTAAATTAGCTCAAAGATGATTGCATTACACTTAGCACTTTATCAATCTATGTATTTAAAACAGCTGTGACGGAACTTGCGAGACCTGCGTCGAGAAGTAGCTTTAATTAATATGCCTTTTGATAATAAACTAATTCACTTTGAATTTTTTTTTATGGCTATGACTGGCTGCAAATATTCCGCTGCTTTTACTTCCAAAAATTTTTACGTATTGAAGCTGTACTTTCCAGTTTAAAATAATTGATTTATTTTATTTTGTTTTATTTAACTTGGCTTCAGTAGTTTCCAACAAATTTTTTGAAACCATATGTATGAATGCAGAACCAAGCCAACTTTTTTACTGCTCTTTCAAATTGATGAATTGCATGATGCCCTCGTTTCTTCGTTGCTTAAAGGTGAGTTAAAGCTTCACAGTTCTGCACAAATTTACGATGTATTCTGGGCCATAAAAGTTGTAAAAAAAAGCATAAAATACCTCTGAACACTGAATAGGCGGTGAAAATGGTTGATTTAAGGTAATTTGGTAGAGAGGGGAAGTAGAAATTGAATAAGAAAGAAATTAAGAAATGATTTCTCCTAAATTACTCTCTTATTCAATCAGGACACCTTGTTTGTTTTTTTTGTAGTTTTATTTAATTCTATTCGATTTATTCAAAAGATTTAAGGAATAGTGAATAAAATTTTAAATTACGTACAGTAGATGAAATTGTTGAAACAGTTTTAGTACGATTTTTTGTAATATGAATTTCTTTTGTATTAGATATAAAAAAGTTCCAATCAGAAGGTCTCTTTATAAAAAAAAACAACAAATAAAAATTTCATTGAAATTAATTATTTTTTAAATAATACATGTTTATGTAAACTGGATTTTCCCAGTATTTATCTCGAACTTTTTAAAAAGCTTTTATACCAACATATAATTCGACAAAATAATATTTTCAATGGAATTCTCGAAAAATGTAGTGAGATGGAACCGACTTACCTCCATAGGAAGAATGCCATAATAATGAGGACAATTCCAAAGCAACTGAAGACAATTCCGACAAGAACAGCCAAATTATAATCATTGTGCGATTGTCTTAGCAAAGGTTGAATTTTTTCACAATTTGGCTGCATCAAAATCTGCAAAATAAAAAATTTGAAAAAATGTCGCTAACGAAAATATATATCATGAGAGGGACCGCATGAAAACAACGAGAAAGGAGGTAGAGAGCAGTCAGTCCCTGGCAGAAAAATACAGCCGCGATAAGAATTGAATTCGCCAGCAAACGAGAGCGCAGTGTTTTACTTCGTTTACATTTGATTTATAGGACTATGACATTTAAATTGGCAAAAAAGTACTAAGCTTACGGGTTACAACAAAGGAAGTGAATTGAAATGTGCTGCACTGTGCAGGACATATTCACGGAAATTTACCTTTTTCGGTTCCGAATATCTGCCAAGAATTTTCTTCTTCGGTGACACTGTGCTGTTCGAAGCTGCACAAACTTTTACCTCGTAGATAAAATTAACTGTCAAATTCTTCAATGTATACTGGAAAAAGAGGAAAGATTATTTAATTATGGTAATGGGAAAGGACCTCCACTGAATTTGTACAATTCAGTGCCCATTGTTCTACCCGGGGAGTTGCATTTGAACACTATAGTTCCTAATCTGGCAAACGTTCAAAAGTCCATTCTCATGCTCCTTCGAACACATAAATCCATATTACAACAGCAAACATAATTAAGCCTCGGTTGGATACATTGGTCAAACGGAAAATTAATTTGTTTTTCCGACGAAAACCAATTTATTTATTGATCTGCTCCAAGGAAATCAATTTATAAATTATGATCTAACAACGTAATAAAACTGTTTGCTGTTTCTTCTCAAGTTTAAATGAGATTTTTAAAGGTTAAAGTGAAATGTTATTAATAAGATTAGTAATTAATAAAGATATAAAACGAATCTTACCGCCAGCTCCAGGGGCTCTGAGGAGGTGTCTATGAAAAAATTTCGATAGTACATTTCACCGTCCATTCTATAGCTCACGATGTATTGATCTATGGAATTGAAGTATTCAACGGGTCTCCGCCAGTGGACCTTTAAAGCGTCTTGGGAATGGCAAGTTAAATTCACAATAATCGGCGGGCTGGGCCCGCT
Organism: Machimus atricapillus; assembly: GCA_933228815.1. Classification (NCBI taxonomy): domain Eukaryota; kingdom Metazoa; phylum Arthropoda; class Insecta; order Diptera; family Asilidae; genus Machimus; species Machimus atricapillus. The sequence goes on along the minus strand of OW121788.1, from coordinate 25,855,958 downwards.
AATGTCCGTGAGTTGTATAACAGGGTCAGAAATTTCCCCCTGGTTTTTCGATGTGTACGCCTCCACGGTTATTCTGTATTCGGTGTACGGTTCTGAAATTAAAGATGATAAAAAAAAGTCCATGTTAAATATTGTTTTTTTTTATTAAACTGCGCCCTGTTGCTATTAATTATTCGTCGAAATGTTGCGTTGGAGGACGTCATTAATTGATTGAGGCCCAGTTTAATTATGGAAGAATTTTATTGTTCACATTAAACCAGCAGTTGCTTCCGGTTTTTCATTTTTATCAATTATTTAATTCAATTCAATTAGCCTTCCAAACGAGGAAAAAAAGTTTTTGAACTAGGTTATTTCATTATATGTTCCGCACAACCGGAATTACCACACATTTCCCACTCTCCCGGCTACTGATGACAACACGAAATATATTATTGCGTTAAACCAAACACTTTATGCAGACGTAAAAACGGATTTCAATATTTTTGTAAATTATCATCATGTAAAAGGGACAGTTGCGTTTATTTGTCGCTAGTGATTAAAATTTAATTAATTAAAATAAGGTTTTTTTACTTACTTAAATTACTTAATAGGTGTGTGATGTACGATCCTCTATTCGTGCTGAAATCCTTGACAATTTCGACACCGGTTTGATTGTCTTTTGTGTTGTAATAAATATGATAGCCCATAATGGCTCCGTTCTGATTTTTTGGCTCGCGCCATGACAGGCTTATTGTGTTTTCTGTGACTTCTAAGACGGTTACATTTAGTGGTTTACTTGGCACTGTAAAAAAAGATGTTCAAGGTTTCATTTTATAACTTTCATATGTAGGTATTGTAATTAAGATTTCGAAGAATTTAAAAAACCTAGTTTTAATTTAATATAATTTTTTTTAATAGCACTCTTACAAGCTTATCTTTTTCTCCAAAGAAGTCATATTCTGTATTACTTAGTTAAATAATGTTTCGTAATTCACTTTGTAATATAGGTATTCCTTTAACAAACGGGCTAAATTTTCAGTATTCTTATCAATTTCTTGAAAAATTATTAGAGAAATGTAAATCAGAACCGACTTCGAATATCGAAAATTTTTAACTCTATGCTGAATTATTTCGATGACAAACTTAATTTTACGGTGTACTACAAGAGCAATTTTCTAAATTTAACATACAATTTGAAGTTATGCTTTCTTCACTCATCACAAGTAAATGGGGGTTAAATGCACATAGATAATTATAAAATTAACTACTTATTAAGTTTTACGATATACGGAATCCTCATGGCTCGAGTCCTATTATTTGCTTGTGTGTGTTTTATTTTTGCATCTAATTAACTGCCTTGGGCTAATAGCCAGTTTTCGATTATGCACTATACATTCCCTAATTTATCCAATTTTTGATAAGCGGTCTACATTTGTTCTAATTACAGGCAATAAACAGAAAACGCCCGTCAACAGCGTAAAATGGATAAATTTAGGGGAAAATATGAAATATTATTATACAAGTTTGGCAATAAAATTACAAATTTATGCTACATTGCTACAAGCAACGTATCACTTCCTCTGGTCGCATAATTTAATACAGTCACTAATTAGAGTGATAAATTTCCCAATTAAAATGAATTAAAAATAGCATTTGCAGGCGGCGGTCGGCTCGATGTTGTGTTTAATTGAATTTCGCTTGTGTTCGCTTCTCGTTCGTATAAATTAGCATCATTTGATTTCGGAGCTGCTAAAAATTCGACCCGATCCCGACTGCCAGGGATAAAATGGAATTTTCTCACCTGGAGATCTTTTTCGTTCAGATGGAGCAAGCAATTATCTGAAATGCATCTTCTGAGCCTCTCTAGAACTCATCAGAAAACTCCCTCTATTCAAATCCGGCCGGCTGGCTCCGGAGCACCTCCACAGTTTTCACCCGGAAGAAACACTCGAAGTGGCAAAATCAATTCAATTCAATTCAGTGTTAGGTACCTCGACATGAGTGCTTTTGGTGCCTTGTTTATTGTTTATCAAGGATCGGCGGCGGTGGGGCGCGATGGGGCGCAATGGGGGCTAAGCCTCAAAAGGTCTTAGCCCGGTTGCTAATAGACCGCAGATAAATAAACCTAGAAAACGCCCGCTGCTGTGAAGCTGAATCTGAAAAGAATCGACGGAGGGACGTGGGTAAACAGAGGACTTTCGCACGAACACCCATACTTTGTCTTATTCTCGCAGGAGCCCCATTCAGCCCCACTTCTTAGGGCTCTCGTTACGCCTTAGATCATGTTTCCTGCGGCGGTGTGGGAGGTCGAAGATCTTGATTTATCCACTTCTGAATTGTTTTGCAGACAGCTTCTAAAATTAGTTGTGCAGTTGAGGAGCTTCTGCTCTGCACAGTTCGGCCCTGAATGGAAAAGAAAAAAGTATCAGGAGCACCAAATCCCCCGACAGACTTCTTAATCTCCTTAGATATTGGCACTTCTGAGCGGCATTCTAAGCACCCGTCCGGTCTTAAGAAAGTTCAAATTTCACGCCGGCGTGCTCTGGTTATAATCCCTCCCCCCTCGTGCCCCCCGTGTGACCGCTTAAAACTAAATGTTCCGCTTTAAAACTACACCCGGGCTGCATAATGGCGTACATATTTCAAAAGCTTAAGCCCCGCGAATAAAATATGTTTTTGCAGGGATAAGTTTTTTTCTAATTGCACACCATTACCCGGGCCACGTCGCATTTATTTGCAGGAATATTAATTCGCTCGGATTACTGAGAGGGGTTGGGGGACTATCGAAGCAGCACGATGGCGTGGCGGCACGTATAGTGTATGCTGGCACGGAAGTTTTCCTTCAAAACATACATCCGAGTCTCATGGGAATTTAATGATGAAAATATTTTTAATAAAATCACCGGGAATAAATCGAATTTGCAAATTCCACTTTAATTCGAATTACACCTGAGGTGGAAGCCTCTCCGGTTGGTGGGACCTCACCTAACCGTGATAAGGCATACACACGAATAAATTGCAAAAAGCGTGCGGACAATTGGAGACCAAAAAAAAAAAAATACATGAAAATTTTTCGTGCAGGCCAACATCACGTAGAGCCACACACCGCGCACTCTGGTGGCACCGAAATAAAGGATTCCATCTCGCAGCGCTCGTATATTTCGTTGGGAAAATTACTTTCACAAAAGTTTTTCCCCCGGGGAGCTAAATGTCTGCACTCACGCCACCAGATAGCCAGAGGAGCACCCACCCCCAGCAGCACCCAACCCCCAAAAGCAGCCACCCCCATGGAGCTTCCGGGGACCGGAGGCACGAGGGCCTGCCATAATTTGCGATAATTATTGTTCCCTTCCATGAATGGGAAAAATACATTTTGCTGAATTGACGGTTTTCGTTAACCCCCAGAATGAATTTTCCAATAGAAGCCGTCAACCTGTCAAGAATGTTATCACGGACTAGCGTTCAGCCAAGAGAGCAACTTCAGCTGCATCCCTTGTCTTTCATGCTGGGAATCATTAAGCCCGCTCGAGCATAACAAGCTGTCTGCACATCAAGGACCCTCGCTCCTTTCCATTGTTAATATAACATTTTTTTTTTTTGTTCCCGGATGGGACACACCCCCGCACAGCAGAAAGTGTTAAGGGCCGAGTGCACCCGAGACAACTTCCCGCCAGAGAACAGGAAGCGTTCCCTCTTTTTTTATTGCAATTGTTATTAAGTGATTGTGGAGAATTACCTGCCAAAAGGCACTAAATTTAGATTGCATTTCGAGGAGGGGACTCCGCTCCACTCCGAAGATCACGTTCGCGGCGTTAAAGGAGTGCTGCGTAATCATGTCACCCGCAGGACACCTCAACAGCCAATTACAGCCAAAGTGGGAGAAACATTCAAACGAATTAGGGAGCTCCTTCTCGTTCAAAGGACATAAAGGTAAAAATCATTTTATTAAATTTGATTTAAGATTCCAAACGGAAATGTCTATTAATGGATATGCGGAAAATTACCGGAAAACAAAAAACATCGAATTAAGGGGAGAACCAGCTGTGCACATTCAGTAGAAACTATTGATTTTCTAGAAATCGTGAATAAGAGATCCAATTAAAATTTTAACAAAACCCCTGACACAAAAAAAAATTAATTAATTTGATTGAACTCCGGGACTTCATCGACTTGAATAATAATTGTTCGATTGATTTATATTTATAGAAGCATTCGTCAATAATTGACCTTAGCAACTGGAATAGGATTTTTTTCAGATTAAATAAAAGTCCGGATCCGATTTTGCTTAGAACTATAATAATAAATACAGCAGAAATTAATTATCGGGATGTTTTCTAGCTTTTAATAATTGCATAATGCCGCTATCAATTCGAAAAATTAATTAACGCCGGAGCTTCTTTTAAGGACAGATTAAAATAAACACTTTGAATACGCTTAGAATAAATTCTTTCTACTAATAACACATCAATCAGAGAGGGTAGTGCGCCTTGCAGCAGCTTGACCTTCCGTTTTAATATTTTTAAATTAAATTTGGAATAAAAACGAGAAGTCCAAATATTTACATTTTTTTAATTCCGTTTTATAAAATCTGACGGTGGGCCAGCAGAGCAGCAGAGGTGCTTGAATAATCCTCGGATGCAGATAAGACCTTGTCTAAATCAAACAGCTCCAAATACTTTCTTTAACTGCGGAGAACAATGGTCCGGAGCGCTTCAATAGAATTATAAATGCAACCAGGAAAAAATATCTCCCAGCTGCTGGCGTTGCATATAAATTGAAAATGCAAGAGTAATGAAGTCGACTGCCCACTCCTCTTATCTTCTGGGAACTGCGCTTATTGTGCATAGTTACTAATGGCTGTTTTCGCTTCCAGCAAATTTGTTGAAAGTTTTCGAGCGACGAAAGGGCAATAGACAAAACCGCATTTCCTACTAAATTTACAGGGATCAAGACCAAATGTCGCATCCAGTCACGGACAAGTGCTGTGCTCCATTTAATAATAACTGCAAACAATGGGGCTGAGGAGCGTTCTTCGAATGAATAATTACAAGGGATGAATATGGTGGCCCCATGCAAGGGAGCACCCCTGCATCTCGCTTCAAAAAATAAAACAAAAATAAAAAATAACAATTAAGGTAGCGCAAAAATAAAATTTAATAAAAACGGAAAAAATTAAATCTGTTTCTAAAGAAATTAATTGTGGATTATTTAGGTATATTCAATTGTTTTTAAAATCCGCGTAAAATTAAATCTAAATTATATATAAATAGGTATTTAAAGTTATTTTAAATAATTTGCGTAAAATGAATATTAGGGCTTAAGGAATAAATTTTCAAAAATCCTTAAACCTCTCTTAATTTCTAATCTTAAGGCGAAGTACAAAATTTCGTGGATGTAACTTTAAAAAAAAAAAGGATTTTCATACAAATTACATCCTCCATTTAATACCCTTGGCGCAAGAATTTCGTAAAATCCTTTCTTATGATTATAGAACACAATCTTAGTACCATGAGGTTTTTCTGCCAAGGTTTGAGTATGGACCAAAATATGAAAATTAGACCGTTAAAAATATTCCACTTTGTGGGTTACCTCCTGATGAGAAGTACAAATCAAGTACAATTAAAGCTAAATTGGCACACGGTCCAAGTAGCATCAGCTTTCCCGGTTAAAATCGGATCAGGACAAAATAACAGTAACAGAGTAACCATATTCTACAAAATATTTAATGTTTATTTTATAATAGTTAAATTTATTTAATAAAGCAAAACTCAATCTGTGTATTAAAGATTTATTTTAATTTTTAGTAATAGTATATTTCATATTTCGATAGTTCAAGATAAAGTATCAATTCTGCATAAGGTGCTCTTGACCAGATTCACTTAATTAGTTCCAAATCATGTTATCCTGGTCAGGAAAATATTATTAGTTCTTCAACTTCTTCTTAAATTATCCTTATCGGGCATGCCTGATCTGGTCCTGATTATATTTCGACAAATTTTTCGATATTACTTCCTTGGTTCATAAAAATTCGAATGTAAAATTTTTCAAATAAATCAGATTAGTTGTTTTTGAGAAAATAGTTCAGAATAATAACTGTTGAGATCTTTTGACAATTGACCCTATTATGTCTAAGACCTTCCTCGGTTTATGCAGATCTTTACACGCAAAATTTTATGTGAATTTCGAAAAAATCGTTATCATAAAACATAGTATAAAGAATTCCAATAGCAGAGAAGAGAATAGTTTTAATATCGGTTAAGAAATTTATCTATGATAGTTACCATGATTATCGTCCTCGGCTAATAGAGTTGTATAGCTTTCAGTTGTGGTCGGCGCGAATCTGCCTTCCAAATGCGTTGTGTATGTTGCAGTCGTTGTAATGAGGTGAACGTTGCCCGCCGTTAAAATTAGCTGCAGTAGAACTTGAAGTATGTAAAATCTATTGCACACAACTGGATGCAACATTCTGAAGGGATTCTTCAGTTTAGACTTTGGGGCCGGGACAAGTGAGTGAATTGTTTCGCAGCAAAATCGGACCGGATCCGTGCGAGATTCTCGCTGTTAGGTATTCAGTCCAACTAATCACCAAAAGTTATAACGCAAGACAACGCTCCACCATTATCACACCTATGTGCACTGTTTGGCGCGCCCGGGACTTAGTAATTTTAGCGTAATACATCATGGGGACTGAAACAATAATGGGGCAATTCGCGGTCAATTGTGGCGCAAGTGGAAGCTGAGTGACTCAGTTTTTTTTTTTAGTTGATCTATGAATGAGATGCGAAGCATGATTTTGAAGCCAGCGGAAAAAAATGAATTAACTTTCTGGCTCACTTCCGAGCTGGTCTACTATCGGCCTGGGCTTTGGGTTGGGGCCGGGGCCGGGGTCGGGGCCGGAGCTTAAATAATACCACGCGTTCGAGGAGCCCCAAACCGCCAGATGTGCCCCACACTCCACAGCCGTTTCGATCAGGAGCTTACGACAAGACATTAATCATCTGCGCTTAAATGCCACCGCTGCGGCGAGCCGAGAGCACTTCGTCTTCCGAGCAGGCGATGCACAGACGTCACTTAAAGGCGTCAGACGTCACGTCCTGGAGGAGGAAGAGGTGCTCGGATAAATTCAATTTAAGGTTTAATAAATTGATTCCGTAACTGGCGTGCATTTCTTTGTCAGCCCGCTGAGGCACTTCCCTTGTTCGCTGATAAAATCAATTTGTTTTTTCTGCGGAAGCAACATGTCCTATGCTTTGAGATACAAATAACCACGACCTACTTTCGTCGCTCAGTGGTTGAAGATATCGAGCTGTTCTAGAGCATTTCTCTCGTTTTGTGGAAGATTCCACAATGAGTCCCTTTCAATTTCCGTAAAACCAAAATGTTCTCCTTCTGACTTATCTCCAAGTTAAACAGTAGTGATATATTTATTCGAAGTGGAAACCCCTTCCATTATTGAGGTTTCAACACCACAAAATGTATATTGTATTGTATGTATACATATGAATTCTGTATAAGATTTATCCTTACACTGTACATTTCGTGGATTTAACCAATTATTATTTATATCAAAGTGAATGCATAGACTTTATAGCAACGAGTTAAATTAGAAAAAATATGCCTTTGTAATCTTCTCGATACAATAATAATTAAAATGTTATTAGTTTACAATTTTGGGTCTAACGCAATCAAGGCAAATTTGGATACTTTACTTCAACGTTAGCAGTTGTGTTTTTTAAATATTAAAAAATTTATTTTAAAATTGTTATTTACTCTAGAATTAAAGTTTTGTTTTTCTTTTTTTCAGGTAAAGATCCTAGATCTTGTGGCTTCCAGGTCTCCCAGGGAGCATTTTTAAATCCACGTGAGTACCTTCCCATTCGCATAAAATAATGATTAATTGGTGAAATGCCTATCAAATAGTGTTTAGGATTAACTTTATAGTGTTCTGTAACCTGTTAATATTTCTCAATTCGGTAATTGTAGAATTGGCGTATGATTTAAATTTAAATGAACGAATGCGGTTGCTCGAAAATTTCAATATAACAATATTCAATATACACTTTCTATAGCATTTTTTTGTAATTGAGTTAAAAGCTTGAAAAAATTGTTTTTATAGAAAATTGAATAGGTAATAGATCATCACGCAGTTTTAAAGTAATTAATGACATATTTTGTTCGAGTGATTATATTTAATTTAGTAATAGCTGTATGTTTCTGATGATCTGATCTGGATCTCAAATTTCACATTGACTAACATTTAACGAAACCTAACGTAGGCTTATATTGACAACATGTGCGTCTGTTCGGTATAAACCCCTAAGGTGGATATGAGAAGCCAACATTTTTAATTGGTTTTATATTGTTTAAAGATTTATTTTAAGGAATACATTCAACTTATAAGCTCAGATATTTTGTGTATTATAATGTCTCCCACTAAGTGTTGGGATGTTCACTGCTTTTCCTAATCCCAAAAGAGTTCACTTGTGTAGCCTTTAAAACAAGCCAATTGCAAAACTCCTGATGGAGATAAGACCACAAAAGCGTGGAAACAACCTTCACCCTTGGGGCTCCCAAGCGGGGATGACAATTCAACCGTGACTTCGGTTCCTCACGGAGGGCTCTGATTGACACTGCTGGCGATAGCAGGGGTAAATCCCTGCCTTGGGCGTCCGTTTATTTCATGGATTGCCACAGCCCTAAGGATAGCGTATTCCTTCCTGGAAGAAAGTAGGAAGTTCTGTCCCGGTGCTCTGCGCCACTTTGAATTGTTGGCAGCTTCTCGTTATAATTTGCAGTTGCATTTCACCGTGCAATCGGGTTCCAGGGCTCTTAAAAGGTACTCGAATCACTTTGATCCGAACATCCAATTGTTGCCCCACAGTGGGGCCTCTTAAGGCGCTCTTCGCTTGACAGTGGCGGGTTCAAAGCTTCGACCTTTCGCCTCGGCTCGAAACTGTGTCACCGCACCACCCATTTGCCACATTTGTTTAACAGTCAAGATGAAAATCGAGCCGGGTGCGGGCCCCTGGCATCCGTTTAATTAACAAAGAGCGGCCATCTGCGGAGGAGCGAAGACGGCCCCACAAAGCGCTAGTTGCTTCGATTGTTCTTCACGAGAGAGGGGCTTTGTCATTACGACGAAAATGTCACCACCGCAATATTCGAGCTCTTTGGGAACCGCGGCTGGGGGCCTTCTGATTCCTGGTCCGGGACCCGGGAGGAATCAATATGACGGGTGAATCCCACAGAACCGCTCCGAACTCGTCACATGTGGAGTGGAGCTTCAATGGACCCCAAAAACAACAATTGTTCCAGGGAGAGCCATGCGGCGAATTCACCACTACAGCGACCGGCGCGTGCACACCAGCCCAGGCGTTTTGCATAAAAATATACACACACGCTCGCACGCATTTATTGATTTCCCTCATCCTTTTGGAGGCAGCTGTCACTTTTTTTCTTCATGTTTTAACATTAGAATTTAGGACAAATTTCCGCTAATTTCTGTAAATTTAAAGAGCGCGACATTGACCCCAGAGGTGCACCGGCGAATTGCAGTAGAATAGCTCAAAATCATGCCTCGCATCCCAAGAGCAACACAAATAATAAAGGGCAGCAGCGGAGCCCTTTCAGCTTCATGTCACTTTTGTTTTCAGCGATCCCCCAGCAGTCAGACCGTTTCTCACTGGAACTGAACGACTGTCGGCCCTGCGGCGATCTCACATTGCACTTTTAATAAATTAGAACCGAAACAAGCAAAAGGTGGGGTCGAATTTTGCTCAAAAACTCGGAAGCGACAAGTGAAACCGACGCAAATTTATTTCACTGACAAGTCGACTGCAGAATCGAACTCTGCAAACGCACACACCTTCGCGAAAGAACATTTTGTAGCGATTTCACACGCCTGGCAACACTTCGCGTGCAGCATCTCTGTGAAAAGCCCTAAGCGGCCCCAGAAAATAACATGAATGTTGGCAGCTCTTCGGGCGTTCTGTTTCAATTCCGTCCGTTGGCAAAAATTTCCTTGGGGTTCTGTTCCCATTGAGCCGTAGTGAGATTCTCCTGCTTTGGAGCTTTTTTCACACGCGGGAACTGTTTAAATTTACTTCCGAGAAAACCGGACGAAATTGAAATCCATTACATTTCGTATTTAAAACTCTTCTTTGACTTTAATTAGCCAGTTTAAGAGGTCATATAAAAAGTACTATTTGATTAAATATTTTAAGTGCTTAAACTCTGCGTTTCTAAATTTATATTCCAAAGTTTCTTTCATCCAATTAATTTTCTAATGTTACTTAAAAAATGGCCTTCATCTTGAAAAGAAGGGTACTACAAGGTGCAACCAGTTGTTTGTTGTACGGAGCTTCCCTTTAGAAAACTAAAATCTCTATTAGTTTTATTCATAACACTTTCATGTATCGTTAATAATAAAATATGCTCTTTATCGACGAATTGGAACGAAAGTTTGTCAACAAACTATGGACAAAAATTCAATTTTGGTGTATCTCCCCTTATCGTCCTTTTTAATGTTGTCGTTAAACTCTGAATTTTGGAAGAGAAGGCATAAAAATTATTTGGTAATCCTGGTGGAGTCTTTCAGGACCAGGTACAAAATTGGGAATAAGTATAAATTAATTTAAAAATTATTGAAATTTTTGAAGTTGTAAACAATTTAGCAGCAAACAAATTTCAAGTCGAAATATTTTATTCTAAAAAGAATAAATAAATTAAACTACGTTTCTCTACCTGAACAAAAGAAATAAAATATGTCGGGGCATTTTCTACCCGATCAGGTTCACGGAAGGGTATGTCAATAAACCATTTTTTTTAAAGATGTAATATCTATTACTTAATTTTATTAATCTTTAGAATATCTGCTTCTTTTGAACTTGCAGACAAACTGATAAATTGTTATGTATTTTTAATTTATAATAGTGTATTTTCATAAATGCTTTTAAGGTAACCGAATTTTTTTAATATTACCGAAAAAATAGTAAATACCACCAAAATGTAATGTGTTTGATTGTAGAAAGCAATACTGGTTAAAAAGTCGTATAGAAAATTTAAATTGACGAATACCTACATGAAATCCATTTCTTACAAAACTCAAAATGTGTCGTGCCGAATATATGTACATACATAATGTATTTAAAATTTGAGTGAAATTGCAAGCATAGGAAACAAATTTGGTGTTCAAATTACTTTTAAGTATTCCCAAAGTGAGATCTCCGGAATTGTAGATAGCAATCAAAGAGTTAAAATTTCTAAAGCATAAAGTTGTTTGTGCTTTTAAAGCAATTGTAGAGACTATTAAAACGCAAAGGAAAAAACCCTTTGTAATGGGATTTCATCAACTAAAATTCATATCAGATGAGCAATATTGGTAATGGCATGGAGAGAGTTTCCAAGCAAAAAATTTCAATAGGAAAACGCTGCAATTCGAAAGGGCAAACACTTTCCAACTTTTACCATACCATAGAGGAATTTGTTTTTTTTTCGCTAGAGAAATACATGTTACAGAAAGACCCACATATTTGAAAGGCTGACAAAGATTGTCGTTGTGATTTGTCGACTCTTCATTTAGTGGATCTGTTAATATTTTTAAAATGGTCCCAAATCTCTTGCGCCAGATATGCTATGCAAATGTATGTTTAACTTTTCAAATTGCGCACTTCCCATGTGAATTCGGGCGGGAGGAGTGCAAATGTGAGTGTGTTGGATGCTTTCCATTTGATTAAATTTGAAAAATGGCTGGTAAAGTTAAATCTGGCTGGGTGGCTTCAGAACTGAAAGCGCAGATTTGCTGTAACACCTCGTAAACATTTTCCTCGAGGGTTAAAACGTTTTAGCATGATTATCATCGCGGACCAGGTGGATAAAATTCTGTAGTAAATGAAACCCAATTACGCGCACGGCACACTTGGTGTCGTGGGTGGGAAAAATTCTCATCCCCCAGACCAGATGAATCTATTTATTTCATGCAGCCCGCTGAGCTGGAATGAGAAAAACTGCCCGCGAACTGTAACTGCTTTTGCTTGTGATTTGTTTTCCACTTGGAGGTATTAAATTTCACCAGGAAGATATATGTTTTTAGACTATGGAATGAATGGTAGGAGCCGCCACGTTGTAGGAAAAATAAAAATAAAACGTGACATAGCAGCCAGGGATAAGCATCTATGGCTAAACAACTCAAGGGTGCTCTGAAACGTGAAAATTTCACAAATTTGAAGAAATTTCAGGGCATTCACTCGGCTTCTTATTTTTGTGCATTCCTTGGAATGAAGTCATAAATCTTTCAAATTTATTCGACTATGTTTTTAATTTATATCAACGTCTCGCTCTTAGGAGTCTAGACTTTAGACTAAAGAAACCAGGCTCCTGGAGCTGTCCGGAACCGAAAAAAAAGTAAAGGAACAGCCGTGGGCACATAATGTGGAGAGGACCTTTCCTCTATTCAAACGAACCAACGTAGAGCGCCTCGGCATACTGTAGGAAACAGACAGACAGACATACCTACATACGGCACAGCAAAATTGAAATATAGGTCTTGACACAGGAGGTTAAAGGGCTTACAATGTGGGTGAATTGAAAAGAATTTGAAAAGTTCCTGGTTTAACAAGACTTCGCCCTAAGTATTTGCGATGAGAGCAAAATTAATATTTGCGGGGCCCAAGCCAGCTTCATCCGTTCCGTCGGGATTAGGAGTCGGGGATATGAGCACAAAAGATAAATTATAACATTACTGCCGCGGGGGCCTTGTTTAATGAAATCTAGGAAAATGAGCTTAGTCGATTCCACTTAAGGCGCTGACGACGCGTGTGAAAAATTGTGCTGAAGACACACAGCTTCGTTTGGATGTTATTAATGGGACCGAGGAATTCCTCTTGACCCACAAACTTGCGGGGGTGTGTATCGCATTTAATGTACGATCCATTCCGAGAGTGGGTGGAACAGGTATGGAGGGTTTGCGGGAGTGCGAGTACTTGACGACTTTCCAAACAATCGGTGAATGCATTCATTTGTCCCGGAAAACTCCCCGTGTCTAATTGAATTTTTATGAAAGGAGTCGTAGCTGAGCTCGAAGAGGGTCACAAATGGAGGTGGTGTGAAAAGGGTTTCACTCTTGGCTGATGGATGAGGGTGCGACAGTGCTAATTAGAATGAACAGAGAATGTCTTGCGACTCGAAATGAGGGACACACTGGAAGATTTAAAACGGCCTCGAGGAAAACTTATGCTTTTCACCTCTTTACGTTAATTGAAACAAAATTTTTTATGGAGCTGCTTCTTGAGCGCAGATCCTAATTGAAACTCAATTTGATTGAGGCTTGTCGTACGTAGAGTTAGGGGCAAACAATAAACTCCTAGAGTCTTTGTACTGGTTCAGAATAAGGCATAATTACATGCGAGATCTCTGGCAAAGCCTTGACGAAAATTATATAATTGTCGTTTGGCGTTAAACTGAATTTGAAGCAATTCTTAGAATACGCTGCTGTCTGAATACCCTCACTCATCAATGGGAAACTTTGAAAACTTTAATTAAAAGTACGTACAGATGTTTTTATACATGCTCATGGTCCATGGATTATATATTTTTTGATGGTATATGGAATTCCATACCATTAAACCCAAATAACCCAATTAACCCAAAACGGACTGTAAGCTTGATCCAAAACGAAATCAACCCATCCATATAGCCGTAATACAATATTAAAATTGAAAGTAAAAGTATGTATTAGTTTTAAATTATAAATATACCCTTAGCTGCCCCCTCCCGAATCACATAGCTGCCACACTGGGGTCATCTAGTCTAGTACTTGAGATACTAAAATGCTTACTATGAGATTATTTTATTTTAAAAAATTGCTAAGCATTCTTCAAACAGTGATCTATAAGAAGATAGAAGTTTTATAATAGGTTCTGAATTACCATTTTTGCTAAATAATTCATAAATATTTTAATATAATATATATATAATTTCGTTTAAGCTGAATTTCTAAATAAAATCTTCCGACTTTTTAATAGGTTGATAACTTTCAGATAAAAAATTAACTTTGCTGTCAAAAAAAAATTATTTTTCACCCTACTTATCAAAATTAACTGACGAATAGCAGTTTTAGGAGCAAATAGAGTTTATCCGCTTGATAGATATTTAAAATCAATTTTATTCGGCGAATAAAGGTATCTGACGATTTAAAAATTGACCTTTGTGTGATATCCTTTTATTTTCGAAAATAATTTTCTCGGCAATGAGTATAAAGAATTAAATGTTAATGTTGTCATGCGACATTAAAACCCTAAAAAAGATGTGGGAGCTCCTACTTAATAACTTCTGAAAAGGTTGCCACGATTTCGTGAATTACGTGATACTGTGTTTATTCTGCAGATATTTTCAACTGTTCATACACCAAAAAAACTGAACAAGAGTAATAAAGGGCAATCCTTTTAGCTCTAGGGTCTCACAAAAAACATATGAAGCTTCTGTGTCCTCGGTGACTTTCAGCGAAAAATAAATTGGAAAATTAAGCATTTATTTCCTCGCATATATGTACATACATTCAAGGGTTCCAAAATTCCGTAGACACATTTTGACAGAAATAATTCGCCCGTTTTTAGAGAAAACCGGGGTACACATATGCGGTTCACGCGAAGGTTACATGGCAACATCTGCGGCTGCTGAATTCAGATTTAGTTAATCTCTCAAACGGCATGAGTGACGTTAACTTTAAAAAAAGGAGCGAAAATGAAAAAAAGGGAATATTGGAGCCCTTTGGGGGAAATATAAAAGTCACGCTGATAAGATGTGGTTTGGCCGGAATATGAAAGGAGCATCAGAGCATCATTCGAGACTGAAATAATATGCAGAGAAACTCCTTTACATTTTCAATTCCACCCTCGAGAACAGTTCATTTTTATGACAGATATGCGATTGGCATATTTTCACCAAATTCGACTGACATCGGGGAGAATTTATGTATTTTCCGCAGCATATAAAAATAAAAAAATTTATATGTGCTTTCGTGGTTGACTGGTATATTGAAAAGTGACGCCAATGTATCATATCATGACAAATAACAAATTCCACGGGGAGTATTGCTCGACTTTATGACTTCGATGCCTCCGCAGATCGATGCGAAGGTGTTAATCTTCGATATTTCAGTTTGGCAACAAATGACAGCCTCCCTCTGGGTTTGGAAAATATTTGGTTACTCCGGTGACAAGGGCTTTGTAAAGCGAAATCAAATTGGCCCACATACGTCTTCCTTCGCATCCCTAGATTGAAATCAGACGTTATGAATATTTCTTTGAATTCGTTTAAAGGAGTGAGTCGAGATAAGGTGAAAATTAAAGTACTTTAAAATAAAAAATACCTACATATTTCATATCAGAGGACTACAAAATAGATTTTTAATTTGTATATATGTACATATTACCGTGAATTTAATATTTTCGATACAAACCCAAATATTTATTGAAATTCACATATGGTTATCATATCCATTTTAGAATTATACCATAATTATTTATTTTGATTAGTTACAAAAATACAAACGCACCAAATTTTAATAAAAACAATTAACCAGGCCTAAGTTTTAGTAGTTGAACATGAACATTTCCAGTAGTTTTAAACAGCAAATAATATCGTTACTAATATCTATAAACAAGTTTATGCGTTTTTATGAAATCAACATTACGGTACGAAGGCTCAAAATTTCAATTTCAAGGGATTTTAATGGAAATCAGCGACTATAAAGAGTCGAAGTTGGAATTGATTGTGAATATATTTTTAATACTTATCAGAAAAACCGAATTTAATAAAAATAATTTTCAGATATTAAATGTAACTGCTCACACATAATGGTCTGTAATATTTAACCGGGTAAAATCACCAGGAAATCAGGAAAACATTTTGAAAATTGCCTGCCTAGGGATACATTGATTCAAAACTCCCTCGGCCGCAGCTAAGGAAGGAGCATTTCTAAAGTAAATCGAATTTGGGTTGTCGTAAGTTGCCAAAATTTATCTCGTTTTTTATTCCGTCCCATTTGCTGCATGTTTCAAAGGACGAATTCGCGTCGACTGGAGGTGTGTGCACTTCTTGGGAATTACTAAAACTAACGACATTTTTATTGCTGCGATTGCCGTCTTTCAACCACATTTCGTTGCCTTATACCATAGACAAATAAATATAAAGATTACCCACTTCGAACAAGCAAAACGCGACCAAAAATTCTGAGAGCTCCACAGCGATGCCTCCACATGTGCGACGGCATGCGTCGAGTTCGACGCAGGGGAAGTCTCACTTGGTCGGCGCGCTGTGCTTACTTGTGGGCCTGCGATGCCGTGCACGGGCGGCGAATGCCGAGAAAGGAGCAGAAAAATAAGGCAATTGAGTGTGCGTTTGATTGCATGCTAAACCTCTTGCTGCCTCCTGCCCGCTCCCTGTATCTCGTCTATTTCTCAATTCACAAAGCTGTGAGAGCACTGCCCCTTTTTCAATTTTCTATTGTTCTACGCAAAGGGCTTGTGGGACTGCCCTAACGTGAAGCGTGAGGGAGTTGAATTTTTCTAGGAATCCTCTGAGTTGCGTGCTCTGCTCAATGAAAAAATGACACTGATTCATGAGATTTGAACTATCTAGTGAAACTCAAATTTTTTGTTTTATTTTCACTGTTTGAAAGAATTATTTAACAAAAAATTATTACGATTGTGATGCACCGGACCTTACACATGATGGATCAAGTGGAGGCAAATTTAGGCGTCAATCAACAATACGAAATTGACAGCTTTTTATACAATTTTAGTTTTTCATATCTACTTAATATTTTGTACTCCAAGGATTTCTGTACTTCAAGCTAATAATCCTCATATTAAAATAATTAAATCATCGATTGTGGAAATTGCGTTCGTTTTCTAATCTCAACTCAATCACTAGCTCCAAACATTAAAGTAGAAAATCGATATTTTTCTTGTAAAGTATTGGAAGAGTGCTGCAAAAGTAAAGAATTACCAGTTCCATCTTAAACTTAAAATTTTTTACTGCAAACTTTATATCTCTAATCAAATTTTATATTTCATTGGATGAAACTATTTTTTCTTTACTTAGTTTTGATGAAAATATTGACGATTCCCATTTCATTGGGCAATTTGGCCAGCAAATACAAGGAAATTCTTCGTGCTCCTCTAATATCAAATAATTTCATACATCCCTTTTCCAACCCCATTCCTTTGTTTGTTTATTGCCTTCCACCATATGCTCAAGCAAGGCAGCAGGTAGCGTGCAATCGTACGCACACTCAATTGCCTTATTTTTCTGCTCTTTTCTCGGCATTCGCCGTGCACCGCATCGCATGCCCACAAGTTAAGCACAGCGCGCCGAACAAGTGAGACTTCCCCTGCGTCGAACTCGACGGATGCCGTCGCACATGTGGAGGCATCGCTGTGGAGCTCTCAGAATTTTTGGTCGCGTTTTGCTTGTTCGAAGTGGGTAATCTTTATATTTATTTGTCTATGCTTATACCCATAATAAAAGTTTTGTGCGGAGAAATAGCCGAGGGCCAATATCAAGCCCTACTCGCCCCAGTTATTGTGGAGTTGTTTATCTTTTGTCGGTCGGGCACTAAGTGGAAACTAATTTCGTGAAAATCCGCCATACAATGGGTCGTTAAATTCATTGCAGGCAAACTCCCCAACAATAAGATTTTCCTCTCTGGGGAGCTGTAACAGCGACACATTTTTATATTTCGTCGAAAACTTTTCGATTGGACAAAATCAATTTTGTTGAAATTATTGAACAGACAAAAATGGGCAAAATGTACACAACAAAACATGGCGTGTGCAAACTTAGTCCCTTTTGGCCACAGTGGCTTTACAAGGAAGCGCCGGAGCCCGAGCAAAAGTTTTCCATTTGCTGAAGCACTTGTAGGGCCCCGGTAGTGCTCCTCTGGCATTACAACAAATCCTAAGATCGTCTAATATCTGTGGAAGCGTAGCTCCGAAGTCATTTGGGATTCTATCCAAGAGAGTGTTTTGTTGTTTGTTTACAGACAGGAGGAAAAGTTGTGAGCTTTTTGCTAAACTTGACGTTGTGGGAGCATATTGCGGGATTTCATTATTTCTGCCTCAAACTAGCAAAAAACTAGCTTCCCTTTACACCGGGACCCTCCACAGCCCTCCCACAGGATGATGAAATTGACGAAAAGCCAGCCAGCGAAATTGCCAACGTTTTTCATCTGCCCAGCGAACTCTGCATAAGTCCTGTAGACTTTGCTCTACCGAAAAAATATGAGCAAAAATAGGAGATTTTCCAAAACTAATGGGGTGTTAGCAACGTCGAGCCTGTCGCTAGGACAACTTGATTACCTTTCTGCACGCTTGAAAGTTGTTTCAAATTTCGTTGTTGATTTTCGCAAACATACATTACATATTCCTGCAAAATCTGTGCTTCCTATGATTTTTTCTAATTTGCAATGCTTTTTTTGCGATGTGCTTCGCAGTCCCATGTTTTTTTATGAAAACAGAAAACAGAACGCATTTTATGTAAAGGAAAAAGTTTTTATTGTAAATTGGATTTTTAGACTAAATGGTCTAGTACCTACGATGATATATTACGACTAGATCTACAGCGGCATCAATGTACAAAATTGACCAGTATTTCCGAAACAAGTTTTTGAATGGTGAAACATGTATAACCATTTCGTAAACGTCTGAATTAAAAAAGCTATCTGTGATAATAAAGCCCGTACAGTATTTATAAAGAGGAGCGAAAAATAAAAAATTTCAAGATCAACAAGGGTACATTGAAAAGAAGAGTGTAGAAAAACTAAAGAACCAACTTACAATGAATTGAAAAAAGTAATAATAAACCTATGTACTTCGAGTAGAAAAATTAACATCCCTATAATTTATATTTTTACACAAAAATAATTCATTCTCTTCAAATATGTAAAATTTGATTTACTTAATCATTACGTAAATGTATGTATAAATGTAGGTATATGACACATTTGATATTTATAGATATATGAATAATATAAATGTAATAAATGTATTATTTTGAAGTACATCTATATTTACATGGTGAATGTAAATGTTAACCAGCTATTAGATATAGCGAAATCAGAGGCATCATACATAGTTTAATTTTAGGGAACGTAATACCCCAGACAGACGGGCACGAACGAATGAACGTTCTTGAAGAATGATCATTGGCGTGTCGTCTGTCACCAAGAATGAAGTTTGAATGAACATTCGTAACTACATTCTCGTTCTCATCAATGAAGTTCCGGAAACTTCATTCGCAGAGAACGAGCATGGAAATCCTGGAAGAATCAGCTGATTTCCAGTGTCAAAGTGTGAATTGACAACTGCCAGCCAGCCAGTTGAGTTTTAATTCTGTGATCATGGAGGTGGGGAAGGAGCAGGAAGAGTTGCAATACGTTTAGTAGCTTGCGAACGTTTTCGTAAAGTTGCTATTAATTTCACCGATTCACTCGTGCGCATTTTAAACTCAAAAATTCTCGACTCGAATGAAGTTGGCCGTCTGTCATGCATATAACGAATGAAGATTCGAGAGAACGATCATTCATCGAACGTTCATTCGTCCGTGCCCGTCTGTCTGGGGTATAATACACAACGTTTTGTTACGAACTTTAATGATGGGTAAAATGATACCAAATTTTCCTATACAATTCCTTGCAAATCAATGGCTCATGCTTCGGAGCCAGCAGACTTTGCTCCCTAAACTTTTCCGAGTGACGTAAGATCCGGGTATTGACCTGAGCCCGTATCCTTTGCAGGTGTGAAAATGTATTCATTCTGAGGCATTCTGAAGCATGATACACAGAAGCTCTATCAAAATTTCGCTATAGTCTTGAGCTATTATTTGAACCCTCTTCTTCCTTTGTCCTATAAAAATCAAAGTAAAAGATGTTCAAGAACATCCACCCATCCCCAAACCTTTAGTTTTCGTAAAACTTTATGGAACTAATATCGGCTGAAAATTGGGGTGAACCTCTTTCGGAAAACAGAATAATTACCTCTATAGTGACGCCTTCGTCACCTGAATAACTTGATTTAAAGTGTCCCCTCAATTTGATCCTATTTAAAATTCACAACCATAAGCTGCATCCAATAACTGCTGAAGTACTTAGTTCAGTGCCGTTCACTTTACAACAAATGCTAATTACTTGTGTTTACCTCTGAGTTGAGCGAAAACGTGATCCGGTTTACAATTTGCAGCTGATGGTCACCAACTTAAATTGAATTCCTGAAATATTATCTAATAAATTCGGTTGCAAGCTCAGCAGAGATTGCTTCGGCGAGTTCCTCTGGTTGAATTACTTTGGTACAATGGAATGATACTTTCGGGCCATCGGTCTTCAATTGGCTTTAAGGATTTAAGGTTTCACCTGAACTTCTCGCGTTAACGGCGGATGTGTATCCTTGTAAAAGGTTTTCTCTCCTTTCAAGTGGGTGGGGATAAAGGCAAAGAACGGCTCAGACTTTAGACTTCTTCACGAAAAGAACTGTAGAAATCTCATCTTCCTCTTGCTCTTTTCGTTTCAAATTAATCGTCAAGAACGCTTCTTAGGTAAGAATTTGGGTTTAGGCAATTTTTGAACGGCCTATTATCGACCGAGGGTTCAAAGTTTAATTAATCAATTCGCCGTTGTAATAGGAAGTTGGCTTGATCAAGCCCTTTTTATCTGTTCTGATTAAAGTTGTATTGAAAGCTTGCCTTTTGAAATCGTTACCGCCGACATCAAAGCACGCCGGATTTGCGGAGAGAAGTAATTAAATTTTTAGATACCTTAAGTTCGAAACCTTCGAAAGGCGTTTAAAACAAAGTGTCACCCCCAGGCCCCATCGAAACCAGAAACCCCCAGCCCGGTATTAAAGTTGCCATTTTGGTTGTATCTGAATAATAAAGAAGATTGCCGACTCCTTCTGGCGAAACATTGCCACTATTGATATTTTCGAAAAGTTTATTAACATTACTCTTAAGAGCACCCGTAAAGGGAGTTACACCACAAAATGATGTGCACAGAATATGCCCGGCATTTCTGGCGGCAAGAAACTTGAACATTTTTAACATTCCACCGGAGTACAATAAACAGTCACTACCCGGAATATGAATTCAAAAGGAAGATATCTAAGTAAACGAAACCTTCGCAACCTCCACCTGACTGAGAAATTCTTCCCTGGTCGATTGTTTGCTCCTCTCCCTATTTTTTTTTTATGCCGGTGTTGGCATCGGATTTTGAATGTAACCTACATACCATCAGCTGGCTTTCGGTTCAAAAGAAAAATTTGCACTTGTGCCTGCTTGCCTTTGCCCTTCCTGCCTATGCCTTCCTGCTGGTTGGCCTACCTCCATCTGGTTTCTAAGTAAATTTATGTTGAATTCCTGGAAGAAATTCCGAGCACGATATGGAATAAGAAAATAATGCCTTTAGGTGGATTCAAAGCATAGAGCGGGAAATAATATGAA
The DNA here is from genome assembly GCA_933228815.1 of Machimus atricapillus. NCBI lineage: Eukaryota > Metazoa > Arthropoda > Insecta > Diptera > Asilidae > Machimus > Machimus atricapillus. The sequence continues at coordinate 25,834,490 of OW121788.1, read as the reverse complement.
ATGTATATTTTTTTCTGGATTAGCGAAAAGTCATTTGGGGTATTTGTGATATTTTATTCAACAAACCTGGGAGAATTTAGAGTAAAGAAAAATCAAAGTACTAAACGATCGTTTTTGTGTTTAAGCAGCTATTTGGTTTGGTGTTATATGGTATACCTTTAAATTTAAATTGTTGAATAATAAGTCTTAAAAATCATGTGTAAAATAAATAAAAAAAAGTATTAGACTACATTGATAAAGTATTAATGCCGGCTAAGAATTATTTTATGTTTTTTCTTAGGTTCTAAATCCGAAACTAAATCTTCCATCGTATATGATATAGAAAAAGGTATAGGTATAAAAGACCGGCATTGAAGAGAAATTTTAAAATGCTTTTCTATACACAAGTTAATTTAAAAAATCGTATTAAGACTATGTATAGACTATTTAGCTTGATAAGTTTTGGACCAAAAAATAGAAAATATCTACTCATTCTCTATAACTTAAGGGATCATATGATTTAAGATTTTATACTCATGTTCGCTGAAACAGGCAAGACAAGCATTTCACGATTTAGGTCAGTGCAGGAAGGGCGATATGAACAAAATAAGTAAATCATTCTCGGAACATCCCATACTTTTTTTTTTATAAACAAAAGCGAACAAAGGAGAGCATTTTATCTGCATGCTCGCAGTCTACTCATTCAAAAAATGGCACACTTAGACGCCTTTTGCATTGTTCCTTAATAATTTGCATCTTTGTGGGAGCTGGCCTCCACATCATATTCGACCTCCACTTCAGAGTCGGCCACTGCAACGTCCGCAGTTGTTCCACATTCGGGATAAAAAAAAAAGTGGAAAAGTCCATGAAATAGGAACTGAGGAAAAATCTTATATGTGCGCTCCACCATGTATTGTTTGAAGCCACTTTTTGCTTCTGGTTTGTGGGGAGGGCCCTTTCCTGGACCCTGCTCCAACGACCACTTACTGCGAAATTGAGCATGATCATTCTTTAGCCCGGCCACGGGTGCTGCCCTGGTCGAAAGTGGACAACTATGACAAGGATATATGAGGATGCTTAAAGTTATAAAGTCCGGGGCCATCTCATGAATGCATACATGTCGCCTGGAGCATTAATTTAATTTGCCAAGGGTTAATCAATCATCGAATACCATCCAGCGTCATTCATTTATAATTCATTGGGAGCTCAATCAATGCTGGAAGAAGCTCGACCACCGTAGGGCGTATCTGAGTATCTTTTCAGTCTAAACCCATCGTGCTCTTTGGGTTATTTCTCAAAGTTTCTACAGAAGCCATCAATAACTTTGTTCTCTTCGTGCATTTTTAATGAACAAATAAATTGAAAGTTGCACAAGAAATCAACATGATGCAGTGCTCCAATGCGCTCCTGAAACTGAATTTATTTATCTTTAGGGCAAACTTTTCAAAAATCCATCAAACAAAAGGATTATTCACGTATATAAGTTACTTATAAGAACGAAGCAGGCTGCTAAATATTGTAGAAGCTCACGCGCGATTTAGTCGAACGCAAACTTTTTTCCGCTTGGGTATTTTTTTATTTTCTAACAAAAGTAGGCAACTTGAAAAAGATGCCTCCTCTCAAGTGTGTAATTTTCGGAGGAGTTTTGTGTACTTTTCTCCTCAGTTTTGTTCGAATTAAAAATGAAGTTTTCCCAAGCTGAGGGCTTAGGGTTTGGATCGAAATCTGCGAAATCTGGAAGAGCATTAATTTACTGCGGGCGTGGATTATTGCCTGTCTCCAAGCGTTGAGCACCTGTTAAGACGTCGTCTTTCATAAGATTCCTGTTTATTTTATAATATTCTTAGACGAAAACAACATGACGAAGCAAAATCCTTCGAACAGGGGAACAGGGAACAGCTCAAGTTTTTAATTAGCTCAAAATTTACGAGTTGAAAAACCCAATCCATTGTTGGGTGCTCGGTACATCTGTCGCCCTCTATATTATATAATATATTTTTGAGATACATTGTTGACTTACCTCCTTCGTCAGTCATGACTAGAACAGTGGTTGGCGGCCCCAAACCCTCCGGATTGAACACTTGTATGGAGACCAGGTACTGTGTGTACGTTTCCAAGCTGTGGATCTCGTGGCTCTGGAATAATGGAAAATAATTTTTAATTTGATGCCGGTCTTAATTTGAAGCTTCCGCAATTAAGAGGAGCAGGGCATCCGCTTCTTCGCGGTTTATCTCTAGGGCAGATTTTGTAGAAATACTCATTTAACTTTTCGTATTTTGCACTGTGTACTTTTCTAGTGTAAATTAGCAAAAATCAATTTTAAATGGATGTGAACCAAACCACTTCCGCAGTTACCTCACCACAACCGATTTAATATGTGTTTATTTGGTTTCTAATTAATATCCAGTCAATGAAAATGAAAAGCGCTCAACGTCTTTATGTTGGCAAACAGCATTTTATGCTGAATATTAAAAATGATAATATGTACATGTACATATATGTAAATATGTCTGGGCTCTGACAGTGCTTCAGGATAAAGAAAGTCCTCCGTGAGCTAAAGAATCATTATTTTTTCGAAATTATATGTATAAGTCTATGTTCCGAATTTGACCAATTAGTAAGATCTGATGAATACTGAATGTCAATGGGAGCTTAGCTTCTAATATGTCGGGAAACCTTCTTAATGATATTTCCCATTTTGATATTCCCCTTAGCCCTGGAAACGTATTAATTATTTTGGCGTTCGTATATAGAAGAGCTAAATATTGATTTTGCATTATTTTGGCTCTGTAGAGGAGGACAAGCCGGTTCTTGTACCTACTTCTTGATATTCGTAGATATGTTTGCTAGCTTGTTTCGAAGGGAATTTACTTGAAATTGAAGCATTTGGGGATTTTTGAATTTCTCTGAACAGTACCATTTAATTCTGCCATTTTGCTTAACAAAGGGCTAATAGGGATTTAAATGAAGGGTTTCACTGGTATCACATTTTATGAAAACATCCAAAATGGCAGTATACACAGTTTCGGGTTTTCTCTGAATATGGAAATTTTCCAAACAAGCTTGAACGAGTAAATGTACGTACAGGTAAGACTCTTAATTTTAATAGCTTCGAGCTGATAGCTTTCGAGGTTGAGAAAACTATTTTGTATATTGTACAAATTCTGTGTATTAAAATATTTACATTAAGGCTCGATAGGCTTTTAATGTTTTAATAACCTTATGAAATTGCGGCACACCATGGCCTGGAGTTTGTGTTTTTGTTGGATTTGGTATAAACTCAATAATATTTTGTTTATGTAGTATAACAAAACATAATTTCTTTGAAAATCAATTCAATGTAATTGCAAATAACTGTTTTCATTTTGAAGCGAATTGTTTACAGTTTTCTTTAAAATGTCTAAAAATTGACTGACAACAAGTAGGTAATCAACACATGTATGTTTTTAACGTTAGATGATTAATACATAAATATGGCAATTAATTTAATCTAACATTATTTCTAAATTAACTCATTAAAAATATTAGCAAGTGATTGGGCCTAGTATCTTATTACCTACGTTATTTCGTATAGCACTCCCTTCAGATATCATTATTTTTTTAATGAAGCTGTTTAAATTCAATTGCTTAATTATTATTAAATCTTTAATTTATCGGAGAAAAGTACATTAATAAATTGCAAATACTCATAGATCTCGCTGAAGGATGAGCGAAGTTTTTTACAGCGCTGCCAGAGAGTATCTATGATGATTAGTCTGTTATCAGCTCAATTAGAGGGCAAATGGTAAACCCACTTAATTTCTTCTGGTTGTGAAGGTCTCAACTCTGTGGCACCCACGAAATTCACCTGAGGCTTAAGTACTCTGGAGAGGTGCACTTTCCCATTACATGCAGAAGTTGGAATACTTAACCTACCGAAAAGTAATTCAGCCACCGCATTGGCGACGGTTTGAGTTTGCAGGGTGCCACAGTCGACAGTAGGAAAAAAAAGGGTAGGTACTTGAATGCACGGACGAAAGGGGTTCAACGAATGCTTAAAACTTCCAACTCCCTTAGAGTCAAGGGAGTGAAAATAAAATGGTGCCCTAGGTTTAAAGCCTTTAAAATTCCCCTCAATAAAATTTTTGGCACGACTTACCTCGATGGTGTTATCACGAATGTAAATTTCCTTGACGTCGTTGGGATTCTTGTCTCGGGGCCGGTATGTGATGCGATATCCCAGAAATTCCCCTAAAATTGTAGTGAGGGGCGGAGGCTTCCAGGATATAAAAATCGAACTAGATGACGTATTGTGTGCTATGGTGGTTACAGGCTTCCCAGTTGGTGCTGAAACAAAACGAGACCATCAAAAAATGTATGTGGCCAAAGGCTATTTAATTGGAAAGCTTTGTCGGTGCCCAGGCCTTTATAAATTTTTGATTGTGCCATTCGGTGGCGCCCATTGATGTATCATTGTGATTCACCACATCCTTCATTTTTCATTAAAAAGTAATTAAGGTCTTTGGGCTCTCTGGAAAACTGGAAAAACCTCTCGTCCGGAAACCCTTGTAATTGCCTTCCGTAAAATATTAAAATTAAAGGAAATATGATTTTAAGGGTGCTTCCTTACGAGTGTTTTCCTTTAAATTGAACACGCTGCGAAGCTCATGGCTCCATTAATTATGGGCTCTAAGAAAATTGCTAATTACAAAGAAACTCACCTTCCCTCAGTGTCACAATATAGTACGACTCTTTGGACGGCGGGCTTAGGCCCAGTTTATTTACAGCAAGCGTCCTGAAGCTGTAGACCGTAAATGGTAAAAGGCCTGTCACCTGATATGATGTGGTATTAGTTTTAGTGAAAATTTGTGGTACTTGGTCCCATGGTCCATTCTCTCCAACTCTGCAAAATTTAAAGGGTTCACGTTTTAATTATTTACCAACAGGCTGGGGCGTCGTGTCTCGGGCTTAGGGGCTGAGAATTGTTCAAACAACTCCGGTGGCATGTGGCGGGATTCTTAATAAATTGGTCAGGTGCAATAACCTGATTAAGGTGCTTTGTGTGGGACAAAGTTGCACGAAATTTTGAATTTATGATTTGCACATCCGGAATACGACCACCGGAGCACGTTCAGGACATAGAAAGCTTCAGCCAGGAGCTTATCTTACAAATACCCTGTGCGGACAGGGTGGTAAACTTACCTTGTTTCGATTATAAAATGAGTTACCGGTGCATTTCGAGGATTCTGCGAATGCGCCCACGATAAATTCACAGATCTTGAAGTAAAACTTATTATTAAAGGCCTCTCTGGCGGATCTGGAACATCTGCACGAAAGGAGAAAAAAAACATTTTCTTTTAATCTCCTGTAGGAAGGACTTAGGCTGGCGGCGGAATAATGCCTCCACAAAAGACTCATACAAGAGTCTTTGAGGATAGAAGGGAAATTAATTACTCACCCTGGACTAATAAATCAACTATCGCTTCTGGAATGTGCCTGTCGTTGACGAGACATATGTACTCAGCAGTGTCAGATGCAACCGTAGGGCTGAATTGCAGACCAAAACTTTCCAGAAGAAGCTCAATCTGGAAATAAAACGAAGAGGGATTCTTTCAATTAGTCCGATAGTTGTTCTTCCTGGTATCTCTTGGTTCATTGGGAGACACTAGATCCCTAGATTACTGATGTCGTTTTTCCACACTTATATCTCTTATGCTCGGGATGCACAGGATGCGACCGTATCTGGTTCGAGGAAAACTTGGCTTCTGGTTTAGTTCAGGACGTAGAAGATTTATGATACTGGACGGGAAATTTTATGTTCTACTACTATCTGGCGGACAGGAAAGTCCTATTCGAGCACGTATTTCACTCAATGGTTGAAAACTTTTATAAAATATTCCCGGACGTACAAATTAATGAAATTATTACCTGACTAGAAGCAAACGAAGTTTCAGTTCTGATGCTTCCGAACTTCCGATCGATTTTGTATACAGAGGGTCAACGATGTGGAAGCAAAAACTTATTTCAGTATATATAGCCACTATAAAAAGTTGGGAAAGTGCTGAAATTGTTGAACTGACAAATTAGTGCAGTTTTCTTGCTGTTTAAGTGAAAAAAGGTGATGATTTCAGTCATTGAAAATGTTAAAAGTACTTTAATTTAAAGCATAGGTATCGTTAGTGAAATACGACATTAAGAATTATTCTTAAATACTTAGATCTTTTATGGAAACTAACATTAACTATATTTGGTTTTAGTAAATCATTTATTCTTGCTCTATTTTCATCATAGCTGGAAACTTTACCACATTCGAAATTATGAATTTCAATTTACTATTATTTAATTTTAATTAAATTATTAAAGTTGGGAGTACACAAGTGTTGAAATTTTATAAATAATTTGTTAGAACTGTATAAAATGGTTTACGATGATTGTCACCACGAAATTTTTTAAATTACTGACGACCATGAGTATTCAGTTTTGCTAATTCTTCGTTTAATTAATTTAATTTAATTTATTTAAGTATATTTTTTTCGAGAAGGCCTTTTGAATCATTGTGTAAAGTGTTCATATATTGCACTATAGAATCTTATAGAAAGCTAATTTATTTTTCTATTAATAAAAGCCTTTTATATTTCCTAATATCCTTTCATTGTCCAGCTTTAAAGTTTCCAAATACCCTCATAATTGCATATGTTGTTGATAATAGTCTAGTCTCCAATTAATTAACCTTAATATGGAGACAATCAACAAAAGGATTGCCCATTTGTGCCAATTTAGCTTAGAATATTTCAAATATTGTGATTATAACAATTAATTCAGTGTGGTCGGCGATGAGGAAATTTCCTTCCGCAAGGGAGGAATTCTGTTTTGCATGCAACAACAGAGACTATTGTACTCAAACACTATCAGACTACATCCCAAAACCACTAAGACAGATAGATATATAGACAAAAATACAATATATATGAAATGCAGTGTTTGCACGAAGTGTTGCGGATAGTTTCCTTACCCTTGGGTTATGCACAAGTGGTATCCTATTTGCATATTGTGCAATAGTTGCTGTGGTTGTTTTCCAGGTTAAGGAATCAACCAAGGAGTGTTCACTAACGCCTGGACACAGTAGGGTGATGTTCTTTCCAGCTTCGGCAATAAATTTCTGTATTGGTATGTTCGTCACGTCTGCAATTAAAAGAAGGAAAAGTAAAAAAAACATTATTCTGCTATTATAAAAATATCTCTCACAATTTAAATTTAAACGAACACTTTTCAGCCATCTTTAAGCTTTATATTTATGACTGCAATTTGCAGTGCACCTTTTCGACATTAAAAATTAAATGTCCGGTCAGAGGCCGATGCATCGACGGGTAACGTTTTTTTCGAGCGAATTAAAACGAAATTTTAATTTTCAGATGACTTTTAATTAAAACTATTATGCCTGTGCGAACACCTGCAGCGTGTGAACTAGTGTATTTCAGTGAACATTTTTATCGACAGAAAATTTGTTCTGTTTTTATGTTTTTATCGAACTTGTATTGTTAAAAAGGAACGAGAACGAAAAAACAGACGATTGGGAGGGAAAACTGCGTAGAAATTCCATCTAGCTATGAATAGTATCATACTTTATTTTTTTTTTTTAGAAAAGTTCAACCGGGAAAATATTCAATATTTTAAAATCATCAAATATATTCAATACCATCTCATTTACAGTCATTCAATATATTTTCATTCTCTTATTCCGTTTTGGCGTTTCTTTCGCTTCCTTGACCTCGTTCTTTAATAAAGGCAATCGGGTGGAACTCGGAAATCCTTTTAATCTCTTTCCAGGCATTTTAAGGATTTATTTCAGAATATAATTGAAATTTTGTCAGCAACAGCAGATTTATTTAAAATTTATTGTGTGGTAAATCGCATGATGTTCTCTTTTCGAAACTAGCCGTATCCCGCATAACAAACTTTTCGTTGAATTTCCCCGTCTGCCGGATAATTAATTTCAAACATTTCTGAAGGGAAAACTTTTTTACCCGTTCAGGGCAACTGGGAGTAAAGGCCAGGATTAGCAATAAAGCTCTGACTGAAAATTTTCATGCTATGAAAATGTCTATGCAATGTGTCTTTTAATTATTCATATTATTTTCTTCACTCATTTTTGACAATCAAGCTTCATTGCATCTATGTATCTGACTGAAAATTTGGACTGAGCTCGCAATTTTTATCCTGGCTTTTGAAAAAGCAGAAGCTTGTTGTTCAATGGAATTAAATAGTTATACGTTTTTAAAAAAAAAAGTAATTCCCATCCAGATATTTTTGTAGGTACAGAATTTCAAAAGACATCAATAAGCTTTCTATTTGTCCTAATGGTATTGTCATGTAAGCGAATGACGCAAATTATAGCCAGCAGTAATTGCTATCTTTTAGAGCATAACTATTTCCGGCCTTAACTAGGTTAAATTGGTGTAACTGAAAGAATCTTTTTTGCTAGCAACATTCGGAAGTGCTTTGAACTTTAGGGAAAAATAGGAGCAAAAGTAAAGAAAAGAAGAGAAAAGAAAAGAAATTATTCACGGTAATAGAGTGTATTTATCCAACACAAATAAAAATTTCATGTTTTCATAGTATTCACACAGTTGTTAATAATTTTGTTAGTGTAAAGGTTATTCCTTAGTTGTTTTTTGTTCTTTTTTCGAACTGGATCTTAAAATGTTATTCTTCCTGACAAGTTTTTATATCTATTCTAATCTTTTATATTTAAAATAAAATCAGCGAGTAAACAAAATAAAGATTAAGTTAAGATATACGAAACGAAAATTACCTTCTTAAGAAATTATAGTACCAGAATTAACTAATGAGTAATTTTTTACCTGACTACGGCGGGCGGAGCCCAAAAGAAGCGGAAGTTTTTTTAGTTGGTAATGTGTACCTCTATGTGACTCTGTAGTTCTGAAAGTAGTTGTCGGATTTTGTCAAATGAGACATCAACCGATTCGTGATAAAGAGTTTTCGTACATTTTCACGTTATTTTTCTCGAAATCGAAAACTTGATTTGATTTTGATTTTGGATTTCACACCCGATAAATTACTTAAAACAATTTTTAAAATTAAAAAGGGTTTACATCAGCCAAATTTTGCAGACCTAAGTATTATAAAAGTATTATAAAGATTTAAAATTGAATATTTCCAAAACATACATACATATACTTCAGTGTTTATTATTTAAGTGTTTTAAGCAATACCCGGTCATCCTACAACATTATTTTAGACTCAAAAATCGTAAATCCGCAAATATCATAATATACGCTCTCGGTATAGAAGGATAAATTGAATAGGCTGCGATGAGAGTTACGAAAATTATTTTTATGATCTAGGCGGGTGGATAAGACCAAAATCTACTTCATTGCAGTTGGACCACCCAGTTCTCCCCGAACTAATAGCATATGCATCGATTATTACCCTACTTTGGGACTCGACCCTCTTGGTTTAAGCACAGAATAAAGACTAACCCAGAAGGCCCATCTAGAACAAAAAATCGTTCTATGAAAGCAAAATTTCTCAATACGTCAAAATCCCATTCCTTATACGTGCAGCGCTTGAGTCGAGCCGAGCAGCCCGAGCTACATAAGGCATGCGCACTAGTAAATAAGGCTACATAAGGCATGCGCACAAGTAAATAAGTCGCTGGCTTTGAGTACATGCCCTTGTTCGTCAGTTCTTCTGCAGTGGGATTTGATTTATTAAAAATCTTTAAACTCAAACAGGGACCAAATTTTTGTTCTAGATGGGCCTTCTGGGTTAGTCTTTATTCTGTGGTTTAAGTCTCTTTGCTCGCAAACGAGCTATCGGCCTCGTTAGATAGAACGCATCCCTTTGCAAAGGATATTCGTTAAGCTGCTTCATCGCAGGGCCTATTTTAATTTCCTGATTGCCCGATCGTATGAACTCAGCATTCCCTTCGGAACGGATGCGACGCCGCGCCGCTAAGGGAGGCTCATAAGACCCGAATTGCCTCGGAACAGTTTTGCGTTTGAATTGATTTGCTGGGTCCAGTCCTCTTCCAACCCTTAGATAAGTCCGATATTTATGAGTTATATTCCACGGGTGCACCGCATAATCTTATAAATTACGCTTTTTTGTTCTGGGGCAAACTCGGCGAATCGTGACGAAACCTCTAAGGGTGCTTTCATATGCGGACCCCTTCACACGATGCGCACCAAACTGTGCGGCCTCTTGCAATTAGTGCGAAGGGTGTGCACCCCCATCATGAGGGAAATCAGCTGCCAGCGCACTTGCTTCGGCACGCGGAACAAGTGCTGCATAAAAATTGAATCAATTTGCAGATTGGCAACCTCTTTGATGTGTATGAAAGGGCGAGGGACTGGGCAGACGATTACCAATTTTTAAATTGAATTTCTCGCTCGAATTGCGCTGATATCGGTGGCCCCGATGGGATTTAGATAAAAATTTAATACAACGACGCAACACCGTGAAACAGCGCTGTTAAGCGTTCTGTTTTTTTAAAGCAATTCGGCACCCTGTTAAATCTCAGATAAATGCCGTGCGGCTACCAATCTGGAATTGAGACCCACCGGGGTGAGGGCATTTTCCTGAAAGGAAATTGTATTTCATGGGCTAATTTTTTATGATGGAAAATCATGCCATATGGCGGGAAGGAAGGAAGAATTCTGTGAATATGGAGCGTACTTCTTTTGAGGGTGCATTTCAAATTTCCACAGCTTGTTGGTTGGCAGATAAAAGGATTTTTGGGGGAATTTCGGTTGCTAAAATAACAACGAAAAGAGATTGGTCATGAAATTTTGGGATTTCAATCATATGGCAACATTTAATGCAAAGTTAATCCGATTAAAGGTTTAAATTTTAAAAATAATATTTTAAGGCTATGTAAATTAAAAGAATTAGCTAAGAAAATAATAATAATTATACTTTACTAGTTTAAGGTATGTAGGTATGTATGGTATAAATGTATAAACATTGTAATTAATTTAATCTTAATTGGAGTATTTAATGATTAGTATATAGGAATCAAAAAATAACGAAGAAGCAGTGATAATAAAATTAAAAAATGAGGTTAACCGCTGAATGGAAAATTTATTCCTAACTACTTGAGAGTGTTCGTCTTCTTTAAAGCACTAGTTTCTTAAAGCACAGCGTCGTTCTTGAAGGGTAATTTTCATGAAGAGGAAAAGATAACACTTTGATAGAATATTAAAAAAACGTTTTGTCGCAGTCTGCGAAGATGGCGGCGCGGGCGGCGGTGCGATTAAAATCGAATTTAAATTGCAAATTGTGGCCATCGTGACGTTATGAAATTGCGCTAGAAAGCGTCCAATTAAACATCGCCCGGAAGGAACTTAAGCCTTCACCGGCCCACCGCTTAAATCAAGATATGCCACAAGTGCAGGAGCATAAATTAAGCGACATGGAAAATTAGTAGGTGCCTTCTCGTTCTTCGGTTTTACGGAAAGAACCTTTGAATAAAGCATTATTTGGGTGGACGAACCCATCGTCGTCGTTCTCACCCTTTTAATTCGATTTTATGAAACATAGTAAAATTTTACGGAGCGGGACAGTCATTCTTACGAAAGGTTTTCTATACACTTGAAAATAATAATAACCGTCATTCAGGCCCAGCTGGGAGGCAATTTTCCGCGATAAAATTATATTTCCATTCCGCCCCTGGGCTCTGCTCCGATAGAAATGAAAAGCCAGATAATATAATGAAAACCAGGAATCCGGGCATATAACTAAAAGTTGAGTGCCTCGGCTGCTCCTTGCGAATGGATGGAATTTTGACGAAATTAGATTTATCCTGTAGCTGATTTTTCATGGGTATAAATTCATGTAGACAGACCTCTAAGAGGCGGCTTGCTAAATTGGCTCGATTCAGCCAAAAATTTGTGTCATTCCATCCCCCTAGTAATTTCCGTAATGTTTGGAGGGATTTTTATGTAATAAGATAAAGGCGCCCTCAATGTGCTGCTCTGACGCGGCTTTGGAAGACATAGAGCCCCGGATTTTGCGTGGGGCCCAAATTATCGAGGCTACGCATTGTGCGGGTGGTGTCGAAATTAAGTGTCTTCGAGAAGGCGCAAAGTATCTTAAGGGGATCTGTGGGGGAGAATTCTGTGAGTGATACATTTAGAACGCCTGGGGAAAATTAGAGAGGGGTCAAATTGAATAATTACATATTTCATAATATAAGCGTAGTGTTTTTGGTCTACTTTAGAATAATATGGAAATATGACAGATATTACTGGAGACATTTCTTTACATTAAGAAAGTATTCTTGTTTGGGAATTTTTAAATTTGGTCTAAGCTTTATTGGGATAATTTTCCCGGATGGCCAAGGAAAATCGTTTTTCATAATTGAACGGGAGTACCCTGAGGGAACCATTACATATAAGTAATACATAGTGCGGTGGACTATATTTTCGCACTATCTTGCAGATGCCAGAACTAATAAAACTACATATGTATGTACATATATCTCTCATCTATCTTATGGATGCCACAACTATAACTACAGAGTCTTTTACTATATTGCAAAAAATATTGACATCATAACCATTTTATAGCCAGAAAATCCATAAACATTTTTCTCAGTATAGAAACCTAATTTTAACGAAAAGGGAAAAAACTGGTCAAGTGCGAGTGGAACGTGGAACTTGCGGGCACGGGTTTTCGTATTTAAAGAGCCTATATTTCCATACAACGTTGAAAACATGCACTTCAGTTTTTTTTTACTAGAATGTAGTAAGACTCAATTAGAGATATGCAGTTCAAAATTTAGTGAAAAGCGAATACTTGAATTCTATTGTAATTACTTCCTGAATTCCTATTTTAGTTCAATGGTTTTCTGGGTAATATTTAGAATTACTAACTAGAAATACAGGAAAGCTTTTGTCTGCATCTAAAATTCAGGAAAATTGTAAATTAATTACTCTAGTATTAAATTCATGGTTGGTTTTCGTAGAAATTTCATCAGAAACTCATTATACTTTTGGTGTAACTGATATTGAAGTAACTTTTACTAAATTCGATTTCAATACTTAGACGGTAAAATAATAAAAGGGAGAGAGAAAATTGTAAAGTATTGCTATAAATATTTATTTTCAGGTTGGTAACTAAAATTTAAAGCGATATAAAATTAACAAAAATTAATTTCACTTGATATTCGATATTTGACATTTTTTTAGTACCATATTAATTTGCATATTTTATCTTCATATGCATGTACACATATGAATAGTGATGATACTCATCATCATATCATGCGATCAAATTAAATTTTTGTACTGCTGAAAAGTGTGGTGATAAATATTGTTGCATTTAATAAGCGAAATGAAAAAAGTTGCCTGTTTACGAATTACCAATATTATTAAATAACCTTTTTATCATAGCATTAATATCACTGTTGAGAATAATTTAAAATATGAAATAAATTTTCCATTTTATAGCTTCACACAGATTTTTATTAAAAAAAACACGTTGTTCCATCGAGCACTCCCCTAATTGCGACAAGTGCAGTTATTAACCCTTGAAAATCATAAGCATGTGTAGCATATGAGTAAATTACGCACTAATCGATTCACTCGAGCGTTATCATTGGACGGCCAATTGTTATGGGGGATTTGAATTGGTGGAAAGGGGTTTCATAAAATTCCACTGCATACACTGCTTTATGGCTGGAAATCCTGCCAATCTTTTCGGTTATGCTATTAAATTTAGAGATGGGTTTATGTTTGATGCAGGCGAATGCGTAAAAGCAATCTATTCCTGATGCAGGTGTGGCATAAAATATAATGTGCCCTGGATCAGTGACACTCCCTCGGGATATTGTTTTTCTTCGTCAGTTTCAGTGCATAACATTATTAGGTGGGAAAATTTGGACATGTCCCAAAATTGCAACATTATTTGAAAGCAAAAAGATCTACATCAACATCAAAAAACGTTTTTGGATTTCATTGGCTTACTTTAGAGTGGCAAAGGGACTCATTTACCGACATTGCTTGGTTTGTCCAGGTAATTGCGTTGTAATTGCTTTTTGCACAAATAATCTAGGGTTACCCAGTCGTGTATCTGGTATCTAATTTTAAATACTTCTCAGGCAAAAAGTAATTAACAAGTTCGGACTTTAGTCGAAAAAGTTTTATTAGTTTTCATTGGCTTAGTTCATTTTTGTTCTTCGACTGGCAAGTAACTTTTGAAATTTGCTCTGACACCCTTTAAGCCATTAATATAAACTTAACTGGTCATCAAGATCTTCATCGAATAAAGTCGTGATTTTCGCAGTTATGTGGAATAACGAGGTTAAAACGTGACTAGTTTCAAAGGCGTCAAGGAGCATCCTTAAAACTCAGACATCCGATAAAAATATGTCTGAGGTTAAAATGATTGCCCTGGGAATTGACATGGCACGTATATCTCAGCCCTTCCCTTCTCGAAATGCTGCCGATGAAATGACCTAAAACTTATTTATCTCACTAAACGAAATTGATTCTCCGGATCTGATTTGTGGGATGTGCTTGCTCCACACATATGTTTGAAAGTGAAGCCAAGTTCCTCCCGGTGCTTGGGATCTGAGATTGTATCAAACTCGAATTGTTCGAAATGTGAAAAAGTCGATTTTATTACCCCATTTACGGAAAAATAACAACAGAGACAAGCAATTTTGACAACGCAAAACTTCGCCAGCTGGAATTAAGTATGATCCGAGCATAAAATGATGAGGTTCTTCGTCATACTGCGGCCGAATTTATGTTCAAGTGGAAAATCGTACAAAACTATCAGACGAAATTGAGGGCCATTCCCGGAATGAAGGTGATATCGATAAATTAGTACCAGATATACGTCAAGTGGTCAGGCCTACTGGCTTACAACCGATGTACGAATCCTGTTCGATTATGTTTTTCTTTCTTCCACGTGTGGTCAACGCAGTGGGTCTATTTACCAGCAAAATGATTTTCTTATAGATTTTCAGTGAGTTCACCTTTTGTTCAGAAAATGTGCTGACTGTGCGACTAGAAAAAAGAAATCGGTCCGGGAAACCCGTCCTGGTCGTGATTGGTCTTGGGTAGGTCCCGGATTAATAAAATGATTGTTTCTAGAGCTACGAGCCTATTCGGCCGTTTTTCGAGGTCTCATGTTTGTTTGTGTTTATTCAGAAAAGTGTTTTATTTGCAAAAAGGGGAAATGATGTCTCTTATGAGTTATGATTCAGGCTTATCTTGCTGCTATTCATCTTCACTTAATTGCTTTGTTATTTTGTTTGTCGCCCTGGAAAGTTATTGTACAAACATATACCTAACTTTTATTGATATTCAAAAGGAAGCGCGAGGTCGATGATCTATGCGCAATAAATGGGATTTTATCTTCAATAAAATGGGCACCGAAAACGAAATTTAAAATTTAGGCATTGTTATTTCTCAATTCTACGTTTATTTATGCACATATGTATAAATTGGAGATGGAACTCGTAAATATTCGTAAATTTTTGTTAGGACTATTAAAGGGCTTCTAAATTAAGTTGGAGAAATTGTTATCGTAAAGGGCTCGTTTCCATATGAACGATAAAGTGAAACAACTTTATTTCGATACGGTGTTTTAATGTTGAGGTTGTATTTTTGGGTAAATTTTGTGAAGTTTTCTTTTTTCAAGTTTTCAAAATTACACTGGTGTGCATGGGTAAAATTGTCTGAAATTGAACCACCATTTATTATAGACATCGAGGCATTAATTAACGAATAGATAATTAAAAAATTCCATCACATAAGGTTTCTTAGATGTCCTAATAAATATTACTTTGTCATCGATTAATAGAGAGATACAAATTCCTTTATGATTCCACAATTAAACGCTATAAAATTTTTACTATTCTTTTGTGAAAGAAATTAATTTGTAATGTAATACATAGGTAATGTAGGTAGGTACATTGTCGAGGAATGATTTCAATACCAAGAATTTATGCTATTTTGTAATAAATTTATAGTAGGTTTTACTATTAATAAAAGGGAAACATAACACCTACTAAATAACATATGCATTTTATCTTACTGAAATTTTGAGTCTTTATATTTAATGGTAAATTTGTGTTTTCCACGACGTGTTATACATGACAACCGCATGGTAATAGAGCTTTGGGCTGACGTGTGTACATGACGAACGCAGTTAATTGGTTAAGAATTCGACATACGATAATCAATAGTAAGGCGATAGAGGAAATGCTTCATACATAGGCAGTTGAGAGTAAGTAGGTACTGAAAGAGTAACCGCAAATGTACATTAAGACAATGTGGTTACCACCATCACCACCAGATTTTAAGTGACATTAAAATAAAAAAAAATCTAAGCACATCTGGCTTAGTTTGGCTTATTATAAACACATTACATGGCGTAGCTGGAAAACGTAGAAAGTCACACAAAGTGAGGAAGCAGCGAAATGCAAATTCCATGGGAATTGCAAAAAACCCGGAAAAAGTTAGAGAAAAGCGACAACGTGGGAGACCATAAAAGGTATGATTCGTTAAGTTACCAATGGATTAGATTAAAAAAGTGGACAAATTGTGAACTGAAGGCAATCTTCCAGAGAATTTGAGAGTTTTTAAACTAAACTTTAAAATACTTGCGATTGCTGCAGAAATAGATAAAAAGGCTAATAATTTAAAATACTTGCGATTGCTGCAGAAATAGATAAAAAGGCTAATAATATATACACGTCTATACGTATAATAAAAATATTCAAAATTTTAGTTTTAAAAATTTCACCTTTCAGTCTTGCAAAAAATATTCATACATAGCTATGTTTTGTGTTTATAACTGATTTAGATGCACTTTTTCATAAAAATGGTTATAATAACTACAATAAACATATATGTATGTATAAATATGTTACATAAATATAAAAATCGTTGACGTAATATGTTCCAAACTAAATCGTAACAAATCACTCTTTTTGTTACTGAGTTAATCATAGATTTGCAAAATAACTTTCTTCACTTCTTTTTCATTATGTCGCAGACCCTTTACCTAAATTTTACCACCCATCGAGTCGTTGTTTCTCAATTAAAGGGCCTTAATATCGAAAGCTGAACATTAGTCGGAGCTCGTTTGGTCGGTGACAAGTGGAAAAGCAGGGGGAGACCACCACTGTCCAGAATTTTTTCGTTTCGTCATTGTATTTGTCTAACTCGCTGTAAATATCACGAAAAGTGATTACGACAGGAATGGAAAACGAGGTCGTTTCCGGTTTGCTAGAAGATGCTTATCTTAATCACTGCTCTCCTTCAGTACCAATGTTAAACTGTCATAGCTGTGTAGCTTTGATAAATTAGCAGGAAATCGTTCGCTGCCCTCCGCCCCTAACCCAAGTTCGCCCCTGCACTGGGAAAATTTAGGGGTTTTTGTCCTTGAATAATTTCTTCGTAAATGAGGAAAGGGTTTGCTAGCGAGGAGGTGGTCCTCCTAATCCGCATTTTTAACAACGCCCTTAAATTCGAATATTTGCTGTGCTAATTGCAAAGGCTCTTCCCAAAGGTTTCGGCATTGATAGGTTAATTGGTAAGACAATACATGACACGGTGTAGTTAATGCAGCGATGTGGTGCATCTCCTGGCCTTAAATTAATTTCTCCCCTGTAATTATCTGCTACATGCACGGCTCAGTGTAAAGGTTTCAAAACAGATTATTAAGGTAAACCGTGGGAATTTGCGGGTTCCCTGCTGCGTGCCTGATGCTCCCCAGACCGGAAGAAAATGCATTATAAATTTTTATCTCAGAACGTAGAATTTCAGCATAAAAGGGTACAGACACACGGGTGCATGTTTGTTGTTTATGTTTTGAAATTTCGAATATTTGCCATTTTTTACGCTTAAGGGACGCTTAAGAAAGGTAAAATCAGTTTGAATGTATTTGTTCAGGCGGATGAATGCAAATCAAGTATAAAATTTGTTCAATAATTGTATTGTTAGATCAATAAAGGACTGTATCTTAATATTTAAATAGTTTTTTTTTAACCTCGCAACTTGCATTTTATCTTAAACAAAATATTTAAAATTGGTAATTTTTATAACCACAATCGAAATTATAATAACCGTAGTAAGCCATTTTTAATCAATTCATCATTGTTTATTGAGGGAAGATTGAAGTTTTAACTTAGGGATTCACGATTTACTTTTTAAAATATATTGGAATAAATTGTTAACTATTTCTACTGCATTTATTATGTAAAGTGTATCCAGCTGAATAATGAATGGAATTTACTTCACTTAAAACCCATGCCTTTAATGAATATCTTACTTCAAAGCTTAACTAATATCCTCGGTCCCCGTGTCTGATATTAACCCTAACCCAAAATTCACAGTTCTCCTTAATTTATTGGAGATAGAAACCTGTTTGGTATCCCTATTAAATCTCAGGTGTATTCCGTATTTGTATATGAAATTAATTAAACTGCTCATAAATTTTCTCATTAGAATAAGAGCAATATGGTATGTACATTGTACTGGTCACAATAAAATATTTAGTAGTTTTACATTGCTGCACAAAAAGCATATAACCAAATAACTATAAAATTGCCCCACCTATCCCAGGGAAATCACCTTAAACTTGATCAAATTTTAGAGAAGAAAAGTTTTACATAAATTTTCAATGAGACATTATATGACGGTAGTCTTCATGGAGATTATTGGTGGCAGCCACACATGAATAAAACAGGAGATATAGAACAAAGAAAAGGGTTCACAGGATCAGAATTTCATTATAGTTTTTACCTCGAAACCAAACCACCTGGGATAAAGGGACCTTACACAATTCGAGTTATGAAAGTTTTTAAGGACAAAAGCTCCTGAGGATTGAGGGCTAACATAAAAGATGATTGCATCAAAGGGTGTTTAAGATGCGGGATGTTTTGAAAACCCATGTGATAGATACTTTCGGTTTGTTCTGGTATAAGTTTGCTTTATGTTATTATTGCTGAGTTGTAAAATTTGGAGTAAAAGAAAAGTCTTACAGGCTGTGTGCATTGTACGGCGACCAAGTTTAAGTGAAATATCATATCGGCCATAGACAACTCTGTGCAAAAGTGAAATTAAAGTGATAATATTTTGGTGGACAGTTTTAATTTATAAGCCACAAAACAGTTTCTCATTTTTCATTTCAGCCGTTGTACGACTCCTGTTCTCCCCTTTTTTTATCGTAAAACGGCCGCTGTATAGCCCAAATCAAAATCTTTTAAGGTCCATTTATCCTGTGAGGTTACCACTTAAAGCCCTTGTACGCCCCAGCAAAACATTTTAAATTTAGCCCTTTCACGTCTTTTTTAAAGTCTTACTTTAAAACTTAAATATTTTTACTCGGGATTCTTTTAGGATACATTAATCAAAGGCTTCGAGGAATGCCATGTGCCTACAGGCACAGGCTATTGATCTTAAAATAGTTGGGAATAGATTGATTTAATAAATTAATTAATGTTTGAACACCTGAGAATGAAAAAACATTACTCATAATTTGTTCTAGCTACCTATGCATAAGTGGGATCGGTTGCATTTCTTATAAAAAATTTGAATTTTTTGAAGAAATCTACAGCTCTCTACCGTAGGTCAAGAGATGAAGCACAAATTCGAAGGTCGCAGGTTCGGCCTCTCTTTATTCCTGACCATCTTTTTGAGAAACATTTACTGCTTTATGGCATGCTCTTTCATGATCGTGATTTCGTTGAACTTGGAGTGGAAAACAAGTAACCTTTCTTCAGGAATAAATCTCTTTGGTTGGGAAAAATGGAGATATAGTAGTCTAAGGATGTGCATATTTTAATTAAATTAGGAACGGGCTCCGGAAATCTTCTTAGCCTTAGGGTCATGAGCGCCATTGTCATTTATTCAAAAACACGTGCCGCAGAAATTCGCCACTCTTTATTCCAAGACGTGAATCTCCCCAAACAATGTCTTTGCGGATAATTAGATAAGATCTGCACATTAGACGGATTGAATGGGATTGTATCGCAATTTTGTTTCGTTTATTTCTTTCTGAATATATTGTTATGTTTGTACATTTATTTCAGGGCAGTCAAGCCACTCAATGAGTTTCATTTCTTTCGAGACATGTTACCACAAGGCATGACTTTAAGTAAATAAAGCTTTAACCACAACATAATATAACGCAACATAAAATTAGCATATAGGAGCAATGTTAATGCACGTACTCAAACTTAAAGAATCCTCGTTAGGTAATTCTCGAAATGTTTACTTTAGCCGTAAGAGAGACAGGGTAATTTTGTTTAGTGGAACGAAAATTAATTGAAGTGATGTAAAATTAAAATAAAATTATATGTGCATATTTACTCGATGTGGTGACTGTTCCAAGACTGATTTTCGGTTTAATTTAGTTTAATCGCACTTATTCTGGTAAATTTCGTTAAAAATTAATCATCTTAACAATTTTATATTACTTTATTAAAATAAATAAACCACTTTAAGAAAACGCATATACCTATATGTACTTTTCAAAAGCAAATTAATAAATGTATAAAATACAAATATTCTAATATTAAACATAAAAATGAATTTTTTTTCAATCACTTGATTCCTTTCTCTTTGTAAATAATGTAATCAGATTGCTTTTAATGCACCAGCAACTATAGATGGCAGTCTTATTGAAGCAAACTAGAGAAAAAAATGTTTATTTCTGATGGAAATAACATTGAAGCGAATTTATGTTTAAAAGAAATAACTTCTATTGATGGTTGCTTCATTGGAAGAAATAAAAACGTTGGCTTTATTTTCGCTTCAATGAGGCAGAGCTCTATTTGAATTTTATTTCCAGTTTGCATTTAATTGCATTTCCTTTTTTAAAATGAGGAAAGGGAATGAATTTCCTTTTTCTTTCGAAATTGTTGTTGTCGATTTGTTTTTATAAAGAAAATTTTCTTACGAGTGGGTTCCGTTTCTTTTGGCTCGTTTATTTACAATTGTAGAGAGGAATTGAGTCAATTGAAAACGATTTTTCGTCGTCTTTTAATCTGGTTGCGACGGATTACAGGGTAGTGAATAGTTTTAAACTTATTTAACATCATTACGTCTTTAATATCTTTGGCAATTACAATTGGGTAGTATTACTATTAGTTTAGAAATTTGGGGGAAAAGAACGAGTGCCTCTCTATAATATTAAAAAAATACCAGTCAAGTGCGGGTCAGACTGTAGCATTGAGGGTTCCGTACCTTGAAAAGTAAGATATAAAAAATTATTAAGTTAAATTCATAAAGTTTAGAATTTTTTTTCTGACCCCATAACTAAGTTTGCTTGCTTTTTCTGTTTTCTAAAAAACTGTGCTACCCAGAGACATCGTTTTTTTTCCTGTAATATTTACATTTATGCTCCTTAACTCAAATTTTGTCAGTGTTTTCGTTTTGAAAACTTCGGAGATAAGGAGGACGTATTTTTTAGAAATTTTTCATCATAAGTCGAAAACTTATGTGGCATAAAAGGAAATGAAAACTTATAACCTATTTTAGAATGTACAACTTGACCTAGTAAGCCCACTTTCAAATTTCGACCATCCTACCGCCCGCCTTTGCAATGGAAATAAAAATATTTTTAAATTCTACTATACAGGTATGCAATTGGATCAGGCATTATTTTAAACTATTCCAAATCTCAAGTCGATAGCATTAGTAGTTGCTGAAATATAAAGCAGATGTGGCAGGCGGATAGACAGATAGATGTTTTACCATTTTGGTCGGGAACCTTAAAAAGAAAAATTACGGTGAGATAAATACCTACAAATTTTGGCTACAGTATGTAACGCAATTTTCAAAAGAAAACAACAAGAACTTAACTTTTGACACAAAAAAGGTTTAAGCTACGATGTTTTTCATTAAATATATACGAGTACTATTGCTAATAATTTGCATAGGTACTTTTTCTTGGAAAAGAAACATTATTTTTTATGCGTGGAAAAGTATACAGCGAAATCCGGTTTGGAAGTTTAATGAAATACCTACATTTTTTTTTATTCAACGGTTGCGATTTTTCAAACTTAAGCAACGGATGAAAATAATTGATGTGAAATGCGTGCATTCTCAGGAACTACATACAAACCTCGTATGTGAAATCACCAGTTGTTTTCTCGTTTTGAGGGCGCACAAAAAATTATACTATACCCCGGAAAAGGTGTGACTTTCAATGGATTATTCAGGGGATCTTCGTCAATGAGAGTACAATTCCCTTAGATGTCTATAAAACCCCAGAAAAATTGCGAAGATTCCTGAACGTTCTCCTTTTAAAAATTTAAAAGTGAAATTCAGCAAAGAACTTTTATGTGACATCAGGTGTGCGACATATCCTTATCCAACACTAAAGCTATAAAACCCAAAGGTTTTTTTACTATGTTCCAGCATCAGCAGCTCTTAGCTGCTAGCAAGTTGATTTGCATACGGAGATGTAACGTCTGTGGGAAGTAATCAGAGGGAAGGCAGAACTTTCCAGGGCAACATATACACAAACTACGATGTGTTGCACTTGTTGCACATCATGAAATTTGTCTCAAGCACCAGGGAGCATAAAGCCCTCCCCTCGCTGCAAGACGATTGCGATTCCACTTACCGAATATTCTTCCTACACAGCAACTTGTGGTGAGAAGTAATCCATAAATAATTAATCCTAGGTGGTTGAACTTTACTAAGACTCTCATCATTATTCTGAGCCAATCACACAAAAATAGAGCTCGCTTTTAATTATTTATTATGTACACTTATTGGGGTAATTAAACACTCAGCATCACAAAATATTCTTCATACGTCAATGAGAAGCACTGGGTTTCTATGATCTGTGTCATAGCACTTCAAAGACATAATTCTTGTGCGGGTACAATCGGTTTTTGTGAATGCCCACATATTTCAAACCCCGCAAATGAGGCAAGATAATCAGCTACCCCCCGTTCAGATGGCGCACAATTTCACCCCCGGGAAAGTGTGAACGAAATGAAAAATAAATAAAAAAGAAACTAATAAAAAAAAAGAGCTAGATATCTAACTCCTCACATGCAAAACGCTTCACTTGAATCACCGCAAAAGCGTGTCAACATCTTTTTGCACTTAGCGTTTTCGCCTCTAAAGTGGGAAAATGGCAAAGCGGAGTGATCCGAAAAAACTTTTGAGGTACCACAGCACAGATTGCAGCACTCGCAACACTATGGGATTACGAAAGAAGCATTTCACGGCACAGCCACCCGCAACATGACAGCATCACCTCACAGTCTCATCAAACTCTCATTACGGCTAATGTTGCTCTATCTAAGAAACACCGGCGGCCGTTAAATGCCACTTAGATGGTCCTGCGTTATGTAAGACCCTTCAGGCCTCATTTGATTAATCCGGCGTCTTAAGGCACGCGAAATTTGAAAATGCAACCGTCCAAAGTTCGCCTGAAGTCGCCGGATGCAAGTGGTGCAGACTGCTTGTGGACCCAGAGTCTAGACAACATGACCTCCATTAAGTTGTTGGCGCTCGGGAAGGACCCCCGTGTGAACGACCGCTCCTGCACCTAATTTTGTGGTGTGACACAGAGTCCAGGACCGAAATGCACCAGAGTCTGCCTGCACATGTTCATAGGCGCAAATTTAACACGGAACTGAAATTTTTTCCCGACACATTCAGACGTCGAGCTTCACCGAAAATTGTTTTGGTGGAGAGGAGTGATAACAGCACGTTGAACTCGTCTAAATCTTAACAAAATCTAGGGCTAAAGACTGCGCAGTCCCGAGCATCCCTACTATCCCGATTCGAAGTTCGAAATCGACAGGAGTGAGGGCAGCACAACCCCTCACGCCACGCATGACCGCTGAGGGCTAGGGTTGTTTCGTTCGTAGGGCACTTGCGGTGGGATGTTGTCGGACGAAACCTGCCCTGGTTACATCCAAAGTGTAAAGTAACAACTAGGGTCCTTTCATGTTGCGAAAATCACGAGGACTCACCGCAAAAATTTCATAGTGTGCTAAAGCCTGACCTGATTTTCCTCGGCTAAGCCCCATTTTGACACTGACCTACCGCACAAAAGGCCCTAGATCGGGAATGTGCCTGCAATTTAGTTACAGGGATTAATTATAAAGTTTCGAGGGCGACTGGCTGTATGCGCGCTTAATTGCGAGTCACCAGATGCGAAATAATTTGCATGGTGAGAGGCACTAAAAGGAGGCATTCATAAATTTTGATTTTTAGTATCATGCAGGCCTTTTAAGGTGCAGTCTCACGTCCTCATAATAAAATGCTGCCATGAAGGACTGAATAGATTATAACGAGGAGTGAGATTATCCCAGATAACGAGGAAATGAATATCTTTTCATATTTCACCCAAATATTCGAAACCTGCATTCGACAGCTGCGGGTAATGAAATGAAACCCTATTTAGAAAAGAAGCATCTCCAAATCGTACAGCCTCATCACACAATTGATAACGTTTAGGGGAAAAGCATTTGAACCAAGAATCAAATAATAAGTTTTAAAACGATATTCGCTTATGCAGATTTAATTTTGAGGAAATTATCTCACTGGAAGCAGTGAAAGGTAAATGGATAATATACTCGTTGCGTACGACGGTCCGACGCCGACGGTTAAACTTAAGTAAAAGCGATAACGGCTGTATATTCGACTTTATATGTTAACTGACCGATAATAATTTGGAGCTAAAAGAAAAAAAACTCATCAGCTTTTATTTATTTTTCTGACAAAAACGAAATCCAACTTAACTTTTTATTTTTACGAGCCAAAAATATGAAAGGGGTAATCACGCTTTGTTGTATGGATATTCTATTGTATCGTAGCACTGAGCGCAAAATTTTAAATTTTCATATGTTGTTTCCACGACAACCGAGCATTGCACCAAAGCGTGAATACTCATGAAGTTTTAAAGCTTAACATTTTTTTGTGGTAAAAATAAAAAGCCTTTTATTTTTTCAGATTGAAAGTATAAAACTATTCGTATTGTCAATATACATATATTGCGTAAAGTAAGATTTGAATGTAAAATAGAAATGCGGCCGCCTTTTTGGGTAACGATGAATAAGAAGTGATCCTTATTTATTCTCGTGAAAGTTTAAAAACAATTCGCTTATGGTTATGGCCTCATATTTTCTTGCCCTTGCAATTCATTTCGTCTGCTCAGAAAAGAAAAATTTCTTCCCTTCAGTGCTTTCATCAGAAAGATCCCAAGGGGCTGAAATTGTATTGCCCAATATGTATCGCAGTTTAACATTTGAAAAAGTAAGAAAAGTTTTTCTAGGCATTCCTCACCTCAGATGTATTTTCAGAACAGAAGTATTTATGAAATGAACCAAGAATATCGCTTATTTCCAAATGTTTTCCTCCCTGAATATAAATATAATTTTATATTGCCGTTGGTTTATTTGGGCAAAACAATTATCTATTTAGGAAATCATTAAAATTGAGCTTAAAATGAACTTTAGTAGATATATACCAAATTGGTCTTATCAATTAAAATATTTTTAATTTCTTGATGATTTAATGAACTGTAGTGACTATAAAGCGAAAGATATTCTCCTAAAAGCAATTTAGACGATAATTGGTTGAACAAATTTAATTTGTTTTGCATCGTCGACCTTACAATAATGTCAACAACCTATTCAATGTTACATCTTAATGAAGCAAACGCCGCGCCGAAGATAAAGAAACAATCAGGAAAGGTGTTCGTACAAGAATTGGCAAAATATTAGATTTCAGCCAATTAATCAGGCTGATAACTGCCCGAGTAGTTACAATGGTGGCAGATTTCGTCTGGCATTGAGTTACTAGAAAAGTTTTGGCCCAGTCATCTGTTCTACTGATTACATAATCTATAATTTTTTTATCTGGTAAAAGTTATTTTAGTCTGAAAGTGCAACAATCACTTGAGTACCTAATTAAAAAATCAATATACAGTAATGAGGAAAGCCATATCAGCATGCGGTTTTTCACCGCCTTTTTATTTCTGCAATTTTATTGAAATAATAACTAATAATAATAAATTTAAAATTAAAGAAGTAAGTACATATGTATGTAGGTGCCAGTTGAGGAGGTGCATGTCTTTGAAAATCATCAAATCATCGATTTTACGCTAATGTTATTTTCAAAGTAAGTTCATTTTCTTAAAAAGTATTCTGCGAAAATTTGATAGTGATTTTAGCATTATTTATGGAGATATACGGTTGTAAGCAAAACCGCCTCGAGCTCCTGGAAAGTATATTTAAATTAAATCTTTAAACGCGTGCATATATGCGCTATAAATATTTCCAGATGGAGAAAAATTAAGGCTAAAAGGAAAGCATTTATGAGTTAAAGCAAAAGTAATTAGAAAAATGCAGCACTCAACTATCAAGTGTTCAATAAAAATATTTTTACTTGCCTCAATATTGGCTGTGGCCCAATGATCTTTTGAAAGTGAAAACATGTCCACCCTTAGTAAATTTGATTTCCGTAAATTCAAAGTTTTAATGAAAGATTTCCATTAATTTTTGAGCCCGTGAATGCATTTTGTGATTTCTGCACTGCATTCATTTATTCGAACGCCTCAATGTTCCAAAAATTTCCATTAAATAGGAAAGTTTAAGAATAAAATTGTCGTTGGTCCATAAATGGGCCATCATGAGGATTTTCTTACAGAAGTTAGGTTTAATTAGTTTCCATATCTACGCACAGCTGTGCAAATACCCAAATCTCAAAGGAGTTTTTTAAGTTTAAATAAAATAAACACGCATAAAATGTCCGTTGAGCTCAAGTAAAAAAATGTGAAATGTATTTTACGAAAAATATCGTGCCATAAAAAATATCCAGTGTTTCGTTTTCGTTTCAATTTTTGAATAAGTCCTCAGCTCACAGCTCCCCGGTAATTCGTGCAGTTTCTGTTCTGTTTCGCCTCGTTTCAAATTTTTAGTCTAATTTACAGTTATTCTAGAATCTAGAATGTTCTCTCCCCCGGGCTCAGCTCAGTTCGTGGATCTTTTTCGGAGTGCGCGGATCGACTGCAGCTGCAGGTGTGCTTCGACCATTTTAAGTTTTAAGTAATCTTTAAATTGCCTCAGGAGACCCATTCAAGTGGCCGCGTGTTTGTCTTTTAATTTTACTTTAAATAGTTATCGCGAGTGGTGTTTTCGAGTGAAAAAAGTGATTTTGTGAAGGTGAAATGTTTCATAGCGGGCTTGCTAAAAAGTGAAATGCGTGTCCTCATTTTTAGTTTTTCGCGGTGGTGCAAAAAAAGACAAGAGGAAGAACAAAGAAAAAAGAGAAGGCCGAAACGAAAGGTAAGGGAACATTTCAATTGTTTTTTTTATTTTTGCTTGATTTAAAATGTTCAAAAGAATTTTACAATTTTACGATGGAGAGCGCAAAGCTGCTTAAGCTCTTTAGCTGATTTTAAGCACACCCCACGTTTCAGGGTACCGATGATTTTTAAAATTTTTGTCCGGGAGATATTTTTTATATTTTTCTTTAAATCCCTGAAGGGTTCACTTTGTTTTAAAGTCAAAATTTTAAAAATAGCGTTGAATTAATGTCCAGAGACACCCCCGGCATAGAGAACCGGCGTTTAATATTTTTGTTCTAGATTTTTCCTTCCTCTTTCCTGATTATTTTAATCGCAAATACCTTTGCTTTGCTTACATTAAATTGGAAGCTCTTTCAGTAGATGTTTGCCAAAAAACATAATCAAAAATATGTATCAAAGATTCTTTCTACCGGAAATATTGCCCGAATAACGATTTTTCTACATTTCAAAGAAGTTCAAATATTTCGAAAACTAAAAGATTTTTATTAAGCTAAAGTTTGGCTTATTCGAACAGTCAGTCCGTTTTCCTTTGGACGTTGTGTTTTGGGAAGCCCTGCAACAACACAAAACACATAATAAGACAATTTAAAAAGTGACTTTTTTCTTACTAAATTGTTTGAACTGTTTATAAAAGACACATATAAACATTTTACCTTTCTAAATTGTTAAAGAAATAATTGCTACGAAAAGCACTAGAGAAGTAGATTACCTTTTACTATATTGCACCCCCTCAGGGGCATTAAAACTTATAGAAGTTGCTCGTTACGCTTTTTCCAAGAGGTTCTTACATAAATACTTTGTTGTAGGCGAAACTTATGTGAAAAGGAAGAAAATTCCAAACCACTGAATCTATTTGCTGTAAATATGCCAAGCTGGAGAAAAATTAAGGCTAAAACGAAAGCATTTATCAGCTGAAACAAAAGCAGATTTCGGGAACTAAAGCG
Source organism: Machimus atricapillus (assembly GCA_933228815.1). Classification (NCBI taxonomy): domain Eukaryota; kingdom Metazoa; phylum Arthropoda; class Insecta; order Diptera; family Asilidae; genus Machimus; species Machimus atricapillus. Next base: position 25,806,267 of record OW121788.1, on the reverse strand, counting down.
CTTTAATAGATGGCAGCAATTTGGGAGGATAATGAGGTCTCATTAGGAGATATTTCAATCATTTTTACAGCTCATAACTATATTTACTGCTTTTTCATTTATTTATTCGTGAAAGCACAATTTCAGACCTGATGTAGATTACAAATATGTACATACATATATATATACATACATATAAAAGGAGGAAAATTAAATGGAGCCAGTTTACCTAGGAAATTTTCAATCATCGGGAAGAGAAATTTGCCTTTGCGGTATGCTTTTGAGCATGTTTCCGTCTTTTAATCATGCATATTTAATCTGTTTATCATGGGATTCATTTTATGAATTTTGCTTTTTCCGTTACATGTACGAACATATATTAATGAAAAACTATTCAAAGCATTTTATGACTTTATAGAAATTTGAGTAGCATAAGAACGCTTTTCATTAATATTTAATAAATTGAAATGTAAATTGAAATTGAATATAAAGTGTAGTATCGAACATGAAAACTTAATGAAATGAAATATTTTCTGCTACAGAAATATAATACCTACAAAAATTTTTTCGAGCAATAGGTATTATCATTTTTTGAAAATATGTATGTATAGGTACATGTGTGTAGGTGTGTTACAATACAACCAAAGAAATAAAATTTATCTCTGATCAAATCATACTAGCTATTATAAATAAATTAGTTTTAATTATTATTACAAAATTTGTAAGTCGTAAAAAAATCTGAATTGCAAATTGATAAAAGTAATATATTTTAGAACGTTAGGTAAAACATAAATAATATTAATATTTATTTGTTCATGAGGAATATAATTTCAATTAAACACTAGCGTTCGTGGAACTCAGGGTAAATGAGCTTAATTAATGGTAATTTTCCATAATAATCGAAAACATTGTTAGCCTTTGGTCAACGTGGCAAAATATCTGAGTTATCCTGGGAATGAAGTTCCCTCGCAGGAGCAGTTTCGTCGAACATTGCAAAGATGAGGTCTTAATTTGCTTTATTAGCATTGTTCTAAAATCCCTTTCCCGCCGAGACGAAGTCCAATTCATTTACTTACAGGCCTAATGAGAATTTTAAATTGCTTCTTGAGCACCGTCTTAGGATTAAATGAAGAAAATACATATTTGTGTATATTTTGAAATACTCTTTTCTGCAATTAGTAGCACGTCCTTATGGCGGCTTAAATTACGTCGGAAGTAATTTTCCAAAGTACGGTCTTCCGTAGGATGTACAAAATTCTCAGAAAATGTGGGACAAATTCAGGAAAGTAATTATATCCTGTCTGGTTTCTGCAGTATCCTAAGAAGGAGACTCCGATCCATTACAAATCCGGTCATGCTGGTTGCCGCGCAATTTAAGGGTTTCCTAGATATAATTTGAATATTTAGAAAATAACTTCATTAAAAGGTTATTATAAAACCTTCCTGCGCCCCCTAATTTAGTACCTAAATAACGCGATAATTAACTGCAGGTAACATGACTAGTAGTTTATATTACATATAATGTTTTATATATGTACATAATTATTTTTACACTTTAATGAAATACATGATATATTATTTTGCGCAGTATTGTCTACACTTAAATTACACTTAAATAATTAAAAGTAACTAGTGTTATTAGCTTTGTATTTAAATTACCATTCGTTAAATGTTGAATAATTTTTTTTTTAAGTTATGTTATCCTGAAATATAATTTAAATAAATTGCATACAAAATATGAAATAACGCTTAATATTTAGTTATTTTTTTCCCAAATCCGTTAACAGCTTCCGAAATTTAAAGATTAAAATATAAAAATGCGCTTAATATTTAGTTCTTGTTTTTCCAAATCCTTTAACAGCTTCCGAAATTTAAAGATTAAAATATAAAACATAAATGTCTCTGAAATAGATTAAATAAAAATTGGAGTGGTTTCCTAAAAACTTCAATTCTGATGTGAATATTTTAAACAATTAAAAGTGTAAGCGCCCACAGCGTGCAATCCGCAAATCCTGTTTGTAACAAAAAAGCCTAAAACAACGAACGAAACAACATCAATACCGGGGATAAAGTGTAAACAGAAAATTCAGAGTTGTCGATATTATTTGCATTGATCTCCAGATAAAATCCATTTTTGTTTGCTTTATCCACCAGACGTTAATCCGGTGTGAATTGGTCCTGGTCCAATGAACTTGTTATTTCTACTCAATTTAGTTGCAATATTGAGTAAACAAATAATGGGATGTTAGTTGAAACACTTCTGTTTGGGTTCCGAAGACCATCCTTCTGCGGGAGTAAATGAGGCTCAGCGAATTGCTTTCGGTTCATTACTGCCATTCAGTGAATTGTAGTTATGCGAACACCCTCTGAAATCTGTAGATTGAATCAATTCTGTCATGGGGCATCTACTTGCTTTGAATTTACAAACAAGAAAATGGGACAAATTGCCTTCAGTTAGTGAGTGAGTTCCTAGGGTCGGTCTTCGTTATTTATTTTGTAGCATAAAAGGCTGGATTGAACTGCCTATTTTATTCAGTCCTTAAGGTTTTATGGAACCAGAAATGTTATTCTTCCAGGAATTTGTGCATTTTTCCTGGAATTGAATGGAGTAGGTACTATCGTACTATCGATTTCACTACATCGTGCCCCTAGAATATTAAGTAAATGATTCAATTTACTACTTACAACTAAAAAGTTCTAAAAACATTAACAGCATCCTTTGATATTGAAGACTTTAAGACATTTATTATAGGTATATCTACATTTCATGTAAAATCTATTTCTGGGAGGTTTAACAAAAAGTCCTATTGTACCCAAAAAGGACCATTTCGCCAGAGTTGTTTCCCTGTTGGGTCAAGTGGAGAGACAAATTACATAAACATTTTTACGGGGTGCGCTCTCATGCAATCAAGGACTTAAAGTTCTTTGTATAAGCAGGTGACGGGAACGGCCTTTTGCCCTAGAAAAAAACCTTTGCTATTTTATTTTTGATCACGCTCCAGTTAACTAATCTTATATAAAATACTTGAAGAAATTTCTCCTTAAAAAGCAAACAAATTGGGCGTAGTAGGGATATTTTGGTTTAATGACCGATTTTTAATATCACTCCAGTGGTAGTTGAAAAATGGTAGGAAGATTTGCAAAATATTTTTGAAGTCTATAAATTTATGACCGAAACAGTCTTGTTGCTATCTGAGAGTATTTTGTGGATTTTTGTGGATTTACTTGGATAAATTTACTTTGGATAAATTAAAATGCCAACTTAATGAGTAAGTAAAATTTTCAATTACGATTGTGAGTGTGAAGTATTAATTTGAGAGGACCTCTGAATTTTCTTACAATACTTCTACTTATTAAAGAGATCTTCGTTCAATAAAAATTTCTTTTATTTCATTGGAAACATATTGTAGAAAATTGTTATAAACAGACTTTTCCTAATGTGTCATCTAAATTTATTAATTATAGTCACATTTATACAAGTTTTACTCTTAGTTAGAGTCCTCTTTGTCGAAGAATTATGCAGGATGTAAATAATTCATTATTTCTCTGTACATTTATTTTACAGCAACCGAACTGGAGTTTACATTTTTACAATGATGAAATTCTTCGTTGCAATATTATCTTGAAATTATAATAAGCCCATCCATGTATTTCCTAAAATTAAAATACCACCTACATATTCGTAAAGGTAGTTTCGTCACTAAATTCTTACATAAGGGTTGTTAATAAAGCAACTTTTTGCAACTATTCAAAATAAGTGTTTGCAGTAGTACCACCTGCAATCTGAAAACATTGCTGCAGGAAATAAACCCCTAAAGAGCTACTTTGGCAGCCCAGATTCTACATTAGCCATGTCCATTTGGATTTTCTCAACCGTAAAATAAAATTTTCAATTTGAAAAGATCTCTGCAAACAGAGTCAGATGAGCTCGTTTAGGTAACTTCATACCATTTGCAAGAAGTTATTCAAAAGTTTTCGTTATACTTGAGGATACCTTCGGGCGGAGGGCATTTTCCAAATTTTCCACCAGGAAATTATGTCCACGCAGAGGGAGAGAGGATTAACAACAGCATTTTGGTGAACTTCTACTTCAACGAACATTTTCTCGAAAGAGATGGATGCCAACTTTATGTAGTTAATGTTTGAGTTGTGGACTGCATTTATCCTAGACAGTATCTCATTTTCCAATGTTATGAAAACTAAGCAATTAAAAAATGCTTAAAGCTTTAAAACTGAACTAAATTTATTTATTGTTTTGTAAATTTAACGTCACTTCCGCCAGTTTGATAAAATTTAGTATACCTAAATGTTGTGATGTTGAATCTATAGTAAAATATTTTTCTGCTTTAAATTGATGGAATCAAATTATTCAGCTTCAAATACAACTTAGCAACTACTTGTCAAAAAGGACAAAATCTTTGCTTTTTGAACAGTATACCGAGAATAAAATGGCTCATTAGATTTCTTCAGGAGCTGCAATGATATCATCATTCTTGATCCCAGCGTTGGATAACCCCAACAAATGATGCATAAAATTGAGGAGTTCTACTTGAGAAAAGTCGTCTTACATCAGCCCCACTATCCAGCATATGTGGATACATCTACACAGCCACAGATACCCTTTTTGACGAAGTAGCTTGCCGTATTGGGTCAAAATTGTCTTTCACACTGCTCACACTGCCACGGGTCTTTGAGCACATTTTTTCGACATAATTGTATTTTTAATGAGAAATTTGGTTTCAACATCAAACGACTTTGTTCGAATCATTGATCCGACCACAACTCGGCTGTGACATCACAAGCGGGAAATCCTCAAAATAACCACAAGGCTTTTTACGACGGATTTAAGTTCATGACAAGAAAAGTTTGAGTATTATCTCGAAGGGGAAAAAAAATGAAAGACTGCCAGCTTCAAAGCGAAAATCAATAGAGCATAACAAAGCCCAGCTGAAAGTTGTGGGCATTAAATCTTTTAGCCAACTTTAATCCTCCAAAAGAAAAAAAAACGTTCTTCCATTTTTGTATTCGAATAAGAAAACCATTGGCTGTGACAATTCGGTGATTTTCCTTTCGACTAATTAAATTGCCCAAGTGTGATCGGCTTCAAAGAATTTAATTTTCTGGCTTGTGGCGCAGCATTAATGTCATGGATAAGTCTTTCGTTATCACTTTACATTTCGAATATTTTGAGGGACTTTCTTCAAAAAATTAGGAAGAAAGCTCCTCGTAAATCATTTGGCATTATCATAAAATTCCTCTTTTTACTAAGTAATGGAAGGAGATAGAAACGCAACTGGAAATTGAGTTCATCTAAGTAATGGGTATACCTACTAAAGAAATTAGGTAATTGTAATTTACCATTTTCATAAAACATTTTGAGAAGATGTTTGAGTTAAAGCATAGTTGAAGACTTGAAGAAGATAAGTAAAATAATGTTATAGAGTTCCTAATTGCAATATTTTAATTGTTAATTAATATGTACGTTCATGTATTTATTTAATCTAAATATATTTAATTTTATAATTAATTTCAAAAAGTTTGTGGATTTTTATAAAAATAAGTAGGTATATTTTTTTGTTTTTAGTATAGCATCCACAGGCAATGAAAATATATTTGTTTAAGGGTTTGTATTATTTTAAAAATTAATATTGATAATATTGAAGTTGCAATCACCATACATTATCAACATATTAGTGGCTTTTGCAGGACTCGAATTGACGTATACATACATACATACATATATGCATTTATATGTGAGCCTTTTTAATGTTTCGAGAAATTTATGCAGTATTTATTGGGTTATACAATATTCTCCTCATGCTAGAGGGCAGTAGTCTACAAGTAGAGCATAGTTAATGTTAGGAACAAGCTAGGACCTAATGTGTTTACAGCTCCAAAATGTTCGCCTTCTCGGCACGGATTCAATTTCCATGGTTCTTACAATCACCATATGTAAATCCTTTCAATCCTCGGATGATGCCATTAGAAATTTATGGTCGTGTTTTCATCGCACTCAATACAACTAGGCATCGTCGTCAATCTTGATAAGAGGGCAGAGAAAGTAAGTAGACGTCTTTTTTATGGCTATATTTGCTTGTATAACCCGGTATGAAATATATCGGGCGACCATGCAAGATGGATAAGATTGGAAAATGCCCTTAGATCAAACTTTATTAATTCCTGAGTGCTCTTCAAGAATACATACAATGTCTGTTGAATACTCTGTTGAAATTACTTACAAATTATTGGTATATGGTAAATAAAATGACAGAAATTTCAATTCTATTATATTATTCTGTGATGATTCAATAAGTTCAATAAGCTTTTATGTTTGTTTGGATAACATATTTTCTGCCTATAAATATATGTATAATAATAAATAATTTGAAAGAAATTTAATAAAATAATAATAACGACAGCATTGTCCATATTCTCTGAAGTATTAAATTGGATTTCACCCATCTGTGAGCTGCACGCTAGGATTGAAATTTAAATTTGAGTTCAGCAAATAATAGACAAGCCAAATTCCCCCACATGTGCAGTTGTGCGGGCAAATATTTATCTCAGTGGACAGACAAATCTATTTGCAAATGTTTTCAAATGTGCAACTTATGCACTTTCCGCAATCATTAGAGTTAAAGTTGAATTGCACTTCAGTAGAGCATAAACGTATGTAAATCCATTCAATAGGTGTGAAATGCACCTGTAAACATAAAGAGTTATCATCATATAACTGAAGTGTCATATAATAGGTAGGTACTTACTTGTTGCCTTTTTCCAAGACTGACTATTTTAACTCCATGCTGAAACTGAGGAATGTATTCTGATAACGCCAAAATTAAATTTTAATTTTATATATCTGGTGTCTATTTGGAAAAGTTTTAAATTAAGCACATGTACTTCAAGTGAAACTTTTTTAGCCCCATTTTTCGACTAAACCAAAATAACGTAAACAAAATTTTATACCTTCGGCAATTTTACTATTTTAATTGAAGATAAAAGCCTCTAACCTAATATAATTTGTTAGTTACATATCATTTAAACATATTAGCTTCTAAATGACTTCTAAAATAAGGAAGGTAGCAAAATTGTCACAATTCTGAAAAAAGATATAAGTTTATTAACTTATACAAAATGTTGCGAGACATTTATTAAAGCAGACACATTACCCTAGTCAATGCAGTTAATGGCGCGATGCCCACACGCCAAAATGTTCTCTCTTTAGCATCCACTTTATAAATTGACTTCAATAGAACAATAAATTAGGGCGAGCAGAAAGAATAGTCATAAATTTTATAGCGTATAAATCATGAAAGCTTTATCTCACGAAAATTCTGTCTCATAACCAGTTTTCTTTCTTTATCAGAATTTGTTGCCCTCAGGTAGTATTTTGTAGCATCCAGCCCAAGATGAAATATTTATGTTAAAGGAAGCAAAACACTAAAGTTCAGTATGCGACTAGTCTTCCAATTGATTAAACGATGTTTTCCTCAAAATATGCATGGCCTTTCATGTTCAGTCAACTGGTAATTAATTGCCTGAAAATTTTTATACAAAAGTTTAATTTTGGTTGAGACTGCAAAAATATATCCTGTCGTGTTTGCCTCTTAAGCAAAAATTGATCCATATTCGCAAATGAAGCATGGCTTTTCGGATATTCATGAGAAAATAAAATAGGTGGAAAATTTTTCATGAAAAATAATTATTATTTTAAAACCTGAAGTTCCTGATTTTGAGTGGTTCCCATACTCATATAAAATTATTTCATTTTTCTTTGAAGATTTTCTAGAAAAGCTTTAAATTAAAAGTAACGGTCAAATCATGCAATTTTTAAAACCACAAAATTAATGATTTCGTGAGAATTTCCATTTGGGAATGGCGTGTTAGCCGCAATAATGACGTGCAACTTCAAACTGTTTTAAACCAGAATTGGTTTTAAAATAAATGAGCATACAAGATAAATAAAAACTGACTTTTGCTGTCTCTTGCTGGTTAAGATGAGAAATTATTAATTTTTTTTAAAACGATTTATTTTCGCAACGTCTGTGTTTAAATTGAAAACCCTTTTCATTAGTCTGTCGTAAATGTTGGTACTTATTTTGGTATTGGGCTTTTTGTGTGTCTTTGCTATTTTTCTACTTGCATCTATTCATTTATCTCTAATCGTAACAATATCGCGCATATAAACATCATACATGTAGGTAAACCGAATCTAATATTTTTTAAATTTTTAATCCAAGTATTAAGCAACAGCACTAGGTTTTCTCTATTTAATTTAAAATTCCTCTTCTTTAGGTTGATAAGAGCCAATGTAAAATTTTTTGCACTCCAAACGATTGATCCTAAAGCCTTTTTGCAATAAACCAAATTCGCCGCTTAAAATGCAATCGATCCACACGAATTTTGAAGGTTTGCCTCTGGAAAGTATTTGATTTCATTTACTGATAACAATGTTTTCGAACTCACAATCCTCACATTTTTACATTTCAGCAAAGTCATCATAGAAGAGCGGTGACGCATTGAAATGCAAATTTTTTATTTTCAATTGCCCATGAAACATTTTATTAAAAAATGTAAATTGAAATGTTCAACTAGTATCAAAAAAGTAACATGTATGTACATATATGTATATTTTATAAATGTTAGTCTTTGTTTAATTGCTTTTTAAACATCAATGATCGGCAAATAATTCATTTTTATTTTATTTAATTATTAACTTTGTATACCTTAAACAAACCCTTAATGCGTTTCAGGGTAGGCATTTCCTTGGACGTTGTATGAGTAACACTAGAGTAAATTAGGCATTTTCTCACTTGACAAGCTGAGCTCATATTTGCTAAATTGTTGCATTGATAGCAGAGTTCTATTAACTCGTTGGAGAGTGCAGTACTTAGGCAAATTAAGTTTTGCTATTTGCGGGCAAACAGAGCATTTGATGTGCTCCAACTCTTATCTGGATTTGTAATCCCGGGTACTTTCGTCGTTTCATGCATGTGCTGGATCAAGTTCACTCCACCCTTTTGTGACGCGTTCCAGGGCTCGGATATTCGTCTAACGAGCTCAAGGAACTAGAGCAAGTGCTCCCAGAATTTCAACTTCATTAGTACAGCAAACGCTCCTTGATCTCTACGGAGGGTGTTGGCAGTAAGCTTATGCCGGATTTAATGAATTATTATTTTCATTTATCTGAGTATTGATTTGTATATTACAGGGACTCGCACGGCAAGTGGTATTTAATTCTGAATATGCGGTATTTCTGGTAATCACCCATTATTTAACCAGGGAATTAGCTTAATTCCGCTCCAAACTGGGTAATGGAAAAACTGCCGAAATTTTCACTGCTTCTTTCCTATGAAAGAACTTCTCATTAATCAAATTTTGAATTTGAAAAGCATTAAAAAACAGAAATGATTACGTAGATCCAGGCCGAAAAATTTATATGAAAAACGGTACCGTCCGAGCAATGCTTCATGCTCTTTTTGGAGCTTTGGATTTTTGTCTGGCATTAGTACAAATTATGACTTGGACTACCATTCTTAAAGCTGACATTCTGAATTTGAACTCTGTAATTAACTTCTTTTTTTCATATTTCACCGAACATTCATTAGTCACATTTAAGCTTTACTGCCAGAGCAAATTTTCTTACCAGTTTTTGCATTTTAATTGCGTTCACGCAGAGACAAAAACTTATTATTTCACTTTATAAATTATGAATGGCTCAACAGTAATGAGAAAATTAATTTTTTCACAAATGCAAAATTAGAGCTTGGGGATTTTGGGGGCGCTTAGCTTTGTCAGACGCCTGAGTAGAAAGAAGCCCGCTGAATAATTCATAAATGGGGAAAATGGAACAATGAAAATTGTTCGAATCAATTTGGGTGATTTAATTATTTCTGGTGGCAAAGTTTGCAGTTCCACTACATCGTGCAGTCACTGCTCGGACTAAATTATAGAATAATTTCCCTCGTTTGATTATCTAATGGCTGCTCTGATGTTTTCGTGTGGTCTCCGAGGATAGTGTAAATTAGTTAATAGTATAGGCGACATATTTATTCCTTCTTTTAAACACAAAATTCTAGATTTGTTTCAAATATGTTCTGGTTCAGGCTATTTACATAGCAAATTATGCATTGAATTCTAAAAGACTTCACGAATATCAATGCTTTAAAATTTGAGAAAAGTGCATCAAATTACCATGATATTTACGCATCCAAACTTCAAATCTTGAACTAGATAATTTTTTGAATTTAGGTTTTGAATTTTGACGTACCTATTTGGTATAAATCCACGAAATATGATGTTATTTTCGCGACATAAAATTGTTTGATATGGGTAACAATTTATAAATCTTAATATCTCATAACACTAGCTTATTACCAGAAGAGGTGATATATGTAATGTTTGATCTTTTGGTATTGTAGTCAGAAAACTTTAAAATGAAAAACGACTATACCAGCTCTCCAGGTAAGATTGACAGAATCTAAAGTGTTTTCTGACACACTTTCACTAATCAATCTTCCGCGAAAATAACATTATCACCTTTATTGTGTCACTTCTCTACGTCAGCGAGGTAATTTGTTAAATAGAATTATGCGGATTGTAAGCGATTTGGACTAAAGAAATAAAACATTCGTAAGTTTTCTACTTTTTCCCTATGATAAATTACTGTCGAAGGGTTTTTCATGTTGGAATATAAATTGATTCTTCGTATGCGGTTGAGGTACGAGGTTTTGTTCGTCACGTAAATAGTAAACTTCATTACGAAGAAAATAGCTTTTACAAATTAAGTTGGGAACTTTCGAGCGATTATGTACGTTAAAGGAGTTCGACGGAACAGGCACTTATCCGGATTTGCGAGAGCTCCAATGAACGCTTTACATTTTATAAAAGAGAAGGTAGGTACGACCTATGCAAGAGAATTCAAAAGGGAATTATTGAGTTTGAGTTCTTTTTACAAATATTGATAAAACGTGTGAAAATGATTTATTAGGTTTAAAAGTGAAGAAAACTTGTCGAACAGTTGTATTGTACTTTCAGAGATATTTATCTTTTCACTTTACACAGATAAAATTTTTTTGTGGCAATGTTTAGATCATTTACAAAAACATTCATTGGAAAATGTATATAAATTATACAATAAGTTATATTGATTTCCAAATTGTCCATGAAATAACGTCTGAAGAAATCCCTAAAATGAACGAATAAAATTAATAATAAATAACTTTTTCGACTTATTGATGACTGAAAAGAAAGGATTTTTCGTGTGAAATCACAAATCGAAAATATTCATTCTTTTTGAATTTTTTAATTTTCAGGAATCTTTAAGTATTTTTGTTTAAAAAGGATGGAAATACATACGTTTAGATTTCTTCAATTTTTGATACGTTTTATTGGGAATACACAACAAATTGGGCCAAAAGAAGTCAATTCACCTTAAATGAAGATTCCTAGAGGGAATCATAAAAATTCGTGGAACGTACTTTTTATTGTTCTATAAAAGTGAGGAAACTACAGTAGCAGATATAAATTTCCCTTGAAATTAAATAAAATAAAAATTAATTAATTTTGCTTCAAGGTATAAAACTGTCAAGAGAGTATTGCCCAAGCAGAAATTATTAAAATGGGGCTCACAGACGAGGTGGTTACAAAAGGTTACCTTTTTAAGGAGCAACAGCAAAGTTAGGTATTATGGAAAGTTTTTCTCCACTTTTATTGATATAATTTAAGAGAAGTCGACGGCTTGCCACTTTTGGCCTTGGGGTGAAAAAACCAGAAGTTTTAATTACGTATTTAAAGTAAGTTGTCAACTTATTCGTTTCCTGTAAATAATGTTTTGTGATATTTGAAATTCTTTGAATATGAGGCACTTTATGTTATAATCAGTAGCATTTTATTATTAGATAGGAGTGTTTTGCATCTTTGCGAAGAAAATATTTTGGGCATAGAGTAGCAACATTTTTTAATGACATTGCAAATATTTTATTGATATGTATATCGAGTACCTAGTATTTTAATTATTATCGCACAGAGTATTAAAAATAATTCAATTAGGTAGGGCTCTGGTAGATTTATAAACAAAATGTCGTAAGACAAAAGGTCAACATAATTTTTAAAAATAATCCTGTGAAATTTAATTATACAAATATGATCTACATACATGAGCATTTAATGGCTTTAATACCTTGGAATAATTTCCACCGAACTTTAATATTCTGTCGTAAAAATTACTGCGGGCGGAAATGTTCCTCTAAGAGCGGAGGAAAGCTTTTATGATAATGAGACCCCTTGATTCAGAAGAGGAAGAAAAGTGACTTCAATCGTTCGATTGAGTTCCAATAACAAGCACACGAAGAGTGGGTGGGTGTCAGGGGAATTGGGTCCATTTCCATACATAAAATAATTTTACCGGGAGAGTGTTTTGCGCACTAAAGACGAATGACTTGCACGTGCCAACGTGTTGTATCCTTCTTTTGAGCTTCTGCAATCTGCAGTTTTGGGCACATCAATTATAGGGCAGCTTATCGAACTATTACAATACATAAAATTTGCGGATTCGATCCAATTTGTTTCCGAATAGAATCCCATTTACCGTGACTATTCTCTGCAATATCTGCTACGAAGTGAGTAAATTTCATATCTATTCGCCCTTGTTCCCTTTGATATAACCTTAATCCAAATTTTGAGGAGTCAATCTGATTATCTTGTTGCTTCGTTCAAGTGCTATCCCGCAAGAATGATTAAACCTGTAGCAATGTGCATTAGGATAGAAGTCAACCGGCAGAATCGATATTCCATTAAGATGCCAGGGGCTTCCATCTTATCAATGATTGTAATCAAATTACGGCGAACATTGAATAAAACGAACGAGTCTCTGTAGGACTTCTTTTACAGCATTTGATCAAAGCATTTGTAAAAATTTCTTTCAAGTTTATTTGAATTCGCTGTACTGTAAGCATGAATCGGACCGTCAGCATTTGGGACGTTGAGGATTCGAGAGTATGCCCTCGATCTGCAAGAGTAGGTGTAAAGGTACCCTACCTGAGGAGCTGTATCGATTTATAATAAGAAAACTGATTTTGTGAGAAAAGGGTTCATTAATACTGTCTTAGGCATACATTTTTTGAAATTATCAGCGGATCGAAATGAGGTTAAAGTAACACAATAAAGAGATATATAAGATTAAGTTCTTCTAATTCTAAAAACTTCTAACCAAAAAATGGAGTCGCCTTCATAAACCAAAAATTAGATGAAGCTTTTTACTTAACAATTTTGGAAACAGTTTTGAAAGGTATAATGTTTAGTTCGACTTTGCACTTATCTTTTATTTCTATAAGTATCCAATTTTGTAACTTTTAAGTTTTAAACACTCTTAAAATACATAAAATTAGCCTGCAAATTATAAAAATGCCGAGACTATACCTACACGACATAAAATGACAAGTAAGCTAACAAAATGAATTGATTAAAAACTTCTGTTGTGACAAAGTTATAATTAATTAAAATATATTGAAAAATCTTTTTCAATAAATTTTATTTTTACTTAACTTAAATTTTCTTTCGAATAGGACCGGAAGAAAATCATTTTTCTTTTAATACCTTCCGACAAGCTGTAATATGAAAAAGGTCATCATTGCCTCTCTTCAAAAAATTTTATTTGAAAGAAAGGTCGGCAAAATATATTATAATCTTTTGAACCCTTTTGCCCTCGGCTTCATCCCTGGATGACCATTTGCAAATGAACCTTTGGCACAAGATTATCTCACACGCACCATCTAAATTTATAGAAGGGATGCCCTGCAAAATGTGAGTCATTCCTGACCAATCACCCTTGAGGAGCTTGATGAGATGAAGATCCAAATGTTCGGAAATTTAAGGATTTATGATAAGCCCTAATTTAGATTTCTGTAAAGAAATTTGTTATGGTCTAAAAGATTTGGGACTTAGTCTTTCTTCTTTTGATTGGAAAGGTTTTAAAAATATAGGTTATATAGGGTTGTTGTTTTACTATAATATGTATTTGCCCTAATTAAATTAAATATGTACTTTTGACTCGTAGCTTTTATTGGACCAATCGGCGCAATATCCGCGAATTTATTCTTAAATTGTTTCTCTTTCCAATGGCAAACAATTACATGTTAGACACATGAGCTTTTGCTAACTCCAGCGAAAAGACCGAGGACTGTTTATCCCACCCAAACAAGTTTTCACAATTTATTACATTTTACGCTGAAAGAGCTCAAGCACTTTTGAAGAAAGTAAGCCGCAATGAGAACGAACAAGTGGTTCAGTCTTTCCCCTTGAAATTTCCCACTGTGGCTCAATGGTTCCCCACTTGAACAAGTCGTCGGAAAAGAAACCATGTTTTAAAATGTTGTTGTTAAAATTATTTCAGAAATGATTTTGATCTTCTTTTTAATACGAGGTAGCTCCTATACCGTGGAGCAAGTGATTACAACATTTGAAAAGCAAAGTATGCCTTTAAACTCTTCTTTAAATAAGTACCCACTGCCAATCCAATTAGGAAAAACCTCTTTGCAGAACTCTTTGTGTTTTCGTTCAAATCTCAAGTAATTTCAGCTTTAAGAAATTTTCCACTAATCCAAAATAAGTAGATGGATGCAGTAAAGGTTATAAGAAAACGAATAAAGTGCGACCCTTCCTCGTGTATTATCTGATCGTTTATTCAGCGAATTTCACTAAGCACACCTCATCTTAAATGCGGTGCTCATGGTTTATCACCCTTTTCAAAAACTGCGTAATTGTGAACAAGAGAACATAATATCATTATTCATAACGACTTAAATTACATGGAAGGCAAAAGTCTCATAAATGTTCCTTATGTGCGTTAAGATTTTGCAGGATACTATGTATGAAAAGTATGCTATAAAATAAAAAGTAATGGCCTATTACGATCTAACATGCTCGTGAGATTACGGTTGAGCTTTCATTTAAGGTCATAATTAAAATGGTGACGATATTTTAAAATAAATTTTCTTAAGAAACTTTGTTTTAGTAAAACAAATGTATCATTAATTCACGAAAACCACGAGGCACGAAGATAAAAGCACAAGTTTCGTCTAATATAGACGAAATCGGAATTACAACATTTTACTGGAGAAGGTGTAAGTTAAATTAAATTAAATATTCTTTAAACCAAGCACTTACATATTTGGGAAAACTGCAAGACAGTTTTTCGAACTATGAAGTGTATGTTTTGTGGTATTCAATTCAAGACTTAAAATTGAAATTTCAATTTAAGACGTAGAATTGGCGGTTAGACCTATCAATACCACACTACTCTATTGCATCACCTATAATGTCAATTAACTCCCAATATTTACCTTTACCTACCATATAAAAATTAAACGTTGCAACATAAGCTCGTTGCTAATTATTTCATTTTCGAATTATCTTAAGATTGAACATTTTATGCAAGGTAGAAAATCCTAGGAATTCAAGTGACGTTCCGATACTTAAGCCTTATCTCGTTTTCAAGGAAACCAGGTAAGAAAGCAGCGCAAGTAATGTCAGAATTCAAGAGAGAAGTGATTTCAGACGTTCGTGGAATTTTCTTAAGTCGTGATGTTCTTCTACACAGATTTCGAATAGGTTTCAGAGTCTCAGTTTTTAATTATGTAGGTACTTCTTCAACGTTCAATGCAGCCTCCTAAGCTTTTATGCCGAGCATAAATTTCCCCATCGTGTCAGTTTTGAACTAAAGAATTAGACTGAAATATGCCAGAGAGAATTTGATGTTTTTTATTTCTCTAGGCGCATTTCTACACTTAGCGTAAATATCAGCTTGACCACAATTAATTTTCAGTCAGGTCATGACATTTTCTGTCCTTTGATTAATTACATTCTATAGTTTCACTGGAGTAATTTATTTTCGTTTTAATTATTTCCAAGTATGTTTCCTAATGGACCTATTACATCCGTTCATGTTGTCATTGCAGGCAAAAGGCTTGGATTATTTGGTTAATTGAATACATTTCCACTGTTTTTTATAATTTACCAAAGGTGTTCGTAGAGTACCTACCATACCAAATTTGAAAAGCACTAAGCAGGAGTTCTGATATATATGTATATATTTTTTAATTTTCATCAAGAAGAACTAACAAAGAACCTTAAGCATATAATGTGAAGTAAATTAAATAAGTAAATACGTAAATCACGTTTTTTATACTGCACGAAAACTTGACCTTTATTTGAACAAATGTTTGACTTGTTCTGAATTTAAATCAACGTTTGTTTTAGGAATGGGTTAAGTTGGTGAATTCTACAGCAGGCTATATAATTTTGTGCGGATTATGAGCGCAAATCTGCTTAAAAGTTCATCAAAAAACATATGAAAATGTGGAAATATTCGCCACAAAAAGTTCCGGATCAGTTAATAGTTGAAATTTACAACTTTTCTTACTGAATGGGCGGATGCACACTGAACAGGCAGATGAGCTCGAGACCAGACGCAGAATAGCAGCAGCATTTCTACATAAATGTGAAGCGAAAAACTTTCCATAGCTGGATCTCTAAAAACTTCACATCAATTCAATTCAAGTCAGAGGGATAAATGTTTAACAGGGGCTTTGTGTTAACTTTCTCTAGAATATTAGTGAATGAAACTGGACAGAATGATTTGAAACTTGTTTGCATATGCATGTTTTATATATACATATGAGCCGTTGAGAATCATAGTGGCGTAAAACAACAAAAACCGAATTAAGACTAAAATCATATCACTTACCCATCATCCTGTTAAGATACTATATTAAAATTTGACTTACGCCGCTATGATTCTCAACGGCTCATATATGAACCTAAGTCTCGTTGTCTGTGATTTACTTATATGCAAAACAAAACAAGCTCGCGTTCTGATCTTTTGTAATCCTGCATTTAATATAGTTGCCTTTCAGTTAATATAGATAATGTATAATAATAGAAATATAGCAGTTTTTAGATTTAGATTCTGATTGTGATTGCGTATTGCAATATATACCTAGTAAAAAAATTATCTTGCTGTCGAAATTGAAAAATTTCAAAATTAAGGATACAATACAGCGGGCCAATATTTCTATATAAAGGAATTTGAAATAGAAGGAAAAACAGCTCATTTCAAGGTTGCTGATAGCTTAGGTTATTTTAAGAAGCCTGGATACGAAAAGTTATGTAAGCTTTCACTTTTTAGTGTTCTGGGATCCTTTATAGGATTACACTGTTGTCCGTCTGTCTGTCATCATTCATTTCTAATTATGTGCAATTTTGTTTTAAAGTGAAATCATGTCATACATACTTATAAAGTAATTATTTAGAAAGCCTTATGGTAATATAACAATACAGAGCACACAAGGCTTGAGTTGTATTCTCACTTGTCCATCGTTTTATTTTGAAGAACAAATCAAAAGTTGACAAAGCAGAAATATTTTTCTTCCAAAATAAAGTCCCAATAAAAAGGTTAGTAACATACCTTATCATAATATTTTCTAGGATACTTCACTTACATACCTCACATTTTCGCAAGAGTATTGACCTATTTTCTGTAGGACTTAGGTACAATGTTTTTCTGCTTCTAGTTTCAATCCAGATAGGTAAGCATTTTTCCAGCAGAGCGTCATAACTTAACCCTATCTCGTGATCTCCTACAAAAATCAGTCGCCAAAAATCGATATTTCCTCCTCTCTATTGCTTGAGCTGTCCACACTAATCTTAGGAACCAAGTCGACAACAATCAGATAAAGCAGTGGTCATAAATATCTTTTTGTGCCCGTAGTCGTAGCGTCCTAACGCAATAAGGTGAAGAAAATTTTTGTTTTGTTCCTGGCGCCCAAAGCTTCCTGTTCTATTTTCTGATGAGTTGCAAAGCCTTAGTCCATTATTCTAATGAGGAAAAGTAATGATATATCCACCGAACCTTTCATTTGTTATTCCGAGCTTCTTGACGTGTGTTTCAAACTGTCTGTAGACATGTACGTACATCAATATGACTTAATCATGGCTATAAATTTCTTTCCCAAATAGTTCGCATCAAAGAGAAAAGTTCATCCGTGTAATGGACCTTATGAATTATATATAACTTAGGTATATAGATATTTATCATTATATCTAGTTGTATAAAATTTTTCTTAAATCTTCTATTTCCTCCAAAAACGATGATGTGGAACATAATGATAATAACTCGTCCGATGGATTTTGGAATTATCCAATAATAAAATATAATTCAGGTAAGCATTGAATACTTGAAGATCGGAACATTTGGGAAAATCGTTATATTTAATTTAATAAAAAGCTACAGCATTAAAAACCATGTGCATGGTGAATTCTAATTGGCTTTTTGATTTTAAACCAGTTCCGTTCATCGCTATTTCGACTGTTTTTCTCTAAATTGCTTGTTAAAGTACGTACTACACTAAAATTTTTGCATAGTAGGTATGTATTAGAAAAAGGAAGTTTTGTTATAATAACACGTAAGCTTGGTCCATCCTATTTCAGTTTGTTACTCAAGTCAGGGAAACAAGGGCAAATGTGTGTTTTTATTCACATGCTTGGTCAATAATGTTTATCTCTTGTCGAGGAAGGGACTTCCCCAAATGTAGCATACTATTGAAGTACATTCGCAAAATATCTTTAAAATATGCACATACATTTGCCGTAAATCTGGAACTGGTACCTATTTGCGATATTCATAGAAAAATGAAAAAAATCCCCCTAACATACACTTGGAATGGTTCCTACCGTTCAAGCTCTTTGCTTACTTCGTTTTTGCATCTTTCTCATTTATGTGTTTGTTACAGTTTTTTGGAATCATGCACCTTTGAGTTAATTCTTCAAAAATGGTAATGCAGTTTTTAATATTAAAAGAGCGACTTTTTTTCCTGTTTTGCTTTGATCATCAAGTCACATCTGGTAACAGAAATTCTGATTCACCAGTATTGATGCACGTCTATTGCTTTGATGGTTTTGTGTTGTAACATATGTTTTTATGTCCTATATGTATACGCATATACATATATGTATATGTATGAATATTGTAGTATTAAATCTTTCCATTAAATTTGCAATAACAATTGAATGAAAAGTCATTAGAATTTTTAATAAAGTATATAGCTAGCACTTTCATTTTATCTTTATTACCGCACTGCACTTGTTGACACAAAGTTTGCAGTGTTGGATATAGATTAGTGAGATAGTGTTAAATTTCCATGGCTTTCCACATGAACATTTGTCAACGGTCCCATCAATATATTGCCGTCTTTAAATCCCCACTCCATACACGCTAATTTTCAGAATTGAATAATTTTGTCGATAGCTGTGGCATGAAATTAATATTAATTTAATATTCATTTGTTAAAGATTATGTTTCATGTGTTCAGCATAATTCATCAATTTTACGACTCGGTGTGACTAAATTTGACAACTACAAACCCGGAAGAAACTTTAAATTTTTGTTGCTAAAATTCCTTAAAAATGCTTATGCGGAAGACTTCAGCATTTCAGCCTTGCCTTTTTCCAGTTTTCTATTCAAGTGATGAAAATGCCAAAGGACTTCCTTCATCAAGTGTACTACACAATAGCTTCTTATAATAAAAAAGAACAGTTTCTGCAGTAAATTTCAGCCGAGTTTTCATATTGTATAAAAAAAGAGCACAAATACATCTAGGGACGTTTTCTTTCTAACACAATAATCCCATTGTTACTATGAAGGAATAATTAAAAAGTGAGATGGTACATTTCTTTGAAAGACAGCAAGACAACGGGTATATGATTAAGAATGCAGGGTGAGTGTCTGAAAGGTGTTTTCTACCTTGTTCACTAGCGTGACGGCTTCCTGTCGAGAAATTGTTGTTGACTACATCGTGTAAGGATTCCTAGCTCCGCTCTGCACTTTCCAGGATAATTATTATTATTTTTTGTTTTTGTTTTCCACGCAAAGCTTTTATTTTCTGAAGTTTAACCTCGCGAGAAGAGAAAAGACGATTTTAAAAAGACGTAAAAGACGTCTTATCAGCCCTTTTGATGGAAATTATATGTTAAAGACCTTTCAAAGCCAGGACTGTAATGATTATGACGAAAAATATACAAATTACAAAATAATGATTATTAAGGAATTTTATTTTTGGACTTTTTGATAATGATTGCAAAGTAATTTTTATTTTTCAATCAGTTGGTAACGATTACAAAGTAATTTTTATTTTCCGATCAGTTGATAATGATACAAAATAAATTGTTTTTTCCGATAGCTCGATAATGTTTATCAAGTAATTTTTATTTTTTTGATTGTCAAGGTGAATATAAAGTGATAATTTTTTTGTTTTAAATTTCAGAAATAATGATTGTTTTTGAGTCCCTGTTTTAAAGTAGGTAAACATGGAAAATTCACCGATTTCGATAAAATTTTGCAAGAATCTTCCATTTGTCCTAATGCACAATAAAGTGTTTTAGTTATATTGCCACTGATATTAATTAAATTATGCAAGTTGGATGAAATTTTAGGTGCGGAAATGGTATACTTTTAATGTTGACACTTTGTCAAAATTAAGTATTAAAGTATTTTCTGCTAAAATTTTAGAACGTTTCTCAGACTTAATTTTCAAAGCTTTGTAGAACACTTCTATGCATCTGCATCAGGCCAAAGGTGTGCATGTATGTGAATAAGTACTACAAATAGTTGACCGCTTTGAAAATTATGCTATGTAAGTTCATTGCACTTAACAACTTACTTCCCCAAGTTCTCGGTTCCTAATTTTTATAGTTCTCATGTATGTAAGTCATAAATTTTTGTACACGGATGTGCGCCGTAAAAGACTTTAAGAAACTAATGAGGCTCTTTCACGACATAGAAAATGCAACGAAAGACGTAAGCGTTAAGACCATCTCCAGAATTACAATCCTTGAGTCACCTTTGTCGTTTTTACTTCACGTTTGTTCACGTGCTGGCGCGACATGCTTCGTTTTACATGAAGTGGAAATGTTCGGTGGAAAAGTAGTGAAGGATTTGAAAGCTCTGACACGCTGCAAACTCCGAAACTTGGTTACTGAGACTTACTAAGACCCACCGTATTTGAAAGGATTTCATGGTAAATATCTTCCTTGCAAAATGCAGCTTTTCGCTCTTTATGCATGTGCCTGTTTTGCATTCAGAATGCTACGATTTATATTTTTTGTCCCTCAGAAAAATGTGGGGAACCCATTTGTGTACAATGAAAAATAAGCTATTACTTTTGGTGATTGTTAAGCGCACCATGAAGCACATAATTTATAAAATTCATTAAATAGTGTGTAATTTTAGAAAGCTTCGAATTTTGACGAACTAACGTCATAAAGGCCAAATAATCAGTTCGAATTTTTTTTTTTGGTTTGACTTTATTTTTTAATACCAGTTTTTCATTTGTGTATAGGTTTAAAATAGATGACTTATTTTTAGTCTACTTATATTGGTATCAGGTATATACATAGTCTAAGATAGGAGGCTTATACCTTGTTTGTATTGAAAAAAAAACACAACATGAAGCAACAGTGTTTGCTGTCAGAAATTTCATCGATACACTTCTTGAACTATTTCTTTTATCACGAACGGTGTTCCCATAGGCCACAAATCAATTTCGAATGGTAGTAGAATTTACCTGGGCGAGTATTAAAGTACTTCAGGTAAAAGTGATAAAATAACTCATGCTTCATGCAAGCCTTATGGCAACTGGAATTTATACGTTGCGATATAAATCTTCTGGTTGGACATATTTTGGCGGAAATGGCAAACATTTTGCGGCATCGCGTTGTGTGGCTGGCTGTGAATGATTTCCTGAGGCTTAAGATTATTTCTGTTTTTATCTTCTACTGGGAGAATTTTGTATTGCAATTTCACGCGAATGGAGTCACGCAGGTACCATTCAAAGGGCTTTAGAGTCTTTGCGATTTAAACTTTTATATAAACACGACTTGCTGCTGTAAGGGTTTTAATGGCTTCCTTTTTGTTTAGGACACACTTTAAACTTGAGGACGACATTTACATCGTATAAATTATTAATTGCCAGCTTTATTTCATTGCAAGAATAAGAAATGGAGACAATGGTTTGGATGTATACTTACTTTAGCTAAATTGCTATTTAGTTGCGTTTTACACTTTGGTCACATTTTTCAAGCTGCTTGTCTGTCGAGAATAATTTACAAAAATTATATCCATGCATGAACACTTCTTCCAAGTGCTACATTTATGGAATTGAAAAATAAAATATTTAATATATTGGTCGTTTTGGGATTATTTACAATGCAAAGTGTCATTATATCTAAGTTTTTCTAAATAAATTCAAACTGCGTGCAATCTAAATACATTATAAATGAAACTACTATAAACTAGTTGTTGTTTAATTACAGAAATTAATTTACACACATGCAAATTTTTTTGTATTTGAAACAAAACTGAATAATTTTGTAGTTCCAATTAGATCCTAGCATGATAATACTATAATTCCACTGCAGTTAGATAAATCATTATGAAATATATTTTTTCAACAGATAACTGGATTATACGGAAAAGAGCGATATTTAAGCAAACTGTCGAAATTAAAATATGTAATTGAAAATCGATGTTTAAAATTTCCCAAGTGCACTAAAATCTAATTAAGTGCAAAAGTTTTCAATATGGAAATTAAAAAAAAAATGCTTTATGTTTATTTCTCATGCAAGATACATTGCTGGACCTACTGAATTATTTATTTATCACATATAAAAGTATAGAAAGGTTATGATAGTTTCATTATATATGTATGTATGTATACACGCTCACACAAATGTTCACTTAAATGAGACAATTAACAAGAGGATTAATCGTTGCATGATATCAACTGCGAACGCTTAAGTACCTACTGTTTGAGGTATTCCTCGCATATGCATTTTATCGTATGTAACATACATACATATGTATATGTATGTACATATGTATAGATACGAAGCAGGCAGTCGAGTTGTAATAGGTATTTACATATATCGAAAATATAGAAATTTAAGGAATTTGAAAGAAAAGAAAACTACATAGGTCCTGAATTTAATTAAAAATTCTATGAATAATTGTTTTAACTAGGTCTTAGGTATAATTTATTCTATCTCAAAAGTCCATTGAAGTTATTTTATTTATTATTTGTGAAGGATTGGGTATTCTTTCTGAAATATTCTATAGTTTATTATTCTCATTCAAAAGCAAAATATATTAATAATTGAATCAACTACAACGTTAAAAGAAAGCTTTTCTAAGTCTGTGACTTAATGGAAGCCTTCACAGTTTCATTGATTACCGAAAAGGAAAGAAAAAGCGGCTTTTATCTTCCGATGAATTCTCTCAATACTTGCAACAAATAAATAATAAGAAACTAGGGCCAATTAACTCTTGGATTGAAATTGCCGAAGGAGTTAAGGTTAATTATCTCAGATGAAGGGATATAGAAGGAAATAGCTGGCCGAATAAAAGATATATCATCGGAAAAATTTGTGATTGAGGAGGTGAAATACAATTAGTGATTCGTTGAAAAGCATTCACTCGCTTAAGAGTGTGAGGTAAATTTGTATTCCGGACTCGCTTTCGATAGAGTTCTTTTCGAGTATTCTAAGAATAGGCTAACTGTGGACAAGTGGGAAATATTTTAACAACCTTGACTCGATCTTTAATTTAAGCAATGTAAACTTTGTAGCATCCTTGTCTTCTGCGTGTGTGTGCGAAAACGTGGAATAATATCCGAGTGCTTTTGTTTAGAATTAAAGTATAGAAGTGGTTGACGTGACTCTGTGAACAAAGTTATCTTAGGAACTCTCGTTTGCAATGTAAACACAAGTTGACACGTTTCTTGTTCCTTTCTGTGCTTGGCATGTAGAGAATTCAAGGATTTTCCACTTCAAGGGAAGTGTATGTACTTGCTTTTATTTTGAAGGCGTTTCTTTCTTCGCTCAATCAGTGAAAAAGTACATAAGATATCAAAATCTTCTAAAAATCTGCCTTTGTTTGACGCTCGAAAGTACACATCATGGAACACAAGTGGTGAATATAATTATCAACTTGTCTATAATTAACAAAATATTTGCACGCTACATAAAATGTAAATATTGAAATAGTTTTGTTTAATTTATACACATGACAAAAAATTCTTAGGTATATAATGGGTACCTACCAGAAAAAACAGGTTTAATAATGTACCCGATTCAATTTAGAAAAAAACGGCGAAATTTGTTTACCACATATTTTCATATGAGATGCTTAAACGGACTATTGTTTGTGTTGTGGCAGGTGTGTAAATTAATTCATAATTTATGCTTGCCGACGATGTAGACATATGTATTCCCACTAAAGTTGAATTTCATCAGACCATAATATGCAGTGCTTTTACATTATGACAAAGTTAGGTAAGTTGAGTTAAATAATCCAGGTTTTCATAATTCTGTTCCCGATTTTATATTTTTAAAAAGAAATATGAATATAAATATTACTAAAGTGCGAAACATTAATGAAATTAAATTCAACGTTCTTTCGTCTATCTGGTAATTCAATATTATTTAATAATTTCATTTTTATTTCGAGGATTCTCAGATGTAAGATGTAAGGGTTAAACGAATTTGGAGAACCCACCCAATTTACGTTCATGGGATTTAAAGTACCTACATCGAACCAAGAAGCCTATGATATCATGGTCATTTATCAACTCATTCGCCCCATTGGACATATCTGTTTGGGAGAAACTCCAATGAAGTGGAACCATGCTTCTCATTTTGGGGAGTCAGCCCAAAGAAGCTACTAATGCGCATCATAGAATGATTTAACACAAAATCAAGAAATTGGGTTTATCTTTAACACATCCTACGAAGAAATCAAAGAGAAATGATTAAGAGTTTGTTCTATGCTAGTGGGACATTTTACGCACATGCATATGGAACTCTACAACACGAAGATTTTTTGCACTATTTTGAAAACATTAATTGCATTAAGTAAATAATTAAGTTCCTGAGTGCCTTTAAAATTGCATTTTATTAATTATCAAATACAAGGTGAAAATATGTTTTCTATCTTAAATAATTAGGAAAATTTTATTTGTAGTTTTTAATTATGATTGGAATAATTATTTCTGCGAATAAATAAATAAATATAGTAAACGTTTTACTTAAAAGTCATTTAATGAGTAGGCACAATGACTTGTCTAGGAGTGTAAGTTTTTTTTATAATGTAACGTTCAGTCCAATAAATTTTAAATTTTTGGAGAACGCATCATTTATCAACAATAATTCTGTCATCCGGATATGTACGCTTACCCATGAGTTCGTATCAACTGATAAGAATAATATAACGTGCAAAAATAAAATCACGCCCAAGTTAATGGGCTATGACATTAGCGAACCAAAAATATATTGCAGGAAGCTGCCACCTAGGGTATTTTCACACTTGAGTGAAATATGGCTTTTGGTGTACGTGTAACATACGTGTTTAACCTTTTCACCTTTCACACTTATTTTTTTGGGTCGATTTGCTATGGGTCCATTAGCCTAAATTGTCATATTTGGACCGGCGAAATGTACTCGCCAAGAACGACATGATGTATTTTCTTTTGCCATTCTTTGTTTCATTTTATCCCTATATAGCGCCCATTTCTAGCTAATGGCGTATGCGAAGAGGTAGTGATTTTCTGAAAAGATCCACATCCGACGAGGAAATGTGCAGATAATCCTTAATCTGAAGGTATTTGCTCTCGGCCCTGACTTGATGCTCATGATTTTCCCGAGGAAATTGCTCTTATTACTTGCTTCAGTAGATTATGAGAGAGTAATGGGCGGACTTTCACTATATTTATGTGTGCTTTCACTTTAAGTTAAATTTCTTTGTGGGTCAAACAATGCTTTATAAGATGCTATATTTAGGTTTATCGTTATCTTTAGTTAAAAACTTAAGTAATATTTAACTACCTTTATCGGTTTTTTGGCTCTCCTGTAAAAAACGATTAAAGGGACAGCTCTTTATTTAAAATATGTGAGTTTTCTTTTATATTGCTAAATATTCATATATTCACACATTTATAAAATTCGTTTGCCTTTCGCCTCAAATTCTGGCTAGTAATCTCGCAATTTTGTTATCACCGCCGTGCAATGAACACTAAAATTTTGTGAAATAAATGTAAAATACAGCAGGATATCTCATAATAAAGTTGCACACACAGGCGAAAAATTCGAGAAAAGTAACCTACCAGTAAAGCAAATCTAGGATTTTGATTTGTAAACCTCTCAGTCCCCGTTTCCTTATTTTGTGGGTTAACTCACCGAGTTTAGAGTATTAAAGCTATATAGGTTTTCAATCTGATAAAGTTTTGAAAGTTTACCTTCAATTTAATTCGATGAACACCTACCACTCGAAGGAAAATTGTGTCAGCGGATTTAATTTTAATTCGATTTTAACTATTGCAACTTGTTCGCAAAGGATTTTCGATAATGTGTACAAGTTATTGATTTATGTAATTAATTGAAATTATCCTTTATTTTAAGTCTTTATTAGCTGTACCTATAGTATACACAATCAAATTTTACATGAAAACTAAAAATACGTAGGTATATATTAACTTAATAATTGCGATGTTTAAATAATAACTGGAGTAGAATGCCGAATTTAACTGCTTTTGTTTCCGTAAAAGACGATTAAAAGTTATAAATATAGCGAGAATGTAAAAGAATATCAAAAGTTATAAATGCAGTGATAATAGGCAAAAAGTTAGTTTATACATATGTATAAATTGATATTGGATTGAATTCGGATAACCTAATACCTACTCAGCCAAGAGTATAAAAAGTTCCTAATATGCTTCCCCTTTTATTTCTTTTACCTTTACTGATTCTAAAGGTTCTAGGGCATTTATTAACGAAAATAAGCAGTTGAAGCACCACACATGGTTCGCGTTTTCAGTTTAATTGAATTAAACTAGCACTTCTAGAGTGTAATTATTCATCCACATGCATGCATTTAGGTCGTCTCGCATAGGGAACAGAGGAAGTGAAATCTCAATTTTTAAAATTCTGGGAAACACCTTCTGCTTAATGTCAACTCCGTTCTGTATTCCTTTTAAGAAGTTGTACTCCAGGAAAAGTGCCTTTCCTTGTGTGCTTTTCAACTGATGTATAAATTATAAGAAATGAATGTGAAAGTTCAAACAAATTATTTTCCTAGAAAAGGTAAGACCATCAAAGATGAACTTTCTGAAAGAAATTTTTAGAATACATATTTCATTAATTTTCTTTTAAAGTCAACATTTTCGAAACAATTAATTGTGAAGATTTCGATTCCAAAATAATTGGGAAACTAGTATATCTAATAGGTAGCCTTGTTAATAAAAGAAATATTATATCATTTAGATTTTCAATTTATACAATCCTGATTCGTATGAGTTCACAACATGATACAAAATATTTCCATTTTATTTTTCGCCTAACTCAAAATTTTTATCAAAAGTCCAGTTCACTAAATTGGGCTGATTCAAAGTAGATTTCCAGAGCAAAGGGGGAGGCGGACTCGCCTTTTCTCCACACTAATTGTATATGTTATTGTTGCAGATTTAAATAGAATAGTTTTACTAAGAATCAATCCAACAGGTTGTAAATTATCTGGCAGTTAAATTAAAAGCATTAAGTCTTATCAGTTGATGGTATTATTTCGTTAAAGTTCCTACAGATTAACGTTTAATTATAAAAAATTTTCTAAAATTACATTTCCTTTTCATTAAATATTTATCGCGAAAATTATTAGGTGTGCCTTAATACGTTCCTCTATTATTTGAAAATTCTAGTCCAGAGACTTCACTTGTCGTTGATGAGTAAATCAGCCAACAAATTTATTTCCAGGTATATTTCGATATTCTATCAACAATAACATCCGCTTGTGCTGTGTTCGACAAAATTCAATTTCTCGAATTTCAGACTAAATCCAATTTCTTGAATAGTTTTGCACTGATGAATGTGTCAAAGACATTGTATGTAATTTTAAAAATTTTGTAACAGACAGCCCATGTTTAAGATGTTCCGTGTTTGAGATATGTTGACTGAAAAAGTTTCTGTGAAGCTTTGTCCTATATTAATAGTTTTTCTGAGACGCCTTTTACAGGATCTAAAGGAATTGATGGTAGATATTAAGGTAATTCCTAATCAAAGGAAAGACGTCTTACCATATTTTTAGAAATCACTTACAAGTTTTGAATGTCTTTTAGAAAGTGAAGAAGCCTAAATAAATAGACAAATATATTTCGAAAATTTTCAACAAATTTTTTCTCAATAATACAGGCAAATTATGGATTTTCAGGTTCCATGATTCTGCAGTCTGTAGTATTCATTTTAAGAAGATAAACAATTTCTTTCGTTAACGAAAGAAGCACGAAGACAAGAATTATAAACTGTTGCGAAATTCAAGCAGATGGAACGAGTAATGTTAATGTCTCACTAAAAGGGCCTTTTAAATGTTTTCAAAAACCAAACCACAATTCTGTTTCCTTTAGAATGAGTTGTCTCTTGGTAAATTATGTTAATTAATATTCAGTCGGCTCTAGTGCTGCACTTTGCATACTGAAAATTGAAAGAAAAAAAAGAAGCAAGGAATTAATAAAATTGTTTACGTCTTGTGTGGTTTACGTAAAAATCAAAGGATTAAAGGATGAAAGGTCATAGCCGACAGCATAAAATATACATCTCATTTAATCATAAAAAACATTTTTTAAACTTTTCAACATTACCTCTGAAAGAAATCTGATGGAGTGTATACTGCACTAATTTGAGAAGAACTAATGAGAAAACTTTGGGTAGAGGTACCCGGAAGTAATTACCGCTCCTTACAAAATGGAAAGGGAAATTTAAAAAATATTTAGCGCTTGTGACTGGAAAATGCAACTGCAGTTTTGATATGCATGTTCTCGCTTTGTAAGAAGCAGAAGGCAGCTAGATACATGTTAAAATAATTATGTCTAAATAATACACATAATGGAACTGGGATAAATGTAATTAAATTTTTATTTAATAGGTGGAATTAATATACTAATTCTATATGTTATGTTATGTTTTTAAAGTACAAATTGCTGTAAGTCTGTGCTTGGATTTAGAACGGATGTTGATGATTACATACACCAAACTCGCATTAGAAAAACGTTCTTCTCTTCTGTACTAACTACAATAAATATCTTAGAAATTGAAGATTTATTTACCAAAGTATAAAAGCTGACAAAACTTGGGAAACTTCTCACAAAACTCCATTTACGCCGTAAGCGCGTTTCTCAACCTGAGTTATACTTTCAGTCTGTCGAAATTTTTTATTATTTAAAGAAAACGTAAGTTTCTTCTTAACATACAGAAGAAGATTGGCAGCTTTTGAAAATTCACCAATGGTTTCTGATGATCAGGGGAAATAAATAAAATAGAACAAATACCTACATACTTTTAACAATAAAAACGAATTAATTTTCGGACAAACTTTTCCGCGATTTCTTAGAACGAAACTTCTTTCATGCGGGTGAAAGGCAGTATTTACTCAGAAGTTTTACCTAATTGTGGAAGAAGTCATGCGACTATAGGAGAAAAATGTGAATGCCATTACCACCCAAATAGTTTTATTGGCACGAAAAGCAGAATTCCATCAAAATTACTTTACCCTTTATAGAGCCTAAGCTAAAGATAGTCATTCATTCTCGTCGAGCCTGCGGTGTAATTTACCTGCTTTTAATTACACACAAATTCTTCACGTCCTTGTTCCAGCGCTGATTATAGCGTCACAGCACGAAAACTTTCAGCCACTAATTTGTTTGTAATCGCATCGTCGGGCACAATTCTTAATACGGAAAGGTGCAGACTACCTTACCTGGAAGGTGTTTGAATTTGTTTTGTCAATAGCAGAAACTGCTATGGCATGTGAATTGCCATGAGCTCAAAACCACCAGTAGGACTCTGCGTCGAATGTACGGCTTAATTACTTCAAAAGGATTCCCACTGAGAGGACTCCTTCAAATACCTGACTAGAATGATGGTACTCAAAAGTAGTTAAATTGTTTTAGCTTCACTAAAATTTCAACAAGCGACTTGTTGCATTGCACTTATTAGAGTGAAGGAGTTAAATTCTTAATCAAAAGACTAGGCCCAAGGAAAAGTCTCGAAAGACGCCACATCGTACATTCCTTTCTTTCCTCGCATGGTAAATCAATAATTTCGATTTAATGAATTCATATCTGGAGGAGCTCATTCATAGAGAATATGAAACATTTAAGATGAAAGTCATCTTTCATTCATTCAATACGTGCAGTCACGTCCCACAAGGAGTGCTATAGAGCCATTACTCAGGCCTTCAGGAGACGAAAATGATCACGTACCGAGATTATGACACAAGTGCACCATTATTGAACAAAATTCAGTTCTAGGGTTATACTCCCCTTTTCATAAAAGCCACATATTGCGAAATGTTTTTTATGAAACCCGGTACCCTTAAATTGGCTCGAAAGATTGATTTTCCACATGAGAAAGAATTTCAATTTTTGCGTGAATTTGTATGTTTTTTCTTTTATATGAAGATTTTCTATAAAATTGATAAGGGTCGTTTAGAATGTGAGTATCTATTAATCGGAAGAATTTTTGTCTGAATAATTTTAATTTAAAACTCTTACTTTAGTCTACCTAAAATATTGTCTTAATAAAAAAAATATTCAAAAGTCATTTTCATCTGTCATATAATGTAAGTGCGAGTATAAATGTTTGTATTATATGTGTAAAAGGTTTGTATCGTATTTTTGAAAGATAGCCTTGTTTAAATTTTGTTTGTATTCTGTTTTTGAATATTTTATTGTTTTCAGTTAATTTTCGGCGAAGTAATTTATGTGTGTGATTATAATTGTTTTGTGGGGTATTTTAATAACTCACTCAGTCAGGCTCTATCCACTTAAGAATTAATCTTAGAAAATTAAGGAGTAGGTACCTATACCTTATTTCTTTTATTATTTTTAATCAATAGACTTTATTGATTGATTTCTTTTAATACAGTTTTATTTAACTTTTGTCAATATGTTCTACATATTTAAACATTTTTTTTGTTTTTGTGGTAAAATACAAATTTCCAAACCTATTAAAGGAATTGGAAAAAGTCAATGAAAATGTTAAAGAATTGATTATTTTTCAACGGTAGATGTGAAGAAGATCATTATTCAAAATGGAAACCACCCATACGTACCTCGTAGCACTGAGCATAAATTACATTCACACTTCAGGCCTACTCTCCTATATAAATTTATGAATTAAACCAAAGCCATGCACGACCACGAAACTAGAGAAATATCGCCCTATGCTGGGCGGTAATTGAATTAAGTCAAGGCAGGTCGGCGTAGTTAATGCAACTCTAGTAAGACACATGTGGCTGCCGGGATATAAATTTTAGAGAGACTGCGCCTGCGATAATGACAAATCAATTGTCGCACAGGCACACATAATTAATGCGACATACACCGCAAATAGTAAGTAACGAGCTTTCCTAATGGGGGAAGGCAAGGTAATTATTGCCTTAAAACCGTGGGTTATGCTTACCAATAACATAAAAAGTAGGACAAAAACATGCATTGAACTTCGAAGCTATTTTGTATGCATTAAATATAAGTTTAGGTAAGGTGAACGTCATTTGCTAGTTAAAAGTTAAATTTGATTGAAACCAGAAAGTAATAAATTTTAAACAAAAACAAATGATTATATCAACATTTCAACTTAAGTCATTAAGGGTAGCATTCAAGAGTTATGCGCGCCATGAGGCAAAGTTTAAAGATACTATGCATGCAATCAGAAAAGAGCATCGAACTTTATGTCATTATACTGGTACAGACAATTGGTTTCAAAGTAAAACATTCTTAAAAGTTTCATTTTCACTTTACGTGTTACGATGTCATTTTTGAATATACCTGACGGTTTTAATATTTCAAAACCAACTTTGGATAGTAGAAACTAAAATTAACTTGTTGCTGGTTGCATACAGATCTCATGTGTAAGGAAATGTTAAGCCTGGCCCACATTCATTTTATTTTCTCATTAAAGTGGTAGACCCTTTTAATTTATTAAAAGAAAAGTTAGACACCAAAAGTCTTCCGGAGGGCTAGGAACAGCGACATGTATGTATATGTAATTCTTGGTAACAAATATGCAGACACTCTAGAAATTTCTATGCATCTCGATTAAAACTTTAAATTCGCGGGAATGGTGGCATATTTGAGACTTTACTCACCGCAAGTAGTTGAATGGAATTTGCTTGTTCTGAATAGCTGACGCGTGCTCAAAGTTTACTATAATTGCTATAATCCTTTGGGCTAGTTAACTCGCGTTAAATAGAAAAATTTTAAGATAAGAACTTATCCATTCAATTGAGGAAATTTTTAGGAAATCCGGGACTTGTACTTTATTCTTTGGATAAAGGCAGAGTCTCCTCTTTTTCTCCAATAAAATTTTATCCACATAATTGAACTCTTCTGAAAAATGGGGAAATTCGAAAAAACTTTCGAAATAAATCGATCCTTCCAGATAACTTTCTAATTGGTTTTGTGGGAGAAATTGATAGATGTTTTCGTTTGTTCAAGTTTGGATCGCTAATTATTACGGAACTAGCACTAGCATTTTTTTTTATGTGCACACATTTTACACACAAATTTGCATTTCAAAATTAAATTCAATTAATTATGATACTATATAACTTTGTGTGAGCCTGCCCCGTGGACTATCTGCTTTATGTTATGTTAAAGAATATTTTATGTCTTATACATACCTTATAAATAAAAAAAAAAAACATAACGAATATGGAGACACCCAATAACGATACCATTTGACTTTAAAATTCTGTCACGCGTGAATAAAATCATGTCAAATTGGGGTTCATGAAGTCAATATTCTTAGAGGCATGTGTCTCAAAATAGAAAAAAATAATATCTATATCCATTAAAAGAAATTATATCAGATAATTGTTTATAAGGCAAAACTCCTATCCCGTAACGAGCACTTTTAGAAGTAATAAACACTCCAATTGGCAATTATGGTATACTAGTGAGCACTAATTTTTTATCGTCTTTAAATTATTCATTAAATAAAATAAAAAACTCAATAAAAACCCCTATTCCTTAACAAATCTCGTTAAAAACTGCAACTTTTCATTTTCATTGCATTCTTTAAAGTGAAAACTTTTTGTCTGGAAATTAATGTAGGTAACCGCCAAACTCAAAAAAGTTAATTGTATCAGTTGTATAAAGTTTTGAATTTCCTTGTGACCTGCGTTCTTAGTAATCATAAAATAAAACACAGATATTCGGAATAATTTCGATGTTATAAGAAATTTAAAGGAAGAAAAAGAAACATAGCGTTTACACTTTAAAACTCAGTTTCCAACATTAAAATGTCTTTAACATAAAACTCAAAGAAAGTAGGCTTTTGAGCTTTTGGTTTTTTCATGAAATATTCGTATAAAAAATTTGAAATTCATATTAGTCCAGACAGAGTATACCTGCCTAGGTCTTGTTGTGAGAAAGTTCGGTGGCTATTTTGCATTTACATTACAAGGAGCGTTTATTCGAATCATACCAAGAAAATTCCTCATTTTCTTAAATTTGAGTGATTTATCTTTTGAAAAATTTTCAAAATTTGTTAAATTTTTTTAATTAGAAATTTATGCTGTTTTGTGTTGCTTGTTTCTTAGATAATTAGGTATTGTGACAGAGTGTGTGAAGGTGTACTTTAAAATTATTCCTCACTTGCTCTGTAGGGTTCATATGTTGAATAGAGAATGCTCTGCCATGGACGTAGAAAATTTAAGAATGCGAAATAAAAGTTCCCCATGTTTTTTGGAGGCATAAATCTCTTTATCAAATAAATATAAATCTGGTCGTATATTGTATACACAACATCCTTAAGTAAAACAAGTTAATTCAAAGTATCACACACATTAACATTTCAGACATTTCATGTGACTTCATGTTATAAAGTAGAAAATTCAATGTATTCGTAAATAAATCACGAACAATTTTTGGAACGATAAGCATTGGGGCAAGGAATCATTCCCCGCCCACAACACAAAGATTCTTGATTGAATCTTATTTCTTTATTCTGAACGTGTTTGTCTTCTCTACCAGAAGTAAAGTTGTCGTAATCTCGTTTTGGATTTGCGTAATTTCTACCAAACAAGAATTTTAATAATTTCCTTTGGGGCATGCAAAGATACCATTTATCAAGCCTGTGACGGGATGATGTGAAACATTTCGTTTTTCTTATGAAAACTTTTTATCACAGTTAATGAATTGAAATGAATGTTTTTACCCGACTGATTCAGAAGGAGGGTAATGTTTTTCGAGTGTATATGTATGTTTTTATGTGTGTGTGCTGTTTCTACTATGTATGCATGCACATACATATTTCTGTTCTTTTGGTGCGACTTGCAGCCTAAACGACTTTATGAATATTAAAAAAAATTAGGTGTCGATAAATTCGTTTTAGTTGTGGGAGTGCTATAGGCTATATAATTTTTGAGAGAGATAAATATGATCGCCATTTTTCTTGCATGTGTATTTTTTTATTTTCAGACATACCAATATAAGTATCAAATATCAAATATACCTACATGTTAATTTGTAAAATCGTATGTGAACGGCCATTGGCCAGGTGTTATATTTTTGATTAGAAACATTTTCTATTATTCTTTGAAATTTCTCAAGTAGAAAACATTTGACTTACTTTTGACGACGATGCACCAACCGTATGTAGCTCGTGCCCACAGAAAACTCATTTACGATTAAGTGCTCAAAATTGTCAAAGCAAATTTTAGCTTGACATATAAACCTAACCCTGTAATTGGATTGGGGAAGTAGCATCATCTGCCGTAACATGGTAACTTGTCTCATGTTAATTTGAGCAAAATGCTTCCTTTGTTTGAATTTATTTTCCAATTTACTAAAATAGAAATTTTATCTTTACCTTCAGTCTTCAGTTTTCTTGCGTTAACCATACCTGGCTCAGTCGCAACTTTAAAGACCATTTTGCGTCAATCTACTGTGCCAGTGGGTGATAAAATTTGCGTTTCGGTACGAGGGGATGAGGCAGTATGCAGAACTTATTGACAACATGGTGCTTCTGGCTCACGATACGAAAATGTGCATAGTTCTTATGTATCAGTTCGCTTAGGGATTACATCGCCTTTCCGGATCAAAATGAGTTTGGCGTTGACATCGAAGAATCCACTGAAATAGAAGAAGAAGCAGAAAACTGTATAAAAAGTGTAGGTACAACTACTTAAGAAGAATAAGAAGAAGCTTAATCTTTTCGAATACTATATTTGGCTTGAGGAAGAAAAAGCTCTTGGCCCATTTTCACCTAGGGACTTCAAATATTTCCTATTTTTATTTTTTTATTAAAACTTTTGGTTGTTCTATAAAATCAAGGTTCCAGCAGATTTTAAAAAATCCTCAATAGGCCTTTTGACGCTTTCACAGCAAATATTGATTGATTTGCGAAATTCTCAGTATTCAGTTTTACAGCTCTTACGCGGATTAGAATGAGGACCTTTTGAAAGGACTTCTTTAGCTCCGCTGAAGTCCGTAATTCTTCTAAGGTAAAATCAAAATTATTTTGTTTGAATAATTTTCATAAAAAATAATTTCTAGAAATGACCCCTTTTTATAATTTCTGTAAATTTTTGGCAGACAAGTTTTTGTTAAATTATGTGAATTGGTTTTTAGTCTTATGCCTGGTTCACTGATGAAACTGAACCGAAAGCTAATTGGTTTAAGCCGATTATTTCGGGCTAAACTATGCAGCTGCAAACTATGCGTCATCGCCGCTGCCGCTGCCGGCGACCTGGATGTAAGTAAGTTTGTGGGATTGCTTTCTGTTAGAAGTGCTTATACCCCACACCTGGCACCACTATTACAATTTTGCCCACCGATCGGTTGGCGGACAAAATTTCACGGTTGCCCTGGCTATAATTCAGCACATGGGGACGGACTGACACTTAAACTGAACAAATTGATTAATTCGTTTTAATTTTGGTGAATACATATTTCACTACTTTTGCATCAAAAGTAATTTCAGATGAAAAATTAATTATGTCGCACCTGCTGGAAATGCAGCACACCAAAAAAACTATAACTTGCGGGGAGCTCTAAAGAAAACTTTGATATATTACGGCAACTAAATTGAAGCTAACTTTTCGATAAGTAATAAAATTGAAATATAAAAGGGCGCCTGATGGTTAATAAAAAGTCACTCTATCCGTGAAATTATTCATTCGATCGAGAATTCTGGGGATCATCAAATGTGCCCTTGGCCAAATTGACCACCAGATAATCGTATGGCATTCGGGAATTGCTCATGTCCTTTTCAGTGCATTAAATCACGGCACTCTGCTGCGGTCAGAATATGTGGGAGCTTTGTGCCAAATTATTCTGGACAAAGTGCCTCCCGATGGGACCTTCACGAAAACTAGTAAGAAATTTCTGTCCATAAATCAAATTAAATTTATAAAGTTGTGCGCGAATTGTGTTTCTGGTATGTAACAACTAAATTACATTAAAAAGAGCAGTAGAAGTTAATGTTGTATGTAAACATATATTATTTTTGAAAATGTAAATAAGAATTTATTAAACTTCTAATACAGTACTGTCTGAAATTATAGGACCAAGCTTTAATTTTGCATATATGGTCTATTCCCAAGCCCATAACTTGTTGGTAAGGAGAAGAGGGATGGTGACCACTGGTATATATGAAATCGTTGTGTGTCCTTAATTATTTCATAATTTTTTTTTAAAATTCATGTACTAATTTTAACAAAAATCGTAAAAAACTCAATACAATAGTGTTTAAAATTATAGGACCACTTAATATGATGTCTTTGGCCTTTATATACAGGGTGTTTTGCTAAGGTCTGAACAGGGGTATGCCAATCGATTCTAAATGGTCTCCTGATCAACGTTTCTTCGGACACCCCACCCCCTTAAAATCGGTCCTTCCCCCCCAAAATCGCGATTGAAAATTTGAAGGGGGTCAACCTAGAAAATGCTTCATAAGTTCTTTCAGAGATATCCTAGAATACTGGTTGATAATGCATTAGAAAGCTAAGCCTTCAAGCTTTCCAACGATACCACCCGCGACCCAATCAGTCAACAAACAAGCGGGGGAGACCCCGTCAAATTTCGAAAATGGCAATTTCAAAGCCCAAAATTTGACCTTGACCCTTCATTCTGTCGATTTTTTATATGGGAAGATCGAAACTTTTCTTGAGAAAAAGCTTCTCTGTCATATGGCCTTTCTCAAGAATAAAACCGCACTGGAATCCGATGGCGCGTTCCGAAGTTATTCGTCTTCGATGGTTCAGCCCTACGGAGCAGATGCTCGATGTGACACTTTCCAATTGGACTTCATTGCGGATAGTGGGTTTTGTTGTTGTATCAATTATTGTAACACGAATAACTTCGGAACGCGCCGTCGGATTCCAGTACGGTTTTTTTCTTGAGAAAGGCCATATGACAGGGAAGCTTTTTCTCAAGAAAAGTTTCGATCTTCCCATATAAAAAATCGACAGACTGAAGGGTCAAGGTCAAATTTTGGGCTTTGAAATTGCCATTTTCGAAATTTGACGGGGTCTCCCCCGCTTGTTTGTTGACTGATTGGGTCGCGGGTGGTATCGTTGGAAAGCTTGAAGGCTTAGCTTTCTAATGCATTATCAACCAGTATTCTAGGATATCTCTGAAAGAACTTATGAAGCATTTTCTAGGTTGACCCCCTTCAAATTTTCAATCGCGATTTTGGGGGGGAAGGACCGATTTTAAGGGGGTGGGGTGTCCGAAGAAACGTTGATCAGGAGACCATTTAGAATCGATTGGCATACCCCTGTTCAGACCTTAGCAAAACACCCTGTATATAAAGGCCAAAGACATCATATTAAGTGGTCCTATAATTTTAAACACTATTGTATTGAGTTTTTTACGATTTTTGTTAAAATTAGTACATGAACTTTAAAAAAAATTTATGAAATAATTAAGGACACACAACGATTTCATATATACCAGTTGTCACCATCCCCCTTCTCCTTATCAACAAGTTATGGGCTTGGGAATAGACCATATATGCAAAATTAAAGCTTGGTCCTATAATTTCAGACAGCACTGTACATACATAGAATTGCTGATATTTAACCAGGCCTGTCCTAAAAAAAAATCTTATCATTTTTTTGACCCATTCCTTTTTGCAGATTTCAATTTGGTGCAATCGATTGTTTGCCAAATCTGAAAGGCGATTTACGTTCGATTGCTATTACCCTGGAAACAATAAATCGACATTTTATTGTCATACCTCGTGCAATAAATATTTTTGCGTGATATGCAATTTTTTACATTTTTATGATTTCTTTGAAATTTCACAGAATTATTCGTTTTAATACAGGAAATTGTTTTTTAAGGAATACAACATTTAGATAAAAATAATAAATTGCATTCAAAGATACTCATCTCTTCCTCCATGCTCCATAGATTACGTTCTGTAATGAAGGTGCCCGTGGTTAGTTAATCCTCTAGTTTGAGCTATAAATTATTCGATGGAGTTTTATCGCTACCGGAGTGAATCCTTATTTATTTATTAACAAATTATGCGTGTTTGCTATCAGTGGGGCATTTCCTTATTGACTTTCATAATTCTGACAGTGTCAGTGGAGTTGATGAACTGATTTATAGATTCTGTCTGTACTGCACTGCACACTAGTATTACTTAAATGTATTACTAATTTATCCTTAAGAAAGCTTATTTAAAAAGACAAATATGCTTCATTTACGTATAATTACACTATACACGTTATACTGGTTCCTTTACTGCATATTGATTGTAGGCTGACCTTTTCATAATTAATTTCTTCAACCAATGCAAAGCGGGTCAATCAAATTTCGTCAGCACCCATATTACGCCGGACCAGATAATCTTCCACACCAGATTGATTGCACAACATCGTGCAATGATTTCCAGATTTATAGACTGGGCACATTCGAGTACTAAGAGAAGAACAGAATTTAAAGTTATCTCTGTTATCCGTAGGGCACAAAATGCACATCAGGTATGCAGTTGTTATGCTGACCAATTAACAGTAATGAAAACTGACATGTTTAATTGGAAGATGAGTCCAATTTGACAAGCAACTTTTACTATGGACTACGACTACCTGCAGTATTCGGTCAAAATTGCCTGTCTGAAGAGAGTTCGGCTATGTCAACGCTAATTCGAAAATATGTGATCTTTTTTTTAATAAAAAATTTGTTAACCATATTTTTTTCTCAAAGGAATTTTAGTTATTAATTAAAAGAAACATTGGGTATTTTGTGTGTCTGTGTTTTATGCATTGTTAGTTTTGCAATACATATTTAATTTTTTGAGTTAAACGTATAAATTATTACATTTTATTGTTACATATTTTTCAATTACCTAATTAGAATCTACAAAATACATGCATTTTAATATAATTCATATACTCCGCTATTTAGGGATAATTACAACTATATTTTTGTCATAGCTTTCCGCAGATCTATCATACTGTATGTACCTGAGATAAAAACTTTGAATATCCCATAGTATTCAAACAAGAGTCGTGTGTCTCTGTCTCCCAGGGAGTATTCCATCACATGTCACTCATAGATGCGATAAAAGAGACGCTTGAAAAGTCGCTACAGAGCGCCTTTTATGAGAGACGCTAATAAATGACGAATGAAAACTTGAATGTAATTTTCAAAGTCCGCCCAATTCGGAAGACGCGAGTATTTTTATTAAAGAGTCAAGTATTCTTGGAAGGCACATAAAGTATTCTTTTGAAAAACTCAGGCATACACGGGAGACGCCGGAATACGCTGACAGACGATATGGAATATTATGAGTGTCGTTGAAATCGTCGTGGAAGACGCTGGGATACTCGAGAAATACTGGAAATATTTATCTCGGGTATGTATTTTATTTATTACAATCCTTTACAAAAAATTCTTTTGTCTAAAAAATTGGATTGGAAATATGTATATAAGTGTCTTTTAAAGTTTGCTTAAATTTCGGCTTTTTAGCCAATACTCGTGCTTAATCTCAAACAGGCTTACGATAAATTATAAAAAAGGTTAGCTGAATATTGATATCAACTTCAGTATTTATCTTGCGTACCCGCAATATTATTAAACATTAGAAATGCCTGTTGTTTTTATTCCGTTCTAGGTAATTTATACTCAGATTTTTAATGACTAGCAATTAATCGTAGCAATCGATAACCGACCAGTCCTCACTTAGGTACAGCAAATAAATTTGGTTTATTATAATCTCCTAATCGTACGGTTATTCTTGAATCGTGGAGACCCAAAAAATCTCTTAATTCTGAGTTCTAGTACCTAAAATTAAAATAACTCGAAGCTATCATTATAAGAATGTAGAAGTTAACGATAAGAATTGAGAACACACAGCTTTGTCACGCTGCCAAATTAAATATTTCCTCACTAAATTATCCTTTTTGTTGCCTTGGTGCACTACTGCGACAAAATTCTTTAGTTATCTTAATTCCAGTTTCCGAAGATTAGCAATTAGGGATGCTTCGCAGCTTGCTAAATTTCTTTTACGTATTTCTTTTGTCGTAATTTCTACAGGCATTATCTTTAAGGTCACCACCTAACGAAGGCACTGAGTTGATTCTTCTTAAAAAGAGCTATTAACACTTCCTTCACTGCACGGAGTGCTAATTTAATGACTTCATTCAATGTGGCAGACGAACATTTAAACTGCGTAATTTTTCATGACAATTTAAAGTGAATCTCTTTACTTAAAAAAAAACACTTCGCAATAACCACAATTGTAAGAGATCAAAGAAAACTCATTCTTTTCTGTTTGCAAATTCGAGTAAATTAATTTTATATATGTATTCTGTATGGTTTGAGCCGATTTTCGGTACGAATTCCTAAAAATAAATCTATTACAATTTTAATGAACTCTTCAGGCGTAATTTTTCTTGATAGAATTCCGCTAATGAGGCATCAATTTCTGTATAGATGAAAACAATGTATTTGTTTTAATATGTAATTTGTGCAAATCCATCAAATGTCCTAGGAGTAAAGTAATTCAAAACTCATGTTTTAAGATTGTGAAAACTTTAAATTAAAACTTGTACAGGATTTCTATAATTTAATCGAACAGTGTAAACAGTCGTTCCATGCTCTATATGAAATTGAAATTGCATTACGGCTTTGCTTGTCGGCGTTGACATGGATATATTCAGAGGAAAAATTTAAAATCCATTATTTAAATTTTGGAGGCTTCGGTGAAATGTTGATGTTTTATATTTTATTTAATATGTAGGTTTGGAAATATTCAACCATGTCATGCAATGAGTTTGTAGGCAATTTATCTGTTCAACGCATCAGATTCAACAGGAACTGCTGAAAATATTTATATCTTCGTGTTAAATTTTGTGTTAAATTTTGCATGAAAGAAATGACTATGAATAGATTTCTTGGCTGTATCGTTCTGACTTCGTCCATCTTTCCT
Source organism: Machimus atricapillus (assembly GCA_933228815.1). Lineage (NCBI taxonomy): Eukaryota > Metazoa > Arthropoda > Insecta > Diptera > Asilidae > Machimus > Machimus atricapillus. Next base: position 25,764,753 of record OW121788.1, on the reverse strand, counting down.
AAAGCTTCCTTACGTTGAGCAGTGAGCAAAGGGAAAATTTAATAATCTTCTCAAAACTTTTTAAATTAATTTCATAAATTGAATTTCCCTGAAATGGCTGGGTAATTAGCTTCCAGGTGCCTAGAGCTTGTACTCAGTGCTGAAATTATTACCTTACAGCTATTAGAGGTGTCCAACACTAAGAACTTCAATCTTTTTAACTGCATTTTGCCGCCGTTGGAAGCGATTTGATCAGCAGAATATTTGAACTAATTTGTATAAGCCTGTATGTAGTTACTAACTAACTGAAAATCAAATATTTAAATAATGCTATTCATTTGCTTTCCGGCTCCTTGTACTTTACACAAGAGTTATAAAGTTATACAAATTTATATACATTCATATTTCATTCTATCACGGAAATTTGAAACATTCTTAATATTTGAATATAAAGTTATTGTGCAGTGGGAAAGGAAAAGAAACAAAACTGTGTCTTAAGCTTTTAACATTTTTTAAAAAAAACATTTGCGTTTGTTTACTCAAATGATGAATTTCTTTAAATTCAGCACTCCAAGAAGATCAGAAACACGCTTTCCAGCCACGACGTATTTCGTCACCCTAAAATAATCTGCATGAATTTGTATACGAAAGGACAATATACTAAGAAATATTTTCTAGAACTTTGATTTTCAAGTTGTAATATTTTATTTGGTAATGAAGGAGGAACATCATGGCTCCCTTTTTTCCTAATACTTTTTTATTTTCCACGGAACTCCTTTAAGCCCCGATAATGAGGGAAAGACAAGTTCTTATGAATTATGGATAGTAAAGAGGCTCTAGGATAGAAAAAGATTTGTGTAAGAATATGTACAACGTGTTTGCTATACTCGTTATTTTAAACTTTTCTCTTTCACTCAAAATAGAATATAACACCGATTTTTAGGTTTGACACTAGTGTACCTACGCTTTTAAAAATCTCTCAAAAATATTGTTATGTGGTTCATTCTAAGAGTGTCAAAAACATTCAGGTTCTTATTGTGACGTAAACATTTTCAAGTCATCTACCTACATACAAATATGTTACAATTAAGTTGGTATACAGTATTACATGCGAAATACGCTTCATCGGCATATTTTTATGACACATCACTGAAATTAGGGTGCGGTACTCAAATTGTCACCTTACCTCTGTGGATATTTATAGCACACAATACATAACTGATGTACCTACCTGCCTGCAGATAATACTAAACTGACTGCAAGAATTCTTTCTATATATGTAAAACATGAATGTATTCACTCTGATGGGAAAGGACTTGACGATTTGAAGGAAGATATATCAAAAATTTGACTATAAGGACTGCAGATTTAATATTGTGATATTGATAGAAAGAGCTTCCTTTCGCCTTTTTTGAGGAATTTTATTTAATATTAAAGGAAGAGAAAAAAAGACGTGAAAATATCCTTATTTGATCTGCACATAAAACCACCTTTTTTCAGTTGCATCAGCCTTTGTGTATTCACAACTATGTTTTTTTAAAGTGATAACATATAAGCATAAAATTGTTACGTTACATACATATATTAAGACAAAAAAATTATTATATTTTATTTCTATTATTTTATAATATATAATTGTAGAAACAAAAATGTAAAATTGGTAATACTTTCTGAAAATAACAATAGAAATTAAAAACTATGAACAAGCACAAAATATTAAAATTAATTCATTAATAATAAATAGTCACAAATTATTTAGAAATTATATATGTATATTCGATTTATCATTCGAAAACATTGTATTCTAAAAATAACGCTATTTCCACAAACTATACGCGGCTGTGATAAATAAAGTTTCTAAACCAGCAAGCACAGAGGTTGCTACCCTAATCAATAAACTGTATAATTTATGCTGCCTATTCAGGCATAAAATTGACATTAATTTAACAGCCCATGGCTGAATATTAATTCAAATTGAAACATAAAACTGATGACTTAGACAATTACTCACTGATTTAGAGATTTAAAGTTTGATTGAGTTTTTGAAGTTGGCTATTGAATACAATTTTGACTGGATTTATTTTGCCATTTTTATCAGGAGCATACTTATTATTAAATTATTCGGAAAATCCAGTTTTTGAGTGACACATAGCATGCAATTGAAAATAATATTATATTATTATTATATTGACAACGTAGGATAATGGTTTCATTTGATTGTGAATCCACATAAAGCATTTCTATTCAATTTAATATCTAAGGAAGAAATTTTAAACTAATAAGTAGCATAAGTTCTGTTTTTTGTCGGAAATTGCGGAGTATGTTGTGTTTGTATTTATAAATGAATCGCAATGCAAGTCTTTATGAATAATTTTTCGGCAAGACTGAAAAGAGTGAGTTAAGGAAGCATTAACATGTTTTTAATTTCTATGTATTTTACCTCCCTTTGAGTTTCAAAAAGTTATAAATATAATAACAAACTTGTTGAAGTCAAAGAAAACTTCAAAAATTAAACTTGAGCCATTTTTTATATCCAAACTTTGTTAGTAATCAAAGGATTCTGAGTAGAAAATTTCAAAGGAACTTGTGATTCCTTCCTACAGTTTCCTTAAGGACATTGTGCTTGCCTCCCCAATCTGAAAGGAGACATCAACCTAGACATGACTGCAGGCAAACATTCCTTTTTATGTGATAATGATGGTTTTAAATCCTGTAACTTAAGTCGCTTCATGTCTTGTTTTTATGGCTCTTGCAATAAAAAGAATTTTCTTTTTATATTAGACAATTCAAGTAAATATACGTATATGCATAATGTAATTTTCCCTGCAAAAGTTTTTCTTTCGAAAAAAATATTTAACACATGGTAGTTTGTTACTTCCTTCTAGGTAACTGGTTGAATTAATTTGCCTTCAGGCATGGTAAATAAAATAGAGCTGGTGGCTTAATCACACTGCCTGAAATGTTATTTTTCATTAAAGGAAAGTGATACTTCCCTCAATTTTCCAGTAAAAAAGCCGCCCTTTCTAGCTAATCATTAAGCGCTAAGCTGTCCATTAAATAAGAAATTAATGCGCAACAAAAGACTCTAAAGCCCCTCAATGGCTAGTGAATGTGCGGTGATTGTCGAGGAAAAATAAAAACGAGAGGAGGACATTTATCAGCGGAACAAAAACATATTTGGCGTACTAAGGCAGGAGGACCTGCTAAATGGATGACAGCAATTCCAGAGGATAACGACGTGCCATTAGGGAAAATTTCAATTATATTTGCGGCTGATGACTTCGGTCACTAACACTTTCCGCCCTGGACCTAGTTTTTCCACGGCGAGCCTTATAAATATGTTAAAACATGCAATTAAGCAGGATGGTACTAATGAATGAAATTCTGGTTGCTTTGTTTAAATGACTATTATTAGCAGTGATCGTTTCAAAATTATTTAAAGCGACGGTTATTAATATTTAAATGGCGCTTTTACCTATTAAGAGGTAACTATATGCAAATGCAAACTATATGTAACTATATGCACAATTTCTTGTAGTTATCGTGGAACCAAGCTACTTCATAGTAAAAATATAATTCCTCAAAAACCACAAATTATTGATTTTCAGACGTAGGTACCTACCTGTTTAAAACTGAAAACAAATCAATCAGTGACGCAGAAATTTAAACAGAGGAGCAAACTCTTTGTTTTCAGCCGCATAGCATTGTGAAAGGATTCGTGTCCAATAATGAAAGTTATTCAAGGAATGATGGCATTTCTTTACGAAATTAAATTTCTTGACTTCCGAACGAAGGAGAAAGCACAACCACTCTCGAATCAGGAGGCAGATGAAAAAATGACAATAATTTCTGTGTTCAAAAAATATTTAAGATTTGATAAGCCATATATACGTTACTCTTTTGCGGTGAAGCTTTTAATTCATGAATAAAGCTTTTTTAAATCCCTGTACCTTCATGTTGGTTCATCTTATTAAAAAAAGTTTATAAAAGAATATAAATCAACAGTTGATTAAGAAAAGAAACAAACGATAACAAATGCAACTTATCCGAATTTTATTAAAAGGGATTATAAAGTTTTAGAGAAGGTTTTAAAAAATAAAAGTCAGAGACACTGGACAGACGACTTTGTTGTGAATAGAATCTTACAATACCACACAATTTAGATTTTACTACATACCATACCAGCTTGAAATGAATAGATATAGAACTCATGGAACAACTGATAATTACAGCTTAGACTTATCCAAAAACTCCGGGATAGCCGGAACTTCTTAGAACAAATTCGTCCGTAATAGGTTCACTTTTACCATTAACAGCCTGCAGATTTTTATGTCCAACGCAAGAGCTCACATTGGATTCTATTGTCGAGTTCAAAGAGTAATTACGAACTCATTATGGTGTAGCTTCCAGTAAAGCTGCGGGATACAACAGCATGAGATTAAGAATACTCCAAGGAGACAAGGCTCCACACAGAGTAACATGACGCTTCCAAGAAATTTCTTCTATACGAGTTACGCGCATACCTCCATATGTGCAATGTACGAAGACGCAAGTTTTTCTTTTGCGTATTTCTTAAAGTCGTTGCTCCCCCTGCTGTGCATTTCGTGGGCTCTGCAAATGTGTAGTCTGTATTAACCTCAGATCGAGCACTAATGCTACAATTTATGGTCGGATAGTGGAAATGGGTTACACAGTCAATAAACTTTCACTAGGGTGCAGCAAATGGCCTTACAATTATTGATTCTTTTGGTACTATGTATTTACACAATGTTTCATTGTGCTTGAAATTGAGAGAAGTGTACCGCAATTTCCGAAAAATAGAACCCTTCCTGCTATTGTAATGAGCACTCTAGAATTAAGTCTCTCATGTGCACCCTAGAATTAATGTCCTCATCCTATTTAGACTTATCAATAAATGCAAAAAAACCGGAGTCAAATAATTTCTATCAATTTTGATAGTAGATATAGGTATCCCAAAATCGAATAAATATTTCCACCGCATGCGAATAGTGTAAATTTGAGCAGAGGTGCGGTTTAGATTTAAAATCTTTTTAGAAAATGTCCTCATACTATCAAAACAACCAGTAGCATTGTTGTAATGAACTTAAAAAATTATGTAGGTTAAAGTTAACAAATTTATTTGGGTAATAGCAAACAATCTAGATTTCGAGTTTCGCTGAAGTCATTTGTCGTTTTGGTTGCATTAAACTACTTTTTTGGTAAAAAGTGAAACAAGCTAGTTCAGTGAAATTAACCAGCACTTTTTGCTGAGTGTATAGTTATGATTTAAGTAAATGTACCTAATTTTTAATGAATAAATGAGAGTGACAAGTTGAATTATTTTCACGGACGCAAAAGTTCTTCTTTTCAACACAGTTATGCATAAATCTCTCTTATTACATTTTGCAAAACGCAACTCTTTCAATCAATGACAAAATTAATTAAAAGTCCTAAAATTGTCTAAGTCGAAGAGATAACTTTCCTCATCACAAAGATTTTCAGTTAAGCAAACTTATTCAATTTTTCCGCCACTTGCCGCGAAAATCAGCCCCATCAGTTAATCCCCTAGCACTGTGCACCCTTCAATTAATAAATGAAAACCGAATCCCCTTCAACAAAGTTTCTTCCTAAGAGGATTCGCCTCGCATGGGTAAGTTCGCCTAAAAAATCAATTTATATTGTTATCTGGTGCACCCATGGAAAATAACTTTTAAAAAGGCTCAGCTCACTCGGCAGCGGAAAGGGAAGCAAACCGAAACAAATCAATTGGGTCACGCTTGTGCGGATCTATACAAATGGCAGTGAATCATTTGAGTGACACTCCCTCACCCTACGTCGTCACTGTATCTAAGTATCTACTTTGCCAGATTTTTTCTGCCCTTTTTAGTGTTCATCTTGCACATGTTATCGCATCCCTTTCGGAGCCATTCAGGAAATTAAAACAGGTCCAATAAGGGTACTCTAAAAGAAATGCTAAAACGCTCTTGCGTATTTTTGATATTAAGCATACACTAGAATTCTGATGATAAAACTAGCTATTGTTACACATGAATTTAGAGTTTTTCTTATCAATGACGAATAGTCTGCAAATTATTTTTTGAAAAACCCCTAATGCTTAGGATTTTATCATTCATAAATACATATCCGCTCAGATACAAAGTGCTTTCTCCCATACATACATATGTATTGTATGTATACTCTCAAATAATTTCAAAGATACCCGTGCATAGTCTGCGTGTTAACATGCCGATTCAATGTTAAATCAGGTAAATCCATGCAGATAGGAACCCACACCATACATCATTTACACATAAATAAATATTGATTGAGGTCGATTAAATATTTGGTTTTCAGTTAATTAGTAACTAACTACACACAGGCTTACGCAAATTAGTTCAAATATTCTGTACAATGCGTTCTCTGCTGATCAAAGCAATTTAAATGGAAGCGGTGGCAAAATGCAGTTGGGAAGATTGATTAAGTTGACTGTTGTACACTTCAAATAGCTGTCAGGTAATATTTTCAGCACTACATAGTACAAGCTCTAAGAATTAATGCTTAATTAGCCTCACCATTTTTAATGTAAGTGTCTCATATGCATATGCATATACATATATGTGTATTAAATAGTTCTAAAATACATTAATGTTTAAAGCTAAAGACACCATTTTGTTTCCTTTCCTTTTTCACTGCACAATACCTTCACATTTGTACAACTTTACATCTCTTGTATCAAGTACGAGAAGTCGGAAAGTTCATGAAAATCTACACTAAAAATGAAATGATAAATGATCATAAATTGTGATTAATATTTAGCACTAAAAGGAGCAACGCTTTGATGAGATAAATTAAATAATAAATCATATTAACACTGCTTCATAAGTTTATTTTATTATATTGATTACTAATTTAATTGCAATTTGCAATTTTTTTATTCTTTACGGAGTTTTTCATTTCAGCATAAATCTAAGAAATAGTGAATTTTATCAACATATGAAAGGAAAAGAAGTAGGTATTATTGTATATGAGAAGTCTTTGGTCCTTACCATTATTCTGGGATAAATAATCCCAGTAAAAATTGGCAGTGGGGAAATATTTCCCAATAAGTAGTTTGTAGCTAACGAACCAAACCCAGATTTTGAAATAAAATTATGATATATGTATAAGTAGATATGTAACTAAATATTAAATTATTTGCATCTATTTCAAAATTTTTAGTTGTAAAAGTTGTAAGCTGTTTTTGAAATGCTAATTTAATTAAAGGGTTAAGCAAAATAGGACGACGGGATTTCGAACTTGTATCTGTATTGAAGGTTTTTATCTATTCCATGAAGTTAATCATGAAAACACTGAAAATTTTCTTTCTTCGCCTGAGGTGGAAATCTTTTAAGTCTTACCGTACAGAAGCACCATGATTCTACAGGGGATCATTTGCTGGTGTTAACCTAACAGCATGACAATAAGAAAGGCTTCCCGTTTGATAACATTTTATCAGTATGTGGATGACATTACATTTAGCTAGAAGACTTTTTCCGAGGACAATATTTTCCTCTGCACCTTGCCGCTTTGAATCTTTATTGGGCTAATTTGCATCTAAATACTTCCCCCTCACATTCCACAGAGGGTGGGTTTTGCAAAGTTCTTCAATGTATGTGCACTTCAAACCTTGTTATCGATAAATGAAATCAAACATTTCAAGAACTTGGAGAAGAGATCGAGTCATGCATTTTAAGTATCAGATTTGCTTGACTGCAAAGAGGCATCAACATCCCCTGCATATGTGGTGATTTTATCATTTAGACCTCTTTATATGTTGCCAATATGTAAGACTGTGAAAGGTTTCTTCGTGGAAAATAATTTCATAATTATTACACATAGCTTGCAATTCAAAAATGAAGGCGAGATTTAGGTATTGTCAGGACTAAGCGATTTAATGTTTAAGATAAGTTTCTTGCAGAAAGTTTGCCTTTCATTTAAAAACGGTTGTAATCGTTTGTTTAAAACAACTGCTTACGCTATATTCCGAAAAAGGTTCAAACAGTGATTTAGCTAGCTCTGAGTGTGCCTTGTACCAAAATTTTTTGAGGAAAATAAGCAAAAACACTTTCCCTTTCACCTAAATGTTTCTGAAATGCCGGAGACTGGACTTAAATAAAATACTAATAAAACATGCATTAATGTCAAAACCCCTAGTAAATATTTAAATAAGCACACGTTTTAAATCATTTACATTTGTGACGAATAAATTTGATAACAAGATTAGTTAAAAAATACAATAATAATATATTGTTACAAACTTTGCCTTCGTTGTAATTCATAATTGGAGTTCCAAATCGATTGGATATAGTATAGCCACACTGAAGAGCTCAGCTTAATATTCCAGATCGAATCGCCAACATTTTTTGGGCTCGTCTGTTTCGGCGTTTTTTAAAAACATAAAGTTAATTCTATTTATATAAATGTAGTTTATCTAACTTTATGTTTAAAGCACCCATGAAGAATTTTTTGATTTATTTTGCAAAATTGTTCGGAAATCTGGTGGAAGGAAGCCTTTTATATCGATAAAAATGACGGAATTGTTCAATTTAAAGAATACAAGATTTGCATTTTGAAAGCTGAATTGTTCCAGAAAATCTTTACATCACAAGAATTTGTCAAAAGATACGGAAGGCTGGAATTGTATCCTCAAATGTACAAGGCTCGAAAATTAATATAATAAAAGCCTCCTCTTTTGGTTGCGATTACAAGTAGATATGTGACATAATGTATAACATATGTCCTGAAATATCAAGTGGGAGAAATATATGAACATGAGTATGATAAGCGCTTTGCTTTATTCTTTCCGAAAAGAACTGAATAATGTGCATTAAAGTCGCTGTTTTTATTTTTGGAGTTTCCTTTTGACAGATTTTCCTTGTGTGAAAGAACTCTTTTTATTTGAAGAAATTCCTGTTTTCCTTCAGAGTAAGTAAATTTATTAATTGTGTCCATTACGAAAAAGGTTTCAAATCGACTACCCAGAAAAAAAATAAACAGATCTACAGCCTTTTATTTTTAAAGTATTAAAAAAACTTGTGTGAGTTTGTATGATATGTACATAATGTACTTCAATAATAATTTTAAAATCTACTTTTACTTTAATTTATTACTTATTTATTCTTCCGATGGACTTTTGGTATAAAGTTTATAAAACTTATTATTGATTCTTAGTTTTTCTTTTTTATAATTGGTAGTAAGTTTTTAAAACTAAGTCCATTAAAATCGCAAAGACAATGTATATTTATTGAATTGAAAAATAATAAAATGTGCAGAGAAAAACCTCATAAGAATGATTTATTCATATGAAGAGTGTATAAGGAGACAGACCACATGTGCTCTAAATTGCGAATAAAAAAATTTCAACTCAATCATCTCGTGCAATTGAAATACTAAAGAAACGCGGAAATAAATTTCCGAGCAGTTCTAGAGAAAGGAAATTTCCGAGCTCTTCCCATACGTATAAAACCATCGTGTGCAAATAAGTCATATCAAGCGCATTCCAGGGTCTGGCTTCCTTTATTAGAGCACCGGATATAGGAAATTTCTGCATCCTTTGTGAAATAAATGAGCACAACGTCTACTCTGATTTATCTTTCAAAGGCAGGGAGCAATGGGATAGGAACGTGCAGTTGGTTTGAGAAAATGAATTAAGTTGGCTGAGAAAGCCTTAAAGGCAAACGCTGACAAATTTTTTTTATAGAAACTTTGGCAGTATTTTTCACTATCAACGCCCTACCATTAAATTAAATTTTAGCTTTAAAATTAAAATTTCTAGGAATCTTTTAATTCCATAATCTTACTGCAATTTAGTTAGGTTGTGTTAAATGGTTATACTTTACCACCTAAATAACCTTAAGGTTCTGCTCAGTTCAGCTTCTTGCTATCCATATGAAAATATTAAAACTTTAAAAGCAGCTCATTATCTCCTCACAGTGGGCAATTTAAGTCGCCTATTATGGTTAAAATTAAACTGCCGGGATATTTTGTAGCAACAGTGTTCCGCTTATATGTGTTCGGAAGGATAAGAAATAGTAGGTGGTGATATACATATGTATGTATGCATGTAATAATTTAATTTTTTTTTCTTTAATGAGTAATGTTTCCTATAAATTTTGAAAAAATATGTACATATGTACCTGATATAAATAGTAAATATTTATTTTTGATATTTTAATTATTACATATATATTTTTGAATGTTCTTTTTCTAGTGAATCAAGTGAATCAAACGAAATGAATGAATAATATTTTTCATAAACAAAAAATATTTGATTCTTTATTTAATTTATTTCCATTGAAAGGTCGCCTGTAGATTAATTAATCGAAAGTTCTAATTCTAAGATGTAGGTATGCAATTTTTAATCTCGTGGAAAAATTACTTCGAGTGGCACAAAAAATAGAAGTCAGTACATGTTCCGGAACTGAGATTTAAATTGCTAATAGCAGAATCGCGTTTGTCCTTAATTTTTAATGTTTGACATTAAGCAACACACCGCAAATGTGTATACAACGTGGCATGTTTTTCAGTCATTTTTCTCTTGAGATATACTTTTTTCCACCTTTGCATAATAAACAAATTAATTATTCCATATTGTTGTTGTTCACAAAGTTAAATTCATTTTTTCTCGCACTTTGTAGGTACTTCGCAAAACAAAATTTATTTTGAAAATAATGTGCGTATTGCAAAATTTAATCAAATTTACTTAATTTTGTTGCATAAAACCCTTCGATTTCATTGAAACACTGCAGCTTCAAATAGAACATGCAGATTTGTTTAATTTCCTCATCGGAAGGAATGGCACAGGAATGCATAAATTAACAGCAACAATGTTCTACTTGGTACGTTTCGCGTCTGAGCCACGTCCGTTAATAAATTTCTCTATGAATCCATTTAAGCTTTATGGCGAAAAGTTAATTTAATTTTCCTTGACCTCCTTGTTCAAGTAGAAGCAAGCAACCAAGGCAAGCACAGCACCCAAGTTTGTTTGCCCATTTTACCCAGATATCTATAATATAAATTCTGTAAATTTTGAAGGTTTACAACTCGTGTCGCGATCTACAAGGAAATTTATGCTGACAAAGACTTTTGTTTCGATGAGTTACTTTTGTCATCTTATTAAGCATAGTTCAGTTTTGAACAAGTTTTTCTGATTTATTAGAGGGAAAGAATTTAATAACAAAATTTTATCTCAAATTACATTAATTTGGTATCACTTTATCGAATTTAAATCTCTTAAAAATGCATTTCATTTTTCTTCTCTAAATTTTCTTCTAGAAATTTGGTCCACACAGAAATAGTTACGTCCAGAAAACATAAAGGCATAAGAATTTTGTATACTTAGTATCTCCATTGGTTAATTGAAAACAATTGACACTGTCTCTGTCTGTTTAGATGTGTCTGTAGTAGTCTGTTGGACAACTTATTCGAGGAGAGCTTTTAGTACTGGTTTTACATAATTTAATTTGACATGGAATTTAAATTTGTATGTATACGTATGTACGATTTAGAATTCTTAAATGTCATGCCAGTCAGTTCTCTTATTTAGTCTCGTACGTACAATTCGAACTTCCTCCATACATTACCATTATAAACAAGTATTCCTTGCATAATGAATTTTCCAAAACCAACAATATCCATTTTCTTGCATTCGGATGTACATGTGGGGTTAGAGAACAATTTCACCTCTCCAGCCTTCCAATTTATCGAAGTGCCCTTATACGTCTACCAAAAGAACCAACCGATGTCTCCCAACAACAATGAAATTTAGGTCATTCTTTGGTGTCCTTCCTTCGGTTATTGGAAGGCTTTTGCTACGTCAGTGAGAACAAAAACATATTTTGTGATATCATCCTTTAGGAAAAAGCTTTTACACGGATGTTTGGTTTGCAGTTTATTCAATATTAATTATTCAGATTTGCACAGTTTTGAGTACCTACAATAGGTATTGATTTTATGCACCTACATATGTTGTATTTTCAGTTGTTTTCCATACATGTATAACATTCTCGTAAACTTCGATATACAGTTTGAAATAAGAAAGACTCAAATATGGTAAATTTCTCTTAAAAATTTTCAACTATGACCACAGCTGAAATCCACAATTCACTTCAAAGAGTTCCAGAATATGAATGTAAAACAGCAAATGACATTTTCCTAACAAATAAATGTACATACATACATATGTATACTATATATTCACGTTCATCCGAGAGAATTCAAAATTTTACAGCGCTCTGTAAAAGCGGAAGAAAGAAAATAAATGTAAGAGCTTTTGTTACAATGTTGTTTTACTTGTTTGTTAATTTGAACGTTATTTATAGAAAATCATTTTTCTAATTGCGTCTATACTCTATTATTTATTGAACCTTCAAGCGATTACGACTATTACACATGTAAGAGTTCTTACCAGGAGGAAGTATTATATCCAATTTGCCCACCTTTGTAGGTTTATTAAATATTAATTCATAAAATAAGGGAAAAAATTAGGTACTTAACGCTAGACTGTATTTTTCGTATAGAAATGTAAACTTTGTTTATATAAAACGAATGAAAACCATTCACTTAAAATAAAACCTAATCACGACTTGATATTGCGCTAATCATATAAACAAACTAATTCCTTCCAAGAAAAATTGATTTGAAAAGAATCGGTGTGAATACAAAAAATTGATACTTTTGTCTTTTGTACTTCAATGACTTATCCATTTTAACAAGTGTCGTTACTGCCACATCGAATTCAATACGATTTGTCCGACTCGCAGCTTTGTTGCTGAGATATATTTGTTTTCTGTGCAAGAACTAATGAGGCTTAAGCTTAATGAAACTTCGATAGGACACGACCGTGCGCTGGATTTCTTTATTTAGCTAAGTGAAATGGCTATCTGGAATATAATCAATCAATTGGAACTATACCCTTAGATTTGTTGGACTGCAATTCGGTTTACTTGACATCAAGCAAATTAGTATCGTTGCTGGGTGGACATGATTTTTCGATAGATTTTTTTCTCCTTAGTGTGTCTTTACTAAATCGGTTGTTTTACCTCGTTCGGATATTTCTTACTGTTTTTTATTTAATTAGGGAAATGTTAGATATCTGAAATTTATCGACTACTCATCAGTTAGGTCTACCTACTGTTAATTTTTAAGTAAAATGTGAAGTTGATATTTTGTAGAGTTCATCAAAGAATCGAATTTTTCACGTTTAATATATGTAACTGTGGCATTCGTGTTGAGTTTGACATTTAATATAATCGTGCGCAATATACATATATCGACTATAGGGCAGATTATCATGGATATAAAAATGAAGGGCTAGAATATCGAAATAAGGCTCCTTTCCTTTTACATAATACATTCACACATAAAATGTTGGGATTTCGGCAAATTGGGCCTTTGACAATTTAATTTCATCCGAGAAAAATCCTCAGTGAAGGATACAGACGTATGGAACGATTTATTCTCCCGCAAAAAACGGAAAGGTATTTCTCCAGATTCAATTTCGCACTAATAGACGTAACAAGATATAACACAAGGATTTACCACTTAGGCCCCTTTACACCTTATTGATTTTCACTTTGAATTTGATACCGAGCGGGTGGAGAAAGGGAAAATGGGCAAAGCAATGGGCTTAAATTCCTTCAGGACCATCATCTCACCCGCAACTGCGAAATCCTTTCACAGAGAAATTTATAATTTAGCTGCGGGCGAATATCTCATCTGTTTAGTCGTCCCAGTTAAAAAACTAATAATTTCACCAGAGGGTAGTTGCTTGGTGTTTTTCCTGGAAAGATCTCTACGTCTGATGTGAAGGAAAAATATATAAAGTACTCTGACGGTATATCTAAAAGGCCATACATCAAAGGAGGGTTTCCTTGGATCTCAGTAGCTCACATACGACTCTGCGCTTTTTATTTATTACAGTGCACTTCATAATGTTTAATGCAGGTAAAGAACGTTTTTTGAAGCTGCTCGTTTTAATTTTATGCATCATTTACTCAAGTCATTCGAGCTTCTTCATGAAATCAGTGCTGCGATTGCAAAACTGTGAAGATTACTTCGTAGTGTTATATGACCAGGGGCTACAATCTGCTTACTTTAACACTCTTTAAATAAACTGTTTATACTTATTAATCGATTCACTTCACCATACAGGTCAATGGCAAGGTTTGAGAAAATTAGACAGTGCATCATACAAATGTATCACGGTTTGAAATTCGGAGTAAAGAATATCAGAGAAAAGTAGGAGAAACTAAAACTCGAAAATTGGAACTATAGCAAAATGTTCAAAATTAAATTTCCCAATTGATAGGTTTTGTTTACTAAAAATCATCCGATTGCAGATGTTGAATTACAAGCTCACTTGCTGGCTAACACAGTTCTCAAATATTTTTCTAGTCCCAAAGTTAACTAAGTGGAAGTGGAATAAAGTAGGAAATATTGCCATAGGACCTTTTTTCATATGAAATAACAGCATAGAGAAGTGCTAAGAGCAATGAACTGGAAATAATCAGTTCGACACCATTTGTTCCCACAGGAGATTTCACTATAGAAAACAAAAGAGTTCGATTAATAATCATACATTTTATTTGTTCCAGCACTACAATAAATCGCCTAGAAATAATGTGGTCACTCATGTGAAATTTACTCACACATGATTAAAGAAAATTATCTCTCCGAGAAGATTTTGATAGGAAATATGTAGCTTTTGAAATAAAATGCAAAATGATTTTTCAATAAATGATAATGACATGGATCTGATGTGGTAAGGTAATATTTACGCAAGTATCAAATAATTCCTCCTTGGTTTTAAAAGCAATCTGAACTACTTACCAAGTTCCTATTCTAAACCTGGTCATTAGATTGAAAAGGTGTGTATTTCACTCGCAACCCACCTGTGCTCTCTTAAACAAACACATCAGCAGTCTGCCAATGCAAAGATAAATCTCCTAATTCCCTATGGATCGAATTTGTCCTCAAATAAAGTACCGACAACAAAATCGATTTTCAGGAGTCCCCAAATTGTATAGATTTCTGTCCCCATTTCCGGATTACTAAAATGCGGTTGCCAGCTTAATCTATGTGACAATCCATACCAATAGAGGGTGGAAGATTTCGTTCAATTTGTTCGAGGGTGTTTGGTTTTAACCTGCAAGAGGTATAAAGTTGTAGTTATATGTGTGACGAGATCATTCTCGATTGAGCTTTTTGGAAAATTTTCGTATTCAGATAATTTATATGCATCGCCTTTTAAAGCCCACAAAATGAAAACATAAACTTTTAAAAGCCCATTAAATATTTACTAAAATTTTAAAATTAGAAATTAGAAACGTTGTTACATTCGAAATCGGGTTCAATAAATAGTTACGGCAAAAAACTATCATAGCCCAGTTTTGGTAAAAAATAAAATTCTCAAAATTTGGCAAGGTGTGGAATTAATCGCTTTTTGCATTTATCCTTTAAATACAAAGTTTTAATTCTCTTCAAATAAATATTCAAAATGAACAAATATAAATTGGAACTGGCATCGAACTAAAAATCTGGAAACCGTAGAAAAAACAGAAGAGTGTGAGAAATTATGCCCAATTTTTTAATTTATGGAATTTATTAAAATAATTTCAATGATAACTAAAAAAGTTTATTCCGTGATTTTTTCACTAGGTACCAAAATAAAAGAATTCAGTTAGAAACACGTATTCCTGTATTTTTCCTAAGCTCATTCTAAGCTAATTAATTTTGTTGTAACAGGAAACTTTTCACGTAGCAGTCTATAAATTAATTTTGCTGCGAACAAATTAAACATCAATAAAATACATTTGGTACCTGCAGAATTCCAACGAAGATTTAATTATTGAACTATTTACCTATTGGCAATTAATTATCCACCGGCTTGTGACGATACAACACTACGCCGTTGCTGGTTCCAGTAAAAGCACTCCAGAACTTTTGTTTATTGATTTATGCCGATAAAGTTATTGATTGAATCGGGGCAGGGCATTCGTCTTTAACTCTTGTGAATATTTTTTATGAAACAGCCAGTGGATTATGTGAAGATCAAACTGGGGTCATGCAATATTCTTTATAACGAAAACGATGCAATGGAATACGTTACAAATGCCATTTCCTCTAAAACTGATAATTTTTAAATTACTATTATCATCATCAACCAACGACTTTTAAATTTTTTGAAAAATAGTAGGTATACCATCGTTCACGGCTTCTTAATTGTAAGCAAAATATTGACCAGTTTTATAGTCAGATGTAATTTTATCATGAACGGATTTTTTAATTATATAAACTTCACGTACTTACATGTCACTGAAAGTAAAATGTGGTTGAGCACTAAATGTCATACGAAATGGAAATGAAGCAGAAGGGCTGATTTTGTAGATGTAAGTCATAGACCCGCACCTATCGAAAATTAATCCACTGGGCCATTTCGTCGACGATTAGAAATCTCAGCATGGGATGTTTTGGTCGATTTTCGAATGGTTGTGACAATTTTCGGAAAATACTGGAGCAAGCAATCCATTGCATACCTGCAAAGCGGTATACTAGATGCAGGAATGCAGAAAAATAATTGAATGCACATATTTAAACAGCAGGCTTTTATGTAATATAACTGCACCAAAGTTTTTATATCATATAGGTTCATTGCAGCTAAAATGGTAATAAGTAAATCTTCTCTACCTTCGGATTTTAACAACGTTTATACTTAAACAACATACTTAATCACTTATGTATATACTGACATTCGAATGGTCTTAATATAAAAAATATTTTAAAGGGCATACCTGAGTTAAATAGCCAAAATTTGTTGAAGTTTTATGCTAGATAAAAATGAGAAACGCTGTGTGGAAGCTTTGTGGGCTTTAATATTTTGAAATTATGTACCATTCATAGCTTGATTAAAATCTATTAGATTTATTGCAATTGCTAATATTTGGATTTTGATATCTGATTTGTTCATCGAGTTTTTCATGCTAACAAATTCAATATTGTTAAAAGTTTTTAATTCAGGTAAGTCTCCTTTATCTTAATTGCTATAAGCGATTTACCTTAGCCATCAGCAGAAAGAGAAGTGAAGAAAACTTCTTGTTTGGTAGAAAAATATTTATGTTATACCTAATTTCCACAAAATAGAACCTTAGGAAAGAAAATAGTCGAACGTTGTACACTTTGATTTTTCCCCTCCTTGAGTTGTGGATATCGCATGTCTTGCAGGCTCTTGGCTAAAGTCCACTTCATCCTTGTTTTGTTGGAAAGCAAGAAACTGGATACAATTTTCTGGCATTTTATGTAACCAATGAAATTTTCGAACACTCGTTGCATTTTTCCGTTTTTTAGTAGTAGAATATTTGGCATCCGAAGTATCAGAACCTTAATTCAGGAGACAGGGTAATATAGAGGAATACATATATTAAAAGTTTGACCTCTTGCTGAAATCACACTGCACTTCTAAATCTTGCAGTTTGACAGTAAATTATTTATAGCGCTTATATTGTCTTTGATATAAGTAGTTTCGAGTTTACGAAACTGTTACACTTTGGTAAACAAGTATTTTCAAATTAAATTATTATTAAAACATTTCCGTATTAAATCTTTTAAGTTCTATTTCCTTAGTACTACTTACGAATAGCGAAATCTAGGATTAACATTACAGGATACCTTGGACCGTGCTACTTCTTAGTTTGCATAAATTCTATAATACGTATATGTATAATAATTAAAACCAATTTTTGTAAAATTATTTTCTTAGTTACTATAAATACATTTAGTTTTTATTTACATATTCTACTATAATCTAATATAATAAATTGTCTCCATTTAATTTTAAACCGTTTTCAAAAGGTTCAAAATAATCACACTAGAGCAGATCCAGATAAAAACGAAAACGCTCAAAATTTATGACCTTAAAAATGTAAAAGGATAACATTCCCAACACTTTCCTCTTGAATGGGAAATCTAATAACAAAAAGCGCATGCTGCAGCGATAGCGTTCTATGAAAAGCAATCATCGACTTTTCCACCTTCAAACGAATTGTGAACATTTCCTGTCCGCTCGTGCAAGTCGTCCAGCAGCGCTGCCCCCAAGCATGTTTTTAAAGGTTTTATCTGAAAATTGGTTAGACTAATAAAAGTATGCGAAACTTATTGATGTCGTTCAACTTGTTTCCTGCCCGTTCCTGGGAAGCCGCGAGGGTGGGAGGAATTGTTATCTTTACCTTTGAGGAAGTCAATGACGGTGGGATGCTTTTAGTTCTGTTCGTAAATATGTTCAGTGGGAATCAGAAAGTGGAAATTCGTAGTGTCGGTAGAACAAAGGCACTTTTATCTGGAAAGGATCCAAGTTTCCTTATTTTCAAACAATGAAAGTCGTTTTTTTTCATATACTACAAGATAGTCACAAAAATATTCCATGCTTTCTTGATAATTCAGAACTTTTCGTGGAATATTCAGATAGAAGGTATTTCGAACATTGCTTCGTTGATATGGTATTTTTATTTGAATGTTTTATTTTCAAATATGATTTCATTTAAACATACATATTTAGTAAATTATATTACCTATGTTTTTATATCTAAATAGAAAATAAGGACAAGTTTTTCTGAAAATATTATCTTAAGAAGAAAAAAAACGACAAGAGAATTTATTTAAGTTGTTCTTTTAAATTGATATTTTGCTTTATTATCTAATTATCTAGTTTGACGAATAATAGAGTTCAAGTGTAGCGCAGATGAATTAACGATCACAACAAGCTGCAGCTCAAGCCTGGGAATAATAAAATTAAAAATTAGTCCCTTTTCCTCTTTGCAGTTCTGCCGTTTCATTGTGGCCAAATTTTGTCCTCGTATGTCTGCGGTTCCCACAATGTACTGAAAATTTCATAGTATTCTACCAGAAGGGCAATTTCAGTTCATTCTTAATTAAAATTTCAATATATCCCCTGATTTTATCACATGTTCTTCGTTGACCGAAATAAAATAATTAAGTATAAAGGACAACTCGTAATTATTCCACGTTCTGGAAAATGCTTTTGCATATCTTTAGGGCATTGATTGCTAGATGAGATAAGTAAAAAAAGTGAAAAAAACTGGTGGAGAGTTAATTTCCGCTTCCCACATACTTATTAACCCTTTTTGAAATGCAGTGCAAACGCTATTTTTCATCATCTCTTATTATTTATTACAAAATTAGCACAAAATTCTCGTTTTACTATAAGGCTATACCTAAATTTATGAAGACGGGTAATGCTGGCAGTGAGCATATTATTTTGTTTTGATATGATACATTTCAGTATTATGTTTATTAGAAAAACGTAAAACTGCACATAATATGGTATTTTTTTATTTTTATGTGAAAGATGAGACCTTAATATTCTCCACATGCCACTTGAATTTGGTGCAAATATACCTGTCGAATATTTGCCATAAAAACGAAACGATCTCGAGGGTAAAATTCAAGGTATAGGTATGGAAAGGCATCCTCGCAATCTTTCTGTTCAGGAAGGCAAGTACGGTGTGGAGTTCAAGGATGGTATAAAGAAATACTTTAAAAGAAATACGACCCGAAGGTGTAATCCAATGAAACTCTTGAGATAAGTTAGTGCATATGGAATAATCACCATCTTCTATTTTAGAGAATCTTTAATTCGAACGATCAAACTGCACACATCAGGAAACTTTTTGTGTTTGAATAGTTTTCAAATCTTCTAAAATGAAGCTTATTTTTAAAAATTTCTTTATAAATATATTTTAGTATACCTATGTAGGTACTTTTTCTAAAAAATCCCTGCTAAGAAAGTAAAGGCCTAAATCGGCAAGGAAAACAAAAGAATAGTCCAACAGTTATTCAAACAGCTACCAATACAGGAAAATAAGCAATTTGTAATATATGTAGGTACATACTTACATATATATAAACATGGATCGCAACGTTGGATGGGAGAAAATTCCGAATTAATGAAGAAAGTATGTGAAATGAAAAGTTTGGATAAACAAAACTTTGCTATGGCTTTCTTTCCAATGAGAGAAAAATTAATATTTTCTGATTTCCAGGTAACCTTCGTTCGGATTAAAAGTCGGATAAAGTACAAAAGGTTAATTTGTAATATTATTCCTCTGGGGTATGTCAAATTAAAATCGGTAATTGTTTGGACAATTTGAAAGATTTCATTTACGTCGACGTAAATAACAAATAGGTCTATTTTTCTTATACTTTTTAGAAAAATAAGTGGAAATTTCTTTGTTTGGAACGATGTAGGTCTGTACTTGAAAACAAGATATCTGCATTGGTAACTGTCATTCACCGCACCAATAATTGCTTAATTAAGAAAATCCTATGAGGCCCATTTTTCTCTAATAGAAGCCTTTTAAAATGCAAGAAAAATATGTTTCCTCAATGCAGTTTTTCATATTTCTTAAGTTTCATAAATGATTTTAAGTTTGGCAAATAAATCAAGAAGAAGAAAATCCCATTGTGCGTATTTCGCCCCGAATTTAAGATGAAAGCAACTGAAAACGCTAACGGCAAGGGGATTATTCAAATATGCTTATCCTATTCAAGATAAGTTTAAAAATGGGGGACGTCTATGATATTCAATTGAAGCGGAAATTTGTTCCCTCCCATTATCTCTATACCTTTTCTTCAGAAAAACTTTTGCTTTTGAAAAGGTGCCTACTGTCGTGTTCTGAATCTTAGAAAAACTTTTTACCATCCTTTCATTTTTTCTTATGAAACTTTTTACTTTTAAGGATTAAGAAAGCGACTTATGATTATTCTCATATAATTTGTTAAGTGAAGTCACATTATTTATAAAAATTTAACCATCAACATTTGATTAAGAGCTTTGCAGAAATTCTAAGTTTTTACTTTAGTTTTAGACAGAGAGTACCTACCTAAAAGAAATATAAGAATTTCAAAAAAGTACATAACAGGAGCTTTCAATTAACTTGGAGCGTCCATTATACTGTGGATACATGCTACTCTTCTAATATTAGCGCCACGTTGCATTCAGAGAAATTTCATTTGGCATGCTTTTCGTATTTTGTGCTGCACGTGTAAATTGGCTAAAATCAATTTGCCTGTGGAAGCAGATAACTACTGCAACCCAATTAGTATGTGCTCATATGGTTTCCGTCTAATATTCGCTAAATGAAAAGCTTTAAGAGTCCTCTATCTACATATGTATACGATTTTAAAATGAAATGCTTGGCAGTATTCCAGTATTATCTGGAATACCAAATTTGACCAATTAAGGGCAAAAGGATACTGAAAACCCTTGAAGTAGTAGTAGTTGCCTAGGATTCAGCATAAAAGTGCTAATGTTTCAAAAACAGCATCGTGCTTTTGAAATTTTAACCAGCTCTAGATATCATCACTTCAATGTTTATTTAAAAGCTTATTATTGATTTTAAACATACATACATAGGTAATTCTTCTTTGCAAGGAGTTTGTTTTTTGTGGTTGGAGATATTATCGGAGGGAATACATTTGAATTCATTATTTATTAGGTTTTAGAAAAGAAGCGAGGCTAATTAAAATGAAAAATTAAATTTGAAATTCAATACTTATCAATAAAATGTTTATTCAGATTTTAAGATTATGAAAAATTAAAATAAATTTATTCGTTTTTTTACAATTTATTTTTAAACAAATCCCATGATTCTATGGTAGGTGTAGTAGACAATTTGGCATTCTACTTAGTTCAATTTTTAATTTTAATGAAAACTCTATTATAAATTTCAGAATTCACGGTGAAATCATATCTACTCTTTATTCCTTACAGAAAAGTAGTAATGTAAATAGTTGACTAAGTAATCTGTTTATCCAGAGAAAGTCTACAGACCTCGCCGAGTGGATTACGTGCAAAACAATAATTTTTCAGTTCGATCATATTTCCTGTATGACTGAAGCGGAAAATTATTGTTTTGCATGTCTGACGTCCGTCACTGTTGTATAATACCTTTTTGTAATTTTGAACGCGCCAAGTGCTAACTTTCTGTGCAAGAGGTTATTTTTCACTCGAATCCAAAGAAACATTGTTGAGAGTGGATCCGCATGACAAAATGGAATTGAAAGATACTGAAAATTGATTTAATTTCATTATTATAACTTCCGTGAAAATTTAATTCTGCTTTCAGTTTTTACATTGCATCAAATCTCTTGCCCATATGAATTATCATAAAAACTGAACTAATTGTAAGAACTTGAATCTTAATCTTCCATTGCTTAGAGATATGGTTATTTTGTATTTTTTAATAAAACTATAAATAAACTATTCTCTTTAACTAAAATTCTATATTCTGTATTAATGTACCTCATTTTTAAACTAAAAAGATTAGTATTAAAACTAAGTCATTTCTAAAATATCTGAAAACAGCACATGTTGGTTCAAATTTCGCCAACGTCCAAATCCAAAACTCTGCACGTTTGACCAGCTCGCAAGCCAATATCCAGGCTTAAGTGTTTTAATTAAGTTATTGCACCTCAACAATTTATTAATGGGGTCGCGGCAAGATGCCACATAGTTATCGACCCGATTTTCACCCCCCAAGTTTATCCCCTTTAATACAAGTAGGTACTTGGGAGTTGGGATGCAGCAAATGCTTTAAATTTCTCGCCCTTACCTACTAAATGAAGCAGACAGCTGGGGAGAGCATACTGTCGCACTATGCACCTGCATAGTTATATACCTACGCAAGTTTGCGCCGAGTTAAGGATCTTATATTGACGGACAAACATCAACAATAATACATATAATGAATAGGGCATGTTCAGAGATACCGCAATGTTTATAACTTCCATTTTGCAGTAATGTAAAGGTGAGGTTTTTCTAACAAGCATTATTAATTATTCATGAAGCCGGTCATTGAAGTCACTTCTGACGAAAAAATACTTATTTACAACCATTCAGACCTTATAAAATTATCTTTTTGAATTTCATAGTATAAGCTTATCAATTTTTGACCTTTCTTAACAGAAGGTTTCAAAATTTACAGAAAATAATGGCTTTGTAATGAATAACTATTATGGTCAGCATTAGCCCACGTTATAAAAACTTCTGACTTCTTTCCTACAAAAGTTTTCAATTAAATCCGGGGAAATTATTAATTCAAGGGGAAAATTCATTAAAACGCTATGCCTTGGTTCGAAAGATATATTATTTAATGTGGGAAAACTCCTATACAATTTGCACAGGGAAACTTGGCTATCGTATTACATCTTTCACATAGGAATCACAACAACACGTCAGACAAATTTAAATTCGTGATAAACCCTTTGCACCAAGTTGTGCCAAAAATTACCTTCAGAAGTGTTTTAATGTCCTTAGGCGTTGCAGGAGTGTTAAAAATTTACTTAATCCTTTTGCCTAGCATCCAGACAAATTTTCGTTAGTTGAAATAAGTCCGAAATATACGTGTAAATTCGTTTCGAATTATGTACTCTGTCAGTTGCATTTCATGCAAGAAGGAAATTGTACACCAAAGTTTTGAGAATGTTTAGAAAAGGCAATAAATTATTAACATAAGCTCTACACATATCATATACTTTCGTACTTACAGTAAAAACGTAACTGTGATGTTGTTTAATATTTATTGCAACAATTTCTAAATTAGTAATAGTTCACACTTTGATTTACTTACATATACTTATGTTTTAATTAAAGTAAAATGGTTTTACAAAGCGCATAACTTAATTCGATTTATGCAGTTTTCTATTTATTTTGTTAATCGATAAGATATAAATAAGTGTCAAGTTTTTGAGGACATATAATTCTGCAATATGGTTTATCTCTAAGTATAGGGCAAGCCGCATCACATAAATCAAATCCTGCAAATCAATTTTGTTTAGTGAGATAAATGAACTTGTCTATCTTATCAGAGGCATTTAGCCGAAAAGGGCTAAAATACGTGCCATTCCAATTCCCTTCGGGCAGTCATTTTGACCTAAGACATATTTTTATTGATTGATGATGCGCTCGAACTGTTTTTGCGTCAAACAAGTTAGTTTTACCTTATTCACTTGGAGTTTTTCGTTGTAAATCACATTCTGATTTCTTCGAAACTTGATAGGAAAAAATGTGGAACTTTAATGGGGGAGGAATTTTAATTCCAATTGATGGAATTTTCAATTAAGTCACATAAGATTGTAGTTTAGGTATAAAGAATTACTCATGTTTTAACTGTGCAAAATATCTTTTAAATAATGTTAGAAATGTTTCGCTGCATTTAGAGTGGGCTTAGTAAATTTTTGTAAATTGTTTGAAAGGTCTTTAAAAAATATTGGAACTGAAGGAGTCTTTTAAGTTGCTTAGAAAATCCAAATTTTTAAAATTCGACCCTATTTTCTGTGATGTCACGCAAAATTTTAAATTTCAGATTTTTTATGTACGAAAATATGTAAACCTTACCCATATCAAAGGTCCAGGGGAAAAGTGTCGTTAGCTTGTGTAATCATATGGAAGACTTGTTTGTTTGGCATAAAAGCAAAATAGGGAAAGGGGGACTAAAGCGGGCACCTTGGTAAAATTTAAATAAAACTGTCTTAAAACCTAAAAGCCTTACATATTTTACTGCCGTTGGAATGTAAATTTATTGCATTACAATGCAAATACTTTACGAAAATTTGCTTTGCCCAAGGGGTAAGCGTAAAGCGAGCACACCTTGTTTCTTCAAGATTATTGAGAAGAAAGCTGAAAAGGAAAAAGAAAAATTTATGATAACACGTAGGTAAATATAAGTACATGCAACATATTCTTCATTTTCTTATAGACGACAATCCTTTTTATAATAAGTATATATTGAATTTAGTATGACGTCACTTAGCGCAACACATGTTGACATTAATACATTACTTATAGATATTTTATTATTTTTCCATAAAAATGCCGAAAATTAATTTTTGTTGCGCAGGAGCGACCGGATCAAAGGACTATTTTGGGAAGGGCGGGGCGAGGGAAATATGCTATCGCCGCTAAAGTTCAAATTTTATAGCGTCAGTTTTATGAATAGTACCTGCTTTAGAACAGGGCGCCCCCTTTGGGGCACTATACCTAAAAGAGGTTAATAGTTACCTATGTAGGTACCTTAGGCAATTTTTTTATTTGCACCTACTCTAAACACTGACACATAATTCAAGGTCATTTATACTGTGACAAGTGAAATGCAACGGAAATCTTCTTTTATTTGGCATTTTTATATTTTTCTTTGCAATTTACCACCTTGATATAACTCTTAAGAAATTAAATCTATAGCTAAAATGGAAAAATAACTCATTCCATCTTTCTTCCACTCCATCTTATCTTAATTATTGTTCCGCGTCAAGAAAGACTAAACCAGAACTGTCAAGCAGCGTAGACCCTATAAATTGGAACGATATTGGGTACTGCTTTCTACTCCCACGTCCACCTTCCGATCCAGTCCAAAATAAAACCCAACCTTCTTTGTCCTTGAATAATTGTTTCGCAAATAAAAAGAGGGACTGAAACGAGGCTGACGTCTTCTTCCAATACCCTGAGTCTGAGTCTGAGATCTGTCTTTAATGCACAAAGCAGACGTAATTTCGAGTTGGTTCCTCCTCGACGCTTAGGTATCTTCCCGGCATTGATATGTTAATTAAGCAGAACAGATATAAAAACCTGGAAAGCGCACTTTCCTTGGGTTGTAATTAATTGAGCTAGGTGTGGTTGAGAACGAAAGGCTTAAAATGGAGCATTAAAGAAAAGCCCAGAGGTATTTCTGCCAAACGTGTATCTGAAGGTTTCTTTCTGCCTGAAAGAAAATGCATTAACATTTTCATTTCAAACGGAATTTTACTCAAGAGGAGGATGATGCGTGGAACTTTGTTTCTTTTGTCAGAAATATGCAGGATAAAATTTTGTATAACATTTTTCGAAGACTTTTAGCTGAATTTAAAATGTTGCAAGGTAGCTGGAATAGTGGGAAATCGTTATCTACACGGGAAGTGGATTTAATAATCAAGTTTAATTATATCTATGTATGTACCTATTAATTTGCGGCAGCAATGTCGACACAAAGATGATCTTTTTTTTTTGTAAAATCTAGCATTTCTGTATATGTATGTACATAAATGTACGTATGACATAAGAAGAAGCAGGGAGCAATATTGGGCGAATTGCTTGTAGCTGTTAAACTGAAATCTTTTGTTTTTATAAGCAGAATTTTGGTTAAATCGTTGTATTAAAGTGTTTCAACTTCGATACATAAAAATTTATAAAATATGTTTCATTACCACTGCAAAGGTATCAAACCGAGGGATAAAATAGTTTTTTTGTGGAAGCCCATATTTTCCCATAATTGAGAAGGCGTTAACGCGAAATGAGGCGCACAATTACCCCGGACTATGGCACCCAAAAAAACTTAACCCCTTACAAAGTGTCCCATTTTAAGCACTGAAAAAGCATGTCAACATCCCTTTGCACTTAGTGTTTTCGCCTCCAAAAAGGCGCTAAATAGGAGCGCAAATCCGTAAAAAACTACAGAGTTATACCGCAGTCATAGATTGCAACATTCAAGGACCACGGGATCATATCGCAGAGCGTCCCAGTCCCATCAAACCGTCATTAAGGATAACATGTGACTCTTAACGTACGAGGCGGACTAATGCTATTTAAGGTCGATGTCGTTATGACGGGGCGGTTGAGTCCTTTGTCGCCTATTCAGTTTTGGGGTTTGATGAATTCTGAAGAAAGGAATTGCTCATCTTCAATCACTAGATAAGAGAAGTGGTGGTAATTTGTGAACACGGGCCTTAGACATCACTATATCGCGCCTAGCCACCAGTTCGAAAAAATTCATAGATGAACTAAAGAAAGCAGCTTTTACGTAGATATGTACGTGCAATTATGTGCTCATAGATGCAAATATATGTATCACGAAACTGAATTTTTTTTCCCGACTCAATCCCAATTTCGACCTACTTATACCGAAGTCTGTTTGGGAGAAGAGGTATAAATAACTCGTCGAACTTATCTAAACTGTTTGACACCAGTAACAAGTAGAAATATGAAACACTTCTGCGCAACTGTTGTGATATTCTAAGGAAACGTAGGTGTTCGAATTTCGAAATCAGAGTCAGGGGCTTTAATTTGAGTCCCCTATCTCGAAGAGGAGTTGTGGGTATCAAGACGCATGACCAAAAGGGAATAATACCTTTTCTTGTGTTTTATATCAATTGCTGTGAGAGCATAATACAGCATAAAGCATACCCTGCATGAGCGAAGCAAAACCACCAGTGCTCTCGAGCTTCACAAGATGCGAGGATAAAGCTGCTGAAATTTCACACTGTGCCGAGGCCCGAGCACGTTCTGCTTGGCCTAGTCACGGCGTGACACTGACCTACCGAAAGAAGAGAACTAGATTAAGAAAGTGCTTGCAATTTAGTCAAAGAGATTAATTAAAAAGCACCAGAGGCAGCCGAGTTTGAGCCCCTAATTATGCGACACCAAATGTGGAAAGGTTTGCACAACTGAGAAATGTGTAGGGCGTTTAATAGATTAGACCCAAAGCGACAACCTTCCGACATTATTAGTTCTGAACAGCATTCAGCCCGGATGCTAGAAGTGCGATCAAAGATGTTTTCTGGGATATTACCAATTAATTCCAAGAAGATACGGTTTCTACAAGACAACGATCTTATTTAGCATTCGCACTTTAAACTTTAAATTTAATTAAACCAATCGCCGCTCAACAGTCGATGCTTATTTAAAATTTACAGGATTCGAAATATCTCAAGTAAGGCACTTATTTCAAGCACACTTGAAAATTTCTTAAGAATGTTCATACTCCTCAAAAGTTGGTATAAAAGAGGCTGAATTCCTCAAGAATTTGTTTCTCTACAAGTTTAATAATATTGCGAGGGGGAGGCAGAGGTGGGCTAAAGTAAAAGCGAGGAAATTTTGAAATGGTGACCATGAATAACAAAAAATGTTGCCAGTCATAGTCGGGATGAATATATGTAACTACATTTTTTGCCTTCACGTAATTCATTCCATTTGCTTTATAAAACATCCCAAGGGTGCTGAAATTTTATTGCTCAATAGAACTGTTACCAACTGAAAAAGCAATTCGGGAAAGTGAGAAAACTTTTCGTAGGCTTTCGCTCTAACTTTAGACGGGGAAGCTTTTATAGACGAAAGAAGTCACTTACTTTCCATAAGTGGTTTCCTCCCTCATTATTGCCAGCAATTGTTTTGAGTAATACTTTTTGAGAATTGAGCTTGGGTGAGATGACTCTAAATTAAATAAGATTGAGTGTATAAGGAAAACTTGCGAAGCATTTTCGGTTTTAAGATCTTCTTTTACATTTGTTGCGACAAATATCAATTAAAAAGACCTTTTGCATTTTATGTGTAGAAAGTTCGGCTTTTCCGTTTTCTTCCAAAAAGGGAATTTGATATAAAAATTAAAGTAAGGTATAAGACTTATTTTATTTTAGCTTATAGGTACCTACTTACTCTGAGATGAATCACATTTTTACGAGTACGTGTTTTAAAATTCGAATACAATATACATACACTGAGAGAAAAACCGCAATTTAAAATCAAGAATGTTTAAGATTAAATTGATATTGTTAATTATTAACCGCGAAAAATATTAATTTAATTCGATTTATTCTTCAAGCAACCTTAAATCGAGTAAAAATTTTGGTCAAATCTGCCACGTACTGATATGAGGAATATTTAGGATTAAATTAAGTTTCACTCTTCGTTATCTGAGTTTTCGTGGTTAAATTAAGAATGTACCTCCTTTAATCTAGTACGTTTTTACTTAAGTGCAACACGCATATGGTAACTCGCAGCGAATCAAGCACCGGGGTGCAAGCTGCCATTTGTCGATTGTGCGTCATTGAGTGAAGTAGTGAAGTGCAATGGAGAGCCACAATAATTTAAATCCGGACGAAATATTGTTATTTTCGGTGTGCAATACGGAGGATAGGGAAAGTGCAGTGTTGCAAAACAACGAGGACTGTGAAAAACTAAAGGAACTCTTAAACGAGTTCTGTTTGGAAGAAATTTTGCCATATTTAGAAAGTAAGTATTTTAGGTTAATTCTTGTTTTTACGCGCTTTTAATTTAATTTACATGTTTTAATGCGCATATCATTTACTTGTATGTGAATATATGTAAGTTTTCTATTAAAATTGCTTCGAATTGCTGTTAATATGAATGGAAAAGAACTTCGAGTGCAAAGGCTATAGCTCCGCTCCGGAGCCCTCGAGTGCAAAGGGTTAAATTATTTATTTAGGATTTGGTTGGATTGAAAATATACATATGTTATTAAGCATACATTCAATTTATGTGAAAAAGGCTTGAAATTTGATGTTATTAAACTATAATTGAGCCTTTGCAAAATAGTCTTTCAGAAAATGTAAACAAAATTTTTTTTACTCTTCAGTTCTGTGCTTCTTCAAGACGAATATATTTATCTCATACAATTTTACATTTTCTTTTATTAAGGTTCGAATATAACCTTTCGAAGCCTACAATATTTATCCAAAGAGGACATTTTCAAATCAATTCCTCATGTAGGCCTACAAGCTGAATTTAGAGAAAAGCTTTTTTTCTGGCGGAAACAAATGGTAAATATATAAAAGAATTCAAAAAATAATTCAAAATAAACAGACATACATACATTACATATGTATATTTAAAATATTTTAGTTCGCTGCTGACGATGACACATTATCAGCCAATAGTAAAGTGAATTCATGGCTTAAAAGAAAGTCAGAAAGTATCAAAAGATCATCGAAGTCATCAGAAAGCATTTGCAGATGCGTGGTAAGTGAATTTTGTTTGTTTTTTTTTATTTTTTATTTACACTCGATGTACATTTAAGTACAAGAAATTTATTTCAAGCAATATACATATATGAAAATAAAATATCTTTTGAATGGAATTTTTTTTAAAAATACTACAGGATGTGAAATCAATTATCGAAAGTAATGTTACTGGAAAGGCGTTATTGGCTTTCTACAAATCAAAATCTGAATTTACAAACCATCAGCGCGATGAACTGATTAGAATAATATTGGAATGGGTTAATGCAAAAAGACTTTCCTTGAAACCGGAAAATTTTGAAAGCATTGCGAATCAGATCGTGGAAAACTTTCCAAGTGAGGTTTCGGTCAGAGTAAGTAGCGATTGTAATTTTATAACACACCACTAAGTTTTCCTTTAATTAGGATTATTATTATGTGACGCGCGAAAAAAACAAAAATCCGCGAGGACGTCTGTATGACAAGTATAAGAACTCACGCGCGAAAATAAGAAAAATAGAAAAAAATCAAAGTTTAGAAGGCACTGAAATTTTTGAATATGTTTTGGATGAAAGTGAAACTGACGATGACACTCAAATTGCGTATAAGACATTACTAGCCCGAAGTTGCAACGATTGGGAGGAAGTTTGCGAAAAATGGCAAAAAACTTTCCATTTACGGCAAAAGGATGTCAAATGCTGGAATAATGCAAAGTTCTTTGCAGCTTGGCCGAAACT
Organism: Machimus atricapillus; assembly: GCA_933228815.1. Lineage (NCBI taxonomy): Eukaryota > Metazoa > Arthropoda > Insecta > Diptera > Asilidae > Machimus > Machimus atricapillus. Next base: position 25,734,223 of record OW121788.1, on the reverse strand, counting down.
TCTAGATTCAAGAGGAGCTGATTTAGTAAGTTTATTTAGTTTGTAATAGTTTTTTACGCAGTTTATAAGCTATTTTATGCAGATTAACATTGATTTTAACGAACTGCATCCGAATAAATCAGGAATTATATTTGAAAAATGGGAACAATATAAAACAAAAATTAAGGATTACTATGAAACTTCTTTGAAAAAAAACTTTCGAGATTTGTATAATTTGTCAAGAACGGCTCTAAATGTTGGTAAGTTTATAAAACGTTAATTTATGAAGTAGATAAAAAATTATTCTGAATTTTAGATTCTGAGGACTACATTTTATCAATATTATTGACCTGCGTTATTCGACCATCATCAAGGTTCAAGAGTGGTGCTACAAAGACATACCAGAAGACCTCAATACCTGATGCTCAGGAAAGTTTTGCTTTACATTTACATGCTATTAACAATTACCATGTCCAGGTGAATCGTTTAACTGAAAAATATTATAGCAATAACCAAACCCTTCAACCTTTTATAATCGTGGTTGGGGCTGATATGCAAACCTTAACTGATTTCTACGTTTATTTTGATAGAGTCTTATATAAATGTAAATCTTTTCTTGAAAGTCTTGATTTAGCTTTTAAAACTTTTCACAGTTATGATTTAAAGTATCCGATTGCTTGTCAAGGTCCATGGACTTTAATTCAAAAATACTTGTACGACATAGAAACAAAATCAGATTACAGATCACCTGAAATTTCATCTTTGCTAACCTATCTCCAATCATCATAAAGTAAACACTTAATCAAACTGTTCATAATACTTCCCTTTTTAAGTCCTAAAATGTTTATATGCTTTATATGCTTAATGAATTTTAAAACTGCTCAACTTCTTATTCAACATTTAAAGCTTTTCCATCTATTTAAAAATGATAGAGTGATTCATTGCAAACAACAAAATTGTACCCAATTATTTGTTGGATTTAGTCGTTTCCGGTCTCATTTGCAAAATGTTCATACAAATAAAGAGCCCGACTGTGTTTTGGAAAATTTGCCTGAAAATAATTTATCTTTAGGATTATTACACATGAACAGCAATAATAGCAACAGTCAGAATAATGAAAATGTTAAAAGTATTGAATCAGATAGCAGTACAATCAAAACTCTTATAGAAAACTTAAAACGCAAGGCCATAACTTCATCTTTAGAACTACACTCAGGGGATTTTATGCCAAGACGAGAAGTTATTAGGATTCAAAATATTATAAAAGATTTTTTGTCTTTTATTTGCCCCATTTTGAAACATTCTCAAGTACATTTCGAAAACGAATTAAAATTGGATTTTAATAGTATAATAGAATTTTGCGAAGATCCTTTTGTTGAAATTAAAACTGAATATAAGTTTTTTAAAATGCTTAAAGAAATGAAGTTATATGAAGAATTTAAATCAGTAATAATTTCAAGAAGAATTTGTGAGAGGGTAGTTAATGGTAATCCCATTTTAGCTCCAAAATCATTAAGTATCCATATTTTACCTTTAAGATTTCAATTCAAATCTCTTTTTGAGTTGCCGAATATTTTAAAAGAAACATTAAGCAATATGGAAGAGCTGTCAAATCAATGTGAAATTACAAATTTTATTTCTGGGGAAGTATACAAAACAAAAAAGCAAAAGTACGGATCGGATATTCTTATTCCTTATAATTTGTACTCTGATGACTTTCAATACAATAATCCTCTTGGGAGTCATGCATCTTCAATTTGTGGTGTTTATTACAATTTTCCAACAATGCCTCAATATTTGTTATCCCAGCTAGATTTCATTTTCCATGCAGCTTTTATAAATAGTGAGTATTTAAAAACTTGTACTTGCGAAAATGCATTAGTTGAACTGGTCAAGGAACTGAAAATTTTAGAAGAAGGCATTGAGATAAAGACCTCGGATGGTACTTTTAATGTAAGATTTATTCTCGGATTAGTCATTGGAGATAATTTAGCTGTTAATACAATTCTTGGATATGTTCGGTCTTTCAATTCGTTTCGTTTCTGTAGGATGTGTACAAGAACAAAGGAACAAACAAAAACTGATTTTTCGGAAAAGACACATTTTTTAAGAAACGAAGAAAATTATGAAGAGAACTTACTTTCTAACGACCCAAACACAGGTATAATATCAAAATGTGTTTTTAATGAACTAGAAACATTTCACGTTATATCGAATAATTATTTTGATTTAATGCACGACGGGCCAGAGGGAGTTTTTGTTTATGATATATGTAATATTTTGCTTGGTCTTATTAACGATGGACTACTTTCTTTGGATACCATTAATTCTAGAAAAAAACTATTTTCTTATGGAGAAACGGAAGTGGGAAACCTTTCCCCAGATATAACTTTGGCTAGATTGAAATCATTTAATTTAAGAATGACAGCCAGTGAAATATTAACATTTATTAATTTTGTTCCATTAATGCTTGGTGATTTAATACCTCTTCGTAATAAACATTGGATAGTACTTCTTACTTTATTGGAAATTTCTGATTTGTTATTCCTCCCCAGTTATAAACAAGATGACTTAAATAGGCTTAAAAGTTTAATCGAAAAACATCACAAACTATATATCTCACTGTATGGCAATTTAAAACCTAAACACCACTTCTTAGTCCATTATCCTACCGCTATAAAAAAAATTGGGCCTCTTAAATATGTATGGTCAATGCGCTTTGAAGGTATGCACAAAAAAATTAAGTCCTACCTCAAGAACATTACTTCAAGAGTCAATCCCTCATTATCTGTTGCAGTAAAAAGTGGATTAAAATTTGCAATGTTCCTTTTAAAGTATGAATGTGGCCTACGCGACCACTTTACTTTAAACGACTGTGAAACGGTCGATCTTACGAAAAAAGATTTTTTTCCAAAGATAGTAAATGTTGATACGATTAAATGTGACTCGTGCAAAATAGTAAAAAATTTAAAATTTAAAGGTACATTTTATAAAAAAAATTGTTTTTTAGCATCGTTTGCAAATGGATCTTTCAGGTTGTTTAAGGCACTCTACTTTATTAATGAAAATAATCAAATATTGGTACTTTGTAATCCCATAAATATAATAAAGTTTGATGTTCATTTTTTCGCATATGAAATTGGAAAAGATAATGACATATACTACATAAAAAATATTGAAGAATTTGACAGCCCTCCATTATGCTTACACTATTTAAATAATGGGAAAATGTATATCAGAAAAAAGCATTTATGATTCAGTATCTGTTCGTTACTTTGATTAATATTATTTTGAAAATTTTTACTTTTTGCTTAAAACTATACATATGTACATATATATTGTAGTATTATTATATACTTATAAACATCGATTCTATTTGATTTTTTATTGTACTGCAATGAAAATTTTATTTTATTTTTATTGTAACTGAAATGAAAATGTTATTTTATTTTTTATTGTACTGAAATGAAAATGTTATTTAGTTTTTTATTGTACTGAAATGAAAATGTTAATCAGTTTATGTTTTTGAATAATAAAATAAATAAAAATGTTTTCAGCGTTGTTTTTTTAGTTAACGTTTTCCTTTCGATTTATTTTTTATTTTTTTCCAGGTATAAATTTTTAAAAAAGTCTTCTTGGAATATTTAACTGTTAAAGTGCTAAATTAAGAACATATGTGCTTAATATTAACGGAGTTGAGTTAACTCGGCAGGGTTTTACCTGAAGTATGTACATACTTAATCTTAACAGAGTAACTTCAACTCAGTTCGTTCTCAAATTAAGTATGTTTTAGAACATATGTGCTTAATATTAACGGGGTTGAATTAACTCGGCACGTTTTTACCTGAAGTATGTACATACTTAATCTTAACAGAGTAACTTCAACTCAGTTCGTTCTCAAATTAAGTATGTTTTAATGAGCTTACTCTTTACGTACTTCGTATTACATGATCCGAGATTAACTAAAAATCATGTTTAAAAGTTCTTATTTTAATAACGTTTTGTATTATTCCCACTCTGTTTTTTTCTCAGTGTATGTATATACATATATAAGTATTTTAAATTGTAAAAAACTGATAAAATTTGGAAGTTGTTAACCATAGATTTTAGATTAATTGGATACACCGTCGTCTGTACCTGCGGGAATTCTTAATGGTTTAGCAAGAGGTTATAATCAACATAATCTCTTAGCAAGTAAGGGCACAGTATATCCAGGGTATTAAGCTTCTTTTTTATCACAAATTAAAGTACATTATTACATTTAGGTGTTGTTATAAGTTCGTTCCAGACAAAATATGGCAACATAATATAATTGAGACAAATGAAGGGTGGTGTCTAAAAGTGATCAGACTCACACTTCGATTAATGTTCAGTTTGATTTTAAATGTTCATCTCTAATCATTATTAATGGTTCGTTCACATGTTTTATCTTCATTTAAATTTTAAAAATATATATATACTCGTATATCTTGGAGCTATTAGCTTCATAAAAAATCATAACACGTAAACAAAACAATATCATATAACATAGGTATATGATATATATGTATGTATGTATGTGATTCGATTACCCCAGGCTGATCTACCTACTTCTGGACTTCCGCAGAACACGTTTTTCGGACACCCGAACTTGGCTTGAATTTAATTTAATTTTTACCAAGCAATCGCAATTAAATACATATACATATGTATAACGTAGTTTTATTCAGTTTAATTTTTATAGATTTCGAATTCAAACTGTGCGTTGCTCCATAATGTGAGTAGGTTTTGTATTCTGACTAAGTTTACAATCCTTAAGAGTAAAATTAGCTTTAAGCTGCCTTAATTACGGCCTTGTGGAAGCAACAGAGAAATACCAATTTGCAACATATTTACGTACTCTATGTGGTAATTTGAATACATCATACGTTACAAAATTTGCCTTTGAATGAGCTTCCCATCCCGTAGAAAATTTGATTGTTGGCAGAGCCGTTTGTTCTTCACCCGCACTAGGAGTAATCTCCTTATCAGTTAGAAGCAAGTTATGGCATAATGAGATTTTCCAGGCACTAGAGTGATGTGTGCCAGATTAAATCACGGCCCTCGGCTAATTTGTCTAAGGAACATTTATCAGCATTTCCATATCCCCTATCAAAAACTTAGCCAAATATTGTGAGGCGTATCAAGTTAGTTGAAGGAATCGTTGATGCGTTCAGCTCTACTTAATAACATACATTATCAACTTGAAATAATTAGCCGATAATAATTTCCCTGATATTTGGGCACTGGTGCCTGGTACCTGAATAATCAGGTGTATTTATGTGCACAGCCGATGTCTTTCCACTGTTAATTTGTCACAATTACAACGAAGACTGTAGGCTTTTATTTGTAATTCAAATCCGGCACACTTTTGGTTCCTCGGATCGATCCTCGTCCGGTTAGGAATTAAAGCAGTTTAATGCAAATTTAGGCGCAATCACGTCGACCTCAGTTTCAACTAGGGCTGTTTGATCATTTTGCCCTGATTAGAATTAATTGCTATCTCAGTGGGAATAAATTATGCGGGCGTCATAAAGGCCCTGTTAACCTAGTTCTCACACAAGAGCTATTTTAATCTCGTTTTTGTGATGGCGAAAGAGAAAATTCTTTGGTGATTTTAAATGCCAAAAGTATTTTCATTTGTAATTACTCTCATTTCTTTTATTTTGGTTGCAGTGTTTTCCGCGGAAAATTCTGGAGAACAGAATTGTACAAAGCTTTTTAATTTTCTCACTACACGATGACGGCTACAAAGCTAAATGCTCTTGTCTGAAATTAATTTGATGGTGATGAAAAGGATAAAATATGCTGCAGTATTGCACTTAGTGAAGATGCAATGTTAGCAACTACTGACTTACGGTATCAAATTTAGTTTTCTAAAATATAACATAAAATCATGCAGATTCTATGCAATTTATTTGATGTTTTTCCTCCATTCTTGTTTTTTCAAGAGCTCTCATTAAATGTGCTTTGAACACAGTTATTTAAAGGTTTAAATCGTAAAATGTTAACCTTTCTCTACGTGGTTCTTTAAAATTAAATTGAGATAGGTACGTAAAATTTGAGTTACCTACATATTTTATCTTGAAATTGAAGATGTTTTATTGCCACTCCCGGTAAATTCTATAGGTACTACCATGTTTCAGAAGTGAAAATTAATTCCACAATTGGATTGGTTATAAATTTTTCTGTATTATTTTTTTATTACTAGAATTATGTATCTAATATATACATATATTTCTTTTAAATAAGTTATACTAATGTCGCGGTCGGTATACAGAAAAAAATAGACGCTGTCTTTCAAACATACATATGTACGTGGATTGTCTTAATTTACAAATGAATATTCTTTCTTTTTTAATGAACACCTACGTACATTACATATCCGCAAATTCTAAAATTTTAGTTTAATAATGTGCACAGCAGGGTGCTATACATGTCTATATTTATTTCACAATTAATTTATAGTTTTTTATAGTTTACAAATTCTGCTTACTAAACTGTATACCTATATGAAAGTATATTCACTATTACAAATATACATACATACATATAATTTATAAAAAAAAAAACTTTAATCGGCAACTTTCATTGAAGAATTATTTAAAATATCCGGATTTTGTATTGTTTGGTATTTAAAAGTTCATGAAATATTTGAAGGAATTTGATCGGCATATTTTTTTGCGCGGAAATAAAAATCTGCATTTCGTGAAAATTAAAAAGCCTCAATTACTTACACATGAAATTCATTGCTATGGAACACGGCAATGCATCGATAAATACCCTAACGAAAAATTCAAGGAACCTGATTTAATTCATTCGCATATACTTTCAGTATACATTTATAACATATAATAATTTATTGTTATTTTTTAATTGTGTGTAGGTACCTAACCTATATATCCAAAAACAGAGTTATATGCGACGTAATAAATCAAATAAGTTCAATCGAGTCTACAAATTTGTCCAGATATAATGTTCTGACAAATTGTAATTATCCAAGGACCGATAGATATTAATCACCTGAGAGCATATGCTTAAAGGTTGATACTTTATGAGTAAATTTAAATTAATATTCCACCATAGGCTATTAAATGAATATTAATTTTATGCCCCACTCGACTACATAAATTATTCAGAGTGAAGATTGGGACGAGCGGTTCTCTAAATCCATTCGATTAATGGGATCCTTGACAAATATTCATGGGGTGTCATGAAAGTCAAGTGATCTACTTCTAATCAAATTTCAACACTGTGAAATTGATGCTAATCCGTTTGTCAATAAATAAGGAGTGAGAAGAGAATTGAAAACAAACCGTAAAATATGTAAATTCATCTTAATGTTAGCGTAATCTACTTAAAATTTGTTTAAGCGGTTTATAGTTTAGATTTCAATTTGATCGAAACGCTCGGAACAATCAAGTCATATGTTACCTTCAATAAAATGACTAGAAATACCAAAAACAATTTTTGGTTGGCTGAAAAAATAATACTTTTCACATTTGCAACTTTGTTTTTCTTCAACGTAAAATAATTTACCAATAAATTCCAATCTGCAATATTAATGAACCCCGATTTGCAAGAATAAAGCCATCCAAGATAATGGGCCTATTTATCTTGAGCTTTACGATGCCTTAAAGCAAGCCCCATGTTCTGCTCTTTTGTGTTCGCTCCTGTTTCTCACGTCCCACAGTGCCCATAGTGCCCACAATACTCCTGAAATATACATTTGTTAAATACCTTAATGTCAAAAGACATTAACCTGCTTAATGAGATATTTACGGGGGCTATAATTGTGTATAAATAATTCAGTCTTATGTCTTCCACGATCTGATTATAATAAAGCCCAAGAAAGGGTCAGTAATTCTTATGCCTTTAATTTTATTTAATATTTTTATCCAGAAAATTTTATTTGGGATATTATTTTTGGTTTATATGACTTTATTGTTTGATTTTGTTTTGCTTTGGTAACGAACAGTCCGCTTAGTCAAAGGAATTATTTTATTTCAGTCGTATAATAAATTAAAAATGATTTAGACATCCATAATTTTGTCCAGATTTTGAGCGTTAATCTGTTTAAAAGTTCAACAGGAAAAATATGAAAATTTGGAAATATTTTGAATATAGGTAAAGTTTGTTTCTAGTTTTAGATCATTTAGTAGTTGAAATTTCAAACTTTTCTTGCTTTTGTAGAATATTTGCGGAACAGAGGGAGATAAGCTCGTAACCAGTAGTAACGTGGTCTAACGTTTGAAGGTGAAAATACATTGAAAACTTTTCATTCCTGTATCTCTTAAAACCACATATTCTGGTAATTCAGAGCAATAAATGTTTAACACGAAGTTCGTATGAACTTTATCTTTTAACATGGTGCCAAATGTACATATCTGGACCGGCGGTATTTGATCTACTTTAAATTTAGTAAACCCTTTTATTTATTATGGGCACTGTCACTCTTGTAACCAACATCAAATAAAAATAGGAAGTGCGATGGAAGGATTTTGTAATATATTGATAACAAGGAAGGAAAAAAAGTTGTTGAACTCAAATTTTAAAATCAGAACATAACAAATCAAAGACAAGTAAATTTTATGAACAAAGATGGTAGGTACTAATTGTGGTCAAGTTGTTGCCCACGTTAAATAGAGTCCATGACAAGAAAAGCAACCAAATCCTTTGCGGTAGATTGCAGTCCAATTCCTTAGTTTTACTGACAACTCGAGAAATTTATGTCCGGCACAAAAGCTCACAAGATTGCAGCATTGTACAATGCCGAGGGAGTAATTAAAAGCGAAAACTCCACAATCCTTTGAAGGTTTGTAGAGCATCATGCTGTGATTAAAGAAACTGTGCGACCGCCTGTGAACTGTTTTACTTTTTTAATGTTTCTGAAGCTGAGCTACTCTAATACAATTATCGAACCTTTTATTTTTAATGGAATCTTTTGTAATGCTCCGAAAATTACTTTATAGAACTTAATAGCATGTCTCCATATCCTCAAAATCTTTATGACAATATATTGGATCTCCTATACAAGTAGGCCATTTTTAAAGAAGAGATTTCGCAAGAAATGTTGTGTTGAATCGAAATTTATGCGCAGTTACTCATACCAAACAATTTTTAATTTATAAAGAAAACCATTAAAATATGTAACTTAAAATAATAAATGAACTCGCGCTAATAATTAATACATGGAAACACTTTTAAATAACTTATTATAAATCCCAAGATTTTGGGGAGATGTAAACATATCACAGTCAGGGATTTCGTTCGCATTCATTCGAAATTGGTATTTCCATAATCTATTTTTCAATAATTCATGTAAAAAAAAAGTCATGTGAAGTTAAGTTGTTTGCAACTCACTGAATAATAATATGCTTACAGACTATGTACATTTTAAAACCTCCATGAGTTTTCCCTGGTCACTGAGTTGTTTAATCGGGAGACAATTTTGTAATGTTTGTGGTAATCTCTTGAAAACAGAGCATACACAGACGAAATCTCGTTGTATAAAATTGTAGCTTTTAAAGGATTTATGGGAAAAGTTGGCGGGAATGAGTGAAAAAGTAATTACTGCTTCTCACGGAATAAGTAGAATAAATCACAGGCAACTTATCGTTGGAGTGGCACAAATCCACTTTGTAAACTTTTGCCATACTCATCCCATTCGCCATTATAGTAACTGGATAGGGAACAACTTTTAAATGCAAATACTCTACAACCAGCGAATATATAATAGAAATTAGATAAAACACGTTCTGATCCTGGAATACGAAAAACTTTTTAAATTAAGGTCTTGTAAGTCCACCGAGAAGTACAAATGTTTTAACGCTGATAAAGCTTACTCTAATTTGAATTAATAATCGTTAATAAATTTAGGTGAATACATACCTACTAAATTTTACTTCCAAATAGGAAGATTTTGATTTCATAAGTATTTCCCTAACATATTGATTTCACAACATATGCAGAATCATTATTATGCATCGAATGTATTGTTCTCAACAAAAATGCAAAACTGGATTGTAAAGGTTTGGTAGTCCCGTTCTCATAATGATTGACAGGAAACGTAATGACTACAAAATTAGAGCAAGTACACTTCTAAAAGTAGGTCATCCTTGAATCTTTTACATGTCATGTACAAAAGTGAATAGAAATCGTGTCGACTCTTATTGCAAACGAAAACTCCTTAGATAACTTTGCTCACAAAGTAAACGCAAATGCTTTTGTACGTACACATCTACTTTAATTTCTAACAAAAGCATACTATTTTACCAGACAATCTCCCTAAAGGAATAAATAGGCACGCAGACGACAAAGAAATTAATTATTTTTTTCCTGAAAAGAAGTACCCACATTATCATTTTGTGTTTTCAAATAAAATTAAATTGTTTATTTCAAACATACTTCCATGTATAAAAACTTTTGCATGAAAATTAATGAAATAAGTATTCATACGTACTGACCTTCTATCCCAAACAATAGCAGACTATATTAGTTCGGTAAATCGTAGAAAACACACATCCAGTCCAGAAAATAGTTTTCGCAAATTCAAACAAATAAAACGTTTAGTAAACATAAATTGTAATATTTAATATGAGTTTTGTACATGAAACCAATCTATTTAATGTACAATGATTGAATAAATGTATGAAACTGACACATTTCGTTCTGGATAACATTTTATTAAATTTTGTTTTACCTTTGCAACCCACGTTAAAATATTCCCCAAAAGACGATGGAAATTTGACATTTTGATTGATCGATAAGAGGAATTTATGTGAAGGTAGGCTTCCCCAAACAATTATGATTTTGTGTGTAATGTGAAAAAAGTTCTAACTTGGAAAACCAAACCTTATACCATAAAAATAACATCAGCGCGCTCTGTCCTTAGAACAGAGTTTTAAGTATAAACATACATATGTAAGTATTTAACGAATATTCCGAGATTCTAAAACTGGTGCATTTATAAATAGACTCAAACAATTAGAATAGTTTATTATTTAATTAGTTTATTTGAACAGCTGGGGGAACAGGGAGATGCAGGTTTTTTTTTTAAAAGTCTTTAAGTGTTTCATTAGCCCACAGTTATGAATATTAATTCTTATCGCTATGTTCGTGCGTTGACTTAATACAAATTTTTAATATTCTACTCAAACTCCCAATCAATAAATGCGAGAAATTCTATTGAATTTAGATGGCATATTATGAAATCGAAAAAAAAGTAGGTACATATATTGGATTATTTTATAAATCGATCACGTTAAACCAAACTGGATTGATTAATAGAAACGCCCTTCTTTGTCAAGTCAATTATCTCCAAATTAATCAAAACACGTGAACTAAAGATTTGTTCTTAAAAACTACTTTAAATGTTATATATGTAAGTATCTACATATTATAAATATTTAAAGTTTATGAAAATATCTGCCTAAAATCTTAGAACTGTGATTTCTGCTATGTCAAATTTCGTTGGATGGATTTTGTATAATTCATTATAATTCATTACTGTAACTTTTCATTCAATTGTAAAAAATTTAATTTAGCAAATTTATTTTCAACGTTAAGCCCACTGAAGCTGATACGAATAAAGTCGTTAGACAAACATTAGTAGATATATATTCATGTTATAAGCACTGTTTTAAAATTCCTCCGCCAGTGCCATTGTGATGCCAGCACCAAGTTCAATTCAATTACGCACTGGCCTAACGCAAACTGTAAATTGTTTCTTAAGCACCATCTTAGGATTAAAGGAGGAAAATGTCGCAGTACCATAGGGCTTCCTTCAATTAGTAGCACATCTTATGGCGGCTGAAATTACGTGGAAGTAATTTGCTTGAGTACGGCTTTTCCTAAGAAATGTTTGCACAAATTATTTGGGTGGTTTCTTTGTGATTAATGCTGATATAAGCAAATATTAAATTTTTCGTGTGGTCCTTCTCACAAAAATGGGAATAAATTTATTTATACTTTGAAAGTAGAGAATTTTGAGAATTATGTTTACATGAAAAATGTGTATGTATTTCTTTATACGTATATGTATGTACTTTGCTTTAGAATCTTATTCTATTTCAAATGTATCTTATATTGTAATCAAAAGCAACATTTGTCCGCTATAAATTTCTTCCTATTTTAATTTTGCTTTTAATGAACGTGTTGAAGGCTGTTTCCAAAAATCTCTTTTATGCTACGCAATAAAACTTAATTCCCTTTTACTCAGCCAAAGACCTACTGTAGTAAATTTTTATTAGGCAAATGTTCTTTTACTGACCTTCAAAATCCTTTGATTGGCTTGTTACTAGCAAAATAAACTCTTGCCTCCATTAGTCTTTGTTTATCTTAATTAGTCTAATTAAAGGACATCGCTGGCGGCTCACTTTGTTAATCTAAAAACTTTCGTTTACGCTAATTTGTTGGTAAGTTTAATGGAATAAAATGTGGTAAAGAGGGACTTTCAAGGCGTTGAGAATCGATTTTGAGACCTTTAGGGCTTTTAATAGTAATTTTGAGGCTTAATTAATCACACTGTGTAAATTATTATCCCACAGCACAGATCATGTAATTTAGGACAGATTATAATCAAACCCTTAATTATCTCCCAAAATATATTCACTCTTCGAGTTTTGTCTTTGTTGGGCCCTAAGAACTAATTTAATTCTCATATATATATTTACATATATGCATACTAAGTATGTATATCTAATTTATCAAACATCGAAATAACATATTAAAGCTATCACTCGAATCAGTTTATTACCGGAAAATCTCTCTAAATCATATTACAGCAGTAATTTTGCTGTCAACTTCGTATATGTAGTTGGGCAATGGGTTCGGAAAATTGAATTGCCTTTTCGTTATAAACCAAACCTTGTTATATTCTATATAGTTAAACTTGTGTATATGAGTGCGTAAATGGTTCTTTAAATATTTAATATTTTCTAGAAAACCACTGAGAAGAAATTTAGAGTATAAAATTGCTAAGATTCGTACATTCCCTGTACGTGCGTTGGGTACATATTTACTTTATAATTATTAGAGGGTATTAGAAACAGTTTTGATAAAACATCGACTCTACCTTATATAGTAAATCAAACGAAATTTCCACTCTTCTCAGAAATGGGTTTTGTACATCATCATTAGAAATTTAATGATATACGATTGATTTATTGTTCACCTCGAGAATCCCAGAGATGTGGGATATTCAAACAGGGTTAAACAGAACATGATTGTGGGAATAAATTATTCGTATAGGTACCTGCCCTTCAATTAGTTTATGTGATGGGTAAAACGGCATTGAAGCAAAATTGCATTGAACAATTGTTCTTTTGTTTAATTAAGGGTGTAAATTAAATTGACCGTAATGATCTAAACTACTTGAGAATCATCAGATAATTCTATTAATATATTTTGACAATAAAGGTTAAATGTCTTCCAATTACACAACTATCATATTCTCATATAGGGATGAAGGCACAAATTGCACAAAAGCTTTCACATTTAATTAGTGTCAAATTCAGATATCCTGTAAAATCTATCTTTACTATAGATATACTATATATACATATGTAATAGAAATAGATATTATGGAAAAAAAAATATTGTTAGATATTAAATTAACCTTATTCACATTAAAACTCAGCTATATTTTTTAGGTTATCATTTATAAAGCCTTATATCGATAAGATTTACGAAAATCACTCTTTTACAGTTCAATAAATTCCGTCTCTGAAATAAGAAATTTTGCGCAAGTAATTTCGACAATGCCAATGTGCCGATCTCGCTGTAGGTGAATGATTTCTGGTAAAATGGTAGGTAAATGAAGTGTGACGTTTGGAAAAAGATTCCCAATTACTTCTTCAGTACATTGTACATACATATGTACATACGTCCATAAGAGTCTGGAAAAGAACTGCAATTATACGAGAATATTTCTCTTTCAACTTCGTTTAATACATATAAACCTGGAGGAGCAGGATTGCACGCTTCATTTTGTGAATGAATAATTCTTTTTTTTTCTTGAAACATAAAAAGATATATGTAAATTTGCTCCCGGAGTTCAAATTAATCTATGTGTCTTCATAGGATTACTTAACTTGTTAGAGAATAATAAAGGGATTATCTTTTTGGGGCAAATCATTGTTTAGTCGATTGGATGACGTATGGCATTCTGAAGTTTGGTATTTTGCTTCTTCTCCCATAAATAAAATCACCTTAAACTAAATATTAAAAATATTACTCGATGCGACGAAATCTGAAACAGAAAGAAAACTGCTTATGATTATGAGACAGAATTTTCTAATGATTTATGCATGTGCTTTGGAAGCTATGAATGTATTCTCTACCCGCCTTATTTTATGGCTTTATTGAGTATTGTATAGAGAACTGCAGAAGGGAAGATATGTTCATAAATTTATGAACATTTGCTGGGAGCATTGGATTATAAAAACATGGTTTAATACGTTCTTTATTATACTATAAAAAAAAAATAGGTAAAAAAACTTTTTAAGTTAAACGGTTTTATGTTAAACATACATTGCAATGTTTAAGAAAAATGTACTAAAAACCAAAAAATAAAATAGATACAGTCGTGGGAATTATAAACATATGCATAGACTAGACTAAAATATAAAACCGTGGGGCACGTCAATTGTCTACAAACGACGAATTAAACGACGAATTAAACGATTCTTCTATCGCACATTAAGTCGATAATTTGTAGACAATTGACGTGCCCCACGGTTTTATATTTTAGTCTAGTCTATGCATATGTTTATAATTCCCACGACTGTATCTATTTTATTTTTTGGTTTTTAGTACATTTTTCTTAAACATTGCAATGTATGTTTAACATTAAACCGTTTAACTTAAAAAGTTTTTTTACCTATTTTTTTATTTTCTAGTTTTTAGTTTTTATTTCATCTAATTGTTTCCACATTCTAGCCCTACTTATCACACGTCCATCGTTGTCGGTTGAACAACTGCCTAATTATAGTGTAACATTACAAAACAAACATTTTAATCAACGATTGTAGACAATTTATTTATTTATTTATTTTATTTATTTATTATTTTCTAGTTTTTTGTAAAAGATCACCGAAAAGTAATACGTTTACTCCTCCAAAAAACTCATTTTCACAGTTCTTAATTTGCCTTAATCGAGCGTCCATCATGCATAACATTTGATAAGACACCATGGAAATCTCGTCGACAATCAAAAATTCTGTCTGATGCCATTGTTGTAGCGGCGGCCATCTTAGATTTCAATTTTGCATAGTAAATTGTATTCTACTTGTATAAAACCTAAGTTATCCGCCATTTTGTAGAGGCCGCCATCTTGGATTTTAATTTTATTTATATAGTACATTGTATTCTACTGGTTGAGCACTTGAGCACTTTCATTTGATACCCATATTGATGGGATTAATAAAATAATGAATAAACATAATTGTATTGTCACCAAAATCCAAAGTGTATACAAAATTTCAGATTAATCGGTCGACAGGAAGAGGGTGAAATTTGAATTACTAAATTTGACCCAAGAATAAAACAAACGGGGTGAGCTAAATAAAACCGTTTAAAAATGTTTCTCGTTGAAGTGAGAAATTAAAGTTATAATTATCATTGCGTTAACATTGTTTTATGGTAATTTCAACCAACCAAATTTGTCTCAATGTACTGTATAGTAGTTAAGTGTATTCGAAATCCAAGCCGGTGGTACTTCAAACTCAAACTTCAAACAATTGCATTACGAATTAAATTTATCATTTCGGTTAGTATATATGTATATAAATATCTGTTTATTGATAAGCCGACAACTGAGCACGAATTGTATAATTTTATTCAAGTTTGATGACTTCACAAAGAATACAAATGCGCATTTGAACAAATATTTACCCCAATTGTTTTGTCCTCGAGGATTAATATTTGCGGAGCAAATCATAGCGGAAATGAGGTACGGTCATGATGTGAGAGTCAATTGTTTGCTACATTTCAATTCAATTTAAAATAAACATGATTTGCTCATTGACAGCTCTGTCCATGTCGATGTTGCTTTTGCGATTTGTTTATTTATTTGTTTATCAATATTGAGAAAGTAAAACTTGTGTAGGAGATAAATGTTAAAAGTTTCCTTGGTTTTACTACTAGTTCAGTTGGATAATAGAAAAGTTACAAACATACAATGTGAATATTTGGAGACACCTTCATTTACATGACAAGGTATTATATTCGATATTTGTAGCAAATCTGAGCCGTTCACTGACCAAATTGGTTAAGGAGGACGCCAAACAAATTTACGGGCCTAACGGAAGGTTTTTGATAAAAAGTATATATTTTGAATCCAAAACCTTTGTTACTGAATAAGGGTTTTTACCTTCTTATATACCTAATATTTATTTAACGCTTGTTTTAAGCTTTCTCGTAATCTGGTTTTAGCTTATAAACTTGCATTTTATTCTTACAACTTTCATTAAATATAACTACCTATTTAAATAAGAAAAATTAATGTAAGATCTCTCTTACACCTTTTCTACCCTAAAACAATATTTTCAAACAAAATCAAAAACAACAACAAAAAAGTGATTAAAAGATTAGGTATTAAATTAATTTAATCCTTGCCCTTAAGCATTCAATTTAATCCCATATTTCCGCTAGACCCTTTTTTAAAGTTCAAGCAATTTAAGCTTCATTTTCGACGCATACATTTGAATATGTATCCTTAGATTGCGAATTATTCATTCGTTTACGCAATATTCAAAGCCAACTCGCAGTGTAAGAGATATGCGAACTAAATCAACATATTGCTGAGGAGTAAAGACAGATAAACATCATTGACATAAATCGATTTATATGTTAGCAGCAGCGATATCTAGAGATGATCCTTTTTCACATTGCTCCCGGAGACGTTAATGAATTACGCTATTACCTCTGGAATGTAAATTGTAAAGCCACAATTAGCGTTTAATTTAAATTCCCACCTAGTTTATCCAATGAATTCAACTTGTTTTTGTAAATTCGAGTGCACATTATGTTGCACAATCTATTTTAAAATAAGTTACACTGTGGGACGGCTTTGTCACCACCGCACCAACGATAAAAGACCTAATTCGAAATTCATCCCAAAAGGCAAAGGTTGCCGACATTATCCAACTACTAAAGTTCAGCACACATTTGCCGCACTCCTTATTCACGAGCTCAATTATTTACGTCCTTAAGGAATAATTCGACATATACATTTATACATACGTCTGTATTATAGAAACTTTTGCAGGCATAGGCATTATGTAGGGCCTTTTAATCTTTCTTATGAATCGGAAAACCAAATAAAGTATTTATTGATATGACAACAGCCATAGGGCATCTACAGCAAAATTTGTGCTTACAACAAGTCGGAAGGAGCTGATGTGTTTACAACCCGGAACGCCTCTTCCCGCTCGAATTCAATTCAGGCTTTGTATGTAAATTTCTTTAATCCTTTAACTGCCATTAAAAATGTATGATGTTCCATGATTATGTTTTACCAACATTCAATCTATGAAGCTAGAGCCATTTTTTAAATTCTGACCAAAAAAAAAAAAGAATTTTTCTTTGGACTGTTCTTCTCTATTGTATGTTTAAGACGGAAAACATTTATGATAGCCATATTACAGTCAGGCGTTTGTATTCGATCTTTTTTAAGTACTGAAACGTTGTCATAAAAAAGTTTTGTTTGGCATAGTTACTTATACAAACAATAATATTATATTGTAGTTTTAGTTTTATATAGGCTTTTATTTAGAATATATTTTTCGTGATAATACTTTGATATGACATTACAGTTTAACTAACCAAAAATATTTTTGCTGCAACCGGCATTTAATTTTCAAATAGAAATATAACATCAATTTATTGAGAATATAAAAACTTATTCCCTGAAGAGTTTTTCTTTTAAATTGTGGCTAGAAATTCTACCGCAGACCAAATTTCCCATAGGAAAAACTCTCTTCGCTTAAAGGTAAGTTCGAAAAACCAGAACTTTTCTGTAACTTCTTATAATTGGAAGGAAGTTACTTTAACGAGCACATCCCTCTATGTTTGCGCAGATGTCTTCAAATTGGAAATTTTATTTTACGATTGAGGAAATTTAAATGTGCACGGCTAATGCAGAAAGTCGGAAACTAGAGAAAAAAACTTGGAGATTTATTTCCTCCGGTAATACATATTTTCTGAATCCTGGCTACGAGGCATTGCAAACACTTTCCGTGAGCGGACGGAAGTAAGCACTTTTGCTACGTGTTCAAGCCTGTAAAGTCGGAGGATGCAATTAATATGGTGAAAACCAATAAAAACTAATTTGCTTGAATAAATATAAATATTATTAACTCATTTAATCATGATTCATTAAAAACTATAAATATGCATACGAGGGGAAAGTCGCGAACATAAATATTGAAGTGGTTAAACTTGTAATCTACTTTTTGTGTAAGTAAAGTCCTTTTTTGCTTAGTCTTCCACACAATCGTTTATCCTTTGCGAACCGATCCTGGACCAATAAACTTGTTACTTCTAGCCAATTTAGTGGCAATATTGAGTAAACAAATAATGGGATGTTAGTTGAAACACTTCTGTTCGGGTTCCGAAGACCATCCGTCGGTGGAAATAAACGAGGCTCAACGAATTGTTTTCGGTTCGTTAACGCCATTTAGTGAATTCTACTTATGCGAACACAACTCTCTCAAACCTACAGATTCAATCAGTTCCATTCATGGAGATTCGTGTAGGATTAAGTTTAAAAAAAAGGGAAAAACGGACAAATTGCCTCCACTAAGTAGATGGGTTTCCCAAGGGCTTGTAATTTATTTGGCAGAATTTGAAAGATGGGACAAAGATTGCTTTATTTGTTTAGCTTCTGCCTTGTGTTCAAGGTTAAAAAAATTCGAAAGCCTGTAAAGTTTCGTTCTTTGGATGTCCCGAGGTAATAGAGAGATAAAATATATCGTCGTTTAATTTATTTCGTAAGACAACATACTATACATCTAACTTTCGTAAGTTTTCTGCCTCAGAGCTATCATGCCTTCTGAAAATTAATGGTAAGATGAACGCATGAGTAAGTCAGTCTTAATCCCGAAATACATCATTTCCCTACAAGTATACGTATTATTTATTATTAACAATAAGTAAACATAATTAATAGTAGTATAATATAACAAAATATGGTTCGCGTTAATTTAACCACCATTTGTCTTAACGAGTAGTTACTTTGACCCTTAATTATTCGAATTTTTGCATGGGAATGTTCATAGCTTTTCCATCTCAACAGAATATTCTTAAGTTAAATAAAATGTTATACCTACTTGGCTTTTACAGCTTCGTTAATTAGACTGAATCATTTATTGCTAAAAATAACGTAAATCGATTGTTGTTATTGTATTTGAATTATTAAGTTATTATTATTCTTATTAAATTGTTCTTTATCCCAATCTGTTTTTTAATTATCCTGACTTTTCTACAGAAAAAGGTCCAAACATGATTAAGTTTTTACATTAAACTTGTGCAGAATTAAACAAAATTTAAATCATCAATTGAAAAAGAAACGTTTAAAATTGTCTGCATTAATTTATATACGCATTACGCAATATTGCAGATTAGGTATTCAATAAGTGACTTTTGAATAATAATTTGATAATAATAGTAATAATTTTTGAAAGAATATATGAACAAAGCGTGTATATTACTCACTCATTTACAATTCATTATTCTGACAATATTAATAATTTTGAAATATCATACATATGATATATCTTTATGACATTGGTATTACTTCTATGTAGTTACATATTTTAAATTCAGGTGAGCATATTCCATAGCATCCTTCCCCTTGTGTCACTCGATTTTGTTTCCTTTGATATAACCTCAATCCAAATTCCGAGAAGTCAATCTGATTTGTGGTTTCATTCTTGTACCATTCCGCAGAGATGATTAAGCCTGTAGCAATGTGCAGTATAAGGTAGAAGTAAACCAGCAGAATCGATATTTCATTACGATGCTCGAGGCTTTCATCTTATCAGTGATTGTAATCAAATTACAACGAACCTTGAATAAAACGGGCGAATCTCTGTACAATTTCTCTTACTGCGTCTGATCAATGTATTTCTTTCAAATATATTTGAATTTCGGATTGTAGAAATTGAATCGGTCTCTAACATTTGAGATAGGTATGAAGGTTTTTTTCTGCTAGCGGTGTATTATTTTTTTCAGAAAAATATATTTAGTTGTGCTGTTAAATCTAAATCTAGGAAAACATCAAATTATTTGATTTGATTTGTATTTAAAGGCTATTTGCCATGGTCCTAATGTCTTGTGAATGTATGACTGTTTTAAAACCCGTGAGCCATTTCTAAATATTATATTTGAGCGTTAGTTTATACACCAATCGTTGGCACATACTATTTATTTCTATTAATAATACGGTTGCATGCCGTTTGCAAAAAATAGATAATTAATTTATGAAGTTACAAATTGATTGACTCATTTATAAGTCCTTGTCCTTGGGTACCTATGTAAGAAATAGATAATCTGTTTACATAACTTCCAGAAAAATTATTAGAAAATTCTTTATTTCAATTTATTTAAGAATTTTTTGAAAGAAGATTTGTTACCCAGTGGTCCAAACAACAATTGTTATAGAGCCTCCCAATTATAAGGAAGAAGAAAATAATAGGCAGCTTCATCTCTGATCGGAAGTTTCCCCATTTTATTCATCTCAAAACATTCTATTTAAATGAAATTATAAATTTCAATGAAGATGAATGAGTAGGAAGGTTCTTGAACTTATTCAAGGATTTGTTGGGAGTAAGAACTTTGTACTTAAATAAGACTTTTATAAAAAAATGTCAGAATTCAGAAAATGTATTGAAGTTATTTCAGTGGAATAAATTTGCTTTCATTTCTGTTTCACTTTTACTATTTTATGGGGTAGGTATAAGATTTATTTTTTATTAATAAGGTGTCCAAAGTTTCATATTTTAATGATTCACAACAAGAGAGCCGAAAATCAATTCTAATTTTTAAGACAAGCTCAATTAGGATTTTTAATAAAAAAATTTGTAAAATTATAAAGATATTAAGAGCAAGGTTATTGTAAACACGAACGAATCATAACAGGTATACAATTTCAAGTAACATAATACATTGCAAACAAATTCGGGGTAGTAAGTAAGCTTTATAACAATGTTAAATTTATATATAGAGAAGTGCGATGGTTACCGGTGGGCAATTATCCATTTTTATTTCGTTTATGTACAGAATCTAAATAACTAACTATAACTATTTCTTTAATACCTTTCAAGACAAAATTATACTATATCTGTTACAACAATTAATGCAAAATCAATCGGAATTCTTCTAAATGATGATGAATTGCAGATAAATCACTACAGGAACCGTCAGCTTTGCTTTTATCGTGTTTTCGACCTATTTAATGAATTAATTACATAGCAATGCCGATTGCAAGAGCACAAGGCAGCGATATCGCGCAGAAAGCACTATACAACTGGCTCATACAACCCCCAAGTCGGAGAAGAGCGGAGAGCCTTTGTCGGATACTAAAATTTATTTGCTGATGCTCTGAATGGTTAACCTCAATCACGTGCTCGCAATAACTTTTCCACAGCACCAACTGCTGTCGATTAGCAGAATTTAATAAATTTCATCGGCGGGAGCAATAGAACATCAATTGACTATGAAATTACTTAGCAAATTATTAAGGATGATGGCACGTTTTGTACGAACACAAGGTACATTCGATATTCCCATTTTTATAGTGAGTGGTATTCACTCGTGAGTAATTAAAATACCACGGTTAGTCAATAACTTCAATAACTACGTTATTGTCTGAAATTGACTTTGTAGGGAAGGGACATTATTTGGTAAATTGCCGCACTGTATTTATTACTGAGTTGAAATTGAATGCAAAATTCCGATATTTGTGGGTTCAATAATATACAGTCACGTAGATTATTATGTTCATTTGCACATAGGCATGTATTTTAATTATCTACACAAATTGAATCGATTTAAATGTAGGTATTTTTATTTTGAAATTGACACACGTAATATACTTTTAACTCGTTTACTTTATTTCTTCAGGTTACTTTATTTATTGACAAGATTTTAAGAGTTATTTTAAAGTGAGCGAAATTGAATATTTTCTAACCTCAATGAATAGATCAAGAATATTTAACCTAATTGGCTTACTTTGACTACATATGTATGTATGTATATATCTGACGATTTAACGAAAGCGTCAGTAAATATTGATATTAAAGCTAATATTAATATAAATTATTTTTAATTAATTTAATTTAATAAAAGTAATTTAATTATTTTCAAAGTGCTAACTATATTGGCAACTGATAATAATAGTAATTCACCCAGAAAATTTGATTCGAGTATAATTTACTGTCGGAACTTGGTCTTGTTGATTTTTAAAAGACTGCCTATAGTTTGAATCATTTCTGAGTACTAAATGGTTTATTTTACTTTTTAAGCAACGCTAAGCAAAAATAGCAGTTCTTAATACTTAATTCTAACAAGGTCTGTTTTTTCGCAAAATATTTGAATTGTGCCTCAAAAAGAAATAAAACCAAAAGCAAAAGGTGAAAAGTTGAAACACGTGTCTTACACGCAAGAACACGTATTTCACTCAAGTGGGAAAACACCGTGGGTGGTAGCTTCCTGCAATATATTTTTGGGCTCGCTAATGTCATGGTCCATTAACTCAAGTGTGATTTTTATTGCACATTATATTATTCTTATCAGTTGTTACATTACCCCATATGAGCCTATATTTTTAGTAGAAAGGGACTCAGATGCGTATACATAAAAATTAGAGATTTATTTCCCCAGTGCTTTCCAAGTGATCCGTACTGGAGATAAATCCCAGAGCACATATCACAGCCTCGCTTCAAATGGGTTTGCGGGAAAGGTAGAATTTATTTGTTTTTGTAGGCACCTCTAAAAGTGCTGAGCACTTAAAATATTATCAAAAGCATTTAGAACAGACATATTTGCCTACATTCAGAGTGAAGGATTAATGACAGTAATCAAATGCAGTGGACAATATCTTTCCAGTTGGATATGTGAACCCTAATTCAGTAAAATTTGTTTATTTCAACAATGTTTACTCTGTTGTCGTTTTTGTTTGAATTTTCATTATTTTTGCTGTCAACATTTCAATATATGTAGGTACCTATGTACAAGTACATACCCTTCGAAAACTAATACAAGGCAATTCATTTGTTCTCGTATATATTTTACTTAAAGGCCTACATGTCGTTTCTAGGATAGACGAGGAATATACTGTCCGTATGTGAGTACAATGTTAAAGGCAATTAAAAAGTTTTTATAGTTTATATTCGCTTTGTTTTACATTTCGGATAGATTTTGAATTGAAAACACGTCTGTTCGTGTCATGTGTCTTGCGTTAATTAAATAGAACAAAAAATTTAATAATTTGGGTTTGAAATCCCCTCTTGTACTTCGATGAAACGTTGTAAAAATGGTTCATCTGAGGTCATAAGTAACGAATATGCGAAAAAATTGCTGGTTGTTTTAATTTTAATGTCTTCCCATAAGGCAACGATGAAATAGCAAATATGCACATGAAAATAATTAAGTAAAGAGATTATAAGATCTTCTGATATGAACCGTGGCGTGGTAGCAAAATGAGATTTGGACATTTGGAATAAAACGTATAATAAAAATTATATGTTATATGTATGTTATAACATGTTATCTACTAAATCTTCATTAATAAATATGCGTGAATAGTGATGTCTTATGATTTTCCCATAATATTTGCGGTGATATTTGAGAGTAATGCTAAAAATTGCGACAGAAATAAGATAAAAAATAATTAAATTGGAAGTGAGGAATCCAGTGTCATTTGCAAGCATTGTTTTTGAACTGCACCTATTTGAAATTTTGGCGTTTGAGTAACAAGTTCATTTAACCAACTGGACTGGCATAAGACATCTTAAGGAAATCCATGACCATGCATAAGTAAATACGGAAGTATTCCGGTGTTGTGCATTAAATCAAGAGAGAAAAGAGGCGTAAAGACGACTACTAATTATGACAATCTTCGCTGAAAGTGGTTATTTTTATTAAAATCGTTTCCTTTTTTTCGCTACACCCGGAAATATGTTTTCACTTCCTCTCAGTAGATAAGCGCTCTTGTGCATACAGATATAAATGATTCCAGAGACAAGAAATTATTCATTTCAACTCGCCCTGTGTTTTATCACACCTTCTCTTCGAGAAGGCATTCCAAATTAATAAGGCTCGAAAGAATGTAAAGAAACACAAGGTGGAATTCTGATTTACAGAAAATTAAAGAGATAGCATCAGAAAAGATTTCTTAATAGTTATAGCAAAAACAGCATTTGCATGTGATTAACAAGATTTCTTTTTCGAATAAAAACAAAACAGTGGAAGATAAATTATTATGTTATTAGGTATATGTTTTTAGCGCAGATCACTTTCAGCTTGGCATTAATAATCCGTTTACCAGATTTAAATGGGTCATGTTTGGCTAACGCCATATATTCCGACGCACCTACTAAATTAATATTCCCTTTATGGATTATTAATTCAGTGAAATTGTAAATTAAATATTGAACATCCACGTCGTGCCACCAAACAAATAGATTTGGGGTCGTAAGAGCGACTAATTGCATATTATTCAAAATCATAAATTCAATGCGATTTTAAAAATATTACAAGCCTTTGCCGCAAATCCAAATAGCACGTTCACGCGAAATTGGAGAATGAATGAATAATAAATAGACTGATATTCAAAATTGGAATTTATTTACAAAGCTAATAAGAACAATTTCGAAACTATGTAGGTGCCCCAATCAATTCATTCGTCGCTCTTTTGTGGGCGTAGAGAAGCAATGATGACCATAGTAAAAACGAATTAATTGTTTATTGCTTCCAAATTTGTTGTTCTTTTGTATGCAAAATACATACTTACTTGAATAAGTTAATCCGATAAAATGTGAATGCTGGATTTCATGAATTTCTCGTACAATAAAAAGATAAAAACATGCACAATTAACGCTAAAGTTAAATGAGGTATTGATTGGAAATTAATACCTGTTCAAAAGCTTAGCATTGTTTGACTCACAAAAGAATTGTTTGGTCCATTTTATTCATGTTGCAAATTATATCTTTATGCTTTTCCAGCTTTTTTGTTAATTTAGACTTCTTTTTTAAGGCTGAGAAGTACGCGCAAAGTTTTAAAGCCATGTTTTGGTGACTAAAATGCCATGCTTTATTTTATGCTTTCTCGTAGTTTCCTTTACTTTATGCGAATTGTTGAAAAGATAATAACTGACAAGTAAATCTCATAAAAAATCTTCTTTGAAAATTGGAAATTACGAATTCTGGTAGGATTATTTTCTTGTCGTTTCTTGACGTTTTTATGTTTCTAAAATAATGAAAACATTTTTCGTAGAACCAATGTCAGTATCGTGTAGAGGCGTTGAAAGGATTTAAAAAGTGAATTTTTATTTTTGCTGACCACTTAATTGCACATCAATTCCCACTACGTACGTGCAATGATCTTGAGTTGCAGTCCGAGTTGGTATCAGATATCTGAAATGTACTTTTTCTAGGATAGAGAAAATGTTGAACTCCGAGTACGGTTGAACTAAACTGCAATGATTTCGCTAGTTAATTCGGCTTCTCAGGAGAACTCCTTACCTCGAGTACTTTTTGAATATGCATAGCCAAGCTCATCTCTCGAACAAGAAGAGGTTTTAAATTGTAAAAATATTTCAATACTTGTGCAGTTTTGCACTTCTATCATTTTCGCTTGACTTATTCAACAGATTTGGAGTAGTATGCATCACGCGCGATGCATTTTTTGAAGATTATATCCGGGACCTATAGAATGTTTACGATTTCCGTGTTTATTAATTAAATTAATTAATTAATTATTTGATTAACTGAAATTCCTCCCCTACGTCATTTATTCTGAAGCATTATGTAAAACCTCTGCCGGACAAAAGCTTAATCAGTTCTTAGTAAATGCATTGATACTTCAAACCTGCAATTCTTTGGTAACCTGGAATAAGAAAAAACTTGCTATCATATTTGCGACAAATCGATATTTTTTTGTATTTAAAGATATTGTATTTCCAGTCCTCACTCATAAATGATACAAAACATTTAAGATAAAAGTCATCCTTCATTCTCTTAGTATACGTGCAGTCACGTCCCATGACTGTGCTTTTACACTATTACTCAGATTTTCATGAGACGAAAATGATCACGTACAGGGATTAAATTGCACTGTATTTCACACGACTCAACAACGTCACGGTTGCCTATTTTGTAGAATGCACAATGTGGAAGAATTTATAAAATTGATTGTCTTCAAATTGATTAAAAGTTTTGGTTTTCTAGGAAAAATGGTATTTCAAGGATATTTGCAGTTGTTTCCGTAAGTTTTACATTTTGATATGACAAATGATGATTAATTGATAAAATGTTTGTAGAGATTTTGATTAAGTAATAACAATTTAAAGAATATAGAACGACATTTTAAGATGAAAGTTATTCAGTCTTACACCACGAATCGTTTAATTTCATCGACTTAAAACTCCAATTTTGTTTCTGAATTTCTGCAACAACACTTCAGAATAATTACATCATGAAAAAGTCGTGACCTCATATGTAATTAAATCAGCATTTTAACTAAAAGTCAATGGTGTGTCTTGATTATATTTTCCCTAAAACGAAATATTCCATTTATTAACTCAAATAAACGCGTGTGACACACATATGGCTAACATTTTTACCCCAAAATCCACTTAATTCCCATTTTGGCAAGAAGCTACAATTCATCGCAATACATGCATACGTCGACCATATCAAATGAGCAGCATAAATGACTTCTTGAATTGCTTTTCTCTCGAAAACTCCTCCTGATCGATGCTAACTCCTTTTTCTGTGTAACTTAAGAAAAATTGTGTTAGGGAAAGCGGCACTTTTACTATATGTGACTTCAGCGTTATATAAATCATGGGAATCAGGGTGGCAATAGTCCGTATAAGTTATTTTCCAAGATAAGGATACGTCCTGAAAGGAAACTTTATGTATGAAGTTATTTGGACATCTTACACAATTTCATCCTAAACCGTCTGAAAAGAATTATTAGTTAGATTGTGAAAAGCTGGATTATTGATGAAATATGCATATAAGAAGAGGAAGTACTGAGGTAAGGCGCATACATATATTTTCTAAAAACTGCAAATAATTCTTCTAATTAATTATCTCATTTTTCTTAGAGGGTTAAAAATTAAACATTATTTAATCACATATTTTTGTAACATTGTACTAAAAGTAACTACTTGCAAATTGTACTTCCCATATTAAATTGTTAATGTAATTTTTTAGACTTTAACAAAAAAATATACTTAAAAGCATAGTTTATTTCTTTAGATTAAACAGTTTCAAAATTGCGTAATAATAAGTATGTCTAAAATTTGACAGTAAGCTTAATCAAACCTTTAAATGAATATAGTAACCCAAGGCACCAAATAACGCCAAAAATATAAAGATTTCACACTCTATTCCAATATTCAACATTTTCTCACTGGAATGTAAGAAACATTTTTTCTCAACAACTAATTTGCATACATCTTGCATCATAGCAATTGTTAAAAAATTTCATTAAAAGTTGTCCATATACTTTGTAACCTTTAATAGCAACCTTTGGCAAGCAGGAAAGAGGGCTAATGTTCCTGTTAGCATAACTAGTTGCACTGCACTTGAAAGAATCTAGGTGTTATATAGTTTACGTCTGGAAAATTTCCTAAACGATAATTCCGCTGATGATTTTCGCATGCTCTCTTAAACTGACAGACTTTCATGTTAATTTAACTAAATTTAGTTTTAGAGAAAACTCGTTTTTAGAATTCCACTAGATGCAGTGCTTTTACTCCTTCGTGTTTAACCTTTCATTAATGACTTTTAAAGTAAGGAGTTCTTTGATTTTGATCCTTACATAAAGTACTTAATGAGTGTCTTCAGCTGATATGAGAGAATTTATTTACAATTCATGTATTAAATTTTCTGTAAAATTTAATGTTATACCACAATATTTTTTTGTATACATTTTTGGTTGGGTGGGAAAATTACGTAAAAGTTGCAGGGTTTCCCAGAAATAGTATGTAATTAAAATTTCATTGTCTTATGAATAAATAAAAGTGAAGTGTAAAACACTTTAGCTTGATTACCAAATTTGGGCATGTCTATTATATTCGACGTTTTTCTCTTTGAGAATGATCCGGTATTAAAATAATATGGAATGCATAAACTACTTATTACTACATACCTACATATTTGCTGCATTTTGTATAAGATCTTTATATGGTCAATGGAAATATTCTGTAAAAGGAGAATCTTAATTTAAATGACATTTGGTTTGTAAACGTGGTTGTTATTGTAAGTGGGAGGAAAAAGTTGCATTATTTTTATGAATATAACGAAAACAATGATAGAGGCTTTTCTTCATTAATTTTCCCTTCTTCCCTACTGTAAAGTGCTGACGAAACCGTTTTAAAATCGAAAAACCTCGGAAATAATATAATCCCCCAAACTTGCAGTATTATGTAGGTAGGTACATGCCATTCTGCCAATTGTCTCAAGGATTCAATAATACTCTCTTGTAAGACGTTCCATTAAGCTTGAAATTCTCTGCAAATACATATAATAGCACGCCGAGGCATATCTAAATATTCGAAAGTATCTAAAGAACATTACTTCCCTGTTAAAATCCTTTCCAAAAACCGCACGAACAGAAGATGGAAGGACTTATGCTTTGCACTATGTAAAACTTTTCTCTCGTTCACAGTCCGAGGTATTTACTTTTCGTAGTACCTACAATGGTTTTGTCAGCTTAGTGGAAATTCTGTTTGAATTATCGTTGCTATTGTAAGTAAAAGT
Source organism: Machimus atricapillus (assembly GCA_933228815.1). Lineage (NCBI taxonomy): Eukaryota > Metazoa > Arthropoda > Insecta > Diptera > Asilidae > Machimus > Machimus atricapillus. The sequence continues at coordinate 25,705,231 of OW121788.1, read as the reverse complement.
ATTTGCCTCTGTAAATGCTGCACTTACCGCAAATAAAGCGCTATACTGCCGCCCACATATTGTTTTTAAGAGGATGTTGTTTTCAGAAATCTTTTAACCTTATAAGTGTGTAAACTTTAATATGCATCCAAACGATTCCAGCACTGGGTCGTAAAAGGAAATATTTTCTTATACTTTTCATTTTTGAGAAAAAATTGTGTATTTTATTTTCCTACTACTCTATAATTTTATCTTTCTTTAAAAGTTTTTTATTTTTTGTAATATAAAATATTGAAATGATTCAAAAATCTTTAATGTTCTTTCGTGAATACTTTAAGCTTCATCATATTTCAGGTAGCCATTTTCATTAGAAGGGAAGCTTAACCTCATAACCCTAATTTGCGGCTCCGGCCGGATAGTGGATAGTTTCATTTTAAATAAATTATTGTTTTCTATCCCTTAGGAACTCTTCTCAATACATAATTTACTTCTTAGTTAGAAATGATTAATTACTTAAAGGACTGATTACCATTAACATTTCCTAGACTAAGACAGATTATTTAAGCGCTTTTATTAAAGTATTACGACAAATGGAAACTGTTGGGCCTAAAATACATCACACGACCATATTATCCTTTATCTTGCGAAAACCTGGTAATATACATATGTAGTGTAGGTACATCGTAAGACGCACTAAAATATTTAGCCACTTCACCCAAGCAATATTAATTATGATTTGAATTAGTAAATATTTAATAACTAAAAATAAAATTAAGTTAAACCTTCTTAAAATAATTACTTGCTTTTCTGTATTATTATTGCTAATACATATTTGTACTCTACATGTGGACATCACATTGCTTGGTTTTTCGAGTATCATGTTTCTAAACTTAGTTAAGTTGTACTCATGAACTTGTCAACTTGTAGTCAGAACCATGAAACTGTTATAAAAATATGCAACCTATTTTTAAAATTATCTGGTTACTAGCTCCACGAAAAGTACAATCTTAAATTATCCGTATATAAATCATAAATAATTAGGTATAAATTAAATTGAACAGTATTTAAACATCCCACATTAAAAAAATCTTAAATCATCGTCGAACTTCTGCCGAATACTCCTAAAAATTCCTAATTAATGTAATTAAACGTAACCATAGACGGAATATTTACGTAGCTTTGAAAACTGTTTACAGAGCCGAATCAGCATCAGCCGAAATTTATTTTACAGAGCAGTTCCCTTTAATTTAAAATGAAATTGTACGAGGACATGAAAGGCTATGGAAAGGTTTTTTGTTCGCTCTCATAGTTGAGCTCTAATTAATTCAGGTATTTCAAAATTTTTTTAACAATGGTCACTACATCGACTGTACGTTGGAAGTAACCAAAACTGACTGCTGAAGGGAGGCTAAATAATTCACTAAACATTAACTATAAAGTATATCTACATATATCCTACGCAACTGACTTTAAAAAATGTATATTTTTTGATTTTCAATAAGTAATTAATATTCGAGATGTGTTTTCAGATAAAATTACAACAAAGGAGATTTACTTTTCGCTTTGTTTTGTGAATTATCACAGCCTATTCACACAAGAATATGCCTACTCTTGCGGGAATAAGACAGTGATTGTAAGGTATTTGAATTAAAAATTTAAAATCCAGGCTCAATCGTTCTTGGAAATTACATAATTCTTAGAAGCCTGTTAAGATTACGAGGAATTTTGGATATTAAAAGATTTTTCCCAGAGAAATCTTCTTCTAAAACAATTTGAAATTCATATCAGACCAGGCTAAGGATATCTGTTTTTAGAAAATTTCAGGGTATTTTGCACAATTAATTTGTAAGGACTTTTCTGAAAATTTTTTAGTTGAATTAGGTAAACCAATTTCTTTTCGAGGATTTTACCTTAAAGTTTTTATAAATGTAAAATTGTTTGCTTTTACCTTTGTGATCAAATAATTTATTACAAATGGAACATAATGCTAAATCTAATGTTAAGTCTTAATAAACGAAAAACAATTAAGTTATAAACAACAAGGATTGTATTGTCGGAGACAATTATATGGTCTTAAAATAATACACATGTGTCATTCTTCAGCTATGTTTCAGCTAATGTTTCATATTTAATTTTCATACATTCTAGAACCTCATATTTGGATTTTAAAACTGTTCAAGTCTAAAGAAAATTGAAATCTTCTAGATTCAATTCATATGTATAATAGATAAGAGTTTATTCCTTTCTATGTACTTTAACTACTTAAGGGGATAGGTGCTCTGATAGAAAGAGGATAAGAAGTCTCCATGTCAAAGCCATAGAGGAAAAACTAAATTATTATGAGCATCAAGAACCTGAATGCGTATGCCCAAAAAAGCTTATTATGAATTTTCTGAAAAGTTACATACCTAAGCATCCACTTCAATGTCATTTTTAGTATATTAAAACAGTCAAAGACATTTCTAAAGATATTTACTTAGTTAAGAACTTGAAGCTCATTTAGTGGAATTAAGACTTACAGCGAGTTTTATGCTTTGAGAAGCGAATTAAAAGCTTTTTAGTCTCTTAGTATCTTTTCTTAGAAGTCTCTCTGATCAGAGACGAAAATTAATTACTTCGAAAACTTTCTGCAACCAACATTTGTCTGTAAAACTTAGAAGAAAAGATGTTTCCGACACCTGAGTTACTAATACTTCTGAATTCTATACATTGATTAAGAGAACACAATTCATGTTATTTTAAGACGTTCTACGGAAATGCTTTCTTCAGCGATGTTCGTCTAGCAGTTTGCATAACATTTAATTTTAGTAAACTTTTGCGGCTAAGCTAATTTACACTTTATTTTCTCCATCATGTCAAAAGCGACACACAATAACTTTGTAAGAAACTTTCACAAGTTCATCGTCTGCCTCTATTGTTAAAATTTAAAGGAAGCAATTTGTTTAGTTTTTTGACTATGAATTTATATATTAATCTTTAGTTATTTATAAATTACCTACTCGCTTAAAGGAAATTCATAATTTTATTAGGTACTTATTTCACCTAAGCCAACTACCTATACCTATGATTGTGGAAAGTAATACAAACTCATATACGAGTACATGCGTCTTGCGTAAGCTCAGTTCATACTGTGGCTCAAGTATAGAAAGCCATGTATGTATTCTTTATCAATAATAGTTTTTGCTTCTTCGTTGAAGATTTGGGTTTTTATTTTGAGACGCTAATTCCCATAATGTTGGCTCATTCCTGGCAATTCGTTATGTTGGGCTGTAGAGCAAGCAATTGGTTTATGAAATTTTAAGACAAACAAATAATTATGCTAAAAAAGAGCGTCTTAAGCGGCTATGTCATTTTTTGTGTAATTGATAAATTTTGGAAAGATGACGAGTAATGAATCCATATCGATTATCTCGTGATTTCTAAGAAATAGAAACTCTAACTAAAAGTTGTTTTAATAAATATAAATGGAAGCAGATTTTTCCTTCTTTCCAATTCTTTTAGTGCCGCATTGATATTCTACTCGCCAAACCCTTTGATTTGATACTCATATCAAGGGTGTTGCTAAGAAATATAAAATCCTCCGACTTTGAGACGTAGTCTTGGAAACGCCGTTATAGTAGGCCTAATTTGAGGAAACTTCTTTTATATCATATGACGTCAATATACGCTTCGATTAGCAAGCCAATATCATTTCATTCGCGAGATTTCGTGCACGAAAAAAAGGACATGTATGCGTGCCCACATATACACATATACACGTACATCGATCTTTTTGAAAAATATGTAGTGCAAAAATACTGCAGTAGAAAAAATTTATTTTGATTTTGGGATAAGCAAAAGTGATTAATCGATTGTGAGCAAACCAAAGATTTTTGCGGAATAAAACCTATATACATATTTACGCCAACCTTCAATTTGTTATAAATCAAACGATTCTCTGTGGTCAAATTTTGTAGTCAGAAAAGGGTTCCTGCTATACAAAATCGACTCTTAGATGTCACCCTACGCCACCCTCTGGATAAAAAGGGTTAGGTACTTTAATATATTGTTTACCTACGTGTCGAACTTTGTGTAAGCTCAAAGGTCTTTGCTGGGTCATCGGCTTAAAATCTTTTCAACCTAGGAAAACTAGATTATAAGTATTTAGGAAGCTTAGACAGTTTGGCGCCAACTAAAGGGAACAACTTTTGTGAAAGGTAATAAATTTCCTTTAATTGTATGCGATTTCCTTTCTGGATTTATTTTAATCCTTTCATGTCCCTAAGGTAATTTTGCAGCTCGATTTACGAGGCAACGAGCACTTAAAAGCAAGACAATTAACTTAATTACAATTTTAAGCGGTTTTAATTTATTTAGTTACGTATTATTTATAAAATATTTTATTTTTTTTGCTTTAAAACTGCATCGTCGAAAGCACCTAAAAGCTCTTGTGATCATTTATGAAAGGAAAATTATGAGAAGTTTGAATGCGACGACATGCTGTAATCCATTCCTGCATGCTATCAGAAGTACAATCATCAATTAGACCCGCATAACTAAGTAGGTGGTTTTGCAACCGGAGTTAAGGACCTTTTACTGGCTGATGTGCAGTGTGGAAATAAGCCAAAGATGCGGGATGGTTTTACTACTTCTGTTAACGGTGGGTTTAAAATGGTCTGCCACACATTAATCCCCGTGGGCAGACAGAAATCAATATTCGACCTTTTAGACTTATCGAAGCCACAAATGGGTCTGTTCACGACCTGAGAGCTTCTTCCTATTTTGCCTCTTTAAACGAAGGTAAATGGCATCCAATGGCTCCCATTAATTCCAACGCACTATATTAAGTAGTTTGAAGGAAAATGAAAAATAATAATAATTATTGATTGATTGTATGTGCAAAATTACATTATTGGTAAAGTAAAGAACTTTCGTTCTTCTAGTTGCACCTTAGAGACATAATTCAACCTCCTTGTGTTTAACAGCAGCAGAAATAAATTCGTAGTTTGGAATTTCAATTTAGTAAATTAAAAGTACTGTCATCATGTCTTTGTGGCCGTTGAAATTGTAATTGCTACGATAAATCTTGTCATCGTAATATGTAAGTTAAATATTTCTGGAATAAATTTAAGAATGTTTGACTACATTCTAATTTGCAAAAATTACGATTCCAGATATTTCAGAATATTTTTAAAAATCGCTTATCATTTTATTTTTAAATTACAAAACCTAAAAGAAGCAAGCAGCGATGAAACTCAGCTCATTCTTACAATGAAAACCCTTCCTCTTGCTTTAAAAGTGCTAATTAAGTGACTTAATTCCTCTGAGTAGAAAAGAATTTCAGAGGTGATGTTTTGCATAAAAATTAAAAGGAAGGAATTAAGGATTGCTTTCTTGCTGCACACTGCACAGGACAAAATACTCACTTTAACACTTTTCTTCATTTAGATACATATTTCTCAATTATTTGACAGCGTTGAGGAAGTTGTCCTTGTGGAAATAGAAATGTAAGTTTTAATATTACTTAAGCATGTATGCAGATTCAATTCTTGAGTTTGAATCATGATTTCTATCAGTAGATATTAATTTAACACTAACATAACATGGACTACAGTTGTACTTTTGTCGGATTTTAAATAGTTTTGCGTGCATATAAATTGCATATGTAGGTTCAGTATTTTATTATTAATTCTTAGTCAGAAACGTTTTGTAGTAGAAAGTATATCTATTAGAAAATATATATACTTAGGTATATGTATATATATATATATTGTACGCACATATACATATACGTTTACATATGTATATTCGCCTAAATACTTACATAAGTACTAATCAGCTGAGGGCTAAGTTACGAATATAGATTTCCTGTTAAGCAGGAAAAGGATTCTTCTGGATTACGTTGAAAATTGAAATATGGAATTATTTTGAGCAAAGCTAAAGTAACCGGCTCATTTTCTTGTTTACGGGAAGCGCGTTTCTCTGGAATTACTTCCGGGGGGAATGAATATTTCAGTGAATAGTTCTCCTAGTCCTTATTTCATTACAGCTGGAAGAGAATTCTAGAGGTAGAAGTCATCGTTGTAATTTCAACTTTCTCTGTAAGTTTCTGAAGCATCCATCGAATGTTCTATAAAATGTCGAAGTCACTCTGCAATTTGCTAGATGATGAGATGTTCTGTAGTTCTTCTGCGAGCAGCTAGCTCCCAGACTTCAGGAAAACTTACGGTCTGCATGATGGAAAGTGCATAGGAATAATACAAATAGAGTCTACAAATCCAGTTCTTCTTAGATTGCATTCCATTTAAGTTAGTTTTGCCGGTCAGTTGCCACACGAAATAAATTTCTGTTTAATCAAAGTTTAAAATAATTAATGTTATCAGCTGCGCCATTCGAATTAATCCGAGTAATTTCATAGATAGGTATTAAAATCGATTATCTTTTATTTGTAAGTTTTATTTGATGTAAAAGTAAAACTGTAAAACTGGAAAACGGCCTTACTCATAAGAACGTATACGTATACAGGCACGAAGCTTATGATAACATTAAAAATTAATTTAAAGGCAAAAAAAAGAAAAGCCCTAATAAACTACGCCCATCTCATTGGGTAAATAAGACGTTTCAAAATTCTTATTTATGTTTGCAGTTAATATTCCACAACTTTTAGAAAAAAAAGTGGAATTCGAAAAAAGGCTCCATAAGTTTTACTTTGCCTCTGCAAAAACTCTCAAAAGATAAGCGTTGGATTTGGAAGAAATTTTGAAATTCTTTTCACTTATGGCGCATTGTTAGCCTTTTGTGCCACAGTTTCAAATTCCACACCCAGTTTACTGTCAGCCATAAAACCATCCTGAAAAATTTGTGTTAGTGTCTTTAAAAAACAGATTTAATTGAAATATTTCAATTACCGTAGCATACATCGTAAAACATATTTAATGTCGATGTTGTAAACGTCATAAATTCATATAAATGTGTAGCAAAGCAAGCATATGAAAGAATTCGAGAACAGCTTCCACTTTTAACGATTTTCTCAAGTATAGATACGTGCTATTAAATCCAGATCATGTTTATATTCTAGTAAAACATTTCTAAGGGTAAAACAATAAAACAGAAATTGTAAGTGTAAAACTGAAATCGGAGATGTTATAAACTTTCAATTGGTTCTAACCCAAACTCAAATCGAGTCACGCAATGGAATCAGGGCACTTTATATTCAGGGAGTAAAAGTAGAGAACAAAATAAAATTGCGGAATGGAAAACCACCCTAAGTATTAAATTTTCTCCATAAAACCCAGAAAATGCTTTCGTCACAGTGATGCTCTTTATCATTTTCGAAATTTGAATGCATAATTAATGAGCCTCCTTTTGCACTAAACTCTTGAAAAGACTTTTGTATTTCTAAAATTTCTATTTTTAGGTGAGTTTAATAACACTCATAAAAGTTAAAACTACTCTCGCGGCACGCTTTAGTGCTAAAGGCTATGGTTAAATGACATTTTTCATGCTATCACTTTGGTTAATCAAACTGCTTTTCTAGAATGGAAAACCAAAGTGGAACTTCGGATAAGTTTTAATAATTCTTTTTTTTATTTTACCTCTTCCCGACTGTCATTTGAAAACTTAAACATGTGTAGTTTAATAAGAGTTTTATAGGTTTCATTTCTATGAGATATCCACATAACTAATTCACAAGAAGTAATTTGAAAGTTTGTGTAAATCATATTTAATCATATTTTGCTGTATAAAATTAAAGTTTTGTTTCTGACTTCACGGTTTTGTAAAATCTAGAGGAAGTTAAGTGTAAAGTTTTTTTGTTTTAGGTATTTATTTGCCTTTTTTTAATTTTTTCTATCTACAACTTTTTTAAAATTTGCATATCCTGCAGAAAATTGAGAGAATATTGTTAACGTTATTAACATTCCTTCAAGAAATTTTAGGCTAACATCTTAATAAATTGGTTAGAAATTAATTAAAATCAAGTTCAAAAATTTAATTAAAAGTCTGATAAATCGTCTGATCGCTTTGCCCATCCGAGTTTTAATTTCAATTAAGAAAATTTGTCCAACTTTTCCTACACTCAAGGATTCCTTTGCTTAAGTAGCTTCGTTTAAAAATGTAATTTGGTTTTGGTGCATCAGTGAAAACATAATACGAGTACCTAGGCAAAGTAATCTAACCAAAACAAAGAAATTGGGTCATACCTCAGATTCACGACTGGCAATGGTGGCACTATTTCAGATATATTCGTCACTTTGCGTGATATCTTGATTTATTGCGCTAGCAGATGTTGTCTCCTTTTACACATAGTATGTATAGGTACATATGTATATGTATGTTTCTCATTATTCGCAACGTCAAAGCATTTCCACTTGGCAGTAGGCAGGAAATTAAAACACGTATTCTGACTATATTGCTTTTCATCATCCTATGATGATGAGATCCTTCATAAATTAATTACAGATGATACCAATTTCTGTTATTAAATACGAAATATCACAGTACCTACTAAAGTTGCTATTCGTCTATTTAAAGATATGTACCTAAGTTTCTGTAACCTCCCAAAATCGTATTCATTTTGTTTTATATAAACTTAAACTTCTTTGGCTGTGCTAACATTTCTGACAGAGAAACACACAAATTGTTTTTTCGTGATGTAGGTATTGGTATATTTTTTCACATGAACAAACACTTTTGACATAACATAGTGGACCAGGGCGTGAGAGTCGATAAGGCCTAGAGAGAAGTGTTTTATCAATGGAATTGTGTCGAATCGAGGCCACATTTTAGCCCATCGAACCTCTTACAAATAAAACAACCTGTCGAAATTCAGTTTAAATCTGTGTGAACGTTTAATGGCACTTTAAAGCATTCATGAATTGAATTCGAAAATATTTTGTCTAATCAAAAGTATTCTTTTTATTCAACATCAATGTTAGCTCTTATAATAATTGCCTTATGCTATCTAAATAAGACTAAAGGTAATTGGTTTTTTAAATACAAGAGTGAAAAAATGTCCAAATTTGGTTCAAAATTGTACATACATATATTGTGTTAAATTTCAATATAGCCAGCAAAAACTGCATTGAAATGTAGAATGACGCCAATATAAATTAACTGAGTTGCATTTAGCTCCAAGCTATTTTCTCTCTAGTTAGTTAGGAACGTGCAGTAATTATGCACGTACAAACCACTAAGCCTCAACATTATTACTGCTGGTGCAAATTGCATCCTCTATAAGCCAATTAAAGCGGCAGAAAGGGTAATTAAACAGCGCAAAGTTTAAAATACCCACCAGCTTTGAACGAGTTCTGTCCAAGAAAAGCTGAAATTACGAATTCCAACTAAAACATGCTTTCGTTTTCCAGTATTTCAGTAAGAATTTAGGCGACTGTATGACAGACCGACAGAAAGTGTGGAAGATTGGTGCAAATACCAGCAATTGCGGGAGCTCTAAGTTTTGGACGAAAAGATATTTAACCTTTCCAAATTTACAAATTTCCGAATTCCCCAAAAGTACCTACCTAACCAGGATTAAATTCATAATTCTATTCTATATGAATATACAACGAAAATTTCTGTGAAAACCAGAAAGAATTAATTTCGAAACGCATGTACATTCACATTTAGCTAGAAGACAATGAATTGAAGAATGGAGTTGTGAATTTTTTCTGAAAATGCTTTGTACGAAATATGTGGAAAAGGGAGCTTTTAGTTCCTACTACAGGAAATCCCATAATTTCCGAGGTGAACTGGAGTCTTTTATCCGATTTAAACATACACATTTACGTGTTCTCGGAAATCACAGTAAAATAACAATAGTTCCTTCATCCGTATTGCTTGTATATGTAACGTGTACACCCTTTATGTTTTGGGAATAATTTTTAATCTTCGTGGGGAGTTTCACAGAAAATTTCCGCTTCGTTACCAATTGTTTGGCCAAAAGAACAATTGGCGGAAATTAACTTTTAGCTGCTCTGGAATTAAATTGATTTTTTTCTTACTACATACACATACATAACATATATTTAATGAGCAATAATTATGTTAGCTCTCTGAGGAAGCATACACCTATGAGATCACCTCTGAATTTTTTGCGCAGACATTGTTCCCAAAAAATAATTTGCTGAGCTAAAGTTTTTCCATTTGTAGAAAATTATTTGTTTCTTCTTGTGTTTCATAACTATAAATATTAAATAAAACCTAGATATACCTACCTACATATTGTATAAAAAACTGAATTTTGCCTTTTTGTATTAATAGTATACACATGTTTAAGTTAGAATTATAAAGACGATTTTTAATTTATAAAAACTCGCAAATGACTCAATCATGTTTGGATTTATAAACAAGCTCATTTATATAGTTGTTGCTACCCTCAATCAAGCAGATATGAATTAAAAAAAAGATATTATTTTCACAAAAGCCACGGTAATCAGTAGATGTGAAAAGGAGTAAGTAGATGAAAGTAGCTGAATTCTGTTTGCTGGATAAATTATTCGCGCCAAGAATTTTCGCTGGAACTCCCATAATAATCCCTTTCGCACGCTTTTGAATAAGCAAGTACCCAGGATAAGATGAAAGTAGGCGAATTAGGGAAAACTCCTATCCTGATGGCTGTTACATGAGCAAAATTACCATCTACGTGTTCACATGGACTTTTAGAAATATTCCATTCAAGGGAGCAACCGAATAAAATGCACTCGACACTCTTTATGTTTGCAAATAACATTTTATTATGAATATGAAATGGCTGGCAGTATTCCAGATCAAGAAGATTACTTTAGTGCTGATGGTCCATTCTTTTTTTACAGAACATACGGACACCAGTCAAGTCTATTACTATGTATCTTCCCAATTTTGACGAAAATTAATTTGAATGCTTCAGGGAATTCGTCGGATCGCAGCCATTATCCGGGATGATAATAATATTGGCGACGTTTAAATCTGTTGTATTTCCTGTCCCGCCAACTTTCCCTCTCTTTATACCATTGAATATTGATTTAACTTTCTTGGTCTAGAACCTACATGGGTACATCTGACAATGTGCATACATAATGAATTCAAGTTCTGTCAATTCCCATATGTTAACTCTCCTTTTAGGATACTCAGTACAGAGTGCAAAAAATATTTGGCAGTGCTTATAACTTCTTAGTATTATTAAGCTTATATGAGGTATAATAATAACTAATTTACTAATAAAATTATAATTAAATTTCAAGTAAAAATATTTTTTCTCCAACGGAAGTTTTGAAAATTATTTTGCAAAAATGAAGCATATCAAAACCTTGTATTGAAATAATCTAACTGCGTAGAATAACGAAACACAACCAAATTAGAAAATAGGTATGGGTTCCAGGAGCTAAGATTTAATCAAATTGTCAGTGAGTCAGCCAACAATGTTAAGAGACTTGTTTGTGGCTACATTGAATTTTCCGCTTTGTAAAGCAAACACAAGTGTGAAATGTGTCAGGAATCCGAAAATTTAAGTGTGCAGTCCTTGATTTTATACATTTTTCTTTGTTTTTATTCTTGCGAAATCACTTCAAGACATCTTATCAATTTAATATATGTATTTTAAATTTTACGGGAAATTTATAAGAGATATGAAAATGTAGGTATCATATTAAGCGTGAATTTAGAATAAATTAGGAATCAATTTATAAATTTACTCTTCCAGCAATTGCGCCTCCTATTTGCCTTCCTATTCAATTATCTTGGCAATTCCTCGAAAGTCCGAAATGAATTATAGCAGATAGGAGTAAAGATTTTTAACTTTGCCGTGGGAATTTATATTTTTGCCAGGATAAAAAGTATTTAAATGTTGATTTATTTCTCCATAATGTTGTTGCTGTACAAATAAATTAATGACACTTAGGTACATATGTAGGTCAATCTAGTGAAAAAAACTGTGAAAGCAATTCTTTGATACCTACTTGTAAACTGAAACGAATTTAAGGACATTCAATTGATATGATTAAAAATGATCTTATTTTCCGACATTATAAATTTTAGCTTTAACTTAAAAAACAAAACCTCTTTGTTATAATGTTTGCATGTTTATGAGAAAGGTATAGAAGAAACTACAGACTCTCATTTCTTTGACTGATACAATTGGCTTTAGAAACGCATAAATTAAGTTGCACAAAAATTCCTTCTTTCCTCCGACGAAAGTCTTTTGTTGTCTACCTAGTCATCCAAATAATTTGGCTGCTTTAAGATATGTATTAGACACATATTCAATATAAAATTTTATCTTCCAATTATTTTCTTACTTTGTTACCTACATATAAATACATACATATGTTATTATATTTCAAAGGTAGAAATTAATTCTTAGAAATTCTAAGGACTCGGTAATGCGCTAAAAGCTGGTATAAAATATTTAAAAAGAAAATGTACCTAATGAACGAATGAAAGAACTCAGTCAAGTTGAAATATTCAAAAGATTTTGTCTTCACAATTTTCATAAATTTAAATGAACTGAAAATGTGTCTCTAATTTTGTGAAAAGGTGTTGATATTATTTCTTCTTTCACTGGGATATTTTAGATAAAATTTAAAGTTTTACCTTATTTATTTTTTATTTATTGAGAACGAATTAAATTTAACTGAATTTTGCTTTAAATGAGCTTAAAAATGATACATTGAAGAAATAGCCGCGTATCTGGTAAGCAATAAATAGCCCATTCTCTGGAATGGTCTTGTGGTATAAATTAATTCAAGGTGATGAAGGGAAAGCATGCAAATGAGCTTCCCAAGGCCTAGTGAGTGCACCACATGAAAGACCATTCCAGAGGTTAGCAGATTTGAATTGTTCGCTTGATTGGAGCGATGTGCATAGAATTTAATGATGCATTAAACCTCTTCCGCGGTTTAGATTTTTTCATTTCCACTACACTCCGTGTAAAGTACCCCTGGCACTCGCTGTGGATTTGAATCGCTCTGTTGAAGGCATCAGATTTGAAACTGATTGCGTGGTTGCCCCGGAAAACCGAAAAAAAAAATCCAAATTGAATTGCTCGTGTTCTCAGGTGCAACATTTCAACGTCACTGCGTTTTCTCCTCGCAATGTTCTTTGAAGCCAAATGTGACGAAGACTGAATTTGATCGAAGTGCTTTGGGGTACAGAAATGAGTTGTAGTTGCGCAGCTTTCGAACTGTGGGTTGTAAAGAAAGTCCCCTTTTCGAAAAGATTTTCGTCTTGCGCAAGACTTATTGTTTTTCGTGCTTTCGACTTGGCATGCACTTTTAATAACAACAACCACTTCTTGAAGCTGGAAGGGACAAATTTTCAGATAAGAATGATACCTCAAACACAATTCAGTTCCATAAGTTTAAAGCCGACCTGTTTTATAGTTTATTTATTTCATATAAGAAATGAATTATTTAATGAATAGCTTAAAATTTTTTTACATACATACTTATAATGCTCATTAAAATTATTTATACTTATTTATAATGTAAGTTTGAAATTTAATAATGCAATCACTACCTCAAACTTCAAAACAAATTTTATATTATGTACATATTATATAATATGTTAAGTCAGAATTGTATAAAGAGACAAATTACAATTTTAAATTTTGTTCTTTTTAGAATGGATCGATCCAGGCAAAACACAGGTTATTAATAAAGACAACGTTCCTACAGCGGCGTGGCTAATTATCTCGGTAAGTAAAATTTTAAGTTAACCTGGTCTTAATTCTATAATTTCAAAGAGTTAGGTTGATAAAACAAACACTCTAATTTTATAGAAAAAAAATATTAAAGAACTTATATTACATATGTACATATATAAACAAAAAAAACTTTAAAATTAACTTGCACCCCTCTGGTATCGATATGATACGTTCGTATTAATAAATTACAAATCAGCTAAAAAAAATTCTCAATAATCTAATTTATGTATACACCTAATTATGTTGATACATTTTTGAATATGCTAAGATATTTACCCATCCAAACCTCCGACTTTGAACCAGATAAACTTTTAAACGCAAAGTGGGCATAAATCCAGAGAATCTGGTTTTAATTTCGCGAAGGGTTTGAAATAAATAATTGCTAATAAATTCAAAGTTTTTAAAAAATTATTTAAATTCTTAAAAAGTTTTTTGTCTATTTGTCTAAAATCGTTTTCCAAAAGGCGAAACTGAAATTTCCAAAAATATATCATTAAAAGCAAGGGTAGGAATTATATTCGTCTTTTTTATCATCCTCAATTGTTTTCTCTCTTCGAAAAGCAAATCAATTTTAAATGTAAATGCTCAAAGTGCCCCCTTGGGGTGAAATTCACCTAAGTAGAATTAAGGTTTTTCGCTGAAGTGATAAAATAACAGCGATAAACTCATGTTTCATGCGAATTTTGTGGGCTCTCCCATTTAATCCACGGCGATATAAATAAATCTTCTTGTTGGACACATTTTAGCGGAAATGGCAACCATTTTTGTACCACAGCTCGATTTAGTTACCCCAGATGATTATTTCGCTTTTTGCCTATTTTCTCGTGTTCAACAAAATGAATTTTTATTTCGGTGGTTGCCCCGTGAAATAGCGGAAATATACTCGTAAATGTTACGTGACATCTTGTATGCGTGCAAATCGGAGTTTTGTTTCCAACGAAGGAGAAATAAACTTTTCTCTTCCAGAGCCTTTACCGCCGCAGTAAATAAGGTAATTTGTTTTATAGACGACTTCTGTAGGAAACCGGCCGTCTAAAATAGTTTGGCAGATGATTTTAAAGTTTAATTTAAAAGCTGTCGCGAATCTCTCTGTCTTTTAAAAGTTCGCTTATATAAATCTTGGTCTTGCTAATTAAACTTACCACCATTTCACGGCAAGTGCTTTTAAAAAACTGTGAAGCCTTAAGAAAATAATTCATAGGAAAGTCTAAAAACGAAAGCAATTGAGGTATACTTTGTTGAATTTTTAAGATCATCACTATGTTTTTGTAATGGTTGCGTAACTAATTTCTAAAACACTCCGGTCATAAATTGTAGCAGCGAGGCTGGAAACTAGGTTAATAACAGCGGCTGCCAGCACCTCCAGAATGCTTGCGTTCGACTTTGAAGCAGATTTCCTACGAATAAAGGGTTGCATGCAAGGGAGAAAATTTCATAGTCTTTATTGCATTCGAAGCCATTTTTGCCGGAAAACCATCACGTAATTTGCTCACCAGTTTTTCCATTTTTCGCGCTTTTAATCACACGCCGCTGTGTCCTGCCGCCCTGCCGGGCTGTTGGGAACTAGACTCTAGGCTCTAATTACTCAACGGCTTCAACTTAACAATGGAAGTCTAAAGAGTTTCACGATGGGCATTAGTCCACCTTACATTTCTCAATTTGCAGCAGAATATCCGAGTTAATTTCATAGAGTTCGGGCATGGGAGTGGAAAATTTCGCAATAATTATCAGCTTTTTTTGTATGTAAATTTTCGATGATTTCGCAAGTCCCATCTTTTGTCCTTGTTTGTATCATCATCCTAACGACGATGTTGCTTTTTGAGTTCGGAAGAATTTATTCTGCTGTTCTTAATTAGGGTCTGCACATTACCCCCTTTTTTCGAAACTCTTGCGCATTGCTAATTATAGTAAGTTTTTCATGCAATTTAGAGCAACTAAAATGAGTGTTTGTGCGCTTTTTCCACCAAATAAACTGTCTTTGAATAATCGCATGAAGAAGGTACAAAAACTTAAATTTAAAACGTCTTAAAACCATTGAAGCTTAGCCAGTGTCTCACGCTTAAATTTCCTTAGTGATTCATCAAAGGCTGAATTGTTATTGCAGGGATTAATGTAAAAAGATAATAATTATTCCATTTAACAGATTTGCCAACAGGACAAAGTACTGTTTATGTGCTTTCAAATTTAGCGTTGCCAAACTTATTACAACTAGAGTTAGAGTAGAGTAGCCGGCTCTGCTATTTTAATCACCGTTTACAAATTTAACACGCTACTTTAATAGTTATTTTTTCAGTTGCTATATACTCCTCAAATAAATTCGGTCCAAATTAATTTAAGGGCATGATTTCCTTTTTTGTTTCTTTCTAAAAACCTTTTATATGTTTGATGTAAAGCACGTCCAGAATATGCATCTAAAAACTTTAAATGAAAATTGAATGACCTTTTTTGAAGCCGTCATTTTACACGGCCTTTTACCTATGTACATAGTTAATTCTTACAAATAAGTATTTAAAAAAACATATACATATTTCTGTGCTTTTTCATTTATTTTTCTCATGAAAACTTCATCTTTTGTAGATTGTTTTTTGAAAAGTACTGCTTCAGTTAATAAACTTTGAAAAAGAAACTTGTTTTTTTCTTTCCTTATTTGTTGTACTTAAATACATATAAGGGTAGAAACTTACCTGGGGCTGGACCTAAAAAATCCTGCACATTGCATTAAAAATATTTGAAGATACGAACTGTTCAAACTTGCGTTGTTCTTTGAATAATTTCTTTTGACTAAAAGCATCCATTATTCGGACAATAAAATTTCAGTACCCTTAGGATACTTCCGCCCCCTAAAAGTTTCTGCACAATTCACAAGAATGTGTGAGTAAAAACTTTACTGGAGTTTGAAAAGTCCCCTATTATTTGCTGCACTCTTTTAAAATTCGAAAGTAAAAGTTCAGCTTTTTGTGTACGAAAAATTTATTGCAGTCTTGAAAATTCATTTCGTTATGTCCTTGAGAGTTTCGAATTAAAAAGCAAGCTCTTCGTAGTTGAAGAAATGTAATTGGTAAATTGCTCATAGCTATACAAGTCCATCCAACACTTTTGCACGAAATACCTAGGTACATCAAAACTGGTGTAAACAGCGCTAATTTAAAATAGCTTTGACTTTTGCGAAACCACGTTTTATGTTCGTCTGAGCACCATTATTTATTAAAACAGTCTTAAATGACTGGGACATGGGCGTTCAACAACAATTGAAGCATAGTGTCGTGCTTCAGATGTGAGTCACGTAAGGGCAATAATCGCAGGTGCGTTTTTATTCACTTTCTTGGCAAATGTTTACCTTCTGCTGAGAGGTGACATCCATAAATGTGGTTTGACGAAGGCACGTAAAACATATTGTAAATATGTATGTGCAATCACTCACACCATATTGAAATTACATGACAATTTTTAGGCGCAATTGCTTCCATAAATGGACGTGATTGAGTTCATCAAAAATTCCTATTGAATCCTAGTGAATATTTTGTATTTTTGAGAGGTTTCAAAATAAAAACACATCAACCACGGCATACTGCGCTGAGTTGCTTGGCAAAGTCCTTCATTATTAGATTCAGCTTAACCATGGAAGCACATTAACAAGAACATGCAATTAAACACAAAAGTTAAGATTATCCTTTGAGATCTAGCTGGAGGATATGCAATCAGGATTCTCTGCACATTAGCGGAAATTGTGCATTCACGAAAGATCTTCTTCAGTTAATTCTAAGTCCCCTCGTTAAGAACATGAATTAAATTTGAAATTAGCTGCTTGACTTCACCACCTTGCGACACTTTCTTCTTCTATAGGTGTCTGTTGAACGAAGAGGTGAGTGGATTCCGATAGGTCACGAGCCGTGCGAATAGATAATAAAACGCCAATCAAGACAGACACCTTCAACCATTGTCAAGGGCCTTCATACTTTGGTATGACACGCATTATTTTACCCAATTTTAATGCACGTCCCCTGAATGTAGAGCGTTTTACCCCTAAGATTGACATCAATTGTAATGTTGTCTGGCTAAGTTCGCCAATCAATCTTTCAAGAAGATTACGATGTCATCTTCATTGCGTGACTTCTTTATGTCAGTGTGGTAATTTGTTAAAGTGAATTATGTAGATTGTGGATGTTTTGTCTAAGGAACAAGACGGCATGATCCACTTTTTAAAAGATAAATTGTCATCTCTTTTTCAGACCGTAACACGGTGACAGCAGATATATGACAATCACACTTTGTTCCCCCTTAGCAGTGGATTTGTATCATAACACGAATTTACATATAAACGAATGTTCCTCATACAGTTTTGCTTCCATGTTCCTTACAAACAGAAAGCGAAGGTGGGTAAATATTTCAATTTAAGCACTAAGGTAACTAATAGAAATATAAGTACATATATAAACAGAATTAAAAGAAAGTAATTTACTTAATATTATCAACCTTCATGATGACCTTTTCTTCCAATCGAATATAAAAGCATATATTTATTTCATTTAATAGTTTCACTAACAGATCATAAATAAAGTTTTTATGATCCGCAAAATATTTTAAAAGCAGTCATAAAAAATTAAGTCTGTCATAAACGTCATGAACAGGGGAGACCAGCGACTAGCCCTTAAACAGAGCAGCTAAAATTTCTATCAAAATTTTGAATCTTCAAGCTCAGCGGGTAATTGGCGAAGTCATCAGTTTTATAGTCTTATTTAAACCAGGGGATATTAAATTAATCCCAATTTTATGCCTGAGCTGTCAACATAAATTATTCAAGACTTTTATTAAACCATACCAGCCCCCTACGCTGGCCTACGCAAGAAATTTAATGAAAAATAATTGATACATTTAATTAACTTATCATTCTTTCACTTACACGACAAAGGGCGAGCGACTGAAAAAGATTAAGGCCTAAATTGAGTTTGAGGTCTCCTAAGGGATTTTAATAAAACTTTGTGGGAAAGTTAATTTAAGGTAAAAAAAAATGGATATGCCACAAATCAACTTTTTTTGGATCATTTATATATCCTGAGATATAGTTTTCCGCCGCAATGTCTCCATGCTCCAACAATCTTTCTAGTGTAAAGTATATGTATATGTATACCTAAATTAAAAATGTATCCATCGGATTTCTGAAAAAAAATTCTTCCCGAGCACAAGCATACAAAAATTTTTGATTTTTATCATATAATTGTTGGAATTTCATTTCATGATATAATAAACATATCCACAAAATTATATTCTAAGTAGTTATTCTTCAATTTAAAGAGCGTCCAATGCCCCAAATCCCTTCAAATCAGGCTCTGTGTAGATTATATATTTTAAAGTTACTTTTTATTCGCATATCGTTGTATATGATGTATATAGTTCAGGTGTAAAAGCTTACATTCTGAGTTTGAATCATACTATTATTGAATTATTGAAAACAGGGGAAGTTTGCGTACAAGTTTTCTTATTAAGTTCTGAACATTTTACGAGAAATAAATAGCAAACTAAATTGACTTGAATGAGGACAAATTTAGTTCTTAATTGAATCAACTCTGGATTGAGCTTTTTCTTTCGCCTTCACTGCATTTTTTAACGGAGTTGAAACGAAAGAAGTAATGAAAGAGATTTAAGAGAATCCCCTTTGTCTTCCTGCTGCTACAATTGAAAGTTTTTGTTATTCAGCCGTTCCTTTGCTATTCACAATCAACAAACCTTTTGTGTAACCTCTGTGGTTTTGTTCTGAAAAGAAGTCAATAGATGGCGATTTAGACACGGGGAGAAGAGTCCCTTAAAGAAACTCTCCCTTAATTCGAAAACAAAAGAATTACAAATTAAGCCTATTTAAGTTGGATAAAAGGGCTGTGAACAAATCTTGGGTAAAATGTGCATATTGGAGATTCGCAATTGACAAAAGCTGTGCTCCCAGTTGTTCAGTATTCTTGAAAAGAAAAGTGATTAACCCTTTTCAATGAGATTTGTTGACTCTAGTTTAAACCCTTTTAATTGAATTGGAATTATTGGAAGTTTCCCAAATACGCATTCATTACTATATATGAAATAAGAATATTTATAAGTCGAGTTAAATATGTAATCCAAGTAAGTAATTGAAGTAAAGTTCAACAAGAACTAAATTTTTTTTTTTAATATCTTTGAGTTATGCTAACGTCATCTTAAATTAGAGATTAATTTAAAAAGCTTCAATTGCCGTTTAATTGCATTATGATTTTTATATGTATCTACATATACCTATACATAACATATATGTATTTTTCAATTTGTACAAAGTGTATATAAATGAAATGCATTTTCTTGAAACATTCGATTTTTTTCTTTCAATGTTGTATGGTGTTAATTACATATAATGAAGTTAAAACAAATGATACTCACTCGATAAAAAAATAATAAGTATACCCAAATTAGAGATATTAGGTTTTTATTTAAACCTCATAGCAAATAAAACTGTATTGACAAAACCGTCGATTTTGAGAATATAATACCAGCATTCATACATGCTTAAAAATATCTGAATTTAACGTGGAGTACCTAATATGTGAATGCCTACTAACCATTATTTTCGAATCTATCTATCGTATTCTGCAGAAAAAGTTATTTTATGTCATTTCTTAAATCTAACATTATACAGTACCTACTATTGAAAATTAGAAACGTTTGCCGGCCTCAAGATATTGAAAACCAAAAAGTATGATTCATTCAAATTTCCATGAAAAAGAATCACTTAGGAGTCGGGGGAGTATCCTGCAACAATGCTTCCACTCCCAAGTGGAAATGAATATTTGCTGATGCTAACGACAGCTAGAAAACGCTTCCCATTCGATAACATTTTGTCAGTATGTGATGGCATTACATCCGACTACAAAACTTTCTCAGAGGACAATACTTTTCTTAAAGCATCCCACCGACTATAATACCCGAAGACCGTCCTGCGCTGAACTTCTATTTGCGCAATTTGCATCTCAATGCCTCTCCATACTCCACGCTGGGTGACTTTTACAGAGTTTGTACAACAATGTCTGGATTTTGGGGCTTCAACTTTGTTATCGACAAATGAAATCAAACACTTTAAAAAGACGTGGACAGATCGAGTCTTGCATTTTAAGCATCGGATTTGCGTTATTTCTTGAATGCAATATGGTCCCAACAACAACGGATTGTCGTTCATAAAAAGGATTTTACTTAAACACAGATTTCTACATCTTTAGATTTTGGTTGGAAACGAATCATAACCTGTATTCGAGCCTTGTAAATATCAAACTGACTCATTATAGAACAAAACCTTTGTAAGAGTACACACTTTTTGTTGTAAAAGACAATTTTACGTTGTCAAGAGAAGTAGGAAAAATGATTGCCATAAAATGTATGAGGACAGCCATTCCAAAACATCTTTTGAATATTTCAGAGTGCAATCTAAGCGACATTACCTTTGTCAAATAACTTTCAGCAACCTTTTCAGAATCCCTGCCATTAATATTGCATTACTCATGGAGAGAAGACAGGCATAATACATTACTTTTTCTGTTCATTGCAAAAAGAGAATCTCTGTTTTTCAGTATTATATTCTTGAAAGGGCATTCGTTATTATTATTTAGAAGTTAATTAATGATTTTCTGATGTCTCCGTAAACTGAGGCGAGGGATTCCAAATCAAAAGGATACTGCACAAACAGAGCTTTTATTTATGCAGTGCCATTTAAACTATTTTGTGGATCTGATTATCTCTCAAAGGAGAGAAGTAAATTAGCATCAACGTAGGGATTAAGAATTTTTTTCAAATTAGCAGCACTCTCCGAGCTGCGCATTAATTAAACTAATTAGTACAAAATTAAACTGAAATATAAGATAACCACTGGAAGGCTTTATTTTAGTTGTAACTAGCTTATAAAGAGATTTTAAGTTCACTCAAAGTCCATTTTCTTAATTAAAGCCATCACTGGCTGTTCTTCGGTTTTGCCAAATCCTATGTTACCCTACAAGTTTTAAGCCAAAGACCTTTGCAGGTCTCGGCTACGTACGTATTCAATAGCGAAAGTGTTAAAGAAAGGAGAGTCCGCTTCATTTAAAATTACTTCGCTTGATATACAGAGTGGATTTGTGGTTTAGGTTTTTACCAGACTTTAGGGATAAAATACTTCAAAGGCTCGAGACTTAAATATTGTACCTGAAAATTCTGAAGTAGGTATGTAAAATCATCACTAGGTATTTTATGAATTTTTTTTAAATAGATCAACAGTTAGATTGAATTTGTGACGTTTTTATAGGTACTTACTAAATTGAATAAGTAATTAACCTTTTTATTTTGTAGAAAATTATATTAAGTGCATGGAATTTTGTTTTAATGATGTCAGAACCTTTCTATTCATGTAGATTGCGTATGAAATATGCCAAATTTTAAGCTAAGTGCATTAAGTGCATTAATTAGGCCAATATCTGAACTAAGTACCTATGTAAATGGGAGGAATCGGTTAATTGGATGGGGAGATATGGATTAAGAGCTAGCTCACGATAGCTGATGCATTTCTTAATGGATTTTGACCAAACTTGACTTGTGCATACATATATCGACAAATTTCTGGCATTGTATTTTAATGTGTTGTCTTGTAGGTAGACATTACATTTCTTCCTCGATTTTCGTCAAACTTGGCTACCATTCGCAAAGGGTAATCGGCCAAGCGAGGTGACTTTTAAGACACTCAGCTGACACATTCTCCATTTTCTTCACTAATGACCCTATTTTCAAATTGAGTTTAGTTGATTGAAATATATTAGGAAGTATGAACTTAGAATTATATTGATTAATTCCAATTACGTAATAAAAAGAACACACCTTAAATAAATTAAAAGCCATTGCACGCAAAATTAGAAATGAAATTTTCGGTAAAATGTCTATACCATTCAAAACAAAATTTTATTGTTTTTTCACTCACTCATTTCGTACAAAAGACGGAACAAATTGATCCCTAAGTCACGTGGTTATCTCAAAGTCATATCTCCTGAGTAACATTAATTTGTGAGAAATGTTCAGCGACTTATATATGCTGGGAAAATACTGAAAGGTGGAAATTCCAGATAAGCCCCTACTAATTCATTCTTTAATCCCTCAGATGGTCGTTTTTTGGACATGAGTCACATCAAAAAAACAATCAGGTTTTTTATTAGACGAAAAATGATTGGAGCATTCGCATTGGAGCTTTAATATAATTTATTACACATAGCTGACTGGCGTAATAATATCTAGGAAGTCCGGAGCTTATTCTTGGCAAGGATATCGTTATCAATTTAGTCATGAAAATAGGAATGGTCCAGCAATTTTATGAGCTTTAGAAGAATTTAACTTCTTTAGGTACTGAAGATGAATACCTAAACTTTTTTGTAAAATTTATGTTAATTTCGAAATTCATTATTTCCGACATTTTATTGAGTTGTAAACAAGCTGATATTTTTTTTCAACATTGAAAAATTCATTGAGCTCTTGGTTTCTGTTTCGCTATTTTAATTAAGCTGAGGATTTTTGTAAAAAATTACCTGAAGCACTGCACAAAATAACATTAAATTGTGAGCCAAAAAATCGTTGAGAGATGTTCCCAGTTTACGTATTCTAAACAGCTCTGTGTCCTCATCCCCTGGGTTCATCTCTGGCCCAACAACAGTCAGATGGTCTGGCGTTCTTGCGATAACAACAGGTGTGTACTTGCATCGTGTCCTGGCGGTTAGTCACGTAAACAAAATATAAGGTGTGCTTTTATATTTACCTCATTTCGGACAACTGACTCAAGTGAGCAGAGGGAAAGTTATGCACAATCGCAAATGGGATTTTACTTGTACCCAATTACAGACTATTTACCTAGCGCTTTCTGGTCCTAAGCACGTGTTTAGGCATGTTGAACGAGAACATTGGATTAACTGAATTAGGGACACGCAGTTTAATTATATGTGCTCATGTTTTTCATGAATAAAACGTTCGTAGAACAGGCACAGGCAAGAACAATAATTGTTATCAGGCACCTCGCACAAGGACGTATTTCGTACTTTGTGTATGGGGTGCGAGGGAGAATACAAACAGAAAATGGTGAATTATCTTTTTAGGAAAAAATGTCTTCGTTTAAACTAATTTTCTATTACATTTTGAAGCAACTTGCATACTTTTGGAAACAGCCACAGAACATAATAAGTCCATATTTTCCTTTTTGCTTTGAAAAAACTGAACTCTAATTGCTCTTTAATTTCAAATTATGTAGGTATTGCATGAGTGTGACTCGTACGATCTAACATGTATGTTGTGCCTTCTTCTTATATACAATAACAAAATCCACAAGATATCTCATTATCCCTAATGTCATTTTTTAGGATTATTCATGTCAGCTCGCCTTATCACATTTCTCCACTTTTGGTGATATAACTCAATTAAATGGGGTTCGAAAAAGACGTTCTGTGAAGTAAGCAGAAAACGTTTTTCTCATAAAGTTCTGTGATAACACAAATTAGCTAGCTGCCATAGAGCCTTCAAAGCCTTTTGCCTTTAACGCAATCAGAAAGAGAGCAAAGACTTTTTCCGGAAAGTGTCAAAGTAGTTCGCCTTAATGAGGGTGTCTTTCTGTCAGAGCGAAATTATTTCCGGAAGACTTCCGAAGCTATGCGACAGACTTTTATTTGGTTCTTTTGATGGATGTACTGCACTATAAAATATATTTTGAATGCTGGTCCACTCAATGTTTGGTGATAAATACGACCTTCATTAAAAGCAAGCAAGCTCCGTCAAATTTTCATTAAGTTCAACTTCATTAATCCTAAGAAAGAAAATAAAAATATTTCAGTGAAAGTAACGAAACAATCGACACCTAGGTCATCAGCAACATTTGAGTAATCCGGATATTAGGAAAATCTGTGGAGTTTTAGGAAAAACTGAGTATCGATTTTGCTACTCAAATCTTTTCTTTTGAATAAATTTAGTCCGTGGAGAATCAATTGATTTATATCAGACTTGTAGGAGGCTGGCGTAAATGGGTTTTATTTCGCACGAATAACTTTCGTTGCTTTCCTTTTAGATGGTCAATCCCTTTTCTTCTCAACCAAACACGGCAGGGAGAGGATGGCAAAATTTATTACCTCACTTTATTATATTGATCCTATTTACTTCGTCGTTTTAAGATATCGTAAATTTTCACTTAAGCTTTATTGGGAGAGTCCGCTAAAAGAGCTCATAGAACATTCAACTTTTCACTTTCTCAGTTTACCTCCTTTTGTAGCTATTTGCAGTTAGTTCGTACTTAAGTCGTTTGTTTGCAAAGTGTGCCTGCCACCGAGGTTTTTACCATTTTCAGGGACAAATGACTTCAGCAGTATCGCTAAAATTATTTAGTTGGAAGTTGCCGTTTGTGTCTATACCAAGAAAGCAGATTGGAAAGATGTGGCTTCAATGAAAATGGCACGGAGCAGGGGAACCGACCGGATACAAAGAATAAAATTTATAAGCTCTTAAGAAAACAGAAAGTTCCTGAAGTTTGAAATTACTTTAAATCCCGGGTCAACTTAGGGTCACTCAAGAAATGCCATAGCTATAAAATTTTATGTTCACTGTATATCATGCAAGCTCCATCGCACATAAAGGCACAGAGTGTTGGAAATGACGTCCCTACGGCAGTAGTCTGAAAATCAACTCTTCGACATATCGGCACTAATCTTTTTATTGCAAAAACATTTCGGATTCTGGTGTCGTTTACTCCAGTCATTTCAAAGGCAATCACAGGGAGCGCATATCCATTAAATTTTCATCAAAACCTAAAATTGAAACTCATAATAGCATGAAGCACAGGATTTGCATATAATAAAGCACTGGTTAACTAAAAAAAAATTTATTCAATAAAGCGACCCGTCCAAAATTTCGTTTTCTGCTAATAACAACGAGATTATGAGAAATATCGACTTATGACAATGTTGTAACAAAACCTCTTAAAGACATTTGGTCCCACCGCATTTTTCCGAAATGTTGTAGAATTTGAAATTCATATTACCCGGGATATCCGACAAGTCTAGGACAGATATGTATGTATTTAGATAAAAAGAAGTTTGTGTTGTGGTTTCAAGACAGATTGTTTGCTGTTTTGCATATATATTGGATGTTATGTGCTTGTCGCCTTTATAAACTAATAGATAGTCACTTCGGGAATTGCATAATGTTTTCCTTTGTGTTACGTCTTACGGAGCTGACATCACCGCGAAAGAGTGAACAAATATTTGTATAGGTATACTGTAACAGCTTTACTAATTTGACTTGTTGATATTTATTATTTACGAATGTTTGTATTGAAGCATAATAGTTTTCTTCTCTTTTAGTAATCGTAATACCCCAGACAGACGGGCACGGACGAATGAACGTTCGATGAATGATCGTTCTCTCGAATCTTCATTCGTTATATGCATGACAGACGGCCAACTTCATTCGAGTCGAGAATTTTTGAGTTTAAAATGCGCACGAGTGAATCGGTGAAATTAATAGCAACTTTACGAAAACGTTCGCAAGCTACTAAACGTATTGCAACTCTTCCTGCTCCTTCCCCACCTCCATGATCACAGGATTAAAACTCAACTGGCTGGCTGGCAGTTGTCAATTCACACTTTGACACTGGAAATCAGCTGATTCTTCCAGGATTTCCATGCTCGTTCTCTGCGAATGAAGTTTCCGGAACTTCATTGATGAGAACGAGAATGTAGTTACGAATGTTCATTCAAACTTCATTCTTGGTAACAGACGACACGGCAATGATCATTCTTCGAGAACGTTCATTCGTTCGTGCCCGTCTGTCTGGGGTATAAGTCTAAATAATTAACATTATGTAGGTAGTTTTTAATTTTAAAATAAAATAATGTAACAATTTCCTTTCAACATAAAAACACATTGCTTACCACAATTCACCAGAGTTTCAACCCTTCATACTTTTGGGAATCCTCTCACTACGAAGTGTGAAATATGGTAAAATTATTTGTGTTTTAGTACTATCTCTTAGTCCTACGAAATATTATACACACATTAAATTTTGATAATACTACCTCAATATTTACTATGTCTAGATTTAGCCATAACAAAGTAAAAAATGTGGGATTCTCCTTCATGTTTGGAAATTCCCTTCATGGTTTTCTTAAAGGCTTGCTTTCTACCAGCAGACCCTAACTTTATACAGACATACCCCCATACAACTTTGAAAATTCAATAATGCGAAATAAATCCCTCAGGTCGGTATTTCAAAGAGCAATAATTAAAACTAAATAAACCATAAGTCGTAGAGAGTGGGAGAGTATTTCCTTTATTTAAAGGATGATTTTGTAGCACAAAGCGTACGCAAATATCTTTCCAAGAAAGAAGGACAAAAGGGCTGGCTGACCCAACTTTGATCTGCTGTGGTAGTATTGTTTTCCTGTTTCCATCATTCAAAAGCATACGTCGAGGTATTGCTGGTACTTCAACAAGATTGGAAAGGCGAAATATAAACTTTGTAGTCCCAGTCATTTTCGGATGAAAGAAAATTATTTTGGTAGGTTTCAGTTCAACTCTCTGCAGCCTGCAGGAATTGGAAATATTTTAGACAATGCACATACCTAAGTAATTCGAGGTGCAGTACACCACATGCATGACAATTTAAATAGTGCTTCAGTTTAAATCCTTTAAAGTAAAATTTCAATTGATTAAAAATCTTCGCACCTGGTTGCCTAAGTATGTCCAATCAATGTCCCCCTCAAGCATACATACCTTTGAGAATCTATTAAATACTTATACAAAAACGAATATTTAAAATTACATAATTTATAACATAACCACCAAAAAAAAACCATATTTTCTCCACTGCCACAGACTAGAAGGCTTAACAAACTAAATGAGAGTCAAGGGAAAAATAATTAATGGTTATAAGTTATGATTAATTACCTCCGCATTTTTACGCTCAGATGCGGATTGAATCGGGAAAAAGTATAATTAGGTATAAGTACCATCGAGATTATAGCGGTAAAAGGTATTAAAATTGGTTCAGTAATTAATTCTTTGCACTCCCCATATTGCCTAAATATTTTTACAAGTAAAAAATATTTTCCAGGCATAAAGAGCTTCATAAAAGCCCAAAAACACTTTCCATTTTCAATTCCGATTAATTATTTCAACAGTTTTAATTTTATGTACATTATCCAACCAATTGAAGATGCATTTTGCAATTTCGATTTTACGCAAATACATATATTTGGATAATTGGGTAATATAACAAAAAACATCCACTTATTTTTTATAACGTTACGTTATAAATTTTGAATGGTGAAGTAAAATGAAATAAATTGCTTATTTTCTGGTTCACACTACAATATTTATGTTAATGGATCGAGCAATTTATACGGAATTGAGATAGCAGATTTAAATTAATGGATATTCTGAATTTAATTTAATTTACATTTTTCCATATTTTTTATTCATGAAGTATACCTATATATACTCTCTCAACTAAATATATGTATGTAACCTACATATACAGTATCTGACAGAGCAAAAATGTCTATGAAATTATGCGTAAGGCTTAAAGGATCTCAAATTTTATTTCATCTAAGGGAAAGTTATGATTTTTAAATTAAATTTTGTGAGCGGTATAACATAATGTAGTTCGATAGTTCGTGATGATGTATGTATGTAGGTGTAATGATTGAAGCAATCAAGAAGTAAAGAAATATTTCACTATATTTAATTCTGACAATAGTGCTGCTGCTTCAGTTGAATATTTCATATAACGCCACATAATTCTATAAAAATTCTTGATTCTCAAAATACTTCCCGTAAAAATAAAAAATTTTTTACGATAACTTATCTAAAAATTTTAAGGTATTAAGCAGACTAGTTCAATCAAGCTCTTGCAAAATATGTGAGTTTCATATGCGATTTTATTCAAACAAGTTAATATTTTTAAATTGAAAGATTTCAGAATGAAAGTTTCTGATGTGATGATGTGATCGGAAAGAAAGGGTTTTAAAAAAGCTATCGCTGTACTAAATCATCATACTTTATATGCATATGCATGTCTATATGGATAGACCAACCACAAAACGTCAATTCTATCGGTGTCCCAGTAGGAAATGTAGGTAATCATTACCGAAACGATTGAGTCGCTTTTCGACCAATCTCGACCATTGTGACAATTAATTAGAATTTGCATGTTGAATCGCATTTAGCATTAAATTTTAATAATCCGATTATCATGCCATTCATTTCCCACCGTGCAGAATATCCTTGCGTGCTGTGCTTCCGTAACATTTAACTGTTACCTGTTTTATTTATGCTGTTAACAGATAATCATATTCATATACATATACATACATACATATAGTAATTAACAAGGATCCAAATTATAGACTTTCTCCATAACTGTTTAATGTGTAAGTCCCTTTTGCTTCTCCGTGTCTAATGAATGGATCGTGTAATTGTGGGTAAGCAACTTAATTTGGAACACTTAAATTGCTTCGCTTTCACAGTATAGTTGTAAGCTGAACATCAACTCAACATGAAAATTTCTCCAAAACTTCATCCATGGTAAAGAATAGCAAAGGAATGCATAAATTAATTGCAAGAATGCTCTAGTATCTTGGTGTCTTCAGATTTTGCAACATCCACTTCTGGAACATGTCCGCAAATAAATTTGCCTATGAAACCACTTAAGCTTTATGGTGAAAAATTAATTTAATTTTATAGTTGACCTCATTATTCAAGTACGAACAACCATGGTATAGTGAGTTCTTTTTTAATTTCGCATAAATATCTACAATATAATATAAATTTTGTAGATTCAGTCGGTTCATAGTCTTATATAGAAACATAAAGACAAAATTTATATATTGTAGTACAAATTTTAGAAGGGAGTATCTTTGAACATTATTGTGAGATTAAGTAAAAACGAAATTATTGTAAAAGTTTTTCTTGGTGGCTTTAAAGTTAACTTTAAAAAAATTAAAAGCTGCCTTAATCCGGAGCTCTAAAGAAGGTAAAGTTAGAGCCTCGCACAAAATAGCATAAGCAAGGAAACCAATTTTTTCCAGCTTTTAAATCTTCCTTCTAAATTTTTCATATTATATTTGAATATGTAAGACAAATAAGAAAACTTTAGAGATACCTAGACAAAAAAAATCGTGAAAAACGAATAGTTGTGGGATGTTTCAA
This sequence comes from Machimus atricapillus, assembly GCA_933228815.1. NCBI lineage: Eukaryota > Metazoa > Arthropoda > Insecta > Diptera > Asilidae > Machimus > Machimus atricapillus. Next base: position 25,675,389 of record OW121788.1, on the reverse strand, counting down.
AATATTTCATTTTGCGTTTTATGTTTTATCTGCATAAATCCTGCAGTTTACATACCCAAAGAAATGATATTCTGTTCTCGTGAGTCACAAGGAAAATAATTTTACTGAATTGTATGTAAATAATATCTATGTCGAGAGTATGGGAATATTTTCGTTTTCAGCAGGACAAATTGATAATGGCGTTTACTCTGGGCTTTTTAAGCCCAAAAAGGTATCGAGGACATTGGCCTTTAAATGAAAAAACTTTATGAGCAAAAGGGTTCGTGGAAACGAAAATCTTATTTGAACCTCTCGTACAGAAAACAAATTGCAAACGACATGCTGACCTTGCTACTGTGTGTAAAGTTGCACGAAGGATGTTCTTGGACAAATCCTCTTAGCATCGTTGCGAAGAAAAAGGTTCATTTTACGAGAAGAAGGCTACGAATTATTTGGAGCTTTAAAGGAAAAGTGTTTATTAGAAGGGAACAAATTTTCCCCGAAAATAGAGAGGCCTTCCCAGCCCACGTCGTGAGACCTATACTTTTGTCTGTCGATTAATGCGAACGTAAATCATCCGAAATTATCAAGGAAATAAGAGAAGCCCTTTTAGAGGCTTACAGTCCTCGCAGCTGTAAGCATCAAAATTTATGGAAGTCGTTTAGGAGGTAGCTTACAAAAATAACAAGCACGCTTCATGCTCACGTTGTGCGGGTTTGGCACAGAAGGTGCATTCAGGCATAACGTTCGTAACTCGCACTAACAACTTTTGAAGGGTTTTTGAAGCAGAAGCTCATTCACATAAGAGACTCACTACTTCATAGAGCAGCCCTAATAAATAGATATCACGAGGTAATTACATTTTTCTTGGTAATGCAAAATCCTTTCGTAATTCAAGTATTCCACCTGTTATGTTATACTTAAAACTTTTGAGAACTTTGCCTGCGGTCCTCTAGAAAATTATGGCGCAAATTTTTGTAATATGTCTTTAGCAGAGTGAAGTGGCGCCTTTTATTACATTAACTTCATGCGCTTTAGACACATTAACCTAAATATAACTAGGATAAAATCGTAACTTTTCCTATCCTCTGGAAAACTTCTATAAAATGGAATTCTGCTCCAGCCGTTTGCGCTTTGGGTTTTTTTTCTCAAAAGATTTTTAAGTACTTTTCTTTTTACCATTTTATGACAGAATATTTTATTTCAAAATATATATTTTTATAAAGTTCTTTTAGGTTACCCTTTGAAACTTTACAGAAAACGTAACTAAATCAACCTTCCTGAAATTACAAAATTTCAAAGCTAAATACATCAGCAGATATGACCCACCTGTTGGACGGTTGACATTTAATGTTAAAAATACATAGAAGGCTTTACATTTCTTTAAAAGTAAATTCGTATCTCATCAAAAACATTTGATGTATTAATTATATAGGCAAAATATTCAACACTTTTAGGTAGGTACTCTTAAAAAGTAATTAGATTTCAGGTAGAGCCAAGCCCTAAGTCTACATAATATAATAATATAATTAAAATTTATTACAAATACCTAATTTCTTAGTAGCATAAATGCTCAATGCAAAACAATCTGCTATTAAATTTGTATATGTTTATAAAACTCCGCAATAAGTAATTTATTAAAATTTATTACCTTATAAAGTATGTAAAATCAGGACAACATTACCTCCCATTAAAAAAAAAATATATAGTTATTATGGAATCTAAGATTGAAGATAGCCTGGCGGTAAAATTGTTTATAATTTCTCATACCCTATTGTTCAAGCTATCAAATTGCCAGTAATGAAAACGTCGTTATCAGTTGAAGAACTTTCGACGTTCAATGCAGCATGTTTAGAGCCACTCGCCTCCTTATCTGCTTCAAAATTACACGTGGTGCGTGAAACCGAATAACTTATAACTCGGAAACTGCGTCACGTGCTGCAACTTCCCCATTTGAACGTGACATTGAATCCTTCTTGTGAGACGTGCTCCGTGAAATTCTGTAATATACTAGCCACAGAGGTCATTATTTCTCCTGGATGTTGTTGGTTGTTAGAAAATGACATGTTTATTATGATCGTTACGAGCAAAAAGAAAATCTCACCTTATACTCCTGCGAGCTGTTTTAGTTCTTACAATTACTTTATCTGTCGCTTTAAACATAATTTCAGCTTTTTACAATTTCGGTGAGGATTGTTCCGATAGCGCTTAGATTTCATATTCTGTTAAATTATCGTATTAATTTAATTGTAAATACTATTTTCACATAGATTTATGAGTTATTGTATTATATGATGCGTATAAATAACTATCTGAAGAAGTATCTTCAAAATGTACCTATCACAAAGTATAGTGCAGTTGGTGCATTTCGTATTTAAACAGATAAGTATAGGTACTCGTGAAGATCAATATTAAAATTAAAACTTAAACAAATATTTATACATACATACATATGTAATTGGATTAAGCTAAAACAAATTTCAACAGTAAAAAAAATCGTTTAAATTAGTCTCGTTGGCACGAACATTTATTTAAATAATAAACACAACCCCTCAGAATTTGCTAAAGGAAATTATTTTAGTTGATGATTTCAGTGACGATAGTGCAATTGTTTAAGCCTAATGGATTTTTCTAATAACAAAGAATCCATAGCGAGTAGTAGCTGAACTTGCAATTTTTACTTAAGTGCGGTTGGTTCGAAACGATCACCACGAGGGGCTCATTTACTCGCGAAATATAGGAGCAATACTTACAGACAACGTGAGGTTATCCAAGTTTTTGGATAGCCACCTTGAGGTTAACACTGGCTGGCTAGAGCCGCTTTTGGACCGTCAGGTATATGAACCCCGGTTTTGCTTCAAGTCCGATGCTAGACAGCATCTATTCATCCTTCGAGATTCGCAGGTTATCTCAAGGGTGGATTTAGTTGGGACCTACAGTTCCAGTTGGTTCCCATGTCTATCGCAGGAACGAGAGAGCCATTATCAATTATCTGTTCCATTTGTGTAAGCAATACTTTTGTACCTTCAATTAAAGTCTTCATTGCTTTATCCATAGGAGCCCCAGCTTCTCCGGAGGAGTTTTCATGATAGCTCGGAAGTGGTTTTTCTCTCTTAATTGCTTCAATGCAAACCTCGAGGCCCGAATTGCTTGATTTTATGGAAGATTTCAGTTCAGTTCACTTTTCTCGTTCTGCAGACGTGGAACAGTGAGTCTATTGAAATAGCTATTCAAATATGGCTTTGCCAGTGGTCAAATCGAAGTTATTTCCTGCAGTCGCATTGGTTATATGTTTTTTAACAAGCACCCAATTAGGCTCACAAAAGAAATATTGTTGCGGTAAGTGACCATCTGATACTCCTACGTATAGACGCGCACCAACCAATGAAATTGAAAAAATTCTAAAAATAAAGCAGAATCGTGGTTGGATGTGTACAAACAGATTTTCTAGAATTCCCAACCAGAAGCCAGGGAAATCCCTATTCCGTCTTTGCAAGAAATCAGGCCATTCTCTTGGTACTTGCAGAACCTTTGCAAGGAGCGTCGGAATTGTTCGAATATTTCTCAAATTGTCTCCTGATTATTCCACTTTTAGGCTTACCCACTGCGATTACACCGCCTTTGGGAAAATAAAGAATGGCACCAAGTGCCTGACGGCTTTTTCAGGGAAAAAGGCTCTGAAGGAGCCAAACCAAAGTAAATGGCATTTTCATGCAAAGACTGGGACTGTGAGCCCAAGGAAAAATGCATCTTTCAGTGCTAGTGAAAAGGGAATAGTCCTAAAAGCATGGAAAAATAAAAACTCACAAAATGGACGAGGAGCAACGGGCAATTGATCCACAATGCAACCAAATTATGCTTAGAGGGGGTCGCAAAAGAAAATGTTGCCTTTGCCAAGTTTCGATGAGGAGCATTGTCTCAATTGTTTGGATTTTCTATAGAATTGAAAAAACAAACTTGTTCCAAATAGAATCTTTTTTTTGGTTGTGTTATGAATTTTTACTTTTTACAAGATGTTAGTATCAGTATGTGCTGTAACATGAGTGTAAAAATTTAAATACTTTAACGAAATTGTATAAGTAAATTGTTTGTAAATTAATACAAAATTGAAACAAAACATTTTTAACACTTACTTAATTGAAATTTCCTTAAAAGTGCTTCCCCTTCTTTAAGTAAGTGAGTCAAATTCACATTAAAAACGATAACAAATCTTTTTCCTAATGTAGCGCGAAATATTGGCGAACCCAAACCCATCGAAAACAGAAGAAAAGAAATCTTTATTTGTTTATAATAATGAAACAAAGTTTTTTCCTAATTTTTTTGAAACTTAATTGACATAACTCAAATACTTTTATAATGGGACAATTACCTCGTGTGTCTGGATAATCTATTTTGGAAACCTGTTATCACATGTTGTATACGCGTTCTCGAGAAAATGGAAAATTTCAAATTCGTTTATAGCTTTGAAATAGAGTATATACCTACATGATATATGCAAAAATCCTTAGCATTTGCAAAACAATGAGATTACAGAAAAAAATTATGTGGAGGCCTCTCTTGCATCTGCTGCTCTGCATTTCAGATGCATTTGAAATTTTCTAAGCGTAAAATAAAATGTTCAATTTAAAAGGATATATGAAAGTAGAGCGAGATAAGCTTGTTACAGTAATTTTATTTCATTTGTAAGATCTTATTGAAAAGCTGTTGCGATTTGCATCTTCATTTAGATTTCTACGACATATTTCTGTAAAGACCTTTGACATAGAATATATTATACTGCGACATCCTGGAGATTATACCTATATAAAATAAAATGAGGTTATATGTATAGCTTGAAGTCTTAATACAAATAATGTGCTTTATGAAATAAAATCATATTATAAATGCCAGGTTTTACAGGTACATATATGTATGTGTAGCTCTTTTGTAAATTTTTTATATGTTCTTATTTAAAATGTTAATTACTAGGTGAAAGTATAAAAAATTACATTCCGTAAATTAAATTGCTTCACCATAACAAAGTCCTGCTGGAAGTGAGACTGATGTTGATGTAACACTTCATCAAAACCAAATCGATTCCCGTTCACACTCGTTCGTTTTTCGTCAATCCAACAATAAATTTTCTAGTTACTCTTTCCAACTTTCTAAACAAAAGATGTGGATGTGTAAAGCCCTGTGCACAATGTCCGTTCAGGTACACTAACAAAATCGCTTTAATTGGGTGGAATTTTAAAACGCCAGCGGATTTGAATTTTAAAACAACACCCGAATTTAGTGCAAAGAAAATAAAAGTTGATTTTACATGCATCGAACAAAATTTGCATAGTAGCCAACAAAGTGTGCACACCTTCCACTTGTACTGGCAAACAGTCCCCACTCTTGTTTTAACATTCAAACACGATTGGTGAATATTCGAAAATAGTCTCGCAGCTAAAGTCCGTTGAAATCAAGAAGAATTTTTGTGGTTTGTATCTATCTGAAATAACACATTTTATTTTTCATGAAAGTGGTACAATGTCGAAGATAAACTACTATATAACCACTTTTAATTCCCAATACTCCTGGAAGCCGAATTTGCCTCAATCCATCAGTCAAAATGTCAAATATATTTTTCTCTGAACTTGGGTCCCGGTAAAAGGTACATCAATCTTTATATTTATTTATGCGAACATTTTCGCTTAAAGGTAAAATCCGTTCGGCCATCACAGAAGAGGGTTTACTTTAAACCCCCGAAGGAATATTGATCGAACAAAACCAAAATCAATTGTAGGTAAAGGTAAATAGAGTTCAGATAGTTATAGCAATAATTGTGATTGTTTAGGATTGCTTCTCAATGAGTCTCAGTACAACCAACCTGCCTAATTTGAAATAAACTTACTAAAACTTCTGGACGTTGAACAAATTATTAAAGGGTTAATTCCTCTTGTAAGAGTGATGTATCAATCAATTGATCTAATTAATTAAGTAATTGTTGTAAAATCTGCTTTTTACCTTAATGAATTTAAGCGGATCGGACCATTTGGGTGTCTAACACTTCACTAATTTTTAAAAATCTTTTTTAAAGAAATAGGTTAAAAATAGTCATACAACATATATACAGGATGTTCCCTAGGTGTAAGTTACAATTAGATTTGATCTAAGAGTCTTAAATTACGGGAGGTCTTTTGTTGGATCTACAGTTAAAACATTGGCCTATGGGACCGACAAAAATTAACAGTTTAATGCATACATATTAGGTATGTTTCCCTAAATGAAAATGTATTTATTATTTAACGATGAGGCAGGCTCTATTTTTTTTTTTTTTTTGCTGGTTTTTACTTCAGTAACATTGAGCCACGAGCACGAAGTCTTAAAAGCATAAAAGGTAATATCAAAACTGCCACGAAAAACAATTTGAAGAAAAGAAAGCAAAGTTGTGTAAGATTACACAAGAACAGGGGTTTCCACCACATAATAAAAAGTGCTACGTGCGGAAGGCTTTCCCCAGTGGGACCACTTTATTACGTTTGACATTTGCCACGACATGCCTTGAAGAATAATAAAAGACGCGTTTGCGGTCTGACGCTCTTAGCGCAGGTTGGTGTTTATCAACTTTACAAACTCGAGAGTGAATTTATAGGTCTTTTAATTTTCAATTTTTAGAGAATGGATGGGAAGAATTAAACACCTACTCTGCGGAAGTTAAAACTTTTCGTATTAAAGTATGAAACAGTTCATCCGTAAAAAGACAGAAACCGCATTTAATTCCATAGCGAAATACTTTCCTTTGTTTTAAGAATAATTGCACCTGCACAGAAAAGTAATGAAATAATTATCACTAAAAAAGCTCTAATTTTTTTCCTTATAATTTTTTTAATGGACAAGATAATGGAAGAAAAACACTCTCATATTTTTTCTGTTCGCTTCACATAGTTACTGTGTCTGTGAAGTAATATTTCTTTTAATGGAAGTTTTCTCATAAATTTCTTTTCTCATAACAAAAAGCTCTTACGTGGTCACTTCGCTACTTTCGTAAAAACTTTCCTACCGCCTCCACAAATGAAGTAGTTCTGCTTATTCTGAGCATTTAAATATCCTTTAAAAAGTTAATTTCACTTTATTGTTCCCTAGATGTGCGAGAACATGCAGAATATATTCAAAAGTACATATAAATATTATTATTAGTTTAATCTTGAGAATCAAACTTTAAAGTTTGAAGTTGTTACTTTATTAAAACCTACAAATGTATGTTACTATAATTGTGGTAAATCTAAAGTCTTACTTGTAAATATTAAGATATTACCACAACGAGTCGATAAATGTAACGATTGATATAAAAGCGGCTAAACCTTCGGGCATTCACCTTTAGAGATTGGCACAGGCTACAATTTATCAGAGATTGGTAAAGTGCTTTTCGGAAAAAACAAGGTAGATGTATGTAATATAATCAGAAACAATTTACAAATGTTACTGAAATGATTTCATCAAAATTTTAGTAATTTTATAAGGCATTTGTATCCTAAAAGACTTTTGCACAAGCTTCTTTCGATTCAGCTCGATAATAATAAAATTTAAAAAAAGTTGATTATACATACCTACATATACATATGTATGTCATTTTGGCGTAAATCATTATATATTTAGGATTAGCCAGGAAATGAATTTTTAGATGCTTCCAATTCTTTTGCTTTTTTCGTAATAAAATGAAATTTATAGACCTACCTACGTATGTGTTCTTTTTAAAGGACACAAGAATTTTCTAATCCTAAAATTTTGTCCCTACCCAAAAATGAAATATTTCCATAGACCTTTTTTTCAGTTGAAATCGAATACGAAAGAGTGTTCAGAGTATTGAAGAGGAAATAATTGATTCGAGGTCATTTGTTCGCACAGGATATTGACTTACGAAAACAAAAGACTTAGATTAGCACTTGTGCTCTTTATTGGTCTTTTGCTGCAATAAATCGGCTAGAAATAATATGTTCACTCAAGCAAATATTATTTACACCTGATTTAAGGAAATAATACCCCAAATGAAATGTATATCTTCATGATAAGTTGATAAAGAAATGTCTTCATAATGTAACCATGACTTGCATGTATCTGATAAATATTTATAATTTTAAGATATTAAAGCCTGCGATAGAGCAAAACTCTTTAATTTAATATTTGGGTCTACGATTTTGTCATATAACATTAACCCCGCAAATGAAAAGGCTCAGTACCCCTGTAACCGCACACAACCAAATTACCTAAGATACCGCGCATTCATAAAACGAATTTCAAGATTTAATCAGGTAATTAGATAGAAAAGGTGAATATATCACTTCTGTCACACCTGCTCGCCTCGGCAGTTTTAACATTAGTACCAGCAAACGGGGCACCAGCATCCTGCCAATACGAGGATAAATCAACTGATTCCCTGTGGACCGAATTTGTTCTCAAATAAAGTACCGACAACAAATCGATTTTTTGGTGGCCCCGAATTGTATAAGAACCACCCCCACTTTCGGATTACTGAAATGTGGTTGCTTGCTTAATCTATGTGACAATCCATACCAAGCAGAGGGTAAGAGGAAATCTGGTCTAATTTGTTTCGAGGGTGTTTTGTTCCTACCTTTGATTTAAATCAGTGGTGTCATACTGAGAGCTTTTCGCCATTTGTGCTATTGAGTCGAGGTATTTTTCCGTATTTGAATAATTTATAATAAACCCATTAGCTCGAAATGAAGCACCTCCATTTTACTAATTTAAGTACGCTATTAAATAATTTGCGGATTTACTTCACAATGGAAATGAACTATCAGATGCTTCCAGTATAAAATATTCCTAAAAGGCGTCTGAAGTGCTAGTTTCAAAGTTATCATAATTTTCTGCATTCGAGTAAATTATGCGGTTTCGAGTGCTTTTATGCCACTCCACATACATCCCTATCCGGAAAAGATTTTTGAGGCTTTGTGAAAATTGCTGCGAATACATTTGAAATATTTCCAGATGCTAAGTGGCGCCGATACAAATGCTTTGTGCACAAAGCCTTAAAAAGTTGTTTACAAAAACCGACGTTTTATCAATTAATTGAAGTTATTCTCCAGCCTTTCAGGCCAAAGTATTTAATTTGGAAAATGGAAATATTTCATTATAAAAAGCACGATGCATCAAATGCAGGGCAAATAAAGTTCACCCTTCATTTGTATAGCCTTTTCTTGGCAGTTTAATTAATTTTGCGTCCTTTCACATTCAAAGTTTGCTTCTTCTGTGTGCCGAAGTCAAAATATTTATTTACATAACCAAATTGAGTTACAGTCGATGAACTAATTAACTATATTGCTTCATATTCATAATGAATTAAAATTCTATAAGATTATTAAATTCAGAAAATGCTAAAAACCGATTTTTATTCTAAGCCCTAACCGTTTTAACTGTTTTGTAGGCATTTATAGAAAATTGTTGGAAATACTTTCATACGACTTTTAACTTAACATTTTTTTTATAAAACTTAAAAATGTGGCTTGAAAAATTGTCAAATTCTAGGTCTGGAATTTGTTCTTTTCATTATGGAAGCATATCTAGGTCAAGGAAAGCCCAAGTGAAAAAATAAATCTGAAAACATTAAGATATTTCTAAATTTTTTTGGTTTATAGGGCTACCCGGAGGCGAGGTGATTCTTGCCTTACTGTGCAAAATTCCTGCAGAAGGCCTAATGCAGGCCGATAGCGATCGCGGCTCGGCACAGGGTGGTCATCCTTTTGCGGCTCTTCATATATCGTCATTTCAATTAACCGCTTCAGTCGTTGAACACCGGAACCATTCTCTTTTGTCGATTTATGGGATACGTTTTCTCATCCGGGTCCAGCGTAGGCGGATGCTGCGGGAGCTCCATAGGGAGATTGTAGGACATAGTGCTTCAATGTCCAGAATGGCCGATAAATGAACTGGTCAAGTTGATTACGTCTCCGGCAAAAGGAAAAAATTCGAATATAAGCCTAACATAAATTCGTGCTCGCACGCACCTCCCGAACTCCACCGTGTTCAGTTTTTGCTTCCCTTTGGTGATTAGGTGGTTATTTACAGGGTGCCTCTGTTCCACCAAAGTGGTGCTCAGGTCGCAGCCCACTCAGATGGCTCAATAGACCTGGAGGTGTCCTAGTCATTCGAGTGTATTCACGGAAAATTCGCGCTGACGACAAATTGGGATGTCTGTCAGCGGAAGATAGGAATTCGATGATGAACGTGACGGAGGACCTCGAGGACACTGTCGCCACGGCCGTTCCTATATTTTTGGGCTATTTAATCCCTGTTAGAGACCTATTCGGGAATTTCCTCGTTCTTTTCGTAGTCCTATGAAATCCGCAGATGCGTTCAAGAACAATTTTTTTGATTGATTGAACTTGGCAATTTTCGACCTACTTTTTATCGCGTTTTGCTTACCATTTACGGAGAATTAAAAGCAAAGAAATTACTACGTTGGTTTATTATATAAGTTTAAAATGTCAATACTTTTAAAATTGTTCTTAACTGCCAAATTCCTAATAAGTATAATAATTTATTTAAAATGTAATTAGGTATTTTTGTTCCTGAGGATAAATATTCAAAATATTTAAATCTTATTTGGAATCTAGAAATTATTTTCTCATAAATCGATGCGGGCCAATGGACGGACGATATACCTACTACAAAGCGAGGTTGGATGCCTCGAAATCCATATACCTACGTATGTAATTAATATCTATTAAAAATAACGCCAAGTTTCTGTTCAATGAGATTAGAATTTAAAATGCTATTTTTAAAATTGTATTTGCATATTTGCAAATGGCAAAAATCACCCATAATTTACATCCTGAAGTTTATGTACAACAAAAATTGACAAATCGTGGGAATCGCAATGTGCATTGCGTCTTAAAAATAAATAACAAATAACATCTACGAGTTCTTTGAACGCATGGACAAATCTACATAAAATCTTATCATATAATCCCATAATATTATAGACGAAAAGGCAATTGATTCATAAATAATGCATAATATGAATACCTAACTAACTGCGTTCGGTAGAGCTGTCTATTCCCATAAATCAATAAATGCAAGTGTTCTCTAGCATTTCCATTAAGTTCAATCACCTCAAATTGGTATCATGACGAGCAATGCTATGTCATTATTAATTGCCGACATTGTGGCATATGTGGTGTAATTATTGAATCTTTATAGAAAATTCACGGCGCATAATTATGCTTTGTTATGGATTAATTTCTAGGAGGACACGCTCTTTGTTTATAGTTTGTCTATGAAATTCCAAAAATTGTTTAAGCTATATTTTTAAGTACATACTTACATAACATACATAACTATGTTGCAGTGTTTTATTTAATGCATTTCAGAAGTTCGGTGAAGTAAAAAAAACACGAAGGAGATTTATTTTAGCTTTCTTGTGATTTTAAACTCAAATTTTCATGGTTATATCGAATGAAGCCACATGTGAATAAAATGACCTGTGGTTATTCTAATGGCATAGTACCTATACTGTAAATTTTGTAACAATTACGTATAAAATAAGGACATTTTGAGTGTAAAGAAAACAGCATGATTGATATTATGGGCGAAAGAAAAGAGTTAATTTAAAATAAATAATTGGCTAAATCACTCCGTTGTGCTCCTTTTATTGCACAGCATATTTTTATTATGTCTATTCCCCTCGCATTAGGATGATTAATGTAGCGATTAAGAAAATGAAAACCATTTAGTGAAGTATTTCCGTAATAATTTATCGTATACTCGAATTGGACTGATTATACATCAAAATGTTCGGTGCTTAAAATGCTTAGATACATTTTTATTTTTTATTAAGTTTAATGAAGTAACATTAACGACCAAATTAATTAGAGACTTGCTGCAAGGTACTTAACTATCAATAAAATTGTTTTTAATCAAGTTAGATATTTCTGCTTAATACATACACTTTCTTAGTCACATTTAAGGTAATTTTTTTATTTAGAGCAACCTAAATTTTCAGTAGGTATGCATAAGTTGAATTTATGAACTTTTCTTTTCTAGCAAATACATTTTTTTGGAGTAATCTTTACAAGGTTAGATTGTAATAATAGCAATTTTAGTAAAGGCCCTTTGTAGCCCTCTTAGCATTAATTTACATATATTTATTTCAATTTGCCTGAGTTTCTCACTAAAACGCCATTTTTGCTCCATGTTCAAGGGCTCATAAAAATCGTGGGCAGTGGTGAGAAATAGAGACACCTCGCATTCGTTCAGTTTTCAGAAGTCATAAAGTGTGATCATCAAGAATTTAATGAGATGCAAATTTATAGACGCCGAGAGAGAAATCGCCGTCAGATACCAGTCACCTTTATTTTCTGGAAGCATTACGAATGTTGGCATATCAACCAATCCAACAGCATCTGCAAGAAGGATGCTCCGATGTCCGACCGTGCCCCGAGTTCGGCGCCTGGCCAGCATAAATAGAGGAATTATGAGTAAGGACCTGGTGGACAATCTGCGCAATAACCTCGCAGTGTGGTTGATTTATCGACAGAAACTCCTTTATGACCTTCGAAGTACCAAGTCGCGAATAATCTGGCATCTCCATAAATCTTGGTGGCCCTCGACATCGATGATTTAATGCAGTGGAGAAGGACACAAATTTCGTTCGTTTGCTGGGTGATTATCTTAGGATTAACCTGAACTCACCATTCGACAACTCCGTGTCTTTTAATTGAACACTGCACGCAAAAAAATTTATCCATTTAGTTAAAAAAAAATACAATAATATGTAAATACCGTACAAAAACATTTTTCAAATAAATGTTGCACGTAAAGGCCTAATGTAAAATGTATTCTTTATTCTCGGGCATATACATAAATATTTATGATTTGAATAATTAGTAAAATTTTTTTTAGCATTTCGGATTAATTTCTAATTCTGATTATTATTCTTTTTATAAGGCAAGCTAATTAAAAAATGTGTGTCAGGGATTGGAGTTTGCATATAGCTACCTCTTTTAAGTTAAGCTATATGTTTTTCCTTTTTGCTCTTTTGCATATGTAAGGTACCATAGAAAATTTAATCCAAATTCGTTTCGATCTAGTTGTCGCTATAAATGGTTGTTACATTTCATAAAGCTAAGGATATGGGATGAGTTTTCGAGTGAATGATTTTAAAGGTGCCCGGTTTTCAAAAAGACGAAATTAAAATGGTGGTGACATAAATCAAAATTTCATTCAAATATCATACATATGGTTACTTAAAACTTAAAATTGAACCGATTTAAGAAATTTTCAAACCCTAAATACAAAAGGTAAGCATTATTTTACTTACAAATTCTCTGTTACTAATTTTAATATTGAATCCTAAGGCTTTACCAGATGTTTGAAGCCAGCTCGAAAACTTGACTGATCCAATTGCAATTACTAAGTAATCAAGACAAGTTGATTTTCTTCGTTGTACCGATTATTGGATTAACAGAGGAATAGAGAACCTTCAACGGGGTTACGGGGTGGGTACACGTAAAACTAGTCCATTTGAAGTTGGACATAGCCACAATTGATCTCTGAATTTTCTGCGAAAAGAACCAAAAGTACCTACTATGCTGAAAGTTTTTAGGAATGCAATAAAAATCATTGCTGATATCTCGATGCTGGAATCAATATCAATTTTGGTTTCAATCATTTTTCGAATGAAAATTGCTTTCTGGATGATTTCGCCATCATCGGCGCCGCTACGAGCGCTTCCATCTCCGCAAAATCCATCTGCCTCTATTTTATATTTTTCATAGAAAATTGTGTTTCGAATCCTTTTTCTCATTCAGCCTAATACTATGACCAAATGCGGCACTGTACTCCTTTGATTTATTAAACTCGGCTCAGTTGGACCATTGTCGCAAGATGCTCTCAACGAATTTGGTCAGATTAGTTATCTGCCCAGATTTGTGCCAGTAACGGTGGCCTCAAAATGTTTAGTGCAATTGCAACATTAGCCATAAGCAATTTAATTAAAAGCTTACTCATGGTCTTTTGCGGATTTCTCGATAAACTTAAATTAGGTATACGTATACAAAAGGCCGACATTTTGCAGCTTCTCAACATTTTCCGCCAAGGTTGTCAGGTCGTTAATTTATAAATTCAAATATGTTCCTAAATTTCGTTTACGATTTAACAGAGTGCGCATACATATACATATTTCTCTGGATGGGTTGTTTGTTAATGAAAACTGTATTGCCTCATAAACTAAAACTAATTCTGGTTGAATTCGTAAAAAATTCTCATTTTCCATTCGTAATTACGAAAATGGTTTGTCATTAAGATGGCGAAGACTGAAAATTATTGATTTTAAAAGAAATATGAGTATACATGTTAATCTTATCTTACAATTTATTAATTCCCATGATTTCTTTACATTTGCGGTAGGTATACCTATATTTGGATTTTAAAAAAAATTCTTGTCTAATAATCTAACCCAAAAATATTGTCATTGCAGCTGTTTCAGGAATTCTTAATAATGTTTACAGATTGAAAGATCATACTATGCAATTTTATTTATAAATCATTACAATCGGAAAGAAGCAATTCAACTTCCAATTCGCACAAATCTCCTAACAAGTAGAAGAAAACTACGTATACGCCCTTCTATAACTTTCTGCAATTGGATGAGCATTAAAATTTTATTAGAGTTCATGACATAAAGTTAGTTTAAAAACGTCACTTAAAGGCATTTTATTCTAGGAATGGTTGGGGCGTGTTTGGCATAGAATAAATTCTTCATCAGCCCCTGTCGAAAATTGTGGCTAATTTGAACCTTTCTGGAGACTTTCCAAAGAATTCTAATGATTTTCGCCACCATTAAGGACACACTTTATCAAAGTTCAAAAGCACGTGTCAAGTTTCCCATATTAAACTTTAGTAAAATAGTTTATTTTATCTGCAGCCCCAGTCCTCTGACAATTTTTAGCATTAAGCTCATCGTGGTTGGCTAAATAAATTTCTTCGGAAGGCTGGATTATCTTCTCCAGGATTATGGTGACACACGATAAATCTTTGAAATTGTGTCTGTGAAAAAGGAGAGTGCCGTGCAATTAGTTGGGTGAGCAGCTAATGAAGCGCCTAATTGCCATCATTAACCAACATCCGAGCATTGATACCTTTATTTTCATAGTCGGGAAAGTAACACCTGGATGGAATCAATCACAATTTCCTTTCTTTTGGGTAATTTATATACACCATTTTGGCTATTCCGTAGCAAGGAACGTAGTTTCTGTCAATATAAAACTTAAATAATTTGTATATAATGTAAACAATAGTTGATCTTCGTAAATGCCTTCATTATATTTTTTGTTTTATATTAGGTACTTAGTCCCACTGCTTTAAATTAAAATTCATCACGACATTCATTTCATTTTACCTTAGAAGTATATTTATTTCTGCCCATGCGCAAAGGTGTGGATTTTTCCAGGGGTTTTATATGTGATTTGAATTGGTAAAATGCCCTAAGATTAAATACCGTCGAGAAAATGTCGCCCTTTTATCAAATCTGGCAAACAAATTACAATAGCCTGTGAACATTTGTGCATAACCAAATGATAGGTGTTATCGATAGAATTTGCCCTAGGTGTTACAGGTCTGAAAACAAAATGTCACATTTTTGAGAAAGTTTAGGTTAAAATTAAAAGATGCATTTCAAGAGCCTATCTATACCTATCTACCTACTTTTTATTTATTTTCTTTTTTCTAAATTACCAGGAGAAAATTTTGCAAATTTGATATGAATAGTCAAATAAAATTTAATAAAACCATGTATTTTCCCATTTAAAAAGAGCAGGTGGAAAAAATCATGAGGTCACCACAAATAAATACATAAGCCAGCATGAAAAATAAAGTGGTCATATTGCATATGTTTCAACACCACGAGCAGGTTGACCACTTTTCCTTCCGGCGCAGCCACCGCAGAAGAGGGAAAAATTCCGGCAAGCAGGTTGGTCATGACAACGATAGCGAAAAAATCTCTTGAAACGTCCAAACTTACCTTTGCTATCAAAAAAGAAAGCGATGAAAATCCCTTCGTTTCGAGTAAAATATTTTTGTCACAGTTTCCAAACAATGACTCCAGAAGGAAAAAAACTGAACAACTTCTGGCACTTTGATTTTGCCCTTCTCCAGGCCGCGAACAGCCATAGACTGCGTCCTCCTGGATGGAGGGCACATCCGACTGCGCTTTATTCCAGAGAAGTAGAATGCATAAAGTTTTCTGGCATTCTCCGTAGCCAATGAACTTTTCGAGCATTTCTAGCATAATTTCTTTTTGCTCAATTCCTTGGCATGCTGCAATGTATTCCTGCCATAATCCGGATGCTGTCCCTGAAAAAAATCTCGAAACTGAGAACCCTCAGAGGTAGCACACTCCACTCGCGAATTGAGCTGTTTGCTAACAAGTTGTTAATAATACTTATAACCTTGGGAATCGAGACCAGCGTTCCGCTGTTTTGCCTTGTTAGGCTAACGAGAAATTTTACAACTGAGCCAAGAATAACCGTCGAATTCCTCTAAGGTGAAGTCAGAAGTAGCAACAAAAATGAAAATTAATAATGCCACATTTTACTTAGCGAAACCATTTTTGATTAATTTCAAGTTTTTCATTACTTCGCCAGATAAAAAATATCACATTTTTTGAATCCAGTATGCCGTAGGTCACGTTGAACTCGTGCATCTGAATCAGGAGTTCAAGGATCGGAGCCTGTACAATATTTAATTTCAGAAAGTACTAAAAATTTAAAATAAATCAACGGAAACGTTGAGAATACACCAGGAAACGTACCGTCAGCCAGTGGATAACAAGTGGCTAAAATAATTTAATATGTTTGACGTAGTCCTTCTCTGATTTAATTTTACCTAGTGGGAAGCTTATCGCAGTCAGAAACAAGTCACGGAAAATTAGAATTCTGTCGAGGACATGCTCTGATTCTGCGACTCGTTCCAGAGCATGCCCTCTACTCGAACGTGGCATAGTCGCCCTTTTCGACGAAAAGTATAATTTTGCGAAGTTATATTGATCACTCCTCCGTCTCCTTCAATTTGCGTAATCGCTACCAAACAAGAATTTTAATATAATTTCTTAAGGCATTCCATGGTCTCGATAGGTTCATAATTTATCAGCACCGAAAGATATTGTAGAATTTCCTCGATAAGCTTTATCACATTCAGAGATTTCAAGTGTTTCTGAAGCTCAAGTGAAAGCGGAAGAAAGCATCAGGGCATGTTATGACCAGGGATATTAATTTCGCTCCAGATTCTTGATTTATTGTTATCTGAAAAGACGAAGGCGAAAAAATAGTTTCACGTAGGCCATTAGAGGGAGACTTAATGATGAACCATATGACTTGAGGGACATCGAACTTCTTCAGTGAGAAAACATCTTACTTTGTACATAACTCTCAAAGGTTCCCTTGAGGGTCTTATATAATCTTATGTAGAAGTACATAGTTATTCCCAAAGTATCCCAGGTTGATGGATGTAGTAATTTCCTTTCTGGTTACAAATAATTCGGTTTTCTGCTATTTAAAAAATAGCACTTGAAGGCAAGTGATCAGAGAACTGATTTTTAAAACATAGGCATTTAAAGTAGAAAACAAAAAGTAATTTTGAACTGCTAAATGGGCTAATTGTTACCAATTTTATGTTTATTAATTTATCGTAAACAGAAGTTATGTAAATACTGATGAAAAGAGGATATTTTTACTAAATTTCCAAACAAAGGGTGCTATTTTCAGAATATCTGAATAAAAGGTTGTTCTTTCCATTTTTGATTCTTTATTATTTTGGTTTTTATTAAACATACTGAAAAACAAATTTGCCTTAAAAATAAGTAGGTACCCTTTATATTATATAATAAATATCATTTAAAAAACAACACCTGCGCATATACATAAATCTTCAACATTGTAAGATTTTTCTTCAACTTTTGTAAAGTTTGCTTTGTGGTAAACTGCAGATACTCCCCAAATGCAATTTTTTAATGAATATTTCACAGCTCTTTCAAAGTAAACATAAACCCTTAGGTATGTGTTGCACCAAAGTTCGACTTCAAATCAAATAACCAACACTTTCTAAAAGGCTCACATCGTAAATCTTTGATTTTTCGATAGAACAAGCAATCAGTTTCAAATTGTTCCGAAGTTGCAAATATCGCAGCACCACACCTCACGTAGTTGAAGCTAGTGCACAAAATTTGAAGCAGCACTTCGAGTTTTCAGTAAGTAAAGCCATCGCTCAGCGTAAATGGAATTGCAGTCGACGACGACGGCAGTTTTAAAAGCGAATTACACCTACGAGCGAACTTTCCTGCGAGCAATTTGGTCGTTATTTCGATTAAATCTCCCTGGCAATTTAGATCCACGACGGTGTTTTGATTCTGAGAAGCGAACTTTAGGTAAACTGTCACCTAAATAAAACTCACTCAAAGTCGTGTCGTAGTCTGCCAGATTGAAGTTCGCCAATAGAACTTTGAATGCGTTAATCAAACCAAGCTTTAATTAAACATCAATAAATATCACTTCGGGGCATTGAGGAGGGGGATTGCGAAGTAAACAAGGAAATGGGAAATTGCATACCTGCAGATTCTTTTCGTGCAATTCCATTAGCCTATTTGTCGACAGTTAAAGAACTTTCAAAAGTCTGCGTTCCAGCCCCTTAGATTATAAGGTTGCATCGTTGAGGAAATTGCAAAGTGATTTCGACATTCCCTGGAAAATTCCTTGGTTGAAAAATTCACGGAGCAAGTTCAAATTAAACCGGTGACTTCCAACATCTGCATCTTCCGGTTGTGCTCTCTGAATATATCGGCACAGGCAATCCGCGGTATTTTCCCTAACGTGAAAATCTTCATCGCTAAGAAGTTCAAAAAGTTGGTCGACGAACATATTCTAGATGAGGAAAATTATGCATTCCAACTTCATACTGCATCCGTGCGTTTTTCACCAACCCGGCAATAACTTCAAACTTTTGGTAATTTACCTCACAGCTGCAGGCGATGTCGTCCCCGTAGAATTCCCAGATAGACTCGTAGCTTAAATTCGAAATTACCTCGGCGTAGTTATTCTGCATCAACCAATAGGTACTTGTTCTCATGGTACATTCGGAGATGATTCAATAAACATTTCGGCGAGAGGACTTTATAATCCATTTTATCGTCACCATGCAAAATAAGTTCAGTCAGGTGCTCTTCGTCGTCTTTATCTTCAGAAATCTTATTCCTTACACCGACATCAAAAATGGAAATACTTTACCAAAGGAGGTCAATGTCTGAATAACAAGAGTTGATGCCGAAAGCAGTGGGTTGGAAACGAAGCATGTAAAATATTTACGAACATCTACACCAATATTGGAAGGAACGATTTTCACTTTAGGAAAATAAGGAAACTTAAAATCCTTCTAGATAAAACTTCCTTTCTTCTACCAACTCTGAAAATTCTCATTGTTCCCAGTCGGAGCCCACCGCAGATATTTGCGAATAAACTCCAGCAACTATCCCGCCGTCGTCATCAACTCCCCTAGGAGATAAATCGCCCCTTTCCCCCCGTACAGCCATTGGGGAACAAACATAATGACATCCATAACTTTCAACATTCTTCTGACTTGAACCAATTTTTAGATAAACCTCTTAAAATCCTAGCCGGCGGTTAGTTCCTGCCCAACTTGGGAAGTGAGCAGGATGTTTGAAAAATTTGCTTAAGGGCAGAAACCTCGATAAAACTTGTACATTAGTTTCAACGCAATGTGATGAATTTTTCAATATCTTCACTTTTCGTACAAGGGAGGGATGAAATGGAAAACATTTCACTATGGTAAATTTGTAAAGAATTTGGTTCATTCATAACGGCAATGGTTTATTAAGCAAGATGTAGGTACTCTGAACATTATAAAAAAAAATTGTGAGAAGAAACAAACTCACATCTACCTGAATGCATTTAAAATTAACGTTTATGTAACAGTTAAATAAAATAATGTTATTTTTTGATTATTGGTATCACAAAAACTTTAAACAAACAATAATTTCTATCGCCCATATTAGGTACATTTTGGCAAACTTTTTGGATCCTTCCCCACAAAGGCATTTAATATTTACATAATACAATAATTTAAATATGTTTAAAGAAATAAAACTATGCAAGTTTGTTTAATTCGAATAAGTGTTTCAAGCTATGGTTATTTCAAACTAACACCCACGAATGTCTCTAATGACGATATATTTATTGATTTTCTGTGTATTTCAGTATAACTAAAACTAAAAGTATTTTCAATGACAAGAACTCAAACATCGATAAATCAAATTCTTCTCAGTCAGAATGAAAATGCCAAACCATATGCATTACTAAATCAAATCAATAAAAGCGATAGGACCTCAAAATGAAATCCAACTAGTTCGTGGGTAGGCGACCATAAGGGCAAAAACATCCCCAACTAGCTACAGCAATCAGACATCACGGAAAATAGCTTATTCCAATTCATTTCATTTTGAAATTTCATCCGGTGGAAAATGTCCGTACCGCGGCTGTAAAATTGATGAATATTTCTGGTTTGCCATAATTCCTGGCAATGATGAATGATGAAATTGCCAGCCGGAGGCCGTCTTTTTCATACTAAATTCCTTCTAATGCTTCTAAAACAATTTATTAAAATCACCTATTACGTTGTAAGGAACACGGCATGCTCCAATTTTATGAAAACAATTAATCCGAACGGCCGGGACTCCTTTGATGTGTAGGTAAGGTTACCTAAAGCATGGGCCTCTAGTTACCTTTGTGAGTATCACCAGGAGTCGATTAAAATCCAATGAGGCGACTGTCACCCGTCATGTCACCACTGCCATGAGTCATGAGAGTTGCAGCACTGATGAAATTCCCGACAATAATTTGCACATATCCCGGTAAAATTGGATCCGCATGATCGGAAAATTGCAGGGTATCGTATTCAAAATGCATTTGTCGGTGTAATCCAATCCGGGATAAACCACTCGTGCTGCGTTTTTCCAAATGTGGGAGTTTGTGGCGCCGATTCTGTTATTAGAACTGGTCGACGAGGTCTGGTGGGGACTGTTTTAGGCATCTCCTTGTTTCAATTATTTCCGATTTACACAAAAAAAAAATAGAACTTGTAGGTAATTGAGATTGGTGCAGTCTGTCTGCTGGATTCCTCCGTCGCCCGCAGACCTAATTTTGTTTTCCAGGGGTAAATTGGGCAGAAGGGTTTCAAAGGTTTAACTTGTCCTCCCTGCGTACTCAAGACATTAATTTAAGGTTGCATGATTTGCCTTGGCAATAATATTTTGTAAAATACCTCCTTAAAAAATCTGTACGCAATAGCTGCAAAGGCTAAAGATTGAAGTTTTTTCTAATTTTCTAATATTTAGAAATTTTTTTTTTGAACTTTCAAAGAAGAAATGATAGAGCCTTAGTATAAGATGAAGATAGGTATTCGGAAGAATTCTTCTATATTTTTTAAATGGTTGCGATTTTATCCATGGTTTGGATATTATTTTTTGAATTAAAAATATGAAAAAAGATAGTAAAAGATGATAAAAAATTATTTATTATAAGCTGAGGCTAATTTTGAAATTGTTGGGTTCCAATGGGCTGCTGAGGATTCTAAGACTGGTCAAAGTTGGATACAATTAGCAATCAGGTTTATGGACAAGTTCTTTCTAAAAACACGGACCACGTCATCGGGATTGATACTTCCAGTGAGACCCGTCAGGAGAAATCCTTGTGCATAAGTCTTGCAGTGTAGCAGATGATTCATGTTATAAATCGTCCCGACACTCAGTTCGGGGGGGCAATCCTCCACCGACGCCTTGTCGTTTTCATTAAAGCAACCAACCCCGCCGATAAAATTGTTTTTCATTTTGTCGTCCTCAGTCACGCCCTCCACAAACAAAATTGCATTTGATGGTGTCACGGGAGCGGCGTCAGTGGCAGAGTCCCTGAGGATTGCAACATTTTTTTCCAGCTCATAATCATTGCTCTGCACAGCCACTAAATCTTGCTCGTTCCTCAGTAGATCCTGAGCTCTACTTCTGAGTGAGACGTGACTTACAAAAGATATATGACTATTTATTATTATAGACTTGAGGGACATGGCATCTTCCTCCGCAGCCTTTGTTTTCTTCCCGTTGGACGAGGTTGGTGGATGAGACTCCAGTCCAATTGCCGGCAGTGCTGATGATAGGAGTCCCACTTTGGATCTTTTATCCGCAGAGACTTTTTTTTTTGCGTGTTCAGCCTGCTTGAATTTGTTGCGATTCCCGATAACTTCCCCGAAGGATGGAGTAGTTTTGTAATCCTCGTCGTAATTTAAAAAGACATTAATGGGATTAGTC
The DNA here is from genome assembly GCA_933228815.1 of Machimus atricapillus. Taxonomy (NCBI): domain Eukaryota; kingdom Metazoa; phylum Arthropoda; class Insecta; order Diptera; family Asilidae; genus Machimus; species Machimus atricapillus. The sequence goes on along the minus strand of OW121788.1, from coordinate 25,653,062 downwards.
GCATTAGTTTCAGTCTATTAGATTCTAGACACTATGTGCAGGAGTTAATTACAAGGACAACAGTTCTTAGCAGGGCAGGGAAACCAATATTTTTTTTTCTAGTTTTTTAATTAGTATATTGGTCTTTTTTTATTCTATGATTAGAATATGGACATATTAAAAAATAATATAAAAATTTTAAATTCAATAGTTTTCAGCCGTAGAATTATACTCTTCTCTATTCGGAACAAATTTTTCCACATGGCATAGATTCAATTTTAAACCAGAGAAGTAGGCTTAGTGCTTCTAGAACCCATTTCTTATTGCCCTTTAGAAATTTCTAGACCAAAGCGAATTAATTTGTAATCACTCCTAGTGTAAGAAACAATAAAAAATACATACAAATGTATGGTATGTAATAATAATATTAGACTTCTGGAAATGGGATTTGAATCTGAAATTCAAATTACCTATGTACGTAATAAGATAAATGTTGGATTGCAAAACGACGTGCTCAAATTCGAATCACAAAACGGCTGAATTATCTGCATATGAGAGGGAAGTCAACCTGAACTATCCGATGGAGTTGGTTGACTTTTGTGACTTCAGTTCAGCCTACCTCGGGCCTGTCGTGACAACTTTATTATCCTTCTCCCGAAGGCAATTTCCGAATCAAAATCCATGCTATTGAATGATTCATTGTCGATGTCGCTGAGCACCTGCAGTTTATCATCGAGGTGCTCACGGCCAAATGGTCATCATCTTGCGGTTCATTTGCTCCTAATGTCGAATTGAACTGCTCAACATTTTCCATTTCGACTCCACTTGCAGCACCATTATCGGCGCTCCTGCGACCAAGGGCGCCGTTCGGTGTTTTTGCCTGAACGAAAATTATTGCATTCACTCGGCTCTTCCGTGTCGCTGATTTCAAATCGCATCGGAGCGCCCTTGTCTTCCTTCGGCTCTGATTTGAATCCGTCCTCAACCGTTTCCGAAGTTGATTTTCTTGATGGCTGATGTTTATTCAATGTAGGAACCCTCCCCAGATACTGCTCCCTGCACCAATTCACTGCACGTCGTCTCGGAATTTTTCAATTGAAATATTTGATTTTTTAATGATTTCCTTTTTTTAAGGTATTCACTGTGCAGTTGGTGGCTGGTAAGCTGCTTTATTTCCAGTGTTCGTTTCACCAACTGAGCTTTGAATTGACAACCTGAAGTGAGGCATTAATAATAGAATGGCTTTGATTACTGAGCAAATACAAGCAAACATCATAGATTTCAACTATTTCCTTGCAGTCGCAGATACTCTCGTAGACAAGTCGCAGAAATCTGAGGACCCCAAGACATTATTTGTGTTTTGGTCGTTTATTAAGAACTCTTAAAAAAATAACGAAGTCGTATCTCTGCTATGATTCTGCTTTTATTTGTTTGCGCCTGGAAAACTCATTTCCTTTTAGAACTTGAGGACAAAATTTAATATTGCCGGCAAAAGTATTTTTATGTTAAACAAGTTCTTTAGAGATCAGCAAAAAATTTCAATTCAATGACTATCGAGTTGATGGTGAAATAATTTTTTTCGCAATTTAGATTCTACAATTTCTCCATAATTAAGAATTTTCAAAATTGTTTAAGAAAAAAAATATAAAGAGAGCACATACCTTTATAGGCTATTGATTATGTCCTAAAAAGAAGGGTCAAAAGGAACTAAGACGTTCAAGCGTTTTTATTGCACGAATCGTTCAATTGGTTATTAAGGATGAAAAAGCCGCGGAGTGCTATTAAATTAGAGGGTGCAAATTAGAGATAGGGGTGGAAATGCAACCCTTACGGTTTTTTGAGTATAGCTCGAAAACGAAGCAAAATTTTGGATTTTTCTATATGGCAAATATTATAGAGAATAAGATTTTATATCGAAATAGCTTATTTAAAAAATAAAAAAAAAAATTTTAGCTCAAAATATATTAAAAAGACTTTAACAAAAAAATGCAAAAAATTCAATTTCTTCTTTTTTTTTACTTTTATGCAAATAACTTTTTTCTGAGCAGAGATAGGTATAGGAATTGCTTCATATAAAAGAAAGTAGACAAAATTTCCTTTAAAATGGTAGGTTGTAAAAGTGTTTTGGTTTAAAATTGACCGATATATTGTGGGTTAAACACAATCATTCCTTTCGATTTTTATCGCTTTTAGGTTGATATAATGTTTTACTTCTCATATTTTCAACAAAATTATTATTTTACTTAATAAAAAGATATTTTAAGTTAATTTTTTAATAATAAATAAGTATTTAAACAATGTATAAGAAGTATTTAAAAAATTCAATATTCTAGTATAATTAATTACCATTGTTTAAATACTTATTTATTATTAAAAAATTAACTTAAAATATCTGTTTATTAAGTAAAATAATAATTTTGTTGAAAATATGAGATATCAATCAATATCAACATAAAAGCGATAAAAAGCGAAAGGAATGGCTGTGTTCAACCAACAATATATCGGTCAATTTGAAACCAAAACACTTTTACAACCTACCATTTTAAAGGAAATTTTGTCTACTTTTTTTTATATGAAGCAATTCCTATACCTATCTCTGCTCAGAAAAAAGTTATTTGCATAAAAGTAAAAAAAAAGAAGAAATTGAATTTTTTGCATTTTTTTGTTAAAGTCTTTTTAATATATTTTGAGATAAAATTTTTTTTTTAATTTTTTAAATAAGCTATTTCGATATAAAATCTTATTCTCTATAATATTTGCCATATAGAAAAATCCAAAATTTTGCTTCGTTTTCGAGCTATACTCAAAAAACCGTAAGGGTTGCATTTCCACCCCTATCTCTAATTTGCACCCTCTAATTTAATAGCACTCCGCGGCTTTTTCATCCTTAATAACCAATTGAACGATTCGTGCAATAAAAACCCTTGAACGTCTTAGTTCCTTTTGAAATGACATAATCAATAGCCTATTATAATAGTTTAGAGAAGTGGTTAGGAATTGAGTGATGAATTTTACACTGCATATGGCTCAGTGTGAATGACAAATTAATTAATATATTAATATAATTAGATATATCATATCAAATAAAATAAAATTGCGAACAAAACTATTTTGTAAAATTTCATGTAGAATTTGAATGTGTTGAAAAACTAACAAAACTTTCCCAGTTATAAAAAATTGCATACTTATAAATACTTATATAAACAAAATTCTACTTCGGCCGTAGGTACTCAGTCAGTCGGTTCGATGTCGGGTACCTTAAATATTTATGTCCCTTGAAAGTTTAAATAAAAACACTCGATTTTTTCTTAGTTCCTCCTCGTTTTATAATTGAAAATAATTAACACTAGTATTACAAAATATTCTCGATGGATGATTTTTAGTTTGTGTTCCAATTCGAAGTGATTTTGAATAAAAATGATTTGGCGATTCTTTAGAAAAACAAATTTAATTTTGTTGACTCAGTGTAATCAATGCGCTACTACCAAGAAAAAGGTTATTATAGGATTAAAACAGCCGATCTAAAAACATTATATAATATAGGACTTGCATACGTTAGAATAATACCCGGTGAAACTAAATCTGTAAAAAGGGATTTTCAGTGCAATAGATCGTCTCCTGGAGCTAACTGGGAATGTCCCTCCTTTTGGTCTAGCCATATTCGGACATAAGGTCTAAGTATTGCCAAGTAGAAGCTTCTTCTGTCCAACCCATATCCTGATTTTTGACTGTTCCAAAGTTTCATTCATTCTCTCTTCTTATTTGGTAAAATTTTTCCAAAATAACTTCTTACCCCTCCATTTATTTAACGTTCCTCTACAAGCAAGATTTATAAATTGCATTTGTCTCCTGTAGAATGTATGAATCAATCAATTATAGTTAAAATTATATGTGTATATAAAGCAAATATTTTTATTTACCGAAATGCTGGCTGCTGAGGGCTTCTTTACTTTGATCAAAATTTAAACCGACATCTTTTTTTTCCTAGCTAGCGTGTAACTGGTTTATGTTTTTTATTGTCAAAAGCCAAAGCATTTAGAGAATTTTTATTGCTGAAATTAAATACATATTAAAAAAAACATTTCGTTGCAGATTAATCAAAAGGACTTACATAAAATTGGCGTCAAGAGCACCAGCACCACCTATCAACTGCACCTTTTCTCGGACGAGTGTAAGGAACTTCAATCCAATCTGAGTAAGTACTTACATAAATAAATTATATTTTTTTATATTTTTGTCTCCCTTTTGATGAAGAAATTTAAGAAATTATAAATAGAATTCAATACAATTTTAAGTCTTAAAAGATTTAAAAAAAAATTTATTTTTTTCAAATAAAAATTCGACAAAAAGTTACTGTATAATTTTCGAGGTTTAAGGCGGCTACTAACGACTCAATTTCCATTGCAATCTGCAAAGCTTTTGTTGTTGGGTCAAAAAAGGGCCATTATACTACTTAAGTCCCAATTTTGTCCCCGATTTCGCTTCTAATCTTATTTATAATATATATGTATATAGATAGTGACCGCCGCCTGTATTGTTTATTATTCAATAACTCCTCTTCTTTATAAAGAGCAATGTATGTAAGTATATTATGCGGAACAAAAAACGGAAGAGTGCTGGGTTCTGGGTGAAAAAACGGTTGCTGTTGCGCTAAATAAATTTCGCTATGAATATTTTGAGTGCTTTCGAAGCAGACGATTTTATGAACATCCTTAGAAAGGAATCAGAATAATTCAAATGAGTTGCTTGGCCTAGTAACACCTTATACATATATGTAATTTTTTTAAAATATTTGCTGTTCAATTATTGTTCAACTCTTTATAAAGCTCAACAAATTAACAAATTAATCGCTCAAATTTAGATTGATATACATTTTATTATGTCGTGATCCCTACATCAACATCAAAAAAAATTTCTGGATTTCATTGGCCTACTTTACAAGTAATTGCGTTGTAATTGCTTTTTGTGCAATTAACCTATCATCCTCGTTTTCAATACCTCTGTGTCAAAAAGTACCTAATTTACCAGAATGGCTTCCTGTCGGAGGAAGTTTTATTAGTTTCCATCATCTTAGTTCATTTCTCCGACATCCTCTTAGCCATTGATATAAACTTAACTGGTCATCAAAGTCTTTATCGAATAAATCCGTGATTTCCACAGTTGTGACGGAGTAACGAGGTTAAAACGTGATCATGCTGCAGGACAAAGGCGTCGGGGAGCATCCTTAAAACCCAGACATCAGTAAAAATATGGCTGAGGTTAAAATGATTGCCCGGGGAATTGACATGGCACGTATATCTCAGCCCTTCCCTTCTCGAAATGCTGCCGATGAAATGACCTAAAACTTATTTATCTCACTAAACGAAATTGATTCTCCGGATCTGATTTGTGGGATGTGCTTGCTCCACACATACATATGTTTGAAAGTGAAGCCAAGTTCCTCCCGGTGCTTGGGATCTGAGATTGTATCAAACTCGAATTGTTCGAAATGTGAAAAAGTCGATTTTATTACCCCATTTACGGAAAAATAACAACAGAGACAAGCAATTTTGACAACGCAAAACTTCGCCAGCTGGAATTAAGTATGATCCGAGCATAAAATGATGAGGTTCTTCGTCATACTGCGGCCGAATTTATGTTCAAGTGGAAAATCGTACAAAACTATCAGCCAAAATTGAGGGCCATTCCCGGAATGAAGGTGATATCGATAAATTAGTACCAGATATACGTCAAGTGGTCAGGCCTACTGGCTTACAACCGATGTACGAATCCTGTTCGATTATGTTTTTCTTTCTTTCTTCCACGTGTGGTCAGCGCAGGGGGTCTATTTACCGGCAAAATGATTTTCTTATTGATTTTCAGTGAGCTCACCTTTTGTTAGCGAATTTGTTCAGAAAATGTGCTGACTGTGCGACTAGAAAAAAGAAATCGGTCCGGGAAACCCGTCCTGGTCGTGATTGGTCTTTTGGCTAGGTCCCGGATTAATAAAATGATTGTTTCTAGAGCTACGAGCCTATTCGGCCGTTTTTGGGGCTCTCATTTTTGTTTGTGTTTATTCAGAAAAATGTTTTATTTGCAGAAAAGGAAAATTTCATTGAAGAGTGCACAAATTCACGAATAACAGATCTATTCATACGTAAACTAGAATGATTTTTAAAATTAAATTATCATTATACCTACATTATAGATAAATTTTCTGAAAAAAGTTCCATTGAGTTTAATCTCTCCATAAAAATCAATTGGTCAATTATGACTGCAATATGTATATGTATATTACTATTAATATAAAAATATTATACTCGTAGTTAACATATAATAATTTGAATCAAATCGAAACAAAGCACGTTTTGTGTTGAGTTAATTATAGATTTGCAAAATAACTCTCTTCACTTTTGTTTCATTGTGTCGCAGAACTTTTATCTGAATTTTACCTGTCATTGAGTCGTTGTTTCCCAATTAAAGGGACTTAATATCGAAAGCTGAACATTAGTCGAAGCTCGTTTGGTCTTTGACAAGTGGAAAGGCAGGGGAAGGCCACCACTGTTCCCAATTTTTTCGTTTTGTCATTGTATTTGTCTAACTCGCTGTAAATATCACGAAAAGTGATTACGACAGGAATGGAAAACGAGGTCGTTTCCGGTTTGCTAGAAAATGCTTATCTTAATCACTGCTCTCCTTCAGGACCAATGTTAAACTGTCATAGCTCTGTAGCTTTGATAAATTAGCAGGAAATCGTGCGCTGCCCTCCGCCCCTAACGCCCGCTCGTCACTGCACTGGGAAAATTTAGGGGTTTTTGTCCTTGAATAATTTCTTCGCAAATTAGGAAAGGGATTCGAAGCGAGGAGGTGGTCCTAATCCGGATTTTTAACAACGCCCTCAAACTCGAATATTTGCTGTGCTAATTGCAAAGGCTCTTCCCAAAGGTTTCGGCATTGATAGGTTAATTTAATTGGTAAGACAATACATGACACGGTGTAGTTAATGCAGTGATGTGGGGCATCTTCTGGCCTTAAATTTATTTCACCTTTCACATTTCAAAATTACGTAGACACGCTGTATGGGTATTGTTTTTGTTTGAAGTTTCAGGCCTCAGGGATGCTTCAGAAAGGTAAAATCAGCTTGAATGTATTTGTTCAAGCGGATGAATGCATATCAAGTATAAATTTTGTGCAAGTGATGGAGTTTCAAACGTGCTTAATTACTTTGGGGCACTTTGAACTGAGATTGTTTGCACATTTAAGTGAGCATATGAACTGAAAATTCAATTTAAAATCGTTGTCCTTCTTCCTTATTTCTATATAATAATGTCAGTTCCTGAAACTTTAATAACTTTGTATAGACAGAATTCTGTGGCGCCATTCTTGGTCTGAAATTCTAAGGAGCGAACTTATTTCTTCATTGAATATTCGATGATAATAATTAATATTGCAGTGCAGGAGTAAGTTTCGTATATTTCTGGTGAACGCGAATGACGCTTCTAATGAATAATTTTCTGAAATGAAATATTTTGAGACACTTCAGCGCATCGCATCAACCTATTCTATGAACATTTTAATTAAATTTAGTTCTCACTTGTTTTGTTGAAGTTAAAAGTTATTTTAATACATAGTTAGCATATTTGGTGATAATTTTTTAAATATGGTTTTTATTTTCGATTGTTTTAAAAAATTATAGGTGTATACTATTAAATTTATTATTTAATATATGTATATATATTACGTTTAAAATAAATACATAAATTGGAAATTTTGATTACCTACTTGTGACTTGCGAGGAATATTTCATCATCAAAATTATGATCTTGTTAGTAAAAAGATTTTAATCAATTCATTTCATTAATTGAAAGGAGTGATGAGATTTTAAAAGAAGAAAATTTCTATTAGATCTTTTTTAATGGACCATAGTGCTTAAGTGGATATAATAATATCCTTCATTTAAAATCCATGCAATTAATTAATATCTTATTTCAAAGCATAATTAATACCCTCGGCCGTCCAACAGGTATTTCATATTTTATTGAAGATAGAAATCTGTTTGGTATGTCTATCAAATCTCAGGAGTACCTACCTACTCCGCTTTTATGTATATGAAATTAATTAAACTGCTCATAAATTTCCTCATTAGAATAAGAGCAACAAGGAACAGGTCACAATTAAATATTTAACGACTTTACATTGGTGCACAAAAACCAATATATAACTATCAAATTGCCCCAGCTATCCCAGGGAAACCACGTTAAGCTTGATCAAATTTCAGAGAAGAAAAGTTTTACATAAATTTTCAATGAGACATATATGGCGACGGTCTTCATAGGGATTATTGGTGGCAGCCGCACATGAATAAAACAGGAGATATAGCACAAAGGAAAGGGTTCACAGGATCAGAATTTCATTATAGTTTTTACCTCGAAACCAAACCACCTATGGGATAGAGGGACCTTACACAATTCGAGTTATGAAAGTTTTGAAGGACAAAAGCTCCTGAGGATTGAGGGCCGACCTAAAAGATGATTCCATCAAAGGATGTTTAGGATGCGGGATGTCTTGAAAGCCCATTTTGATAGATAATTTCGGTTGTTCTGGTCTAAGATTGCTTTAAGCTTTTACTACTGAATTGTAAAATTTATTTAGGAGACATTAATCAAAGAATTTGAGCAGCGGCAGCCAGCGGCGCTGGGCATTTATCTAAAAATCGTTTATGATAGATTGACCTAAATGAATTCCGTAAAATTTGAGAGTTTAAAAATATTTTCCATAATTTATTCTTGATATATATGTATATCTATTCATGTAAATTGGGATCGATTTCATTTCTCATCAAAAATCTGAATTAGGTACCTACTCGAAGACGTCGACATCTGCCCATGGTGGGTCAAGATCCACTCACTAAGAAATATTAACTTTCTAATGTACCTATTATGTTATGAAATTTTAGCCTTTTCATTATCATATATCGTTGAAATTCTAGTGGACAGTAAGTAACTCTTCTTCAAATGTCTTGGATTGCGAAAAATGGTTGTATGTTTGCATAATTTGACTGAATTAGGAACGGAGTTCGGAAATCTTCGTAATCTTAGACCTATGATGAACATTTTTAATTATGTATTCAAAAACACGTGCCACGCAGAAATTGGCTAATGTACATTCCAAGAAGCGAACCGCATCGAACGAAATCTCTGCGGGTAATTAGAAAAGATCTGCACATTAAGACTGTTTGAACGGTATTGTATCGCAATTTTGATTCCTTTATTTCTTTCTGAAAGCATATTGTTATTAATGTACCTTTATTTTGCGACGGCTACAATTTGAGTTCCATTTATTTTTATTTCGAAACACATTACCACAGGGCATGGCTTTAAGATACTTACTTACTCAAGGTATCTCTCCAAATTATTAATTAACTCAATTTGAATTCAAAACCAAATTACTTTTCACTAGGTGTTTTCTGCAAATAGACAGAATTCTGAAATTTTATTCATATGTAAAACGGCCACATACATTATGTCAATCAACTTTAAAATTATAACGAATCGCTAACTCAGATCATTCTTTTTAAAGAACGTAGTTATTACACAGGGTGTTTCGTTAAGGTCTGCACAGGGATATGCAATCGATTCTACATATATGCTCTCTTAATGAACGTTTGTTCGAAGATTCTTTAAACTTAAATAAATTGATGATTGCGTGCATTCTCAGGAGTCTTGTGTCTGAAATCACCATTTGTGTTCTCGTTTTGAGGTTGAAAAGGAAAATTATACCATTCAACAAAAAGAGATGCGACTTTCAATGGATTATTCAAGAGATCTTCGTCAATTACAGTGCATTCCCTTAGATGTCTATAAAACCCCGGAAAAATGGAGATCCCTGAACGTTCTCCCTTTAAAAATTTAAAAGTGTAATTTAGCGCAGAACTTTTATATGATTTCGGGTGTGCGACATATTTGAATCAACACTAAAGCTATCTAACTTCTCACATGCAAAACGCTTCACTTGAATCACCCCGAAAGCGTGTCAACATTTTTTTGCACTTAGCGTTTTCGGCTCTAAAGTGGGAAAATGGCAAAGCGGAGTGATCCGAAAAAACTTTTGAGGTACCACGCACAGATTGCAGCACTCGCAACACTATGGGATTACGAAAGAAGCATTTCACGGCACAGCCACCCGCAACATGACAGCATCACCTCACAGTCTCATCAAACCCTCATTACGGCTAATGTTGCTCTATCTAAGAAACACCGGCGGCCGTTAAATGCCACTTAGACGGTCCTGCGTTATGTAAGACCCTTCAGGCCTCATTTGATTAATCCGGCGTCTTAAGGTACGCGAAATTTGAAAATGCAACCGTCCAAAGTTCGCCTAAGGTCGCCGGATGCAAGAGTTGCAGATTAGCTATGGACCCAGAGTCTAGATAGATAACATGACCTTCATTAAGGTGTTGGCGCTCGGAAGGAACCCCTGTGTTTTTAGTTTTGTGGTATGTGGCACAAAGCCCAGAACCGAGGTGCACCATGCTCATGTTCATAGGCTCAAATATAACACGAAACTGAAATTTTTTCCCGACAAATTCCGACGTCGAGCTTTACCGAAAATTGTTTTGGTGGAGAGGAGTGATAACAGCACGATGAACTCGTCTAAATCTTAAGAAATCCTAAAATCAAAACCTGCGCAGTTCCGAGGATCCCTACCATCCCGATTCGAAGTTCGAAATCAACAGGGGTGAAGGCAACGCAACCCCTCACGTTACGCATGACCGCTGAGGGCTAGGGTTGTTTCGTTCGTAGGGCAATTGCGGTGGGATGTTGTCGGACGAAACCTGCCCTGGTTACATCCAAAGTGTAAAGTAACAACTAGGGTCCTTTCATGTTACGAAAATCACGAGCACTCACCACAAAAATTTCATAGTGTGCTAAAGCCTGACCTGGTTTTGCTCGGCTGAGCCCCATTTTGACACTGACCTACCGCTCAAAAGGCCCTAAATCGGGAATGTGCCTACAATTTAGTAGCAGGGATTAATTACAAAGTTTCGAGGGCGACTGGCTATAGGTATGTGAGCTTAATTGCGAGCCACCAGATGCGAAATAATTTGCATAGTGAGGGGCACTAAACGCAGGGTTCCATGATTTTGATTTTTATTACATACAGTACAGACCTTTTGAAGTGCAGTCTGAAAGGATTTTAATGAGGAGTGGGATTATCCCAGGTAACAAGCGAATTTCTTCATATTTCACCTAAATTCACCGAATCCTAATGATAGCTGCTGCGGGGATTGAAAGATTATTTAGTGTAAGAAGAGTCTCCAAACGGCTCAAAATGATCACGCAATCGACCATATTTAAAACTTTAACGACCGGGCGATTTTGCTATGAATCTGTGACCCTGTTTTTACAAAATGAGAAAAAAATTGATTGTGTATTTTCAAGTAATTTTGATATTGGAATGAAAATTTAAGGACGTATTAATGAGGTTTTGATTAGAGTTTATGCAATATTTATTCAACATTATTAGAATCACCTATACGAATAAAAAAAAATTATTTTTCTTTAAGACTTTATGTTACTAAATTTATGTAAACATTCAAAAACAAAAAATGAATAAACCAATATACATACTACTTTTACCCAAAATAAAACGATGAAACTTATTATAATCTATGCGAGAGTAGATATATTCCAACATTTTTTTATTTTCTTTTGAAAACATTTATTCAATAAATAAACTTCCTTTAATAAAAATCTATGCAATTGAAGACAATGCTCATCTAAATATTCCTCTGTCTAAGAAAATGCAACTATTCGTAATGTTAATTCTGCGTAAAATAAGATATGAATGTAAAACAGAAGTGGGCTCGCCTTTTTAGGTAAAGATAAATAAGAAGTGATCCTTATTTATCCTCGTGAAAGTATAAAAACAATTCGCTTATGGTTATTGCCCCATATTTTCTTGTTCTTGCAATTCATTTCGGCTGCTCAGAATAGAAAAAGTTCTTCCCTTCAGTTTTTTGCTACTTTTTAAACAGAAAGATTCCAAGGGGATGAAATTTTATTTTATTGCTCAATATGTAGCGCAGTTTGCCACTTGAAAAAGTAATTCAAGAAAGTGGGAAAAGTTTTTCGAGGCCTTCTTCACCTCGGATTCATTTTCAGAAGCAGTTATAGACCAAGAAAATCACTTATCATCTTCAAATATTTTTCTCCTTCATTATTTTCTTTAGCACCATTTATTTGTAGAAACTGTTTCCTGTTTTATTTTGCACAATATTGGAGAAGATAGTGGCCGATAAACGGAAGAATAAAATAAATATAATTTTTTGTTGATGTTTCTTTTTTATGGAAAACATGAATAAAAATACAGGGAGTAATTAACATTGAGCTTTAAATTAATTTTAGTAAACTAAACTTTAATTGCTATAAAGCGAAAGGTATTCCACGGGGTAAAAAGTATAATTTCGCTCCCTTAAAACTGGGATAAAATTCGAGTTATCGATGGTGGTATAGTAGAATTAAGTATGTATGTTTCTGGAACTAAATAGCACCCCTTTACCCTGGTAAAAATGTCCTATTTTGTTCCCTTGGTGAAGAATATACTACCTTGCGGACCTTCCTATCTTATATTTTTTATAAGATACCATAGATACTGTATACACGTTTTAAATAATAAATACTTTATTATAAAAAACCAATTTACGCTTCAATTAACAGAATAACAACAAGGTTTGCTATAACATAATTATTAGTAGGTATACAATACTATATTTATTTTTGTATTAAATTCTGTTTCATTTTTTTTTTCATTTCAATCAACTGCATGAATACGATGTCGAAAACGGTAGAAGAACTTGAATGCCTTTGAAATACAAAGATTCATACTCTCAACTAAGATTCAACCAAAATTGAATTAAGGTTTCATTTTATTATAGAAATTTCACATGATAATTTTATCAACTTTTCTTAATCAAAGATTGTCAGTTCTTTGTCTATAAATGGATTTTTTATCCACAAGATCTTTTAGAAATCAATGCTTTTGAAATAATAAGAAAAAAAATACAGCAATAAACTTTCTCAGTGCTCCATAAAAAGATTTTTGCTTACTCCAGTATCGGCTGTGGGCCAAAAATCTTTTAAAAGTAAAAACATGTCCAACTCACTCTATTGTAAATATATTTGGTTTCCCCAATTTAAAATTTTTAATGAAAGCTATTACTTTGTATTTTTTTTATTCAAATCGCTCAATTTTCCAAAAATTTTAACCGAATAATCAAGTTTAAGAATAAAATTATCGTTTATCCACAAATGTGCCATTTTCTCATGCAAAAATACAGTGAGATGATTTTTACGAAAAATATCGTGCCATAAAAAATATCCAGTGTTTCGTTTTCGTTTCAATTTTTGAATAAAATCCGCTTCTTGCCTGAAAGTCCTCAGCTCACAGCTCCCCGGTAATTCGTGCAGTTTCTGTTCTGTTTCGCCTCGTTTCAAATTTTTAGTCTAATTTACAGTTATTCTAGAATCTAGAATGTTCTCTCTCTCCCGGACTCAGCTCAGTTCGTGGATTTTTTTCGGAGTGCGCGGATCGACTGCAGCTGCAGGTGTGCTTCGATCATTTTAAGTTTTAAGTAATCTTTTAATTGCCTCACGGGACCCATTCAAGTGGCCGCGTGTTTGTCTTTTAATTTTACCTTAAATAGTTATCGCGAGTGGTGTTTTCGAGTTAAGAAAAGTGATTTTGTGGAGGTGAAGTGTTTCATAGCGGGCTTGCTAAAAAGTGATATAAGAGTGCATGCGTGTGTCCACGTTTTTAGGTTTTTGTGATTGTGCAAATTGGGCAGACGAAAGAAGAAAGGAAAGGAGGAAACGAAAGGTAAGCGAATTCAATTGATTTCTTTATTTTTGCTGACTTAAAATTTTTAAGATATTTTTACAATTATGCAAAAGGAAGATTAATGCATTAGGTAAATAAATAGACATGAAAGCATAAATTGAGCAAGATTTCTTTATTGTGAGAAAACGACAGCCATATTGATAAAATCATTGTTTACATTTATTTGGAGGTTCCTTCGGTAATGCTTACGTTAAAATAGAACAAAAAATTACAAAGTTTGGGGTTATCACATTGAAAAATTGCTCGAAGTTAGCGACTGTACTTGATTTCAGAGCAGTTCCATTTTCACTGAGAGTAACTTTGGCTTATCCGAAGAGTCGTGAGTCGTGAGGATGTTCCGGCATTCGTTTTCGTTTGGATGATGGTTTTTGGGACACCCATTCTACAAATAAATTTTTTTAAACAGCACAAGACACATAATAAGTCAATTTGAGAGCTAACGTTTTTCTTATTAACATGTTTGAACTGTTTACCTACAGAAGACACACTCAAACATTTTACTTTTCTGAATTATAAAAAAAAAAAATAGCTACGAAAAGCGCCATCGAAGTAGATAGATTACGTTTTGCTATTACACCCGGGCATTAAAACATACCCCATTGCTCGTTACGCTTTTTCCAAGAGGTACTTACATAAATACTTTGTTGTAGGCGAAACTTATGTGAAAAGGGAGAAAATCCCAAAGCACTGAATCTATTCGCTGTAAATATGCCCAGATGGAAACAAAAGCAGATTTCGGTAACTAAAGTGCTTTAATAGATGACAGCAATTTGGGAGGATAATGAGGTCTCATTAGGAGATATTTCAATCATTTTTACAACTGATTACTATATGTACTGCTTTTCCATTTATTTTATACAAGGAAGCACATTTCCAGGCCGGATGTGATTTTATATGAGGAAAATTAATTGAAGCCTTAATAATCGAGAAGAGAAATTTGCTTTGAGTAGCAGAATTATTTTTTTTTTAAATTATAATTCTATGTTTGTTGCAGCCATAGAAATGAATTTAGCTATTATGTATAGTATATTCATATTGTATATGATTCCTAACTTATATGTACACATGAATTTATGGGAAAGCGATTTTTGAGGCGACATGAAACATATTAATCTATTAAATATAATCCAGTATGCATTAGGATAGAGTAATAGAGCACAAAGAATTTTATTTCATTTCACATTGCTCGAATACGTAGGTACATATGTATGAGGATATGTACAGCCTTACTTTAAAACTTAAATATTATTGCTCGGGATGTATTAAATAAAATCTGGGAATTAAAAGAGTAAACTCCCATAGTCTGCAATCCGCAAATCCTGTTTGCAACAAAAAGGTCTAAAAAACCGAACGAAACAACATAACTATCGAGGAGGTAGTCTAAATAGAAAACTCGCAGTTTTCGATAATATTTGCATTGATCTCCAGATAAATTTTATTTTTGTTTGCTTTACCCACCATACGTTAATCCGGTGTGAATTGGTCCTGGTCCAATTAACTTGTTATTTCTACTCAATTTAGCTGCAATATTGAGTAAACAAATAATGGGCTGTTAGTTGAAACACTTCTGTTTGGGTTCCGGAGACCATCCTTCTGCAGGAGTAAATGAGGCTCAGCGAATTGCTTTCGGCTCATTACTGCCATTCAGTGAATTGTAGTTATGTGAACACCCTCTGAAATCTGTGGATTGAATCAATCCTAGCATGGGGCATCTACTTGCTTTGAAGTCATAAACAAGAAAATGGGACAAATGGCCTTTATTTAATGGTAGGCTCCCAAGGTCTTAGGGTAATTTATCTTAAAGCATATTTCAAAAACTGGGTGAATTGCCTTTTTTTGTCAGTACTTAAGTCTAAATGATACAGACACCTTCGTCAGAAATGTTGCTCATGGATTTTAAGTCGTGTGTGCATTTTTGCTTGAATTGATTAAAACGCTATCGGTTACTAAAGGTTGCTCTTATAATATTAAGTAAGCGATGTAATTTGCAACAACTGTTAAATGTTTAAAAGTTGCAGTCTCTTATTCTTGAAACTTAAAAAATCAAGTTATTTGTTATACTACACTTCATGTAAAATGTATTTCCTGGAGGTTTAACGAAAAATCTTGCTCCACCCAAAAAGCACCGCGTTATTTAGCTGTTGGGTAAAGTGGGGAGATAAATTTCATAAATATTTTTACGGTGCACCCAGCTTTCATGGAATCAAGGACTTAAAGTTGTTTGCATAAGCAGGTGACGAGAACGGGCTTTTGCCCTAGAAAAGAAACCTTTGGTGGTTTTTCTTTAACCTCGCTCCAGTTAACTAATCTTATAAAATACTTGAAGAAAATTGTCCCTAAAAAGCGTACAAATTGGATGTCACTGAGATATTTTGGTTTAATGAAGGATTTTCATTAGCACTCAAGTGACAGATGTAAAATGGTAGGGAGATTTGCAAAATATTATTGAAGCGTAAAATATATGAATTTATTTACTGAAACGTTTGTGTATCGATGGTATTTTCGTCGTGGACTTACGGTGAATTGAAATTTAACATTTATTTTGGATTAATTTAACACACCGTATTAATGAGTAAAGTAGGTACAATTGAATTAACGAAGCAACTAAAATTTTCAATTGTGATTTTCAGTGTAAAGGGGGATTCTAATACGATATTCCGACACTCTTGCAAGACTGAAAAGATCCGATGGTTATATGTCCAACCACTTAGCCACAAAATGTGCTGTATGAGACTATAATCTTGGTATAAAACTTGGTTAAAGAAAATCTCTTTAATTTGAAACACATTGCAAAAAATTTTCCCACATTAATTAATTAATTTTTGCTTAAGAATTCAGTCATTGGGATGCAACAAACATCAATTAATTTCAATGCGCTCTTGCGCACAATAGACTATATGGCGCATCTAAAAATTAATCCTTTAACTATTAACAATTTATTTTTTTTAATATCCATTATAGTTTATCTTTAAGTGTTAGACGCACTTGCGTATTTTTAACAATCCAAATTTGTATGTGTACTATAAAATAATAACAGGCTATTTTATTTATTCCTGCAATTATAATTTTAACCATATAGTAACTATTTTAGGTAGTTTCATCACTCCGCTTGCGTTAAAATTGTTAATAAAGGAACTTCTTGCAACTATTCCGAATAAATGTTTACAGTAGTACCACCTATGTATGTGTGTGCATGCAGAATCTGAAAACATTTCTGCAGGAAATAAACCTCTAAAGAGCTACTTTGGCATCCAGCTTCTACATTAGCCTTGTGCATTTGGATTTTCTCAACCGTAAAATAAAATTTTCAATTTGAAAAGATCTCTGCAAACAGAGTCAGATGAGCTCGTTTCGGTAACTTCATACCATTTGCAAGAAGTTATTCAACAGTTTTCGGTATACACGGAGATACCTTCGGGCGAAGGGCAATTTCCAAATTTTCCACCAGGAAATTATATCTATAAAGAGGGAAACGGGATTAACAATAATGTTTTAGTTGTGGACTAAATTTATTCGGACAGTATCTTATTTTTCAGTGTTAAGAAAATTTATTTAATTACTATGTACAAAACTTGCGCCTAAAATGATTTAAAATAGTTTAATTGCTTAAATTCAACGTTGTTTGCTTTTTTGACAAAATTGTGTGAATGTTGATTCTATAGTAAAATGTCTTTCAACAATACATCGAGAATAAAATGACTCATTAGATTTTTTCAGAGCTCTAATGGTGGGTCGCTCCAACAAATGTTAAAAATAATAAAAGTGAAGAGTTTTATTTAGGCAAAGTTGTTGTACAGCAGTCTTATCCAGTATATGTAGATGAAGGTATTTTTTTTTATGTTCACTCTAAGTTTTAGCTCATATCTAGAAGTAGGTACCTCATTCTTCCGAGATTTCATTCAGACTCATGATAAGAAGTTTGAATATTATCTCGAAAGAAAAAAATTGAAACTCCAAAGTTAAACCAATAGGGCATTAGAAGCCAAACTGAGAGTAGTGGGCATTTAATTTTTTAGGAGGCATCGGCATCCAAAAAAAAATTTTTTCCATTTTTGTATTTGAATAAGAAAACCAGTGGCTCTGAAAATTAAGTCTTTCGTTGTCACATTACACTTCGAACATTTCGAATATTTTGAAGGACATTCCTCGAAAACTTTCGAAGAAAACTCCTCGTACATCTTATGTCATTATCATAAAGTCCCTCTTTTTATCAAGTAGGTAATAGAAGGATCTTTTGAGCTCAAGTGGAAGCTAAATTCAGCTCGTTCCAGGAATGCCTATACATATATCTACTAAATAAATTAATTAAAATTTACAATTACCTATCATAAAACATTCTATGTAAGCGATGTTAAAATTAAAGAATAGCTGAACACTTGAAGAAGACAAGTAAATTAATGTAGATCGCTCCTTGTTCCTCCCGCAATTGCTTGCAAAATTATAATTATTCATAATTTATACATATGCATCACCAGACAATTATTTCATAAATATGTATTTAATCTTAGAAAAGTTTGGGATTTTGTATATATAAATATACCTACTTTTCCTTTTTAGTAGTCAGTCCATAATAAATAATTTTTTTATTGTTTTCCTAAATGTTATTCATTCAATTTCCACAGTAAATTAAATAATCTTAGCGAACATTCATTTATTAAAGATGCAATCTCCACATTGCTCACGTATTGTGGTAGGTTTTGGAGGACCCGGCCATTTTTATGTTTCTCACACATCGAAGAATCGTATGCAGTATTTATTGGGTTTACACAATGTTTTCGCAAAGCTGTAGGGCAGTAAGAGCATAGTTGATGTTCCGAACAGGCTCTAGCTCATGTGTTTACAGCCCCAAAATGTTCGCCTTCTCGGCACGGATTCAATTTCCATGGTTCCGACAATCACCATATGTAAATCCTTTCAATCCTCGGAAGATGCCATTAGAAATTTATGGTCGTGTTTTCATAGCACTCAATACAACTAGGCACCGTCGTCAATCTTGATAAGAGGGCAGAGAAAGTAAGTATAGACGTCTTTTTTATGGCTATATTTGCTTGTATAACCATGTATGAAATATTTCGGTGGACCATACAAGATGGATAAGATTGGAAAATGCCCTGGGAACAAACTTTATTAATTCCTGACTGTTCTTCAAGAATACATACAATGTCTGTTGAAAACTATGTTGAAATTGCTTACAAATTATTGGTATAAATAAAATGATATAGATATTTAAATTTCCATTGATGATAAGACAGTTCAATCAGTGTTAGGTTTTTTGTCTACAAAAGTAACAAATTATATTTGAAAGGAATTTAATAAACGACTGCATTGTCCACATTCTCTGAATTATTAAATTGGGTTTTACACATCTGCGAGCTGAACGCTTAACTAAATCAGTAGAATTGCAATTTGAATTTGAGTTAAGCAAATAAGAGGACAAAGTTCATTTCCCCATATGGACAGTTGTACATGCAAATATTTAACGCAGATGGACAAATCTATTTGCAAATATTTGCAAATGTGCCACGCCACTTACGCAATCATTACAGCTAAAGTTGAATTGCACTTCAGTAGAACATAAACGAGAATTCATTCTATAGGTGTGAAGTGCACCTGTAAACATAAAGAGTTATCATCATATATAAATGCAGTGACAATTAATAAGTGTTGGTTTATCAGGACTGACCATTTGGAGCTAATTCTTTGTCAATTGTTTAAAGCTGAAATTTTTGATTTATAAATTCTAAAATTTTCAAATTTCAAAAATGGTTTTTAAGAATTTTTTTTCCCATTGTTTCTTTGTTATTATATCGTTGTTTACGCACCCTGAAGAAATCGCTGAGAAATGGTGGAATAATGACTGAAAAACGATTACAATAATAAAAAATTTTCGACTTTTTAATCGAAAAAAGCCTTTATTTAAAGTTTGTTTTTGGATTCTTCTTTTCAGTCTAATAAACTAATTTTTCAGTCCCAAGTCTAACACTAATCCTTCCAAAATTGCAGATTCCGAGTTTAAGTTTCTCATACAACTTGTGTGGGGAAAATTAACCTTTTAAACAAAATCGTTTAAAAATGTCTCATAGCGAACTTGTGTTGAGAATTGCTTTTACTGCCCAAAAGGTTATTAAACCACTTTCTCTACCTTAAACAATTTTTTCCAGAAGAGGCTAATAGTTTGTCAGTCACATTTCATGCAATCATTTAAAATATTAGCTTCTAATAACCACTACAGTAAGAAAGATATAGATAAATTGCCGCAATTCTGAAATAAGATATAAGTTTATTAACTTTTATGGAATTTTATGAAACTAAATTAACATTTATTAAAGCAGACACGTTAGTCAACGCAGTTAATAGCGCGATGCCGACACGCCAAAATGTTCTTCCTTAGCATCCACTTTATAAATTGACTTCAATAGAACAATAAATTAGGGCGAGCAGAAAGAATACTTAGTCATAAATTTCATAGCGTATAAATCATTAAAGCTTTATCTCACGAAAATTCTGTCTCACAACCAGTTCTTTTTGTCCTTTATCAGAATTTGTTACCCTCAGGTAGTATTTGTAGCATCCAGCCCAAGATGAAATATTTATGTTAAAGGAAGCAAAACACTAAAGTTCAGGATGCGACTAGTCTTCCAATTGATTAAACGATGTTTTCCTCAAAATATGCATGGCCTTTCATGTTCAGTCAACTGGTAATTAATTGCCTGAAAAATTTTATACAAAAGTTATATCCTTTCGTGTTTGCCTCTAAAAGCAAAAATTTATACGCAAATGAAGCGCACATGATTTTCCGGATATTCATGAAGAGATAAAATAGATGAAAAGTTTTTCATGGAAAATAATTATTTTTTTGAATATGTAGGTATATCAAATTTACAATTTTGAGAGGTTCCTACACATACTCATACGCTGTAAATATACTACTTTTACTTTTTTATTATCTAGGTTGGTATGTTATTGTGAATTAAATTGTTATTTGCAAATTTTAGGCTACATCCTTAGTATTAAGGACTATTTATTGACTCTTCTAATATAATTAATTGTATGTGATTTATAATGTATACAAAAATACAATTATATATGTATATACATTTAAGTAAAAAATATTGTAGATATAATTTTTGCATATAAAATGCATTTAAAAATAAAATCGAAGAAATGATTCATGATTCTTATGTTGGCCTTACTTTTTTTCTAACTTTGAAAGAGTGTTTTAAATGTTTTTATACTAAAACGTCTGTCAAAGCAAATCCCATTTTCACGAAAAAGTAAGGGCACCAGTAATGGTCGATTTTCATGGAAGGATTTTTAAAGGGCAACTGCTTTTGGTATTCGGTTCAAATTACATTATTCCTTGAAGTTTTTCTGAAAAGCTTTAAAGGAAATGGTCAAGTCATGCATCCTTTAAAGCCACAAAATTAATGATGGTGGGGCGCGTTAGCCGCAATAATGACGTGCAACTTTACACTGTTTTACACCAGATTGCTTTAAAAATAAATGAGGATACAAGATAAATAAAAAATGACTTTTGTTCCCGGTTGGTATGCTGGGATGAAAATTTATTGATTTCCTTAAAAGCGTCTGTGCTTAAATTTGATATACCCTTTTTATTAGTATGAAATACTAGTACATACTTATTTTTATATTTCGCTTCATGTGAGTCTATTTGCTATTTTTTTATTTGCATCTATTCATTTTTGTACATCGTAATTACATCACGCACACAAAAACATAAATTGTATTACGCTACAGGGCCAGGCCCTTCTCTATTCATGTAATTTAAAAATCCTCTTTCTACAGGCCATTGATAAGCACAAGGTAAAATTTTTTCCACTCCAAACGATTGATCCTTTTATCCTTTTTGCAATAAACCAAATCCGCCGCTTAAAATGCGTAACTCGATCTACATGAATTTTGAAGGTTTTGCTCTGCAAAGTATTTGATTTCATTTACTGATAACAATGTTTTCAAACTCAAAATCCTCACATTGTTACATTTCAGCAAAGTCATCACATCTACGGAGAGAGGTGTGACGCATTGAAATGCAAATTGTATAAAGCAGATCTGGAGTAGAATGAGTAGGCTGAACGACTTTTCATTTTTTGAAGATATACGTATATGAAGTGTGAGGAGTCACTTTTTTCAATTAACTATAATTCTTCTTGATTTCCTTTTAAATCAAATCAAGTAAGCTTTTATTTTCTGTATGAAAATTGAAGTCAACTTTTCTGAGATTTTCAATTAATTCATTCCTTTTTAATTCAATTCATATCATGCAAGAAAACGATGTTTAAGAATGCTTAAATTAAAGAACTTTGTTGCTCATAATATATTATACCATTTTCAAAAATTGTCCATATATTTTTTATAAAATTTAAAAATTATTTGCTTTCGCCCTAAAATAATTCTTAAGTAAATTATAATTTTCGATGGCCTCAGGTACATGTGACACATTATTGCCTTTCAAGGTTTTACGTTAGGTGTTGCATAAATCACACGAGGGGGATTTAGCTTCCTCGTACTAAGGTCCTATTTGCTAAATTGTTGCATTGATAGCAGCGTTCTATTAACTCGTTGGAGTGCAGTACTTAGGGAAATTAGCTTTTGCTATTTGCGGGCAAACAGAGCATTGGATGTGCTTCAACTCTTATCTTGATTTGTCGTTTCATGCACGTGCTGGATCAAGTTCGTTTCCACGCTTTTGTGACGCGTTTCAAGGCTCCGATATTCGTCTAACGAGCTCGAGAAACTAGAGCAAGTGCTTCCAGAATTTCAACTTCATTAGAACAGCAAACGCTCCCTGATCTCTACGGAGGGCTTTCGTAGTTATGCGGGATTTAATGAATTATGATTTTCATTTATCTGAGTATATTAATTTGTACATTATACAGGGACTCGTATGGTAAATTGGTGCTTATACTTAGTTCTAAATATGAAGGATTTCTTGTAATCACGTTACTTAATCATAGAATTAGCTCTGCTCGGGTTATGTAAAAGCTGCCAACATTTTCGTTACAAGTTTCATATGAATGAACTTCTCACTAATCAAGTTTTGAGTTTGAAAAGCATTAACAAAGAGAAATCATTATACATACATTAGATCCAAACCGAAATTTTCATATGAAAAAGGGAACATTCCGAGTTTGCTTGACGCCGTTTTTGGAGCTGTACAGTTTTGTCTGGTATTACAAATTATGATTCACGCAACCATTCTTAAAGTTTACATTCTGAATTTGAACTTCTTGTGCCCGCAAATGACTATACCTATACTTTTTATATTTTTCAAGGAATATTCATTATTCGCATTTAAGCTTTACTGCCACGGCAAATTTTCTTACATTTTAATTGCGTTAACGCGGAGACAAAAACTTATTATTTCACTTTATAAATTATGAATGGTTCAACAGTAATGAGAAAATTTATTTTTTTACGAATGCAAAATTAGAGCTTGGGGATTTTCGGGGCGCTTAGTTTTGTCAGACGCCTGAGTAGAAAGGAGCTCGCTGAATAATTCATAAATGGGGAAAATGGAACAATGAAAATTGTTCGAATCAATTTGGGTGATTTAATTATTTCTGGTGCAAAGTTTGCAGTTCCACTACATCGTGCAGCCACTGCTCGGACTAAATTATAGAATAATTTCCCTCGTTTCATTATCTAATGGCTGCTCTGATGTTCTCGTATGGTCTCTGTGGGTAGCATTAATTATTACATTTGCTGGTGACTTTGTTACCCAGGCAGCAAGTGATTCTCTCATTTCTACACTAAATTCTAGATTTGTTTCGAATATGCTTTGTACATTATTAAGCAATTAGAAGTATAAAGACCTTAATAGGCTTAATTGTTTTATGCATATAATACATTACACTTTGTTCCAGCAATTTAACATGATGCTATTCACATTTCCCCAGGGAGTTATATTGAGAAGAAATCAAGAAAAACTTACGAACCCCATAATCTTTAGTATCTGTTTTATAATATTTACTTACATAGCCCAAAAAAAATTAACCTTTTTTTCCAAATATTATTGAATCTAACTAAGGCTACAAATGAAAAATTTGAATTTATCTTTATATAAAAAGCTGATTTTTTTTAAATTAATAAATAATCATTATTTTGGATCCAGAATTTTACCACATCTTACTATGTATACTTAGGTATATTCGTTGATTGTTGACATCGTAACAGTATCGCAACAATTGCAATTGACGGAAGATTAAGTATTTTGCATTAATGTCGTGTTCTACTATTCTGATGAGGTAAGAGGTAAGAGTCTAAAGTGTTTTCTGACACACTTTCACTAATCAATTTTTCGCGAAAATAAAGCTGTCACCTTTATTGCGTGACTTCTCTAACTTAGCGAGGTAATTTGTTAAACACAATTATGCGAATTGTAAGCGATTTTGATAAAGAAACAAAAAAAAATCCTAAGTTTTCCATTTTTTCCTAAAGATAAATTGCTGCCGAATGGTTTTTTCTGCTGCCACAAAATCGATAACTGGTACGCGGTTGAGGAATGTATGGGGCTTATTTACTAATGTAGTGAATTTAATTACGACGACAAGAAAATAGCTTTCGTTACAAATGAAGTTTGAAAGTTCTGAACATTTACCTACGTTAAAGTTTAACGGAAAAGGCACTTATCCGGATATACGTGACAGCTCAAGTGAACACTATAAATGTAGGTATGACCAATGCAACGGAACTCACAAGGAAACATATTGCGTTTGACGTCTCCTCAGAGATTTTGATCAAACTATACAATATTTTTATTTAAGCTCAAAAGTGACAAATATACATACATACCTACATATTTACAATTTTGAAGCTTCCAGAAATTACATATTTCCATCAGAAATTTTAGCACGTAAAACTGTCATTAGAAATTGTGACATATAATTTAAATTCATTTTCACATATACCTACATATTTAAAACATTTCCAAAAAAATCCTTAAACTTAGGTATAACTAATAATTTGTTCGACTTAAGTTTATCTATGGCGAAAAGGAAGCGTTTATCGCTCAAAAAGACAAATCAAAAAATCTAAATGTTTTCTTTCAATTCCTATTATTTTCATTATACTTTACCTTAAATTAATTTTTCTCAGAAAATTGGAAATATACAACTATATTGTAAGGATTTTCTTCAGTATCACAATTTTAAACTTAAATATCTCGAGCAATACGACTAACAAAAGCCTTTTGTTTATTTTCCACTTCTTAATTTATAAATGAAAAATGAAGATTCCTGGAGTGTTTTACCAAAATACTTACGTGAAATCCGTCCAAGGCACTTTTTATTGGCCTCTGCACCTAATAGTGGAGAATACAACAGAAACACATCGAAATTTCCTATGAAATTAAATGAAATAAAAATTAATTAAATTTGCTTCAAGGTATAAAACTGTCAAGAGAATATTAACCCAGAAGAAATTATTAAAATGGAGCATGGATGGTTACAAAAGGTCACCTTTTTCAGGAGTATAACAGCAGGATACCTAATTATGTAAAGTTTTTCCCCAGTTTTATTGACATAATTTAAAAAGAAGTTTACGCTTTTTGTTACTTTTGGCCTTGAGGTGGAAAAACAGAAGTTTTAATTAGCAATAGGTAGATATTTAAGGTAAAAACCCAGGCCAAGGCAAGGCACACACGAAAGGTGAAATGAAAAATATTATTTTAACCAAGTGTAGGTACATAAATCTTAAAATTTACTTTAGGTTTTCCTTGTTTTTTTCATTTAGAATGAATGTTTTACAATATTTGAAATTCCATATGATGGTGTATTTTATTTTATAATCAATACCATTTTATTATTTGATATAGAATGTCTTAAATTCTAGTTTAGCCCCTTAAGGAATTATTTTCCAAAAACGCTGAAACATGTCATTCTTAATTTCCAAACAAATGGTTAAATGGTAATTTTCATGGATTAAACTAAAAAAATAAACAGATACCCAAACAAACCTTCTTTTAATATTTTACACTCTTACGACCGGTCAATTTTTCAATCGTTAGATAAATTTATTCCTCCAATAAATTGGTCCCAATAATCAACTGGGCTGTGATTTAAAATATAGCTTTCAGATGGATAAACTTATTCGCTTTTTAAAGCGGCAGATAGGACTGCTATTCGTTAGTTAATTTTGATAAATAGAGTTGATTTCTTCTCTGAAGAACAAAGTTATCAGCCTATTGAAAAAATCATAAAACACCTACGTCTTTCTTAACTCCTAAGGTTGAATGTCAATTTTTGTTGATTTATCTGTAAAAATGAAGGATTTTCATACACACCTACATCCTCCGTTTTATTCGCTTAGGGGAAAAATTTCCAAAAGAAAGCGACTGTCCAAATTTCGTATTTTTAGCTTTATTTTTAGACGAAGAGATGTATTTGAGTGGTTTTTTTTACTGAAAATCGCATAAAATATTAAATTACCTAAAGATATTAAATTTGGGACGACAAAATTTGATAGATTCCTGAATAAAAACTCATAATATACATAATAGGACATGATAGTTATTAAAAATAATTATTTTTTGGCTTTTTTTAGAAATTAAGTATGTATACCTATATGTATGTATGAGCAATCTTCCACAGTAGCTTGAATACGTTAGAATAATTCCACCGAACTTTATTATTCTGTCGTAAAAATTACTGTGGGCGGAAATGTTCCTCTAAGAGCGGAGGAAAGCTTTTATGATAATGAGACCCCTTGATTCAGAAGAGGAAGAAAAGTGACTTCAATCGTTCGATTGAGTTCTAATAACAAGCACACGAAGAGTGGTGGGTGTCAGGGGAATGGGGTCCATTTCCATACATAAAATAATTTTACCGGGAGAGTGTTTTGCGCACTAAAGACGAATGACTTGCACGTGCCAACGTGTTCTATCCTTCTTTAGAGCTTCTGCAATCTGCAGTTTTGGGCACATCAATTATAGGGCAGCTTATCGAACTATTACAATACATCAAATTTGCGGATTCAATCCAATTTGGTGCCGAATAGAATCCCATTTACCGTGACTATTCTGTGCAATATCTGCTACGAAGTGAGTAAATTTCATATCTATTCGCCCTCGTTCCCTTTGATATAACCTTAATCCAAATTTTGAGGAGTCAATCTGATTATCTTGTTGCTTCGTTCAAGTGCTATCCCGCAAGAATGATTAAACCTGTAGCAATGTGCATTAGGATAGAAGTCAACCGGCAGAATCGATATTCCATTAAGATGCCAGGGGCCTCCATCTTATCAATGATTGTAATCAAATTACGGCGAACATTGAATAAAACGAACGAGTCTCTGTAGGACTTCTTTTACAGCATTTGATCAAAGCATTTGTAAAAATTTCTTTCAAGTTTATTTGAATTCGCTGTACTGTAAGCATGAATCGGATCGTCAGCATTTGGGACGTTAAGGATTCGAGAGTATGCCTTCGTTCTGCAAGCGTATGCACCCTTCTTGAGGAACTGTATGATTTATAATAAGAAAACTGATTTTGTGAGAAAAGGGTTCATTAATACTGTTTTAGGTATACATTTTTTGAAATTATCAGAGAATTGAAATGAGGAAAGTAACACAATTTAGTAAAATTTTGGAAACAATTTTGAAAATCCTAAAATGGAAATATTCAGTTATACTTTGCAGTTATTCTTTAATTTTATAAGTACATATTCAGTTTTATAACTCATTTTAACCTCATTAGGAGTTAAACTTTGAACACTTAAAAATATAGGCAATGAACCTACTATTTGTAAAAATAGTAAGATTTCACGACTAAAAATAACAAGACAACCAAAGGACTTGCTAAAAAATGCCTGCCTTATTAAGTGTTTATTTAGTTAAAATAATCAGATATAACATTTGCAATAATTATTTTTCTTTTAATATCTTCCCAATAACAACAATATGAAAATGTCATCATTGCCTCTGTTCAAAAAATTTTATTTGAAAGAAAGGTCGACACAACATACATATATTACAACCCTTTTCGCCTCGGTTGTATCCCTGGATGACCATTTGGAAATGAACCTTTGGCACAAGATTATCTCACTTCACACACACAATCTAAATTTATAGGAGGGACACCCTACGAAATGTTAGTCATTTCTGATCAACCTCTCTTGAAGAGCTTGATGAGATTAAGATACAAATGTTGAGAAGTTTGAGGATTTATGATAAGCTATAGAACTAGGTCCCTAATTTAGATTCTTCAAAGAAATTTCTTTCCATCTACCATATTCTTATTTTAACTGGACAGATTTAAAAAAAAAATGCTTGGATAGGTTATTTTATATAATGTAAGTGTTTGTCCTTATTGTGCCATAATATAAATAGAAATATTGATCCATTGAATAAGAGAGTTGGACCAATGGGTGCAATTTCTCCGAAATTAATTTGAAATTGTTTCTCTTCCCAGCGGTAAACAATTACATATTGTAGACACATGAGCTTGTGCTTACTTCAGCGGAAAGACCGAGGACTGTTTATCCCACCCAAACAAGTTTTCACAATTTATTACATTTTACGCTTAAAGAGCTCAAACATTTTTGAAGAAAGTAAGCCGCAATGAGAACGAACAAGTGGTTCAGCCCTTCCCCTTGAAGTCTTCCAGAGAATTCCCACTGTGGCTCGAGCTCCCCCCTAGTAGAAGTCGTTGGAAGGGGCCATGTTTTAAAATGTTGCTAAATGAACCAAATTATTCCAGAAATGATTTTGCTCTTCTTTTTTTACGCTAGGTAGCTTCTACACCGTGAAGAAAATGATTACAGCATTTAAAAAGCAGTGTATGCCTTTTACCTCTCCTCTGAATAAATACATACTTACTACTAATCCAATTAAGAGCAAAATCCATTAGCATATCTCTGTGTGTGTTTTCGTTAAAATTTCAAGTAATTTCAACTTTAACGAAATTTTCCGCTAATCCAAATAAGTGGATGCAGCAAATGTTATAAGGAAATGAGTAAAACGGTACCTTCCTCGTGTATTACCTGATCGTTTATTCAGCGAATTTCGCGAAGCACACCTAAGCTTAAATGCGGTGTTCATGGTTTAGCACATGTTTTGAAAAACTGAGAACAAGAAAACATAATAACATTATTCATAACGACTTAAATTGTATGAAAAGCAAAAGTCTCATAATTGTTGATGTTGCAGGATATACTATGTATGAAAAATATGCCATAAAATTAAAAGTAATGGCCTATTACGATCTGACATGCTCGTGAGATTACGGTTGATCTTTCGTTTAAGGTCATAATAAAAATGGTGACGATATTTCCAAATATAGTATACTTACCTACATATAAGAAACTTTGTTTTAGTAAAACAAATGTATCCTTAAAGCACGAAAGAGAATAATGGCCACCAAGATATATCTAAATTTATTCACGCTTCCTCCAATAAATATAGAATAAATCGCAGTTGAAACAATTTCTCAATTTTGTAACTAGTTACCTACAGATTTACTTTTATGACACCTAAAGCGATTAAATGGAGTAAAACAGTACAAAATATTGAATCTTTATAGTTAATTGGATTTCAAGTGTTATAATTTAAATTTATTTTATAATTTAAAATTATACTTGACCATACCTAATGCATAAGCATAAATAAAGACAACCAAAATTACAATCTACTATCATGTAAATAAATGATTCTGTGTTCGCTTTTGCATGGACAAGTTACTCCAGCGACAGTAATTTCAGCACTGAACCTATCTATAGAAAAAATTCATAATCCTTCACTGAAAAATTCCCCTTCCCTATTACACCCCATTTTCATTCAGTAGCTAAGAAATACCCTTACAAAATGTAAGGGTTCAGCTCATCTCTCTTTATAATTTTATTATTAGAAAAAGCCTGGTCCCCAAATCTGGAAAAAATTCCGTCAAAGTCCCTATCCGTTGAAGATGGCAAAATTTTTAAATAAAACTTTTGGGTCCAACTTTCAGTAAAAAACTAAATTGGTCAAAGTTCTGTACGAAAGGAGTCTCCGTAAATGATAAAATCAACATCCTAGAGCTATTGATATTTTGAAAACGTATTTAATTATAGAACTTATTAAATGATATAATAAAATTCTCAACGGTGGTGAATAATAGAAAGACTCTAATAATCTTTTTTGTTTTAGAAAATTCTCCTTTAATCAAAAGAAATATAGTAAGTAATGTTATATATCTCCTAAACGACTACATACATTTTACTTTACATTAAAAATTCAAATTATATCTCCTTCACAGTGCTATCATTAACGCATTGATTAAAATAGGTACTGGTAACATTATATTATCCTTCAACATCAAAGGCTAAAGTAAGCAGGGTCCAAATCTCCACAAAAGAGGGTGTAAGCAAAGCATCCATTATATAATTTCGAGACAACTGGAATTTCACGAATTAAAATTCTCGGAAAAAACTGGTTAGATCTATCAAGAGCACGCTTTTCTACTTTACATAACCTAAACAACGGCAATTTGCCTCCGAGGTTTAGGTACTTCTTCAATATAAAAATGTAACATTGGAAATTAAAATACACTCGTTACTTTTGAACCCTGACATGCTGGTGTTGAATTTTCATACTTTAATCATTCCATTTTCGAATAATCTAAAGATTGAAAATTTTATGCAAAGTAAAAATCCTAGGAATTCAAGTGGTGCAATGATACTTAAGCCTCATTTCTTTTTCATGGAAATTAGAAAAGAAAACAGCGCAGAGTTGGCAAGTAATGTCAGAAAACATGGAGAGAAATTTTTCCAGACGCTCGTGGGATTTCCTTTAGCCGTAATGTTCTTCTTCACAGATCTCGAAAGGGTTTCAGAGACTCAGCTTTTAATTACTCCTTCAACGGTCCCACAATGTAGTCTTGGGAGCTTTTATGCCGAGCATAAATTTCCCGACGTGTCAGTTTTGAACTGAAGAATTAGACTGAAATATACCGGAGGGAATTTGATGTTTTTTCTGTCCCTATGCGCCTTTCTACATTTAGCGTAGATATCAGCTTGACCACAATTAGTTTCAGTCAGGTCATTCTGTCCTTTGATTAATTGCGCTCTAGTTTCACTGCAGCAACTTATTTCCGTTCTAATTATTTTCAAGTAGGTTTCCTAATGGCCCTACTGCACCACATCCGGTCCTCTCGTTATTGCAGCCAAACGGTTTGGATTATTTGGTTACTTGAATTCACCAACGAAGTCGTATGTAGGTAACTTCAACCAGAAAATTGAAAAAATATTTAAAAAATAAAGCAGGAGTTTTCATAGGTACCTAAATTTTATTAATTTAGTGATGAGAACAGACTATATTTATTTCTTCATTAGTTTTGGTCGAATGCAAATAATAATTGAAAATCTTTTACAAGTATTAAGGCCTTAAATGTCCAAATGCAATACATATCCCAAAATAGGGCTGATTTAAAAATGTATATAGGTAGGTAGGTAAATATGTATGTAGTTGCTAGTTCGACAACAATCTTCTACTTCAGGATTAATTAGAATGCGAATGTATAACATTTTCGCACTTAGCTGAAAACGAGCTCTACAGTATTTATAAAAAATTTTCATTGATGAAATTGTAATAAATGATAGGTACTATTATCATGTCGTTTGCGCGTGATGAATGATTTTTCTTTATTATTTGACTTGACTTGTTCTAGATACCTATAAATTCTATGCTTGTTTTATGAATGGTTTAGATTGGCGAACTCTAAAACAACGTATTATTTTGTGCGGATTTTGCGCTCAAATCTGTTTAAAAGTTCAACAGAAAGCATATTAAAATGTGGAAACATTCGCCTCAGAAAGTTTGCTGCTAGTTCCGGATCAGTTAATAGTTGAAAATTGTAACTTTTCTTTTTGAATGGGCGGATGTACACTGCGCCGGCAGATGAGTTGGGACTAAAAGTAATAGCAGAAGCATTTCTACATAAATTTGATGCGAAAAACTTTCCATTGCTGGATCTCTAAAAAAAAAGTTCACATCAATTCAGCTCAGAGGGATAAATGTTTAACAGGGGCTTTGCGTTAACTTTCTGCTTTAGCTCACTGTGCTACATTATTTATTTTATAACGAATCATCTTTTTTCAGAATGGAAGATGCTAATATTACTATTTAAATGAATTCCCACAAAAAGGAAGAATAGCTCATTTCAAAATTGCTGATAATGATAATAAATCTAAAGAGAAATAAAAATCGATTGTAGAACTCCGCCATCAAAAGAACTAATAAAAGTAATAAAATACATCAATAAGGTTACAATCATCAACCACCTCATAGCTATTTTGATGCATTTAAAGACTCCCCTCTACCCCCACACTGATGAGTTTCTTTCTCGGATGCTTGAGAAGACTGCACAAATTTTAATAAGACTTCAATGCATAATGTAAATGTTTTGATGATTAAAATTTTTTGGTTAGTAGAGGATGGTTTATTTCTTCTTCATATCACATCGGGGTAACTAGTTTATAGGGAAGGATTTAGATATCCTTTCCGTGGATAATTTTCTGGGATTGAAATGGATAAATATTCGTTAGACTTTTTGCACAGAAGATTGCTGACTTTAATAATGTTAAAAAATCAAAACTTAAAACCATTTCTTCCTAAATAAAATGTCAATAAAAACAATACTCACATTTTTATTACAAAATTTCCTTGGGTACTTAAATTAGGTACATTCTTTACATTTCTGCAAGAGTATTGCTCTATTTTCGGTTTTCCTGCTCTAGTTTCAATTCAGATAGGTAAGCATTTTCCCAGCAGAACGTCATAACTTAACCCTATCTCGTGATCTCCTACAAGAATCAGTCGCCAAAAATCGATATTTCCTCCTCTCTATTGCTTGAACTGTCCACACTAATCTTAGGAACCAAGTCGACAACAATCAGATAAAGCAGTGGTCATAAATATCTTTTTGTGCCCGTAGTCGTAGCGTCCTAACGCAATAAGGTGAAGGAGAAATTTTTGCTTGTGGCCTGGCGGCGCCCGAGAAGTCTTTCTGTTCTATTTTGTAATGAATTGAGAAGCCTTAGTCCATTATTCTAATGAGGTAAAGTAATGATTATATCCACCGAACCTTTCATTTGCTATTCCGAGCTCCTTGACGAGTATTCCAAACTGTCCGTAGAAATGTATTATGTAGGTGCACACGTCAATATGACTAAATCATGGTTATAAATTTATTTTTCAAATAGGCATTAAAGAGAAAAGTTCATCCGTGTAATGGACCTCATGAATTATTTACAAGTTATACAGATACACCACCATTATATCTATAGTTGTATAACATTTTTCTGAAATCATCTATTACATTAAAAACCCTTGTTTAATGATGAAAACTAGTCCAATGGTTTTTGGAAGTATCTAATTATGTGACACTAGTAAATTATGTTTCGATGCTCTCGGGGTAAAAACGAAATAATATGACATTCAATTGCTTTTTGAGATAAGCATTGTGCAATTAAAAAAATTGGGAAGATCGTTTATAGTTACATTGATGAAAAGTTACACTACGAGCTCTGCCCAAGGTTATTTTGACCATTATAAATTAAATTGCTTATTAAAATACACGCAATATAAATTAATAACAGATATAAGTTCGGTGCATTATATTTCAGGATGTTACTCAGGTAAGGAAAATGAGAACAAATACATATGTGTTTTTATTCACATGCTTGGTCAATATTTATCTCTTGTCGAGGAAGTGACTTCCGCAAATGTAGCATTCTATTAAAGTACGTAAAATATTTTTAATATATGCACATACATTTGCCGTAAATCTGAAACTGGTACCTATATGTGCGATATTCATACAAAAATTTAAAAAAACCCAGCATTTACATACCTTTCGATCTCTTTTGCTTCGCTTTTGCATTTATGATTTGGTGCAGTTTTCTGGAATCATGTTATAGGTGCATGTTAATTTGTCAAAAATGGTAACGCAATTTTCTATGTTAAGAGAGCGACCTTTTGCATGCTTAGATTTTTTAACGCAAAAGCATTTTCTTTATAAATTTATATATCATATGATATTATATGGAAATCACTTGCAAATTATAGCAATACAAATATTTGTCATTTTTTAAAAAAAATGTTTATAGTAGCAGTTAAGCAGTCTCACTTTACCTATCTATTTCACACTAGTTAACACAGATTTTGTAGTGTTGGATTTAGATTAGTGAGGTGATTTTAGATTTCTGTGGTATCCACATGAATTCCATTAATCTTGTGTTGTGATCCCAGACCAAACTCCCCCCACTCAAGTCAATATTAACTTTGAATAATTTATGTCACTACAACTGCGGCATAAAATTGATATTGATTTAATGGGTCACCATTTATTGACTCATGAAACCCTGGTCTGAAAACAAATGTTTCATAGGGCTAGTATTATAACTCACAATTTTTACGACTCGATGTATTAAACAAACATCAAACCGGAAGAAAATTTCTAATTTGGTTGTTATTAAAATTCTTTCAAAAGACTTCAAGATCTCTTTCTTGCTTTTTTGCCGGTTTTCTATTGAAGTATGAAAATGTCAAAGGACTACCTTCATCAAGTGTACTACACAATATCTTCTTATAATAAAAAAGAACATTTTCTGCAGTAAATTTCAGCCGAGCTCTCATATTGTAGAGATAAAAAAAGAGCACAAATACATCTAGGGACGTTTTCTTTCTAACACAATAATCCCATTGTTACTATGAAGGAATAATTAAAAACTGAGATGGTACATTTCTTTGAAAGACAATAAGACAACGGATGTACGATTAAGAATGCAAGGTGAGTGACTGAAAGGTGTTTTCTACCTTGTTCGCTAGCGTGAGGGCTTCCTGTCGAGAAATTGTTGTTGACTGACTTATACATCGTGTAAGGATTCTGAGCTTCTCTCTGCACTGTTTTTTTTTTGTTTTTTTTTTTTTTTTTGCACGCAAAGCCTTTATTTTCTGAAGTTTAACCTCACGGGAAGAAAAAAGGCGACTTTAAAAAGATGTAAAGACATGTTATCAACCCCCTTGAGGAAAATTATAAATTAAGGACATATCAAACTGTAGTGCATGTTGTGGAGGCAAAACCGGTGTTGAATTTAAAGCGATTTTATTAAAAATCGGTTGTGGATGAAAAGAGAAATTAAGTTTTTGAAAATGCTTAAAAAACAAAAACAGGATTTCAATAACATTTACTATTTGGTTTTAAAATTTCTAAAAGTACCTCAGACCCAATCTCCTTTGTAGCTGCTACATCAATCAGTTAATGGTTTGCATGTAAATACGGAACTAAAAAATAATTGACCGCTTTGTGAATTATGCTATGCAAGTTTATTACACCAAACAACTCACATCTTCCTTAGGTATAGGTACCTACATATATAAGACCTAAACTTCTGTACCCGGGTGTGTGGGGCTTTGAAAAACTAATGAGGCTCTTTCACGTCTTAGAAAATGTAGGTACTGAAAGAAAAGACATAAACGTTAAGACCATCTGTAGAAATACAATGCTTTCCGCTCTATGCAACCAATATAGCGTCTGTTTTTTGTTCAGAATATTACGATTTATGTATATACTTTCTCTCTTGGAAAATTGTCGGGATCTCATTTCCGGTACAATGGAAAGGAAACTGAAAACTGCTATTTTAGTAAGTTGTGAAATGCAACATAATGCACATTATTGATGAAACTAAATACATACTTTATAAAAAGGCTTAATTTTAGTGTATCTTAAATTTTGTTGGGGTAACTTAAAATAAAGCCAAATAATCATATAACATATTATATTATAATAGAGTAGATTGGGTTGATGAGACTTTATTTTTAAACACCGCCTTTCCTGTCCTTGAGTTTCAAGTAGGTTTTGATCCTTTTATTTATTTAAGTTTTCGATATGGATATGGTCTAAGATCAGAGGCTTATACAGCACAACACCCGGAACCATTATTGTTGTTGGAAATTTCATCGATGCACTTCTTGAACTATTTCTTTTATCACGAGCCATTTTCCCATAGGGCCACAAATCAATTTCGAGTGGTAGTAGAATTTACCTGAGCGAGTATTAAAGCACTTCAGGTAAGGCGATAAAATAACTCATACTTCATGCAAGCCTTATGGCAACTGGAATTTATACGTTGCGATATAAATCTTCTGGTTGGACACATTTTAGCGGAAATGGCAAACATTTTGCGGCATCGCGTTGTGTGGCTGGCTGTGAATGATTTCCTGAGGCTTAAGATTATTTCTGTTTTTATCTTCTATGGGGAGAATTTTGTATTGCAGTTTCAAGCGAATGGAGTCACGCAGGTACCATTCAAAGGGATTTAGAGTCCTTTGCGATTTAAATTTTTATATAAATGCTGCTAAGGGTTTTTAATGGCTTCCTTTTTGTTTAGGACGCACTTTAAACTTTTACTGAAGACGACATTTACATTGTATTAATTATTAATTGCCTGCTATATATCATTGTAAGAAGAAGAAATGGAAACGCTTATGTCAATTACTTTAGCTAAATTGCGATTTTCTTGCCTTTTACACGTTAGTCACATTCTTTAATCTTCTTGTCTGCCGAGAATTATTTACAAAAATTATATCGGCAACCGGACGTAGGTAATATATTGTAAGTATACTTGTTAAAAGGGCTACATTTGTGGAATTGAAAAATGAAGAATTTAACGTAAGGACAATTCGTGATTATAGTGATACCCAATGCAGGCAAAGTGTTATGTCTAGGTGTTTATTAATAAATTTAAATTGCGTACAATCGAAATAACATTTTAAATATATGATACTGTAAATGAAATTAGTTGTCGTTCATTAGTCCGATTAGATAAGTTTCTGATTTATTGTATTGCAACATGTTCTATATTTGAAAAAAAAGTTCAAATAAGATTCAAGCATGATAATATTGAACTATTTTGCCAATGCAGTTAAATAAATCATTATACAAACGAAATTTTTTCCGCAGATTGGATTATGTGGAAAACAGCGATATTTGAATAAATTGTCGTAATTTAAATGATTGATAATCGATGAACGCGAAAATCTCATTGAGTGCAAAATTTTCCAAATTGGTTATTAAATAAAATGCATTAGGTATAAATATTCATCTATCGCGCAAGATATTTTGCTGCACCTACAATAATATTAATTACATAAGTGGGGAGTTTATGAGTGTCACATACAGTAGGTAAGATAAATGTTGATTGAGACAAGTAACAAAAATTGACAATGCGTTCCATAATATACTTTAAATATGTAATTTATACCTAAATACATAAATAATGCGTAAAATGTAGGTATACCATCAGTCTCATCATCTCTCATCGAAAACTTAATAAGATTATTATTACGACCTAATTAGTTCAAGAGAGTACCTAATTAGGCGAAGCAGAGTGCATAACATCACTGATTCCTATAAACAATGTTAAACGATCCATTACTAACGTTTTCACAGAAGACCGGGAAATACTGATAAATACTCTTAAGAAAAATTACTTGCGCGCCGGTACTTACGTAATGTGCCCCGCAACACTTCGAGGGATAGAAGCTCTCATTATGCTGTAACTTGCTTATAAGTGATAACGAAATTACTGCTGGGGAGGAGAATTATACTCACATTTCCGAATGCCTATGTCAAAGTAGGTGTGAAGTATTCGATTAAATAATCCTTACACATAAATAACATCCGATAACTTGTGGTACTAGTGGAGTTCAGTAGACGGTTTGTAATTCAATAAAGCCTCAACAATGCACCCCTTATTTACTGGTTACAAGGTAGATAGTACCTATATATTTCACGTGAAAACGAAATATGAATTTTGAAATTATATAAGAAGACTAGGTTCGGGATGTAACCAAATATTATAAATATAACCAATTCTTTTAAGTATATGTATGTATTATAGCTTTTAGAAGTCATTACTAATTTTACATTTTTAGTATGAAATAAAAATGACGGAACTGTTTCACTTCTGATAAATAAAGTACAATAATATTTAAATAAAAATCGTGAAGTTTACTAACAATAAATAAAATTGATGAGGCCATTATAACTCTTTTGCAAATGGTTGTGTAATTAAACCTTTTTTTGAAGAATATTTAGAAAAATAAAAATTTATGGCTTAAAAATTTCAAAATTTTGTAGGATATTAAACTTATAAAACCAGAGAGTGGTATACCTACACTTTTATTTTGAAATAAATTTTTAAAACCAAGTGTCATTACTTTGTTAAATATGTATAAATTTGTGTTTATGACAAAAGGTCTGTAACTGTGACTAACAATAAGATACAACAATTTTGTTGTGCCTTATACACTTTAACTTCTTTTCTTCAAGTCTCATTAAAATAGGAACGATTTGACACCCTGCCGAAATATTCTAAAGTTCTCATTCAAAAGCAAATTATATTTATAATTTAATTGACTTAATTGTAAAGTCAAAAGAAAGATTTTCTATGCCTGCGACTTAACGAAAGCTTTCAAGATTTCATTGATAACTGAAATAGGAAAGGAATATCGGATTTTACCTTCCGATGAATTCTCTCAATACTTGAAAAGTAGAAATAACAAGAAGCTAGGACCAATTAACTCTTGGATTGAACTTGCCGAAGGAGTTAAGGTTAATTATCTCAGATGAAGGGAAATAAAAGGAAATAGCTTGCTGAATAAAAGTTATATCAATGGAAAAATTTATGTGATTGGGGAGGTGAAATGCAATTACGGACTCGTTGAAAACCATTCACTTAAGAGGGTGAGGTAAATTTGTATTTCGCACTAGCTTCCGATAGAGTTCTTTTTGAATGTTCTAAGAATAAACTAACTGCGGGACAGATGGGAAATATTTAAACAACCTTGACTCGATCTTTAAAGCAATGTAAAGTTTGTAACTTTCTTGCTTTTTGCGTTTGTGTGCAAAAACATGGAATAATATCCGAGTGCTTTTGTTTGAAATTAAAGTATAAAAGTGGTTGACGTGACTCATCTGTGAACAAATTTGTCTTAGGAATCTCGTTTAACTAATAGGTGAAGCACTACACGCGGCTAACATTCAGTTTAATTGAATTTAACTAGCAGTTTTAAAGTGCAATTATTCATACACATGCATGCGTTTAGGATGTCTCGTATAAAGAATAGAAGAAGTGAAATCTCAATTTTTAAAAATCTGGGAAACACCTTCTGCTCAATATCAACTCTGTTCTGTACCCCAAGAAAAGTGCTTTTACTTGTGTGCCTTTCAAGCTATGTATAAATTATAAGAAAGGAATGGTGAAAGTTCACGCAAATTATCTTGCTAGACAAGGTAAGTTCTTGAAGGGGAAACTTTCCGAAAGGAATTTTCATAAAATGTCATAAATTTTCTCTTAAAGTAAACATTTTGGAAACAATTTGTCAAATTAATTTTGAAGACTGAGTTTCAAGAATTATTGCGAAACTGACTTTAATGTTTTTAAAGGCATATTTCAGTTCAGAAAGTACTAGCCATGGCTGCAGATTTAAATATAAATTTTACTAATCTTAAAAGTGCAAGGCTAATCAGTTAAAGTATTATTGTTTTCTTTGTATCTTTGAATAATGCGAATATCGAGCTGTGACAATAATATCGACAACGGTGATTGTACTTTGTTCGAAAAACTCAGTTCCTCGATTTTATTCAAATCAGACTAAGATCCAGTTTCTTGAATATTTGCACTGATAAATGTGTCAAAGACATAACTTTATAAATGTAATTTTCACAATTTTGAAATGCTTGGTGCTCCTTGTTGAAATATTTTATTCTTCTCGATTGAACATTTTTATGTGAAGCACTGTCTTATTAATATTTCCTTTCAGACTTTTTATAAAGATTTTACATATAAGCGTTAATAAGTTACTGAGTGCTTACTCCACATATAAGCAATAATACAAAATTATCTATATTGTAACTAAAACAAAAATTACTGCTGATACATAGAGGCGTAAAAATCCTTTTAGTCTCTTTAGCACTTTTTTTAATTTTTCACGTTATGCTATGTCTGACGCTTGCGCTGCTAAAAATTTAATAAGCAACAAGTTGGAAATAGAATTTTACGCATTTCTGCATACCAGCCGAGAAAGTTGAAACTAGAAAAGTGCAGGTTCGGCCACGATTTAAATTTTTAAAGCTGAGTGCAATTTTAGTGGGGTCACGATTTCATTAAGAGAATCCATGACAGCTCAAAATATTGTAAGCTAAAGAAATGTATTCGTTATACTAATACAGGGAAATTAAATAAATTGTAGCAAAGGATTATTAAATACATAATATAAACAGTTATCAACATCTCCAAGTTTTGATTTTTCGTTCAACCGAATGCACTTTATATGCAGTTTGTTTTTCACTGCTCTATTGCATCAAGATGCTTTCCTGTGTAAAAGAACAAAAAATTGTTTTCTGAGGCTGCATGTTTCCATTCAGCCAAAGTATAGCTACATTATGTATGCGAACTGAAAACCAGGCAATTTTGCTCTTATGTATTTATTTATCTCATCGTTGCAACCCTTCCTTTAGATTTTACAAGTAAAATTTTATCCGATGTAGGTGCTGTAGCTTATTGGTTTCTCACTCCATACCTACTTGCAAAATTCATATTAAAATATATGATGCGAATACACTAAGGGGACTTATTTCTATAATATACCACTTTTAGCATTTCGCTACTAATACTGCAGTTACTTTCTTTCATTAAGAACAAAAGTTTGATATATGTAAATATAATTAAACATTCGTGGTTTTTCCACGATTTTCACGGTCATTCTCTGCAAATGAAGTTTTCGAAACTTCGTTAATGAATAACAGAATGTAGGTACATATAAACGTTTATTCAAACTTCATTATTGGTGACAAACGACACGATCATTGTTCGTGTAGGTACGTTCCTTCGACCGTGCCAGTCTGTCTAGGATATTAGAATTAAGGACGTGTCTATTAGGACCAATAACTGGTGTACGGAGAAAAAAGTTGAATGTTTAAAACAAACTGATCTAAGTATACTCTAAAATGCGTGCTTGTCTGCGCGTGAAAAATGTATTTGTTTAAAAAAAGAAAAATATGATCTACTCGACAAATGTGAAATCTGAAATTCATTATAAAAAGATTTTCGACTCTTCTTTCTTCTTTTGTCAACGAAAGGTGGACACAGTCTTAAAACACAGTGAAGAATTACAATCTGCTGCGCAATTAAACATATCTACATAGGTATATGGGAACAGCATTGTTCATTTAAAAAAAATCTTGGTGCATATTTGCAGAAACGTAACATTAGTTCAGCTCCAATTAGAATGAGTTATCTCTTGTAAATTATATTAATTAATATTCAGTCAGCTACAGCGCTGCGTTTTGTGTTTAAGAAATGAAAAGGAAAACCAAAACAGGAAATTATTTATACATTTTTACATCTTGTGTGGTTTATGTAAAGTACAAAAGGAATTTTAATAGAAAAGGTCGTATAGCTGACAGAATAAAATACGTCTCATTTAATCATAATAAGATTTTTTAAACTTTTTAACATTACCTCTAAAAAAATATCTTACTGTGTATACACTGCGCTAATTTGAGAAGGATTCATGAGAAAACTTTTGGTAAAGTAGCCGGAAGTAATTACCGCCCCTTAAAAGATGGAAAATGCAACTAGAACTTTTATATGCATGTTTTTGCTTTGTAAGTAGGACAAGCCAGCTATATTAAAATAATCATAGTAATGGAATTGGTAAAAGTTTAATTAAAACTTTACTAAACAGTTAGTGTTAATATTAATTCTATCATATGTATTGTATAATATGAAAGTGTTTCCAACCTCTGCTCTACTTCAAATCAAATTCACACAAAAATCCAGATGAATAATAATTTCATTTTAGCTAAAATAATATTTTACGGAAATGTAAGTATATTCGAAAGTCCCGTGTTGCTACGACACTAGGCTTAGCTGTTCACAAATTTGTAAAATTCATTGAATTTCAGAATTTGAATAAAATATGAAATTAGCTGTTGATACAAATGCTAATTTAGTTTGTGTCCGGCTCTGGCATTTAATATTTAGCTGTAAATTCACTGATGAATGCACAAAAGGGGAATATTAATTAAATACTTTGTGTGATTATGTGGTGTTACCAAGGCAAAATTGCATTGGGGGCAGTTTGTGTTATTTCGCATTTAAATCTGGTTAAAAGTTAATTTAGAGCGCAAAATAATTTGTTTGCAGGTATACATATATGAAAATCATTTGAGTTATACACAGAATAATTTCTCTGAATTAATTTCACTATTTTGGCATTTTCATTTTATCACTCTTTATGAAAAATAGAAAAATAAATAAAGAAGCTTTTGCAAAAAAAAAAAAAAACA
Organism: Machimus atricapillus; assembly: GCA_933228815.1. NCBI lineage: Eukaryota > Metazoa > Arthropoda > Insecta > Diptera > Asilidae > Machimus > Machimus atricapillus. The sequence goes on along the minus strand of OW121788.1, from coordinate 25,610,860 downwards.
AAAATTGTACAAAAATTGTTTTTAGAGTTCTAAGAACGCTTTGAAAGTTTTGATATTTTTAAAAAGAAATAAAAATTCTTGTATGATAATTCTAAAATATAGACAGCTCTATCGATGTGATGACGAATAATGTACTTAGAAGTTTAGCCTCATTATGGCAGAAATTGTGCGTCTATAATATAACAAAAAATGTAAACGCAATTACCACCCAAATATAACTTTATTGGCACGAAAACCAGAATTTCATCAAAATTACTTTATCCTTAGGGCCTAAGCTAAAGATAGTCATTCATTCTCGTCGAGCCTGCGGAGTAATTTTCCTGCTTCTAATTACACACAAATTCTTCACGTTCTTGTTCCAGCGCTGATTATAGCGTCACAGCACGAAAACTTTCAGCCACTAATTTGTTTGTAATCGCATCGTCGGGCACAATTCTTAATACGGAAAGGTGCAGACTACCTGGAAGGTGTTTGAATTTGTTTTGTCAATAGCAGAAACTGCTATGGCATGTGAATTGCCATGAGCTCAGAATCACCAGTAGACTGTACGAATGTTCGGCTTAATTATTTCAAAAGGATTCCCACTGAGAGGACTCCTTCAAGTACCTGACTAGAATGATGGGGCTCAAAAATAGTTCAATTGTTTTAGCTTCACTAAAACTTCAATAAGCGGCTTGTTGCACTCATTACAATGAAGGAAACTTTATGAAGAGCCAAACTCTAATTCAAAATACCAGACCCAAGCAAAAGTCTCGAAAGATAACACGTAGCAAATTGCCTTCTTACATCCTGGTAAATCGATAACTTAGATTTAATGAATTCATATCTGGAAGAGCTCATTCACAGAGAATATGAAACATTTAAGATGAAAGTCATCTTTCATTCATTCAATACATGCAGTCACGTCCCACAAGGAGTGCTATAGAGCCATTACTCAGGCCTTCAGCCTTCAGGAGACGAAAATGATCACGTACCGAGATTATGACACAAGTGCACCATTATTGAACAAAATTCAGTTCGAGGGTTATACTCCCCTTTTCATATAAGCCACATATTGCGAAATATTGGTCGTGAAACGCAATACCTTTAAATTGGCTCGAGGGATTGATTTTCCACATGAGAAAATATTTCAATTTTTGAGTGAATATGTTATTTTTCCTATTATATGAAAATTTCCAACACAAAATGATAAGGCTTATTTAAAATGTGGATCTCTATTACCTACTCTCAGGAAAGTTTGTGGGAATGTTTCTATTTTAAAATTCCTACTTGCGTAGGATTATCTCTTAATGAAAGAAATAATCATCTGCCCCTGCATATGTTAGCTGTGGGAATAAATGTTCGTATAAAAAAAAGTAATAATATTTAAATGTTGATTTACCCTACATAAATTAAGATGTTTCAATCTTTAATGGTGGTGCTTTTCAAAGAAAAAACCACACTACACACGCTTCAACGTATTCGGTACCTATACCGAAAAAATGTTCTTTACATATCCAAAATTGCAAAGATTTTAAAATTCGTCCTACGAAGTAAAATGCATTATAAAAAAAGTATTTTAATGATTTTATAGTTGGCTTTTAATAGATTTTTTCAGACTAGATACATATGAAGATGCACAATTCGCTTTGAGAGAAATCTCGAAATCTATCCGCGAATCCGCGATATAAAGAATCTCCGCTTGTCAGATATACATACATATTCCTGGAATATTTTCCTTTTACAAGGAAAAAAATATCCCAAAAATATCTGAATCTCCGCTTGTTAGATACATTACATATGTATATTCCTGGAATGTTTTCCTTTTACAAGGAACAATAGTTTGCGGATATTTTGCTCGCGGATATGGAGGCGTGCAGCTGATTTATCGATTGATCTTGTTTGAAACACTCTTATTCAGCTGCGAAACAAATTTTTAAAACACGTTTTATTTAAGTGAATGAATATCTTGTTTATTACATTTCTCGCAAAATATGAATTTCCAAAAGGTTTTAAAAGAATTTTAATAAAATAAATAAAAATGTTTAAGAATTGATTCTTTTTTAACGGTATCAGATATGGATGTGAAAAGGACCATTATTCAAAATGGAAGCCACCCATACGTACCTACCTCGTAGCACTGAGCATAAATTACATTCACACTTCAGGCCTACTCTCCTATATAAATTTATGAATTAAACCAAAGCCATGCACGACCACGAAACTAGAGAAATATCGCCCTATGCTGTGCTGCTTCAGTTGGGCGGTAATTGAATTAAGTCAAAGCAGGTCGGCGTAGTTAATGCAACTCTAGTAAGACACATGTGGCTGTCGGGATATAAATTTTAGAGAGACTGCGCCTGCGATAATGACAAATCAATTGTCGCACAGGCACACATAATTAATGTGACGTGCACCGCAAATAGTAAGTAATTAGCCCTCATAATGGGGGAGGAGAGGGAAATTATTGCTTTAAAACCGAGGCTTTCTGTTCATCAATTACCTGAAAAGTAGGACAAAAACCATGCCCGGCGTTTGGAAGTTTTTTGTATGTAGGTATTAAATATAATTTAGGTAAGGTGTACTTACGTTATTTCTTTGTTAAAAGTTAAATTTCATTGAAACTGGAAAATGAACAATTTTAAATAAAAACAAAGGATTTTATTAAAACTTCCAATAAATTATTAAGCGTAGCCCTCAAGGATTAGGCACTGGTGCCATGCGGCAAAGTTTAAAATACATGCATGGAATTTGACTCAGATGACAAAAGCATATTTTACCCGAAGTTAATCTGACGAACGTTTTCTACAGAAATGGTTTCAATATAATATGCTGAAAATACTGGTAGAACTTTCTTAAAAGTTTCGATGTCTTTTTTGAATAGCCCGGACGGTTTACATAAATACTCCGAAACCTACTTTGCATAGTAGAAACTCAAATTAACTTGTTGCTGGTTTCATGCAGACCGCATGTGGAAGGAAATTTTAAGCATGGCCCACATTCATCTTATCTTCTCATTAAAATGGTAACCCTTTTAATTTGTTAAACGGAAAGTTAGACATTAAAGTCGTCCGCAGGGCTGGGAGCATAGTCATGCATATGTAATTCTTGGTAACAAATATGCAGAAACTCTATTTCTATGCTTTGCGATCTAAACTTTTAATTCGCGGAAATAGTGACATGTTTGAGACTTTGCTCACTACAAAAAGTTAAATGGAATTAGTTCTGAATAGCTAATGCGTGCACCAAATTTACCACAATCCATTGGGCTGATTAATCATTGTTAAATTTAAAAATTTTAAGAAAATAACTTATGCAATCAATTGAGATAGCTTGTAGAAAATCATATCTCTCGAGTTATTATACGCACATAATTACAGACATTTCTGGAAAATGGGGAAATTTATAAAATGGCTCGGAACAAAAAAATTAATCCCTCCAGGTAAGTTTCTAATTGGTTTTGTGGGAGAAATTTATAGATGTTTTAGTTTGCTCAAGTTTGAATCGCTAATTAGTATACAGAAAAATGGAGTCTGAACTAGCACCTGCAGTTACTTTTATTCGGATACAGTTTACACACAACATTAGCACTTTCAGATAAAATCCATGAAATTTGTATAAATCTTCCCCGTGCCCTTATTATGTTATGAGTGTCCTTGAGAATAACAAATATTTGTTTTATGTTAACTAATGAAGAAGCGGTTAATGCCTTTTTATGGGTATGTACCTAAAATAAAAGAAAAATGGATTTAGCTATTGTGTCTACCTACTATAAGAAAACAGAAACATAGCGGCTAAATTTTCGAACTCAATTTTCAACACTTTTAAATACGAATATCTTTAATGCCATGGAAATATTTGGAATAAAACTCAACGAAAATAGGCTTTTTGAGCTTTTGGCTTTTCCAAGAAATGTTCGTGTTAAAAATTTGAATTTCATATTATTCCAGACAGAAAGTACCTACCTAGGTCTTGTTGGAGAAAGTTTGGTGGCTATTTTGCATTTACATTACAAGCAGTGTTTATTCGAATTACACCGTGAAAGTTCCTCATTTCCTTTAATTGGGGTGGAGTGATTCTCTTTTGAAACATTTTCAAAATTTGTTAAAGCAATTACAGTTCGTAAATTTATCTTCCCTGTTTTCAAAGGAATTATTCTGATAAGATGTATTTTAAAAATATTTTGCATGTGCTCTGTCAAGCTTATAACTTGGGAGAATGTTTTTCCATTTATTGAGAAATTTAAGAATACAAAGTAAAAATCCTCCATGTTTTCTTAGAGCATAAATCTCTATATCAAACAGATGTAAATCTTGTTTTGCAAAACACCCTTAAGTAAAACAAGTTAATCCAAAAGGATCACGTACTTTAACATTCCAGACATATACCCAGTGACTTCGTGTTATAAAGTAGAAAATTCAATGTACCTATTCACAAATAAATCACGAACAATTTTTGAAACGATAAGCATTTGTGGCGTGGAAACGTTCTCCGCCTTCTTGATTGAATCTTATTTCTTTATTCTGGGCGTGTTTGTCTCCTTTACCAGAAGTAAAGTTGTCGTAATCTCGCTTTTGATTTGCGTAATTTCTACCAAACAAGAATTTTAATAATTTCCTTTGGGACATGCAAAGATGTCATTTATCAAGCTTGCCATTGGATGATGTGGAACATTCCTTATGAAAACTTCTTACCACATTTTCTGAATTGAAGCCCCTTTTGTTGAAGTGTGTAGTAAAGAAAAAAGAAACTAATAGGAGAAAACGGGTTGAGCTCGAAAATTAAATTAGTTGAAGGAAAGTAAATATTAGAGGCTCTTTATGTATTTTAAAATAAGAAGTCAGTAAGCTAGTAACAGAAAACTTTGTTTCATATATTTTTTTGTTTCATATATTTTTTACTTACGATAACCATGCATCAATCATCTGTATCTCATAGAGAGGAGTCGTGTTTTCAAAACAAATTTTCGCTTGATAAACAAAACCAACTTTGTAATTGTGTAAGGGAAGTAACAAAATATGCCTTATGGTAACTTCTCTGTAAATTCTTTGCTGTTAATTTGAGGAAAAGACTCCACTGTTGGATTTTATTTTCCAATTTAACCAAATAGAAGTTTTATCTTTACTTTCAGTCTCTAGTCTTCTGGGATTAACCAAAACTGCTCAATCGCAATTTTAAGGACCACTTTGCCTCAATCTGCTGTGCCAGTGTTTCAATGGGATTTAAGTTTCAGGACAAGCTGGCTTCAGCGTTGAAGTTTCAAGAGATTTATCTTGAAATTCCATATAATCGTAAAAGTATGCAGAACTTATTGACGACATGATGCTTCTGCCTCACGAAATTGTGCATAGTTTTTATGCATCAGTTCGCCTAGGGATTACACCGTCTTATCGGATAAGAATGAATTTATGCGTTGACGACACCGAAGAAACCATGAAACAGGAAAAGGAGCATAAAACTCTAAGAACTGTACAACTAAAAAGAAGAAGCTTTATCTTTTAAGTGTTCGAATATTGCATTTGCCCTGAGGGAGAAAAAGCTCTTGGCCCATTTTCACTTATGGTTCAAATATTTTCTATTTTTTTTCCTTTTTTTTTAATAGAACTTCTTGTCATTATAGAACATATAACATCATATTTCAAGTAGGTTTTATAAACATCTCAATAATCCTTTTGAGAAATCTTTCAAAGCTTTCGTAGCAAATATTGATTGGTTCGAGGAAGTTGCTTTGTCATTTAACCAGCTGATAGAAATTTTGCAAGGGTATAATACTCGTACTTTTTGCTTAGGTACTCTTCACGGTAAGCAAATATTACAAATTTTCTTTTTGAATAAAAATACATCGAAGAGTGAAATATTGACATCACCTGCTAAAGAATTTGGAGTTAACTAACATTATTTTCATGTAATATATGTCTTTTACACCACTAAAAGTTAAATTAATTGTTAAAACTCCAGTAATGTACCACCGATATTGAAAAAATTGAAAAATTCGTTTTAACTTGGTGAATATTTTAGTAGTTCCGCATCGAAAATAATTTCAGCTCAGTAGGTAATTAATTCATGTCGCACCTGCTGGTAATGGAGCAAACTTCAAAGGCTATGGGTTGCAGATAGTGGCTAAAGAAAACTTTGATATATGTATGTATGTATTAATGGCAACTAAATTGCAACCAACTTTTCGATAAGTAATAAAATTGAAATATAAGAGGTCGCCTGATGGTTAATAAAAAGTCACTCTATCCGTGAACGTGAAATTATTCACCCAATCGAGAATTCTGGGGATCATCAAATGTGCCCTTGTCCAAATTGACCTCCAGATAATCGCATGGAATTCGGGAATTGCTCATGTCCGTTTCAGTGCATTAAATCACGGGACTCTGCTGCGGTCAGAATATGTGGGAGCTTTGTGCCAAATTATTCTGGACAAAGTGCCTCCCGATGGGACTCTCACGAAAACCAGTAAGGAATTTCTGTCCATAAATCAAATCAAATTTACAAAGGTATGCGCGGATTTTGTTTCTGGTATGTAATGTACACACAGTTTAATTCTTACAACATTTAAATTAAATTGAAAGGGTCAGGAAATGTTAATGCAGCATGTAAATACTGTATCACTTATTTTACCCTCCCGTTTGCAGATTGAAATTCGGTGATATCGATTGTTTGCCAAATATCAAACGAAAACACCATTAATGGTCGATTGCTATAATCCTGAAAAGCATAAATTGACATTTTATTCGAAAACATCGGTCAAGAAATAGTTGTTTGATATATGCAACTTTTTTGCAGTTTTATGATTTCTTTGAAACTATGCGCATAATTATTTTTAACATCAAATAAAATTATTTTTTAAGGCACACAACTTTTAGACAAAAATAATTTAAAAAACGTAGAGCAAAGATTAAGTTCTACATATAATGAAGGTATCCGTGGTCCGCGCTCAGGTTGAAGCCATAAATTACTCCATCGAGTTTAATTGCTATCGCAGTAGAATTTCAATTGTTATTAACAAATTAGTTATTGAGTTTCATAAAACGTACTAACATTGTCATTCCAAATATGCTATTTGTTATTTTAATGTAAAGATGGGGTTCATGAACTAATTTATGGTTTTAGTGCGAGCTATTTAATAGCACACAATGATTAGGTACTTGAATTAGAGAAGTGCAGGAAGTAAACCCAAAAACAACAAATGCAGAAGGGCTTTTCACAACTATTTTATTTAGTGAAAATTGATAAATATTTCGGTGCCTCTTTATATGCATCTTCATTTTCTACATTACATATTCAAAACCCTATGATAATCGATTATTTCTACTAATGTAAAACGGGTGAATTAAATTTTGTCAGCATTCATATCAAGCGGGACCAGATTGATTGCACAACATCGTGCAACGATTTTCTGATTGTGAACACATCCGAGGGCTAAGGGAAGAACGGAATTTACAGTTATCTCTTTTACCAGTAGGACATAAAATGCACATCAGGTAGTTGCTATGCTGACCAATTAACAGTAATGAAAGCTGACATGTTTAATTGGATATGAGTTCAAATTGACATGCAACTTCACTACCTTCAGTATTCGATCAAAATTTTCTGTCTGAAGTGGAGTTCGGGTATGCCAACGCTAATTTGGAAATATGTACTTTGTCAGAGTTTTTAAAATAAATATATTTGTTAAATACCTATATACTTTTCTCCAAGGTATTTTTCCTTATTGATTTATAAACAAAATAACCTATTATATTTTATGTGGCTATGTTCTATCTTTTGTTCTCTTTGTAATATATTTATAGTTTAGTAGAGACGAATTATTGCAATTTATTATTACTTATTCTTATTATCCAATTACCTGGTTCTTCAAAATCCATATTTTAATATATGTATGTACATAATTCGTACTACTCCACTATATGTAGGGACACGGACATTTATAAGCCATTTTCTTGTCACAGCTTTCAACATAAATTATTTTATTTTGGAAAAACAAATAGTAAATGAATTAAGTTTTTTTAGGTATATTACAATTTTATTAAATACCTTTGTATAAAGAATGAGAGTGAAAGCTAGTGCTTATTACAGCTTATTTGAATTCCGGCCGCTCAGTCGAGGACAAACTAGAAATATAAATCTTCCGTTACACCCAATAAATTTGATCCATTCTAACCTCCTGATAGTAAGTTATTTTTGAAACATCGAGACCCAAAATATCTCTTAATTCAGAGTTCTAGTAGAAGTTAACGATAAGAATTAAGAACACACAGCTTTGTCACGCTGCCAAATTAAATATTTCCTCACTAAATTATCCTTTTTGTCGCCTTGGTGCACTACTGCGACAAAATGCTTTACTTATCTTAATTCCGGTTTCCGAAGATTAGCAATTAGGGATGCTTCGCAGCCCGCAAAATTTCCTTTATTTCTTTTGTCCTAATTACCAGAGGCATTTTCTTTAAGGTCACCATTTAAAGAAGGCCCTGAGTTTATTTTTCTTAGGAAGAACCATTAACACTTCCTTCACCGCATGGAGTGCTAATTATAATGTCTTAATTCAATGTGATGGACAAAGATTTAAATCGTGCAATTTTTCATTATAGTTTAAATTGATTTCCTTTAATTTAAAAAAAATGTTGGAAATATACACGTTTTTATAAGATTAACTTTGTGGTCAATGATGCCCTATTCGAAAACTCATTCTGAAATGATTGGGTTCATTCCTTTGTGTTCAAAACTTGTAGAAAATTAAAACCAGACAGCCAAGAAAGCAAACATATAAAAACTTTATAATAAACTACCTAATAAATTAATAAAAAACAACCATTAAATAATGAAATAAAATAAAAAATTAGGGAACAAATTATTAATTGTTATCTTCCACTGTTATTTTTTCCAGAGATTTTAGAAAATATCTTGTTATTTAAATCATTTGCGGATAATTCTACGTCATGAGCATAAAATCAATATGAGATCCCATATGTGAAATCGTAATTAACTGCACCGGAAAATGAAAGGACTTTGTCAGTTTATATATTAGCCAATAGCCAGCATGATAGCTATCATACTGGCTAATAGTTCCGATCTGAATAATTCCCTGAAGCATTCAAAATTCATCCGCTTTCCAAATTGGACAAATTCACGGCAGGGATTTAAATGCATGTACATATGTATGTACATATGTACCTATAATATGCCTCCTTGTAAAGAGAGCACTATCACATCAGTCCAAAAATAGTCTCCTTGATCTGGAACGTTGCCAACCATTTCGTATTCATAATAAAATTTTGTTTGGAAATATAAAGGACGTCGAGTGCATTTCTTTTGGTTCATCTTTGAATGGAATATTTCAAAATATTTCATATGCACACGTACATGGTAATTTCGCTCGTTTAACAGCTACTGAGATTTGAGCTTCTATTAAGATTCCACTTCAGTTTTGTATTGCTATATTTACTTATTCTAAAGCCCCCACAAAGTGCTGTAAAAATAAATTTTATCCGGTAATATATGGAAGATCAAACATTTAATAAGGTCACTTATTACAGGCTGATTTATAAGTCGTTTGCAAATAGATTTTCTGGTTTTTTCTTAAATTGTGGAAAATACATATCTTCCCAATTTAAGCATTTTTCAACGTAAATAATTGATTAAAAATATAACAAAGCATTGATATTGTACAGTTTATTATGAACATTTTTTGTAAAAGTTGCGATGCCAACGATTTAACTTAACTTCAGTAGAAAAGCAACAAGCATGATATCGTAATTCAAAATAATTTTAAAGTGTTTTGGTGTAGCAAAATACTGATGTAAAAACCAGAAGGCATAATTTAAAAAATTTTTTAGTTGAATTTAACATTTATATGGTAAAATTAGACAAACACATTCAAACTAAATCTTTTATAAATTTTTATCTTAGTTCAGAATTAAAGCATTAAAACTTTTATTTCGGACCAGAGATGTGTCAGCATATACTAAGAGTTTGGGCACGTTAAAGGATAATTCTTGAAAGAAATATGCGGAAAATTCCCTCGTGAGTAGAACCTCCTTTATATGTATTAACTCACTAAATTAAAAATAAACTTCACAATAAAGTCGATAAGGAAGCAAGAGTTACTAATTAATTTCCACATTTTCTGTAAACTCAAGAACTTCACAAAACACAAAAACAATAAAAACAATCTGCGGAGTTACATGAAAATTGCAGTGTTTGCCGCTGTCGGCAATTTTACTTAGAGTCAGAAGGGATACATCTGCTTCAAGTCGACAACTGCTCCTTTCTTGTTATTATCTTTGCGGGAAGTATAAAACTTACGTTTCTAAATTGGATAAAATTCCCAAGCTCTAGTGCGTCATTAGGTAATTTTCTGAATTGTTTCAGTAAAAACAATAATTGGGAATTTTCTTGCCAGGAAAATTTTTCCTTTAACAGCATTTCATAGTTTGGCTAAAACATATATACATATGTACAATATCTACATGCGTATATACGACAGGCTAATTTTCATTGTTCAAGGCATTATTTATTATGGATGGAATTATAATGTGTAGTTTCATTATTATGAACAAATTTTATTTTAACAATAACTTACAAAATTTGTAAACAACCTAAGATCACTTACGGTCATAAAATATCAATTTATTTTCTAATATTGGCACAATACTTTTTAAGTCTATAATATGTATGTACATTATATGTATTTTTATTGTTACTAGGTATTGAACCTAGATAATCAAGCCTTTATACATAAAATAATGAATTCTGTGACATATGTAGTTGTGGGCAGTCGATTTGCTTAATCGTCCCATACGCTGTCGAGAGGGAAAAATTAAAACCATTAGGTACTTAAAATTTCTAGTTTCATCTCTGAAATGTTGATACTTTACATTTTATTTGATAAGCAAAAATATGTATGCAAATAGGTTTGAGAATATGCAACCACGTCATGCAACGAGTTTGGAAGTATAATTTATCTGTTCAACACATCAAATTCAACAGGAGCCACTAAATTTATATTTAGGGGTATACCTTTCGTGTTAATTTTCCACAAGAGCAATAAATATGAATGGATGTCTTGATACTATCGTTCCGACTTTGTTCATCTTTCATCAAATTTCCGCACATTATACAGTGAGTGAAGGGAAAATTTAATAGACTGCTCCAAAGTTTTTAAATTAATTTCATAAATTAATTTTGCCAGAAATGACGGTGTAATTATGTAACTTCCAGGTTTGTAAAATAGTTTTGAGCATTAGTGCCCTGGGCGTTAACATGCTGAAAATTTTACGTTACAGCTATTTCAGGTGTATAACACTAAAAACTTCAATCTTCTCAACTGCATTTTGCCGCCGTTTCAAGTTAAATTGATTTGGTAAACTAAGAACGAATTGCACAGAATATTAGAATTCATTTGTTTAAGGTAATGTGAAGTTACTAATTCACTGAGAACCAAGTACCTACCAATTAGTCTACTTCAATCAATATTTATATACTCGTATTATACAATATACATACATATATGCATAAATGATGTGTGTTGCATTGGCTTGTTATACTGCAGAATGTATGTGGGATGCGTGAAAGTAGCGTACGCTTGAGGAATAGGTATACCTACTAAAATCCTAAGCACTAGAGATTTTTCAAAAAGTTGTGCGTGATATTCTTAATTGATAAAAAAAATAAACTGAAAATACAAATCTACGAATAATAATAGTTTTCACCAGGTCTAAATGTACTTAGCATCTGCTGATATTTTGCAGGGTGCTTAATATCACAGATTGACAAGAGGGTTTAAGTATTCCTTTTAGAGTGCCATTATAAGACCTGTTTTAATTTCCTGATTGATAAGACCTGTTTTAATTTCCTGATTGGCTTCGGGTTCGATGACATGAGCAATATGAATACTAAAAAGGGCAGAACAAATCTAACAAAGTAGCTATACTAGATACAGTGACGACATAGGGTGAGGGTTTGTCACTCAAAAGATTCTCTGCCATTCTTATAGATCCGCAAAAGCGTGACCCAATTGATTTGTTTCGGCTTGCTTCCCTTTCCGCTGCCGAGTGAGCTGAGCCTTTTTAAAAGTTATTTTCCATGGGTGCACCAGATAACAATATAAATTGATTTTTTAGGCGAACTTATCCATGCGAGGCGAATCCTCTTAGGAAGGAACTTTGTTGAAGGGGATTCGGTTTTCATTTATTAATTGAAGGGTGCACAGTGCTAAGGGATTAACTGATGGGGCTGATTTTCGTGGCAAGTTGTGGAAAAATTGAATAAGTTTTCTTAATTCCAAATCTCTTTGATTGGGAAAGTTATCTTTTGGACGTTTTGAGGACTTTTAATTAATTTTTCATCGATTGAAAGAGTTGCGTTTTGTATGGTAGTAAATCAGACTAATGCATAATTCTGTTGCAAACTTCTATTATTAAGGCGAGGTTCAAAATCAAAAACATAAATTCAAATATCAATCTTGTAAAAATGGCTATCATCAAACCTGAAATATTTGTTAAACACAAAAATCATTGCAATTTTTTTATATGTTTCCTGTTTCTAGCGATTCCTGCTGTTTTTTTTGCTTGGAAATCTAGAAATTTAATGTTTCCTAAAGAAATGTCATCGGTATTGAAAGGCGTGCAAACAGAACGCTATACATACCTATGTTTAAATTCCTGCATCACTGATTGAGCTGTTTTGATTTTCACTACGTCTTGAATTCAATACCTATAATTCGTAGTTTCAGCATTTTTATTTTAGCTATGAAAGGAAGCTTGACTGCTGTGAAAATTACGACTATTTTATTTAAAGTGCGTCTAAATGTGATTTTATCTATTTGAGTGCTTTTAAATATGATTTTGCCTAATTATATGTGTCACTACTCACTACACATACTAAATAATATATTCTTCCTCATAATTGCCAAGAATTGTGAAAGTGTGAACAATTTGCATAATTAACTCTTGATAGATAAAAGCGCCATTTAAATATTAATAACCGTCGCTTTAAATAATTTTGAAACGATCACTGCTAATAATAGTCATTCAAACAAAGCAACCAGAATTTCATTCATTAGTACCATCCTGCTTAATTGCATGTTTTAACATATTTATAAGGCTCGCCGTGGAAAAACTAGGTCCAGGGCGGAAAGTGTTAGTGACCGAAGTCATCAGCCGCAAATATAATTGAAATTTTCCCTAATGGCACGTCGTTATCCTCTGGAATTGCTGTCATCCATTTAGCAGGTCCTCCTGCCTTAGTACGCCAAATATGTTTTTGTTCCGCTGATAAATGTCCTCCTCTCGTTTTTATTTTTCCTCGACAATCACCGCACATTCACTAGCCATTGAGAGACTTTAGAGTCTTTTGTTGCGCATTAATTTCGTATTTAACAACAGCTTAGCGCTTAATGATTAGCTAGAAAGAGAGCTTTTCTACTGGAAAATTGAGGAAAGTCTCACATTCCCTTATAGGGAAAATAAAAATTCCGGAGGTGTGATTAATTAACCAGTTCTATCATGCCTGAAGGCAAATTAATAATTCAACCATTGACCTAGAAGGAAGTAACAAAGTAACACTTTTGAAAAAAAAATTCGGAATACAATGAAAATTACATTAATGTATTTTTACTTGAATTGTCTAATATGAAAAGAACATTCTCTTTATTGTGAGAGCCATAAAAACAAGAAATGAATCGACTTAAGTTACAGGACTGAAAACCATCATTATCACATAAAAGGGAATGTCTGCCTGCAGTCATGGTAAAGGTTGATGTCTCCTTTCAGATTGCAGAGGCAAGCACCATGTCCTTAAGGAAACTTTAGGAATCACAAGTTCCTTTGAAATCTTCTACTCAGAGTCCTTTTATTACTAACAAAGTTTGGATATAAAAAAAGTCTCAAGTTTAATTTTTGTAAGTTTTCTTTGACTGCAACCAGTTTGTTCTTATATTTATAACATTTTGAAATTCAAAGCAAGGTAAAATACATCAAAACGAAAAATATACATATTAATGCTTCGTTAACTTACTTTTTCTAGTCTTGCTGAAAACTTATTAATAAAAACATTACGGAAAAGGTTTAAAATCGACCACCCAGAAATAAATGAAACAACTTTACACGCATTTATTTTTGCATAAATATGTAATTGTAGAAATTGTATCATAAACCTACATATGTATATTTTTGTATGATAAATAGGTACTAAAATTACAATTTTCGAACCAAACTTTTCCTTAGATTATTACTTGTTTGTTCTTCCACTTTTATGTGACAGGTTTTAAAACTTGGTATTATAAAGTAGGTACAAACATTAGTTAATAATTAATACATTTAATTTGCTTTAACCATATGATAACATTTACGGAGAAAACCTCATTAGAATGAGTACAGGGTACAGTGAGATACAGAAAGACAGACAATATGTGCTCTACATTGAGAATAAAAAATTTCAACTCAATCATCTCGTACAATTGAAATGCTAAAGAAACGCGGAACCAAATTTCCGAGCGCAGTCCCAAAGAAAGGAAATTTCCACGCTATTCTCATCGTGTGCAAATGAGTCATATCAAAGGGCATTCCAGGATCTGGTTTCCTTTATTAGGGCACCGGATATAGGAAATTTCTGCATCCTTTGTGAAATAAATGAGCACAACGTCTACCCTGATTTATACAGTGCTGTCTAAAATTATAGGACCAAACTTTAATTTTGCATATATGGTCTATTCCCAAGCCCATAACTTGTTGGTAAGGAGAAGAGGGATGGTGACAACTGGTATATATGAAATCGTTGTGTGTTCTTAATTATTTCTTAAATTTTTTTTAAAATTCATGTACTAATTTTAACAAAAATCGTAAAAAACTCAATACAATAGTGTTTAAAATTATAGGACCAATTCTCTCAGCACTTAATATGATGTCTTTGGCCTTTATATACAGGGTGTTTTGCTAAGGTCTGAGCAGGGGTATGCCAATCGATTCTAAATGGTCTCCTGATCAACGTTTCTTCGGACACCCCACCCCCTTAAAATCGGTCCTTCCCCCCCAAAATCGCGATTGAAAATTTGGAGGGGGTCAACCTAGAAAATGCTTCATAAGTTCTTTCAGAGATATCCTAGAATACTGGTTGGTAATGCATTAGAAAGCTGAGCCTTCAAGCTTTCCAACGATACCACCCGCGACCCAATCAGTCAACAAACAAGCGGGGGAGACCCCGTCAAATTTCGAATATGGCAATTTCAAAGCCCAAAATTTGACCTTGACCCTTCATTCTGTCGATTTTTTGTGTGGGAAGATCGCAACTTTTCTTGAGAAAAAGCTTCCCTGTCATATGGCCTTTCTCAATAAAAAAACCGCACTGGAATCCGACGGCGCGTTCCGAAGTTATTCGTGTTACAATAATTGATACAACAACAAAACCCTATCCGCAATGAAGTCCAATTGGAAAGTGTCACATCGAGCATCTGCTCCGTAGGGCTGAACCATCGAAGACGAATAACTTCGGAACGCGCCGTCGGATTCCAGTGCGGTTTTTTTCTTGAGAAAGGCCACATGACAGGGAAGCTTTTTCTCAAGAAAAGTTGCGATCTTCCCACACAAAAAATCGACAGAATGAAGGGTCAAGGTCAAATTTTGGGCTTTGAAATTGCCATATTCGAAATTTGACGGGGTCTCCCCCGCTTGTTTGTTGACTGATTGGGTCGCGGGTGGTATCGTTGGAAAGCTTGAAGGCTCAGCTTTCTAATGCATTACCAACCAGTATTCTAGGATATCTCTGAAAGAACTTATGAAGCATTTTCTAGGTTGACCCCCTCCAAATTTTCAATCGCGATTTTGGGGGGGAAGGACCGATTTTAAGGGGGTGGGGTGTCCGAAGAAACGTTGATCAGGAGACCATTTAGAATCGATTGGCATACCCCTGCTCAGACCTTAGCAAAACACCCTGTATATAAAGGCCAAAGACATCATATTAAGTGCTGAGAGAATTGGTCCTATAATTTTAAACACTATTGTATTGAGTTTTTTACGATTTTTGTTAAAATTAGTACATGAATTTTAAAAAAAATTTATGAAGTAATTAAGGACACACAACGATTTCATATATACCAGTTGTCACCATCCCTCTTCTCCTTACCAACAAGTTATGGGCTTGGGAATAGACCATATATGCAAAATTAAAGCTTGGTCCTATAATTTCAGACAGCACTGTATCTTCCAAAGACAGAGAGCACTAGGATAGGAACATGCAGTTGGTACCGAGAAAATGAATGAAGAGAGCCTAAGAAGCATATGCTAACAAAAGTTTTTATAGAGCTTTTGGAAGTGTATTTTTCAATATCAACGCTCTGCCATTAAATAAATTATAGCATTAAAATTAAACTTTCTAGAAATCCTTTAATTCCATAACCTTACTGCAGGCTATTTAGGTTGTGTTAAATGGTTGAACTTTACCACCTAAACAACCTGAAGGTTGTACACAGTTCAGGTAAGCGGCGTCTTGCTTATTAAAGCTATCCCAACGTATTAAAACTTTAAAAGCTGTTTATCAGCTCCGTGGGAAATTTAAGTCGCCTATTATTGCAAGAATTAAAGAGATGGGACAGTTTCGTATAGCCACAATAAACACTGTTTTCCGCTTATATACGGATGAATAAAAAATGAGTAGAAATTATGGCATTTATCACCGAAAACAATTGCAAATTGACGGCATTAAGCCATCTAATTGATGACAGGGATTCGGAAGGATAACGATGTCTCGTTAGGAGGTGTTTTAATCAGATTTTTTTCGATGATATGGTAAATCTTTTTTTCCCATGCTATAATGAAATTCCATTGATTATAATATATGTATGTATATACCTACTCGTAATATGTAGGTACATAAAGAAGTCTCCTGGAAATGAAATACTGGAAAGTTGTACCATGTACACAATTTTTAACCGCATTTAAAATCTTGGAAAAATTACTTCCCCTGAAAACACAAAAATTAGGCCCATTACATATAAGTTGCGGAATTGAATTTTTGCTAATATAGCAAAATCACGATTGCCGTTGATTTTTAATGCTTCATGTTCAGCAAAACATAACAAATGTGTGCTTTTCAGTCATTTTGGTATTGAAAAAATGTTGCTTCTTTTGCATAATAAACCAATCAATAATTCAGTAATCGTTCTTGCTCATCTGCTATCAATATGTGTTTAGTTAATTGTGTCACATCAAAACCCTTCGATTTCATTGAAGCACTGTAATTCCAAATAGCTTAGCATGCCAATTTCTTTAATTTCGTCATCGGAAGGAATGACACAGGAATGCATAAATTAATATAGCAACAATGTTTATGCTACATTGGCATCTGAGCCACGTCCGTTAATAAATTTCTCTATGAAGCCACTTGAGACTTAAGCTTTATGTCGGAAAGTTAATTTAATTTTCCTTGACCTCTTTGTTCAAGAAGAAGCAACCAACCAAGACAAGTACAGCACCCAAGTTTATTTGCCGATTTTGCCCGGATATCTATAAAATAAATTCTGCAAATTCTGAAGGTTTACAACTCGTGTTGCGATCTATAAGAAAATTTATGTCGACAAAAACTCTTGTTTCAATGAGTTACATTTTAAATATTGTCATCTTATAAAGCAGAAATCAGTTTTGAACAACTTCTTCTTGATTTATTATACGGAAAGAATTTTTGATATGGAATTTAATTTCAAATGACATTGATCTGGTAATGACTTTATTGGTCTTAAATCTTTTTATACACTTGCCAGACTATAAACGAAATTTTGAATTTTGTGCATTCTCATTTTCAGAAAGACCGTATCACAGCTTTGAGTTTTTAAAAACAAATTATAGCGAATATTCCATCGAACATGTAGGTAGATTGCGACATTTCATATGTAGGCATAATTGACTTTAATTTTAAAGCAATATAATAATTCTGAATTCTGGTGCGTCACTGGTATAAAAATATATACCTAAATTTTTTATATAGGTATACCTACATATACCTATCAAATTTTGAATAGACAAGTTTGGCGACACAGAAATAGCTTCATTGAGATAGCAAAATTATGTAGGGAGAACTTAAATTTATATGTTCCTTCGATTTGTAATTCTAAGATGTCATGCTATTTGCATCGTTCTCTTGTTTAGTCTCATTTATACAATTTCAACTTCTTTCATTCACTACCATTATAAACGTGTATTCCTTGCATATTGAATCTTCCAAAACCAACAATATCCTTTTTCTTGCATTCGGATATACATGTGAGGTTAGAGAACAATTTCACCTCTCCACCCTTCCAATTTATCCAAGTGTCTCATACGTCTACAAAACGAACCGATGTCTCCCAACAACAATGAAATTTAGGTCATTCTTTGGTGCCCTTTCTTCGGTTATTGGAGGGTTTTCTGCTACGTCAATGACAACAGAAACATTTTGCAATATCATGGTTTAAGTAAAAACCCTTAACACGGATGTGTGGTTTGCAATGTATTTGATATTAATTATTCAGATTTTCACTGTTTGATTAAGGTAGGTATTGATTTCCTACACTTATGTTATATTTTAAGAGTTTTGTTGATATGTATATTTACATTTGTAATGTATATAATGTAGCAAATTTTACAAGTCGATATAACCAATTTTAACGGGTTGTAAAAATCAATTCATAAAGAGTTGGTTTTCGATCTACAAGTGAGCATTTCTTACAACAAAATACGTTATATGTACTATGTGGTACTATGTTATGGAAATGTTAAACTTTTTACTGTGAATTTCATCCAATATACAAGTACGTATGTAAATGTAATTGTAAAATAGAAAGTAATGTTTTCCCAACCAAGAAGGTTCTTTGGAGCTTATATGAATTCTAAAATTTATAGTGCTCTGCAAGAAACAGAAGAAACAAAACATATAAGTATGTAGACTTAAGAACTTTTGTTTTACATGTAACATGCAATTTGCTTTCTTAAAGTTTAACCATAGAATAATAAAGCTTTATTATTCTATGGTTTAACTTATAAATCTAAATACTAAATGATTATGTTAGGTACCTACTCAACACTAAACAATTTTTTTGTATGTTTTTAAATGTAAATGGTTTCTATATAACGAAGGAAAACGATTCGTGCAAAATAAATCCCAATTAGGACTTCATTTCGCGTATATCATATAAATAAATTAATTCTGTCCAGGCGAAATCTACTTGAAAGAAATCGGTTTGTGCCCGAAAAATCGATGCTTAGTTGTCTTTTGTACTTCAGAGACTTATCCAATTTCAGCTAACAGAAGTGTCGTTACCACCACGTCGAATTCAATACGAATTGTTTGGCTGGTAGCTTTGTTGCTGAGATATGTTTGTTTTCTCTGCTAGAACTAATGAGGCTTAAGCTTAATGAAACTTCGATAGGACCCGACCGTGCGCTGGGTTTCCTTATTCAGCTATCCGGAATATAATCAATCAATTGGAACCACCCTTAAATTTATTGGACTGCAATTTCCTTTACTTGACATCAAGCAAATTAGTATCGTATAGATGAAGTGACGTGTTTTTTCAATCAATTTTTGTTTTTTTCGTTGATTAGTGTGTCTTTACTAAACCGGTTGTTTCACCTCTTCCGGACATATTTTTCTGATTTCTTATTGAATTATAGAAATGTTGGACAACAGAGATTTAACGACTATTTGTCGTCCGGGTATGAAAACTTACTTTTAAAATAAAACGATTGTGAAGCTGATATTTTGAGAAGATTGTCAAAAATCTTCATCAAAGTATTTTTAATGAAAGCGTTACAATTTCAACAGAAAGTGCCCAATAGGAATCGTGTTATTAATAGAAGAAAGTAACCATTAAGGATTTTTTTAAATATATTCCAAATGCAAACAACTTTTATTCAACTGATTATTCATGAACTTCAACATTACCCAGCCTTATTCTTATTTAAAAATAATTATTTTTTTACGTTAAGCCAAATATTAAAACGGGAAATTATTTCGCTCAAATTAAATTCAGGAACATTTTTTTTTGGCAATTTTTAAAGTGAACAAATTATAAATTTTAATTTGATATTTTAGGCATTTACAGAAAAAAACATAAATATTTTCCCTTAACAATGGAAGCGACTACAATGTTTAACATGTCATTCCGTCATAGAAACAAGCCTAAAAATATTTAATCCATGTTCTCATTTTACCGCTCCCATGCAAAAGAATATATTTGTTATCGTTCTACGGTTCTACCATACACGACACTTTAACGTTGTTTTAAAAATTCAATTGAATGTCGCTTGAAAAGTACACTCGAAATTCTTTTAACAACGCCGAAAAGTGCTATTTTCGTTTTTATTATTCATGCGCACAATGCATCCATGAATTGTTTTGAGTTTCTCTTTATGCTGAAAGTTGACCAACAATAGGTGTTTATTTACATTCAATATTTAAGCGGGAATATTTCGAGTTAAGGGCTTGGTTTTACAATTCAAGAGAAAAACTTGTGCTATTAATTCAGTGTTTGAGCTTTCACAATTTTTGTTTAAATTCTTACTTGTAGACAGTTTTAATTGAATTTTCAATATAGATAAGTACCTACTTCTAACATGACTTCTAGGTTCTGTGCAGCTAAAGAGTATCTACCTATCTAAAATTACTTGAATTGAAGTATTTTACCACTGGACAAAATTCATACTCAATCCTATTGTTCGAGTATTTAACAGTGCATTTATTAATCAATGTGAGTTTCTTTTGTTTGCACGTTAAATATTGCTTATATACCATATATGGATTTAAATAATAAACGTGTACTTTCTATAAGTAATCTCGAAAAAATCAGATGTTGTGGGAAATCCAAACAAACCTGAACTCATTCATTGTTCATTAAATAAATTCGAAAGGTATAACTTAAAGATGTTTCTACCTCCATCCCTTTAATAACGAATGAAAAGAAATGTACGACAAAACTGCACTTCGGGAAACTTTTTCCCAACTTAACTGTAGCAACAACTTGAAGACACTTAAAAAGAACCGAAGCAATTTAACAAAAACCTTCTTGTTTTCCAATTTACTTTCTTATCTCACGTGACTTCTTGAAAGAACTCGAGCAGTAAATTTTAGACCCTTTTTTCTAAATATTCAGTCGGAGAAAAAATATCACCTGGAATGCTTTCGTAATGTCCTGGGATTGTGCTCGGTGGCTGAAAATAAAAGTGGTCTCCACAATGGCTGTAATAATTTTACTGGAACAGGGAGAAAAAAATCCAGCTGGTAACTTTCATCTAAGGGCACTTTATCTGTAACATAAATACTTTTTTTCTCGTTCTTGATTTATTGGGGTGTAAAATATCCTTTTTGCTAAGTAAACTTATAATAACAGCGGCGTTGTTACCTACTTTACTCATGTCAAAAAACATTGAAAAAGTCAAATAAAACATAATATGTACCTAATTACGTTTCTTAAGGTAATTTTATTTTGTTATTTATTAGTAGGTATAGACAAAAAATTATTGTATCGTTTTCCATAAAAAGCTTGATGTGCGGACTTCTCCCTTTACAATGATTTCGCATATAGGTAAGCAATTTCATACATATATCCAAAAATTAAGTATCATCCCATGACTCCTACAACAATTTGGAATGAAGAAACACATTTCGAAAAGATTTCGTGAGATGGTCTTTCTTTTATCTAAACCCGATTGTTTTATTTGATATCTTCCCTCGTCATTTGAAGAAATATAAAATACACGTCTGTGGTTTTTACATTTTCATGTTTATATCGTTTTATTTAGTTATTTTCAATTGTACATAGAAAGGAAGAAAAAGGAACTGACATTAGATATTAGTCTGAAATTTTTATTTAAGTTGGCACTTAATACATACATAACCTTCCGCAATATGCAGGCATATTACAAGGCAGATTTTCATGGATATAAAAATGAATGGCTAAAATATCGAAATATTTCAGTAAGAGGAGATTTTCCTTTTTCATAATACGTTCACACGTAAAACGCTGGGATTTGGGAAATTGGTCCTCTGACAATTTAATTTCATCCCAGAAAAATCCCCGATGAAGGAAACGCACGTATGGAAGGATTTATTCTCCCACAAAAAGCGGAAAGGCATTTCTCCGGATTCAATTTCGCACTAATAGACGTAACAAGATATAACACAAGGATTTACCACTTAGGCCCCTTTACACCTTATTGATTTTCACTTTGAACTTGATACCGAGAGGGATGGAGAAAGGAAAAACGGGTAAAGAAATGGGCTTAAATTCCTTCACGACCATCATCTCACCCACAACTGCGAAATCCTTTCACGGAGAAATTTATAATTTCGCTACGGGCGAATATCTCATTTGTTCAGTCGTCCCAGTTTAAAAACGAATCATTTCACCGAAGGGTAATTGCGTAGTGTTTTTCCTTGGTGTTCGGAAGATCTCTAAGTTTGATGTAAAGAAAAAAATGTATACTTATACAGATATATAAATTGCTCTTGCCTGACGGTATCTAAAAGGCCATACATCAAAGAAGGATTTCCTTGGAGCTCAGCAGCTCACACAACTTTGCGCATATAATTTATTGCAAGGTAGGTACTTCATAAAAGTGCCAGAATGCTGGGAATAAAATTTAATGCAGGTAAACGAAGTTCTTTGAAGTTGTTCGTTTTAATTTTATGCATCATTTACTCAAGTCATTCGAGCTTTTCCATGAGTGGTGGGATTGCAAAATCGAGAAAATTACTTGGCAGCTCGTTCGTAATATGACCAGGGGTTACCTCGGAGATAGGACCATACAAACTGCAAACTTTCACACTCTTTAAATAAACTTGCTTAGCGATAGTGTTCCTTGCTTCCTATTCATCTATTCACCTTAGCATGTAACCATGGTAATAGTAGAGAAAATAAAAAAAAATGCATCATTCAAGCGTTCCCAGGATTTCATATTCTGCAGAGTAACGAGTCTTAGGAAAGGAAAGGTGAATACTATGCGCTAGTCTTGTCTTTCCGAATCCTTCCTTATCCTCTACATATTCGTTTAAAAAAAATTCAAATTAAAAGTTTAGATTTTTTATGTCAAAAATTTCAAGTCAAAATTTCTAAAAAATATTCATAACACAAATATTATTTGTTTTATTTAACTTCTAGTGACTAAAATTTAAAAACTGGAACTACATATAGCAAAATATTTCATTCAAAATTTTCTCCTAAAAATGCATACTCATAGCTTTTTCATAATCGATACCTAGGTTTTATTTCTTACTTGATGAAATTTACTGCATATGTTAAACTACAATCCCACTAGCTGGGTAAAATAGTTCTGAAATATTTTCCTAGTCCCAAAGCTAACTAAGTGGAAACCGAATAAAATAGGAAATATTGCCATAAACCTTTTCTCATATAAAATCAATGCACAGAGAATTGTTAAGAGCAATGGAATGGAAATAATCTGTTCGACATCATTTGCTTCCACAGGAGATTTTACTACAGAAAACAAAAGAGTTTGATTAACATTCATACATTTTATTGGTTCTATGACTACAATAAATCGCCTAGAAATAACGTGGTGGTCTGGTCACTCATGTGAAACCTATTCACACCTGATTAAAGAAAATAATCTCTTCGAGAAGATCTTGGTAGGATATAGCATCCGAAACAAAAGGCTTTCAAGCGATGACAGTCATGAAGCTGATATGGTAAAACGATGACAACGCAACTATCAAATAGCAGTTTATTGATCTTAGAAAATCAAAAATAGGTATAGAACTTGAGTTTCTTCGTGAAAGAAACAGCTACAACGAATAAGTCTAATTGAAGTTTTTGGAATGAAGACTATTTAACAAGTTCCTATACTAAATCTGGTCATTAGATTGAAAAGGTGTGTATTTCACCCTCAACTCACCTGCGCTCTCTTAGGCAAATACATCGACATTCTGGCAATGCAAAGATAAATCACCTAATTCCCTTGTGGATCGAATTTGTTCTCAAATAAAGTACCGACAACAAAATCGATTTTCAGGCGTTCCCAAATTCTATGGGTTTCTGCCCCCATTTCCGGATTACTAAAATGCGGTTGCCAGCTTAATCCATGTGACAATCCACACCAAATAGAGGGTGGAAGATTTCACTCAATTTGTTTAAGGGTATTTGGTTTTGACCTGCTATATACATATGTATAAACCTACACTTTTATGTGTGGCGAGATCATTCCAATTGAGTTTTTTGGGAATCTCGCATTCAAATCAAAGCCCACAAAATGAGCCTGTAGTTGCAATAACTAATTTTAGAAAACAATTAAATATTAACAAGAATTTTAACGCCATAAAATTGATAATTGTATATTCTCTGAATAAATTGTAGTCCTCTCTTTGATTTGTAAAGTATTAATTAAATTTTCATATTAAATTCGCTGAAGTGACAGAATATGCAATAATTGTGTTTGCTGCAATTAAAAAGTAAATAAATATTTTATTATTTTAGCAATGTGCAAAATAACATTCTCATGAAATTGCTTCGAATCCAAGTGATTACTGGATTCCAGGTTTAGAATTCTTTTAAACTTTTAATTTATGTATCATATTGAGAGTTTTTCTTTTAAAATAATAATTCTCCAATCTTAGTTTCAAATAAAGAAGAAAAAAACGCCAATTTACATTACTAAAATAAAAAAATCAGTTAGAAACACGTTTCGCTGACTCTCTTCTAAGCTTATGTTAAACTAATTAATTTTGTTCTACCAGGAAACTTTTCACACAGCAGTCTATGAACTAATTTCTCTCCGAACAAATGGTACATCAATAAAACACATTCGATACCTGCAAAATTCCACTGAGGGTTTAATTATTAAACAATGTATGCTGTTACCTATTGGCAATTAATTTGCCACCGGTTTGTGACGATAGAACGCTACAGCGTTGCTGGTTCCAGTAGGAGCACTGCAGAGGACTTGTGTTTATTGATTTATGTAGATGGAGTTATGTGACTGAGTCAGATCATTCTTCTTCCCTTTCTTGTGAATATTATTAATGAAACACCCTGTTTGTGTAAAGACGAAACTGAGATCTTACAATTCGACATAAAAAAAATATTTGAATAGGTATTTTGGACATGATGTCATAACAGCTATAAAACATTTTTGAATTTCGTCACGTGGTTTTTTCATAGAATTTTTTATAAGCTAACAATAATATCGATATATTTTGAAGATTTTAACTCAGTTACGTCCTCTTAAGCTAAGTAGCTATTGATAGGTACATGCGATTTGCTTTAGCCATCAGCAGAAAGAGTGGAAAACAAAACTACTTGTTTCTAGAAAAATATTTATGTTACAATTTTCAAAACAAAAACTTCGAAAAGAAAAAGGTCTGAAGTTATACTTTTTGACTTTTGCCCTCGTTGAGTCATGGATATCGCATGGCTTGCAGCCTCTTGGCTGAAATCCACTTTATCCCAGTCTTGTTGAAAAGCAAGAACCTGGATAAAGTTTTTTGGCATTTTATGTAACCAATGAAAATTTTCGAACATTCGTTGCACTTCTCCGTTTTTTTACTGCCTGGACATTTGGCATCCAAAGCAATAGAACCTCAATTCAGCAGACAGGAGTGGGTGATGTCCAATATCTTCTTGGAAGTTTGACCTCTTGTTGAAATGAGACTGCACTCCTAAATCTTGCAGTTTGATAACAAGTTGTTAATAACGCTTATTGTCTTTCAGATAGCTTTAATTTTTTTTTTAAGAAATCGACACCGTTCTTGTTAAACAAGTTTTTTTTTTAATTTAAAATATGGTTAAGAATTTTCTGCATTAATTCTTTTAAGTTTTATTTCTTCAATATTATTTCTGGAAAACGAAGTTCTCTTTCTTAAACCTTTAATTGAAATCTTTTAAAGGCAAAAAATGATTGTCAAGGTTTTAGTAACGGGAAAAATATTAATATCATTCTAAAGCAGTTCACAAATTATAATGAGAAACCACGGGTGAAAAAATAAGGTTGAAAAAGGACGGAAATGAGATTGAAAATTGAATTTTAAATGGAGTACAATCGGAAATAAGCTGGAATTTATTGTTTGCACTGAAGTCTGATCGCAAACAGACTGAAATTTTATTATATCCAGAAATTTAAGATGGAACTCAAAAATTTTTTCTTAACTATAATAATTTATATTTAGTTTTTACTTTAGATACCTATACCTACAATACAATCAGATAGTAGGTATAAGTTGTATATTCTTGTCATTTGAAATGTTCTTCAAAAAACTTAAAGACAATCAAATTTAAATGAAAATACCGATAAAAAGATATAAAAGTATAATATTCCCAATACTTTCCTCTTGACCGAGAAGTCTAATAACAAAAAGTTCATGCTGCAGCGATAGCGTAGCATAAAATGCAATCATCGACTTTTCTACCTTCAAACGAATTGTGAACATTTCCTGTCCGCTCGTGGAAGAGCAAGTCGTCCAGCAGCACTGGCTCCGAGCATGTTTTTAAAGGCTTTATCTAAAAACTGATTAATAAAAGTATGCGAAACTTATTGATGTCGTTCAACTTGTTTCCTGCCAGTTGCTGGGAAGCCGCGAGGGTGGGAGGAATTGTTATCTTTACCTTTAAGGAAGTCAATGACGGTGGGATGCTTTTAGTTCTGTTCGTAAATATGTTCAGTGGGAATCAGAAAGTGGAAATTCGTAGTGTCAGTAGAACAAAGGCACTCTTATCTGAAAAGGATCCAAGTTTCCTTATTTTCAAACAATGAATGTCGTTTTTTCTCATATTCTGGAAGATGGTCACAAAGATGTTCCATGTTTTCTTGATAATTTGGAAATTTTCGTGGAATATTCAAATAGATGGTATTTCGAACATTACTACCTTGATACGGTGTTTAGTTACATTTATCATATAGTAGTTTAATATGGTACAATATATAAAATTTAAGATGTTTAGGTAGTTCTTAAACAAATAATACCGAATTTGGAAAATGATGACTTGAGTCAAATAAAGGATTAACACTGCAATATTCATTGCCGAAAAGTACCCTTATAACTCATAAATGTCGTTTCAATCCCATACCTATGATCTTTATATTGAATTTAAAATTTGGCATCATAGGTACTTCTGGAACGATAAAACCTATAATGCTAAAAGTGTGAGATTTTCTTTAAATTACTATAAATGAAAATTATGTATCACGTAAATGCAATATATCATTTTCAAGCAGAATTTGAAATCAAAAACTTCCACAATCCATTATCTGAATATTTTTGTGAGTGTTGACAAATATCTATTCCGAATCCTTATTTATTATTTTTTTAGCAACATAACATATAACATATCAAGTAATAATTTTCAGCCTAAGCCTGGGAATAATAAAATTAACGCAATTAAAAAAAAATTATCTTCTCTGCGTCGTTCTGGCAGAATACGTTTTCTTTTTCGTGGGGGTTATTTGCTCAGCGAAATATGCATAAAACACGAATTACGGGACGTTGTATCATGCAAAAAAACATTCATGTTGACCAATTTGTCCACAAGTGTTTGCGGTTCCCCCAATGTGCTGAAAATTTCATAGTATTCTACCAGAAGGGCAATTTCAGTTCATTCTTAATTAAAATTTCAATATATCCCCCTGATTTTATCACGTATTCTCTGTTGAACCGGAATAAAATGATCAAGTATAAACAACTCGTAATTATTATACCGCGTTCTGGAAAAGCTTTTACATCTTTAGGGCATTGATTGCGAACAACGAGATAAGTAAAAAAATTAAAAATTGATGCAGAGGTAATTTTCACCTCCCAATTATATTAACATCTTTCATATGCAGGCACTTGTTTATATTATAAGCGATCAGAAACCATATTAAAATATATTAACATTTTGGAAAATTCCCTCTGAGAGTTTCTCGTTATGAAATTGAACATTAATAATTTATTATTTTTCTATCTGAAATTTTAAGAAGACAACTTAAGTTATTACCCAACATCTCCGTGCATAAATGAAAAAAAAAACATTATCTAAGGGTAGTATAAACGAAAAAAAACATTAAGCCTATATATTAGCTGCGTTTTTTTCACCGGGGTTTGTGACCAGATTTAACAGGAAATTTTGCATTGAATTGAAATTTATGAGTAGTTATACATATCAAAAAATTGTTAGGCACTATATATGTATATGTATATTGTGTTTGCTATCATTTCTAGATCTGAGGAAAACTTCTGATCACCCTTTCATTTTTTCGTATGAAACTTTTTAATTTTGACGGCTAAGAAAAGCGACTTATGATTATTCTCATATAATTTATTGAGTGAAGATCCATTATTCATAAAAACTTAACCATCAGCAATTCAAACCTTTCTGGAAATTCTAAGGTTTTCACTTTAGTTTTAGATAGAGAGTAAAGGAAAGATAGAAATTTCGAGCAAGATACATACATAAAAAGAAATTTCAATTAAACCTGGAGCGTATATTTCTGCTTTGGATGCAGGCTCATCTTCTAATTCTAATCTTGGCGCCACGTTGTATTCAGAGAAGTTTCATTTGGTCTCCTTTTCGTTTGTTGCGCTGCACATGTAAATTGGCTAAAATCAATTTGCCTGTGGAGGCAGATAACAACCGCAACCCAATTAGTATGTGCTCATATGGTTTCCGTCTAATATTCCCTAAGTGAAGAGCGTTAAAAGTCCTCTATCTATGTACATATAAGATTTTAAAATGAAATTCTTGGCATTATTCCAGTATTATATGGGGTGGTGGGGGTATCGTATTTGGGCTTCTCGTATTTATATTTAAATAGAACCAAACCTTATGATACTGAAAACTCTTGAAGGGAAGTAATTTAGGTTTTAACACATTAAAGTGGTAATGCTTCAAAATAGCATCGTACTTTTATAATTTTGACCAACTTTACATATTCATCACTTCAATGTTTTTTTAAAAGCTTAAAATTAATTTTAAACGAAGGTAATTGTTATTTGAATAACAGGAAGTTGTATTTTGTGGAGTAAGACATTATTGAAGGGAATAAATTAAAATGCATTGCATCATTTATTTAGGTTTTAGAAAAGAACCGGGGTTTTTTGTACCAATAAAATTGTTTGCCAGGTTTTAACACAAAATAAGAATTTCAGGCGCAATTTAATGAGACTTCGAGACAGAGCTGCTTTAATTTTAAGAAATTTAATTAGTTCCTCCAAATAATTTTGTTGGTTCGGTTAACTTAATTTTTTTTTTAATTTCCGCGGCATGCATGCATGCACTGACATTATAAATAATTTGGGTTTATCTATATTACGCACCTTGTGCACTCCAGCAGATCCAGCATCCCGGTTTTCGGTTTAATTAATAATTAATTCGTGTCCTGGCCCTGCGCAAAGAAGCCTCTCGAATACATAATTCTGTTTCTAAAATCTTTAAACTAAATTTTTTAATATCCCCATTCAAATATTTAATTTTTCGTTCAATCGTATTTCGGATATATAAATTTGAATTCCCCGCCAATTGACAATTTGAACAACACTAGAATTTTTCGAAGCAGGTGGAATTTACCGTTGGGCCGCTCGGGTGGGATTGTGTTGTGACTCTCTCAGATAATGACGAGTTTTTCCGGTGCGCGGATCTCTCGGTACCTCGGTGGGCGGTGCAAAACAATTTAATTTAAAAATGTTTTTGTTTAAGTTAATTCCTAACTACGGCCGAAATCCGATTAACAATTATTTCGTCGCATTTATGTAAAATAATTTCGGATATTTGAGAACGGGAAAGTGCCGGAGTGCCGTGAAAATTCTTGTCGGACGGGACGAGGCCGCGAGATCGCCATTTGCTACCGAGAAGTGCCTTCGCGAAAAAGTGGAAGTGATGTGAGCACATTCTAGAAAAAGCCATTAAATGGTAAGCTCCCGAATATTCTCCCTTTGTTCTTTGTTCTTGTTTTTATTCAAAAACTAACAAGTTTCTCACTAAAAGTAACAAATTTCTAGAATGTCAGAATAGAGACGTACGTCACGAAATGTACCACAAATCATAACTCTAAAACTCTCTGCAAGTTTGACCATGCTCGCAAGCCAATATCCAGACTTAAGTGTTTTAATTAAGTTATTGCACCTGAACCATTTATTAATGGGGTCGCGACAAGATGCTGTAGTTGTCGACACAATTTCCTGCCCTTAAGCTTATCGCTTTTAATACTTGGAATGGGAGCTGGGGGGAGGAAAACGCTTTAAAGTTCGCTTCCTTTCTAAATGAACGGCTGACGGCAGGTGAAAGCATACTATCTAATCATTATGTACGAACATAGCTTACACGCAAGTTTCAGTCGAGTTAACTAACTTTATAGTGATGGACGATAATATGCATAATGAATGGGTTGTGTATAGAGACACCATATTCTCTATACCACCGTCCATTTTGCAATAGTGTAAAGGTGAGCATTTTCTAATTAGCATTTTTGATTATTCATTATTCCAATCATTGAAGACACGTTTGTTTGACGAAAAAATTATTTACTACTAGACTTTGTAAATTCATTCTTCTGCATTTAATAATATTTATAGCTTTGAACCTTTCTTGACAGGAGGTCAGCATTACGTAACACAATATAAGAATTCTAAAGTAACTTCCTGCCTACAAAACTTTTCAATTAAATCCTCCATAAGGTAAAACATTTTCCTAATCAAGCGGAAATTTCACTACAAAGATATGGCCTGGTGCGAACCTCCTCTTGGATGTCTTGGATGTCGTGTTACATCTTCAGACACGAGATTCACCAAGCCTTCAGAAAAATTTACATTCGTAAATAAGCCCATTGCAGCTAATTGCCAAAAATTATCTTGAGAAGCTTTATAATGGTTTTAGGCGTTGCAAGATTGTTAAGAACCTTTACTTTAAGTAAAATATCGTTTAGAAAACGCTTGACCTAATCCGATTTAGGCGGTGTGGAGTAAGTTAAATATTACTTAAACAATCTTATTATATAGAAACCAATGCTAAAGCTATACTTTACAAAAAAAACTTACTAAAAAAATAAAATAAAATAGAATTTCGAAGGATACAAATATGTATGTAATAAAAAGTGAATCGAATAAAAATTCGTGAAATATAAAGAAACTATATAAATTATTTAAATCCAATTTTCAATAAATTAGATATTATTAATTTCATTTTACTTACATCTATTAATTATTATTCAACAACAATTAACAAAGTAATAAGAAAAAAAAAACAACTTAGCGTTTATTTCAGAAGGACTTATTCTGCAATATCGCTAAGTATGGAGCCACATCTCATAAATCAAATCCTGAAAATCAATTTTGTTTAGTGAGATAAACGAATCTAGGTCCGGTTTATCAGAAGCAATTAGCCGGAAAGGGCTAAGGTACGTGCCATGCCAATTTTCTTCGGGCAGTCACTCTAACCTAAGACATATTTTTATTGATTGATGATGTGCGTTAGTACTGTTTAGTTTATACGTCAAACCAGTCACGTTTTACCTTATTACTTGGGGTTTTTTGTAAATCATGTTCTGATTTCTTGGAAGCCTGATGGAAAAATGTGTTGGACTATAATTGAGGCAAACTTGAAACTCCGATTGAGTGAAACGCAGCGCAATGGAAATCTTCTTCTTCTTCTTCTTATTTAGTAATTTTACATTTTTGTTTTGTATGTCACCTTGGTGTAAATGTTAAGAAAAGGAAATAAATCTTATAGCTTAAATCGAAAACGAAATCATTTCCTCCACTCTTATAGATGCTTATCTTCATTACTCTTCCGCGTCAAGACTAAAGCAGAACTGTCAAGCAGTGTAGCCTTTGTAGATTAGAATGATATTACGATTCAGTGCAAAAAAACCAACGTTCTTTATGCTTGAATAATTAGTTCACAAATAAGAAGAGGGACTGAGGATTCCTCCAATAGCCTGAGATCTGTCTGTGATACACGAAGCAGCTGCAGACGTAACTACGGCAACGTTTAGGTATCTTCCCGGCATTGATATGCTAATTAAGCAGAACAGATATGTATATGAATACCTAGAAAGCGAACTTTTTTTTGAGTTCTAATTAATTGATCTATTCTTTTGGCTTCCGCCATGGTTGTGGTTGAGTACGAAAGGTTTAAAACGGAGCATTAACGAAGAGCCTAGAGGTATTTCTGCCAAGCGTGTATATGAGGGCTCTTACTCTTTACCTGAACGAAAACACAATGCATTAACATTTTTATTTCAAGAAGAATTTCACTCAAGAGAAGGATGATTCATGAAAGGTTGTTCCTTTTGCCAGAAGCCTGCCGGATAAAATTTTGTATAATATTTTTCGAAGACTCAGCTGAATTTAAAACTTTGCAAGGCAGGTGGAGTAGTGGAAAATTGTTCTCTACACAGAAAGTGAGTTTAATATCAGGTTTAATTATATCTAGCTATTTATGCTAAGAATTTGCGACAAGAATGGTGGCACAAAGATGTTCTGTCTTTTGTAAAATGTAGCATTTCTGCTACATAACACAATGTGTAATTGTAAAAATTAAATAACGTTCATAAATTGTTTGTGTCTTTGTATAGTTGCACAAGGAAAGATTTTACCCTTTTACGTTGAACTATCGATGATATAATTAATTAAAGGACGAGCTTGGAAAAAGTTTGATAGGTATTTTAGTATATTGATCATTTATTGATTTTAAAAGAATGTGAAAGTGCTCGCTTCGCTTTCCTAGCGAGTGGCTCGTAGCAGAAAAATGGAAATATTTTTTCCTTTATAGGGACAATTTTGTTAAATTATTAGATATATATATCTACAAATATATGTGTTTGAATGTCTCAATTTCGAGAAGGGAATTTTTCTCGATATTTTTGATGGATGTGGGAGTCTAACATTTGTTGTAGGATTATAAAAAATATTGATTTTTTATTTGGTTAGTATAACTATGGAGTAGGTATTGCTTGAATTTAGGTATATGTATTGGTTCTTAATACAAATTGTATAAATATACATAGGTACACTGCTTGCCACAAGAGTATAAATGTTTTATAATCACTGTAGAGTGTCAATTCAAGATGGGTTAAAATGGTTTTTTGCGAAAGCTTATAACAATTTAGAAGGTCCTAACGCACGGAACAAGGCGCACAATTTCGCTAGAGTGTGGTTCCTGCATAAACTTAACTCCTCCACTTGAATCACTGAGAAACCGTGTCAACATCCCTTTGCACTTAGCGTTTTTGTCTCCGAAAAACAACTAAATAGGAGACAAGATCAAAAAAAAAAATAAATAATAGAGAGGTGTATCACAGCCAAAGATTGCAACATTCAAGGACCACGGGAGCATTTCTTGGAGCGTCTCAGTCCCATCAAACCATCATTAAGGATAACATGTGACTCCTAACGTACGAGTATCTTAATGTTTGCTCAGGTGGAAGACGTTATGACGAGGCGATTGAATTCATTGGACCTTGTCACTTATTCAGCTTTTGTGGCATCTTTGGTGGCTTCTTGGTGTTTTGTGGACACGGGCATAGGCACCACCACCGCGCTTAGGCATTAGTTCTAAATCTTTCGCATATACAGCAAAGAAAGTAGCTTTTACGTACATGTTCATATACCCAAATATAACACGATACTGAAATTTTTTTCCTTACTCAATCCTAATATCAAGCATTACCTATGTCTGTTTAGGAGAAAAGCCTGAAGAGGAGTGATAAAAACTCGTCTAACTCCTTTAAAGTGGTCGACACGAGAAAAATTAAAAACATGAAACACTGCGCAACCGTCGTGATAGTCGAAAGAAACGTAGATATTCGAATTTCGAAATCCAGAATTAGGGGCTTTAATTTGATTCCCCTATCTCGAAGAGGAGTTGTATGTATCAAGACGCATGATCAAAAGGGAATAACTTTTCTTGTGTTTTATTATAGCACTTGCTGTGAGAGCATAATAAAGCATAAAGCATACCCTGCCACCAGGTATAGCGTGCAAGAGCGAAGCAAAACCACCAGTCCTCTCGAGCTTCACAAGACTCGATGATAAAGCTGCTGAAATTTCATACTGTGCCGAGGCCCGAGCACGTTCTGCTTGGCCTAGTCACGGCGTGACACTGACCTACCGAAAGGATAGAACTAGATTATGAAAGTGCTTGCAATTTAGTCAAAGGGATTAATTAAAAAGCACCAGAGGCAGACGGGTTTGAGCGCCTAATTATGCGACACCAAATGTGGGAAAATTTGCACAAAGACGGCTACTGAGAAATGTGTATGGTGTTTCTAAAACCCTTAGAGAAGTTTAATGGATTATACCCAAAACGACAACCTAGACATATTATTAGTCCTGAACAGCATCCAGCCCGAATGCTTGAAGTAAGCTCAAAAAGGCTTCTGGAATATTACCAATTAGTTCCGGGAAAAGAGGGTTTCTGCAAGAAAAGGAAAAGGGCTGTCAAAATGATCTTATTGAACATTTACACAACTTTACATTTAATTAAACCCATCGCCGCCTAACAATAGATGCTTATTTATAATTTATAGCATTCGCAACATCTCAAGTAAAGCACTTATATTTGAAGCACACTTGAAAACTTCTTAAGAATGTTCATATTCCTTAAAAGTTGGTCTCAAAGAGGCTGAATTCCTCAAGAGTTGGTTTCCCTAGAAGTTCAATAACGTTGCGAGGAGGAGGCAGTGTGGGCAAAAACAAAAGCATGAGGAAGTTTTGAAATGGTGACCATGAATAAAAAGAAATGTTTCTTATTTAGGCCAGTCATAGTCTCCACGAAAAGAATACTTATACATTTTTTGCGTTCATGTAATTCATTCCATTTCCTTGGAATAGAAAAAGTTATTTTTCGCATTTTCTCTAAAACATCCCAAGGGTGCTGAAATTTTATTACTCAATAGAACTGTTACCAGCTGAAAAAGTAATTCAGGAATGTGAGAAAACTTTTCGTAGGCTTTCTCCCTAAACTTTGGACGGGGATGCTTTTATAGACGAAGGAAATCACTTACTTTCCATAAGTGGTTACGTCCCTCATTATTGCCAGCAATTGTTTCGAGTAATATTTTCTGAGAATTGAGACCGACTTAAATTAATCTAATTTAAATAAGATTGAGTGTAGGGAGCCATTTGCGCAGCGTTTTCGGTTTTAAGATCTGTCCTTAAATTTAATGTTGCAATAAATCTAAACTAAAACGACCATTTTGCATTTTATAATATGTAGAAGGACCAACAGACAGAGGAATTTGATAGAAACAATTAAGTAAGGTTATAATTTTTCTCTCATCTCATTTAAAATTTTCTCTGATATATTATATTTACCTTTTACGAGCAAATCACCTCTATTTGAAGCATTGAATTTTGGGTTTCTTTCGTTGTTATCGTCATTTATTTATCCTCACTTTTTACAGTTTTACTAGGTTTGGAATTGTTTTTAATTGCATCATTTAAAAAAAATCTTTCAAGCTTTAAAATGCCTTAATTCCGGCATTATGGAAGCAACATGAGAGATGCCAATACATCTGCAAAATGTTTACGCACTCTGTGTGCGGTAATTTGAATACATCGTATCATGTTACAAAATTTGCCTTTGAATGAGTTACCCATCCCGCAGAATATTTGATTGTAGGCAGAGTCGTTTGTTCTTCACCCGCACCAGAAGTAATTTACTTATCACTTGAAGCAAGTTATGGCATAATGAGGATTTCCAGGCACTAAAGTGATGTGTGCCAGATTAAATCACGGCCCTCGGCTAATTTGCCTTAGGAACATTTATCAGCATTTCCATATCCCCTATCAAAAACTTAGACAAATATTGTGAGGCGTATAAAGTTGAAGGAATCGATGCGTTCATGTCTGCTTAATTACATACATTATCAACTTGAAATAATTAACCGATAATGATTTCCCCGATATTTGGGTTGGTGTAAATCTCTGGTACCTTGCGCTTGAATAATCAGGCGTACATATTATGTGCACAGCCGATATCTTTCCGTAGCTAATTTGTCACAATTCCAACGAAAACTGTCGGCGTTTATTTGTAATTCAAATCTGGCACACTTTTGGTTCCTCGGACTGATCCTTGTCCGGCTAGAAATGAAAGCAAGCAGTTTATACAAATTTAGGCGTAATCACAGCGACCCCAGCTTAAACTCGGGCTGTTTGATCATTTTGCCCTGATTAGAATTAATTACTATCTCAGTGGGAATAAATTATGCGGGCGTCATAAAGACCCTGTTAACCTAGTTCTCACACAAGCGCTATTTTAATCTCGTTTTTCTTTTTTTTTTTACGGCAAAAAAGGATTGTATGGTGATTTTAAACGCCAAAAGTATTTTCATTTGTAATTACTCTCATTTCTTTTATTTTGCTTGTAGTCTTGTCCGCGGAAAATTCTGGGGAACAGAATCCTTCAACGCTTTTCATTTTCTCACTACTCGATGATAGCTACAAAGCTGATTTCTTTTGTCTGAAATTAATTTATGGAAATTATAAAGAAAATATTCTGCAGCACTGCACTTGGTATAGTGGTGTAGTTTATCTTATCTGATTTTGGTTTATAAAATATGTATCTACCTATAAGATAAAAATACATAATTTTATATTCATGGTTTTTAAACATTTTACTTTAGATATACTTATCATTAAGTCGACGGCGTGAATTTCATTATGATTATTAATTTTATAATAATTCTTATTTTATGTTTTAAATTGAGTGTTTAAAAAACTTTATAAATAGGTAGGTACTTCTATATTTTATATGTACCTATCTACCAATTTAAAAAGCAAAAATAGAGTTATTCGTAAATTAGTTTGAGTGTGCAACAATTTAGATAAATTCAATAGCATAAATTGGCCCTACACAATTTTCACTGGTAATAATTCAACACAAATTGTAATTATATCTCGATCTGCTATCCGAAGACCAATAGATATTACCTGGAAAGCGTATGCTTAAAGGTTGAAGTTTTATGAGTCAATTTAAATTAATATTCCACTATAGGCTATTAAATTAATATTAATTTCATGCCCCAGACGCCTACATAAATTATTCAGAGTGAAGATTGGGACGACCGGTGCTCCTAATCCATTCGATTAATCGGATCATTGACAAATATACATGGGGTGTCATGAAAATCAAGTTCTCTATTTCTAATCAAATTTTAAGATGGTGAAATTGATGCTATATTAATAAATATGGAGTGAGTAGGGTATTACAAATAAGCAGCACATTATGCAAATTTATCTTAATGTTAACATAATCATCTGACAAATTTGTTTTCTCGGTTTTTGGGTTACATGTTTTTAATCAAATCTCTGGAAAATCAATGAAATGTTTATTTTAAATAAAATGACTTTAAGTTTCAAAAGGCTACACTGAAGTTACTTATATATTTTTGCAGCCGTTAAAAGTATAATTTCATAACATAACAAGCGCTCCTAATATGCTTAACAAAGAAATTCGAGAAGCTCTAATAGTACAAACACAACTCTTGCTAATAGGCGCTACCAAAATACTTAATTCTTTCCGCATTTCCATTTTGTTATTAATATTTATTATCAACGTAAAATAATTTGCCAATAAATTCCAATCTGAAATATTAATGAACCTCGATTTGCAAGAACAAAGCCATCCGAGATAATGGTCCTATTTATCTTGAGCTTTACGATGCCTTAAGCAGGCCCATATTTTGTTCTTTTGTGTTCGTCCCTGTTCCCGTGTGATACTCACTCCCACAGTGCCCATAGTGCCCACAATACTGGTAAAATATTTTGTTAAATACCTTAATGTCAAAAGACATTAACCTGCTTAATGCGATATTTACGGAGGCTATAATTGTGTATAAATAATTCAGTCTTACGTTTTCCACGATCTGATTATAACAAAACCCAAGTAAAAGGTCTGTTATTTTTATATGCCTTTTATTTTATTCAATATTTGTTCTTCCTAGAAAATTTAATTATGAATACCTATTATACTTTACGTTCATTATTTATGTTGTTTTGTTTTGATAAGGAACAATCAGCTTAGTTAAAGGTTAAAAATTATTTCATACTACTTATATAAAAAAGCATTATACTTATTTTATTCATTCGTATATTAAAAGGATTTATTGAAATTATCCTTTCAAAACTAATTATACTTACTATATATAACTTTTTTGATTACTTAAAACTTGCAGAAGAGCAAATATTTAACACAAATTTTGAACACATTTTCTGAAAAAGTGATACATTTTTTAATGATAAGTTGGACAAGTTCCTCTTCAAAAGTTGGAATTTCCTCACATGTTCGATGTTATATAAAAAGCTCTTAAATTTACCATCCGCGGAGAAAGTTTTGCTGGTTCAAATATCCGTCCATCTATCTCTATGAAGTCTTCTGCTGCAGTATGAATAATTTGATTCGAGAATAATGAGCCAATTAAAGAGTATATAGTAATATTTAGCGCTTAATTGCGTTATTTTTTCATATTTGGGAAACTAAAGCCTAATTACCATTCCTAGAACTGAAAACAAAGGCAAAATTATGTATCTAATCTCTAAGCTAATTAGTATAAAAGCAAGTTCGGTTTAACATGTACAACATCGACGTCCGCGGTATAATGTCATACATAATGTATGTATATACATAGATAGCCCTAATGTTGCTCAGAATTTGAACGTAAATCTGTTTAAAAGTTCAACGGGAAAAATATGAAAATGCTGACATATTTTGAATAGAAAGTTTTTTTCTACATAGTTTACGATCATTTAATTGTTGAAATTTTAAACTTTTCCTGCTTTTGTTGAGGTACAATAGCAGTCAAGCTTGTAACCAGTAGTAACGTAGTCCAACGTTTGAAGGTGAACATACATTGAAAACTTTTCATTCCTTCATCTCTCAACAACACACATTAATTCTCGTTAGAGGAATAAATGTTTAACTCGCAGTTTGTTTGCAGTTTATCTTTAACCATAGTACCAAACGAACACGAATAAAAAGGATTTGCTCTACTTTTAATTTAGGAAATTTAACTTTTTTTGAAATAGGAGATGTATCGTTCTATTTTAAAATAATAAAGAAGGAAATAAATCGTTAAATTCAAACTCTTAAATCAAAACATAATTAGTGAAGCACAATTAAATTTTATGAACAAAGACGAAACTAATTGTGGTCAAGTTGATGTCCACATTAAATAGAGAAAAGTCCATGAGAGAAAAGGCAACCAAATCCCTTGCTGTAGATTTCAGTCCAATTCCTTAGTTTTGCTGAAAATTTGAGAAATTTATGTCCGGCAGAAAATCTTACAGGACGGCAGCATTGTACAACGGCGAGAGAGTATGTAGTTAAAAATGAATACTCCATAATCTTTAGAAGGTCTGTAGAACATCATACTGAGATTAACGAAAGTATGACCCCCTGTAAATTATTGTACATTTTTTATTTTCCATGAAAGCCAGAGGAAGCAGATGTATACTCTAATATGTATAATCACCTATGTCATCCTGAAACGATTTAATTTAGAAAATTTATTTCGAACGTTAAGCCGACTGAAGCCGAGGCAAACAATTTCGTTGGACAAACGTCATCATAAATTCATGCTGTAAGCACTGTTTTAAAACTCTCTCGCCAATGCCATTGCGATGCCAGCGCCAATTTCAATTACCCTTAGGCCTAATGCAAACTGTAAATTGTTTCTTAAGTACCGCATCTTAGGATTAGAGGAAGAAAATATTGCAGTACCTTTCTTCAATTAGTACCACATCTTATGGCGGCTGAAATTACGTGGAAGTAATTTTCTCGAGTACGGTTTTTCCTAAGAAATATTGGCTAACATTATTTGAGTGTTTGGTAGTTTCTTTGTGATTATCCTGATAGAAAGACACATAAGAATCTTTGCATTATCCCCCTCGCAAAAATAAGAATAAGTTTATACTTTGAAAGTAGAAAATTCTAGGAATTATATTAACATACTTCTTTATATCTTACCTCAGAATCTTATTCTATTTTCCAAAGCAAATATATGTACATATATCGGCCCTTAATTTCTTCTTTTTTTAATTTTGTATTTAATGAACGTGCTGAAACCTTCTTCCCAAATTCTCCTTAAAACCTAATTTCCTTTCGCACAGTCAAAATCTGCTGTAGAAAAATTTAATTAGTAAAATGTACTTTTACGTTACCGACCTTCAAAATCCCTTGATTGGCTTGTTACTAGCAAAATAAACTCTTGCCTCCGTTACTCTTTGTTTATCTTAATTAGTCTAATTAAGGGATATTGCTAGCGGCTTACTTTGTTAATCTAAAAACTTTCGTTTACGCTAATTTGTTAGCAAGTTTAATGGAATAAAATGTGGCAAAGAGGGGCTTTCAAGGCGTTGGGAATCGATTTTGAGACCTTTAGGGCTTTTGATGCTAATTTCGACGCTTAATTAATCACACTATGTAAATTATCCTACAGATTATGTAATTTAGTTCGGATTATAATCAAACCCTTAATTATCGCCCTAAATACACTCTATACTTTTCCAAATTTGCCTGAGTTGGATTTAAAGAATTTATTTCATTTTTATATTTGAAATATGTATTAAACATCCAAATAAAATATTCAATTCAGTTTTGTTTACGAAAGCCAATGTCTGTCGGAATAAATAATCTTTTAAGCAATAAGAATCTCCTTTGCCTTCCAGGAAGCATTTGTACCTTAAGAAGCTTTAATCCTTTTAATGTTTGCAAATCTCTTTAATTTATGTTACAGCAGCAATTTTGCGTTCAACTTACGTAGTTGGGACAATGAGGTCATGGACAAGTTAATTACCTTTTCGTCATAAACTTAAAGGACCCTTTCTTTATTCGATTAATACGGTGTCATGCTTTAGGAACACTTTTTGAATTGTAGAACTTCGTTCCAATGAAGTGCACTGCACTATGTTTTGTGCTTGTGTGGTTAGTAGATTTTGTTGTCTTATGTTCCTTTTTATATTTGCGTAATTTTCAAAATAAATAATTGACATAAACTGATTCGATCAAAACTTTTGTTAAATTCCAGTTGAAGCTATCTCTATCGAAAAGTCATACCATTTCGAAAAGTTAATAATAAAAAGGATCAGAAAATTTACCAGCTCCAGATTTTGTATTTAATTACAATTTCAGAAACCGTCATGAATATAAATGTTTTAAAATTTGGGCAAGGGCCGTCAAATTGCCATGATATTTATCCATCAAAACTTCAAATCTTCAACCAGATAAACGTTTGGATTAAGTCTTGACGCAAAGGGCGTAAATCCCATAAATTACAATTCAGTGCAAAATGTCCTGAAAAATCGGGAACCGGACTAGATGTGAAAATAAGACAGCTACTACGTACATAC
This sequence comes from Machimus atricapillus, assembly GCA_933228815.1. Taxonomy (NCBI): domain Eukaryota; kingdom Metazoa; phylum Arthropoda; class Insecta; order Diptera; family Asilidae; genus Machimus; species Machimus atricapillus. The sequence goes on along the minus strand of OW121788.1, from coordinate 25,569,580 downwards.
ATATGTTTAAAGATCCACTTAAAGTTATTACCCAATGCACAATTTGCAATCACACCTATAATTCTAATTTTCAATTTTGAAATCGTTGGACTCATTGTGGCTTGGTGTAATTTAATTGGCATAATAGCAGCTATTAGAGCGTTTCATTAGCTGCCAGCAAATAGACGAGCTGTCGGGATATATTGAGTTTGCCTTGAGCAAATCATCATCTTCGTCCTCGTATGCAAATTTATCATATTTCTGATGTAGGTACTTAGTATTGCCAAGATTTCTGACGTAGGAGATGTAGTCTATAAATTAATGGAGAGCATTAGAGACATTTCGAATCCATTAGCTCATCAAATGAAACCTCGTTTCTTACTGGATATAAGTTTTATGCACAACCTTTGGAAATTTAATGACATAAATACCTATAGATACGACTGCTTCATTACACATCTCGACAATCCAAAGAGATGTGGGATATTCAATTTGGGTAAAGAACCTTTTTGTGGTAATGAACCCTTCTGAAACCATTTAATTATAGTTTATGTAAAGGATAGAACACATTAAGCAATATTGTATTGAAAATTAATTCAAATACCTTTCCCAGAACACTGCGGAATACTTGTTTTATTTTTTATTTTTGTATTGAGAATCTTATTAATCTTATTTATATGATATACAAAAATCACTCTTTTACAGTTCAATAATTTCTGTCTCATAATTTCGGAGACCTTTATAAGACTTGCAAGTATGATATAATTTCGCAAATGCAAATTTATCCGTTATGTGTGAATGTTTTCTGGTAGAAAAGTAAATAAAATATGACGTTTGAAAAGAGCTCGCCTGGAAATGCGATTACCTTTTCAGTACATATGAGCTTGAAAAAAAAACTGAAATTGTGAAAGGATATTTCGCTTTCAATTTCGTTTATACGCCGGGAGGAACAGATGTGCGCTCTACATTTTGAAATGAATATGTAATTTTTTTTGCCGTAAACATAAAAATATATAAATTTGCTTTCGAAGTTAAAATTAAGCTTTGGATAACATTCTGCAGAGGATTAATTACCTTTTGAGAAAACATGAAAGGGAATCGAATATAAGTTTTGGTTGGGCCCAATAATTTCTAGTCGATTAGGGGACATATGGTATCCGAAAATTTGGTATTTGGCTTCTTCTCCCATAAGCAGCATAATGCACTAAACATTAAAATTATTATCTGAGGCAACGAAATTTGAAAGAGAAAGAAAACTGGTTATAAGAAAATTTTCGACAGATGAAGGTGTAATGATTTAGGTGCTTTGCAAATTATGAGTGTTATCTCTACCCGCCTTAATTTATGGCTTCATTGAAGTCCGTATAGAGAACTGCATGAATTTATGAACATTTGCTGCCTTATGAAAGTATGGTGTAGTGCCTGTCTAAATAACTAAGTATACGATATACCTATGTATGTACCTACGTTTGGTTAGTTAGGTATATGCAAGTTTAGTTCGAACCGTTGCGTCGGTAAAGAATAATGCGCAAACAATTGCACCACGATTTAAATTTAACATTTCTGTTTAGTATTTATATATCTGTAGTTGATAAGCTGACAATTGTGGACGCATTGTGTTATTTTATTCAAATTCGATGACTACACAAAGTATTTTAAATGCGCACCTGAACATATTTACCAATTGTTTTGTCTTTGACATTAAATGTTTTGCGGAAATTAATGTACTACATATGTAGGTATAGTCAATTGTTTGTTACATTTGAACTCAATTTTAAATAAACATTCTCTGCCCATTTTCAGCTTTCTCGATGTTGTTTTTGGGATTTGGATATGTACATATACCTCTTTTATTCTATTGTGATAGTAAAATTTATGTTGGAGAAGAATACTAATTTTTCCCTTTGTTTTCCTACTGACTAGTTAAGTTCGATAATAATAAATTTCACGGCTAGTACCTAATACCTATTGTTTATTTAAAATCGTTTTATCAATAAATAGGTATATTTAAAAACGTCAGCATTTATACGTAAAAAAGTAAAATAACCGATATTTGTAGTAGGTACATTTTTCCTTAAATTTAATAATCTAGGAGATATTTGCAATACTTACCTCTATTTCCTCTCTCTCTCTCTTTTTCCTTCTCTTTCACTCATAAGCAAATTTTTAAAATTCCCAATAAAACAAAATGTGGTTCTTTGCACTTGCCGTTAGCAATAAATTTCACATTTCCGCTAGACGAATACCTTTTTCTAAAATTAAAAAATTTAAAAGCATAATATTCAGCGCATACATTTGAATATCCTTAGATCCTTGATTGGTAATTATTTATTCGTTTACGCAATATTCGAAGAGGTGTAAAAGATAAGCGAACTAAATCAACATATTGCTGAGGGCGGTAAGGCAAGATAAACATCACTGACGTAAATCGATTTATACGTTAGCATAGGAGCGATATCTAGTAACACACTGAAAATTGGTAAATTAAAATAAGGCAGGAGATGATCCTTTTTCACATAGCTCCCGGAGACGTTAATGAATTACGCAATTGCCTCTCGAATGTAAATTGTAAAGTCATAATAAGCGTTTAATTTAAATTCCCATTATGTTTGTCCAATGATTTCATCTTGTTTGTATATTGGAGTGCACATCATGCTGCACAATCTATTTTAAAATAAGTTACACTGTATGACATCTTTGTCACCATCGCGCCAGGGATAAAAGATCTTATTTGAATTTTCCGCAAAAAGGAAAAGGTTGCAGGCATTATCCAACTAATAGTAAAGTTGTGCAAACACTTGCCAGACATTCACGAGCTCAATTTATTTAGGTCCTCAAGGAATTGAATAAGTTTGCACAATGTACATACATTATATACATATCACAAAGACTTTGGCAGACATAGGAAATATGAAGAACCTTTTAGTCTTTCTTATAAATCGTAAAACAAAATATTTATTGATATGGCAACATCTTCAGGCCATCTACAGAACATTTGGTGCTTACAACAAATCCAAAGAAGCGGATGTGTTTACAACCCGAAATGCCCCTTCCCGCTCAAATTCAATTCAGGCTTTGTATGTAAATCCCTTTAATCCCCGAGCTGTCATTAAAAATGTATGATGTTTCATGATTATGTTTTACCGACAACCAATCTAAGAAGACGGGGAGCTATTTTTTAAATTTTAAAATGAACCAAAGAAAAGTTTTCTCGTTTTCCTGAACTTTTATGTATGTATGTAGGTACATTCGTTTTTGGTAGCCATATTAAACTAAAGCATTCTGAGTCAAACTTTTTTCTAACTAAAGAGTTGTTACAAAAAGGGTTATTTGTATTAATATTATAAACAATAATATTTAATTTGAATTTTTTTATAGGTATCCATTTAAAATATCTTTTTTTTTCGTGATAATACTTTGATACTGCGGCTTTATGGTACTAACCAAAAATATTTTCGTTTCAGTCAGCATGTAATGTATATGTATAATGGTTAGTTTTAAAATAACAAAATAACATCAATCTATGGAAGATACATATAAAATAATATTTCTCGAAGGGGTTTTTTTACGTTTGCGGCTAGAAATTCTATAGCGACATATTTTCGTTAAGGAGAAAAATCTCTTCATTGAAGTTAACTTGGAAAAGCCAAAACTTTTCTGTAATTTCTTATAATTGGTACGAAGTTACCTTAACGAGCACGTTTTGCATGTTTGCACAGACCTCTTCAAATTGGAATTTTTATTTCACGATTGAGGAAATCCAAATGCATTCAAATAATGCAGAAAGCCGGAAAAAAGAAAAAAAAGAGTGAAGATTTATTTTCCTCGGTAATATTTGAATGCTGGCTACGAGGCATTGCAAACACTTTCCAAGAAGGGAACTAAGGATTTTCGGATGCAATTCTGCATTAATGTGATGAGATGAATAATAACAATTTATTAGACTTGAAAAAATATTAATACAAATCGATTTAATCTTATACTTATAGCTAAAGAGGAGTGCAATTGTTATCCGTAAAATGTTCTGCCTTTTTCTCTCGTTATAGATACGGAATCTAAAGAAGTAACTAATCAAGGTTTAAAAAAGAACTCTCTCTTAGTAAGGTACCTGGGTCGAATATGGCCACCTTAACGTTTCGTATAGTTTTTTACATATATTTTATGGTATTAGGCTAAGCAACAGTACTTATTAGTAAAGTGCATCTATTTAGTGTTCAAACTACGAGGAAGATAAATAGCAAAAGTATTTACAATTGGAGATAATTTTCTTTTTTTAAAAACAGGCAAAATGGCCATATTTCCGCCAGTGTATGTAAATATGGCCATAACTTTAGTTTATACTAATTTTTTTTAAATTCACTTTAATTATTAAATACATAAATAGTTTAAAAAAACTACACAGAAATATCAAATATGATTGTCAAGTATTAAGTTAATAATATTACATTAAGGTAATAATATTAAATAGAGAAATACAAGCTAAAATCTTACGTTCGATTTTTATGATCGCGACGCGTCGTTCCTTTGTTTTGGCATTTGTCCCGCTGTCGCAGGTGCGGTGGCAACGGTAAGCGCGTAGTTTTAGTGCCTACCGTCTCGCCGAACATTTTGCGACTTGTTCAGTTTGTTACGTCCTTTGAGATTAGAGATATATGCATGTGGCCATATTTCGCGCCTGGCCATATTCGACCCAGGTACCTTACCTATTAAAACAAAAATAAATTTCTTTGATTTCCACAATAAATGCAAAATTATTTGGAATTCTTCTAAACGGCGATGCATTGCAGATAAATCACTGCAGGAACCGTCAGTTTTGCTTTTATCGTGTTTGCGACCTATTTAAGGAATTAATTACATTGCAAGGGCAAAAGGTGGTGATATCGCGCAGAAAGCACTATACATTATACAACCACCAAGTCGGTGAAGAGCGGAGAGCCTTTGTCGAGTATTAAAATTTATTTACTGATGCTTTGAATGGTTAACCTCAATCACGTGCTGGCAATAACTTTTCCAGAGCACCAACTGCTGTCGATTAGCAGAATTTAATAAATTTCATCGGCGACGGGAGCAATAGAGCATCAATTGACTATGAAATTACTCGGCAAATTATTAATTCGCTTGGTACGAACACAAAGTGCATTGGATATTTCCATTTTTCTAGTGAACAGTATTTATTCATGAATAATTAAAATTCCACGGTTAGTCAATAGCTTCAATAACTACGTTATTGGCTGAAATTAACTTTGTAGAGACAAAATTTGGGAATTTGCTGCTCTATATTTGATATTGAGCTGAAATTTAATAGTAAATTTTGATATTTATATAGGTTCACTAATGCACAGTTACGAAGTTTATTATGTGTATATATGTAAATACATTTTAAGAATCTACACAAACCGAAAAGGCCCACCGTCGATTTAAATACATTTTGTTTTACCACATTTTACTCATGTCTCAGTGCACGAATAAATTTGGACATCACCGACTCCTCCCGTAAATGAAATAAATTTATATTTTCCACTGATTTCTTGATACTTATTGAAAGTTCACACACCCAAAAATTACTGAGAATTTACCAATTTTTATTTGAAGTCAACACCTAGGTACTAACTCTTCTATTCTTAACAGAGTACAGATAGTCGAGTCAAAATACATATTCAACTTCGGAATAATATTTAAAAGTTTTAAAATCGAGGTTTGAACATTTTATTTTCGTCTATTCTGACTGGACAAGTGAGAATCCTGCATCGGGAGCTTTCACCTCGAATTCTAATTTCACTTTTTATTTAATTTAATTTAATAAAAATAAATTAATTTTATTGAATACCTATAGGCAATTAATTCTAACTTTATTCGCAACCGATAACAATTTTAATTTTTGACCAAGCCTCGCCAATAAACTAAAGCACGGAATTAAAATTAATAACTAAGTGAAAACAAATAAAACTCGAAAAGGTCCATTTATGTTGATAACAGAGCTGGGATTAAAAGACTTTGTGCACCTGTGGCTATTTTAAATTCGACGATGCACATTCTGAATTAAAAGCGCCTCTTAGCATCTACAAATGTAGAAAAGCTCTCATTGTTTCACACGCGAAACAATTGGGTTTCAAATCGGCTTTGAGAAGGAGCCTAACAATTTGAAAACTGGTCCAGAATTCTAATTTCATTTGGGAATTAGAAGCGCGTTGCATAGATGAAATGGTTGTTCAATCACAGTGGCGTTTGGGCGGCCTAGGATTTTTCAGCTTTTTTTAAATGATTTTTATTTCACCAATGCCAAGAAAAACAACATATGCACTTATATTATTTCATTTTGCAGTATTACGTGCTTAGAAGAGTTATTATTTCTACATTACAATATAAATACATAAAAATAGTAAATTGTAAGGAAAAAATTTTCGGACAAGTTATACTTTCTTTAATTTTTTTATTTTTCAATGAATCGATACTTTCGAATGTCATTATAAATTTATGGAGACGAAAGAGAAATTGCGTGGAAAATTAGGTTCCAACCATGCTGAGAAATAGTTTTTCTGTTCAATTTTCTGTACGACATACATATACATATGTACTTAGGACTTTGTCTAAATTACTCTATCCTCTATGGTATTAGTTACCTAAGAACAGGCACTCATTTCGCATATGAGAAAGGGGTTATTTTCCTATTCCTAATTACATACAAATTCTTTATGTTCTTGTTATAATGATTATTATGGTGCCATGACATGAAAACTTCAGAGAGTTAATTCGTTTCTAATCGCTTCAACTAAAGACACATACAGAGAGCATTTGATAGATAGCACAATACTGCCCTGAAATTTGTTTTGTCGATAAACGGAAATACCTCCCCTATGCCATTTATGCAAGACGTTACCTACCTGACAGATCCAAGTTTAATTACTTCTTAGTAAATGCGTTGTTAGGTCCGAATATGCGCTTCTCTGGTAACCTGAAATGAAAAAATAACATTGCTATCATAGCTCTAAAATCTAAATCCATTTGTAATAAATCGATAGGTATTTTGTATTTATCTATGTATATACAGGATATGAATAACTTAGGATAAAGGATATGTGTTCACAACGGTGCTTTTTCATTTTATTTCATTTCATTTCATATTTCCCATTTATTAATTGAAATAAGCACATTTGGCTTGGCACTCATATGGCTGACTTTTTTACCCCAAAATCCATTTAACTCTCATTTTGGCAAGATATAATTCATCGCAATACATGCATACGTCTACCATATCAAATGAGCAGCATAAATGACTTCTTGAATTGCTTTTCTCTCGAAAACTCCTCCTGATCGATGTTAACTCCTTTTTCTTTGTAAGTTAAGAAAAATTGTGTTAGGGAAAGTGGCACTTTTTCTATATGTGATTTCAGAGATACATAAATCAGGGGAATCAACGTGGCGATAGTCCGCATAAGTTATTTCCCAAGATAAGGAAGCTTTCAGAAAGGAAACTTGTACGAAATTACTTAGACATGTCACACAATTTCATCCTACAATGTCTGAAAAGAATTAGTTTGTGAAAAGCTCAATTCATGGAATATGAAAAGAGGACGTATAAAGGTAGAATGCAGATATTTTCTCAAAACTTCATTCATAAAACACCGGTCTACAAAAAAAAGATGTTTTCCTTTTCCCTGGCATTATTTTATTTATTTTCGAATTCCTAATCTACGGAGAAAATTCTATGGAAATGATTTATTTGCTATATGTTGATCTAATATGAATTCTTCTATTCGATTACCTACCTACCAATATGCTTATACCGAAAGGGATAAAACAGTTTGTTACTTGATTAGCACAATTTGGTTTCTTTAGATTAAACATTTTCAAATGTGTGTAATAATATTTATATAATTTAACAGTGTATTCATTAAAACATTTAAATTAATAGTAATCTAAGTCATAAAATAAAGCCATATAAATTTCCTCACCGGAATGTAACAAACACTTTAGTTAAGAACAAATTCACAAACGCATCAAAGCTATATGTTCAAAACTATCATCAAATGTTGCTCATACATATGCATATGTAGACCTTGCGACTTTTTGGAGCCTTTGACAACTTTGCTAATGTTGCTGTTAGAACTAGTTGCATGGCACTTGAAAGGATCTAGGTGTTATAAAGTTTACGTCTGGAAAATTTCCTAAACTATAATTGCGCTGATGGTTTTCGCACGGTCTCTTAAACTGAGTACTTTCATGTAAATTTTGCTGAATTTACTTTCAGAGAAAATTTGTATTTAGAGTTCCACTAGATGCAGTGCTTTTACTCACTCGTGTTTAACCTTCCATTAATGACTTTAAAAGTAAGGAGTTTTTTTTTTGAGCTTTAAGTAAAATACTTCATGAGTGTCTACATGTGAGAACTGACCACTGATGCATGAAATTCTATTAAATTTAACGCAGGATATGTGTTTTGTAGTTTTTATTAGGTTAGATTCACGTTGCAGGGTTTCCAAAAAAAAAAAAAAGAAATCTCTTATTTCGTTTTTTTTTTCTTTTGTAAATGAATAAAAGTGACATTTTATTCAAGGTTATCCTTTCGCTATGTGATGTCATTGACAGGCATTTTTTAAATTATTTGCTATCATTGTCCACGTTTGACGTAACTCTATCAAATGTCATAAGACATTCCCAAATGTTTCAAGGATTTAATAACACGTTTGAAGGATTCTGTGATGTTCGATTAAGATTGAAACTCTCTGCAAATACATGTAATGGCACACAGCATTACTTTCATATTCATGTAAAAATCCTTTCCAAAACCACACGAAAAGAAGATAGAAGGACTTATGTTTTTCTCTCCTACACCATTCTCTCTCTACACCATTCTATAATTTAAACTTACCATTATGATTCAACATCAATAATATTTTGTCGTGATTTTTGAGCTTCATCATATATCGGGTAGCCATTTCATTCAAAGTAAAGCTTAACCTTTAACCCTAACTCAAATGCGGTTTCGGAAAATGATTTATTTCATCTTAAATAAATTATCGTTTCCAATCCCTTTAGTCTTCTCAACGAACAAGTTACTCCTTAGTTTGGAACGCCTAAGTAGGTACCTACTTTATAGGGACTACTTACCACTAGCATTTCTTAGGCTAAGACAAATTATTCAAACAATTTTCCTAAAACACATATTACGACAAATGGAAATTTTTGGGTTCAAAATACATCATACGATCACAATATCCTTCGTCAAATAAAGAACCATGGAAAACAGGTAACATCGTATATCATTATTCATTAGAAATAAAATTTCTATTGGAATTCCAAATAAGGCGTGTAGGTGGAAAATGAAGAAGATAATTTATCAACTCAATCCCTTTTCAGGATAAATTAATAGCATTCCGAATATAAATACCAATAAAAGTAGGAAGATGAACATTTATAAGAGTTGAACATTCCACTAATATTCCTAAAGTTTCTTAATTAAATTAATGTAATTAAACGAAGCCAAATAGATGGACTACTTAGGTAGCAAAATTGTTTACAGAGCGAAATCAGCTCCAACTCAGATTTATTTTATATACCAGTTTGCTTTAATTTGCAAAATGGAATTGTATCGAGGACATAAAGAGCTATGCAAATGTTATTTGTTCGTTATTATAGTTGGACTTTAATTACTTCATGTACTTCAAATTTGTTCAGAAGTTACCAAAACTGACTGCTGAAAGGTATTACTTCTGTAAGATTTAAAGAGAGACGCTAAAAACTGAACAGAGCACTACATATAAAATATGTCTCACGAGGACATTCAAATACCATTCATATTTGATAGCTATGAGTCCATTCTTTACAACGCATCCAATTAATTTGGATAGATACTCTCGTAGAAAGAGAAAAAAAAACTCTTCGCGTCCAAAACATAGAGGGAAAACTGAAATATTTGGTTTCTCATGAATGTGCATGTGTATCCTCAACAACTTATTATGAATTTTCACTCTGAGAAATTAGCCAAGCAAATACTTAAAGTAATTTTTGGTATATTAAAACCATCAAACACATTTCTGGAGATATTTATATAGTCGACAACTTGAAGCTTTTTTAGTGGAATTAGGACTTTCAGAAAATTTCATGCTTTGAGAAGCGAATTAAAACCGTTTGGTCTCCTATTAACTTTTCGTAGAAGTCTCTCTGGTTAAGAACAAAAATTAATTAAGTATATTTCAAAAACTTTCTGCAGTCATCATTTGTCTGTAAAACTTAGAAGAAATACTGTTTCCGACACCTGAGTTCCTCATAGATCCGAATTCTATGCTTTAAGAGAACACAACACAATACATGTTATTTCAAAGTGTTCTACGGAAGTACTTCCTCCAGTGTCGTTCGTCTAGCTGAGAAATTTGCGTCACAAGTTAACTTTTGCGGTTGGTGCTAATTTTCACTTTATTTTCTTCATCATGTTAAAAGCGACGCACAATAGCTTTGTAAGAAACTTTTACAAGTACATTGCCTGCCTATTGTTAAGTGTACTGAAGCAATTTGGTTTGTTTTCGGGTATAAATTTGTATATCCATCTTAAGTTATTTATAAATTTCCTACTGATTCAAAAGACACTCATAATTTTAGTATTAGTACCCCACTATTATTGTGAAAAGTTGTTAGCTCACATACTTATGTTTCTTTTAGAAAGAAAAATTAACTCTTTTGGAGTTATACATGGTGAGTGTTGACAATTAGTTGCCAACGCTTTAAGTATTGTAATTATGTTTTACTGATACTGGTAAATAAATAATAATCTCCTTGGTCATTTTAAGTTCAATTGATTGTACCGTACTTTATCGAGATAGCAAATGGGATTGATCTGCTGTGAGTGAAACAGCAAATGATTTTTGCAAAATATATTTACGTCAACCTTCCACTTGTTGAAATAAGCGATTCTCTGTGAACTAAATTTATTCTCAATAGAAAGGTCCGTGCTCCGTACGAAAGCGACTTTTTGGTGTCCGCCTACGACATATGCTACACTCTGGAAAAAAAACCCAACCAAAAAGGTTTATCCTAATATCCGGGTTACTTGAATATTATTGTTTACCCACGTGTCGAACCTTATGTAAGCTAAAAGGTCTTGATTTGATTTGCTAGACGTTCGACTTAAAATCTTTTCAATTTTGGGAAAACTAGGGAATTTCATTGGTTTAAACCTTTTTTCGTCCAAATTGAAAACAATCAAAGGATTCGCTGCGAATTATAAGCATTCAAGAAGCTTTCACAGTTTAGGACTAACAACTTTTGTGGAAGGTGATAGGTTTCATAAGTCTTTAGAAACAAGACAATGGCGTTCGTAAAATTTAAACGGATTTTACTTATTCACTTTTGTATTATTTATCAAACATTATATTTTTTATAAGAAACATATTTGAAGGCATTCATCAATAAATATCTACCCTTCTGATCATTTTTGAAAGAAATATTCATATAAGAAATTCAAAAGATGAGATTACTTGCTGCATTTCTGCATTATGTATAGTCATCAATTAGACCCGCATAGCCAAGTGGTTTTGCAGACGGAGCTAAGAATCTTTTACTATGGCTCTATAGAATGGGAATAAGCCAAAGATGTGGGATAATTAACTACAACTTCTGACTGTGTGTTCAAGAGCATCTGCGGCAGATTAATTCCCGTGGGCAGACAGAAATCAATATTGGTCGTTTAGGTTTATCAAAGCCATAAGTGGGTATCCTTACAGGGCTTTTTGTCTTGACATCTTGCCTCTGCGAACGAAGATAGAAGGCTCTCCCATTGATTCCAATGCACCATATTAAGTAGTTTTGAAAGAAATATTAATTGCTTCTGCATCCCGATATCTACAAAATTGTATAATTAACACTTCAACCATTTCCTAATTGGAATCGGTATTAATGAAAAAGAGCATTCCTACTTAAGCATAATTAATTTTCTGGTCGTTAAGAAAATCTTCTGGCTAGGGAAACGTAATCTTTATTTTACCCAGAAATTGATTTTGAAGTAGGTGCAGAAGGATTTTTCGTGTCTTTGTGAAATTACCGACAAGTTTAATAACTTGCTTTATCCTTACCATATTAAATTCGAATCATGTTTGTTTGTGGCGACTGAAGGAAAAATGGAATGAAAAAAATGCGAAACTTTAAAATCGTATACACACCATGAAATTATATCAAAATTCGCTTTGAAATGTATTTTTTTTTTATTGAATTGAGTAAGAAACTTCAGGTGTCCTGAGCAAAAAGGTCTTGAGACACAGACAGACGGACAATATTAATAATCAACTTGCATTTTTTGCTGATTTGGCAGATATGAAGAAAAAGCGGTAACGATTTTTTATGATCCATATTTTGGCCTTTTTCTCGATCAATTTTTGTATATACATATATACTATTAGATTTACAAGCAATGTGAGACATCTCGTGCGGCGATTGCTTGTGTTATATTGTTAGGCATTGTAAGATTCTCTCAAAAATGAACAGTCGTTTACAGAACAGTTTCCCTCTTATTTTGTTTCCTTTTTGCATGAAATACCTTCAAATTTGAAATTCATATTAAGTGCGGCGCACAAATACAGAAGAAACAATGTTCGCTCGCTCCTTTGCATTTATATTGCATGTTATGAGCTTGTCGACATAAAAATAACACTTTGATAAACTAATAGACGTCGTTCTTATCAACTTTCATGAATTCCCTGCTATCTTTGTACTCCCATTCATTTCAATTGGCTAGCCACTCACTCGCACCAGCTTTCTATATTTACATTTTTAGAATTGGAAAACTGAAAATAATTGCTTATTGAAATCGTTCGCTTGTTCTGGCTTGCTTAGTCCAGCTGTTAAAATTACGTTAAGAGCTTGACCGGGGGCGGTGTCCATTAATTTTCATTCAGAAAGTTTATCTCGAATTTTAAATTAGGGCCATTGTTTGGAACTGGATAATACGATCCTCCTCTAATATCTGTTGCCTTTATATCTTTACCTGCATAGTTATTGAACAGCGACGTAAGGATTGGTACGCTACAGTTCGACCTATGCGAATATTGTTTCATCAAGCAATCATAAATTCTAATTTTATTACTAAGGAAGTTTCCCATAAATCAAATTTCCCATAATTTGGATTTTCAGCTCAGTAAATTAAAATTACTGTCATTACGTTCTTGTACCTCATCGTGATAAGTTAAATATTTCTGGAATAAATTTACTTAAGCGGACAATAAAAATTTGAAAAAATTATTCGATTATTTGTAAACTTTAAAATGTGAAGACAGCTAGAGGTGATGCAACTAAACTTGTTCTTACAATGAAAACCCTTCCTCTTGCTGTAAAAGTGCTAATTAAGCGACTTAATTCCTCTGAGGAGAAAAGAATTTCAGATAAGAGTTTTGCATAAAAATTTAAAATTTTAAAATGAAACGATTAAGGCTTACTTTTTTTGCTATACAAGACAAAAGCTAAAACTCACTTAAACACTTTTCCTTAGTCTTGACTTAATAAAAGGCGCCCACAAATCGTGCTAAAAATCTTGGATCAAGTTTTTAACAAAATGTTCCCAAAGAGTTCTGGGGAAATACTTCACATCTTCAAGAGAGTTCTCCGTGCGGAAACTGAAAAATGAGTTTGATATTATGTATAGCATGCGTCCAGATTCAATTCAAAGGTTTAAATTACAACTTTTATCAGTAGAGCACAAAATTGATTTTTAAGTGTATTGCTCGTTGGTGGTGGGTATTAACGAGGTGGACAATAATTTTATAATGAGTTACGAAATATGGACAGCATTTGTATTAATACATGAAAAGCACATTTTTAAAGTTTTGTATTTTATTAGAAATTTTAAGTTACGTTAATGCAGTAGAAAATATATTTTACTGTATGTGTGCTTAAATAAAATAAAATATTGGCTTAAATTCTTAAGACTAATCAGCTGAGTACAAAATTACGAACATGGGTCTGGTGTTATCCTGGTGTTTACCTCTACACATGGGTTACGTTGAAAAGTGAAATATAGCAATTTTGAACAAATATGAAGTAACCGAGTCATTTTCTTGTTTAAAGCAAATACGTTTCTCTGGGATTATTTCCGCTGGGAAATGAATATTTCAGTAAATAGTGTTTGCTGGTCCTTGTTCCATTAGAGGTGGAAGAGAATACGAGAGGTAGAAGTCATCGTAGTAATTTGAACTTTCTCCGTGAGTTCCTGAAGCATCGAGCTTTCTATAAAATGTCGAAGTCACTTCTGCAATTTGCTCGATGATGAGACGTTGTTCTGTAGTTCTTCCACGAGTAGCTAACTTCCAGGGCTGTGCAAAACTTACAGTCTAAATAATAGGAAGTGCATGGGAATAATACAGATGGAGTCTGGAAATCCAGTTCTTCTGAGATTGCATTCCATTTAAATTAGTCTTGCCGGTCAGTTGCCAAACGAAATAAATTTCTGTTTAATCAAAGTTTTAAATAATTAACGTTATCAGCGCAACATTGCAACTAATCCGAAGAATTTCACGATTAAGTTCCTTTTATTTGTAAGTTTAAATTGATTTTAAATGAAATTGAAAAACGGCCCAACTCATGAAAAGATAAGTAGAGGAACAAAGTTTTTGATAAAACTACAAATAAATTTAAGAGAGTTTTTAAAGAAAAATCCATCATAATAGATTGCACTCATTCAATTGGGTTGATAAAATTTTTTAGAATTCTTATTTGTTTGCAGTTAACACTTTTACAAAAAGAGTGGAATTCGCACAAAAGGCTCCGTAGTTTTACCCTACGAACTCTTACATAAATACTTTGTCTATGACGAAATTTTGAAAATCTTTCCACTTAAAGCGTTTGTAAGACATTGTTAACCAAAAACTTAATTCTGTAAAGGGCAACATAATTGTTAACTTTCCCTATGCATTATAGTTAATTTCGTTTTGTATCCACCTAAAATGTTGCAAAAAATTTGAAGTTAGTGGGTAATACCAGAGACATCTGTGTACTAACTTTTGTTAGATATTTATCAATAGAAGAAATATTAAAATTATGGCAGCTAATTCTTAAATTATAGTGCCATATTTAAAATTATTAGCCCAAAGAATCACTATGTATTATTTGTTTTTGTAGGTTGTGCAAAAATTCTTATCCATACATATTTATATAAATAATTCGATTATTTCCATCTCCAAAATTTTGATTAATATCTTTAAAAAACTGATTTAAATTAAAGTGTTTTAATTGCGAAAGCACACATTTAAAACATATTTTATGGCAGTGTTGTAAGCATCATAAACTTATATAAATTTCTAGCAAAGGTAGTAATTCCTTAGAACAGCTTTCTGACCATGAGGTTTTTCTCAAGTGTAGGTACTTACGTGCTATGGAATGCAGATGATGTTTATATTCTAGTAAAACATTTCTATGGGTAAAACAATGAAACAGAAATTGTAAGTGTAAAACTGAAATCGGAAATGTTATAAACTTTCAATTGGTTCTAACCCAAACTCAAATTGATTCACGCAATGAAATCAGGGTAGGTACTTTATATTCAGGGTATAAAAGTAGAGAAGATATAAAATTGCGAAACCAAAAACCACCCTAAGCACTGAATTTTCTCCATAAAACCCAGAAAATGCTTTCATTCGCTGTTTATCATTTTCGAAACTTGAATGCATAATTAACGAGTCTTCTTTTACACTAAACTTTTGAAAAGGCGTTCGTATTTCTAAAATGTCTATTTTTAGGTGAGTTTAATAACTCCCATAAAAGAACTACTCTCGTGGCACGCTTTTATACTGGCTACAGTTAAATGACATTTTTCATGCTATCACTTTAGTTAATCAAAGTGCTTTCCTAGAATGGAAAACCAGAGACCACGCATAAGTTTTAATACATTTTTTTTTAATTTCTCCTCTCCACGATTGCTCTTTGAAAACTTAAACTAGTTTGATAAGAGTTTTATAGATCTAATTTATATTATACTCATAGAAGTGACTGACAAGAAGTAACTTGAAAATTGATTTTTCCATATTTCCCAAACTGTTGATTCTAAAAAAAAAAATATTATAAATTTTCTAGAGCGAAATTTATTTTTTCATGATGCATTCACATATTTTTCAGATTTTACTTTTGGCATAACAGAGGAAATCAAGAGGTGAAAAGGGATACGGCCACAAAGGATCCATTATCAATTGGATAGCCAAGTGAGTGTTCGATGGTAAGTAATTTTTTGTATTAATTTTTAATAATTGGCTATAATGGGCTAAAGCTAATTTGTTTCCTAAATACAAGAGCAAAAATATATCAAAAAAGTTATAGTTATATGTCCTTTGGATTTGAATAGGTACTACCAACAAAAACTCTATTGAAATGTAGAAGGGCGCTAATATAAATTAACTAAATGCAGCTGCGAGCTATTTTCTCTCCGGTTTTACTTGCAGTAATTATGCATGTACAAACCACTAAGCCTCAACATTATTACTGCTGGCGTAAATTGCATCCTATAAGCCAATTAAAGCGGCAGAAAGGGTAATTGAATAGCGCAAAGTTTCATGATACCCACGAGCTCTGTCCAAGAAAAGCTGAAATTACGAATTCCAACTAAAATATGCTTTCGTTTTCCAGTATTTCAGTAAGAACTTAGGCGACCGTATGACAGACATTGTGCAAGATTGGTGCAAATTCCTAGCAATTTCCCGAGCTCTAGACTTAGAGTGGAAAGATCTTTTGTTTTTGCAAATCTACACTTTCCAAGGTCCTCAACACGTACCAGGATAAATTTATAATTCCATGAATACACAACGGAACTCTGTAAAACTAAAGGAATTATTTTTAAAACACATGTACGATAATTCACATTCAACTAGAAGACAATGGGCTGAGTAATACTGGAGTAGTTTTGTGAAGTTATGAATTTTTTCTGCAAATACTTTTGAACGAAATATGTGAAAAGAGGAGGTTTTAGTTCCTACTACAGGAAATCCCATAATTTCCAAGGTGAACTGAAGTCCTTTATCCGATTTAAACACACACATTTACGTGTTTTCGACATCGCAGTAAAATAACAATAGTTCCTTCATCCGTGTTGCATGTACAAATGTGGCGTGTACATCCTTTTTGTTTTCGGAACAATTTTTAATCTCCGGGTAAAGTTTTCTAGGAAATTTCCGCTTTGTTACCAATTGTTTGGCCAAAAGAAAAATTGCCGGAAATTAAGTTTTAGCTGCTGAAACAAAATCTTTTGTTTTTCTTACAACATATTTAATGCGCAATTATTTTGTTGCAACATAGCAGGTGCTGTTTGTCTATCCGATTCCTCTCCATAGACATTGCTCTTGACGTTGATTTGCTTTGGAGCTGAAGTTTTTAGTACTTACCCAGAAATTCATTTGAATCCTGTGTACTTCTCCTTCTCTCTAAGAGTACCTAAATTTCGGGAAAATCTCTAGATTCACAGATTCATTGAATCGAAATAGCGAATGAAAATAATGAGATATTAAATTAACATTTGTGAAATGAGGAATGTAATATGTATTGTCATGTACCTACTGCCATTTTGTACCTATGTTTTATGTCATTAACTCTGTAAGATTTATAAATCAAACCTACGATTTGAAGAATATGAAATTGAATGAGCCAATCTAATATAATGTCTAATGTGAATAATTTCATTTTCACATTTTCAGCTAAGTACCTATATTAAATAGATCTGAAATTTATAAAATTACATATATGTATGTATGTATCCCATATGAGAATAAAACTCACGGTAATCAGGAGAAGGACAAAAGAGTAGATGAATATCGTGTAATTTTGTTTGCTAGGTAAATTTTTCACTCAAAGAATTATCGTCGAAATTCCCTTAATAGTCCCTTTCGCACGCTTTTGAATAAGCAAGTACCCAGGATAAGATGAAAGTAGGCGAATTAGGGAAAACTCCTATCCTGATGGCTGTTACATGAGCAAAATTACCATCTACGTGTTCACATACACTTTTAGAAATATTCCAGGGAGCAACCGAATAAAATGCACTCGACGTACTTTATGTTTGCAAATAACATTTTATTATGAATACGAAATTGTTGGCAGTGTTCCAGATTAAGAAGACTAGGTACGCTTGTGATGATGGTCCACTTTTTTTGCAGAGTGGGTGGACGCCAGTTAAGTAAATCTACATATACATGGTGCCCCAAAAATTAACGTCCAAACGAAAAAGGATGGCGGACCAACTCATGACTAAACTTACTTCTTTGAAATTCATCTATTCTTCAATATTATTTTTGCGAAATCGTTTTAAGCCGTATTACCTTAACTGTTTAATATATTTTATTTTTTAAGGGAATTTATAAGAGGTATGCAAAAGTAAAATTATGTGTAATTTAAAATAAATTAGTTTCATTTCCAAATACATACTATCACCGCTCAGAGGCGTCGTAGCCTAAAGAATCAATCTACTTTTGCAGCAATTGCACCTCCCATTTAGCTTCCTATTTGCTAACCAATTACCGCATTCTAAATAGTACGTAACTTCAATCAATTAATCTGAAGAGAGCCAAAGCTCCTCAACAAATTGAAGTAATGCCACTTATCGTAAGCATCTCAGTAATTCCTCAAAGTCCGAAATGGATTATAGCAGATTTCTAAGTGATATCCTTATTTATACTATTGAAAGTTTGTAGCGCTTGAAATCGAAGTGGCGCCCTTATTCATTGAATGAAAAGATTGATTTAAGTAAGGCTCTGAGTGATCACGATCGATACAAAACTGAGGGAATCGTGCAAAGATTTTTGAGTAGATTTCGTATGAAATATTACTAATTGCAGTCTACCTGATGAAAAGATTTCGGAAAATGAATCATGCCAAAACTTGTTTAGAGATCGTAGATTTAAAACCAAAAATTTTTTTGTACATAACAATACTTGTGGACATGATGGAGGCTGTTATTCTTTATATTGATTTTGATCAGACTTCGCGTATACATTTATTCCGCCGCGAATATTTCGTCTAATTTCGTAAATGGCAGGAATCGGTCAAGGGGATTTAGGTAGATTTTAATTTATTTCCATGAAGACCGTACATTTCTCAATCGATTCTGAGTAAACCGCCGCCGTCGTCGAAAGTTCTTTGTTTTTAAATATACATAATTTTATCTTTTCATATTTTTTTGCTGTCTTGTTATATTTCCACGTAAAAATTAATTCTTCGAAATTCTATTGACTCGGTAATTTTACAAAGAAAATCGAACTAATTAGAATTCGGCCCTGTCTCTGGAATGGTCTTGTGGTATAAATTCATTCAAGGCGATGAAGGGAAAGCATGCAAATGAGCTTTCCAAGGCTTGGTGAGTGCACCACATGAAAGACCATTCCAGAGGTTAGCAGATTTGAATTGTTCGCTTGATTGGAGCGATAGGCACAGAATTTCATGATGCATTAAACCTCTTCCGCGGTTTAGATTTTTTCATTTCCATTACACTCCGTATAAAGTGCCCATTGGCACTCGCTGTGGATTTGAATCGCTCTGTTGAAGGCATCAGATTTGAAACTGATTGCGTGGTTGCCCTGGAAAACCGAAAACAAAATCCAAATTGAATTGCTCGTG
Organism: Machimus atricapillus; assembly: GCA_933228815.1. NCBI lineage: Eukaryota > Metazoa > Arthropoda > Insecta > Diptera > Asilidae > Machimus > Machimus atricapillus. Next base: position 25,550,029 of record OW121788.1, on the reverse strand, counting down.
TTCTCAGGTGCAACATTTCACCGTCACTGGGTTTTCTCGCCGCAATGTGCTTTGAAGCCAAATGTGTTTCTATGGAGAACAACGACGAAGACTGAATTTGGTTGAAATTCTTTGGGGGGGTATAGAAATTAGTTGTAGTTGCGCAGCTTTCAGCTTTCGAACTGCGGGTTGCAAAGAAAGTTTCCTTTTCGAAAAGATTTTCGTCTTACGCAAGACTAGTTGTGTTCGTGCTTTCGACTTGGCATGCACTTTTAATAACATCAAACATTTTCTTGAAGCTTGAGATCATTAACATTTTGCGATGATACCTCAAACACAATTCAGTTGCTTAAGTTTTAAAGCCCACCTTGTTTCGTTCGGCTGATTTAGTTACATTTCAACACTGATTTACCTAATGTATGTGCAGACAAAGATTGTTGCTGAGTGTTACAACTTTTGAAATAAAACATCTATTAATATTTTTTTTGTAGGAGAAATATAATTGTTGATTAAATTGAAGAAATTCTTAATTTTTAATTATTATCCAGTAGGTTTCCATACATTTTATAATCTATTATGATAACCCGCTTAATTGATAAAATAATCTCGCACTTTATTCACGGCGATATGAATCTTCCTGTTGGACACATGTTAGCGGAAATGGCTACCATTTTTGTACCTCAACTCGATTTAGTTACCGCATGATGATTGTTTCGCTTTTTGCCTGTTTTGTCGTGTTCAACAAAATGAAGTTTTATTTCAGCGTTTGCCACGTGAAATGATGTAATAATATTTGTAAATACATTTTATGTGACTTCTACGCTTGCGAATTTGACTTTTTTTCCCTCTGAAGAGAAAATGAACAGTTTTTTTTTTTTAAAGAGCAATTAGCTTCCGCTGCAGTAAATAGGATAATTTGTTTTTATAGACGACATCTTTAGGAAAGTTACTAAAATATTTTTGGTGTTGCAGTTCATTTTGAAGTTTAACTGAAAAGCTGCCGTGAGTCGCGCAGTGCCGTCGCTTCTCTGCTAATTAACCATTTTCACGTCAAGCGCTTTTAAAAACCTGTGAAGCCTTAAGAAAATAATTCATAAGAAATGTTAAAAGCGAGAGCAACTGAAGTATACATACTTTATTCAATTTTTAAGATCATCACTGTTCTTTCTAAATGGTTGCGTAACTATTTTCTGAAACATTCTGGTCATAAATTGTAGCAACGGGGCTCGAAATTAGGTTAACACCAGCGGGTGCCAGAAACTCCAGAATGATTGCGTGCACCCCTTTTGAAGCAAGTTTCCCAGGGATAAATAAAGGGTTGCGTGCAAGGGAGAAATAACTTTCTCTTATGGTGTAGAAAGTTCATAGTCTTTATATGCATTGAAAGGCATATTTCCCAGGAAACCATCACGTAAGTTGCACAGGAGTTTTTCCGCTTTTCTCGCTCTTAATCACACGCCGCTGTCTCCTGCAGGGCTGCCAAGATCTAGACTCTAGACTCTAATTACTCGACGGCTTCAACTTAACAATGGAAGTCTACATAGTTCCGCGATGGGCACAAGTCCGCCTACATTTCTCAATTTCAAGGCAGAATATCTGAGTCATTAGAGTTCGAGCATGGGGGTGGAAAATGTCGCCCTAGTTATCAGTTTTCTTTGTATGCAAATTTTTGTTGATTTCACAAGATTCATCGGTTGTTCTTGTTTTGTATCTTTATTTTCCTAACGATGTTGCCCTTTTTGAGTTGTAGTGTATTTATTCTGCTGTTCTTAATTAGCTTCTTTAAAAGCTATTGTCGATAGCAAAACACTTGCAATGCTAATTATAGCAAATTTGTACATTTCTTCCCTTTAAAAGCTATTGGTCGATAGTAAAACCCTTGCTATGCTAATTGTAGCAAGTTCTTCAATCAACTTAGGGTACCTTAAATGAATTTCTGTGCATTTTTATCACCAAAGGAACTCTCTTTAAATAAAATTTTCAATATCAAGCTCATGAAGTATACAAAAAATTTAAATTTAAAACATCTTTTACACAATTGAAGCTGAACAGTTTTTCTCGCTAAAAGTTTACTTAATGATTCATGAAACACTTCCAAAAATTGAATAGAAGTTAAAGCTCTCTCGATTTACCGGATGATGAGTTTTTTCATTGCGTAGCATTTGCGTGAAATTTTAATAAATGAAACCATTTTGTGACTGAACTAAAGAAAAATACTTAAGAGAAAAGAAAAAATGTCACGTTAACCTAATCTATGAATACTTTCCTACGATACTTTAAGAAACATTCAAGCAAATAGGCACTCGTTTTGGTGCCCATATAATTCATTTCATTTACTGCGGATAGAAAAAGTTTTCTTCTTCGACCATAACCTGTAATACCCCCAAGGATAATTTATTTTTTTAAAAACAACACTTGCTGGTTGAGAAGTAATTTGAAAGATTGTGAAAAACGAGCTTTTCATGCATAGACCCATCCTCTATCTAACGATCCTTAAATTTAAAGTGTTTTTTGTTGTAGCTTTTAGAGAAAAATTATTTTAAACACGAATTTTCATTATTTTTAAAAATATGGTCAATTAATTTAAGTATTTATTATTTCGTTTCGGCAAATTCTGAGTGATTACTTAAGGTAGAGACAAACGTCAACAAATAATAATTGTTTTATTTGATAGATTTATCCGCTTCGGCTGCATATTTAAGATCCAATTTTTCGGATAAAATAATTCGTGAACTAAATTCGGTCCAAAAATTAATTTCGTTGTGATTAGAAATACTTTTTTAGTTCATCATATTACATGAAAATGTTTACAAATGGAATAGGTAATAATCTTTCCTCACAGCTAATAAGTTTAGTTTTTATTTGACCAATAAAGTTATGTAAGTCTATTGAAAAGTCTGCAATAAATATGTACCTACAAGATTATTATTAAAAATAAAAACAATCTTTTCTGTATTTTTCCCCTTAACTTCCCATGAACTTTTCGTACTCTAGATTTTTCTTTATAAAGGAAAGTACTGGCTTTTAGTTAATAAACTTTGGGAAAGAAACTTACTGATGAAAATACCTTTCTTTGGTTTTTTTTCTCCATCTTTTTCTTATTTGTTGTAATTAAGTATGAGGACAGAAACTTACCTGAGACCTTAAAAATTCTGCACATTGCACTCATTTTATTTGAAACTACAAACTGCTGAAACTTGCGTTTGTTCTGTGAATAATTTCTTTTGACTAAAAGCATCCATTATTCGGACAATAAAATTCAGTACCCTTAAGATACTTCCGCCCCGTAAAACTTTCTGCACAGTTGACAAGAATGTGTGTGTAAAAACTTTGTTGGACTTTGAAAAGTTCTCCTATTATTTGCTGCAGTACCTATTTTAAATTTCAGAAAATAAAAGTTCAGCTTTTTGTGAATACTTTCTTCTTAAGTTTAGCTCGCAACGAAAGAAATTATTGGTTGTCTTGAAAATTTAGGACGTTGTGTCCTTCCGACTAAATTCTTTCATAATTTTAGCAATTTAATTGATAACTTTGTCATATAAATGTTTAATGCACATATCGCCTAAGTGGAAATAATTGAGTCCTTAATGTTCATGGCTACAAGTCAGCTCGACACTTTTGCACTAATTACTAACATCAAAACTGGTGTAAACAGCACTAATTTAAAACACCTTTATGAGTTTTGAGCAACCATGCTTTATGCTCCCCAGAGCACCGTTATTTGTTAAAACATACTTAAATGACGGGGACATGGCCATTCAACAACAAGTGAAGCATAGTGTCGTTCTTCACATGTGAGTCACGTAAGGGCAATAATCGCAGGTGCGTTTTTATTCACTTCCTTGGCCAATGTTTGCCTTCTGCTCGGAGGTGACTTCCATAAATACAGTCTAGCGAACGCACGTAAACCATTTTGTAAATATGTGCAATCACTCACGCCATATTGAAATTAAATGATGTTTTTTGTAGGCGTATTTACTCCCAAAAACCGTACGTGATTGAGTTTATCAAAAACTTCCAACTTCGCAAATCTTTCGTTTTGGGAGGTTTCAGAAATAAAAATGTTTGAACCATAGCTCACCTATCGCACTGAATTTCTTAGTGAAGTTCTTCGTTATTAGATTCAGCTTAACCGTGGGAGCTCATTAGCAAGAACATGCAATTAAACACAAACGTTAAGATTATTCTCTGACATCTTCCTGGAGGATATGCAATCAGGATTCTCTACACATTAGCGGGAATTGTGCACTCACGAAAAGTCTTCTTCAGTTAATTTTAAGTCTCCTCGTTAAGAAGATAAATTAAATTTGAAATTAGCTGCTTGACTCAACCACTTTGCGACACTTTCCTCCTATATAGGTGTCTAATGGATGAAGAGGTGAGTGGTTTCCGAAAGGTCACGAACTGTGCGAATAGACAATGAAATGCCAATTAAGACAAACCTTCAATTCCATTGTCAAGGGCCCTCATACTTTGGTATGACACTCATTGCTCTACCCAATTTTAATGCACGTCCCCTGAATGTAGAGCGTTTTACCCCTAAGATTGACATCAATTGTAATGTTGTCTGGCTAAGTTCGCCAATCAATCTTTCAAGAAGATTACGATGTCATCTTCATTGCGTGACTTCTTTATGTCAGTGTGGTAATTTGTTAAAGTGAATTATGTAGATTGTGGATGTTTTGTCTAACGAACAAGACGGCATGATCCACTTTTTAAAAGATAAATTATCATCTCTTTTTCAGACCGTGTCGTAACACGGTGACAGCAAATATATGTAAGACAATCACACTTTATTCCCCCTTAGCACTTAGCAGTGGCTTTGCTATTGTAAAATCAACACAAACTTACCTACAACAGAGTGTTCCGGGTACATTTTGACATTCATGTTGGTTGCTAACAGAAGGCAAAAGTGGGAAAATTGTGTCCTATGAAAGTAAAATAAAATTATACTTCCATGCTCTATACGCGCAATTGCAAAAACCTTTATATAATAGCTTTCCAATCGAATGTAAAAAGCATAATTTTAATTCATATTTATTTTATTTCATATTTTCACTAACAAATCATGAATTTTTCGTGCAACTCTAAATTTTATGATCCACAAAATATTTTTAAAGCAGTCATAAAAAATTAAGTCCTATCCATCGTAAACGTCGTGAACAAGGGAGAATGGCGACCAGCCCTTAAAAGTTTAAACAGAGCTGAAAAATTTGAATCTTCAAACTCAGCAGATAATTGGCAATGTTATCAGTCTTGTACTCTTATTTAAATTAATATTCAGCCGAGGGATATTAAATTAATAACAATTTTATGCCTGAGCCGTAAACATAAATTAATCAAGACTTTTATTAAACCACACCAGCCCCCTATGCCGGCGTGTACCTACAAGAAATTATATTTTAATAAATTGGTACATTAAACGAATTTATCATTCTCAATATACCTAGGTACCTGAAAATGGAAGAGGACCAAAAAATATAAAAATTGCTATGGAAACGTATATTTTGTATGTTATCCTGCTATTTCTTCGATATAACAAAAGGGGCTACACAACTTTTTCATTTATTTCTGAGTGGCGAATCTATCTTAATTAATGCTGCAATTTTAGTTTTATACCCATTTTCAGTTCATCAGGTGGACTCCGCAAATAAAGGGCCTCCAAAAGGCTTCGGATACAAAAGTGAATATTTATTGAGAAAATAATAAATTACCTATATTGTTTATATACATGTTGAACAGTTAAGGAGGACGGGTGTTTATGTTTTATCGGGAGTTGGAAGAAGAGCTCGAAGCCTTCAAATTGGACTCTAAATTGACGATTGACCAAACAACATATTATGTGTTTTAAAGCTACTATTTATTCACATAATTTCACGATATAATTAAGGTTCGTTAGACTTAAAAGTTTATATTCAGAGAGTGAATTTATTATTAAATTACTAAAAAGAGCTAAAAATTGCGTCAAAGTTTCCTTATTAAATTCTGAAAATTTAGCGAGGAATAACAAACTAAATTGGCCAGAATGAGGTAAAATTAGTTTTTAATTAACTCATCTCTAAATTCCGCTTCTTCTCTCGTCTTCACTGCACTTTTTAATAACGCTCCTGAACAGAACTGAAATGAATCAAGTAATTAAAGAAATTTAAAAAAATCGCCTTTGTCTTCCTGCTGTTACAAATGGCAGTTTTTGTTATTCAGCCGTTCTTTTGCTATTCACAATTAACAAACCTTTTGTGTAACCTCCGTGGTTTTGTTCTGAAAAGAAGTCAATAGATAGCGATTAGGATACGGTAAGAAGGGTAGCTTAAAGACACTCTCCCTTAATTTGAAAAAAGGATTACAAATTAAGCCTATTTAAGTGGGATAAAAGGACTAGGAATAAAACTTCGGTAGAATGTGCACATTGGTAATTCGCAGCTGTGTTCCAAAATTTTAAGGATTTTCAGCATTCTTGAAAAGAGAATTGAATAATCCTTTTCAATTAAAGTTGGTCCTTTTATTTTAAAAACATTTAATTGTTGCCCAAATACCAAATATAATATACAATTAAGAAGAAGTATATAGTGAAACAAAAGAAGAAAATTCTTCGCAGTTCCAGATATAGGAAGTGCTATAACTTGTGAAGTTAAAGATTAATTTAAAATGTCCCAATTACAATTTATTTTGTTAAGAATTAGTATAGAAGTATTAATTTCGATTCTATGTACCTATCGTATCCTCCATTGCAAGTCTTTCTGTGTACATATGTAGATATTTAACTCTGGAACTATGCAATGCAATTGGGAATTGAAGAAATATTTGTAAAACATCTACTGTTAAACTTTCAAAAGAACAGCCTACTACCCGGAATTGAAAACTAAAAGGTATTCTTTCAAAATCCCATGGAAATGAATCACTAAGGGAGTCATGGGAGTGTTTCGGAGCAATTCTTCTACTCCCAAGTGGATATGAATATTTGCTGATGCTAACGACCAGCTAGAAAATGCTTCCCATTCGATAACATTTTGTCAGTATGTGATGGCATTACATCCGACTACAAAACTTTCTCAGAGGACAATACTTTTCTTACAGCATCCCACCGACTATAATACCCGAAGACCGTCCTGCGCTGAACTTCTATTTGCGCAATTTGCATCTCAATGCCTCTCCATACTCCACGCTGGGTGACTTTTACAGAGTTTGTACAACAATGTATGGATTTTGGGGCTTCAACTTTGTTATCGATAAATGAAATCAAACACTTTAAAAAGACGTGGATAGATCGAGTCTTGCATTTTAAGCGCTGGATTTTCGTTATTCCTTGAATGCAATATGGTGCCAACAACAATAGATTGTCGTGCATGAAAAGGTACTTGAGACAGATGGAGAAGTCGCCTTAAAAATATAAATTTTAGTTGAAGAGGAATCATAACTTGTATACAAGTCTTGCAAACATTACTGACTCGTTATAGAACAAAATGGTAAACCTCTGCAAAAGTACCCACTTTCTATTGTAGAAGACAATTGTGAGTTAAAGAAATGATAATAGTACATCCTCCACGCTAAGTAGGAAAAATGTATGAGGAGACTCACTCAAAAACATCTTTTGAATACTTCAGACTATAATCTAAGCAACCTTACCTTTGTCAAATAACTTTCAACAACCTTTTCAAAATCCCTGCCATTAATATTACATCACTCAAGGAAAGAAAACAGGCCAGAACTCATTACTTTTTTTGCTTCCTCCGAAAAGGGAATTTATTTTTCTCAGTATTCTTAAGATACCATTCCTTATTATTATTTGCAAGTTAATTAATAATGATTCGCTGATGTCTCCGTAACTTGAGGCGAAGGGTTCGAGTAAAAAGGATACTGCACAAACAGTGCTTTTATGTGTGCAGAGCCATTTTAAACAATTTGGGGAAGCTGATTATCTCTCAAAGAAGAAAAGTAAATTAGCATAACGAAAGGATTAAGAATTTTTCAAATAAGCAGCACTCTCTGAGGTGCACTTTAATTAAACTAATTAATAAAAGATTAAACTGAAAAAATAAGTTAACCGCTGGAGGGCTTCATTTTATTTATAGCTAATAAAGAGATTTTGAAGTTCTCTCAAAGTCCATTTTCTTAATTAAATTCATCACTGCCGAATCCTATGTACTAAAAGTTTTAAGTAAAAGACCCTGGTATAGTTCTCAGATACGTATATATTCAATGGCGAAGGTATTAAATGAAAGAAGTTCGCTTTCAAAATAACCTCGCTTGATACCCAGAGTGGATTTGTGGTTTAATTTTTTAGTACACTTTCATGATAAAATTTCAAACGCCTCTAAACTATGTAAATGCTTGGAAATTCTGGAGTACATACACCCGTCGCTTTAAGTATTTTACAAGTTTTTTGGACGTAAGTAAAACTAACAGTCACATGTTATTTATGATGCTTTATACTTACTAAATGCATTTAACGTAAATTAAATACATAGGTACTCGTATATATCTTTAAATAGAATATAACATATTTCATTGTACTGCCTTCGCGCATCATTTTCACTATATTGGGTGCAATTATGTAATTTAGTTTTCCTATACATGCTATTTTGTTCTGTTGATGAAACAATTTTTATTTTCAAACACCATAACCTTTGATCATAAATATTGAAGGTATTAAAAAAACCAAATCAAATACACAAGAAGAATTATTTTCCCCTTGACTATTGATTTATTTTTCAAAAATATTATGATTTTGACCCAATAAATAATAATCTCCCTTAAATGTAAAAGGATAATTTCTAAGATGTGGAGCTCAAACGCCCTTACAGTTGGAGCGAGCAATTATATGAAAGTATCTGGCAGCATGTTTTAGATTGGTAAAGAAAATGGAGCATGATGGGTCATTTGTAAGTTTTTAACTTCTATCCGTTTTAGTAACTTGCAGGACATACCTACATAGCTAAATATTTGATAAGCTAATCTGTTTGCTTTGAGTACTTTGTCAATTTATGTTCTGTTTTCGAAAAGGTTTGAGGCAACTTCTGACTTTTATTTTCTTCGTGTTCAGAATATTTCGTTGACTAAGTAACATGTTTATATAAATTAGAGATGACAGACTCCAATAAGTAACAAAAAAAAACACATCTTAAATAAATTAGGCGCCATAGCATGAGCAATTAGAAATGATATATTTGGGAAATTTTCTATACCATGTAAATCAAAACCTTATTATTATGGTACTCATTCATTTCGCATACAAAATACGGAACAAATTGATCCCCAAGTCACCTGGTTATCTCAAAGACATATCTCCTGGGCAACATTAATTTGTGAGAAATGTTCAGCGACTCACACATGCCCGGAAAATACTGAAAGGTGGAAATTCCAGATAAGCCCCTACTAATTCATTCTTTAAGCCCTCAGATGGCCGTTTTTCGGGCATGAGTTACATCGAAAAAACAATCAGGTTTTTTATTAGACGAAAAATGATTGGAACATTCGCATTGGAGCTTTAATATAATTTATTACACATCGCTGACTGGCGTAATGCTATCTAGGAAGTCCGGAGCTTATTCTTGGCAAGGATATCGTTATCAATTTAGTCGTGAAAATGGGAATGCTCCAGCAGCTCAAGGAATTAGGGGAATTTAAGCTCTTTAACAGATGAATATTTTTCTTATTAAAGCTATGCGAATTCTGAAATTCATTATTTCCAACATTTTATTGAGTTGTAAAGAACTCGATGTTTCTTAACTATGAAAAATTGCACTTTTGGTACGGAAGCATGGCGAAACGTGCAAGTTTTTCTCTATTTCATTTAATTGAGGAATTTAAGAAAAATTATATTACCTGAAGCACTGCGCACAATAACATTAAATGGAGAGCACAAAAATTGTTGAGAAACGTTCCCAGTTTACGTATTCTAAGCAGCTCTGTCTCCTCATCCCCTGGGTTCATCTCTGGCCCAACAACAGTCAGATGGTCTGGCGTTCTTGCGATAACAACAGGTGTGTACTTGCATCGTGTCCTGGCGGTTAGTCACGTAAACAAAATATAAGGTGTGCTTTTATATTTACCTCATTTCGGACAACTGACTCAAGTGAGCAGAGGGAAAGTTATGCACAATCGCAAATGGGATTTTACTTGTACCCAATTACAGACTATTTACCTAGCGCTTTCTGGTCCTAAGCACGTGTTTAGGCATGTTGAACGAGAACATTGGATTAACTGAATTAGGGACACGCAGTTTAATTATGTGTGCTCATGTTTTTCATGCATATAAAACGTTCGTAGATCAGACAGAAACGAGAACAACAATTGTTATCAGGCACACAAGGACGTAACATATTTGATATTTCGTACTTTGTACAATATTTGCCAGGAACAACGCCAACTTCAAAAGATGAATTATCTTTCTAAGAAGATATTCGGTTGAGTTGAATCTTTCTTACATTTTTTTACATAAGTACATAATATCTAACATACATATATCTGAGATAGGTCAGATAACATAATAAATTTAGAACACCATGTTGTTTTTTTCACCATTACTTTGGAACGGGATCTTTCTATAAGTCTAATGTCGTACCTACGAAATAAAAGTAGTATCTTTTTCACTATTTCAAAATATATTGGCAATTCCATAGTGATATCTACAAATACCATAGCTGCAGCATAGAGTTTCATGAAAGTAAATGAATGATATTAGCGAAAAATAGTAACCTACTTATAAGACATTGAATTGGGAGTTTTTGAACATTTTTTATAACTTTTATGTGCTAGAGATATTGTCGTAACTGTTCTTTAATTAAAATTGTGCATTGGTTCGGTATGTTTCATATATGCATAAACATGTAAATTCTGTGCCTACTTTTATTAACACTTGCTAAATCCACGAGATATCTCATTTATCCTTAATGTCATTTTTTGGGATTATTCATGTCGGCTTGCCTTATCACATTTCTCCACTTTTTTTGATTATAACTTAATTAAATGGGGTTCGAAAAAGACGTATGTGAAGAAAGCAGAGCTCGTTTTCCACATGAACTTTTATGATAACACAAATTAGCTGGCTGCCATGGAGCCTTCAAAAGCCTTTTCCGTTTAACGCAATCAGAAAGAGAGTGAAGATTTTCTCAAAAACGTGTCAAAGTAGTCCGCCTTAATGAGCGTATCTTTTTGTGAAAGCGGAATTATTTCCGGAAGATTTCCGAAGCTATGTGGCAGAATTTTATTTGGTTCGGCAACTATAGTAAGGACTAAATTATGCACATAAAAAATATTTTGAAGGCTGAAAGGCATACATTTGCTGATAAATACCTACGACCGTCATTAGAACCAGCAGAATCCATGGCTCCATCAGATTCTCATTAACTTATACTTCATTAATTCTTACAAAGAAATCAAAAATATTTCAGTGCAGTGAAACGAACGTCTTAGTCCTAGCTTTCACGAAGATCGACACCTAGACGAAAAGCGACATTTGAGCAATCCGGATATTGAGGAGAATTCCTTGAATTTTAGGGACAAAAGAATCGATTTTGTTGCTAAAATCTTTTCCTTCGAGTAAATTTAGTCCGTGGAGAATCAATTGATTTATATCAGACTTGTAGGAGGCTGGCGTAAATGGGTTTTATTTCGCACGAATAACTTTCGTTGCTTTCCTTTTAGATGGTCAATCCCTTTTCTTCTCAACCAAACACGGCAGGGAGAGGATGGCAAAATTTATTACCTCACTTTATTATATTGATCCTATTTACTTCGTCGTTTTAAGATATCGTAAATTTTCACTTAAGCTTTATTGGGAGAGTCCGCTAAAAGAGCTCATAGAACATTCAACTTTTCATCTTCTCAGTTTCAGTGTTAAGCTCCTTTTGTCGCGTATTGCAGTTAGTTCGTACTTAAATCGTTTGTTTGCAAACTCTGCCTGCCACCGAGGTTCTTACCATTTTCTTTAGGGCCTACAAATGGCTTCAGCAGAATCACTAAAATTGTTTAATTGAAAGTTGCCGTTTGTGCCTCTACCAGGAAAACAGATTGAAAAGATGTGGCTTCGGTGAAAATGACGCGGACCTAAAGAACCGACCGGATACAAAGAATAAAATTTATAAGCTCTTAAGAAAATAGAAAGTTCCTGAAGTTTGAAATTACTTTAAATGCCGGGTCGACTTAGGGTCACTCAAGAAATAACATAGCAATAAAATTTTATTTTCATGGTATATCACGTAAGCTCTAGCGCACATAGAGGCACAGAGTGTTGGAAATGAGGTCCAGAGTGTCGCTACGGCAGCATTCTAAAGACCGACTCTTCAACATATCAGCACTAATCCTTTTATTGGAAGAAAATTTCAGATTTCGGTGTTCTTTATTTCAGTATTTCAAAGGAAATCACGGGGAGTGAATATATATTAGCTTTTCATCGAAAACCTAAAATAGAGACTCATAATCGCATGAAGCATAGAATTTGCATATAATAAGGCACTGGCTAACTAATAAAAATTTATTCTGCTAAGAGGACCCGTCCAAATTTTCGTTTTGTGCTCACAACAACGAGATTATGAGAAATATCGACTTATAGCAATGTTGTAACAAAACCTCTTAAAGACATTTGGCCCAACCGCATTTTTCCGGAACGCTGTAAAATTTGAAATTCATATTACCCGGGATAACCGCGTAGTCTAGGAGAGATACATACCTACATAGATAGAAAGAAGTTTGGGTTGAGGTTTGAGGACACATTGTTTGCTGTTTTGCATTTATATTGGATGTTATGTGCTTGTCGACATAAATACTTATATGTATATGGTTTAATAAACTAATAGATAGTCACTTGGTGAATTGCAAAATCTTTTTCTCTGTTTTACGTCTCACCGATCTGACATCACTACTGAGTAGTGAACAAATATTTCTATTATATTGAAGTATAAAATTGGATTCCGTTCTTTTTAGTAATCAAATGTCTATATCTAAATGTCCATCATTTTTGGTTGAAAGAAAATGTAAAAATGGAATTCAACAAAAAGCGAACTTTTTATTGCATTAGTACCTACGAATTTCCAATAGACATATCGAACGTAAAAAGTAGGAATTTTTAATTTGAAATGAAATTATAGTCAAAAATGGAAACCCTCCCGGAAACATAACTTTGCTGTTATAAGTTCTATAATTTTCCTCATACAAAATTATAGGACTGCTATTGTTGAAAAACCTACCGGGTCGAAGTAAGTTTTCTAAGGCAATAAAGTACTATTGGAAGTATGTACCTATGGAACTTATGCAGCCAAGTGAAAAAGTTTGCCTTTCAGCATTTAAATTTTAAGTTCACTGAACTTGTGCTGAGCTTAAAGTATTTCAATAATAAGTTTTTAAAACATATTCCATGGTCTATTGAAGAGAAAATTTCTAGTTTGTTTTAAGGATTATCATAAGGTATGTCATCGGATTCCGATTGCGAAAAATTGCATAAAAATTAGACTGCAGAAAAAATATAATAACTAAAACTATGTATCATATATAAACCCAATTTTAATATATTTTTATCGTTTATGCAGGTATTTAATTTAAATTGTCTAGTTAATATATATAATAAATTACTTACTTTTTTATAAAACATAACTAGTATGAGTTGGTCAAGGTAAGAAATTTCTGTAATGCAGAACGGAGTTGGGGCGAAGAAATAGACCTTTCTTGTACAAATTAATAAAAGCACAAGTCTCCTTGATGTTTAAGAATTCCTCTCTCAAATTTCCTTCTGTCTTCCCTTAAGGTTTGCTTTCTACCAGCAGCCCCTGACTTTTCAGACATACCCTAATACAACTTCGAGAATTCAATAATGCGAAATAAATCCCCCAGTCCGGTGTTTCAAAAGGAATAATTAAAACAAAATAAGCCATAAGTCCTAGAGAGTGTGAGAGTATTTCCTTTATTTAAGGGATGATTTTGTAACACAAAGTATACACAAATAACTTTCCGATATCCTAAAGAAGGACAAAATGACTGACCCAAATTTAATATGCTGCGGAAGTATTGCCTTTATGTGTTCTCATTCGACAGCACACATCTATAAGATTGAAAAGGCAAAATATGGACTTTGTAGTCCCAAATATTTTCGGTTGAATGAAAATGGATTTCGTAGGTTTCGGAAAGTTCAGTGTAATGGATGTAAGGAATGGAAATTTAGAAAACAATTCACATATAATAAATAATTCGAATACCAAGTACCTACCTACATCTCATAGGACAATTCTACATAACATGCACGACATTTTGTATATTGAGTTTAATTCTATTTCAGAATGAGTGTTTGTAATGTATAAGTATGATAAAAAAGAAAAATTTTAGAAAGTTATACCATTAGTAAACTATCACATTTAATATGCTTATGTAGGTATGTATCTAATGTATGCTACAATTTTATCTATTATAGTACAGTTTCCTGAAATAGAGGCTAAAGCCAGCCGATCCTAACCAAAGTTATGTGAAAATCAATTAGAATTTACACTACCATGGAATCGCATTTAGCATTAAATTTTAATAATCCGATTATCATACCACACAAATTTTACTGTGCAGAATATCCTTGCGTGCTAGGATTCCGTAACAGCTAACTGTTACCTACCTGTTGTTACTTTATTTATGCTGTTAACGGAGAATCATATACATAATTAACAAGGATCCAAATTAGACCTTCTTCACGAATCCGCCTATCAATTACAATCAGCCCTGTCCGTCCCCCTGTCCATTAATAGATCGCGTAAGTGGCGTGGGAAGTAACTTCATTTTGACCACTTAAATTGCTTTGGTTTTACAGTAGTTGAAACTCAGCACGAAAATGTCTTGAAAATTTCATTAATTCATTGCAACAATGCACCAGAATCTGCTGCTTTCCAAATTTGGAAGATCCGCTTCCGGAGCATGTCTATACAAATAAATCTCCCTATGGAACCACTTAAGCTTTAAGGCGAGTTTAAATAATTAATTTTACTTGACCTCATTATTCAAGTGGGAGCAAGCACGGCATAATGAATTGTTTGTTCATTCTGCACAGATATCTACAGTATAAATTTTGTAGATTGAATCGGAAATCAGGTATATTTATATGTAGACAAAATGTATACAGTCAAAACTTTGGTTTTTGTCGTGTGTAAGCAAAATTTATTTTGCAAAGCAATAATTCTTAAGCGGATATTAATCTGTTACGAATATTATTTAATTAAAATCGGAATTCTATTGCTGATCAATAAAAAGAAACTTTATTAAAAAATGTTGTAACATTTAGGTACTTTACAAGACTAAGATTTTCTATTTAATTTTTTTGTTCTCTAAACTCAATTTGTTATGTGACCGTACTGAACTTATTTTAACAGAAGTATACAATTATCACAGTCAGATAATTTAAAATTAATTTCCTATTCACAAAAAAAAAACAGAACGTAAGTATAGATAAGATGTAAATTCAACGACTTCTTTACAAACAAACTACATAAATAATTTTTTGGCGAAAGCAAGTACTTTTCTCAATGTCCTTTACCTTAAGTAGACATTTCTATTAGATTTCTGTCTAAATGCATATTTCGTTTTCCTTGTTAAACACGGGATTAACCCGGATAACCTTACTTAAAATGTCACTAGATAGTTTAGTTTTTGACAAATTTCATTGTACCAGCTGCAGCTGGTTGTTCGGCGATTTTAAAGGTCATTTTTATAAAAATAAAAGGTCCTTTAATCCGGAGTTAGACCGTATAATAATTGAAACAAATTTTATACCGGGCTTCACATCTTCCTTACTCAGGAGTTTCCACGTTTAGAAACTTTAGCAAAATTTTATAGGTAGGTATGTAAAAAAAACAAAAATTCCAGAAATGTTAAAAAATTTCGGAACAACAAATTCACGCATTTCATGACTGCTTCCACCCCATTTTTCCAAAATCTTATTTGAATATAGATGCTGAATAAAGAAAATTAATTTTCTTCCCAGAATAAACTTTTACACTTTAACTTTAGCTAACATTAAATCCAAGAATTTCTTGAAAATCATAATTTAATTGCGTTTCACAAAACTTAATTATTCCTACAAAAAATCTTACATTTCCTCTGAGCTTCATTGTATAGTACATGCTAACTTAAACTTCATACATATATAGGTACATTCATAGTACCTACCTTACTCAGAAATTCCATACCTTAACAAGTAGAAATTACTTTGATATTAATCTACAAAGAAAACAGATTCGGTTACAAGTCATCGTTAAAGTGCACCTTACCTGTGGGTTTTAAGCGCAGGAACGTCAAAATATGTCGTATGAGAATTTCCCCAGGTAAAGTTAAAGTTTTACTGAACTGTTCGTACCTAAAGAGTTTCCATATCGGGGGTGGGAATATTTCCATTTTCAGCAGCACAAATTGATAATGCCGTTTACTTTGGGCCTGTTACATTTTTCAAGCCCAAAAAGGTATCGAGGACATCGGCCTTTAAATGAAAGAACTTTATGAGCAAAAAGGGTTCATGGAAACAAAAATCTTATTTGAACCCCTCGTACAGAAAACAAATTGCAAACGGCATGCTGACCTTGCTACTGTGTGTAAAGTTGCACGAAGGTTGTTCTCGTACAAAACCTCTTAGCTATAGTTGTGAATAAAAAGGTTCATTTCATGGGAAGAAGGCAACGAATTATTTGGAGCTTTAAAGGAAAAGTGTTTATTAGAAGGGCACAAATTTTCCTCGAAAATAGAGGTCTTCCAGACCCATGTCGTGAGACCTACACTTTTGTCTGTCGATTAATGCGAACGTAAATCATCCGAAATTATCAAGGAAATAAGAGAAGCCCTTTTAGAAGAAGCTCACTGCTTCTCCAGCTGAAACGAGCGAAATTTATGGAAGTCGTTTTAGGAGGAAGCTCGCAAAAATAACAAGCACGCTTCACATGCTCACGTGGTGGAAATGTTGGAACGGAGAGCACATTCAGGCGTAACACTCCCAACTCGCACTAAAAACTTCTGAAGAGGTTTTGTAGCAGGAGCTCATTCACACAAGAGACTTACTGCCTTAAAAAGCGACCCTAATAAATAGATATCACAGGATAATTACATTTTTCTTGCTAATGAAAAATCCTTTCACCATAAGTATTCTACCTGTTGTGTTACTTAAAACTTTTAAGAACTTCACCCTCGGTCCTCTAGAATATTATGGTGCCTTTGAAACATGTTTTTAGCAGAGTGAAGCAGCTTTAGACATACATATTAACCTGAATATAACTGGGATAAAATCATAACTTTTTTTATCCTGTGGAAAACTTTCATAAAATGGATTTCTGCTCCACAGTTTTTTCTTTAATTTTTTTTTAAACGATTTTTTAATAATTTTTCCCTTTTTTCCATTCAATAGTAGAATACTTTATCTAGAAATACATATGTATATATTTTTCTAAAGTTCTTTTAGGTTACCTTTTTCAAACTTTTATGTTACTAAATTAACCTTCCTGAATTTTGTTAAAAGCTAGCAGTTATGGGTCTATTCTTAATTTTGACTTTGCATATATGAAATGGTTTATACTATAAGACATCAGCAAGAATAATATGCAAAGCAAGTAATACAAACCTGACATATTTTCTCATAGCACAAATGGATTGGATTGAGTTGGCAATATTGTGCCGATTCCTTAATTGTATTTTACCTCAATAGGAATATTCACGAAACCAAAAAATATTTCCCTATATTCCTATTCAGTCAAAATCGTATTATCACACACGGGACACGCATTTGAAGCCAACTGACAGAATCGATACTTCGTTAAGCTCCTGTAAGAGGAACAGGCCTTCATCACGAAGATTGTAATCAAATTATACGGCCGTCAAGCACAGAAGTACTGTGCCACTTGTCCGATACCAATCATCAATAAAAAAGAAGTCGTTTGCATTCATTCATATGCTCGTTACGGTCCAAAACGAAAAAGGAGATTCAATCACTGGGAAACTAATCGGGAAATAGCCAATAAACGATGATTCAACATTTCTCAGTGCATATTCCCACTAAATGGGGAAAAGTAGTTATCATTTTATTAAGAACTTTTGGTATAATTGGTATAGTTGGTATAGTTAAGAAATGGAAAGCTCTGTAATATGAAAGTGAATAACCTATTTATGTTGGGGTTAAAAATGTGTAAATAAAATTATCTACTAAATTATTTGCTTGCACCCAGAAAATATTATGTTTATTTCCACTAGGTACCTACTATTTAGTTTTAATCTGTAACATTTCTGACTTTCAAAAATATAAATATAGCGCTGTGCTTTTTCTAAGCCTAATGGATTATTTAATTTTTCCAATAAAAAGAACCTACAATGGTCTTCCAGTTCTTGCCTTTAATTCGATTGGTCTAAACGATTACTACGAAACGCTCATTCGCTTAAGAAATATACATACATAGGAGATACAGACAGCCGGAGATTATATAATTTTTCTAAGATAGCCGCACTGTGAGGTTAACACTGGTTGGCTCTTGGACCGCCTTGTTATGAACCCCGGTATTGTTGCAAGCCCGATTCTAGATAGTATCCATTCAACAACCTTCGAGAATCGAAAAAGCGCAAATTACCTCAAGGATGGATTTAATTGGAATCTAAAATTTCAGTGAGTGTCTATTCTACGAAGGAACGAGAAAGCCTTCATTAATTATATCTGCTCCATTTGTGTAAACAATACTTTTGTTCTCTCAATTAAAGTCTTCATTGCTTCATCCACAGGAGCCCCTGCTTCTTCGGAGGAGTTTTCATGATAGCTTGGAAGTAGTTTTTCTTACTTAATGCCTTGAACGTGAACCTTGAGGCACTTATAATTTGATTATTGACCGATTGTCTTGTCAGCAATTTTTGCCGTAGGTACATACATATATAGATATATAAGAATAGCCTTAGTTTAATAATTGGGTTGTCAAGAAAAGATTTTCCACAAAAATAATATTTAAATATTTATTTGCTTGTGCAAACCAAGCAATAATATAGTTCAATGAATTTTGGCTTCTATCACTAAATTGAAGATAGACATAGAGTAGTTAATCGCTATTAAAATATGGTTCTAAAGTGGTCAAATCTAAAAGTAGTTTCCTGCAGTGGCATTGATCATGTTTTTTCTAATAAGCACTCAATTAGGCTCATGAAAGAATTATTGCTGAGGTAAGTGACCACGTACATATATGTATAGACGTATCAGCTAATAAATTTGAAGAAGTTCTAAAAGTATATCTGAATCGTTGTGTGATGAGTGCAAACAGATTTTCTACAATTCCCAACCAGAAACGAAAGAGATCTCTATTCCGTCTTTGGAAGAAATCAGGCTATTGAAACACGACCTCCAGTGCAGGCCATTCTCTTGGTACCTACTTGCAGAACGTTTACAAGGAGCTCAAGTCGGGATTGCTCGAATACTTCTCAAATTGTCTCCTGATTATTCCACTTTCAGGCTTTCCCACAGCGATTACACCGCCTTCGGGGAAATAAAGAATGGCGCCAAGTGTTTGACTGCTTTTTCAGGGAGAATAGCTCTGAAGAAAAGCCTTTTTTTTCAACCCAAAGTGAATGGCATTTTCATGCAAATATCGGCGATGTGAGCACAATAAAAAAATGCATGTCCCACCGCCAGTAAAAAAGGAGTAGTCCTAAAAATCTGAAAAAATAAAAACTCGCAAAACGGACGAGGAGCAAGGGGCAATTGATTCACAATCCAACAAAATTGTGCTTAGAGGGAGTTGCAGAACACGATGTTGCCCTTGCCAAGTGTTGACGAGGAGCATTTTCTCAATTGTTTCGGTTTTCTGTAGAATTGTAGACATTTTAAATACACTTGTTCAATACCAAAACACTTTTTGTTGGGTTAAAAATTTCAGCTTCTTCAGTATGAAAGTGTATGAAATTAAATTATGTATCTAAAATACTTTTTGGTGTGAGCCAAATACGGCAATCTCTTGCAATAGTTTTCGTGAATTATCAATGCAATTTTGGATATATTCATTATTCGTATAAAAACAATTTAAATACTTTATATTAATAAACTCCTTTGCCAATTGATATTGAAAGTTTACAGGTACAATGAATTTCTTTAAAAAGAATTCCCAGCCTACAACGATTTTTGTATATATCATTAGGTACACATCAAAAATTACGTTCCGATAATTCCTTCACCATAACAAGTTTAACAAGTTTAGTCCTGCTGCAAGTGAGACTGTATCACTTCATCAAAATCGAACCAATTCTCGTGCACATTCATGCTTTTTACGTCAATGTAAAAATTGATTTTTTTTAGATAGGTACTGTATTCACACTTCCTAAATAATGCATAGATGCGTGCATAGGGCTTTGTGCACAATACCCGTTGCAGGTACACTAACAAAGTTATCTTAATCGGGTGGAATTTTAAAAGGACAACGGATTTGAATTTTAAAACAACATCCGAATTTAGTGCAAGGAAAATTAAAATTGATTTTGCATGAAGCAAACAAAATTTCCATAGTAGCCAACAAAGTTGTGCACACCTTTCTCGTGTGTAGGTAAACAGGCACCAGCGTTTTAATATTCAAACACGATTGGTGAGAATATTGGAAAGTAGTTTCGCATAGTAAAGTCTCCCGAAATTGAGAAGAATTGATGTGCTTTTGTATCTTTCCGAAATAACACATTTTTCATGAAAGTGGAGAACAATGTGGAAGATAAACTGTAAGCGCTTTTAATTCCCAATGCTCCTGGAACCCGAATTTGCCTTAATCCATCAGTCAAAATGTCAAATATCTTTTTCTACAGAGTCCAGTTGAACTTGGGTCCCGGTAAAAGGTACATCAATCTTTATATTTGCTTAGGCAAACTTTTCCGCTTAAAGGTAAAATCCGTTCGGCCATCACAGAAGAGGGTTATTTCAAACCCTGAATGGGTACTTATGCCATTAAGGGCATGTGTTCGAAAAGGTTGCTCGAACAAAAATAATATCAATCAAGAGAACAAAGGTGAATATAATCCAAGGTTCTATAGCAATATTTGTGATTGTTTAGGATTCCCACTCAGTAAATCTCATTGCAACTAAAGAATTTGTCTAATTTAAAAAATGTATTTAGGTAACCACTGAATTTTCCGCCCATTCAATTAATTATGAAAGGGTTTATTTTTTCCTAAGTGGATGTATTAATTAATTTCTGCTCTCTTGTTTCCTTTTCGGAATTATTTAAATACAATTTTACTAATTAAAACTTTCTGAGGTCAGTGTGGTACGTCTAATTACAACCGAAGAGAACGTTTTTCTTAAAAGAATTTCATTAAGATATAAAAATTGTTGAATTTTCAGCATCATCGTAATCATCTCAGCAAGGAAAGGATATTAATTAAAATCGTCGACTGCGAAAATCAGCCAGCATATAATTTATGGTAACGAAACAGATTATTTAATATTTAGAAGATTTTTAACGAAGTTCGACATTATAAGTTATTACTTGAATATTTTGTAGCTTTAAAGACATAAAATTGAGAAAAATATAGGCTTTTATTTTAGCGCTGGTATTTTGTCATTACATATAGTAATTTGAATCTAGGGTCCAAAAAAATATTAAATACCTACTTTTGAAAGGAATGGAATTGCGGTAGACATTAAACTACATTAAACTAAGTATTGCACTTCAGTATAAACACACTGTTCCAGAAATATTGTGTAACACAATTTCCGACATGTAAATATTATTATCTTTCTTAAAACATTTTATATTTACCTATATCCTAAGTTAATTCTCAACAAAATGCGGACATGAGAAAATATCAAATGTTTTTTTTTTTAAGGAGCTATTCACGCTTATCCACTGTAACAGCAATTTTTTCCATGTTACTTATATTGAGAACTAAACTCTGTTTGTGCCGTTCTTAGAAGTTTTGCCGTGATTAGTGTTCGATCTAAAGTTACTGATTTTAACGAGAAGGAGGCATAATTTTGTTTTGATAGTTTTTACTTCAGTACCTACCCACGATTGAACCATGTGCACGAAGTCTTAAAAGCATAAAAGGTAATATCCAAGCTTCCACGAAAACAATTTGAAAGAAAGAAAGCAAAGTTGTGTAAGATTTTACAAGAACAGGGGTTTCCACCACATAATAAAAAAATGTTGCGTGCGGAAGGCTTTCTCCAGTGGGACCACTTTATTACGTTTGACATTTGCCACGACATGCCTTGAAGAATAATAAAAGACGCGTTTGCGGTCTGACGGTCTTAGCGCAGGTTGGTGTTTATCAACTTTACAAACTCGAGAGTGAATTTTATAGGTCTTTTAATTTTCAATTTTTAGAGAATGGATAAGAATAATCAGCACCTGCTGCGGGGAAATTAAGAACTTTTCATCTTAAAGTATGAAACAGTACCTACATCCGTTAAAAGACAGTAGTCGCATTTCATTCCACAGCGAAGTAAGAATAAGAATAATTGTGCCGGCACAATCTCAGAAACATAATGAAATAATTATCACTAAAAAAGCTCTAATTTTTTTCCTTATAATTTCTTTAATGGACAAGATAATGGAAGAAAAACACTCATATTTTTTTTAATTCGCTTCACATAGTTACTGTGTGTGCGAAGCTATATTTCTGTTAATGGAAGTTTCCTCATGAATTTCTTTTCTCATAACAAAGAGCTCTTGCGCGGACTCCTGTTTACTTTACTTTCGTAAAAACTTTCCTACCACCTTCGCAAAGAAGTAGTTCTACTAATTCTGAGCATTCTATATATCTTTCGAAAAGTTAATTTCACTTTATTGTACCCTAGATGGAAAAATTATGCAAAACCAGTTTCAATTTTTTAGCCTTTACATAACATGGTATGCATGCAGAAAATATTTAAATGAGTATTATTGTTACTTTAATCTTAAGAACCAAGCTTTTAGTATGAGCACATACAAATAACTTTTTACTTTATTTGTATGATACTGTAAAAGCTCAAACAGTGGTAATTATTAATGATGAGTATTCAAAAATTTGGCTCGAAGGTATTTGTTCTCAAAGAATATTTAACTTATGAAAACAAAACTCTTAAGCACTTGTATTCCTTATTAGTCTTTTGATGTAATAAATCGACTAGAAATAATATGTTCACTCAACCAAACCCTATTTACGCCTGATTAAAGGAAATAATTCCCCAAATGGATATTTTTAGGGCGAGTTGATAAAGAAATGTCTTCATAATGCAATCCGAGGGATGACACCCATGTATATACTGATAAATATTTGCTACTTTAAGAAAAGACCTTTAATGGCAATGGAGCAAACAACTTTCAGTTAATACATATTTAGTATACCAAGGTTAACCCTGCAAATAAACAAACAAGTAAGATTCCGCGAATTAATAAAACAAATTTGGAGATTTAATCAGGTAATTAGATAGAAAAAGTGAATATATCACTTCTGCCACACCTGTCCGCCCTGACATTAGTACTTGCAAACTAATATGCGAGCATCTTGCCAATGCGAGGATAAATCAACTAATTCCCTGGGGACCGAATTAGTTTTCTAATAAAGGGCCGACAACAAAATCGAGTTTTTGGTGGCCCCGAATTGAAGAATCACCCCCACTTTCGGATTACTGAAATGTGGTTGCTTGCTTAATCTATGTGACAATCCACACCAAGCAGACGGTAAGAGAATATCTGGTTCAATTTGTTTCGAGGGTGTTTTGTTCCTACCTGTGATTTAAACCAGTGGTGTCATCCTGAGAGGTTTTCGCCATTTGTGCTATTGAGTCGAGGTATTTTTCCGTATTTAAATTATTTTTAATAACCCCATTAGCCCGAACTGAAGCACCTTCATTTTACTAATTTAAGTATGCCATTATAACTGAACTCTGGAATGATTTTACAATGGAAATGAACTATCAGAGACGTCCAGTACAAAATATTTCTAAAAGGCGCCTGAAGTATTAATTTCAAAGTTATCATAATTTCCTGCATTCGAGTAAAATATGCCGTTTCAAGTGCTTTTATGCCACTTCACATGCATTCCTATGCGGAAAATAATTTTCAGATTTTTTGAAAATAGCAGCGAATACATTTGAAATATTTCCAGATTATTAAGTGGCGCAGGTATGCTTTGTGCACAAAGCCTTACCTGTTTACACAAACGGACGTTTTATCAATTATTTGGTTTTACACTCCAGCTTTTTGCAGTAAAGGTAGTTAATTTATAAAATGGAAATATTTCATTATACAGTGCATGATGCATCAAAAGCAGGGCAAATAAAAGCCTTCATATAGCACTTTCTTGACAGTTTAATTAAATACCTACAAAACAATTTGGTTGAGGTCAGAATCCGTTTTTCGACCTGTTATGGATTTAATCTTTTAGGGCTTTTTGTACTTATGAAACTACATATAATTAGTTCATCGGGTGTAATTTTGTTGAGTTATGAATAAGTATATTTTTACCTCGATACCAGTGAATAACTAAACTTTGAATTCAAAAAGCACAAATAGAAAGTTGCAACAAGCTACAAAAAATCACTTTTTGAATATAGTTAAATTTTTTAAGGCTTGCAGCGTTCAACGCAATTGGGAAAGTGAGATGTTTGCAGACAAAGCGGATCCGGCATTATTAATAGCCGACGGATTATTGCCTGCAGCGTTCCAGATAATTCCCGCCTAATTGAAAGAGGCCTGTCCCAGGCCGATCGCGATTGGAGCTCGGCACAGGGTGGTCATCCAGATATCGTAATTTCAATTAACCGCTTCAGTCATTAAACACCGGAACCATTCTCTTTTGTCGAATTATGGGATGCGTTTTCTCATCCGGGTCCAGCGTAGGCGGATGCTGCAGTAGCTCCATAGGGAGATCGTAGGACATAGTGCTTCAATGTCCAGAATGGCCGATAAATGAACTGGTCAACTTTATTATGGCTCTGAGAAAAGGAAAAAAATTAGGAAACTAGCCTAAAATAAATTCGCGCTTGTAACGCACCTCCCAAACTTCGCCGTGTTAAGTTTTTACTTTCCTTTGCGATTTTTTACAGGGTTCGTTTCATCAGGATATAAGTTTTCAAACAAATCGTGGGAATTGCAATGTGCTCTATTTCTTAATAATAGAACTATAACATCTAAGAGTCCCTTTCCCGCATGAACAGTTTTGCATAAAATCTTATCATGTCAGCCCTAATTCTAGCCGAACAGGCAATTGATTCATAATAAATTTTCACGCAAGAACGGAAGATGAATAGTTGCGTTCGCCAGAATGGGTCTATTCGAATAAATCAATAAATGCAAGTGCTTTTCAGCGCTTTCATTAAGTTTAATGACATCAAACGGGTCTATCATCAGAAACAATGCTGTAATTATTAATAGCCGACATGTGGCATATGTGGTGTAATTATTGAATCTTTGTGGAGAATACTCGGCACATAATTATGCTTTATTATGGATTAATTTCTCGACTTCGTATATATGCGCTCTTTGTTAGTTTATCAATTCAATTCGCTTACCTAAGCTTTTCAGGAGTTCTGAGAAGGAAGAAAAACTAAAGGAAATTTATTTTAGCATTCTATGATCTAAACTAATTCTCTGAAAATTTATGATGAAAGCCAGTCATAAGTGAAATATATTCAATGTACCTAGCTTTTTTCACTAACATGTCTAAGTAATTATATGGTACTGTTCCGTTTGATGTATGGATAATTTTATACATGTTTTTATATTTAATGTGAAGAAAAAGAGCATGATTAATTTTATTGACGTAAGAAAAAATTTAATTTTAAGCCAAATTAGGATAAAGGACTCCGTTGTGCTCCTTTTATTGCACAACCCGTTTTTATTATGTCTATTTCCCTCGCATTAGGATGATTAATGTGGCAAGTAAGAAAGTTAGAAGCATTTCATTAAGTATTTCCGAAATAATTTATTATTTTTCAACGTCATATACTCGTACTTGAGCACTGCACTACTAGTCTCTATCTATTTGAAATTTGATTAATTTAAAATAAAATCTTCAATGATTTATACACAAAATGTTCAGTGCTCAAAATGCTTATACATCGATTTTTATTTTTTTTACTTAATTTTGTTAAAGTATGATTAACAAGCAAAAGAATTAGGTTGTTATAAAGTACTAAAACATGAATAAAATTACTAGACGATTTGTTTGGTAATTAAACTGCAGCAGTGACTATGAAAAATGAACTTATGTAACACTAATTATCTTTATATCATACACACACATATCATAAATAAGCATAAAACTAAATATAATTCCTGTATAAATTGCACTGGGTATATAAACTAGGTACTCAATGTACCTACCTACTTTATTACTCCAAAAACTGCAAAGAGCCCAAAGGCTTAATATAAAATTTAAATCAACATTAATTTTATCCTGCACTTTTTAAAAAGTGTAGATACTTCTTTTTACATTTTATTCGTTTATTCATTATTTTTTTAAAGTAAAGAAGAAATAATATTGTTGAATATAAATGCTACCGTCGTAAATACATATTTAAAATTTTGTATTTGCAGTATTTTATGTTTGACGAAAATTTCAATTCATTTTGGCAATTTTAACAGATTCGTTGCTACAAAACTAGCTATCAAAGCGACAACATGTTCATATTAATAGCTTCCGGATAAAGGGATGGCCTTAACCCACTTCCACATGGAAAAAAACGGGAGTCGACTCTAATTGGGTAGGGCCACACTTACCAGTATTTAAACGCATGTCAAAAGCAGCTTTAGGGAGGTAGGCAAAATCGCTCGTTTTCCAATTTAGCTAATTCCACCAAAAGCTTTTCAATTTTATCGCAAATCGGTTACGGGAGCCCATTGATATGGAAATAATGCGCTTATGCTTTGAAACCACACCAACGAATGAAAGCCGCTGTCAGTCAAAAATCCAATTAATTGGGCCACACATGCAAAGACACAAATAAATGTTCTCGTCGGTTGTTCTTTGAGTAAATTATCGTCCGATATTAATGCTGTCCGACAACAAATTGCATTCCGGCACGAATTTTGCCGTGGCTTCAATCGGACTGAAATTCAGCGTCGGCAGGCTAATTTTGCGTGTGCAACTCTAAACGGAAGGGAACTGAAGGAAGACATTAAAATAATTTGAATAAGGCATCTGACGGATTATCCGCGTCGCGGCTGGTTAACAACCAAACTCCTCGATTATCCCGTGACGTGTTACATAGTCGACTATCAGTTTCCGCAGCATCGAGAGATCCTCGCTTAATTTCCCGATGGTGGTGCTCGTCTTTGAGCAGCAGTCGAGAAGATTCAGCAGCTCGTGCAGGGTTGTGTTCCTGATGAAAACGTAGGAACTCTTGAGAAATGTATGTCGAAATAATTGATAGAGCAGCTCCGATTCGGATGGCAGGAAATTTGATTGCGTTTTGCAGAGTATGTAAAGGATGTGTACTGCAAATAAATTTATTAAGTTTCCCTTTGAGATTTGCCATACTATTTACGTGTTGAGAGATGGTAGAGTAGTCAACGGCAACTGTCTCCTGTAAGCCTTAACATTTTCTGCTTGATACCTCTAATCTGCACCCTATATTCGCTAAATTTCACAGAACTTCGCAAAACAGTTCAGCACAAGAACATGATTTTGCTGCTGGGGCAAAGGGAGTGCATTTAATTTAATTAAACTTCAAATGAGGCTTTTAGTTAATTACTTCGAGCAAATCACTCAGAATATCGAAGATTTAAATTGTATGCTGCTTTTATGATCCACACCAGACTGCTTAGAAAAGTGTCATATGGTTTTTGATTGAAAATCAGAAGCTATACATCTTCTTCAGGTACTATAGAAAATGTAATCCAAATTGTTTTAGCGGGTCCGGCCTTGCCTGCCAGAAAACATATACATATGTATGTATTTATGCAAAGTAGGTTGAATTTTATACAATCTTTTCGAGTTAGAACATGCAAGTGCATGTATATGTTTCCAAAGTAATTAAAAACAATTTAAAGCCTTGGTGATAAACTCCTCTACATATACATTAAGTTCACGAAAATGAAACTTAATTGAGTCATCCACAGCATGAAATATACGTATATTAAATTTACGTTAATTTGTAGTTCTCTGAATGCTTTATGTTTAAGTACTGGGTGCGATGGCATTTAAACAACGTGTTTCCAATAAGAATTGCATCCAAAACACGTGCTCTTAATCTGATGGTTACCTGATGGTTACCTAATTGCAAAAAGTTGGAAATCGGGGGCGAAATTAACTGCTAGACAAACTTCTGTGATATGTAAATTAAATATGTGTACCTATCTCAACAGAAATTGATGGCAATTTTTAAGTAAGTATATACCTACTTTTCAAATGTGGGCCGCCGCCAGAGGTCTGGAAAACCTTCAGCCTTCATAAAACTGGTCCATCAGAACTAGGGCGTTTGCGATTGATCTCAAAATTTTCTGCGAAAAAGACCAAAAGTGCTATGATGAAAGTTTTTAGGATAGGAATGCAATAAAAGCCAGTGATGATATCTCGACGCTGCAATTAATATCCTTTTTAGTTTCAATCAGTTTTGCAGCGAAAATTTCATCTTCCAACTCCGCGAAATTCATCTGTCTCAATTTTATGACCATCATGGAAAATTGTTGTTCAAATCCATTTTGTCGTTCCGTCTAATATTATGCTCAAATGTACCACGTAATCCTAGGATTAATTTCGATGCAGATGAACTCTTGCCAGAAGATCTCTCAACGCACTATGTGCAGGCTAAATTTGCCCCAGATTTGTGCCAGTAATGGTGGACTCGAGATATCTGTTTAGTGCAATTACATGCACAAAAGGAGGAATTTAATTAAAAGCTCATTACTGGCTCTTTTATAGGTTTACCGATAAATTTCGATTCCACGTACAAAAGGCCCGCATATTTCGCATACCTTCTCAACATTTTCGAGCAGATTCGTCAGAGTTGCTGAATTATGTGGTTATTATCGTCTAAGCTTATGCCATTCAGGATTCAAAAAATCGATGTGCTGTAATTCGGCAAGCAGGGCGACCACGGATTACGTAGGATATGTCGGTGCACAAATTTAGCTTATTGTTTGTATTGAGATTTGTAGTTGCAAATATAACTTTCATACATTATATTAAGCAGATTGCGGATATATTACTCTAGATGAGTTGTTGAAGCAAACAGTATGGCCTAATTAACTAAAATTAAATTTAAAGTAATTCATGGAAACTACTCAACCATCCACTTTCATGATCTCATTTTGCATTCGTGATTTTAAGAGCGGTCTTCCATTAAAAAGGGTAAGACTGGGAAAACTAACCAACTTTTACATATCTTATCTTACAATTTAGTAATCCTTTCAATCTGCGCTATATTGAAGATTTCGAAAAATTTTTTTTCTAATTTTATAATTTATATGCTCCAAGAATATTGTCATTGCCCTCTTTCGTTTCACTTCACTTTAAAAATTAGGCATATTAACTATTTGTATAAGTGTGATGATATCTAGGAGCTTTTTACAACAATGGACAAGAAAACCATACGTCGCTGTTTTCAACTTTCTGCAACTGGATGAGCATTAAAATTTTATCAGACTTATAGAACTTTGATAAACTAGTTTATTTTGCATGCAGCCCCAGTGTTCTGATAATTTTTAACATTAATCTGATCATCGTTGGCTAAACAAATTTTTTCGCAATGTTGCATTACCATCTCCAACATTATGGTGACACACGATAAATCGCTGAAATTGTCTGTACATATTCTGAAAGAAGTGAGTGCCCTGCAATTAGTTGGGTGGGCATCTAATGAAGCGCCTAATTGCCATCATTAAACAACATCCGAGCATTAATACCTTTATTTTCACAGTCGGGAAAGTAACACCTGCGTGGAATCAATCACAGTTCCTTTCGTTTTTGGGTAATTTGCACCAATGGTGCTCAGACAAACATTTGAGAAATACGCGAGCAAATAACGTAGTTTTTGTCAATTTTTGTTAAGTATCAATTAGTGTGACTAGGTTACTAGGTGAAAATGACTCAACCCACGAAATCCGACCAACTGAGCTTTAGAGCTTTATTATACCTTCATTCAAAATGTGCAAAAAATTTTTAAAATAATTAAACAAAACAATAGTAAGTAATATAAAGTCTAATGTTAATATTCGTAAGCGCTTTACTTTTATTTGCTATTATACTGCTCAGTTATACTGCTTTAAATTAAAATTTATTTACGATATTCTTTCACCTTGCTTTAGGCGCTCACTTGCAAAAGTGGATTTTTCTATAGATTTTAATAATTTGAATTAGAAAAATGCTCTAAATAAATTAAGAATTGTGTATCAAATCTAGCTCAGCATCAACTGAAATGGACAACAAATTACACTACCCAGTGGAAATGAATAAAATTTTCCCTATATACTTATTACTGCTTTAAAAACAACAAATTACATTTTCTAGAAAGTTCAGTCCCGATTTTTGAAAGATTCTTCATTTTTCTCTAGCCAATTTACTTAACCTTTACTTCATATCCTGAGAAATGATTTGTTCATTACAAAAGAAATTATTATTATTTTGAACTAATTTATTATCGTTATTTGATAATTTAAAGATCCAAACTTTTATTTGAGCTCGCAGTTGCAAGCTTTTATGACATTCTACATATTAATATTTATCTCCATTTTTCCCTAAAATGTAATGGAGCACTTCTGCTGTCAGGTTTGTGGGGAGCCGCAGAAAAAACGCTAGTGTTAGCTTAATGGGTTTTCTAATGAGGAATTAATCTCGGGATTTTCTTTCAAGTCAACTTGCACAATAACATGAACATAAACACAAATTATGAACAGAAAATAGTGAAATAAAATCTAGTAAGTTCATGTTGTATAACTCTTCAAGTTAAAAAGGGCACGTTCAACAAATCATGACAACACCGCAAATAAATAAACCTTCCCGGAAAAAAAAGCAGTCATATTACATATGTTTCAACACCACGACCGGGTTGACCACTTTTCCTTCCGACCCAGCCACCGCACAAGGGGGAAAAATTCCGACAGGCAGGTTGGTCATGACAACGATAGCGAAAAATCCTCTTGAAACGTTCAACTTACCTTTGTCATCAGCCGGGAAAGAAGCGACGAAAACCCTTTTGTTTCGAGTAAAATATTTTTATCACAGTTTCCAAACAGGAGGAAAAAATCTGAGCAAGGTCTGCACTTTGATTTTGCCCTTCTGGAGCCCGCGAACAGCGATTGCATAAACTGCATCCTCCTGGATGGAGGGCACATCCGACTGCGCTTTATTCCATAGAAGCAGAATGCATAAAGTTTTCTGCCATTCTAGCATTTCTACGGCATCACTTCTTTTTGCTAAATTCCTTGACATGTTGCAATGTATTCCTGCCATAATCCGATGCTGCTCCTGAAGAAAATCTCGAAATTGAGAACCCTCCGAGGGAGTACACTCCATTCGTGAATTGAGCTGTTTGCTAACAAGTTGTTAATAATACTTATTGCCATGGAAATCGAGACCAGTTTTCCGCTGTTTTGCCTTGTTAGCTTAACGAGAAATTTTATAACTGAGCCAAGAATAGCCGTCGAATTCCTGGAAGGTGAAGTCAGAGGTAGCAACAAAAATAAAAAGTAATACCTACCTACCTATGATACCAATCTCAATTAATTCCAAGATTTGGGAACAAGCATAATGACATCCATAACTTTCAACATTCTTCTGACTTGAACCAATTTTTAGATAAACCATCATTTTTATATGTTATTGATTCATTGATCGTTGGTGTTGATAAAACTATATATTAACAAACATTAATTTTTATGTAAATATAATAATGGTTTTATTTTTAAACAAAAGAGCTATTAAGGTTTGCTTAAAAATATGTATTTACATTTATTGATTTCCTGTACGTACCTCCAGTAATTAAAAATGTATTTAACGACAATAATTCAAAAATTGATAAATCAAATTCGTCCCATTACTAAATCAAATCTATAAAAGCGATAAGAGTTTAAAATATCCAACTACATATGTAGATTGTTGGAGGCGATCAATACCTACATAGTATATGTATATCCGAAAACATCCCCGGCTAGCTGCAGCAATCAGACATGACAGAAAATAGCTTATTCAAATTCATTGCATTTTGAAATTTCATCCGGTGGCGTATACCTACTGCGGCTGTAAAATTGATGAATATTTCTGGATTGCCACAATTCCTGGCAATGATGAATGATGAAATTGCAAGCCGGAGGCCTTCTTTCTCATACTAAATTCCTTCTAATGCTTCTAAAACAATTTATTAAAATCATCTATAAGCTGTAAGGAAAACGTCACGCTCCTATTTTATGAAAACAATTAATCCACATGGGCGGGTGGGGCTAGGAAAAAGGAGTGAAAAATGGACTGTCGGTACACCTTTGATGTGTAAGTAAAGGAACCTAAGCATATGGCCTCTAGTTACCTTTGTGAGTATCGCCAGGAGTCGATTAAAATCCAGTGAGGCGACTGCCATCCGTTTCACACCACCCACAACCACGAGTCATCAAAGTTGCAACAGTGTTGAAATTCTCGACAATAATTTGCACATCTCCCCGCTCCCCGCAAAATTGGGTCAGGTTGATCGTTAAATGGTAGGGCATAAAATACAAATTGCTTTTGTCGTTTTAATCCAATAATCCAATTCTTGGTAAATCACTCGTGATGCGTTTTTCCAGAAATGCGAGATGTAGCGCAGATTCTACAAATGGGGCTGAATCCATTTTTACGAGGTTTGATTGGTGCTGTTTTGGGCATCTCTTCGTTTCAATTATTTCCGATTTACACAAAAACGTTTTTAGCTGTTTATTGAGATTGGTGCAGTCTGTCTACTGAGGCCCAACGCTAGTCCCAGACCTAATTTCCTGGACGTCATTGCTTTTAATGAGGAGGGAATTGAAAAGAAGCTTGATGTTGCTCTCGCCGATAAGTGGTCGTCCTGCATTTTAAACCCTTGGGCGAGGGTTGTTGCGACCATAGGCCTTTTTTCTATCTCCACGGATGGAAAACTTCTCGCTGACCTCAATCACCGTCTCGGCCGGACTATGAGTCAGTTAGGAGGGTGGTTCCAACGAATGACCAAAGATGTCCCGAACGGCTAAAGTCGGATGCAATTAGCAATCAATAATTTAATTCTAGAGACGCGTATCACCGCGTAGGGGATGGTGCATCTGATGACACCCACTAGGAGGAATCTGGTTGCAATGTCTTGCAGTGTAGCAAATGATGGGCTGGTGATAAATCGTTCCGACACTCAGTTCGGGGTGGCAATCTTGCACCAACCCCTTGTTATTTTCATTAAAGTAACCAACTCCGCCGATAAAATTGTTCTTCGTCTTGTCGTCCTCAGTCACGCTCTCCACCAACAAAATTGCATTTGATGGCGTCACGGGAGCGGCGTCAGTGGCAGAATCCCTAAGGATTGCAACATTTTTTTCCAGCTCATAATCATTGCTCTGCACAGCCACTAAATCTTGCTCGTTCCTCAGTAGATCCTGAGCTCTACTTTTGAGTGAGACGTGACTTACAAAAGATATATGACTATTTATTATTATAGACTTGAGGGACATGGCGTCTTCCTCCGCAGCCTTTGTTTCCTTCGCGTTGGACGAGGTTGGTGGATGAGACTCCAGTCCAATTGCCGGCAGTGCTGATGATAGAAGTCCCACTTTGGATCTTTCATCCGCAGAGACTTTTATTTTTTGCGTGCTCAGGCTGCTTGAATTTGTTGCGATTCCCGATAACTTCGCCGAAGGATGGAATAATTTTCTCATGCTCTCTGTGATTACCTATTTTAAAAGTCACCCTTTTTAACATTAATGGGATTAGTCCCATTAGTCTCAGTCTGTTAGTTTCCATAAATTATGTAGACTAGGTGAAGGAATTAATTCCAAGGACAATAGTCCTTAACAGGGCAGGGAAGTATCATTTGTTACATTGTTAACAGCATTTTAAAAGTCCCCCTTTTAACCAACTTGGCTGATGTGGCAGTGTAACAGACTCTTTGTGTTGTACACAGTATAATCTGTTGCAGTACTTATACCTACATATTTCGAAAGCTAAATTAGTTCAATAAATTTTATACTTTATAAAATAAATACCTGTCATTTCATATGTTTTTCTACTTACCTATGTAGTTACCAGTATAATAATTAAAAATTGTTTTAAAATATTAAATTTTTATTAAAGCTATCAATCCTTCAGACATACCTATATGTACATATGTACATTATTTTTTACTCGCATTGACCAGGTGAAAAAGGGGCAAAAAATAAAATAATGCGATTTGTAAGCCAATTTGATTAATAGTACAAAAAGCTGAGAATTCATAATCTATAATCGATAATCATTTAGGTTTATTTAATAATAATGTTCGTTTAAAAACTAGATGATTTTTTATTTTTAATTCTGAAAATCTATTACTCCACTAAAAATCTAACATTTAGACTTATTTTAGGTGTATTTGAGACCTACGTATCAGCGTTTATTCTAACTGATTTCGGCCTATTTCTGACCTGCTTTCAGGCTGATTTCAGCCCTACGTTACCTTCACAACTTCGACTAGTTTTCGGCGAATGTTAACACTGTGACAGCAATGAATTAAATAGTTTTTGTCTACTCCGTCCTCGTCCAACTTACCTGCGTTTGAGTGAGAAATCAAACTGTTGATTAACGATCCGATGGAGTCGGTTGACTTTTGTGACTTCAACTCAGCTTTCCCCTCGCCCTTCATGAAAACTTTACTATCCCTCTCCCAGAAGGCAATTTCCAAATCAAAATCCATGCTATTGAATGATTCATTCTCGATGTCGCTGAGCACCTGCAATTTATCATCGAGGTGCTCACGGCCAAATGGCCATCATCTTGCGGTTCATTTGCTCCTAATGTGGAATTGAACTGCTCAACATTTTCCATGTCGACTCCACTTGCAGCACCATTATCGGCGCTCCTGCGACCAAGGGCGCGTTCGGTGTTTTTGCCTGAACGAAAATTATTGCATTCAATCGGCTCTTCCGAATCGCTGATTTCAAATCGCATCGGAGCGCCCTTGTCTTCCTTCGGCTCTGATTTGAATCCGTCCTCAACCGTTTCCGAAGTTGATTTTCTTGATGGCTGATGTTTATTCAATGTAGGAACCCTCCCCAGATACTGCTCCCTGCACCAATTCAGTGCACGTCGTCTCGGAATTTTTCAATTGAAATATTTGATTTTTTAATGATTTCCTTTTTTTAAGGTTGGTGGCTGGTAAGCAACTACTCCAGGCTCCAGTCTTCGTTTCGCCAACTGAGCTTTGAATTGACAACCTGAAGTGAGGCATTAATAATAGAATGGTTTTGATTACTGAACAAATCCAAACAAACATCGTAGATTTCAACTATTTCCTTCCAGTCGCAGATACTTTCCGCTATGATCCTAGACAGAAGGAGTCACAAAAATCCGGGAAACCCAAGCACATTGTTTGTATTTTGGTTGTTTATTAAGACCTCTAAAAAATATAAGGAAGTCGTATCTTTATCGCTGTGTGCCTTTGTTTGTTTGTACTTGGCAAACTCATTTCCTTTTCGATTTTGAAGATAAAATTGAATATTGCCGACAAAAATACTTTTACGTTGAACAAGTTCTTGAGGAATGAGGGACCAGAAAAAAAAATCTATTCAATTCAATGCGACTAACGAGTTGAGGATAGAATGATTTTCTGTTTTTCTTTTAGAATTCATGAGAATTTATGAAATATACCACAAGAGACCTTAGGCGATTTTTAGTCTGTCTATAGAGAAAAACTAAATATAAATATATTTGTTTAAGTTTTGCATAACCGCTTTCCCGCACCTGAAACGGCATGCCTGGAGCAATAATTCCTAAAAAATCGTATAAATTCAATGGAATTAACCGCGCGACAAGTTTTCCTGCTGCTTTGTTTCTTGCGGATTAGAAGAAACAATGAAATGCAAGCAAATTTAGCTTACAAAGCGAAAGTTGTGTGAAATTAGAACCACCTGAGTATAACAGTTAAAATGTTCCGAAGGAAAGCAAGAACACAAACCCGGTAGCTTTTATAAATCGAAATTGCATGAAGAGCTTTCGCACATCTTTTCCGGAATTTCGAAAAGTGGAATAACCGATATTCACGCAAGCGCAATTAATGAATACTCAAAATTATCTACCCTGAAAACCTTGAATTACTGTAATTACCACAAATTTGATGTACCTGATTTAATTTTTTCAATGTGGTCAAGTTTCAGTTTTTGATGCTTCTCGATCGATTCAGTTAAAAAAAAAAGGATATTTAATTACATATTTGCATTTGCAATAAAAACATTTTTTCTTTCGTATTCGTATTCGCTTTTACATACATTTTTTATTAGTTTATATATTGTTTGTTTGTTTCCTTAATGAAACAGCCCTCGCTCGTAAAATTACTACCCGAACGACT
Organism: Machimus atricapillus; assembly: GCA_933228815.1. Lineage (NCBI taxonomy): Eukaryota > Metazoa > Arthropoda > Insecta > Diptera > Asilidae > Machimus > Machimus atricapillus. Next base: position 25,513,638 of record OW121788.1, on the reverse strand, counting down.
TTCGCATGCCGGTAGTTCTTTCAGGAAGGGGGTGAGGTTGAAAATGGTAATAATAAGCAATAAGTATTAATTATATATTATTATAAATAATAATTGAATTCAGTTGTTCGTCAAAAATTCTTACTGCCGACCTTAATTGGGATCAATATTTATTGCTTATCTGACTTTCATATGTGCCTAGAAATTTTAAATAAAACACTCGATCTTTAAGGATGAAAAAAATTCTTATTTTCAAATTTAAAATATTTAACACAAATATTATAAAACATATTCGAAGAATACTTTTATTTTCATATAAGGCTAATAGTGCTTTGAACGATATTGAACCACCCATCATTGGTTTCAGTCAATCATATTCCATTTTCAAATAAGTCCAACAAATGGTTTTCATTCAAGTGCTAAATTTTGTTTTGTAGAGAATCTCCTATAATCTTAGTGAATTTTTACCGTAGTTTTATTAATAAAAAGTCATGAGAAATAGAAGATAGAAATTGGACGAAAATAAATTTTTAGGCGCTATTTTTTTATTAACTTAACAAAAAAACACATGTTTTCTGCAGAGCATTTCATAACCAATGTAGTGAAAGTTTGATTTAATTTTAAAGCTGAAAAGATATCAATAAGGTGGGAAATCGAAAAAATTAAATATTTTAATAATTCATTATTCATCATTATTTATTTGTTTAAATATAATGTAATGACATTTTTATCTAATAGATATTGGTTTACTGTTCTTTGAATAACTTGATAAGATCAGTTCCACTGCCAAGAAAAGCACAATTCTGGAAATAAAATTAAGATTAAAATACCCGTACTAAAAATAAATATAAGCCTTGGACGTAAGAATTACACCCGGTGGAATGAAATCTGCAAAAGATCCCTCTTGCCGTTCATCGTCTCCTGGAGCTGAATGGGACTTTCCCTAAGCCTTTTGGTGTACCCAAATTCGGACTGCAGATCTACGACCAACCAAACTTGGATTTCAAATTGTTTTATAGTTCCATTTTCCGTGTCCTTGCCTTAAATACGAAGATAAAGATCATTGTATTTAAAGTATAAAATATCATATTAACATTAACTAGGGGAATTATCAAAAGCATTTCCCTAAAATTTACTTCATGAGCTATAGTACCACAACTCGCCTAGACCTCTTTGCGAAAGTGCTAAAAGGAGCTAATTAGTAATGATAAACATATGATAAAAACACCAACGGAGGCTCCTCTGCAAACAGCTTTCCAGACCTCATCATACCAATCTGAATAAGAAACAAGTAAAAATAAAATATTAGGTTGCCCACCTTTGGGTCGAAATTATTTAGAAAATAACTCTTACACTTTATCATTAGAAAGAACACATATGTATGTAGGTACATATAAGATAATATAGAAATTAATACATTTTATTTCTGAAACGATTTTGAAGTATTCTGCAAATATCATATTACACTTTCTTTAAACTCTACAAAAATAATGACTGTAATAATGGCCATATGGTTAATTCATTTAAACATCATCCGGAAGCAACTTAAAGCCTTCACCGATCCACCGCTTACCTAAATCAAGATATGCCATAAATGCAGAAGCATAAATTAAGTGATATGGGAAATTTCAATCCTCCCCCTCCCTCGGTTTTCCGAGCGAAAAACTTTTAAATATAACATTGTTTGCAGTGTGAATCGACCCCATCGTTGTCATTCCCACCATTTTAATTCGATTTTATAAAACATAGTAAAATTTTACAAAGCGGGACAGTCATTCGTACGTTTCCCATATAGCCATATACTTGAAAATAATAATGTCATTTAAGCAGAGAGGCAATCTTCCGGAATGAAATTATATTATTTCCATGCCGCTTGTTTCATGTCCCTGGGCTTCGCTCCGATTTCTACAGAAATGATAATCCAGATAATACATATAATGAAAACCAGGAATCGGAGCATACATAGGTATGTAGCTAAAAGTTGAGTGCTTCGGGGGGAATTTTCACGAAATTAGATTTATACTGTGACTGAATTTTCATGGGTGTCAATTCATGTAGTCGGACCTCTAAGAGGCGGCTTGCTAAATTGGCTCCATTCAGCCGAAAATTTCTGTCATTCCATCTCTCTGGTAGTTTTCGTAATGCTTGGAGGAATTTTTGTGTAATAAGATAAAAGCGCCCTCAATTTGGTGCTCTGACACGGCTTTGCAAAATATAGACCCCAGATTCTGCAATCTGAATTGGGCCCAAACTATTTTATATTAACAAATTTATTTTAGCTTATAATTCACACTTGGTATTGCAGCCAAGCAGTTTGGATTGGCATTCAATCTATGAGTTTGGGTTTCTGTGGCGGGGAAACCAAGCCCTAGTTACACTAATGAGTTTCAGTTCCAAATTAGGCGATCCTGATCAGGACCTGAATTATATTTTATAAAATTTTGTTAGACAAATAAAAGCACTCATATGTATATGTGCCTATGTGGAACAAAACCCTTGAGGATACGTCAATTTCCTCTGCAAAAATTTAGTTACATTAATTATAAACTAAACATTTAACATATAAACTATGTTAACTATGCCAAGTTGAATAAAGTGTGAGTGGAATTTTCTTTACTTAATACCCATGAAATTAATGAATATACAGTATGTATCTTATTCTGGAGCTTAACTAATTCCCTCGGCTTCCCCTGTTTGGTTTTAATTCTGACCCGAAATTCGCAGTTGTCCCTAATTTATTAGAGATAGAAACCTGTTTGTTATCCGTACTAAATCTCAGGAGTATTCCGCTTTTATAAAGGTGAAATTAATTAAACTGGAAAACTTGGTCAAATTTCAGAGATAAATTTTCAATGAAGCATACAGGGCGGCGGCCTTTATGGGGATTATTGGTGGCAGCCCCCCCATGAATAAAACAGAAGATATATCACAAAGAAAAGGGTTCACAGGATCGGAATTTCATTATAGCTTTTACCTCGAAGCCAAACCACCTGGGGTAGCGTAGAGGGACCTTACACAATGCGAGTTATGATAGTTTTTACAGACAAAAGCTCCTGAGAGTTGAGAGTTGACCTAAAAGATGATGATTGCATCAAAGGGTGTTTCGTTTTGCATGCGAGATTTTATTAATGATGAATTGAAGATTCATTTAGGAGATATTTATCAAAGGGTTCGTAAAACAAAAGTTGACAGTTCTGCGACGTTTTTTTTTGCAAACTCATTGAAATGAATTAAAATGCAGTTAAGAATTTTAATCTTATTTATCATTATTACGACACGATATTTTTTATATCTCGAAAAACTACAATAAAAAAGAAATTACCTAACTATTGATGCGAGAAACACAAAAACCAAAGAGGTAGGTATTGCTCTAGCTTGCGCTGTTCTTATTATACGTATTTGCATTTAAAATAAGTACGAGTATATTGAATACTTTATCGTGGAAAAAACTACGTTATTTGGTATGAATGGAAAACTAAAAATTACCGGTTTGGAAATGGACTTTTAATCTAACTTTTATGTATTTTTCCCCAAGGGTTGCAATTTTCTGAATACAAGCAACGAATGAAAATAATTACCAGTTGCTTTCTTGTTTTGAGATCGAAAAATAATTATACCTGCTATATCTATACCTACCATACAAAAGATATGACTTTTAATGGATTATTCAGAGAATATTCGTCAATAAGATTCCTTAGATGTCCATAAAACCTGCGGGAATAATGGAGGATATTCCTAAAAGTTCTCTTTTAAAAATTTAAAAGTGAAATTCAGCGAAGAACTTTTGTGACACCAGGTGTGCGCCATTTTCTTATCCAACACTAAAGCTATAAAACCAAAAGATTTTTTACTATCCTCGAGCATCCGTAGCTTTCAGCAGCAACTGCTGGAGCTGAGAGCTATTCTTAGATGCTCGATGCTGCGGATTCTGCAGATGCTCCGTATGGAAATCAACTCGCTGAAGCGGAGATGTAACGTCTGCGGAGAGTAATCAAAGGGAAGGCAGAGTTTTCCAAAGCAACATATATACAAACTACGATGTGTTAGACTTGTTGCACATTATGAAATTTATCTTAAGCACCACCCTCGCTTCAAGACGTTTGAGATTCCACTTACCAAATGTCCTTCCGACACAGCAACTTGTGGTGAGGAGTAATCCATAAATAATTAATCCTATGTAGATGGTTTAACTTTACTAAGGCTCTCATCACTATGCCGAGCCAATCACACAAAAATACAGTTCGGTTTTAATTATTAATTATGTACACTTATTATTGGATAGTCAAACACACAACATCGCAAAAAATCTTTCATACATCACTTAAAAGCGTTGGTTTTCTATGATTTGTGTCATAGCACTTCAAAGACATGGTTCTTGTGCGGGGACAATCGGATTTTATGACCACATATTTTAACTTTTTAGTGTTTTCGCCTCTTAAGTGCGTAAATGGCAATTCGGAAAAATCCGGCAAAACGTTGGAGGCACCAAAGCAGAGATTGCAGCACTCGTGTATTACGAAAAAAACATTTCACGGCACAGTCTACCATATAACATGAGGTTCCTCAGTGTCATCAAACCCTCATTACGGCTAGTGTGCTCTATCTAAGACACACCAGAGGCGGTTAAATGCCTCTTAGACGGTTCTGCGTTATGTGAAAGCCTTCATTCATCTTAAGGCATGCGAAATTTAAATATGCAACTATTGAAAGTTTGCTTGGATACGCTGAATGTAAGAGGTTCGAACTGCTGGCTGCCAGAGTCTAGAAAATGTGACCTCCATTAAATCGTTGGTAGAGCCTCGTGTGAACGACCGCTCCTGCACCAAAATCTGTGGACCAGGACCGGGTTCCCTCAACATGTTCATAGGCGCAAATTTAACACGAAACTGAAGTTTTTTCGGAACACATTCAGACGTCGAACTTCGCCGAAAATTGTTTTGGAGGAGTGATAACAGCACGTTGAATTCGTCTAAATCTTAAGAAAATCTAGAACCAAAAACTGCGCAGACCCGAATATCCCTACCATCGCGGTTCGAAATTCGAAGCCGCTGGAGGTGAGGACAACACAACCCCTCGGGCCACGCATGGCGGCTGAAGGCTAGGGTTGTTTCGTTAGTAGGGCACTTGCGGTGAGGTGTTGTCGGCCGAAACCTACCCTGGTTACATCCAGTAAAGTAACAATGAGGGTACTCTCATGTTACGAAAGTCACGAGGACTCACCGCAAAAATTTCAAAGTGTGCTAAATCCTGACCTGTTTTCGCTCGGCTGATCCCCATTTTGACACTGACCTACCGCACAAAAGGCCCTAGATCGGGAATGTGCCTGCAATTTAGTTACAGGGATTAATTATAAAGTTTCGAGGGTGACTGGCTCTATCCGCGCTTAATTGCGAGTCACCAGATGCGAAATAATTTGCATGGTGAGAGGCACTAACAAACGTGAACATGATTTTGATTTTTAATACATACGCATTTTAAGGTATGTTTCACGTTCTCATAATCAAATACTGCCATGAAGGGCTAAATAGTTTTATTGATAAGTGGGTTATCTGAGATAACTAGCAAATGAATATCTATCATTATTTTGCTAAAATGTTCGAATTCCCATGATAAACAGCTGCGGCTGTTAAAAGGTGATTTAGAAGTGTCTCCAAATTTTGCAATCTTATTACACAATTGAACTCATTTCAAAGGGAAAACCATTTGAATCAAGGTTTAAATAATAAGATTTAAAACGTACTCGTTTAAAAATATATAGGTACATATATAATAAATCAACTTACCTAAAACGTAAAATTATAATACGATAGTATAGGTAGTAACTTCGTAACATACATAAGTATATTTAAAGTTCTCTCTTAATGATTAGAAAAAAATGATTTTTCTTCTTACACAGTTCACCTTTCTAAGTTATTAAAAAGTTTCTGCGAAAAGTATCATGTAGAAGGCGATTACGTTTTCCTATTACACCCACTCAAGATCGCTAAATCTTATAACACTTTCTTTGGTATTTTAATGCCTTGTTATAGGTAAAGCTAATGCAAAACGAAAAACAAAATCCAAAATCACCGAGAGTCTGTTCGTTATAAATATGCCCAGATGGAGAAAAATTAAGGCTAAAACGAAAGCATTTATCAGCTGAAACAAAAGCAGATTTCGGTAACTAAAGCGATTTAATAGATGACAGCAATTTGAGAGGATAATGAGGTCTCATTAGGAGATATTTCAATCATTTTTACAGCTGATAACTATATTCATTCATTTATTCATGAAAGCGTGGTTTCAGGCTTGATTGTGGATATAAGAAGACAGAAAATTAATTAGAGCTTGTAACCTACGAAATTCTCAACTATGGGGAGGAGAAATCTGATTATGCGGTATGCTTTTGAGCATGTTTTTGGGTTCTAATCATGCATAATTATCTACTTCTGCTACTTTGGCCTTTTATAAATTTGTTTTTCTTTATATTACCTACTCGAAAAACCTTCCAAGCGTTTTATGACCTTATAGAAAACGAACGCTAACTACCAAAATCGAAGGATTGAAAAATAAAAAATCAATTTCTATAAAATAGATTAAATTAAAGTTGAGGGATTTCCTAAAATATTCAGTTCTGATGCGAATTTTTTCAACAACGCTCAAAACGCTATAAATATTTCCAGATGGAGAAAAATTTTAATGAACGATTTTCATTAATTTTTGAGCCCGTGAATGCATTCGTGATATCTGCACTGCATTGATTTATTCAAACGTCTCAATGTTTCAAAAATTTCCATTAAATAGGAAAGTATAAGAATAAAGTTGTCGTTGGTCCACAAATTGGCCATCATGAGGATTTTCTTACAGCAGTTAGGTTTTATTAGTTTCCATATCTACGCACAGCTTTGCAAATACCCAAATCTCAAAGGAGTTTTTTAAGTTTAAATAAAATAAACACGCATAAAATGTCCGTTGAGCTCATGTAAAAAAAAAATGTGAAATGATTTTTACGAAAAATATCGTGCCATAAAAAATATCCAGTGTTTCGTTTTCGTTTCAATTTTTGAATAAAATCCGCTTCTTGCCTGAAAGTCCTCAGCTCACAGCTCCCCGGTAATTCGTGCAGTTTCTGTTCTGTTTCGCCTCGTTTCAAATTTTAGTCTAATTTACAGTTATTCTAGAATCCAGAATGTTCTCTCTCTCTCGGACTCAACTCAGTTCGTGGATCTTTTTCGGAGTGCGCGGATCGACTGCAGCTGCACGTGTGCTCCGACCATTTTAAGTTTTAAGTAATCTTTAAATTAAATTGCATCAGGGGACCCATTCAAGTGGCCGCGTGTTTGTCTTTTAATTTTACTTTAAATAGTTACCGCGAGTGGTGTTTTCGAGTGAAAAAAGTGATTTTGTGGAAGTGAAGTGTTTCATAGCGGGCTTGCTAAAAAGTGACATGCGTGTCCTCATTTTTAGTTTTTCGCGGTGGTGCAAAAAAAGACAAGAGGAAGAACAAAGAAAAAAGAGAAGGCCGAAACGAAAGGTAAGGGAACATTTCAATTGGTTTTTTTTTATTTTTGCTTGATTTAAAATGTTCAAAAGAATTTTACAATTTTACGATGGAGAGCGCAAAGCTGCTTAAGCTCTTTAGCTGATTTTAAGCACACCTCACGTTTTAGGGTACCCATGATGTTTAAAATTTTTGTCCGGGAGATATTTTTTATATTTTTCTTTAAATCTCTGAAGGGTTCACTTTGTTTTAAAGTCAAAAATTTAAAAATAGCGTTGAATTAACGTCCAGAGACACCCCCGGCATAGAGAACCGGCGTTTAACATTTTTGTTCTACATTTTTCCTTCCTCTTTCCTGATTATTTTAATTGCAAATACGTTTGCTTACATTAAATTGGAAGCTTTTTAAGTAGTTGTTTGCCAAAAAACATAATCAAAAATATGTATCAAAGATTCTTGCTACCGGAAAAATTGCTCGAATAATGATTTTTCTACATTTCAAAGAAGTTCAATTATTTCGAAAACTAAAAGATTTTTATTTAGCTTAACTTTGGCTTATTCGAACAGTCAGTCTGTTTTCGTTTGGACGTTGTGTTTTGGGAAACCCTGCAACACCACAAAACACATAATAAGACAATTTAAAAAGTGACTTTTTTCTTACTAAATTGTTTGAATTGTTGTTAAAAGACACATATAAACATTTTATCTTTCTAAATTGTTAAAGAAATAATTGCTACGTAAAGCACTAGAGAAGTAGATTACCTTTTTCTATATTGTACCCCCTCAGGGGCATTAAAACTTATAGAAGTTGCTCGTTACGCTTTTTCCAAGAGGTTCTTACATAAATACTTTGTTGTAGGCGAAACTTATGTGAAAAGGAAAGAAATCCCAAACCACTGAATCTATTCACTGCAAATATGCCAAGACGGAGAAAAATTAAGGCTAAAACGAAAGCATTTATCAGCTGAAACAAAAGCAGATTTCGGTAACTAAAGCGATTTAAGATGACAGCAATGAGGTCTCATTAGGAGATATTTCAATCATTTTTACAGCTGATAACTATATTCATTCATTTATTCATGAAAACATGGTTTCAGGCCTCATTGTGGATATAAGAAGACAGAAAATTAATTAGAGCCTGTTACCTACGAAATTCTCAACTCTGGGGAGGATAAAACTGATTATGCGGTATGCTTTTGAGCATGTTTTTGGGTTCTAATCATGCATAATTATCTACTTCTGCTACTTTGGCCTTTTATAAATTTGTTTTTCTTTATATTACTGGAAAAATCTTCCAAGCGTTTTATGACCCTAAAGAAAACGAACGCTAACTACCAAAATCGAAGGATTGAAAAATAAAAAATCAATTTCTATAAAATAGATTAAATTAAAGTTGAGGGATTTCCTAAAATATTCAGCTCTGATGCGAATTTTTTCAACAATTAAAAGAGTATATACTCCCTCAGTGTGCAACCGGCAAATCCTGCTTGAAAAAAAAAGGAAACTAAAACAGCTAACGAAACAACATAAATGTCGGGGATAAAGTGTAAACAGAAAATTCAGAGTTGTCGATATTATTTGCATTGATCTCGAGATAAAATCCATTTTTGTTTGCTTTACCCACCAGACGTGAATCCCAATGAATTTTGTTATTTCTACTCAATTTAGTTGCAATATTGAGTAAACAAATAATGGGATGTTAGTTGAAACACTTCTGTTTGGGATCCGGAGACCATCCTTCTGCGGGAGTAAATGAGGCTCAGCTCAGCGAATTGCTTTCGGCTCATTACTGCCATTCAGTGAATTGTAGTTATGTGAACACCCTCTGAAATCTGTAGATTGAATCAATTCTGTCGTTGGGCACCCACTTGCTTTGAATTTATAAAGAAGAACGTGGGAAAAATTGCCTTGCCTTCATTTGTTTGTGGGCTCCCAAGGACTTGGTAATTTATTTTAAAGCATATTTCGAAAACTAGATTGAATTGCCTTAGTTTTGTCTTGGATTTTAAATCGTGTATGAATTTTTGGTGGAATTTATTGGAATGCTACCGGTAACTATAGGTTGAACTTACAATATTACTTAAATTATGTAAATTACAACAACTGTAACATGTCAAAAAGTTATTGAGAGTTTCTTATTCGTAATACTAAAAACCTCAAGTTATTTCTTATATTACACTTTATACTTATAAAATGTATTTCGTGGAGGTTTAAAGAAAATTCCTGCTCCACCCAAAAAGGAGCTTGGTGTTCCGCTGTTGGGTCAAGTGGGGAGACAAATTACATAAACATTTTTACTGTGCGCTCTCATGGAATTAAGGACTTAAAGTTGTTTGTATAAGCAGGTGACGGGAACGGCCTTTTGCCCTAGAAAAAATCCTTTGCTATTTTCTTTTTAACCACGCTCCAGTTGACTAATCTTATAAAATACTTCAAGAAAATTCTCCCCAAAAAGCGTACAAATTGGATGTCCGTGAGATATTTTGGTTTAATGAAAGATTTGCAATAGCACTCAAAAGGCAGTTGTAAATAGAGAGGAGGTTTACAAAATATTATTGAAGTGTAGGAAATATTTAAGGAAAAACACGGCGGCGGTGTGCTATCGGAGGGTATTTTCAGAGTGAACGTAAAATGAATGCAAATTTAATAAATTTTTGTTTGCTCATTTTGGATAAATTTAATAGGTACTGTAATTTAATGAGAGAACTGAATTAATGAACTAAGTAACATTTTTAATTCAAATTTTTATTATGAAGGTTTATGAGAGGACCTCCTAATTTTCTTGCAAGACTTCAACTGCAAAGAATATAGGCTCAATTCAAACACTTAGCTATGAAATCTTCTGTAAAATAATGTAATCTCGCTAGTTAGAAACATGTTACAGAGCATTGAAATGGAGAGATCTTTGCGAAAAATGTTCGTATATTTTCCTTCTAATTTTACTAACGTATCCTTGAAGATGTAATTTCATTACTAAGTACATTTACGTAAGGTTGTTAATAAAAGAACTTCTTGCAACTATTCAGAATAAATGTTTGAAGTAGTACTACCTACATGCAGAATCTGAAAACATTGCTGCAGGAAATAAGCCAATCCTAAAGGAAGGCTACTTTGGCAGACCGCTTCTGCATTAGCCGTGTGCATTTGAATTTTCTCAACCGTAAAATAAAATTTTCAATTTGAAAAGATCTCTGCAAACAGAGTCAGATGAGTTCGTTTAGGTAACTTCATACCATTTGCAAAAAGTTATTCAAAAGTTTTCGGTATACACGGGGAAGGGCATTTTCCAAATTTTCCTCCAGGAAATTATACCCACAAAGAAGGAGGGAGGATTAACAACAGTCAATGTTTGAGTTGTGGACTGAATTTATCTCAGAAGGTATCTCATTTTCCAATGTTAAGAAAATTTAAGTAGGTACTAAAAAAAACAGCTTAACCTTTAAAACTAAACTAATTGCTATTAGTTAACAAAATTGTGTGTGCACTGAAAGAAATTTTAACTACATATATGTTCTGGTAGAACTATACATATACATAGGTCGTACCATCTCATTTATCTTATGGCAGAACTATAGCTACGGGTTATTTTACTGTATTGCAAAAATTATTGATATCAAGACCATTATTTATTGCCAGCAAATCCATAAAGATATTTCTTAGTGTGGATGCTGACTTGATGGTAAACTTTCGTTCTGCTTTATATTGACGAAATCGAATTATTCAGCTTCAATTACAACTTAACAACTACTTGTCAAAAGGGCCAATCTTTTTGAACAGTATATCCGAAAATAAAATGGCTCATTAGACCTCTTCAGGAGTCATAATGATATCATCATTCTTGATCCCAGCTCTGGATAACCCTAACAAATGATGCATAAAATTGAGGAGTTCTACTTGAGAAAAGTCGTCTTACAGCAGCCCCACTATCCAGCATATGTGGATACATCTACACAGCCACAGATACCCTTTTTGACGAAGTAGCTTGCCGTATTGTGCCCAAACTGTCTTTCACATTGCTCACACTGCCACGGGCCTTTGAACACATTTTTTAGCATAATTGCATTTTTAATGAGAAATTTCCAACATCAAACAACTTTTTTCGACCGCAACTCGGCAGTGACAGCACAAAGAGGACATACTCAAAATAACCAGAAGGATTTTTACGAAGGATTTAAGTTAATGACAATAAAAGTTTGAGTATTCGCCTCCAACAGAAAAAAAAAATCGAACGACTATCGGCTTCAAAGCGAAAATCAATAGAGAATAAGAAGCCCAACTGAAAGTTCTGGACACTAAATCTTTAATCCTTGAAATAATCTTTTTATTTCCCATTTTTGTATTCGAATAAGAAAACCTTTAGCTGTAACCATTCGGTGATTTTGCTTTCGACTAATTAAATTGCGACAAGTGCGATTGGCTTCAAAGAATTTAATTTTCTGGCTTGTGGCGCAGCATTAATGTCATGGATAAGTCTTTCGTTATCACTCTACATTTAGAATATTTTGGGCGACTTTATTCGAAAAATTAGGAAGAAAGCTCCCTCGTAAATCGTTTGGCATTATCATAAAATTCCTCTTTCTGTCAAGTAATGGAAGGACCTTGAACTCAAGTGGAAATTAAATTGAGTCCCTCCCAAGAATGGGTGTGTACTTACTAAATAAATTAATCGAAATTTACAATTATCATTAAACATTCTAAGAAATATTGCGATTAAAGTTTGCTCAAGACTTGAATAGCTCCTAGGTGCGATTGTTTCCAAAATTTAATTATTGTACAGTATACCTCCACAGATTTATTTTATGTAAAATACACTTAATTTTATTATCTCAGAAAAGTTTGGGAGCTTTATGAAAATAAATTTGTCGATTTTAGTAGTATCACCTGACAGTTAAAAGATAATTGTTTTTCTTGGGGTTAGTATACTTATTCTTGTAAGTAGGTATAATATATAAAATACAGTCAAACCTGGATAAGCGAGAACTGGATAAGTGAGAAAACTCTATAAGTGAGAGTAATAGCCAGGACCCGTCATTTTAAGCTCCCAAAACCTCTATTAGCGAGAAACAGAAACCTCTGTAAGAGAGTCGTTTTTCCCTCATAGACCTCCGTAAGTGAGACTGCTACTTATCTATACCTCTATAAGCGACAGTCGAGCTAGCTTTAAATGCGTTGGAGACGGTCCATCAGTACTTTGAATACGCGGCGGTTGTTGATCAAGCAATATTCGACAAAATTTATGAGTTAGAGAAAAACATTCAAAATACAAAAACAGAAACCCAAACGAAATTGACGGATTTTTTAAACATTTTTTTACATTCGTACTTGCTGTGACTTGTTATTGCTGCGTACCCCTATAAGAGAAAAACGCTACCCATGTATACCTGCATTAGCGAGAAACTCGGGTTAGTGAGAAACCTCTATAAGCGAGAATAAGATTGTGGTCCCTTGAACTCTCGCTTATCCAGGTTTGACTGTAATTAAATAATCTTAATAAACTTCAATTTTTGAAAAATGCACTAACCACATTATTATTATCAACATATACATATTTGTATTTACATTTTCGATAAATAAAAAAATAGAAATTTTAATTTATATTAATAATTCTATGACGACTCAAAAAATGGTCAACATTTTTAAGTTTGCCTGCATAAAATATTTTCTACCTAAAAAATTATTTATAATAATAAATAATTTAAAGGGAATTTAATTAATAAAATAATATTAATGATTGCCACTGTTCATATTCTCTGAAGCATTAAATTGGATTTCACACATCTGCGAGCTGAACGTTTAACTAAATCAGTAGGATTGCAATTTTAATTTGAGTTCAGCAAATAATAGACAAGCCAAATTCCCCCACGTGTGCATTTGTATGAGCAAATATTTATCGCAGTGGACAAATTTATTTGCAAATATTTTCAAATGCGCAACTTATGCACTTTACGCATTCATTACAGCTAAAGTTAAATTGCGCTTCAGTGGAGCATAAACGTGAAATTATTCAATGAAGGGCACCTGTAAACATGAGTAATCGTCGCGTGTATAAATTAAATGTTGTTTAATACTTGTTGCTGTTAAAGGCCCAGGACTGACCTATTCTTTGTGAATTACTGAGACCATGAAATGTTCCGAAAACGCCACAATTAAAAATGTTATTTTATATCTGGTATGCACCTATTGAATATTGTCTTAAATTAAACATACTTATTTTAAGTGGAACATTTTAGCCTTACGTTTGTTTTTTTTTTTTTTTTGAATATTTCTCTTCGATTTATTTTAAGTTGGTATTTAAATTAAACCTCTAAATTGAATTGCAAAAGTAGCGAGTCTAAGGGATTTTTCCAAATGAATTGATTTGATTAAGATATTTAGATTTAATAAAATTTCCAGAATTGTAGGAATATACATATATATGTATAATGCCAAATATGTATTAGAGATAGATGAATTTTTAGTTACAATATAACAAAGTGGGTGGAAAACCAACAAATTCGTGTTAACTCAGAAAATTGTACGCTTCGTCGATTTTCTCTTTCGTCCGTTCCACAGAATGAGCCAATAAATCTCTCAAATTTATTGGACAATATTTTTAATTTATATCAACGTCTCTTTTTCAGAGGTTCCATGGGAAAAGGGCCGCTGCTCTTTGCCTGGTTTGCGAAATTTGTGAAAACAGAGGAGAAATAACTTAAGGTTAAAAATGAGCATTAACATGTATGTATGAGCGCTTTTTAGCAAGCTAGCAGTAAACCAAGCGTGGGATTCGAAACTCTGACACAAAAGGCTAACAATACGCTTTAAGTGGAAAGAATTTCAAAATTTCCTCGTAGCGAAAGATTATCCTTTAAGAGCTCCTACAGAAGCAAGGTAAAACTTATGGAGCTTTTTGCGCGAATTCCACTTATTTTTTAATAAAAATGTGGAATGTTAACTGAAAGCATAAATAGGAATTCTGAAACTTCTTATTAACTCAATTCGACGGGTACAGTCTATTACGAAGGATTTTCATTTAAAAACTCTCTTAAATTTATTTTCAGTCTAGTTTTTTTCACCTCAATTTAAACTTACAAATATAAAAATAATTAATTTCAATGCCCATGGAATTTTTCGGATTAGTTCCAATACTGCTTATAATTCTGCTGACCGCTGGCCGGCAACATTCATTTAAATGGAATGCAATCGCAGAAGAACTGAATTTCCAGACTCCATTTTATTTTATAGAACACTCGATGCCTCAGAAACTTACAGGGAAAGTTCAAATTACAACAATGACTTCTCCCTCTAGAATTCTCTTCCAGCTCTAATGCAATAAAGACCAGAAAATACTATTCACTAAAATATTCATTGCCCCGCGGAAGTAATCCCTGAGAATCATCTTCGCTATAAATAAGAAAATGTCTTCGCGGGGAGGTGAACCGCTTTTCTGGATAACATAACAAAGAATTTCCAACAATCAGTACCTATTGCCTAAGTATAATGAGTGAAGAAATTTTTAAAAATGAGATTACATTATATTACAATATTTTCTACTTCCTTAATACCCATTACCATTATTACCAATCACTAATCACTAATCAGCAACATTCTTAAAAATCTATTTTGTGTTCTCTACTAAGAGATGTTGCGATTTAAACCTTTGAATTGAATCTGGACACTTGCTTACATAATATCAAACTCATTTTGCAGTTTCGCACGGACGAAACTGTGAAGTAATTTGTTCGGAATTCTTTGGGAAAATTTTGTTAAAAACTTTAGATACATATATAGGATTTTTAAAACGTTCTGTGCTTTTACTGAATTTCAAGGAAGAGTTCTTTAATGAGTTTTAGTTTTTGCTCCGTATACAAGAAAGCAAACCTTAATAGCTTCATTTTAAATTTTTATGCCAAACTTCACCTCTGAAATTCTATTCCCCTCGGAGGAATTATTTGGCGTAATTAGCACTTTTAAAGCAGCAGGAAGGCTTTTTATTGCAATAATGAGTTCAGTTGTATCACCTCTTTCTTATTACGTTAAAGTTTCGTAATTTAAATGTGAAATTAAAAACGCTTTTTTAAAATACTCTGAAACATCTCTAATTGTAAAGTTAGAACGAAGGTAAAGATAATATTTTCATTGTCAGCTAGAATAAATTAATTCCAGAAATATTTTACGTACTACGATATAACACCCATACTTTTTGTAGCAATTACAAGTTTCATGGCAAGCAGAACTTAATGACATTGCACATTAAATTTTAATTTGGTGAGTTGAGTTATTTCTGCCCCTGTTAAAATCAAGAAGATTTAATTATGTCCCTAAAGTTAAACTAGGAAAACCTCTCTACTAATAAAATAAGAATTTATGATTGCTCGATGAAACGATATTCGCATAGGTCGCACTGAACCGTATCAATTCCTACGTCGCCGTTTAATAAATGCAGGTAAAGGTATAAAAGCAATAAATATTAGAGTAGAAACGAATTATCTTAGCTTAGAAAATTAATATATACCGCGTCAAGCTACTAACGCAATCTTAACCGCTGAAATAAACAAGCTAATACAAGCTAGCAATTTCTATAAGCAATTATTTTCAGTTTTCCTTTTTTAAAAATGTCAACACAGAATGCTTGTGAGAGTGGCCGGGCATTCGAAAGGAATACATGCAAAAAGATTGCGGAAAATTCATGAGTGCTATTTTTATGTCGCGAAGATCATAACATGCAAATATAAATGCAAAAGAGCTAGCGCACAATGTTTCCCCAGCAGACATGTAGTTACCAACATTTGTATTCGTACACCATATCTAATTTGAATTTCAAATTTTAAGGGATTTTTTGAAAAAAAAATAAAATAAAATAAAATGGGGTGTTCCTTAAACGTTTGTTCGTCCTTTAGGCTCCTGGTTCGTTTAGTTTTTCCTGTATTATGAGGATTTTACAATGTTTCACAATATCAGGCAAACATCGGACAGACGAATTGCTTTGATTTCAGGTACCTACATACAAGACAATAAACTGCCAATGGATGATAGGAACACAAAAAAGCGGAAACCCCAAATAAGGTATACAGAAACAGTTGATAGCTACTATTTTCTTTAATTTTGTTTAATTTTACTTACTGATTCAAAGACGTAATTCTAAAGCATACTTAGAATATATTTTTGATTGATTATAACTATGAGTTTTACAAGTGTCACCTTTGTGTGTTTAGAGAAATTATAAGGTTTGTGAATAACATAAGTAAATGGATTCATTCAGGCCACTTAAATTGCAAGTAAGCTATTGTATAGTTTCAAAAAATAAGTACCGGAGGGTAATCAAAAGATTAAAATAAATTCAGAAAAAAAATCGCATACAAATAAGAGAAATTTATTACCTTTGACAAAAAATTTTCTCTTCAGTTTGTCTAGCTAGACTATTAAAGCTGCTCATAATCCACAGTGAAACCCATGAAACTTTGTTTCAATTTGGGCGAAGGAGGGCTTAAAAACATTGAAATTCCCAAACATGAAAAGATTTTAAGTCGAACGTCTACCAAATCAAATCTAGACCTTTTTACTTGCAAAAGGTTCGACACGTTGGTAAACAATGACATTCAAGTGACCCGGATATTGGGATAAATCTTTTTGGTTGTTTGCTTTTGTCTACAGGGTGGCGTAGGCAGACACCTAAAAGTCGATTTTGTATAACAGGGATTTTTTTCGGAGAACTTTCGTTCGCAGAGAATCCCTTGATTTATATCAAGCTCGTGGAAGGATGGCGTAAATAGATTTTACATATTTTTCAAAAAATGTTTTGCATTTTTGCTCACGGCTGATTAATACCTTTTGACGGAAAATTTCAATCGATCGAAATGGAAATAACAACATAGTTTATTATTGATTTTCGTTATACGGATACCTCTTTTAAGTTTAAGAGTTTTAAAATTTCGCAGTGGCTTTGGTATTTTGCTTAAATAAGTAAATTAGCCCAAGCCCAACTATAACAACGAACAAAAAACATTTGCATAGCTCTTCATGTCCTCGATAAAATTCCATTTTGCAAATTAAAGGAATCTTCTCTACAAAATAAATCTCAGTTGGTGCTGATTTGGTTCTGTAAACAATTTTCGAAGCTATTTAAGGATTCCGTCTATTTGGCTACGTTTAATTACTTTAATTAAGAAACTTTAGAAATATATTAGTGAAAAATCCAAAGATGATTTAATATTTTTATTAGTTATCTATGTATTTAAATTTAGATTAACTACTTAATTAATTTTATTATTATTTACGTTTGAAAGGATTAATTTAAAATATCTTTCTTAGAAGTAATAACCATATTTTTAAATATTTAATGGACCAAAGATGGTTTAGAGTTTAGATGCATATTAAAGTATACACTTCTTATAAGGCTCAAAAGGTTTCTGATAACAATATCCTTTCAAAAATAATATGTGGGCGGATTATTTGCGATAAGTGCAGCATTTATAGAAGCAAATACTTTTATTTACAATAGCAACGATAAATTCAAATAGAATTTCCACTAAGCTGACAAAACCATTGTAGGTACTGGGAAAAGTAAATACGTCGGACTGTGAACGGGAGAAAAGCATAAGTCCTTCCATCTTCTCTTGAAGTGATTCTGGGAAAGGCTTTTTACATGAAAGTAATGTTGTTCAGACACTTTGGAATATTTAGATATGCTTCAGTGTGCCATTACATGTATTTACAGAGAGTTTCAAGCTTAATGGAACATCTTAAATGAGAATATTATTGAATTACTTGAAACAATTCGTAAGTAGTAATTTAAGCTTTGAAAATGAAATTAAAATAAACTGACAAATTAAATCAACTGGCAGAAAGATATGTAAAAAAAAAAAATTAATAAAAATTACGGGGCATTTATACACACACTTCTATTTTATTAATTAAAAAAAAAACCGAAATATGAGTATGTGGGACATCTAAAAGCTAGGTAAGAGGAAGGATGGCAACAACGTTCCGCTCTAACATCACCATCCTCACCACCGACAGCCAAAGCCTGTAGAGAGAATTAATTCTAAAGTATCGTTTTGAAAAATTGCAGCCGGGCTAACTACTTACCAAATTATCAGTCGCAGCTACTACAGTTGAAGTTGATCCGCCGACGCAGTACCCCGCTTACCTGATCTCGAGTGCTGACCGAATTGTGTTGTGTTGGTACTTGAATTGAACTATTATAGCTAAAACAAAAAAACGAATTGTACACTCGCGAAAGTGAAATAAAATTTACGTGAAGTTTACAAAGTGAACGTTTTTTTTATTTCTACGTATCCCGGAAATCCTCCAGGACCCCCATGTATGTATGCATTTTTGGAAAACTATTCAATGTGCATTTAATTTTCTCACCTATTAAAAGATATGCAAGGAAAATATTCTGCATTAAATCTTTTAGAAATTATAATACTTCAGTGGACAGTTAATGCTCTCAGACACTCCTTAACCATCTTACGAAAGACATGAAATCAAAGGGCTCTTTACATTTAAAGTCATTAATGGAAGGTTAAACACGAAGGTGTAAAAGCATATAGTGGAATTCTAAATATGAATCTTCTCTAAAACTAATTTCAGCAAAATTTACATGAAAGTGCTCAGTTTAAGAGAGCGTGCGAAATTCATCAGGGCAGTTATCGTTTAGAAAATTTTCCAGACGTAAACTTTATAACACCTAGATCCTTTCAAGTGCCATGCAACTGGTAATGCTAACAGGAACGTTAGTCCTTTTCCCTGCTTGGCAAACGTTCCCAAACATCGCAAAGTATGTGAGCAACTTTTGATGACATTTTGAATATTTGCTTTGATGCAAGAGGTATAGTTTGTAAATTAGGTCTAGAACTAAAATTTTTATTAATTGAAACGGTGCGGAAATCTTTATATTTAAGGCGTTTTTTTGCGTCTTGGGTTTCTATAAAAAGTTTTTAAGCTTGCTATCAAATTATATAAATATTGTTACACATTTTTGAAACTGCTCAAATGTCAGTTTAATTACTAGTACCTATATATAGGATGCAGAGCTCCTTAAAAGTTAAAATAAATTTAGAAATAAAACTGCTTCTCTATTTATATCTTCTAAATATTTAGTTCACATAGAACACATGAAACTCCGAGAAAAAAATAAAGCCTGTTTTGTTTGTCACCAAAACCAGGAGTTAAAACTTTGAGTATAACTTGCAGCCAATGAAATTAATTCTAAATTTATGAAAACATTTTAGGAAGAACAATGGCTTAATTTGCAATATGAAAAAGTTAATGTTTAATGTTAGTCATAGTGAACTGAACTGGACCAGAGCATGAATGTGAGTTTTAACTCTCCTCCTGTTGAGAAGGAAAGTATTATGCGTGTAGCATTAAATTGGAATAATTAACAAGAGCCTTTGCCATATACTTTGCATGTAGGCACCATATATACATATACATACATATACATTTTAAAATTTGAAACACGGGTTTATCTTTTGTTTGACAGTTTATTTGTAAAGTAATAAAGCACCGTTTAGCTTTTAAATACCTAAGTATTAATTTTCAATCAATATCTCGTTTCACTTTGGCCTTAATCGTCCATGTTTTAATATTGTATTGAATGAGAAATACATTAAAATCCAGCATTCACTTTTTATCAGGTCACCTCGTTTAGGTTTGTACATATTTTGCATGCACAAGACAATAAAATTGGAAGCAATAAACAATAATTTTTTTATTATGGTTATCATTGTTTCTCTATGCCCCATAAAAGATAGGTGAATGGTTTGATTGGGGTGCCCAGTTTTCAAGTTACTCTTATTCTCTTAGTGAATAAATTCCAATTTTCAATATCAGACAAGTTATTATTTTATTCATTTTCCGCGATATTACGTGGACATAGCTTTGAATTTATGGCAGCGGTTGTTATATTTCTGAAATCGCAATGAATTTATGATTTTGAATAATCTGCAATTAGTCACACTTCGATCCCAAATCTGTTTGTTTTGTGGCATGGCGTGGATGTTAAATTTTCAGTTTTACTGAAATTATATCAATAAAGGGAATATTAATTTTTACGTCTGATTATGGTGTAAGCGAAACGTGATTTCATAATATTACGTATTAAAATCTGATAGATGGCTTATTTATTTGAAGCCGAAAACGATTTTGTAATAACTATTACGATGTTAACAGGCTTAAATCTTAGCTCATGTAATCTATTTTATTTTTCGTGAACCAGAATTTAACGTGTTTCCGCCACACGACGAGCTCTTCCGAGTCTTATTAATTGGAATGCTTCCTCGAAGGGATGTCGGGGTGTGATATAAAAACAAGATGAGTTTAAGTGAAGAGTTTTATATCTCTAGAATAATTTATATTTGTATACACCAGAGCGTACGTCACTCAGAGCAAGTTAAAACAAATTTCCGGGTAAAGCAGAAAGAAAGAAATAGCTACTTCCAGCGGAGATTGTCAAAATAAATAGCCGTCTACACGCCTCTCTTCTTCCTTGAATTAATCCGCAGCACGAAATACCTCATACCATTTTTTGTTTTAATTAATTAAGGCAAAACACACGATACGAAACATGCTCAATGTGGCGATGGATTCAACTGAAAATCTATCCGAAGTGAGACTAATGAGTTAACAACTTTTTAATTGAATATTGTAATTCGAACAAAAACTGTACATTGTACATATGAAGGTAGGTACATATGTATGAAGAATATTCCTCAACCGTCTAATTATTGAAAACATCATAGAAACAGAGTTGTAGGTTTTTTAAATAAAATTTAGTCGGATAAAATTGGTTTTGGGGTGTGTTAGTTTTCACATTGATTGGAATATTGAAATTTTTCCAGCAAAAGTAGTGAAAGTTCGAATAAAGATATTTTGTTACCACGATTTTAAACATTGTTTAAATATTGTTGGAATAAAAAAATTTAACTGAATATGTGTAGGTAGGTACGTATAACCAACAGGAAAGATAGTGCCCATCACATTTGAATACTGTCGTTAATCCTTCACTCTATGAATGTAGGAAAATGTAATGGCTTCTCTAAATGCTTTGGATAATAATTTACAAAAACAAATAAATCCTACCTTTCCATAAACCCATTCGCGACTACGCTGTGAATTATGTACCTATGCTCTGGGATTTATCTCCAGGACGGATCACTTTGAAAGCACTGGGGAAATAAATCTGTAATTTTTATTACGTATACTGAGTTCCTGTCTACCGACAATCTAAGCTCTTAAGGAGTAATGTAACAACTGATAAGAATAATATGTATAATGTGCAATAAAAAATCACACTTCAGTTAATGGACCATGACATTAGCGAGCCCAAAAATATATTGGAGGAAGCTACCACCCACGATGTTTTTCCACTTGAGTGAAATATGTGTTCTTGCGCGTAAGACACGTGTTTCACATTCTGCATTTCGGTTGTCTATCTTTTTGGGACTAGAGTCATATGAGTCCACTAAATTCAAAGTTGATATTTTGGGAAATAACACATGACCGTGTTTTAATTACTTAAAATATATGTAAAACCTTGTACATTTTCTCAACGTTGTTTGCAAAGTAGAATAAATATTATTTCGTATTCACTAATGGTTTAAGTAACTGGTGCCATTAAGACCAAGCTCCAACAATAAATTATATTCGAATCAAAACTTTTATATGTATCTTAAATACTAAAATTTAATTAAAATGAATATTCCTAAATAGCTAAAACATCACTGTGATTAAACAAACAATCATTTCAGGTATGCAACAGTGTAGCTGAGGTATGAGTAAAATCTGGTAAAATTACGTCAAAGGAGAAGTGTTGTCGAGAGTTCCCTCCTTGACACTTTCAGGTAAGAGTTCTTTCCTGTTTTATGCATGAGTAAAAAATTTGTAGTTAGTAAGTATACAGACCTATTACATGATTATTGGTTTCAAAATGAAAATGTGATTAAATCGACAGTGGGTTTATTCGATTTGTGTGAATGCTAAAATTGCGTCAACATAATAAACTACGTGACTGCACATCAGTGAACCCATACAGATATCGAAATTCTGGGTTTCAATTTCAGTTCAATAATAAATAAATAACAGGCAGTTTGCCAAATAATGTCCCAACAAAATCAATTTCAGTCAATAACTATTCTTGGAATTATAATTAGGTACTCATAAATAGATACCGCTTACTATAATAAATTGAATATCGAAATTAAATATATGTATGTGCTTTGTGCTCGTACCAAACATGGCATCATCCTCAACAATTGATGTTCTATTGCTCCCAACGATTAAATTTAATAAATTCTGCTAATCGACAGCAGTTGGTGCTATGGAAAAGTTATTGCCAGCACGTGATTGAGGTGAGGTTAACCATTCAAAGCATCAGCAAATAAATTTTAGTACCCGACAAATGCTCACCGCTATTCACCGACTTAGGGGTTGTATTTGCTTTCTGCTTTTTCTCTTTCAATAGGCAATGCTATGTAATTAATTCATTAAATATGTAGATCGGAAATACAATAAAAGTAAAGTTGACGTTTCCTGCTTTGATTTATCAGCAATTCACTGCCTTTTACCGAGTGATTTTGTATTACTTGTAGGAATCAAGGTATATTTTTTAATTGAGCAATATATACATACATACATTATTTCTTTTGTAAAAATATTTAAGCTGATTACCTATAGGTATCTACCTTACCATTTCCAGTTTCCTTTTTTTTATATATGTATGTACCCATACCTAAACTCTAAAGTAATTCAAAAACAAACAAACAAATTAAATGTTCGTTTCCAGTTAACGATTTAAATTTTATTTAATTCTGCAACTCATATAGGTATGCACAAACTAAAACATTTTGCACTTTTGAGGTTTTCCAGGAGAACAAAACGTATTTGTCAAATAACAAATAATAAATAGACTGTATCAAAGAAAGATTTATACGAAAAATATTTAATTAAACAATTTAACTGCTACCTCTAGAACAACAGTTTTTATCTTTAAATAGATCCGAGCAAATAAAAAACAACAACCGCCACTGTAATTAAGGGTCAAAGTACTCCTTAAGAACAATTGTGTAAATTAATATGTTTCATATCATTCGATATCAGAAGGAATGAATAACTTCTGAAGCAGATAACTTACAAGATTTAAATAAATGTTCCATTACTTGTTTACTCATATTGTCCTAATTTGAATAGAAGTAACAAGTTTATTGCGTCCAGGATCAAGTTGAAACTATTAACTTTTGTGTGGTAGAGCAAACAAAAAAACTTCACTTTTAAAAAATTTAAATTTAGATACAACTTTCACTACTCCGAAAGTTATGCACGCGACATTTCCCTCTTTAACTTTTTTAATGAAACATTATTTAGTCGGCTAATGGTATTGATATTTTTTTAATCGCAATAAATTCTTGTTGATTTTCATTACATTAATGGCGAATTTCATCTCTAAGGCTGAATGATAGCTGAATAGAATACATAGCGAAAGTCCTTGGTTCCGCTTACGGAAAGTATTTGCAGTGCTCCACAGTCGGCATTCAGAAAATATTTCCGAAGGAAATAAATCTTTAAATCCCTTTTTCCCCTTTTCCGAGTTTGTGCATTAGCCGAGCGAGCATTTGGATTTTCTCAATCGTGAAATAAAATTTCCAATTTGAAAAGATCTGTGCAAACACAGCGAGGTGTGTTCGTTAAAGGAACGTCGTACCAATTATATCAAGTTACGAAAAGTTTTGGCTTTTCGAGGTTACCTTTCAACACAGAGATTTTTTTTCCTTAAGTAAAATATGTTTGCGATAAAGTTTCTAGCCACAATTTAAAAAATATACATAGTACCTACTTAATGAAACATTTTGTCTTATATCCTCATTCATTGATGTTATTTTTATATTTTAATGCCGGTTGAACGAAGATCTACAGATATAAAAACTACAACAAACATTTTAGTATTATTTATATTACAACATTATTTTAAATTTATAATTTTAATAAAAATTTAAAATATTCTCAGTAATAAATAAATACTATGCCTTTTTGAAATGTTCGTCCTTACTTAAAAGTCCGGCACACCTGCATTTATTAACACTTGCGATTATGAATACAAATGAGAGTAAGCTTTATCAGTGTTAAATTATTTATTCTTCTCGGTTGATTTGCTCGAGTTTAATTTAAAAAGTTGTTCGTATTCCAGGATCAGAACGTGTTTTATCTAATTTCTATTATAAATTCGCTGGTTGTGGAGCATTTGCATTTAAAAGTTGGTCCCCATCCCAGTTACTATAATTGCGGGCGGGATGAGTATACGGCCAAAGTTTACAAAGTGGATTTGTGCCACTCCACCGATAAGTTGCCTGTGATTTATTCTGTACTTATTCCGTGAAAGGCAGTAATTACTTTTTCATTCATTCCCGCCAACTTTTCCCATAAATCCTTTAAAAGCTAAAATTTTGCACGACGAAATTTTATCTGTGTATTCTTTGCTTTTCAGAGATTACCACAAACATAACATAATTGTCTCGTGATTATATGTATGTACAACTCGGGGACAGAGAAATGCTCATGCGGAAGTTTACATTGAATTTTTTGTTTTTTTATTATTATACAACTTCATTATAAATACATGGTTATTATTACTGGTATAATATGTATAAAATATAAAATATGTACCTTATATAATCGGCAAATACGCCAAATCAGTATATAGAAGTCCCACAACTTATAGATTATAGACGTATTTAACATAATGTAACTATAAAATTTCCTACACAACTAAGTAAATGATTGTATATTAGAATAGCGCAGCTACATATTTCTCATTTTCAGAAACATTAAAAAAGTAGAATAGTATACAGGCGGTAGCCCAGTTTCTGTAATTACAGCATGATGTTCTACAGACTTTCAAAAGATTGCAGACTTTTCGCCATTGTGTAATGCAGCAGTCTTGTTAGCTTGTCAGTAAAACCAAGGAATTGGACTGCAATCTACCGGAAACGATTTGGTTGATTTTTCTGTCATGACTTTACTCTGTTTAATGTGGACACCAACATTACCAAAATTAATTCCATTTTTGTTCATTTAATTTCTTTATGTATTGTTATGATTTTAAAGCTTCAGCTGAACGATTTTTTTCGTTCCTTATTAATTTAAAATAGATCAGACTGAAATTTATTGGGAAATTATTCAATGTTGAAAATATAATAAATATTATTTTGGTAGCGTTTTCACTACTAGAGCTACTTGATTTTCTTTCCCAAACGTGTTAGAAGGAGCGCTTGTTAAATTATGAAATTATTTTGTTAAAGGCCGCAAAAATAAATAACTGGAGTGATTACCTTTTTGAAACTTCTAAACATATTATTTAAAATAATAATTGGATTGATTTACGCAAAAAACCAAAAACGGGTTAACAAATTTGTAAGACGATTATGCTAACATTAAGATTTTGCATAATTTACTGTTTGTTTGTAATTCTCTATTCACTTCATATTTATTAACAAACGGATTAGCATCAATTTCACAGTGTTGAAATGTGATTAGAAGTACAGCACTTCACTTTCATGACACCCCATGAATATTTGTCAAGGATCCCATTAATTGAATGGATTTAGAGCACCGGTCGTCCCAATTTTCACTCCGAATAATTTATGCAGGCAACTGGGGCATGAAATTAATATTAATTTAATGGTTTATAGAGAAATATTAATTTAAATTGATTTCAACCTTTAAGCACATGCTTTCCAGCTGATAATGTACATATAAGTACACATATGTTTGTACATACATACGTATATTGGTCTCCGGATGGGAGATAGATGAATAGATACAATTTGTATCATTTGTATTGAATGACTATTATCATAGAACATGGTGTAGGACACATTTACTTCTATTGAACTTATTTGAATAATAGTGTTTCAAATTAATTCACGTATACTCTATTTTTGCTTTTTGCGTATACTCTATTTTTGCTTTTTATAGAGTTGCTTAGATCCTCAATTTAAAACTGAAGATAAAATAAATAATTATAAAATAGTTAGAAATATATTGAAAATTTATGCGAATTAATGCAATCAGATTCTGTGCCATTGCCGGTACATTTTCTATCAATACATTACCAAAAATGAATTTCATGCGTGTAATTTAAGTTTTATACAATCGACGAATAGTGCAATTTAGCTTAACAGTTCATGGAATGGTACCAATTATCATTTTTTGTTATAGGTTAATTACCTGTAATACACAGAATTTGTAAATTGTGAGACAATAAATTAATTGTAAATTCATTAACATGCATAATAATCTACTGTACGCATTTTTCATTCATTATATTATGCGTTCAAAATAATAGTGATTCCATTAATTCCTAAATAATACACTGTACCGATTATATTTAATCAAATAAACAAAATTAGGCCAATCAAATTAGATTTTTTCGAAGAATTCATTTCCAGCAAGCTTTAAATCGTTTTAATATACATACCTTCATTTGGTCCTAAATGCGTGTAATCCGAGTTTGCGCAATCCCAGGAGGTGTGCATAACAATTCAAATGTTATTCTATGTAGGTATCTGCACCTATTTGAGTTTAATGCGAAAACAAATACGCGAGCAGAGGCTGGCTTTTTACAATTTAAACTTTCATTTAAATGATATTTAATGTTTTTTTTCTTTACTCTATGACAATCTTTCTTATCAAATGAAATAATTGAAGCAAAATTAATGTACCATATAAAATAAAACTAGAGTGGAGAAAAGAACATTATTATAAAATCATGAATTTCTATCTTATTTTTTAGGAACCGAAATCTGATAAGATTAATTAGTTTAGTACCTAACTCTTAACAGTGTTCTTTACGATGTGTAATTAGTAGGTACTGCAGAATAGTTATATATCCATTTTATCTCCATCAATTAATTTCATATAAAAGAATTCAGCTTTGTTGCCATCGTCGTGTAATAAGAAAATTAAAAACCTTTGACTATGTCTGCTCGGCAGAGTATTCCGCGGAAAGCACAAAGGAAAGTAATTTTGGCGTTTTAAATCGCCATACAATCCTTTTCGCCGTCACAAAAACGACATTAAAACAGCGCTTGTGTGAGAACTAGGTTAACCTAGCCTTTATGACGCCCGCATAATTTATTCCCACTGAGATAGCAATTAATTCTAATCAGGGCAAAATGATCACACAGCCCTAGTTGAAACTGAGGTCGCGGTGATTACGCCTATCATTTGCATAGACCGCTTAAATTCCTAACCGGACGAGGATCGATCCGAGGAACCAAAAGTGTGCCGGATTTGAATTATACAAATAAACGCCGACAGTTTTCGTTGGAATTGTGACAAATTAGCTGCGTAAAGACAGCGGCTGTGCACATAATAAATATGAGGTACACACCTGATTATACAAACGCAAGGCACCAGAGTTTTACACAAACCAAAATATCGGGGAAATTATTATCGGCTAATTATTTCAAGTTGATAATGTATGTAATTAAGCAGAGCTGAACGCGTCAACGATTCCTTCAACTAACTTGATACGCCTCACAATATTTGTCTAAGTTTTTGATAGGGGATATGGAAATGCTGATAAATGTTCCTTAGACAAATTAGCCGAGGGCCGTGATATAATCTGAGACGCATCACTCTAGTGCCTGGATATTCTCATTATGCCATAACTTGCTTCAAGTTATAAGTAGATTACTCCTGGTGCAGGCGAAGAACAAACGGCTCTGCCTACAATTAAATTTTCTGCGGGATGGGGAGCTCATTCAAAGTCAAATTTCATAACGTATGATGTATTCAAATTACCACACGGAGTGCGTAAACATGTTGCTCTCTGTTGCTTCCACAATGCCGTAATTAAGGAAATTTAAAGCTCGTTTCCTCTTTCAGGATGAATACATTAACATACTCGGAAAATAAAGCGCACAGATTGATGATTTACAGTCTGATTTATAGGTACCTAAATATATATAAAAAAAGGACTGAATTAATACTAAAATATAGATACTTATTTAAATTCTAGAGCTGAGTTACATATTTTGCTTTGAAAATTTAGTTCGTTCTGTCCTTGTGGAATGTGAGTTGCCAATGGATAAAAAAGAACAGCTTTAGGACCTTTATTATTTCAGTAGTTTTTATTAGCTTCGTCATATAAAAAATTAATGCATATATCGCATGAGTGGAAACAATTGAGTCCTTAATGCTTATGGCTAGAAGTCAACCCGACACTTTTACACTAATTACTTACATCAAAACTGGTGTAAAGAGCACTAATTTAAAACACCTTTATGAATTTGAGCAACCACGCTTTATGCTCCCTAGAGCACCGTTATTTGTTAAAACATACTTAAATGACGGGGACATGGTCGTGTCGCGCTTCACATGTGAGTCACGTAAGGGCAATAATCGCAGGTGCGTTTTTATTCACTTCCTTTTCCTTGGCCAATGTTTGCCTTCTGCTCGGAGGTGACTTCCATAAATACAGTCTAGCGAACGCACGTAAACCATTTTGTAAATATGTGCAATCACTCACGCCATATTGAAATTAAATGATGGTTTTTGTAGGCGTATTTATACTCCCAAAAACCGTACGTGATTGAGTTTATCAAAAACTCCCAACTACGCAAACGTTTTATCGTTTTGGGAAGTTTTAAACACAAAACTACTTAAACCACAGCTCACCTATCCCACTGGATTTCTTGGCGGAATCCTTCATTATTAGACTCAGCTTAACTTAAAGCAGGAACATGCAATTAAACACAAACGTTATAAGATTATCCTCTGACATCTTCCTGGAGGATATGCAATCAGGATTCCCTGCACATTAGCGGGAATTGTGCACTCACGAAAGGTCTTCTTCAGTTAATTTTAAGTCTCTTCTTTAAAAAGATAAAATAAATTTGAAATTATAATAGCTCATCCACCTTGCCACACTTTCCTCTTATACATAGGTGTCATAATTGATGAATGGTTTTCGAAAGGTCACGAACCGTGCGAATAGACAAAGCTCAAGCATCGTGTCACGTAATCAAAATATAAGGTGTGCTTTTATATTTACTTCATTTTGGACAACTGACTCAAGTGAGCAGAGGGAAAGTTATGCACAATCGCAAATGGGATTTTACTTGTACCCAATTACAGACTATTTACCTAGCGCTTTCGGGTCCTAAGCACGTTTTTAGGAATGTTGAACGAGAGTACCAACTCAACATAAAAATGCTTTCAGAACTTCATCCAGAGGAAAGGCAAAGGAATGCATAAATTAATTGCAACCATTCTGCAGTATCTTGCTGCCTTGAAAATTTGCTTCTGGAGCATGACCATAAATAAATTTCCATGTGAAACCACTTAAGCTTTAAGGCGAAAAGTTCATTTAATTTTTCTTGACTTCATTATTCAAGTGAGAGCAGCAATCACAACTCTCCGAGTTATTTGTTCATTTCGCACAAATATTTATAATATAAATTTTATAGGTTCAGTCGGTTCATAGTGTTATATAGAAATATGCGGACAAAATTTATATAGTATTTACGTAAAAACTTTTGTATTTTGTCGTGGTGTATCTACATTTGTACACTGTCCTGTGATTTAGCAAAATTCATATAGGTATGGCAGAAGTCGTTGATGTAAAAAAAAATTCGCATAGCAAGAAATTTTAAGCGGATATTAATCTATTGTAAATATTTTTAAATTATATAGCACAAACTCAGTCAAATTTCAATACTTTTTAAGTTTTTTTTTAAATCTCAATAATTATTTTCTCTATATAGTCTAACGAGAGTTTATTTTAATTTTTTGGTGGAACAATTTTTTATTAATTATTAAACAATAACATTTTTTTTAAATTTCATACTCAAGTTTAAAATACTGCAATTATTATTACTATACATTATTTTACAAGATTAGGTACTTTTTATTTTTACAAATTGGATAATTTATGGTTGAGTTATGATGGCGACCAAATAACTTATAAGTAAAAACAAAATTGTTTTGAAATTTCAGCGCGGTACGGCATGGTGCCCCGGATGAATTGAAATACATACCTCACTGGAACATAACACGCTCAAAGGATAAAAATAATTTTATCCATCAGTTTAAAGCTATGAAGAGAGTAAATGCGACCGACGGTTTAATTTAAATCTGATTTTAAAACCTTAAATTATAATTATTTTCTCGTTTTCTTACATTACCGATTGAATGTATACAATAAAATCGTTTAGCTTAAAATGTTTTTAGGGTTCCGTACCTCAAAAGGAAAGGCATTCCTATACGATCACTTCGTTTTCCGTCTGTTTGTCTGTCAAGACACTTTTTCTCAGGAACACGTCGATGTATCTATCAAGTTCAAATTAAAATCAAATATTTCGCAGAACCCTCACTGCGTGAGTCAAACTCGCACTTGTCCGGTTTCTAAATATGTGTTGTGTTTGGTCACCCACATAATTTTAGCAAAGATTATAACAGCATTGTTTATCTTCCATGCATATACATAATTATGTAATACATAATTCTGTATGTGTATGTACACCTGCAAATCAATTACACTCTGTTCTAAAACTCATAAAACTTGGTTCACATATGCTGCTATAACCGAAGTAAAAATAAGTTCAAGCAGACGTTATCTGCAAATGAAAGCCGATCAGTAAATAACGTGAATGAAATCAATCAAGAAACACCCCTGGACGATAGGTGCACTCGCTGAATGTAAATTAGCACAATTCTCTTGAAAGTCATTATGAAACCGAAGAACGAAGATAGCGCGGCGATAAGTGAATTTGTTTGTGTTTTCTCCTATCGTCCAAGTTATCAAATTGCCCGTAATCAAAACTTCGTTATCAGTTGAAGAACTTTCAACGTTCAATGCTGCAAATATTTAGAGTCACTCGCCTCCGTATCTCCCTAAAAATTACACGTGGTGCGTGAAGCTGAATAATTTATAACTCGGAAACTGCGACACGTGCTTCTCTATTTAAACGTGACATTGAATTCTTCTTGTGTGAAGTGCTCCATGAAATTTGGTGATATACTGGCCAAAGAGGTGGCTTTTCCTCCTCGATGTTGTTAGTGGTTAAAACGTAAAATGTTGAGAATAAAAAGAAAATCTTATCTTATACTTCTTGGTGTTGTTTTAGTGCTGACATTCATTTTGATTTCCCGTTTAAACTTAAACTATACTAAACATTTTAAAACTCCAGTGACAATCACTGAGATTCCGGTGAGATTGGAATGTTAAAGTTTTATATTGATTTGTTGTAATATTATTTTCGCACAGAGATATGAGTTGTCGCAATATGTGCTGCGCATAAATAACTACTTAAAAAAGGATTTTCAAGATGTATCACAAAGCAGTAGAATTGGTGCATTTCGTACATTACCAGATACTCGTGAAGACAAGTATGAAATTTAAAATTTAAATATTTATATGTATATAATTTTAAATCATCTAAAACAATTTTCAGCTGTAAGTACATGCATTACAATCTGCCGAATAGAATATACGTGTCCATCGTAATATCTTTCTTAAATGAGCCTCGTTCAACACTGACACGAACATTGACTTCAATACTCAGCAAAACCCCTCAAAATTTGCTAAAGGAAATTATTTTAGTTGACGATTTTAGTGATGATGGTACACTTTTCTAAGCTTAATGGATAATTAAATTTTTCTAATAGCCATAACCCACAGCGAATGTTGGGCTGGACCTGCAGTTCTTACCTTTAGTGCGGTTGATTCGAAACAATCACCACGAGGGGCTCATTCGTTCGAGAAATACAGGAGCTGTACAGGCAACAGGAGATTATCTAATTTTTCTGGATAGCCACTGTGAAGTTAACACTGGTTGGCTGGAACCGCTCTTAGACCGCCTCGTTATGAACCCTGGTCTTGCTGCAAGCCCGGTTCTGGACAGTATCCATTCAACCACATTTGAGTATCGAAAAAGTGTAAGTTATCTCAAGGGTGGATTTAATTGGAACCTGCAGTTCCAGTGGGTTCCCATGTCTACAGAGGAACGAGAAAGCCGTCATCAATTATTATCTGCTCCATTTGTGTAAGCAATACTTTTGTACCTTCAATTAAAGTCTTCATTGCTTCATCCATAGGAGCCCCAGCTTCTCCGGAGGAGTTTTCTTGATAGCTCGGAACTGGTTTTTCTCTCTTAATGGCTTCAATGCAAACCTCGAGGCACGAATAGCTTGAATTTATTGAAGATTTCAGTTCAGTTAAATTTTCTCGTTCTGCAGACGTGGAGTGGTGAATCGACCGAAATGGCTATTAAAATATGGCTTTGCGGTGGCCAAATAGAAGTTGTTCCCTGCAGTCGCATTGGTCATGTGTTTTCTAACAAGCACCCAATTAAGCTCACAAAAGAAATATTGTTGAGGTAAGTGACCTCCGATGCTCCTACGTATAGACGCACCACACCAATCAATGAAATTGAAGAAATTCTAAAATTATAGCAGAATCGTGGCTGGATGAGTACAAACAAATTTTCTACAATTCCCAACCAGAAGCCAAGGAGATCTCTATTCCGTCTTTGGATGAAATTAGGCTATTGAAACACGACCTCCAGTGCAGGCCATTCTCTTGGTACTTGCAGAACGTTTACAAGGAGCTCAAGTCGGGATTGCTCGAATACTTCTCAAATTGTCTCCTGATTATTCCACTTTCAGGCTTCCCCACAGCGATTACACCGCCTTCGGGGAAATAAAGAATGGTGCCAAGTGTTTGACTGCTTTTTCAGGGAAAATAGCTCTGAAGGAGTGCCTTACTTCAAACGAAAGTGAGTGGCATTTTAATGCAAAGACTGGGGCTGTGAGCACAAGAAAAAATGCATGTCTCACCGCCAGTAAAAAAGGAGTAGTCCTAAAAGCATGCAAAAATAAAAATTCGCAAAAATGGACGAGAGGCAACGGGCAATTGGTCCACAATGCCACAAAATTATGCTTAGAAGGAGTCGCAAAAGAAGATGTTGCCCTTGCCAAATGTCGACGAGGAGCATTGTCTCAATTGTTTGGATTTTCTGTAGAAGTGCAAAAACTTTAAATACACTTGTTCAAAATTTATTTATGTATTTTTTGTTTGGGTTATGAATTTTAGTGACGAGACATGAGAATGAAAATTTGAAGACTCTATCGCCATTGCAAAAATTTATTCGTGCATATTTTCATTTTTCGATTACTCTCATACAAATTTCAATAGGTCTATGAAGGGGCTTTGTTTTTTTGACCATCACATTTTCGCTCATACACTGCAAATTTCAAATATTTTTCAATAAAAATTAATGATCGAAAACGAATCGGCCTCTGTTGATTTCTGCAACAGGCTTCTCACATCCCAAGCGATAAAGCACATCATGATTTCGGTCCTGGTCCTGGTCCTGGTGACAGTTCAAGACCTCTAAGACATTTCACGTTTTACCTGCTTTAAACTGTGTCGAAGATCGTCTAAGAGGTAAAACGGGTGTAGTTGACTGATTCGTTGAAACAGAGTGAAAACTCGAGATCGTACATAATACGAAGATCATCCAGATCATCAGATCATCTTATTGGAGATCTGATGAAATTTTTCCAGCAATCGTTGTATTGGAATTACCTGTAGTCATAAGGTTGATCAGATTATCCAGTTAATTATGGGTAGTGGGTGGTTATATATTCTGATCGAATTGCATCTATGAAATATTAATAGAAAATTGATGCAATGTATCGAAGAGTGAATGAGTAATTATGCAAAAGTTTGTTCTTTAAAGTCCGTACAACACGTACTTTTATAGGTGGTAATCCAGTGTAACAAGGACACAACATGAATGAAATACAGGACTACAGAATCCATCACATGTGATATCGTTGACTGTGATAGCAATATTACAAATCCTGCAAAGATCCGTAGTAACAGAGTAGTGAAAATGTTAGTCGAGAAGAAATTACAAGACCGTAACACTACTTGAACGGCCACTAAATGTTGGTCGGCACTGTCTAATGATCCGGATTTGCCTATATTTAGGTGAAACGAGATATTAGGCCGCAAATGGCATCCGCCAGTGTAGATAGCTTGATTGATTGCAGTTCCAATTTGCAAAGCGGTTCGCCGTTAATGCAATCATTCGAGCAACGCACCAAACAAAGCGATTTTAATTGTACAAAATATTACAGGTGAGTAGCACTAGGCACAAAGAGAAATAAATTAAGTTCAATTAATGTACCTACAACACAAATACCTACCTCAAAAACTGAGTATAGAGAAGCATCACATATCATGAACATTTACATATACCACAGTGCAGGATGAGCCAGAATCAAATATAATAGTTGTAAAATTACACCTTCAAAATGGCTTGCGTAATTTTCAGAATACAAAATCGTACAAAAATTACGAGTTTTAGGCCATTATTCATACTTATTCATTTCATTGGTCAGCAACATTCAAAATAATACCAGATTCACCAGATAAATTCACCTGAGTGACGCTTTGGCACTAAAATTTAGGATCTTTGGATCCATTTCCTCAAAAACCTAAATAAAATTTTTGTTATTAAAACTAAAAAAATAGGTAAAAATGCTTTTATTTAAAACAAAATAAATTTGTTATATAAAACATCACGATAAATTACATTTTTAATGAAAATTCTATCATTATTGTCGATCAATTTCTCTTGCCCTTGAGGATTATCACGGATACCAACGTCCAAGCGAAAACGGAAGACGAGCCAACTCATGACTGTTCGAATAAGCCAATCTTACTCTAAATAAAAATACTCTGTTGTGGCACATACTTTGATATTTTTCTATTCTGCTTTCTGCAAACAATCACCGAACTTTTACCAAATGTACGAAAATATATTTCCAATATTGCTATCGTTTTCTCACAACAAAGACATTTTTTGCAATTTTAAGTGTCTCCACTCTTTTTGCTTCAACTCGGACTTCATTCATTTCGTAAAAAAAAATATACTGAGCTTGACTGACCAATTGTCCTAGAAGTTTGCACAGGTAGGTATGCTAGATTTTAAAAAGGTATTACACATACCACATTTTTTACAAGAAAAACAGATTTTGACGTACATAGCCATATACATATTTGCGCATATACATACAAATGCCCGCAAGTTTCTCCGGAACAGTTGTTTGATTCCAAATAAGCTACTTGGGAGGCTGTATCTCGCAAACTATTCGACTATAGTAAGTCGTGTTGTATTTAAAAATAAATCTCAGTAAATGTACTAAGATTCTAGATTTTTTCAGAGTTTTCCGAAATTGCGTTCAGTATAATATCTTGATCGACACAAACCTAATTGAAAATGGCCGAAGTCGAATATTTATTTCGAACACGGAGCATACTTTTGAAAAACGGTTTAAACGATTAAACGTTTTTTTTCATTCCTACTTTGCATGTGGGGAAAGTAGCCTTAAATTTGTTTCAAATAAATTTTAATATTCATATCTTTTTAGCGGGTATAATTATCTATATAGTATAGCTAAGTAGTTGTTCAAATTGAGCTTCGCAACAAACGAGGCATCAGATGTCACGAAGCATTCCGTTATACCTGACCAATAATTGGATGCGTTGCGTACAGCTGTCAACATACGCATGCACGCAATGCATGCGTTGTTTGTGTCAGCAAGTTTAGGTATATGTAGAAGAAATAAAGACGTAAATTGATGATATAGCAGAAATAAAGACGTAAAATGATGTTTTTTTTGTAACTTGTTACGCGATAATTCCGCCAATTATGAATTGATTTTGATGATTCTTTTTTTGTTTGGTAGGTCATACTTCAGAGGTGGTCCCATATAAATTTTGTCGAAATTGATTCAGCGCTTTTTGAGAAAATCAACAAAAAACAAAATAAATATACATATGTATACACAGATAAGGTTTTGGTATTTGGTTGTACATTCGGTGCCCGATTGCGAGAATTCAAAATGGCAGACCAAAAACATTTTACTAAAAAAATATTACACTAAAAAGAATGAAATAAAAAATTTAAAAAAAAAAAAAGAACCGACTCCAAAGAATCCCAAGCCCTAAAAAGTATAAAATAATTATATTAAAAGTCCTCTGCTACTACTTTCAACATTAAATACCAAGACTGTCCTAGACTTTTGAAGGCGGTGTGAAAACCTGACTGATATCGAATACTAACTAAATAATTAATGCAATCAGTTTGTCTGGATTAATTAGGTATCTGTAGCAGAAATAAACACGTAAAATGATGTATGTAAATATATCAGAATAAAAAGTATGTTGTCCTTGTTGGGGATAGGCAACGCACATGGCAACTTTATGTAATGCCGATCGTTTAAAAGTGGAATAAACAAATAGACAAAATGAACTTTGCATTCTCATTTATAGGTAGGTACTATATACATATACATATATATATATATATATATATATATATATATATATTTCTACTAAATATTTCTTTCTTCAATTTTTTGTCTTAATACTTCAGCCCGGTATGAATTCCTGGTCTTCCTGCACTCATCACCATTAAAACGTCCATAGATAGAAATAGAATATTTTATCCTTCCTGAACCACCACGAGATCGTACCATCTTAAAATGCTCTTCGTGAAGTCCGCCCTTCATCATCTCCATGGCGGATGAGCTTTTATCTTCAACTAAGATACCCGAAATAATATAAGGCGAATAATCATACTAAAACAAAATAAATGCATACCAGTCATAAAAAAATTTAATTTAAAATAAATAAAGTACTTACTGGTCCTGGAAAATCTTCCACAACTCTATCACTGTCACTATCAACATTTTTGGAGTACAGTAGCATGTCACCGTCAGTTTTGGCACCAACATAGAAATCTGCGGTGTTCGCTTCCCGTTGCCAAAGTGCAATGAGAATATAAGCGAAAGTGAATTTCATCTAAACAGATTGAGATGTAAAATGGTAACAAAAAACCCATTTTCACTTACCCTTAGAGCTTCGAGTACCTAAGTCTGTCTGTGGCTGGGGTTGCTTTTAACTGCTATTGAAATATGTCGCAGAGAGAAGTATATATACTTGACTGTGCTATTTACTCACCCACATGTGGCTTCGAAGAGAGGTTTGGAGTTATCCAAATCGAAATTTAATGACGCACATACTCCAAGAAATGTTTTTATTTGTTATTTTAGCTACTATGTACCTACAAATTAATATCAATCCAAAAGAAATCTAAAATTAGACCATGAATAACTGAACTACTATTTAAAATAAAATCTTCAATGTCTGTATTCCTCATGGAATTGTAAAAATACTTTATGTAACAAAATATCACATTAGGCTAATTTTATATTTAAAATATGGTTTGAAATTAATTTAGTAAAATTAAATACAAACTATTTTTCACATTTATTCCAACATTAATCGATACAAATTATTTTATTATATGTTATATACATATGTACATTACTCCCAAAATGCAGAATGCAAAGATTAAAAACGGTAGAGGAAAAAGAAGAAAACAAACACATAACATGTGTAGGTACTAGGTACTTAGGATTGGGAATCGTCTGAAAATAAATACTTCTTTAAGATGCTTAATAAAAAACAAATATTAAAATAGAACGAATTAATATATTTATTATATTTATAAAGATCGATCGAAATTAGATCAGCCGTTCCAGAGACTAGCCCTGTGGTATTCGAGGAATACTGAAATACATATGTATTTCATCTCGTGTTTATTGTTATTATTAAATTTTATAAAATCCATAATAATTTAAAAATTAAAGAAGTGCATATATTAAGCCAAGTATACTACCACTTTGTATTATATACATATAATTAACGAATAAAAGGCAAAGATTTAACTTCACTAAGGAAATTATTTTTCAAGACATCCCAGTAACGCTACCAAAAAAGGTCAGTTCGTGAAAAATGTGTTTAAAGTTTAAGACACACCTTGTTTAACGTTGTACCTATACAACTTTTCACATAAATATTTTCGAAACGGCTTCGAATTTTTATTTAAAATTTAGATCACAAATATTACAAAAAATATGCAGTTTTTTTCTTTTATTTTCATATTCCAGAAAACTTATATTACGTTATATTATTTTCTACTAAAGTTAATCTAAAATAACGTCAAAGAATTCAAAATTTTTTAGAAAGTGTAAATTCCTTTAATTTACTTTTAACTGTTGAATAAACACAAGTGGGGTCTCAAATATCAAATATTCTTGGAAATTCAAATAATGTCACCCACGAAAGCCTTGGATAGAAGCTTGCGTGTTTGCACAAGTTTTGCGTAGCAATTAATTTATAATTGAAAGCTTAAAAAAAAACATTTTCAAGGTTGTACAATGTTACACGCGCGACTACGAATTCCAAATTTTTCTGAAATATGTATAATTTAATATACTGTTAAAAATTTTAATAAAAAACAAATTCTAGGACAAGAAGGTCAATTGTCCATATAAGAGTAGATACATCAGTTACACACATTATGTACATAAATCCATTAAGCGTACTACTTAAACAATTTTTGTAATTGACTACAAATATCTGCAACCAAAAATGTTAAATCTACATAATGATACATAATGTACGTATGTAAAGAGAATTTAATGAGTGAGTTCGCTTTTCTATCCACTACAAAAACTCGAGTTTAAGTGAGAATGACTTACAAAATACATGCGGAACATTCAACTTTTTCAATTATGTCTCCCTTAATTAATTGCTTCTTAAAAGTTTTCTCCGTATCTGAAATTGCTCAAGTAAAAAATGTAGATTTAGCTATGCATTGCAAAAAAAAAACTTTAACCAAAAGAGCAATTGCTTAAAATAATACGATTATATTGAATTTATTTATTAATTAACAATAAACATTTAAAAAAATCTTCTAATACAACGTACAATAATAATAAAATGTCTTCTATGAAACAACAGTAAAAAAATTTAAGAATTTAATTGAATTGAACTGGATCT
This sequence comes from Machimus atricapillus, assembly GCA_933228815.1. NCBI lineage: Eukaryota > Metazoa > Arthropoda > Insecta > Diptera > Asilidae > Machimus > Machimus atricapillus. Next base: position 25,474,273 of record OW121788.1, on the reverse strand, counting down.
GCCAGTATATAAAAATTAGTTTTACATAACATTTTATTACAGTTGACACACACAAAAACGTACAGAAATCAAACATCTTTCTTCAGAATGAACTTTTTTAAATACGCTTGTTTTAATTAAAAATTATTCATGGCCAATAAAAAGCTGTCCTTCTTCAAATTTTATTGACCCAATTATACAGGTCTTTTTGCTGAAAAATATTAAACGTACATATAGTTCAACTGCAAGAGTCAATGCAAGCAAATAGCACCTTTGATTGGGACAAAAATTCGGCTAATACCTACTGCACAAACTTTTATCAATGTAGATTCTATACTACCTCTGTTTAACTAACAAAGACTGATTTTTATTTCTTAACCGACTTCAAAAAAGGAGGAGGTTCTCAATTCGACTGTATGTTTTTTTTGTATCTTGTTACGCGATCATTCCGCCAATTATGAATTGATTTTGATGATTCTTTTTTTGTTTGTTAGGTCATACTTCGGAGGTGGTCCCATATAAATTTTGTCGAAATTGATTGAGCGCTTTTTGAGAAAATCAACAAAAAACAAAATACATATACATATGTATACACAGATAAGGTTTTGGTATTTGGTTGTACATTCGGTGCGCGATTGCGAGAATTCAAAATGGCAGACCAAAAACATTTTACTAAAAAAATATTACACTAAAAAGAATGAAATAAAAAATTTAAAGAAAAAAAAAGAACCGACTCCAAAGAATCCCAAGCCCTAAAAAGTATAAAATAATTATATTAAAAGTCCTCTGCTACTACTTTCAACATTAAATACCAAGACTGTCCTAGACTTTTGAAGGCGGTGTGAAAACCTGACCACCTGATCCACCAAAAACCCAGCCCTTAATTAAAAAATTTTTTTCGACTTTGTTTGCTTTTGTTTATTTACTCTAATTAAACACGTTATTTCACACCAAAACCTAGCCTTAGAAACAAAAATCAAAAATTTAGTTTTTCTCCTATTGTCCAATTTTAATAGTTTTATTAACATTTTAATTTTTTTAAATTGGTGTATTTATTTTTTAATTTTATTGTTTTTAAATGACACCTAATTTTTATTTTATTTGTCTTGCAGGATTACCGCTATAATAGTGAACGTGATTTTGTGATTTGTTTTGTGACGGCTAGTGAAAATTAAAATTAAAAATGGGAAAATAAAAGCCGTTAAGTGCTGTAAAGTGAAGTTCTCAGTGAAAATGTCGCAATTTTATTTTGGCGACAAAAGGGCCTGTTAAAAGGAAAAATCCTTAAGTGAAAGTGCGTGTTTTTAAAGTGTTTTGTGTATGATACTTTTAGCAGGATACACCGAGAAGGAGGTCGACGTTTACGAAAAAAGGGTAAGTCTTTATTCTTATTACAGCTATTAAAAAAAATTTTTAAAACCGGGTTTAATTTGGAGGTTTTGTGGCCCTCAAAGTGTTACTTGATTTTATTTTTTAAGCATTCATTATTTAGTATTGGATTAATATCAGTCAGGTTTTCACACCGACTTCAAAAGTCTAGGAAAGTCTTGGTATTTAATGTTGAAAGTAGTAGCAGAGGACTTTTAATATAATTATTTTATACTTTTTAGGGCTTGGGATTCTTTGGAGTCTGTTCTTTTTTTTTTAAAAAATTTTTTATAATTAAAAATTGATTCATTAAATTCATTCATGCAACAAAAAAAAATATCTTGACAATCAATCAATTTCATATTGTGAGTTATCCAATACCGATTTAGTATTAACAAATTTGCCTTTTTAGAACCCAAATTCTTTATTTTTTTAATGAAATTGATATTCCCATCCTGTTAAATGTTTAAACAACATGGGATTACATGCTTCAAAGCTAAACAGGAGTGGAACTCAAACCTGCGACTTTTGTTCTGATGAAGTATAAAGCTCGTCACCGCCTATGTTACCCTTAAAATGTGTTTATGGTATCACGTTCTACCAGCGTTAATAAATATCATACTCGTTTTCTTTCCATCTCGGATGTTAATAATGGTATTCTAAAGCTCTACAGAAAACGTATATAAAGTTTTATCTAGCATTTGCGCTCACAGTACTTATTAAGTTAACTGATCAAGAGGATATCTTGTTTTTAAACTTCAAAGAACACCTAAAATAAAGGCGAGTTAAATTAATATTTTGCAAAAACTTTATTATAAATGTTCTAACTGTGTACATAGATGCACGTTGTTTGGGCGCTTATCGTTTGCGTAATCTGGGAAACAAATATAGTATATGGCTTTCAGCTGTACCAAGAAGTCGAGTACGGCTCTGTCTATCCAGGCGAGGCTCAACTTTTTCAGAAATACTACCACAAATTGGCCACTAATAAGGTAGTAAAAGATTTGATGCACTATCCCAATGACGAGGTATGTTATAAGTTTTAATTATATTTGTTTTTTACACAACTTTTGTGGTTATTTTTACATGCACTTTGCTATTTGATTAATAACGTTAAATAAATAATTAAAATTTACTTTTTCATTCTAATTAGTCAAAGAATGTCTACTTCAATATCACGCGTATTCTTATTAGAGAGTACAATATTCAGAACCCAACAGCCATTTCTCCAGACCCAAAAAGATCTATCGGAAAATTGAAATGCAAATTCAATCTTGTCAGCCCGTTATACGAAAAGATACAGGTACATATTTACATTTATGGAGTTTATATAGGTCCATGTTCAACTGCATAAGAGATGCGTCTTGATAAAGTCGTTTTCACCAAACCTGCAAACTTGTTATGTAATCTAACATAAAAAACGCAATAATAAAATAAAAATGTATACGTAAATTAATAAGACTTATTTTATTATAATCTTTTCGATTACAATTTATAATCCATACCTCAAATATTCGCAAATATACTAATAAAATTAAATTGAGTTTTACCAGTTCACATTTCTGAACCATTGTAATTATGTTAAAAAATCTTGAACTTAATTCGAACAAATACATATGTAGGTAGGTATGTATGCACGAGTAAAATTTAAGATTTTTTTCAAGATCTGGCCAATCCAAATAAGAAAAACTAAATCACAAACCTATTAGAAGAAAAGATATTTCTTTAAAGAAGTATAATACTGTATTCTGCTGACCTTTCTTTCAAATAAAATTTTTTTCATTTTGTACCCGAGATAACATTTGTCAGTATCCCTCGAGTATCCTAGCGTCTCTCATAGTCCCAGAATCTTCTGAATGTATGATGTAACTGAGACTTTCAGAATAATACTCTACTAAGCTCTTCTACGAATTCTTAAGTCTTCCATACTCCCTCGAGTACTTAGAGAATTTCACATTGCCCGTAAAAAAAAATAATATGTAATGTATAAATGTGAAAGTATGTATGTGTTTTGTCCGAATATCACGCCTATAAATGCATGGTTCGATATTTTTTATTATTTTATTTTTTGAGTGAAGGTACTACATATTTCAAATTAACCTATAGGCTACTTTTTATTCGCGGGTTTCAAGATGGAGAACTTAAGATGGCGGCCAATAATTGTATATTTCAAGGAATTATCAAGAAAACTGGAATTTGGGGTTTACTGGAGATACTGATTAAAAATTCAAGATAGTGAACCCAATATGGCAACCAAAAATTTTCGAAATTCAAAAAATTTATTTATCCTACTATGGGTATTTTGAGACCTCGATTTTCGATCTGCAAAGCAATGTACGTACATACATATTATCGTACATGTTAGCACGTAGCTTCTTTTGCAGAAGTTAACAGCGTTTCAAAGATATGCTAGTGTGAAAAGTTAACTAAAAGAAATCTTCAAAATTTAAAACTTTTTTATTGACATTTTGGATAGGTTATATGTATTTATATAAAGTAGTACATATATAGAAACTCACTGGGTTTTTGAAATTGTAAATAAATAAATAAATTATTCACATTTATTCGATACCGAATTCGAGGTCGAAACTCGGAAGGCGAAGCTCAAGAATGAGCCCCATTCCAAAATGTCCTTGTACAATTGTGAAGTAATATTTCTCTAGTCAAGCATTTTACAGGTATTTTCATAAAACATAATTTGTACTTGGCGCCGAACGCTCATACAGCATACAAGCAAAAACTATGTAGGTATTGGAGCCGTTTATTTTGAAAGTGGTAGATTTTTGCATATTCTTGTTAGTTAAAAATGACCTTATGACATTTTGGACTTAGGCCACTTTCAATATAACGACTCATTTATCTAATCGACTTCATTAAGAATGGATTTTATTGAGAAAACGTGTCATTTTCGTAGCCGATTTTTGTAATATCGTATCCTCTTTTTTTGTCAATAATTTTCTCTGGAATATTTCGCAGAAACTCAGATTTGTTTTCAAATTATCGCCGTTTTGTTTCTTTATCAAATATCAATAACTAGACACAATTATTTCAAGAAACTTTTTTTTGACTGACAGATCATGAACACTGCTTTTTTGCTATCAATCGCAAAAGCTTTTATAAAAGGATACTATTTTGGAATCGGCATTAACCAAATTTAGTGTATGCACATTCACACCACTCAAAACACTGCATCAAAATGGTGGTGATTGAACAAGGATTTTGTTACCCCGTTAGCAGCCATATTTCTGGATTTCGATCCAATTTTGCAAATGCATATATCGGCTTAGATATCTAAGTTATATTGAAATATTCTTTGATTACATATATTAAAAGACATTATTTACTCAAATAAGTATTTTATTTCGAAAGATTGTAGTGTAATGCGGGGCGAACTAAGCTATAAAACAACAATTATCATATTCGCCGCCACATCACAAATTCAATTTACAATTATGTTTTTGGAAAATAATATTTATATTCTATAGCTCCGTTACAACAGACGCATTATATGATTTTTCGGCTACACATGAGCCTATATAAATTCCAAAAATTTGAATGTAGAAGGAAAGACTTTTATCCTCCATAGACAAAAATTTGAAATGTGCTCTCAGTTTGCCAATATATGTGTCTGGGGGTGGTACTATAATAGGTGGACTGACACAATTGTGTTTTATGATGATCTGCGTAATTTGAAAGAATGCTCTCTTGAACTGCAAAAAATTAAAAAAAGAAAATTAAAATTGTTAATTTGTCTTATATATGTATGTATTGTATAGGCATTCGTACATATACGTATATAGATAAATTAATTGTATAATAAATGAATATGTAAATTCGTTGCCAATCTTTTTGAATTTAATATATACATATGTAAAAAGGATAGACAATAAAATTTGACTTACCCAACTATTGGGATACATCACTTCAAGTTCTACAGCATGTTTCGGCTTTATTGCTATGTTATATTCTCTATTATATAACAATGACTGGCCAGGAATTTTTTTGCCATATCTCTGAGGGTCACACTCCTTAGCGGTTACCCAACTTACGCAAATTATAAATATGAAAATAAATCTCATCGTTACAGATAGAAAATTTGTTGAAAACATTTTAACAACAATAAAAATTATTATAACCACCAATAAATTTTACGTAAGAGCAACTATACATCAGATAACTTTATAGCCACTGCAAAAGTAGCTCCTGAAAGAAGCTTTATATACAGTGCTGTCTAAAATTATAGGACCAAGCTTTAATTTTGCATATATGGTCTATTTCCAAGCCCATAACTTGTTGGTAAGGAGAAGAGGGATGGTGACAACTGGTATATATGAAATCGTTGTGTGTCCTTAATTATTTCATAAATTTTTTTTTAAAATTCATGTACTAATTTTAACAAAAATCGTAAAAAACTCAATACAATAGTGTTTAAAATTATAGGACCACTTAATATCATGTCTTTGGCCTTTATATACAGGGTGTTTTGCTAAGGTCTGAACAGGGGTATGCCAATCGATTCTAAATGGTCTCCTGATCAACGTTTCTTCGGACACCCCACCCCCTTAAAATCGGTCCTTCCCCCCCAAAATCGCGATTGAAAATTTGGAGGGGGTCAACCTAGAAAATGCTTCATAAGTTCTTTCAGAGATATCCTACAATACTGGTTGATAATGCATTAGAAAGCTGAGCCTTCACGCTTTCCAACGATACCACCCGCGACCCAATCAGTACACAAACAAGCGGGGGAGACCCCGTCAAATTTCGAAAATGGCAATTTCAAAGCCCAAAATTTGACCTTGACCCTTCATTCTGTCGATTATTTATATGGGAAGATCGAAACTTTTCCTGAGAAAAAGCTTCCCTGTCATATGGCCTTTCTCAAGAAAAAAACTGTACTGGAATCCGACGTCGCGTTCCAAAGTTATTCGTGTTCGATGGTTCAGCCCTACGGAGCAGATGCTCGATGTGACACTTTCCAATTGGACTTCATTGCGGATAGTGGGTTTTGTTGTTCTATCAATTATTGTAACACGAATAACTTCGGAACGCGACGTCGGATTCCAGTACGGTTTTTTCTTGAGAAAGGCCATATGACAGGGAAGCTTTTTCTCAGGAAAAGTTTCGATCTTCCCATATAAATAATCGACAGAATGAAGGGTCAAGGTCAAATTTTGGGCTTTGAAATTGCCATTTTCGAAATTTGACGGGGTCTCCCCCGCTTGTTTGTGTACTGATTGGGTCGCGGGTGGTATCGTTGGAAAGCTTGAAGGCTCAGCTTTCTAATGCATTATCAACCAGTATTGTAGGATATCTCTGAAAGAACTTATGAAGCATTTTCTAGGTTGACCCCCTCCAAATTTTCAATCGCGATTTTGGGGGGGAAGGACCGATTTTAAGGGGGTGGGGTGTCCGAAGAAACGTTGATCAGGAGACCATTTAGAATCGATTGGCATACCCCTGTTCAGACCTTAGCAAAACACCCTGTATATAAAGGCCAAAGACATGATATTAAGTGGTCCTATAATTTTAAACACTATTGTATTGAGTTTTTTACGATTTTTGTTAAAATTAGTACATGAATTTTAAAAAAAAATTTATGAAATAATAAAGGATACACAACGATTTCATATATACCAGTTGTCACCATCCCTCTTCTCCTTACCAACAAGTTATGGGCTTGGGAATAGACCATATATGCAAAATTAAAGCTTGGTCCTATAATTTTAGACAGCACTGTACTTCTTTTCAATATTGTAATTGCAAAGCTTAAGAGCCTCATGGACTTATATGTACGTCAATGCTAGGAAACTTTAGGTTTCTGAAAACAGAACGCTTACCCGATTGCGACGTGCGTCGCCTAGACCACCTATAATTATATTTGAAATTAATCTTAGGACAATCACATGTCCCGCAGCAACCCATGAACGCTTTATATGTCAAATTTACTCAAAACTCATCTTAGCATATATATTTTTTAATAAATTTTTTATTTATCCTTTTACTGTTAGGTACATGTATTTTCATGATCCTCTGTATGATTAAAACCTTTTAAACGTAGAATTTGTATGAGTTTCATCGAAGTTATAACTCGCTAAAGATAAATCGGGGCCCAGGAACCTATGTGTGGGTTTATTGAAGTTTTTTGATGTGTTCTTTCTAGTCCGGCGATAGTTCTCAAAGTGTTTCAAAAAAAGAAAAAGACTATCATTTTTAACCCAAATAATTAGTGAGTAACAGAAACATAAAGGCTTTATTTCATTCCAATAGGCCATTCCGGAAATATAGTTTCTTAACTATCCCAGTTCTTTTTGTGCTGAGACAAAAAGTATCATACGTACCGTACCCATCACTTAAAATCTCTAGGTACATACCAAGAATCCAAGCATCATATAAATCCGCCCAATAGTTTCCATGTGATGCGTGCACAGACAGACAGATAGAAAATTATTTTTTAATTGCGTTTTTGGCCTTCATATCGATAATAACGATCACCGAGATTATAATTTTAAAAATATACATCTTTAATGCATGAAAAACCAAATGAGATTTGCAAATATGAAAAACTTTTATATGTAAGTATACATATACATAAAATTAATTTCTAAGGAAAGCTTTTCAACTATATTTATTTATTTCTCGGATTTAATTTCAATTTCATTATATCTTTCACATAAATTCGTCGAATTCGAAATTTGTGGTCTTTATATTAGATTCGCTATACTTATAAAATTTCCAAACTTTGATATTAGATTTGAAATTAATGTCACTTAGGTATGCCCGATTTCACAACGCGAGCTTAATCAGTGATCATCTCCTAAGCTCCTGTTTAGTCATTTTTCGGTTTTACAGTGCGAGTTTAAGTTCAAATTACGGCTTAAGTGGTCGCTATACATAAGCTCGTAAAATTGACCACTTAAGCCCCAATTACAGACATTTTATGTGAAAATTCAACAAATTCCATAATAGATTTCCTAAATCTATAAACAAATTCATTTTAGTAACCTTTAACTTCAATCAATTTTTTCATTCAGAGTAGTTACGGTCATTCGATAGATAGTAGTAGTACCTAGTTTTTTTCAAAACATCCAAAAAAACTTTTTTTTCATTTCTACTTAGGAAATATATACATTTCACCAATTGCAAATAACTTTCGCTATTTTTTGTGTTGAAATTTATAAATTTATATTATACTATTCAGTAGATATTTCAATTACGTACATGAAAACTCACTGAACCACTTTTTTGTTTTTATTGCTGCCGTACTGTGACCTTGCTATAAAATTGTAAATTTGTATTGAAAAGGACTGCACATAATGCAGTAAAATAAAATTTCAATTTCATTGGCTTAAACTCAATGTTATACTAATAATGGGCACAAAAATCCAAAAATGTTTGTTCATTTTTAATATTTTTATTATATTATTTTTTAAATTATGGATATCTTGTAACTTAATTAATTTATTAGTCTTAGAAACAACATTCCCGTTTCAACAAATTTTTTAAAAGCTGTTTTTTTTTCATTTGAATCATTGCTAATAATTTATTATGCACGTCATAGCCACGCAATCCTTAAAATGGATATTATTTATTGTTATTTAATAGCTGCGCATATGTTTTTGCAAGAGCTTTCAGAAGCAAACCAAATTATTCATTTCAATCCTAAGGCGTGTCTTTTAAACACCATTTGAATTCCAACAAATATTGACATTTCAGAAAACAAGCGTATTTTTTACGAAATTTCATTCCTCCATTGTAAACATTTTTGAAGTTAAATATTGTACATGTACATATTACTGATGAAAAGGGAAAATGTCCGTCATTAAAAGTGAAAAACAGGGCAGGAAAGCAGAAAAAATCGACAGCCGATTTTAGCAACAAACTAATCCTAAATAATATCAAATGTGACTTATAACTTTTGAACTATAGCAGGTAAGAAATAAGCGACCAAAGTAACTCCTAGAAAATATATTGTTTACTTAGGTTACTTGAAATAAGCAACCATTAGATTTTGACAAAACGGCCTAGTACGCAGAAAACAATTTTTTATTCGAATTTTTATTTCCAATTCTATTCTTGTTCGAAAAACATGTTTTACGTAGCGGAACTAATAAATAAATAAAAAAATTAAATTTTGGAATTCAAATGCGTCATTTGAAACAGGCTCTGGTAAAACGTGTGTTTATTCAACTATTTAGAAGAAAGTGAAATAGATGTTTAATTTTCGACTCAAGGTCTTACGTTTCAGACATCATTTGAGTTTTAATCAATATTTCGCATTTAAGATAACATTTTTGTTTATTCCAAAGTAAACAATGTTTAAAAAATACACGTTTCGTTAAACATTAAGGACTTAATTGTGCTTTTTTTTTGCACATTGACATTTAATTTTACAGAATAACGACTCAAAGGCTTTGGTTTCAGGGAGTCTTCTTTGTTTAATTTTTGATGAATATATGTGTACAGTGGTATGGTAACTCGATGAAACAAAAAAATAGTACAGGAGCGTTTTTTATTGCAAAGAATTATGGGCAAAATGGGTGTAGAACTAACAGAATTGAAAATTATATTCTGTTTAACGACAGAAACAGCATATTTTAGAAAAAAAATCTGTCAGAACTAGGACTTGAATTGACAGAGCTATATATATATACATATGTATATATGTACTTATTTATTTATTTATTTACGTTTTGGCAGCAAATCAATAACACTATTAGAAGTGTTAAAGAGGAATAATCTCATGAGTTGACCTATAAAAACCGAACATAAATTATTATTATTCCAAAAACGCATGACAAATCGGTCATCGGCTTTGATCTCATATAATATAAGCGAAAGAATTAAAAGGGGAATAGTTAATAAAAGTCAGATTGTTAATAAACGTAACTCTTTATTCAACGGTAAAGTTAAAAATATTTTTTTAAAATCTATTTCCTTCAAGTTCACTATAAATCTATCCAATTAAACCTCTTCAAGGATATTAGCACATACGTCACATATACATATGTATGTATGTGCGTTTAGAAATTAAAATTATTCTAACTAGAAAAAAATTAAAATCTGTTATGGTCGGTTTCACAGTGTTAAAGTAGCGTCTTAAGTATTTTCGCTTTAAGAGTATTTTTTCATTTCACCCTTTAGCTGAGTGAGACCTTACGCAGTTTGCTCTTTTGTGTAGATCACTGTGAGCCCAAGTTCTAACTTTCGTAAGAATCGAATTTAAAAGAACTTACAAAAGCCTTTTTTTCATATGGATTCCTAATAGGGTTCCCAAATTCTCATAAATTCATTTTAGTTGCCTTAGATTTATAATAGGCATATTAGTTTTCCGCATTAATCGCATCAACGTATAAAAATAACTTGATCGGATTTACCTACAGAATTATTTTAACCACTTTGAATAAAAAAATTAACTGAAGTCGAAGGATACTAAAATGAAGCTGCTCCAAATTTAGGAGTTCTATTATGAAATCTCTTGAATTTTCCACATGAAATTTTAAAAAAAATATCACTAAGTTAGGCTTAGGTGGCAATTTTGGGCCGTTTAAGTGTAGCGATCATTTAAATTGTTAATGACGTGCATTAATGAGATCATTGCAAAAAATAAAATTTTTTTAATATGCTATTTTGCTGTTTCACATATGTATTTTATATAATTTTTCCTCCTTATGGAAAGGTTAGCAGGAGTTATATTAGTAAAACTAAAGAAAAAATTTAAGTTATTTATAAAAAGTACGTATACGTAATTACTAACGATACAAGAATCATAACACGCCCAAGCCAGATGTAGACAAATAAAATGTTGAACATAAAGCTTGGCACCGTGACGAAAAAAATATTTGAGTACAAATATACTTCTCTTCAGGACTTGCTTCTGCAGTAGTTATCAGAGAAAGCTCGACTATAGGTTGATTTATCGAAGCTCTAAAGGTAAATGACATTTTTTGTTTTTCTACTTTTAATATTTTGCATTTATATCCCGCTAGATGAAATTAATATTGGCTCTTATTTTGTGCTTTATTTGGGAACAAGAAACGCACGCTGAATATGACTATAAAGATGGTGTAAGAAAACCTGGTGACGTACTTCTTCATTTTAAGGAACATTGGGGTTATATGAAATTCAAAGAATTTACTTATCCAGGCTTAGTAAGAAAATAATTTTATTTAAATTTCCAGTGATATTAATATGTATTCTTTATTTTAAGTACGATTATTCACCTTACGAAATCACTAGAGTCGCGGTGTATGATAGCTATTGGTACCCAAGCAAGCAAGAATTGGTAGAAGGTGGTAAGGGACACTCATTTTTTCGTGAGCAACGAAGAGCCGAAGGCACTTATATGAAGGTTGAATATTGGATATTCGGAAGGTACACTGGTGATCAGTGTGTAAAGAATAGAACAGAAAAAGAGGCAAAACAAATTGTTGGCAAGTTATCTTAATTTTTAATAAAATTGAATACAAAGTTATTCAAGTTGTATTTAATTACTTGATAGTCGTTTGTTCCTGATTATTAACAATTTAAGGAGAATTAACTCCTGCGAGCAGGCAAGTTTCACTGTTCTTATTTTCAATCTATTGTCCTTTTTGTCAACTGCATTTATTCTTGCATATGTATGTCTCACTAAATCAAATACGTGAGCATAAAATACTAACTGAGCTATACCCGGCGTTGCCCGGGCACAACTATCCCTATAATAAAACTAAACTTAACTAAAAGAATTTTACAGATTTAAAATTTGTCAAATATCTCAATCGCATAAATTATATTTGCATGATTCACCCCCTCTCTGTTCTCCCTTCAGATATAGAAACAGTAGCCTTCGAAAATTGCAATTTCCTTACGTTTTGCCGATTTTTTGTATGGAAAGATCGAATTTTGTATAAGAAAAAATATCCATGTCTTGTGCCGTTCTCAGAAAAAACCGCAAAACATAGGTTGCATTAAAATGTTAACGAAACGGTTTTATTCAGTCGTTGCGAGAATGAATTTAAATCTTTTAATACTCTTTTTCTCTATTAATTTACTTCATTGCATTGCATCTACATACATACATATATAATTTTTCTTCATTATTGAAAAATAACTCCCGATACATGGATCATAACTTCTTAAGCCAGATGTAGACAAATACAAAGTTGTTCAAATAGTTTTGTACCGTGTCGACTATAGGTTGATTTATTCGGAGCTCTAAAGGTAAGTAACATTTTTTATTTTTTATTGTTAATATTTTGCATCTCTGTCCCACCAGATGAAATTAATATTTGTTCTTATTGTGTGCATTATTTGAGATAAAAAAATCCACGCTAAGGACTTTATCAGTGGTATAAGAAAACCTGGTGACATGCAACTTCAATTTAAATTAATTAAAAGTAGAAATTTCTCAGCGTTTAGTTTCCCGGGCCCGGTAAGAATATAAGCTTATTAAAATTTCCAATGATTAATATGTGTTTTCCATTACGTACGATTACTCACCTTATGAAATCACTAGAATCGCATTGTATGATTATCACGACTTGAGCAATTAGTTTTATCAAGATGGTGGGGTGGGAAAAAACCATTTTATATGCAGCAACGAAGCGGCGAATGGATAGCGCTTGATATTTGGATCTTCGGTCGGTATAATGGTGATCAGTGCGTAAAGAATAGATCAGAAAACGAAACTAAAAAAATCGTTGAAAAGTTAAAAATTGAATAAAAAATTTTGAATAAATAATGTGAAAGAAATGAGAATTTAGACCATTATTTTCAACAATTACAGTGAATACTAGAGAAAATTAAGAAAAATGGGATACTTATTAGAAATCCGCAAATTAAAAAGAGGAAGGGCTTTGTTTGAAATTCTCCGTATGGGATCAAATTCAAAAGTTAAAGATTTATCATTTCTTTCACTCCTGCTCGCCCCAGCATTTTTAGTACCAGCAAACAACAACAAATCGATTTTGTAGTGGCCCCAAATTGTATAAAATCCACCCCCACTTTCGGATTTCTGAAATGTGGTTGCTTTCTTAATCTATGTGGCAATCCATACCAAGCAGAGGGTGAAAGAAATTTGGCCCAACTTTCTTATCGAGGGTGTTTTGTCTCTACGCGGTAGTGTCATGTCGAGGGATTTTGTGCTATTGAGCCCAGGTATTTTTCGGTATTTGAATGGTTTATAATAACCCACTCCATTTCGCTAATTTAGATACTCCATTAAATAATTTTCGGAATAATTTCACAATGGCAATGAACAACCGAAAACAACCACTACAAAATATTTTTAAAAAGTGCCTGAAGTATTAATTTCGAAATTATCATAATTTCCCGGAATTGAGTAAAATATGTATATGCACTCCACTATCTACGTGCATACCTATGTGGAAAAAATTTTTGAAGCGTTTTGAAAATTGCCTCGGATATGCATTTGAAATATTTCCAGATATTAAATAGGGCGATGCTTTGTGGCAAAGACTTACAGAGCTGCTTACAAAAACCGACGTTTTATCAATTATTTGGGGTTATACAGTCAAACCCTTCACTGTAAAGTAGTTAATTTGGAAAATGGAAATATTTCATTACACAGAGCATGGCGCATTAAAAGCAGGGTAAATAAAATTCTGGTCCATTCTTGACAGTTTAATTAATTTTTGGTTTTTTACCGAATTCAATTTTTCAAATTCAGAGTTTGCTTAATACTTATGCAATCGTATCGAAATGAAAATATGCTTTTTCGCAACTCAACAAGAATTACATATCAAAGCAACTAATTATTTATGCAACTTTATAATTACATAAGATCTTAAAATAATAAGTCAACAAAAGGCCAGAACCGAATTTGTCCCTGAGTAAATATTTTGGTTTGTAAACATGCTATGTGTAAACTATTGAAATAAATGCTTTTGTTATTTTCTTGGCCCACAGATGACTATACACACCATATAAATTTTATTGAATTTAAAAGTTTAGATTTTGCAACTTTTTAAAATGAAGTCTTTATTTTCAGACACTAACATTATCTTTTTAGTATGATGTTCAAAAATATATTGATTTTAAATCTTTTACATGAGTTTTCATAAGAAATTTTTGTAAATCCCAAACTGATGCCAAATGACTCGATTTGGCACCGGTTCACGTCTATGAATTTAAAACTATAGTAATTTATAACGTTTAATAATATATTCTACATATTAGTTTGTAAAATATTTTGTCTAATGTTTTTGTTTATTGCACGAGTGTTCCAATTCAAAATAAACTCAAAAATAAATTTTCTTGGCTGATACAACTTCATAAGACACTTCTCAATTATTTGAACACGGATATCCTGAGTTGCTGTTGCATTGGAATTCACATCACTTCACATAAAGTGGTTCATTTTCAGACATTCAATAGACTATAAATACAATATATTTTTGATCTTTTAACAGTAGCAGGCAGGATATGAAAATTCACTCTATAGGCAATTCGAAATATCGGAAAAACAAATTCGGTTTTTGCATAGTTTTACAAAGTCGTACGTGACTTTCACCAAAATAGCACGCGACAGAATCTCATAGTTTAATTTCGTGCTAAGTTTTGTATGTTATTTATTTTAAATTCAGTTTTGATTTTAGATCGCGTATCGAACTAGATAATTGAAATTAAAATTATTAAGAAATAATATCAATGTTAAACAACGTTATCGCAGACTTTGCTTATATCTTGACCCTCCCCTGAATAAACTATTGCGATTTTTTCTTAAAATAATAATAAAAAAAATGAAAGTTATCGTCGTATATAATCGCGAGCGGTTTTATGTGGAAAAGTCGATTCGATTAATTAGAGGCCAGACTTTTTGGATTAGGCGTAAATACATAGTTAAATTTCGCCACAAATGTTTCTCGTTATTGAAGGGAAGTCGTCGCTTTTGAATAGGACCAATATACCAGGTATTCAGGCTTGGGCATTTTTGATTGGAAATAATATTAGAAATAATTATTTCATTTCAAATAAAATGTTATTTTATGTCAATCCAAATAATTAATTAAAATAAAATATTATTTCAATTACATTTTAAGATGCTTATATTGAAATAACACCTGAAATTTCAAAACCATTTTTTTAGTGCGAATTCAAACACTTACTTAAAATAAAATACTGATTTGAAATAAAAACATTTTGAATAAAAACAAAATAAAATTTTTCTGAAAGGTAGGTAGGTAGGTACATTAGCAGTTAAAAATGAGATCAATTTATAAATCGCCTTTATTTTTACATCAAGTAAAGCACACCATTTTCAACTGCTATTGCACTTTCCATTGAGAAAACTTTTCACTCAAATTTAGTATGTGTACATTTGTAATTACACAGGTTATTAATTCAAAGAAGTATTTTATTTATTTTATGTATTAGTGTTTTAAAGTTAAAAACATGAGATTTTACCAGTTTTTTTTAAACCCTGACTGACGAAGCTTGAAAGCTCTCGCTAACGCGCCCACTAAAAAGACCAAAAGTTCAAAAATGTTCAATTTTATTCTGCGTCACAACTTCATCGTGAGTCGCTCGTGGGAATTTTTACATAAAAAAAGAAAGCTAGCATTTCAACCGACAACGCAACGCAAAGCAAATTAGACGAATTCTAGGAGCCCGAATAAAAGTCGGATAAAAAAACTGTAGTAGGATTGGGTAACTCCCTCGCTTTGAACTTCTGTCAACGGAATCAGTTACTCATTAAGCCGTATGTATATAGTTAAGTCCGCCTTTTTGTACTAATTGTAAGCTAATTAGTATAATAGTAAATGAAGTCAAAAAACATTATAATAACGAATTTTGTTGTCAGGTTGGTGGGCTATAAATACATACTTACATTGATTAGAGAATTCAGGAGCTTTAAGAATAAAACTGGTTGAACCGAATAGGCTACTTTAGACACAGACAAATAACTATGAAAAACTGTGAAAACCTGACTGATATTAATCCAATTAATCCAGATTGCATTAATTATTTAGTTAGTATTGGATTAATATCAGTCAGGTTTTCACACCGACTTCAAAAGTCTAGGACAGGCTTGGTATTTAATGTTGAAAGTAGTAGCAGAGGACTTTTAATATAATTATTTTATACTTTTTAGGGCTTGGGATTTTTTGGAGTCGGTTCTATTTTTATTTTAAAAATTTTTTATTTCATTCTTTTTAGTGTAATATATTTTAGTAACATGTTTTTGGTCTGCCACTTTGAATCTTCGCAATCGGGCACCGAATGTGCAACCAAATACCCTCAAATAGTCAAAGAGCATCAAAACTTTTGCTGAAGGGAACCACAAACCAAAACATTATCTGTGTATATATTTTGTTTTTTGTTGTTTTTTAAAAAAGCGCTGAATCAATTTCGATAAAATTTATATGGGACCACCTCTGAAGTATGAACTACCAAACAAAAATAGAATCATCAAAGTCAATTCATAATTGGCGGAATGATCGCGTAACGACATACAAAAAAAACAGTTGGATTGAGAACCTCCTCCTTTTTTTTGAAGTCGGTTAAAAATGAGGCTCTTTTCCATTTAACATACATATTTAAATTATTTTCACACGTTAAACGCTGGGATTTGAACAAATTAGCCCTCTGACAATATAATTAATTTCGTCAAAAATCCCCCGTGAAGGAAATGTACGTATATTTACTCTCCCACAAAATAGACGTAACAAGATATAACCTAAGGATTTACCATTTAGGCCCCTTACCATCTAATTGATTTTCATTTTGGATTTAATATCAATTGCGTAGAGAAAAGGAAACATGCACAGTAATGAGCCTAAATTCCTTCACGGCGCGTCGGGCGGGCGTTCACGACCAATTTGAAATTCTTTTACTTAAGCCCCATTTAAAATCGAATCATTTCAACGTAGCCAAATTGCGGAGTGCTTTTCCTCCGTCTTACGAAGACCTTTCAAACTAGTGTTAAGGTAAAAACATATAAACTACCTACTCATGCCTGACGGTATTTAAAAACACACCTACATCGAAAAAGGATCTCCCTAGAGATCAGTAGCCAAGAATCTGGACATTTAATTTATTGCAGGCACTTAATAAAAGTGCACGAATGCTGGGAATTTAATACATACAAATGTGTGACAGGATTGCACATTGTAGGTTTAATTGTTTTTGCTTCTATTTTTTTTTTATATTGGTCCTTATACTCAATTTATGACAATTTGAAGTTTGTTAAAGTAGTCTCACCTTCAGCCCCCAGCTTAATTAATTTCAGCTTTGTTTTCAAACGAGTATATGATTCCAAACTCTTGACATTGATACTTCGTGCCCATTGAAACATTTAATCAGTTGACCTAGTATTATAATTTTCTAAAATTCCAGAAAAAACATTGATCAGGAGACATGTATTAGAATAGATTAGCTGTTCAGACCTCAGCAAAACATGCTTTATACATATATATGAAAATAGTGAAAATAAAGATGTAAAGAGGAGTATGTATATAGGTACATATGTATATCGAAATAAAACGTATGCTGTCTTTGGACTACACACATGCAAAACTTCATACCGATCTTTTGGAAGTGGAACAAACAAATATACAATAAACTTACTTTCGCATTTATTAATTTATAAAATTATTTATACGTTTCTAATAACTTTAAAGTGTCAGCTTCTGTCCTTGTCTTCCTGCATTCATCACTGTCAAATTTTCCGTAGATAAAAATATTAAATGTAATATATGGGGTTTCTGGATATCCCACTCGCAACATTTTTAAGTAGTCGTGGTTAATACCACCTTGTATACTTCCGAGACTGGATGAATCAGAAAGGTCTTGAAATTCGATGTAGGTTATTAGAAATGGTGAATAATCATACTTAAATAAAATAAATCCATAATTGTTATAAAAAGATTTAAATAAAAAGAAATACTTACTGGACCTGGAAATTCTATTACATAGTCTCTCTGCTCTTTTTGAACATGGGTGGAGTAAAGTAATATGTCGCCGTTTTGTCTTTCTCCATACTTATAGTAATAATCGGCGTTCGCTTCCCGTTGCCAAAGTGCACAGAGAGTAAGAGCCAAAATGAATTTCATCTAAGCAGGTTGAGATGCAGAATGTTAATACAAAAAAAAACAAAATTCACTCACCTTTGGAGCTTCGAATAAGTCTGTCTCTAGCTGGGGTTTCTTTAAACTGCTATTGAAATATGTCACAAAGAGAAGTTTATATACTTGACTATACTATTTACTCACCAACATGTGGCTTTGAAGAGAGCTTTGGAATTATCTAAACCGAGACATAAATACGCACATACTCTAAGGAATATTTTCATTTGTTAGTATAACTACTACAAATTAATGTCAATGCAGAAGAAACCTAAAACCTAGGTCATATGAATAACTAAATGAACTATTTGTTATAAAATCGTCTAATAATAATCATAATTTTAATTTATTTCATGGTGTTTAAAATATGTTTTGAAATAAAGTTGGTAACTTTAAATACAATGCAACATAAATTTGCACTTGGAAAAATTGAAATCATTGTTAAATGATCTTGATATAATTAGTCAGCGCGATCTGCGAAGAAGGAAAGGAGTTCTCGGAAAATTTATGCAATCCTTATTTGGAGTCATGACGAAGCATTATCACGAAATAGATACATATACTAGATCAAAATCAACAAATTCTCCGATGGACGATTTAAATCCAAAACCATGGCCACGGTCGCCAACTTGATCGATAGGTAAAACAACACGGTAAAAGAGGTAATTTAGTTACAGACAAATTGTACTGTGCCATAGCGGAAGTAACAAAGACAGAAGGTTGGTACGCGCAAATAGATGGAAACAAAGTCAACATCCAACTTCTGGCTATTGTATATCAAGAGCTGTTACTGTAAGGAATTGAAATCACCAGGGAAGCTAAAAAAGATCAGTTAAGGTGCAAAGAAGCACGAAATCTCCAAATTAAAATCTCAAGAGCTGAAATCTCCAAATATCACAATCTCGAAATTAAAGTCCCCAAGATCAAAATATCCAAAGTAATTCTATATTTAATTATATAATTATTATATAACTAGCTGACCTGTACCCGGCCTTGTCCGGGCACTAGTAATCTATATATGTATATAAAAATGAATGGCTGTTTGTAATGCGACACTAAAATTTCTATTCCAGAATCTGCTGGAGAGTAACGTTGAAAAACTCACAGTTGCGGAGTCCAATAAAAGGCGTTAAGAAAAGATGGCGGGGAAAGTTCTGTTACTTTCCTGATCGAATGAAATTTTTCGATCTCAGTAAGGGCATGTACATTTAAAACTTAGTACTGGGCTTAAGAATTCAACAAGGTCTTTAAATTTTCACCTGACCTTCCAGCTAACATAAATATTATTTTATTACATATTAATTTTTATTTATTTTATAAAATCTGTTAAAATATTCAAATAGCACGAAGTGTTGTTTTACATAAATTATATCACTGAGCTTCTCATAAAGCTACTTATTTTACAGCCCTATAATATATTCTAAATCCGAAAGAAAATATAGTGTTATGAAGTTATTATTTAAGCCATAGTAGATCTTTTAAGATCGCTTGCATATGTGAGGCGGACCCACGCCTACACGACCTCTTCCAATAACAATAAAAACTAGCTCTATGCGCAACGAACCAATAGTTACTGATTCTTAATAAATTTAGCGCCTATAATAGAATTAATTTAAGAAGTTTAGAAATTTTACAACTTAGAGTGATGCAAATAGTCGATCAAAAAAAAAACCTGTAATGTATTGTATAAATTCTAGAAAATTTCATAAGTTATACATATAGCTAATTTTATTTAAAAATTAAAGTAAAATAATTTCAAAAATTTCAGAATTTCTTATTAAGCATAAATTCAATTAATCTGCTCCTAATTCTTGAAATAAACACACGTGTTTTTAGAATTGTCATTGTTCGAGGAACCTCAAATAGTGTCTGAGACGTAGAACTTGGATAGAAACTCGTGTATCTAAACATTTTGTTTTCTTCTTAACCCTAGAACAAAGCACATGTTTTGCGTATCAATTACCTACTTTAAGCATTGAAGCTTAAACAAAAACAATTTTCAACGTCAAGAGGTTATATGCATATGACAATTCTAATGTTTTTAGAAAACAATATTAAAAAAACAACTGCTAGCCATTTTTATTGAACATTCATTAATCATTTGATAGACATTATTTTCGTCCGTAAGCGTGTGCTAATTACATGCATTAGATCCTTTAATTATACAACCGAACCTGTAAATGAACATTCTCCAGGCTAAGGATTTTTTCTTTATTTTTAGCAATTATTTCACAATAACTACGGTCATATTTCATTCATACGAGAGAAATGATTTCTTAGACTTTAAAACAACAAACGTATTAGGTCTGAATGTTAAAATTTTTTTGGGTAAAAATCTAGTAAAAACTTTCATATGCTAGTTGGGGATAAACATAGAATGTTTTTTGTACGAAACAGAGTTTAGTATACTTATATATAATTATGGTGGTTTTTCGTTTGTAATCTTAAATATATTTTTATAGCTATTAAAAATTCACAATCACAAATTTTTGGGACAATTCTTTCTCGTTATTGTCGTTTAAACTAAACATTTGAATGCATTTGTCATGGAGATTTTACGAGTGTGTATTCATATTTTAGTATAGGTTGCTCACTCTTCACTGTAAGCAAATACGTACTACAAATTTTCTATTTGAATAAAAATACACCGAAGAGCGAATACCTCTACTATTTTACCAAAATTGTAATTTTCAACCAGTGAAATGTTTATATGACGGGAAATTATTTGAAAAGCTATATTTAGGAGCAGGACTCGAACATGCGGCCTTCGAGGGATGATTTGGCAGCTTTTTGCTCTAACCAACTGATCCAATTACGACAATAAATTTCGAGCAATTTTAACTTTAAAATGTGTTTTTGGTATCACGTTCCACAAGCCTACAATATTTTTTCTTTTGAGCTCAGATGTTTCTAAATGGGTTCTAAAGCTCTTCGAAAAACGTATATAAAGTTTTATCAAGAATTTGCGCCCACAGTACTTGTTAAGTTAACTGAACAAGAGGACATTTTTTTGTAAGCCTTAAAGGGGAGTCAAAATGAAGGCAAGTTTAATTAATATTTTTAGTTTAAAATTCTCTTGCTATAAATATTCTAACTGTGTAGATGAAGGCTGTTTGGGCGCTTATCGTTTGCATAATTTGGGAAACAATAACAGCACAAGAAAATAATTTATTTACTGATAAAGTGTACGGCACTGTCGAGTCAGGAGAGGCTCTACTTTTTCAGCGATATGGGTTCCGACCAGCCAGCACATCTAGAAAGGATGTGAAAGAATTGATCTATTATCCGAATGACTTTGTAAGTCATAATTTGAAGTTACATTTGTTTCTTCCCTGCTTTGCTAATTGATTGATTTTATCTTACTTTTTTATTTTTTTTAATCTCATTAGCATAAGAAAGTTTACTTCAATATCACGCGCATTGTTGTTAGAGAGTTCAACCAACAGGTTCCCATCACCTTTTTTCCACACCCAAGGGGGTGTATCGGAAAATTGAAATGCGGAATCACTCTTATAAGCCCGGGATCCGAAAAGCTGCAGATTCATATTTATATTTATGGAGTTTATATCGGAGTATGTTCAACAGCAAGATAAACTGAGACTTGATGAAGTCTTTTTCATCAATTCTGCAAACTTCTTATGCAATGTAATATGACATAAGCAATATTAAAATAAAAATGAAAAATTTGTAACTTACTAATAAATTTAAATCGAATTTTATTAATTTATTTATATATTCTGAATAATTGTTAGTTTGTCAAAAAATCTTGAATTTAATTCGGACATATTTTTTTAAAATGTGTTCAATCAAAATCAAAAAACCAAATGCATCCAAAATCAGTTAGGAGAGAAGATATTTTTTTAAAGAATTCTATATTGGGGCTTAATTCTATGCCTTATGGTATAAATCTATAAATTTCAGAATAATTTGCACCTTTATCTCATCAAGCACTTCGAGGGTAATTAATCTACAATGACTAGCATTTTGATAAAGTATTTAAAAGGTTAACTTGAAATTAGTTTAATAGATGCAAAAATGAATTACTTATAAAAATAAGGGATATGTTAAGTGTAACTAAAATACTTTTGGAATGAATAAATAAATAAAATAAAATACGCCTTTGGCGTGCGCCCTCATCGCCACCACCACATAGGCGCAAGCAGAGCATCGTCCTGCGCAATGTGGAGAGTTCAGTTCCTGTTTGGTGCTAAACGCGAATAGAGCCATCAGAGCCTGGTGCGAGATCCTCAGTTCGAAGCCAAGCCGCTATTCATTAATTAATATTTGTCCTTCGGTAATACCTACATAGTTTTACTAACATTGTAGTGCTTATCATAAATAAATTCATTGTTTTTCTAAATAAACATTCTTTTCCTAAACGCCTGATCCCATTTTCGGTTTTAGAGAGCTTCAAGGCTGAAAAACAAATCTATCTTTAAAGTCAGTTGGAGTTTTGAATTAAACCAATAAGAATTGAACGCGCCAGAACTATTTGAACTTGAAATTTTTTGGCTTGTATCATCGTTGGTCATTTTTTTTCTTTCTTTCTGACTTAAATTCTGTGCGAAGAGTAGAAAATTACGAATTAGTAAAAATAAAGCTAATCTAATGGAATATCAAGAAATTATACAATGTGGTTTATCCCAAACAAAATTGTGTTTACAAGTCTCAAGCTACAAGCAACGTTAATTACTTGTCGTTCAATACTGAAGTTGTTGATAATGGGAGTGAAAATCAATGTCAAGATATTCAAAATATTTTATTGTTTAATGTAGCTATTACATGCATATGTATTTTCAGAAAAATGTGTGTGTGCGATCATTATGTTTTTCTGCATGAAATCTCGCGAATGATATTTGGTTTATTGATTTCCTTTATGACTTCATACTTGTCGATTTGTTTTGTGAAATAAATTTGTTTAAATGTTTAAAATTGATTACGAAAATGGAAAATGAAGAGTCTAGGTATGTAAGTAATTTAATGTAAATAAATTATAAAATAAAATACGTAGGTTTTCTTGAAATTCGTTATCTCTGTTCTTGTGTACTCTGTACGAGGTTTAAACTGAGCTGAGACTGAGCAGAATCATAAGTGAGAAGAGCTTCGCCTAGCAGTTCAATTTCTTTGGGGAGTAAGTAGCTTTTCTCGCGGCTAAGTGGCAATAAATTAATAAGAAAGTAATATCTTTAAAATTACTAACGCACCGTCTTACAATTAATATGTATATCGACTTCACAGAATTCACATCGGAAATTTCTGTGTTTGAGTGGTAACTTTGTTTTGGAGAATCAATCACCCACCCGTATCATGAATTCCCCCGGAATCGATACAAAAGGAACTTATAAAAGCCTTTTTTGGATAATAATCCCAAACAAACTTACATTTATTTATTACATTAAGATTTCATTTGAAGTAATTGTTTCTTATTTACTTTCAAACAAAAAATGTTAAGCCTAACATTCGTACCTTTAACTTCTGTAAAAGAATTAGATTGGGACGAAAATTTCGACTCGGGATTTGCTGAAGCACCATTATCAAACTTTAAACAGACATCTTCTGGACACTATGGTAACAAACAACAATGAAAGGAAGTAATACACGCAAAGACATGAAAAATTCATTATATAATTATATTTTTGGGACAATATTTATATTCTATAGTTTGTTATAACTCATATTTTGCTTTTTCAGCGATACATGGACCTATATAAATTCCGAAAATAAAAACATGGAAGTGAAGCCTTTCCGCCTGATGAGACAAAAACTTGAAACCTGCTCTCAATTTGCCAATACGTGTTCCTGGTTCTGGCACTATTAAAGCGTTGCTCTGTGTATTAAAGTCTCTAATGACTATCTGTGTAATTTCAAAGTAAGTTTTCTTATCCTGGAAAATATTTAAAAAATTTTAATTTAAGTTTGTTTATTTATCACAGCTTCATCAAAATACTGATAACTAAAAATATACATTGTAAGTATATAAGTAAGTAAGTATATATTTAATAACATCTAACAGAAAAATATGTACATTAAAAGTGCATATGAATAAATGCATTGTCCTTCGTTTTAATTTCGGTGGTCCGGTAAAAAAGTACATAATTATGAATTCTAATTTGTGACTTACCGAATAATTGGGATAATTCATGTTTGCCTCTACCTGACCATTTTCCGGTGCCTCTACGAAGAAGTATCTCGAAGATATGAGTGACTGGCCTTTAACTTTCACGCCAAATTTTCTATCTATATATGGATTTTCCTCTGCAACTGTAGCCTCCCAGATTAAGCAAAAGATAAATGCCAAAATAAACTTCATAACTAAAGATCGGATACAGATAGAATACTCGTTGAAAATATTTTAAGAACAATATAAATTAAATTTAGTTCACCTGTTAATTTTACGTAAGAGCAACTATGATTCAGATAACTTTATAACCACTGCAAAAGCAACTGCTGGAGGAAGCTTTATATACTTGTTTTCCATCGAAAGCAGAGCTTTGGAGCCTCATGAGTTTATACGTCAGTGCTTGACGACTTCTTTTTTCTTGATCGTTTAGAATAGATCTCAATGAGTTTCGCCAAAGTTATTACAAACCTACATATTGAAATTTTTGAATGATGATAGCATTGCGTGGTGAAATGAGATAGGTCTCAAGTATTTCAACTAATATTATAAATGAGAGGATACGACTATCACATTTAACTCAAATAATATGTAGTCGAGATCACTGCTGTTTTTGTCCTTTATTGTAATCTAGTTGAACGACCCGATTTTACTCGCGGTATCATAAGTACTATTTAGTTAAAAACTTCTGAAATGCTCAGCTTTCTCAGTTACATCGATTTCTTAAAATAAAATCAACCCGTTTTGAACACCGGTCACCATATTAGATATGATAATTTTGAATTTCGAAATTTAGATTCGAATTCATTCACCATCATTTCAATCATTTAAAATGAAAAAGCTGTTGAAATGTTAATATAGATAAGTGTGCTCCTTTCTTTTAAAGTATCATTTCGACTGTCCAACTGGGTTCTGTTAGGATTAGTACGAATTGTAACACGGGCATTATTTTATTATCTGACTACGACAAAACCCAAAAAAAAAACATTCAAGATAAATGTATTGCTGTTGGTATCATATGAAAATTCTTGGTGAACGAATTCTAAATATATATGTATGAATGTAAATACGCATATGCACATACATACATAAATTGCTTGTGCTAATATATTTTAAAACAAATAGGTTTTTGTAGTAGTAGCACTAATATTTAAGTAATACTCGAAATAAATCAATTATTATTAAGAATAGTAATCAAATGATTTCCTTAACAATAAAATTCCTATTAATAAATAAATGCGAAAGTTTGAGTACATGTTTGGCTGAACGGATTTTCATGAGATTTGGTTTATAATGTACATAGTTACGTTAGGTCCTTGATTAGGTCATTCCGGAAACATCTATAGTTCCTGTGTTCGGTTCCGATTTTTATTTAAGATAATTTTAATTTTGATTTTAATTTCATTTAAATTTTATTTTTAATTTTAATTTTAATCTACACTCCTTCAATAACCCTGTGTATGTGCTTAATACGTGTTTATATGGACAAATGTAGCACAGCCTGTTATTTCCCCTGCTAAACTTCTGCACTTAACACGTTCCCTGCCAGGTGTACTAAAAACGGTACACAAATTAAAGCTCTTTCACACCAAATTCATTTTTACATGTAAGTCTCTCACGAAAGCTTTCTTCAAAATTCTGGCAGGGAACGTGTTAAAAGAAGATCTTGGACGGTCGAAAATTTCGCGAAATAGACACCTCAGCCCAACCCTACCAAGGATAAGGCGGAGAGGCAGCTTTGAAATCTTAAATTAAATCTACTAATTGGTGGGGGTCGAATTTGGTGTCATTGGATAGTTTATCAAAAAATACTTGACACCTTCTTTCGATCCAATACATATTTCGTGAGATATTTTCCCTCCTGGAACTTTTTTCACACCCGGTATAATAAGGTCCAGTTTATTATTTCCAGTTGGATGGCCGGCTCATACCTTAATGAGCAGAAATAGTGAAATCTTTGGCACCTTTTTATTTTACTGCATGACTGCATGATCATAACGTTCATAAGTTTTATTTTAAAATTTATTGTTTTATTACTTAATTTATGAAATCTATTTTTAAATTCCGAATGAAACGATTAAATTAAACACTTAATATTATTAGTTGCTTCTGAAAATAACAATTATTATAGGATTTATAATTTTTTGGTCATGAATAAAAATCACCAAGAGATTTTTATCTTTCTGGTCAACAAATAGAAATCACCATCGATTTTTAAACATATTTTTAGTCAACATATAATAGTTATTTTCGGATTTTTAAGTTATCAATCATTTTAACAATTTACACCTCGTAGAAAACTAAGCACCCTAGATAACTTTGATACAAATAATGTTTCAAAAATAACAATTTTGGTGATGTAGAAATCCCTTGATGATTTGTATTCCTAATAAGAAAAATAAGAATCATTATGAGATTATTATTTGTGACCAAGCAAAAAAAAACACTTGATAATTTATAGTCATAAAAAAAAAATTTATATCCTTTCATCACATATTAATTATGTTACAGTTCCTTTCACCATTTTTGCACGTAGTGATCCCTTCTTTTAGTTTAGCTCGTGTATTCTTTTTGGCATATAAATTAATTATTATGTTTTGTGGAATGTAGCGCATCGATTTTTTATGGGGTTAAGAGCAGCTAGCCACTTCAGAAAACCGATCTTTCGATAATTTAACCAATTACAAACTATTTTCGCTGTGATTTTTGAATTTCGGAATTTATATTATGTGATATTATATGGAAGCTTTTTGTAAAACGTGGTCGTACTATAAAATTGGAATATTTTGCTAGGAAAGTGAGCAATTGCTGAAATTTTCTCCTAGAATGTACAGAAACACAGATAAGACCAAGATTTTCAGATTTGTATCGAAAATAACTGAATGGTTCAATAAAACAAGTTCCAATTGGATTGGCTTGAATTTAATTCTCAGTATTAGGTAAAGTATTTTTATATTTTTATAAGTACTTTAATAAGTATTCTCAGTGCTGAAAACTTGGCGAATGTTCAGAAAAGGTTTGTGATTGTTATATTTTTGTACTATTTACAAATACTGCTTTCATTATTTGTTCTTAATAAAAATTATTACCATTCAGTAGAGTAAAAAAACATACACCAAAAAGGGTAATAATAATATAACTTAATTTTGTACTCAATAAAAATATTCCCTTTTGTACAATCTTCTTTAACAGCTGTTTGTTGTCGTTTATTTCGCTACACGTGTATAACGTTTCACCAACCACTCAAATGTATTTTTTGTTTTCAAAACTGTGTTTTTTGAGTTTTTAGAAGCAAACAAAATTGAAACCATTGAAATTTTAACCAATATTGGCATTTATTGTGTCTTTTTGCGAAATATGTAGGTCTGAGGCTAAATATTATTGATTATATGTACGGTATACTACTGACACAGAGCTGGTATCCATACACCATGGTATTGTCTTATACATGCCGACAGACAGCAACTAATGGTAAGCACTTCTGGAAAATTATCAAATTTCGTATTGTTCTCAATGAAACAACTGGAATTTTTAGGTCGAATGAATAGCAAATACAAAGTATATACGAATTGCCACAAGGAACCAAAATTTGTATGATTGATAACTTTAAACTAACAATAAGTTGAAATTTTTTTCATGGGTCGAAATTTACGCTGAAACCACTAGGGAGTATTGGATACTACGGTAAAAACCCTTGTATTGATACTACGCTTGCAACAGCTTGCTAATTTAGTAATACTGTTATTCAGTGACAAAAACGTATTTTATTCGGATACCATGGTATCTATACTAGATGTACAGATGTCACAAGCATTAGATATATTTTTAGGTTTTAAATATCGATAGCAGGTTTATAAATATATTTAGAAGCCATTGCAAAATTAGAGAAATAAAATTTGGCATTTGATTTGAAAATTTTAATTTATGTTGTAGTGCCCAAAACATCAGCAACTGAAAGCTCCAACAATTCACATCATATTTTAATCCAAAAATCAAATTAAGTTTAAATTAAGTATTTTTATTCTAAATTAAACACCCCTATGCCCTTTATATGTAAACACAAAACTGGGATTTTAGTAATTTAGTATACTAAAATATTAGGAAATTTAAAACTTTTTTAAGTACTATACTCTGTTAAGCATGGTAGACGAAGGAATCTTGCGATGTTTTTCTGGGCAGAAAATGAGGCCTATGAAATTAATGGGACAATGGATCGCTATCAGTACAAACATATTTTGAAAACCGTTACGTTAAAGTATGCAGAGGAAAATATGCTCCTTCGGTGGACATTTCAGCATAATAACGATCTAAAACATATATCAAAACTGGTCAATGACTGGTTTAATAAGGACAATAATGTTCAAGTCCTTGACTGGCCCGGCCCGTTCAATCCCCAAACCTAAATTTAATAGTGAAAACCGCTTCCAAATTCGTTTGGATTCGTTCACTATGTTACGAATAATTTAAAGCCAGACTATGATCTAGTCAGTTAATAAAAATATCTTTCCTTTTTCAACAAATTTTTTGAAAGTTGTTCGCAGTTGATTATTTCGTCACTTATTCACGAGTCCACGTGTAACCTTCTAACAACCTCTAAAATGTTGGTGTTTTTGTAAAAATTTGTAGACGCTTTCAATCGAATGTGTTCATTTTAGACATCATTTGAGTTTCAACCAATATTGACATGTCAGATAACAAGGGTTTTTTGCGGAATTAATAAACTTGTGTCTCTAGAATTGGACATTTTTTTAAGTTAAATATTAAAGATGAAAAATAGGAGAAGAAAGCAGGAAATTATTTGTGAAATGCGAATTAAAAATGGAAATAGCTTTTGTTGTTTTGGAGGGCGTCTGGAATCTATGGTTTACAATTATTATATTATATTATATGTTTTGACAGTAAACGCGAAATCGACAGCTCTGGAAAGCCCATACATCCATTTTCTTCCTACACACAATTTGACTTAATTTTATGTTTTTCTTTTAACTTCTCATTTGCAAGTTATTTTAATGGGTCCGATTTTTAATTGTTAAATATCGGTAGACGGTTTTCAAAATATAAAATTCCATTTGATATCTAATTTTATTTGAATTTTAATTACCAATTCTATCCATGCTCGAAAAACAAGTTTTGCGAAATTGATGTACGATTTGCGACCTACTAAACTCCAATTACGTTTCAGACACCATTTGAGTCTCAATCAATATTTGGCACATGAAAAAATTTTTCTGTTAATTCCAAAGTAAATATTGAATCAAGTGAATATGGCACAAAATAACAAAGGTAGAAAATTTTAGGTTTAACCGTTTTTAATGCGTGGGTGGAATCCACCTACGAATTCCACCACATTGTATTTCATAAATTTTAAATATGCGTGCAAAGTTTCACAACTTTTGGTAAGATATAGAAGTATAAACATTTTATGGTGAAAGATTTGACCTATACAGCCCAAGTTAAATGCAAGCGTTAAAAATAGCTAAGATTATTGCCCCACTAAGTTAATAAATATTATTTAAAAAGAACGAGCTAAGAAATTTAAATTGTTAAAGTAAGATTAATATGTATATACCTAAACAAAAAAATTTTTTAAATTTAAGCATTCTTAATCAAACAAGATGTTTAAATTTTAATCAATACATGTTTAGGCGTGAGATAAATAATAAATAAAACACAATTTATTTTTATGGAAACAAAACTATTATAACTACATAATGTACATATAAAGTAAAGTTACATATTGTAAATTTAAGTCACCTTCTGGCAAAATATTGAAGCTTATCCTTATTGAACTACATTTACTTACATAGATATAATTATAGTTACGAATTTTAACTTTTTTAACATTTTTGGTACGAACACCTAGGAAAATCTCTTAATTATTTCGGTTAGCTATTTGTTGTAGCCTTCCCAAAATGACGTTACGTACACTGAATAATCACCATTATCCCTAATTAAGCCGCGTAAAATGTGTAGTATATGTACGTGTAAAATTTCATCTCAATAGGCTCAGTAGTTTCCGAAATTACCTCTTTCATATAAACAAAGACTATACATAGGTACATATAAAAAAATTAGTAAAGATTTTAAAAGAACGTTCATCAGCGGCCAAACATTTTAATAATTTTGCATTTGAAATTATGTTGTTAATGCTAGTTAGAATATATACAATAATGTTCTAGAGTAATGAATAAAACATACAAGAATGTTAAAGCGTAAAATATTTTTTTTGTTCTTCACGTACTGGCTGCTTTTGTTTTCGGATTAATACTTACGGACACGTTCCCTTGATGACTTTTACTACCTATTTTAATTTTTAATCATTTAATTATTGAATTTTGAAGTAAATTAACTTAGGTGACATTAAAACTTGACAATAAGATATATAATATTAATAACAAAGCCCACGGAAAAACAAGATGAGATCCATAAGTTCGAATGTGATATTCTTTTTTAAAATTATGCGCTGATCGCGAATTTGCCATTAAAATTCAAGACTCTCAAATTTTTAAGTGGCCTAAAACCGGAAAAATGGCCCCCAAATCTAAAAATCCCTAAAAAAAATCAGCAAACGTTTCTTTCTGTAAAATCAACTTCTAAGGGTTGTAAACCAAACCCGCAATAGGGGGAGATTTTCCTTAAAAATGAAAAAAACTTAAAAAATCTACAAATATCTGGAAAACTTTTCTAGTTGGTGATTTTTCACGAAAAACTGAATGGGATAAAAATTAGTATCCACTACTAGGGTAATAAACCACTCCCGCAATAAGAAGAAATTCCCCAAAAAGCTTAAACAACCACAATTTTTAAATCTTAGAAATACCTGAAAAAAGTTTCAAGTTGATTTGTGTAAGAAATAAGGTAAACATATTAATATGTAGGTTAAGAAGTTAAATCCACTACTGAGGGTTGTAAATGTCATTTTAACCGTTCTTAGATCATAACTCAAGAATTTGTAGTCTACGAATTTTTTCAATGCCGAATTCGAGATCAGCGCGCAATTTTACATAAGAATATCATATTCGAGCTTCAACTGTGTTTTTGGTTGCGCCAATCGCTTGGCACCGCGTCGAACAAAATATTCGAGTATAAATATCACTAACTGACTTGCTTCTACATCAGTTATCAGAAAGCTCGACTATAAGTTGATTTATTCGGAGCTCTTAAGGAAAGTGACATTTTTTATCTTTTATTATTAATACGTTGCATATCTGTCCCACCAGATGAAATTAATATTGGCTCTTATTTTGTGCATTATTTGGGAACAAAAAACCCACGCTTTGAATTATGAGGATGGTAAAAGGCAAACTGGTGACATACTACTTTACAACAACATGAAGTTGATAGGAAATGATTACTTATCGTTTAATTTCCCAGGCCCAGTAAGGATATAAATTTATTGAAATTTGCAATGATTAATATGTGTTTTTTATTTAAGTTCGATTATTCACCTTATATAATCAATAGTATCGCGGTGTATGATTTTGAAGATTTGAGCACGCAAAAGTATATGAGCGGTGGAGTTGGAACAGACCATTTTCATATGATACGAACCGCAACTGGAAGGATGGGGTTTGAAATTTGGATCCGCGGTGTTTATAATGGTGATCAGTGCATTAAGAATAGAACAATCGCCGACACTGATAAAATTGTTGAGGAGTTATCGGGAAAATAAATTTAATTAAAAAGCTTCAATAAAAATAATGTTAAAGAAATGAGAATTTATGCCATTATTTTCAATCATTACAATGAATACTAGAGAAAATTAGACGAAAAACCAAATTTTATTATAAATAAGCAAGTTACGAAGGGTACGGGACGGGCTTAGTTTGAAATTTTTCGTAGGGGATTTATTATTAAGTATTACTAGCTGGGTTACCCGGTTTCACCCGGTATATTATAAGTACTAGTACTACTTAATTAAAGATCCTTGAAATGCTCGACTTTCGTAAAAAATTTTATGATTTATGGTCGCCATATTGGGTCCTCCATTGTGAATTTCCCAATTTTAATAGTAGATTCGAAATTAATGGTATCACAGTACCCATAGTACTAAATTTCCCTTAAATTCGTTGAAATTTGAAAATTGTTGGTCGCCATATTGGATCCGCCATCTTGAATTTCCAAATTTCGAGCATAGATTCGCAATCAGGGGCTCCAAAAACCCCCAACTACTAATTTTCATGGCAATTCCTTGATATTTACAATTTTTGACCGCCATTTTAAAACCCGCGAATACAAAATAACCTATATGGTGCCCCGGAATATGTATTGTCTTCACTCAAAATTTGAAAATGATCGGGCCTATTGTTTAGGCGTGATTGAGCAACAAACAAACAAACAAACGATTTTATATAATATTATATAGGGATAGGGATTATTTATTTATTTCAGAAAATAATATACTTATAGCATTTCATACAATCGAAAAATTTTATATTTAGTGCCGGAATCTAGGTTCATGCATCTATAATATTGTTATGTAATCTGGCAGAATGTGTAATTAATGTAATTATTTCAATGTTTGGGAAATTTCGTAGGGGATAAAACTCAAAAAGTTGTTTATTTTTTCAGCTTTCCCACATTTTTTAATGTCGTTTCGAATAAAATTGTTTACAGGATTTTCAGATTCTATGCAAACTACATTCCACTTTTGATTCCTTGAGGTGTCCCGAATGACCTTGTCTTATAGTCAAACTCAGGAATACTGAATTTAACAACGGTTGCTTACTTACTAACTCTACAGATCCCTAAAATTCATTTTAATTAAGAAAAAAATGATTTTTAATAATCAAAATATTACTATTAAATACTTTTCAATTTGCCCCATCGAAGCGCCAATCTTTTTTTCGATTTAATTGTATAATTGGGGAGATAAAAATTAAAATTGTCATGAGTACATATTGCAATAAAAGCTTGGTAGCTTGAAAACAATATGGCGACGGTTATGAAAAGCTCGATATAATAAGATCTGTATAATAAGCTCAATATAATAAACCCAATATAAAAACCTCTACATAAAAAGCTCAGTGCTTCGATATAAAAAGCTCAATGCCGACGTACACACAACTTGTAAAATAGTATTAGTCGGACCGTGAATAAAGACCAAAACTTTAATAAAAATAATATGAGTTTAACTATTAAAATCCAAGTTTTAATAAATATTAAATAATATAAGTCGCATGCAGTTTTATTGCATCATAGAGGCATCATATAAGCAGCAGCAGTATTCAAATGAACATCCGCACATTTAAACTGCACGCTGGCTGCAAGTATAAATCATGCGATCTTCAAGAATTATTCAGCTTGAATGATGCATTTTAGTCATTCATAGGATTTTGTAGCAAACCATGCACATTCTTATTTACAAATTAATTTCAGTAATTGTCCCATTTTACGAAATAATTTCTCAAGGTTTATCCATATTTTGTTTCTTTTTTTTCTTTTTCAAATGCTTATAAGCTGCAGCAAGTATTACCCAATCATCCGATTCCGAAGATGACATATTTAATTAACAAATTTATTTAAAAAAAAAACACAAATTCCACCCACTTTGTTTTTAGGTCTGGCTAGTTTAAATTTTCCCTTCCAACTGCTATGCATAGATGATGTACATATGAAGTCCCAATGTGCAACTTCACATGCATCATTCAAATGCTTTATGAATGAAGCACAAAGATGCATTGCATGCGTACTGCATTTGAATACTCAGTGTGTGGCCTGCCTAAAGTGGTTCATTTTCAGACATTCAATAGACTATAAATAAAATATATTTTTGATCTTTTAACAGTAGCAGGCAGGATATGAAAATTCACTTTATAGGCAATTCGAAATATCGGAAAAACAAATTCGCTTTTTGCATAGTTGTACAAAGTCGTACGTGACTTTCACCAAAATAGCATGCCACAGAATCTCATAGTTTAATTTCGTGCTAAGTTTTGTATGTTATTTATTTTAAATTCAGTTTTGATTTTAGATTGCGTATCGAATTAGATAATTGAAATTGTTAAGAAATAATATTAATATTAAACAACTTATCGCAGACTTTGCTTCTATCTTGACCCTCCCCTGAATAAACTATTGCGATTTTTTCTTAAAATAATAATAAAAAAATGAAAGTTATCGTCATATAATCGCGAGCGGTTTTATGTGGAAAAGTCGATACGATTAATTAGAGGCCAGACTTTTTGGATTAGGCGTGAATAGTTAAATTTATCAGGGCTTTCGGCGTTCAAAGTTATCGGGAAAGTGAAATGTTTGCAGACGAATTAGCGCACAATACGAAATGCTCTGGAGTTATTAATAGCCGGCGGCGGATTGTTGCCTGCACGCATTCCAGATACTCCCCGTCTAATTGAAAGAGACCTGGCCCAGGCTGATCGCGAACGATGCACGGCACAGGGTGGTCATTCAAATATCGTCATTTCAATTAACCGCTTCAGTCGCTGAACACCGGGATTTTCCTTTTTTGTCAGTTTATGAGATACGCTTCTCATCCGGGTCCAGCGCAGGCGGATGCTGCGAGAATTCGTAGGACATAGTGCTTCAATGTCCAAAATAGCCAATAAATGAACTAGTCAAGTTGATTACGGCTCCGAGAAAAGGTAAAAAGTTCGAAAATTGACCTAAAATAAGTTCGCGCTTGCACACACCATTGGAATTTTGCCGTGTTCAAGTTTTGTTACCTTTTGGTGAACAGGTGATTTATTTACGTGGTGCCGCTATTTTCAACTCACTCAGACGACAATAGAACAGAATATGTCCTAATCCTAGTACGCTATGCGCAATTAACCATATTTAAGGAGTGCATTCCTGGAAAATTTGTGTTAACAAAAAATTGGGATTACTATCAGTGGAAGATAGAAATTTGATGATGAACGTGACGGAGGCAAACGGCTTGGAGGACCTGGAGGAAACTGTTTCCACGGTCGTTCCAATATTTTTTGGACTAATCGCTGTTACCGGCCTGCTCGGGAATTCGCTCGTTATTTTCGTGGTTCTGTGGAATCCGCAAATGCGTTCGACAACAAATTTGCTAATTGTGAACTTGGCCATTTCCGATCTGCTTTTTATCGTGTTTTGCATACCATTTACGACTGCGGATTATGCTCTCCGTCTATGGCCTTTCGGAGATGTGTGGTGCAAAATTGTGCAATATTTAATCGTTGTGACCCTTCTTACAAGCGTTTATACTCTTGTCCTTATGTCACTCGATCGATTCTTTGCTATTGCTCACCCAGTTGCAAGCCGATCTATTCGAACACAGAAAAATATGAAAATTACTATTGGAATACTTTGGATATCAATTTTGGTTATCGTTGCACCTGTAATGTATTTGCATCGCGTGGAGGTAAGAACTA
Organism: Machimus atricapillus; assembly: GCA_933228815.1. Lineage (NCBI taxonomy): Eukaryota > Metazoa > Arthropoda > Insecta > Diptera > Asilidae > Machimus > Machimus atricapillus. The sequence goes on along the minus strand of OW121788.1, from coordinate 25,438,388 downwards.
AAAGTAAAAACAAGCATTCTACACTAATAAGTAATAACAAACTAAAAATAATTATAATTAAGATATTTCAATATATGTATATGTATATATGTATATATAATAAATATGTTTCAATAAGTATGCCTTCTTTTTAAATTATTTTATTTGCTAGAACTTTAGCGCTGTATTTCATATAAGCCGAAGTGTTCATGCAGAATTAAACTAAAAACAATCAAAAAGTAAATTTTCTATTTTCTTATTATTATCGCTGTATTATAATTCTGGTTAAAAACAAAACAAAACAAAAGAATTATTTATTTGATGTGTAATTACAAAGAAAATAAAAGTAAATCAGAATCATCCAACATGGTAATTAAAAGATCACTCTAACCCCAAAAGAATTAAGAGAACAATTGAAGATTTCTGTTCTAAATGTGCTATTTCCGCCAGTTAAGTTTGTAAGAACCAAAAATTATTTTAGTATTTTTATCAACAACAAAGTAGTAAGCAATCAAAAAGGAAATAAGACTTTTTGGTTGAGATATTCTGGAAATAGCACCCTTTTGATCCATATTTACACCATGTTTAGTAGGTATATAAAAGAAAAATGTAACAACATTAATTGATACACATAAAAAAAAAGACCGTTCAGAAATCAAACCTTCTTCTTCCATATAAACTTTTTTAAATCATAGAAATGGCAACAATAATTATTAAAATAATATGTTATTAATAATTATTCAAAGCCAATAGAAATGCTACACGAACAAACGTATAGGAAATAGCCCTCCTTGTTGAAAATTTAGCTACTGACCAAGTAATGTCAATATGGGGAATGGGAAACATCTTTTATTGAAAATTATAGTAAATGATTGCAATATTGTATTTACTCATGATTTTAAATATATCTACATCATTTTAATTTTAAGAGCCTCTAAAAATATTAGTAATTTCTTTACAATTAACTTTTAGTTGAGACCAATTCAAATTGTTTAAAGCGAAACAAGGGAAAGAAATTTGTAAGTATGTATGTAGTGTAACTTTTTTGAAAATAAAAAAAAATGTACGATTCTTTCACTACATTTCTTGGACTGGTCCATATAAAATTAGCTTTCATACAAAATTTTCAATAACTCTTATAAGTCGACTTTCAATTGAATGCGGTTGGTGGAATGATTTTATCATATTCAAAATAATTAAAAACTTCACAAGCACTTTCTTTGCACACAGTGGTAATTATAGCCTAATTAAGGATTAAAAAACAACGTCCACTATAATTGGTCGGGTCAGACAACTCTATTACATACATACATATTATCATCACTAAATTAATTCACGACAAATAAACCTGATACCTACCTAGAGTTTAACTTCATTAATCCTCAAGGGATTTCTGATAAAGTGCATGCATATTCTACTTAATAAGGTGGCCTCTTCGTTTAACCCAATATAATTAATTAATTCATCGTCACTTGTTTTAACCAGCGATTTTGTTTTATTTAATTTGCCAGGAAATTTTATCGCTTTTCTACCTGTTCACGAAGGGAAAAGGTTATTTAAATTCACGCAACCTTTATCCCATCGGGTCGTGTAATTGAAATGGACATTTTATATTAAAAGCTTTTTAATGTACATACATTAATAATTGCAAAATTTGATTTCAGAAATTTGACTACAAGCAGCAGAAGTGGGCAACTTGCAAATATTCGAAAGCATACGATTGGAGTACCTACCAAGTCGTTTTCTTCATCATCTCATATCTGATACCGCTAATTTTAATTAGTATTATTTATGTTCTAATGATTACTCGATTATGGCGATCAGTACCCAAATCCGCGATGTCAGTTAATTCAATGCGGGGGCGGAGACGCGCAACAAGGATGGTCGTTATCGTCGTCACAGCGTTTACACTCTTGTGGCTTCCCATACAAGTAATCACGAAATAATTTTGAACTTATTTGAACATACTAATTAAAATTATCATTTACAGGTGATTCTGTTATTGAAAAGCCAAGATCTTTACGGCGCGGATTACACACATTTTAGCATAATCTTACAAATCGTGGCGCACGTTTTAGCTTACTTCAGCTCCTGCATAAATCCGCTTCTCTATGCCTTCTTATCACCGAATTTTCGAAAAGCTTTTTTCAAGGTAAGTCGAAGCCAGAAATTTAATCAATATCTCACCAGACGGACACCAACAGAATGAATTTAAATCTCCCCACGCACATATTTATTATACAAATTTGTGCAAATTCCGGTCGACACTGGTGCTATCTATACATTTGTATGTATTTAGATAAACTCTATGTATGTAAAACAAGACTTCCAGTTAAGCAAACGTGAATCTTCTTGATTTCTCCTTGAATCACTCAGTGTTTATTTAATAAGCTACTTATATCACTAAAAATAGCCACCCCAATCAAAATTTGGTGTAATTAGAATTTCATATAAAACAACAAATTTTTCGCGGATGTAAACATTCAGAAATCGCTAATTTTCTGTAGAATTTCATATTTTAGCATTCTTTTTGTTTTAGCAAACAGGAAGTGCAGAGCGGTTTGTATATGTTGATGTTTATTTCCTTCTGTCTCTTTTCCGGTTATATTTTGATTAAATTTCTTACACTCTCTTATACTCTTTCTACTATGTACCTACATATATAAAATTGTAAATCTTGAATAATAATAATAAAAAAAAATTGAATTAAATTGAATTTTATGCTCTTTCAGGCTATAAACTGCTCTTCCAAATATGAAGAATGCGATAGTCGAGCCAAATTCACTCGACATACAACAGAAAACGGAAGATTCTCCACCGTACTATGAATTTACTCCTGCTATTTTTATCGGAGCTTATTTCTTAAGAAATGTAATTGTGACAATAAAATATGCCAAAAATATTATAAAAATAAATTTTACAATTAAGTAGTAATATTTATTTCCCTGGTTGAACATTTGTTTGATTTTATTCAAATACGGGCTAATCTTTTTTGTGTAATGACATAATTTGAACATTTTAATCATTTTAACCAGGGACCGATTATAACAGTTATTATTCAAATTTTATATAAAAAAATCATTTAGAAGGAGTGGTCCGATTTATAAAACACGTAGCAATATATGATCCGTTGGAAATGTACTTTCCATTAACATGCAAATTTTGAGATTTATAATTTTAACTGTAAAAAATTAAAAGTTAATCGTTATTTTTACTTTTTTTTTTTATAATCACAGCTTTATAACAATTATCGGCTAACTTTTAACAACCAGATCAGGAATAAAAGTTATCAGATGATTTTTATTTTTTCAATCAAGAATAAAAGTTATCAAGTGATTTTAATTTTTTTAGATCAGAAATAACAGTTATCAAGTGATTTTAATTTTTTTGATCACGAATAAAAGTTATGATGTGATTTTTATTTTTTAAGATCAAGAATAAAAGGTATCGAATGATTTATATTTATTCAGATTAGGAATAAAAGTTATGAGATGATTTTTATTTTTTTCGATCAGGAATAAAAGTTATTGGATGATTTTTATGTTTTAGGTCAGGAATATAAGTTATCATGCTATATACATTAATTCAAATGATTTTCAAACATTGTTATTTACCTAGTCCTCTATTCAGACTCAGAGCCGTTGATAGGTCTAGTTAAACGTTACCAAGAAAATGTTCTCTAATAACGGGAAAATAACTCAAATAGATAATACTATATAGGATGATAACTTATATTCCTGACCTAAAACATAAAAATCATCCAATAACTTTTATTCCTGATCGAAAAAAATAAAAATCATCTCATAACTTTTATTCTTAGTCTGAATAAATAAAAATCATTCGATACCTTTTATTCTTGATCTTAAAAAATAAAAATCACATCATAACTTTTATTCGTGATCAAAAAAATTAAAATCACTTGATAACTGTTATTTCTGATCAAAAAAAATTAAAATCACTTGATAACTGTTATTTCTGATCAAAAAAAAATTAAAATCACTTGATAACTGTTATTTCTGATCAAAAAAAAATTAAAATCACTTGATAACTGTTATTTCTGATCAAAAAAAAATTAAAATCACTTGATAACTGTTATTTCTGATCAAAAAAAATTAAAATCACTTGATAACTGTTATTTCTGATCAAAAAAAAATTAAAATCACTTGATAACTGTTATTTCTGATCAAAAAAAAATTAAAATCACTTGATAACTGTTATTTCTGATCAAAAAAAAATTAAAATCACTTGATAACTGTTATTTCTGATCAAAAAAAAATTAAAATCACTTGATAACTGTTATTTCTGATCAAAAAAAAATTAAAATCACTTGATAACTGTTATTTCTGATCAAAAAAAAATTAAAATCACTTGATAACTGTTATTTCTGATCAAAAAAAAATTAAAATCACTTGATAACTGTTATTTCTGATCAAAAAAAAATTAAAATCACTTGATAACTGTTATTTCTGATCAAAAAAAAATTAAAATCACTTGATAACTGTTATTTCTGATCAAAAAAAAATTAAAATCACTTGATAACTGTTATTTCTGATCAAAAAAAAATTAAAATCACTTGATAACTGTTATTTCTGATCAAAAAAAAATTAAAATCACTTGATAACTGTTATTTCTGATCAAAAAAAATTAAAATCACTTGATAACTGTTATTTCTGATCAAAAAAAAATTAAAATCACTTGATAACTGTTATTTCTGATCAAAAAAAAATTAAAATCACTTGATAACTGTTATTTCTGATCAAAAAAAAATTAAAATCACTTGATAACTGTTATTTCTGATCAAAAAAAATTAAAATCACTTGATAACTGTTATTTCTGATCAAAAAAAAATTAAAATCACTTGATAACTGTTATTTCTGATCAAAAAAAATTAAAATCACTTGATAACTGTTATTTCTGATCAAAAAAAAATTAAAATCACTTGATAACTGTTATTTCTGATCAAAAAAAAATTAAAATCACTTGATAACTGTTATTTCTGATCAAAAAAAAATTAAAATCACTTGATAACTGTTATTTCTGATCAAAAAAAAATTAAAATCACTTGATAACTGTTATTTCTGATCAAAAAAAAATTAAAATCACTTGATAACTGTTATTTCTGATCAAAAAAAAATTAAAATCACTTGATAACTGTTATTTCTGATCAAAAAAAAATTAAAATCACTTGATAACTGTTATTTCTGATCAAAAAAAAATTAAAATCACTTGATAACTGTTATTTCTGATCAAAAAAAATTAAAATCACTTGATAACTGTTATTTCTGATCAAAAAAAATTAAAATCACTTGATAACTGTTATTTCTGATCAAAAAAAAATTAAAATCACTTGATAACTGTTATTTCTGATCAAAAAAAATTAAAATCACTTGATAACTGTTATTTCTGATCAAAAAAAATTAAAATCACTTGATAACTGTTATTTCTGATCAAAAAAAAATTAAAATCACTTGATAACTGTTATTTCTGATCAAAAAAAAATTAAAATCACTTGATAACTGTTATTTCTGATCAAAAAAAAATTAAAATCACTTGATAACTGTTATTTCTGATCAAAAAAAATTAAAATCACTTGATAACTGTTATTTCTGATCAAAAAAAAATTAAAATCACTTGATAACTGTTATTTCTGATCAAAAAAAATTAAAATCACTTGATAACTGTTATTTCTGATCAAAAAAAAATTAAAATCACTTGATAACTGTTATTTCTGATCTAAAAAAATTAAAATCACTTGATAACTGTTATTTCTGATCAAAAAAAAATTAAAATCACTTGATAACTGTTATTTCTGATCAAAAAAAAATTAAAATCACTTGATAACTGTTATTTCTGATCAAAAAAAAATTAAAATCACTTGATAACTGTTATTTCTGATCAAAAAAAATTAAAATCACTTGATAACTGTTATTTCTGATCAAAAAAAATTAAAATCACTTGATAACTGTTATTTCTGATCAAAAAAAATTAAAATCACTTGATAACTGTTATTTCTGATCAAAAAAAAATTAAAATCACTTGATAACTGTTATTTCTGATCAAAAAAAAATTAAAATCACTTGATAACTGTTATTTCTGATCAAAAAAAAAATTAAAATCACTTGATAACTGTTATTTCTGATCAAAAAAAAATTAAAATCACTTGATAACTGTTATTTCTGATCAAAAAAAAATTAAAATCACTTGATAACTGTTATTTCTGATCAAAAAAAAATTAAAATCACTTGATAACTGTTATTTCTGATCAAAAAAAATTAAAATCACTTGATAACTGTTATTTCTGATCAAAAAAAATTAAAATCACTTGATAACTGTTATTTCTGATCAAAAAAAAATTAAAATCACTTGATAACTGTTATTTCTGATCAAAAAAAATTAAAATCACTTGATAACTGTTATTTCTGATCAAAAAAAATTAAAATCACTTGATAACTGTTATTTCTGATCAAAAAAAATTAAAATCACTTGATAACTGTTATTTCTGATCAAAAAAAAATTAAAATCACTTGATAACTGTTATTTCTGATCAAAAAAAAATTAAAATCACTTGATAACTGTTATTTCTGATCAAAAAAAATTAAAATCACTTGATAACTGTTATTTCTGATCAAAAAAAAATTAAAATCACTTGATAACTGTTATTTCTGATCAAAAAAAATTAAAATCACTTGATAACTGTTATTTCTGATCAAAAAAAAATTAAAATCACTTGATAACTGTTATTTCTGATCTAAAAAAATTAAAATCACTTGATAACTGTTATTTCTGATCAAAAAAAAATTAAAATCACTTGATAACTGTTATTTCTGATCTAAAAAAATTAAAATCACTTGATAACTTTTATTCTTGATTGAAAAAATAAAAATCATCTGATAACTTTTATTCCTGATCTGAATATTAAAAGTTATCCGATAATTGTCATTCCTGATCGAAAAAAATAAATGTCAATTGTTAACTTTTATTAGAATATCGTAACAAAAGAAATCGTCATTATAACAATTAAATTGTAATTTTTTTTTATTTTACTTATAACCGTTTCGTCCCTGATTTTAACAAAATTTTCGAATAACCAAAATACTGAAAAAAAAATAGAATAAAACAGAACAGTTTATACATGAACAACTATATACCAAAAAATGTAGTTAATCGATAACTAAAATGGAACACATTAACTGATTTAAGTAAGAAACATAGGTATAGTTGTAAGGTATCAATAAATAAAAATTAAGGGAGAAAAAAATATGAGAACAAAAGAACGTAAATTAAATATACAAAGTAACAAGCAAGGTAAAATGACGTATAAAGTTGAGTAAGTTCATTACTTAAAGTATGTGTTAGATCTAGATAATATCGCTATGTTTTATTATTTAAGAAACCTTAGTGATGTAAAAGGGAATTTTTTTATTAAAAATTCAAAGTGTGTTTCTAATACAATGTTATGTTATTATAAAGAAAATATTGTGTGTTGGAGAGAGATAATAAAATGTTTAATATGAGACTTGTCTGTTCTATCATTTTACGAACCTTCAAAACCTATAGATTATTAATTAAAAAACAAATCAATTTTATAATGGAAACTCAATAGATTAATTATTACTACAAAAAAAATGAAAGAAGAAATACAGGAGTAAAGAAATGTTTTAAACGTATATTTTACCTATCAAACAAATAAATGGTGATTGATAACATAGTGGATGCCATATTTTATATATGACGTACATATATGTTTATTTTTAAATGGAAACTGATGAAAATGCTTAATGATTACCGAATAAGATGGATATAAGTGTCACATTGATGTAAATATTATTTTGGAAAAACAAGCCCACACAAAGAAAAAAACGTTTGCAATATTGTATATATGTAATTAATAAAATGATAAATTTTATCAGAAGAGTTGTTTTCTTAAATATTATTCCCTTTGAATTTCTCCTAAAGAATGAATAGACAAAAAGGTAAGTTTTAATTTACTCCTGGGTTTATGCTAAAATCTGTAGCTTGCACACCCAGACTCTGCTCCGGATTTTTGCTCAGACCCGAACCTCTAAGATCCCCGGTTCAGGTCCTGGTTTCGGGGTAAAATTTCAGCCGGGGCCCACACCGGACCGAGCTTACGTACTCGACCGTAAGCTCGCTTCGGTTTGGGCCCCGGCTGAAATTTTACCCCGCAGCCAGGACCCAAACCAGAAAATTACCCACCATCCATTTTCCCGGTTCGGGTCCTGGCTACGGGGTGAAATTTCAGCCGGGGCCCAAACCGAAGCGAGCTTACGGTCGAGTACGTAAGCTCGGTCCGGTGTGGGCCCCGGCTGAAATTTTACCCCGAAACCAGGACCTGAACCGGGGATCTTATAGGTTCGGGTCTGAGCAAAAATCCGGAGCAGAGTCTGGGTGTGGATGCTACAGATCTTAGCATAGATCCAGGAATGAATTAAAACTTACCTTTTTGTCTACTTTCTTTAGGAGAAATTCAAAGAGAATAATATTTAAGAAAACAACTCTTCTGATAAAATTTATCACTTTATTAATTACACATATACAATATTGCAAACAATTTTTTCTTTGTGTGGGCCTGTTTTTCCAAAATAATATTTACATCAATGTGACACTTATATCCATCTTATTCGGTAATCATTAAGCATTTACATCAGTTTCCATTTAAAAATAAACATATATATGTACGTCATATATAAAATGGCATCCACTATGTTATCAATCACCATTTATTTGACCCCTTTAGATGCCATTGAAGGATCATTTCGTACCTACCTTGTTTTCGAAAACGAAATGATTGAAATTATATCATTTCATAATAATTAACACGCGGCCTTAGTATGCATAAGCGGAAAATATGAACTTCTCTTTTCTTATAAATATAAACATCTTTATTCGATTATATAATACGTCAACAGATTAGAGTTTAGCTTTGTAATAAACAGCGTGTTTAGTAACTGTCTTTTATAGTCCTTTTAACATTAATTTATATGTATTTATTTCACTTTGGCTGAATACCTCTTTAAAGCGCGCTTTCTGCTCCATGTTCAAGCGTTCATAAAAATCATGAGCAGAGGTGAGAAACAGGGACACCTCGGATTCGCTCAGTTTACAAAAGTCATAAAGCACAATCGGAAAGAATTTAATCAGATGCAAATTAATAGACGACGAGAGGAAAATCACCGTCAGGCTCCAGACACCTTTATTTTCTGGAAGCATTACGAACGTTGGTAGAGAGCATATCAACCAATCTTGCAGCATCTGCAGGAAGGATGAATCGATGGCCGACCGAAATACCTGGACAATCGGGAACACCTGAATTCGGCGCCTGGCCAGCATAAATAGAAGAATTATGAGTACGTACCTGGTGGACAATCTGCGCAATAACTTCACAGTGGGGTTGATTTATCGACAGAAACTCCTTTATGACCTTCGTAAGGATCTCATTGGGAGGTACCAAGTCGCGAATAATCTGGCATAGGACCTCCCCATAAATCTTGGCGGCGCTCGATGTCGATGATTTAATGCAGTGCAAAAGGATATCAACTTTCTCCGTTTGCTGGGCGATTATCTCTGGATCATCCTGTACTATGCCATTCGACAGCTCCGTGTTCCTCAATTGAGTAGAGGACCCTTTATCCAGAATATGTTTAGCATAGAGTTAAAATTTAGGAGTTTAAATATAGCTAATTATGAAAACTGTTTTAATTTTTTTTTCATTCGTTCTTTCTTACAAGCACTTTATCATTTAAAATTGGATGAATAAAAAAATATTGTTTATAAAAAAAGCAGAGGTAGCTGAAAAGTAAATTTCAATTTATGGAATTTAAGTAGTACGTTAACATTCTGAAATTTTAACTGCAACTTTTTATGATGATATACGAGCATTTCAATTTACTTTGGCAATTTCAACAGGTATCGATAAAATATGTACATACATATATACCATATACCATATAAATATATTAGCGCAGCAATTTCAAGTTCTAATTTTTATAGTAGTTGCTTCAGGATAAGGGGATGGCCCTAATCTATGTGAAGATTTAAAAAACTGTGGGGTGCCACTACTTACCCGTATAAATGCATGTCAAAAGCAATTTTAGGGCAGGCAGGCAAAATCGCTCATTTTCCAATTTAACTAATTCCACCGAAAGCTTTTCAATTTTATCGCAAATCGGTTGCGGAGGCCCACTGATGAGAATAATGCGTTCGATGCCCTGAAACCACACAAACGGATGAGCGACTTTGTCAATCAAAAAACCAATTAATTGGGCCATACATGCAAAACACACAAGTATATATTCTCGTTGGTTGTTCTTTTCAGTAAATTATTGGCCGATATAATGCTGTTCGACAATAAATTGCATTCCGGGACGAATTTGGCTGTAGTCTCAATTAAACTGAAATTCAATGTCCAAACTAATTTTGCGTGCACATCGCTAAATGGGAGGGAGCTGCAGGGAGAAATTAAAAATAAATTTGAATAAGGCAGCTAACGGATTATCCGCGTCGCGGCTGGTTAATGACCAACCTCTCCTCGATTATCCCGTGACGTGTTACATAGTCGACTATCAGTTCCCGCAGCATCGAGAGTTCCTCGCTTAATTTCCCGATGGTGGTGCTCGTCTTGGAGCAGCACTCGAGAAGGCTCAGCAGCCCGTGCAGGGTGGCGTTCCTGATGAAAACGTGGGAGCTCTTGAGGTACGTCGAAATAATTGAGCACAGGTAAGACAACTCCGATTGGGATGGTACCAAAATTGATTGCGTTTTACAGAGGATGTAGATTATGTACTGCAAATAAATTTATTAAGATACACCCTAAGATATCGCAGATTATATACTTGATGAGAGATGGTGTCGTCGACAGCAACTATCTCCTGAAGCCTTAAAATTTTCTGCTTGATACCTCTAATCTGGTCCCTATTTTCACAAATTTCACAGAACTTCGCAAGACTCGGCAGCGCAATAACATGATTTTGCTGCTAAGACAAAGGGAGTGTATTTGATTTATGTGACCTTCAAATTAATTTATTAGTTAATTACGTCAAGTAAATCACTCAGAATATCGTAGATTAATTGTATGCTGCTTTTTAGATCGACCCCTGACTGCTCAGAAAAATATCGAATGTTCTTTGTTTGAATATCACAAGCTGCATCTTCTTCAGTCATTGTATTTTCCATCAAGTACCACAGAAAATTTAATCCATATTGATTTGGCTGATACGAGGACGTTCCGATACAATTTTCGCTACAAATATCTCTCAACTCACGCTCCAAACTTGGCTGCCAGAAAACATTTGTGCCAGGGACAAGCAGTTGGATTTTATGCAATTTTTTTGAACTAGGATAAATAATGTTTTTAAAGGATACAAAAATAACTTAAAGCAGCCATACTTAAGAAAAGCTTTGAGGATCAATTTAAATATATAAATATACGTATTCAAAAAAGAAGCGTGAACAAAAATTTAAATATTTTAAGTTTTGCATAAAATATACCAAATTGCCATGAATTTGTACTTTTAATATTTTATATGTTTCCATTCTATTGGCTCGCAAAATACGAATGTTTTCAAAATTTATCAAATATGAGAAAGTTAAAAAAAAATAAAATGCGTGAAAAAACACTTACCTGATATTATCGCATTTGATTCTCGAAAACCTTGTTGTATGGTGGCATCTAGAAAGCGTGTTTCCAACAGTGGGGAAAGTACGACACGTGATCAGGAGTTCCAAAATTGCCTGCAAGCACGTACTCTTAATTTGATGCTGCTCCTGCACGTCGACCATGTTTTCATCATAAGTTTTGTTAATCAAAAGCAAGAATGTCATGAAATACTCCTCAAATTGTTGCCGTGCCGAAAATCCAAAAATCGAAAGACTGAAAAATATTAAATTAGAAATTGCATTAAATTACCTAATTGCAAACCGTTGGGAATGGGAAGCGACACTAACCGCTTCACAAACTTCTGCAATATATCGACATCAGCGAGAAGTTCAACAGGAATCGATGGCAATTTTGAAGTACTTTTAAAATGCCGGTCGTAGCCATCAGAGGTCTGGAAAACTTCCAACGGGGTCACTGCGTAGACGTAAAACTGGTCCATCCGAAGTAGGGCGATCGCGATTGATCTCAGGATTCTCTGCGAAAAGGACCAAAAGTACTATAATAAAAGTTTTTAGGAATGCAATAAAAACCATTGATGATATGCCGCTGCAGGAATCAATATCAATTTCAGTTTCAATCAGTTTTGCAATGAAAATTGCTTTCTGGATGATTTCTATATCCTTGGCACTACCACAAGCGCTTCCATCTCCACAGGATCCATCTATTTGCATTTTATGTTTTTCATAGAAAATTGTGTTACGAATCAATTTTGTGATTTCGTCGTGTACCATATCTAATATTATTCTCAAATGCGGCGCGTACTCCTCCGATTGATTAATTTCGGTCCAGATGGACTCTTGCCGCAGGATGCTATTGATGCACTTGTACAAGCCAGTTAAGCACCTAGATTTGTTCAAACGGCTGTGGCATCGAGATATCTGCTTAATATAATTACAGCACAAAAGGAGGAATTTAATTAAAATCTCGTTGCATGCGCAAGGCCGGAGAATCTGCTCTTTTACGAATTTCTCAATAAATTTCGATTCCACATACAAAAGGCCAATATTTCGTAACTTCTCGACATTCTCGAACAGGGCCGTCAGAGCTGCAGAAATAAGCAATAGATCGTTATCATCTGAACTGATGGTATCTGAATTTGAATCAGTGATGCGCTGGAGTTCAGCGAGCAATGCGGCTACAGACATTTTGGCAAGGAGATTCATATTGAGGTAGTTTATATGAGAGTTATGTTGGATGCACTCTTTTTGGAAGGATATCATCATCGCCTGAAAGGATATGTCGATGCATGACTTTAGGACATTGTTCATGTTGAAATTTATAGAGCCAAATAAGCTTTTCATTTTCGTTTCTGATTTAATGTTAAGTAAAATGCGGACATATTCCTCTGGATGGATGGTAGATGAAAGCTGTATAACCTAATTAATTAAAACCAAGTCTGATTAAATTAATAGAAATTACTCGAACACATTCTACCTGCTCAACCATCCACTTTTCGTCAATGACTTCATTTTCCACTCGAGATTTCAAAAATGGTTTTCCATTAAGATGGCTAAGACTGGGGAGATTATTTAACTGTAGCATGGATACATCTTAAGCTTATCTTACATTTTACTAATCCCTTCAATCTCCGCTATATTTGGATTCTTCAAAAATTCTTGTCTAATAGCAGACTCCAAGAGTCGTGCCATTGCCCTCTTTCGTTTCACTTTTTCCAGAAGTTTCGATAGAAGCTGCAATTTAATCAAGTCGCCGGGAATATTTTCCACCAATTTCACAACATAGGGAACCTGTTCCTGTTTTAGGAATTCTTAATAATATGTACAGATTAAAAGATAGGCGATCATACTATTTGTATAAGTGCGATGTTATCTAGGAAGCTCCTCACAACAATGCTGCCATGTTCCGGAGTGTTGCACAGCTCCCGAAGGAATTTATATCTTCCTTCCATTAGCACGGGTAAGAAGTCTTCGGAAAGAAGCAAATCAACTTCGCTTGATTTCCAGGCTTCTGGGTCACTCTGCAATCCAAATAATGAATTTCCGTCGAGTTTATTCAATTCTAAAAATTTCCGACTTACAAATTTCGTGCAAATCTCCTTTAGCAAGGAAAATTTCACACCCTTACTATCAATTTTCTGCAGCTGGAGGAGAATTAAAATTTTATCAGAGTTCATGACACAGAGTTCCTTTAAAAACTCCACTTGGAGGCATTCCATTTTAAAGATGGTTGGGGCGTATTTGCCATACACGAAATTCTCCATCAGTTCCCGTCGAAAATTATGGTTAATTCCAACCTTTCTGGAGACTTTCCAAAGAATTTTAATGAATCTAACCACGAGCCAGTAAAAGTCGGTATCAAGGCCACATTTTATCAAAGTTGAAAAGCACGTGTCAAGTTTCCCATATAAAACTTTAATAAAATAGTTTATTTTATCTGCAGCTCCAGTGCTCTGATAATTCTTAATATCAAGCTCATCGTGGTTAGTTAAATAAATTTCTTCGGAATGCTGAATTACTTTCTCCAGGATTATGGTGACACACGATAAATCGTTGAAATTGTCTGCATTCTGAAAAAGTAGAGTGCCGTGCAATTAGTTGATTGAGCGGCTAATGAAAAAAGTAGCACAATACTTCTTTTTATTGATAATTTGCACAGTTGGTGTTTAGAAAAACATTTTAGTTTAAAGGACTTATTAGTTAGTTAATTATAATATTATTATGTTCAAAATAAGCATATATATTTGGATTCAAATAATTAAAAAATAGCCGTATTAAGTCGTAATTTTTAATTACACTACTTTAAATAGAAATGCAAGTGCGATATTTGTATTTTTATGTTAGATGTATTTTTATTTTTTCGATTAAAACTAAAATGTACTCTATTTTGGCTAACTTTGATAAAATCTATAAATAATAGTATAATTTCCTGAAGATCCGTAACATGATTCAGATGAAAGGTTCAAAGCTATATTTTTAAAAGATTCTTCGAAAGTCTAAGTATATCTTTTCTTCAAAGTTTGCCATAAATATGTACACAAATTATACGAAGAACATTTTTTACATTTGATGTGCAAAGAATAGTGACAAAATTGGTTAAGCCCATGTGGTACTTTCCCAGTTAAAAGGGGTAGGTTCAACAAATCATCAGGATATCGGAAATAAACCTTCCCAGAAAAGAAAGCATATGGTTCAACACAACTAGCAGGTTGGCCACTTTCCTTCCGGCCCAGACACCGCATAAAAGAAAAAAAAACACTCCCTCAAGCAGGATGGCCATGATCTCGGCAACGAAAAAACTTCTTGAAACATGCAACTTACCTTTGCCATCAACAAGGAAAGAAGCGATGAAAACCCCTTTGTTTCGAGCAAAATATTTTTGTCACAGTTTCCAAACAATGACTCCAGGAGGAAAAAACTGGGCAAGTTGTGCACTTTCAATTTTCCCTCTTCGAGCCCGCGAACAGCCATAGCATAGACTGCATCCTCCTGGATGGAGGGCACATCCGACTGCGCTTTATTCCAGAGAAGTAGAATGGACAAAGTTTTCTGGCATTCTCTATAGCCAATGAACTTTTCGAGCATTCCCAGCATCACTTCTTTTTGTGTGCTCAATTCCTTGGCATGCAGGGATGTATTGCTACCATAATCCGGATGGCTGGAGCTGCTGCTGCAGAAGAAAATCTCAAAACTGAGAACCTTTAGAGCCAGCACACTGCATTCGCGAATTGAGCTGTTTGCTAACAAGTTGTTAATAATACTTATTACTTTCGGAATCGAGACCAGTTTTCCGTTGTTTTGCCTTGTTAGGTTAACGAGAAATTTTACAACTGAACCAAGAATAGCCGTTGAATTCCTGGAAGGTGAAATTAGAAGTACAAACAAAAATAAAAAGTAATAATGCCATATTTTACCTTGCAATACCACTTTCAATTAATTCCAAGTTTTTCATTACGTTGTCGAATATCACATTCTTTGAATCCAGGATACTGTAGGTCACATTGAACTCGAGCAATTGAATCAGGAGTTCAAGGATCGGAGCCTGCACAATGGCGTTTGATTTCATAAAGAGCTAGAAATTAAAAGTAAAGCAAAAGGAATACCGGGTATACCCAAGGAAACATACCGTCAAGCAGTAGATCACAAGTGGCTCAAATAATTTAATATGTTTAGCACAGTCTTCCTCTGCTTTAATTTTACCTAGTGGGAAGTTTATCGCAGCCAAAAACAAGTCACGGAAAATTAGAACTCCATCGAGGTCATGCTCTGATTCCCCGATTTCTTGTTCCAAAACGTGCCCTCTATTCAATCTTGGCATACCCGCTCTTCTCGCGGAAAAATACAATTTTGCGAAGTTGTCATGATCACTCCTTCGATTTGCGTAATTTCTACCAAATAAGAATTTTAATAATTGCCTGAGGCATCCCACGGTCTCAATAGGCTCATAATTTATCAGGACCGAAAGATATTGTAAAATTTCCTCGATAAGCTTTATCACATTTAGAGATTTCGAGTGTTCCTGAAGCTCAAGTAAAAGTGAAAGAGCATCAAGGCATGTTGTGAGCAGGGACATTAATTTTGCTCCAGATTCCTGATTTATTGTTATCTGAAAAGGCGAAGGCGAAAAAATAGTTCCAAACAGGCCATTAGGAGGATACGAAACTCAATGATGGGCCACACGACTTGAAAATATCTTACCTTGTAGCTTTCAAAGGCACCCTTAAGGGTGTTATATAATCTTATGTACAAGTAATCATTTCCAAAGTATCCCAAGTTGATGGATGTCGCGATTTCCTTTGTGTTCGCAAATAATTCGGTTTTTTGCGATTTCAGATATAAAACTGGCTTTTGATTCGAAAACAAGTGAGAGTATATGTTTAATATTTTCATTATGTGTCCCAGAAAGCTTTGCAGGAAATCAGAATTAACATTGCCTGTAAGCACATCAGCTGTAAAGTAAAAATACGCTATTTAAAAAAAAAAAATTTACTACTCACTCATATATTCAATTCGTGCAATTTAGTTTAAGACGAGTTGTTACCGAATTCGCAGTAAAATAAAAAAACTGAGTTTTTAAACATAGACATTTTAAGTAGAAATCAGCTGTAATCGCTAAATGGTTGCAATCAATATAATATAATATTATTTCACTGTTTTTGTTTGCAGTGATTAACATATAATCAACATATAATAGGTACTAAATTGATAATTTTGTTCTTGGATTAACAAGCAATGATTAAATATTTGAATTAATAACTAAACAGTTCCAATGCTACTGAAAAACGTTTCTCTCATCTTAAGAATTAACGACCATCAATGACCAACACTGAATTTTTACGCACGACTAACAAAAGGATTAAATGCAATTCTCTAATTGGTACCCCCATGAGTGTTTCACAGCATTTTCTAAGTAAACAAAAACGCGCGATGTGTTACACTGAAATTCAATTACAAATCAAATAACCAATACTCTCCAAAAGTTCGCACCGTAAATCCGTGATTTTTTAATAGAACAAGCAATCAAGTTCAAATTGTTTCGAATTTGCAAATATTGCCGCACCACACACACTTCACACCTCACGTAGTTGCAGTAAGTGCAAAGAATTTAAGGCATTACCACGAGTTTCCACTAAGAAAGCCATCGCTCACCGTAATTGGAATTGCAGTCGACGATGACGGCAGTTTTAAAAGCGAATTACACCAACGAACAAACTTACCTGCGAGCAGTTTGGCTGTTATTTCGATTAAATCCCTCTGGCAATTTAGATCCACTGCGATGTTTTGATTCTGGAAGGCAAACTTGAGGCAAACTTTCGCCAAATTAAATTCGCTCCACGTCTTGTAGTAGTCCACCGGATTGAATTTCGCCAATAGAACTTTGATGGTATTAATCAAGCCAAGCTTTAATTAAACATCAATGGGACATTGAGCGGATTGCGAGATAAACAAGGATATACCTGCAGATTTTTCTCGTGCAATTCCATTAGCCTATTTGTCGTCAAGTATAGAACTTTCGAAAGTCTACGTTCAAATGCTTCAGACGGTAAGGTTGCGTCGTTGAAGAAACTACGAAATGATTTCGACATTCCCTGGAATATTCTATGATCAAAAAATTCACGGAGCAAGTTCAAATTAAACCGATGACTTCCAACATCGGCATCTTCCGGTTCCGCTCTCTGAATATATCGGCACAGGCAATCCGCGGTATTTTCCCTAACGCGAAAATCTTCATCGCCAAGAAGTTCAGAAAGTTGGTAGACGAAGATATTCTGAATGTGGAAAATTATTCATTCTTGCTTTATACCACATCCGAGTTTTTCATCAACTCCGTAATAACTTCAAACTTTTCGTAACTTACCTCATAGCTGCAGGCGATGTCGTCCCCGTAGAATTTTCGGATAGACTCGTAGCTTAAATTTGAAATTACTTCGGCGTACTTATTCTGCACCAACCAATACTTGTTCTCATGACACAATCGGAGCTGATTCAATAAAAATTTTGGCGAAAGGATTTTATAGTCCATTTTATCGCCCCCATGCAAAATTATTTTTACAAGCTGCTCTTCACCGTCTTTATCATCATTATCGGAAATCTTACGTCTTAGATCAGCTCGTGCAAAATAGTGTGACATCAAAAGTGGAAATACTTTATCAAAAGAGGTCAATGCCTGCATAACAACGGTGTGAATTTCGTCCCGCAAGCCCTGGGTTAGAAATTAAACATGTAAAATATTTTCGAATATCTACGGCAATATAGGGAGAAACGATTTTCACTTTAAGAAAAGAAGGAAATTTGAAATGCTTCCAGATAAAACTTCCGTTTTTCTACCAACCCTGAGAATTTCCCTTGTTCCCTGACAGATATGTTTGAATACAAACGCCTGACACTATCCCACCGTCGTCATCGACTCCCCTTTGAGATAACATATAATCCTTTCCCTCCTCACAGCCGTCTGGGACCAAGCATAGCAGAATAAATAACTTTTGCATTCTTCTGACTTGAATCAATTTTGAGATAAAACCTCTTAAAATCCTTGCCTGCGGTAAGTTCCTGCCCAACTTGGGAAGCGAGCAGATGTTTAAAAAAATTGTTGAAGGACAGAAACCTCGATAAAAATTGTACATACATTACATTGCTTTCAGCGCAATGTGATCAATTCTTTGATACATACATACATACGGGGGAGGAACGAAATGGAAAACATTTCACTATGCTTCTGCATATTTTAGCATTCATTTACAAAAACAAAATTAACAAAAATTCCGGCAGATTGTGTATTTTTAGTTTCCTGTTAGAGTTTAAACGCAATTTTTTTCTTTTAACCCTAGCAACTGTTAGGTAGTATTGAAAATTTAAAGAGGGTATTTTACTTTGAAGTTTTAAAAATTAATTTATTCTTTTATATTCTGAAAGTACTTTTAAGAATTTAAATAAAAATTTCGTTGAATTTACGAAGTCTTCTAGCAGCAAGCTTACTTATTAAGAATCCATTGGATTTTTTGGTTGCAGATTTGAAAATCTTCAGCCATAAAAGTACGTATGGGTTTTATGATGCATTGAAATTTTTTTTTTTTTTTATAAAATTCCACAAATTTCTCTAACGATATACATTTATTGATTTCTTGTATGCACCACCATTATTTAAAAAAATATCTTCAACAAGAATTCAAATCAAATTCGCCCCAATCAGAATGAAAAAGCCCAGCCCCCCATGCATTACTAAATCAAATCAATAAAAGCGATAAGAGCTCGGAATAAAATCCAGCTAGTTCGTGGAAGGCGACCATATATTCGAAAATATCCCCTACTAGCTGCAGCAATCAAGCATCACGGAAAATGGTTTATTCCAATTCATTTCATTTGTTGCAAAATGTCTATACCATTGCTGTAAAATTGATGAATATTTCTGTATTGCCATAATTCCTGGCAATGGTGAATGATGAAATTGCTAGTTGAAGGGCACAATTTTATAATATGGTAAATTCCTTCTAATACCTCTAAAATAATATTAAACTATCTAAACTACAAGGAACGAATCAACACCTATTTTATTAAAATTAGGCCACCTGGACGGCCGGGTCTAGGACACGGGAGTGAAAGGTGGACGATCAGAACGCATCAGGTCGGATGTATGGAGTTAAAGTTATACAAAACATTGGACTTTATTTACCTTTGTAAGCATCGCCAGAAGTCGATTAAAATCCAATGAGTCGACTGCCACCCGTTCCATACCACCGCCATGAGTCATCAGAGTTGCAGCACTGATGAAATTCCCGACAATAATTTGCACATCGCCCCGTAAAATTGGATCCGGATGATCATGAAATAGCAGGGTATCGAATACAAATTGCCTTTGTTGGTGTAATCCAATCCGAGCTAAATCACTCGTGATGCGTTTTTCTAAAGGTGGAAATTGTGGCGGAATTTCTGCTAATGGGACTGACCCCAGCTCCACGAGCTTTGGTGGATGCTCTTTTGGGTATTTCTTCGTTTCAGTTATTTCCGATTTAGACAAAAGTTTTTCGAGCTGTTCCTTCAGATTGGTGCAGTCCGTCTGCTGGAGCCCTCCCCCGGCCGCAGACATGATTTCTTTGGCTAAAGCCGGGTCAGCGCTTTTACTAAGGGGTGAATTGAAAAGAAGGGTGGTGTTGCTCTCGCCAAAGTGGTCGTCCTTCATCTCAAGAAAATCATCCCCTTGGGCAGGTTTGTTGTGACCATCAGCCCTTTCGTTGGGAAGGGCGAACTCCTCGCTAAATTCGTTGCTGCTGTTCTCGCTGACCTCAATCGGGGCTTCGCCCGGGCTCTGGGTCGATTCAAATCTGTCGGCTTCCAACGGACGTCCGAGGACGTCCGGCTGCAGTCGGACACAATTAGCTATCACGTGGAGGGACAAGTTCTTTATAGAGACGCGAACCACCGCATCGGGTATGGTGCTCCCGGTGACACCCGCCAGGAGGAATCTGGATGCAATAAGTCTCGCTGTGTAGCAGATGATGGGCTGGTCATAAATCGTTCCGACACTCAGTTCGGGATGGCAATCCTCCACCGACGCCTTGTCATTTTCATTAAAGTAACCAACCCCACCGATAAAATTGTTCTTCGTCTTGTCGTCCTCAGTCACACTCTCCGCCAACAAAGTTGCATTTGATGGCGTCACGGGAGCGGCGTCAGTCGCAGAGTCCCTAAGGATTGCAACATTTTTTTCCAGCTCATAATCACTGCTCTGCACAGCCACTAAATTTTCCTCGTTCCTCAGTAGATCCTGAGCACTACTTCTGAGTGAGACGTGACTTACCAGAGATATATGACTATTTATAGACTCGAGGGAAATGGCATCTTCCTCTAGAGCCTTTGTTTCTGTCGCATGTAACGTGGCTACGGGATGAGATTCCGGTCCAATTGCCGGCTCTGCTGATGATTGTTGTGGTGGCAGGCTCTGGAGACCTCTTTTGGGTATCTGATCCGAAAAGACTTTTATTTTTGGAGTACTCGGGCTGCTTGAATTTGTTGCGATTCCCGATAACTTCGCTGAAGGACGAAATAGTTTTGTCATGCTCTCTGTGATTTAAAAAGACATTAATGGGATTAGTCGCATTAGTTTCAGTCTGTTGGCTTTTAAACTAACACGATTTAATTTCAAATACAATAGCCCTTATGTGATTTATACAGATAGTTGAACATTTTCAAATTGAATACTGTTCAGCAGACTACCACATCTGTAGAACTTTAACATAAGCTTCACATCAGTTCAAAACTTAATTTAATCCAGGAAGAACGCCCAAAACATGAAATATATAAATCTAACGTAAAAATAATTCTGAAGGATACAAAGAATATTGGACAGAAAATTTGTTAAATTTTAAACTACTTGAGAAGTCAGTTTAGTTTTTCTAGACCCCATTTCACAGAAGTTATGAATCGTTTTTTTTTTTCAATCGACTAATAACCTTATTCTTCAGATAAAAAATCAATTTAGCCGTAAGGAAATTTTATTTTTCACTCTATTTGTGAAAATTAAATAACAAAAAACAATCCTATCTGCCGGTTTAAGGAGCGAACAAGTTTATCCGTCTGATAATGATTTCAAATCATAGCCAAATTGATTATTGAGACAATTTTATTCGACGAATGACTATTGAAAAATTGGCCCTTAACGCATAAAATTTGTAATATATCTTAGAGGTAAATGGAATTTGAGTCTGAAATTCGAACTACCTACGTGTATACATATAAGATAAATGCAACAGTGACGAGTTCAAAACTAAAGCAATCAAATGACCAACTTACCTGCATTTGAGTGAGAAATCAAACTGTTGATGAACGATCCGATGGAGTCGGTTGACTTTTGTGATTTCAACTCAGCCTCCCTCTCGCCCTTCATGACAACTTTACTATCCCTCTCCCCGAAGGCAATTTCCGAATCAAAATCCATGCTATTGAATGATTCATTGTCGATGTCACTGAGCACTTGCAATTTGTCATCAAGGTGCTCCACGGCCAAATGGCCAACATCTTGTGGTTCATTTCCTTCTAACACCAATTCGAACTGCTCAACATTTTCCATGTCGACTGGTGGGGCTCCACTTGCAGGACTATTACCATCGTTCCTGGGATCAAAAGGATGTTCGATGTTTTTTCCTGAACGAAAATTATTGCATTCACTCGGCTCTTCCGAGTCGCTGACTTCAAATCGCATCGGAGCGCCCTTGTCTACCTCCGTCTCTGATTTGAATCCGTCTTCAATCGTTTCCGAAGTTGATTTTCTTGATGGCTGATGTTTATTCAGTGTAGATGCAGAAGTCCCTCCCCCAAATACTGCTGCTTGTGCCAATTCACTGCACGTCGTCTCGGAATTTTTCAATTGAAATATTTGATTTTTTAATGATTTTCTTTTTTTAAGGAACTCTCGATGCAGCTGGTGACTGGTAAGCATCTCCTCCAGTGCTTCGTTTCGCCGACTCAACATTGAATTGATAACTTCAAGTGAGGCATTTATAATGGAATGGTTTTGATTACTGAGCAAATACAAGCAAACATCGTAGATTTCAACTATTTGCTTGCAGTCACAGATACTCTCCGCTATGATCGTAGGAAGGAGGAGTCGCAGAAATCCTAGCACCCCTAGCACAGTGTTTGTATTTTGGTCGTTTATTAAGAACTCTGAAAAAACATAGGGAAGTTGTATGTATTTTTTTTTTTACCGCTGTGATTGCGCTTTTGTTTGTTTGCGCCTGGTAAACTCATTTCCTTTTCGAGTTGGGTAAAATAAATTTAATATTGCAGACGAAGCATTTTAACGTTGAACAAGTTCTTGACAGACCAACAACAAATATGTGCAATTCAATGACTATCGAATTGATGGTAAGGTAAATTGATTTGTTGGTTTTTAGCTTTCAGATTTTTCCACAATTGAAAAACGATTTATAAAGTTTTTTAAGACACACAATATTAAGAGAAGAACTTACCTAAGGCTTTATTTAGCCCAAATTTCGCCATTGCGCCTTTATTTCGCGAGTTCTCGATGAGATTCAAGCAGTTTTGTGAAGAACACCGCCTTTTTATCGCACAATCTGCTGTAATTTGATCCAAAAATACCTAAGAGAAACAAATATTTTTTTTTTCTTCTTTTATAGACATACAATACAAAAACATTCTGAATCAGAGTCATTTTTATATTGTTTCTTTCATGCATTTTTCAATAAGGGAAGTCAGAATATTGTAAAAAATCTAAGATGTGCATATCTCGAATTTTAAAATTAAAAGGTATCGCAGCTATGAACAACCAAAATATCTTGAACTTTTGTTTGTGCCGTCCGTGACACTTTTAACATTCAAGTTAAATTTAAATTGGATGAATGATTTTATTACTTGTTTTTAAATAGACATCGAACAAGTTTTCTAAATTCTAGAGCCTGTTTTTCTTTTATCTATTATTTGTGCAAACGGAATTTTTTTTTTAAATCAATTTCATTTTTCTAAGAAATAATCTTAAGGATTGTCTAATCTTTTAATTAAAAACTTATCTGAAATTAAATTTCAACTCACCTCGATTAGCTTCACAGTCTCGTTATCATTTAAACAAATTTGCAAATTCCTGCTGAAGGTCTTGATGAACTCGCCGAGGGTCTCCACGAGGAGCGTTTCCCTGCGGCCGGCGATGGCCTGGAGACAGGGAAGCAGCTTCAGCGCATACCACTTAACGTTTTTTTCCTTGATGCGGGGGCAGTAGTAGGAAAAGAGGTTGAGGCAGATCCTCAGCGACCTGGGGTTAAGTCAGTTAAAAACGCCCGTCGGTTAAACACCACCACCACCAACCTTTCATTTCCATTTTTTCTAATCTCCCCGTAGAGGTCCAACAAAATCCGGCTCAGCCGAGTGGGCTCCAGCGAACGAATGATCCTGTTCAAGTTCTCCTCGGCGCTCATCCGCACTACAGAATCCAGGTCCTCGGTGAACAAGAGCAGGACACCAATCGCACTTGCAGAGTGCTTTCCGAAGTTCGCGTGCGAGGTCACAGATGGCGAAATCATGCACTCGGATATTTGGTGAAAGTAATTAAGCTTTTCCTTCTGGCTGCAAGGGAAAAACATTAAACAAATTAACAAATTTATTAGTCCACATTGTGGACAGTCGCGACAAAGCCACAGTCGGAGGATGCACCGCATTTCGCAATGAGGCGACCTCACACCCACCTGCACTCGGTGTTCCGCAGCATATCCACCGCCCGGGTGAAATTGCTTGCGGTCGCCAGTTTTTCCATTTTCCTTAAACGGCGTTCTCCTGCAACTAAAGCCACATGCTCCTAAACAATTACTCCTCAAAAATCACACGATAATTCACTGTAAAGAACCGCGACGAAACCTTCCCGCTGCTTTGACACTTCCGGAGTGAAGTAACAACGAACGGTAAACAAATGTCAGCTGTCACAGAACTTGTCTCATTTTTAGCTTGGACCACTTGAGTATAACAGTTAACGTGTTGCATATGGCAGCTAAGAACACAACCGTAACTTTTTATCCCGAAATCTCCTAAAAAGCTTTCATTATTTGATTGGGAAATTTTTTTGCTGAACTTCGAAAACCGAACCAACCGTTGTTACACACGCAACTTCAATTAATTTCTAATCAAAATCAGCTTCCCTCAAAACCCCCAGGCTCTGCAACAGGAAATATTTGATCTATCGTAATAACTAATAAGTATCTTTTTACATATCTTGCCGTAATTAAAATTAGTGATTATTTGTTTTTTAAAAGTCAATGATCAATAAAAATCATGGAATTTTATCTTACATAATTGTTAACTTTATACATACCTATGCGCTAACCAAAATTTTAAAAAGAGTTCATTTCGATGCGTTCAGGTAGGTCAGACCATACCTTATATTAAAAAAAAAAACCAAAAACATTATTGAAAGAAATACAAACTGAGATATTTTCATTTTTATATATTGCATTATAAAATCAGATAATATAGATTACATAAAATATTCCAAAATTAAAAGAGTAAGTAAAGTAACTGAAATTGAAAAAAAACCCACAAATCACACATGTATATTGTATATACGTAAACATATAAAATAAATAAAAAAACAACAATTTGTAAAAACACAATAGGTAGGTACTGAATGATCGGAAATTCTACTTCCAGTTTCGATAAATACTACTAATGAAAAAGTTCTTTAATAAAATTATATTAACTTTGACATTAAGTAGGGTAAATCAGAAAGATTTGTTGCAAGATATACCATTCGATTCTCTGGAGTGTCCCGATCCTTGTTTGATCCCAAACTGTTGGACTTAGGGTGATTTAAAACACTTTAATTTAGAAAAATAAAGAGATTTTGAAACACTGTTTTCTACGTAAGGATTGAAGTTTACGAGGAAGAGGCGAAAAAAACATGCAAAGAGTAACTTTTATAATGTTTTTAATTCACATAAAAATACCTAAACATTACACAATATTCATCAGAGATATTAGAGCAATTTTTTATCTTGGCAAAAAATCACTTTGACTTAATTGTTCTGTGTTCAGCGCTCCACTAAAAAAAACACACCATTGTCTTGTGCTCATTTAAGCAGTAATACCACTAAAAGGTTCGGCTCAAAAAACATTAGAACAATATTCATCACAGTCCACTCAAACTATAAAAAAAAAACATATTTCGCGCAAAACAGGCTAAAAAAGTCTTAAGAACTAAAAGAATCGATGAAGATGTCTTGGACGGAAGAGCGGGGAGGGGCAGGCTATTTACAACGCGAAGCGATTCTCTTACCCATGGGGATTACGGAAACTAAAAATTTAAATAAATATTTATACACGAAGGCCTAGTTCCGAGTACTAAGAAGAGCACAGTTCACCGAGATAACGCAAGAGACCCGAAAGCGACTCCTCCTCTATTTTTCGGGAAATTAACAGAGACTTAAAAAAAAATAATTTGTTTATTATGAACCACCTAATTAAACTAGCGACGGTAGTTGGCCCTATCCGCGCTTCGACCTTAAGACTAACAGCGTTATCACGAGAAACGCCGCGATCCACGCGAAGGTCGCGAGGAAGCCGAAGTAGACGTCCTTTTCGGCGATTGCCCACCCCCTCGTCAGGATGGACCGCAGCGCGGTCGTCGCCAGTGTGAGGGGCAGGAACGTCGCGATGTACCTGGTGAAGAAACCAAAATTTGCACATTATATTTCAAGACACCGAAATTCTTACCTTAGGACGATTGGCATTCCTTCGATAGGCCAAATGACCCCAGAGAGAAGAAGCGTTGGATAGAAGGAGCCCAAAGCCAGTTGGATTGCGTTTCTCTCCAGCTCGCAGACCGATGATATGACAAATCCGAAACACATCCCACATAATCCTTGCAAAATTGTCAGGACAATTACCAAGAAGAGATCTCCGTTGTTTGTAACTCCAAAAACAACCAACATGAAAATCAACACAAGCGTTGTTTGGCCACACATCACAATGAACTGGGTAACTACGTGCGAAAATAATATTTCACCGGGGGTAACTCCTGCCACCCACGACCGATCGAGCATTCCCTAGAAAATATAAATATGTATTATAAAAAAATGTATATTAAATATTCAAAATTAATTGCATCTCATCAGCAGTTCTTAATTAAAAGGAGTTAGCAGATATTAATTCGTAAAAACAAATATCGCATATTTTTCTGCAAGCATTAAAAAAATTGTTTATTAAAAATTTCTGTTTTATTTAAAAGTTCTCAAAAAATTGGGAAAACAAGTTTTTCTTTAAGCTTGAAAATAAAGATTATAGTCGTTTTTGGTTCGTTCTCTAAATGCATGCCGTATTCTTAATTAAAATTAAATATGCACAAAAAATGGAGAAGACTGAAGTGTAAATAAAAAACACATTTTAAGTAAAAGTATCTCCAAATTTGTCTTACAACTCCGTTTGTTTTCAATTACATTTTTATACTTTGACACCAATGAAATCGATAAGTTTATTTCACTTGTAAAATTTGGACTCAGTTTTTTGTTTTCAGCAATATTCAAATATCCTTAAAAATTATAATCATAAAACATAAAAAAACTCTACCAAGTATGAGTGTTTTAGTATAGTAAATTTAAACTTACCTCAGTTCTTTCAATAATCAATGCTGACGAAGTTAGTGCCACTGCCAAGAAGAATACAATTCTGAAAATAAAATTAGGATTAGAATAAACGAACTAAAAATATATAAATCTTGTACGTTAGAATAACACCCGGTGCAACGAAATCGGTGAAAGAGGGATCGTCGGTGCCGTAGATCGGCTCCTGGAATTGAATGGGAATATCACCGAGTCTTTTGTTGTATCCACATTCGTTCAGAAGGTCTACGGCGAAGTCCCTGTAGGCAAGCTGTAGGTCCTTATTCAGCGTTATTCCGATCTGTTGGTTAGACATGTCCAACCAAACTCGGATTTCAGACTGTTCCAGAGTTTCATTGTCCGCGTCCTTGCCTTAAACATGAAAGAATTTATTAAGGTCATTGCATATAAAATACAAAATATCATATTAATATTACCTAAGACAATTCTGGCCACGAATGCATCTGTGAAATTTTCTGTTATATACACGGTACCCCACGCATCCCCTTTTCTAACTGTTTCCAAAGCTGTGTCCAGATCGTCGTGAAACGTTTTTATTACACCCTTATTAAAATGATGCAAATACCGACAGCCCAAGCTGACGAAATGGCATCCAGGTACCCATGTGCATTCCTAATAATAGTTAAATTTTGGCATTTTTACTGGTAAGATGTTTCCGAAATAACTCCTTACCGTTCCATTCATTTCGCCGTTTAAAATAGAAATATTTAGACCCTCTGGATCCCGACCTATGGCTAAGCAAAAGAGAATAACCTGCATAACAGGCAACGCAAAAATAAACAGCATTACGCCAACGTTCCGCCACATCCGTAGAAAATTCTTTACAAGCAGCGCTCTTAGTTTGCCTTTTGTTGCCTGTAGAATTTGTGAATTTATTGTTGTAAATAAGTTAAGATTTTTTAAAAATATATATATTACCGAGCAAAAGGAATTTGTGAAATCCTTGCACTCCTTAAGGCAATTTGTTTCAGACGGACCGTCTTGATGAAGCTACATAAAAAATTATTTCAATATAAAAATTATCTATAATTCATCGAGAACGAACCGTAATAGCAGATCCATTTGCAGATCCATTTGCATCGTTTATGAGGACTTCTTTACTTTGATGAAAATTTAAACCGACAACTCCACTTTCCTGACTAACGTACACTGGCTTATCTTTTTTATTGCCAAAAGCCAAAGCATTTAGAGAAATGTTATTGCTGGAAATAAATATTTTTTTTAAAAAAAAAAACTTATCGTTTCAGAATAATCAATAGGATTTACCTAAAATTGACTTCAGAAGCACCAGTACCACCGTTCGACTGGGCCTCTTTTCGGGAGAGTTTAAGGAATACCTCTTCTAAAGTCTGGCATCTGTACATTGATAAAAGGACCGACGGAGACTCCTCTGCAAGCAACTTTCCAGATCTCATCAAACCAATCTGAATAAGAAGCAAATTAATAAATTATTAGGTTATCCTCCTTTAAGTCAAGAAATATCGATAAATATCGATATTAATACAACTTTACAACTTTTTCAGATAAATGTTCAAAAAAGACAAAAAAATATTGTATAATTTTAAAGCCAAATTTCTGAATATATTAAGCTTTTTTCCTCTTTCTTAAAAAGTGTTTTTGATAGAATTTTTTTATGTCCTTGCTTCTTCGTTTCGCAGATTATGGGACTCATGGAGAACTTGTTCTCTAAACAAATGAAAATTTGCAAAAATGGAATTATATATGTACGACGTACGTAAGTAGGTTAAGATTTATTATTTTTATTTTTTTATTTTTTCTTTATGATTGAAGATCTCCTATTTATTTAATACTTATCCTCTACGTCTTAGATATATATATATGTATATGTAAACTGCATACGTTAGTTAAGGAAGTTACTATTTACTACATATTGATCTTAAAAATAGGGGAAAAGTTCATTCTATAAATCTTTTTTTTTTATACCACAATTGGAAATTTCAACCTTGTAAACAAATTAAGATAATGAGGCCAGGGTAAATTTAATTTGCTTACTTTACATAACAACGCGTATTTTCATTGGTGGGAACAAGGATTCGTTTTTCACCTACGTCTCAAGTACGAATCTTGTGATAACATTTTTATTATTCAGTTAATGTTAACGCCAACCGTGAGAAATTAAACTAGTGACGCCTCTTAAGATTTATTTCGGAAGATTAAAACCACTCCAGATTCAAGGTCATTATCGAGCACAATATTTTTTTTCCTGCACACTTTCATGAATATTATTAAGTCTGGATAATTTGATCTACGAATGCAATTTATTGAAGATATTGCATTGATAAATTTCACTCATTGCTACGATCATTTCGTTTATTGGCTTATTTGGAAAGTTTCCAGTGATTTAAATTGAATAATCAAAGCACAGTAATTGCACAGGTGAACATTAAGTTTGAAGGACAGAGGTAAGTAATTCATCATCTATCATTATGAATAACTTTATTGAAGAAGGTTTTTTTATATCTTGTTTAGGTATAAAGGAAGTAATATTATAATAACTACTTCTGCTTTTACGTAAGCAAATATATATTGCATTCATTTAAGTTGCATTATTATAAGGGAGCTATTTATCCAATCATTGCAAATTGCATTTTGAAAAACGCACTTGCATTTAAGGTTGCATGCACGTCGAATAAGTCGTGCAAGTGCAATTGGTCACCGAAACGGCCGCCTACATTATTTCATCACGATAGTGCGCCAGGGGTCTGTGCAACACTCATCGAAATTCCGTCGGTGGTTTGCGTATCACTTGCGTCGTCAATCAAAAGCGCAATCGCATTTTCGTCGAATCGCGGTAGGCGGTCGATTGCAGCAGAATTTGATTGCTATGCGAGCGTGCGTCGGCAACTTGTTTCAAAACATTTTGAAGACGCACTATGGCAACCACCGTCGGGCCGCCTTTGGGGCTTCCTAGGGGGTTTTAAAAAAAAAAGAAAAGTATTTTGCAACATTTACTCACCGCATGTGCTTGTCGAGCTTCTTCGATGTAATGAGTCGTAATAATCACCGTCTTCTGTCCGGCTTTCGTGATGTGTATGAGGTGATTCCATATGCTCTGACGTAACAAGGGGTCAACGCCTACAGTCGGCTCGTCCAGAATCAACAGTTCGGGGTCATGCATTAACGCCACAGCGAATGACACTCTCCTCTGCTGGCCCCCACTGTAATCAAATAACATTAGTACAACTCGCACGATGTGTTTTTCACTCAAGGTCATCACTCACCTCAAATTTTTTACTAGTCTATTTTGAGACGGCAAATCAAGAAAATTTAGTAGAAACTGAAGTCGCTCGTTTATTTCGAGTGATTTCATTCCAAAGATCCATCCAAAGTACATCATCGTTTCCTTTATGGTAAACTCCCCGTACAGAGCAATTTCTTGTGGCATGTAACCAACCCGCTTCCCCGGAACCCCAGATCCTTTTGTTCCTGGTTTACCGCCAAGGACCCAAATCTCTCCCGAGTCCAATCTTCGGCGGCCGACAATGCAAGAAAGCAAGGTCGTCTTACCACAGCCTGATGCGCCCAGCAGACCATATCTATGCAACAAAAATTTTGGTTTTTAGTTAAAATAAGTCTTGAATAATCGCACGCTCCATTGGATGGACAGAGGCGGCGACGTAAGTAAAGCACAAATTCAGATCGCGATCGCGGTATGGCTAGCTTCATTGACCTCAATTCCGGAGAAGACTATGACTAGGGTGAGGGACGATGTCAGGGGCGCATGGGAATGTCTTTTGAAACTCGTTTTTACCTGACTTTTCTTTACTTTTTTTTTTTTTTGCGAAATTTGGTGATCACCTGTCGTCTGATATTTGCATGTCAACACACATTACTAACTCGAGAGAGACCTTAGAGACTCGTTTTTGAGGAAATGCCCAGGGCCGGTGGTTCAATAAGTCAGTGACTCAGAGTTAGCGGCTAGTATTTATATAAAACAAAATTCGTGATCGCATGTTCCCAACGATCTGGGAAGGCGCTAAATCGCCATTCTAGGCTAACTTGTTTTTCAGTAATCTTTAATGAATGCCTCTTTCCAACATGTTCTACATAGATTGCAAATAATTACAAATCCTTAAGGTCAGTCATCGTCTGTGACGCAAGTAATACACGAGCACAAAAAGTTTACTGACGTCAAACAATCCTTTAAGACATTGAAGCGTCTGAAATTCTTAAAAGTTCAGCATCATTTCTCTGTTTGCTCGAACTTCGATCTCTTGGTTTCTTGCCCGTCATGTTTTTGAAACCAGTTCCTTGATTTATTAAGCATTCCTAGATGCGTAGTTATTACGCGCAACTTTTAGAAACTAAGTCTCAGTCAGTTAAATGGGTTAGTATCAGTTCTAGATTCAATAAATGACGTAGAAATTTCAAAATTTAATTATGATCTTGTGTTAAGAATCAAACGGCTACGTGAATTTATTCAAACAAATAATGAGGTAAAATAAATTGCTTATTAAAAGAAAAAAATTAATACAACGTTTTTTTTATTTAACAAGTTGCGTATCCCGAAACTGTATGACCATTTTTGCAATATCTTCAGTTTAAGATCTTATATAACATAAAAAGAACTCTTAACGACTTGAATGCTCCAGGTAAAAGTATAAACCAGAATTTCTCATAAGAGGACGTTGCACCGTTCTGGGTTATTTATATCTTAATATGTCCTTGAGAGAATTTTCGATCAAATTAAGTATTTTTCCACGATAAACAGCGCATTAAAATTAAAAAAAAATGACAAGAAATTTTAAATTGTTCAATAACTTAAGAAGTTTCACTTTAAAAAGATGACAACAGCAATAATAAAAAACGCTACTCAAAAAATATTCTGAATAATGAATTGAAGTTGTACTATACAAAGTGATATTAAATGCATTTCCTTTTTTTAATTATTTGAATAAAGGACAAGTATTGATTTTACTATAATGAAATTAACTGCACGTGCAAGCGGATTCCTATTGATAGAGTGCATGACCCCTGAGACTCGAAAAAATAATGATATGATGTTTAATATAAACATATTACAATTGATTCGAGGTTAAGTTTTTGTTTAATATGAACTATATGTATAGCAAATCAACAACAGCGGTAGCGGAAGTTTTTTTAATGTCACATTCTATAAAAATCGAAGTAAAGCTTGTTGTTTTATTTAAACTGATATTTTTAAATGAAGAATAAATAATTGAAAATATGTTACATATCAGCTGTCTTTTTATAATAGTTATTGATAATTAAATAAGAACAAGCTAATTTAGGTGCCACTTAAATAAACTAATAACACTACTTATCTGAATTGCGTTTCTTTTATACCTTTTATTCAGATACTTTATAGCAATTAGGGTAATCACTGCATGTATACCTTTTTCTGCATATATGTACATATATAAAATGGCAGTAAACTTACTTTTCTACAACCTGTTTTTCAGGAAACTACATAGTTCTCCTGATTTATAGCCGCGCACAATTTTATTGAGCATCTGGAACTCAACTGGTACAAACTGATAGAATATGCCAAGTATTGTAGATTAAGCAACATTTTGATTATACCTGCTTTTTAATTGAACTTACATGATTGACAAGTAAAAACTCTTTGCGAAACAACCAAATGTGCAGTATACCTTAGAGATAGTTGTATCTATTTAAGTTAAATTTAAAAAAGAAATAGAAATTTTAAAAACCATTTCTTTCAAATTAAATGAAGAGTAGAAATTTCGAAATTTTAATGATAGAATTAATACGTCTTTTTGGTTTTTCAACTTTTAATAAAATCTTTAATGGTATTTTGATATTTCATGCAAATCTTATATTTTTTTAATAAATATAATATATGTACATATAAGCTGGAGGATTTGTGGTTTTACTTTTACCTGATTTTATATGATATACTTGGATAATGTGCACCCTCTAATTTAAATAAAAATTTTAGTGGAGGTACAAATCAGCGATTCCCCTGGTAACAGTCTTGATTTCTTTTTACATACAAGTTTTCAACCTATGACCAAATTTGGACTTTTACGCTCAATGAATATTGAATTTTTACGACTAACAAGCTTCTTAATAATTCAAAATAAGTCTTTAAAACCACTAGAATACACTTATCATAACGTCAACAGTTACTGGATGATTCGTACTTTTACTACCTAGTAAGTATAAACAAGAGGAAACTATGATTAGACTTAAATTTTATTATTTTTTATCACTTCTAACAAAAAACAATTTCGGGCTTGTTTTCAGTGTTTCTGAGCAATGTATTTAATGTTTATTATAATTTAAACAAATAAAACTACGCTTTTCGGGATAAAACTTGTTTACGATTCTGCCCCAACTATGCTTATCATAAAATACGACTGTTTCAAACGATACATGTATTATAGTTTTTTAAAGTTGTTTTAGGTATTGCACTCGTAAAATAGTCTCACAACCAATTAACGTATTTGGTTGCAAAACATAAACTAAGCATTTATTTGTAAAGACTTTAATGAAATTAAAAAATGAGAATGAATGAATTAGTTGAAATATTAAAAACTTACATTGTTCCTTTTGCTACTGTCATGTTTAAGTTATTTAAAACTTGAATTGCTGATTTCTTCCTGCCGTATGTTTTAAACGCATGCCGCACACTTACTGCTTGTTGCTGTCGACTCCAAGATGTCCCTCCGTCGTCGACATTTGCCATATTCTGGTCCGTACTCCTGAAAATAAAATACAATTTGTAATAATAAGTTTAAGTTAATTTGTGACAAAAAA
Organism: Machimus atricapillus; assembly: GCA_933228815.1. Classification (NCBI taxonomy): domain Eukaryota; kingdom Metazoa; phylum Arthropoda; class Insecta; order Diptera; family Asilidae; genus Machimus; species Machimus atricapillus. The sequence goes on along the minus strand of OW121788.1, from coordinate 25,404,396 downwards.
GGTGCTCTATTAACTTTTAAAATATGTTAACTAAGTACCTACTGCACTAACAACGTGTAAATAGTATGTCATTTTACAACAGCAACAAAATAAAAATGTACGATATGTAATTATGAAGAAGACTAAAATATAGCTTTTCTTCAAACAAAAAACAAAAAATTATTACTTATACATAAGCACTTAAAACCCTTAATTTGGAATCCGCGTTGACTCAAAAAATTGAAGGTAGTAAAATGGAGAATTACGAAGCTAGATTCTATCTTACCTCTAGTTGCCAACTATAGGTTAAAATAATATAATTAATTCAATTATCTTTCTCTTGCACGTATTAAAGCGACCTTAAAGATCCAATTATTAATACCCGTTTCATAAAATTGATATGGCAATTATTGTAATACCCTTATATAAGATAATCTTTAAAATGTCAACACAATATAAAGTGTATAATGCAAACCATAAAAAAGCAATTTCTAAATTATTAAAATAGGAAGCTTTAAATTTATGGAGCACATGTACAAAGAAATAATGAAATAAGATTATTCCAATAAGTTTCATGAATTTATAATTAAGCAGGAAAAGGTTTAATTAAAGTCTGAACAATAACCACCGAATGCCTACGCGAGTAATTGAGAGAACAATAACTCATTGTTGAGTGCATCAAGAACATTTCAAATTTTTTTTGTCACTTTTGTAATTTTTAATTATTTTTTAGCAATAATACGAATCTTGGTTTATTAAAACAAACTTCTTTCAAGTAAGTATAATTCGATAACAGTAAATAGTCGAATTAAAAATATTGTATTTTAAATTTACTAGAAATATAACTAACGTGAACATTTAATTTTTTTATGAAAAAATTATTATTTTAGTCAAATTTACATTAACAGTACAGCTTGGATTAAAATGAGTTCCTCAATTAAAAGAAATTAACGTATACAAATTGCAACCAAATTAGATTGTATAATGTTGCAATAATTTGGTCGTAGTTATTGTCAAGTTTCTGTGCATTAGCAACATTAAAGCAAATTAAAAATCACACGAATAGTAATTATGTGAAGATGGTTGAATTTCCCAAACCGTCACTCCATCATCAGTTTAAAAGTGTTTAACCTTAAGACTTAAAGCGACTGTGAATAGAAATGGGCAAATATGCGAGCAGTGGATACATTTTCTTCCTTTGAATTAATCACAAGAAATTTAAATTGGTCACGGAACCAGTTGAATTTCCTTTGAGAAAATATTTCAAGAGTGTACCTTTCCCCAACCAAAAAAAAGAAAAAAATGTTCCCAGGAAAAATACTAATTTTTATTTGAACTCCAGCGAAGTGTAATAACCGAAATCACCCAGGGGCTCAATGCGCCTTAAATTGTGAGATAATTCCAGGTGTTTTTATGCGGACAGAAGGTAGGCTTTCACTATTTCTTTAGACTACAATTTAAGGTATGCAGAGTTGCGCAATTTTCGGTCATTGATAATAGCAACAGCAATGGATGAGTTCAGTTGTAAATGGATGTGATTTAATCTTTGAGTTTTGTAACTAGTTCTCTTTCATCTGGAATTACTCAAAAATCATTGAGATTAACTTCTGATTAAGTCACGAATGTTAGATTAAAGTAAAATTCCGTTTTGGTACAGAGGTATTTCTGTGCAATTGTACACTATTTTAACATGCAAACTTGGACTTGTTTCACATTCTTTACTGCTGTTAAGGTATACACGTTCTAAGGTCTAAGATGCGGTAAACATCACTTTTTGTTACTAATCCAAGGTCTTTATTGAATAGTTTGTCAAATCAATGTCAAGATGTTTAGGTATCGAATTAAATAGGTATTTTTGGAATATCACGTGTCATTGATTTGTTTCGCTCGAAGGAATTATTCGGTATAATTCTTTCAGTTTCTTATATAGGTACTCGTACATACCATATAATGAGGGATTAAAAAATCTATTTACCTTAATTGCTATAAAAATCAATACAATGTCGTATGTGCCCTTAAATATATCGACCGAGCTATTTATAGTCTTTACTGATAAAAACTTATGACAATTCCAGTAAGTGTAGTCAATTATCTTTCCACGACATTAAAGGTTCCAAGAAAATTAGAGAACATTGAAAATCAACTTGTGCAGCAATTTTTTAAACATCGGAAAAACCATTGTTTTAATGAAATGTAAGTATGTACATATGTATGTAAGTGCATGTAAAAATTTAAATAAAAAATCAAATCAATAACATTTAGATTAATACTTGAATGAACTTGCGGATTAAGTTATGCTTATGAGTACGGTTGATATATTTTCGTTTTGAGTAACTCAATCTTGTTTAAATTATGTTCTTCTTTATTTCACAACATATTGACAGACAACACTTTATATCGGCTAACTTACTTATTTTGAGTTCTCTTAGAAAGCTCGAATGAATTTGATGTCTCATCGTTTGATCGATCAACTTCCGAACTATCATATTCTTCCTCGCTATGAGTGAAAATGTATAATATTAAATATATTGGAAGGCAATACATTTTTTAATATAGGTATAATAACTTACTGATTGCTTATTACTTCAGTAAGCTCTAACGAATTTAAAGTTCCCTTATTCTTGTTTGCATGTTCAACGTGCGAGCTTTCATATTCTTCATTAGTGAAATTATGTACTTTCTTAAACATTTTCTTTAATATTGTTTTTAATTAAATTGCACGAAACCTTCTTTAGGCACTTAAGACTATTCTTGTACACCGTTTCGATATATTAAGATAACTAATGAGGAATATCATTGCATCACATATAGTTTTTTTTCTAAAAGAATGAAACCAATTAGTAAATGGTATTATTCCATTAGATAAACAATAACTAGTTAAATATTTGACTTCTAAATTAGGTTTATAAATAAATTAAATAGTAAGGCAAATGCATTAGAACATTAAATACAGAGCGATGATTTGTGGTCAGAATACCTGAAAACACTAAATTGAAATATTTCGACGACACTTTTCTCCTCTTTGCTACGATTTGTTTTTTAATATCAAACATAACTCCAACTCAGAAAATCGACCTAATTTAACTGCGTGCTTAGTAATATCTTTAAAGCAATTCGAAGGGCATCAGTTGGTGGAGTAGAAAGTATTAATTACAATCCAGCGCAATGTGAAATACATCAAGATATATCGTGGTACCTGGTGGAAGCCATAGCACCGGTGTCCTACTCAACAAGTAAAGTTGTGTTGAAATCCAGGAAGTATTTTTTTGTTGTTGCTGTTTTGTCACTTTGCATATAAAAACCATATCTTGATAAATAGGTAAGTAGTGAGTAGCCGAAAATGTAGTTTAACATCTTCAGACGAAACCACAGCCACCAATTCAAAAACAATGACTGGCTTCACATCATATGAGCACTGAATCTTCCGCAAACACCCGGCCTGTTGCAATATTTATTTAATCAGTCGTAATTTTTACTTTGCCCATTATACGCTTTTATATTATGAAACTAATTTTAGTAAGTGAAAGTTCATGCAGTAAGCGATCGCTAGATTAAAATTTGACTAAGATGCTGAAAGCAAAACCAGAAGATTTGGCTTGAATACAACCTCATATACATTATTGTGTAATTTATGATCGCGATGCGTGAAAACCAGGTGAATTCGACTGCCACTGCGATTTGAGATGAGGCTTAATTGTTCGGTGCTTCAATTGTAATTCTTTGCACATCTCCATCATAACATCAAAGTAACTTTTATGTGCCCACCCTCGCGTGATGGAAGATTAGATTATGAATTTTCAGTCACAAAATCCCAATTAGCTGAGCCGGAATCATTGTAAAGACCCACTGAGACTATAATGGGAACCAATATTGACGTTAGGTTTTACTTAATTGGGTTGCTAATTGTAATTGAGTCTTCTTCCAATACAAAACGATAATTGCTTTGCACTCAGAATAATCATAGTAGTAATTAATTGTAGTCATTAGCGGGTCTAAGCATTCACTTCCTATTGATAAGTGTGACGGTGGTTGACGAATCATATTTCTATAATATTTAAGATAATATTACTTATTTTTCATAAAATTGTATTTATCAAGGTAGTATACAAGTTCTAAACAGCGATAAAGTGCTCCCAGGAAAATTAAAATCTTATACATAGATTCGACAAATCACTTTTGCGGTTTTTTTAGTGGCCATAATTCATTGAACTGAAGCGCCCCGGACACTTCCAATAAAAAGAGACAATTCATTGGATATAACTAAAAAAATATTTGTTAATAATAAACAAACAATTCAAAATTAAGTCGTCAAGTATTGATTCGAAATAACTGCTAAAAAGGAGTCACACACCACATGATAATGATTTTTCATCTTTATATAAACGATGTTAATAGGAAGTTGGAACGCTAAAGTAGTGGTAGCGCATTCAAAAAAATATGCATCTTTTAAGAATAATTGGGCGTTACTGTGAATACTAAAACAAATCAATTCCCTTCATTTGTTAAATCACTTTTGCTATAATAATTTGTCATACAATGTAGAAACGAAATGATTCGTTTCGTTTCTGATAACAAAACCAAATAATTGTTACTGTCCTAAAAAAAAGTGAGAAATTTCTGAAAATATTTATTTATGTAGGTATATAGTGGTAAAAGTGTTAACAATTATTTATTCAATCCCAAAAAAGAGCTTAAGCGCAATGTTAGTGATATTATGATGTAATTTAAAAGTTATGCAATATATCTTTACTAGCACTTATACTAATTTTAAATAATTATAATTATTTCATAAGTCAAAAGTAGTTTATACTTACGTTATCAGCATATTTGTAAAACTATTAAAGCTATGTTGCAGTAAAAATTAATCCTTAAGGTCTTCGCCGACCACTGGAGGAAAACAAGATCGTAGGTGAATTAAACGAACATTTTTCTATTAACACAAAGGTATATGTTACACATGAGCACACAGATGCAATTTACACTGCACGGATTTCAAATAATTGATAATTTCGAAAAAGAAAAATTGAAATATATGTTTACACAAGAGTGATATAAGAGCACGTTGAAAATAACTTGGTACAATACACGGACCTGCCGGTTCTGCTTACGGCTTTGATTGCAATGATTTTTTCTTGTAAAGTTGAAATTTTGCAATAATAATAATTACTGTGGTGAAACAGCGATAGGAGCAATGGTTGGTTTACGTATAATATTCCGTGCGATAATATTCTGATATTCGAGTACCTATTAAAGTTTTTTTAAGTCTGACAGAGAATGCACCTTCTTGCTCTAAGGCGCCAGTTCACCTCGTTAACGCAGACTTTAATTTATTACATAGAACGATTATGCGATTATGATTCATCGAGATAATTCCAGAATTGTATTAAAGAAAAATCTGTTTCGACTTTCGACTCACTTCATTTCCTTGATTTGTAACTGCAATTGTGCAATTTGTCGCCATGAAGTTAGTTTTGTTTATAAACAAATCTCCCAGGCGGAACAATAAAAGATATAAAATTTCTAAGTAATCACTTATGAATTGCAGCAGGTGTTAACGAAGTCAGCACTTTCTTCTTACAGCAGTCTTTTCCGGAAAAGGTCCAGAGTCAGCCAAAATCTAAAGTCCAGTGGTTATCTAGAGTCTGGCCAGCCGGGAGGCGACGCTGTCGCACAATAAAGAAGCGGAATCAACATTCGAATTTGGTTTTTGCTTTCCCGTTTAAACCAACCAGCCAAAGCCGGTTAACTTAACTATTACTCAACATCTCAGGGTTTTCTTGAAAATGCGACTATGGCGGAGCGGAGCACATGCATTACCTATTTAGCACAGTGTCTCCGATAACCAGGTTTTACAAGTGCTGCACCGCCGGCGGCCACTATTACTTTCATTTTCTTTCAGAAAGTGTAATGCAGAGCATAATCGATGGACTTTTCTTATGCAGGACGGACAAGACGCAGATGGAACAAGGTCAGTTTCTTGGGGAAATCACACGTATTGAAGTGACCAATTGGAAACGATTTTTACGGCTATAAAATGGATGAATTCGACGAACACCACATTCTGAAGATAATCCGAGCATGACGGAACTAACATTTTAATTGCAAGTCTTGCACCAATGCTGCATATTATAACAGCGGTAAAATTAATTTCCGGGTAAAAACGAAACAGCTTTAGTTTTATTACAAGCTATTTAAAATACCAATCTTAGACTTCAGATTCTCACTTACTATATAACACCTGGAGTTCAAATCTGAAGAATTTATTGGTCCAACTTGAACAATCATTGAAAATGATATAAATTTTTTGCGGATACATCTTTACATTCTCAAAATTTTAACTTGAAAAATTGTTTGTCATATATAAAATGTTGTCATATAAAATGTCAAGTGACTGATAAATCTATGTAATATTAACATGATTAAAATTCAAAATACTAAAGTATTAATGTATAAATGTCTCTCAGACAGTTATAAATATTTCTTGAGTTCAACATTTGAAACTGCAATCTATCGTCGTTCAGATTTTAGTTTAATTCAAATCAACAAAAGTATAATCTCCGTCAAATTTAAAGGATTATTACCCAAAAATAATAATACTGCACACTACAATAGCAAGAAATAGAGAAATTTAAAACTGTGAAATAATATAAATTTTATTAGTTATCATATCTGCTACTAAAATTTTTTATGTAACTTTTACCTAGACTACATGATGTGACTAAAAAGTAGAACGAAATTCACGGTTCATAAGCTGAGAGATATTAAAGGTATTGACCCGATAAATATGCGCCGGTGAATCGCCTCAAGCGAATAATTTTCGAAATGACTTGCATTTTTTCCTCTGCGGAAGTATTTCAAATTAGGCAAGTACAACTAATCGGTATTTGAAAGGTGGGCGGAATTGAAAGATGTAGTTCTTAGCGGTGTAGCTTTATTTTTTTAATTTTATAGATTTTAAATGGTGCAATTTCGAAGATTGCTGGTGCAAAATAAAATTATTAGAATCTTTTATGGAATCCCTTATTTATTGTCCCCTTCCATCCTTATGCTATATATGTCATTTAAGAATAATTCGTCTGTATTGCGATTTCTTAAATGACATTATTCAACTAAAAAAAATAATATCTATCGCCTATTTCTTCTTGAATAAATTAAACAAATTTGCCACTGTTTAACAGCATGATATTATTAAAATTCACTTATGTTTTACTTTTGGTTATAAAAATTGGACACATGAAAAGAATATTGATCAAACTTATTTAATATTCAAAGCAACTCCTTGAACAAAGCCTTTTCAGGGAATTTCCAATGATCACGAATATTCATGTCACTTTATTAATTTTTTTTAAAATTCATATACATATGATATAAGTATTATATATATATATTTCTCAAATGTATGTAAGGAACAAACAATATACATACATAGTATGTGTGTACACATTTATAAATTCATTTTTTTCCCTGCTATACAACATTTTCTAATCAGTGTAAATGAAATTAATTAAATAATTCCTTTATATTAATAAAAAGTAAGGACATATTTAAATTTCAAAGGTCAAAAAGGCTGCTGCTCGGCATTAAAAGTTCCATATATAATTCTTTCATTTAAATCAAGAAGGTATTCATGAATCCCATCTTATCATTTTTTAAACAAAGGTTCATCTGCATTTTTTATACTAAAAACCAGGGGTTGCAAAAACGACCGTATGCAAGAAAACCGGTTATTTATATAAATATATATTTCTTAATTTTGCAGAAATGCTAATAAGTTGCTTAAAACCAAATTATCATATGGTTTTTGAGGGTCAAGTAGGAACCATCATATATGGAGTAGGTAAGCCACACGGTTGAAGGAATTAAGAAAATATTTGAAATAATTGATTAACATTTTAGCTGGACAAAAAAACATGGTGTCATTACTGCGTTTACTCATAAACCAAAAGTATTGATTTATTTGCTTATCCATGTTGAAGGTGACTGGGAAGAATCAGCGCGTCAGGTTTTGAATACCCAAATACGCGTCAAGGACAGTGGAAGTGTATGCACCTTCAGCCGAAATGTATGTCTCCAAGGCGTTTCGTTTAGTTCAACTTACTACCCAAAACCAATGCTGCCAAAATTATGAGGCGCAAACAAATCAAATCGTACAATAACGTAATTGATATCGATTAGCACACTAGCTAATAGACTTTCGATTGCGAGCACATTTATTATTAAGGCCTCGTATACAATCAGTGGTCAGGCAAGGCCGCATGGCGAGTGGAGCAACGTGTGACCATATTGAAAACGTGAATTCATCAAGTCTGTTGCATAACCTTTGTAAATTTACATTAATTTCCGACTAACTTTTAATTATTAAAACCGTAAAGGTGAGACATTTTTGTTCGTTCAGAATATTAAAATAAACATTTTTGACTGTAGTAGTATTATCCAAAATATGAACTGCATAAGGAATGCATTTACGTCACTTTTGTTCGTTACAAAAATGGTAATATCCAAGTGGCTGCTTCTAAATCCAGAGGTGCAAATATAAAAATTGCCCGTAAGACGTAAGATCCATGAATTTTTCATTGATACCGTTCGAAGTGTTTATTTATCCATAATCATGTGCTCATGTGTAACAACGGCGACATAACTTTCATTTCTTCACTTACACTTTTTAACCTAATCGATTTGGGCTCGTTTTCTTAAAACTCTTTTGAACTAAATTCGAGCTGCTTCAACTACGCTTCCAAAAAAAAAAAATAAGAGAAACAAAAACGAGGGCTCCAATAGCAGCCAAGATGCACGTAACACAATTTTGCAACTTTATATCTTTCGTTATATACACTAAAGTCGTCAGTGGACTCTGAGTGGCTTGCGGCCCTGGTCTCGTTTTAACTGACACTATAAAAAGAGTTAACGAAAAAATCAAGAGTTATAGAAAAATCACCGAGTTTTAAATCTGAGTATAGCAAACAGAACGCACGATAGGGCAACGGTCAGCATCTAGTATTTTTAATGTATCGCTCGTAAACCGTCTTGGACATGCTTCGCGCGTAAGTGTCCAAGATGAACTAACTTGGCGTTGTTAACATTTATCTCTAGGAGGTGGCTCAAGTAACTATAACGTACATTCGCACACTACTGCCGGAGTGTGGCAACAAGTAAAGGTGAAGCCCGAGTCAATTTTGAAAGCCGCAAAAAGAAAATAAAAATAATAAAAAAATACAAAAACAAAAAGCGACTGTCTTTAAGACGCCGCACCGTGTTCAAGAAAGAAACTTGTAAAAAAAAAATCTCAGCTCAGGTAATTGACTGGCTTACTGCGATCGGACCTGTGGTGGTTGTGGGTTAAAAAGCCAAAGTCACTCTGGATGGAGTAGGGTAGGGTGGTTAAAGCTCCTCTGAGCTGACCAGACGTACGTAAGCGCGGCTCGTCACTAGGCGGCCATTAGTTTCTTACCTTTAGCTCCGACCCAAGTCTGTTTACTTACTGAATCTCGAGGAGATGCGGACTGGTATGTGCAACTATCTATAGAATTTCATAACGAAAATACTCAGGCCGTCGTTGAACGAGTGACGGTTGATTGATATTGCGCTTACGAGCGTTGAATTGCAATTTCTAGCAAGAGCTCAATCTCACTAACTCACTAGCGATTCTAACGACAAATCTTAAAATTTGTCACTTACTTTTTAGCACTTCTCGCGTTCGTTTGGCAAATTTTTCTTTTTAGAATAGCCGCACGTTTGTAGATCTTTTTTTTTTCTTAAATGCTAACAAAATGGTTGCTCGAACGTTTAAGAACTATTTTAACAAGCCTGTTTTATTTTTTCCTAGATTTGCATAAGAACCTACTTATTTAAAAGGAATAGTACAGAGTGATGGATTGACAAACTTCTTGCTGCTCATTTTAAATAAATCAACGTATTGTTAGTTTTTGCTCATTTTGTACTGTTAATGTAACTTTGAACTTCTTTGCAACACCAACCTGTTACACAAGAGTTTATGGTTTAAACGAACTAACTAAGGGGCAAAGTCCTGCTATAATTAAAATATTCAATATAACATTCCTTCACTTAATTGGCCTGCTTTCGCGGAGACAAGATTTAATTAGAAACATACTACATAAGAGGGTTAATTCCGTTCTACTTTTTTGAATGTATAATAAATCGATAGAACTACATGTAGTCACAACCACCTTTGTTGGTAACAACATATTAAAAATGCATTTTATCGACTCGAAAAAGAAAAAATTAATTATTTATTATTACTTAAGTAATACTTCCTGTATAATTACCACCAGATGAAAAGAACTTTATATAAAAATTAATTCAATCATTTCTAAATAATCGCTATGTACCTATTGCACATAAATAAAAGGTATCACTTGATTTATGCCTACACGCATTATGTATTAATTAAAAATAATTTCTTTATATGTATTTTCTACCCTCCACTAATATAAAATATAAAAATCTTTCTATAATATTATTATTACGGCTATTTCTTTAATACAATTTCAAATAGCACTCCCCAGTAAAAAATATATCTTGTTTATTTTGATTATCTTAATTTTTTAAAAGAAGACCCTTTTGGATGTTTCATTTCATTTGAATTTTTAGTTAACGGAGTAAATTTTAAATTTGAATTCAAAGAAATATAAAGGGACGACAAGATGTTATGAAGCATTTACGCAGTTAAGATGACTTCAAAACTATCAAAATAGGATGCTACTACTTTTTTAAGGTAAACAAAGTTCAAGCCTAGGACTTATATAATTCTTTTTAAGCCTGCGTATAATTTTCAAATTGTTTAGAAAAAATTCTAATAGTATATTTAATTGTGTTTAGTTAAGAGCATGAAACATTGTACGTGGATAAAAACCGGATTACATTGAGTTGATTAATGTATATTTATACCTTCAAAGGCATATTAACCTGGAGTGATAAATATTAATGAAGACAACAACTTGTTCTAACGAGTTTGTAAAGGTACTTTAGCCTCTAAGCTAGTTGAATATTAGAACTATTGATAATCCCTCAAATTTTACAAATATTTATACAGGTACTCCAGAGGTAGCTTTCTTTTTAATTTAAGCATCAAAGGTCAGGAAACAACATGACGTATTATTTCATTGTTTAATTCGCAGGAGGCAGTGCCGTGTTGACGACCTCGGAATACGAACCTCGACTGCGAAGGTCACAATTCCGATTTTATTCTACAAAAAAAATTTATAATTACATCCTATATATAAATATGTATGTACACGGAAAAAACCCTTATGTATGTATATATGTATGTACATAAAATATCCGTCTACTATCCTGCATTTATGAATGAAACAAATATTTTCATTTCTTTTATTCTAAAACAATTAAATAAGGTAAACTAAAGAGGTTTGATTTTAAAGTAATAAAATTTTTAAGAAATTATAAAACTTTCCATGTCAGTCTACACTTCTAAGCAGCAATGCATTTTCGTGGCATTGGAAAAACCATAAATTTGTAATTTATATACAATCATAAAAAAAACAGGGGTTTCCAAGTATACTGCTGTAGTTACTGCCTAAGTAATTCATCAGAGTGAAACGCAAAAACCGCAAAAGAAAACTATTCAGTGCTACAAAAAACATCTATGGTCATTCTTAAATTGCAAAATATGTCGTGTGCACATTGCGGAGGTACGTTATCACGGATTAGCTGGTCATTGACGACGAAAGACTTTTTTCTAATAATTAAAATTCTAAAAACTTGTCTTAGGGAAAAATGATATGCGACGATTATCACGGAACGTTTTAGAGATTTCGACTTAATTTGGCAATTTACTTAAAAAAAAACTGCTTGTTGCTAAGGTTGTTGTGAGAGTCAGGTGTCTCTTTTCCTGATCCTCAAAATTAGTACTCATTTCCTCCAAATAAGTTTTGTTATTTTATAAACCGAAATGTAATAAAATAAAGATAGTTATTTCCTTTATTGTCTAATGTACTATCAGATTAACTTTTCAATAAATAAAAAGTACAAATTTTAGTTCGACCACATCACGGTTTTTGAAAAATTAATTTCTAAAACTTTAAAGTTGCAATACATAGTTGGAGCTAAGTCATAAATTAATATTCAACTTTTATTATTTTAAGTGAAGTTTACCCATAAACATAATATGTAGTTTTAATAACTTAATCATTTTAACACCAGAAGTGAAGTGATAACTATAATTCTTCAAAGAGTAAATAAATTTAATTGATTAACCTTCTATTCCACTAGGATAAGTAAAGTGATTGGCGGACAAATTAGCAATTAAACTAACACAAATGGTACGCTCGTGACACAAGTGTGCGAGTGCGGGTCACAGAGTGTAAAAGTCATCTCTGGTAATTGATGTTTACTTTGCGTCAACAATCTACGTAATTAATGAAATGAGGGTTTTGTGAACCCACATCGATAAGTGTTAAGTGTAAGAAACTTTGCTCCTTTGGCGGCTTCGAATATTAAATAGAGGACAAATACGACATATCATCCGCCGACGAAAAATAGAAGTTTAAAAAAATATTGAGTCAAGGTAAAAAGATGGTAACTAGCTGAACAAGCTTTAATGGATACCTTCCGCGTAAAACATATTTTTGTCAATTGAAGCCATAAACAGGTTTAATATGATAAATTACGAAATATTCAAGAACTCTTAACTCTTCGAGGGCAAAGCTCCTTCAAGGTAGAAGCAACATAAGGTTAGCCGGTTTTAGTTTTTACATGAAAATTTCTCTTTCGGCTGGCATTTAAATGAATTTGCATTTTTTTTCCAGTCCTTAACTATCTCATGAGCTCTGTTAAAGGCAAACAAAAAAATATGCTTTAAATTCGCAACGAATTATATCCAATAAAGCCTACAAAACTTACATTGATTTACACTTTACCAATAGGAATCTATTTTTAGGTATACCCCATAGATAATGTACTTTGCAGTAGCAGACAATAAATATTGGTTTTTATCCTTTTTTGTAAAAAGTCAAAAGGTCAGTGTGTGCTCGTGGTAAATTCTTGAAAACGAAAATTAAATGCTAATTGATTAACGAAAAAATCTTACATATCAACAATTTTGTTTTTCTAATTTAATCAGAACTTAAGTTAACACATTTTAGTTGTTTTTATAAATTTTTTGCGTAAAATCAATTTCGTGACTAAACAAAAAATATGTTGTTTGTTTCCTATAAGGTTTTCCGAAGATTACGAATCCGAAATTCAAATTATTCACACCACATACGTTTTTTAAACGTAGAGTAGGAGATTGTAACATGACTATAATAAAATTTTGAAATTTGGGATTTGATAAGCATACAAAACATCTTAAAATTTTTCGGCATATTCCTTGAAATTCATAAGGTCAATCTATAAATATATTATTTTCTAAAATAAATATAGTTCATGAATATGAAAAAACACACGATTATTATTTCAGTTCCTAACCTTTGCTATAAAGTGTTAACTTTCAACTTTTGAGAAAAAAAATACCATACGTTTACTCCTTTTCTCTTCTACAGCATAACGAAAAATACGTAGCTTTTAATCCGCGCTTAGATGATTAATTACCTTATGCAGGCAACAATGGAGGCAACGTCTGTGATTCATCATTCTTCAGATTAGCACGCTTCAGCAAAAATGTAATAAAAACGAAAGTTAAAAGCAGCAAAATCGAAAAACTTGTCTTCAAGGGTTTTTTTCTTCAAAAATTCCATTCATATCCATGTAAAGGTGTAACATCAAAAAGCTGTTGGGAATGTAACTGACCACAAATGTTGCGTAAAACAAGCATCAAACACCCAATTTACAGCGAAGGTATCTCACAAAACATTTGACCTCGTTTTAAGTTGTATCCACTTATCTGGCAGGTACTGCCCGCGTCTTAAGATGTTGCTCAGTGTTGTTACAGTTAAAAACTCGAGCAACTCTGTGGAAATAGTGGAAATGCTCCAGCTGACTGGCTGACAACTTTCCTTTTATATACTATTCAGTAGAATTAAAAAATTAGCCGAGACCATGCAAAATTGTTCCAGACGACGTGTAGAATCCCTTTTAATACCCGTGAAGACGGTGTCAAGTTTTATAAGACTGCAGAATGAGCGATGAGCAAGAGCATCTAGAAAGAGCCAACCAACGAACGATGAAAGACATAATCGCAATTGTGTTGGCTCAATCGACTTGCCGTAATCGATTGCATCAGAGGTGAAAGTAGTTTCCTTGGCAATACCAACGAGCGTCGTCAACGATATGAGCGGGCTCAAAATCTCAGAAGACGAAGGGGGCCACACTAACATCTTCGACCGCCATCTCCAGCTGCAAGATGACTGAGTCTGCGCAAGAAAACCAAAAATTGATCTTTGTTAAATATTTATCCTGACGCTCATGCGCTTCCCACTTTTGTTGCAAGGTTGGTTCAAGATTTGCGAATGGTCAGGCGTATTACCTAATTTCCATTCCACACCTCTTCCACTTCCCAAGAAATCGATTTACGCTTGCGATTTTGCCTTCTATCTATTTTACAAAGTTGTGGCCCACTTCCGAACCTGGGTATTTTTATTTTTTTATTTATTTATTTTTTTATTGCTGTCTTGAGCGCGAACAAGTTTCCCATATCCGCGCTGCAACATACACTCGGAACTGCGACTCTGCTCTGCCCCACCTGTCCAAGATACCTGAACGTGTCTGTTTTTTTCTGTTTTGGTTCAACTCGACGCCACGCAATGTTTACTGCTCTCGTTGCGAACATTGCGATTATGCAATATCTCAATATCTCTGTCCGAAGGCGAACTAACAATCTTTAAATCTTTTACTTGGTGGGAATCTCGGCGTCTTCCAGCAAAACGTGAAAATTGGCACCGCAAGAACGGCAGCCGGTTTTTGGCCGAGTGTAAATGAGAGAAAGTATTTTGCCTTTGCAGTGCAATCTAGGCGCTGGTTATGAAGATTTTGTACACCAGCACCTACGGCCCAATGAATAATGGCGCATAAGCATGACTCTCAGGCTTTGGTCATGCGTGAAATGCCCAACTGTAAGAAAGATTGTAATTAAAGTTTAAATTCCTATCCCCCACTTGGCGGCAAAAGAATTTGCCTTATTACAGCACCAGTGGCTTAATGAAAAAGTTCAAAATGAGTGTGATACTGAAAATATTTTGTTTTTATTTTATATGTCCGGGTTAAAATAATTAGCACCTGAAATAACACGACTGCTTCCAGTCAAACGTCTTGAATTATTTTATTATTGAAATAAAACAAAACTGTTGACTCTGTCATTTTCATATAATCTGAATATACATATGTACTGTGTTTGCTTGAAAATCTAAACTAGATTAACACATTTCAGTTTTACAAAGCTATTGTAAAATTCATTCTTATAGTTTTATACAAATGAATTTTCAAAAATTAATAATAAAAAAGGAAAATACATTACTTAAACCCAATTTTGTCTAAAACTCAAACTGATATACAACTTTCGTAATCTACGAACGAAATTATATAAAAGTATTACATCACCAATTGAAAGAAAGAAAAAAAGTGAAGCTAATTATAACTATTCGTACAGAACCTAATATATCTTAGCAACAAGCTGTTCGATATTGAAGAAAAATAAATAAATAAAATAATAATAATAGTAATACAATACCAACATTGGTTCTATTTTGAAAATCTAAATGAACTTCCTCTTCTTTTAGTATAAATGTTATTATGTTGATATTTGAGGAAAACATTTTAATTGCGTATAAAAAAAAAACATTAATTTATTAATTTTCAATAAAACCTGATAAATTTTGCAGTTATTAAATGAAAAGAAATTGCGAAATCAATGTATGTATAATAATTTCATAGTTTAATTTCCTCTACCTTTGCATGATAACTAATAATTAAGTGAAAAGAATGTTAGAACAAAGTAAACAATTTGAAAAAATATATTCATAAACGTCAACTAATAAAAATATGATTGCATTAACATATTAAAAAGATAAACATACTATATTATTTCTCATACATATGTAGTTCTGCCAATTTCTGAAAACGATCTTCAATAATTGGACAAATACCAATATATGTAAAAGCAATCGACTAAATTACCGCTTGTATTTATGCAATTTGTCCCTGAAAAGAGCAAGTAGTACACGTGCCGCGAATATTCATTGGCTCTGATGTAAAAAAAATTGCTAAATATATGTGCATAGTTGCAACCTGGATATAATTACAAATAGCCTTGTTTTAATCACATAATATTGCTATTCCATTCAAATGATTTGGAATATTTATGATATTCTATTCCACGTACTTAACGGCACAAATTAATAATTACATCAATTATGTAATTATATAGAAATCAACTTAACAACAAAATGTACTAAATTTTTTATTGTGCATAATCAATGCAAGTAACCTGGACCTTTAATTTCAAAATAAGGAAGTTCTATTAGGTATATATGTATATATGTATGAGAAAATTAAATTGCATACGAACTAAATAATTAAAAATGATTAGTTCTAATTAAAAAATGTATAATATACATATCCTACATAGACTAACGTATGTTAATGCTTTTACTTTTTTAGTCGATGTAGTTTTTAATAATAAAAATTGCTTTTTCCGTTTTTGCATACTTCTTATTTATATACATTAGAGCTATTCACTATTTATTGTATTTCCTATTGTATCGTTTGTATTGAGTGTATTATTTCGACACTTTAATATTTTCTTTTATAATAAACGATTTATTCGCAGCTTTTTGTATAACTACTAACAAATACAAATATGCCTTCGACTACAAACAACGATTTTCACACATTCTGCAACATTGTAATAGTTATTTTGTCGAACTATAATTTTAACCTGGCAAAATAACTTGTTCTATAAAAGAACAATTTTACAGATAATAAAATACAAATAATTGCTTTTAAATTGGAGAATATGTAATGTATAAGAAAATATCAAAGTAAAGATATCTTTTTAATTACTACTTTAAAGCACACAGAACCATTTCTTGGAAAACAATTCGATAAAAAAAAAAAACATACGGGTCGAATTGTTCTCCTGTTTATTGGAAGTCGGTTAAAAAGTAATAAATATTTTCTGTTGTTGAAGTGTTGGAAGTTTTCATTACTGCAAAGCTCATCTGGCAAGCATAACTGGTATGCAACTACCGAGAGTAGGTATAAAAGCTTAGGCAACAACCGAGGTAAGAAAAGTGATCAATTGATATTAATTTGGTATAAAGGTTGGAGCTTTTCATCATGTACAAAAACCCGCACAGTCGCAAGATCTAAATAAGTTCTCACTTGACGAGAGTAGTGTTGCCCTGCTTTACGACCTCACGACACAGCCAATTAAAAGTAAGAAAATTGGTTTGTTTCTACTTACTTAGAGGTAATTTTAGTAATTGATATTAAATAAAATATGCGCCAATCGTTCAAAAATGAAATTAACTGGTGGTCATATTATGCAAAAATCAACTTAGCAAAAAAAAAAAACATTTTTTGTTTCGCACAATTAATACAATATACAAATCTTTAATTTCAAGATAAGGAAATTCTATAAAATATGGGAAAATAGAACTGTATGCGAAATGAGTAATCAAACGATTAGTTTTTTTCAGTTCATGTAAATAACACGTTACATTTTATGGCGACTTCAAAAATATTCAAAATATGGTTTATATTTTTCATTTTTAAACTTGCACCATTTTTTAATTCTAAAGAAATAACTTGCCACCTATAAAAAAAGATAGACCTGTCTATTCATTAAAATGTTTTGGTTTTAAAAATAACTTATCAGATTTAGATATTTATAATTTTTTCTGATTTATAAGTGATGCTGATTCTATTTAAAGAAAAGTCCTCTAAGAGGATATATGTACATATGTATAATACAAGCTAATTAATATTCGTCATTTAACTGTAAATCAGCAATCATTAAAAGATAAAAAATCTCCATTAATAAAAAATAAAAAGCTATTAATTAATTAAAATGAAATGTGCTAGTTTTTAAATTTAATAGCTCATAAAACTCTGATGATGAGTTGGCTTCTTGAGCTATTAAATAAAAAACTAGTAGATTAAAGAAAAACCGATTAGACGGTATCTTATTTTTCTTATTTTAATACTTGCAAAGTTCGCAAGCTAGTTTCTTTGGTGTATCCCGGCAGGAAACATTTAAAATTTTCATAAGTAACTTCCACTTTTCTGAGACACAATGACGTGAAAAAAGGTTACTATTATGACTCTACACAAAAAAGACAACTACGTAGTTAAAATTGAAATACTTAACCCTTCAAAAGTAGCTTAAAAATAGAAGCTCTGGATTGTATGACCGTAAGAGTTAGTTTACTCAAAACTAAATTATAAAACAGTATCAAGTATTTCCTTACAAGGATGAATACTTCAAATGATTTTCCTAATAAAAACGTTTAATCCGATTTTGTGCTTCTACATACATGCAACCACATTTTCAAAACTAAGTTTTCTAAATTACTTTGACTTTTAAGATGTTCAAATCAATTTAAATTAAAACATGAGAGAACCGCACTGAGCACTATTGAATTGAATGAAAGGATGTTGTAATGAAATGTTCGCTTGCATTGTATTTTTTTACCTTTAGTTAAATTACTCAGACTCTTTTTCTCAGCTTGAAATGCGGATATTTATTTTTATTTCATTTTACGTAATATATACATATTTGCCTTTTTATTATTCTTGTCATCCATAAAACGTCTTTAAATAATAAATCTCGAGACAGTAGTGTGCTCATTGCCGACTGGCAGTTCCCAATTTTCTCAATCATACAAGTAAACAAAAATTTACAAAAGGTGAGCTCATTGATTGCATATATAAATAAATATAAGTACAGTCGCGTAAACAAAATATTGTCCTCAATTGATCTTTTGTACAATTTCACGAACTTGTGCACCATGTTTACAGAGCACTTAATCTTGTATATTTTGGTCCATGCAACAATTCACAATCATCGAACGAAATAACAAAAGTCGAAGTAATAAAATTTTGGATATTTTAATATCTAAAAATAATCGTATATATTAGTTATATTAAAGTTAAGAGGATAACACTTTCAAATATTATATATGTATAATATTAGCAAGACGTGCCATAAATAAAAACCGGATTATTTAAAAATTAAATACTAAAAGTTGAAAACACTAAGGTCAAAATAACGAAAAGCGATCTTTGATGGGACAACGGTCACATACGAGGTTCATACCAATAACAAAAACAAGGAAGAAAACATTCCAAGTTAATTCACTACGCCAAGTGCGCATTGTACGTAGAGAATGAAAGTGTTTAGAAAATTGTAGAGGTTTTAATCGATGAAATGTACTTACACTGCGGAATCGTCAGTCCAGCTAAACATTTTCGCGTACTTTTTCTGCATTTCAACCTTATCCTCGTTATTCTCCATATTGATTTTATTTTATATTTGTTGTTTATTTAACTATACAGCGAGACCCGATCACAAAAGGCACAGGAGACTTTTTTCAGCACGATATTTATAAGATCACTACGCACACATTCTGACCGCCGATATTTCCACTTATTTTTTTTTTCTCCGGAAAAAGGAAGTCCGACTTTTCTCTGTTCCAGGGCAATGGGGCTAGACTGTCGACAGGACGGGGCTGGTTATCCCAAACGCGAAAACCGTAAAAATTATCTAAATCGATGTACGACGGATCCGTGAGCCGACTGAGAGGAAAAAGCACGCGATCGCGACTTCTGTCTGGGAGAGGGTAAGGCCCGGTTTGAACTACTCCGCAAGTTGCCAGGTAGAAAAGCGACTGGTTTGAGTTGTTAACGTCTATGTGCGACAAACTGCCCGGAGTCTACCTACTTCCATATTGAAGATTGGTAACTGAGCCGGAAAATGCAGAGAATTTTGGGCGAATTCGCCGCTTAAAAATTCGGTAGGGGAAATTGAGAATTTGACCAAAGAGTCTCTTATCAGGCCCATCCATTCACAACGAAGATTTATATCTTCTAAGAAAGAGCATCGCGCTTTCACCTAACCAATTTGGCAATTACTAGGTACTAATTATAGCCATACGTTTCCTCATGCGTAAACACGCTTAAAAGAAAGTTACACTTAGGTTGCAGTCAAAAAAAAAATATATATAAATGCATTTTAAGCATATTTTGAAAGGTTATATTTTGGCTTACCTTTGAAAGAGTCGCAGTAAAAGAACAAAGGTTGCTCTGGATGCGTCCAACTATAAGTTCAATCACCCAATCCCACCAAAGTTTACGATATGTGATCACGCAAGATCGGTGAAAAATCTGAATGTAAACGGAGGCGAACGAGACTAACTCCTTAAAATAAACATTTCTCCATTTAACGCCATTGCGTAATCACACTGACCATTTTTGAATTTTCAGCTGCAAATTACCGTCTGAGCGGTTGCATGCGCATATGAAGTGGGATCGGTTACGAGTGTATTGAAAACGAAAGTCTTTCTCTTCGCTTTTTTGTTTACGCGTCCTCCACTTTCGTTTCGTTCATATATCTGCGGCATTTAGCTCCAATCGCGAATGCGACGGATCCCACTTCACTTTCTACACCTCAGAGCTGGCTAGTGAGCCTATGGAGTGATTATGAGCCAATCATGGCACTGATTTAGCCAGGTATTGTTCATTTTCACGGCCAACATTTTTAGCTTTGTTAACTTCGGTTCTTGTTAGCTGCTCTCTTTAAAAAACCGAAGGTCAAGCTGATTAGATGAGGCGTTCTGCGTATCTTTGTTCAGTGCGGTGCTTTTGGACCAACCTCAGTTACATACCTACCGATTGTCACCGGCGAATTGAATTCTTCTCACGTATTTCACCGAGTGATGGGAAGTGTCTAAAGTCCGGGAGATGGTTTTATTAACAATCGTCAGGTGGACTGTCGTCTTAAAGCCGATAGGTTTTCGCTTTTTTGCTTTTGTTGGAAGTTAATGCATTGTTGTCCCCATTTCCACTTCTGGTTAAGTGACGCGAACAGTCCTAGTTAGTTGATTGCATTCAGATTGAATTTAAAGATATCAACTGACTTTAATTCAAACATCAGTAGTAATTAAAAATGTTTTGCAATTTCATGCCTTACAGACCACACGATTATTTTCTTTTATAAAAACATTGTGTAATTTTACTGAAAATGACAAAAACGGTCGTTTTGATATAAGTTTGTAAAACTAGAAAAAAAATGCTAAGTACCCGATATACATTTCTATTATAACCTCAGGGGTTATAAATGCCATTGTAAAATGTGCAAATACACTAAACATTTTTATATTATTCAAATATGTATGTTGCGTTTTTGTAATATGTAGCTACCTGAATATATTTATTTTTGTCTGAACATTTTTTTCAACTTCTTTAAATTTTAAGTAGAAAATCGTTTTTAAAATTAATTTCAGTATAAGTACTAGTATTATGGATTTGTACAGAATTTTTCGAAATTGCGTTCAAAATGATATCTTGGCCGACACAAACCTAATAGAAAAAGACCACTTTCATGTCGAATATTTCAAAAACGGACAGAAATGGCGAAATTAGAAGAGTTCATTTTTGTGCTATGGAATAAAACGCACGCACTAAACAAAAAGGTTAATTTTAAAAATTGGATAGTAAGTATTTTGGATCAACTCTTCTTTATTAACAAACAAGTGTAAGAGTTTTTAATGTTACAATTACATACAAGGACTAAAAAATATACGCAATTTAGCAATAAACATTCTCCGGTTGGTTATCAAATTATATTTTAGTATTTAGTATATCTTCTTTTACGACTCCTGGGCCTTCGTTTCTTTCTTCGCCTCGGAGACCGCGAGGAAATTTCTTGGTCATCCCAAAGATGTCGCGCCATATACCGCGCTGGGTGTTCCAATCTGCGCACACCGCGCCCGCCAGTGCTTGCTTCGAAATCTTCTACGTTAATTGACTTGAGGGATTCGGTCACTATTTCCAAGAATCCAGTAAATACGAACATGAAGTATAAGGAAGTCAGCGCCAACAACATTCTAACAAGGTAGAAGAAATCTTCTCGGAACCAGTTCGAAAGAGATGGGATTGTGCTGTACTGGCTCAGGAAGGCGCACATTCTGACGACGGCCTTTAAAAGTGGGACCCAAAGTTGTCTTAGGACGAGGTCAGTGAAGTACAAGCTAAAGGCGACCTCCAAAATGAGGCCGAACAACCTCGGTGGCCTCCTTAACGCTGACGGCAAAAAAGGACGAGCTATCCCCAGGATGCAGAGCACCGAAAACGTAAAAATCACCGAAGCGTTGTTCGGCTGCAGCCCGAGAAGTTTTGAATGCTTTAAATCGATAATGCTAATTTTGTATAGGTGCATATACATTCCAATACCAACTGTTAATGTAGATTGCAAATATTTGAAACCAATTTCCTTACTATTGTTGACTTCTCCCATTATAGATTTTAAATGAAAATATTTGGTGGAAAATTTATATTATATAACCGAATTCCGCGACTATTCTGAACTTTCCAACTAATTATTTTATGACACTTCGCTTACTGGTTACTGAGTTGTTAGGGATGCAAAGTATATTATGTATGTACATACTTTTTCATTTTATCGCCAATAAAAGGCTTTCAAATTTATGGAAGTATAATACATATTAAATAAATAACTATTGCAATCCCGAACGAATTACAAGAAGTCTTATTATAATAGTAATATCAATATCGAAATTGCGGTGTAAAAATTAGCTCTTCTTACGTCTGCACTGACGCGTCTACTACTAATGTTTGAGAAAAGAACTCATAAATATTTCTTTTAAATGGATTTAATGATTTGGATAAAATTTATAGAGTAAGGATTTTCAGAAAGTAAGAAGTCTATTTAGGCCTCCTTTTCATATAAAGAAGAAGAAAAAAAATATTATAATAATTTTTTTAATACTTTAAAAGTAAAATCAATACGTAATTAAAAAATTAATGGTTAAAGAATAAAAATGTGGAAGAAAGGAATAATGAAGCAAAATCCTAGGAATATGATCTTCCACGCATTGTAATACAAAACTACAAAAAAAAATACACCAAACTATGCCAATATGCATTTTTACATATCCTAAGAAGATTGAAGCATCTTAAAACCGCCTCCGGTGGTTTTAGAACAAGCCACCGAAGCTGAAAAGCACTGCATTTGCATATGGGCTATGAAATGTCGTTCTTCAAGCAATTTTTGTTTCTTCTTCTTTTCCCTCGTCAATTCTCTTTTGGTTGTGTCTAAAGTACTCCGCAATTCTTCCACAACGCAATCCTTAGATTTATCATCCACTTCTTTAGCATTCAATTCTGCTACCAGAGCTTTCATTTTCTTCTCGTTCACTCCAAGAGCATGCTACAAAAATTCAACAAAATAGTTAGGTCCAACCGTTTAAGTCAACATTCTAATTATGGACATAATTCTTTCAATTCGATGTTGCGTAAAAAATAAAAAAAAAAGGGTAAGAAGCCTAAGCTCTCAAAAGCTGGTCAAGGAACAACTTTAAAGCAGTTTAGCTAAATGATCTTTGAAGGTGGATCATACCAAAGAACAAACTTTGCACATCCGTCTTAGGTCACATCAAAACCAGTTACTTGGCTAAGTAAACATAAAAATTTGCGCATAAGTGATAACTCGTATTGGATGAAACGCAGCGTAAGACAAATTGGGGTCTTCCTTTTTTAGAATTTTACTTTTATTTTCATTTTGCCGCATGTAAACATGATACGAACATTGAGAAATGAGGTCAAAATCATCAATTTGTGATGTATGCACATATGCCCTATAAATCTATGATTTCTCAAATATTTAGCCACTTTCATGCATAATCGTAAATTCTCTTGAATAGTTGTGATTGAATAAGAAACCTTTGCAATAGTAAAAATAAAGTTTGTAAAAGATAAATTTTAAATCAAGGTCAGGTCAGTAAAAATAACTGATATTTTAAAGAGAAACAATTTTTTGGTTACCTTTACTTCATTTAACTGCGCCTTTACTTTATAACTGGGTAATTTCAGCATAAATTCCTTCAGGCTGTCGTATAATCTTTGAGCTTCTTGCAAGGAGCTTTCTCGCTGAATGGCGACTACATTTTGTGTTAGAACCCGCCTTTAATTAAAAAATGCATTATATTAGATACAAGTTATATACACATTCACAAAATTACTTTTGCAGGCTTTGCACTCTTTCCAGCAATATCACTTTTTCTGGG
This sequence comes from Machimus atricapillus, assembly GCA_933228815.1. Lineage (NCBI taxonomy): Eukaryota > Metazoa > Arthropoda > Insecta > Diptera > Asilidae > Machimus > Machimus atricapillus. Next base: position 25,380,202 of record OW121788.1, on the reverse strand, counting down.
TCAGATCCTCTTAATGCCCGCCACCTAAACAAAAAAAAAATATTTTTTAGAGCAAACAGTAATTTATATAAAATTATTTGACCTGTGCACATTCATTGGAGTCAACATTTCATCCTGAAGAGCTCTTGCTTTGACTCGTTCCTGATTTAGCACTCTGTGCATTCGCAGCAATTCTCGCCGACAGTGAGCAGCATTTTCTCGATCTTTTCTAAGAATTTCCTGTTCGGATCGAAGATTTTGTATCTCAATTTTCAACAATCGAATATCTTCCAATTTTGCATCATGCTGCAAATTTCCTCGGTCAATTTCGCTTTGCATTAAGCCAATTTTTTCATTGAGAGATAAAATTTCCTCATTACGTTTCTTAAGCTGGCTAGCAAGTTGCGCTTTAGCATGCTCAATTTCATCCAAATCTCTGTTAATTTTCGAAAACTTTTTTTGTTCTTCCTAAAAGTTATGTAAACAAATTTTGCAAAATTATGTTCATATTATTTAAATTTTTAAATTACCGCCAAAATTTTATAAAGATTATCGTTTTCCTGTCTTTTCTCTGAAAGTTCGCTTCTTGTGTGTTGAAGAACAACATGACTATTTTCTAACTCCTTCTTAATCTTGTGTTTGTCTTTTTCTGATTTTTCATACAGGTGCTCTAATTTACTAATTTCAGCATCTTTGGTGATGATTTTTTCTCTCAGCTCCTCTTGACATTTAAATGAAATCTGAAACAAATTTATTAATTGGTAAATGAAAAAAATATATATTAAAAAAATAAAATCTTACCGTTAACTGCTGTTTATTATCATCTCTTTCTTTCGTTATTGTTACCAAATTTTTTTGTAGTAAATTTCTTTCATTGCGTACGGTATCTACAAGAGTTTGAACACTAAGAAATTTTGCATGTTCTTCGGCAATTGTTTTCTTCAATTCAATAATATAGTTGCGCTTCAGTTGATTTTCGGCTGCAATTATTTTTTTAACAAAAAACCTTGGTCAGAAATCGTAGGCATACTTTGTAATGTGTAGATTTTGTCCTCAAAATATTCAATCCGCTCTAACAATTGATCAATTTCTTTTTGAAAACGCGACATTTGTATTTTGGAGTCCCTTTCCTTCGTTATGTGTCCTTCCATTTCCGCTCTTAAGTCGTCTCTTTGTTGTTCAATAATAGCGACCTTGTCCTTAACTATTGAAGCTCGCTTCTTCACTTGCACCAACTCTGTCTTGGCGACATCTCGTTCCTTAATAAGTTCTGAGATCCTCTTCGTGTATCCTTCGATGGACTTTTTCACTATTTCAATTTCTTTCTCACGATTGCTGATTTGAGTTCTATAAATAAATAAATATAACAAAAATGTCTGAATATATATTATAGTACTTACTTATATCGCAAAATGTCGCCATCAGCTTTACTTTTGGCCTGCTGAGCCGCAACCAGTTTTTTAACCAATCCATCATTTGTCCTTGAAAGATTTGCACATTCTAGTTTAATTTTGGTGCACTCTTCTTCTTTAATCTAAAAGACAATTTTCTTTTAATTTTAATATTCCTCGCCAGCTATTATCGAAAACAACCTTTAGCATGTGAACTTTCTGACTCAATTCAGTCAAAGCCTTATCTTTTAGGTCTATCACATTCTCTAATTCTGCAGCAGTTTTAACCAATTTATTTGATGCAGTTGCAAATTTCGATTTAATTTTTAGCACATTTGATTTTGCCAATAATAGTTGTAAATTTAGATGAACGTTGGTTTTCATATATCGCTCGCACTGAAAGTAATTAAAAGTTTTTTTTAAATTTTACCTCAATTCCCCTAAATTTTTTCAAAACTATTATAAGTTGAGGTTATTGCAAATAAAAATTCAGATTCACTTACCTGCTCCTTTATCTGCTTTTGTTTCTCCTCAGCTGTCTTCTTCCATTCCTTTGCTTCATTTAATTCCCTGTTGAGTAACTCTCCCTGCTTTTTTTCCTTTAGAATTTCATTGGAAGCATTCTAAAATAGTAAATAAATCAATGTAATTAATTTCCTTTGATATAAATAAAAACTAGAAATACATCCAATAACTTCAAGAGGTTCTTATTCTTTTCTTCAAGCCCCGAACAAATATTTTCCATTTCTATTGTATACATTCTTTGAATTTGCAAGCGTCGGTTCAGCTCCTTAATTTCTGATGTGAGCTCTTCCCGATCTTTTATCAACTTCTCCTTGAAAGCAGCTGACTGTAGTTCTGTGCTGTAACATTTAGTAAAAAATAAGGATTTGATATTTTTCTCCAACGTGTCCTTACTCATCAAGAAAAGCACTTTTTGGAATTCCGGATTTTTTAACAATTTTTGGGGCCTCGTAAGTTTCCAATTTTTCACGTAACTTTACCACCTCCTGTTGCGCCTCGAGTTCCCGGGCGTGTGCAAAATCAACTTGTTTCCATGCGTTTTCTAATTATTTTAACTGGTTGTATACAATTTGCGAAAAATGTTACAAATTTTTCATACCCATGCTTACTCTAAGTCGCTGGATTGCATCTTTATCCGCTCTAGCCTGCTTGTTTGCCTCCTCCAGCCTGGCCTCATCCAGGACTGCTTCCTCCTGAAAATTTACGATTTTCTGCTCACTGGCAGTCAAATCAGATCGCACTCTATTGAAAACTTTTTGCATTTGCCGAACAATATCTGCGGAATTTTGCTCTCCAGTTTTCTCTAACTTATCTATTAACTTTAGATAAAATGAAAATATGTAAATTAATAAAACAAAAATGTATGTAATGTATATATATTACCTCGCGAACTTTGTCATTCACTTCTTGGAAATACTCCTCACTTATATTTTCAGGTAGCTGATCGTCATCAGCAGAATCCTCACCACTTCCTTCACGTTCCATGATTCGTCTTTAATTCTTAACAAATTCAAATTTTCACTCGATTCAATTATGAGGAATTATTTTTACAGTCTGGTGTTATTTTTATATCGATTATCATAAGGCCAAAGAGGAACAGCGCGAAGGAGATGAATTCGTATTGACTAAACAATTTTCGTGGGCGCGCGTTTGAGGAGAATTTCTGAACAATTTAATTCCGACACTTTGGTGGGAATGATAAAATAGTTTAATTATTTATACATATACATATGTATATGAAAATAAGTAGGATATGGAGTATATAACGAATTTTTACGATAGAGACATTTCTAAACTAATTTTAATCAAAATTTGCATATTGGTCAAAGGCTTGGGTGGACGTTATCTTATGTAAAAATGGTTTGTTAAATGTTAAATAAAATAAAAATTGGTACAATGTCAGATTTAATTTTAATTCAAGAAGTTCCATTTAACGAATCGAAACAACACAAATAAGTTAAATATTTTTCGTCAAGCTGTACAAACCTTTCCAGGAGGCAATGGTATTGGTTTCTTTGCTTGAAGTTTACTTACGATCGTCTTCTCCGTAAATAGCGCTTTCTTTACAGTCACTAATTCTGTAGAAAGTTCCGCAATCTTACAATCTCGCGTTTGTACTTCAATATCCTTTGCTACCAGTTCAGCCGCTAAAGCTTTCAGTTTTTTCTCACGATTTCTCAAAACTCCCTTTAGTTGATGAACAAAATTAAATACAAGGTATCCAATAAAGATATAATTTCTACCTGTGCTTTAACAAAATCTTCCTTCACCCTGTAGCTTGGTAGCTTTTCCACGAATAATTTGAGAGATACGTAGAGTTGGTGACAGTTTTGTAAGGACTTTTCACGCTGGGCTCCTTCAATATATGTCATAAGAAGCCGCCTAAATTATAAAAAAAAAATAAAAGTTTTTAAAATCGTAGTACGATTCGTAAATTGATTTATCGAACTTTTGAACAATCCTATTTTTCTCAACTAAAGAATATCGCTCAGGATCAGTTCCTCGGAGGATCCTCCACCGATGAACGTTTACAGGTACACGGAGGTCCGCTTTCAAGGCTGTTATTTCAACTTCCTTCTGATCTAAGTTCCGCCTTAGTCTGATAATTTCCCGTCTCATTCGAACAGTTTGAGCCACGCCACGCTTAAGAACTTCTCTCTGCGTGTTAAGATGTCTGATCTCCAGTTTAAGCAGACGAATGTCTTCTATTCGCTGATTATACTGCACGCCGCCTTAAGATAAACGAGGAAGTCAAATAAAATGGATTATGCTTTAATCGCATAGAACCTCTATCAACAGCTGTCTGAAAAATGTCCAGCCTTTCTTTCAGAAGTGAAATCTCGTCGTTTCGACGCACCATTTGCAGGCCAATTAAATTCTTTTCCTTTGTCGTATCCTCCAACATATGTTCCAATTGCATAAAACGCAATTCATCATCCTAAAGGCGTAAAATAATATTTTAATATATATTATTTGCAAGATCGTCACGTATTTATGCCCTTTTGGAACTACGTCAAAACTTTAAAAATTAAAATTTTTATCTATCCATTGAGAAATTTAAATTCAACAACATGTAATTCGAGTGGAAAAGAGTAATGAAATTTAAAGGATTGCAAATTTTATATTTAATTTACCGCCAATGTTTTTTGTAATTTCTCATTTTTCGATTTCATGTCCTTTAGCTCCTGCCTAGTGTTTGACAGTAATTTTTTCGTTGACCGCAATTCTGTGAGCACTTCTTGTTTTTCTTTCTGTAGCTTATCGATTTGCAAATGTAATTGATTAATTTTATTCTGATTGGCACTTATCTCCTCAGTCAATTGAGCCATTTGATGAATTGTTATCTAATGTGATCGATGAAACATTGACACTTTAATTAAGTTAAATATGTGCATGCGACATGCAACTTACAGATTGCATATTCTTCAGATTTGTTCTTTCTTCTCCACAACTTTGGAGAGATCGTTGCAACATTACTCGCTCTGAATTTGTTGTTTCAAGTAACTTTTGGTATTTTATCAAATTCGCATGCTTATCTTGCAATTGTCTCTGGAGTTCAGAGATGTGATCAGCTTTCAATTGAACCTGTTCTAAATTAGGCAAAATAATTTTAGATGATTTATTATTCAGTATTAAATACTAAGAACTACAAGACAATACTTTTAAAATTTCATATACTTAGATAGACAAAAGGAAAAATATCTTAGAAAAAGGGTCTTGACAGACAGACAGACGGACAACGAAATGATCCTATAAGGGATCCTTTTTTTCCTTTTGAGGTACGGAACCCCAAAAAAGAACACAATTATGAGCAAATTCTCCTTTTTCTGTTAAATTCTATTATAAATAATATTAAAACCTTCGTTTATGTGGGAAGTGATACAAATTATTTCAAATGCAAACAAAATGGTCTGAGAATTGATGTTTGAAATAAGAAAAAAATCGTCAATCTTTCTTATAAAATTTAAGTTTTGAAAGATTTTCCTGAATTTTCTCCACGGGTACACAGAGAGCAAAGGAAAATGAAAAAAACTAAAACTGTTCAATTTCTCAATACTAACCAGCGAACCAATCAATTCTGTCAGTTAGCAGTTCTGCTTCCTGAATTTGTTCGTCACGCTCCTTCTCAACTCTTGCGATAATTCTTTTGGTTTCTTCTAATTTGAGGGCTTGCTTTCGAATGTCCAGTTGAAGATTGTCAATTGTTATATTCCTCAGCATGTTGACGTGTCGCAGGTCAGCATTTGTGTTATTTGCTTTAAGGAGCTCAGAACGAAGAGAATCACGTTCATGTGTAATGAGATCCTTTAATCTTCGAATTTCTTCCATTTCGCGAAGTTGATTAAGCAAATCTCTCTCTTTCGTGTTCAGTTGGGATCTGTTTATGTAAGGCAATAATAAATCAATTACAATTAGAGTTTAACTGTAAGAGGTTCAATCACATCAGCTCGATGTTATGCTTATTTATTGCCACTTTTAAATTTAAATTTTATGTTGTCTTCATTTTAGTAAATATTATAATTTATATCAATAACAAAACTGTTATAAATCGCTAAATTTAAATCTGCTGTCTGAGTACAATAGTCCCCGAAATTTCTGACTTAAATAATACGTACATATTTAAGAATTAGGTACATAAAAGTTTTCAGAATTTCTGGGGAGATTTGAAATTTATCATAATTGTAAATACATAGCACCAAATAATCATGAGATACCTATTTGTAAGTTACAAACGATTTGAATAGTGTTTAGGTGAAGAAAGGAAAATTATAATGAACAAGAATCACGTAAAAATTCTTACTTGTATTTAGCCACATCAGCACGTAGTGCCACGGCATCCTTCTGTAACTTGAAAACTTTCATGCTAAGATTATCGAAGTCGCCTTGAATTTTTTTCAAGTCTTTCGTTTTATTAGCTATCTCCACGTCCTTCGCCTACGTATATATCAATTTATCGAAAATAAGTTGATCTTCCCTCAATCAAAAAATTACCGTATTATCCCGCGAAATTTCCTGCACTTTCTCATTCAGAAGTTTTCGATCATGGACACAAGACTGATAAGTCTTCTTTAATTGTTGTAACTTCTTTTTGTATACTTTGAAAGTGGATTTAATTTTGTCTAAACTAATTTTAAGTTTTTCTACATCTTTTCCCTTTTCTTTTATAGTGCTAGCCTGGTCCTCGATCTACGCTAACGTATACAGATGTGAAAATCAGATCAAATATTTCTTTATGATTTTTACCTGCTTCTCATATGCCTCACATTTCTTTAAAAGAAATTTGTTCGTTTCCTTGAGGTCTTCAGTATTTTTCATTAGCATTTTAATCCTCCTTTCATTTTTATTTTCAGACAATTCCATAACCTTTTCAGATTAGATTACTTGCATTAGTTTGACCTCCTGTACAAACTTTTAAATTAAATAAAGGTTACCTCAATTTGCCTTTGGTAATTCCTGTTTTTCTCTTCAATTTGTTGGCACATTTGTTCCATGGTCTCGCCATAGTATCGCTGCAATTGCAATCTCTTTTCTAGTTCTTTCACTTCGCCATTTAAGCGGTCGCGTTCCCTTAGAATTATACCCCTATGCTTGGTTAATGGGCCTAGACTGAAATTTTTGTTAATTAAGAGTTAATTTACCCATAGATAAGTTTCTAAATATTTCAGTAATACTCCTCTTCGGCCGCATCAGTTGTTTTTTGTTCAAACGTTTTACATTTACTCTGAAGTTCAATAATTTCTTCCTGATAATCTTGCTCTCGTACCCGAGATGCGTCAATTTCTCGCCAAGATTCCTCTGTTTATAATTGCCCAAGATTGAGAAGTTTTTACATTTTTAAAAATTTACTATTCAACCTAAAGATATCTTTAGCCGATTAATTGTCTGTTGAGCAGAGGCCGTTGCCTGAAATGATGTAATAAGCTTCTCATCCGCATCTGCGATTTTCGGTAGCAATTCTTCATTGGTCTTCTTAACTTTTTTATTTTCAGAGTTGAGAAAGTTACAAACTTCGAGCAAACGCTTAAGTGCTTCAGCTGCCTCCATCATATAATCTTTTGACAAGAAATTTTGCATAATCTAAAAATTAGATATGTTTATTTCACAACATTAATTTTACTTCTTTTACTTCATTCGCTGAATAAAGTTCTTCATTTATGTCTTCATTAGTGAAATGAGATTGAAGCATATGTTGCAAATTCAGATCATCCTCACTTTGGAACATTTCGGATTTCTCACGATGTTTTTCTTCTATTTTCGCCATTTATATTTTTTTGAGAAATATTTCCTAGCAGAAAAAATATAAATAATTAAGAAATATGCCTGTCTGAAGGTCTGAAGTTATTTCCATAGAATATTTAATCAGATTCAGAGCCAACTACGTATCACTGGCTAAAAATTATCTCCGAAAACATTCGTAAAACACTGAAATACATTTTTTTATAAATAATGAGCATAATGGTGATTTGTCAAAAAGAAAAAAAAATTAAATTCAATTTACAGCTTACAAAATTTCTTAAAAAAAGGTTTGATTAATGATGTAAACAACACTCTTCGAATCGAATTGAACGGCTTGCAAATTTGGTACTAATTTATCGAAACAAGTTGTGATCGAGTCTCTTCTTGAATTTTAATGAAATGTGGAAGAAACGTGACCTAAACTTTCTGATGTGTTAGTGTGTTCACTTAAGTAGTTGTGATGTTAATATATAACATTAAGGCGCTTATATCCTCCAAAAACATTTTTTAGAGAACATTAGTAATTTGAGCCCTATAAAACTGATAGCTGAAGACATTTGGTTTTTATTTTCTAGTGCCGTTTCACTCTTTCCTCTTTTTAACAAATTTTTCGAATTTGTTATCGATATTTGCGATGATTCTTTCCACTTTAAGTAAATTACGAACAATTACATTTAATACAATGAAAAAGTCTTTCCCACGCATTTGTGAGAACTTATTCCTGCAAGCTTGCACTGCACACTTCTTCACAATTTTATAAGATGCACAATTATATTAAACCACCAATTTCACCTCTGAACTTAATAAATTACACTTCCAATTAATCACAAATACTTTCATTGTTTAAAGCACGCAAAACAACGTCTAATTTTCTCCAATGTAGTAAAATTAGTCGCTCACGTACAAAAGCCCGTTTTGTCATAATCTGTACTCTATTAGCTAAGGTTTGAAGCGTATATTGCGTAAATTTCTCAGAATGTGTAACATTGTGAAAAATTAATGAAACCCATAGAGCTAATATTGAAGCAATTATGAGAAAGTAAAATAGGACAACCAAATTTAAAGGAACACAACCCAGGTTAAGTTAAGTATAAATTAGTTTTGTTATTTAAAGACAAATTAAACGTTAATTCTATTACTGAACCTGTAAATTTTATTTCATGTTTATGCAAAAATCCTCTTCTCGGTTATTGCAGTAGGAAATTTTTTTAATTAGTTGCAAAAATCGAAAATATAATTTAGTTTTTCTGTTCACAATGTTTTTTCGCTATTATACAAACCAAATACACGATATCCAAGAATTGGTAGTTATTAAAAAAAAATTATAATTCGCTCAGATTTAAGCTTTTGCTCAACTCATTTTAGTATTCCACAGTAGTGGTTAAAGTGGTGAATTAATTTCATATAAAAAACATTCATATGAAAAACAAAGACTTGGTCTATTCAACAGTTTGATTTATTTAAATTATATTAGACTGAAAAAAATCACATGAAAAAGTTTGTTTAACAGGTCTGTGTTAAATGCAGTCAAAATTAAAATTAATTTAATAGAAATATATTTGACGTATTAAAGGTGTCCGATATAGATATAAATGTTTATTATTAAGACAAAATATGAACTAAACACAAAAAACAAGTAATCCTCCGTAATCCTGCCTCCGTATGTAAAGGCTACATAATTTAATCTAATTAATATACAAGAACGGAACGGATATATGGTACATATAGCAAAACTCTAGGATCAGAGAAGGACAAAAGGAAATACGATTTCATACCAAAAAGATACATCTCTCTTCTAGAGTCTAGAGGATGGGGACTAAATCAGGCGATAACCTAGCTTACATCCAAACAACGAAGTAAGAGTTAAACGTAAAACGAGCGAACCGTCTTAGTCCTAAATATGTACAAGGTCCAAAAATCTTTGCGCCAAGTCTTTGGGGCCTGCGGAGGTTACCTTCACGCGCCCACTTCGCGGGCGTAACACTCGCGGCAGACGCGGACAGCCTTCGTCAGTCCGAATTTGGGCAGGGGTGCGGAGGAGCTGGAACAGCCCCCGCAGAAGACTCCCCCGCAGTTCCGGCAGTGGTGCCTTCGTCGGAATGCAGTAAAAGGAATAGTGCAAGCCATGCACCGCGGCGCCTCGTCATCGGGGATCCACGGCGGGGGCGACTGTCTCAGCGCCGACTGTGCACCGGTGGCAGTGTTCGTTGGCATAGCAACAGACCCGGGGCAAAAGTGCGGGTTCGAACTGACCCCGGTGGTCCTCATTGTTCGGCCCCCAATCGGTGAGTTACTGGCGGAGGAATTTGCCGGACTGTTGCTCCCGGATTGACTTCCTTGCGAGGAGTGCCTGTCCCTAAGGAAGTTCGTCCTCCCGCTGTTCGTGATTTCACTGGCATCCTCTCCAAGACTCCTACTCCGGGAGATGTTGTTCCGAACGGTGCGGATGTCCGAGTCCAAACTGTTGCCCCTATGGCTCGTTTGTCTTTCCGCGAAGACGCTATCTATCTCCGCGTTGACTTCTTCCGCAGAGTAAATGCTTTGATTGGAGCCGGCATTCTGAGGTATAACATCGTTTTCACTAGCTCGAAACTCAAATAGATCGGCATCTTTTGATTTTTCAGAAATTTTTATCTCTTCTTGGGCAGGAGTCATGTTCATGAGGAAAACACTTCGGAGAATTTGCCTAAGATCCGATGCAAAATTGGTTTGTAGTTGATCAGCTACACCAGCAATGCATACGAAAAGACGATGCAGCAAATTTTCTGTGCTTCTGAAACAAACAGAAAAATTATAAAAATACAGTAGGAGAGTTTATTACGATTTTGGTTACATCATTGCTAGAATGAAGCTTTAAACTTACCATTTTAGAAAAAAAATTTGAAAGACATCAACATATAAACCAATTTCAATTTTAAAAATAAGTCTCCAATATCCAGACACACACTCGAATACAAATACGCCCTAGTACAGTTGTTTGAGTCCAAATTAGCAAAACTTGGTTGGCTATTTTGTAATATACTTGACTTTACTAAATCGTGTTATATTTAAAAGTAATTTCAGTCTATATGCGCTAATATTCTAAATTTTCTTTTCAGATTTATTCCGAAATTGCATTCAGGACGATATCTTAGCCGACATAAACCAAATCGAAAATGGCCAATTTGGAGTTAAATATTTCAAAAATTAGGAATAAAAGTGAAAAACGATTTAAGAAACTTCGTAATGATTTTAAATTCCCTTTTAACGATATTCCACTCGAAATCTTTAATCAAGTATTTTTAAAATTTATGATAAACATGATGAAACTAACTGCATTTATACAGTATGTGAACCTTTTTAGGACCACTCTAATTCTTCGGGAACTTTTAGAGGAGGAAAATCAATAGAAAAGTACAATTTGAAAGTTATTTTAGCCCCGCAAAAAAGAAAAATGCCTGTGTATTTTGGCTGTAGGAATCATTAATATTTTACATTTTTAGATTAGAATTCAACTTTTCAAAGAAAATACGTTTCATGCTTTTAAGATATACCCTTATTTTTTAATTTTACTTTGTGGTTTTAACTAAATTTTTCTCAAAATCGAGATCTAGGAATTTCGCTGTTTTGGATCTACCGAGGTATGCTGTCTGAAAAAAGTGTTAATATAGACTATAGATCCCCAAAATTCATAAAATTTTCTAGCTTCTTGCAATGATGACACCAATGTCGTGTCTAATTTACAGACCTTGACTAACTGAAGAAATAACTTACTTAAATTTCATTCTCCCTGCCGCCCTGAGGGCCAAAGAGACTTCATGCGGATCACCGTCAGACAGCGAAGACGAAGTGTCTCCGCTCGAGGTGTCCTGCGTCTGAGTTTTCAATCGTCTTTTGGAATGCTGCCGACTGCGGCGTTGCGAAGTTTTGCTAGATCTCCTTGAGCCTTTATCTTGAATATAGTTGCTGGAGCTGGCATAGTCGCTGTTGGCTGAGTTTGGTGATTTTATTGTCTGTTGTTCACTTTCTTCCGAGGAGTCTGTCTCCATTCTACTGCAGCTCGGTTTCGTGCTGTTACTGTAGGCGTTCTTCCAGTTATCCGAGTATTGATCAAGGCAAGAATTTTCGTTAATTTCTTTCAGATTATCTGAGTCTGGCGTTCTATCTGATCCGGTGTTCGTCTCGGTGCTAATTCCCGAATCAATGTTATTGTTACTGCTATGATTTTCATTGCCGCCGTACTCATCGTCACTGGCGATAAAATTATCAGTTAGCGGGTCGTCGTTGGGCTGAAGAAGATTTCCAAATGTTGCATTTGGAATAAGATACCCGGAGGCGCAGTCAGCAGTAACCAAATTTTCCTTTAAGTCCTTGCTGTCGTCGTCTGTCCAGTCGGAGGATGTATCGGACGCCAGAGAGAGGGATGTAACCAAGTCCTCTACATTGTTGTAGACACCAGTGAATACTTCACGATTGGTACAATTGCTACTATCAACTATGTTACTAACTAAATCTTCATCACTATTCGATTTATCATCGTTTACTTCATCACAGTTTGATTTATTCGATTTCAGATGGATATCTTCGTTTGTGCACAGCAATTTCTCCAGCTGGTACAACTCATTCTTGTTCAACGTCCTCAGGAGATCTCTGATTTTAATCAGGATCGTCCTGAACGGACGGAACATTTCCGAGAGCTGATCCGCAGCCATGTCCATGTTCAGAGGACCTTTGCTGTAGACTATCAGCCCGCAAATTATAGCCAAGCGGGGGATCGAAAACATGAGCGCTGGATCGAAAGAGTCCACCTGATCCTGCTCCAGTAGGCTTATGCGTAAAGCCCGCTGCAGCGTTTCCGAAAAGAGGACGCAGATCAGCTCCTGCATTTCGTACTCGTGTTTCGATTTCACCTGCACCATTGCACTTACATACCGAAGCTCAAACTCGGCAAACAACCTGTCGAAGATCTTCAAACTCTCGTATAACTGTTCCGTCGCGGAATCGTTAATATCAAGCTTAAGCGTTGGACTATTTGGAATATTGTTCCGAAGGCACTGATCCCTTAATAAGTTTCGAACATTATCCAGACTTTTGGTTACTGCTTGCGCCAGCGGCCGCATTGCCGTGCTCTCCATTTCGCGGTTCATGATCGAGGAGCCCGCGGCCAAGCATTCCGCGCCGAACCACAGCTGCCCCGCTAAATTCTCTTGTAAGACCTCTTCCGGAAATTTGGCACGAAAGGCTCTCGCCGCGCGGTCGTCCCCCAATAGCTCTTCCATTATTTGATTTGTTATAGAAAGTACCTTATCCTGTAAGAATATTATAGGATATCAGTATGGCTAAACTTATTTTTTATATATTAATTACTTGTCCTTGACGTAGACGACTCACTAACCGGGAACATCTGTCCGGCTCTGCCCGACCATCAAAACTATCCAACTCGCTGGCAACGGCTGTAAGGGCCCTGTCCGCATGGTAAAAACGAGCCAGAAGAGATTTGTCATCAGCCTAAAATATAAAAAAATAAATCTTAATTATTACTGATATAATTCATTCATTCATTAATTCATTTACCTCGGTTCATAATTATAACGTATAATGTTGCTACCAGTATTTATTTATAAGGTATAGAGTTTTACGTAAGTACATATTTCACAAAGGACATAATATAACCAAATATGGTTGTTTCCTATTAACCTTAAGATCGAGGAAATTGTTCAAAAATCTCCAAAACATACCTACAATTACTAATATAATAACTAACATTTTTGTGGGTTGTTCTATACTAAGTAAAAAATTAATGTATCGAGGTAATAAAATATAATGTAGTATAGTAGATGTTATTGGAATAAATTAATTATCAAAGAAAACAAATAAAGTTTTTCTAAATGTGCCATACATAATGAAGAAATAACATGTCGTCGAAATAATTTGTAATAGGGATTAGTTTTTGTATACACACTGATATTACAGTATATTATGTGAAAGTATTTCCGATTCGGCACCTGAATGGTTTAAATGGAAAGATGGCCAAAAGTGACATTTTCCATTTCTAAAACAGCGTTACCTGACAAAACAGTTTTTATCGAATTACTTCAAGTGATAACTCAACAAACCAACCTTTTCAACAAGTCGCCATTATTTTCTAATTAATATTTTTTTAATGATTACCACATCCTTCCTGAGTAAAATATCTTTTTATTTTTACGGATCTACTTCCGGGTTATGCAATTTTCTCAACTCATAATTTTACATATGTATGTATTTATGAATTGACAAAAAATTGCTCACATTTCGATCTGATTATCCAAAAATCAGATGAAGCCCTGCTTACTCTGAAGTTATTTTAGGTTTATCACACAAAATACTATCAGAGGAACAATAACATAAACTTAGTACGTTGCTATTTAATAATCGCTTTATTCAAACATCCAGATAAAAAAATATCTACTTTTACACCTCATACACGATTTTCTTATGGTCATTCGATATCTAATCTATTCTGGGTACTTAGTTTATCATTATTTTTTTTCAAAAACGAAATATTTCAACACTGTAATATAATGCTATCGGATACTTAATAAATATCTTAATAAAAATTCCGCAATAAAAGACCAAAACTTGTTATTTGAGACTATAGTGTGGCGAATTATATTAACAAATATGTAAGGTACATATTATGTAAATTAGCTCGAAACCCTAACTTGGATGTTTAACCAGAAATTAGTATTTGCTTTTTGTAGGCAAATATACGAATAAATTATATAAAATGGTCAGGCTTTATGGGTTGAAGATAAAAATAAGATTTTTGAACTTTTCTTTCTAAAGTTGAAACTTTTGTTGAAAATACATTTACAGCAAAAATTCACCACTACGGAGTTGAATTGTGAGTGTGTTAAATTTCGTTACTAAATCCAGGCATGAGCTTTACATACGATGGACTTTTATGAGAAACTAAACAACCGTAGAGGCCGTTGAATTTTGAAGGCCAATTAAAACAATGTTGTCTACTTTTGTATGGTTTCAGACGCGAGATCAATTCGCACCTGAGCCGCGCCGAGCTGTGGCCAATTAACGAAAAATAATATTTTTGAGGAAAGCCAAATAAACGAATTGTGTATCTGGCTGCGGGGGAATTTCTCGTTTTATTCGAAAAATCCAATGAATTATTTATGGTGAATTATAGCGAACAGCTGCACCGGAACCTTGGCTGGTACCTCATCTCCTCCAGCTGCTGGTAACTTGGGCTTGTGAGGAAACAGCCTCGTGACTAACGAATGCCCGCCAAGACAAACAAACGTAGGCATTCACTTTTTGATTTTCATTCAAGTGAATCTGAAAAAGCTTGTTGGTTTGCATACATATTTAAACACTGCGCAAAGTTCTTCGCGATTTCTTGGAAGAAAATTGTCTTGGGATTCGCATACAACTCTGTTGCGCAGCAGCTCCAGTTGTAAAACATTTGTTTACATTCTTTCCACGTTCACCACTTTGTGACAAATTTTTGCGTTGACTTTCACTCTATAAATCTGCCCACCTCACCGATTCCCTCCTGCTCTTCCTCCGCCCCCAGTTATGACGAACTTAATCTTTTCCAGGTAGAAAGTTTTAGTGAGTCTGATGAAGTGCAACTTCAGTTAATTACCTTTTTAGTAACGCCAAATGAACAAGCTTTTCTTACTCGTTACAAAAACACGGTAACTAAAACGCAAAGTGACTCAGATGGTGACTGTGGTACCAGCTGAGGAGTAACTACGATTTTTATTTATCTAAAAAGAATCGCGCGTATAATTCGATTAAATAATCATCAGTTGGAGGAACTCGTCGCACTAGTAATTTTTTCAAATTTACGCTGATTGTCGTGAAAATGTGCTGGAGTTGTTTCAAACGATTGCTTTCACGGTACAATTCCCAAGGAGGCTTTTTAAATTGTATTTTTGTGGATCTTTCCACATTTCGAAGAAAAGAGAAATTAAAATTAAGACCATTGCTTTTCATTTATTTGATTTTTGAGGAACACACAAATCTGGAGAAATGCATCAGCTCATTCATAATTTTATTATTTCCATTTTTAGGTTGATCACAATTAGCAGATTGTATGAATAGACTTTCTCAATCAACATAATTTGATATTGCACGAGTATTAAATGACTGTTGCTCTTACTAGCTTGCAAAATTTTTTTGACTAAAATCCGTTACGGACATTTTTTTTTAAAATTTGGGTACCCTGAACTTTAAACGCGTTTTTTTCAAAACTATGTTTATAAAGCTGACCGTACCTCTAGCGTCTTTTCTGCATGATCAATGAGATATAACATATTGTTTTCGTATATTAAAAATCAAAATAAGAGTTAATATTTATAGGAATTTCACCGAAAATCGCAATATCGTATAATCATAATGCATGTGGGAAATGACCTTAACATCGAATGAAGCGTGAGCAGATGGCAAACACAGACAATTTAGTCCAGGAAATAAAAACACAAAAACTAGTCAAGTGAGAGTTGGACTCACGCACTGAGGGTGTCGTACTATGGGAAACCTTTAAAAGTATAGTAAGAAGTTTTAATCATGATCAGATATTATTTCAACTTAGTGATCGACAATTCTCGATCAATTCTGTGTTTTAATGGGTTTAAAGCGTTGGTAAACTACTTACAATTTTGGTCCTATATTTCCTTTTATAAAAGGTGTTATGCTATGTTGTGTGAAAAATGTGTTAGGGTCTTTTTGTACAATTTTGCTCATATAACTAATATATTTAACAAAAACAGTTCGGAATTTTTTTGAAGTAAAATTGTACACTTCCCAGAAAAATTTTCTAAAATCGTTCGGTAGAAGTTTCGAGCCGGATCGTCATCCATCCTGACAGCAACATAAAGCCATCTTTTATAATTCGACCCGAGTAAATAAACTTTCTTTTATAAAAGTAGTCTCTTCTTTTCTTTTATTTCCTATACTTTTTTTAGCGCACTTCGACTCCTCATATAGGAATATTCCCCCAAGTATCAGGGATTTGTCCCTATATAAAACTGAAGGTTCGTTCGATAAATGAACCCGTGACCTCTTATAAATGGATATATTTAAAATTCTTAATAATAAACTCCACAAACGAAAAGGATGCTAGTCTAAAAGTGGCATAGATATTAATTATGTAGTTCAAGGATGTTTCGGCCAATTAGTATCGCATAGAACTCACTTATCGCGTTAATAATTAAAATATTCTGGTGACAATTTTTCTGATAGACTCATAAGAATTTATTTTTAAAATTGTCAGATCCGATTATCTCAAACGTTTTAGTTACTAAAAATTGTTACGTTATCTCTTATTGACTAATCGAATATGCAATTTCTAATCGCAAATGATGATGTGACGCCCTTTGCATCTTTGAGATATGTTGACTAATTACTTCCGCTGATATCGAACTGAAATTGAGAACGTTTCATCGATGCAACTAGAAATAAGCTTTAAAGCTGAATCAACACGGACCAGAGCCACTGTTACGAAATGACGTCAAATCTGAATCATTGAGTTCTTAACAAAAAAATATATATGCTAGAGCTTTTGGGAATTTCTATAATAATTATTCAATTAACTTAAAATGTTGGGAACTACAACTTTTTATAGGAGTCTTCTTAGAAAGAAATAACATTTCCCGGATTATTTAAATATGTATAGTAAATGCAATCGCATAAACGGAAAAACCGGTCAAGTGTGGGCGAGTTTTAACTTTTTACCTCCGGTTTGGTAGGCTTAAAATTTTGTCATCAGGCTCAGCTTTTAGAAATTTGTAGGTTTTTGTAAACAAATAAATTCTTTGAATATCCAATCCTATGTACATAAATTGTCTAGTACAAAAGATAGAATAAACTAGTGATAATGTAAACACTGAGAATCTCTGTAAGCGGTTGCCTCCGATTTTTAAAAATAATGTGCCTCTTGGCAATGGGGGTCTTTTCTTATCAGTCTGTTTGTAAACATTTAAAAAATCTTTTGAGACTGAAAGAAGGTGAAAGTTCACATCAAGACTTAAACAGATAAGAAAATTCAAATTTAGAGAGAGGAAAGTTTCACTTCAAGTTCGTTCTCTTATAACACTTTGAAGTAATCGCATTTATTATTTGGTTAATATGTTTATAAAAATAAATGAGCAAAACAATGTGACGAGGTAGGATATCATAAATAAAAAAGGAGATTTGAATGCCAGACATAATATTGTAAAATATAAAAGTAAATGAAAACTTGAGCTCTGCGCAATAAATTAATTAAGTTAATCCACCGTGTTTTTTATGTTTTACCCCAAGTAATTGCATCGTAATCAAACTGGGCTAACGCCTAACATGATAAAAATCCTACTGTAAACGAGCGCACACATTTGCAAAAAAAAAGAGAAATTTTAATTTAGTACGTTTACTGGATTTAGGAAGGCATCTGTGTCTGTGGCTATTTAAAACGGCCACAACAATTTGGTGTGTGATAATAGCTTAAGCGTTACTCAAACTGGTTACATTTACAAATCGATTAAGTAACAATTACTTATCTCATGATTCTGTTAATCGGAGTGACCTAGTGGCGGAAGCATTTTGTAACTGCATAACAACAAAACTGGTAAAGTTTGCTTACACTTAATCAAGCTCTGATTTGGTAGCAGTTTTCTGGAAGGAGTTCTATTAAAATTATTACTACCAATGACTTCAGTATATTTATGTAAGACCAAAAAAACGCAATAATTGCACCAGGGGATTCACGCAAAAAGCTCTTGGTATTTTCCATTTGCTGCCGAGAATTATTTAACGCAATTTGAAATTAAGTTTAATCGAATAAACTATTTTAACAGATGAATCATATATCGTAATTATAATAAACGCGTACACACGAGAGAGAAAAGAACTTCCAAGGGTACGCAAATGTTTGATTTTTCAATTCCATCGTAGTACAACTACGTCACTTCCTGGTTAATTATGCCATAAATTAATGCATTCTATGTGCGACTCGTTGAATTTGCACTTATATAAAATTTATTTTCCAATTATCAGTAGCTTTCCTTCTGATTGGGAGTGGTTTGGACATGACAAATTCATCGTAAAATTCCTTATCTCAGTTTTAAATGTTTTTATCAAGCGTTATTTTCTGTTGTTTGTTGATATTATGAAAAAAACATCACGTATTTATGTTTACTCTTTTTTGGGAACTAGATTATAATTTCAAAAATTCTTTAGATACAATAAATTAAAGATTGGGTATAAACCTTCAACTTTTTTTCACTATTTCAAACCCGCGTATAAATGAACACTCTTAAGCGAACAATGACCTGAAGATGAGAAGGAGAATTTTTAAAATTCATAAGCGAAATAAGAAAAAGTTAAAATTTCCGAAAGTAAAGTAATTACACTGATGACTTAAGTGACAAACCTAACGACTGTGCAAACAGCCCACGTCGATGCTCTTTGTTTGAACAGTAGAGATTAAAAAATTATTTTTACTTTTTGTTTGACTATGTTAGATTTCGCGATAGTATCAATTACGGAGCGTCTTAAAGGCAGTACTTTTAGTTAAATAAAATAATCATCCAACCCTGATAACAGAAATAAGCAAAAAACAGCAGCAATGAGTGCTTAAAAAAAAAATTAAGTCCAATGCATGTTTACTTTCGTAACGAGGATTTTGGACTTTAAGTAGGAAAAAAAAATAATTAAGTTATTTTTCAAAAGACGATAAATTTTAATTTTTTTGTAAACTGTATAGTAAATCTCTTTATCTTCCCATTTTCCTTAAAATATGTAATTTATTGTATTTAAGCCTTTTACCTGACCACTTACTAATTAAGTCTACCATGTTAAATGTTTGTAAATAATATGAAATTTAATTATAGGTAACTATATTTAACTTTGTATTTCTAAAGTAATTGTATTAATTACAAAAATCAACAGATAAATTGTTAAAACCGCCATATCGATTTTATTTCCCAATCATAATATTAAACAAGTTAATTACTGCACAGCTCACCAGCTGCAGAAAGCTGCTTTTGTTTATTTTTATGCCTTCAAGTATGAAAGTTTCAATCATCCAGGAGGGTTTTAAATTACATTGTAATCATTTTATGATTAAAAACATAGAACAAATTTTCTCTTCATGTCGATGCGGGATTTCGATGACGCACAGAAGCGTTGTTTATTTTTAAAAAAAATTCACGTGGTGAGTGAGCTCAGTGAGCCGGCTGTGAAGAATACGTTCTTAGAATTTTAGTACAAAGTAAATTGGTATGTAATTATTTGTTTAATCTCTAATTTAAAAATATACAATAATATAAAAACAAGCACCTAATCCGATGTAAAAATATAACAATTTTTGCTTTAGTGCGATTGAATTTCCTACTTCTTGTGGATACACTCCTCAAAAATAAGAAGAATCATAAAATTGTATACTTAATAAAATGTTTTCAAATTACTGTTTAAATTATTATTCAGTTAGTAGTTTTACAATTTTTTAAATTTCTTTGATGCTCTTAATTTTTTTTTTCTAAAGGATGTTTACGACATTTTAGTACCTTTCTAATCTGTAAAAGAGGGTGTTCATTAACTTAAATAATTCAATACCTGAATTGATGTCTTTTTTAAAATCAGAGCACATACTGACTAAAAGCGACCTTGAACCAATGAAAAATTTCGCGCCACATTGTTTTACTACAAAAGCTATGTATAATAGCAACTTTAGTGCATTAATGCTATTCAATAAACCTGCTGAATTAGCTGATTACGGCAACAATTACAATCCTATTAACTGGGTTTCTTGGGATTTTGCAGGTTTCACGGAAAAATTCGAAATTACTTGAAAATCTATTAAATGATTAGACATTGGATGTATTTGCATAAGACAAGACCTTTCGTAAAAACTTTAGCATCATTCTCAATGAATGGCGTGAAATGTTTTAACGAATAGTATCTTAAAATAAAAATATACGGAGGACCTTTTGTCACGCAACAGTGTATTTAACAAATGATATATTTGTGAGGGTGGTTTTTAGCTTGACTAAAATAAATAGAAAAACATAAATATTTTGTTTACAAAAAGGTGTATCTCTATAATCGGAAACACAAATTATTGGATTGGAAATACTTTTAATAAGTTTTACACCCTCAACTTCAACTAAGACAGGATAAAGGTTGGCTTAAGGAGAGACAGAGACATTATATAGTTAGATGTTTTGGTCAAACTTTCACAAAGTTTGATTGACTGATTGTGGTAACTTGTAGTCCATACTTAAAACACATTATAATTTCAAATTTCTGTACCCAAACGCAAATACAAGTTACAAAATTGTTTCAATCCAAAAAAAAATCATTTATATATATTTTTTGTGAACAACCGTGTGACTTGTGGCACGTTGTTCCGTTGCTACCAGCACTAAAAACAAGAATGTAAACCAGTGCAGCACCCGGAGAGCGAGTCTGGGCGCAAATTTGCATCAACTGCTTGCGAATTCAGAACTATTCAAATGAGCTTGGCCTGCAAGTGACGTGCTCCACCGTTTGCTGGGGCACCCTGACGACCGTAAACAACTGAGGCAGCGGACTCTCGGTGGTTTTATTATTTTTATTATTGCCGCGACCAGTTGTCGTTACTAGCCAAGTTCTTCCTGGAAGTATAAACGACGAACTCGACTGGACCAGAACCAGGAGGTCGTTCTCTTCGGAAGCGATTTTAAGATAATTCCGCGCAACTACGTAAATTCATGATATGCGTTATTTTGCCCACCTTGAAATATCTTTAAGGTGGCGGTCCGGAAGTCGGAGTTCGATGTCCCTCGAGGACGAGACTAAAGACGATTTTTTGGTGGCGCTGCGGAGGCTGGGGGGCAGGAGTCTGGTTGCACATCTGCTCCCCAAAGATTCACAAGGTGTCGAATTGCACTGCCAAGCCAGGGCTGGTTAAAGAACGGCTCGGAAGCCCTACGAAGCCTGAGACCAGGCTGCAGCAGATTCGCGTTTCACCTGTCCACTCGTCCCCAGGATTCATGAATGACTCCTGGAGTCTCCATGGAGACATCCACGAAAACAAAACGTACGGGGCACGGCCAGCGCTCAGCTGTCAGAGGCTACGTGCGCGGGGTACCCCGCGACTCTACACAAAATTCCTGAGATTTGTGGGCTGAGACAAGGAATTCGCTCGACGACAAGACGTCCAGCCATGGACCCAAAGAAGGCGGAGGCTCGAAGTGATTTTTTTTCCCAAAAACGATACGAAACCACTCGACGAGGTCCGCTGATAATGAGCCAGGCAAACACAAGTCACAAGTTTTGAGGAAGTCCACTGGGGCCCTCGCTTTGTCCGGACGAACGAAGGCGCCCAGGGCCAGGGTGACGACGGGGCTCCGCAAATATGAATTTCACGAGCGCCCCAGAGTCGCGGTCACAACAAAAAAGCGGAGAAACTCGGGGCTTTACCTTTGGCTTGTTCAGCCACTTTCGGAACGTATCCATGGCTGCCTCTGGGACGGTGTCTGGCTGGCACTCGGGGGCTCGGGCTCGTCTCAATCCAATCGAAATGTCATCACTCAGGGCATATCACTGGCCAGGGCCGGGTTCGTCCACTCCGTCGCACGCACTTCACAATATTTTGCAAACCGTTTTGCAGCACAAATTGCGAAAAAAAAATCACCTTTTGACAAATTGCTTCAGGCCCGCACGGAACACACGACCATTTCTGCTCGCCTCGCACGTACGTCTACGTCTCCCCGCCTCTCTCCGTTGACGAGTTTTCTTCGTGCGAATCGGTCGGCTGGCGTGATGCGTCGCGTCGCACCGCAACGCGCTGAATTCAGGGGAATTCCGCTTTCTTTCCTGCCTCGTGTTGATGTTTCAAAACTTCCCAACGGGGCGTTTTTCAGAAATTCCTTGCAAACTTGTTGAAATTCTTCAAAACAAACCTACGAAAATTTATCATATAAGAAGAATTTTCACCTGGACAAAATTCCAATATCAACAATGAAGTTCAACTTTTTATCCCACAGATGGCATCGGAATCGGTTAAAGTTTCTTATCACATTCCAAAGGCGGTAAATTTCAAATTAGAAAAACAAAAAATAACAGCGATGAAAACTTATTCTTCAATCGAAGAGTGTATTCTGTGAAATGATACAATTTCAAACATTTAATTGTTGAAAACAAGGTTGCTACGAATTGATGTGTTTTTCTTTTTGAAAGCAATTATCTCTGTGACAGAATTTTTCAATCCATGGACACTTAGAAAATGGCTTGGATACATTTATTTCCATATCTTAATATGTCTATAACGTTATGCATTTCAAAACAACATTTTCTATCAAATCGAACAAAACTTAGTTAAAATTTGAAATGAAATTTTTAATTTTATTCGTATGTAAATATTTCTTTCTTATATGTATGTGTATACATTTACAAATTCAAGTAAAAGTATTTTGCTTTGCTTTAAATTATGATTCTTTTCTAAAATTATTGTCTCTAGCTAGTATAAAGTCTGCCAATTTTTTATTATAAAATGATTGTGGTGTTTTTCTAAAAATGTTTGATATACTAAATTAAGTTTATATTAATTAAAACATTTTTTCTCTGTTAACACTGATCAACATTTTTAATGTTCATTTATGCCACACAACCAGTGATAGATAAGTTTTTCCAACTTTTATCCACATTTCACATTTTGTAACAAATTTTTATAAAGCTCCAAAATACGATATTTTGTACTATTTAAACTTATTTTACACCAAAATGTGACATCATTGGGTATTTTCGTTTATGAAATCGTCCAGCGCAATTTTCGTTCAGTATTAACATTTTTATGTTTATGTTTTTATAGATTTCTTTGGAAAAATGCAACAAGTTTCGACTCTTTTACTTAAGATAGGATAGAATACATGCCGAAAAGTCCGGCATGAAAATGGCTAAAAAAGAAGTATAGTTTGAAGGACCAAAATATGAAGCTAAATAAAACCTTTTAAAAACGGAACCATTATAAAACTCACTTTATCCATCTATCTGTCCTTCAAGAACCTTTTTCTCAGTAACACATAGAGGCATCAAGTTAAAATTAGGTAGCGTTGTTTACACTTTTTGTTTTTATATAAGTAATAGCAATTGGATAATAAAACGAAACTAATTAATAATGAAACATATGCTCAATTTTTTGGGGGATAGATAAATGTAAGTAGTCTTTCTAATTTTTAATGATTGTATGTTGTATAAAAGAGTGTGACAAATAAAAAACAACGACACAAACATTTAATTTAGCTAATTAAAAGTCCTTGACCTTAGCACACTCCCAGATTAAGTTTGTCGAGAAATTAAAAAACACTTTCTATTTTTAAATAATTAATATTAATAAAATCAAATTTAGATGACTTGAATTAATTTTCCCCAACAAAGCATCCCAATATACAAATTACAGTGATTACTTCAAGTGAACCAGAAGTTGCACCCCGCAATCTCCGAAGAAAGTGCGAACTGGCAATTACCACTCTTTAGAAAATGAATTTGCAGCCCCGTAAAACGAAGTAATAACACACTTGAGCCTGAGTACATCCGCCGAACGAAGGGTCGTTACGTGCGAAGCTATTCAGATGCCCTTTTGTTTATCCTCTTAAATCGGGTGGTAATTTTAATCAGGAAAATGTATTGAAAGGATTCAGCGGTGGGCAGATGAATGCCACGTTAAGCTCCTGCTTCTTCCGTCCATACGTGGAATTTGCTCTAATAGAGGCCAACGCGGTTTGGAAGGATGCTCCTGATAACATCGCGAAATCCTCAAGTGTATAAAAGGGTTGCTGCGGAGGTACATGCCACAGTGAAAGTAGTTCTGCTTCGGTTGTAACATCCTTCAGTGATTTAGGGATATAAAGATTTATAAGGTATAGTTTGTGGTATTAGACTTTATTTTAAATATAATACCAGTGATTATTTTATCAAAACTTTTATCACCTGATTTGGAGTAAAACAAGGAGAAAATTCTTGAAAATGTAAAGTTTACTTGAAATAGCCGCAGTGGTCTCTAAGCACAAATACGTTTCGGAATTTACAGTGTTGAGATGAATTCACCGTAAATAACTGAGTATCGAAAGTACTTCTTAAAGCATATATGAAAAGAGTGATTGAAAAATATTGTAATAAAAATTAATAAAACTTTAATAGAATCACCATAATACTATTCAAGAACCTTCTAGATACATATGATAATTATGAAGGCGTGAATTTGTAGTTCCATATCGAATTTTGTTGTTTTGCACTACTTTAATCATTTTAAAATAGCAGGTTTCAAAACAGTATTTTCCGAATAAAACTAATGTTTTAATCAGTGGCGAACATTAAGCGACCATTTAAAAATACCATTTGAAATAAGCGAATACTATAGATGAAATATTTCACTTATACTCATTGAGAAAAAGGATTTGTTGCTTCTAACTAGTGCGGTATTAATACAAATATGTATTATTAGTTAATTTTCAGCTTACAAATCACAATAGTTGTTGAAATTAATTTTCTAAACGTAAAATCAATATTGATACTACTTTAAGCTTTTTAGCTTTCTTTTCAATTTCAATTTTTACCATTTCTTTTCTCGAAATATGAAATTTTTTTGTGATTATTAAGTAATAATATATATTACGCTAAATCCATTGATATTGGTAAATTTTCATAAGTTTCGATTCAGTTAAATATTATTAGTAGTATATTAGCAGTTTATTAATAATTGGTATATTAAAGTGCCTAATAATATTAGCAAGAGGAAATTTGAATATGTGATATTTTATTGTGATACGATAATTATCAGAGCGATTACAACTATGAAATTAGATACAGTGTCTTTGAAATTACGTAGTTTCTAGGCGTTTAGTATTTTCTTAAAATAGTCTATCTCTTCATTTTTTTTATTAGTAATGTATTTATTGTTTTTTTTTTTTTTTTAATTGTGAGACCTTACTACATACCTAACTTTACCTTCAAGATTTTAAAAGAAAACGTCACGAAACAGTTGTGCAGCCCACTGGCATTGGATTAATAAATCCAAGACACCTGTACACCTGGATAGATACACTTGGTATCAGAGGGAACTACTTGATTAAATTTTTTATATTTTTCACCTGCAGAAAAATGTTTAAGCATCAAATCGTCGCTTTATTCGTCCTCTCGGCTGTGATCTGCTGCATGGGACAGACGTTTCAATACTCTCGTGGTTGGACTAATGGCAAACGCGGTAATTCGCATTTGCATGAAGATTCCCTTCTTCCGGCGATGATCGAAGCAGACACTCAGAGGAAACTTGAAAAGTAAGTCAGCCGAAACCATGTCTTAATTTTCCTTTATTTATATTGTTTTTTTATTCAAATAATTAATTATTAATTAAGGTGAATCCAATAATTGTTTTTTTTTTTGCAGATGCCTTTTCAGTCTTCAGCGAATGGCACAGAGCCCTTTGGGGTTCAGATTGCAACCAATGGGCGTCCGGTTAAGTGACCATCATCAGTCCGGCGAGATAATCGATGATTTTGGGGGGGATCAGCTCAATGGACTAAAGGGACAAAACTGAGGCATGCAACTTAACGATTTATGTTTACCTACATCTTACTCGAAATAGTCGAAATAGGCCCTTTAACTTTGTAACGGTCGAGAATTAAATTTTTGCAAGATTTCGATTATTTTTTTCTCGCTCTGATCCCTCATCCTCCAAATTTTGTGAATTATGTTGCCCGGAGCGCGAATTGATTTTTCCCCAAATTTAGAGAAACTCGTTGCTCTTTCTTAAATCAGAATTGAATGAAGGCAAGAAGCAAAGAAGCCGGGCCAAATTAAATTGCCCTCCCCTGTCGACGCTGAATAATTCAGCGGGACCATCTAGCAGAATTTTTCATGGGCAAGAATAAAACCCAATTGTTCCCTTTTCTCAGCTTTTAAATGAAATGTTTTTTTATTTCCACTCGCCAACGGAGTACCCAACGAGGATCCACCGAATCGCCCGCCCTGGACCCCAATCCTCCTCCTCCATCCGGCTGATTGCTCTCCTGCGTTTGCTCTTAAATGGTTCTGGTCCAGGGCCCCAATTGCTTCCGATTTCCCTGTGCCCTTCCCAGACCACAGTCCTGTCGCATTCAAATGGCCTGTAATTTATCGCAGATTTGGCTGCCAGTTGGAAGGAGAGGAAAGGAGCCGAACTCGAATCCCGGGCCCGGTGCTTGGTGGTGACAATTTCCTCAAAGGGTGCACCTTTGTCACGCACTCCCCGGGGAGATCGAGGACTTTGTCGCCAATGTCAGGGACCAAATCACTTGACCAATTTCGAGGGGTAGCACCCTCGAAGGCGGAGGCGGCAAGCGTCTAATCGGAGGGGTGTTTTTTGGCCACACGGATATCCAATTTCAAATTCACAAACAATCTGATGGTGCTCTTAGTTTAATCTCGTCTCATCGGCGATTCGGGAACACAACATTTTTTTCAATTGACTGATGAAAAATCAATTGCATTCTCGGGTTAAATGGCCTGCGAAAAGGGCATATGCTTTATAAATGAGCAAAATAGGAAAAACCTGGGAAAAGGTTTACGAATATTGAAATCATTGGCATTTTTCAATTCCTTTAAGTTTCGAAGTACATCTATATGTATATGCAGATACATATATTGGAGATATATTTGAATACCTATTTAAATTATAAATTTATGACTGATTTCTTCACTGATGACGACTAACCATCGGCTCAACAGTTCTGGTCATGATAAATACATAATATTGGTGTATATACATATGTATATCTATACGCCATTTACGTTGTACTTTCTCTTATTTGCGCGGCAATATACGATTTTTAATTTTGCAAAATAATTTATAATAGCTAGATTAGGAGTATTATTAGTTGAATTCAATTATATTTTGCATAATAGTTATGATCTTAACTCGTGCAAATAATAAGCTTCTATAATGACCATACATTATTTATTGTGATCCGTCTACCACTAATTTTTTTACGTGTGCAGTAAAAGCAACGAGCGTGTACTTTTTTTATAGAGCTTTATGATCTATAAATAATTTAGTTCGCAAGTTATATAATCTTCGATAAACATTCTGAGCTATAAATGTAAAAAACATTGTAATTTTTACTGCTTTATTGTTTCCTGTCTAAAGTTAACCGAACTAAATCTGGGAAAACGTATCTTTGTTCTTATCATGATATGGTCTTCATTTAATGTATTACATACATGTATTAATTTCTCAATCAAATTAAATAAATTCAACTTCATACACTTACATAATCAATTATTATTAAATTGAGGCACGTTCTGAAAATTATGATATTAATAATTGTTTGGTTCTGTTTAAAGTTTTTTACCCCCAACAATAATTTAAATAAAAAACATGAAATGCGAAATTCTCGGAAATAGACCAAAACTTAATTTTCTTTATCAACCTAATCGCATTTGATAGAAATCCTCAAAGGCAAAAGAATTTATTAACACTAAAAGCAGCTTAGTCCGCCTTCACAAAATTTTTAAATTAAAACACAAAACTAGTGATGTAAATCAGCATAATCTTTTATTTTTGAGCTAAAAATATTTGAAATTTTGAGGCCTTTTTCCTACCTTCGCACACCTGCTTTAGAATGTTAATATTTGATATCCTAAAAATTGATTTCAATAAAAAAAAAAAAAAAACAACGAGAACTAAACGCTTCAAATCATCAAATCAATGGCAATTTTTTTTGGGTCTCTCTGAAACGGTAGAAGGAAACAAATTGAATACCGTAAAAAACTTGCTTTGGGAGCTAATTGAAACGAATTAGGTCGATGAATTTTTTATGGAGTGGAGAATTTTAAAAAGGCGAAATTGAGTGCGAAATCAAATCACTGGTCAGACCAGGGGTGCATTTTTAAAACTCAAACAGGATCCTCCCGAAAATCTTTGAATTTTTGTTTGTTATTCTTCTAAATATTTGATGAAATTGCCCCTGTTTAAATGGAAGCGAGAATATTTTATTACATATTGTTTGTTTTGTATCGTACCTTTTTCTACTTTTTATATTACATATTCCAATGCCACAGTTGATTGACTTACAATTCGTATCAATCAAATAGACACTTCGAGACGGTAGATCTTGTGTTAAGAGAAATAACATTTGAATGCAAAATTGAAAAGCTTATTATTAGATATTTATTATTAATTTCTGTCTTTATATCTTAAATATCTACCTGTAGTTCCAAGAGAAATAGGCAAATGAGCGCAACAAATCACCATTAAATTATTTAAACAGCCCACACACAACAAGCGTATGTCAGCCAAAATGATAAAACAAAGCGTAAACTATTAGCTTTATTGCATTCGCACCTTTGAATGGAAATTTATTCAACAGATAATTTCCTAAAATTGTATAAATCTGCCTATATGCGGTGGACATTTTGTGAAATACAGTATTATTTATTGCTTCCCCTTCAGAGTCACTGATAAAATGGTTCAAGCGTTGATTAATAAGTACTATGTAGTAGTTGACAATTATTTGCACGTAAAATCCATTTCAATTTATTGATTGCATTAATTTACATTCGATATTGGCAATTAAAAAGACGCACGTCGTTAATGGGATTGCCTTGATTTTTATTAATATACTTTTAAAATATATACTATACGCATTATATAAAATAAACTGTCTGTTAATACATTGTCGTTAAACAAAATTTCCTGGATTTTTAGTAGATGCATCATGTTTTATGATATTATAAAAATAGTTTATTTCTATATTAACCGACGATATAATCTTCACATTACCTATATTCACTGAATAATTGTACAATACAATTAAGAAACTTTATAAACCTGAAATTCAAAAATAACAAGTAATTTTTTAAGACTTAATCATAAAACCCGATAGGACTATTATCTTTTGAAATATTATTCATTTAAGTTTGATGATACTCGTAGCCGTTCACTTCTGCAGCTTAAATTGTTTTTAAATATGAAATTGTTTTTGCGATCTGATTCTTAATCTTTATTTTAAAAGTAATGTAAAATTTTTAATTGAAATGGAAACGAAGTAGCACGATGCGACCACAAAAAGAAGTAAAATTAAGATAGTTGGCGATTGAGGCAGCGAAAATAAAAATGTAATTAACCGGAAGTAATTATCAAATGAAAAAGGGATAAGTGGCAGTGTGCCAAACCGTAATCATCTGACGACACGAAAATCATTTCAGGAAATTACTTACCTCAGAGGCGTTCACAGGCGGCAGGAAAAGAAGGTTAAAAAGGAAATTTAGGATCCCTCGCTACCGAATCAAAATGACCCCCGGGTCCAATTATGTTGTTACCTCTCCTGGGACTCGCCAAAGGGCCCGACCGGACCGCCGTCGATATTCTTGAAGCGCCACCGTCCCTACGGAAGATTAAACAAAATTCTTAGGCACAGTTCACATGCTCGGCGCGATAACGTTCATACCCCGGAGATTAACCTCTCGACGCAGGCGCACAGGCCTCTGTTTGTTGTCACTTTAGACACTGCGCCAGAACGCTTCCTCCGGTCGTCGTCCAATTTGTTTTATTTATGTCCAGACCTTAAAAAAAACCCTGATGAAATGCTAGAAATCGCCGACTGGCTGCCGCACTATCACCTGAGGGAGAGGAACGATTTCATTGGGGCCCTTAATGGAGGGATACGCGGACCACACCGACTTTTTTAACCATGATAATGCGCCTGTGACGATCAGTGACTCACCTAAGGGCTCTCATAATGACGGCATTGGGTGACGCCGTTTTACTGGACAGCAATTTATTCACGATAGCGACCATTAAACGACCGTATGACGCCACCAAGAATTTTTTAATATCTTTTTTCTTAAGTTCATTCATTTCAGCCGTTACACCAGAGACAAATTACGTATACTTAACGACAATACAATTTAAGCGAACTCTAAATAAAACACATGGTTCTAGCTGAACTTCGGCTTATCCGTCTATTATAGCATTTAATAAAACTCAAAAATTAAATATTGTTAGTACTTCGTAGCATAGAAGAGTTTGATTTAAATGCATTTTCAAAAATGTTTGCTGTTAGATTTGAGTTCAAATTAATATTTTCTATATTATACTTTAGTTTAGTTGCAACACTAGTTTTTTTGTAAAAAATAAAACTTTGTCATTGCATGCTGATTGCTGTTGGTAGTATATTTGAATTTTCAAAATTGGTATCGATTTTGTAATTCTGATCTTTTTGTGTACCGAAAATTGAGAATAAAATTTAACTTACGATATTTCTCTAAAACTCATCCTTTTTTATTTATCCTAACCATGAGTATTTTTTGCCACTGGCTATGTGGCGAAAATAAAATAAGATAATCTGGAAAGTAGCCCTCAACCTGAAAGATAGACAGTTTGATTGATTATTGGGCAACTATGTGGACAGGCAATTGGCTCGCCAATCTCATTATCTCCCAGCCAGGTCTGTCCAAATACATCGAGCTTATCCTTTTCGTGGGGTTGTCCTCGATAAAAATGCTCGTGTCCAGCTAAATACCGGACATTGTAGTGTCGAAACCTGAAATTTTATTTTCACTGAGTGGTCAAGTCTTCTTTGAAGTACATAAAATTCAGTTCGCCCAACAGGGTCTCAACCCATTCTGATAAAGACCCGGATCAAGTCTATCAAATTTCAATAAAATCTCTTACACCAGCTCAATCGGTGTCCCAGGAAGCTGGGTTTTGAGTAAGGGCAAAGGGATGCTTGCATCCCTTGTGACACTGCCAACAAGGAGGGTGCCAAATTGATTTCGTGTTTGTTGCTGTTGAGCTGCAAATAACATGGAATTGCATTTTGAAGTTAACCTGAAGCGAAACGGAGGGGCTTGCGACAACTCGACCCGTTTGCTAGTTAAGAGCAACGTCGTACCATCGGCCCCTTTGTCACACGACGTGTAATCCGCCTGTCTGGCAAGTGATAATTTAATGCGCTTTTTACAAAAACAATATGTCTGATGTTTTGAAAATATACAAGAAATTGATACAGCGAAAGGCCCTTAAAATTTGTACATACGTTTTTCTCTGCAGGCTACTGACGGCCTTATTGATTTGAAAAGTTTTAACTATATTTTGTAAATATAATTACTTAAAAAAATATTCCGTTTTGTTGTGACAGAATAGTTCTTTTGCTATCGCATATAGACTTAAAGGAAATTAGATACTAAATAAACATATATGTAGTGTACGTACATATACTTCGAAATTGATACAAATATTTACGATAATTAAGAATAAGCAGACTCTTTTGTAACGCAATTTCATGAAGGTGAAAGTATGTATTAACAAATTAAAATGGTCAATATAATTTCTAGACATGGCCGATACTGATTAACAAAAGCCGTAATTAGTTCTGTGGCGCTGACGATGTAATAAATAAATTAATAAATAAATAAATGATGTCTTGAAAATATGGTTTTTAAGACATAAATACCGACACGATACTTCGACCAACACTTGACAAAACCGAGACTTGAGTTGGCTCTATTAATCATGTGATCAATTAGGTCTGAAAATTCAAATTTAGAATTTATGATTAAGCCAAAATCAACAACTTGTTCTTGCAAAGACAGAGAAGTGTTATGGATTTTATAAGAACTACTTATGATGAATGGAACATTTCTTACTAAAAAAGATAAAATATCGTTTTTTAATATTTAAGTCCATATGGTTTTTCGATCACCTCTTAGTAAAGGTAGTAAGATCTTCTTCAAGATTGGTAATTTTCTTTTTGAGTATACTCTTTTTCGCAGAGCTATAGTAACTTAATTTTAACAAAACTGGCAATTTATCTGGCTAATTCTCGTAAAATTCTACTAAATTCTGGAAGCAGTTTGTGAACGTTTTTTAGTGAACTCTGGAGAAGTATAAGCAAATTTTGGAGAAGCCATTGTAAGCCCTAAAAAATTGATTGGAATATGAAAAACTCTTTATATTGAAGTAATAGCGATCTAGCCATGTTTGATCGTGTCATAAGTAATTGAAAACGATTTTATATGCCATTAGCCCAATCCAATTTATATAAATTTAACATTGGCAAAAAAGTACATTAAAATGGAGAAAAATCGATTGGGGGAAATGAAGTTAATTAAAAATCCGTCGAAATTTTCACCATGCCCACAAGCACTCATTCAAGCGGCAATTGCGACAACTCTGTTTGCTTTCCGACACCAAGTAATAACTTAAACAGCCAATTCATTCGAATCACTTGACGGCGGCAGGGCCAAAATTGAATAAAAACGCCCCTCGCATTAATCAAAAAACACCAGGAGAACGGATGTTCAGGGCCACTTGCATCCCCCGAACAATGCTAAATTAATAACTCGGATGAGGAGTCCCTTCACGCGCAAGGATGCTGTGCCACCGAGGAAAAGACGGGCATCTCTGGCAGACGCAACACGCACGCACCGTGACCAGATCCTTCTGGATATTTGAATTCATAACAAGATAATCGGTCCACCGGGACCAGAATCCGGCGTTTTGGGACTCTGGGACTACTCGAATAACTGAGACATTGAGGACCTGGTGCGGGTGGCCCCTCTGCTGGCACCAGCCAAATGCATGACTCGTAATTGCATTATAATGCAATTAAGGACCTTTGCAAAATAAGGACGATGGAATGCACGTGTGTAATTCCAATTTCAGTAAATGAAATGAATTACCATGGGCACAATGAAGCCGCACTATGCGAAATGAAAATTTGAATATTTTCATTGGGATTTTAACTGTGTATGGATGAGTAGATCATTTTTAATTTTAATATAAGATAATGTGGGAATAGCTTAAAAAATCTATGTGACTAAAATAATTATAACTATAAATTAAACAATACCTATATATTTCTAAGAAACTTAAAGAAAACTAGAAAGTAATTCAAAAGTAACATGCCTGTTCGTACAAAAGCATTAGCACTTTGTCCTCTTTCATATTTTTAATTTGTGCACAATATACATGTATAGTTTTTATGTATTCAACTAACAAATAACTTTAAAAAATTGAATCAAGTATTGCGTGTTTTAAAGAACCATCAGGTTAGTTCAAGCTCAAGCAGCGTTGCCGCAGTTGCATGTGACTGTATCCTCATTTGGTTCTTTTGAAACAGCAATAAGTAAAAGATTCCCGCCTGCAAATTTATTACCTATTCTTTTTCCTTCTATAAGACTCTAATTAAGCAGACTCTAATTAAATACACTATAATTTAGAACAATACTTCGACTTCTTAAAAAATCTGATAAAATCGTTTTTTGTCGTCCGTGTAGCTTGTAAGTTGTAAGTTCAACAGAACACAAGTATCGTTTTTTTCCGTCGGGATATGAACGTATGATTTTTATGATTAAATTTTATGTTTAACGTACGTAAATTAGCACAATTAGCACAAATTAATTTATATGGAAAGTGAAAAGTTACAAATATGTAAGTACTTCTTGTATTTTAAGACAGCATATTCCAAATATGTACATAAATGACTTTGCATTTTACAATAAATGTATTTTAAACAAGGAAAATCATTTTTAATTAATACACTGTAAATTTTAACGAACTTGGAATTATAACTTCGTAAAGTATTTGAGACGATCCGACGTTGTTTTAAAAAACGACTAAGATAAAGCAGACCTGCAAAAAAATAAGTAATAGTTACCTTTCACTACTAATTATGTATACTAAGTATTTTAAGCATAAAATATGAATATACACACATGTATTTTCTACTTACCGAAAGAAGTTTCTATTGAATTCTATCGACTAAAATTAGTAAAGATGACAAACAAGTTGGGGATTTTAGAACACATAAGACAAGGATCTGCTTAAACTATTTTTATTGCATGTGATATCCATTATGTCTGTTATATAATACAAGAAGTGTAAATCTAAACTAAATCTGAAAATAATTGGTACCGATAGTAAATCAGGAATTTTAATTAAAAACGCAGTCCGTATCCGTACATAGGCTTTTCGGATTTTAACTACAAACGTTGGTACTACAACCTCAAGTAGTTAGCTACTTCGCATTTCTCTCTGACGTTAGATTCGCGCTTTTCTTGCCTTAGAACGCAAGAAGCCATTCAAATTAGGTGCTAAATTAATTTCTACTATTTACAGAAAACGCCGATGAAGTAGCCAATTTCGCTCAGCTTCCAGACACGAAGAAGTGTCATCTCAGCGAGCTCTGTCTTTTTTTTATTTTATTTTTTATTTACAAGGAATGTCAGGATTGCTATTATCACAAAATTGTTTTATTTTTGTTTTAGAAAAATCTACCAAAATATTAGCAACCGGCCGCATGCTGTTCGGCCCACGGCTGGAGGCCGTGTAGGGCTGCCAGAGGTGCTCCGTTCGTTGTGGGTGCTGCAACCGAGGACATGGGTGCTGTGGGCGGGGCGAACCCTTTGCTAAGGGCCTCGGCTTGCAGAGACAGCATCAGTCGATTTGCGGCTTGCCGCTCAGCCTCCCGCTCCTCTGCTGTTTGTCGCCTGGAATATAAAAGATACCAAAATTAGGCCGGTGTCACAGGTGAATGTAATTCGTTACAACTGAGGCACTGAGATGAGAGGATTTAATCATCCCTTCTCTGCCTGATTACTTTTCAAAATTGCATCAAATGGAAATTTTGACGAAAATTAGTTTAATTCGTCGAAATGAAATTTTCACAACTCCACCTCACAGTCCACAAATGTGACGTTCATTACCCGGAGCTAGGAATTCTTGCCATTACCCATGGCATGCGGGGGCGGAGGGTGTGCATTCGTTACGGCATGAACTCATGGAACGAATTTGGAGGCAATCCTCCCCTAATTTGTACCACTGTACTTAGATCCGCCATCGCTTAAGCGCCATTAGAGGCACCCTGCACAGGCACAGGCACACTACGAAACTATAATTAGGCCCTTGTTCGGCTTATAAATATCATACCCTGCAGAAACTATACGTATAATTTTCGGGAAAATATCTGATGTGCTCACGGGTGGGTGGCGGACGGGTGTTGGTGCGGTCTAATTACCTGGGGACTATGCCAGAGGTGTGGAAAAGTTATAACATGAATATGTCATACGATGAAACCACTTTGTCTTGTTAATAAAGGGATGATAATGGTGATGATGCCACACATATGGCTTATTATTAATTACTCACTGGTTAATGAAAATCTGACTGGGATATTGTACCCATTTCGGTGTAGTAACAACTTAAATATTTAATCGAATTTGCTAGGAATTTTCCTATTTTAATAAATACCAATTGTTTAATTCTTTATGATATATAGCATGTTATAAAAATGGTGGCAGAATATTTCAACATTAATTTTAATATTTAACAAAATTAAATCTTAAGAGACTGCTTGCATTTATTATTAGAACTTTTAATTTAGCCTTTTTCTAGGTCTTTTTGAAACATCCACAGCTGGAACCAATAAATCAAAGGCTTTAATATCCAATATTCAAAACATTTTCGTTGGTCGCTAATACAATATTTTGCTAGAACGAAATGATTTTCTACGTGTGCGTGCATCATCACACAAATTCAAAGAAAGTTGCGGAAAATACAAATTAAAAATAGTTTTAAGTTTACAATTTACATCAAAAAGGAATTTATGGAGACCCTTAAGAAATTATTCACGTATCCATCTTCCCGTCTAGCGACTTATTTAAGCGAACAATTATAAGGATTTAAGACTACTTATTGTTTTTTCTCTTATTCACAGTGGAGTATTTCTTAAGAGAGATAAGCCTTAATAAATTAATTATATAAACATTTAAAAATAATATCGCATCATAGATTTTTGTAGACGCTAAGCTCGGAAGATATTTAAATTCTTAAGGTTAAGGTTCAAGGTCTGATACTATATATGTAGAGGTCCTTTTAAGAAAAACGTGTTTTTAAAAACAACATTTTTATGAGCAAAATAATAAATGATCTCAAAGCTATTTTGAAAGCTGAAGGTTAATGTTATGAACTCGTGAATTATAAAATTAATTTGAAACAAAAAAATACATTTAATAAAAACGCAAACAATCTGTCTGAAACATTGGAATACATAGTATACATACATTATATATGTATTTACAGTGTATATCTTACGAAGTACAATAAATAAAAACATAAAGCCTCAATAAAATGTGAAAGTATCCAATAGGAAATTTAAATTAAAAAACGTGCGCAAAGAGGGAAAATGGAACTGGGGCATTCATTAATTATCCGAACACTTCATCTTCTTCCGGCTTAAGCCCCGATCCCAATGTATCCGCACCGTTCCGATCCGACCAGCTGTCAAAGTTAAAATTCGATGGTTGCTTAGGAAATATATGGCCGCTCGGAAAGGTGGTCCCAATGGCACGTACGGATCGGATCGGTACGGAAGAGTTGGTTAACTTTCAACTTTTTCGGATTGCTACGGAAAGCATAACCTCACAAAAAATTTATTTGGCACAATTTAATGATTTTCAGTGCTCCGAGTGAACGCAGGACGGTTAAGTAAAAAAAAATGAATTTAGAAGAATTTATCCGAAGACATCCAGAATTGTATAACAAACAAAATAAAAATTATATGAATACTAACTTCATGCTTCTTTGCCTTTTTATTTTTTTATATTGTTGTTATATCTTGTATAGCTCACAAAACAATTTAAAATATTTCAACAGCTTACTTCTTTCCATTTTGATACTAACAAAATTGTCAAATTTCGGAAGCATTGGAACCAGGCTTCTCAACGGATCGGTGCGGATCGGACGGATCGGAACGGTGCGGATACATTGGGATCGGGGCTTTAAGCGTTATAATCACAAAAAGAAGCGCATAAAATGCTCAAAGCAGTCGGTAAAAATTTTATTAAATTACTTCTGACGTACTTTGTTTGTAGGCAGACAGCTCTTGATTTTTTTACAACCGCTGGGACCCTAAAAGTCCTTTAGGCGTACCCGAAGGAAAGTGAAAATTAATTAGCAAAGCTCCTTCCCGCCACGTCCAATCTTATTTGGGGATGCCGCCAAAGGTATAAGGAGGATTTGAGAAAGTTCCTAACAGCTCCTCCAACCGCCGGTGGTTCTCTTAAGTTTCGAGATTTAAATCTTAAGAAGGGAGCTCCCAGGGGATCTTTTGGCAGGCCTCCCCTCGTAAAGAGTTTCGTAGTGGCTACAGATTCGGGATAATGGCTATGGAAGCTTTTATGCATTTAGAGATAATTAGAATGTCGCTTAAGGGGGGTTTTAATTACATTTTTACGGGATGGACCCTTCTGAGGGCGGCTAAATTGTCATCAGAAATGACTTGATTTTGGGCAGCAGTTCATTTGCACGCAGTCCCCAATTCCACAGAGTGACTTTATTTATTTCTGCTTTTAATTTTATCGTCGCCCATTTGTCTGTCCCTGTTTACCTTGTTGGGGCGGTCCCCAAACCAGGTTTGAAGTACAACATCCCTAAAAATTGTTTCCCTATCCCGGGAGTCTCGACAGTATTACCACAAAAGACACCCTTTCCTCGGAGCCCTGCCATTTTATTCCTCCGCTTGATTCAATTACCATTCAGACGGTATGTCTGCGGCAGCAGTAAACGTTAGATCGCCGAAGTACGTCGCCATTGTTTCGTACCTGGTCCAGGATCTGTCGGGATAGACAGGTAAGCAGGGATATCTGCTGGTGGATCTAGCGGAGCCCTTCATTTGCGGAGGCGTACTTGTCATTTGTGTTTACTTTTATTTCTCTTCCGGAGTGACTTCGTACGTGCCGTACAAAATAAACTCAAACTGGAGCCGGATCCCCGCAAACGAATGGCACTCAATTTGTGGCCTATTAATTATTTAGAAGTTTGACAACAAGACGAATTTGCTAAAACAAATTGGATTTTATGGAACCTAATTGACAGTCTTGCAAATCGCCTACATGAGTTCGAAGTCAAGTTGGGGTTTACTTTCCCAATGGACATGGATTTCGCTACATACACTATATGTAAATAATAAAATAAAATTCAGGCAAATTTTTTGATTTAAATTTAAAGAAATATTATTGCGATAAATAATAATTATTCCTTCGGGGTAACCCGATTTAAATTGCAACAAGTATTATTTATGGAGAGCACTTCCATATAAGCTGCTGGTTTAGACAAAAAAAAATTTTCTTGCAAAATGATAGGTAATTTGTCCTGAGCCGTATTCAGCCGGAACGTTTTAGGTGTAAATGCGAGGCACAAAACGTACCGATGTTCAAATTTCAATTACCTCGCACGAAAAATATGAGCACATTAATCACGGTAGTGAGCAAAAGAGTGATATTTATTGCCTCCCCGTGTTTTTGATATGGTTACGTAACACCCATTTGAATCCAGTCGTTTTTGCCTGCATGACTCAGTCCCGGGCAGAGCATACAATTCCCACTTGAATATGAACGAATGAACGAATTTCCGCCATTATAATTTATTCCATTTTAATTTCGTTTCTGGTAATTTATCTTAACCCGGCGACTGGATTTCGTGGGTCCGCCAGGGTGCCGGGGGGACCCCAGTGCGCCTGCCACATGAAGGAGGCATGGGCGGCGTATCCCGGCCGAGTTTTTACGAACCCACCAATGGGGCCCTGGTTTTATTGCCTTCGACCAATATGCAGGAACTGCGGCCCCCCTCCCTCAATGCGAAAAGTGAGACTCCGCTGGTCTACGGACGTATAAATGAGGCAGATAATTGATCCAGACATTGCAAAATTTGTGGCTGTTGTTAATTAACATTGATTAATTACTTATAAACTGACTCTGATTAAGTTGGGTTTACTTTAATTACTTTCGTGAGCGAGATCTACTCAATTACGGGCGGCAAAGCGTGAAAATGTTTTATAATCGAGACAGGCTTAATGTGACTTTTGCATGTCTATTAGAAAATTTACTACATAGGTATTCGGTAGATCAATATTGGGATAAAAACTCTAATTTTGTTCTAATATTTATAGTTGTTCCAAAAAATGTAATATAATTTAGGTACCTATGTATTTTTTATGTAGGTACCTATATCTTACATTTCGTTTCTGCTTCATTATTCTATAACCACAGCTAATTACTTAGAAATTCCAAAATTATTAATATATCAAAATAGCAAAATAAGAGGTGAGCATATGAACTATAATAAAAAGTAAATAAAATTCAAATCAAAAATTCAGTATAAGGGAGAAATTGATAAAGATTATTATTGTAGTATAAAATAGCATGAATAATGGATACAACGAAGTGACTCCAAAAAATATACAGTAGTAGCATCTTTTACTTTTATATCTTTCGATAGCTCTTTTTCAACGCAGTTAATTGAAAATATGTAGAAATTTTGCTTAGCTTGGCCTAAAGTCATGTCAGGGAGAGTTTCGCATTAAATACAGAAATTAAAAATGTGTAAAGAAACATAGATTTTAATGTTTTATGTTCATTGTAATTAAATATAAGTAAGTATTACGCTTTCTGCAAATCAGAGAATGACAAGAGCATCTTAAAAATTCAAGATGCCCCAAAGAATGCCGCCATGTTTGAAGTTATCAACGGTCCAAGAAAGCCATTTAATCAATACACCCCCGCTGCTTCAGACGTCGCGGCGGGCGTCCTAAATGTGTTTCGGAGTAGCGGCGTGGGCCATGTTTCAGCTGAGCTCCGTCGGGCTACAACTCAATTGACAAATTTAAATAAGGGCGGGCAGGATCCCGAGCGGAGCATGGCGCGAATGGGGCAAAGTAAAACAGCAAAACGTGAACGCCATTGGGATGGATTAAATATTAAAGCGGTTTTTATTTTAAACCCCTTAATGCTGGCAGTCGGGAGAACTTTTTAGAGCGTTTTTCGGATACAACTGGGGGACACAGCATGAGATGTGAATAAAAACTTACCCGGCACAAAAGAGGGAGCTTAAGCAAACGACTTCCTTCTCGAAGGCTGGGTGGAAAACTCCTACTTTATTCACATTATACCCCGCTGAATTTTTAATGAATCTTAAATACCAGACGGGATGAGTGCGCTTGTACCACTTCATGGGGGTGGTGCTCCTCGAATTCCCGCCAATCCCACCAGGATTCTAAATCTAGTAGCGGAGTGAAGTATATTGAGGGAGAAAGTTTTACGCAGAAATCGTTAAAATGTGTAAAATCGATTAAAAGGGGTAAAAAGTACTGCTTTTTACCTTACATTGTGCGTACTTGTACGCTTTGGAAAATTACGCAGTTTGTTCTTCGTACTAGTATCCGAGATCAAGTAGTGGTCGAAGTATTTTACGCAGTAACGAAAATTTTATAAAAATAAAAACAAATATGAATTTCTGTAGGTATATACATACATACATACCTATAGTACCAAACAAATTATAACCACTACGAAATTTTTTTATGTGTTTACCTACTTCCATATACTTAATTTGAACAAAATTTAATTGAAAAAAATTGATAGACAAAATATAAAT
Organism: Machimus atricapillus; assembly: GCA_933228815.1. NCBI lineage: Eukaryota > Metazoa > Arthropoda > Insecta > Diptera > Asilidae > Machimus > Machimus atricapillus. The sequence goes on along the minus strand of OW121788.1, from coordinate 25,339,159 downwards.
TACAGACAATTTAAAAGTCCATATGTAAGAATTAAATGAATTCCGAAAATCCACAATGCTGTATTATAGTTCAGTATCTATCTAAAAATGGCAAAATGTTTGCCCGCTATGTTCATTTTGACGTAAACTTATATGTCGTCTTCAGACACATGAAGCGTTAGCCAGGACATTACATTCTAAATATTTTTGTTCATGTAGGTATGCAAAAATGCCACCTGGTACATGTATTGTTTGTTTTATATGTAAATTATTATTATGATACATAATGGCGAAATGAACAAAATCTTTTTAGTATGTACATACATTACCATTCTTTAACATATTTTATAATTGCCAAAAATAAAGTAATTTGTTCTGTTTCGAATAATAATATAGGTAGGTACATTAATTTTATAATTAACTTTTCATCCAACTAAAGGGCCATTATTCAGTCGTGGGTTTTGGGTCCTTTTGACTTTTTGCTTATTTTGCTATATCTAACCTTATATTAAGTGCCCACATTTCAATTTCATAGTTTTTTTTTTTTAACTGCGTTCGTGACCAATCGCCAACGTAAATTTTCCGCCATAAATTGAGGGGAAATATTAGCAACAAGTAATCCCACAAATTGCTTAAATATGCGCCCGCAGTGTGTTATTTACCGCGAATAATAATCGCAGGTCGATAATTAAGTTAGCAGCATCCAACGGATAAATATGTCCGTCATTATGAAATGCAAAAAGTATACTCGAATCATAAAAGTTATCGCTCTAACTATTCCGTTCCCCGCGCGCTGCAGTTTCTTCTCATCGGATAGAAAAACATCGAGGAATTTAAATCGCAATTTGCTAAGATCGTCGAGCCAAACGAGGAAAAGAGCAGCGATTGGAAGAAAAATAATTTTGTCTCAGGCGAAATTAAAAAAAGAAAATCCGGAAAATCATTAGGGGTAATTGGAAAATAAGACCGTTTCCCATTTGACGCAAAAAACGAGCATTTCAACGATTGCTCCATTAGCAATTTGACCGCAGCCAGATAATAACCCCGGCCGCAATTTGCCAATGACAAATGACAGAAAACAGAAAACAGCGAACTCCCTGCTCCCTGCCTAGTTCCTGGAGCCGGGTGCGTCCTGCGGGAGTACGGCCCCGTCCCGCATATTTATGATCGTGTCCTTTTATGCGATTATTACAAAACCGTAATTGCGCTGGAATTATAATTGATTATAACAGTGAGCACACGCAGATAGCTCATTTGGGCACGTACTCAAGGGAACGTAATTTAATTTATTGGCCAGTTCCAGGGCCGGCCTCGGGAGTTCCGTGGTGGGTGTGTGCGAGGAGAATGAACCTAACAAACCATGGCTCATGGTAAATGACTCCATTAAGTTATCACTTGCGACGGAAACCTTGAGCCAGCCGAGAGCCGGCTGTGAGCAGCTATCCGTTTTTGCTCAGAAAGTGTAAATTAGCTCCTCGCAGGTATGCAGGCACTCACTCGATACTGAAAATTGATTTAAATTAATGCCCACACCTCCTTTGCCAACTGCACACCTTGATAATACAATCGAAATTAATCCATGACTTTGAGGTTGAGGAAACATTTTACGATCACTTTTGAGTCAATTTGCTATTTACTATTCGGACTAATTTCGAACAATTGCAACCCCATTATTTTTATGGCAATTGAGTTTGCCATTAGATTATAGTAAAGTTTCAATTTAGTCTTGAGCGTTATTTATGTATTAAATGTTTTTTTTTAAATTGCGTGAAATGGTGAAATGTAATGTGACTATACTATATGTAAGTACATGGACATATGGCGAAACAGATGGAATCTTACTTTTAGAGGACGATCTCCTGCTGCAGAGGACGGAAATATTTAAAAGAAATTTTCAAAATTGCATATCTATCAAGAACTGCCTTAATCTGGCGATAAATTCTTAATATCAAAGCTCATATCTGAGCACAAATTTTGAAACTAAAAAATCGATATTTTTTATGAACTCTTTTAATATGCAAATAATTTGGTGACCTTTACTATTGATCCCAGTATTCATACCTAAACCTAATTTCGTTATCAATTAGGGTAAACGTAGGGTGTCCCAGGAGAATAAATACCTCAGTTAGTAAATATAGCACTTATAGAAATAAACATTTTAACACCTACGCAACATAGATTTTTATTAGAACAGACAAGTGAAAATACTTTTTTTTATTAGTGCGAGGATCTGAAGAACAAAATGTACCTATGCATGTATGTTCTTGATTTTTTTAATAATCATGGTTTTCTTTTTATTTAAAATCAAAGGACACATGTCCCTAACGAGAAGATACATGTCCCTATTGCTTCTCAGAATAGAGGCCCGCACGACTTTTTTGTACGATCATCATGAATTATAAGTTTTTATGTCTGTCTATGTTATAGAATATGCCGCAAATTTAATTTTTTTATTTATTTGTACTTACTGTTTAGTAGAAAAAGTACTATAGTTCTTGTAATAAGTAGTATAAATATGTTTCTTTACGAGTTAACACTTCAAAAGGTGTTATGAAGTATAAAAAAAACAAAGAGATAGTGATATATTTAACTGTACGTAATATTAATAAGATAATGTACAATAATAAGGCATACCTCCACTTCGTCCTCCTGTTTTGAAACCACGTCTTAACCTGAGCGTCTGTCATTTTAAGACCTCTAGCCAAGGCAGCTCGTTCCGCTGAGGCCAGATATTTTTGTTTGTGGAATCGTTTCTCGAGTTCAGCAACCTGTATCCTTGTGAACGAGGTCCTCGGCTTTTTCCGCTTCGGTGGTGTTCTGTTTTGATAGGGATGGCCGATCCGGCGGGCGATCGGGAAGGCAGCTGTGAACAATTAAGGCATAATTCTCTAGTTATTACTTAAGCTACCAATTAAATAAAATATCGCGATAGGACAAACCGATCACGACTACGATAGAAATATTCGTAATTATGTCAATCACTGTAATTGCAGCCCGAACGGGCGACCATTAGCTTAATACCGCGGCCCCGTCACAGAGCGGCGATTTGATCGGGCACAGGTAACTCATTGTCGATGCCAAGCAAATCAATTAGCGTAAAACAATGCGAGGAGCATAACTTTGTAGCGCGCCAACAGGTTGTGGCATTGATGGCTGATGACGGCGACGACGACGATTGGCCGGTTACCTCGCAATGTCTGTAACTTTTATTCTGGCCGGACCTGTGGGCACGGACCGCGGTGCCATAGTCATGAATAATGAAAAGAAAACGCTCCATTGAGCAATAGCACTTGGTTATTTTACGGTTCAAATGGCCAATCAGAGGTTCGAGCAATTCCAGGTGATTATTTACGAAGAAACAAGATGAGCGCTTAACTCCTCTATGCGCGACGACTCGTTTGCATAATTGGCACTTTCGAGTAAGGGATGCTTCGAAACCCGCGCAGCCCATGGGATTTCGTGTGCGTTTTTTATCTTATCGCGCAAATGCGCTTTTGAGTTCTTGACAAAATCATATGGCGGCACAACGAGCGAGCAATAAAAATGGAAATTAGCGCGCTCATTCGAGTCCGATTAAGCAAACTTTGTGAATGAATAGGTAAAGAGCTGATTAAGTACGCGCTTACAATTTGTAGTCACGCGAGCACCTGGTTGTGTTTTACACGGACACTTGGACTGCTTTCATTACTATGGTAATCGACGGGTTAATGTCGCAACTCAACGGCCGCTCGACTGAAGTTGCCCAAACAATCTCATTTTGCAAGCAAAGAATCCAGAAAATTGTTTTAAAGAGTAAAAAAATTATAGATTAATGAAAATGTCTAATTCGTTGTATTAATAAACAGAGGAGTCTACTTCAGACTGGTATCTACTTTTTAGACATATATACAATATATATAATTATGTTTTCCTTCAATATGTCCATATATTATGGTAAAAACCATTGTAGGTATCTCAAATATTCAGTGATTTTCGAAATTCCACTTATTTATAAACTATTTTAAATAATGCTATGCGGGGAGTTATGGCGAGTATTCTTGATCAATGGTATCAAATAAATATCTTAAATTGAACCGCAATCATAAATTGACGCAAAATTTGGCGATGCAGGAAGTGTAATAAAGCACCTGAAATATTCGGGGTCAAAACTTTTTCAAGGAGTCATGAATTCCTGGGCGTACACGGGCAATTACCATAACCCACCTAAAGATCAAATCGTGACTGGCAATCCATAAATACGAGGAAATACTTCCGAAGGCAAACACGATTTATGACGAATATCAGATCTGCCTGAAAATCCACAGAATCAATATTTGAATATGAAAGCGGTCATCATAACGCTCGCTCGGTGGTATCGATGTCAGGTGATGCGATAAAAATGGCGAGCTCCCTCGGAATATTTCTCAAAGGGCTGGAGCTAAGGAGAATCTAAAAAACCCCCAGGAAAAACGAAGCAGGGAAGTGCCCTATTTTTGGTGGGGAGGCTCAGCATATGCGAACCCGTTTGCAAAAGTGCCCTCTTTTGGTTGCTTTTCGAGGTAATGTGATAAGGATCTGGGGATGGAAAAGATGTGCAAAAACACTCGTCCTTTAAAATTTTATGTGTAAAGCTTTGCTTGATTTAGACAAATTGAAAATGGAATATGAAATGATACCCCAGCGCTCGATGGTTGAATAACGCTTATCGAAAATTTGAATGATCTAGGGAACGACCGGGCGTTTGAGCTTCCCGGTAAATGTGATTGGTAAATCGTGTCACTTGGAGGAAATGGTTCCTGTTTATGTAAAACGATAAGGGAAAAATCAATATACCACCCTTCCTTGCAATATACGCGGCGGTTTTGAACATAATTGTTATTGATATTGCTCTTTTATAAGCACAAATATTCACATTGGAAATTGTAGCATCAATGCGTATATGTATGTACATATACATACATATACCTACATATATTGGCTCTACTTGTGCAAGATAGTCTTACATAAACCAAATCGGAATCCGAAACGAAACGATTTCTTGATTACGAATAAAAAACTAAAATAACAATACATTTTTAACTAACTCAATAATTTATAATTCAAAATTTGTTATATGGCTTGATGAAGTTTACGAACTTAATAAAGAGTCTTTCAGTTAATTGAACTCTGAAGACGTTTTGCTCGAAAATGTTTTTCGGAATTGTTCTATAATATTATAAATGTAATATTTAAGAAAACGAATTACCAACAATTATTTGGTATAGTCTTAAAAACCATGTTTATTTTAAAACTCTTAAAAGTTGAATTTAATCCAAACGTCCAAGTTTTTTTCTTCACCATTAGGCGCAGGTGTATTTTATATTTTCAGAATTTTAATGTAATTTTTCCAAGCAAAAGTAGTTTAAGGTAAACGAATGAATTATCCGCTTTAATGGACCGTCAATTATAGACAATGAATATAAAATTCGTGTAACACACACACACACACACACAAATAGCGTTTGAATGCAAATTAAATGAACAAAAATTTCATTTTCTTATGCTTTTGACAACTTTTTAGCCTTTTAACTTTCTGGAAATTTCGAAACAACGTTTTACGTGGTTTTACTTTACGCAACGTGCTTGTTTTGTTATAATAGTTATTCACATGAGAAAGAAAGAACTTTAAATCAAGATTAGCATAACCAAATACTTGGCTTGTTTTCAGTTTACGAGTTTTTGGTCATTACAACGTAATGGCCTTTGTTACTTTTTCCCTAACTTGTATTATGTATTTAGAGACTTTAAAGATCATATTAAACAAACTCATTTGTTTAAGTATAACTATGTATCAAAGAGGTTTTTAATTAGGTTTTAAGTAACTTGTTGTAATCACAAATCTTTATACGAAATAAAAAGTCATATTTCTGTTGTAATACAAATAAACAAAATCGATCACGGTTGAAGTAACAGGGTATTTTTGTCACGCTAATATCATTTTAATTCATATAAACAAGATTTTGAGCTAAACATTGTACAAAGCTTTCAAATGTCCGGGATTACCTGACCTATTATGTAATTTAATTTTGAATTACACGTGGTGGATATTCTTTCAATTATTTAATTACAATTCATCAAAGGCTGACTAGACTAAATTGTGTTAAATCTTTGAAGGTTAATTTTGTTTAGTATACATTGAGTTATGCTATTTCTTAAAGTTTCAAAGCAGACCGCTTCTGATTTGTATAATAGAGTATACATCCAAATGCAAAGAAGAAATTTAATTTCGCAAATATAAAGATTGAAAAGTGGATAAAGGCCAAATGATGGGAAAAATCGAAGTAAAAATAACCACCGATTAGTGCCCCTTTAAAAGAAGCCTTCGACACATGACTGCGAATTAATCAAAAAGCGCAGACATAAAGCTTATTTAAGACACTTTATTCGACAGGGAGTCCCGCCGGCCGGGGCCATTAAATCGCTAATCCGGGCAGTGATACATGGCGCCATTCTATCGCGGAGTATGATATACACTATCGAATTAAAGGAACTAAAAGGTTTTAAAAGAGACTTAAATTCCGGGCATTGCTGCACTCGGCCGGTCATCGCAGGGATTTAAATAATTTAAAAAAAAAAAAAGAAAATCGGATACACAGAAAAATCAGCGCAAACGCGGAATACGCGACCGCCCAATGAGTAATTAATTCTTTGCAGAAATTAAAAAGTCGTGTTAACCACCTAATTAAAATGCCAGTGGTATCTTGAGGTGCAGACTCGCGGATTGTGGGGCTCGGCTGATCCTCCGCGACGGATTACGGAAGGTGAACAGCGCAAAACACTTATTCGGATGCGGCGGACTTCGACCGCGCCTCGGTGCGGTCCCAGCGAACTGCTGACAACTGGAGTTCATAATGTAAACAAATTAGAAGAAGCATCCGACAAGAATTCCAGGGCTCCTCCAAGGGGGGCGGGAGCCCCACCGCCGCTCTGTCCGCGCAGAACACGTTTTTATACTTTGGATTAGCATTAAGGTGATTATCGATTTTTTTCTCCTCGCCGGCGGGTCGGTAGTCATCGCTCATTTCATATGCAATGCCATCGTCACGGATGCTTTAAAATAATTATCTGGTTGTACAACTGCGGGGCTCTCCGGTGCTCCCCAGGATACCTGTGCGACGGCTACTGTGCGGCAAAACCCTTTTTATTTTTTAGCCTTTTCGCGACACGTTTAATCCCGAACAGTGCCAAATTAGCTGAATTTTGTGCTTCTTCTCAGGACCAATGTGAGAGAGTTAATGGAAGTCACATTTAAACATATTCCCGCTTTTTACGGGAAGAAAACATCTATCCCATTTTGCATTTTAATGGGGAAATCGCTACTATCCAAGTTTAAGTGCGCATGTCCATTGATAAAGCAGCGAAGTATGGATTTAAAAATAATTTCAGGTATAGGTATCCAGACATTTTTGTTCTACAAAAAGCGGAATAATGTGACGGATTTGCATACTTTATAAATTCTAGTTAAATACCTTTTAATTTTCTTGATCAAAAACATTAGTTACAATACCTCTTCATGCCTTTTCTTACTTTATAAAACAAATCTAGGACCCTGGGACAGACCAGATTTTCTATTATATGTTTACAACGCCTAAAATCTTTCGAGTTTATAGCTCATACAATTTTATAATTAATTTAATTCAGGATTACTTATACACAGAATGCAATTAGTTCATTCAGGTCAGGAAGTTCTGTCATATGGAGCAGATAAACAAACATTATATGGCTGCAATTTTCCTTCGGGCAATTTAATCAGATTATTTTGGCCCTGGAGGTTACTTTGTCCCAATTTTAAATTCTCAGTAATTCCAGCATAGACAGATTTTTTAAAATAAAGAAAGAATGATTTTTTGATTAGTCGAAATTTCAAAACTGCAACACTATTCTTTCCTTTTGAAAAATATACCCGCAAATCATGCATTTTTCAGTCTTTTAATCGTTGATGCATTGAGACTTTCATTGCTTTAACTAGTAAACATGTCCAGCAAAAAACTAAATCAATTGTTTTCTTTTAGAACGTAATTATTATAAAAGGTAGTTTGCAGACAAACAAAAAATGAATTGTAAAATTCGAATATTTTCGGATTACCTACTTACATTTTGAGGTTTCACAGTAGTTACTCGCCGTTTTCATAAATCAAATGGTGTTTCTAGCTACAAAAAAATTAGTCTAGTGCATCAATTTTTATTGTTTGAAGTCGCAATTTGCTATGGCTATGAGTATGAATGACTCATTTCCCCCAATAGGTGCCATCACTTGCGAATGGGTATTTTGACAAGGGGGAAAAAAATTGGTTCGATAAGAACAACCCAAAAATCCACGGACAGAGAGAACAAACCTTTTAAAGTTCTTAAAATTTTTTAGATAACCGAACCGGATGCCCGACAGGCAGGCTGAGTGGTCGTGTCGTACGCGACAAAGTTGTTTTCAATTACGTTTTTATCTTAAAAACCTGAAAATACAATTATTGGCGCCTATCGAGACACCACCAGAGGACGCTGACAGAATGAGCAGGGCATGGCCTCCCCGCGCAGAGGCTCCGCGAACATGGACCACAGGGTCCCAAGCGCTGTGATAAACTTTTCATTCGTTTCAATGAATTGCTCCATAAACAGCAGACAGGTTAAGACAAATGACACTAAATTGACGTAAGAACAATGCGGCCCTCGGTAATTATGATATAAAAGTTCAAGGTAGACGCCCGCCGCCCGCCGTGCCGCGTTCGTGTCTGGCCAATTTCACGACCACTAAACTCAGATCCACGTGAAATTGGCGGACCGATTTCTATCTCAGATACGCGCCGCGCCGGGTGCCACTTGTTCGACGCCCAAATTGCCGGCACTTTTTTCGGGCTCGCAAGGGCTCCTCTGACAACCTTCCGGCCAAATGGGTTCTTGAAAATTGCTCTGACATCTCGGATTGTTTTACTACCTTTAATAAGACATCAGCTCTGTCATTAGCTACCTGTGTCTTATCTGACCCGTTTGATTAATTATTTCTTACTGTTGGGCTTGTTCGGCTACTGGTTTTTCGCTTTTTGTTGGAATATTAAACAAATTCTGTTTTTACTCACGATCAGGCGAATTTTACCCAAAGAAAAAAAGCATGTCATTAACATAGACGTTGATTGCTTTTTCATATTAAAATTAAATTGAAATCTGTTAATGATCTAGATTTGGATTTAATAGCGTATTTTTATAGCTTAATTTCTGAAAGACATGTGATTTGGCTATTTATCTTTTTATAATAACAATATTAATGCGGGTGGGCAGCCAGTTCGTGGGGAATTATAATTATTTTATGATTAAAAAGAGAGAGGAAATTTGTTGTAATGTCTACTATCGTAATTTTTTTTAATTACCACATCTGAAGTTTTAACAGCAAGAGGTACAAGCCTTACATTGATTATAATTGTGTATAGATAGTAAGAAACATGACATCAATTTTTATATGAAATCCCTATACACACACACACATTACACACATTATCGTAACATTTCTTTTCTTATCTGTTTTAAAGAAATATAATTTTATGTAAAAAATAAAGAATAATGCTTACTTGTTATAAGTATACTTGGATAGACCTTTTAACTACATCTAACAGATGGGTAGTAAAAGAGAAATAATAAGATAATGAGTCTATAAAAAGTAGATTATCCGTCGGACCTAAGTTTTTACCTCCAGTTTTTCAATAAAACTTCAGTACTATGACAATGTTTTTGGGCTAATATTAAAATACTCACTATCAAGAAAATCTTCTTATGCAAAATGTAGGTGTTTTTGATTATTTGTTTTTAATTACTTTTTTGCGAAAATAAAAATGGCACTTTAAAAAAAATAAGGTTTTCAGTCATGTCAGACTTTTTAAGCGAATTTTTAAAAGGGTAAAATTAGCGCTGCTGACCATTATGTATGTATATCTAACCAGGAGGTACCTACTCGAAAATGTTATGGTATGTATCAATCAGCCTAAATATAGGGAAAAATAGTAGAAACAGACTAAAACAAAACAACTTATGTGCTCTTAATGAAAATTTAAATATACTACCTACTACATCAACTTTCATGGTTCAATAGTTCATTTACCTACATATACAGGTATGAAAAATTATAATGCCACAATAAATATGAACAACAACAATAATGAAAAATAAATACATATATGACAACATGAGACCACTTAAAAGAAACTCCTCTTTAGAAAGTTGACGCTGCATGCAATCTTCTTTATGTTTTATTTATTATTTGTAATAACCTTTGCGTGACTCAATCAATTTCAATGAAATTCACTTAATGGAGGCAGAGAACAAATTTTACACAAAGGTGCATTTCACATTTGCAGTGAGTTTTTTTTTTAATTGTTACAATCTAAATATTGCAACAGCCTTTCTAAAACTTCAAATTGCAATCAGTAAAAAATATTCCACTGCAATGCCCAGTATAAAGAGACTTCTTTTGCAAATTATTTAAATTAAAAAAACGGCTTTTCCCAACTGCAGAATTAAGTAGCTACCGGCAGCCGACTGGTTCTCCTTAACTCGATTTAATGACCCAAACTGCCTCAGTCAATGACCTCGAAGTGATTTCGCGTCGATAAAACTTACAATTTGAGACTTGCGAATCGTAAAACTTTGATTACTCACCTGCCAATCTGTCTTTGACAGCCTGATGGGCGAGGGCGGCGTGGTGGAGCGGCGGGAGGGCCCAGGCAAGCGGGGACCTCTGCGGGGGGACCCTCAGGACATGTCCCGGGGGATAGAGCGGGTACGTGTAGAGCGCAGTCGCCGGCGTGTAGGGTGACGTGCTCAGACTCGTTGACAATTTGTTTTCGCTGTCGATGATGTCTTTGTCAGGACTTTTGCTGCTGTTTTCGAACGGCTTCGATAAAAGTCGAGATATGCTAAAAGGCAGATTTTCGCTTGATGATCGCGTCTGTTCCGATTGAATCGATTCCCTGCGAACGAGATGAGGGCAGAAACGAGCATTAGTTTTGATGATCACGACGTCACTTAGTGTAGAAGATGCTGCAAAGTGCGTAGGTAACGCTTAACGTGATAATTTATTGTTCGTACTCAGCCTATCCTCATTAAATGGACATTGTTATCGCCTCTAGAGCATAAATTATTTTGAAGTGCTGTTTATGGTTGAAACAAGGAGATAATGGAACGAATTGCTTGTTGAACGCCACGAAACACTAAGTAAATGGATACCATGTGTCTTGTATATACATATAAGTACAAAGCCTTTTAAAGCCTTCCTCTTTAAAATATCTATAGCAATTAAATAGAATCTATGGAAGTACCTGAGTTAAACTGCTAGATTATACTTTGTGCGTATTACAAATACTTAAATAAATCTTTTATCTAAAAAGATGTAGGTATACCAATTTCATGTAGAGTCATCTACAAAAAATGTATGGGATTTTCTTGTCATAATTAATAATTGACTCTACCTAAAAGTAATTAAAAATGTTTGATCTATACTCTATAGAATATAAATTAAATACATTGGATCGATGTCACTTCTCATCAGAACATGGAATTAAGTTAGGTAGTTAGAGCAGAGAAGCGCCAACTCCAAGGTCACAGATTCAAATTTTGCCTCCAGTCAAAGTATAGTTGCTTTTTTAAACAATTACGACCTTGTACTTTATATGAGGTGTATTATTTTCATTTGTTTAATAATATAATAGGTAACTTAGCACTAAAGTGAAATTCTTTTGATTTCATGACGTCACGTTTTTGAAAACAGTTTGAAAATTGAAACAAACCGTATTTTACCTGGGCATATTTGAAAATTTAAAAAAAAAGTAAGGAAAGTTAGTGTTCATAAAATGGTTCAAATAAGTCTAAATCCTTATTTCGATATTAGAAATACCAAAATTCCCTAGCTGTTACTAAGGAGTTCTTACTATGAAGCTAGTTTTTCATGAGCGTGCGAACTCGTGATTTTCATTTATCAGTTATATAAAGTAATTGTTGATTAACAACGACAAATCTTAAAAATTTTAGTAAAACTTTTTTCAAAAACATGACGTGATGGGATGCTGTGAATTCGTAATCAATGAAAAAATCTAATTGAAATGATGTTACTGTAAGCCAGTGATTAACATTCAATACGAGAAAAATTTTTTTTTCTCTAATTGATAACACTTTGAAGGCTCTACAAATCCAATTGTGGATTTAGGTACTAATTAGCATAAATTAAGTGTTTGCTTTCATTTGCAGAAAGATTTCCTTCTATTAATAGATCCATTTTTTAAAAAAAGGAAATCGTATATCTACCATCATTTTAATTATTGATAACACTGGTCAACATAAACTTCTTTTTTTCAAAGAATTTGGCAAATCATTTCTAAATGATTTTTTCCGTAGATTACAAATTTGTAAAATAAGCTCCAATTTTCGAGACGAATAGGGTTTACAAATACAAAAGACCAGGAGCTTATAATGTTGCTTTGCTCAAGTCATCTGAAATCTAAAACTATTACAAATATTATATATACAATTACAAAAGGTTTTAAAGTCCGATTTACTTATTTTTCTCGAAAATGGTGTAGATATTGATTGATTTTATTCTTATTTACGAATTCATGTTCTACAGAAAAAACCTGCCACTTGATTGGAAAAAATGAAAAAGTTAAAATTGTTACAAGTGTAATTAATTAAAAATATGGTTATATAAAATTAAGGAATGAATGAATCTCAATATTGTATATAAAATTAAAATCTGTGTGATTTAAAAAAAACGGTGACTGAAATAATGTTTTATTGTAAAAGTATCGAAAATTGTTTTAAAATTTTCGTACCTTAAGAAGTATTAAATAATATATGTTTCTTGTTCATACCAGAAAAAATTGGAGACTTTAGAGGTGACCGGGTTACTGTAAGAAAAGAATAAAAATGTTTCTATCAAAAGTGGAAATATATAGATTTTTGTTGCTTTTGAGAAACATTTTAAAAAATTTAATAAAGACGCATAATTGTATGAAGATTTAAAGATGAATTATAAGAAAAGTGTGGATGGAAGGCAGTTTTCGAATGACTATTTATCATTCCTAGCAACAAAACCTTGAGTCTTCAAAAGCTTTGGATTTAAATTTGTACATACATACATATGTATACATATGTCTTAAATGTAGATGATAGGGTAAAATATAGAAAACATAAAGTATCAGTCATGTTTTCTTATTCACAATTAAAGCGTTTTCTTGTTTGTGAACTTTTGTAAAATTAAATCTTGGACAAATATGTAAATTATCTTATGCACATTCTTATGTATAGTCCTTTGGTTTGAGGTCCTTAGTTTATTCTTTCTTTCCGGCAATTTTTTCCTGACTTACAAAAATAATGTATTTTAAACAATTTAGCTTAAATGCTTTGATTACGGTAAAACCATTTTGGCAAAAATCAAAGGATATTAAAGGAGAAGGTATTTAAATGAGAATTAATCTATTTAATATCTAACTATTAAAAATATTTAAGTGATTGTGGTAACCCCACGCAATCGAAACATTATCTAGATAAAAGTCAGTATGAGGAGGTTAAAAATATTCTTTTAGATTTGCATCATATAGAATATTCATAAAATTTTGCATTTGGTAGATATAATGTTATGTAACAAAACTTTTCACGCTGCAGAGAAATATTTTGTTTTACCAATGGTACCTACCTACATAGGAGGTTTTTTTTAACCCTTTATATACCTATAAAAAATTAAATCATTCTGCAATACGACGAAAAATGCTGCTTCTCATGAAATGAAAGTGCAAAATTACCTCATGTGATGCGGCTCAGCATCATCGTAGCAGCTTCCGCCGTCCAAATCAATGTCAGAGCCTGTCCCACAGGACATCCTAGAGTCAGAATCCACATCCACATGTATCTCCTGCTCGACGTCCTGATCGTCGTCCTCGTGGCCTGACATCTTCTGGACCAGTTCCACAGTTCAGTTAACAAAAAGGACTCTACTAAAAACTCGGAATTATCCAACAATAGCACCACTCACTTCTCACTTCCCGCGGACTGATGAGTGATCTCGCGAAACGAAATCGATTTTCACAAAAAAATATGTAGGTATACGCTAAATTGGTTTCATTTCGGGGACATCTTCTGATGCCAACAATTAAAATCAGATCTGTTCTATTGCGGGACTGCAATTAATTAATCACAATTCCCAGAGAAAAAGTGTGCCGTCACACCTTCCCGACGTGCAGTGGAAACGGTTGTGCGGCGGTAGCGACGGTGCGGCTGAACGCGCTAATCAAAGTGTCACTTGAGTTAACATCCCAAAAACTAAGAGCGGCTCAAAAAATTTGCAACCTGGCGGCACCGGTTCAGGTATTGGCGATTTATTTATTTTATTTTTTTTTGTTTTTTTCGCGGTGATTCCCGCTACAAAATGCACCTGGTATAAACCACCCAACCGAACTGGACAAATGGAAGTTCTACCGACAACTGAACCGAATTAGCCACGCTGTTGCGCTCCACCAGGCGTCGCGAGACTCCGCCCACCTCGTTAGCGGAGATAACGGCACCTTCGCGCCGCAGACATGGAGAATGAGCAGACCGGCATGACGTCGCGACGCTAAGTAAATGGAGGGCCGCCATCTGGGGCTCGAAACATGCCGGCGAACCTTGCCAAGATTTGCCAAGTGGGGCGGACCCCATGGACTGTGATTGGTCAATTTCCCAAACACCGGCGGGGTGGGGTGGCCCCTTCGACAGCGGGGTGCTGGAAACCTGCTTTCAGTTGCCACGCCCACGTATTTTGATTTCCGAGAGCGATTAAGTTGCAGATAAAGCGGCCAAACGGATTTGCTCAATCTTTAATTTGGCCAAGTTTCATTTTATTTGCCTTCCTCGACGTTGATTGCCGTCTGTCTCCCTCGTGCGCGCGGAGTGGGCTGCTGCTGTTTACGTCGGCAGATTACAAGCAATTTCGTCCCGTGCTTTGTCTGCTTTTACGACCTTTTCAGGATTTTATGGTTTTTCCAACCTCTTTGTATGATAATCTAAGTAAATAGTCTTTCATCTCTTTCCTCGCGCTCGCCCAAGGTACATAGCGCCCTAGGGCTGTGCACGGCATGGGGAAACCTGCCCTTCACACCACTGCCCGCCGTCCAGAAGAAACAAAAATTTTAGGGTTGGTTCTTTTCCCATGGGGGGGTATTATCATCTCAGAATCTCCTTGGACAGCAAATGCACTTTTTTGCAGTGTGCAGTTCGTTACAAGATATCATTTTGTTAAGGGCTCCCAGATTTTTTAGCTATATATCTATAGTAAAGGTGAAACCCCCCAGGTGTTCTTCTAACAGACAAAAAAATATTTTGTCTGCCAATCCACGTTTTATTACGTTAACATCATTCCCTGTCCCACAATTAATCAGCTCCACTGATTCATTGAAATTTTAATTTTTCTCGAATGAGCTCCAAATTTGAATTCATTGAAAAAAGTAACGCTGGTGGCAGAGAGGAGGTGAGCGGGGTAAGATGATAGGGTAGGAGAGGGGAGAGGGTAAGAGGTGCTATTTTACCTTATACCAATTTCGTAACCCACCGGTTCGACGGAGACAAATGAGTTGGCAGGTCCATCGCAAGGGCGAGGTGAAAATTAGAACGGAGAGCAATTTGCGCCCTCTTCAGGTGTGACTCTTCTAAATTGATGCGACAGGTAACTTGATTGATTTAGAAATTCACCTGAAGAGTTCTCAGGCATGTAAATTAGTCGTGTTGCACAGTTATCGGGTTTTTAATTGCCCGGAGGCACGTGCAAGCGAACCTGATAGTTTCCTGGTACCCGGTATAATTGCGTCGAAGATTTATTTATTTTTTTTCTTTATTTGTCGATTAAGCCAGATATCGATCCAGCCAGCCAATATGGAAATAGATGAAAGTGAAATTGTGCTGTTTATTGATCCAGTTACGTCTTAAGAGCTGTGAGGTTGAAGCACCCGACCCCCGGTTACGAAACCGTTTCTTAAATGTTTCCCTTTGAACCGGAAGAAGGATTTTACCTGAGCTGCGTGTGTAAGATTTATTACTCAAGAAAATTGTGTTACCTTATTTTAACTGCTTTTTGCTAAGACTATCTATAAATATTTCTTGTACCGATTTTGAGGAACTTTTTTTACTGTTTTTTTTTTTAAATTTGTAACAACGAATATAAGCTATTTCTAGAACTGTCGATCTCGGCAGAAAAGTTTTTTTATTTTAGGTGTCGCTTTTCACATTAAACGATTTTTAACTAAATGAATTAAAACATGAAACTATGTATTTATTTTTTATTTTTATGATTTTTAGAATTTGCCATAATTTTTAGGAAGAAAATCATTTGTGTTTTATTGTAAACATTTCTTTTTTCAATACCATAGGTAAAAAGTTTCGACTCCTTAAGATCAAACATTAAAAATTTTCCTTATTTAATGCAAACCAAGCTAAAGAATCAGGCAAAAATATCGTCGTGCAAGCTTACCTTTAAATTGAGTGTCAAGGTCAGAGGAAGGTTAAAGATAAAAATTTTTCCGGTTTCTTTGTGGAGAAATGAAAATTTTCATAAAATATTCATATAGGAAACCTAAACGGCTACTAATTTATTTATGGATCCGAATCAACATTGCTTTTTTTTCTGAACTGATCTATTGAACCGAGCTTAAAGTTTAATGATTTTTCATTTTTCATTATGATATTTTTTGTCATAGTCACCTGCATATTTATCTTTTAACAACAGTAATGAAAAGGAAAGAAGTCGGTGGACTCGTTATACTGAAAAAAATTGATACTATTTCAGAAAATACTGTGGAAGTGTGGTCCTGATATTGAAAACTTATCGAAATGGGTTATCTAACTATTTGAGTAATGTAGGATATTTACATTATTGCCAAGCACTAATATTTGGTAAGTATATATTTTTAAATAATTTGTTAAGTCCAAGAACAACTTTTATGGAAGAACCGAACTACGCCGCATTACTTCCAATTTAGTTTCTTTAGTTGGGCATTAAACTGTTGACCTCGCAGCCTGAGTACCGACGGTGTGGCAATATCGCAAGTATCCAAAGGATTCGTACCAGGGCATCCCTAATCAAATTACGGCCATTATATGGGAAATTCTGCAAACTCATCCGCGTAAAACGATGCTATTCTCATGAATAGAACAGGCGGCGGGGGTTGTTTCATTTCGACGGGCTCGTTGCCATCTCGCTGGGAAACTCTTTTGTTGTCGGTGCCTCCGCGAGCAGCTAACATTTTACCATTTTTACTGCTGGCTGGTCATGCGGCGGTTCCTGCCAAGCGCCGACGAAAAAGAAAAAAAAATATTAAGAAAGTATGCTCAGAGTGGTTCTGGATATGTCGGGAGCTTCGGGAATGGGGCCCCATTTCGCTGGCAGCCAACACTTCGACGCTATTCAGCTCCCTGCGCCCCTCGTAATCGCTGGGGAGAGGAGGAGCAGCACTTGTTACACTTTTATTGAATTTAGTTATGACGCTGGGAACGGTGCTCTGTCCTTCAGGAGCCACAACCCTTCGAATCGCAGCCTTAGGCTGAAGGGAAGGCCCTTGTTTCGGGAATTTATGGGGGGCCAAAATGTGGCGCCCGACTGCGCGAATCTGGCAGCCTGGCTGGGCTGTGAATTTATTTTTCATTTTAGCGAAATTGCCCCATTTATACGACTCAATTATGTCGGTCCATAATTTAGTCATTACCCCCCGCCAGCTTTATAGTCATGAACTCGGCGATTGGTGAAGTAAATGGGGATGTTATCTTTATGGGTAGTAATTGCGATCGCGATTAGAGAGATCCACGGGGCGATAATTCACTTCACAAGTTGATTTCGCTGAACTTTACGCCGCCGCACAGAATGAGGAGGAATGGCAGTTGATGCATCTGTTCAAAGTTGTTATGTATTTATTGTAGTTATAAGTGAACAACAAGAGTGTTCTCATTTATTGCAAATGCAGGTATGTATATAAAAAATTGCTTTTTAAGATATGAGACATTGTCCGCTTCTCAAATTTAATGAATAAATTAATCCTAGCAATATTCAGTAATTAGATACATACCTACCGAATTGCATACTCCGTTGTTGCATTATCTTTTTTTGGTTTTTTTTAAAATATTGCGCGAAAAATGTACCTACCAAATTTTGTATACTAATTTTAAATTATTCCCAAACTTTCAAAGCATTTGTTTTGTAATCGAATTGAGGCTATTTGAAAAATCTCCTTTATTCAAAAGTGTACATAGTCCACAAATGTAAACCTTACGAAATTTTCATTTTATTTACAACTTTATGTAACCAGTCATATTACAGTTTTCAGTGAAACATTTGCAATACAAGACCTGCTTGCATCATCTCAGTTTTAATTTTACTGCAGTGTTTAATGTTATTCTCTAATTTAGCAAAATTATTGTTATATTGAAACTTAATGATCAATTAAAATGGCAGTAATTTTAATTAACTCAAAACAAATTTGCGTTCAAACGAGTCAGTTCACCTGTTGCACTATTACTGCAAATAATAACCCAAGACTCCGGCGGCTTGAAAACAATTTAAAGTCGGAAACGGAAAACCTGAGACAAAATGATTCAGAATCATAGGAGCGGTGCAGTCTCAAAGAGGCCCATTAGTACCAACAAATCGTTTAGGGCTGGCGGGTGCAATTATCATCATTTTGACTGTTTGGTTTTCTGTCATTTGATAGGTGGCCTCTGCCGATGTCTTCAACTTCCTCACAGACGATCATCAATTTGACTCGTTTTTCTTTTATTTCGAATATTCCCCGCCTGGCCGTTCCTGCGGATGGAAGGAAGTTGCGGTCAGTGGACAGACGGTCGGTGTATTTTTCGCATCCCTCGAAAATTGGTTTATAGTAAGCCTGGCTAGTTAGCTGACACTCACGGGAGTTTCAGTTGGGCTCATTGTCATTAGGAATACACGATAATTTGATAAATATGAGCACTGTTGGCAAATGACTTGGAACAATTTCTCCTTAGAACTGTGAAAAATTGCTTTTTAAGTAGAGGAATGGATGTCATTCTCTAATAAAAAAAATTATCTTTTATCCGCTAAGCCACCAATAAAAAATCCTTTACTATCGTTACATTTGTAATAATATTCTTAGAATTTATTATTACCTACATAGATCATATATTTTAGTAACCTTATTTTATAGTACATTTTTAACTTAAAAAAGTCCATTTTCAAATCGCAGAGGTCGTATTTCAATTCAATAAAGCCGTTTTAAAAATCAAAAGGTCTATTTTCAACGCAAACATGTCCAAATTTTCAATTCAATAAAGACGTTTTTAAAATTAATACGCCTATTTTCATTTTAAACGAGTCCCTTTTTTTTTTTTAACTTGAACTCTGTGCAGGCGAAGTTGAAAGAACGGCCAAAAGTTTCGTTTTTATGAAGTACATATACGAATTTCAATTTAAAAAGTTGGGTCTTGTTTGAAGTGAAAATTGACTTTTTGATTTTAAAAGTGCTTTTATTGAATTGAAAATTTGAACCTATTTTGCGTTGAAAATGACCTTTTTGATTTTAAAAACGACTTAATTGAATTTTAATACGGCCGCTGTGATTTGAAAATTGATTTTTTGAAGCTAAAAAAGTATAAATAATTTTGCAAAATTGGATTAAGTATAATATATGTAAAGTTAAAAAATATAATCTTACCAACAAGTCTAAGTTCATTAAGTTTTGTCCATGGTAATACGGAATCTTTGTAAAACCTGTATTTTTAAAGTATAACTATAACCGATAACTAATTGTTTTATAAAAAGGCTGGAGTACATTAATACAATTTATGATTCGGTAACATTTACAGTTCAAATTTCCACGTTGTTATCAAAAATCACTTACATTAAGAAAAAGAAAATCAATAACGAACCTTTACCACAAAAATAAAAATATAATTCGAAATGAAAAGCATTCGTTGCAAAATTATGTTACTTTTCGTGGAGCAGCTCAGATACTTTGTATGCATGGAGGATATCCTTTTTACTTATTCACGGTGAGCATTGTTCACGTTTCCCTTTATTGTTCTAAGTAGCATCCTTCCAACTGTCATGGCACATAAGATTCACTTTTATGTGGTCGTATCAGATTGCGATATGTCGACCTGCAAACATAGAGCCCAAAGAAGGTCTGCCCAGTCCCACAGTTTGGTCGGAAGTAAAGTAAATATTTTTGGGGGTTTTTTTTTTTTTTAGACGAAAACCAACCCGCCAGGTGGAGATGGTGAACTCAATTCGATCCTAAAGAGCGTTAAGAGTGAAATTGTGTTAGTACCTCCGGCTGGACTCACTGCGCTATCATTTTATGTCGCTTTGATTGTGTGAACTGAATACAGAGTGCAGGATAACAGCTAGAGAATTTTAATATTTAAGTAAAACGAACAGCAACCGTCCGAACTATATTGGAAGATTGCAATTGCGATTTAATGGGATCCACTCTCAGTTGCAATAAATTAGATGAATTATTCAAGCCGCCTCAGTTCGGCATTGTCCGTTTTGTCCAATTTCTGCGAGTAATTGTCCCGGGAATAGCGTAACCCTAAATTTAGCCCGCAATTGTGTTGCTGTGCTATTACCAGAAGTTAACTGCTATTAACGAGCCCATGTAGATTTCAAGATGAATTTTAGTGGAACAGTTGTTTTATTTTACTCTAAAAATGGCAGAGGATAACTAAGTATAACGGCTAGAATTAATTTCCAATTGTGTCTATTACGGAAATTGGAACAAGTTCCTTGATATTCTGTGTAAGTAAAGTTTTGGGATTCAATTTGCCTTCTCTGTTGGGATATTTTAAGACCATTTTTCCCATTTACCTTAGCATATTGGGCTGATACTAACATCATGTAATTTTATTAATTCAGTGAGTCCATTTCATGGGATTAATTTTTTTCCTACGATTGTTACCAATATAAAAATATTATTCATTGAATTCTGGCGTTATAGGGAAGGAGTTTATTAGATATTGTATGACCTTAAGTTACAATAAATTTTTCTTGAAGTTGATTAAATATTATAATTTTATTTTGATGTATAACATATAGTATTGCTTTCTTTAATTAGTGTATTAACTGAAAGGGAAGTGGAACAGTTTTGTTTACTCATAGGTATACCTACTGCTTTAAATAGAGAAAACTGCTTTCCAGAATAGTTGGATGCAATTAAACTCTTGTAGTATATCATAACGACAAAGTGTGCATGTGGTTTTAGCATAATTGCACTCCTGCAATGCTTCTTAACGAAAATGGCTCAATTATTCGTGCCTGCGCTATTAAGATCTGAAGGTAAGTAGCAGAAACTAATTTCTTGGGACCGAAGATCTCGCACAGAGAGTCATGCACGTTGCACACCAGCCCGAGTAGAATGGCTTAAATAATAAAGAGCAATTTTGCCCGCGATTTCATTGCGCTGCAATGTAAGTAAACATGTACGTTAGCGGAATCTCGTTTTCGCCGAGAAAAAGACGCAGAGCCAACGAGTACATTGCATTAAATTTTCACATAAACGAATCCTTTATCAGAAACCTTTGGCCTCGCCTTGGCACAAACAAGTGCACTGTGCGGTCTGTCGGCCCGTCCGGGCGGCACGGCGGTGGCGGCGGCAGCGGCGGCGGTTGGCTGCAGCAAGGGAATTGAACAACAATTCTATTAAGAAAAATGATTCCTGCAAAATGGCTGAGTTCAATTATTCAAAATGGCTGGATGGCTGGCCGGCTCTGGCGGGACGGGAGGGAACTGAACAAATTGGTCATTGCTACCTCAGCTGCGGGCACAAGTACCAGAACCTTTCGAGGTTACATGCATCGTTAATATCCCGCAGTCGAGGCTTTCGTTTTTGACCGGCGAAAAGAACAAATTGACGAACGATCGTCTTCGTCCGCTGCTCCGCTGCGCCGCAGACCGGCTTCCACTTGCAATTCCCTTGGCTGATTAAAAGTTTTGGGTCAATCTCGGAGGTAGGTACTTTTCTGAGATTGATTGATGTTTAGAAAAAATTACAGAATCTTAAATCTTTTTAATCATCCGAAGTACCTACCTTTATAGAGATAGCAACACTTTGAAATTAATCGGTTAATCGAAGAAAAATAAATTGATTTTATTAATTTGATAATAGGTGATCGAAAGAGAACATTTGATCAAAGTATCTAAATCTATTTTTGCAATATAGGTCTAATTCATATTTTAAATTCAATACAACTATATCTGAAAAACACTGTCTGGAATAACTTGGCTAATTTTAAATTCATAGATTTATAGAAATTTGTTTTCATGTTTTTATATCATCACTACGAATTTTGAGTAAAGTACTTATAATATAAAGAAAAGTAAAGTTGTACAAATTACAAGCCCCCAATTCTCCTCTTTAGAGGGTGCGCTCTGAAAAACCCTTTTTTAATGGTCGTCTATATTACCTATATAAGGAGTTATTACGTGCATAATTTCAAGTATGTGAGTCAGGCAGTTTTTCATTTTTTGTGTAAACTAGGTGTGACCGCGATTTGATGGGCAAGGGTTTTTCGTTTTGGAATTTAAAAAAGAAAGTAGTCTCCAAGTAATTCGTGCACAGACGAATAGATAAGATAGACAGACAGACAGATAGAAATTTTTTTTGAAATTAATATTTTAATCTAGTTCTCACCTTCTAAAAATACTAGTTATAATGCTGACATTTAGTGAATTCCATAGTCTTCTTTAGTTTAGATGGAATTAAAAACCATTTCATTGGATTTTAAGATCATTCAATTTTAAAATATGAAAACAGAGACTTTCAATGACAAAACAGCATGTAATCCATTTAAGACACTTAAGTAAAAATTATTTACAGAAAAAGAAAAATCATAGGCCGAATTTAATTCACACTTAGGGCAGACGTCCATTATTTTCTTTAAAAGTTGTTTTATCTCAAATGAAATATGAGTCGTTATTTTTAAAAGTCCACTTTTTGAACAATTCACATGAGGGTTATTTATATGATAAGTTTTAATTAGAGAAGTTGTTAGAATGACATGCTAAAAAAGTAGACTTATGCCACTTTCAAAAACAGCGGCTCCTATATGCAATCCACCTACAAACCTTCCTACACGGTTCACTTAGGTACCCCTCTCGCGTTTTTGAGCTGAATCTTAATCACCATTAGATCAAACAATGGAATCTCGTGTCGCAGATCGGCCGTTTAGAGCAGGTACCCAGCTTCCATTAGGAGCACCTCTTCCGTCGTCGGAGCCCTAACGTTAAACAAAGAGCTTTTAAAATTCCTAGGTGGTCACTCATTGATCAGCTCGCTTCCTCCTTGATCTTAAGTCTTAACACAAGTTGTTCGGCCCCATTTGCCTTCGGTCTGCTCAGGTACACGGTTTCCCCTGTTTTGGATTTCCTTTCATATTGGACGCTTCTTGAGTATCACCGGCGCGGACTCATTAAAATTCTAAAAGAGTCCGGTAAGCGATAACTGATGTTTAATTAACTGGACGAAAAGACTCGCCTCGAATTAATTAGTTCGCTGATTATGCGCGAATATTCACCTTATTGGCGTCTCTCCTTTTCTGGACTGGGCTCAAAAGGAGCAGATTATTTTATCAGCATAACTGCCTGTTTGTTTATGTTTTTGCGAACATTTAAATGGAAGACTTTTCTAAATATAAAATGTGGCGCTAATGGATACTGCGGGCTAGAGTTATAAACGAATAATCGCTTTTTGTTTTTCACCAATCGAAAACTTACTGATTACGGAAAATTTTAATTTAAGTAGTTAAACATATGTATATCTACGAGTGTTGAAGTCGTCTTTATTCTTCAAAAATGTTACGGGCCCGATTCGGGCGTATCTATACCAGATGTTCCTCAATTCCGGGGGCGCTGCAGGCTCGTTTTGTAGTTACATACATGATACATATATATATTTACTAGGGAAGTGATATATGCAATATCTGGTTAATGCCAATTTCATCAAATTTATAAAACTTAATTGGGATAATTCCTTAATATACATGTGCAATTAATTCGTCATTGTACTAGAAAGATATGGGAAATGATAAAATTTGAAAGTGGATAAATTGGAAAATGCGATTCTTGATTGAGAGTGCAAAAAACTCTATTTAAGCTTGAATATCTGTTGCAATATCCCAAGAGCATCGTCACAGCTCATCAATTTCAATCCACGAAGCAGACCAGACAAACACAGGTCTTGATAGGAGTTCGCGGCGCGCTAATGAAGTCTATAAATTTCTATGAACCAGTTAATATCGGTGCGACATTAATTACCGCGATAAGTGGCATTTAAATTAAATTCACACTCAGAAATTGCACTCGATGAATTGTTTTCCACTTAACATCTTGACTAGAGTGCGCCCACGCTTTTCGTCTGTGTCGCGAACTCACTTCTTCTTAAGTGAGCGTTTTTCTTCTTGTTTTACTTTTTGTGTCTCCGCTTTGAAAATTCGTATATAAAATCCAAGAAATTGTGAAGGCAGGCTATTTGCTAGCTGAATTGCGATCTGAGGACAGACAGGTTTAACATGTACAAATGTCGAGTTCACAGCTATGCGATACTCTAAAAGTTCCAAAGCTGGGTCTTAAATTTTAAACGCAATGTATCGATTGAATCTTATAAGGCAAAATATGCGCCTGTTTATCACGATTGCACATAATTTAATAGTGAAAATTGATATGGATTGGAAAACGGAGGCGGATTGGAAAATAGGCTTCCCACACTTATTAAGAGAACGATTTTGAATTTACCTAATTTATGATTTCGTAAATAGGTAATCTGGGTTACGTAAAAAGGGTTTTGTTTAATCATATACTAGACGAAATTCCTGTTTGGAATTGAATAAATTAATGAGTTAGATGGTAATGTGAATTTTGTGTTAAAGAAAGTTTTTCCTAATGCACATCTTCAAGTCTATACAAATTACCAAGTCTCGAAGATTTATTATCATTTCTCTCACCTGCAGAACCCCTCATCCCTCAGCACATTTCAATTCACGCGAAGAGGGCGAGGAGTTCATTTCACTTTGCGTCCATTAAACGCCCGATAAACATCTGTTGAAACTAAAAGCATTTAATCGGAAATTTTTCGTACAAGTCAGACAAATCACATAAAATTAACTGCAAATTAATAAAAATTTGTCAACTCGGCTATAAAGCTGGTTTCAATCAGCGTTAAAATTCCAGACTCAGTCCAGCGGACTAAGTTTCACATCACGACTCAAGTCGGCATTGATAAGTAATAAGTCGGACCTGAGCGTTTTTCGTCGATCTTACCGCTTAAGAGATGGATCGTCAACCTTCCGGTCGAGGTCCAAATTTTGCAATTGTCCAAGTAAAACAAATCCTACCGATTAAAATTTACTTGCAGTGAAGGTAAAGTTCACCTGATTCATTAATTGACACGACTCAATTAAGAAATCTGCCATGATTTGGTCGAAGATCAATATATTGCATATTGGGATGTGGGGACGAATTTGGGGCAAGAATCCCGGACAGAAAAGGGGAATTAATTATTCAGTGTGCGTTTTGGCGGGAGAAAGAGTTTCCAAATACCGGAAGGATTTTCGGGGAGCACGCAGCATTGAGCATATTCCCGGCAATTAAGTTTACAACATAACACACGAGTCTCGCATTAGAGCGTCTCGGCACGACCGCCGCCCGCCCGGAGCCCTAGGCCTCCTCCAGCCCCGGCCAGTTCCTTTCTAATTAATCACATTCTAGTTAGCAACTGCTGATGGCTAAGGTCGAGACTAAGCGCTGTCGGAGGGATGACTAATTGATCCCGGCCGAATGGAGCCCACTTAAGGCGTCTCTCAACAACGCTTTCGATAAACATTGAAATTAATTTACATGGGACAATAAGATAAGCCCGGTGCGGAGAGGTTTCGGGGCATCTGGACATGGATCCAGCCTCCGTTGGTTGATGTCAGTTTCTCAAAAATTTAGAAATAGTTCTGGTAGCTGTGAATCTAAATTGAATTTAAGTTAACAGCACTACAAAAAACCTTTTTTTTTTTTTTACCAAAAATGTCAATTAACCTCAACATCTTTCCGGTGAAATTTGCAATAACTTAAACACAGAGAGATTTATTACCCATCTGACCGTCTTCGTCAAACACACACGAAGCCACTTTGTAAAACACGTGCTATAATAGAGGTACCTTACTAAAAAGCTTTTAAGATACAACACGTCTTTTAAAATGTTAATGAGCGTCAATCAAGATTAGAGGTTCATACGCGGGATCCGGGGGAAGACGGGTCATTTGCACAGGTATAAGTTGGCTCCGGTGGAATACCTGCGCTGGTGGACACATTTCCGAGAGAAAGAGACTCGGGCACGAGACTGAGCTCGCCAAATAAAAATGATAAATACGAAAAACTTTAAGAGGCGTTGATAAGGTGTCGCTTAATTTTTATTAATGTGTCTGTCCCTTCCTTTTTCGTGATTTGAACATTGCTGATTTTGGAATTTGAGGAAATGGATTTTGATTAGGGATGAGAGTGGCATAACCTAACCAAAGTAGGAAACCTTGTTATTAATTTTAATTCAATAATAAAACATGACAATAACAATGAGCCTATTATGACCATGGTTGGGTATAGGTTTTGTTTTATTTTTGGGATACAAAATACAGATCTACATTTTCAAATATGATCTTTAAGAAATCAAACAACTCCCGGGTTGGATGGTAAAATAAATGTATTTTTCGGGAGTGATACAATTTTTTTATGGGTTTTAAAATTTAAATTATTTATGTAAGTATACCTACATATGTTATGTTGGAGTTATAGTTGCGATTTTCGACTCATAATTGAAATTTTTTTAAAACCTTTATCACTAAAACAAAGCAAGTCAAAAATAAATAAAATAAAATAAAATACCAAAAAAATAGTTAAATTATTATAAAGCTTATAATTTGCAGTAGTACCTAATTATATTGATTTTATTAAAATCCTATAATATATTTAATTTCGGTTGCAATAATTTAAGGACATCCCTCGTAAAAACGAAAACATTTTACATAAGAGAGAAAAAACAGTTTGGTGTATGTATATCGACTTTGCTTAGACGAATTTTCTTGGCGTAAATCATGCCAATATTTAATAAATTTATCAGCATCGTCCAAATTGAATTTTTTTCATATTATGGTTTTCCACAGCGGATTTCACAAAAGATTGTATACACAGCTCCTTGAATTTGAAAACTGGATTTGTTGTAATTTGTATCACTAATATTTTTACGTAGGTACCTACCTACTTTTAATAATAAATATGTTATAAGCTCGAAAGGCAAAAACAATGGAAAAGGACAAAAATTTGACTCTATTTTCAAATTAATGGAAAAATAACATAACAGCGACTTTTTTTTCATTTTTGTGGGTTTTAAGCCTTAAAGGGAGGGAAGAAAAAATTAAATAAATTAATATAATTTGATAGAGCCATTTAGTGAGACTAAATTTGCTCATTGTGTTGTGGGTATAATGTATTAGCAAGTTATATTACTGGTTTCTATTTTATGTCGTATTCGGTATTCGGTTCATCTCGAATTTATAAATATCACCCCTTTTAAAACATTTCCAAATTATTAGGACTATAAGAAAGACGTTTTCAAAATAAAATTAGCTTCTGCTGAACTATTTTGAAATTTTGAAATTCGAAACTTACACTTATGTAACTCATTTAATTAAGCTAATATTAAACAATGAAAATGATTTTAAAGAAAAGTGAGTTTTTGAGAATCTACTAAAGTACTAACAGAGTTAGTGACTTCGTTAGGATAATTGACCTTAACATAACTTTGCAACAAAAGAATTGGCGCGGAATCGTTTGGAATAAGCATAACTTTGTTAAATCGGTCTAAGTAAAAAGTAGTCTAACTCTGTCTAATCGTCGTTGCAGAGCAAATGGCGCATTCGAACGTACCTCCAAGTGCATTTGATTAATATTCCGTGTAGTCTGCAAAATTGTGCATCGAAAACGACGACGGATGCGGCGAATCCGCAGCCCGAATGCAGTGCCCCATTGGCCAGCGGAGTCGCGGCTCGATGGAACGTGATCGTTGCTTATATGCGCCGATATCCCGACGTAATTGGAAATTATCTTTCGGTCCAGTAAATATCGCAAATTGCTATCTATCGGATGAGTTGTCTAAATAATATCCTTTTAAGAGGAACGAAACTCAATCAAACATGAAATGGCATTTTGCTGGCTGCTTTTTTCGAGTTTTTCAATTTGCGGCCGGGACAGCTTATTTTGCTTTAGTGTGATAGAGTCGGAGCGAGCGGGGGGTCATCGACGGTATCGCCGCGGTCTGGGCACACTATTAGATCACGTACGACGGTTTCATGATGATACAAATTCGAAACGCAAATTTATGAAATTTCATATTCGTTTTCCACTTAAGTTCCGAATGAAAGTAAAGAGCGATATGGAAAGCCATTTATGTCGAATGATTGGGTTTCGGGGCCCGACGCGACGGTCGGGACGGCTCCGCTGGAAGTGAGCGTTAACGTAAATGCATGCGTTTAAGGTCAGTAATTGCCTCATCGAACGTGAGTTATCGGCAATACTTGATTGAGCACAATCGGGCTGAAACCACCGACCGGCCGAGCGGACCAAGTATAGGTGTCGACGCTAATTGCGGTAGCAAATGGAAACGCGCTCCGAGCGTTTTTAATGGAATTCATCGACTATGATCCAATGTATGTATTTTAATTGCACGCGCACCTTTATTAGCAGATTTCCTTAAATCGATTATGTTTCTCTGAATACCTGGCTGATGCTGCTGTCACGAACTTCGGGAAAAGCAAGGCCTAACAGGGGCGAACATCGAACGATTCTTTTTATTAAAATGCGCTGTTATTTTTGAAACACGATATCGACAATTGGGTCAGTGTTAATCTGGGGACTTTAAATTTCTAAATCATAAAAAAATACATTTACAAACGCTTATTATAGGAAAGAAATTGAAAGAGATTCATTTTATTTAATAAATTTTATAATTTACAGCAATTTTACTTCCTATTAAGATGACGAAATTATAGACCCTTACAAGCATCTGTTAAAGGGACTTTACACTTTCTCGGTAGAAAGTTAATAACAAAAACATTTTTTGAAACCGTAATTTGTTTGACATATACTTACTTTAAGTACAAGACAAAAATGTTATTAAATTGTTTTTAAGTAATCGTACACGCCAATTACAAGAACGTTGTTTTGGAAAAAATGCGTTTAAACTATAGGTACTTACTTAAAATATTCCCTAACATTTTCGGATAATATATGATATCTATTATTTAAAAATGATACTTTAGAATAAGATATCTTTTCCGAAACAAGATAGTGTAAGGTTCCCTTAAAAAAAAACGTTTCTTTTATATTTTGACGAAGATCTTATGTATTAAAAGTACATAATACATAGTTTTTTTTTACATTCAGTAGTAATATAATGAAGTATGTATGTATATCCTAAAAAATAAATAGAATCAAAATTTTTTCGTGCTAACTTTTTCGAATCCAGAATTGTCTCGTTCCACGTTCCACATAACTTAAACTTCCATTTTCCACTGAGTTTAAGGGTTTAAGTCAAGACTTATGTTTAATGAACAGCTTTTTGTTCGTTCAGTTTCTATCATTTCTAAACTTAATAAGTTCCGATTTAATTATGACAATTTCCGAGTTTTATAAAATATTTCACGAACTTGTCTGTGGTTGATGTCCTCCATAAGCTTTCATAGGTCTCTTTAAAGCTTTTTACGGGCGAACTTCAAAGTCGGTAAGGAGGTTCGCCTAAAGCTTCATACGTAGCAGAGTTGTGAACCCTAACGTGACCGGCTGTATTTTTTGCAGTGACTTACAAAGGTAAGATTTTAAATCAAAGATGATATCTCTACTTTTCTGTTTTCTAGATCCCTTCATTTATATGCATATCTGTCATAATAAATTTGCAACAATATTTGTTTTGTTAAGAATTGTTGATAATCTAAAAAACAGGGCAAATTATAAGGTATGTATATTAGTTACTTATGTAGAAGAGACTGCAAAATGGGATAGTGAGGTAAATCGGGCACCCTCACAAAATTTCTTAAAACATAACAACTACGAGATTTGATAATATACATATTTATTAGAAGGGGTCAACCCGTCCCTGTCAGTATTGTGAATGATATCGAAAATTAGGGTTCGGAGCTGTGTGAGTTAGAAAAAACTTTGTACACGCAGCGTGATTTATGCATATTCTTTGTACATTACATATGTGTAATATGTACATATAAATTTGAAGTATTATAACACTTTTAGTGGAAGGATTAGTCATCTACTTAAAAATACCGTTTTTATAATTATGGTACTAAAACCTTTGTTGCTCTATCTCACACGTAGGAAAGCAATGTATAAAGTAACCTTTCAAGCCTTCATGCTATCCATGTTTGGTTTCAATGCACCCAGATACAAAAATAAAATAGATATGTACCTAAGTAGGATAGTTCTTCATTGGGCTTTTCGTACAAAACATTTTCTCAAATAATGAAATACATAATATTAAAATCACCTTATCTAAAATAAAACTAGATAAGAATATCATAGTTGCATGAACATAACTTTCAGCACTACCTAATTATAATATTCTCCATGGTTTAAAAATTATGTTATTTAATTAAATGAAATTTCACTTTTTCTTCGTCATATTACTGCTTTGAGCAGAGTTTAAAATTGTTTATATTTATAATATTAATTTGCACCACATCTGTGCACTTAAAAAGTTAAAAGTTTTATATGTGCAACATAATGTAGTTACATATCTTAGAGCGTAAAGAGGAATGTGTCGGTTGGGCGGTAAATGAAAATAAGCGCCAGCCAATCAGAACAACATTGTCGGATATTCAAATTATTAAAAGGGAGTGCAGCGCAATAAATTAAGAGAGATACTAGAAGGAAACATTGAGCCGATTGGCGACGATTCTGTTTTTAGAGCGATCAAAGTGCACGTTCGTCAACTTGAATTAGCTCCTCGACGTGCAGATATATATCAGTTGCCCGAAATCCGCCGTGAATATGTCTTTTAATTAGCTGCCTTAAGTCCCTCTAATTAGGGAGGCATCGCATCTAATTCGTGCTGAAGAAGTGCTCGAGTTATGCAAATCGTACGTCGTTTCCCCCTTTAACGCGCAATTTGCATACGGGGTTTTTGGCAGGCGTTCATCGCTGGATGCAAAGCGTTACCGCTCACATTAAAATCATTAAGAAATGTTTCATTCGCGTCTGCCCGGCGGTCTCTCGTGACGAATCCGCCAGTCCAATTAATAACCGGGCCACGCACCCATATGTTTTTTATATCGACCGTGCCGAGCCCGGCTGTCGTCTGTTTCGATAAGAGTAAGAGACATCCGCAGCATCCCGGAGACTGTATACCGATGTCCTCGTAGGTGTGCACGCGTACAATTAGTTTTCTTTAATTGCTTAAGATGACGAAATTAATTAGGGAATTTGCCAAGCGGACACGCCAACTAAAAAGAGACCTGTTCACATTCGGAATGCATCTGACAATTATGCACAATTTAAAGGATGTTTGACTGCAACTTGGATTGCATCTCATGGCGAACGCAGGTGGTGACAATCGCCGGCAATCCCGTTGCCAATTTCGCATATCTTCGAAACACTTTATCATCTGCTTTAAGAGCAGACAACAGATCTCGCGACGTGGCTAAATTACATTGCGCGGCGCGATCTAATTACAAGCGAGCGAAACATAAACGCTATGATGCTAAATCTTTCTAGCCTCCATGATTGGGCCTAATGTCTAAGTCTGTTTGGGATGCTGCCATCCGATTGCAATTGATTCTAATTGCCCGGACCATACCTTGGAATTATTAATCCACCGCACGTTCCCATAATTTTAGATTTGTCTATGGCGTCATTTTGTGTCGAACAAATCTTTGTTGCAGCCTCTTTGCGCTTTGTCGATTTAATAACTTTATTTTAGCCTCTACAGCAAATGTCCTGCGAGTGCACTGAAACGCTCAAGACCGGTTAGTAGTTTGATTAAAATGTCGTGTTATTACAAAACTCATTAGGATGAAACTTGATACAAAATTTACGGTTTTATAATGCTGCTAATGCATGAATTACATACTCGTAGATTCATAGAGTTGTTTTATATAAATTATCCTTAAATCGATGTATATCCACACATTCAAGGTAAAAGATTATAAAAAATTAAAGTTCTTAAATTGAGGCCTCAAATTATTCTCTTCCTTGCATCGTCGGTTTCTGAAGATTTATAGAAAAGTATTCCAGATGAAGATTTATAGACGTTGAGTAAACTTTAAGATTGCGTCTAAAAATAAAAAGATTTACCATGATAATATATTCTACCATTATTGCAAAATTAAGGCCCTGTTTTAACTTCTGTAGGAAATAAGTCGAAATAATGAGCCCTTTCTGGACAAAAATCCATGCCAAAGCCTCAATAAATATTAACGAAATTTAGAGTTTCGAGCGTACCTATTTAATTTCACATTATATTGATGTGAAATTTAAATCATATTGAAATCAATCTTTGTTTTTTTTCTTTTATTCAAAGATGATCTAATTTTTCTTAAATTGAGGCACAAGAAATTTTAAATTTCATAAGAGAGAGAGAGAGTAAGACATTTCTAAATTTGTAACACATTCTTTTCAGGTAGCTTTGATTTTAACTAAGTTTTTCTCACAGCAGATAATATTTAAATTTTTACTTTTAAAATAATAATGGTAAACATTTTCATATCTGAGCAATAATTTTGCAAATTCATATCACCCCTATTATGAATTCCGCCAGAATCGAATCCAAAGGAGCTTAGAGCCAGCCTTTTTGGATAAAAAATCCTTAACAAACTCCCTAAACTTTTAAGAAATTCATTTCCTTTGGATTTAATCCATTTTTCGCATATACCGTGAAAAGATTAATTGAAAATCTCTTTAACAATTTTAAACTGCGATTAAGAGTTACAATGTTGAGACTGGAGTGTATCTATTAAAGCTTTAAGTAATTTGAGCAATTTTAACAATTTACTTTAATAACTACAAATAGCCTTTTTGTCAACATCAAAATGTTTCATTTAACGAACTAAAGTTCTTCTCTCCTCATATTTATAAGATGCGGAAGATGCTGCACGCTTTTTCATAAATAAAAGATGCCTGCAACTGAAAACAAAGCAGCCTCTGGAGACCGTATGCAGACTATGCGAATTTATTAATACCCTATCTTTGCGCCGCCTCTAGACTTTCTCTTCAAGAAGAAATTACCGTGAGTTTCGCTTGGACGAAAATGGAGATTTATCTCATGTCATTAAGTGATGCTAATTGCTTTAAATAGAGCCAACTAAATAAGTAATTAGTCTAAAATTAGCTGAAACTACATAACCGTGATTAATTTCAGTTGATGAGTTAGTCCCGGCACATAACTGAATTAAAACGATACTGTTTTTGTGGTGTGCGGTGGAAAATTATACGTTTTATGGAAAACGATTTTAAATTACTTAATGTTGTTATGTAGAGAGAGTATATAACATTATGTTATTACTATTAGGCTAGAATATTGAAGTTATATAAATATTCATAGACAATTAATATGTTTTATGAATTAATTTAATATTCAAAGTTAGTTGAAATACAAAAGTTATAGGAGTACGCGCATAAAACATAAAGACTGCAAAACTATTCCTCGCTTAATCTCGTTAAACCCTTTAAATTATAAATCAACGGTAGATGAATGGCATCAACTGTTGCGAACCGCAAAAAGCAGTAACGAGAAAATTTTCATCTTAAAGCCGCGTACTCAAAGAATTAGTTAAACGAGATCTTTAGGAATTCGATCATTTGTTAGCGCAGCTTCGAAGATGGGGAGTTTGCGGTTTGGTGGCCCTTAAGCCAGAGATGCATGCCTAGAATGCTCTTAAAAGAAGAAAATGGGGTCGGCTCCACTATTGGGGCATCATAAACCATTTGAGTTATGATTTTGCGGTTTTTGGTACATCGTGTGTATTCGCGAACGTTTCAAATATTTTAATAAATTGAACTCTGAGGAGCTAAAGAGACATTGTTGCTTGTTTTTAACTAATAAGGTACGAAAATGGATAAAGGTGGCTGGAAGAATAATATTTAAATTCTTATTGTTATTGTTATTACAAATTTACAATCACAAGTTTTTAAGACTATCTGTATGGGATATAATATAAGGTATAAATCTCTATGGGGCTAGGAAAAATTATTATATTTTATACTTTTTAGTTCGTTTTAAAAACGTGGTATATTAAAATTTTATTTAAATAATATTTTATTTAAATAATAATTTAATTTTAAGTTTGCAACAATTAAAAAAAACAAGAGCAAAACTCAGATAGCATTATCAAACTATGTTATTCAATTCTCGTTATTTAAGTTACTATTGCAATTCTGTGTGATAGCTCTCACTCTGTCAACAAAGATAGTGCTATAAAATCGTATAAAGCTTATCTAATTATGTTTGTGTGTAGTTCAGCATGTTCATAGGGAAAATTCATTAATTAATTAAATTAAAAACTTGAAAACATGTGTACAAAAGAGGCCCCATCCGGCGTTTAATTTCATTCACTAATTAGGGTGTCACACGCCTCGAAGCTCAAAATCCGCTTCCGCTGGCGGCTGAGCCGCGGAACCAGCTCCAATTTTACCTCATCGGATCATTGCCTCCGGCGGACAGAAGTCAATCACATGTCTTCCAGCTCGCACTGCGCAGACTACGGCCAATTAACCAGAATGTCATAAATTAGAGCCATAAATTGAAATTTGCGAGCCGTCAAGTTTCCGAACAAAGAATTTCATTGTTGGACGTGTTTTTGTGCTAAAGCAACCGCAGTGCAGACGTAAGCTGAACCAAAGATCGCGATGGATTTATACCTGCACAGGTACTGTCAGCGCGATAAATTAATCTGTGGTCTGCAGTTTGTACTCTAGTAGCTGAGATTATCAAATTGGCTTGCATTTGTCATCTATTTCAATTACTTTCTACTCGTAATTAACTGCCATTTGTTATTAATTATTAATGGCTAGTTTGCAGTTTTCTTTCGCGAAGCTTAATTAACATCTTTGTTTTTAATGTAGGATCTAAAACTCATTAATTAATAATTATTTTTGACTTTCTAAGTGTCTTTACTTTAGAACAGGGGTAGGAGATCTATTTCCAAACATACCTATTAGAATTGAATAATAACCGTTGGATTACATACTTACATATGTATCACTGAGAAAAATTTTAGTGGTTTACAACTATTTTCGTCAGTAAAAACTGAAATAGTTGAAACAATTATTATTTAAGTAAAGTATATTATAAAATGAAAACCAAACAGTTTGTTGAAATAATTCAAAACAGTTTGCTTTACTTTGGAAAAAAGTAAAATATAAAAGCTCCTTGTCTTTTGAATTGAAATTCCGTCGTAAAATAATCTCAATAAGCTTTGACTTAAATTTTTTTCGTTCAAAGTGTTATCATTTTACCTCTTTAGGGGTTGAGTTTCGAAATATTCGTCCTTATTCCATTGATGAGTCAGTGAGTCAGTCAGGACTTTTCTTTTTATATGTGTGTATTTGTAGATTATAACTTTAATTTTCTATGTATATTGTATATGAAATATTAGTCAAAATATCGATATCTATTACTAGGTATTATTGTAGTTCAGCCAACTATCAAAATTTTCTATTTTTCTGAGTTGAACCCTTTTGAAATTCAAAAATAGTTAAAGTAGTAATAGTAGTATACATTTTAGTAAGAACTTCGAATTTCGATAAATAAGTTTGTTAAGTGCCCAAGTTTGTCTAACAATAAATATTCTTCGGGGAGGAGAAAGCGGCAATGACATGACAAGAAATGACGGCAACTTATTAATGATCGTGTAAGGAAACAAAAAGGAATTGAATAATTCCCACTCCCCCCAGCTATCTCCATCTGACAAATAGCTGTCAGAAGTGTCGGCCTCAATTTAAATCGGTGCCTCTGAAAGGAATATGTGTGCAATTTAGCGTTTCTTGCCTTTAATTTAACGCACGGATAATCCCGCAGTAAATAATATTAAAAACAATTTCCAAGTACCGCGCGGCGTGATTGACTAAATGCAAGTGTCGGTGCGCGGCTCTCGTTCGGATCGCAACATCTTGAGGATTCTTGAGGAACACTTTGAGCAGCCGCCGCGCGATCGGATCATCGCAAAAAGCCACAAAATGCCAGGAGCGACTGATTCCCACCCAGCTCCGAAGTCGGATAAGTGAATGGCATCGTGTTTTCTCTGAATACGCACACAGCAAATGTGACGTTTTAATGTTGCGTTAATTAAGTATAAATCCTAAAGTTAATTTCCAATTAATTCGCCAGCCTGAGCGCACTGATGGCCGCCGTGGCAGAGGCTCCATGCGGCTCTAACGAGGACGCGTCCCATTCGAGCGTTCGCTTAATTTGCGTCAAAGTAAGAGTCGCCAGACCATTTTAATAATTATTTTACCCCACATAAATGGCACAATCCGCTCACCATGTGGAGTTCCTCTTATCAATCTCTGCGGCTCGATCGCAAAGTCTTTCCGCTAATCGTTAATTTATTCGTCGACATGTGGCGGGTAATTAACTGCGGTAACCACTTCCTTTTAGCACCTATTTACAAGATCGTCAAGTATGCAAATCGCCACTGCAGCCACGGCGGATTCCTTCGTTCGGTATGCAGATAGCAAACCTCGAGCTCGCCGGATGCGCATCTGCTCCATTGCCTCCGAGTCTGAGTCTAGTTTTATGGGCTACAAATGAGCCCAAGATAAGCTCTGATCATCGCTCAGGAATCCACGTACGGTTCAAATCACACCCCAGAAAATTGGCTCAAAACAATGCGCACGGCCATAATCAGGGAGCGGCCATCGTGCATAGGCCGCGGCCGATAATTCTCATTATTAGGCCTAATGGTCTTCGACTGGCTGTGCGACATTTAATGTCGGTTAATGGGCAGCTCAATTAATATGGCATTATGTCGAGCCATGGCATCCACGCCAGCGAACCCTGCAGATTGGCAGCAACATAATTTACATGAGAAAATGAGCTAATGACCAGATGTTCGGTGATAGCGGCTACTGCCAGTGCGTAATCGTTCAGTCTTCACAAAATCACATTAAAGCGGATTGATTACAAAACAATTTAATAATCGTAATTGAAAGCAACTTTATTTCTCATCTAGATGATGAGATAAGGGCAAGCTGTTGACTTTAATCGATTGCTAGTAATTTTCTTAATCGATTCTTGAGGCCACCATAGGACATGCGTGTGCAACTAAGTGCGTATCAAAGCACTTATTTTTATAAATAATTACCAAATATACAACAAAAAAGAAAAGTCGGATAATTTGTCTCATTTTCTACGCAAATTAAGTGATATTGCTTTACTTCAACATTGGTCATTTATCCTGTTCACATTTTCGAGCATAGTTCAATTTGGATTTTATTGTACAAAAATTTCCATATTTTGACTAGCGTTTATTATAAAAACCTGCCGACTACTTTATATGTATAAAATATATTTAGTAAGCCCTTGTCCCTTGAATAAACATTACGCATTTTTTAGTTAGTTCGATCGATGTTATCCACGCGTGCTTGAAAATGTCTTTGTATAAGTTAAACAAAAATTACCCAAGGTTGATTAGGACTACAAAAATAATGCTATTTTTTTCCTTTCGCATTATATAATTATGTAAATTGCTTTTGTAGTCTTGGAATAAATGATTTCAGTTTGAAATCTGCATAATTTAAAATCTTGTTTGTCTTTAATACTAAGCTAGCGATGTGGGTAACGAACTCCCAGATTGATACTGATGAACTGTATTTTGCCATTCGATGAAAATATGTAAGTACATATTTGATTAGTGATTTAGTGGAATATTTATAAAATACTTTCAGATTAATAGGTTCGTTTTATAATATATTTTTTGAGCACACAAATTTTGCATATATGTATGTTATCCCTTTACGAGTTAAATTTACAAATGCTTCCATCAAAAAACGCCCTTACTATTATAATTTTCATATTATATTATAAGTATTATAGCTTCAGTGGTTTCGGCTTAGCATGTACATAGTACAAGTAAAAGGTCGTTTTCTCTTAGGTGTTTTAAACATTATCGAAGATCTACATGTTTCAAGACAGACAAAAATAATAAAGTGTCATTTAACTTACATTAAAGATTTCAAAATTTTAATATAGGTACTATAAAGTTTAACTGATTGTGGCTCGCAGTTGTTTTGGACTCAAAAACGTTTGAGTCTTCAAACTGCAGGTGAAATAAAAGTAAAAAGAGTTTAAACAATTTGTCAATAATTAGGATAAAAGCAGGTAGCAAACCAATTCCAATACCTATCGGAGTCTTCCTAACATAGAGTCCCAACTCAGTTATTTTTTGCGGCAATATCCTCTATAGTGACCGACTGGGGTCGGTCAAACGAGAGAAGGTTCCGATAAATCTTTCGGCCATTCACCGCAGTCGACCTGTCAAGCTCAATAGGCCCTGATGGCTTTGTTAGCAACTCACCGGGCAATTGTAGCCGACTACTGGATACCACTGGACTTCTTATTCTTAGGTGGGTACCGGGATACTTTTTGTCCCATCCCGTCTCACCTCACCTGAAGATAGTT
Source organism: Machimus atricapillus (assembly GCA_933228815.1). NCBI lineage: Eukaryota > Metazoa > Arthropoda > Insecta > Diptera > Asilidae > Machimus > Machimus atricapillus. The sequence goes on along the minus strand of OW121788.1, from coordinate 25,300,481 downwards.
TTTGTCCAATTGGGTTCGCCTGACACATGAATGCAAACTTGTTAAACAACAATTCCATCACACGAAACAATTCCGGCGATTTTACGTCTTTCCCGGTGTCACCGTGTTTCTTCACAGCCCATAGGCTTCTTTGTCTTTTCATTTTATTTTTTAAAAAAAAACTAACCTCGAAATGGTTCTACATCATTTGTTTTCTCATTTTCTTGCTTTCTACATCAATCACAATTAACTGTACTTATAGGCGAATTTGGGTTAATCATTTTCTCATAATCGTCTCTTCGTGGAGGGAGTGTCCAGAGGACCATGCGAACCCTAATCGAAGCAAATTAAAGCCATTACCTTCCCCTTCTTAGACGAATTATTTGAAATTTCATCTGTAAATTTGTCACGCCTCTCACGACAAAACCTCCAACCCTAAACCGATTCGGATCAGGGCTACTGAGCGGATGAAGTTGTTGCCTTCCGCCGAGAGGCAGGCCCTTTATAAAATACATTTCGTTGGTTTCTTGACAAAGGCCCTTATGCGTCTGATGCGTTTCATGCGTTCCGCAACGTGTCACCGGGCTGCATTGAGTTGTCGACTGCAATTAAGAGTTGATTGTTGTTTGGTAGTTGATTTCGTCAAAACCTATATTCAGTCTTTGGGAAAAGTGGCTGCAGCAGATCTGCATCTGCCCCGTGTCCAATCAAACTGAATATTTCTGATCGATTTGTATCGTGTTTTTGGAGATAGAAGGGCCGGTTAACGACAGCCAACCACTGTAATTTAAGTGTATTTATTATGATAAGAAAATTATGAACTCTCTTATTTAGTGAAGTTCCCTGTTAAAATTGCGAATTGGTTCACAGGATATGGTCAATAATAGATAGACTCAGCCTACTCGTTTTAATAAAGTAAGTATATAGCAATTAACAATTTGAAATAAAATTACTAACTGCTTATAGTTGCTTTGTTTTTTCTCATAATGAAAGATTACATATTTTCAATATACACTTATTTCTTATAATTTTTAATTTTTGTAAATGAACTTCAAAATAGTGTGAGCTTGTTGATACAAAATAAAGTTGATATAATACATTGTAAGTTTTCGGCCGTCTTGTTTGATTTGTTATTTTGGATGCTATACATGATTTGTCAGTACCTACATAAGTAAACCTGCAGGAACGCGGCAGATATCGTTTTTTTTTAAATAGCGCGTGTATAGGAAGTCGTATTACAGAAGACACTAGATTGACACAAAAATTAGGATAGGTACGGGTCTAGAAAGAGAAAACTGCCTTTTATTTTGTAATACATATTTTGATCATCTTTTGATTTCACATGTATACCAATATTTTAAACCAGACTTAAATAAAATAACATTTAGTAGGTATATTCGTCGTATTTAGTTCTGACTAAAATTAAAATAGCCAATGGTGACAAGTGTGGTGAATCTTCATAAACAAAATACATATTGCCATTTTTCAATGACGATAATAGGCAGGCGAGTAGGCTATACTTATGTATTGTGTAAATTTTCACTAATTATTTATGCAAAGTGTAAATTTTCAACATAGATCCTGAACGTTTTGATTACTCGTATAGATTGTCTCTCTGCCTAGACTTCCAGGTATCTAAACTCTAAACTAAAGTATGTAAATATTTTAAAAAGACGAAATTCTTAATAAGGATGTACATGTTTTAATAGATTCATGTACATATATTTGTATAGGATCTAAAGTAATAAAGTTTTCTAAGCTGATTAATTGTTTAAGTGACAGATTAATATACTTTGCGTAATAGCTCTTTATGCTTATAATGAAGGCAGTAAAAATCAATCAACCCAAACCCCTCCGCCCATTGTGTTGATATTTATTCCCATCAGAGAGCGATAACATGATTATCAAAAAAAGACCATAAGCAAAAGGGAAAAAACATCTTTTTATTGATTGCCCTTGTGCGCTTTTTTATAGGAATCAACAAACAATTTTGTGGCTTGATAGCGCACGCCTAATTTCCCACCATTTCCCTTTCAAATTAGGAAAAATTTGTTTATAATAGCCGAATAACGGCGGCTAACATCTAAATCACACGAAATGATTGCCTCCGCCATATGACATACAGACACACCGCGCATCCGCCAACTGTTTCGCCTTTTGCAGACAAAAAACTTCGCCTCGCAGGGTTCGGCCAGACAAGGGGTTGCGACCACAAAAGGATTCGATTCAGTTTAATTCCATTTCCTGGTGCCTGTGGATTCGATTGGCGCGATGGCGGCCTACGTCCGGACGGGGCCATGTTTGTGCCACCCAAACACTCGACGGCAATTAGAAATAAATTCGAAAGTAGGGTCCACAGCTGGGGAGTGGTAATTTCACGAAAACACTGGCTGCGAATGGCCACACTGACGGATTATGATATAGCTTTCAATTTTCCGATCCCGTCGATGAGGGTTTAATTAGATTTCAACTGCGGGGTCCAACTGGTGAAAACCAAACTCTATCCGGTTGATGTGAGGTGATTTTGCTCGATGACACACAGAAATTGAGTGAATGCTTATTGTCGAAATACAAAATCTAATTGATGACTCATTGGTTTACGTGATGCTTTCTTCAAGAATTCGAAGATTTTTTTCTTATTGAACAAAATTACATATTAATTGGGAACTTTTCGTATCCAAGCTATTTCTCTTTTCTGACTTTATACATTCAGATTTTTTTAACGTACATCAACCCTTATAGTCAGAAAATCTTACTATTAAATCAAACAAACGGAGTTTTAATCTTATTTTGTCAAGCAAATTATACCCTTCAATTAGAACATTTTATTCCGAATCGGCGGCTCTAAATTTATTCTCAATAGATTACAATGAATCTCAACAAGAGTTGCAGTTCAAAATCTAGTGGAATTCAACTCATTAGAATTCTATTGAAATTATTTCCTGCACTATTCCTATAAGCTTTTGCCTGTTTTACAATTAATGAAGAAAATTGATATATTAAATGAGTTAGTACCTAATTTGCCTAAATATAAATAGAAATACATGATTTATTATTATTTCGTTGCTTATACAGGAATATAAAATTTTCCATTAAATTTGGTTTTAAGTGACTCTGAGTAGGAAATGAATTTTACGCTTTAGCTACTCTATAATTAAGTTAGAAGATTTACGACTGTATCTTTAATCTGCTTATCAACTGTATTAAAACAGATCTCAGTCTAAATAGAACAAATCATCGTCGCGTAGCTTATCTGATTTTAAGCCAAATCCCTACCTGCGAGTGCCACACACGTTTACCTCCTGACGATCATGCACCAGAGAACGCCACCATCACCTGGCCCCACACAAGCTCTTAATCTTTTATTTACGGCAAAACTTCGAAAAGTCATTTCTTACAAAATTACATAATTAAGGTAGAATACCTTCTTTCAGCCGGGGCCCTCGATGCAGATGGCTAGCCGCAGCGAGGTGGTGGTGCGCGGCCGCTGATCACCTCCAGTGTTTTTCCCCATTACTCACTGATATTGCGTTAAATATGATCAGAAAATCACTTCATTTTCTTAAGACACACAGCTCGAAAGGAGGAGTCACAAGAAAAAACGGCACGGCGTGATCATTTATCAGCGGCCCCATACCCATCACATTAAGCCAATCGAGGAGAAAAAATGATCTTCGGGACCACCAGAGGAGGCCTGGGCTTTACCTTTATCAGGTGAACCGAACTCGAAACCGTGAACAATTCACTTTAGTCGCGTTTCACCTGAACCGTTTCGAGCGCAGAGGAAATCTCTTTCCACGGTTGGTTTTCCGCGGCTCCCATTGGCCGCTGGGGGCCCGATAGCCTTGGAGCATTCATTTTTCTTCATTACGTTGTAACTGGTCGCGGTGTACTTACAAATAATCCTCGAGGAAATCTGCAAACTGAGCTGGAAATAAACAGCGACTTTCATTTCGATATCTCGCGTCGAAGGACTTGCAAATTACGAGCACGTCGAATGACGAATTTGAATAAATTTTGTATCAAGCGGTCTCCAATTATAATTACCTTTCAAAAGTCCTTTGCTTGTGAATAACGATGATAATTTTACGCAATTTGTATACACATATTGAGAAACAATGGAATAATCAGAAAACATTGCACAGTGAGGATTGTCGATCATTGTACTATTAAACGTGATCACAAAACTTTCGTAGACGACCCAATTTTGATCTACCGGCTTAGGAAGCGTTCATATGCACGTTTGCTACTTTATGAAAAAATATATATAGGTATAGGTATATTCATCGAGAATTTCTATTTCCCCAAGATTCAGAAAATTTACTGAGACCCAATCTCCCTCAGGATTCTGCGGGATCCTTTCCAATATAAGCACAATTTAATCAATCGAATTCTTTAATAGATACATATACATATAATTGAAATTTTCTTATTAACAATTTCCCCAAATAAGGGTTTGGAATCTGCATTACAAATTTATTAAATTGCCCCGAATTTTATTCAAGCATAACTTTATCAGATTCTTAGAACATTGAAATCTTTACTGCAAATTTCAAATCTTAATCAAATATCCTTTTGTGCGTGATAAAAGAAAAAAGGCGGCTAGGTAAAAAAATAGATCTATGGTATAATTTGAAAAGAAATCATGATCAATCCCTTGAAGGCAACTAATTTCTTTTAGAAATCGAACACCTGTCGTTTATTGGACATCGGTTCTATCGTCCTACCTCCTAGAATAGAATTAGGTATATCATTAGCACAAAAAGTCGAAGGCAGCACTTCTGGGCACTAATTCCGTGGTCTTTAATTATTTTACACCTTTCACTCCTTATCTGGCGGGATCAGTTTCATTTGGTGAACAAATATATTAAGGGTGAACCGTATAATCAAAAAAGGCAAATGGATTTGAATTACTTTAATGGATCGTGTTTTCTCAAACTGTTTCTAATTTTATTAATTGAACTACATTTGAATTAGGTACATACATACAAATTGGGGCAGTTGTTAGCAGGTGTGAATTTCAATGAAATGCTTGGTTGATTTTCAAATCTAAAAAAAAAAGAATGGCTAAGACATAGGTTAAAAGCAAATTATCCTTAATTTTTATTACCATTTATTACACAGAAATTATAACATGAATTATTTTTGCAAATTTTGGAATAGGCAATTTATTTACCATATTTTAATTTTATTTTTATCTAATAAATTTCATTTAAACATTTTAAAGATAACATTTTGATTGGATATTTTTTGTTATGGAAGCTGGCTTTCAAAGTAAAAAAAAAAAAAACGTGATTTCGGAAAGCTCATCAAATTTAAAGAATTAATTTAATGATAGCAAAATACAGTAGAAAGTCAATTCATCATATAGGTATTACCTACATATATTATCTAGAATTAAGAAGCTGAAACTAATATTTGCCCAACAACCACAGTATCTGAGAAACCTTAGAAGAAAGCATTTTTCTTCGGAAATTCATTGTTTTGTTTTGAGATAAGTAGGTACATACGAGTATTTAAATATTATAAATTTAATGAAAATATCGTCGTTAGTTTTTGTAAGACAAATGCTTATATGTATAAGGTATACAAAATGCCTAACTTATGTATTCTTAAAATTTATATACGTAGGGGGTAGTGTGACTAAATTTAGTGTGGGGTAAATACTTATTTTCCCCAAAATTTCTTAAAACAATGTCCTTAAATAAAATTTACAAATGTGGAAATTGTGAAAATGCTGCGTCTATGCTTGTTATTTATGAGTTTCGATTTAAAGACAAAAGCCAACATAAAATGGCGGATCGCCAGAGGTGTATGCATACCTCGATTGATTACCTTCGCTGAAATGCAGAAATTGTCAGCACATGTGTAGAAAATATGTCGGCCATTAAATTATGCCATCAAAGCAAATCAAAAGTGGCCGTCTCGCCCGCATGCAGTATACCAACACCCACTCGCCCGCGTCGTTGTTGAGCACAAAATTAGTAAATCAATTACTTTGAGCTAAATATTTCATAGGCCGCAACTCGGAATCGCTCTCGCGACAATTTCACCGCGTCTAGGGACCACTGGCTTCATTACCCAAATGACACAATTTACGAGATAAAGTTACAAAGTGAGAAACTCATTAGGCCGGGGTCGGCGAGTTGCCAGACGCCGCCGCGGTGGTCCGCGTCCGCGGCCACGTCTAATCGTCTCTCATTAAACAATTCAACATCTCGCAATTGCAGCAACACCTCATTGTGTCCGTGCGGCAGACCTCACCGGCCAATCACGCAATTTTTATACCTGGCCAAAATAAAACAGGTACGAGCGCCTAATCCCTGGAAACCAGCCTTAATGAGGCGTAGACGTATGGTGGCGGGCGAGCGCAGCCAATGTCCGGTAAGTCGATTCGCGATTGGCCAGTCGCGCACCGGTCAAGCAACTCGCGGCCGAGATCAAAGGAAGCGCGCCGCGACGGAGGGTCCGCAGGGTCCAGCGCGGCCGGCCGCTTCGCATGTGGGCTTTTATAATTTGATGGAGCTTAATTGAACTTCTAATTGGATTGAGTGTGTGGATAAATCCGAGGTATTAACCTGTCGCGGCTTCTGTTTCATGTCACCCGGACGGGTTCGCTGTTTGTGTTATTTATTGGTTAATTATAGCACTTGCATTATTTATGAATTATTGGTCGTTTCTGACACTGCGCCGCCGCGCCAGGTCCAGCATTCCAATTTCGGTCTAGGCACTTTGATTTATCGACTTTCATGGCTAAAACTGAGAATATTTTTGTAGCCCTTCACTTTGCTAATTGTGCGTAGGCCCACCCGCAGGGATTTTCTTTTATTTAAATTCAGTTAATCTGTAATTTTAATATTTTTTTGCTTCATTTATCAAAATTAGTTGCTCAAACTTACAGGGACCTTTCAAACATTTAAACACTACTTAGGTTTATCAAGTGGTATAATTTGACTATAACTTTCAATTTATTTCAAACTTATTTTCCGTAATAAAGTTTATGCAGTATTTTCTTAAATTATCTTTATATACATGACGTAGAACACATATATCTTTATTATTTCTATTTTGTATTTTATTTCGTTTATTTTTTCCTGTAATGGTACGGAATTTTGAATAAATGAAAACTTTAAGTGAATAAAACCTAAAATTGCTTGTGGAATTGTGTTTTTTGCTCATTACCTATGCAAATTTTAGTATAGATAATAATATTGTTTCAAATTTGTTTGCATTGAGAAACCTACCTAACCTATTCAAAAAACATAGTAACAGAAATATGTACCTATATATGTTTTTTTTGAAAAATCGATTACCCATGGCTATAGTAAAACACGAATGACCCAATAGAGCATTTTATACTATGAATCCCATTTTCCTTTTTTGATAAATCGTTCATATTCTCAAGATCACCAAATTTTACTAAAAACCTAAAATTCTAAAGATTTAATCTGCTGCTAGGCTTATACATACATATAGATATAGAAATTTTTCGTGAGAATTGAAAAGGCTCTGTGAGCCCTTTATAACGAAATAAAAATTCTCATAATAAATAGATTTCTTCATGAAAAAATATTTTTCGTGATTTTGTTTAAAATTTGTTTCGAATTGTTTACAAAATGGAAAATATTACAAAAATATTTAGATAAATTAAGAATGGTATTATAATTTCTCCTTTTCAGTTATACACTTTTTATTGGTTTTTCCCAAGCACATATATGTAGGTATAATGTCTTTTGATCGCAAATAAATCTATCAAAATCGATGAGGAAATCTCAAACTCAATCTGTTCAAACCTTTTATTCACTCAATCTACTTAGTTTCGATATTACCTTGAGCAAAAGGACACAAATTTAGTGACTTATAATTGAATATCAAATTTTGAGTGCCATCATCGCAATTGAATCGAACAAACGAGCAACTACCCATTTCAAAAATCGAAGAATCCTCCTGGTGGTTGAGCCCCCCGCCAGAAAGCGATATCCCCAATCAGGAGTAGGGTCTCCTTCTTGGGAGAGTAATTAAACAGATCTGGAGGACCGAGGTACCAAACGACCGGGATGCTCTAATAACGTCAGCGCCCTAATGAAATATATCGCCCCCGCATAAATCACGGATTTCCTTTCGCAGCCAATAAACCACCCCAAATTTGTCAACAGCATGTGGCTTTGGTCCGACGGCGCTGAAGAGCCCTGAGGAGCCCTGCGACCTTCGCGCCAGCCGGGAAGCCAAATCGGGAGGAGGAAGATAATTTTATTGCCCTCCGATAATTGTCAGATCATTTATCCGAATTAGGGCGTCCGGGTGTTCGGCTCCATGCGGAATGCGGGCAAACACCCTTCGGACGTGTCGCCCTGAACTGGGAATTCGGTCGGGGACGTCCCGGTCCCGGCCCCGTGTTCCATCTCCCGCCCGGTATCCGGGTTTTGTGAGGCCGTGTTTGTTTTGCCGCAGGGGTGCGAGCGGGGTCGCCGGATTCAATTTGGGTTGCGATGAACCGCACTCGCTAGAGTGAATCCGAATCGGGAGATAAACACAGGCACTGCGGTGCCCCCGAAAAGGAAGTCCGAGTCCGCTTTAATGCTTCAACAAGATTTTATGTGACATTCAAGATTAATGGGTAGAAAATCGTCGATTTATTTTTTGGTTGAGTGAAACAGCATCCAATTTCGGCGAGGATTGCCACTGTTATTACATGAGATAATCCGAGGCATCTGATATTTGGCGCGGTCGGATCATACGCCAGGTATAAAAGGTATTGATTTTCTTCCCTCTATCGCTTTCTAATAATGCCGCGGATTTTTCATGAGGTGCAGAAAAGAAGGTGAAACTCGAGAAGCATGTGGGGTTTCTTCGGCTGGAATTCGCAGCAGAGAGTAATTACACCTTTAATGATAACTGCATCCGATATCTTCCTTAATAGGCTGCTTACATAATTTCTTCAGTAATTTGTGCATGTGCGCATAATTTATATCATGTTTTCCCTTAATGACTAGCATTTAGATGGATTTTTGTAGAATTCACTTAATGAAGCGCTAGGCATGAAAGCCATTTAATGAGCATACGGATTATGTTCTACTCAAGGAGAGTTATTGTTTTAAACGTACATTAAAGAGCCTAACATGAACATGTTTTCCCATAAAATGAATATATCTTGGGATGCTTGAATACACCAAAGAATAAGAGTTTTTAAAGAAACCGCCTAGTAACAATAGAAAATACAGACTTTTAAGTCGAAAAAAGTAACCAAAGTAGCAAATCAGTTATCTGATCAAAACTTTAATCATGAGAGTTTTCGACTTTCGAGATAACTAAAGACACATTTTCACACAGAGTTTTGCATAATCACATAAATTTCTAATACTATGGTACCTAATTTTTTACTATTAAACTCACTTACTAATTTTCAAAAACATTATTAACACTGAGAAAAAAGTGAGTGGATTACTACAAATATTTTCGTCAGTAAAAACTGAAGTAATTGCAACTGCTATTATTTTATTAAAATGGACTATAAAATAAAATGTTGTTGAAATAATCTACTTCAGTTTGCTTTACTTTGAATAATGAAAATTCAAGAATTTGTAGCCATCAGTAAAAATAACAAGTACCTAATTTTTATTAGAAAAAACTACCTTCATATGTTGGTGAAATAACTAAACGAAAAACAGTAAAAATGTAAATAAACATTTAAGATTGTAATGATCGAAAACAAATGGCATCACTTTCGAATGGAGCATTAACGACTTAAAGAACATTTTCAACACAGTTCACTGGAACCGAAAATTATATAAGATCACATCTACTTTACGACATCCGTTGATAATGAAATTTGAGTACAGACGCTAATTCCAATAATGAATGAATGATGATTCCACAAATTTTCAAGTGGTAGATAGCCCCATAAAAACTTTCATTAACCTCTAAAAAGCCCTCTTCCCTTGGCGCTAAGTTCAATTTTTCAAGCAGGTCCATCCTACCCCCATCTACAGCAATAAAACTTCAAGATTGACAAATTGGAAAGGGGCGCACTCACTTGGAAAATTCACTCTTGATAAATTGAGAAAATTCCTTCCTTGTCTCCTTATACACCCGCTGCCGCCGTTCACTTTATTGTGATTTTCCTTTTTTATTATAGGACTCATCTTAGGGATAAACACTCCTAAAACGGGTAGCTGTTACATAAATCCCCAGGAACAATTCCGGAACACCCACCCAACCCCTAAAACAGGAACTTCCGAGGGATGAAATTGAGGGACACGAAGAATTGTTGGTCCACGATGGAGACAAGTGTCCGTGGCAAATGCAATTACTGTCATTTCGGTGCATTTTAATATTGTTCGACTGTATAAAGTTTATGATGCACTGTGGAGAAACGTACGTTTTACAATAACCTTTAAAATGAGGTCTTCTCTTGAATGTGTCTTCATACCAAGGAAATATAAGAAGAAATTAACAAATGTAGGACTATAAAAAAACAGTTGTATTATGTAATTAAATGTAATGCGTGTAAACATTATATGGCGATATTTTAATAGGCTCGTATTACGAATGCTCTGGATACTTAAAAATTTACACCATTCCGAACAATATTTTACGTATCTCGACATATCTTACTTTGTATTGAGCTCTGTTAAATTATTTTTATTTAAATTTCCGATTTGGAAAGGGTGTGATTTCTTTATTAACTCATTAACACCCAAATGTGCTAAGTTTTAATTTTGATTTTAACTTGAAAATATTTGTAATTCAGTAGTTAGATAAATTTAAAAATTTAACCCATTCCCTCTCATAGTGCAGTCATCTTGAAATATAATTATATGGACTAACTAATAGGCCAGAACAAGAGCTCGATAGGTTTAAATAAATTATTTTTCATGATATTATGTAAAATGTGAATAATTTTAAATATTTCAAAAACTCTGATGATTTCTATATCAGAGTGATAATTCAGCAGATTTTCGCGTTAAAGGTGTTAAAACACGATCCACAAACATCAAATATGAAACTTTTGTGAAATAATGTATTTTATATTTTTAGGGTTCCGTATATCTTAAAATGAAAAAAACTTATAGTCCGTGTCCGTGTGTCAAAACAGTTTTTCTCAGAAACGGCTTGAGGTATTAAGTCTAAATTAATATCGAATACTAAGATCTATTAGTCTCATACTTTTAGTTTAACGCAATAAAAAGATGTGGCTTAAAAGTGTACTTTCATAAAAGTCCCACTCAATGAATGATCATCAAAACTTACTTCCTGATGACCTACAACTTTAAAATTTCGCAGCCTTTTAGCACAAGTGATGGAATAAATGAAATAATCATTGATTTCAAATTCTATGTGAACTTTTCTTTTTATTTAAATTAAAAAAGCAGACTTTTTACGCTGAAATTATTTTCTATCATTCATATTTAATAGATAGGACCTATTCTTAATTGCTACTTACGAGTTTGTCAGTATGTTTTTGTTAAAGATATGTAGGCAATTCCAAAAAATTATAGCAGAAAAAATCACACACAAATTTTCATAGAGGAAAGCTTGAAGACTCTCATTATATCATCCATGGGCGATTTGTCGAGAAATGCTAAGATAAAGAATTACAAAATAGAAAAAAGAATGATGTTTTATTGTTGTAAAGTGGAATTATAGGGAATGTTTTATGAAATTTGAATTCGTTACTTAATTACGATTTATTATTACTCTGCTGATTCACTAAATAAATGAACCGACTTTCTGAATTTTAGGGTTTTAAATCAGCTTTTACTTTTAGTTAGGTACCTTTTTGACCAAAATCTAACACTATGCAAAAATCCAGCGCTTTCTGGTGATGATTCCAAAGTGTTTCGTTTTTCGAAATTCTGTACGAAAAGCTAAAAATATATTATATAATCAATGTGAAGGAGTAGCTGCAACATTTTCAAATGCTCCACACAAATCCAGATTTTACAAATTTATCAACAGTAGAGGAAAAGTCTGCCTTTTGCTGACCATCGGTCAACTTGAAAGGCTGGTAATTAAGCACATGTTAGCTTTGCTCGTCTGAGTGTGAAACTAGTTAAAGGGTGATAAAATTGAAGAATTTTAAAAACGTCAAAGGTAAATAGATTTCCGAGCCGCGAGGAATAATGTTCGGTTTTGGACCGTACGCTGTCATGGCGGTATGCGCATATAATCAACACTTCACTTATTGATGCTAATTAAAATCACCTTAAGGCTGAATCGTTTGCCTCGGTCAGTCCGCGTCTACCCCACCTCACTTACACCAATAAATCTGAGCCGCAATCCATCCGCCCGTATGGGTGTACTTAAGGCCATTTGGTGCACTTGAATGGATCTTCGGAGGATGGAGGATGGATCTTGGACCGGGGCCGCAATAAATATCGATGAGCGGCGAGTTGAGTCGCGATGTCGGCAAACATCAAAAGGAAGATCTCTTTCGGGAATGCCTTTGGGTTCCCCTTCTTTCCGTAGTTGGATCATTTTATGGGGGGCTGCAGTCACATTTGATAATCGCCTTAGTCCGTGCAGATAAAACAATGCAAAAGGGCTATTAACAATGTATGAAACCGTCGATTAAACTTTGGTTCTGCTCGAAGTTTTCCTTTTCCGGCACAAAATGGCCACATTTGTGGATCGGTTGGCACCTTACTTAAGGACGAGTGCAGCATGTGAGAATCACCTGCATATGATACTGCAAAAAATTTCGACCCATTCAACAAAACAGGATTCGGCCTGAGATGCGCACTTAATTGCTAACATCTAGAGGAATTCTGACTGTAAAAAAGTTGATTATGCCTGATTACATCGGGGAAATAAATGAATGGGCCGGGTTGCGGAAATAGAGAAATACTCTACAGCAGTAGCTGTTTAGTGCAGCTGCACTAAAACTCTTGAGTCCCTCGCTGAGCCGATGAGCTGCCACCCACAGTGGGCCAAGATCAAATTGCATCACTGAAAATAAACAAACTAAGTCAAGGTTAGTACACAGCTGATCAGGTAGCTCACCTTTTCTCACCAGCACTCCTCGCTGGATTACTGGAGTCCCGCGCTGTTGTCCCTCGTGGAGCTCCACGCCACCGGAGATTTCCAGAAAATAAATACATTATTAACATTTAATTACGAATTACAGAACAAAATCTTACCTGCAGAAGAATCGTCGGCTCCTCTTCCAGCCAGTTGACACTTGTCAGCTCTAAGATAAACAAAAGCCAGTTGACACTTGTCAGCTCTAATGTAAACAAACGTGACAGCTGATCACGCATTAGGTCACTTTCGACTTTCGAAATTTATCACCAGGATGACATCTAGGATTCAAAACCTCAACTACGAGTTTGTGGGGAAATTCACGATGCACTCTGTGGGGGGGCGTACCGCAAGATGGACTTTAAACTTTGGTGCCGTGTGCAACTGTGGTGCCGTGTGCATCAGGACGGGTATAAAAGCCTGCGCGCCACCCCATTCGACCTCTTTGCGCTTTTCTCTTTGTGCCTTACACCTTTCCGTGCGAATTCCTACCTTTACATCCTGCGATTTTCCACTTAATTTGAGAACTCAAATTAAGATTTCACTTGCCTTGAGTATCGATCAAGCAAGTTATTAACACTCATTGTCTTAAGTATCGATTAAGGCAATTCCTACTAACACTTGCCTTGAGTAACGATCAAGCAAGATTCTAACACTTGTCTTGAGTACCGATCAAGCAAGATACTAATCTCATTGTCTTAAGTATCGATTAAGACAATTCCTACTAACACTTGTCTTGAGTAACGATCAAGCAAGATTTTAACACTTGTCTTGAGTAACGATCAAGCAAGATTTTAATACATATTGTCTTGAGTAACGATCAAGCAATAAACTTACTAAAACTAAAATTTGCTCCACTCGTCTTGGGTAACGACCAAACGAGAACCTTACCATAGTCTTATCCCTTGTGAGGTAAAATTGGATTCAGGTGAGTACATTTTTTCTTTTAATGTTCTGAGCAAAAAGCCTGATTATAGAATTAATTCTTTAAGTTGGGTTCAGCCAGAACAAGAGCAAAATTTAGTTCACCTGCTTGCTAAACCAGCAGCAGGACATTACAATTATTTAATTATATTATATTTATCATTTGAACATTTTTGAATATTTTCTCTCAGCACTTCGTGCTTACTATTACACCGTTATAACGGTCACTCGTGCATTCCGCTATTGCGGAAAACTTTCATTGTATTACACAGCACGTTGCTGCTACGATTCTTGTTTGTACATTAATCTCGCGGAATTCTCTGCCCTTTTGTAACACAAAGCTGTACATCATAATTTAAGAATTCTTTAACTCTACTTTAGCACGGAAAGTGCATTTATTTGTGCTCTGATTAGCGTTTGGGACATTGTGGTTGATCCTAATTGAGTCTCGGTGAACCATTATAAAACCTCCGGCATATTTTCTAAATTTTTAGTGTTCAGTCACTCATCGTTTGAGATCGGCTAGAACAGTAGCAATTTCAGGTCCTAATTATTTACTCGAATTAAAGATGTGAGGTTTATTTTGCTCGTTGCTTCCGTTGCCACTTTTCTATAGAGAACAAGAAGGTTGTTCGTTTTTTTGTAATTTCTATTCAAAGTCCCCAAAGTTAAAAATCCCCACCCAAATCTTGTGCTCATTAGAAGTGAATCTCAACTAATGAAGGTTTTCTATAGATATGCAGTTTAAAACCTAGTGAAAAGCCATATAACTAAAATTCTATTGTATGTAATAATTTTCTGAATTTCTGGTTTAGTTAAGTGATTTTCTATGAAAGATAACTAAGAAAGAAGGATTTTTTCCTGTTTTCTACCAGTAAAGTTTACAGACTGACCTAAAAAAAATTAACTGAAGTATCTAAACAATTAGAGCGATTGCGATGGTGTGCAAATATCACTAGAATTTCAGTTAAGTTAAAAGAAATTTTAGAAAATATTGCGACCCATAAAACAATTTCCAGATTATGCAGTGAATTTCACTACAATTGCAATTAGAAACTTCTTTAATATTAGAGTTTTTAAAATCTGCTAGAAATTCATATTTAACGAAATAGCTTTCCGGTACTTCAAATAAATTTACTGGAAAATATTAAAAATAATTAATTAACTAGAGCGTCTAGTTAAGTTTCACTATAAAAAAAATATTTTAATGTGTACTTTCGTCGCCAACTACTGCTCGCCTCATTTTGAGTGACAAATTTGTAACTGGTGCGTTTCTAATAAGAATAACTACTACTGTAATGTGTTTAAATTTTCAAATTTTTACCTTACCTTGATAATTTTATTTTCCAAAGTTTTCCGCTTTTAAATGTCTGGCTTTATTTGCAACAAACAAAAAACATAAAAACGATATATGTAAGTATTTCGTCAGTTTTTGTATGGATGCATACAATACATGTATACTAAAGTCTCATTTACTATAAAACAGGAAGTAATGATATAATTCATAGTTCAATAAAGCACGTACTTTTGAATGGTTCAGAAGGAAGAGAGGAAGTGTGGGAAACATAGGGAGATAACTCCATTTAAAGCTGCAATTGAAGCCTGAGTGGCATGTCTTATAAAAGTCGTGCTGGGCTACTATTGGTCATCGCAAATTATGTTAACGACAGTTGATTATTATTACCGGTCTGCGGCAGGACCCGGCTGGTCTTATTAGGCCGTCGTAAATTAAGAAGTAGCATTAAATCATGTCGGCCAACTTCTCATTGCGCCCAGGGCCTCCTCACAATAAATCATGAAGAATTACAGCCTACGCGTGTTAGTTCGGCACGCAACAGCCTACCGTCAGAATCCGTTCATGACGAATACTAGTTACAGGCATCGGCCGAAGCCATTCGAACGAGATATTCAAATGAGCTCCTCGGAATAAAGGCGCAGAATAATGATAATAGCGGCCGGGCCCGGTGTGTTTACCCCTTTCGGCGTGGATGATATTGAAATTTGCTCCACATCGTACAGTCATTGTAATTAATTAACCGAAATTGTCCTGCTCGGCCGAAGTGGAACGTGCTTAGCGGCACAGAATCCGTTGAGCCGGTCTCATTGGGGCACCTTCGAGCAAAAACTCTAATTACATTAATTAAGGGCCCACATCGTCCGATTTTCGTATATACCGGAGTTAATTACCGGTCATTTCTCAATGGTCGGCGGTGGCGTCCACGGGGGCTGGCCCTCCGGTGCCCTTGTCCGTCACATCCGCGAATTAGCGTCTTGTCGTGCTGAGTGTCGCCGGCCAGTTTCCGTGGCTCCAATTGGACGAGCGATTTCGAATTGTGGCCAAATTCCGAACATTAAAGAAATTATGTGATGAAGGATGCATAAATTTCGCCGGGCACGAATTGCGGCCCATGGACACGGTCAGATGCTATAATTTCTGTAATGAAGACAGATTTACAGCGCTGATTATTTGCTGGCCACATTTGCCTCAATTAATTTTGGGCTTTCTCCAACTGCTCCGCACAAGTGTAAGAAAATTCGTAAAAACAATTCAAAATTTGCTTCGATTCCTGTTCCGCCTCGCCGAGGGCTTCACTTAATTTCCTTATTTACGGTGACCTGCTACAAAACTTCCTATTTGTAATAAAATAATTAAATCAGTTGACAAAATATTGAAAAGACTTCTATACAAAAATACTTAAAGAACTTTTTATTTGCAAATTCATATTTTTGTCGTTTTATTATTAAATTGTGAATAGGTACTATTCTTATGTAAAAAATTAAACGATGAATTCAGAACCATCCATTAAAATGTTATCAAGTTGCTATTGTAGAAGGCACAAAAAACCCACGCAAATTCCATATAAAAGTTTTTTTTTTTTGCAACATTTTAAATAGTGAACATTTTTCAATCGATTCATAATTTTATGATAACCAATATCAAATAATTTTGTGAGTTATTCATGATAAATTTAAACAAAGAAATAATATGTTGCTTTACTAATAAAATTTGTTGTTTTAAATTCAACCAAGTTCCCCTGGGCCTATCCTCTTTGAAAAATAACAAGAATAAAAGTTATTTGTTATTTTTACTGATCACATAGGTGTTTCTTGTGACAACATTTAAATAGCTAAGAGCGTTAGTAATATGGTATATTTTTTACTTCACTTTTTCCATAGTAAAACACACTATTCTGAACTATTTTTGTAACTATTTCAGCTTTTACTGAAGAAAATGGTTCATAGAAACTACTCACTTTTTTTTCGATGCACTTAATTTTAAATATATACATACATATGTATGTATAATATAATCATCTTTGAATTTCTCAATACCATTTTTCAATTTCCTTCAGGTAACGATTTTAATATTAATTGTACTATGATAATTCTTAATAGGATTTGGAACTAATAAATAGCCAAATTTACTATTTTGTACATTTTACTCTTGGAACGTTTTGTTTGCCTCAATCTAATTTTGGTTTTACTAAATTACATATTCGGTGGAAAAGTGAAACAATACAATTTTATTACAAATATTTACCCACCCTTTTTTCTCAGTCTTATATATGTACATATTTAGGTATTTGGTTATTGCACAACTCCTATCTATCTATGATATATAGAATTTTGTTTTCTAAATAGATTGTTTCACTTACCTGAGGGCCAATTGTATCACTTACGTGAGGGCCAAGTTCTGTGAAAGAAAAATAAAGAAAATGTCATTAGATATGAAATATAGAAAGTATAGTAGACATACGAATATTATAATATTTACTTATATAAATAGTTACGTTTTCGTTGATTAGTATTTATTCTAAACTATTTACTATATTCGGAATTATGTATATGTATGTCTACAATTTATTCCACTTTAGAGACTTTGAACAGTATAAGAGTTAATTTGTAGAGTTCTTATTTAACTTCCTCAATTACGATGCTCTTACATTTTTACAGGGTCCTATTCTTTCGATAACCAAGGTTTAAAATTAAAACTACACAATAAGTCCTTTAAAACGATATGGCCAACAGAATGGCGAAACCTCCACATTTACTTTTGGAGTTGAAAGACTAAAAGACGACTCGCGTCGCCGGAGCCAGCACGTAAATCAATGGATATTATTTTGACCGCAGCCAGACGCGCTGAGCTCCAACAAAAGACGACTCAATAAAAATAGCACCGTGCGTCGCCATCAATCATCGTCACTCCAACTCCAAAGTGAAACTCGCTCCACTTGCTCAGGCTATTGTCCACCACGACCAATCTCTAGCAGCTCGTTTGGCTGTCAATTCCAATTATTTCTAAACCCAATTAAAGAATCGAAAGCTAATTTTATTTTGAGATTTAATCGCGCACACTCTCAACTCAATTCGAGATTAATCTGGTTGCGCTTGCGCACAGAGGTGACTAGCCCCAAAGTGGGGACAAGTGCTATAGGATCGGAGCGCGTCTATTTGCCCGGATCGAATGCGGGACTGCCACCGCAATCGAATTACGATGATAAAAAGCTACGCCGCGGATTATCGCAGCGCCGTAACTCTCTCACCCGGCCTGGAAATTGTTGAACGCGCGACAGTTCACGTCGCGGTTCAACTTTTATCGCCGGCCATTGCGCCGATGAATAGTTTCGTTAAATCCACACTGAAAGCAATACTCGGCTAATGGCTACCGTAAATTTTCATTGTTACGCTTCGCTGATAGATCTGAGGAGTGCTTCGAATTGGCCGGGCCTGATTTATGGAAAATTGCTAGAGAAAGTTGTCGTCGTGAGGCACACTGACGAAAGTCTTTTGGATCGTAAACTATCTCAGGTGATGGCAGGGGTAGTAAAATGGAAAATTTAAAGCCGTAATATCAGCTGAAACGATAATTTAAATATTAAATATTGCTTTAAATCTATGAAATTTACGATGATTAGTGCATTACTGACAATCTTACTCAAAGTAGTAATTACATGAAAACAGATAAAGTCAAGAAAATTTAATAACTATTGAATCACTCGTATATTTTTCGTATAGGGGGTTCGATAAATTTAGGATAGAGTACAAATTCTTCTAAATTTAAATGTAAGTATAAACGAAGTATTAAAAAAATTACACTCAATTTCTTGACATAAAGAAAAAACTGTATATATGTATGTATGTTATCATACGTGCATTAAGAAGAACTGAGTTGTGCTTTAAACGTTTTTGATAAAAAATTGAGAAATAACGGTCGATAACTTTATAACATTTTGAAATAATCGTCGGTTAAACAGCATATTTTTAAATTATAAATGGTAGGTTAGGTTCAAAGTGATTTACTTCCAAGAAATTTTAGGGGAAAAAGTGAAGAATGAATGAAAATCGAAAAATTAAATAATGAATAACATATTTTTCTTACCTGTAAATAAGAACAAAAACTTCAAAGTTAATTTTTAGTAAAACTCATCGTTTCGATTTTTTGTAGCACCACTTAATTCGAATTGTGAAGATATTTTTAGGGAGAACTTTGAACCAATATGGTAAAAATAATAAAATATTTCGTAAAATTCTTTCTTAGTAGACACAAAAGAAACCTATTACATATTATTATACTGTCGAAATTTTATATGTAGGTCAGGACATGTTAATTTATAATTCAGGCTCTTAAAAGGAATATGCTTTACAAAAACCATTTGTGGTCTATTAAACTTTTGCAGACAATTGTAGGATTTTTACGAAATGTACATAATTTATGCCGGTGGTGTTCTAACTGAGGTTTTTCATCTTTTAGATTTTATTTCTCGCTAGAATCAATCTTACTCACCGTTCCTGTAATAGAACATAATTGAAATATTCAAGCCATAAATTCACAGGAACAAAGGCGAACTTCTTTGAATGATTGTTTTCGACAAATTGAAGCCCATTTGTATTTTCCGAGCACAAAGCACCAAAATTGATAATTCCGACTACAAGTTGGGTTCCATAAGGAAACAAAATGAATGGGACGTAACAGAGAAACCCTTGGGTGGCGTTTTAATATCCCTGAGTTGGGTGCTTCTCCTCGAAAAGAAACAATTTGTTTTCACCGGGTTTTCCGGGGCAATTATTATTAGTAGAAAAACGCGGGATAGACGTGCTCAATGGTCGTCGTGGGTACAAATGCATGCAATTAGAGGCTCACAAAAGACAGAATTAATCAAATATGAAAAAGAGCAGTCCTTCGGGAAGACAGGGAAAAAAACAGGAACATGATGGGTGTCGAGACGATGGACAGCCCGTGAGGAGGAACTGCTTCGTGGGCAGTGAAGTTGTCAAATTAGAAGCTAACAACTTTGCGACCTCCGACCACCGTCGAAGTCCAGGGATCCGGGGAAGAAGCATAACAGGGACCTGGAGAACTCCCCAACAAATATCCCCAGGAATTCCCTGAATTACGCCTTTCCGCTGGAACACCGCCGCTATACGGCCGTCGAACACTTCCACGGGCTGGTCACGGCAACCGGTGTCGAGGTGGAGATTCGCTGGAGCGCGGGGCTCCGAGGTTCACATTGGTCCCCACGAAAGGTGGAAGGGGCCCGCATGCGTGCCTACCGCGGTTCAGTGCCCGCCTAGAGTCCAGGAAAATCTGGGGGCCCTCTCTTTTTCTCGAGCGGGTTCGTTCCGCTTGGCAAGACAGCGCCCATTCCCGAACTCCATTTTTATCCCCCATCCCATGACCAAGCCCGTTTATCTCGGCCCCGGGGCTCCGGGGGCTCCGCCACCGCGGCCGCCTCATTACTTTG
Source organism: Machimus atricapillus (assembly GCA_933228815.1). Lineage (NCBI taxonomy): Eukaryota > Metazoa > Arthropoda > Insecta > Diptera > Asilidae > Machimus > Machimus atricapillus. The sequence goes on along the minus strand of OW121788.1, from coordinate 25,279,815 downwards.
CGCCGTGGTGTCACGTCAAGCTGCTCATGGTTGGGAACAAATTGATTGTTGGCATTTATGCGGTTGTGGTGCTTCGTTGATTGATAGAAAGTGGAAACCATGGTGGCGGAGCACGCTCCAGTCGCTATTCCTGCGCCCCCCCTGGCTGTCTTAAGTGGTGGCTTGCACCACGGCGCGGCGATCAATTGTTCTTTTAATTGCATTCTTTTATTGCGGCGCGGTATCGACTGCCTCGGGACTTCAATCATCATTAGGTCGCGCGGAATTAAATATTTATTGAAATATTAATGCAGTCGTCCACTTGGACCGAACGTCTATAACTCAGGAAATTATATATCTTGCATGACTCCGAATGTCGTACGATTCGCGGGCGTTTATGTAAGGGAAGTAAAGTGAAAACTGATTAGAAAATAAAATACTTTACCCCGAAAAATGCATATCACACCTTAGCATCAGACACGTCGGAAAGCTTGCTTCAGTTTGAACATAATTTTCTCTTACAAACACAAACAAAAACGAACTGAAAAAGTCGATTTTCTTGTCTTTAACTATGATACTCATGCTTCGATTTAAAAATTCCTAAACTGCAGTGGTATAGTTTTATTTGCAAATATTTAAAGTTTAAGAAAATTGATTTTCTTCTCTGTTTAAAACATCTATGATACAAAAGTTAATCTCGAAACTACTATAGGTACCTATCTATTGAAATATTTATTTTTTTTATTTATTTATGTATATTCCTTTGTTGCCGAATAATTTGCCTATAATTACATATATGCATATTCCTAAGAGATATGGTAAAATATTAAAATATACAATTCTAGAGCTTGTTTAGAATTTGAATTTGTTTGGCGGATTTGTACACCTAATTTATGCGTTGATGTAATTTTACACCTAGAACTTCGTTGCGAAATTACATCAACAAAATCTTGAAATTCGGAAAATCTCATATTGTTTTCTTATTTTTTGGTTCAGTATTTAGAATGGAAATACTTAATAACTTTGCATATTTACATCACACCCTCTTCTTGGTAAATTGTAAAATAAATATCACTAAAATTTAGTAGGTAGTGAATTTAGTATCAGTAAATCAAGCGAAACTCTTTTGATTCGTGAAAATTAGCAGACTTAAGACGAAAAAGGAACAAAGGTTTTATTCAAGAAAACATTCGAAATATATTTTCGCGGCACCTACTCTTGCAACAGAATAAGCAAATTAAACAGCTCAGATTCCGACAATCACATTCGAGATGAAATTGATGCATTCCTAAATGCCTTCAAATTGACCAAAAAATTCAAATTCTCGCCGACCTACCGCGAAGCCTGATGGATTATTTTCACGCCAGCAGAAAGAAGTCGGACGCGCCGCATCAAAGGGCATCACAAACATAGCGAAAAATCATAAGAAAAGAGAAGCCCAAGACGAGCTCCTCAGAGTTCCCAGCATCAGTTTAAAGTACCAGAAATTATGTGGTTTCTTATGCCATTCTGAACCGGAGAGCATCTTCCTCGCGGCTGGCAACGTTGCCAGCGTCCGAAAGAACCAAGACGCGGGGTCCGGATAAGGCGTGATTTCTTCGATGCTTTTCAAAATCTTCTCGGGGTGTCTTACAAAAGACGATGTTTCAATTACCGAACAATGCCGCAATGACTTAACAGGTTCTCGCCGAAGTTCGCCGGCCGCTGGGTTCGAAGGGATTTGCGCAGATCAATTGTTATTGGCTCATTCGGCAGGGCCGGGGAAATCAAAGGGCGGCCGAGGTGTTTTTATAATTGCCCTTTTAATCCAAGAAGGTGAACAGAAGCGCCGGCCCGATTGTTCCCTCGGCGGGCCGCATTTTGTCAAATTGTGGCTAATTTCTCACGCATGAATCAGTCCGCGTAATGATGTTATGCGGCGGCTTCTGTCGCAGATTTTTTTTTGGAGCATGTAATCGGGTGTTTGACAAAGGTTCTATGTGCTCGCACGCATGATTCAAGAATTAAGACTCAGGACGGCTTCTTTCATCACACTGGGCATTTTAGATTAAATCAGAGTTTTTGTGGAAAAATTAGATACGTATTTCTTTCAAATAAAGATGAACTCTAAATTAACAGAAGGTATTACATAACACTAAAGAAAACATCGAGTTTTGGGTGAAAGTAACTTGTTAGTTTTTTATTATAAAATGTTTTACGTTTTAAAAACAAATTTTGTAACCTATCATTGCAGCACAAATTCTTTTTTGTATCTTTGTATTTAAAATATAACCCCTGATAATATTATAAAATATAATTAGTCATTCGACGTCCCCTTGCCTATGTGATATCACACCATTTTGCATACATATAGGTACATACATATATGAAGAAAATTATATGATTTTCCACAAATTCCATATTCTCTCTCTAGAATAACCATCTCTGAAATTAAATTTATTATATTTAATATTATACCACACAAAAAATATTTGCATTTTTAAGAAAAGTCATTTTGTTTATGCACACAAATATTTTGTCTGTTTTAAAAATGTACTAGGTACATATGTATGTAAATTCTTCAGTTAAGTCAAGTCAAGTAAATGTTTACCTACTTGATACCATCTAAAAAGCATATATTTATTTAGTTGATACTATGATTAGATGGTTTTTTCGAGTAGGTATAGGTATACCTAATATAAATTTCTAGCATTATAGGTACATACCAATATGTAGGTACCTGGATAGGTATATGTAAGTGAAGATTTTTAACAGATTAAATCTAAATGGTGCGACTTTGTCCATTTGACGATTCCATATGGAATGAATCATGTATGAAACAAAGTAAGACGCTATCCTATCAATATGGAACAGTATAAAAGGTGTAAACGTTTGCTAGAGTTTTACATAACTAAAAAGTCCCCGAAGACTAGAACTACTTATGTTTTACATTCGCAAGTAACAAGAGTTGTTGCAAGCTGGTGTTATGTAAAACCAACGTGGCTAAGGGATCCCATAAAACGACAAATCTATTGCAGTTTAGTGTCCAGCCACAAACACTTCGGTAGCCTCAAGAGCGTCGTAAACCGCGAACTGACCGTTGAACTCAGCGTGCTCCTAAAGCAGCCGCGATCGTAAAGTGCACCGATAGAGCGCTAATCGTGAAGATAATTCTTAGCATATTCATAAAAATCAACAAATCGTCGGCGACTTTACGATCTCTTCAAAAACCTGAACCTGGCGCAGGAAACCATCGATGGGGAATCGTTTCCGTGCAAAGTGCACCGAAACACGTCCGCGCGCGAGATCATAATATTTTGTAATATTCCCGATAGCGTTGTAATTATTCAAGATTTGATGCCGAGATTGACCCCGGCGATCTGTGGAATCGCGGGAAACGCAAAAAGAATGTATCTAGTCAAAGGAGCCCCCACCGGACGAGTCTCACGTGAGAAAGAGGGCAATCTTCGGCTTTAAGTCAAACACATTTTTCGGTTCGTGACTTTATATTTCTAATTTGCAGAAAGCGCGGAGAATCCGCGGTAACGCGCCGGAACATAATTCAGTATGCAAACAAGCGGAATGCGCTCAAACGTTAACGATATTTTTCCCTGATGAATATTCAGCGTCTGAGGGCGCAATCGTGATAACGAGTCTGTGATAATGCAAAAATGAGCCACGCTCAAAAGTTTTCGAAACCGCGGGCGCGCAATTGATTTGCTACAGTGGGGCCCGCGAACGCGGCCTCAATTACACTCGCCCCCATCCAATTAATAAGCTCGATGTGCCCCCCGCACCCCCGTCACCGATAGTATCGCATCGCAGCGGACGCAGCGTAGTGTGGCGGTGCGACGACGCGAGGTGCGCGCTAATGCCTCGACAATTCAAATTAACCGCAAGCAGGTGTAATAACCTACTCCAGGTACGCGCCTATCAAAACAATGGGCCTGGATGTCTGGAACGAAGCGAAAAGTGACATTTTTGATGCCCCGGGAAGAAAATGCCTGCAGCTCGGCTAATCACCGGAGCATGAGGCAAGCGGCAACGGCACCAATTCGTTCTCATCCGCGACGCGTCGCAGCCCGGCCGGGAAGCGTAGAAAAGTAGCAGACACATCATTCTTGGGCGACACAATGGAAGTTTTGACGTAATTAAGCTCATCAGCATAATTTCTTACTTAATCACTGTCCCCGAGCTGCTCCCGCGAGCAGATCCAGTTTAATCACTTTCTTAAGGCTTTTCAACAACTTCTCTGGGGTGACCGTGAAAAATTGCCACCGATCCGTTCAAAATTATTCACTTGGGTTCGGTGGACACCTTGTTTTGGGCCCTATCTTTTAATCCTAATCCTAAGTCGGATCGTGTTGACTCATTTTATTATGATGATAAAATATGGGAATTCGGCAAAATATCAATGATATTTCCACATAAAGCCATACTAATTTTCTAACAAACCGAATATTCCAGGAACTAATAATTATGATAAAAAAAATATATATAGGTAAATCATAAAATAATGATTATGAAGAAATTTTTATTTTTCGACTAGTTGTAAAAAATTACGAAGTAGTTTTCATTTTTCGATCGCTCAATATAACGATTATCAAGTAATTTTTATTTTCTGATTGTTCGAAAAAAAAAACAACTCACATAGGCACAATTCGGAACTATAGCCTATATCTTCGTTTTTTAAGTCAGTTAAAAATCGTTTCTTATTATTATTTATAATAAAATAGAAATTAATTCTTGAGCGATCGAAAAATCAACCAATCAACTAATCGGAAAATAAAAATTAAAAGATTGTAAAATTCCGAATTTATTATAAATAAAATTTGCTAACTTTGTATAAAGTATTTTTGTTCACTAACATTTTGTAATTCATGTGACACGCATTTTTGTGAAAGTTATATACTTTTTTTTTAATCAAAGAATTTAAGAAAACTAGTTAACTTTCGCAATTCTCCTGACATAAAAATGTTTCTTGAAAGAAAGAAAATTTTTGAGTAACTCCAAAGCACCACAATGACAGATTTTGGCTAGACCCACCCAATTCCAAATATTCACACATATACATACATAGTTTCAAAAACTTGAGTTATAGGTCTTTATGTTTACAAATTCATTTTAATAAAAATGTGACCACTGCGTTTAAAAATCTCTTTGTGACAAAAGTCTTCAGCTCGTTATTAATAAAGAAAATAAAAGTCGAAAATTTCGTCTCCATCTGCTTGGAAATATAACTACCTATATTTATCTAAATATCCTCAATGACTGTAATAAAGCAAAATTAACAGCTTAAAAAAGCCATACGTCCTAAATCTTTTTTGTAGATTATCTTTTGTAATTTTGCTAACGTCTTTATTTAATCCATCCAATTGATGAAAGAATATCTTAATTAAGCAGACACTCATCTCACCGGAAATGCTGAAGACTGTAGTTTTCCCTAAACACCTGTCAGATTTTGCGAACTTTGATTAGACCTTAAAACGATCCGTCCTGACAAAAAAGAATAAACTTGTTTTTATATAGACTATAAACAAACATGAACCACAGCACTTAAGATGGACTTTCGAAATAAAGGAGCCATTTTGTATGCTCTGCTCAATAATTTTAGCATGCATTGCGTGTGAATGGGTTGCTCATTAACATTTTATATTAAAACAATTACCTTTCGAGCGATGAGTTAATAGTGAGTAATTTAACTCAAGTCGGCATTTCAATTTTCAAACAAGTACACTCATAAAGTAAAAAAGCGCAAAAACGGCTCCAATCAGAGTTTTTTGCAGTTTGCTAAAACCAGCTCCGGAGTTAATTGGAGTTTACTGTCGGCTAATGGACCAGCTCAGTGGGTCAAACTTCTTGCGGCTGCGCGAGCGCTAGAAATATTTATTCGGTCGTGTTAACTTTTGACCATTGGCCCGATATATTTCGATGTAATCAGTCGCTGTCGGTTCTTGATTTATGGGCAATTCCTTGGGTTTCCCGGGGCCGAACAAGTGCCATGTGCCAATCACAGGGCCTAGAATGGCCCCGAGCTTCTTGGGCAACTCTCGCAATTTTGACAAGAGAAAATAGTGCAGCCGAGCTGAGTAATGAAGAACGAAGACCGGCCAACCCCCGTCTGGGCCTCGAATTGAGCCCACTTACTGCCCACAAATCTTGGCCGCAATTTCAATTGCAATTAACTCAAGTACCCTAGGCAACTCCTTCCACCTCCCTGGAGGTGCCTCCCGATCCATTAGAATAATTCTCGTTTTCGCTCAGCCCCCTGCGAGCTCTGTCTCGATTTATCTCATTACTTACTTAAAACCTATTACTGTCAGCTTACGTTAAAAATCGATGTGTTGAGGTGATGGCGGCGGACTTCAAAGAAAACCACCGCGTTGTTAGTGCGGTAATTATCTCCGGTCAGAGCATTAAAATCATTGTTCCTCCACTTTTACTCCATCTTCATCTTCGTGCGGGGCCTCTTCGGCGATGGTGATCCTTCTGGCCGGGCCCTTTGCTGGCCCCCCCTCCACCGACCAGTTGACGTTTCTTTTGTAATCACTTTAGCTTACTTCGTCGCTTTCAAGCCGAGCGAATTTCTGCACTTTCAGCAAAAAGATTCTTCTGACCATGCCGCATTACATGCAGAAATTCCACACTCATATCGTAGAGTTACGATAACTAACCAACACATAAGAATTTCATTTACCTTCAGCAGTTCTTGGTTATTATACAGATCATAATAACCTATGTATAAGTTAATGTAATAGTAATTTTCGAGAACAAGAGACTATTTAAAATCTTAAAACGATTTTAAAAAACCCTTCCACGCCAATTTTCATCAAAATTCTTTATAACTTCGTCGCCATATTGAATACACCATTTTGAATTTAATTGAATTCAACATTTTGAATTTTACAATTTTCATATAGAAGACATGTTTGGATTTGAAACTTTGATTTCTTTCAATTCTAACAGATTTAACAGTACCTAAGTTTGAGATCGAATGTGTACATACTTAACAATAACCTATTCTTTATTTTCCTATTTTGATAATAGATTGAAAATCGGTAAACCCGAAAACCTCTGAATATCAATATCAGGTTATGATATTAAGAAAAAGAAAAGATATAGGTATATGTTACATATATATTTATTTATTATACATATAACCTAAAACGCTTTCGATGTTCAATTAAGGCTCATACAAATACATATAATGTATCAAATTAACGTTTATATAAAAACTCGATTATGGGAACCTCATTTTTATTAATAAGGTTCTCAGATTGCTGAAGAAGATCAATTCATCAATTTTAACTTAATTTCCCACAGAAGAAAAAGCTTTATTTAGTGTTGTCTAACGGCTTCTTCTAAGGATTAATGCTCTGAACATGATTTGCAAAAATCAGATAAATCAATCATTTGCACGGCACTCACACGTCCATGCGTCTTTTAAGATTTTGCACGAAAAAAAAAATTTTTGGGAGATTGAGAACGTGGGCTATGGCACATATTACGACTAACAAATGCATGATCATTTCATTTTTCGAAAATATTTTACCGATCCCATCGACGCTACTTTTGTTGCCTTGACAATCCGCCGGGGCCTATAATTAAAAATCGATCATCGTTAGTCATCCTAACAGCGAAGGTGTTTTGCTAAAAAGCCTGCTGCATCACCTGCTCGAGCGTTGCAGAAACCATTTAGCTTCTTTCGGATGAGCTCGAGATCTTCCTGGTCATTTAGTGCAAAGCCAGAAGTGCCAATTACGATCCACCGACCAATTTATTTAGGTTAATAAAAAATCGAAGATCACTAGGCTCGCCGATGACCGGTCCGTAATCAAAGGTGTTCCGATCCATCAAGTCGCTTTCCGTACGAGGGCGAAGTCTAAACCGTAACAATGGAGAGGTGCTAACTAATTAGTATGTCTTGAGGCTATTACGGCTGAAGCCCATAAATTAAGTCGAAATTTCGGGTGCAGGTAAGGGAAACAGTATCTTGCTAGGATCGACAAATATTTGATGACTTCCCAGAGATAATAGGAAGAGAGTGTGGATTTTAGCGAGATAAGTGATCTAAAGAGGATTTTCCTTTCGATTGGTCCTCATTCAATCGAACCATCGATCGGGTAATTCAATGAAATGGGCCTAATCGCTGGATTTTCTTTTGTTCCGATTTTTTTTTAAAGTCAAGGATAATAATTAAGGGCTGGTGGCCGCTGGACCCACCTTCAGGTCTTGTGCAAACCGGCTAGACTGGACCAGGCGAGCCATAAATAGCCAGGATAATGGTCAAAAGGAAGCCGCCTTTTCCCACGTATATTCATAATTTTGGTGGTCACCCAAAGAGTTGTTCGACTTCTTTTCGGGTAGCTCATCTTTGCCGCGAAGACGATGGGTCACGGAAACAAATCAAAGAAAAGCCGATGAATCATTTATGAGGATAATTTCAGACTAATTGACGCCTGAGACTGTTAGGTATTTCCAGATTTCTGTGACTTTTCTCTTGGTACTCGATACGGAAGAGTCGTATATACATTTTTTAGCATAATAAAATTTTATTGTATTCAGTAGAAAAAACATTTATCCGTGACGAATAACAATGAATAAAATTTTTTACTTAAATAATATTTAAAACGGGATACTTTTTAAAACCCGAATGATCCAGGGAAATCAAAACTCTACTTCTTAATTTGTCTTTTTTTGAGTCAAACAAATCAAAGGTTTAATAACTTGTTTTTGTGAAATGCATACAAAAATGCCAAATGACAAAAATCGGCAAAAAATATTTCAATTTCCTTAAGATAATATTTTTTATATGACACATTCTTACATCACATCACACACATCACATTCTCCCGCTTGCAATCTCGACATTAACCAGAATGTTCCACAGTTTCGTTCAATTAGTTAAACTATCACGGATAGGTAGTGCAAATCTCACCGTTCAATACGACAAATGATTTTTATGGATATGTAGTGTGTAAGGAGTATTTATTTTTTTAGAATTTTTGCAAGGACATTTTTTGGTATCTTCTTTTCAGAAAATTCCAAGTATTTGAAATAACATATGTATGAACGTTATATAACAAAATAAAGAATAAAGAGTACGTATTAATTCTCTTTGTGAAAAGGAAGTGAAAACCATAGGTGTCACACGCAACCGCACTTATAAGCACAAGGTTATACGAAGTCGAAAATAATTGAAATTTACAATTAATAAGTTTACTATTGGATATTTTAGGTATCTACTATCGAAGTAAAAGGCGACGTTTTAAAATGTTTCTCATTAAATTAATGAACGTAATTTGCTTGAAAGAGCCTAAATAAATATAGTGGTCCTTTTATTTCACACCTAAAATTGCCCGTAATATCATTGTTAATCAACTGAAAGTTTCATGCAAACTACACATTTGCGTTTGGATTTGTTTAGATTTTTATTCAATTTGCTAAATTAAGCAATTCTAAATAAGTCAAAACCAAAACTTGTATGACAATTGGTTCAATGAGTATATCTATTAGGTACATATCTTACTTGTAACTTAATATTTAGTCTTAAATTAAAAGTATTAACTTTTAACATACAGTTGCTGTAAAAAATATAGCACCAAAAAAGTGCCTATAATTTTTGATGAAATCAAGCAGCCTAAGGTTGTTATTGGAATTAATAGTGTGTTATAAAACGTATAACACATTAATGTTTTATTATTTGATTTTTTTGTTTTTAGGATTTATCAATACCAATACCAATTTTGGAATAATGCTATTGGTTTGACCGCAGCTGTATATGTAATTGTAAATGAAATGTCTTGTGCAACTACCTTTTATTTCATGCTTCATCGGATTTTATTTAATCTTGGAATCTTCCATCTTATAAATTTCAAGTTATTTATTTTATCCGGCGTCTCCATTTGTAGAAGAGTTAAACTTTTTATCCCACCTGAGCCTGTCCTTTGCCAACAATCGAAAGATCTACGTCTCTATTAGATCGCATTGCATTTGTGCAGCCAACCGTCGAAGAGGCACCGCAGGAATAACGAAGACGCTGATCATGATATAACAAAAATATATTTTTTTCCATCTCGGAGGCCAATTTGTTTCAATTTATTAAATTCCGGCACTTTCTTCAGGCACTGAGAATTTCCAGGGGTTTGGTCATGTGCTCACCGCGGAAACGCTATCATCATCGTTCTCGCGGCCCTACGTCAGGGCCGTGCGGCTGATTCCCTGTGGTCTGGCCACGAACACCTAGGTGTCGGCAAACCTAATTGGAACATGTTCAAAGGGGCCGCCAATAAAATAAAGTGGAGGTCCGTGGGGTTTGTAATAACTCTATCTCCTCTCGCAAGATGGGAGGCCAAATTAGTGACCGCGGCCAGCGTCTTGCACAATGCACACTATGAAATGAATAGCGCAGCGATCGCCGCGCCGCCGCTGAGAGTACATCCGCCGATATTGTTGTGGGTCTTTTCGGGCCCCAGCGCCTTTTTATTTTGTAAAATTGATAAGATGGATGCGAAGAAGCGGCCAAGATCCGATCGCTTTCGCAAAGGTGTGGCCTGGCAGATGGCGGAGAGGGTCCGTGATTAAAACCAAGAGGAAGTAGCGAATGGAGCCTGAGTGGATGCGCGTGGAGAAACGCATTTGGCGGCAGTAAATTGCTTAAAGCGGACCGTTTTGCATATGGCGTATGGCATACGCAATTTCTCGTTGCCATCGCACTCTAAATTAATATGCATGAGATCAAAAAGTGCCAACTTTTTCACCTTTCCTGAAATTCTACATAAATATGTCCATATTAAAAATAAAATTAGGTCCTTTTTAGCTTTTATGCTGAACACTGATATGTATAACATAAGTACATATGTAGTACAAATGTAACGAGTTAAATTCGTTCTCATACGAAATTTTATATCAAAATAGTGCTCTTTTGGGTTTGAATTTTTGTTTCAAGTGCATTTTTGGAAAATTTAAAGAATATACTTCAATTTCACATAATTTCTTTTAGGTAGTAAATTTCTTATTACATTGTTAGAATTGTTCTAATAAAGCATATTCTTTTCATTTTATGTCTCATTCTGCGATGAAAATAACAGAAAATATCTATTTATTTGCAACTCTGTCCTTTTACTGTTACATACTATAATTACCACTTTTAATTTCTTGAAACTCTTGTTGAGCGACGTAAAACCGTATTTCAAAAAATAACCATTTCTCGCCGTTTGCATTTAGAGTAATAACATTTTTAAATTTGTCACCTTTTAAAAGCGTTTATGTCGCCCAGTCCAATACAAAAGAAATAAGACATGTTCTATGCTATACTCTTTATATAAGAACTCTCCTTAGGTGATTATTATTAATGCGTGCGTACAGGTACTGTAGAAAAACAGTAAAAAAAAGGTAAGATATTATTTTGGAGACGAACCATCAACATAAATTACGTTCAAAATTGGTTGAGGTAGCTATTATCAAAATGTTTATAACCAAAACCTAGGTTTTTTCAATAAATCGAAAAGTACGAACGGAAATAAAAACATATTTTAAACAATTAATTTCTGAAGAGTTAAGTCTTAACTCTTGGGTTTTGGTTAAATAAGTTCTCAAACTACGGTTTTAGCGACTCGTTCATCTGAAGGTCATTGATCGAAATCTAGCTAGAAGCCACAAAAGCGAAAAACTCTACAGCCAGTTTTTGCTGAGTGGCTAAAGGAAAAATTTAAGTGGCACTTTACAGTGATTACCGAAACAATGAGATGTCCACACCGATGGAGGAAACAACAAAGTTTTATGAATTTCCAGGTAGAGAAGCAACCAACCGTTGTAAATAATTTCCAAGTACCTACCCGCGAATACGCTAATTTACCGTTAAGACAGGTTGTCTAATCAATAAGGCCACTTTACAATAAAAAAATTCCCAACCGAATCTTTTTCACTTTTTCTGCGCGGAGAATGACCCACAGTCGTCGCTAAATGAGACCTCAAACTGTGTGATTTTGCCATTTTCGCGGTGGAATTTCCGCATGTTAGCAGGGGGAAAGAAAAAAAAAAGCGGAGCGCCAAAATCGCTGAATGCAGAGTGGTGACAAATTTTCTCATTTAAAGCAAAATTTCAATGGAGCGAGAAACGCGGAAAAAGTGGTAACAAACCAAATCGATACGCTGGCTGGTCTGTTTTTACCTGGTCCATCCGCTAGATAATAGGACTCGGTGCTTTTTCCGCACCTGATACGGGACAGGTAAGAAAGAGGACCGGTGGGATCCCGTGAAGTGAACCACTGAATCACTTAAGCCCGCAATTACCGATGATCGAAAAATTATTCTCTCACGCAACGAAACGGAGCTGGGTCGCGGCCCGCGGGAGCCGGGCACCGCGATCGGCGTGAAGGTGCGCACCACGAAAATGTCAAATCATACATTTTGATGAAATGCGACCGCCGGGCGAGGCGGCCTAACAAGCGACCGCCTAAGTAGACGTGATAGCTCAAATTAAGGCGACGTTTCCATTACCTGGGCACTTCAATGAGGCCGCGGCGGCGCAGCGATACAAGTAATTATCTTTTCAGGTACAGCGCCGCGTCGCGTCGCCCAGGTATAAGGGCGATACCTGGGACGCCTGAGCCCGCGAGCCTAGTGATCTCGCGGGACCGATTATTATTAGGAAAGGCTGGGCCATTTCGGTAAATAATAACCGACTCAAAAACAAACGGACGCTTTTTTGCATATAAGAAAACGAAAATTGAGACAAAATGACAAACCAGAATAGTCGAGGCTCAAAAGGTGTGGCGGGCATTAAGACCGTCTAAGGGGCTGATTAGCATGACTAAGTGGCGAGCATGCCCGCGTTTCTGCTTTTGAGGCTCACCGCCCAGTGGACCTGGTTATGAACTGGATTTCGTTCTGTTTCGGCTTTTCAGGAACTCGGCCTCAAAGGAGCCGCCACGTCGAGTCAGAAGGTCACCTTTATCCTGAATCTGCGCAGGCCAGAATTGGCGCATGATTCGCAAGCCTTTCATTAATAATTCATTGGAGGCGTGAATGGTTGCAGCTTTTAATGTTTTTAACGAATAGTCCGTAGTTATGCAATGATCCGAACGACGTCTGTTTATTTTACAAGTGTCCTTGAATAGAAGACACATATGCATTTAGTTTAATGTATAGTCACATAGCTCCAAGTGTTTGAATATTTAAAGTTAAAAATTAGTTCGTCTTTTTCATTTAACCTTTTCACTGAACAAGGGGGAAAACGGCTGGCATAAAGTGTGATTATGAGGTCCTCTCACGGATTTTAATTTTTGGAATGTTCATTTAGAATCATAAGTGACAACTACATATACAAACGCTTTTTGGATCGTTTGTATTTTTAAGGAAAGTTTCAAAAAGTGATAGTTTTCCACTGCAATTTTCTCTTCTTTCCGAAAATGTTTTGGGAGTCGTATCGTGTGGTTAGGAAAACAATGGGGTAAAACCATCTTTGGATATTCAAATCGTTATACTGGCCTAATTTTTAAAATGTATTAGGTACATACTTATTTCATTTCATATGGAAAAATAATTAGAAAACAAATCAAAGATTAGGTTCATGATATGATATTTAAATTGAACATACATATGTATACATATAATGTTCCTGTAAATTATTTGGCATAATAACTCCTGTATATTTTTACAATGGGAAAATAAACGTTTTTAAAGACGTTCTTACGATCTTTTCTTTTTAAGGTAGGTACCTATAGCCGTGCACTGCAGAGTACCTAACATTTAGAAAAAAACAAAAATTAGGTATTTGTTCTCAAATCAAAGTGTGTAGTAACCTACCTGAGTATTAAATCATAGAATTGCATTAATTTGAAATGATTTTTGCGTATCATGTAGGGATGTACATATGTAGGTATGTATGTATACCTATGTACATATGTAGGTATATGTTTGCATCACTTTGATGTATTATTTGTTTTGAATTAGTTACACTAAAAATGTGCTTTTACTGCCGTAATAAATTTGTTCACATAAAAAAATGTTTACTCTTTTTAGGAATAGCATAATTTTTCTATCTCTTCGTTATTATACGAAATTAGCATTTGCACAAAATTGGCACTAAATCTTAATGTTAGTAAACAAGAATTCAAGTCACGCTTAGACTATTATAAAATAAAAGATTTAACTTTCCGACGGGAAATAACCAAAATGCTTTAAAAAGAGGCCATTTAACACGCAACCCTATCCATCGTCCGTCGCGGTGCAGAGAAAATTTAGTAGTGTGGTCGTTTAACATGAAACACAGCAGCATAAAGTTGGCTTAATTCCAAGGGTATCAATCATGCGAGGGGCAGGGGTGGCATTTGTCTGAATGCTTTTAGAAGAACTGTAGCATAAAATGCAAGAAGACCTATTTGTTAGCAATTAAAATTCATGCAATCTAGAATTCGTTAACAAGGGTGGATTAGCGAAATGAGTAAAATAAACGCGATGGCCGGTGCTCACGAAACTCTGGCACGAATTTGCGGAAATATCCGCGAAGAAGAAGGCGGTTGATTTGAGCGAGGAAAACTATACGAAAAAAGTCGGAAGAGTCGCAAATTAGCAGACGATGGTGTGTGAGGGGGTGAGTCGAGCGTCGCGGCGTCGATCAGCTCGCTTTCAGTGGGACACAGTATACGTCATTAAAGTTTTCCGAAAACCAATTTTTCCTCATTAAATCGTTTACCGCGTCCCGCAACCCCCTGAACACAAGACACCGACGTTCAGCAAGGAGGCAGTTAAAGCCCCGATTTATGCTTTTTTGCCCGATTCGGTTCGAAATCACCTCATCCTTGCAAATTAGAGGAGTGCGACCCCGCCCGATCGCTCATTAGCGATGGAGAGCGCATGCAACACTTTCGGGGCAGAGCAGCCGCGGGCCGCGCGAGACGGCGAGACACGGGCCCTATGCGCGAGAGCGGGACGATACCGCCGCCGGCGCGGCAAATTGCCCGGCATTAATTAGCCTCTACCAACAAAATTCGCGCCCGGAGCTGTCTTGTTTCGCCGCGCGAGTGCCAGCGGCCCCCCGGGTCTCGTTTCCGCTTTTGGCAGGTCGGAAATCAAAGAAAAAGCCGCCGACATGACACCCAAAGGCCGCGCGAAGATTTCCCAGCCAACCACCATTGCAGCGGGACGCCGTCATCTGATTGGTCCAGCCGGGAAGCTCCGCCTTTTGGGGGTGGGCTCAGAACGGGACCAAAACCGGATTGTCGGTAATTTGCCAGACCGTTGGCGTGCGAGTAACAGTTGCCACTCGTTAACGAAGGAAGTTGGTAACGTTTGTGGAGGTTCCCTCGTTATCGCCAGTTGAGACTTTTTGCCGTCGTCAAAGGAGGCCTTTGGCATGGACTTTTTATGGTATTAATCCGTATCTGGAATCGGGCGCGTTCATACTCTAGTTGATGAGTTGGAGCATCCCGCGTCAGTTGGACCAGTTCGCTGTGATTTATTGCGGCTAAACGATGCTAATTAGACGCAACAGTGATCGATGAAGTGATTTTGTGATCAAGTGTGAATATGGAAAGTTTCTCGCGGTGTAGCAGTGCCCTTAATTTCGACTGATTAAAGTGACTAGCCCTATCTTGTGGAGTATAGTGAAAAAAGAAAGAAAAGGATTACTTACAGCTTAGTGAGTTTAGAAAATGTTGTGCACAAGTCCACCTCCTGCGAGCCCTGCAAGCCCAGCTGTGTCTGAAATTTCGGTTGGAGCACCGAGCCCACCACCACCTGGGGAACGAAACGGCGGCGACGACTACTTTAGACCCCTGAAAAAGTTAAAAATGATCGAGAGCCGAGAACGCTCCCTGAGCCCACAAAAATCGAACATTGAAGGGGTGAAAAGTTTTTCGATTGCGGACATTTTGGGACATGATCCGAACGCCCGCCACGAACAGCCTCCGCAGATTCCGCCAAATAATCACTTGCACCTACAGCCGACAAAAATCGTCCGCCCGTGGGACCACCTGAGAGGTCCTGTTCCCGTCCGCCCGTTCCTGCCGCCCGCCCTCCTCCACTATGAGCACCGGCTGGCGCTGGACTACCAGCGGCAGCTGCAGGAGCACCTCAACGCCCAGGCCCAGCTCCTGCGGCACATGAGCTCCATGGAAATTATCCCGTCCGAAAGCGGCTCGGAGCGGTCGAGCTCCGCGGCGAGCGACTGCTGCTCCCCCGAAATTTCTAGCAGACTGTCCTCGGACCACCACATGCACCACCACACCTCCTCCTCGCACCACCGCCACTCCCCGCACAGCGGGGGAGCTGGGAACGGAAGCGGGAGCCAGAGCGGAAGTGGGAGCTCCGGCGGGCAAAAGACGAAGCCCAACGGCACCCCCCTGGACGCCCTCTTCCAGATGACCACCAAAAACTTCGACGAATCACAAGGTGAAGACAGTTCAGGTATTTGCGTTGTTGTCTTGTGTTCTAGGATTAAGGGGTGGAGGTGGGGTAGTTTTAGTCCTAGTCCTAGACTTCCCGGGGGATACCTTCGAAGACATCTAGGGGGAAGAACTTTATCTAGGCCCTATAAAATCCTGGTCGTATAAATGATACTAAAAGGGTTTCCGTTGAGAGACAATTTAGCCCTTTAACGTTATGTTTAAAAAAAGTTATCATTTTCACTCAGTGCAGAGGTTAAGGTGCAATGAAAAATTTTAAAAATTTAAGTTTGTTAACACATTGAAAGGGCATTTAAAACTAAAATCTTAAAACTCTAAAATCATTAATACCTAACACGGATTTGATTTGATGATTGATTTGACATATTCTAGCTTACTTAGTGGTTTGAATTATTTAGAGACTGTGAAGCACCAGTCTTTTTATTTTCTGTTTGTGATATTAACGTTTTGATTGATGAAGTTAGTTAATAAATTAAATTTTATTTTAAAAGGCCCTTCTAAATCTTGAGTGTAAGCAAAATGAATTTTTCAATTCAATCGCATAATTAATTCAACATTTATTCTACATCACAACGTTCAAAAACATCATTTCAAGAAAAATGTATGTAAAATTTGCTTGCGTACAACTAAAAAAAATATCATCTATAATATTTGCACACCTAAAGCTAGGTATTTTGCAACGAAAATGATTTTTTTTTCCAATTTTCTATAAAGAGGGAAGGTCCCTTAAGCCACCTCGAATTTTTAAAACATAACTAAATTCCTTTCATAGTTTAAAGAATAATTTGAGTTATAATTCATGAACAAATTTTAAATGTTAGTACCTACCTAATTTAAAATAATTCAACACCTCCGTTTAAAATGTAGATGTGATGCTTAAGATTTATTATTATACTGCTTTCTTGAAACTACATATTTATACTACTAATTGTGGTAAGACAAATACAAGATTATGTTCGAATAGGCAACTATTTGTATGCACTTATGATCCACTAACACCCTAATGTAGGTAGGTCACTGGTGTCTTAACACGACTGTAATGAAAATAGATAAGGTATAAATAGTAAATGTTCGAAGCCTTTATATGTAAGTCTGCACAGCTAATAAATTCCAAAACTTCTTTTACAGGCATAGTTTTTACAGTAGGTACTGAAAATAAAAAGTGTAAACAAAAATCAATCATCGAATTTCTGGTTTCGAGACTTGAATTTACATCTTTCTCCAAACCAAGCTATACATAGAAATGTTGGCGCTTCAGTAAAAAGTTAAAGTAAAAATATTTTGCCAAATATTAAAGCTTATTAGATGATAAAAGGAAACGTGTTAAATTTCTCCTTTTTTGTTTTACCATAAGTGAACTAGTATTTCTTTAAACTATTTTCCATAAACATGGGAATGAAAATTTTGATTTTGAGAAATGTGGATTTATAATAAAATGAAACAACTGGACGAAATAAAAAAATTAAGACAATATATTGAACTGTGAATTTGATTAGGTAAGGTCCTAAGTTCCTTGGCATTAAAATATGACACAATAAACATATAAACATGAGTATTAAATTTGTATCACTTAAATAGAATTTTAATATCGATTCACCTTACATTGATATTGATAAAAAGATTTTATTACAATATAAATGAGAATGAAACACAAATTTTAAATAAATTTTAGAGCAAAAAACCATGACTTCAAGTAAATGGAGAATCGGTTTCGACAACTCTATCTAGAAAGGAAGAAACTAATGGTTAATTTCTTAATCACCTGTTTAACGTCATAAAATTCAGAAATTCTTTTACTACTTCAAATAGAGAAGGTAATAAAATTAACAAAAATTAACCATGTTAATTAAACTAATCCCCAAAAGAAGCACCAAATAATTCTCCTCTTCTTTTTGATTGGGTGCGGATATCTCAGTTAATAGTGTAATAAAATTATTTTTTTTGCAATCAATAGCTATAAGTCTAAAAAAGTCATAAATATTCGAGATATGATCGCTAGAATGCTACAAAAATGTTTAAATACATCAAAAAACTCTTATACTTACTTTAGTTGCGTATCATACAAGCGTTTAACAATAAGGAGAATCTGGTTCTGTTCTGATTGTGAAACTCAGACAAAACATGTAGATATAGTTAAAAAAATACTATATACCTAATTTATCATATCATATATGGCATTTAACTTTTTTAAATTTGAAAATCCAAGCTTATAAGATATTATTTACTTCCAAATATAAAACCTTACATGCCTATTTCCTTGCTTTTTTTAGTATACAAGTTATTCGATTGAGTTGAAATATCACATAGTCATGAGATGACAATTCAAAACTGTAATGCACGTTACAGAAAGTCACTTTCAACGCCTGTTGGAATGTATAAATAATTTAAGAATTGAATCTGTTCATAATTAATGCTTAGAGAAAGAAGCAATAAAGATGCATGTAAATTGTATGTAAGCGTTTTTTATACCTTTATCATGAAGTTTATTAAATAGGATTTCTAGATGGCACTTAAGTTTGTAAAACTCAATGAAACTAAATTGAAAATGTATTTGAAATGAAAATCTCTCTGTGAAGGGTTTTTCATTATCAAGTACACCATATGAATCCATCAAAATGCGTACCTACATATATACATAAAGGTGAGTTAGTGACGCTGCTTTTTCTTATCAAGTAATTAAAGCAAAATCGCGTGGCATTTGAAAACTAGCAAGTCTCGGATATTTCCGCCTTATTCTTCCACTGGTTTGAATAACAAAAGATTCGCAACATTGCACGACTCCGATATTAAAATTAGTCATAATCGCGCTCGGTTCTTAACAAGAGGAGAGTGTCGAACTAATTTTCCTGTTATCAAACAAGGCAAAACGGCCTCAACGAGTTATAAAGAAATGAATCAACATCTCATTTCATCTCGCTTTTGTCGCTTTATTTGCGTTTTGTATTCATTAACACGTTTCCGCGGCCACATGCCCGCGCTAATTGATTCAGAGCAGCTCGCCTTGCATAATCCGCTGCCCCCCGCCCGCGGGGAATACCTGAGATTCCGTCGGCGAAAGAGGCTCAATAAACTTCTAATATTGAAATTAGAGCGCGTAAGCCCACACTCCGATAAAATTCATTTCGTGGTGACAAATAATTGAGTCGAGTTCAATCGCCAGCCGCGCTAGGGCTCATTAGCATGTTCCCATGTCGAGCGTGAACCTGCGGTGGCAGCGTGTCGTCACTCCGTGCCTCCATTTTCGAAGACCTTGATCGCAGCCCCGGTGCGACTGAAGATCACCTGTCCAGGGCAGTCGCTGGATGAGTTTTCGACGCCAATTTGGCTCGGATTATAAGCGTAACGCGATTTTTTTTTCCAGGTTTTGTAGTTCACTTTCGAAAAGTAATCAATTAGCCGATAATCGCGGGTTGCATGCCACCGTTCGTTTTAATATTGGGCCAATCAATGTCTTAAGTTTACACGGGCTGTTTTGACGTGAGGAATTTGCAAATTTGCATAGTGTGAAATGAAAGTAACTTCCGCCAAATAGCGCGCAATTATGACAGAAAATGCAGCAACTCGTTCCCAGGAGGTGTATTTGCACATTTGCGGCAAAGAAATGGGGAAAATCCTTCAGTTCATTTAATGAGCGAATTAAATGGGAAAATAGAAGACCATTGCTGCGCTCGTTGAAAGGTGCTATAAAATTTATGCTGAACAGAATGCTTGCTCGCATGGAACTCTTTATTTTTTTCTTTTTTGATTTTCTCGTTTACATTTTAGACGGACTAAGAAATGAAATTTATTATTACTCTGCACGCGCTATTTATTTTTAATCCGTTTCCATTTAGCGTTACAAAATGTCGCGGAGCAGAATAGCCCTGGGAATGATTCTACAACTCCGTGAATCAGTTTACCCCCCGCGGAAAGTAAAGTGTGCTTTTTCCAGACCATTTGAAAATGAATATTTATGAGACCGTTGTTGACATTAATTGGGTTTAATAATGTATTAATGAACGGTACTATCAACTACTTATTAAAACTTGTGCTTATCATTCTATAGGTACATAAGTAGGTTCTGAGAAAAAAAAATCTAAGACCTTTGCTCAATTGTATTGTTAAAACCATGCAGTATACACCAAAAAAATTACTCCAGCATTAAAAATATAGCTATGTTTTTTTTTTCCATCGAATCCAGTTCTAAGTAGATTTTGTAGGAAATTTTCCACTGAATTGAAGTTTATGAGTTACTCAACTTAATCTAAAAATTTATCTAGTTCAGGGTTAAAAGTTAGGATTAGTTAATATCATGCAAATTTGATGTTACTCTTTTCGGATTTTAAATTCTTGATATATGTATGTATGTACCTACGTGACGGCTTTTAAAATTCAATTCAATGCAAAATTTGCTATCAGCCTAACCCAGATAGTAGTAGAATGAAGAAAAGACTATAGCAAATGAAATAATTGCTTATTTTAGAGATGCTTTTCTTAAACGTAGGAAAAATAATTTTAATGAAATTATTAAAACCATATTTGAAGTCATTAAATTAGCTAAAAAATATATAAACAAATCAATGAATCATTTGGAGATTATAGAAAATTAAATTGTATACCTACACTAAATAAAAATATCTACTGTAGGTACCTACTGTGATACTTCCTACGAGTTGAAGTTACAAACTCTGTAAAATTCTTAAAACGGTTATCGTTTTTCGAGAAACCTCGAAAAATGAAATTGTAATAAACTAAAACACTTGTGTCATGAAATGCTTAAATTTCTTAGTTATTTTGGTTTTATTGTTTTAAATTTAGTAATTTCTCTCTGTTTCGATTCGGCATTTAAGTCCATTCATTCCTCAATGGCTTGGTAATTTAGAAATCTATAAAAATTTATGAATTTATTACAATAATCACGAGCGCGTTCCACTTCAGTAGCCGTCTTCAAAACTTAGAGTCGCTTAATCCATTGTGGAGCCACTAAATCAACAGAAGTGGCTTTTTACGGCATCGATTTCAGCACAATTCAATTACTTAACCAGTTAATTGTCATTATCAGCAGCAATCGTGTGACCATACATAAATCTATTTATCCGCCTGGCTGCAGAATCAAGAAAAGATGCGGATGGCAAAAAAAGCGCGAGAGAAGCGCGGCCCCGCTCGCGAATTGACCACCGGACTCTGCGCGGCGGCCCCAAGAAGGAGCTGACCAAGTCCAAGTCGTCGGCCGGCGTAATTGAAATCGACAGACGCTTCGATTGCGGCGTTACAGAACCGAGAAGCGAAAATCCATTAGCTGATCATGCATTAAATTTTCACTTATTTCGTCGAGTACGCGGCAAGTGCGCGAGCGGCTCTGCTCTGATCACTTTCCGCGGCGAAAAGCGAGAAGAAAAGCTCCAGAGAAAAATCTTGGCGTTGCGAAGGCCTTGCCTTGCGCCAATGAAATCGGAATCGCGTCTAATTCGGTTATGAAATTTTCTGTGAGTCAATTCTACAAATATAAAAAAAACATACCTGAAAATAGCACGTTCGCCCATAAAAATGACTTTTTCGAATTTTCCAATTATCGTGGAGCAGTTACATCTGGTGATTTCCTAACGATCGCAACCGGAAATAGTCGTTTTGTTTCAAATTGGGCCGGTGAAACTAATTAAGTCAAAGCGCTCCAAAATTTAGTCACGAGGAGTTTTTGCAGATTTGATTCGCTGCCAAAAGCCCTGATTTAATTTGTTTTTTTACTTTGATAGAAAGCACCTTTTGAGCCCGACAGGTAAATAGCACGTAGGCATGAAGCGACCGTGTTCTTGAATTTTTAATTGGACGGTAATTGACCGTACCTACTACTTGCTCTGGGGCCCTTCCAACATATTCCTTAAGATGGTAATTTCTTCGACAAACAGATGTACGAACACATCTCACACTCGCCTTTACCACCGCGGCCTCACCGACTCGGAATTTTATTAAAAACCTCAATTAAGTCACGTAAGACAAGTTAAGTGCCTTTAAATCTCCCCGGATGCCCAAGTGCTCCCAAAAAATCTGCCCATAATTTCTCGTCAAATTATTTCACGGCTTTTATCGTGGTCGGCTCATTATGAAATATTTTTAAACGTGAAAAACCAGTTGCCAAACACCTGAGCTATTAAATTTTACTAGATTGGTGCTCGTGCATGCGACAGAGTTTATCTGGGATACTTTTGTGCAAAATATAGTTGCGGATGTCCACGCAGTTAAAACGAAGCGGAACTGATGTTCAGATGAACCAATTAGGTTGGGGTATTTAGGGTTTTACCTACATAATACTACTAATTTCGTAATAATGTGTTGAAACTATGGCTACAAAACATTTTCATTTCTTAAATTAGGCTTTCAAAAAACATAACACTCTTTGAATCATTAAGCAGGTTATTTTGTAAATATTTTTGCGTTAAAAAGTTTATTTCATAAGTTAAGTACTCATAACTGAAGTGCAGTATCATTAACAATTGTTATGTAAATATAAAATCAATAACACTTTTAAATTAACATACTTGTTTACCTGTTTAACGACCGAACACTTAAGTTGGATGGATAATGATTTTAACATTAAATTGTTTTTGACGAGTTTTTGGAACTATGTAAATGTTGTATACTTTCTTGGTGATGAATTTTCTCACTCATCATAATTTGTTTAAAATTAAGATTTAATGGAGATAATTTGAAACGTACCTAATAATAAAAACTAAGAGCAATTTTGCCCACAAATATAATAAAAAACATCATCAAGATTATTTTCTAAAACTTCTAGTTTTTTTTTAAATATGAAGTAGGTACCTACCTAATACATATCTTTTTATTTTATTATTCTTTTTTAAATTAGATACTAAATCATTAAATCTGAATTTTATCTTTCTCAAAAGGGTATAAAAACTACACATAATTTTTCTGACACAGATGTAATCATTAAATATGATTTTTATTTCTTTCGATCAAGATTTAAAATCGGTGCTTTGAGTTACCATTTTTATAGTATATGCATATACATATAATTACAAGAATCGATCAAACAAAATAGGATGTGTTTTGAAATAAGTATCATGTGTAATACATTTGCTTGTGCAAACGATGCTTTATGCGGGATATAAATAAATGAATTTTATATTAAGTAGGTATTAGATTAAATCTGGTTACTAAGGATTCATTATTATCAATGATATTCGCAATAATTAAAGGCAGCTTATATTTTAGTACACTACCTGAAACATTAATTTTTTCCTCATTTATTTCGAACCTCTTTGAGTTTTCATTTACATAAAAAAAATATATAAAACAAAATACGACAATTTATTAATATTACTGGGTGCAGCCGTTGGGCTTCTTATGGTCACTTTAGAGAAACTGCTGCTGATTGCAACAGAAAATTGCGTAATTATAATGCAATTAGCATCTCTTCGTTTTATACTCCCAGGCTGATCACAGTAACTGTGCAATCGTTTTAAGCATGGGCAAAAATCTTCAGGCAATTACTTACTGCGGCACCTATTGACCACCCTGCTTGACTGGTAATGACCTCAAGAAATGGCTGGCCACTTTGCGCTTAGTTAAGATGCCCAAAGGAGATAATCAGCGTCAGAAACTTAGCGAAATTGATATTCTAACCAATTTATTAAAATTACGCTTAAAGACGCTAAAATCCAAGATACGCTATAAACTTTCAATTACACTCTTCACACCTCTTGAGGTCCGCTTTCCCTCAATCATCTTAAACAATTGTTGGCGGCGATCGAGATTTGTGATTACGCCTAATATTCGAGCGTAGGTCCTAAATTGGCCTCGGCTACTGTGTAGAGTTATTCAATTAGGCCGCGCAGCCCATCATGAGTTTTAGCGGCATAAAATTGACGGTGTACGGAATCAATCGTATACCTGCCGTCTTCGTGCCGATCTCCCAAACGAGCAAAGGTGAGATGGTCCGAAAATTCGATTAACATTTTCCAATCGTCGAAAGAACTGGACTCGTTGCACCGGCAGCGGATCGAAATTCAATTGGAACACGTCGCAGTGCGCGCATTTCGTATTTTGCAGTGCTAATCATATCGCGCGCGGATCACCGTGATTACAACTGATCGGAATTCGTTACGTGATCTTGCTTCTGTGTGCCACGGTGAGGCCACGTTGTTGCCAATTATCTCGCGTCTGTAGCCCGTGTGGCGATCGATCTTTTCTTGGTATGTCCGATCAGGGCAAGATCGTCGTCTTCGCACTGCACCCCCTGAAAAGTGGAGCTATGGGGGAAAATCAATCAGTGGAAAACGCATCTGGTTATGGACAATTGAGCCTCATTTGCGATTACGCGATTTACTTAATGCGAAACCAGTAGTGAGGTCATCGCCGGGGCTGCTTAATCAACTTTTGCCGCGCATCATCAGATTTTCTGCACGCGAGTTCGACTCAAATGCTCCAGCTTCCTGCTACCGATTGCGTTCAATGCGAAAGTTTCAACACCTCACAAGAAATCTTAATTGAAAATTTTACAAAAGTTTTGAGCGTTCCGTTGATTACGTTGTTTTTTTTTTTTTCTTTTTTACTGAAATCAATTTGTAGTACAGACAGATCGGGTAACAAGATGAGGAAAGAAGTAATTTTTTGAAATTACGGAAGATGAACACATTTTAAAATTCCATTGTTTATAATATAAAAATATACCTTTATATGAATAAAAAATCCACATTAAATCTAATTTACCAATTTTAAAATCATATGGCATCTCATGAATGAGTATTCCAAAAAACAAAGTGTTGAGAAGACAAAGTTTATATAAACTATATTTTTAAGATAAATCATTAGATAAAATAAAAATGTAAGGTTATTGTAGGTAATATATATATATACATTATATCCAAGAGAAAGAAAAATATGAAACTTAAAATACGACTCTTATTTATTGAGAAATGTTATAAAGATCAATAATTAAAATATGTCTTATAACTCTTCCAGTCCCAATTTACACCACATGTCAAAAAGTTCCATGTCGACCAACTTTGTTTCATTATTATAGTTGTTCTATCGTGGGTAGTTTATCATATACTCGTAAAAATGTAAAAACTTACTTACCGAAGTTTTATTTATTCATATAAGTTACTGCTGAATCTTTGAAATGAAAACATTAGTAGTGATTAAATCGTGATGAGATATTTTACTATGCAGTAATATTTGTAGCTTTTATCCGACAGAGCTAAAACCACTAACTACATACAATCTCTATCTGCCGTTTTTCTTTGAAAATATTTCAACGATAAATTCTCTGACCTTGCTGGCCTATTACCAACCACATGGTCATGCACCGGCTCTAACCACCGCAGACGGAGCAGCCGAAAAATATAAAATGATTTTGAATACATTTAACACCTACCTCAGCCCAGCTTGTTGTCTATTTAAAACTTGTCCACAAAGGATCTGTTGTGATCGTCAACTAGCAGAAAGGTTCATTTTCACCTTTTGAAGTGGCGATTAAATGCAGCCGAGTGTCTGCAGACGGCTCTAACAGCCAGACATGGCCGAAACCTCGACAAAATCGATTTGACACACACGATTAGGAAGCATTATCCGAGGGCACTTCATAAATGCATCACTCAGGCAACAGGGTGGGCATTTTCACAAGTCCCAGCTCACCTAAGAAAACGAAACCGGGCATAAGAAAAGAAAGCGAGTGGAGTCATGTGCGCCCGTGACATGATCATCTCCGCCCGATCGTCTTTGTGGCAGGTATCGCTGCCATTAGCCGGCGATAAATTCTGCGTCTAAGGAAACGAGGAATTTGATACGCCTAATCAGGACCGGCCGGTGTAGGTGTGCACTGCGCAGGTAAGTGCGGCCACAAAAGGCGAAAAATTGTAAATTCTAGTTAGCACCGTAATGAAATTGTCATTGGTGCTGCACAGCGGGCATCGCCTCGCGATTGCTGCCGATTGGAAATTATTGCCACAGCCAGCGGAAGTCGGCCTTCATTAAGACGATGCTGGGCTCAGGCAGCTAGTTAGCGGCTGAAATGATTCCACTCGCATTTGCATTTCCGCTTAATCATTAGCCGCTTTGGACTCAAATTCGCGGTGATCGCCGCTTAACGCGACGAGTAATTGCTTTGCTTAACAAGCGCGGTCTTTCAGCGCCATACCTACATGAAGTAATTTACAGACAAATTGCAAAATTACTTCCAAAGAAAGTTGCAAAATGCAATTCGAAAAAAACTATTTTTGCTAACCTAGGACCAATTTTTCAAAACTAAAATATGACTGAAAAAAAAATATAGTTGGCATTTCAAAAATTAACCTCCTTAGGTTTTGGTAAATATAAATAATGAAATAGTAGCACAAAACAATGAGTAGTTCTAAAACAATGAAAAAAAAAATTTTGATTTTTACTTAAAATTTACACATCTCAGTAGAGGTTGTTTCAAAAATGCATATTACAAATTCGTACATAGAATTAACGAAATTTTAAATATTAATAATTAGAATTAGTAAAATGTGTTCTTATATTGAGTGAAGAAGAATCATGCACTCATATCTAGGCCAAAAAACATATGCTTCTTTGGAAGATGACGGAATTCAATTATTTTTTAAACGAGGGAAGTTTAAAAAATTTAGCAAGTGTTGATAATTATAGTTGATAAAAGTTCCAATAAATTACGTCGGTTCAGAAAATATAGGATTGCGAATTTCGATTAAATATATCACACGCTTTTCAAATTTGTCTCATTAATATGAGTAATTTGAATTGGTTTACAAAGCCAGTACGTAAATTTGCGAATTCATGCATAATTCATTTACAGTAGGTAAATGATTATTAAAATTACAATCGATTTGTAATTTTTTTCAGCTTGTTAAAAATTATTTTTATGTTTATGTACAGAGTAGGAATTTTGTTGGTTATTTTATTGGGTATTTTTGAAAACATTTGCACCAAGTATAACTAAAACAGTTCAAAGTTAATAAGTTTTGTTTAATATTTTTTCTGCGGCCCCGATTTATGACCTGATGAGAATAATGCTACCTAATTGTCGACCGGTCAAAATAAGTTATTAATAAATTTTCTGAATTAGTTAAAACTAGCTTTTACCAATCATAATTATGTATGATATTAACATACATTAATACATACGCATAAAGTAATTCAGCAATATCGTGAAAATTCATAATGAAATTAAATTGCTTTTGAAATTAATTTTGTGAACGTCGGCGTTTTAGGAAATGACAGTTCTAGTAGTAAGCTTTGATTAAGCTAATGGGTCAAATAAATTGATCTGCTCGAAAATATTAGCGCCACTCTTCAAATAATATTATATACCCTGGGATGACTTTCAGTTAAGTGGCAAAAGGCGGCAAAACCAGCCGCGGAAATTACCACCAATCAAAAGCTGCAGCTGAATTCTTAATTGGAAATTGATAAACAAATTAATTTATTATTTTCCGGTGTCATAAGCGAAATATTCATAATTTGCGAGCGAGCTGCGCCGCACCGGACTGACAACTTTGCCGGGGCATTACTCGTACGAAAACGAGAAAACTGAGACGGGACCCATTCAGCATCAGAGGTCCATTATCAAAACTATTTGCGAATTAAACTCATCAGCCCTGCGCTGCAAACTGAGAACCTTTTAATGCCACGGCTTAGGAGCAGCTCCCTGAAACTCAGAAATGGTAATCACCTGGGACCGTGATTATTCTCCTCTTGGCGCTCGTCGCGATCCGCGGTGCGGTGCGGTACGGCAAGACGATCGGCGGATCGCGCTCGCATCGCAGGCACCTTGATGGTGCCTCCGCTTTCTTGCCTGGTCATCTCCATTAATAAAATCTCCTGGGCATCTGAGCAAATGGTGTGGTCCATTCTAAGCGGTCAAAGATACCGCAGCCTTAGGTGTCGGCTGAGCTAATTGGAAGATGTTCAAAGGTGCCGCCAACAAATTAAGAATGGGGTACAAATCTTGTAATAACTCTATCATCAATATGGGAGGCCGAAAAATTACATGCATACGCGCGCGGCCCGTACCACTTGCCCTGCGCATGTAGACCAAGCCTAACTGCACCGACGCGCACGTTTGATTTATCATGGCGTATATAGCCGAGGTGCTCCGCTGTCCGGGTCTTTGGGGGTCTACTCTGGGGCTCGGTATGGGTCTCGCATGATAGGAAGTGGTTCAATCTTTTCGGCGGCGACTGTGTTTTCCCGGCCGTCGCTGCCCGCTTTTTACGCGATCCCAGCCAAGTGTGAAATCCGACTTCGATTGGGAGTTGTGCAACAGAGGCGATCAATTCCGCGGCTGCCGTTTTTGTCTCGCGCTTAATTGGACTAGGTAATCGCGCGACTGATAATCAATTGAAAGGGAAATTGCTTGTTTTTCGGCTACGCGCTAAATGACTTAATGGGTAGAGTAAACACAGAAGCCCTCTTTTGTCCACCATAGCACCACAAAACTTTCTCCGTATTCCTACTTGAGGTCGGATATTTTTATAAAACCATCGCTAAAGCAATGGGGAATCAGGGGGAAACCAGTTGCACATTTTATCGATTATAAATTAGCACTTCTTGAATAAATTTTCAAGTTTTCTTAAAACAAAATAAAAAATAAAAGTAAAAAATACGCCGATTAACGCTCATTTACTCTGTCGAGGTTCGCACTGAAGCGGCTTCCAACTGTTTGAATTTCCCCCGCGGACATTCGCTCCAGGAAATGGTCAGCTAGGCAGAAACTCGCCGGTAGCCAAGCTCTCCCTGGTCGGCTAAACGAGGCCTTGAACACTAACTAAAAGGAGCAATAAATTTTACGAGAAGCGACAGGTTCCTGTGGGAACTTCGCCCAATTATGTCCTAAATAAATATTTGCTCAAGCCTCACTTTTCTTCAATTTTATGACACTGAGTCACCTCGAGAGGGAACGCTGCTGCAGGCCACTTAGCCCAGCCCTTCGACAATTTGCAGCTTACCCCTGAAACGATTACGTTCGCCTCCTACAGGGATCTTCGGCTATTAGTAACTCTTTTAGATAATTTCGTCTTTCATATCGCGCCGCATTTCTTTCGGAATGTCTTTTGATCTCCGAGGAGTTTAAAGTGCTGCAGACTGCTTAAATTGGATTGACTCTAATTCGACACAAACACTCCTCTTTATGGCACCAGCGAGATGCTCCTGTGGAATCGGAGTTGAGACGATTTGTAGAACGATTTGTCCTTATCGCAAAATTTATTCATTTAAACCCTAGCTGACGGTAATATTTTTTCTTCCAGTTGTCGTCATTAAAAATTTTAATGACTACTTTAAACATGCTTAACATACATTTACTTTTTAGTAAGAAAGTTATGGACGTTTTTTCAAAGGTTTGAAAGGAAAAGACTTAACGTTTAAAGGAAATAGGTTTTCATCAGAACGATTATTCTTTTTCTCACAAAAATAACGTCTACTGAATACGATCGAATTTACATTTTTACATGATTATTTCTTCTCAATTTAAAATTCCGTCAGAAGTTATAATTGACTGTATTAACGAATATTTCTATAACTTTTTAGGCCAAGAACATTTTCAATATACCTACCCTAAGAAATCGATTTAGGTAAAGAGTTTCCTATATAGAATCCGAATACCCTATAAACAGAAAGTAAGACATGATTTTTTTTATAATATTGTGGATGGAAACATCTTAATCAAACCTCACAAAAAAAGTAATTAATCTCCCTGTGCAGGAACGTGAATTTCATAATTATTCAGCCCATTACGGTGCCTTCTTCATTAATATTTTTCTGTCATTGTTTTTTTTTGAAGAGGCCGCATAAACCCGCGCATTGGTCGCGTACACTGCAAGCACCAGCGTTGACGGGCTTGGGTGACAAAGCGGCGAGCCCGCAGAGCGTCTAATTAATAGAAGTGACAGAACGCGGCTTCACGCACCAGCGTTCTTACAACTTAATTATTGTGTAAATAGTCCGTCTTCGGCTGAGTTATAACGTGCAAAGTGAACCATGCCCACTTTAACGAAACAATTCGGACAAGCTCGGGTCTCGAAGTCATTATTCAAGCCCGGCTAAATAAATAGCCCGCCATATTTCAGGGCAGCAGCGCATTTGCCCATTAGGCCGAGTGCATCACGTTTTTAATTTACAGCCAACAAAAGTACCCTATAAAAGTTACGCCACAACCAGGCAGCAGCAGCAGCACCGGCAGCAATATTCCGGGATCCGGCGCGGCGCACGAAGGTGGTGCGCGCCGCCGCCGCTGCAGTGCGGCAGGGGGCGGGTCGCGGCAGCATAAAGCCAGCATAAAACATCAAAGGTTACGGGCAGACCCAACCGACCCTGAATGACGTACTGCTGCATACGGCGGCAGTTTCCAGCGCGTGAAAAAAAAAACGCTTCGAACACCTCGCGGGTGACATTTTCCGCGTAAACAAATAAACAACGGAGGCCCATTTGAGCGGTGTTGGACAAATATTTTGTAGCTGGATTGGCGGTCCGGCACCTCCCCTCGGTGTCAATTTCGAGGGTTTGGCGATCGCACCTTCCCCTCGTTACGGAAATGCGGTTTTGAATCGGGGCGGTTTGTTTTTGTTATATGCATTTCGTATAGTGGCGGGGGCGGGTGCACCAGCATGAGAAAACCGTTCACTTCCGCCGCCCGCGCCCGCACCTTCTGAGCGGTAATGCAGCCGCCATTGGACGGATTTGCCGCTAGTGCGCTTAGTGGGACGTGTAATGAAGTCGGCAGCGGTAGAACTAATTCGCACCTATTCTGCGCCGATGGCTTTACGACCGCGCGCTGCACCGCGAAAATAGCGGTCGTCAAGAATGCATCGAACGGCACAAAGGCGGCGGCACGGCTGCTGCAGTCAGATAAAAGAGCCTCCAAACGGCCACCGAGCGGCCAACAAAGAAATGCAATAGTTAACCTCGTCGAGTGAGCGCGTTATAGCATACAGTATTCGGCTGCGGATTTAAGATAATTTCCTTGGGAAGTCTTTAAAATCCCCTAATTGCTACGGTCACAGTCAAATGGTCGTTTTTTTTTTTCGTATTCATAGGTATGCCGCGCGGCAGTCTACGATGTCATCGCCTAGGCGACGACGATGGCCCGTCTCCTCGGAATTGTAGAACTATAAAACAATTCCCAGAGGACTGCTGATGGGCCACCAACCCGCACATATTTTAAATTCAGGATTTCAGGATGCCGGATAAGGTTGCATAAATTCGTTTGTCACCAAAGTGATTTGCTTCTGTCAGACGGTTCGGTAACACTCGCAGGACAAACCTGAGCTGGCAGAGAAATTTATTTTCCTGTTTCCTCTCAGGCATGGTGGTCCATATGTACAAAATTCATATTATTCTTTTTTTTTAACTTTGTGTTGTACAAATACGAATGTATGTAGTAACTAGAAAATTTTTTCTTGAATTGTATATGCACTTTTTCACTTTCTCATTTCTCCTACCCCTTAAAATTTTTTCACAACACTACAACAACTTTTGAATGTTTTTCAAACATTTCAATTTCTAATAATATGAAAGGTAGATATGTGTAATAAAACCCAAATGTTTGGGAATAGTTGTGAAATAGCATTAAAAATAATTATTAGTTCAGACTTCAAAACGCTGTTGCTTAAACGATTACTTAAACATGTTAAGACAAAAAGGAGATCATTTTTGATGATCTGATCGGAATCAGTTTTCGCAGCAAGTTTTGTATTGTATTCAAATTTGCGAATAGAATAATACATTACATACATACATTCTACATACGCTTGATACCTACATTACTTAAATTACGGCCCAAAAGGTTGTTTTAAAAATTGAAATGTTTGTTATTGAGTTGGAATTACTTGTATTTTGGATTGATATAGAGTAGATTTTCACGTTGATATAGTTGTATTGAAGTTTGCATTGCATTTGCATTTGAAAATGTTATTAATTAATTTAAAAAGTTGACCTTGATTTTGAATTGGTTGATCCTGATTTTTACCTCATCACAATTGTCTACGTCACATTGTTGTTTTTTATGATTATTCATAATTTTCACCAAGTTTCCTTGAATTTTGCACTCAATAGCGACATTGGAGAAGAGTTTGCATTAATTTTTTTTTAATTATATGTGTCCGTGATTCACTGCGAACATATGTGACATTCACATAGTTCTGTAATTGATACACCATATAACTTGGAATTATGTTTTGTGTGTGTTTTTTGTAATTTATAATAAATGAAGGTGTAAAACCATACATAAAACCTCGATTCGAATTGCACTAATTATCCCAGTAAACCAAGCAGCTCTGCGAGACTCGCAGCGAATTAGAGGAAAAATTAATTACAGGAAGAAATCCGTTGAGAGTGAAACATGCGCTCCTGGGAACGGTTGTCGTGAACCAAAAACTAGTTATTAGTGCTACCTCTAATTATCATAAAATTTTGCTTAATATACTCGCAAAATATTGCGATGCCGCCTAACCCATGACTACAGCCTGGGGCACACTGCAATCCTAGTTCTGCCCATTTTCTTACTGAATTGCTTCATTTAAAGCTTAAGCCGTGCGAGTGCGCGCAGAGGACCTATTCCGAATAATTAGCGTTTGGGACCTGCGTCCCGGCCACCCCCGCCGCGTGTAGAGTGGCGGAGGTGCGCGAAACGCTTCGTGGTTTTAATTTCCTGTCCGGCCTGACAAAGGCCCGTCACCACGACGTGTCTTAAAAGGTAATCGTAACAGTTAGCCACGGTGCATAAAGTGGCCGGTGACAGAGGGCTGTTGTCACTCGGTGTAACATGATTAAGGCCCCGTCAACACGGGCCACGTAATCATTTTTTGAAAAACGTGAGAGACGCGCGGCCAGACAAAAGCTGCTAACAACTCCTCAAGGCTGCGCCGCTGAACGCAACGAATCAATTTGGCAAGTGAAACCGATATTTGAACTTGCCGGCCGCGAGCACATGCCGAATTCGATTTTTTTTTTCTATATTTTTTTATTTTTTTTATTTTTTCAATTTGAGCCTTTTTACAGCGATTAACTTTTCATGACTCACGATCAACTAATCGATTGCATGACGTCAGGTAAATTCGGCGAACTGACCAAATGAACTGATCGCCGCTATCGAAAATTGGAGACAAAAGTGCGCCTGTTTAACTCTCAATTAGTTGATTGCCGGAAAGTGCGCCTGTTTTCAGCTCCTCACCTTTTGTCGGTTGTTGTATTTTTTTTTTCAATTTCTTTTTTTGATTGTAAGTTTTGTAATTGATGGACGACTGGACAAAGGTGGGTTCCTCGGGCTGCCTACGTCAGCTAATTGAGCTTAGGCACGGTGTTATGAATATTTCACCTGCTCCGAGACGAATCGCAGTTGTTCTGTGAAAAGAGTTTCATAGCCGGCCTAAAGTCCAACGACTTTGTCGGGACTTTGGTTAAATGAATGGTCACCGGAGGATGAAATAGAAAAGTGGCTGAGTGAGTGTATACAGAATCAATATTTAGTTGCACCTTGAGGTCCATGATGAATGAAGGTACATTCGAAATTCGCTTAAAGCTAATTCGCTGGGGAGAAAAACGAGGGTATGGAAGGAATTAAAATAACTGCTTACCCGAAGCGAATTAGAAAATTTACTCAGAAGATAAATGTTTTAACCGGGTTTGACAGGGAAGAGAAATACGTTTTTAGAGAAATTATCTCCCTATTGCAGCTAATATACGAATTTTTAAATTTGCAAAACATTACTCTGCAACTATAATACATTCTAAAAATATGCATTATATTGATAAGATATGTATGTCGACTCTAAATTCCCTTAAGAAATTTAATACCAAAATAGAAAAACTCTAGGCTGAGTTTTTAGATGGGCCAGATCAGAGAACAAAAAGTTTAAAAAAACTTATACCTATAAAGATAATGATGCTTTCGCTTTACACGATATGTCGTTAAAAAAATTTTACCAA
The DNA here is from genome assembly GCA_933228815.1 of Machimus atricapillus. Lineage (NCBI taxonomy): Eukaryota > Metazoa > Arthropoda > Insecta > Diptera > Asilidae > Machimus > Machimus atricapillus. Next base: position 25,245,526 of record OW121788.1, on the reverse strand, counting down.
TACTACGCTTTGTCCATCCACAACATAACAATAAAAACATTTTATCGAATTTTCTATGTGTAGGTACCAAAGCTGCGCGAGTTGTACTTTTTGCATTTCATTTAAGTATATACCTGAAATAGTTTCATTATCGGTACCTAATATAACAAGTTAACATAACCTAGTACAAATTAAGAAACAAGAACATTTCTTATCTAAACATTGAATACCATGTAAATTGTTTGCTGCAACCATCAATTTTAGTTATTTAACAAGATAAATCGAAAACGGGACTCAATATTATTGATGTGAGAATTAGTTTTAAAATTCACTAACGCGCACTGCAATTTGGCGCCACGTTGTTTCTTGGCAAATATTGAATTTGTACGACGCTCCTTTTCATTGTTAAAAATTTAATACCTATATATAATAATAAAATTGAGTATGTACCTAATAGGTACCCACCTACCCCAAAAAAATATTATAAAGTTAACTTTTTTCTTATTTTATTTAAAAGTTGAAGCTGTAACTATTTTATTCAGCTTTGTTTACAAAAGTGAAACATAACTTTCCCCGCAAAATTGAGGTCTTTAGCTGTTGACTGCTTTTTAAATTCTGTTCCCAGGTGATCCCAAGAGACATAAAGCGACACCTGAGCAGATCGTTAACGTAAAGACTTAATAACTGCACCATTATTCTGCCATTCTTTAGACTATTAGGATAATTTGCCAGAGGTAAAGTGTGGTGTGTCGTGAATATTTCAATTAATAATCCCAGCACTGAGCTATAGTACCATTACCAACAATTTTGCGGGACAGTCGCGACAGGAAATGTCGTAAAGTGGCCCATCGCCAACACATCTCTCCGGCTGCGCCCACAATTGAGTAAACCGATCCCAGGGAATTACCCCTGTCATAAATTAGTCCGAAAAGTCGTTTGGTGTGACACATGTTACCCAAACAGAACTCCCACTCGACTGTGTTTACATAGCGCACAGCATGTCAGGATAATGATTACACTCGAGGGTCCCTGCAATCAGCCGGCTCATTTGCAGGATAAGAAGAGGCCTCTCGTTATCGCCGGCGACTTTCGTTTAGGGCTCTTTAGGAAAGTAATGAGATAAGATGACGCTAAGCGACGGAGATTGGTATATGTATGTAGTGTCTCCTTCTGGCCGCATCTCAAAGCCTCGTCTGGTCGCTCGTTAGCGTGATTATCGCTGGCTCGTTGTGGCGAAGGACGCAAAAGAACGCCAACGAAACGCCAGAAACCAGACAAAATCATGTCGTTCACATCACGTCACGTAAGGTGGACAATTGCAAAAAACAATATTCCGCGGCCTGCCGCAACGTCGATCATTAGCAGCGCCGCGATTGGCCTTTGCCACCTTCGATCTATACCTCTAGCGAACTCTAGGAGTTTGTCGCGGTTCTGCCGCGGTGCACGGCATTACTTGCACGATTGACAGGCAAATTCGCGATTAATTACAAGCCCTGCACAGCGTCCACATGCGTCTCTTGTACACCGGTTTTACCGCGGCTACACGCAATCCAATTCTGTGCCGGCGTGCATTTATTAATTTTCTAAAAAGGCAGCAGTGTCCCTCCCCCGGGCCCATTATTACGATGATTAATTAACAATGATTGCGCGACTCGCCACTAATCACGCCGTGCCGACAATTGCATGAGTTTACTGCCAGCTAATTAGTGCTAAATTTCATGGTCAGGTGAGACAATGACTTACTAATATCGCGCTATTAGAGCTCCATTGCTCTTATGTATATGTACGAAATTATGTAGGTGGATGAATTATTAATCAAGCAACATAATCCCGGATAATAGCCTCTATGCATATAACCGTCGAGGTCTCAGCCTCGCACCGCGTAGCGGCTTTCTTCGCGACACTGCGTCCCCACGCATCAAGTCCAAAAAATGTGCTCCACATTCGGGCTGCTAATCGATTATTAATAATGAGCCCATTTGGAAAGTTCAGGCGATAAATTTCCATTAATAAGTGGCATAAAAATAAACTTCCATTTTACTGCCGCGCATAGTCGTCGAACCTCGGAAGTGTACGGCTGGGGCCGGTGCCGCCGCCGCGGACTAATAACTTTATCTGTTATGGCCGCGCAGCGCTCTTCATTAATATTTAAATTGCGCCGGATTAATTCAGATGATAGCAAAAACACACCGGGACAACAGACCGAGCCATTAGGCAGCGCTGCTGTTGCGTTATGGCACAATTTTTGAAATTTGTTTTATGTAAAAATTTTTGTAGTAAGAGCGGCAACTTCTGATACCTGTCGCCCTCCGCTGGTAGCACAAAATAAATAAGTTTTTTACCAAAAATCGATTCAGTCGTGGGTGGAGGTCAGCTTCTCGAGGTTTCGGAGAATTAATCAATAACAAATTTTTGCTATAAAGAAAATCCTTTCCCATGTATAGCTAGCCGCTAGCTACCACTTTTTGCTGTGATTTCGGACGCGGATAGATTATTATTATGATTTATTGACTGGCAAATGGAGTTCATGCAGCTCTGCGACAGCTCTGAACAAAGAAAATTTATGCTACCGCTCCGGGACTGTGCTACTCGTTGAGAAGTTGCTAATCGAGTTTTGAACACTGAACACATATAGTATTTCAAAAAATTGTATAATTTGTCTGGCTGTTGCAATCGATTGCAAAATTTATGAAGACATCATCAACTTCTGTCTATATAATTCACTTGTAGAGTTTCAGTATTCTAAAATGTGGAACGAAAATCTTTATTTCATAATTCTTCTTCACATTAAAAAATAAGCTCCTATCACTTTTATAAATTTAAAAATATGTGGACTAAAAACGCATATTTGGAACGTTAAAAAACTAAGTTACATCAAGTTTTCCAGCGCTTTAGGATCCAAGTAGGTACAGCGCCTTCGATTATAATTCATACTTAGAATAGCAGCCAAGTAAGCGACCCCAAAAACTTTTAAGTATATCCCCTTTCATGGTAGTCCTGTATTGTCCTGTTAGAAAATTTTGGTGTGAGTATTTTATATTTTACATAATTTTTACAAGTTATTTATGCCAAATCTTATTGGAAAGTTTGATACTTGGATATTTTAGTTGTTATTTTTGAAAGTGGTTATAAAGTCTATTTCTTGAAGAATTCATAATTAACGGCTGATTTATAAAAGTTATATGTCCGGATAATAAAAAGTTTTAATTTAGCCTACTTCATTAACTACACTAATATTTACTGAACGCATTCATTATACTTATACCTGCATAATATATTTACCTCGCGTAAGAGAGTTTCAGATTTTAAATATTCAATTATAAAGCAGTTTATTTTGTACCATAATAGCCATGAGTAAGCATTCTATTTTGAAGAAAGTCATTAAGGCAACATTTACTTGAACATTTCTAATTAAGTTAAAGTACGCCTTAAACTGCCATTAACTGCCGTTTTAAATTAATATTTCAAACCGAGGAAAATTCTTCATTTTTCAAAAGAGCGCGATGTAATTTGTTGGTAAAATTAATTGCTGAAAGTATACTCGGTCACGGAAAAGACTAGTTATTTTTGCCAAATTGATTATGTAACCCGCCCCCAGCTCCGTCCATCGCATCGACGGGGCTATTTTTGTTTCGTGCCCCGCCGATTGGTAAACAGTCGTTCAGAACAATAATTAGAGCCTGAGCGTTGCGAGCAAACACCGAAATGGCTGACAAATATCGGCTGCGTTCGATTAAGTTCGCTCGCAGCAGTACCGTTCGATTGCTGCCGTTATCCGCGGGAAAATGCACCGATCGCGAAGTTATCAATAAATTAGCGCAGCCACCCAATGTGTGCTTTCCGGCCATTAAAAGTTCAATTCATCAGGTTCTGCGGTAGTCGTTAGAAATCGGGCTCCGAGCCAACGGAGCCCCATAGCCGACCAGGTTTTGAGTGAGTTATGACAGCAGTCACCTTCGGTATCGTAATTGCGAGTAATTGACCTAACTCATTGGAAAATTAATAAAGAGGTGTAGCCCGAGCGCGGTTTTGCAATGTATAGAGAAACGAAATCCGCGAAGTGCAAACTGTCGCAGCGCGATGGGTGCGATCAACAAGATCGCAATGCACCGCGCTAGAAGTCGGCAAATAACAACAAATAAATTATGGGCTTTATGTTTTTATTAATAATACTACAAACAGGTAACAACATCTCATTTGAATAATCGGACCATCAATTCTGGCGCTAAATGATTGACTGACTTCTGGCGAGGTAGTTCGCCGCGAATAGCCGGTGGCTGGGGCGCTTACCCGCGGCGACGATCGGCCCGGCAAATGCATGCGTTTAACATTTTATTGAGCCGGTCCAGGAAATGCGTCGCGCCGCCAGCGGATAATCCAGAATTTGCGCTTACTTGTCGCGGGCTTTGCGCAACCGCCGTATAAAGGGGATTTTATGATCGAATGGCCCAACTAATGTCATCTAATTTACAGATTTGTCGGACAAGTGTCGTCCCCGCGAGGCTCTAATGAAATTATCCGTCCGGTGCACTTTCCCACCGCGCGCTTTATACTCTTTATATATGAGTTGCCAAATTTCAAGAGATCACTTGATGCGCGGCCGTCCATTAGCTGCTAATTACCGCGCATCGTCCTCCCTATCTCCCGCGGCCAAAAGTCGGATCGGAGATGCTCTTTGATCTTCGGGAAATTGGCTAACAACAAAAGAAATTGTCGGCATTCGATTGCGTTCTGAAACTGAATTTACCTGGATTACCTGTGGCACACCGTCCTTTGATCTTTGGTGGGGAAGTGCGGACCGCGCTGCTCCCATTGTTGGAAGCAGATCCGACGCCCGGCCCGAAATGAGCCCCGAATGAAGCGCGGTGCGTGGGCAGAGCCACATCACCGGTGTAATGTAATTTATCTTGCTTAACAAGATTTTGTTGTTAATCGCCTGTCAAAACAGAAGGTGCATCACCGCGACAGGTAACTTGAATTTCGCCAAGATTAAATGCTGCTCTACGGGTGCGTGATCAAAGAAAAGTATACGAGGGAGCGTTTGCGTGATTTATTTACGTGAAGGAAATTGCTAATCTAACGATAATTGTAAGTTTCAAATTACCTTACTATAATATTAAATTAAATTCTATTAAATCCACGCCAGGAAAACGGAAGATATATTTAAAAATATACATTACGGTGAAAATAGTCGGTTTGTCTCACAAAATAGTGCTATAAAATTTCTACATTGTTCATTAATTTTTAAATTACTATGTAGCTTGATTCATGGAACTATCTTTAAAAATACATAACTCTATTTCTCAACAAAATGGGGCCATTACTTACTCTTTTATTACTCTCGGAAGTGAAAGAAAAATAAGGGGTATTCTTCCTACTATTATATAATTTTGTGATACAAGGCTAGGTAAATCTAGAATTAAATTAGTAAGTAGGATTAGGACTAGGCAGCAAGCTCTAAAGTTTTACTACTTTAGGGTATATAGAAAGCGGCGGAAACTTAATTTTAATGCGTTAATAACGTTTTAAAACTTCAATGATCAAATTTTCAATTAAATAAAGGATGCTACAAACCATTATTTATCGTAACTACAAAGACGAATCAATATAATTTGGTGTAGGTACTTGAGCTGAAAACTCCAATTTACAGCAAACATGCGGCAAGTATATCATTTAAACGAAAACAGCACTATAGGTACCTTTGACAGTGGCTCTTATCTACGTCAACTGCCGTGTAATCCGTTGTTGTTTAGCTCCACCCACGAAGACGAGTGACATACCAACTTCGGATTATATACGTCACCGGATTGTTCCCCCTTTTTACACGCAAAGAATTTTGTCAATTTATTACAAGTAGATTTTCCGAGTCGGTGCGCACCTTTCCAATTTATTTTCCACAACAGAAATGTTCTTTGGGTCCCCTCGAGAAGCAAAAACTGTCGCCCACCCTCCGTCGAGTCGTTGACATTCGAGAGTGTTGTACTTTGCCCTAAGGACCATTAACTCTCAAGAAAACTCTGCCCAAACAAAGTGGATTTGGGAGACGTTTATTGCCGCTTAAATCTCAAGAAAGTAGAAAAATGGCGGACGTTGAGATTTTCCTCCCCAGAAAATTCCCAGATAAAACTCCCGGGGCCCGGGACTGGAAGATACCGGGAGCGGATGTGGTGAATAAATGGAAAATTTACATCTGGGCTGGGCCCTTTCCCCTCGGCCTTTCTGCTTCGTTGGCCAACCAAAGAGTTGTCTGCGCTTCTTCCCGCGGGAGCGGGCTAAATCCTTGGTGACTAAATACTGCGCAAAACACTCGTCTTTCCGCTCGATTGAGGCCGGAAAAAAACAACCAGCCAGAAAATTTCTAGCAAAATCATTGGCGGAATAGAAAGCGTCTAATTAAGGGAGGCACGTTCAGCGCATCCCGTTGAAATTAATTTTGTTTATAAGCCGGAATAAATCTAGCTTCTTCTTTTTCTGCCCGATCGTCTCCTTTAATTGCTATTTGCAAATGAAGCCCCTATCGCAATTAAAGTTTTTCTGATTACGGGAGATTTTGCAACGACCACTGATTTGCTTAATCGCGGTCTAAGAGAAGTCTTACGCCGCATATCACGGAAGAAGTGCCGCCGTGAAATTGTCAAATGACTTCATTAAGTCGTCGGTGATTTTCGCAGCATAATTATGTCAACTCGTTAGTAATTTGCTGTCAGTTCCGCGGCGACTTCCCGGCCAAGGAGACCCAGAAAATCTGTGTAAGTTTTGTTCCACTTCATTAATGCGGCGCGGCACAGATACGTGCATGCCTATATACTAATTAGCGATAATTTCGAGCAAACAATTTAGAGCGAGTCACGAAAATCGCGCGACGTCTTATTGTCTTCTTGGCGAAGGCAGCTCTCGTTCGAATTATTTATCACCGACAAGAATTGAAGCTCGACATGCGATATGAGAAGGAGACGGGAAAAATTACTGAAGACGGAAAGTAGGCGCAATCGAAGCGCAACTCCTCCCACCCGCGCGACTGCCGCGCCGCGAAAAGCCAAAAGTCAACATGATGCCAGCTTCTCGTTAATGAAGTTAACCATCCCCGCACATCACAACAAGCCGAAGCAGTTTCCGTGCGATCCACAAATTTGTAATAATTAAATAATTAATTAATTACAACACATTAAGACTGCGATTTATGAAAGTTGCGTGCGCACTCCACCGCAGACGGGAGCAGGGACGGTGATGTGGGCTGCCTTTTTTCGCGCTTCACCCTTTCCTCCACGGTCATTTAGCGAATTCTTTCTTTTCTTGGATTGCTATTAAGATCGCCTCCTTGAGGTAGTGCCACAGAACGGGTGTTCGTAAAATATGAAAAATGGCCTCTTTGCGATATTCTTTGCGCTTTGTAATAACGAAATTGGCCTGGATTTGTTCGTTAGTATCACGAAACTTTCAAATTACTCTAAGCCGCATGCCAGCGCATTGCCGTAGTACCTACAAAAAAATACTATAGTCGATTTGTTTCGTCAAATTGGACCCTTGAACGAACTTTATGAACTTTGAAATGAGTAATGCGTTTCAAACTGCAATTTACCTAAGTAAATTTTATTGTTCACATCTGTGCAGTTCGTGCAGATTTTTATAGCTCCTTTCTGAGACTGTCCCTGAGCGAAATAAAATCATACATTAACTTGCCTGGCACGCTACTCAAAATCCTTCATTCTGACCAATCCGTGACACTTTATCTACCACCTGTGAACCCTAACCTTTTTGTTAACATTACATTTCATTCGCCTGAGGTGCAAAAACGTAATGAAAAGCTTCATGAAAACCCTTTGTGAAAAGTATACTTTTACAAACAAAATAAAATTCCAAACCATTTCGTTTTCGAGCTGAATTAAATTTGAAACGCCTTTTGGTTTCAAACCAAATTGTATGTTTTTAACCCGTCTATCAGGGTCTTCGTAGCTCCAAAACAGCTGAACCGATTTTAAAGTGCTTTTTTTTTGGCTAGTATATTTGCAACATGATTCGTATAATTTTTGGTGAAAATCGGGTATGCCGTATCCAAAATAATTGCTCGATACTTGGAGTTTGAGCTCAAATGTTTATACCTAATATAAGACCAAGTCATTCATATAGATATCCGAAAATCAGTTTTGTTTTATACTTTTTACTTAACTACTTAATTCATCAAAATTAAACCATTTTAATAAAATTTGAAATACATTTTTAACCGAGGAAAAAACGGAGGAGGTTCTCAATTCGACTGTTTTTTTTATCAAGTAACGCTTTGAGGGCCACAAAACCTCCAATTTAAACCCGGTTTTAAAAATTTTTTTTAATAGCTGCAATAAGAATAAAGACTTACCCTTTTTTCGTAAACGTCGACCTCCTTCTCGGTGTATCCTGCTAAAAGTATCATACACAAAACACTTTAAAAACACGCACTTTCACTTAAGGATTTTTCCTTTTAACAGGCCCTTTTGTCGCCAAAATAAAATTGCGACATTTTCACTGAGAACTTCACTTTACAGCACTTAACGGCTTTTATTTTCCCATTTTTAATTTTAATTTTCACTAGCCGTCACAAAACCAATCACAAAATCACGTTCACTATTATAGCGGTAATCCTGCAAGACAAATAAAATAAAAATTAGGTGTCATTTAAAAACAATAAAATTAAAAAATACATACACCAATTTAAAAAAATTAAAATGTTACTAAAATTAAATTAAATGATTTTCGTGTGAAACGCATATGCCTACCTACAAATCTAAATTCCTATTTTAGTATAAAGCTAATATTAGGTAATTGAGTGTTCTATTTGTTTTTACCCTTATATAGAAGGAAATGAGGAATTAAAATAGAGTTAGAATATAATTTTCAGATTATTTAACTAAAGAATATAAAAAATAGTCTGTTTAATTTCATCAGTGTTAAATTTTTTACTTCGTAAATAAATTTTATAAATGTTTGAAAAGAGCAAGAAGATTGACTAATTTCAGTGAAGCCACATTCTTGAACTGAAGCTTAGCAAACGTTACCGACTGGTATTTCATTTTTTAAAGTCTATTAGAAATATTCAAGGTCTCAAAATATTATAGTCATGACTTTTCGAGTTCTATCATTGGTTATCTTTACTTTTTTTTTTGTCTTATTCTTCTTTTCGGTGCCACTATCGCATTGATTGTCTTTTGAACGTATGGGATCATGGTAAAGGATGATAGTTTCATCACTCGTTACATTCGATTTAATAACTCTATTCTGGTTCTTTCTTACGGCAAAGCTCCTAAATCCGCTCACAACATTTAGCACGTTGTTCCTTTTGAAAATTTTTTAATAATTAGGTACTGAACAAACGTTGTTAATTTATAGCTCTATATACATATTCTAGAGAATTAGCAAAAATCCTAAATGATTAAGTACTAAAAGTGGGAATAATTTTGTTCTCCACCGCAAATAGGCAAAAAATAAATTTCCGAGGCTAAAGTCTGGCTAAATAATCGCTCTCTTTGTTGTAATGAAGAAAAACAGCGCGAACCCGAGCATAGGGCAAATGCCACCTAAATCGCCGTGACAAATTCACCCCTTATTGGATTCGCACCACCCTCATGTGATTTATGCGATCCGTAAATTTCCCTTTAGCTGACACAGCGTAAATTACGACTGGGAATACAGAGGAGTGATTTTGCTTCGTTTGCTTCGACTGCAGTAGGCAAATAATATCCCTCCCTCCCCCCGGCCAGAGGGGCTGCGCTCATAATTGTCAGCTAATTAACAATTTCAATTCGAGTAACTGCAGGGCTGTCCGTCGATATATCACTCGCAACTTCATTAGATACGCAACAACTGATTTGGGCGGTTTGGCAGATTACGATGCAATCAAAAAAAGAAAAAAGAAAGGAATAATTTTTTTTAGTGGTGCGAAAGACGAGTGTCCTCCGTATACTTAAGACGCTGGAACGAAATGCTCCTCTTAAATCGGCTTGTAGTTGGTGGTAAAACAACATTTCCATCTCCTTCGCATCGTTTAGGCGACTAAAAATAGGCGCGTTCGGCGATTAAGAGCCAGCCGCGTGCGCGATCCGCCCTTGTCGACGCTTCGCGCAGCACCGCCAAGTGCTAGAAACTTAATTATTCCATTGTGGTTTCATTTCAACGCACCATGAATTTTCAAGATTGTACAACGCGAGCTGCGGGGCGGGCTCAGCTGCTGGAGGCGCTATTTTTACACCTTTCGCCAGGGATGAATTAGCCCCATTCATAAGTCTATTGCAATTCGACGATGGACGACTGTCCTCGGTTTGTAGCACTCACCCAGTTTCGAAAAGAACTTTTTGAGTTCTTTTGGATAGCTATTAACTAAACGAAAGCAATTTGTAGATGTTGAAATTCTCTTGTCATTCCCTAAAATATTGACATAACTTAAAATCGTAATACTTGAGAAATCTTTCTCCAATGCGATAAAATTAGATAATGTTGCTATATTAAAACCTCGTTCCAAGATAATGTTTGGTTTAAAAAATTGTTTCGATGTTGTGTTCCTGTTTGATTTATTGTTCTAATACTATGAGACTATTGGCGTATTATTTCACCAAAAGTAATTATTTAAATCGATTTCGATTACCAATAGATGAGGCCGTATGAGAAAAAATTGTTTGCTACTCTGTGTCCAAATCCCTCCATCCCTATTTATACTCATTTGTTCTCCGGAAAGCATCCATCACAATATCATTTATTAAAAATGTTATTACTTTATATCCATTACGTTGATGACATTTATTTCAAGCTATACCCTGCTACATGTCTATTTTAAATGAGAATTTAAAATGCTACTATTAAAAAATTAGCATCTATACAAATATTTGACAAGATTTGGTACCTTTTGAATCTCAGGAGAGTTTTAATAGTTTTAAAAATAATGTTATATTTTTACCTCTAAAACGTGCTTTGCATTTTTAAATTTTTTAATATAAATTAAGCATTTCATATATATTTATGCAAAAATATGATTCCTTCACATTTAACACGAAATTTTTTACGATTTGATCAATGACTAATTCATAAATAGTCGTAAACATTTCGTAATTAAGACTTTACGATCTCATACTAAATTTCGACTTAACGAATTCCATCCAAATTAAGCCCGATTGTTTTTAGGCTACTTTTCTGATTTTGATTGGAGGAATAAAACTTAAACTAAATAGGTTGTTCTCATTTCTTGAACAAAAATAACGACAATTTTCAAGAATTTTTGTCTCAACTCTTTTACGCAAATATGGGGAATAAAAATTGAACAAATGTAGGGCAAGATTCTGCTAAGTCCACTGGCGAATATTTTAACGAATAAAATGCAACAAGATTTAAGTCGACGGATTAATTTTTTTTATAGGTATATCCCACACCCAGTGACGGTACAAGTTATTGGAAGCAGTGCTTTAACTACATAATTTAAATTCTAGCCTGCAAATCTTTGTAAATTCTTTCTTTTTAAATGGTTGCATATTTACAAATGTCCTGTTAATCTTGAGACTATAAATCACTGCTTGCTGTTTTTATAAGCTTACAAAGAGGTTTTTCTTTCTCCATCTTTGAAGCAGCATTCGTTCGTTTGGCTCACGCATCTATCACCGCAAACGTGTCTTAATTCATCATTCAATCTCAAGCCCCGACCCTAGTTTCAGGTGACAAAATGGCTGCGTAGACCGCAAAATCATCAAACATATGCGTCTGTAAAAGCAAGCAACTTCTGCGCCAGAAATCAGAAATTATTTCTCATTCACTAGCCCTCATCTTCCAGACGTGTGACAAATTCGTAAGTTGTCGAGTATATATAGGGCAAAAAATGAAAACGCTATTGTCTCCTTCCTGATAGACACGTTTCCTTGGAAGATTTAATAGCAGTTGTCGGGCACATGCCTTGGGGTCCTGCGGTACCTTAAAGGAGTTAACATTTTTCGACGCTGTAATTTTGTATTTAGAAGGTCGCATACTTGCGGTTAGTCCTTAATGCAATCATTAGGTAAAATCTTTAGCGGCCGTTCTGTCCCTGCGGTGACACGCAACAAACGGCGAGTGACGAGCCGAAAACCGCCGCAGGGGCTCTTTAGGGCGAGTTGCGTAATTAAAATCCGCTCCTAAAAATTCTTATTAAACTGCGGTCAGCGGCGTCCCGGGCCCCCTTCCTCGCGGTTTTTGTATATGCCACCCAGCAAGGGACGTAATTGCTGGAGGACAATAAATCGCACGCTCGAATCTTCGGTCAGTAGCCGGCCGAGTTAATCAAAAAGCTCGTCTTTTCGCGCCTCGCGCAGCCACGGCCGATTCGCCGCAGTCCTCAGCGAGGCCGCCGCGCCGATCCCTCGGAGTCGCGGGAGATGCGCAGACCGCTTTACTCCTGCCCAGGTATTTTGAATACGATCTCCTCCGACGACGAAGACGACGACGTCGGTGCTGATGCCGTAAGAATTAGAGGCCGTGAGCGCCATCTCTTTAATACCTGCGAGGCGTGGTCAGTATTTTATATGAATTGATCAAAGGGCGCCGACTCTTTGATCTTGGCCGCCTGTTACCTCTTTATGCCTGGAAAATTAAGAATGAGGCAAAAACCACCAAAAAGACACGAAAAAGCACCCAAAGAACGAAACGATGCGGCGCAGGACGCTGGAAGAGGAAGAGGGCAATAAAAAAGCAACTTCATCACGTTAATGACGAAGGGCTCAGGTTCTTCTATAGTCGGTTTACGCGACGACCTCCTTTCGTTTTAATAATTTTAAACTGACTCTCAGGAAAAATTGATCTCGTCGTGTTCCGGTAATTTTCCGGGACATTATTTCCACAATATAAGACAACAGCAATAGATTTCCTTGTTGAAAACCAAGAATTTGCAAATTTCTCAGTAAGATCGGTGTAATTTTCAAAAAAAAACATCACCATAGTATACTATAGTATAATTGGCGCTTTTAAATTTGTATATTATTCTTTTCTCATTTTCTCGCCAATATTAAATCGTTTAAAATACCGATTTGGCGCCGCGACTGTACAAAAATGTTTCGAGTCTACACAGCACACTCACCACATGGAAACGACTATAAGTTAATTATCACTGCTGCTCACACCTGATTGTGATCCATTAAGGTGACTGGTCAGTCGCGCATAATTACAAAGTGCATGAATGAAAACGAGAATGCCCACGGAATAGGCGAAAAAAAAGGTGGAAAAGGTGAAAAACTTTTTGCCCAGAGGCGGCAAGTTCGTGCCATGCACTCTCGCACCTTTTGCATACCTTGGTCAAGTCTTGAGCACTTCAAAAAATTTACCAGAAAACCCGGCGGACAGTACCTACCTGGACAACTTCAATACTTTGTCGCATTCAGTTTTTATCGCCCAGAGCTAATCCGCGTTAATATAAGTTGCCGTCCATGTTTCGTTTGCTTTTATGCGGTGCCGAACTCGCAAATTGAATAATAAACCCAAAAATGGCAATAAATGTGCATAGGTCGTGCATAAAAAAAATATATTTAAAGCTTGACAAGGGGCCGCAGGATATGCAAATGAACTGGAATCGCCCGTAGTTCCCTAGCAGGGCCCTCTAGCTCGTGCCTTTTAGTTAACATGAAAATTTCGGTCAATTTCTTTTGAAATTTGACACTTTTACATTGGCCGTAAAGAAATTATTTGAATTTTTATTTATGCCCTTTTAAGAGAATGCCTGCGGCGAATTAGGATCTGGAGACTATAAATCATGAAAGAGTGGAGTGCATGCACGTGTCCTTTGGGACCTCAATGAACGAGGGCTTTTAATACAAATTGGCTAACATTTCGCACAGATTTACATTTAAATAATATTAATATACATTTTAATTACTTTTTAACTATATGATTATTAATTTTTAATTTTATTTATTTCTAATTACAAACAAACAATATATCTTCTATGTTTTTCTGAATTTGATTTTAAGATGTAATACCTACCTACTTGAAATAAAATTAATATTAAGTAGTAGAAGTACAATACATATTAGGTTTACGACTCACAGATAATGTAGCTTCATAATTTAATCCCAATTAAAAAACTCCTTTAATAGAATACCTATACCTAATAGTTTACCTACATATAGTTCTATGAAAAAGCTAATTCCATACTGCAAATTAGAAATATTGCTAAATGAGCTGACATTGAATCAAATATTCAAAATTAACTACTTACTACATGTAAGCAAGATAATTTTTACTTTATTTCTCTGTTTGTAAATGTAATAGGAGGAATCCGAATATATATGCAAATTAATGCAAATTTAAATAAATGAATTGAAATTATCTGTTTAATACATAATTTTTCTTTAAAATGTGAAAAACTGACTTTTAGATTAAAATTGGATTCTTCTGATTTATTGTTTGATTCTTTCTTTATTCTTAATTGAATAAAAAGTTAAAGAGCAAACCAAACTCACAAATATTTATTTTCTTTAAACAAACCTCTTCAATTTCACCTGATCTTATATTTTTTATGTATATTTACTGAAAAACATTTAAATAGCCAACAATAATAAGAATGAATATAGTAAATTTAAATTTATTTTATGTTAAACAAATTTTGCACTTAAAGTTTTTCCAACTCATCGCGAAATGAATTAATTTTTGGGCGAGAAATTTGTTTATTCAAAATATTCCCATAAAACCAACGTGACCCTAATTCTCCTGGAGCAAATGTGAATACATACCTCTACTGAATATATTTAAAAGGAGGTCACAAATAGTTTTGTTTCCGCGAAAATAATTAATAGATTATAGAAATATCGTAAATATTCGGTAATTTGGTTCATTATACAATTCAAAGATATAAAATAATCAAACGCATTCTCTCCTACGACGACACACGGTCGCGGCGGGGGCTAAATATCCAATTTAAATTAAAATTGAAAATCGAAATGAGGTAGCGGGGCAATCGAAACTGTTGCTCAAGATCAAAGTAGGTATTTTACGATCGATTTTCTATTTTTCCACTTAGCTCGGTTGCCCACTCAAAATTTCTCATAAAATTTTTATTCACGAAATTCATTTGGAATGGACCCGATTGTCGCACGAGAGAGCTGCGCTGCTGATGTCGGCAGCATCAGGAGCGGAACAATCAAACAGGTGGCTGCCTTCCATTTACGTCTTATCTTAATTTCATGCGACGTTAATCACCTCTAATTTGAATGTGATCATTTAGTTGTCCTCTTTTCTGCATCCCACCAGATAAGCATCGTTTACAATGCAACAAATCGCCGAGATAATGTGAATTAATTCTTTAGGTGGGGGGTTACCTTCCGTCGGTTGCTTATCTCGGGTGGGTTCATGACAAACGATCATCTCATGATCAAAAGCCACCGAACAGATAATCTCAACTGATACTCCGAAAGCCGGAGATCTTAAGACTCAATTATCACACTGTGTGCGCTGGTTGATTGCCCACACCACCGCCAGGGAATTTCTCGCCAATTACTCCAGGAACATGATTCGATAAGAAGCTGCTGCCGGATTCGGATAAACCGGAAAGGAGCTCGAAGGGAGGCCGTGAAACGGGCAGCGAGGGGCTCCTCTATACTGAGCCCCATCGCGGCCCCGCCGAAATCGATAGCCGCTCTTTGGGATAGGGAGCAAAAAGGCGAAAAGACCTACGACTGCCCGCGAGGATCACCAAATTTACATCTAATTAACTTTCGATCGCAGGAATGCGCTACCGCCTTTGAGGCCGCTAATCGCATTGCGGCGCGCTTTCGTCTCCGTCCGCCCGCTTCTAACGCGGTCTTTCATCGATGTTTTTGTTTTTGTGCCTATATTCAATGGATTATGGGCTCCGGTTATACGCGGCCCCGGATTCTGGGGGGACTCAAAATTCATGTTCTTCCTAGGGCGGTCTCCCAAATTACACACGGGAACGCCGCGCTGGCGGGGACACGCCATATAAATAAGAGACTAACGACAGCCCTGGCGGAAAAACCATATTCACCTGATCGGCCGACTTCTACCTGGTTAAGCGCGGTCACGACGCTCTGATGATACTTTTATTGGCGTATCGCATGTCTGGAGCCGCGCGGGCAAAGGGCGATCATCGCGGCCGCGATCCCAACAATGGAATGAATCGAAGTGTGTTTTATGGCGGGCACCTGAACCATGCGCGCAGGCGCAATATGCCTAATTCGTCAGGTCTAATAGTGTAATTGGCGGGGATTTGGTTGGATCCGGGCTCTCATGTGATCCGGTGATTAGAGCCGTGATGCTAAATTAACAAGCGTCGGGGCGATTGCTTTGATTCCCTGCCGACAGGTTGGACAGCCGGATTTGATGGTCACACCTTGATCAATTGGCCGCGCAATGGCTCTGCCCCGGGGATTCCCGGAAAGGCAAAGTGGACATGAGTGAGCAGAATTGAATTTTACGGCGTTACCTTGTTGGTTTATTAATTCGCTCTTAACCAACGTCAGTAAGGGAACAACTGAAAAGTTTTCACCATCAAATTAGCACCTCTCAATTCGAGGTATTGCGAGCTTTGTCGGAGTCCTAATTTCCAGAAATTTTAACCGCAGCACACCGCAAACTTCCGCTTTACTTACATATCAACATTTTTAGTTACGCCTGATACATTTGCGAACTGATGTGATTGATGAGAATATATACAAAGAAATAATACGAAATCTTTAGCGCAGCAGTTTAGATCTATCTTTCAATCTTATTCTTAACCTCAAGGATCACAAAGTAATTAAAGAAGACACTTCCAAACGACTTTCGACTAATTTTGACTAAAGCTCTTTGTTGCATTTGTAAATATTTGACAATTTTCAGATGACTATTATTTTACAAAATGCAAATTGACCGAAAATTATTAGATACCTGCTAGCTATGTTTTATACTTTTAATTTCATTATTATCGAAATAAACAATATTTTAATTTTGGTCTCAACGCAAATTAAAATCACTAATACAGAAAATCTTGAAAATAAAAGAATGAATGCTCATCTTCTAAAATTATGATATCCTTCCCATTTTTTTCATACAGATATATGTATTTAGTTCTCAAAACAGGGGTACTAAACGATAATTAGGATAACTCCATCTACGCGTCAGAGGCTTCTAAAGCAAAACAAAAACAAATGGATCATGTCATGTTTAATAGGTACCTACATACATACATATATTATAAATGTTTCCAATATAAATCGTATCAAGGAGAACAAAAACTGAAAATGATGTAACTAGAAAACTTCGAATAAATAAATCTGTTTATCAGTGACTCATCCACAATTTTTCTTCAGCGTTGACCCCAATTTGTTCCCCAAAAATACGCTTAATGACTGCTTCTGCTGAAAAGTGAACGATCCAGTCTCAAATAGCGTAAAGCGTGGAAAAGTAAATTTATTTCAATCTCTGTGTAAAACATGATCATAAATCAAATCTTAAATGCGACGAGTTAGCAAACGAGGGTCGCGCAAAAAACTTCTCCCCGGTGAATAAATTTACGCGATCTTTATATTTTAATATTTATAGAATTGCGGAAGTATTTTAAGATTAACTACCAACTTTCAAGCGACTTAGTGTCTAACCACCTGCCTCTTTCTCCAATTTCAGATCAATCACACTTAAATTTGTTCGCCTCCCGACCCCAACCAAAGAAGAAGCGAAAATCGCGGACCGCGTTCACCAATCACCAAATTTTTGAGCTGGAAAAGCGATTCCTGTACCAAAAATATCTTTCACCAGCGGACAGGGACGAGATCGCGGCCGCCCTGGGCCTGTCCAACGCTCAAGTAAGTTCAACCCCCGTCGGCTTTTGGGCACTTTCACCGCCTATTGCCGCACGTGAATTTAGAGAAAGGGTGGCTAATTTAAGCATAATTTCTTTATCTTCAGGTAATCACCTGGTTCCAGAACAGACGGGCTAAGCTGAAGCGCGACATGGAGGAACTTAAAAAGGATGTTGAAAGTGTGAAGGCATTGTCAGCACATAAAAGTTTCTTAGAAAATGTTAATGACTTAAGTATTTTAAAGAAGAAGCCCATCCACCAGACGGAGGCCACCAGTCCCCAGAAATGAGTTTGATGCCCTGATGACGCTGTGCTAGTGCCCACCACAACCCCTACCCCCGCTCAACGATGAAAAATCCCCCTCCAGTCGCGCAAAACCACTCCAGTTTAACACCTGTCTGTAGCAAAAGTGATATTTAGTAAAAAAAAATGACGTCGTTTAGGCTCCCAGAGCTAAAAAATGAACTTGTTAGACTTATTTTTGCAATATTTAATTAACTGTGTAAGTGGCGCCCCAACGGGGCGATTTATGTGTCTCCCTGTATAATAATTGTAAATATGAATGTGTAGATGTAATTATCATGTACTGTAAATGTAGCTGTAAACCTGTACATATTTATTTGTTTATATGTGTAGCTCCGCGGTAGGTTTAACGTTCCGAACTAATCAATTACATTTCATTGGTATTCGAAACGAATGCTCCTTTGGCTTCACGATTTTTGAATAAATCGAATTTTCTCAAAATTATAACGGACGCGTATCATTCCCCTCCTACTCATTAATTGTACAAATAAAACATTCTTTGAGAGCTTTGTTGTTTTATTTTAAACCCCTACATTCAACCTAATAAATTTTATTAAAATATTACATAAAAATAAAGCCTAATTTGCTTCACATATATTGATGGAACAAAAATCAAGTGAATTAATTCTGTCTTCCACTCTGCCAGTTAAGCAAATTGCTTTTATTTTTTACCTTTTTGAAATTCCTAAAAGATCCTTCCTTAATTAGTGTTGTGTATCCCCACTTTTAAAATGAACCAAAAGGGTCCATTTAAAATAAATATATTAGACCAAAAGCATATTTTATTTAAAAAAACAAAAACCATATATACTTATGTATTCAAAAACAAAACATACCTACGTAAATCGAAAATGATAAAGCATAAAATGAATTCAACTCCGACATAGAAGTGCATAGACAACACATTCTGTAAAACTGGTAAGAATTAATCTATCGCCCTATAAGTAAGCGCAGAATATGAATAATTAATAAGAGAATTCATATGCGATTTCTTAAACAGAATTATAAAAGGGATCAATTAAAATTTCTTTATTCACAAGTACCATTCGTTAGAAATTTGACTTAAATCTGACTTCGCGGTATTCATGAATTCCATTCTCGTCCAAATGAACGTCGATGTTTACGAAAAGGTTTTCGGTGGGATTTCTGTGTGAAATTGTTCAATAAAATGTAAGTAATTTTTGCTTTGCTTTGCTTTAGTTGCTATTAATATATTTAATATTTAGCAAACAAATAACATAATTTAACTATTTACCTTAATACACCCTGAACACAATACGAAATGCGTGAGTTTATGGAGGAATATGCTACAATAGCTTGACTTATTTGCATACCATAAGAGGTGACAAATAAATCAAAACATCCATCTAACAGTATAGTCTCAACATTGGTGAAGCAAGATATTTCTTCGAACACATGGCGAAATGGGTCTTTTGAGAGATAAAATAATCCTTTGAATTTTGGTTGAGTACCTATAATTTATATCTACATATTTAAAGAAAGTTTTAAAGGATTTGAGAGGGAAGATAAAATAACATATCTTATTTAGAAGCTGTAATGTTTTGTCTCATGCTGTCCCACTTTATAAATATAATTTAGGACGAAGATATAAATGATGTCCTATTAAAATATGATTTTCCTAAAAACGAAAAAAATCAAGACATTCGAGCTATGCTAAGAGTGGTGGTCTTCTGTAGCTTTGAAGATTTGATTATTTGTCGATTGTTTAAGTCAGATTAATATATTTGAGCTGAGTTTTGAAATTAAAAGTAGTGAATGTACCTAATAATACCAATATATGGTTTATATAAATATTATATTACCTATTATTGATTAAGAAGACTCGTGGACTCGTAGACTCGTAGAAAGTAAACAAAAATGATCCTTAACAACTTTCAGGAAAAGAGCAAATTATTAGCATAAGTATAAGAGTTCCAAAAACCTATCCTGGCATAATAGGAAGCATTAAAATGACAGCTATTCCTAAGTTGAAACTGAATGCTGACTTGTATTTTAATGTAGATAATGTACAATTGCCCCAAAAACAGAAATAACAAAACCCTACGTCGTAAGCGAATTGAAAGAATATTCGATTTTTTTAATAATAATCGGATAAATGAGTTTTGTATCTGGCAATTTTCTTATATTAACGTCCAGCGCCACCTTCAGTCAAAAGAGATATTGAAAAGCATGTAGGGAAGAGCTTTTCTAAAGTTTTAGATCGTATTCATTCGTCGTAAAAGTTTATGGCTGCTTTGGATTTTGTATTCACTAAAAAGCTCCACATTTTTAGGAGTCCGATTTTGAGATTGATGCTTTTCAATTTCATCCCTTATTTAGCTTTGGACTTTAGATTTTTATTATTTCAATTCCAACATAATTAAATTACTCAATATGCTCGTTGAAATTATAAAACAACTGTAATAGAAAATAAAAACCGTTTCTTATTACTTTTGAAAGGAAACAAATTACAAGAAAGCGCCAAAGAATCCGAAATATGTAATTTATATGACCATTTATTAAAATCAATGAAAATGAACTTGATAACAAAAATTCAGTAAATGCATAATTAGACTACCAATATAAAAAAAAATTACAAAATTCCGGCTTCTATAAATTGCTGTTGCGAAATAGTCTTTATTATGCTTACACGCACACATCACACCAAAAATGCATTACTCGAATGGTTGCACTTGAGTCAGCGTCTGGCTGCACGTTGCAATAGAAACAGCAATTTCCACTCCTCTCAAATTGTTCTCAAAATCACCAATAGCCGTGATTTATGACAAGTTTATTCGCACAGATCACTGCCAGAAAGTTGGGTGTTGCTGATGGTCAGCAATAAAACGGCCGCCTCGTGAGGCGCGGTGTAATCGCGTAATTAGAGGCAGTAGGCAACATGCAAATTTCGATGGAAACATAAACAACAATCGAACTGCAGTATAAACGGATATTAGCATTTTACCACGATGCACATGATCTCGAATTTAATTGCCGGAGGTTAGTACGATTCATTTTTTTGGGAACATTTAAAAATTCGAACTTACAGGAAATGCTACGAATTTGAATTCTTATAAGTGTACCCTCAAATTCATTGTTTTGTTTTTGAGCAAACAGATGTAATATTGAAAAATTCCTTCTTCCCAAAAATCTCCCTAAAATTCTTGAAGCCTCAAGAGATCATAAATTTATGATTAACTAAGAAGTCTTTAAGGAAGCCCCTTACATAAACGAATCGCTGATCGTCGAGTTCCTTCCAGGAATCCTGAACAAGTCCACTCCATTCAGAAACCCCCCGATGTTTATTATCGCAGTGCACTTGTTTGGGGAATGGTCCATCCAAACAGCATCTTTCAACTTGAATGCTCGATTCGACCATTTTTGGAGGACGTTTTCTGATCGAAATGTTTGTTTATGCAAGGGCCGTGAGTTTATGGCGGAGGATCAGCCACCACATCTGCTTTCAGCGCCCCGCTCGGATTTAAAAAGATTTGTTACTGCCTATTTTGATCTGCATCTCGAGATCATTAACGCCGAACACCAGTTGCAAGTGCACGCGTGCACCATTTGATCGCTAATTACTCTTCGGAGGTGAAAGATTTACTGCTCTTTGATTATCGACAATAAAAGAAATGGGCAATTGGCCCCATTCGTTCAGATGTTTTCTGATTTGTATACAGTAGATTTAAAAGTAGCCAATTAGACCTTCCTACCAATTTAAAATACAGTAAAATTACCGGATTAGAAGTTAAATTCGCTAAACAAATATTTATGGTTAGTTTTACAAAGAATAAAATTGAAAAGTTGAATTAATTATTTTTTTTATTTTTTAACTATTTTTATTCGTGGCGAAATCAAACTTCAATCAGTTCGATGGGGTCTCCTATTTTTTTGTTTTACACCAGGTTTGGTTTTTAAAGGAATCCTCAGCTTTTTTTATTTTATTTATTTATTTATTTATTCAAGTAAGGAAAACCAGGACCGACACTACGGGTATGAAAGATATGGAAAACTAATATTATATTTTATGGAATTACATATTTCATACTTTTAATGCGTTTTAAAAACCTGGTTAAATAAATTTTTTATTTAAATTAATATGTAATAAGTAGTTTCAGTTTCAGTTTCCTGTTCCAATTTTGGTACGAAACGGATCGAACATAGATTACAAAAGCCCGTAACAAATATTTTAAAATCTAGAAAAATTATTTATTTACTGTTCTTTTGTTTTTTCAACATACGAGTATTAATGAAATGAGTACTTTATCCTGCATACATATTATACGTATTCGATGATCTCAAAAATAAAATATAAATTAAGTTAAAAAAAAGTGTATATCATAGTGACCAATTATTATCATTTCGTGACCTTTTATTTACATATACATACAGATGGTAATTGTGAAGACGAGGTACACGAGGTACACGAGGTACAACCCAATTTAAGGCAATTTCCTGCTGTTATTAACATATTTCTTTTGCGCTTTGAAGAACTTGCTAAGAATTGTCTACCTACATATATTTGTGGATATAATTTAAAATTTTGATGATTAATTTTACAAAAAATTAATACAAGTGTAAATATATAGGTAGGTGTCTAGGGTATTTTAAGCATTATAGCTCTGTCTTGAGTTTGAAGAACCCTTGCAGAATATCTTCAAGAGACTTTCGAAACTTCTGTGAAACCGGCTCTTTCACTCCCCGCCAGTGCGAACTTATGCAAAACACCTTCGTAGCAGCCACTCGTCTCGTAATAGGCCCCTCTTGTGAATCACTCACGCGAGAAAACATATGCATCACGTCGGTCGGCGTCCCGGTGCGATGCGGCACGGCAATTCCCAGCATAATATAACACATATTTGGTGAGTTACCAACAAGCGCCAAAACTGAGGGATTATGTTGAGCCAACTTCCGTCCGGCTAACCGCACATCTTCGCGACCCGCCCACGCACGTTCCGCAAGGTCTAGTCCTTAGCCAGGGGCAGGAGCACCGCTCTCAAAAAGTCGCATTGTGGCGCAGACAATGGGGCTGAAATGAGTGAACAATATCCCAATTACCCACGTTGCGGATTATCCTCCTTAGCCGGAGCCAAGTGACCCGGAGGACGGGCGGCGGTGCACTTCCCAAGTCAGTGTCCTTCCACTTCAGGGAGGACCTGCAAGACTTGGGTGCTTTTTCCTGTTGTAATTGCCACACTTGTGGGTGACGAGGCCAATTTCACAGGGTGCACTAATTTGCCGCCTATTGAGCTCGCAAATCGGTTCGTTGCTCGTCTTAATGTCTCTAGACCTAGGCGAAGATGGACGCAATTTTGAGCAATTAATTACGAATTAGCCGGGAATATCCGATAAATGCAAAATCAAGGGTGGTTTGGTTTGTAGTTGGTAGTCAGTCCACAATCTCTCTTCCGAGTGAAAGGAAGTCATGAACGAAAGATATTGAATAACGATTTTTGACTAGTAGACAAAAAAACATTTAGTAAAAACAATTTTATTGGGATTTGTAGATGAATTTTTCTCTAGCTCTCTGACATACCTGAAAAAAAAATACCGAAAAATAAGATAAACATAATCGTTTTGTTTTCTTTTTAATTTTAGTTAGATATTTAAAATTAGAGTCTTGGAAACCCCCCAAACTACCTATTTTTATATGTATTAAAAATAAAACTATAAATGCTAAAGGTACCTACATATGTACTTTCAACGAAACCAATATGAAAAAGCAAAAAGTTTACTATTCAGAAGCATAAGTTTAGTTTAATATGAACAGTAATAGAAAATGCATAAACGACAACGTCATTTTCTAAGTAACATACTCGAAAATACGTCCACTACCCGAAACCTCTATTCACGAGTCACGTAGAGCGGAGTTCCGTGAAGGTGCCAGGGGAGGGAAAATAACTTGAGAGAACTCGGTAAGGACGCCTTAAGCAGAAGTACGAAAGATCTGGAAATGTCGAAAATCACCTTACGCCCCTTTTTTTTCGTCACCATTCAGAAATTACGGAAACACAAAATTGGATAAAAATTGGAGGGTACTCCACGCGAGGAGTTTAGCTCGAACCTGGATGAATCCCGGGCAGCTCGGCAACTCCGAGCTTTTCTTGTCCCATTTTTCTGAGGAGAACTTTCCCATTCAATTCGAGGCATCCGAAATTAGGAGCAATTTAGTGGCCATTCAATTACACTTTTGTTGGAAGTAAAGGAAAAGAGCCAATTTTCCATTTTTCTGGTCTCGTCCTCCGTCGCCGCCGGGGAGGAAAAAGAATAATTTCTTAAGAAGACCAATCAAGGACGTGCAAGGAGACTCGATGGTGTTACACCGTCGCTCCCCGCGAGGGAAAATTGCCGCCTGTAAGGATGCTGGAAGCTCCTAGCAAGAGTCATTGAATAATTTCAAATGAAAAGGTTTTCTTGGGTTTAATTCACCGTTAATAAAAGAAAGTCAAAGAGATAATTGGGGTGATGGGTGGTGCTCCACATAATCCAAAGAAAAAGTGCCGGGCCGGTCGGCCTTACCTTAATTTCGACTTTTTAGCACATGACTGGGTGTGGACCTTTTTCCACTCTTAGGGATAATCTTCAAGAAGTCTTTCTTAAATTTACCTTAGAAGATATATCGCCAACGTCACTTCTGTTTACAGTGGCTGGCGACCAAAAATTTTCTCTTAAGCCATGTGAGATAACAAATCAAATTTTAAGTAATGAGCTGCCGAGTTGGCCTCTGAGCGGATGTGGCCTGTTAAAATTTAAGTGAAAAACTCATCAGCGCTAAACGTTGTCTTGGGGAGTTTGTTTGTGTCTCTCCCATTTTCTGGCCGAGCTAATCACACGCCAGATGCGAGCCACGGCATTCTTTCCACCACCAAACACCTAAGGGTTAAGACTTTTGGCCTCTGGATCAGACAGATTATGAAAATAGCTCTTTAAGATCTGTTTGTTTACCCGAGAGCCGCGCTAGACTAAATTTTTGGGGTTTTGGATTTCATAGCTCTAAAAGGGAGTAAAACTCGCGCTCAAAAAAAATATCAAGTTTCCACCTAAAGGTCTAAAAATCCAGTTCATAAAAATCAGCGTCCAATGGACAACAAAATCAACTAATGTATTTTTTACATAGTTTTTGAATGGGAAATTCACTGACATTTTCTTAAATAGCCTCACGATCCGAAAACATTCATAGTTTGCGAAGATTTTGTATTTTTGTCCGCGAAATGTTTGCATAACTCTGGGTGATTGAAACTCACTCAGTGCGTTAAATGTTATTAGATTTTGAACACACAATATCCAAACAATGTCGGGGATGTAAACGCGCAAGTGATCTTAAGATAGAAAACCGAACTGGTGAACATGTGCTCAACAGATCCTCCACTAACGATCACCTCAACGTAATAAAATTAAGAAAATAAAAAGTGCGGGGCACAAAAGCGCGACACATATAAACAAATTAGCGTAGCTCTAGCTATCTGGTGTCTGGTGGTGATGCCACCTACACCTCCGCCCCCGATTTGCTCATTCATCTTCGCATTGTTCTAAGAATTGCTTGGAGTCACTTTCGGATTTTTTTTCGGAAACGTCTTTTAGCCAGATTTTGATCGCATCGCGAGATCGTTTACAGGAATCTTCGGGAGCCTTTAAATGAAGAGGACTGTTTACGTGTTTCAATTCACACTTGACTTTTTACGACTACAGAGCTGAATGACTACAAAGGCCAAAAAGAGTAAATATCTTTAGAGATCAGAGAAATGGGGCAATTTCTTGAGTTTATCACTCGGAAATAGCACAATTCAATTGGATAAAGTCGAGGAATGTACGTCCAATTTATTTTAGCTTTCCGATTTGTTATTGTGCGCTAAACATTTATGACGATTTCAACAAGAAAATGAATCGCAAATGATATACCTATGTAGGTAGTCTATAGAATTAATCGAATTACTTTGAATTTCTGATTTATATCACTGTAAATCAGAGCAAAATAGAGAAGGATCCTTGTTAAAAATTTTAAATCTGTTTCAAACTCAATAGATTAATTTTTTGCAAAACTATGACTGCAAAAAAATATTTCACAAAAACTTTTTCAAATTTCTTAATTTATAAGTATTATTAAGTTTTCCAAATTTTTTGTTCTATTATCGGTGTAATCTCAGTAAAATAATGGAATAGCAAAATTATTCAAAATAACGTAAAAATCAAAAATGTGAGATATCTGCACTATTTTCAATTTTCCTTGACCTACTTCAACTCTTGTTGTAATGATCCGCAATCAAGATCCATTTGAAAATTGGACTGTTCTCCACTAATGATAATGTTCTGGTTGTCGATTGCATTGGTTCCAAGTGGTTCGATCTAAATTACACCATTAAGCTAAAAATAGTGCATCACTTTGCAATACTTAAGACGAATCGCAAGATCAATAATTTATAAGTCCACTTTAGGCGGATTACGTAAAACGAAGACTCCTTCGTTTGCTCTTCGAACAAAAATCCAATCTGTACTTGTAAATACTTGAGATATTCGAAAGGAAAAAAGGAGAATTTTTGGGCAAATTTCTTAAATCTATTCCCAGATGACCACACAGACGGATTTGGCAACAAAACGGCGCTTACTTGACCAGAACACCGGAGTAGTCCTGTAGCATAAACATGCCCTAAATCAACCTCTCGAGCGAGTCGCTCCCAAGTGGCTAAGTAGCCAGGCCCACTGCGGTGACGACTTCCAAAGTGGCTTTCTCCACTTATGCTTGACATTGTCCCTGTGGAATTCCAGATACTAAACATAATCAAGTAGCTACTAATTACTGTAAACACAACATGAAACTCAAGACAAATGCCTATTTTGGGAGGTTTCTGGTCATTTTTTCGACTAATGGGATCGACTGCAAAAAGGTAAACAGTCGACATGCAGTCCAACCCAGAAAAATTAGACCTTCTTAAAGAACTGCACGCCTGGCCTGCTTGATTAAGATAGCGTGGATGCAATTCTTACAAGAACTTGACATTCCCAATTAAATTTGATTGCTCCCTCGCGAGTCAAGTGCTATCATCTGCACACTGAAGACGAAGTGCGATCGGTGGATCTTATTTCGGCGCAGCAGATGATTTTGAAAACCACTTGCCATAAGATCGATTTGAATGCGGCTTAAATTGCACGTCCCAGTTGTTTTATTCATGCCCGTCAAATTTTTTTAAATTCTTGTCAAATTTAAGGACTTGTGTCAAAGTTATTGGAATTCTGAAATGAAATATTTCAAACATTTTTCGAAATGTTTGTAAAATCATTTCCTAATAAATCAAGTGAGCGGACATTGAAATTCTTTATCTCGTATTGAAATCAGATAATTTAACAGTGAAAAATATGTGAATGCATTTACACGCAATTACAGTGCACTTTATTCATGTCACAGCTCCTTGAAAAATTCAAGAACAGAAAACGATAAGTAGCTTATAGTTGCTATTAGACCAGTGAGAGCAGAAAACACTCGACAGAGAAATTTTGTTCGAAAAAATAAACAGCTCCTGTAGCACTACTTGCGATCGTACAGTGGTTTCGATTGTTTAGTCAAATAAATGTGAAGCACTTGAAGTAGTTCGACGATTATTAGTGGATCTCTAGTGTTAATTGACACAAAACATTGGTATCCGCAATGGCGCTTAGAGTTGCTTTGCCCTAAGATAATATTTTTTACGATCCAAGGCGCTTGGATCCTGATCACTTGAAGAAAAATTATATTTTTTAAGAGTTTGTTCTGCTACTTGGTATGGATAAATGAGCTAAAAGAGAAGATTATCTCTTGAAGTGTAAAGCAATGCTTCAGCCTTCAGCATCTTTGTAATAGAAAAATTAAGAAAATCAATTTTGAACTTGGACTGCAATTTCCACCATAATAAGTATAATAGACGACCAAAAGAAATTAATATTTATATTAATAATACCAAATTCAAATAAATTTCAATTCAGAAACAACTTAATGCTTTGATAATTTAATCCCTTGATTTTAGAGAACCTTATTCCTCAAATTCTGTTAAAATAACTTGATGAAACATTTTAACTATAATTACTTTCTAGGTATACTCAATTTTTAATCTGAAGTTCAATTTTCTAAGCATTAGATGAAGAAGCCAAGAAATATATTCTTAAAAAATAATTTATGTTATGATATCATAAGTTTGAAAATTTAAGATGTTAAAATAAATCTCCTTTTTATTTGCCCAATTGGGCACAGGAACTATGAAGTTCTTAATTTTCATAAAAATATTTTTTATTTGTTTTTATGAGTAATATTTTTGTAGATGGCAAAAAGTGATTCGGAACTACATATAGGTACTATATATCCAGAAGAGTATAGTTTTTACTGAAATATTCATACTTCACATATCCTTAAAAAAAAGTTCTATTATCGAAAATGGAGAAAAAATTGAAAATTTCAAAATAATGATACGAGGTTAATGAGCATATTTTAGACTATAAATACCGAAATTTCCAATATCTTCAATACAATTAAAGATATACATATAAAGTTATTCAAAAAACCAAAAATTTACTTTTGTACATTTTAAGCTTTTTCTATTGCTCATATAAAATTATATTCCCAATTAAAAATATGCGCAGATTTTCAAAAGCTACAAATCAACTCTTTATTTAAAATAACAAAAATACCTTCCTACGACATTACTAGCACCACGCCCTCCGTTTTCGAGTGAGTAAAACACTTACTATCAAATAAAAGTAGGTAGGTACACGCAGTTTTGAAAATTTTGTGTTGATTTTCGATCAAGGAGAAAATAAAAATTCTATCAACTGAAAAACTATTTCGTTAAGAAAGAACATAAAATTATTGTGGTTTGAAACAACAACTTCGATTTAGAATTTACATTTAATTTATATTTATTGCTCTAATTACAGTTCGCTTACAACAGTGCTTAAAATTATCGACAGATTTGCTTAAACTATTGTCACACATTTTCTTTAACGTTTACCACGCAATCATTCCACAAGTAGAAGTTTTGCATGATTTTCTTCTTCAGGTGATTTAATCAATTTCCACATTTTCGCATTCCTCTAGGAATTCAGAGTCATTAACAATTCGACTGGTGGGATTTTCGCACGGGGAGGCATCCATTCCCCTAGGACTCGATTCCGTGCTATGGCTCAGGTAACGTCCGGTTTCGGTCAAATTGTCGCACTTCGGAAAATTCAGAGGTCCTTTGAGGTGTGACAAAAACCCCTGAGGAAGTGACTTCCCTTCCGTTGATGAATGCGATGGGGGTGGAATGGGCGTTGGAACCTTTTGGTGATAGAAATACGGAAAAGGGACCTGAGGCAGGGGTACTCCGTAAGCCATTTGGATCTAAAAAAAATAAATAACAAAACTATTAATAATGTTAAAAATTTATTAAATTGCAATTGCAGTACCTGATGGCGATAGATGTTAACAAGAGCTGGATCTAAACCAGTGGAATAGTGTCCCTGTCCAAAAATATGTCCATAGTGTCCATCATCCCGGACTAGAACTTGGACTGGTACCCTTTTGGTTGCATTTAAAAGAGCCGCCTCATGCTGCTGAATTTGCTTCCTTTTCGTTTTGTAACGCCTATTCTGGAACCAAATTTTCACCTGTGTTTCAGTGAGTCGCAAATTTTTTGCCAGCTCCGATCTTTCAGGACCGGAAAGGTATCGCTGCTGAGCGAATCGTCGTTCTAGCTCAAAAACTTGAGCGTGACTAAATGCCGCACGCGACCTTTTCTTTCTGCTATTGGTTAAACTGTCTTCTAAGTGCTGCTGCCCCTGAGCACTATACGGTGGCGGAGGCGATTCACAGTCTGAAGTCGAGAAAATTACTTAAATTATCATAAAAGGTATAGGAGAAAAGGTGCCAGTCGGTGCCAGCGTGTGCCACTTTAATAATTTGAAAAGCCTTTCAAGGAGCAAATCTTCTAATGGACTATCAATTTCACTAATGGCATTATAGGTGTATTATGTAGGGTATCTACATGTGGGGAATTGATAAAATATGATAGAACTCACCTGACTCACTAGTGACACACCTACGCATGTCTAAAGCACATTCGCGACCGTAATCCCCACGGTGCTCCTCGTTAACTAAGAACATTTTCATCCGCGTCCTGTGGTCGAAGGTGCCACTTTTAATGTCTGATCTTTCTTGTGGACCAAGGGACCTACTATTATTAGCATTTTCACCGGGTTCGCACCCTTCGAAAAACTGCAGTCTATCGCGACACTCAGATTCGGATTTTGTTTCACAAGTTGGACTTTCACTAGCCGAATCTCTCCGGTCACTGCACTGGGAAAGTTTATAAATGCTCAATTCGTCCTGGGGACAGGACCCGACCGAACAATCCGTAGATTTCCTTCTAGACATACTAAAAGTAGATCTAGGCGTTATCGTTGTATTGTTCCTAGTGAGGATGTCGTTAATAGAAAACGGCGTCGAAAGACTCTTGCTAGTCACACTCAGTTCCGCACCTTCCATTCTTACGCGATTTTGCATAAGACGATCTTTTTTTTCGAAACCACTAAAAAGTGCTAAACTTCTTGAGAACGAAACCGACCAATTTCCCCGAATGCACTCCTTCAACTAAATTTTCCACGACTTGGAAAATTCTTCCTGGCCGAGTGGTAAAACGTTCTTATGATGGATTTTCCTCCTCAAGTGCTAGTCAAACACGTCGAGGTCGCCTGTATTGGTGGACCCTCTTCGGGCGTTCTTACAAAATTTGATTTATATATCGGCCGCCGCTGGCGCACACTCTGCAAGCGCTTCTACGAAACTCAATAAACGTCTTCTTACTTCCTACGGCATGGCAGCGGCGGGGCTCTTGCTCTTCCCTCGGGAACCCACTGCTCGAGAACGGGGCGCCCGACTTGAGGTAGGAGCAAGTGTTCTTATTGGCTGAGGTCGTCCCTCTTACGAATTTGATTGGGAGAACCGAAACGTAAACAAATCGTTGATTTGGCTCTTCGCCGAGCATCGGGATGATTTATGAACCCTCGGGATTTATGAAGTGCTGCGGTTGCCGCTCGTTCTTGGCACGAATTGAATCGATTTTGGCACTTTTCAGATGCGACAGAATACGACGGAAGAGTGCACTTGCCCCCAAAAAAAATAAATAATAGAATTCACCTCAGGCGAAATTCGTTTCTTTGCACGAGCTCAGTCAATGGAGGTGATTTGCAGCACACGGGCAGTGATGCCCTCAGGCTCAATCCTGCACGTGACCTTGATTCCCTTGCGGGCTAAATTTTGACTTTTAAAGACTCCTAAAGGAGGCTACTTTAGAAATTGTGTACAGTAATTATTTACACTAGATTAGTTTTGGAAAAAGGTTCAATCGATGGACAATGCAATAATTAGCAGGTACTGTGCAGTAGAATCAAGTAAAATTACATTTATTTGCATATATCACCAACACTTTTTCAAAACTATAAATTACGGCTGTTACAGGCTACTTAAGAGGATAATCCTTCAGCGCAAAGTAATTAATTTATAAGTTTCTCAAGAGGATAATTAGAAAGATAGTAGAATAAATTCAGAAAAACACTCTTTTACGCTGTTTGTATTACACCCTTAATTTAAGCAATTAAGTAAGAGACTTGTTCATTTTCATGTTTATGAAGATGTATTTTTATTTAAATAACAAATTTGTAGTATTTGCTTGCAATGAAGAGTGAGCATCCTGTAGCAAAATATTGCTACACTCTTGTCAAATTTCGATTATGGTTAAATGACAAAGCAGTCATTTGAATATTTGAGAGATTTTGAGTATGAACGATAAATGCGTAGGTACATACATATATGAATAAATTAAATTGCAATCAAAAATTTGCAGTAGCTGAAAGCAGGAAATTTTTACAAGAGTGTAATATTCAAAAACTAGAGCTTTGAATACCTAGGTAATACCCCTAATGTTGTCTAACGAATTTTAAACGTAAACTGAATTACTGAAAAATTTCTTATCAGATCGTGTTTAATTTTTCGGAATCGCTTCCTTTTGCCAAAACAAAATTATCATGAATCATCTTCAGCTCGCTTAAACCATTAATAATGATAAGTGATAACTCGTAATAATTTTTATATGTAGGTACCTACATATACCTACTTAGATTTTTCTCTCACATTGTAACTCAAAGGATCATTATTTTCTTACTATCCATGCAATTCTATTATATTATTTATAATAATTGATTCGCTAGAATTTTTAAATCTCTTAATCTTACTGATTAATTTTAAATATTAACTTCGTATGGTTCTAAAGAAAATTGCATGTGACAAACGGACGGATATCGAAGTAGATTTTCCATTTTTCTAATTTTTGCATGGAACACTAAAAAATTAATCCAGTGATGTCCGTTTACCTATCTTGATAAGACAAAATACGGCTGAAAATAAAAAAACATGTAGTTGCTCAGGCATTTAAAAATGTCCATCGTGCCTCTAAAAAATTTAAGTAATATTGTACGTACTAAATTTCAGCTAAAAAATGTAAGATTAAATCAATCGTCTTTTCCGACAAGAACCAACCTAAGGTTGAAAGATATTTATTTCAATAAATCTACTTGAGGCTCTCACCATATTTGCTAATCATTATCGATATGGTAACTTGAAACCATTGAGCCCTCATCAGTCCTCCTCAAAGACTTTTGTCCTTCACTGATATTACTTTATTTGTGTACTTTTCGTAATTCTAGGCTGTTAGTTTTAAGTGTTGTCTGCTACCGAAAAATAAATGGATTTAGCATTCAAGTATTGTTTTACATTTGATATCTGAAAGTTAGAGGGGCATTAATCTGCCATAAAGTTTATTAGTTTACCTAATTAAAGAGCTTCTTAAGATCCAAAAACGAATTTCTTTGTTTCCGATTGTCTTATAAGAGTTGCGATTTTTCATTCCCGTACGTCAATAAAAACACAAGTTTTTGTATATTGTAAACAAAAAGAACAGGCTAAATGAATCATAAACATATTATATTTCTAAAATTAGAGGCCTTCAGATCTACGCAGTGTGGGGTGTTCTGTCTCAAGGAAGAGTAAGTATAAGATTTACCTACTAATGCTACTATAGTAGCTTAATTTTAAATTGAGACTCTGGGAATGTAACGATTTTTTCCAACTAACCACGAAATATTGTTTTTATGCACAAACTTTAAAAACAATTTTTTTACTTTTTATTAAAAGAATAAAAAGTAATAAGAAAAATTAAATCATTACCTAATTGTTGAAATTAAAAATCTTTGTCCAAAAATGTTATTGGAGTTTTAATAAAATTCTTCATTCATTTTTTTGAGAATTATATGAAATAACGAGAAAATCGTCTTCAGTATCTATCGTCAGATACTTACATAGTTTTTCAAGCTTTTAGATGCTGCCATCTGTGAGATATAATTTTGAAACTTCAGACTTTACCCAGATACAACGAAAAAATTCTTCGTTAAATTGTTTTTGAAATCTTGAAGAAAACGAAATCTTGCAAATATTGCTTTGATAAAAATTTTTTAGTTCAAGTACCCAATTAAAAAATTTAAAATAAATACGGTAAATTGTTTATTTACAAACATCGCAAGTAATTGCGAGAAATTTAATTGTTATTACAACATTTCGGTTTGCATCTTAGATCGTTTTCTCATTTCCTCAAGTACTGTCAGGAGGAAAATTTAGTTATTGTACATTTGAGAAAAATTCCTTAAAGGTTCCTAACTGTAATAAAAATCATTTTGGATTCAATGCAAATAAATTAATTTTTTTTTTTTTTTAGATACGTAAATTTTACAAATTTATGATGTGTGTTTCAAATAAAAAATGGAATCTTAATTCCAAAACAAAATGTATATGTATGTACATATATTTACATACAAACATAAGTTATTTCAGAGAGAACGTAGAATTTTGGTTGACAGCATATTAAAAACCTATGGGAAAAGCCGCAGTTACAGCAAAAAAAATGTCTTTTTTATAAAAATAATAAGTACGGTTTAATTTGATGATAATTAAAATTAATGACACTTGTTTTATAAAATTGGTATATACCACAAATTACACAGGTCTACGATAGTTTCCCCCTGAACATATGCTAGGAAATTTTTACGATTTTCTCGCATTTCAATAAATTTGCCAAGTTTTCCAAAAATTTACGAAGTATATTACATTTCTTACGGTCATTTTTCTCGATTACATTATTCGACAGAACATTTTTTATGTTGGATTTGTGTTTAACAACCCCAAAAACTACATAAATCAATCAATTAAAACTAAGTTTGAATCAGCCAAATTTCGCAGGCTTGTTTTAGGGGTATATTAAAAATACATATTAAAATTAGAAAAATCCCAATAAAAACAACCAATCCAAAAGAGATTCTTCCAACATTCCTTCATTTTTAATCGATCTATTTTAAGACAACTTTTGTCCAGCTAAACGCATTTAGGAAAATTGTTGTATTTGACCCGGAAATTTTCCCATGCATTAAGCAACCATCTAAAGAGCATAACCTTTAGCTCTACCGACAACAATTTCCATTTTATGTCTTCGAGATAACCAAGTGGCATATGGCTTCTGTGCGGGGAGATCTCAGACGTGCCACAAGACTTAGCCTATAAATTGCCGCCAGTCATGTGACTTTGTTGTGACTCAGAGCAGGCCCAAGTCAAATTACGAAAATTTTAGCCACTTCTGACGAACTGTGATTAATTTCAGTCGGACTGGATCTTATGGATACGAATGTCCGAATGCCATTAACATCGATTTGATTGGCAATTTTCCTTAAAATAATTGATCGGTTACGCAGAGGCCACATGTGCTGCCACTATGTATCAAATTCACAGACCTCCTAAGGCGGTGGCGCCTGAAAGAAAAATTGCTTCAGTGTCTGGTTAATTTCTTCGCCAAGGAAAAAGTGCGTTTTTCCCTAATTTTTTGAGCTATGAGCTGCTCTGGCGACGCATGGCGACAACAAATTGCTTGTTGGGCTTGTAACGGCTGACAGATATATGAGCCAGCCCAAAATATTGGCCCTAGGGCGGGCTACCCCAACTGACCTTTAATTCATCATTTTTGGGTCCTACTTTAGGAAGTTTTGTTCTACAAAGAAAATTGTCGATTTTTCACTAAGGTGAAATTCAGCGCTGTTTCCTACTTGGAAACAAACATCGGTCCGAAAAAAATTGAACCTTCAGATAAGCCAAAATACGACTGGAATGTTTACTACGAAATTCGATTTTTGTTTACGCATAGATCACAGTAATTGCAGAATTAATTTGACGGTAATTAGGGGCAAGCACTTGAGCCGAAAAGTCGGGAAAGTGAAAGCCAATACCGCCGGGGAAAACACTTATGAGGTTCAATTGTGGATTTTTTAGAGCTACAAGGCAAAAAGACGTCTAGGTCAATAATTTTAGGCATTTTATTGCATTCATCAATAAAGCAAAGTCCAGGCGATCAAAGTGGAAGGCTTTGCTGACTGTTTGACGCTCTTAGAGCGTAGGCCTCCGTTGACAGACTGACAGCGTTCCGTCGGACAGGGGACAGGAAGAAAAAATCCACTTAAGCCGCACACACATCTGCTAACCATAACCGAATGCAATGAATCTGATGCTCATCTCATCTCATCTCGGTTATGTAACAATATTTTGCGGATAAAGAATCCTGCGGCTAGCCTGGCTCCTTGTCTGGCGTCTAGACGGAAAACGGAATGCTTAAGTGAATCCAGGTCCCATATATTTTTGACCACTCTCACTGACTCGCCTGGCCCCTTACATTTAGCAAACAAATATCGACCAAATAGCAACATGAAATTCGACTCTCCACATAACATCCAACATTGGCCCAAATTTCGGATTGCAGCAAAGGCGTTTTGTTTTGATTCGGAGATTACTCAAACGTAAAGTGAAAACGCTTCCAGAGGAGTTGATTGATTGGCAGCGAAATGTAATATCCAGGGTCGCGGTGACCCGGCCTGAAACTGATGCCCTGCATTCGTCATGAATATTCAACTTTGAAAGGACTCCGATGTTTGGATTGTAAAGCCCCGTTTACACTGGCGAGTTTACAAGCTAAAAGCCGGCTTTTTTACACGCGTTCGCCTAGTGTACACGACGCACTCGCTCTAAAGCTGCTTTTAAACAAGAACAAACTGCACTCGCCGGCTTCTTACTCGCCGGCTTGTAGCTTGTAAACTCGCCAGTGTAAACGGGGCTTAATCAATCGCTTATTAGGACAACCAACCTATTATTATTGTATTCTATGTGTTATAAGTATGATTTTATTGGAATTATTTTCCTGATGTCAGTCAGATAGCTGAACCGGAAATCTGCGGAAAATTTTTAAAATTTGTTCATTGTGACGCGACATAAATTACTAAAATTAAATTATTATAAGGCTTAACTTTTGCTCCCACAATTTTCGACCAAATTCCTTATTGTATATTATATTTAAAGTTGTATGTACGGGGAGACATAATGACGTCATACCGACAATTTGGGGGTGGTGGACACCTCATACGCAGCATGATTTTTGTCGGACAAGTTGACCACAATTTTTCAATTAATTTTAGTAAACAATTTTTAAAAATCAAACTTGTATGTCCGGGGAGTCATAATGACGTCATACCGACAATTTGGGGGTGGTGGACACCTCATACGCAGGATGATTTTTGTCGGATAAGTTGACCACAATTTTTCAATTAATTTTAGTAAACAATTTTTAAAAAATAAAACTTGTATGTACGGGGAGTCATAATGAGG
This sequence comes from Machimus atricapillus, assembly GCA_933228815.1. Taxonomy (NCBI): domain Eukaryota; kingdom Metazoa; phylum Arthropoda; class Insecta; order Diptera; family Asilidae; genus Machimus; species Machimus atricapillus. Next base: position 25,208,722 of record OW121788.1, on the reverse strand, counting down.
TCATACCGACAATTCCGGAAATCGGGCATTCGAAAACGCAGAAGCGCCGAAAGTTTTCGCATTGGAAAAGTTTGTCGGACTCGTCGCAAAGAAGGCGCTCACAAAGTTTGACATTTGTATGTGTCAAAAAAATTAAAGGTCCTTGTACTGGGGACTATAAGTTGTCATCTTTAAATTTAAATACCAGGTTCGTCAACATTTTGTAAAACCTGCTCCAAAAAGAGCGCATCTTGGACTTTTTATCCACTTTCGTTGGAATTTCAAATTAATCAAAATCAAATTTTCTTTTACTTTATGTATTTAGGTATTATAAATTTATTTTGAATCTGCCGCCGCTTTGGGGTGTATAAACTTCGATAGTGTCACCGTCTTCCATTTCCATCGTTTGTGGGGTATCGATTTCGGTGATTGGATTGCCATCAAAACGGAATCGTACAAATCCTGCTGGAAGTCTTGCTCGGTCACAATATACATTCATCAATTTTCGAAGAGGTGTGTACTTCTTAATTTTGAACTGAACAACGCTATTGTCTTGTCCTAAAACTTTAAGGTGGATTTGTTCCGATGGCGATGGCGGTTCCGATTGCGGTTGCGATTGCGGTTCCGATTGAGATTGAGATTCGTTTGCTAGTTGCGAAGCCATTTTTACTTTTTTTTTAAACTGGAAAAATTAAATTCTAAACATCACAAGACCTACACAATATTGAAAAAAAAAACCTGGAAATTTTTCACCGCAAATAAATTAATAGAAAAATAACTACACTTCAGCTTTTGATAATTTACTAAATGTCAATATTTTTCCCAGCTACTTTTTCATCATAGGCTGAGTGAAATTTGACAGTATATATAACAATATTGCAAAGTAGCAATAGTTTTTACGACAAACGATATTAAAAGTTATTCACGGTATACTGCTAAAACTAAATAGAAATCTTTCCTTCATTTTATATATGTATGTATACATACTTCATTCATACACCACTTTTTGCCTATTAAAAATATTAATTAACGTTGTCTAAATATTTTTTAGCTTTGCCTAAAGTTTTTTTTAAAGAAAAACAAATAAACTGAATTTTAAGACGATAATACCTATTTTTCGTTTACTTTACTTTATTATTTTCTTTCGTAACTATTGATTTACTCGCCGAATCCTGGTGATACTCACAACTCCAATTATTTTACATTTATTATTAATCTTCTCTATACATCTAAAACCAAATTGTTTTGCTTATAAGACATTACCAGAAAAATACAATTTAAAATTGCCTGTTTCGAAACAAAAATTATATTTTTATACCATAATAGTTGTTAAATTTTGTTAAATAATCTTATAGGGAAGTAGACTATTGGATTTTCGAGAACACAAACATAGTCTTGCGCGACGTATTTAAGGAAGAATTCAACTGTGATGAGTCCACAAATTGCCAAACCTGGAAATTTGTTCAGAGGTGTAACTAATTATACATATATTTAAGGATCGGGTGAAGGATATTTGATTAAGTAATATATATTCTTCCTGTTCAATAGTAATTTTTATGGAAAATTAATTAAGCCTCCATGTGGTGATAAAAAAAATGCCTAAAACATTCACTGAATGTGTTTTATTTATATTTTCATTTCAAAGATTTTTTCATTTTTAAGACCCTTGTTTGTACTGAATTGATTATCAAAATTTAAAAAATGTATAACCGTCACTCCGATTATGAGAATTTAAAAAAGAAAATTTTAAATTCATTTCATTAGTCTTCAGGGACAAGGGACCAGGTCGAAGTTGTTTCCAGGACAACGCGTTTAATATTTTGAAAATAGATAAAGTTTTTACTGGAATATTGATTGGACCATATTCATTTGGTTTTCAACGATTTTCAGGATAACTTTAAATCCGAATAATTTTCGGAAATTTAATTTTTTACTTATGTACTTTTAAATATATGAGTACCTACTTTAAACAAATACGAAATGAAAAGAAATCTTTTGTAATTGATTCAATAATGCTAAATAAAGAATTTCTAATTCTAATGTGAAAGTCTAGATTAATAAGAAAAATTACGGCGCAACTTACACCATTTACAAATCTTAGTGAAAGTGATGCTTTTCTTCAATCAGCCAAAAATAATTTTTTGACCTTTTGTTCCAGTTTTTAGCATAAATGTACATTGAATTTTTCAGGATAAACCGTTTTTACTTTTCATAACATTTTCTTTACAAGAATAAGCAATTTCTTAGAAAAGAAAGACGTTGCATTAAATGCAGTAAACAAAATATGGGCGGTGAACATTTTCAATTATGATTTTCTATCCAATGAAGATAGGAACGAGCAAGAAAGAAACGTGCTGTTCAAAAAGAACGAAAAGCTCGTGAAGAAATGGAGGACTCGATTTCGGCCTCGCCATTTTGCGGGGGCGTGGCTTCGACCAAATCCAAAATCGAAAACTACTCCGGAACATTTTCCTCAGTTGGAACGAGCATTTCTCTTGCACCCTGTTCCTCTCGCAGTTTCCTCCCACACATCTTGAGTTTTCCTTGAACTACCCCAGCTAAAAATTCTTCTGCAGTGCGAACGTCTTTTGTATCAGTTTCCCACTTGCCGCGATCAATTGAGCATGCTAATGAGGCGTAATTGCGCGAGACGAATTTGTCCACTTCTTGTGCCTTGATTAGTGGTAATTAGCGTACTCTCGAAGCGCCTCTTCTGGGACTCGTCCGTTATTTATTAAAGTACTTCAGTTAAGTGGAACTAGTGCGGCTTTCTTAAGGAGTGCAGCAGGCGAATTTAATAAAAATCGATCGCCAAAATTTTGTGCAAAAGATGCTGCAGCAGGGTTACTACGACGTCGGGAGCCCGGGCAGCGGTTCCGTCTCCGGGAACGACTCGTGCAACGCTACGCCGTTTTCAGTTAAGGATATTTTGAATTTAGTCGACCAGGGCGACCCCTACCTCGGCTGCCACGTGGAGAGGTTTGTGAGAATTTACTTTGTTTTTTTTGGATAAATGTGACCAAAGTCAGAATGCAAAAACATATGTGGGCTGTAATTGGGGAAGGATTCGCATTGTCTTCCTTCCGAAAAGGACAACGAAACGAAGTGTTGAACATATGTTGCAAGAAGGAAACATGTGAGTTAGACAAGGCGGTCGTTGCTTCTTGAGGCGTTTAATGCTCACCTGCTGCGGTATTGTCTTGCTTTACGTAATAAATCTTTGCTGACATTTTACCGACAGAAAAATTTTAAAATCAATTTCACAGAAAGTGAATTTTTAACAAGAGCAGAATTTTAATTATTTCTAAAAATGCTGGACTCTATTTTAAAATCTAATATTCTTAATATTATCTATACTGACTTAACTAATAAAGAGTTGGCTCCAGTCAGACCACCGAATTACTTTCACTTAACAGGCTTTTTACCTGTTTTATGACGCAAATTACGAGGGAGGGCGCCAATAATTACCTTAAGCAGTTTTACTCTCTCGGAGCCCTTGCAATAAAACGATTTTTTTTAATTTCCGCGACAGACAGACTACTTCGTAAATTAACACTGCACTCCAAAAGTGCTCTCGACACGTATGTATTTTATAAAAGGTTTAACTGAATCAGTTAATATTTAAATTTTTGATAGACGCCAAATTTCAAAGATAACTCTGGTCACTTTCTAAAAAAGATGTACCTACCAATTTCAAACAAAGAAATCACCTGATATTACAATCAATTTTAAGTTAATCATTTCAAAATATTCTGTGAAAATGTCAATTTTAATGTAAAGCTTTAGAGATATTCTATAATAATCGTAGAATCTTACTATTGACAGCAAATAATAAAACTTTAGATGTGTTTTTCTCAAAATTACATTTTCAATTTTTATATTCTAAAAATCACCAGATGGAGAACATAAAAAACTATTGCCTGATTGAAAAATTTGGGTTTTTGATCAATAGATGCTTTCTCTAAACAATAGAAAAGAGCAAAATTCAAAAGTATACTTTCAGAGGTTGCCATTTTGTTCAGTTTGAAAAATTATTTGTCTATGAAATATCGACAATTAAAAATTTCAACAGACAGAAAATATCAAACATGGTAAAAGTTGAGTTTTCGATTTCTGCAAAGAAAAAAATAATAAAGTTTTGAGCCGGACTTTTGCTGACGAAAAACTTGAGTTTATCATATGAGGGCTAACAATACAAATTGAATACAAATTAATTACCTGAAGATTATTGTTTAATAACTACGTTTTTTATAGTATAAGAATGTTTATATTTTTTTTCAGCGAACCTCAGCAAGGTCACCCTTACCCAGAATATGAAACATGTCCAGATGCGACGTCGATTTCGCACCATTTTATTTCTCAATCTCAGGGATATGCGTCTTACGATTATGCACCGCCCTTCCACCACCACCACCACCACCATCCCCAAAATATGCAATACAGTGCAACTCACCTGGCGCCCCAGACCTACCCCTACCCCGTCCCCGCGATGGTCTACAACCACAACAATAACCACGTTTCGCAGTCTGAGGAGTCCTTTCCGAACGGAAGTACCACTCCTTACTTAGCCGCGTCCCCGTCTTCATCAGCCGGGATAAGCGCCCAGGAAATTTCAGGGAACTCCTCCGTGGTTTGTTCGAGCATAGAAAAGCATAGTCCAGTTCTTGAGGCCGAATGCACGGTGCACACCTCGATGATTTCGGACAACACCTCAGAGCACATGAGGGGGCTGGAAAACATATGCCAAATACCCGACGAATCGAAGGAGTTGACCAGCAGTAATTATATCTTAAAAATTTTAATTTGAACCCTAATTATTTTTTATTTTTAATTAATAGGAGATAACTCCCAAGTAGTGACATCTTCCCGGTCAGAGTTACGAAAAAATGGAAGAGTGCGCTCCAAACGGAAGCCCCGGGTGCTTTTCTCACAAGCACAGGTGCTTGAACTGGAGCGAAGATTTCGGCAGCAGCGCTACCTTTCAGCACCTGAACGAGAAGTTATGGCTCAATCATTGAACCTGTCGCCAACTCAGGTCAAAATATGGTTTCAAAACAGGCGATACAAATCGAAGAGACTGCAAATGGAAGGATCTGCCAAGGAGGCGCCGAAGCCAGCGAACAAACTCGAGCAGAAACGCCAAGAAAAGTGTCAATTTGGTCTGGAAAAACCACCTGAAATTACGACATATTCAGCGAATCTCCACCTGCAACCACCCCCTCCTCCTCCGTACCCGGGCTACTCCTTGCCCTACGAACAATTTCAGACGCACCCGAACCTATACTCAAACAGCTACGAACCGAAGCCCTACTGGTAGCACTAAGAAAGGCTTTTTAAAATTAGTATAATTTTGTAAATATCTCTTGTAAATAGTATCCTTGTACATAAGAACTAGGTGAATCCGGAATTGCGACACGAAATAAACTGGAAAAGCAAGACAAAGTTTCATTTCTCAGCCCCCATTAGTCCTAAGAATAATTCCAATGTCAGTTCGACTCGGAAGTCGAGCCAGAAACAGCGGCGTACCGCTCGACATCCGGGCGGGCACCTTTTTTTTTTTCTGGCAATATTTCAATATTTCATATTTTCTAGAAATAAAAGCGGAATATGCACCGCACCGCAACCGATGCACAGTCCAAAGGGCATCTGTTTTACTTCTCCGAAGACGTGCCACTGATCTTTTTGTGGTTGCCTTCAAACGTTTTTCCGATACCCTCGCCGCGGCGTTCACTAGTTCGAGTAATTAATAGCCTCTAATTGCCCGCCGGTTAAGATACGTAAATGGATACTCCTTGCCGGTCTGAGAACAAGAAACGTCTTTTATCGCTGGACCGCGCTGCCTTCTATCAGGCTCGAAGGCGACAGAGTTGCTATTCAACCAGATGAACTTCGATTGGGGGTTTGGAACGGATACGAAGAAAATATGGAAAGAAATAAAATTTTATTTCTTGTGCGATAAACAAAAATTTCAGAAAAATATTATATACAATAATGTATATGACTTTAGAAAAAAAATAATAAGTATAAAAATTATTGTAAATATTTACTTTACTCTATTTTGTTTTTTATTTTGTTTCTTTCATTGCATAATGCATTTTAATATCATTCCAGTCAAGCAGAAGCAGGTCAAAAATAAGAGATTTTTTGAAAAATTTTGAGTTCAATGAAAAGATTGAATTTTGTTATATTGTTAAACATTTTTACACTTGAAAATAATAGATAACGATAAAAAAAAATGTCGAAAAAAAAAGAGATTTATCAAAAAGAGTGCACCCTAACACATATTACCAGCATTACATAATTTACCATATGTATGTATTTATAGGCACTATCCAAACATTTCCAAATCAGAAATAGAATTTAAAATCAGTTATTAAAATATTCGTACATACATACCTACGATCCAATAAAAGGCATCTATTTCCTTATATTTTAAAAATTCACTCATCGATTTCGCCCTCATTTGATCTTAAAAATTATTCACCTAATTTCAATATTTCTAATTTAACGAAATCGCTCAAAGGCTAGAGTAAAACACCCATTAACAATATCTTTAACCAGCAACAAAATCTCTGAAAATACTGAGGTAAGCAGGATGGTCCAAAGGATTATTACAGTGGTGCAGACTTAGTATGGGTAATAAAAAAATTCACTAGCGTTTCTTATCATTCAGAAAAACATGATAAGAAATGGTTTTCCAGTTTGTAAATATTTATGTGTTTTTAATTATGAGGCAATGGATTATTCAAAATGTCTCGGAAGGGATAACAACACAATACAAAATGTGTAGGTCTATCCCAACAACCGGCTCTCACATAGAAGCGATTTATGTATTTGATCAATCAAATTATTCAAATTAAATAAATTTAAGAAACAAGAGAAATTGACTAAAGTTTTGCTAACTTAACAGAAAATTGAAAAGCTAACATTATATTAAGTCGGAAAAAATGACTTATAAAAAAAGGGAGAAACAATTTAAATAGAATATGAAATTACGTAATTGGTTTTTAACATAACATGTATTATTATTCAATTTCTCCAGCAAAACCAAATGGTCACACTTAAAAGAGCTTTGTTTCGAAGTTTTCTTCAGAGTTGATTACTTATCCCTCTTGTGGGAAAATGTGTAAGCATCGAATTTAAAACTTTTGTCCTATCATGAAAGAAATATAAAAAAATATAAAAATCGTGCAATCAGTTAATTGCACGATTTTTATATAAAACCTCACGTTCTTTCAATTTATAAAAATAATTTATTACGATTTATTAAATATTAAGAAATCGTTAGAAAATCCTAAGCACATAATAAGCTTTTGATAAAGTTTCTTCCAAAGACGTCAACCACCATGAAAAATAAGTTTTCCAGCTCGAGTAGGTGTTTACATAAAATCACATGAAGATGTCGCGACAGTTCACTTTTAAGAATTTTTTAAAAGTCGCAAAATAAAGAGCAAAAACTTTAATTATTCTATCAATATGCAAAATAACTGAAAATTAAAGTTGTTTAAATTTAATATGCATAAAATCCCTTTGAATGCACGGCTTGGAAAACGGCTTTTGAATGCTGCAAGAGCGGAGCTTTTATAAATTTTGAATTGCCTCATCTTATTCGAATGTTTTTATTGATTTCTGAATAAAAATTCCAATAAGAGAATCCAATTATACAACTGAAATATCTCTTTTAATTTATCATACTAATTTAACTTAATGAGGAATTAATTTTAATGTGTGGGCGCGCGAAGGCAAGATTTTGCACTCGCGATATGTATGAAATTTAAATTATGAAAAAAGCAAAAAATGTACACATCCGGTTTTTAGGCATTTTAAAACCAGATATGATAAAATTTTGTATTGTGTCGAAAATAGAAAAATAATGGTTTGGGGAAATTGGAAACATTAAGTTAACGAAATAATCAAGATAAAATCTAGTCATCTATCACTCGAGGAAAACATTTGATTTGATTATTAATTTCGATCTTTAAAATCTCGTCCGAAATTGTAGAACACGAATATCACAATGTGTTTTTTTCTCCAAAGTAACGACCGTACGCTCAGTTTGAGGTTCCAATAAAAATTTGAAATTATTTGAGAAACGTTGCCCCGAATCGTTGGGATTTTATTGTCGAATGGTAATCAAGTGGAACCGCATGATATATGAATAATTATGGAATACACCACGCCCGGTGAATTGCCGGCTCCGATCCCGTCGATAAAATGCCACACAAATTGCCCCGCATTGAAATTTTCCGATAATTTTTTGAATAATAAAGTCGAAATTTGCATTAACCAAAGGTTGGCTCTGGTGATGGGCTTATCTTAAAGGAGGCATCTTCCAGTCGACACCACCCACTGCGGATGAATGTGAAACCCCACCGGATCTGGCGGAGCTGCGCGGTCCACGGCATCTGGCATGCGGCGCGCGGAGCACTCCGGCCTCCGTCGAACGTTTTAATCATTAACTAATCGACTTGATTAGATGGAAACTTGCCAGAAACAAATAGTAAGAGTCGGATCGTACAAGGTGATCATTAATTCTTGATCGGACGGCCGCATCCGCGCCGGTGCGGTGCCTGTCTCCTTGACTCGATTTACATGCGGCGTGCAGGGCTCCGACGGAATCGAGATCACTGCGATGGTGCCCGCGATCGTTCGGTGGCTCGGGGTGTGAAGAGGATCTCGTAAATTGTGTCTCCATATCAAATTATGGTATCTGATGGAAAAGGTTAACTCGATGCACGCGCCGATCATTTTACTTAGACCTGTCTCACTGCATTTTCGCTTAGAAAATGCATTTTTAAGTCCGAACACCTAACTGAAAGTGCAACTACTAAGTTAAGTAATCTAAAATTGGTAAGGCAATTCGCCAAAACTATAGTTATAAGAAGAAACATAAATAAATTTCCAATCAAGTCACTAAAGGTTATTGCTTGGAATAAAGTCATTGATTTTATTCAATCTATCTATTTGTATCATAAAAAAAAAACATAGTATAGATAAGCAAATAACGGTTAATTCCTCATATCCACCTTAATTAAGTTATGAAACGGAAAACTTTCATAAAGCCCATCAATCGAACGCACTAAACCCCATAGAGGATTGAAAAATCCGCGGGCAATGATTCACAAAAATTCCCTAATCTGTGGTCATTCTTTGCTCACAGTTCGTGGATTGATTGAATTAATTCGGTTCCATTGTTGTGCTATTTACAGCAATTACCGACTTTAAGATAACAGATCAATAGATCGACCTGTTTTGATCGCACAGACTCACAATCGTTTTTTATACTGATCACGGATTTGCCGGCTATTTTTGCTGATTCACCTAATTACAAATTGTTCTTCTGTGAGGTCTTGAGCGCTTGACGAAACTCAAAAATGGAACATAAGAAATTGAGAAGTCCCAAGGTTGGTACCGCGATGATCTTCTTATCCACCCGGCTAATTGTGTGTGGCTCCACAAAGGAATGGCTCATTTTGATCGCCGTCGCCGCCGTGCCAATGAAGAATTCAATTTTCGAACAGCACCAAGATGACTGGATGCGATCGATCGGTTGTTTTTTCAACGCCGGAATTCGATTTATAATTTTGACAAATTGGCTTCAAATTTTTATTGATGATGCATGCGGGTCTAGAAGGACGCGTCGCAGCATAGTCTGTTTAGTGTGGAAACTTTTATACGCTTATATTACTTTAACTTTGCATTTAATTTTACTAAATTTAGAGAATTAAGAAATGATGTTCAGAAAGTATCTTAAACAAGAATTTAATGTAAAAAAAAACCAATTGAAATTAATTAAATCAAAGGAACATACCTCCCAGCCCTCCAGAATAACACAACATAAAGAAGACGTACCTGAAATGAATTGAAATAATGAATTAATGAATAATGAATATAACTAAATTAATTTACTACTAGAAACTGCAAGTGCACAAAGTTCGGTTTTAAGTGTGAAATGATGAAATTTTGCAGAAAGAAACCGGAAAATGCTCTAGAATTAGGAGTCAGCGAAGGTGACATTTCTAAAGTTTTCGGAGTTAAAAATCTCGGAAAAGTTTTGCTTTCCGCGGAAAATTGTTTGCATATTCGTTCGTTTTGAGCCCGTTTTAATGTTTCTGCAAAATTTCATCGAAATTCCTAAGGTTATTAACATGTAAACATGTTCCCAAGTTTCACTGTAAGAAATCCACATCCATTAAATGTAAACATATTTTGGACTGATCTGGAAGGAAAATGCGACTTTAGCATGCAGTGCAAAATAACTACACTGCAAGCATATCTATTTGCATAAAAAGTATTAGTATAGCCTTACATAGAACATGAATTCGAGCGCAATATGAAAACATAAAAGCATACTTAACAAAAAGACCGAAACACTACCATAAAAAAAATGTGCCCTGCCCAGGTATGGCTAATTTTTGTCACCGAAAACGTATAAATACATGAACAAACAACCCCAAAGAATGAAAAAAGATCTCACCTGGACTTATGTTGTATAAATTTCACCTTGAACACTCCGCATGCTGGGAAAAAACACTACACAAAAATTTCGATCACCACTTTCGCAAAAGCAGCCGCCATTTCACGGCACGCACGAACTGACATTAAATGATCTGACATTAGAATTAGGCGGAATCGGTGGCGGCCAATGAATTAGCATTGCCAGAAATTTGAGATATTCCATTTTATTTTATTTCTAAATAATGCAACTTTTATTTATTTTTAAATAATGCAATTAAAGGGAAAGAACCCGATCGAAGGAAAAGAGAGCAAAAAATTGCATAAGAGACACCCTCGACAAAATTTATAGAAAACTGAAAGCTTTCATTATGGCGGTCGGAAAAGCCCAAATTTCTCTTTATCGACTTCACTATCGATAATGCAGCGCGTTCATAAGGAGAAAAATCAAGGAGCTTAATTTGAATTTTTTTTCGCTGCAATTGGAGGCATCGATAGACGTTGTCGTCAAATTTAATTTAATTAAACAAAAATGCATAAAGTAGCTAGTTATGCTCGTTTAAGCCATTGACCTTTTACATTATTTTTTGTTGAAAGGTTTGTTTTTTCAAATGCTGGATTGTACAGTAGCTTAGTTAGTTTTAAAATAAATTAAATTAGACTATAAATTTTGAATTGTAAAACTTCAATTGTTAATTTTGAATGTAAAAATTAATCAGTTGGATTGTATAATTTGTATGCGAATAGAATTAAAAAAATATGATACAAAAAAAAAAAACCAACATAATAAACATAAAATGTGTCAATACAAATACTCATACTTTATTATAGTTTAATTGAAATTTTGAATATTTTCGAGGTATGTACCTATGTGAAATTGAGGTATACCTACTGCAAAATTTGTTTCTTTTAATTTTCAAGAAAATAGACTCATTTCTTTTTCTTTAGTAATTATAGTTCTTCAATTGGTCAAATATGTATTTCACCACAATCACAAAATATTTGAGGTTTAAGCAACCTTGAGCACGTTCATAAAATGTATACCTATCTACTAACCAGCAAAACTAAAAATAATAAATTAAACTAAAAATATGTATAGTCATGAATATAAAGTTAGAAAGGTGCTTAGGGTCATGTAGTGCACCTTACGCTGAATGGATTAAGTCCGTAACATAAATTTTCATATTAGCATTTAATTGTTGCTCTTTGAGTTCGGCAATAAATCACAAAATGCGAACACACCCGCAAACCTCTTGTATTTTTAATTTGAAAATTAGGCGGAAATTTTTACGGCCTACCCAACAAAATTCGCGGCTGGTGAGGGTTCCTCCGAAAGAGCGGGTTGGTACCATGTCAAAGGCAGAACCCGAGGAGTGGGCACCGCCACATTACGCCGAAAAGATCGAATATCGTCGAAAATAAAATAATTCCCCCCGGTTAACAGCAGTACGGACAGCAAAGTTTGCGCGCGATCAATAATTTACGATGATCGCTATCGATCGTTTGATCATTCGCGAGGCCAATTGAATGAACGATTGCAATCAAATGGAAACTTGTTTCACTCTATCGAAGAGATATAAATTTCAGTAAGTAACAGGCGGCATTCTCTTTCCCCAGCTGTCGTTTTGCATTTATTTCTTTATCTAAACAACTTTTTATCTTTGCCGATCGTTAAACTGCGAATCAAACAAATTTTCGATATCGGACGAAAAGCTAGAGAGAGGATGCCGCCGATACAAATGGCGGAAATAATATTATTAATAAATTTTTTGACGTGCTATGCAGCACCGCAAGCACCGCGGGACAGAGCCGCCCGAATAGAGACATAATGGCCTGACACTCGATTTAGTAACGAGCGCTCGATCCGCGGCATGATCCTATCGGACAGGCATAATGGAATATTGTCTCGATGCTCGACATGAATATCCAGGTAAATGATTTTATTGCAATCGCATTATGTTAACATTGCACCACAACAGATTGAAATATTCCGCTCATTGCGAGGCGGAGCGCTGGCCGCGGCGGCACTGCGATGGAACGCGGCCGTGGGGTTGCGAAGAGGTCGGTAATGTCGGAGGAAGTACAAGTCGCGGTTTAACGTACACGATCATATAGAACTTTAATATAGTTGTTCGGCCGGCTCTTGCTCGTTTTGCGAGGCCTCCTTTCATCCCACAAAAGTCCACTCCCTGCGCAGTGGATGAAGCCACGGGCAGGTACTGAGGACGCTGACTAATTACTTTGTCATTTGGCGGCGTACAAAAAAGTCAACGATCACGCCAGGATCAGTGGAGGAAAATATCAACTTCAACTCATCTCATCTCAGAGTTATGCTACCGGACTTTAATTTGGCAAGCCACTTCCTTAGTTTTAATAACTTTACTACAAAATTGCTCTACAATAAAAATTGCTAGAATACTTCATTACAATTCATCAGAATTAACAATAACAGAATTAATATATTTAATTCTTAACTAGTTCAGTAACCCGGTTAAAGACTTCTTAAATGCTAACCCTAACCCTTCTCTGTTACAAAGATTGTGTGAACACACATACCATATAGCATACGTGCGACCCATCACATAAGTTATCTATACATACCAAGTTTAAATTAAAACCGTCAATAAATTTTAGGATAATTTATATCTTAACGAAAATTTACTGTCATGGGGTTTTTCGGGTCGTGGCTTCCGAAATAATCATCAGATTTTAAATCATCTCTCATTTAAGTAGGTATAGTGAAAACAAAATTATATAAACTAGTAAATAAAAACGTGAAAACCAAAATATACATATGCAATTATATTCATAATTTTGGTTTTTGTAAAAGTGCAACTCGATCATCGTTAATGTTAATAGACAAGATGCAAAGTTAAGTATATCTATGCTTTTAATAATCAATTATTATACAACACACTCAGAATCAGAACGTATGTATAATAAGCAAAGAGTAAATTTTTTAATAAATAAAGAGAATATTATTTATTCCGCATATTAATATTAAAAATGGACTTTGTGCTGAAGACAACGTTTGTGGTTGCATTATTATATTATAATATGAAAAACAGTTTAAAAAATTTCATATGAATTTTAAATTCCCTTTTCAATCCTATTCGATGGGACAGGTAAAAAATTTTGTGTTCAACCTCAATTTTCATGTAGGGGAGGTAGGACAGAGTTCTCTGTTGATTCTTAGATGATTTGACAAAAAAGTGAGTGTTACTTTTTAAGATTTCCAATTAAAGCAATTAATTTTTTGAGAAAAATAAATGTTTAAAAAATAACATTATTGTGCATTAATTCTGATTATTTTGGCTGAGCGAAGAGACCAAACTTATGACTGGTGGGGACCTTTCTCCACTCCCCTCCCTGTTGGATCCCTACCAACTATACCTACCACTAATTTTTCTTGTCTCGACATTTTCACCTTACTACAGGTACAAAAAATTTTAAAAAAATGAATAAAAGTAGCAAATCTAAACCTAGATCCCCTGTAAATATAACCTTTAATTAAAATCAATAGGGCCTCCGTGGAAAAGAAAGAAAAACAATTATTCTAGTTCTTCTAAAGAGGTATGCTATTTTGCCTGAAAATAATCTTTCGAAAAAAGAACAAGAGAAGGTTTGCTTCTCAGTTCTCACCAACGCACGATGGCATTATGGACAGCAATTAATTACTTAATTACTTTGCGGCCTATAAAAACAAAATGATCGATTATTTGGCGGAAAAGTCAGGATAAATTGGAGTTTCAATTCCCCCTATAAAGTTACACCTTTGTTTTGATTTGATTAAATTTTTCGGGTTTATCCCCGAAGAGTAAAATTTTATTTAGCGGGAACTGCCCACTAGGGAATTTGCCTGTTCCGCTACAGGAAATCAATTCACACCCGAAACGACAGAGCGCCAAACGAGCCGGCGATATTCAAATGAGGGCCTGCACCTCGACAGGGCGAGTTTTATCAATCAATTTGATTTCGTAAATTGAAAGCTCATTGCTATTCACTTGGAACTTTTTCAGCCGGAGCTTGTCCCGGTTTATCGCGCGATTTTCATCGGTGATTCCTCAGGATGAAGTCAATTCACCTTTGAAGGAAATCAATTTGAATTCAACATATCGCCCGAAGCTCGTAGCCGTAGCCCGTTAAGTGAGCTCCACTGCTTTATTTAAATTCGAACGAAAAATCGGTGAGGGGGCGGTGCGAGAGGACCCGGGGACCGCTGCAGAGCGTATAAAAAATGGCGCTCGCAGCACATAAATGGCCAATTTCGTTCGAATGAAAAAAAAATTTTATTTGCCGCCGATGTGAATTTCTCGGAAAATGTCGTCGTATGCAAATTAAATAGGTCCCCATTTCGACGATTTAATCTGCTCCCCAGTCCTCCTCGGGCCGGCGTCTTCTCCTTTCACACTCGAAAGGCGCCTTTTTATGGCCGCTCCGCACACTCCTTGGGCGAAATTGGATAAAGGGCCAGCGTAGCGAAGGGCTTTGATTAGGTCCGGGGGCTGAGGGAAGGTGGCGTCGCGTTTAACGTTCGATCTGCTCCGCGACGTTCCTCCTCCTTGTAAACTGCAGATTGAAAAATTGAATTTGCACCATGTTACAGCGGGACAAAACTCCGCTTTTTCGATCTGCATCAAAACGCCATGCAAAGGACATTTGTCAGCGGCATCCAGCATAAAAGAGACCAAAACCATTTGCAGGATGCTGCAGTTGAAACCTGAGAAGAATGTTTGGACAACTGATCAATTTTATTCCAGCCACCTCAATCAGGCAGATGGTTCTGGACCAATATTTGCAAAAAGGATGTTGGGATTAGGAAACGACTCCGGCCAACAGCAAAGGAAATCACTTTAAACTGCCGCTTGTTTCAAGACAATAAATAACAAACACTATAAAAAAGGCTAGTCTTTATTTGGTTAACTAAATATTTTCTCAGTATAACTCGAAAACATATAGGTAGCCTGGGCTGAAAATATCAATTTGTTCCACTTATGTGCAATGCAATTAGTTTTGCCAATTTATCCTTCTTCGAAATTTGTCTTAATACGTAACAAAAGCATTTGAACTTTACCACTTTATCCGCATCATTTAAAAAAATCGATTGTAATCGCATAATACTTCTACAAATTTAAATAAATTTTCTTTTAAATTATTTTTCAGATTCTTACGTTTTCTAATTTCAACACAAATAATTTTATAAATTGTGTATTTGCAACCATTTTCTTATTCTTCGTCTTTACGCTATATATGAATGAAATTTAAGTTAAGGTTTATAAACTTAGCGTGTCTCATTAAATTCGTTTCTTTTTTTCAGAATTAAGTTAAGTAAACAATGGCATTCAAAATTTGATTAGCTGATTAGGAGAAACAAAATTATAAAAACTGCTACTACTTTCAGATTTTCCCTGGTTTTTATATGTATTTGCAATTTGCATACGAAATGTTTTATTTATTTGCAACACATCATACATAATTATAGGCCAATAAATAAAGTAGCTTAGTTTAATTATTATCTTTTTGTCTGAATATATAATATATGTATGTGCACTGAATTTAAAATAATTGTGTTTCAAAACACATGTAACTGCATGTTTTAGAAGTTACGCCTACTAAATAATAACTAATAAAAGTTATAGAACTATTCATGGCAGTATATCGATAGTGGAGTAATTCAAATTGATTTTCCCGCACTCAAATACCTTATACACATTAATTAAATTTCAAGATATTTTACTCCTCGGTTCTATTATCTTGACTGTTCATATTTTATCGGTCAACATATTGAACATATACAATTTTATATTTGTATTTGATCGAAACTATTACCTATATAATTTTAAATCATACCCTATTATTAATTATTTTAAGAAATTTTACAAAGTTGAGAACGAAGAAGAGCAAAAGAGCGTATTATATTAAAGCAATTTCAAAGGAGGTCCTGTTTTCACCTCGAAAGTCAAGATGAATTGAGATCCGTAATGGACCGAAGAGGAGAGTTGTTCGGCTTGAAGCAGTTCAAGTGACAATTCATTTCCAACTCGGGGTCTATCCGGTGCCGAAGTGCACTCACGCGTAATTATAAGCCATTAAGCGACAAAAAATCGGGCTAAGTGGCAATAAATATTCAACACTTGGCCGGTATAAATGCGATGCCTTTCGAATCCTTCGATTCTTCGGCGTTTTGATCCTGCCGATTGGTTGGAAGATGTTTTAAAAAAGGAAAGACATGAGCCTCTACAGTGAGATGACACTTTTTCCTGTAGAAATTACTTTTCGATCTTTGAAGGCGTGTAAAAAATGCCAATCGGAAATTAGATTTATGTCGACCAGAAAAAAGTGTTCCTCGTCATTGCATTGTATTATTTATCCCTTAACCCGATCAAAGAGGCGTTGCCCTCGGGGGTGTAAATCGAGATTTATGTGGCCGATATTTAAAGGGTTGCAGGGATTCACAGATTAAGCCTGATTCGATGACGAGTTTCCTTATTTGGTACTGTCGAAGAAGAGACAAGGTATTCAACTGAAATTAACTCTTTACGGCAACTGTTTGGGTAAGTTGCTTTTCTTCGTTCGAGGGAACTCCTTTAAAGAATTACTCAACCCAAAAATTTGTTGTTACAGCGCCTCTTTTCGGGCGCTTTGCCGCCAGAGAGGGCCGCATGGGGCCCCAGCCAAGTGGAACTGAAGAGCCAACAAGACGGTGTTTGTTTGTTGGACTTACCATTCCGACAAATTGAAAAGAAAACACCTCAGGAGGCGAGTGTCGGCTCCTCTTTTCGATTTTTTTCAACTTTAGGTTGGACGGCGGGGTCACTGCTCATTTGTTTACCTCTTTAATATCGAACTGACCAAAATTCGTTAATTTTCGGATACCGGGACAAGGTAGCCGCCGCCAATTTGTTGTCCCAACTGATTATCGAATGTAAAGAGATCGCGTTAAGTGAGGGAAATTCTGGGCTCCTTCGAACTTCAAAGAGGTGCGGAACGCGTTCAGCGCAAAATCAATTTTGAGCGCTAAATGGTCGCTAAAGATGTGCGACTGGATCGCTTCCGATAAGTGCGCAATTAGCGCTTTTCCTCCGGGAGATTCTCTGGCCCTAATTCAGCGAAAGGTAAAATTATATCTAATAAATTCCTGCGAATATGCAGGAGCCATCGGAGTGACATCGCTGACAAGGATCGGCGCATATTAATCGCTAGTGGGCTTATTGTCGACAAACATTAGCATAAAAGAACTTGCCTCCTCCTCCAGTTCGGAATAAATTTAAATGAATTTGTTTCCTTAGCCGAAGCCAAGTGTGATAACCACTTATTATGCCGTGGAATTTCGTGTCGCTTCCGTCACTTAAAAGTTTTCGCAAATGGAGCCATTTTAATAGCCCACTGCATAGACATTCCGGGAAATCTTCCCGTCCACACTGTTTTCTATGACCATTAAAAGACATGCAAAAAGGGTTAACGTCGCCATATTCCGCATAAAATTCAAATAAATACTTCTGTGACAGAACTTTCTTCGGCCACTCTCCTCGACGTAAGCTCCGAAATGATGGCATAAAGGCGACTTAAAATTATTTATTGCCTCAAGGATTTCTGCAAAACGTGGGCAACACGCAGAGACATCATGTCTAGCTGCTAGCTGGTGAAGGTACCGACAGACGCTGCGCTCTATCTAGATAAATATTTCATTTATATACAAATCTACGTGTGTAGGGTTGTGTCGGGGTGCTCCTGTGAACCTCCACAGCCTCATTCGATATGCGGACATTTTTCTAAAATGTTACAATTCATCCGTCGCTTAGCGCGGTGTAAATGTGCCCCTCTATGGAAATTTTATTGGATTCAATGAGGATCCAGAGGGCCGTAAAATTCCCGAATGTCGACACCCAGCGCGATAGAAATGAATTTTTGACTTCGCTGGCTCTTTTAAAATAGCCCACTCTGCTTGATCCTGACTTTTTTTTTTTTTTTGGGCGCCCAATTCAATTTGATTTATTCCCCACAATAGCTGGAGATTAAATAACTCTACCAATTATTGGATTTAGAAAAATATATGTATTAACATAGTTTGATAGAATTTGTAAAAGCGAGAAAATTGGTTTTATTAAATCCCCTTTATTTCGATACCAAGAGTATATACCTATTTTGTATTCTAATCCTATTTATGATATTCTCCTCCTCAATAAAGTTAATCTGTATAGTAAAAGTATTTTATTCTAGCTATTTGCGTTTTGATATGTTGTAGTGTTATGCGAATTTAAACTAAAATTTATTTATTTAGTAGGTAGACAATAATTAATAATAAATAACCTCATAGCCGGGATTTGGACATTCCAATGATTAAATTGAACTTTGAAGTTACTTTCCAGAATTATGTTTTAAAATGTTTTTTCTTTAAAGTAGGTACAGCTAATTTATAAATACATACATATACCTACATACATATATATTATTGCACCCCAGTTGCAAAAAGATAGTTTTACTATATTGTTTTTGTATACATATAACTATTTGTAATATGTATAGTTTTTATTGCAACCATTTTTCCAGGAGCAATATAGAAAAGAAATCATATTTTGGAATTTTTTTTCAAAAATCGTGAGAAACCTTATCTTGCCTTTCATGCATCTAACTCATATACCTCTATTGACCGGCATTAATTGCCCGGAAAATTGTCCCTTTGCTCCTTGAGGACCTACAATGCTACTTGCATCTTGCAGATAAAGAAATCACATCAGGTGTAATAAATCAATGCGTTACGCATCCCTTACGCAAGAGCTGCAGCTCACTTTCAACGAACATCACCTGCCATACAAGAATTTAGTAAGGTGTGAGAAAATGTCCTTCGTACCTATGACGATTGTCGCACACTTCACAAAGTAAAAGGGTCTCCTTCCTGAGATCTTCTCATTCACCTGAGATCAATTTAGTCGTCTCGTAAGTATGATAAAAAAAAAAAAAACTTAAATCGAGGCAAAATTGCACAAACCGCCTAAACTGGTGGCAAAAAGTTATCTTTTGATCGGGCTGAAACATTCGATTATGCTGACATATCCCGCTTTACACGAACTGTCCCAAAATGCAAATGAACTGTTCATTTAGCACGATTGGTCTAACAGTGATCAGCCCAAAAAATATGTCGAAGTGATCAAGACTAATTAATTATGCGGCGCATACAACAATTTCTGCTTAAATCACGATTAAGGTGTGTGGGCAGAGCAGAGTTATGAAATAATTAAGATAGCTAAGAAAAACCCTCAGAATGATCAGCGACAGCAGCACCAGCAGCATCTTAACAAGACGACAAGAAATCTGACAAAAAACAAGAAAAGCCTGTGCGACGAACCGATATACGTTTATATACGTACCTGTGCGATGGAGAAAATGTTTGGTTTTTGTGTTGATCGCTGATCACTGCCACAAATTTATTGTCAGATTGGAATGGTTCGAGCCGACCACCACGACGTTTTTTTCGTAAAAAAAAAGAAAAAAAAAATACATTGAAATCTTACAAGAAATGTCGACCGAATTTTCGCACGATCACCGACCGTAAAATATACGAGAACATTACAGAGGCGATCGTATTTCATAACCAATTTGTCGAGAGCACTGATTTTGTACAAAACCATTTCGATGGACTAAACGGAGACCATTTTTGGGGTTTGTCAACGATTTTTCTTCTTCTGTTTGATTGAGTTTGAGAGACACTCAGGAGTATACCTATATACCTACCAACAAGGGAAAGTTTTGGAAATTTCAAAATTAATCTGTGGCAACGTTTTTGGAACAAAACTATTGGCCCTTTAATGATAAGTAATTCTCATATTGTACTTGTATTAGTTAACATCATGAGTATGAATGATAATTTTTTATGGGAATAGTTTTCATTAATAAATTTTCGATAGTCTAAAAAAAAAATCATTTCTTTCGAAGGTAAGGAAGCAGACTACCTGCTGAAAGTATTTAAGGTTCGGAGCTCTCCTAAAGTCTAAAATATCTTGATCTAAGTCCCATTTTAATTTATTTTCGCGGACATACGTTGTCACCTGCAATTTGTTCCCCCGGGAGAACCGAAGGGCATGTAGCTCGTTTAGCCGTCTGATATATTCTTCCTCTCGGAATTCCAATCTGATTGAATCATATATTTTAAATCATTAGCAAGGGTACGAGCTCTTAACACAGGTAGCTGGCTTTTCTAAGAACGACCCCTTCCCGATGGTATCTCGGCGTTTTGAGAAACTGATTGCATCCTCATTTAATCTTTCATCGATCCGATCGCCATATTTATAGTCAGTTAATTAGCGTACGACATCTATATATTATTTTTATTTGTAGGCGTCTGTCCGATCAAAAGTATATGGAGAAAATTTCGAGACTCCACCGCAAAGTTTAAAACTGGGACAAAATGGTGCTCCCCGCTGAGAGTTTTATGAGTCAATTTTTCCTTAAAATTTGTCTTCTCGATAATTAATTGAGGATAATATCAACAAACAGCTCAGATCATACGCGATATTGGTCCGGGGGTTCTTTTGAGGTGGCGAAGGCCAAGCGGCCAGGTCAGACCCCAGAGTGGCCCCCGGCTGGCATAATGAATGCAGTTTAAGCAGGTGATTTATAGATTGAGAGCCAGCGCCTGCCAGACATAACATACATATATGTACGTTAAAGTATAAAGGCTGAAATTTTGTGTATGCATTCTCACTAAATTTGAAGTGACAAAAAATATAGTTACATTAGTTATAACAATATAACATTACCACATCAACATGAAATACAAAATTATGCTTCTGGTAAACTATTTAAAAGAAAAGAAGAGAAATTTCTACCAGAGATTATTTCGTCTTGATGACGTCACTGTGGCTGAATCTCGACGCCACAAAGTATTAGAATATATTGAGAAAACAAATATTTTTGTACTTTATAAACCTATGGCCCTCCACTCATTAAATTTATCATAAGCTGCCTCATATTTTGGTCTTGATTTATCTGGCATTAAATTATTTACAGTGTTTTTTGCCCGTTCAATTATGGTGCATTATTAATTGGACCCATTTAATGAACACGTTGGCGAAAATTAACTCTCGCAGCGGTGGACCTTAATAAGCACACTGGAGCCCAACTTCGCATGTTTCCGCGGGCTGGCCTGGTCACTTTTACTAATTTGATGAGCCCACGCACTTTTTTTTAAATCGACAGTTTCATAGTTTGTTTGTTCTAAACAAGCCCCATACGCATTCCTCGCCGTTGGGATTTCTGAATGAATCTCGTGTGGCCAAAAGTTATGGTTTGTACCTTTTTGTATGCTCCCTTGTCGCAGACATTCTTTTCGTCTCGGAAAAATTGTTTTTAATCCACTTTGCATATTAATTTATGCTAATTGATTAGAGACCCGAGGACCAGTGGACAGATACACACTCGTCGCTCCACAGATATTAAATACAAGGCACCAATTAATTTCGAGCAAGTTTATCTGCTGACAAGGCCTGCTGGCGAGGAACACTATGGACCCTGGGTGGAAGACATTATTTTAATGAAATCAGCTTTTTATTGTTAGCCGTGTGATGCCTTGTTAAATGCATATCTCCTCAATGTTTCTGCCCTCGACGAACAGCATCGATTTCTGACTGCGTCGTAATGCGGTCGAATGCGTTTTTGATTATTTCTATTCAGGCGTTTAATTGGAAACAATTAAACCCTTTGTTCCGCTTTTTATGTAATGAATTCTTTGATGAGGTTTCACTATTGGGGAGCTTCTAATTGTTTTATGAGAGAAACTTAAAAACGTGTTCAGGTGAAATCGTTTTATTGAATTTAATTTTGAAAAACGTACATTATACTTCTCTATTGATTTGAGAAAAAAATATAGGGAAGAAAATTTACCTAAATAGTTTTTTTCTTTATTTTTATAAAATTTGTTTATATCTTGTGACATATGTATAATAAATAATGATGTGTGACATAATTTTTGTAACATGAATAATCTTATCTGTTTAGAATTACATAAATATTTGACGGTAATTAGAATTACCTTATGATATATGAGTGTGTACAAGGGATTTTACAATTTACAAGAGGAAAAGTTAAATTTGTAAATTTTCCTTTATACAACAATTTAGCTTATATTTTATTTGTTCATTAGTTACATCGGCGCTGTTAGGATGCTCAATGTACCTACTATTTTCAATAGAAAATAGCTATAACTATTTTGATTAAAAAATTTCATTTGATCACACATATAATTTTAAAACTTACCGCTACTTCAGCCAAGACTTTTTTCAATTTATTAAAAATGACTAAGAATTAATGAGTATACAATGTAATTATGAATTGTTCAGGTCTTCTTTTAGTTTCCATCCTACACCATAAAACACTGACCATATAAGTTGAAAAGTTCTTACTATATGCATTTAGTCTCATCACGGCAGAAATATTTTCCTTAAAGCGTTCCCACTGACTCTTATTTTATGCTATTTTCAACATTTAGATAAGATCCGTGTTCATCGCTACTTAATTGAGGTGTTAATTTTCTTGGCCAACCTATTGGCTTCGGTGCCTTTGTGGCGTAATGAAAGATGCTAATGGAGGCGAGTGAGATTTGACTACAACCCACGTATGTGCGCTGGCACACAATTCTCAAGAAATTAATTTACAACATCAAGTGAAGAGTGAAGAGTAAGTTAACCAGCACGACGGCAGTACCGCGCCGCCTTTGAATAGCCGATTTGATTGAACTAATGACTCATTTTATACCTATAATTGCTCAAATTATTTCTCATTCTAACAAACCATAATTAAAAATTACTGAAAAATGGTAGCAAAAGTCTTAGCGTTTCTTTTTGCTGAAATATTGAAATAGCAATGCACCTGTTCCCATTTATCACAACTTCAATAAAAAACCGCAGAGTAAACGTTGGCCCTAATACGTGGTGTCACCTCGGCCTACCGGCGGTTTCAAAGGAGACGAAACGTCCATTAGAGAAAGCAAATACATGTGTTAAAACTGTTTCCGTTTTCGGCACTTTTTCAACATTCCCGAAAGCCGCACTCCTGAAGTGGCTCCTCTACTCCTTTTTGCGGCTTTACACAAAAAGTGTATTATCCTTTGTTAACAAGACCCTTGAGGCGACACACTTAACAGGATCACTTGATAAATGCCCCTATGTCAGCTAGTTTAGTTATTAAACGGAGGACTCGCGTGTGCTCCTAGAGGGCATTACTCAGAGCCTTTCTTTCCTGTCTTAAAGACATTAACTAGGTAAGGGTGCAAGTCAAGAGCGGTAAGATACCAAACATTTAAAAATTGGCCTAAATTATTTCATTTTTAAAGAAAAGTTACAATTTATTATAAATACAACTATTGATATTTCGAAATGACACAACTTCAATTCTCATTTCTTTCACATTTCGCGAATTTACTATCTACACCAGTAGGAGAAAAATTGTAAGCCTAAGAGGCAAATTTTCAATCGTCAGATAAATTTATTCGTTGAATAAAATGTTCCCAAGTGCTGAAATTACCTACCCCAGAGACAAAATTCTGAATTAAATTTTTAACCAGTTCCCAAGATAAGCCGACATATGTATGTATGTAGATTTAATTTATGATTAAGTTTTACGAAGGCTGTGAACTATCAGATAACCCTTTAATTAGACAACTTTTGGGTATGTCAGCTGTAATATTTATCAAAAGTAGAATTAGACTATACTTAAATAAATATTAAATAAGTAGGTATTAATACCTAAATGCAATGGGTTTTAGATATTCTTTTTTCCAAAAATATGAAATTAGTTAAATACATGTATCTTTCGCTTGGTTTCCTAATTAATAGGAATTATAGTTAAATGAAGGTTATATCCTGGATCTAAATGATTTTTTATAGATATTGTTATGTGCTGAACATGAAATAAAATAAGAAACTAAATGAAAAAGCACCTATAAATTGTGTTTTGCTCATAAAGATATGTATGTATGTAGGAATAACTTTTATCTTTTATTCATTAATTTGATTTGATGTGATTTGATATAATTGAAGTTATTTAAAATATTTCTAATTATGTATTTTTATTTTATTAAACTTTAATTTAATTAAATTTAGAACTTCTCTCTACACAAAGTTTTACTAAACTGACTTTTCCTTTTTCTCTGAAACAAAAACTTCCCTTCCAATGTTACTAGATTTTTAAAATTGATTTGTTATCCATGGAATATGTACATATATTGGTATCAAAAGATTTTTGGTTTTCTGCAATATTAAATAATATACCGTCTTTTACATAGGTAGAGGAGAATTTTCTCTCAAAATGAATGAATGAATGAATGATAGGTATATTTAATTTTATCGTTATTCTATATTTCTATAATTCAGAAAGAAAATCACTAAATAAACTTCGTAGTTGATTTCCAAATTGCAAATTATAACCTTTTAAGGAAATTCTTATCGGACTCTGAGCTCGAGCCCAATAACATAGAAGCAAGGAAGCAATTTCCCGTAAAAAGTAATATCCGCAAAACAGGGCTTTCCCTATAAAAAGTTACAGCATTGCAAATCGGAGACATTCACGTTACCTACCAAGAAAATTCAATGTCACTCATGTGCCGCACTCAATCGAAATTCATTTCCATAAATGCGATTACGAGGAGGCTCGGCTCGGCGCAACATTGTCGCACAAATTGAGTATCATTCGCGTGGAAAGCCATTGTAGGCTATTTCCTGGCAGAATTCTTGAGAGGAGTTTCGAAATTTGACAGGTACCTGCTTCCTGGCAGTGAGCGTAGAAGTTGCCATGAATGAAAAATATTAAATTGATGTTCCGATTTATCGAACAATGCATAAGCAAATATGTTCGCATCGGAAAACTTTTGAATGACTCCCTACAGGGCGTATTTTAATAAGAAGTTGACACTTTAAAAATTTAGTTTTAGAATATAAATTTATGTTTCAAAGAAAGAGAAAGATTGCGAAATTGTTAAAGAGGAGAAAGATTTATTACTTTCTTAAAATTTCAAATAGGCTTTAAATTGCCACGTAATTCTAGGTCGAAATTTTAGTTTTATTTTATTCTCACTCAAGAGAATATTATTTTTACAAATTTTCCGCGTTCTTATATAAAAGAAACATCAGTTCAAATAAGAAACAAAATCTAACCAAGATATATTATTTTTATCCCTCAGAATAGTGTCGGGGAAGCAAAATTTCAAAAGTGGAATTTAATTTGAAGCGGATAATTCACTAACTTCAATATAAATATAATCTATGTAGGTGTTTTTCTGAGACTTGCTACAAGTATATTACGACTATAGTCCGCTATAAAGTGTGAATAATCCAAAGACCTTCTCAAACCTTTTCATACCTTCTTAAAAATTTCACATTGAGCAGGTAGTAAGTATTACTACTTAATATAAATTATGTAATTAATTACAATACAACAGGAGGGAACAGAACACCATGTCCTTTAGGGAGATTTTTAAGATATACAAAAAATCCCATATTTTAAAATATTTAGTTAGTTCATCGACATTAAATGGAAATTATGAAATTTATCGAAAAATTATATTTTAAATTTTTCTGGAGTTTGTTTTTTATATTGTTTCCTTATACAGATTTCGCAGCTTAGACGATGGTTTAATTTTAGATAAGCTCTGTCATATAAAATATTGAATATTAAAACAGGAAAGGAAATGTTATAAACCTAAAAACGAAATGGACTTTTGAAATTAGGCACAGGGGCAAAGGGTGGCTCTAATTCCAGGAAGACAGAAAATCAAAGAGGATCTGAATTTTGAATGAGCCCCAGCATCTAGCTGGAGCCCATTTAAATTGCGATGCCATCAATCCCGTCAACCAGGGCCAGATCGCTCATTACAAGTAACGAACTCCTTTTATAGCGCCACTTTGCGAGGAGCAGCAGCCTTCGCTAACAATTCGTTATAAAGACATCACATGGAATGATAATTTAAGCATGCCCAGGTACACGTGAATGCGTCAAGCGGCCACCTCGGAGCGCAGGATCCACGCAAGTCGGCCGCGGGGCCCGGGTGCTCCGCGACTAGGCTGACTCTATTTAGGGCCGACATTCCGCGAAGGCTCCGGCTGTTTGTTTTGTCATTCAATCGGAGTCCAATTGCCTCTTTGGGGCCCCGGGGCTTGTCCGCGGGAGCCCGGGAATCCATTTGCCTTGCGGCTGCTGCCCGAGGATCGCGGAGCACCTCCCTCTCGCGCGCACCAATTGAGGATCGGTCAGGGTAAATAATTGATGATCACTCATCACGCAACCGCCTGAGCGTGCAGTGGACAATCAAACTGATTTGAATGCTCCGATGGCGTTATCTAGTGATATTCAAATTGCGAAGCGACCGCTGGCCGCGGGAGCAGATCGCGAGCCACTGCCGCCGGATCGCGGGATGGATTTATAAAGTCATTTCTGATGTATTCTGCATATACTCGGATTTCCCTGACTTAAACGAATTCTTAAGAGCCGGGGATTGATAGATGCAGATGCCAATTTATGGGCGTATGCTAATCCGTTGCAAAAACAGCCTGGATGTTTTCATTATTCCGAATGAGACCATAAATTCACCTATGACATATTTTAGCTCGACATGTGGGTTTTGCAGAAAGAAATTCGCCCTGTCAACGCCGATTTTCACTTGATGTCTCTATAGGAGCCACTTGCGACTCGAAAACAAATGAGTTCACTGGAAAGGCAGTAATAATGGCGGATCCACTTTAAACGAAGGCAGAATGGTCAACTCGAGAGATGCTCTCCTTTAATGGACAACAATTAGTATTTACCTACTATGCTAGGATAATGATGAATGCAACTTACATTGTCTTATCCACTCTACATTTAAGCAGATATTTTTCAACTATTTATTTTGTAAAATAAAATACCAATTTGATAACAATTAAAAAACTAGTTAGATAAAAATTTTGGTTATTAGCAACTCCAGCTTTTCTATTGCTTCAGTTTTGATATCATTTAGACATCATCGAAACAAAATTTTTTATTATTTGCATCTTAATATTAAAATTTCAGTTATAGATACATATGTATGTATATATTTTAAATACAGCCGAAATACATATATTGTATTAGAAAGAACATTTCGAAACAACAATTTTGACCACCACGATTTTTTTAGAGTTGCTTCATTCTCAGGAAGAAATAAGGATTTGAATAAAAGTCATGAAATTGAAAGGAATTCATAACTCATGATCATTCAATATAAAACTCTGAGAAAAATTATGGAAGGTATTTTCAATATGTTATTAAATGAATAGATATTTCAGACAAAAATGTTAAGTAAAATAGGGGCCGATTTGATGTGGAATGCCCAATTTAATTTCCAGAACTCGTCCCATTTAAAATGTGCAACAGAAAAGTATGAAATTTTCTTTACATAAATCCAACAAGCACGTTTGTCCCTCAAAAACAATACAAATATGTTATTAGCCTATATTTTAAGATAATTTGAATTTTTAAAATTTTCCAAAGGTTTCAACAGAAATTTTGCTATGAACCCTTATGGCCCTTTTTTGACCATGATGTAGACTTATACTAAGCGTTTGGCTCATGAGACCTATGTAGATATTTTCAAAAGTATAAAAGGGTTGCAAATCTCGGATAGCATTCTAATTAAAGTTCAGCAAACAGGATAAATAAGCGTTTTCTTATAGGCCAAAAGGGATTCTGGTGTGAATTAAAAGTCCTCAGGTACACCTCTAAATTACTTACGCAGCCTCTGTCCCTAATCCCATAAATATTTCGCTATGGATATTGATTAAATCTCGGCGCGGAATTGTCCACTGGAGCATTCATAAGAAATGCTCATTGGTTGACAAATTCATACGCTGTCAGCGCGGCCTCAAAATATTATCTCTGGATCTTCAGAAGTCGCACAATTAATTTTTTCCTTTGTCCGAGAATTTCATGACATGATTTATGGTGTCCTGCAGGAGATGCGCGGAGACCTGAGGCGAACAACTAAACAAACAAACAAACAAACAAACAAATGCTCAAAGGCTCTCAGATTTCTCGAAGACAATCGATGAATCCTTAAAATCGCAGGAATATTCCGTCGACGTAATTTCATTGTTTTTCATGAGATGTGATGTCGCCTTTTTGCTGTTGTTGTCGATTTTGCCTCGATTATCGCGATACGGTCAACTCGTTAAGGCAACCTGTGGCTCATCTCCAGATCTTGTCCCTTTTCGTTCTGTTCTCTTCCCAAATTGACAACAGGAATGAAATATGACGGTTAATTTGTATCGAATCATTTTTTCCGATACATAACTTGACTCTTTTTTTACGGATGCGAGATGGACGAGGCCGGCCGATTTTTTTCCGCCGCACCGCAGCCGCACCGTGGCCCATAAAAGCTTGAGGCCTGCTGCAGTTGAGGTCGCATTGTCAGGGCTCGCTGCTTTCGTTGGGCTCATTTTTTTGCCCCTAAAGAGCCGATTCTGGAAACGATTATTGTTTTTCGATATCTCAACACAGGAGATGTCGAGCTAACGACACGACAAGATCAAAGCAAAAAATTTTTAAATTCCAAATGTCCTTTTTTGCTGGCAGCCGATCACCGCACTGCGCAGGCACGATCTCTTCTTTTTGCCTGCGGCCAGCCACCGGGGATCGACTTCGTTTTTCCTTAGTTCGCTAGCCGTTCCTCGAAACATTTCGGGCATTCTAGTTCCCATCATTAATTAATCAAAATTAATTGCCACAGTCACTCCCGTTTTGTTTCGATTGTAGTTTTAGTTGATTTAAGAAAAAAAGGGCGGTAAAAGACCCATCCCATTCCAGGATATTTTACTTAATTCATATAATTAACAGTCGAACATCTCGGGACTTTAATTCAAGCAAATGATTTTTTTTATTATCAGTTTCAGAACTTAGTAATTCTATGAAAAATATGTGTATTTATCAAAGGTTTAAGCTACTTTTAGATTTACTGCGATTGAAAAAAAAAATCTATTTCTTGCGTCCTACAAGTTAATAATTCTCAAAAAGGCAAAAGACAACAAACATATAAGAACTTAAGAATCCTCACATCTTTATAAAGCCTACTCTCTAGCTGGAAGAAAAATATATAAACTAAGTCATTTTATTATTTTTCTAATTATGTGTACATACTTATATAATATATTAAGGCAAAATATAAAATAATTACAATTAATTAAATATTTGTAAACATTATAAAACTCCAATCAAATAACAAGTAAAGTAACATTGTTTGGTAGAATTTAAATTAATGAACTTCTCTTATAAAAGGAAATAAGAAAATAATATTAGGAATTACATTTTGGACGATATTGTTATAAAACCTCATTAAGTATTATACTTCTTTATATTACGATTTCAGATTGAAAAGAAGTGATCCATAACTCAAAGTCAATTTCGGTAATTTGAAAGGTCCGAGTAAAAATTAAATGGGCCTTATTGGGGAAATGTTACCCAGAAGCATCAATGATGAAAAGAATTAAAAGAAGGCGGGGACAACCCAACAATCAAAATATGTTCGAAATTCAGTTTCTTCCGCCTGCAATACATTTTAGTTCGAGTTACATATATGTATGTTATGTAGTTTATTTTATAAATTTTTTGTTTTTCAAGTAGGTATCGAACAAGAAAGCAGTTTATGTGCACTCAACATTGCTTTATTAAATTTTGTTAATACATATTCAAATTATTATTTGCTTTTTCTACTTTCTTTTTTAAAGGTGGCTATTTCAGAGCATATTATATCATAATTACCATGCTTAGAAAGCATTAAATAGTTATGTAACTTTGATTTCTTTTGTTTAACTAGTTATTACTGACGTAAATGTGTTTAATATGTTGTTGCCCAATTTAGAAAATCGCATAACTATGTAAAAAGGTTTTTTGCAATGCAGAGGTAGACAACTTATTTTTGCAGACTCAATATTTCACTCAATTTCGTCTTATTTGGCAAAATGAACATAAAAACGGGGCATTTCCTCTGGTTACAGAAAGCAATAAAAATGAAATGAAATTCTGTGGAAATTGTTATTACTTTTTCTTTTATTAGATTTCTTTTTTGAACTTTTCAAGTTTTCGGTATGAGTCTCCTTCGAGGAGCCATTTCATATGCGGAGTCCATTCCTCCGACTCCGCGAACAAACGAAGGCGAAGCATTTCATTCTCTCCAGCAGCAGAAAAAGCAGCATCACGTTGCGATGGTGGTGACACTGTTTCAATTAAGTTGATATATAGCCATAATAAAAATGTGAAAATACCGCAATTTCACTCTGATAAGAATAAGAGTTTGGCCAGTCGAAGGAATGGTTGGAATGGAACGCTTAAGATGAAATTTCCGCGGATCATGAAAGTTTCTCCGCGTTGTTTACTCGGAATATAATTAAATTGTGGAAATGTTTTTCAATTTAGTAGCGTGCTAAATTTACTGGCTCTAATTCTCATAATTATTTATTGAGTCCATAAACTTGAAAGTAGCTCCGTTTTCATATTAGTCAGTTATTTATTCGAAAAGGGAAGTAAGCCACCCACCAACCATTTTGGTGGATGGTACGTTTTTTTTTCTGAATTTTATGCAAATTACATTCTGCAGACAGTTAACTTTTTCTGGTGGCATATAAATATCGTTTGTCACCGCAGCGGTGATCATTTCAAGAGGAAATTTATTTTTCAACCCCCGCAGTTGTCATAAATACGGCGAAATCGTATATCCCTAATAAAAAATGGAGAATTCGACAATAAAAGAGATTTTTCTAGCCGAAGGTTGCCGCACCCTTAAATACATAACGCATGAGTCCCGATTGCGCCCAGATATTGGACCTGCTAAATCCCTCCCTCCGCATTAAGAAAGGCAATTTCATTCTTATTTTCGAGTAAATTTTGCGTTTCGCTGCCTTTCGCCGCCCCACCGAATGGGAGCAATTTTTATATGGGCAGATTCATAACCGCCGAGGGGGTGCAACCCCGGCTTCTTTGACTAGGGAAATTTCTTGGCGGCAGTTTTCCATTCCGAAGAACTCTCAAGTTCATCCCCGTTCTATTTCCCTTCCCGGAGTGAATTGTGCCGGCTAAATGGGCGAAATAAGCTTTTATGAAGAGTTTTTTGCCGGTGCTCAGCTCCCGCCGTTACTTTGCATAATCTTCGGGCGAAATGTCCGCACTTCAAGTGTTATGGCGAGATATATTCTGTAAAATGGCCGTAATAAAAGTTCCAGAGGAAATTGAATAATTATGAAAAATAAAAGGTGAGTGCCACCGGAGTGCCTGGCCCCAACGGTGGGCGCAGCACCCCGTGCTGGGATGGTTTTTTGCGAGTGGTAGGGCAGCCTATTTCGCAATTTATGGTAGAAACGTGCCTTTATGGTTTACATTCATTTGTTGTCGAAAAATAAATTGAGATTTGTTTAAAGTCCCAATTCAAACTAGAGGACAGGATATGCACAGCGCTAAAGCGCCCCGTAATGAATTTTTGATGGTTAAAACTGGTGAAGTAAGTTGAAGTACCTAAGTATGTACATATATAAAATAAGTTAAGAGTAAGTCTAAATTTTTTCTAACTAAAATAGGTAGGTATACAGTGAATTTCAACTAAAATTAGATTCCTATTCGATTCAAGATCTAGTGAAAAGCGATCTATAAGAATTGTATTGCAATAATTTCTTGTATTTCTAGTTTAATTCAGTTGTTATCCAGTAAATAAGTATAACATAACTAGAAGCTTTTGCCTAATTTGCAAGATGAAATCTTGGAAAATTTCATTATTGAACGTGGCTAACTTTTTCAAGATATCGAACTTGAATGGAAATTATCAAGTAACCTAAGTATTACGCAGATGGACTACTCTATTTGAATTTGGCACCATTATATGCACTTATAAAAAACGACATCATGCTTTTAAGGTTAAAATTAATTATTTTC
The DNA here is from genome assembly GCA_933228815.1 of Machimus atricapillus. Lineage (NCBI taxonomy): Eukaryota > Metazoa > Arthropoda > Insecta > Diptera > Asilidae > Machimus > Machimus atricapillus. The sequence goes on along the minus strand of OW121788.1, from coordinate 25,176,370 downwards.
ATAATTTTAAAATTTTTTCCCGAATTTTAGAAACTCAAAAAGGCAGACACAAAATGAAGTTCTGTGCATTGTCAATTCTCACCCAATTTATCTTCTACGATTTTACAAGAGGTTCGAAGTCAATAATTTGGGCTTTATATCAATATATGTTTTCAAAAAAATTTAACTGTTCAGTGTCCCATGTTAGCAAATTGACTATATTAATGGAAAAAAGTAAATTAATTCTTAGTGCCAATATTTCTGAACAGCTTATACATGTAATCAGAATTTAAAAATTCTAATAACCGAAGCATAGCACCAATCTATAATAACTAACTTATTTAATCCTTGATATGCGTTTAGTGATATAATACATAAATGTGGCAATATATTTATAACTGTAGGCGTAAAGTCATAAAATTATTATTCACCCTAAAGGTTGAATTAAAATTCATAACAAATCTTATATCCACTCAATCAAATAAAGGAAGCTAACAAGCCTGTCGGTGTCATTCCGCCGCCGTCACCGCCTTTCGCAGGGTGCAATGAATTTCACGACCGTACGTGTATTAAATTCCACCCTCCCTTGCAATATAAAAGCAGATTAACTCGTCAAACGCCTTTTGATTCCAGCTCCGTATCCAGGACTAGAGAAAATTTCAGAGCCCTCCCTTTTGGCATCACTTGGTGCAGCTTGCACAAGGAAAGGATGCTGTCGGTATCCCTGAATGCTTCCCTGGAAATAAATCTGTTATCCGCTCGATTAGCTTAGTTTCCCTGATATTTGGGACATATCCCATTACATCCGACAACCGACATCATCCCCTATTACAGCGGCTCAATCATAATCCCATTGTGTGTCCACACTCCTCCATTTAATAAAGAGAAAAATATGGTTTTGCTGTCCGTTGGGGCTTTCGTTCACCCTTCCTCGAAGGTCTGCTGTGAGAAAAAGGAAATTACTTTGGTGCTGCAAGGCGGCACTATTCAGGGTGAATTTGTGGAGAACGTCTATTATGTTTTATCGATATAATTTCTGATGGTTATAATATATACCACATTTCTACTTATGACAACCAAATTCAAATCAAATAAATATATTGCTTTGATATTTAAGCGTAAAGCTTATATACATTTTCGTCTATGTACCTATATTTGAATAATTACTGAAAGCAAAATTTATGTAAAAATATGAAAAGACACCAATTTGATTACCATCTCCCCCCTTCCGTTCGCCCATGATATCTATGAATATGTGTTAGAGTTAACTCAAAGACAAAAGTTTTACCTATACCTACACCAAACTTGTAAAAATCATACAATTGCTTAGGATTAGAAAAATACCATGTCCTTGTGTATACAATTTTACCAAAATAACTCACGACAATTTATCGTTAGTAAATACATTTGCAAAATTGTCTATACAAATGGCCTAACAATTTGAAATACACCTAAACATTGTAAAAACTTTTTCGAATGCTTAAAGGCAAATTAACAAAGTTATTTTAACTGATTCATGTTATGGAAACTTAAGCAATTGGTATAAAAATAAAAATAAACTTCCATACAAAATATCTTAAGAAAGAATAATTATTATTAATTTAAACTTTTATAACTTTTATAACACTGATATTAAGATCGAGTGTAATCATTTAAACCTAGATTATTCAAACCAGCGTTTAATCACTAAAATTGATAATTATCATTTTATACTATTAGCGATATCCGGTAAAGTTTTATAATTAAGTAGTTTCGATTATAGCTCTCAATATTTTGTGAGAAAACTATGAACCTTTTCTACTTAATATCGATTTATAAGTTTAATCTAGTCAAAGTTAAACCATCAAACATGATCTTATCCCTAAAATGTATCTGCTTTATTTGCTTCAGATAATACTGGACAATTACACTCAATTCTGACTACGAATTGGTCATGCATTCAATCCACTTTGAGTGGGCATTAATCGTTTTAATTTTACTGCCTTTTGTTCAATTAAAGGATGGCCGGTTCTCGTGGCGAGGGTGTTTATGATCCCTTGACCCACGAGGGCATTGAGCGTGGACAGTGCGGGCACAAGCGTAGTGCAACTTAATTAACTCAATACCATTTATGAGTGAAAGTTAACGACGTGTTGACTATTAATCGTAACGAAAGGTGTGAAATTTCCATTTTGAGTCGTTAAGGAACCCTCGGCAATTTCACCATCTTGGACAATGCCGGACAAATGGTGGGTGCAAGATGCCAGGATAGATTATGCTCCACTGGGTTTCCTCCTGGACCCGGACGGCTCAATCTTGAGGCAAATTAAGAGCCACCGAGACCAAATGAGCTTTCCGCCTTATTTGCGGCCCTTGCGCCCTCTTCAGCCGTTTATCACAGGAGCAGGCGGGGTTAAGGCCGATTCGCCCTATTCCTGTTAATATGCCCCAAAATGGTCCTGGTGGCTGCTGTATTTAGGGATGCGATTTATTTGATTTAGTGCTATCGCCTCGGTAGGTTTTGCGATAATGCGCATAATAGCGCGATAAGGCAAAGTCTTTAACGCGCGGAGATTCACTTTTCTTATTTATCTTAATGGCTTCCGGCAGAGTTTTATTGAAAAATAATGACCCCGCTACGGTGAGGGGGTTTCCTCAATTGTGGTGGAGCCGAATTGCGGATATTACCCCAGAATAAGTGAATTTCTGATTATCATAAAACATTTATGGGGATTTAAGTGAGCCGAGAGGAGGCGATGCGATTATGCTGTGCCAATATGTGCCGCCCGTGTCGGGTCCTTCTATCCCGAGGGGCAAGGACACCTCCCCCGCGTTAAGAAAAGGCAATTAACGAAATCACGACCCTTTATTAGCCTCGTTGGGATGGTGAACAGCGCCCAAATATTTACACAAATTTTATTTGTGCAAACAAGAGCGGGGAACAAGGGCAGGGTCGGGGGCAGGATAAAAAACCAACACGCGGCTATCGGCTTATGTAGCTTATGAGATGTTCGGTAATCGGCTTAGTCCTGTTCGCCGTTGTTGACTTTCACATGAATTCCCGCAGGAGAGCCGCTGGGCGCAATCTCTCGGAACACAAAATCATTCGGGGAATTTTTTCCAGGATGAAAGGAAGCTGGTTGTTATGAGAAAGGCAAATATTCCGAAGATTAATGGCGAGAAAATTGAACACGGTGGCTGGCGAAAAGCACGTTGAGATAGGACAAAGCTTGGTGGCGTCTAAGGGTTTTGCGAAACAGCAAGCAGAGTCCACTTCAATTAAAAAGGCTTCGAAAACGTTTACCACTAATCTCAAAAATAAATTTCATTGACGGAATATGTAACTTTCTCAGGTTATACATATTTAGAATATATTGAATTATATTTGTGACCCTTACTAAAATCAAATCAATTTAATAATTAAATTGCTGATCCTTAACTGTTTTAAATATGTTTTCTAAAATTCTATTCTATCTATATATATACATACTCGTTAAATGAATGAAGTAAGAGAACTAACTAAAAAGCTTTTCTATTTAATTAATTTTTTTAGGATTAACAGCAAAATGTGAATATAATTAAGTAAATGTTCACAGTATATGGACATATATTGAATCATGTTAAACTAGGTAAACATATCTGAAGTCGGTTTTTGCAATTTAAAATATGACTTGTTGACCCTAATTTTTTTTTGAAGAATTTTTGGAAATGATCGAAGTAGTAGTTTTAGATACCATTAGTTATTTTGATCTGATTTCCTGGAAAAGTTGGGTTAGGATAGTCTCCAAAATAAAAATTTTTTAATGTTGATATTATGGGGCCGCTTACAAAACCTGAACAAACGTTAATCAGGCGACCATGTTATACTAGAAAAAATTGACAATCTGAAGTTCTTTAAAATAGAAAACTGGATTTTTATTACAGACAAATAAAATTCCTTGCTCATTTTATGAAAAAATGGCTTTGCATCTTTTTAATCTGAATTTTTTTTTTTCGGTAGAGCAGTCAGAAAAATTTAAATTAAAGGATTGGATTGGTATACAAATTTCCGAGCAGCCCGGGGTACAATTCTCATCGCATATAGGCTGCCGGAATATTTTCAGATCAAACAAGGAAAATAAATGTTCGTCAGTAACGCAAAAAATAATTGAATTTTGTGAATAACAATCGATTGAATTCTCAGTTATTTAGCGTTTATGCACGAGTGTGAGTGGCTCCGATGAACATTTCAATACGGTAGCCGAACGGCGATGTCATCCAATTATTTTCGTTGAACGACAACCGCCTCATTTGGAGGCTCGCGAGACAACGGGCGGACTGGATCGCATCCAGATAAAACACATTTCCACAGCCCAGCTACATAAAGTGAACATAAAAATAATAAAAACATAAATGTCAATTTAGCATACAACCAATCCATTATTGTGCATAATTTATGTTTTGCAGCGATAGACCTGCACTGCGCTGCACCTCCCGGGCAACGCCGCCAAATAAAGCAAAAGGTGAGGGCCGCGGCCCTTGGGTCGCGCCGTCACTGTCTTTTGGGGCCGCGGCATGGTGTGCCCCTAGCCTTTGTTGCTATTCAAAAAATTTTAATTTAAAATTCTGTTGCGGCGTGTCGCTCGTTTGTTTCGTCGAATTCTCGCGATTTCTTGTTAGGGGCCCTGGCGGCGAGTCTGCGTGCTCGGCTCGTCTCGCAACTCGCGGAAGGTGCTCCGCTATGACAACACTACCGTCGAAGGGCCCCGCAGCCCTGCCCCGTCCCCGGCGGCTGGACACCACGCCAAGTGGACTCTCCTCCGCTCGGATCGACCAATGGCCGGGTGTCGTGCAGTGAATTGTTTGTCAATTTGAAATGTCTTAAGGCGCTAGCACGCCAGAGCATTCCTCCCGGCCGGCGAAGGGTCCTTGCAGCGCGAAAACAGATATGCAAATTAGATTATTTCTGTTAATTCCGAGAAAAACGAGAACCTCTTACGCGATGACTCAATTACCGATAGGTTCGCCAGGGACGGCGCTATTTGTTCATGGCGGCGTCAGAGGATCAACTCCCATTTGCTCCAGCTGCTGGGTGGACATCAGCAATTTCAGATATCTGCAATTTCAGCTAGAATTGAGTCTTTTCAGGGGAAGGGCAACATTTGCATAGTTTAATTGGGTAATGTAGATAAGCACGCACCTATCATTCCCTTAAATTAATCCTATCGTTTTATGCAATTAAGTAAACCAAGCCAGCTTAATTAAGCAGAAATCCAGGGCCCCTGATCAATTTCATACGGATTTAAAATTTGTGTAGTTTATGTTTGGTCACTTTAATTCCTCATAGTTTTAAAATAATTTTGAAAAACAATATATGTATGTACATATGTAACTACACATTGCCGTTTTAAAGCCACATTCGACAGTTTCTACTTCCCGGCCGTTTTAATTTAGTTTAATCCAAATTCCAGATTCCAGATTTTTACCTACATCATGTCATTAGTTCCTTTTGAAGTAATTAAACTAAGAGTACCTACCTCAAATGAAGCACCAACTCGGAGGTATAAACGCGACCAAACCAAATCAACCCCTAAACCTTTCCTTTTCTTTTAGGTAAGTATAGGTATTTCGTCTCGTTTAAAAACTTTCTTTAGAATATCACGGTGGGTATATCTATATAAAGATTACCTACAGAATTATTAAAACTTCAATACCCATTCAGTGATCAAATTAAATAGAAATTTAAGATCTAACGATATTTTCCTCATTTGAAAAATGGTCCTTATTATCCAACCACTATTAAACCCCTCTTTTGATGAAAGACGGTAGGTATTAACTGATTGTTTTTTTAATCATTCGTGCAAAATTGATTAATGGGACCGACAAAGAAACAACAGCTTATGAATTAAAAGGAGCTCTTAATCCTATTTGCTAAATCGGCGATAGGCTTGTTGGTAGTAAATGACGTTTTTTGTTTGATACAAGACCGCCACGTGCCGGCCACCGTCCGACCATCAGTCATGATAAAAGGAGGAAATTAAGCCTATTTGTGCACAATTCTTTATTGCCTCACCCTGGGTACCAGCCACTTTTGTCGGGTTCATCCGATTACGAGGACGAAGAAGTCCTTTTCGAAAATAAATCGCGACGCGACTGCTGATAAGAAATATGTGCGCACCTCGGTGCAGGTTTGACGGCTAGAAGGAGGAGGAGTTGATGACGCGGCGAAAATAGCACCGGTCCAAAAGAGAAGTAAGTTGCGAGATGACATCTCCTTTAGCCCAGCACGCTCCGAGGGTGTTATTTTCCTCATAAATATTATGAAATGATGCAATTTCCACCCCTCAGCGGCCCCGCAGTCGTCCTGATTTTGATACCCGGGGTTGCAAGAATGATCCCTCTATAAAACCATAAAACCCATGTACATGAAGTGGACTACCCTTCTGACAATGATCTGGGAAAAAAAAATAAATAAATAAAAATATTATTCTGCGGTCTGGGAATGATTCCGAGGGGTGGAAGGTGGTGGTTTGTCGCTGGCTAGCATATTGAAATCGGGGGTGAATCTCCCTCCGCACGCCGACGGCAATAAAAACCTACGCATCCATCTAGCTCCCGCGAAGATCCCTTTTATGGCGGGATTTTATTTGCATAGATATTGGGCCTTGAGATGGTCGGGTGGCTTTTAATTAAAATTTTATCACTCTCCGCATGCCGCGAACCCTTTTATGCAGCTAATTTTAATTTGATTCGCTTTTTATTAGGATCTACCTTGCACCCTTCGTGGGAAGATAGGCAGCATCATGTAAATTATTTTGCCATTATTAATATAGTCCTCTGGGATTTCAAGTAAATTAAATATAAGTCATGCTGCGCCGATATATGAGCCTTCTTGTGTGGCTTAAGTCTCATTAAGTCATGACAGAGTTATGGAACTAAATTTTCATGACTTAAGGTGATTAGCTGCAGCGCATTGATCTAATGCATAATTAAGTAAACAATTTATTGTAATTGCAACTTTTATGAGGTTGTAATCTAACATTTATTTTATAGACATTTACATAGATGTTAAAATATAATATTCGTTAGTCTCTATAACTCTAGAGTCAGCTCGTAAAAAGGTGGTTCGAAGATAAGAATATTCGTGTAATATTCACCGGGCTTAAACCTTATCGAAAATTTGTGGTCAATCTTGAAAAAATGAATTTGTGGTCTGAAGAACTCCTCAAAAGAAAATCTTTTTGAATCTCTGAAGGATGGGTGAGCAAGGATTCCAATAAAATTAATTAATAATAATCTAAGCATGCGGATGAACTTCGTAGATGCCAGGTTGTTATGTGCATATTTTATTAATTATCTTATTTTTCCAATTCCCCAACACATTTTCTTTTGTACATTGTTCCTTCAAAGTCGTTGAAGAAAATGTCTTGAAAATAATTTGCATAAAAATAGTTGGTTTGGTCCTATATTTCAACAAAGGTTAGCTATATAAGTCTATTAATTTCGAAATTTTAAGATAATCATAAACAAAATAATAAATGGAAGAAGATTTCCTTTTTATTTTGTTATTATTTGGGAAGTCATTGGAAGAAGAAAATTTTTATACAATCTGTATAATTATAGGTATACTATCGAACTTAAAGCTTTAGCTTTCCGCTTTAATTGGATTAACCGATTTTAAAGATAAACGAGATAAATCCATGAAAAAAAATCGTTTTTCCGCTTTTTATTCGCGACTTGCGGCAAAATCACACTATACGCCCAGGGCAATAAAATTTATTCATTTTATTCGGTACAAACACAAGTTTATAGATGTGAATCCCTCCGGCTGACATCTCAATCAGAGAAGTTGGACGGCCAGAAAATTATTGTTTTCAATTTTCATTAAATTACTTTTTTGCCGGGCATCGTCATCATCGGCGGTGCAAATCATGAATTATTCTGCCACGTCAATAAAAAGGCGAGAAAGTCGACGGGGTACAATTCACCTTTGGACCAACTTCAAACGGCCGCCTTCAAGCCAGCGTAGGCCGCGTGATTTGCAATCAATCGCCGGCCGTGTCTTTCGCGAAATACCTTCCGACTTTGCAGGAGGAACGGCAGTGTGGCTGCAACCATAATCATGGTCCGCTTTAAATTTATAATTAAATTATGCCCTATGCGGCGGACGTTGCAACTGGACAATTGCAAAAAGAGGATTGCGCTTCCCTTGTCGCCTGCAATTTCGATTCGAGCCACTTTCGCGGCAAACATTCAACTTATCTCGTTTTATAGGTCTCGTTCAGGACCCGGAGTCTGTGAGGCTCGGAGCAAACATCGCGAGTTCCTGTCCCCTTCCCTCGTGGAAATTTATAAAGTTGTTAGGTTCGTCCAGTTTTTGCTATGGGAACCAGGTCAATTTCACTTTGTCGAATAATTGGCGAAAACTTCAGGCTGATATCTCTAACTTAAGTTACTACTGTCGATGTTACTGATGGAAATTTTTTTCTAAATTTTACCTAAACAAAATCGATTGTATTATATTCCTATAAAAAGTCCAGATTTTAAAATTGAACAGTTGAAAGAAATCAAGGTCTAGGTATAGTTTTCCGCAAGCACAATTAATTGAAAACTTTTCCACATTTAATAGTTACTTTTGTCTCGAATCATCATTATCAGTTCTAGGTAACTATTTTAAAGAATTGTCGAATAATTAGGATTAATTGATTCGAAATACTCTATGTGCCCTGAGACTAGGCCTTATTTCAGAGAAATTTTTAAAAGTGCTTTTAATATTTGTGTTCATTTTTGTAAATTGTTTAAATTTGTAGGTATATAATAATTGTTATTACAAGATAAAAATGTTACTGACATGACGAAAGAAAATTATTATGATATTATATTAATTCTCCTTTATCTCTTACCCATTTTAATTGTTTATACCTAAATGAATACAGTTTTTAAAAGATCGTGAAATTTATACCATCTAAAAGTATGCAGACTTCAAAATGTGTAAGTATATATTTTTAATACATCATTACAAAACATGTAAAAGTAATATAAGGATTTTCTTCTATGCATATAAATTGAAATTCAAGACGTACATAATGTATGTACGTGGAAACGAGTGAAATCAATAGGTGCCGTTTTCTCCCATTGGAAATAATGAAATCTTTGAGAATTACGGAAATGTAATCTTTAGTATGTACATAGTTTTAATTTTATAGTTCGTAAAATATTAATTAATTAAGTTAATTCTATACCTGAAAGCATGTATATAGTCAGTCTGTAGCTCAAGATTGTCCTCAATTTCATTCTAAAAACTGGTTTGACGATGTTTTCCTATTTTCTTTGGAGCATCCATCATTTGTGCAGCATCCCCCCAGCATCAGCCAGGGATGATTCTTCATCTCCGGCACCTCGTGGCTCAAATGAGGACAGCGCACGCGCCCCCCAACATTGAAGCGTTCCGCCATCGCGTTTTCCACCCTTTTCCCACATTTTCTTCTGCAGCGGTTTCTGTCTTCTAGCCCTTGATAACGCGACCACAAAAGTGAGGGTGGCATTTTTCAGTGTTCGGGCACAGGCCTCACCCCACACAGAGTTGGGTGTCGTGGGGCCCAGGGCGGGACGTCCAGGACGATCCTTCGGGAGCCCCCGTCTCGTCGAAGTGTGTGTGAACTGGTAATAATGTTCGGTTGAATAGCGCACAATGGGCCCCAATTTTCTCTTGAGTCTGCACAAAACGGCGACAATCCCTTAATCTCGAAGATCAAATATCCGGCCTATTCCGCAATATCATATGCTCCTAAGTATCTTCTCTTCGTGGAGCTATTCGAGTCTGGTGGCATTGTGAGGGCGGATTCTGTGGCTCCGATATGAACTGAGCCAGGCATCCTTTTTTATTTATAACTGCTGCTCGTCGCTGTTATTTTCATATTACTCTGAATACCCAGGGCGGCTGTATGCAACCGTATTATGGGTGCGATTCCCGATAAGGCAGGAAAATTGAAGAAAATTTACGTATAATTTTTTATATTAAAATCGCTAGCAATTCCTTGAAGTGAATTTTGAAAAGCTTTCCTAAATGGATTTGGGCGATTACTATTATTTGGGATGCGGGAAATTCTGAAAAATTGTCCTTCAGGGTTACATCGATTGTGAGAAATACCGAAGGGCATTCTATAGAATGGGTCTGGACTTGGTAATTTTAAATATGATAAAATTGTCTAATAATAATTATAATTTAGGAAAAATTTTACTTAATATTAATTTATAAGTCTACAGCAGATGCAATGTACCTACATATGTATTCATTATGTATTTGTCGTAATATAATTCGAATGTCCAGGTTTAAATAAATTCGTTTGAATTAATCATATCCTAAAAATACTTCTGTATATATGTATTTTTGGCAGTTTCATGTCAAAACTTAGAATAAAATTTTCAAGTCTAAATCATTGTCCATTCCATAGATAACCAGCCACGTTTTTACGATTCGGTGGTACAACAGAACGCTTCTAACTTTTAAACGAAATGATATGTATCCAGTTCAAATTCACACAGACCTAATAAATATGCCCAAAGACAAAAATCCTATTCTATGTAACTAAGGTATGCTTTGCTAGTAACTTAGGTATGCTGCTTTACTTTGCTGTAACTAAGGTAAGCAAACTGGACTAGCCTTTTGCCAGTATTTTCTTTATTATTATCTATAAGTAGCTAATTCTGTTTGAGGCACTCACCTCGAATTTCTACTTATTTCTGATTTAGGCTTATTTCAAATTGTCTTTAGTTCTTCTGTGCTATTTTGAAATACATACTTTCTAAGTAGATATACAGAAGGTACACACAAAATCATCTAAAAAAATCTATATCCAAAACTTGTTTCAAACAATTATAAAATGATATAAACTCCTTTCACCTGGTAACGCCGCAGAGCGGCGTCGCTATAAAGAAAACCAGAGCTGCATCTGATAGAAATCTTGCGATGCTGCTCGAATTGGTCATCCAGAAAAGCTCCGTTTATTGCTTTCATGTCGTCACGTCCACAAACTACCTAACTACCTCCCGGGTCCCATGTAGAACCAGCCGACTCGTTCGTTCTTAATTACGTAATTTTTTAATTAGAGTTAATATACTTCTAATTGTCGCCTGGCCCCATCCCCACCACTTTCAATGATGGCCAAAAACTGTCCCAACAGAGCGCCGTTTTCCAGGTGTTGGTGAAATCTTATATACTCCGATTGGGGAGCTGGGTTTTCTGGAAAACCCTAAAATGGTAGGAGAAAATCAATAAAACTGGTGGGGGAAACTCGCTGTGATAGGCCTGCATCGCGACATGCGCACTGGAAATTTTTGGGGCGCAATGGGGTCGAGGTGTCCCCCGGCGGACAAAAAGCGACTGCAGCGCCAACCCGCATAAATAAGGCATATCAATATGTCCAATTGTGGAAAATAATTACACTGTAACAAATTTTCCTCTTACTGTTAAGAAAACGGGTTATGGGGTTCTCCGAGGAGGAAGGACAGCTCAGGAAATTGAACTGGTAGTGGTAATGTTCAACCAGTTCAAAATGGCGACGACATTGTAGAGGATAATTAAAGCGTCCTTTAAAGTGCGTGAAGGGTAATTATCTGATTTCATGGGTTCGAGTTTAATTTAAAATGCAGCACCTGGGGCCTGGTCTTAAGTTTTGGAGCATACCGGGGGGCTCCTGCTGCTCGATCACAGCCACCATCAAAATGATTATTATCGGTTTATTGTAATATCGGGCACAAAACTTTCTTAATTAACTCGTTAAACCTTTTGTTCGAATTTTAAGGAGTATCTTAGCAGGGGTTTTTGTGTGTGTTTTGTGTTATCCGGAAATAATGAATTGTTCCTTGCTTAATTAGGACAATGCTAGAACCATCAAAGCGGTAGAACTTTTCCAAGTTTGATTAATATCTGTCTTTTTATTAGTGTGTATATATACCTTTCAAAAGAGTTTTTTAAGTTCCTTTTAAAACATTTTGTAAAGGTCACTTTTTTTACATTTAACAAATTTGAGTTAATCTTGTCAAAGCGATTCATATTATCAAAAGTTATGCCAACCAACTTTTGAAATTGCAAAGTCATTTGATTAATAGAATATTATATGTATATTAACTAAAGTAATTAGTATGCTATAATTTTCTGATGTTTAACCACTCTCATTTATTTAAAGTTACAAGCAGAGTTATATTTACATATAAGTATTTACCTACTTGATACCGAATTCAGAACAAGTTAAACGAAAAGTCGTTTTATCTTAAATTTAAAAGCTAATGTATCTTAAATTGTAAGTTATCGTGTTTTGAATATCTACGTATGTAGGTATTTGAAAATAAAGATGTGGAAGAACGTTATGTTGTACATATATAGTAAGTGTTACAGTTTGTGATATAAAGGCAAAAGAAATAATATTAATAATAAATGTACTTACCTAGCTTCCAAAATATTTATATGTAGAACGATGATGATGACCATGGCGTCAACGATGAAAGCTGAAATAAAACAAAAAGCAATAATTATATACCTAAATAATAGTAGCGAAAAAGTTTTATATTTTTTATTTTTCAAACAAATGGAAGATTATTTTTATAGAACAAATTTTTTGTAGATTATGAAATCGAAATGCTTAATCAGTTTTTATTGTCGAGAAAAGTACAATTGCAAAATAAATGCCAACTTACTGGCCTTTTTTGATCGAAAACGGAGTCAATGGATCTAAAATCAACACTCACATTTTTAAGTTTTTCGAAAGTGGAAATGAAGTTAAACTTCACTAGAGAGATTTTAAATCTTATGTAACGAATTGGATCCCTCTTGCTTGCATGCTGATAATAAAATGCTACCTACAATCATAATTGAAAAACTATTTGATTAAGACAGATTTCAATTAGCCCTCGATTGTGTATTATTCGCAAGAGTAAAGTTCTTCTTACTTACCAAGTCCAAAGAAGTAAATCAATCATGTCCCAGGGGTTGTTAAAGATTCATTAGAAATTATCGGATTAGCCATAATCGGATTCTGTCGCGTTCAACAAAAGGAGCCAAACAAACAAGTCACAGAGAGATCGCTTTCACTGCAAACTTTTTGCACCTAGTCCCTTTCTCCCGGAGGCGAAATCTTGGCCTGGCCGACCAGCAGAAAACGTACCAACGGACGGCTGCAGCTTAATTCTAAATCTTGCAATCCGTCAATTCTCTCATGACACATGTCATGCGATCCCTAATCTTCTGCTCGGGTCAATTCCCAGATTATGAGCCACCCTCGAGGATTTCGATTGACTTTTGAGTACGAACAATTATGAGATCCTTGAGGTGAGGCATCTTTGGTGCGGGATCAATAGCTGAGGGACAGGTCCTTTCACCAGATAAAGAATAGTTTGTTTTTTTTTCTTTAGCATGTAAACTAGGTCTATTATCCCGGAGGAATTTGTTGAGTTTGACATGTTCCTCATAAAGGTAGACAAGATCTCAATTGGCTTTTCACATTTTGCCTTTTGTTCCCGATAAACGAAACAATTTTTGATAGACTGCGTTTCACTGGTGACGAGTCTATTAAGTGATGTTACTTTGGTCTTGCTCCTGACTCTTCCCGCTTTATCTTCTTCGGGGAAATCTTGGCCTTAATTGCGCTCGCTGAGAAGCAAATTACATTCGCAATTATTTCATGTTTTGGCCAATTTCCCTGCGCCAATTTATCAGTGTGGTGTCATCTGCCTCAAAATTAATTAGGTTTATACTGCGGATCCACACTGCACACGCAGGCCTTGTGTCGGTGAGCGTGGGTAGACCTAAGGAGGCCAGAAGACACAATCGTCTTCGAGATGTGGTTTGGTTACATCTCAGCTACCAGATACAGTTGGATCCTTCATTTTATATCATTTGGGAGTGCTGCAAATAGAAATCAACGTCGTCGGCAAGTTCCCAGAGCTGTGGGGCATTCATTGGAATATATCTCCTCCTCGAATCTTCCTTTCGCATGGAACCCCAACTTAATTTGCACGCGTCTTGTGCCATAAGGAATGAGCCAATTTCTCGGAATCATCTAATGCTCGCATAACTGCCGACAATCCAAGCTTAGCCACACGTAACCAAGACTCCCTTATCTGTTGACAAAGCTCCAATTTGCATATAATTTTCAGTTTTTGATTGTCCGTCCAACATACCGGCGGTGTTCGAACACTCCCAAAGACAAACCTTCTTCGGTTGTAGAAACTGGTCAGGGAACTTATGAATGAATGGACTGCTTCTCATCGCCGTGTGAATGGGGCTTATCGACTCGGAAGACGCGAGTTGGCACCCAACTCAATCTTAAAGAGCAGTCTATAAAACTCCAACAAACACCGAAACACAATTTCATACGACCGTAAATCTTTGGGCCCGTTCCCATTCAGCGATTTTTGATATATTGGTTAATTAGCCTCGCCAGGCGTTCTAATGAGTCCGTCGCTCCACAGTTAGACAAATCGCACAGATGCGTCTTATCTCGTGAGCTTGGCCATGTCGTCATGTCTTGACGCAGTGTTTGGCCTCCTGTCTTATTTTTTTTATAATTGGAGGTCTTTAAAAAAAAAATTTATAGTGGCGACAAATAAAATAGACATCAGCCACTTGGTCAGTTAAAGATTGTAATTTAGTTATTAAACAGCCTGTTTTCAAAGTTTAGCTAGTTAAAATTAATTTAACCTCTATATAACTATCTTTTTTCGGTATATAAAACTCTAAACCCTTAATTTGTTCAATAATAACGATATTTTTAAAACAAATTTTTTAGAAATTCGTGTATAACGTGCTTAACAATTTAACTTTTTATAATGTTATGATGCTAGTTAAATGTTTATAACTTGCCAATCGATTAAAGGTTTTCCTTACCAACAGAATTAACATATTTTAAGAATATAATGAATTCTGGGTGATTTGAAAATAAAAGAATCTGTTGCTACTGTTTAATCTATTAAAATTTTTAGTTTTTGCGAAAAGAATTTGGCATTGGTATTTTAATTTTACCTGAGAAAATATTTAAGAGGCTTGGCAAACCTTCCGGCATCGTCCGGCGGCAGATCCAACCAGTTGTTTTTCGATTATGATTTGATAAGTAAACACCGGAAGAGTGGGGAAATTTGCTTTATTAATACTTTTATGACTGTCGTAAAGTTGCTTACGACGGTGGAGTTCGTGGAACTAATTAAAGTGCACTTTGGTACCTCAACTTCTCGAGCGTGAACCCATTCAGATGGTAAACAGGCAGCCGCCGCCGTTTCCCTTTTGGGGCCCCTCAAACTAAAGCACATGTGCCGTGCCGCGAGGAAGCGATATACGAGTTAAAGAGGCCAGTGGCAAATTTTCCGCTCTTTGCCCTTGAGCTCGCGGCAAAGTTAATTATTTATCCGAGCTCTGCCACGTCATTAATTACTATATTTACAGCAAAATGTTAATTGCTTGAGTTATTATTTTCACACTGCCGTCCCAGATCGCATCGCATCATCGCCTCAATAGTAAAGTGCCCTTTCCTCAGCGGTCGGCCTCTAGCAGGAATTTGGCTGTTAATTAATTCCCGACCGATAAGTTATCATCTTTCCGCACCTTGGCGTAATGGGTGAGCCATCAATTTTGAAGGGAAAGGGTTGGAACAAACTAAGCGATAACTGCTGGCTTTGTCCCAAAATTATGTTCGTTTAAACTTATGACAGTGCGACTCTAGCACCAGTCTGTGGAAGAGTTAATTAGCGCCAAGGGTTCGACTCTTATCTAGGAGCAGTTTATCAAATGGCAGAAGGCTAAGGTCTTCTTAGTTGTTCTCATCGAGACGAACTACCGCCCTTGTCTCATTTTCTAGACCCTATATATCGTATTTATAGTATACTCGCCCTCCAGCTTCACTGAGCAATAGCCTTCAATAAATTATGGCAACAGGAGCAGCATGTCCTCGATTTAATTAAAACGAGAAGCGGATCCCCGTATACAAAGAAGCTGCAAATTAACATTTTCACGTATTAGCTTAATTTAAATTTAGAGGAACCTTAGGAAAGAAAGCTATAATTTAAAACTATTTTCAGGACGAAAATCTCAAAATTATAAAAGGTAATTTTATTTAGCTTCATGTATTAAAGTAAAGTTTCTTGCTTTTTAAGAGTAAGAAATCATATGCAAAGTGAACCTACATATATAACTGGTGTTCAACAGCTCTAATTACTTAAAATTGTTTAAAAAATATATTTAATTTTATTAGCCGTGACATATATGGATTAAAATACAAAAGAATTAAGCGATATTTTTTTACCACAATAAATGAAAATGCTTTTTCAAAATCACCTTGAAAACAATACCGTAAAATTGCATGAAATTTAAAATAAGTTTCACGTAGAGCATTTGTGAACAGGCAAAATGAACGTTTATAAATTTGAACAACAAGCGACAATTATTACCCAATTTAGTACGAACAACGAACAAGCTGTATAAATTAGAAACAGTAGGAGTCATAGTTAAATTTCATTCTATTAAACAGCTCGCTCGGAATATAATCGGCAATTTTCCACTTCTAAATAGTGGTGACCACTTTACGACACAAAACCTCATTATTGCTCGTAATTGCCACTTCTATTGGCATTTAGCATGCCCGCACAAAATGAAATCACGGTGGTAGCAGGCCACAATAGAAATTGCTGCGAATTGGAAAGCCAGTGCGACACCGCTGGAGGAGAGAGAGACATTTGCGCGCCCATCCATTATTATATATTCCAACAAATATGCAAATTGAGCGCGTGTATCGCCATGGACAGATTTACGCCGCCCACTAAACCATAATGTCGTTAGACTGCAGTTATCAGTTTGAATAGAGCCCCAATGGAGTTACGCAATGCGATTCTTGCTTTGTGTGGGCCCCCAGCATTGCAATTAGGAGCATTCGTAAGACACATGTGCATAACCACACCACACATTGGAAACTCTCTGAATTTTCAAATACAACACCAACATTTCAGTTTCAACTAAAGGATAGAACTCATTTTTATAAAATTCTTAGTATCTTTAAGGATGCACCTATTTTATTTTAATTTCAATAGAGAAAGAATGTGTTTCAATGTTGTTTTTAATTAATTTATCTACTTTTTTTCCATATAATAATTGTCTTACTTCAAAATATAAGTAGCTTTTTTCAAACAAAATCTAAAGTACTCGTCGTTATACTATTTCACAAAGTTGTGAAAACAAATGAAACCAGTCCAGTTTTTAACAAGCTTTGTGGCCTTTTAAATGAGGTCAGATAACAATTCCATGCATGCAAAGTTTAAATTTTCACGACGAATAAATTTAACATAAATCAGATTTAAATTATATACAATACCAATTTTTGAGACTCAATCAAAATAAGAAGGTCAAAAGAGAAGATTTATTGTCAAAAAGTAGAATCTTGGTATACAACCGAATTAACCGAACATTGGCCTCAGAATATTTTAATATATCTTACATAGAAATTATTGACAAATGAGTTTTGATGTGTTGATTATAATAAATGAGAACGAAGTACACTAATTTGTCTATCTGTATTAAAGGATGGATGTACTTAAAATATGTATATCACGTGAATTTTTCCGATATTTTAATAGTTATTCTGCTATTCGAATCGGAAACGAATCCAACAAATCAAACATAAAAATCGGTCTAGCCGTTCTTGAGTTACAAATGCTGTAACTAACCCGACTTTGTTTTATGTTTTATATATATAATGTAGATAGATAGATAGATGAGAACAAAGAATTTTGCAACTTACTTACAATTAAATCGTCTGGTAATTAATTCACTCAAATTGCACCCGCGCTGCAGCCCAGCCTGCTAATTCCGATAAAACGCGATTAACTGCCACGAACTTCCACCTGAGCACCAAATTAATCTATTTATAACCACATCCGGACCGGCGAGAATCTCGGCACTCAACACTTCTTCGCGTCGAATTTTAAGATCTTTTTCGCATCGAATTTTTAGAAATTTAATAATATTACGACGGCGAACACTTTAGTGAGTATACTTACGAAGTAATTAACCGGATTAAATGAATTTAAACACATTTTTTCACTCCGAGACGATGCTGGGCGCGCAGTTTCCGTAAATGTCACTTCCAACTAAGGGAAATGAGGGGAACTGGCTGGAACTGGCCACTGAACTCAAAGTTCAGGGTGAACTGTGAGAAAGCGCCTGAGCGGGAAATTTAAAATATTTAAATCATTGTGCAGTTTCTGCGGCAATGGAAAAATATATTTTATTGTTCCGATCGGCTTGAGTTTTATGTCCTAAACTTCACAGAAGGCAGAAATGATGTAAAGACACTTTATTTTCCGAGATATTTATTTTATATTATCTATCTTACACATACTTTTAAAAATGAATTCCTATTTCCCGTGGTCGCGGGATAACTTGAGAACGACTTTACCGATTTCATTCATCTTTTTTTTTAAGTTTTCAAATACTTTGTAGAAGGTTCTTACGGAAAAAAAAAGTTAAGAAAATTGCGCAGAAAATTGGAAAATTTCAGAAAACTTTTAACGAGCTAAGTCGATTCGGTAGAGTGTTGAACTTATAATTCAACGGTCCAGAATTCAAATCCTGCTCGGGCAGAATCACTTTTTTTCATTTTGTACACCGGGTAACATAACTTGAGAACGACTTTACCGATTTCATTCATTTATTTAAGTTTTTAACGACTACTTAAACTTCTCGCGTTTGACAAGACAACGTCTGTCGGGTCAGCTAGTTACACATAAAAAACATTTGAACATTTTGTTGTATGTTTATATATCTTTTACCTCGGGTTTTTAAAGAATGGAATGAATAAAAGATATTTCGCCTGAATAGCAAAAAAATAGCAAAATTTGGAATATAGCTATATGTAGTTTTGAAAAGCATTAGAATCGGTTGAGCAATTAAAGTAAAATAGGTATTTGATTTTTCAATCTTCTAACTGTGATGATCTCCTTACAAGTTTTAATTTATTTTTCTTTCACTCAGCTATCCAAAACTGTAGAAAATTATTCGGTGAACATTTTCTTTGATCAACTTTTGATTATTGGAATTAAAACAAATTATTTTTACGTATATTTTATCCGCTTAGAATTCGCATTATAAATATGGATTGAATACTTAAATGTTGTATTTCCAATTAAACGAAAACACGTAAATTTTCATCCCAAAAACATTTCGCAACTCGAACCAGAATCCAGGTCCAGGCTCCAAGGCTCATAAAATTGGGCATCTTCTCCAAATGACTGCTCTATCTCACCGGAATTATGACACTCATTCATTTCGCCAGTTTTCATCGATCCACTGACCGTCGGGCCTGGGGCTAAAGAGTAAAGTGTATCGCGCCACGACGCCGACGTCGTTGTCCCAGGTCCGATAAAGTCATTATGTGAAAGTAAATATGCTGTTTGTACGGGATAATCGCTTAAATCCCAGCGGGGGTGCCCCGTAAACCCAACAAGTGAATTGGGACTCCGCGCGCCGTCTTGTGAGCACCGCAACAGCGAAGGCGATGGAGTAATAAGAAAAATCCTTGATCCCGGCGGCTGCGTAAAGACGCCCCGCCGCAGGGCGAACTCCCGCTGGGTGAAGACGACTTCACATTGGGCGAACACGACCGCGAGTGGACGGATGGAGTCACAGCCGGGTCCGGCGTCACCCCATTACCCGGAAATATTACTTAATTACTTCCCAAACAAACGCGAACTGCGATGAGAAATGACACCGCTGCGCGGCCCGGGGGACAGGGAGGAGGGGGCGCCAGTCGACATCGGCCCTCGAGGACCTCGACGGGAATTCAAGAAAAATCAATTACAGCTCAGATTTTTACTTTTATTTCATTTATTGAGTGTTCTCGGCTCCTCAGATATTAATTAAATTAAACACCTTTCGTTCGTACAACTGCGAATGAATAGTCTATAAATTCAGATGCCCTATCTTTTTCTTATTGCTTCCATTGGACTTTTTACACAGCTCTTTCTTTCATGGGATCGATCGATCGAGTTCCGGGAAACAATATTACACTAGATTAGCTTACAATTAATTATTTACAATTATTTACAAAAGGAGTTAACCTCTTATCACCTTTCTGACGATCGGAAATTATCTCTTCAATTTGTTTGTTACTATGCTGCGGCGTGATTCAGGGGTGACCTTGTCCACGCTAACTCAGCACTTTGTAGAGAGATATGCTGTTTTTTAAAATTTCAATTTTAATTGGTAATGGAAAACTGTTAAACTAATTTGTTGAGTCTTAATGTTGCAAGTGCAAATAATTTTCTCGTTTGCATAATGAGCAATTAAATCTAAATATAAACAAATAAATTAACATAAATACAGCTGAGAGCTGTATTCAATTAAGCGAAATAAAAATATATAATTGTGCTCGGGTATGAGTGCTTTGAATTATGTAAATCACAATCAAATAGCAGTTTCGCAGTTTGCTATCTAATCAATCATTAATTGAGTTATTGCGCATTTAATAGGGCGAATAATAAATTTTGTTAATGTTAATCTTTTGAAGTTTAATTTATAAGTATAAGAAATTTTTATTGAAAATATATTTTAAATGGTAAGATATTGAAAATTTAATTTGAAACTATTGAAAATAGGATAGGGGGATATTAAATCAATGTTTAATGTTATGAAAAACTATTGACTTTATCTGGTGCATAAAAACAATCACGTGTTCGAATGCGACGTTGCCAAAGCAATCGTTGAAGAATCTGAGATTTGAGATTTTGAACAAACGAACATTTACATTTTTATTTATAGATAAAAGTATCTACTAAATATAAAACAACTTTCTTATGGTAGAAAATTTGATATTAGAAATTACTAAAATAAAATTATGCACAAAGCAGAATTAAATTGTTTTTCTAAATTTTTTGTTGCTTGCTATGCAGGATTTGTTAAAGAGGCGCATCCGAATTCAAGCAGCGATTGAGCATAATAAATGAGTATCTATAATTGTGAAAATCAGAATTTCAATGAAAAATAAGACTAATTAGTAACTAAAATTTCAAAATATAGTTCAGTACATTAATTCCCCTACTAATAACAAACTTTTCCTTTAGTTTATATTTTACTTGAACAAAACTAGCATGATATGTTTCGTATAGTGTAAAAATATAAAAATTATTTGGCACATTTAGAAAAAAACAAAGGATTGGCATAAGCCGACGCAGGGAAAACGAAAAGAAACTCAAAATGAAATATGTAAAATGGATTTCCTCTTTATATTCACATTTAAGTACAAAAACAATTCCTTGCAATAATAAATACTAAAGTTCACCAGTCCTGGACAGGATTCATCCTGCCATTACGCTCACTCACACAAAGATCTTAGGACTAACTCACACATTTCTCTCATTTACAGGAATAAACAACTTAATCGCTATGTCCACTATTTACAAAATTTTTTACTTTCGACTTTCTTTATATATTTCGCTCTTATCTAATTTAGACAAATAATCACACGAAATACATTTCTTTACTATAATCTTATGCTATTTACAAACTTACAGTTTAGCTTATTTTATATATTTACAAACGTCCTTTCCTCTACGCTGTTAATTATACATTTAATGTGAATGTACACAAAAAGATGTTTTGATTTTTAATTGGCTCTAATTAGTGTGATGGCCTCGCTGATATAATTTTTTTCTATTTGCGATTTATTCAAGTCTAAACTGAGCAATTGCCAAACAGGTGAGTTTTAGAGTATGCAAAAAACATATTTTTATGCTCGTTTAGCCGACGGCAGGTGTACTGAGTTCGGAATTAAACCAAAATAATATTTTTGTTTTAGGTTATAGCCTTACAACTACTATCAACAGAATATTACAGGCTTGGACTGGAGAATACTTGGGTCCTCTTATCCTAGGTGCATCAGGCTCGGGTGAAAGTAGCCCATGTAGAGCTGGGCCCCGGGAGCCCCCCGGCCGAGTGCTGCCATCTTAATTTTTTCGAGCTCAGCCTCCTGCAGCCGTTTCGCTTTGGCGCGTCGATTTTGAAACCAAATTTTCACCTGGGTCTCGGTCAGCCGCAGCGAGGACGAGAATTCGGCTCTTTCCGCGATGCTGAGGTACTGCTTCTCCCTGAACTTCTTTTCCAGCGACAGCAACTGCTGCGTGGTAAAAGGCGTTCGCGGCTTTCGGTTTGGCTTATGTTTCCGTAAATTGCACTTGATACGAGGTGGCTCGTTGTTATCTGTAAAATAATAAAAAGAAAATTTCAAAAATTATAATTTTATCGACCATAAACATTCGAAGTGGGGCCCTTCCTGCCGGAGGCGCCAAATTAGCATAAAAATGATAATTAAGATGCATCGCGTTAATTAGTCGCCCCCTTTAAGCGTTAAAAATTCGCAAAAACTTATCGCCGAATTAAATTCAGCTTTTATCAAAACAGACAAATTGCATTTCGGAGCCGACCCCACTGTCCAAGGTGATAGCTAAACTCCGGCCGCATAAATCGAATCAGTCAGATTAAAAAGTAATTAATTTCCATCAGCGCGGTGTGGCTAAGTAGTTCAATTAGGCGAATTCAGCGAAATTGATTTATCAATTTATTTCCATGAAGCCAGCTAGACACATGTCTGACATAATGCGCGTGGCTACATTGAGATTGATTCGCCTATTCCGGCGGAAGATGCTAGCCGAGCTGAGATGAAATGGATCTTGGCACTTGTTAGATCCTCAGATGGGGCGTCATCCACTCAGCCACACTGCCCCCGGGGGCTAATATTAATTTATGTATGTTGAGTGCATGGCGCGCAATTCGACCAGCAGCAGCACCAACGCATCACGAGACGTGCTCAAGTGACGTGAGCATGCGTGGTGATGATATGTGACTCTCTGACTAATAGACCATTAGTCGCGCTCTTTGACTCCCTCTAAGTAGAAATATCCTCTAAAAATAAATTTTTTCCCACTTCATTTGGGCGCAACATTTTTGTTTTTATTTCATCCGAGTCATTTGCCCGACTGGGCCTACGGGGAAAAAGAGGAGGCGGTAGGTAGACCGCGGTTGGTTCCCTTCGAAAGTCTGACAATGCGTGTTAGTGACGTGTTTTGGGTATGTCGAAAATTTGTAATAAATCTTTCTTTTCAGAGAGACGATGGCTTAATTTATAGCTGCAGTCTGCGGCTACTTGATGACTTTTAGAAGATGATTAGCGCCAACGAAAAACAAAAAAGTAAAACCGATTTTGGCTGATGAGGGGAAGCAACGAATGCTTAATGACGATAATTTTCAGTAAAAGTAGAATTATAAAATGATTTCATTCATGTCGGAAATGTACCAATTTAATTAAGAAGATAACCTTGCGTAAAATGTGGGAAACTTGGGTCAAATTTAAAGATTTACATAACAAAAAAAATTAGTGATTCACTTTGAACTTATTGAAGATATTGAAAGAATGATTAAAAATTATATATGTAATATAAAAATGTTTCCCATTTAGAAACAACAACAATGTGGTCTAATTTTACTCTAAATTTTGGACTATCAACATCACTTATGATAGTCGAAGTCAATTAAAATCAAAATTCAATAGAAATCCATTCTCTTATACATGTTACGAAAAAAATCAGTTGCGTAACAAAGGTTTAAAAAAATTTAATTTGGCAATGGACTAGATGATAAATATTGCATTTTTCAACGCTGATGTTTTCGAGAAATCCAACCACTTGCAGTTTTTTCTTGACGAAATTTTTTAGCAGCGGCGCTCACTTAAGATGCTTAAATCCTTAAGTGCTTATAAATCCTTATACGATAGATACTTTACTTGTAAGGATCCGTTTCTAAAAGTATAAATTATTGAGGTTCAAATTCAAGGTTTATCGAAATTTCGTTATTTAGACTAGGATATTTAACATATTTTTTTAGCACCTTCCAAAAAACATTTACACCACTAATTAGGTAATAGGATTCAGAGTGAAATGGGTGTGTAAAGTGATTATTTTTATCATTTTAAACACCTCATTTCAAATTGGTCCAACAAACTAATGAAATGGCCTCAATTCGTTCTAATATATTTATTATTTCGACAGTTATTGTTCAAATAATTAAGTTCATAAATATTGCCTAACTGTCGGAATTTAAAAATTATCAGTAATCGTTTGATAAACCATTTCTAAATGCATTAGGAGTAGGTACCCGTAAAGTTTGCTTATCTTAATATCCTAAATAAAATTTAAATGAGTTGCTATTCCAACTCTTCGACGAACATAAGATTCAAGTAAATTAAAAACCGGAAAATGTCTTAAACTTATACCCGTGAAGAAATTGTTGGTATTAAGACCTTTATTGGAAGTATTTCGAACGGCAAACTGACCGCGCATTTCTTCCTGAATCACAATTAACTCAATTAAAACCGTTTCAACCATTAATGTCCCAACCGGCGATTATAATATTTCAATTAATCGATTTCCACCTGTGTGCAGTGTTTGTTGACGCAACGTTAGCCCGTTTCCCAACCGCATCACCGTATAGACGATTTTATCCCGTCGATGCATCGAAAATGCCGGTAATCGTTGCATACTAAATGGCCGCAATTAGTTGCTGGGGAAACGTCTTTCGAACTTTGGTTAATTGATAAGATAAAGAGACAAACGGATGACCATCGCCGGACACGATTTAATTCGCATTTATGCGCTGCACCTAAAAAGATATCTAAGACATTTTGTTAACACGATCGGCCCATGAGGCCCCCGGCTACCCGGTGTACATTCATTTTTCGGAGGGCAGTAAATTATACGTCGAACAGGTTCCGCCGGGGCCGCTGGGGCCCCTGAAGACGGGCTCCGTAAAATCCGGAGTAGTATAAATGAAATACAAGAAGTAGTCAATGGGCAGGCAATAGAAATTCATTTAAATTCAGCTCCTTCCCGGCGTAGCGTACGCTGGCGATATACGGGCTTCTGTACGAACTAATTAGGTGTTAAGTTGTGGATCCTATCTAATTGGTGGATCTGGCTGGATTCCACGCCAGTGTCAAGCTCCTACCCTTTTTGAAGGCGATTCGATCACTGCGCGGGTTTGTTCTTTTTTTTTTCTTCTTTTGTGGGAATTAATTAACTTAAGTGCCTCCCCGGTAATTCTATGCATCGGCTGAGGTCATCAATGGGAGCGGATGTCTCATAAAATAAAATACAAAAGCAAGTTTCCAGGAAATATGCGTTTCTGTCCACTGCCACAATTTTATCTTTTATATCAAGCGAAGAGATCTCGACCCAAAGAAAGGGGTTAGGGTCCCGAAATCGCTGCTCAAGACCATCTGTGGTTCTTGATTTATACCAATGGCCGTAAGTGGCCACAGATTAGGCCTGGCATTACTAAAAGATTTTGGATCTAAGGACGATCAAAATAAAATTTAAGTTTTTAACACGGAGGCACCTTGCCTGGGGTGCACAGCGTTTTTATCGCTCATTAACGCTGGGCATGATGCATTTAAAAGCGCATGCGTGCGGGGACAATTATTTATTTCGCGCGCACGCGAAAAAACAATGCCGCGTGACAATCGTGTTTCGTCACATATGGCAAGACACAAAGAGCACGACTGTTCCCCCCGATGCCAAAGGCACTGCTAATGATGCCATTAATTAACGTTTTATCCCTTCGGGGAGTTTAATTACAGTCGCAAAGGAGTTAATTATCTTTGAAATTACATTCCACCACTACTCGCTGGCGGGCTGAGCACGTATATGCATATACCTACAACTAATTTTTGTTTAAAGCAACGTTGCACATAATAATGCCAATTTGGCTAATTTGGACGTCGGTGAATCTGTTTAATAAAGAACAACAACAGTCGCAGGTATTTAGGAATTGGCCAAAATTTTCGCTGGTTCAGCAGCTCCAAATTCCCAGGCATCCTGGAGGAAATATCTCCAAAATCCCAGAAGTTGTTGCGCCCTCTCAACCGAGAAAAAGCGGTGACAGTGGAACCAAATCGACATGCAAATGCCGCGGTCGAGAATTTAAAAAGAAAATCTCAAGTTCGAGACAGCTATTAGACTTCAAACGAAGAAGAAGTCTTAATTTTGTTGTGTTTTTGAGAGCATTTAGCATAGTCCGGATGCCAGAATCGCCAGATAAACTTTCCGAGACGGGGCAGAGCGCATCTGAGCAGCATCCCGGGTACGTGTGAATGCATCCAAAGATTCCCGGTAAAAAAGACGTGTGTGTTTTCACGGACGCTGCGCCATAAATTCGCGCGAGACGCTGAGTGTGTCCCCCATGTGATTTGGATAATTGTGCGACCGCGCCGACGCACCGCACTTAAATGCGCCTTCCCGGAGAGAGGCATCCCCTGACAAATGGGTTAGACAGCGAATTTATTGGGCACTTAGATAATCGTGGAAATTGTTCAATTCCTTGTCGCTTAATTGATTTCAATCTTTTTTATGCGCTTTGCGGCTCCTCAGCCGCTCGCGGTTTTGCTCGCTTCCAGCCATTTTAGCCGCTTTATCCGCGCCCGATGCTGTGCCGTGCGATCCCCTGAGTGACGACAACGAGACACGCTCGGAGTCTTAAGCCAGTTGACTTTCACTTTAAGACGTGCTCAGCTATTTTCTTCCCTTCAATGCCGCACCATACACAACTTTATAAGAGTGCGGTGCAGTAGCGGTGCCAGAGAATGGTGCCTTATTTTTGCTTTATGCCCCGAACTTGCTGTGCACTGATTGAAGCGATTTGTAATTGATTTTTGGCATGCCATTGGCATTACTCGGGGGCTAAAGTAAATTTAATTGTCGACAATTCGAAGCATTTTAAGTCGCGCGCTGCTCAATTCGATTTTCGCGTGCATAATGGAGACTGGGAGACTGAAACGTGAACCTAAACGAAAAGTGCCTTCACTTTACCATTTTTCAATTATTTGCATGGTTTGTTTCGGCTAGTTGCCCATTCCAAATTTGGTAAACGGCTACAATTGATTGTTTCTAAGTTTGCATGAGATCTATCGGCTATCTAAGATCTAATCAAAAAACGACTATTTTTAGACCTTCAAATTATTTCATGCATTGCTTTGTAGATATTTCTGCTGTACCTACATGTTTCAGGGAAGCATTATTCAAATCATATTTCAACTGTCCAATTCTTAACATTGGAATTTGAAATGGATAGGCGTTTTTGATTCAATAACAGCTTAAATTTACATGAAATTCGTTACTCTCTTTCTCTCTTACTCAAAGTAATGTGATCCTTATATATTTTTCATATAACCTTTAAATTTAATTACTCCTCATAAAATATGTAAAAAATACTAATTCGCGAATTAAAAACGATTAAAGCTGCTATATAAAATTATAATGATTGTCTAGTAATTTAATTTAATGATAACAGTATATAAATAGCTTTCTAACGGCTGCGCGTGTAGAATCAAATCAAATCATTTTTGTCGCACAGCTGGTATATTCAATCAAAAAAGCGAAATGTGTTTATTAATTGTCATACCAATCGAAGTTTTTGAAATAAGTTGACAAAATCAATTCAGCAGTTGGTATGTATGTAGGTATCTAATATTTACATCAAATAATCGCATATACCTATTTTATAAAAAGTGAAACAATATCAATGAGAATGTATGCAACTAATGCGTTGCTTCTATTTTCACTAATTCCGACAGTCTAGCACAAGTTAGCTAATTAAAATCTGTTTTTAAAACTCCATACAAAACAGCTTACATGTCAACTTGACAGCAGTTGTATCTTTGTAGGTATCGTGTATCACCGGTAGATTCAATGAAATAAGTAAAACCTTGCTGCCGACGTTAATTAGCGTCTGCCAGTGACGAGTAAATCCTCACAACGAATGTAAATATTTTTGCGAGAGGACAGCAGCAAATGACAAACTGTGTCAAACCACCGTTCAATTGAAAATTAATTAAAATTCTTTACACGTTTCTAATTGTAGTCGGAGGAGCATTCCGTCGGCTCGTACGAGCCTCTGAGAAAATTTCCCAATCGAATGCGAGAGTGTATGAAGCCGCCTTCGGAGCTTCGGCGAAGTAGTCGTGTTTTAAATTTCTTAGAAAATATGCGCTATAAAAGGTGGCATGTACCCGCCGTATTCGCCGGGGCTGCTGCGTTCTCACCTCTGCCTTATAAGTGATGGTAATTGCCGAGCATGAACAAATTGATTTTGCAGCGTTATAGCATTGTTTACTGCCTATTTACCCACCGGACTGCGGGAATGCCAATATATTAATAATTTGCCGCCTAATTAGCCGGCAATAAAATCAACTTTCTATTCACCTTTCCTCGGGTGGACAGCTTCATTGTGGGAAAGATCGCGTCCTCCAAGCAGTAATTAGCATTCCCGAACGTTATATAAGTTCGCATTTGGAGCAAAGGAACGCCGTTTTTCCATAAAATTTCATCAGCATCTTCGATGGACCACTCGTAAAAAACGCGATTCGAATGGCTAATAAACGTCTTTTAAATTGGTGTCGCCGCCCACACAATGCCTTTACGATCGATAAATATTGCCGATGTCTAAGGCCCGGCTGTGGTCCTCCAACAAATTACCCTCGTAAAGCGATCTTTAGAGAAATCCGTGGAATGATTAAATGTTGATAAGTTAATTTTATTTCAGTTCTGGTTTATATGCGCACACCAATTAGACTATCGTTACTGCGGCATCCAATTTGCCGTTTTGCCTCAAAACGCGTCGCATACCATCGCTTGGGATTGGCAAATGCGGTGAGAAGCGGTTTTTATGTCATCGCTGGGGTATGCTAATAAAACGGAAGATGAATTTCGTTAATATGTGCATAATTAAGGTGACATGCGGACGTGATTTATTCAATCAGACGTGCGCATCAGAATCTGCCAGTGGGCGGTGGACCCTATGCATGTTCTCTTCCTCTTATCTTCAAATTTTGGAAATTCCATACAAAATTCAGGTTATATTATCGCACCTATCTAACTATCAAGCCTTTGTGTCACCACAAAATTTCTAAATCTTAATAAATTTATTAATGCTTAATCAATATGTTATTGATACTTTTCTAATAACTACACTGAAAATTTGCAATTAATATTAGCTAACTTTATTTCGATTTTATGCTAACAGCAACTATGCTATTAAATTATTATTTTTTGAATCGGTTAAAATAACTTAGCAGTTCTTTTTATTTGGCAAAACTGCGATTATTATGTGCATATATTTAATATTGCTAATACAATAATATTTTAAACCCACAGTATACTTATACAGCTGGTTAAAAATATTCAGTAGCAATATTTGACCCACACATAGGTTACATATGTATGTAGATAAAGTTAAATAAAATCTTGTAAAAATAAGGAAAATTGTCTCATTTGTCCTTAAGGACCGCTTCAAAATAAAATTTCTCAGATAATCATCCGCAAGATTGCTCTCATAAATGTTGCAGTTGCTTTAGCAACATTGTTGTTAAATAAAATTCGTAAACATTTTCTAGGTTTATAAGTTCGATAATTAATTTTGTGATTATACATCTATTGGCGATCAATTTAGCTGGTGTAAAAATTCGTGTTTATTTTGATGTGTTAACTCAATTTTTAAATCTTTAATTTAAAACTAATTCAAATAACGAAGTTTTAATGTAGAAAAAAGGAATTTGGTCTTTCAAATTATAAAAGACCGAAATAAATACTCGTAGAGCTTCTACAAGAAAACTTATTTTGTATCCTTTCCAATAACATAAGATGTTTTTATCTTTCATCACTGTCTTTATCCAAGTTTTTTATCTTTTATGCGGTATACAACTAATACATTTTTCTAAGTATATGTGAAAATTACGAGGAGTTCCTTTCCCGGCTAATAAAATAAAATCCACGTCTCTCCAATTGCTTGAAAAATGTTTATTTAATTTATAGAATTGCGTCCGAGCGCTTTCCCATTTCGTAAATAAAAAACCTCCTTACAGACGGCCGCGACCACATAAATCTGAGCGAGTAATGCCTTTTTTCTTATAATCTCTAATTAAATATCGCTCGGCGAACGCATGCAGAATAATTAATTAAGGCGACTTTTATGAAGGCATCGCCTTCTGAGCGCGCCCGGTTTGCCCTACTTTCAGCACATTTGGCACTAATTAAAATTGTTTTATATCGAAGCGAATAATTGCGTAGCTAATTGCGAACAATTTGAAAATTTGCAATCGTTGTGACACTCGAGAGCTCCCCAGCTGAAAACGAGCACACAGTCGCACAGAGCGCAAATGGCACAGAGTCCACACAGCGAAGAAACGCACCAATAAAGGCAGAGATAAAAGAAACTTGATTTCAAGCATTTTATTCGCGGCAATTAGTACAAATGATCAATTAATGCTGAAAAAAGCAAGCCTTACGGGTGTCACCTTGCTGGTGGATGGTTCTACAAATGCTAGAAACTCGTCCCAACGTGAGTCATGTCCGCCAGGGGGCTCCCTTTAAGGGATCTGGGCGAGCTCCAAGAAGGCCATCGTGCGCAAAAACACGTAGGACTTACAACAGAGCCCTGCGGAATGCAGCCACCGGCGAAAAAGAAAAATCGCCAAGAGAGTCTCGTTAAGAGGAGGAGAAGGGACTGAATTAATTAATCTCACCAAGGAACATTAATTAGTAGCCGTAATTGGTCGTGCAAAAGCAGTTGCCATTTCTTTTTCTTTTTTTATTTTCAGTTCAACAAAAATAAAAAATAAAAATAAAAACAAACCCTCGTTTTTGTGTCACGCATGCGCCAAAAGATTATCATTGTGGAAGTCTGGCTGAGCTAGGGGTTCTTTTTCCGACGCTAATCGCCACTCAGCGTTGCATGCAACGGCATACGCGCGGTAAAACGCGGACTGCTGCACCACAATTCCGGCGAGTACTCATCTGTGTAAATTGAAGCCACGGAACGAGATATGAAAATTATTAATTAATGGATAATTTGTGTAATTAATCGTCGCAGCAGCGGCATCATCATCATCATCATCAAGCAGCCGGCCGCGCGAGCAGCTTGTTGCCCGGGGCAATTATTTGATTCTACTACGCATGCGCATGTTCCCGCCGCTAATAAGATGACGGCACGCCGCTCGCTGCAAATTTGTTCCCGCAACAAGCGCCGCACTTGAAGTGCTAATCCGCCATGAGCTCAATCCGCGAGATCATAATTTCATGTGTCGAGGTTGAGGTTACGTTCTAGACAATTGCGCGTTTTAAAGGATCGTTCTCCTTTCGGCCGTCCTACGCCCGCCCCATTATGATCGTCTTACGCGGTCCGGCGGGCTACGGCGGCGGCGCGAGCTTGTGTTCTTTGCCGCAGTGGAGATTAATTTGAATATTCGCGGCTCGCTCGGCCAGCCACGTACCTATATTTAATTTACGCCCTCCTTTGTGTACTGCATTTGCTGCCCGGTGATTAATGTTTGCCAATTATTTGCATAAATTTGCATGTTCACTCAATATTAGCAACAATTTTCTGCGAACTTATTAATTGCCCGCCCGATAATCAGCGGTTCGCGTTCGCGGCCGGCGGCGCTGTTTGTTTTGTACCGCTGTAGCACTCATAGATTAACACCTCTGTGACAAAGTGCTAAAATGGCGCTCGATTTATCGTGCACCAGCAGCAGATCAATTGAGTGTTTGCGATCAGGCAGGAAGTTATTATGAAACAACTCATGCGATATGCTGTGAAGGGATCAATTTTTATCGATCGCAGATCGCAGTCTTTCAAATTAGGGAACAACATATTTGAAGAGAGTCTTTTCAGAAAAGGATTCGTTAATTTTCTTAAGGTAGTAGGTATACTATAAAGTGCTATAAACTAAAGAAAGGGAATCCTCAGTAGCACCGGATGGCAACAACAGGAGCGAAAAAAAATTTTCTAATTGCTAAAATAACTTGAGAAGAATCAAATCAATTTTACACCGCAATTTAGTAACAATTCCAATTCTGCTTCCAGTCAAATTAGAGTAAACAAAATTGTCGTTGAGAAGAAAAGCTTTTGCAGATATTCAAATGCCTACTCTTTAGAGAAAGTTTGATTCAAGCTAATTTTGTATTATCTACATATATGTATGTATGTCATGCACATATGTGAACAAAATCAAGAGCGAACACAGAAAATTCATGGAGAAAGAAGTTGATAATAGTAGACTGGTTTTATTTCTTGTAATAAGATCATAAACGTTCTAAGATGTAATTCAAAGCATTTCCCAAACCATGATATTTATATACATAGGTAATAATCATTTTTAAACATCTTGATGAACAAGTTATTCATATAAAAAAGTCAAAATGCGGTTCGTCGTTTTATTTATTTTTTGAGAAATAAGAACTGATCGAGCATTATGTTTACCGATTCATAAGCTACGAAAAAGGTCCTGTAAAAACGATCTACCAAAATGTCTGAGCCTTAGATTATAAATTCTTTTATCATTGTTTGAAGAACAAACTTATTCTATAATAACACAAGGGAGGGTTTCAGAAATTATTAAAAAGCATATTCGACAACAATGTGAAATTTTTCAATATTTTAAAAGCATTGTTATGTCTTCTTTTATTTCGATGTCTAACTGTATTTAGTAACTTCCATTTTAGTTTTTCTCAAATATTGAGGATTTTCCTTGAAATTAAAGAATTTCGCCCTAAAGGAGTATATCAGTTTGTCTACGTAAAAACAACTTTATTACGTAATATTTTGTAATTTTTGAAAGCAGTAAAATAAAACAACTTTGTTGACTAAGAACATGAAGATCAAACTGTCCCAACTTTCTGTAGACACAATCTTCTTCCTGAAATATTTTGCTACATCGAAAATATCACTTTTTTGCAATAAGGACACGAACTATGAAAACTTATCTTAATTCAGTAGCAATCATTTGAAATTTATTTCAAAGTGTCGAGTAAAATACCTTCGACTCTCAAAAATGAAAATTACATGAAACAGGAAACTTTTTTCACAGAAAGTTTCTTTCTTGTCCTTGAGCGAATCTTTCGAGGAGGAATAAAAAATTTCACGCGAATATTAAAAGCAAATTATTGAAGAAAAGAACTTACGGGAGAACATCGGCATCAGAAGGTTGATAACTTTGTTAGATGAGGGATGAGTATCACAGGGGCCATTACCGTCACTAGCACCAAGTTTTCCTCCTGGTGCTGCTAGAGGAGAAAAACATCTTTTAATGGAATTGGCATAAGCATTGGCTCACACAAAAGTAATTATCTGAAAAAATCTGACTATACAAAAACAATTCCCACGAGTGTGGCTCGAGGTTAAAAACGTTCGAAATAAATTTTCCACGCGCCCCCGTGATGGCTTTCAATTAAGTGAAAATCGAAGAAGCACTGGGAGCTCCCTGAACAAAAGGAGTTCATTAATGCACTCGCCCTGTTTAGCATATTCGTACAAGGCGTCCCGACGAAAGGAAAGGACTCGCTTTGTCGTCTTAGAACGACGTCTTGGAACTGTGAAATAAGACGACATTTCTTGTTGGCGTGTTTTGTGTGCCCCACCGTATACAGCCGAACTCGAGGAGGCTCTGCTCCGGCGGCGGCGGCGATGCCAGCCACAAGTTGGCCAGGAACTGAGGAATTTGGTGCGACGCATTGTTTTATGGATTTGTCAGGATCGAACTCGACAGGAATTCCTGGATATCGCGTTGACGCGTTAACATTTGTCAGCCGGAATCCCTTCGAAACTCCTACAACTTCAACCCTTTCTTGTAGAATCGGGTTTTGATGAATTGCCAAAATGCGTCCGGCTAATTGCCGCGCTCCGGCCAGGCCAATAATCTCTGGAATTAATAAGGTGCCACCAGTTAGTGCCCGCGTCTGACAGTAATTCCCGAGTTTAGCTGCCTCCGGATTTCGTTGAGGCTGTAAAAGCAGTAAAACTACAAAAGATGGAGCGCATCTTTTCGGTTTTTTTTTTTTTTGGACACCGTCCAGGCGAGAAGTGCCCGAATGAATCCATGGGAAGATATTTTTTTTCCCGACGATTGTGTTTCTTCCCGGGCTGAGTGTTGACAAATTAAATCGGATCCGGCGGGGTCATGATTTTTCAGAGGTGATTTGATCTTTTTTATTGGCCTGCTCGCCCAGACAGATAAAATCGTGAAAATTATCACTGGCATTAACCCGCGAGATGATGGACATTATGAGGAGACCCATAAAAACAAACATCTCTTCCTCTTAACACTTTTATTGAGTGCACTTCCTTTGATTTTACTTGGCAGGAAAGGCACTTTGTAACCGGAGATGCTGCTGTTGGACCCCGTATGCAAATGCGATGACACTTTGAGAAACCAATTAAAATTTCTGAAAGAGCATCAATATGTTCTAAACAATAGACAAGAACAATAAAAGCAAATTCTCTGCAGTCCCATCTGTCACGAGGGCTTTTATAACAAATTGCTGTAGAGTGAGCTATTTCCCAAAAGGAAAGCAAAAAGCGAATATAATTCATATTCAAATGCAAATTTCCTGAGAAGACAAATTGGACATTTTTGCAATATGCAAATTGTGATCGAAATCGAACGAGCCAAAATGAAAGCCAAGAAAAACTAACTTCGTAATTTAGCAGAAATATTTCGCATTCCTCGCTGGCTAAGTGGGCAAATTTTCCCAAGTTTTCTATAATACAACGAAACATTTTATATTCGCTTTTTATCTTTTTCTTTTATTAGGCTATGTTTAATCAAAGCAAAATTTGCACAATCAAAACGTTCAACATTATTAATTACCTCAATGAAAAAGTCAATGCTATTTTAAATGATTTAATAGCAAAGCTACATTTTAAAATTGTGTTACAACCATTTGCTCAATAATAAACAGTTTGGCGTAATAACCTTCGACAATTAGTACCTAAATCATTTCGTTACTGCTTACTTCTTATAAATATTAATATAAATTAATGGCTAAAAAATAAAAATCACAAGTCAATTAATCAAGAGATATTTACCTAATTACATATTTATAACGCAAAGGAAAAGTTATATATTTTTAAAATATTTATTTTCTTTTTATGCAAGTTGAATACGTGCTTTAGGCATTAGATAATTTTTGATATTTATCGACATCCATAGTTAGTTTAATGAACCCGTGGGAGTTGTTTTTTAATGAGGAAAGCAACATCCAAATGAAATCAATGGCAATAAAATTTGATTTATCGTTTTTGATATTGACGGCATTTCCTTACGTTTTGTCGGCTTTATATAAAATGTTTATATGCATATTTTGAGAAATTTTTGAAACGCTAATGAATTATAATTACATTTTAGAGCAGATAGCACGTCATTAATTTAATTTATATGGTTACAGTAATGAAAATTTAATCATTGCATATCATTTTTTATAAATATTATTTTTCAGCTATGATAAGCTTTCTTCAATCAAAACAATGAATAATTGTTGCAACGTTTTGTATTGACACCATTTCGAAAGCATAACAGTTTAAATTAAAATAGTTTTCTTTCGTTCATACATAAAATTACCGATTTAATGTTCGGAGGCTTACCCTTTTCCGAAAATAAAATCTTTTCTTTTCTCTTAATCAACTGTTTCCGTAACATACTTTCTTCGGACAGAAAGCGATAAATTCGGTCAATTGTTAACATGTTTTTGCTAAAAAAGTAAAACAGAGAGTACCAAATTCCCAAAGAGAACATAATTTATACCATATGTACCTACATATATGTATGTGCAACACCGTGCAAAATAATAATTAATATTTACAAAAGCTTCAAATTGATTATTGTTTATATCTGTCTATCTCATTAACTTCACAGAAAATTGACTTAATTAGGTAATTGTTTATTGTTCGGAATTTTAATTGTACAAAAGACGACTAAAAAACAATACATGAACAGTAAATAACGTCTGTTTTGAAGGCGATTGCTTTTATTATTCGCCACAAGAAGAAAAATAAGCAAATGTTGAAGCAATTAAGCAATCCAAATCGCGTAAACACGTTTTCTCAGTTTTTTAAAATTTTAATTTCAAAAACAAAACTCTGATGGGGAGACAATTAGGAGCATTCCTGAATAATTTCTTGAAGGCATTTTACCAGAACTGGTAAAATTGGTTTCGCTTTGATCTCCTCGGATTGGGTCAGACTCCTTTCAATTAGGTGGCAAGTGAATCGAAACCGAAAATCCAGGTAAGCCCACTTGTCAGCAATTTTCAGCGAATAATTAATAGCAGTCGGCTGGGGTAAAGGCGGGCGCTGCCGAAAACAACTTATCTAAAATTTAGAGGAACAAAGGCAGTCGTCGATCCAAGATAACGCCATTGTCCGGCTCTGGTAGTCGGGTTTTTTGCCAGGCCCGGGCAAGGCAGCCCTGTAAACAGGTGCTCCCGGCTCGTATGTGTCCTCCGGAATGGTTTAGGCCGTAAATTTCCTTTAACTTCTTGGAAATGTCCGGACTATTACGCGTTTCTTTAATTAAGTTGTCGTAATTAGGCATAAAAATAAAAAACCCATAAAATTATGCCGTTTTGGCTTTCCTTTGAAGGAGCCCTAGAGCTCGTGTCCCACTGTCCACTGGGCGACCGCAGAGGGTTTTCAAGGGCTTTGAGGAGCACAAAGAATGTTTTTTTTTCTTTTCGTCCTGAATTCCCCTAATTAAATGCTACCGTTTTTTTTTTTTATTTTATTGATGGTTAAAAAACGTTTAATCTCTCCCCTTGCGGGTCGGAAGGAAGGCAAAAAGGCTGAGCCCCGCACCCCGTCAGTATACCCTCTCTCTTCCATCCCCACAGCTGGGAAGGGATGCGGAACGAATAGTTATCTAAAAGGAGGCAATTATCGATTTTGCGGTGTATCTGAGGGATAATTGAAGAGGTGGCGTCTAGAAAGATAAATCCAGGGAAAAGGCAGTCATCCCTGAGCAAGATTAATGCGATTATTTTTGAAGGGATGGTAAAGGTGCTTTGCAATCGGGTGGGTTTTATCACCGCAGCCGCTCAAACGAAAATATCTCAAAATTTGATATCGCTCCGTCGTAATTTACAAACGAACCGAAGCGGACGGAAGCCGTAGAGCAAATTAAGAAATGGCTGCCATACTCCTCGCATCGCATTTGTCAGCTCGGATGCTGTTTATTTACATAAAATCATCGGAATTGCGACAATTTAACTGCTACTGTGCCGCCATGAGCCCGATTATCTCGTGAGCTGCATCAATCAAATTATCGTTAAAGCGAGCACAACTTTATTGGGCAATTTATCTGCTAGCCGGGGCGAGTTAATAAAACGCCGCCGCGCCGCCTCGCACATCGCAGTTTATTGGCATGCTCGGGAGATTAGCCCTTTGCAGGCCATAAACCGTAATTACCTCAATCACAACAAGAATAATATCCAAATAAAATGGTAATAGGCCGGGCAGGGCAATAAAATCTAGCGGCAATTCAGCGCGATAACGTTCCGCCAGGTCCCGCGAGCGTGAGGGAACAATCATGGCGTAAATTGGTCCCAATTACTCGATTAGATGAGGTTACAAAATGCAACGCAAGCCCACTCTCGGCTCAACTTGTTTGCATTATTTCAAGTTTTCGCTTTTTATTGCAAATAACTGTCCAATTACCTATTTATGCTGGCTTTTTTGCCCCGTCCAGCGGGCGGAACGCTTAATGAATCCGTTTAGTGCCCTCCGCGAACGACCTTCGGTGGTGTGGCCGCCGCGACACGGGCTCAATTGATTTTTCTAATTTAGCCGTAAATTTTCCCTAATTGCGTGGAGTAATAACATCCTCCAAAGTGTTAATGGCTTTTACAAAAAAGTATCACTCAGAGATATTTTAATATTAGTGGGGGTTATTGAAGAAAGAAAAACAAATTTTTCTATTAATATGATTAGCTACTAGACAAGTCTGGTAAAACTTCTTTATATTTTTTCTGTATCCATAATTTTATTAAAAATGAAACCCCAATAAAAAAGTCTTTTATTAAAGGTTCTAGTACTTCATTTACTAGAATACATACATAAAAACCCTCTAAAATGCAAGTAAAGTTTAAAAAGGGAACCGAAAAACAGAATCGACTAATTTTACTAGAACATCTAAGGTTCAAGGGACTTTTAGTAAAATTAATATTTGTAGAATTCCAGCAATGTCTAGTAAAAATATACTAAAATCAGCCAAACATTATTTAGAGTGCATATGGTGTTACGCAACTAAGTGTTATGAAATTTACTAATCGGTTTAAAGTATGAAATCAAATTTTTCACGCTTTAAATCGAAATTGTAATAAATTTATTATGTATGTATCTCTGTGCTCATAGAAATCTTTGCATACCTACCACTTTTGCAAGGACATCGCAGAGTCAGAAAAAGGAAATTGACTCTTTGAGTACCTATAATTTTAAATTCAATTACAAGTAATTAAGAAATTATAAAACTGCACAACAAATAGAAGTATGAGTTATATATGTTTGATGGATTTTACAAATATTTTAAGGAAATTTAAAGAATTTATTCCAACATGGCGTCATTTACTTTATTTATTGATTTTCATTATTTCATGGTGCAATTTAATTTTCATAAAAGGCCTAAGTTTTAATCAACAACTTAGTGGATAGCAGAAAAAATATCAAACATACATAATTAAATTATATTTATGTTTGATTATACGCAACATGTTTATCTTCTTCAGCCACATCATCCCTAATGCATAGAAGTATTAACATAGATAAAGTTAGCGTTAAATAATCATCCCTAATTTGATATTATTTGGTCTATGATTTTAATAATTTAAATATTAAAGGTATAAATTTAAATTATAGATTTTTACCCATATAATCTATACGGAAATTATCTAACAGAATGTTAAACAAAATTGTGTTAATTGCTTTTATTGCAAAATACAAGCTGAAATTTTAGTGTATCATTTTGGTCTTCCTACAATAATATGATGTTAAAATGCATGTGTGCAGTTGTGTAAATTTTGATTACATTATTTTACACAAGCTCGAGTTTTATTTAGAGCTGAATTCAGCACCACAAAGTCATAGCCCAAGTTTAAGAGCTAAGTAATTCACGCGAAATTTATTCAATAAATATCAAAAATTGAACAAAAGTATAAGCATTTACAAGATTCACGGTGCAAAACAGCATGAAAATTGACGGCAATCTGTATTTTATCTTGATATGTTCAAAAATTAGCACCATCTGTACTTACTAATTGTTTGTTTAGCAAACACTTTGTATAATGAACCTGAACAAATAAAGAAGACAATTCAAGATCACCATAGGTGAATTAAAGATGTGAAGAAATTTTTTTCCATAAAGAAACTATTTATTTGCATTATTTTAATATGCGCGTGGCCTAACACTGTCAAGGGGTGGACGGAAAAAGAATTTCTTAGAAGTTTTAAACAGTTTTCTAAGCAAAGTCGCAATAAAAATTAGTAAAATAATAAATCTCTTGTTTTGTGTCGTGAAATTTTGAAAGTTGATTTTAAATCATTTCATTCATTAAGTTGAAAATTTTCCATACGTATGTAAGACTTGCTCGCTTAAATTATTAAAATTTTAAACTAACAACACTTTCTTAGTTCTCTGAACTCCATAATCACAAATTTAATACCACGCAGATATTACGAATGCTAATTTTATTATAGATAATTTTTGTGTGGGAATTCGGGCTAACATTTCGATTAATTAATTTTTTTGCTTCATTTCTATACAAATATTATCATTTTGTAAATATGTAATTATAAATCAACTGATATCGAAGTGTAAATAAAATTTCAGCCTCGTCTTAAAGTAGAGTCCATCATATCTCTTAAAGCAAATAAATTAGGAATTGTAGAAGCCATGATACATGGACATGGTCAATATTTGCGCAATTATTATTTGCTTTTATTTAGCAAAGAAAAACAGGCAAATCCTAAAGTATTGCCTCCACAAGACACAGAGATTTACTCGGATTTTACGCGCTTTTGCAGGGGGTGAGTAATTAGCGATTTAAAGAAATTTTGATCCTTATTAAAAGTGAATTGATAATGATAAGAAAATAAGTGAAACTTACCGCCTCCGACTCCGCTGGGTCCGAAGCTCTGGCCAGGGAAGAGACCCGGTGGTCCGAAGGGTGGCATTTGGCGGGCTGCCGTCGGCCAGGGCACGGCTCCGGTGATTCCGCTCCAGGCGGCGGCTGCCGCTAAAGCACTGAAAGGGGTGGGTCGGATGGGGACGTGGCCCGCTAGAGCCGCCGGGGAGGCGAGCAGTTGGGGTGACGGAGCCGCCGAGACGCCCGGCGGGGATTTGCTGTCCAGACCCGGCGTCGATCGTGTCTCGTTGTTGACGTCCTCAATGTCGACGATCGAATCCTCTTCCTGGTTCGAATCGTAGTCCACTTCCGATTCGGCGGAACTGTGCGGCGTGTGGCGCTCACTTTTCGCGAGTCCGTGGTGGCTGTTTTCCTGGAGGTGGTGTGACGACACGGGCGAGGTGCTGGGCTGATGGTGCGGGTGGTTCGGGTTCGTGTGGGGGTGGTGGTGGTGGTGGTTATTGTGATTGCTGTGGGGCGAGGAGAGGTTCGTGGGGAGCAGCATGTCCAGTGGCTCCGAGGGGCTCCTCGGCCGAGTGTCCGCCAGCAGGGAGGCGACGCTAAAATTGCTAATTCGCGAACTGGACTTCTGCTGTGGCGGAACCGTCGGGCTCGTCATCGTCGTACGCACACCAGTTACAGTCATTCCTGATGATTTTATCATAAATGTTGTTTTAACTCGCACAGCTCTAAACTGAGTTAGTTCGGAACAAAAAGGGGTGAACCGGACAACTAAACAAAAACACTCATCTGTCACAAATGAGCCGCGGGGTCACTTGTCTAATTTATTGCCGGTCAACCACTGTCCACATTCGATTTTATTTACTTATTATTTTAATTTTATTTTTGTTTATTATTACGCGCGGCTCCTCTCGCACTGATTGGCCACACTTTAATCCATTTGTTCTAAAGGTGCGTAAACCCTCGGGGGACAACCACCTTCGGCACTGTTTATAATGGTGATCGAATTCAGAATGAGTCGCGAAGTTTTCTCATATCTCACAATATTTAAATCTCGTCGAAACGATAAGCCGGCTTCAGATTGATTGCTCTCAAAAACCAAGATCCAAATGTGCGGATCGTCTTATGAGGGTAGGCCACACGTCTTAACGGTATCACGACTAGTCTACAACTGAAAAGCCCATCAGAGAAACTCGCCCGATCACTTGGCAGCAGCAGCAGCAGCAGCGGCGGCGGCGGGCAAAAGGCGCTCTGTGTCGCGCGCGGCCCGCAAAACCGGATTTTAGCCGGTCGGGTTTCGGGGCGAAAAAGGCGAAACGGCAAGAAAGGCGGGCTCTACGACGAGTTTGTTTTTTTTTGGTTCCCTCTCAAATGCGGTGCTCGAAGTCCCGCCCCCCTTAAGACGGTTGCTGCTGTGCCAATCAACGAGATTTTTTCGGGACGCGCGCCGGGGAAAGAGTTCCCCGTCACAGTTACAAAGGCATGGTTGCAGCAGCACATAACCGGGCCGGAGGGGAGGGGCGCGCAGAGCAATGGCCCGAACCCGGGCGACGTCGAAGTGGTCGTTTTTTGTAGGTACATAACGCTGCAGGGAGGTGGGTGGGGACACAGCCGTAAGACTGCCCAACTTTCGGTGTCGTGGTGTTGAAGCTCTGGCCCTACGCCCGCTGGGTGAGTTTAGGGCGCTTTGCCCCGTTACATGTGTTGGTGGGGGGATCTTAGCGGGACATTTAATTGCCAGCATAATGGTC
Organism: Machimus atricapillus; assembly: GCA_933228815.1. Lineage (NCBI taxonomy): Eukaryota > Metazoa > Arthropoda > Insecta > Diptera > Asilidae > Machimus > Machimus atricapillus. The sequence continues at coordinate 25,134,695 of OW121788.1, read as the reverse complement.
GGGGACGTCCTGTCTAGGCGGATCGTGCGGTGGTGTTGGTGGGTCTTTTGTCAGCACATAAGTGCGAAATTATTATGAACAATAAAATTTTTCACCCTCACGACGACGCAGCCAACAATCCGGATCATGGCCCGGGGTGAGCCTTGGAGACGGGTGGGGGAGGGTGGAAGGAAACTGTTCTCTTGGAGAGCGCGCTTAGATTCTTTGTTGTGTTTTCTTCGCCTTCGGTGCAACTCCACCGCGAGGGGTGGAGGGGGGGATTGGGGCGCACCAGAAGCCTCCAAACCGTTTTTTGGTATTGTTCTTTGCGGGGGAGGGGGTGGAGATGCAATCACGAGGAAATTATGTTTTTCTTTTCTTTGTTCAGCCAGTCCCTTCATCTTATGGCCCCCCTCCGCGTTCGAGCGACGTCTTCTTCAACCCCCGCTTCATCGGGTTATCGCCGGATAGGTGGAGGTGGAAAATTTCTGCGGTGCCGGGAACGAACTTTCTCCCCCAGCTCGACTCGGGCGGAGGAGCCACAATTACTGTACATAATCGGTCCGAAATGGCTTTCTTCGTTGACCGCTTTTCTTTTCCTTTTTTTCTTATTTCTTTATTTTTTTAATTTTATTTTCTCTCTCTCCGCCAGTTTGCGATATTCGCCTCTCTGTGGTGGTGTGCGACGCGTTTGGAGCTTCGTGTTGGAGTGGATCCGTCGCACAGCACCACAACAACACCACCCCCCCTAAAACGGTGGGGGTGGAGTAATTGGAATTTGTATTCGAAATGAATTTGCTGCAATTGTGTTGATGTGTAATTAATTTGGGGGCGAAATTGGTATCATTTAGGGGTATTTTTAAGGCAATTTGGATCTCCTTATGAGGTCACGGTACACAGGCACTTTCGGTCCCGCGATTATCAAAACACACAATCAAATGGAAAATTAAATGCTCGTTGGCTTGATGATTGCCAGGCTTTTGTGCTCATTTCCGGCAAAGGAAAGGCCATTTTCGTGCTAAATGCCCCCCAGGTCCCACTCGAGAGAAAGATTTATTCTTAAAATTTTCGGAAAATGCGACGGAACTTAGGTTAGACACTTTCGAGATAGACGAACTTTTATGTTGGTGGATGGGGACACTCTATAAGTTTATGCACATTATGTGATAGATATTACATGCATTTATATATTAAAAATATAGATACTCAAATACGTGCGTGACATGTGAAAACTGCGGGAAGTTAGGAAACCAGGAAATTTTGGTATCTAATGACATAATCTTTCTCTCTACATTCACCAGCAATTGTCCTTTAAATATTATAATATTGAAATTTTTAACTTAAGGTAGGTAATCTTTTTTTTTCAACCCTTTTCAAAATCGAGTTTTTTTAAAATATTTAAGTTTTTTATATCAATTTAAAATGTTTAAGAAACTTTAAAAAAGCAAGGCAATCAAGCTGTACTTACATGAAATTAACACCTTCTTGGATATTGATAGTAGGTATCTACCTTACCTTTACGGAAAAGGTCCTGAAAAGAGACAGAAAAATGTGGACTTAAATCAAATCAGAAATGTTTTAAAGATTTCTAAGTTTCTTTACAGCAAATTAGAAAGTGTTGGCAATTATGACATATTCTAAACTTATTGTCATAAGACATTTTCATCATTCATTTTTATTTCCAAATTATACGCTTTATTTGGAAATAAAATGATTGATTCCAAAGAGACATAGATATTCTACAAGTCTTCATACAACCTCTTCATCGTTCTCTGAAAGAATATCAAGATTTTTGTTTTGCCAAATTCCGAGGCCAGTTTATTATTTTTTATTTAAATAATGTGAAAACTTCTTAATATTAAAAACCAATTTTGACAGTTAATAGCTGTGTTAAGTTCCTCCTAGATTTTGCGAGACCCAATAATACTGGGACGGTCATCGTCATGTTTCTTCCAAACAATTCTTACAATGTTGCATTTGCAGAAAAGCGGGACTTAGTTCTTCTAAGTTACCTACTTTAAATACAATCAAAGAATTTTTAGTAGGTACTTATTTCCTCGGTAGTATATGCAAATTAATGAAAGCAAGTATCTTGCAAGAATTATGGCCGTAAATTTCTTTACTTTGGTATTTTTTTATTATCCTACCCTAAAAAAAATTGTGCATAATTTGAAGAAAATCAACAAATATTATCACCTGCACTGAGCGATTCAAATTTAACTCTTAAATCCATGCAAAAGTCCGTGCGATTTTTTTCTTTTTCTTTTTTTTTTAATCTCAATTATTACATTTGTCAGTTATAAAACCTTTTACTATATTAAAAAATCCAGAATCTTTTAAATCCTTTTATTATAGGTAACTGAGTTCCGAAATTTTAGTTCTGAGATTTTACTTTTTTAATGACCAACTGCAATCGACTTTAATAAAAACAATATATGCATATTATTCAAAACTTGAAGTACTTAGTAATTGCAACGATTTAGGTATATATTTCTTCGAGTTAAAGTTTATGATTATGCTGAATAATGTAAATACTTATTTTTACATTTTAAACAAAAATTATAACAGAGAATATAATATAAGAATGAGACATTATTTCATATAAAATCTCAATCCCTTATCTAATGGGTCGGGCCAACATTTCTTCTATCACTTTCAATCCCGTAGGTACTTGTAGTTTGTTTTACAGTAGAAGTACAATATTTGTATAATATAGGTACATAAAATATACTACTTTATTTAAAACCAAAATTTAAACGGTTTTCTTTGGAAAATAAAAATTCAGTAACAAAACGACTTTCCCACAAACATTAAATTCAAGAAAAAGTAAATGACCAATTGAACAATTGACAGACTGACGGGATAATCAATTATCGGCTTCAAAGCAATTGAGGCCCACAGTGGAAGAGAATTAAGATAAGAATCTTGCCAAAATTAGCAGGGTCTTATGCATCTGTCGACTTTAAGAAACGAATCCTCAATCAGCTGCAGAGATCGTTTCGCTGCGGAGGGAAAAAATTATAGGGGCGGTCATCCCGTATATCAATTTTCGAATCCTCTGCGATTAGCATCACCCCTGTGCATTCGCTGGCCGCTTATCAAAACTCGGTCTGTTTGCATATGCATATCACACGTTAGCATAAATTCCTCATAGAAAGGACAAAGCGTCCTTGGCAGCAGTCAATGCAAACAAACACCTCGTTAGCAGAGGATTATTCGATTGAAGCATAGAGATAACGAGGCGAGCTATTGATTAGAGAAAAACTCTAGTTGGGGACTAATCCCTGAATTACACGACGGAAACTGATTGTGATCTAAGCTCACTGTGAGCTGTGTTCTAAAGGGACATCAGCAAGCAACTAAATGCGATGTGATGAAAGGAATTTACTAAATTCTGCCGCGTAATTAATCTGAGAAACTCTATAGCAACTTGGATGTGAGGAATTTTAAAATATAAAATTTGCGTTTTTATTTTCTACATATAAATACAAAATCCACTTTAAATTATATTATTATACATATTGCACAAATTAGGAACTCATTAGCTATACGTTAAATCTTTGTCAGTTATTCTCAGAAAAGAGTCTTATTTTTTCAACCTCTATCAAAGATGATGGCAAATCAATTCTTATACGATATAGCGCCATAACTTGATTCAATTATATTTAAATAAGGAACTCTATTCATGTTCCCTATAAGAGTCAAGGGACCTGTAGAAATCGGATTTACGCAATTATTTTGCCGCTTACTTTATTTTAATGGCAAAATTTCAAAATGGATTGTTTCCATGACGAAGATGCTTCTTAACAAGGCAAATATCATCATAAATCAGTTGAAAAAAAAAGTTAACTCGGTAAAAATTTTCCTTTTAATGGAATTACCTGAAGACCTTCGGCTTACCAATGAAATTTTCGTATTATTTTGTTAAAAAGGGCGGGAAGGTGCCTAATCGTTTCGTCTAAAGGCTTTTTGTACTAACGAGCTCCTGTGGGGGGATGATTAGGATTGCCAACTTACGTTGACTGTTTTAATTGGACAGCAAGCCCAAAGCGAAATCCCCTTGGTAAATTTTAGAATTATAACAATTACCCTTCTCGTCGCGATGACTGCAGTCGTTAAGTTGAAAAATTGCAAATTGAATAAGTGACTAAATGGCGCACTCACTAAATAGAGAGGAGGCAGCCCTTATCTCTGGCAGATTTCAGGCCGTAGGGAACCCTCCCTTGTCGCTACGAGGGTATGAAATGTGATTCCCTTCCGATTCAGCCCTATAACCAATTGGGGTGCTCCGGGAACATACTCAGCTCCTCCGTACGCACCGAACTGGAGTTTATTTAAACACGAAACGATTATACGCACAATGAGGGTAATGAATTTCATCCCCTGTTCGGCGTATTGTCGCACCACTCGGCAAAGACGAGGGGCGGACCTCGAATGCTGCTGCTATTAATTCTGTTGCTGGTGGTAAAATTACAGTCACAAATAATCTTTCAGGCACAATGATGGCAATGGCATCCAACCCGAGAGTATACAGCTCTAATTCTCGACGTTGCAAGTTTAACAGCTCAGGGCAACTGAAGGGGTAATCTCCCTTTAATAGGGCTAGATCTGATAACTGGCAGCCGCCAGCCTCGACACACTGCCAAAAGTTCTTTCTTTTAGCAACATTTAACTTTGCGACGTCGTTGATGATTTTCTGATTGCACATTTTTGTAAAGTGGGAAAAAGGAGCTCCGATTTCGTGCTTGAGGGTTGTTAAGCGGAAATTGAGAAATTTTGACTTTAACGCGGTTAAAATATCCACTCAAACTGTGATGGACCCTTCTATATGAAATATTGATTTGCGGTTTTAATATGTAGGTATAGGTACACGTGTAATACCTTCCCAGTCGATTGAAGGCTGAAATCCCTACCTAAGAGTCCGTATGGTGGTTTCAATTAACCCTCAAAAAACACATGCAGTTTTAGCGCTATACAGTATTAAAATCGATGTAAAATTGTATAGGTAGGTAAACATATGTCTAAAAATTAAAGACTATTCTACGTCCAGTGTATGCCAGAACGGCTCGCATGAAGGGCTCTTATCAATAATACATATTATTTTAAAAAAGATTTTTGGTGAGAATTAAATTTGGAGACTAAGAAGGAATGGGACTTTTGAGAATAAAAAGATGATATTCCATATTTAAATGTACCTATGTAACATATTCTATATATATTAGAAAAACAAATTCTGGAAATCTCAATTTTTTAGCCCCATCCCGAGCAATAATATTTAAGTTTTAAACTAAGGCTGTACGTACATATCCTCATACATTTGTATTCGAGCAATGTGAAATGAAATAAAATTCTTTGTGTTTTATTAGTCTATCCTACTGCATACTGGATTATATGTAATAGATTAATATGTTTCATGTCGCCTCAAAAATCGCTTTCCCATAAATTGATGTGTTATCCTCCCAAATTGCTGTCATCTATTAAAGCGTTTTAGTTCCCGAAATCTGCTTTTGTTTCCATCTAGCCATATTTACAGCGAATAGATTCAGTGGTTTGGGATTTTCTCCCTTTTCACATAAGTTTCGCCTACAACAAAGTATATTTATGTAAGTACCTCTTGGAAAAAGCGTAACGAGCAATGGGGTACCTATGTTTTAATGCCCGGGTGTAATAGCAAAACGTAATCTATCTAGGTACCTACCTACTTCGATGGCGCTTTTCGTAGCAATTTTTTTTTTTTTATAATTCAGAAAAGTAAAATGTTTGAGTGTGTCTTCTGTAGGTAAACAGTTCAAACATGTTAATAAGAAAAACGTTAGCTCTCAAATTGACTTATTATGTGTCTTGTGCTGTTTAAAAAAATTTATTTGTATAGGTACAATGGGTGTTCCAAAAATCATCATCCAAACGAAAACGAATGCCGGATCATCTCACGACTCACGACTCTTCGGATAAGCCAAAGTTACTCTCAGTGAAACTCTTCTAAATTTCGCGATAATGGAAGTGCTCTGAAATCAAGTACAGTCGCTAACTGTAATTGTAATTTTTTGTTCTATTTTTTACGTAAGCATTACCGAAGGAAAGGAACCTCCAACTAAATGTAAACAATGATTTTCTCAATATGGCTGTCGTTTCCTCACAATAAAGAAATCTTGCTCAATTTATGCTTTCATGTCTATTTATTTACCTAATGCATTAATCTTCCTTTTGCATAATTGTAAAAATATTTTAAAAATTTTAAGTCAGCAAAAATAAAGAAATCAATTAAATTCATTTACCTTTCGTTTCCTGCTTTCCTTTGTTCTTTTGTCTGCCCAATTTGCACAATCACAAAAACCTAAAAACGTGGACACACGCATACACTCTTATGTCACTTTTTAGCACGCCCGCTATGAAACACCACCTCCACAAAATCACTTTTCTTGATTCGAAAACAGCACTCGCGATAACTATTTAAAGTAAAATTAAAAGACAAACACGCGGCCACTTGAATTATTAGGCAATTAAAATAGATTACTTAAAACTTAAAATGGTCGAAGTACACCTGCAGCTGCAGTCGATCCGCGCACTCCGAAAAAAATCCACGAACTGAGCTGAGTCCGAAAGAGAGAGAACATTCTAGATTCTAGAATAACTGTAAATTAGACTAAAAATTTGAAACGAAGCGAAACAGAACAGAAACTGCACGAATTTACCGGGGAGCTGTGAGCTGAGGACTTTCAGGCAACAAGCGGATTTTATTCAAAAATTGAAACGAAAACGAAACACTGGATATTTTTTATGGCACGATATTTTTCGTAAAAATCATTTCACATTATTTTTACATGAGCTCAATTGATGCGTGCTTATTTTAATTAATCTTAAAAATCTCCTTTGAGATTTGGGTGTTTGCAAAGCTGTGCGTAGATATATGGAAACTAATTATGTAAATTGAATCTCACTTCTGTAAGAAAATCTTCATAATGACACATTTGTGGATAAACGATAATTTTTTTCTTAAACTTGATTATTCGGTTGAAATTTTTGGAAAATTGAGCGATTACAAATTTTAAATTGGGGAAACCAAATTTACAATAGAGTGAGTTGGACATGTTTTTAATTTTAAAAAATTTTTGGCCCACAGCCGATACTGAAGTAAGCAAAAATCTTTGAGAAAGTTTATTGCTGTACTTTTTTTCTTATTATTTCAAAGGCATTCATTTCTAAAAGATTTTGTGGATAAAAAATCCATTTATAAAGAAAGATCTGACAATCATTGATTAAGAAGAACCTACCTAGGTTCCAATATTAAAATTGAAATGTACTATACATATCTTTACACTGTACAGCTGTAGATCCATTCAATTTTAAATTGGTCGCATTAAAATTTAAAATTTGATTTTTTTCTTAATGTAACTTTAATTTACTTTCAAAAACTTTAATCACAATCAACTTGCACGATGTTCGGACACACGTACGGAGAGGTGAAGTTAAATAAAATAAAATGAATAAAATAGATATCAGTCGAAAATCTTCAAGAAAATTTCGCGTAGTTAAGTTTTGGCCGCATTAAACATATAAATAAAGAAAAGCTTGTTTCTCCATTCTTTACTTTCGAAATATGAATGTTTCGTATCGGCTTCTTAATTTTTGTTTAGTCGTAATCTTGTCAATTTAAACGACGTATTGGGAAATTAACATAACCCACTGACATATGTAATAACAAATCAGCCGTAGTTTGCCCACAGTCCACTTTCCCAAATTAACGAAAACCCCAAAAGAAGATTCACCGATCCAAGCCAACGTCCGTCAATTCACCCATAAAAATCAATCTCAGACCTCCTCACAAGTCGGAGCAAAAGCCGATTCGAAGGGAGCTTGGCTCGTTATTCTAATTAAGGCAGCGTCTTATTAAATTGTCTTCAGAATTAATTAAAAATTATGAAGCTATTACAAAATAATTATTTCCTTTCATCGCACTAATTACTATCATTAAATAACACCCCCAATAAGGATAGGTCGGTCTGTCGTTCACGGGGTTCCGTGTGGGCGGCGCGCTCTGACAGCCTGCCATCATGGGCGGGTTTCGGGGGGAAATTAATTAGACAAAGCAGCCCGGGTTGCCACGGCCACTACACCCACAATAAATTCCCTGTCCAAAGATTTTCAGCAGTAAAACTTCATTATAATGTTGCACGGCTGTTGGAGTTTATTGTTTCTTTCAAATCGTGATGGAATTTTCTGTTAAATGATTATCGCCTGCCACAAGAAATGAGTTTTTAACTGAGATTCGCAAAATTTAGGTCAGAGATGCAACGATATTTACGATTTCTGTTAATTACAATAAACGCTAAATCGTTGTAGGTAAAGGTGCTTCATGGCGAAAAAAAAATTTTTTATTTATTATAGGTAGGACATACAATTTATTTTGGCTTTTTTTCATGTGAAAGCTAAATTAGAAAGGTGAAAAAAACAAAATTTAGAGATAGATTAAAAAACGGACGGATGCCTTAAAATTTAAAAGCTTGCTGCAACTAGGTGCAGATTGATGATCTAAATAAGAAATTATGGGACACTCTTGAAAAAATTATTTATAAAACCTTTTCCCATAAACAAAAACCTTTGTTTTTACTCCCGTTTAGTGTCCCTAAAAAGGATTTTTAAATGTAACAAAAGATACATATTTAAGGGACATGTAATTTTAATACATCAATTACGATATATTTGCTTTCAAATTCGTTATCAAAGTGTCCTACACCTCTAATTAAAAAAAATGCTGAATTATCGTCGTGTGTTAATGTGTTAAATATTATGAGCTATTCATTAGAAATAGTAACTTATACATAAGTAAACTAATATTACACACATATAAATTGTGGTTATCTATCTTTTCAATTAAGAGCAATCTCAAAAACAACTCTTTTAGAAGAAATCGTTCATTCTTAGAGTGTAAAATTTTGTCGACAGGAAATACTTATTATTATCAGCAAATTAAAGCCACTGAAGTATTAATCCTCAATAAAAAATTGACCCTTTCCGCTTAGGGCAGCCCTCGACTGAGTTATGTAACTTTTCAATTAGATGCCCTCAAGTGAGAGTCGTGACACATTTTTGTGATGGAGTTCTGTGCGTTATCGTTTTTCCAATTAATCTTGGCAGCGACGTAATCTTGTAAACAGCCACATTATGCGAGTGAGCGTTCGGAGCTAATTACCGATAAGAGCTGATTTGTTATAATAAAATGCCCGTCTCAAGGCTGATAACAAAACACTTAGCCTCTGACCCGGCAGCATTAGCTTTAATTGACTTTTTCCCCAGATTGCGGGAGGACCCGGGCTCGCTGGAGCCCGAGGGCCGCAAATGCCATAAATACCGCCGACTGTCACATCGGGCATTATAAATGGCATCATTATCTCAAATATCCATAAAATTAAATTAAAATGAAACAGTTCGATTTTTTCCGGCCGGAGAAGGTCATCTAGGGCCGTTGCGGAGCCCTTCATGCGAACCGTTCTGGCGCCGGAGGTGTTGCGTTTCATGTCTGCGGAGGAGGAGTCCTTTCCTTCGAGGATCATTTGCAAAACGCACTCGGATGCTGCGGGGATCGGTTTCGGTCGGATGTGCAACTGGACCTCGTAATGACCGATCAGCGAGGAAAATGTGTTCGAAATCACACGAGCCGCCCTGATCCTCGAATCGATCGGCGCGTTTGTTTTCCGGAGAGTCGCTTTAACGATCCTGTCAGCCGTGATGATTTATTTTGCGGTCAAAACATGTGTCTGATGGCACGGCCGCGACGCTAAGAAGACAAGCGCCTCCAGAAAGTGTCCGAGTCATTAGTTGCGATCTTAAGTTACGCTCCGGGATCACGAGCAAGATCAGTTGCATCGTCTCCCGGAGGATGTCGAATTTAATGATTTGTCAAAATAACAGGGAAAAACTGGACCCGGAAAACAGGGCAGACAACCAGACGCACATGTTTCAGGTTGGCCGCATTTTGTGGCTTTTTCTTACACTTCCGAACAGGGCCGTATTTGTGGGTAGGCTATCTGGGCTGCAGCCGATAGGGGCCCGCACCACAAAAGAGTTTGAACAATTTAATTTTGAATAACAATAAAATTTAGTGTACCTACCTACCTAACTAAAATACAATTTTGAAGAATTTTTTATCAGCAAATTTTTTAGCTTGAGATTATATCTGTATTTTCAAAAATTATTGAGTATTAGAAGCATAAAGTCAAAATTCTAATAATTGTCAAATGGCGCGCATTTTAAGAAAAATCACGTTTTTTAGGGGCATACGCCAAAAAATGAATAAGCTATAGTATAGGCCAGGATTCTACTAACATCATGTATATATCCCAGTGACGCCATCGAAAAACATAATTTCAAGATAAATGCGTTTAAAGGTTGAGAAGGCCCTATCACAATTATTTCTAATTACGGCCTATCTCATCACACGTTTTCGAAAAATGTGTAGGTACCTACCTAAGTGAAATGATGCAAAAATTCATGTTAAAAGTTATAAACTTAAAAAATGTTCCCATCCAAATATTTATATAATATGTAATGGAATATTAAAAATCCTCCGATAGAATATACCTACTTATTTTTTCATTCGACTACGTAGAAAGAACTCAGGCTCTCAGTAGTAAGCAGTTTATTTGACGTCTTTGGCTCTAGCACCTATGAAAATTCACTGAAATGCACTTGGACTGTTATTTATAATATTATTGTGGGAATGTTTACTACTTTGAGCCTTTATTTTCAATATAATAATATTTTTAATGTCTTGATTTCTTTCTTGTTTGCCAGATTGATCAAACTTTGCCTATATACGCAATATTGGGTCAATATTATTAGGTTTTAGTTAGTAGTTGCATGCAAGTTAATTTTCAAAAAAATCCTGCCCTTAGGCCTAACACCACAAATTCAGCATTAGGCGTCTACAGATCTTAAATACGGCCCTGCTTCCGAGCATTCCAATTGAACTCGTTAATTAGGAAAATTACCAAGAATTTCAGGCATGAGATGCTTGCAGCACCGAAGCGATCCTTCCTCATCTGTTTCTCATTTCCGAGGCATTTTGCTCAATAAATTGATGAGGAAAATGAAAAATCGTTTTTAAAAGGACTTACACCCATTGTGCCCTGAGGTTACGTGAAAATGTCGCCTTCCTCCGCAGAAAATCAGGGCCAGGTGTGAGGCTGCGAGCTGCCTGCATTATGCTTTGTTATTTGTATTTAATTTGATGACCGTTTAAATGCGATTTCATATACATCCCGGGGAGAGAGATCAGCAAAATGGTTCCCAACCCCATTCACACGGGCGGCAAACAAAGCCCCTGTGACTCTGCGTTTTAGCAGAGTTTTCACCCTTGCGACTCCGGCTGGCAACGAGCCCCGCGCATGAGAGATACATGGGAGCAGTATGTTAGATCCAAAGTGCCGACATTTTCGTTATTTATTGAGTCCTAGTCCATTGACGTCGCCAAAGGGACTCAGTCGAGTGGATAAATCAGCCATCATCCAATCCAATCAAATCACTTAGAGCCCGACCGACTCGGCCCTTTGTGCTCGCCTGAAATTGAATTAAACGCGTTTAGCAGTGCAGATCCTCTGAGGAGGTTGTCTAATGGGTCCGCGTTTATTGTCGCTGCTCAGCCAGTGGGTTAATACTCTTTTAATATGTTCCGAGTGCTGTTCCTGGCCCTCCCTTAGCAGCCCGATTGAAGGGCGGAGAACCTCATTCTATAACTTCGATATAGAGTCTGCCCTGTCAATTCGTTCCTATTCGAGGCCATTTGCGTTCAGGACATGGAAAAATGCTTAGTTGGGTTTTTCAAATTGATAGGCCACATGATGCTGATGACAGCTTAATTAATAGACCCCTGGAATGGTGGAAGAGGTAGTTTTCCATCTTTAGATATACATATAGTTGCGAAAATTACCTAATTACATATGAGAACAACAATGTTTGTTGCCTTAATATACGCTTAGTTAGTTTATCTTGTTCGAATCAAGATTAAATAGTCAGGAATAAATTTCGTTAAAAAGTAAACAAGCATAACAAAAAACTATAGCTTAACTATTCGCAATTATTATTTTCTTTAAATTTAATCTTTTCCCTTGGTTCATTTAACTAAATACTTTGAATACCATTACTAAACAAAACATGTCTCTTTAAACATATAATATGATTTGCTTTAAATAGTTGCGGAAAAAACAATAAAAATCATTATGTTGTTTACTTTACAATCAAAACCTTATTAGTATTTAATAAATTGATATAATGTAGGTATGTACAACGAAAGAAAGGTTTTTATTTTAAAAGAACATTATATTGTACCTACCTACGAATAAAGCATATACGACCCGGTGTTTCTTACTTTCCAATCTATTTAATTTTTCGGGTTATAAATTGGACCTTAATTGGTGCGAAAAACGCTCCAATGTCGGTTTGGCTTTTTTACATAATTTGATTATAAAGGTTAAAGAGACATAATTGGGTGTCTTGAACCATCCATTGGCCAAATCCAATTTAACGCAATTACACAAGTTCACTCACCTGCGACAGAAACGCACACCTCATTTGTTTTGATCCCCGGGGTGTGTAATAATCGTTAAAACGTAAATTGTTTACACGCAAAACTTTGTCGTTGATGCGCGGCATAAATTTCGCTTTATTAATATTTTTATATAGTCGTTGATAAAGTGTCGAATATTATAAGTCGCGCTGATAGGGCCCAAAAGTAATGGCACCATCAAAACGCCATTAGTTTTAACTCAGCGATCGCATTTACGGTGCGGTCGGGGACCGGTGCATAGTCAGCCGGCAACACGTTTGCACAATTTGCGGACATAAAGGACGCAAAACTTTCAGCTGATGCCGTGTACCAATTAATTTTCCTGAAGCGAGCTAATCAGCCAGATTGAATGGGGCCACTTAGGCCGCAGAGCGGCCCGTCCGGCGCGAGCCCCTCGCCTCTAATTTTAAATGAATTGTTCAATTATGGCACAAACAAGAAGTTAATAACAATAATCATGTGAGCCATGTGGATATTAAATCCGATCGCCGCAAGATCTGAGGCGCTCAGCGACGCCGCGATTGCCGCAATCGATGGCCGATCAATGGCAGACGCGCTTGTGAAATTGCCGCTCATTATGTCGTTAAGTATCGATGCGGTCGCAAATTGATGACTTTACATCATTCCAGTGATCAACACTTGCGGTGATTGCACCGCAGTTTGTTTGACCGATCGCGGGGCCAACAATGAAGTCATTATGAAGCGCCCCGCAAGTGTAAACTGTGAAAAGGGGCCCTCTCGCTGCCACCGCCGCCTCTGGCGACCTGACGGAGCATGGGAACGGGAGGCTCGCGGCCTGCGTTTGAAGCCTTCCCAAAGGACAGTCCAGCGAGTGTCACGCTGGTGCGAGAATGACTCGTCCAATGCTTAAACACCGGCCCACTCGTCGCGCTGCGACGACAGACAGACAGACAATTAGACTGGAATCGCACCTATGTTCGCGCCGTCCCGACTTTACGGAATCATTTCCCGGAGCTCCAGGCAATTTTTTTAATCTTCTTAAATTAGCAGCTCTTCAGCTAATCACTACGAGAATGGTATTCAGAATAACTTTTAGAAAATTACCGCACTCGAAAAAAAATAGTGGTTTCCAATTAGTTATTTTTCAGATGTCAACTCAACTCAGAAAAATTTTAGAATTTGATAGCTGATTGGAACTACGATTTGTATGTTATAACATATCATTTTAACAATTTCTCCAGAATAGCTCTCACGTGAATTTTTCAAAAAGTGGACTTGTATACCACTTTCAAAAATAACGGCTAAATATCGGCTTTGTAACTAATATCTCACAGTAAACTAATAATATTTATTAATAGCAGGAACAGAAATGATTATGTACAACAAAATATATTACAAAATAATCAAGTATAGATTTAATTTTTCTTTCAATCGATAACGATTATTACCTACAACAAAATATTTTGTTCTTCATTTTATACCAAGTAAATTTTATAAAAATAATAATTCTTACAACTATTTTAATTTTTACTGACTAAAGTAGTTGTAGTATAGCCATTCATATTTTCCTCAGTGCGGGCCAGCTGGAACCGGTTCCTTCGGGTACCGCTCCCCTGAATTTGTACTCATTTAATACAAAGCGCACAATCAAAATTTTATTACGATAAATCACGTCGGAGTTTTTAATTCATCGGCAAGTATGTTCCCCGTGACTAGGTGGCTGCCATAAATATTTTAGTTATAAATAAAGCCGGCGTGGCAGCTACACGGGCAAATAGCAGAATAAAAAGGACTCCCAGATCCTGAGGGAGGGGAAGGAAGGGTCGGCTGGCTCATAAAGGGGACGATCATAAATAACGTCCCATAGGAGCAAAATTAAGTGAATTTTGGGTCAACCATGCGTGAAAACGAATGAGAGACGCACCTTTGAAAGGGCCTGTCGCAGGACGCGCAGCGCTAAAGATGGTGTCGAGTAGACTTGCCAGCGAAAGGATCGCTTTTAGCCCGCAGCCAGGCTCATGTGGCAATTACTGAAATTCCAGAATCCGGGATGACACTCGTTCGAGACCCGGGTGACCCGGATTCGGTGCACGTTTAATGAGCCGCGCAAGGTAAGTCTGCTGAAGAAGTTTTCCGTGTTGGATTTCAACCGATTTCAGAGCAAGTGTGAAACTAACGCTTCGAACACAAAACTAACCGATTGGTCCTCGAATTACACGATAATAAATTATCCGACAGGACATCGTCCTCATTCACAAACGGTCAAGGGATCTTTTTATCAATGAATTTCGGCGTGGCGGCCCGTAAAAAGCAAGGATCTTTATTCTTTTCAATGGTGGACTATGAATTCAGACGGGTGATTTTTTATCCTGGAAAAAAAAAAAATAGGACGCGAACTCGAACCAAGTCAAAGGTGACGAATTAGAGGTGCATTATGTCACATTATTCGTTGCCACTTGACCGAGCACTTATGTGGGTCTAATTAAGACGAATCCCCGGAGCTCCTTTTAAAAGAGCGTAATTTATCTAGGCCCATCATTTGGCCCGATTTGGCAGACTTTTCCCACCATTTAAAACTATTGTTGATGACAAAACTGCATGTTTGTGGTTTTTGAGGTTTTGCTAAAATGTCTCACAAGAAGCCGCACTAATAATTTTACAAATGATCGTGAAATTGAAGGGTCTTTTTTCGAAGATTTGAAAAGAAAAAATTGTGAAAGAATTCTTTTCAGCTTTTAAAACGCAAAATAAATTGCATTTTGTAAACAATAAGCAAAGTTAAAAAATTCGTGGGAGATTTTTTAATTTGCCTATAATGTTAGTAGTGACTATAACTACGAATAGGTTCATAGAATTTTAAAGAAATCCAATACTCTAGTAAAAAATATTATTTTGAGTTCCAAAACAAAATATTCAAAATTTGTTTAGGCAAAAACAAATTCTGTTCAACAACATCAACGCAATTATAATTTAGTGTAGAGGAAATTTAGCGCAGTCATGTAGCCGAAAAAGTTTAATTAATTACCCCAACCTAATGGACTGGTCTAACACTAATAAACTACAAATTGAAATTGAAAAGTCATTCAAATACCTAATAATCCAAGAAAAGTAGATATGATCGGTAAATTATAAGAATATTTTAGAACTGATTTGTATATATGTAAGTTACTTTGAAAATGGAAACTTTACTTATTTTGTAATGTGTGCATATTTTATTAAATTAACTTTCATAGGGAGTAGGTTTGCATATTTTTACACATCGGATTAAACTAATTGGCTAACATCCAGTAGTAACTTAAGAGTTATGTATGACAAGCTGCCCTAAGCATTTCACCAAAACGGCTACCGTCGTCAGGTGTGACACTGACGATGTCTTAAAGCAAACACCGCGTCGCCGGACTCGGGAGAGATTCACATTAAGAAGTTAAACCCCTCGAATTGTTTACCAATTTATGCTGGTGCTGAGTGTCATTTTGGTTCAGCTAATTGACAAAACAAACAGAGACCAGTCGGGAATGAGACGAGGCATTGTTTTTCCCGCAAGGTGTCCGCGGTTGCGCCTCTCTCGAACTGGCAAACATTTAAAGAACAAAAGTCAAAGAACTCGCGCACACCGTCAGCCAACGGGTCTGCCGCGGTCCGCACACCGGCTAACGATCATTTCGCTGGTGATCTTCGATCGCGTGTGAGCTAACACAAACGATGAATAATGAGTGAATCTTTAGCGAGTAAATAAAGAGGTGTTGCAGCAACACCTCGTCGCATACCTGAGCTTGAGATCAGCTCAAAATTTATTGGCGGCAACAAATCCACTCCCAGCTTAATTACGGGGCTGGCTGCACACCCGGCGTAACTAAACTCAATCAAGCGCTGATCGGTGATCGTGGCGCGACGCAAACACATTCACCGTGCGATCAACGCTTAATTAAGTAATTGAGCTGCCGGGGCTATCTAAATTCACTCTCGAATGGAGTCCGCCGGCAAAATACACAGTTTAACCATTTCAGCGGGAAATTAATTGTTTGCCGACATGAAACCGCTGCCGTTTTCAGTTTCCTGGAACTTACCTGGGCAAATCTTGCGGCACATTTCTTCCGCATAATTTATGTTTTCTCGCCTATCACATCAACTCGTTAATTCTGCAGTAAATTGTCTTTAGCGTTGAGATTGAAGCAATGTTGACTTACCCTCGAATCTGGCATGCACCTTCAGACAGCTGAAGAAAACCAATAAACATTTTGAGGCAGGTGATTTTCTCCAGATTTCTGGGAACACCCTCGCAACAATAGCTGAAGCATTTGGCGCTAAGCAGTCTACTTGTTCGTGTCGATGACAAGAGACCCACTTTCATGGTCATTAAAGGAGTACGTCTTTTTAATACAAACACGAGATCCAGCCGCACAGCGAGGCGTCTTGTTAGAAAAATGCTAAAAGATACTTTCCGATTGGAAGGGCATTCACTGTCGAGTGTCGCTGCAGGAGCCTTTGATTCCTGCAGAACTTATCCAGTCACCACGAGCCCTATTTTATTTACCAAGTACTTCGCTGGCACCCGGAGGTGTTTGCTCTTCGCATTACAATGCAGTGGCGGCGGCGTTCCTCTGAACGCGTTTCGATGCCCTTTTGTTAAGTTTTGCCCGCGAATAATCGCGGAATGTGAAGAAATAAATAAAATATAAAAGGATATTGGCGATATTGTCTGCAAATTGTTTGCACCTTAAATGAGTCTATGCAACTGGAAATTACCTGATAGATTGCGGCCAGACTTCTGTTTGATGTGCAATTAGCGACACGAGCAATTTTAGCAGTTTCTCGGGTTGAGTAAAAGACGTAGAAGTAGAACTAGCCACCAGACCACACGCAATCAATAGAACTAATCGGGCTTTAGCACTAGCCACTCAATTTGTTTACTTCTCATTTGGCGGATTCTTTAGAAAAACGCATTCATTCATTCTTAGCACTTTTGGCTTAAATGGATAAGTAATCGGTACAAGCATCATTATCTTTACTCTCAAGAAAAATTGTATTGCAGTTTAATTTGCAAGCCTCTTCGCTTGTTTCCCATAAGAAGGAATGTCGTTAATTGCCACTATCTTGCCCATCTGGATAGATTTCACAAGTCTTGGTGCAGAGGAGACGGATGAAATTAAATTCGTTGTTTTGCAATTATGTTAAATAAGAAGCCATTATGCTTCGCTTAGTTTTCCTTTTCATATTTTGGTTATATTTAACTGCTTTTACTCTTATTGATTGAATTCGACTTTTCATTGTTAATTCATAATTGTTATAGATACACATTTTGATTTACTTTTAATATTTGATTTATAAAATATAACGATTTTAATACTACATATGTACATAATTTGAAATTTTCCAAAATTTATGTATGGAGGTATAGGTAGGTAGGTAGGAATATGTAAAAAAAATTCAAACTTCATTTCCGAAAAAGAGCAAAAGTGGAATTAGTAAAAATTGTTTACCTAAATAAATATTTTTTAATTTGTTCAAATTCAAAAGTGAAATAACTCTAAAACAAAGACTAGACCACTTCATAATCTTGACTCTTGACATTATTTCGAAATTACTGGAAACCAGATTTTGTACAAATTGCTCCAAAGGATTTCGAGGAAGTTTCACCTCGTAAAAAATTGTCTAGCCTTTTTCAAAACGCCCTAAAAAAAAAGAGGGTATTTGTTAAACATTAGGCGGCTTGCACAAAAGGAAGGCGCTTGCCTGTTTCCACGAGCATTCGCACCTTTTGCAGCGTGACGAATTTTGAAAACGTTTAACAAATCTCCCGCCCTAAAGGGACAATTGGATCATTAAGCGCTCTATTCTCAGGTTTTCAGGTGACAAAGAAGGCGTGCGCCGCTGGCTGCCTTAAGGAGGTGCTCTCACAAGTAAACTTAGACTTATCTTATCCGACAACCAAGTGGATTTATAATTGCGCGAACACAGGAAATCGAGCGTTAATGATGCGCTTAAAACAGATGCAATTAATATTTTGCCGGTGAGAAACTTCGAGCAACAGGTAGCCAAGCACCATGATCACGAGGTATGTGTGGGCCTTCGAAGCCACAAAGAAGAAGAAGATACGTTCCCAATCTTCTTCGGTCGACTTTCTTCGATTCCGCAAGACAATTAGCTTGCATGTCTGCGCTGCTGTGCGCAGGTGTTAATCGCTTGTTTGTACGCAACTCCATGGCGATGATAAATTAAATTGGGGGCGAAAAGCGATTAAAACAAGAAGGTGAAGAATGATATGCTCGATTAAAAGGGCATCCAATAAATTAGCGCTATTCCAGCTGGCCACGATTATGACTTGGCGCAGATAAATCACGCGGTGGAAGCCACCGCGCCGCAATTTATGACTGGGTCGTGGCGGAGCCCGAGATTGAGGTGCAGCTCTTCGGTTCCGTCTTCGATATTCTTGCTTGATTTTTATTGGTGTTTGTCACTTTAATCGCGATACTCGTTAATACCTAGGCTCAATTTTCAACGGGCTGCTAAACTAACCGAAAAGCGATGGGCTTCGACGAGGACGCTCCTGGGATACCGCGGAGGCCGCGTCATACCGCCGCCGTCGCCGCCGCCTTTGGTGAGCTCTGGGCGGCTGGGGACGGCAATAAATTTCGTTTCGGACTGAAGGCCCGAGTATCAACAGCGAAGGGGCAATAATTTATTTTTTTATTAATTTGACGGGTATTCATTGTGGCTAATTGCGCCAAACGAGCCTTTTATGACACTCAGCAAAATTATTGTTGCTGTGAATGGCCGGGAATTGTGCAGAAAATCGGGTCGGGACTCAATTTCGCCCTATGTGTGGAAACATCTGCTAATTTATTTTACTTAAAATTATTTCTGATTTTTAATTCATTGTGTGCCGTAAATTAGAGCCATACAAGCGTAAATCGACTTTAAATTCACCCTAATGAGGACGTTTGTGGCGGATGGGATTACGGCCTCGCTCGAGCCATTTTAGCTGATTTCTCTTGGCATTGATGCATTCTGCAGGGCGGGTAAGCGACTGATTCATGTGACGGAATTCACAACCGCACGTGGCTTGATCCATGTCCTTCTGGGGTGAGAGGACCTACCTTCGTTAATGTGGGAAGAGGAAATTTCTAGGTAAGAAAAAGAAAAGACGTTCAACCAACGCATAGATTACAACAATAATTTTGAATGAATAGAGCAAAAAAACCGCTCCCATCTGTTCAGGATATCAATAAAAGAAAATTGTCTAACAACATCCGCCAGTTTGAGTTTATCTCCCGCACCAATCCCAGCAAATTGATTACTTAGAGTCAGAGGTCTCGTTGGGCACCCTTTGAAATCTATTAAGCGCTATTAATCACGCTATCAATACCTACCTAATTAAATAATTCCAGCATCGCGAATGAAAGGTCGGCATGACTCAAACGTACTTCCACTTGCTATTGACAAATGCCCGGATAATGTCCAGGAATTCCATGCTACAAAAGCACTTCGTCAAAATTACCTGATTTTCCTTCAATGATATTTTTAAGCGAACGCCCGTCGATCTCACTGTGATCAATAAATCAATCAGCGCATCCAACTACAAATATTGTAAATTCGATAAATTTACCAAAATAAACGATTCAGCTGGGACTCACTCTCTAAATAGCCCTTTCATCCCGCCGAACGCTTAGGCGTGAAAAGTGTTCATGGTCTATACAAATTGATTGAATAATCCGTAAATTACCTTGAAGGCGATTCATTCAGCTTCTTCAGGATGATCATTAATTATCCCAGGTGGAAAGGGTTAACTAAATAAACAACCGGGAAAAATATTTTTGAGTGGGCAAATGGAGGGATGTTGACGTACCCTAAATATTTATTTTATGCAAGGAATAATTTCGTTGTAAAGGCGGTAAAGTGTGGGTAGCATCTTCTGCAGTAAGGGTTTTTAATAAAATAATAAAATCAATGAAATATTAATTTCAACCCGTTTCACTGAATACGAAAACATAACAAAATTAGTTACAAAAATAAAATGCAGCATAATTTCAAGTCAACTATTTTTTTATCAGCAACTTAAGCAAAGTTTTAGAAATGCTCAAAAAAGGAAATAAGACTAAAATAAAATTACCAATTTCGTTTTAAACGAAATATTGAATATTGAAATTTCAAACTGTCTTTTGAGTTAAACCTATTTCGAAGGTATTTTCGTCCTTTTTTAAAAAAGTCCGTGTAGGTATCTTGAAAAATTCATTGTGGTCAAAAGTAACTAGGTATAAGTATTAGGGAATTTATGTCGATGTGAATCGAAAAATTTCAAGCTGCATCGAAATGAAAATTTATCGATCTGGTTTGAATGTCTCGATCGGATTCGAAAAAGTAAATGCTTCGAGTCTGTCTATACCTGATGAGATTGAAAATATGTGTTTACGTAATTAAACCTGTTTAGTGCAGCTGCACTAAAACTCTTGAGTCCCTCGCTGAGCCGATGAGCTGCCACCCACAGTGGGCCAAGATCAAATTGCATCACTGAAAATAAACAAACTAAGTCAAGGTTAGTACACAGCTGATCAGGTAGCTCACCTTTTCTCACCAGCACTCCTCGCTGGATTACTGGAGTCCCGCGCTGTTGTCCCTCGTGGAGCTCCACGCCACCGGAGATTTCCAGAAAATAAATACATTATTAACATTTAATTACGAATTACAGAACAAAATCTTACCTGCAGAAGAATCGTCGGCTCCTCTTCCAGCCAGTTGACACTTGTCAGCTCTAAGATAAACAAAAGCCAGTTGACACTTGTCAGCTCTAATGTAAACAAACGTGACAGCTGATCACGCATTAGGTCACTTTCGACTTTCGAAATTTATCACCAGGATGACATCTAGGATTCAAAACCTCAACTACGAGTTTGTGGGGAAATTCACGATGCACTCTGTGGGGGGGCGTACCGCAAGATGGACTTTAAACTTTGGTGCCGTGTGCAACTGTGGTGCCGTGTGCATCAGGACGGGTATAAAAGCCTGCGCGCCACCCCATTCGACCTCTTTGCGCTTTTCTCTTTGTGCCTTACACCTCTCCGTGCGAATTCCTACCTTTACATCCTGCGCTTTTCCACTTAATTTGAGAACTCAAATTAAGATTTCACTTGCCTTGAGTATCGATCAAGCAAGATACTAATCTCATTGTCTTAAGTACCGATTAAGGCAATTCCTACTAACACTTGTCTTGAGTACCGATCAAGCAAGATACTAATCTCATTGTCTTAAGTATCGATTAAGGCAATTCCTACTAACACTTGTCTTGAGTAACGATCAAGCAAGATTTTAACACTTGTCTTGAGTAACGATCAAGCAAGATTTTAACACACATTGTCTTGAGTAACGATCAAGCAATAAACTTACTAAAACTAAATTTTGCTCCACTCGTCTTGGGTAACGACCAAACGAGAACCTTACCATAGTCCTATCCCTTGTGAGGTAAAATTGGATTCAGGTGAGTACAATTTTTCTTTTAATGTTCTGAGCAAAAAGCCTGATTCTAGAATTAATTCTTTAAGTTGGGTTCAGCCAGAACAAGAGCAAAATTTAGTTCACCTGCTTGCTAAACCAGCAGCAGGACATTACAATTATTTGTATTAATTACATTATATTTATTATTTGAACATTTTGAATATTTTCTCTCAGCACTTTGTGCTTACTATTACACCGTTATACCGGTCACTCGTGCATTCCGCTATTGCGGAAAATTTCATTTGTATTACACAGCACGTTGCTGCTACGATTCGTGTTTTGTGCATTAATCTCGCGGGATTCTCTGCCCTTCATTAACACAAAATTGTACATCATATTTTAATAATTCTTTAACTCTACTTTAGCACGGAAGGTGCATTTATATTGTGCTCTGATTAGCGTTTGGGACATTGTGGTTGATCCTAATTGAGTCTCAGTGAACCATTATAAAACCTCCGGCATATTTTCTAAATTTTTAGTGTTCAGTCACTCAACCTTTGAGATCGGCTAGAACATTTGTTGGTCCTTCGAGCCGGATAACGGGTCTATAACGGTCAATAACGGTCTGTCATAATGTCTCTAAACCAATTGCTGGCCAAACAAAAGGCCATCGCAGACATTTTTCAAAAATCTGCAATAAATTATCGAAAAACTGCAATAGCGAAAAGAACCAAAGGGGTTGTCAAAGAGCGCTTGTCAGAGGTGAAACAGCTCTGGCAAGAATATAAAAATAACCATTATTCGATATCTGAACTATCACAAGACTTGACAACAGAACAAAAAGATGAACACGAGTACTTCTCTAAAGACATTTTTTCAGAACTCGAAGAAAAATATTTCGAGTTCACTGGTTTGTTGCAAGATAATCTTGACAAAATGCAAGAAGTATCGGCAGTGAATCAGACTGCAAGCAACCACTCGAATAGGGAAGATACCGATTCATCTTCAAGTAAAGTGAGAGCAAACTGTTCTCCTCAGAACTCTCTCTTAAAACTCCCACGCATTTCAATACCCACATTTTCAGGCTCTTACGAATCATGGAGATCGTTCCACGATTTGTTTAAGGCGCTGGTGCACACAAATAGTGAGCTTTCAGCTGCTCAAAAATTACACTATTTAAAATCGTGTGTCACCGGAGAAGCTGAGCATCTCCTAAGACAATTTCCCATAACAGAGGCTAGTTACGACAATGCGTGGAAGGTACTTCTCAGCAGATATGACAACAAGCGAGTATTAGTAACTACTCAGCTTAAATTACTTTTCAATTTACCCAAACTAAATTCCGAATCCGCAAAAGGCATAAAAACATTACTGGACAAGTCTTGTGAGAGTCTTTATGAATTACAAGCGTTAGGCGTTTCTATTGCAAATTGGGATCCACTTCTAATATACATGTTGGTACAACGGCTTCCCGCTGAAACACACAAGATGTGGGAGGAAAATCAGAAGGATTCTGAAGACTTCCCTACATTTGACAATTTCAAAACGTTCCTTGAGAAACGGTTTAGAACTTTGGAAGCAATTGCAGATTCAAAATCCACGATAACTGAACGGACATCACACCAAAAAGGTGCCAAGACCTTTTTTGCTACTTCCTCAGAGAAGTGCATATCATGTAAAGAGGCTCATCCTCTTTACAAATGTTCAAAATTCACCAATCTCGATACGAATAAAAGATATCAATTCGTAACCTCGCATCAGTTATGCGTTAATTGCCTTTCTAAAAGGCACAAATCGCAATTTTGCCCTAGCAAAATCAATTGTCGCCGATGTGGACGACGTCATCATTCCTTACTACATAAGGAAACTAAAACGGAACCCTCTATGCCTGTTTCACCACAGAGAGTGTCTCAGCCTCACCCTCCGAGCAAGTCTCAAAACTGTGGAAATAATATTAGTACCGTTCAATCATTTTATACTAGCAGAGGTCAACAGCCACCTCAATCACTTCTCGCAACAGCGTTAATAAACGTGCCCTCTAAATCAGGAACTATTCTCACGTTGCGTGCCTTGATAGATTCAGGCTCTCAAGTTTCCTTTATTACAAAGGCAGCAACGAAACGCTTACAATTAACAACAATTCCCACAAACCTGGAAATCACTGGCTTGGGAGGTTCAGAAGCAACAAACATAAAAGCACAAACGTCGCTTGAAATCAGCTCTTCAATGTTACAACAAAATTCCACAACGCTAACTGCATTTGTTGTTAACAAAATAACTGAATTATTACCTCCAGAAAATATTGTTGCAAAGAATTGGTCTCACATACAGAACCTTCCTTTAGCAGACCCATTCTTCAATAGACCGGGAAAAATTGATCTCCTTCTCGGAGCTGATATTTACGGAAATATCTTGTTAGAAGGTCTTCGTAAGGGACCTCCAGATTCACCCATAGCGCAAAACAGCATTTTCGGTTGGATATTGTTTGGCCCAGTCTCACGGCAATCAAAAGCAATATCGCACGCGACTACTTTCCTAAACACAATTGAAGTTCAAAATAATTCAGGGCGCAGTGAAACGATTGTTTTTTCGTGGGACGCGTTGCAAAATTCTAAGCGCAAAACACAACGCTACACCACAAAGGACGGCGTTCGTTTTAATGTAAAATTATTAGCAAATGGAAATATAAGGGTAACAAATAAAAAAATGTACATGAACTAACTAACAATTTTATTGCACTTGGTGTGTTTTACACATACACATTTCTCAGTCCTCACTCATTAAACTTCTTAAACTTTTTTAAACGGGCGGGGGAGTATGTTTAGTGCAGCTGCACTAAAACTCTTGAGTCCCTCGCTGAGCCGATGAGCTGCCACCCACAGTGGGCCAAGATCAAATTGCATCACTGAAAATAAACAAACTAAGTCAAGGTTAGTACACAGCTGATCAGGTAGCTCACCTTTTCTCACCAGCACTCCTCGCTGGATTACTGGAGTCCCGCGCTGTTGTCCCTCGTGGAGCTCCACGCCACCGGAGATTTCCAGAAAATAAATACATTATTAACATTTAATTACGAATTACAGAACAAAATCTTACCTGCAGAAGAATCGTCGGCTCCTCTTCCAGCCAGTTGACACTTGTCAGCTCTAAGATAAACAAAAGCCAGTTGACACTTGTCAGCTCTAATGTAAACAAACGTGACAGCTGATCACGCATTAGGTCACTTTCGACTTTCGAAATTTATCACCAGGATGACATCTAGGATTCAAAACCTCAACTACGAGTTTGTGGGGAAATTCACGATGCACTCTGTGGGGGGGCGTACCGCAAGATGGACTTTAAACTTTGGTGCCGTGTGCAACTGTGGTGCCGTGTGCATCAGGACGGGTATAAAAGCCTGCGCGCCACCCCATTCGACCTCTTTGCGCTTTTCTCTTTGTGCCTTACACCTCTCCGTGCGAATTCCTACCTTTACATCCTGCGCTTTTCCACTTAATTTGAGAACTCAAATTAAGATTTCACTTGCCTTGAGTATCGATCAAGCAAGATACTAATCTCATTGTCTTAAGTACCGATTAAGGCAATTCCTACTAACACTTGTCTTGAGTACCGATCAAGCAAGATACTAATCTCATTGTCTTAAGTATCGATTAAGGCAATTCCTACTAACACTTGTCTTGAGTAACGATCAAGCAAGATTTTAACACTTGTCTTGAGTAACGATCAAGCAAGATTTTAACACACATTGTCTTGAGTAACGATCAAGCAATAAACTTACTAAAACTAAATTTTGCTCCACTCGTCTTGGGTAACGACCAAACGAGAACCTTACCATAGTCCTATCCCTTGTGAGGTAAAATTGGATTCAGGTGAGTACAATTTTTCTTTTAATGTTCTGAGCAAAAAGCCTGATTCTAGAATTAATTCTTTAAGTTGGGTTCAGCCAGAACAAGAGCAAAATTTAGTTCACCTGCTTGCTAAACCAGCAGCAGGACATTACAATTATTTGTATTAATTACATTATATTTATTATTTGAACATTTTGAATATTTTCTCTCAGCACTTTGTGCTTACTATTACACCGTTATACCGGTCACTCGTGCATTCCGCTATTGCGGAAAATTTCATTTGTATTACACAGCACGTTGCTGCTACGATTCGTGTTTTGTGCATTAATCTCGCGGGATTCTCTGCCCTTCATTAACACAAAATTGTACATCATATTTTAATAATTCTTTAACTCTACTTTAGCACGGAAGGTGCATTTATATTGTGCTCTGATTAGCGTTTGGGACATTGTGGTTGATCCTAATTGAGTCTCAGTGAACCATTATAAAACCTCCGGCATATTTTCTAAATTTTTAGTGTTCAGTCACTCAACCTTTGAGATCGGCTAGAACAAAACCTTTATAAAAAAATATTTAACCTTAAGGGCGTAAAAATTATGAAAATCTCCTAGTATTTTTCACGTTTAATTCAACAATTAGTGAATTAAGTGAACTGTCGTAATAAATTACTTTTGCATTTTACGCTTAAATATTTAGCTAGCCATGCAGTGTAAAACCATGTAGCCGCATTAAGTTCTATTAATAAGTTGCAATTATATTCTCGAAGTTAGATTCATTCATTTCTTGTTGTTGAAGCATTTCTTAACAATAAGGTAGTGGGGCAAGCAAGCAAAAGCATATTATTTTTGAAACGAGGAAAATTACTATTTTTAAATCTGCAATAAATATAGCGATGTAACATACCTTTTGAGCGGGTCCAGAACTAGGAACAGCACGAGCCAGCCATAATTAATTATTGCCCTCGAATTGAGATGTTCACTCCTACTGGTGGCGTTTTTCCTTTTCATGACAAAATTAATGCTGCTCGTCGAGCGGCACGGGGCACTATCCTCAGGCAATTAAATCTAGTAATAGCTCATGGCAGTCCTACCCGCGAAATATTAGCGTAATTAAGTATTTTACTAGCCATAAACTAATCGCTTCGCACTTCGTCGGATATAAACCGCCCATTGCGAACAAAACTGGCTAGAGCACGTCACCGCAATTTTGATGTATGTATGTCGAGTTGAATCATTAAAAACGGAACCGCCGTGGAAGCGAGCTACAAAAAGACGACCGGCCACCTTGGTCGTATCTTGAGATTTTCTTTAGACGGTGTGGTAAAAGAGTCCGCACAGCCCGTGCCAAATTCCCAAATTCCTGTGAACTATGCATGGGGCGAACGCGGCCAGAGGAGGACGGATCACGACAGTCTGGAGTGGCCTAACAATGGCGAGTCAAGGGCCGATTGTCCCTCGCCCTAGTCGAGCAGCTATTTTCGGGTGTCAAGCTGATCTCCAGAAATATTTAAAAGGCAATTTATTTCTGATCCAGGTACTCGTAAATTGGCTTTCTTTGCACACCTTGAGACTGGCTAGCAAGGTGTTCCGGCCTTTGTTGACGAAGTCAGAATGGCTCTTTAAACAGTTTATAATTCCTCCAGATGGGTCCTCATTGCTGACTTCTTTTTGTCACTTTAGATACACTTCTGCGTGACGGATTGGCGGTTTTATCAGCTATTTTTTCGGGTTTTTATTTTATTGCCTCAGAAGCGACTTCTTTAAATGAAGGCAGCTGTAATGCGAACAATAAGAAAATATACGGGCTTATTAAAAAGGTTGGAATATACATATAAGATATTCTTATAATATACTCCCTACTTAGTAATTTAATATAATATTAAGATAATAAAGCCTAAGTATTGTTTTCTAAATACAAATCATTGGAACTATAGAATTTATATGTCATAATTATTCGGAAGGAAAATGATTCATACTTCATTTCAAGGCAAAATACACTTCCCATTCAACAAAACATTATCATACTACGACAAAAACAGAAGATATCTTAGTTTCGGATGGAATAAGAAAATAAAAACAATATCAAATATACAGAAAAAGAAAGGTTTTATTCTTAAGCTTCTCAAAATGGAAATTTTATTTGTTTTAAAATGGCTTTATGGAAAAAACATGAAAGCTTTTCTTTGCAAGGCCTGACATTCTTTGCTTGTTTCTAGAAAATATACAAAGCTAATTTCGAAAAAGAAATTTTAAGAAATAAATTTTGTTACAGAAATTCATTTTTTAACATCTGAACAATTCTTTACAAGTTTCCCTATTTCTATGCATTTAGTTTTCAAGATGCTCCCACTGGGACTATCAATTCAACTGGAACTCTCTCTCCCTCTTCAGAGACAATAAATTGGAAAGTTCTAGGAATTTCAAATTCGAAGAATGTATGTAAATGCTAATTTATTTGATACACCTTCCGAGAACGCAAATTTTAATTTCCATGGCCCATAAGATCGTCCATGGATCGGTCAAAAGGAGCCGGAGGGGGCTTCTGAACAATTGAGATACCATTGGATAACGGGACAAGAAATTACCAAAGACCTAACACTGTAAGATGCATGGCTGCATACACAAAAAGCGCATAAATCTCGCGATATGAGCTCCTAATAATTGCGATAAATTCACATTATAACATCGTTTGAGAAGTCGTGCTAGTACTTCACGACAATCGGCCAGCCATTGGGTTTCTTGCACTTTCGCGGCAGCACGGTGCACGCCACGGAGCCGTCAGGCCATCCCCGCGTATTTGTTGAAACAATGCAGGGAGACACTATATGAAGATGTTATAAATATTAAAATGTGAAATGAAGTTGTTCCAGCGTCTTTTGGCAGTGCTACGAAACCATTGAGGCCGCGGCGGCAGCGGCGGCGGCGGCTTCGCGACCAGGAATCGGGGAATCGGCCACAAAATGCACCGGAGATCAGAAGTCCTGCGAGAGGTGATTTATTGCGCACGTAATCGCTTGACTCCGTCGCATAGTATAAATTTGCATGTCGGGACGATTCTTTCCCTGTCGTGTTGCTCCGAGTGCACTTTGGAGTGCACCCCGGTGTACCGGAGCTGGGGCCCGTCCCTGCGTCTTAACAGGCCGCGGCAAGGAGGATGGCCGCAGCCGGAGAGAGGCTCGGACTGTCCGGGAATTAGCGAAACACTGTAATTTCGCGATATTCTTCGCGAACCAATTCAATTCGGAGAGCTCACCCTGCGATTATCCCGCGGGTGAATCGTAAATTTTTCCCAAATGAACTGATATAATTTTAAATTTTATCGCGCGGCATATCCTTGCAGCGGACCATCTTAGCAGCCCCGACCGGGGCTCATCAAGTGGAGCGGTGGGCCCTTGGCGTGGCAGCCCTGCCGTAATCTCATTACGAGCCAGATCTTTTCACACTCCATTTGATCGCCGAAATTATTGCACTTGACACCGCATAATGGCGGATAATGTGCTAAATTATCGGTTTGGAAAGACGTGCTCAGGATAATGTTGTTCTTAAATGCCCCAGATAAGCCGTGCACATTTAGCGGCTAATGGCAGCAATCACCCCGCATGTGCTCCGACGAGCGCCCCCGAGTCCTTCACGCAGCAGGCCCGACACCGAAGTCCTTTCCCAGCCGAATTGCATGCGGTTAATAATCGCGGATGAGCATCTAATTTTTATGTCAGATTAAGCCACTTTTCTAATATTTATCAAGCACAGTAACCAGTTATGACTTTAAAAAAAAAGAAACCTTTTTACTTGTTACTCTCAAATCAAATAAGTACTTAATTTGGTTTGGTTTGGCGTGGAGGCTCTTGGAATCCAGAATTCGATTTAAAAATTCTACTTTGATTTGAACTTAGTAAACAGTGTTTTGGAATTTGTAATTCAATCGAGAACGAAATTTACTTCGAAACTGTTTTCCAAAAAATTATTAATTATGAAAATTTAAATTTTTCTTAGTTTTGTCTTCAGCAAGTATCTACCACAAAGTCACAAAAAAACAATATAATGAAGTAGGTACCTACTTTGTTACTATTCAATTGCAAAAAAGGATCCTAAAATAAACTGCTTAATTGACTTAATATATTTTTTTTTAAATACTTCATAGACCGGATAATTGTAAGGGAACAATATAATATAATATAGATAAAACCACAAATGCGAGGCACTGTTCTGATTTTTTATATAAACCAAATTCGTATAAACGTGAAAATTCTTCAATTCCATTAAAATATTTAAATTGATTTATCATGATGTATTCTAAATCTTCCATTATTTAAAGCCAAATTTATAAAATTTAAAAGTTTACAATTATCAAAAGAGTTTGAATTGGGCTCTATTTTACACTCTTTTTTCTACAAAAAAAAAAAAAACTACTTTTTATGTCAAACGAATATTAAGAAAACTCCTTGTATTGTATTGTAAAGCATAATTTTCAAACTTTCACCACGGGAGATGATAAACATTATTTTTAAAACTATTCATCGGAAATTATACTAACACATACATAGATCTGACTTATAAAAGTATGTTTAGTAAATTTTTTTACTGAAGTTCTTTATAGCGATTTAAGACCAAACATTGGCCGATAAGCGGCAAGACATAATGACTTCAAACAAAAACTGAGTGCCACACAGAGCGCACAATCACACCGTCAAATGGATTAATTTCCTGTCGGTTGTCGCGTTTCTCTGTTTTAATTGAAAACTTCGCATGCTGATGAATTTTTTCGCCAAAAACTTATACGAATGTCGATTTAAAAACGTCAGAGCTATTTGATCGAGAGCGCGGACGTCGACTTCAATTTCCGCCCTTGTTTTTCGTGAAATATCCATCCATTGGGAATAGTTATTTAGGCCAGCCTGGACGGAACCGCTCTTAGCAGGACTAACTTCGTCGTTAAATATTCGCATGTTAATTGAGGAAGTCACACGTAATTTATTCGTGCTCCAGCTCCTGAATTTATGCATGTGACTCCTTTGATATCCATAGCCACATGCCTCTGTGCAATGAAAACATTAATTTTGACTTTTTCCACTGGATGGCTCATGTGTGATCGGGCCAGGAGCAGCCGTAAATAATAAATAGCACGGTTGAGAAAAACGCTCGGAATTCTTATTAACTGCCCCCATAAAATTGCAATGCAAACGACATACCTTTGCGTACCGAAGATGCTACCTGCCGATTGTTGTTTAACTCCTCCACAACGGAGGAACGTCGTCAGGTCGTGGAATTATCTTTTGCCCGAAATCGTGTCTCTATTAAGGCAAAATGAAATCCTAACGCGCCTGGATGTCTCACTTTCTGCATGCCCTACTGAGGAATCACGCTTCTGCGGTCCTCCGCGATTGCGGCGCAGGGGATCGCGTCAGCGCGAAGCACTACTTATCAGTGCGAGGAATTTAAATTTGCATTTAACATTTGCATTATAAGCCACCAGCTGTGGGTCAGATCAATTTATTCAGGCGAAATGAACGCTAAGTGGCACCGCTCCCCGCCAGCGATCCGCGCCTCGCCGTAGCCAGTTCTCTAATTGAACGGATCGAACTGTTGTCTCGCGATATTTATAAGTGGCTGCAATTAATAAAGACCGCACTTGTGAGCTGTATAGGTGCGGAAAATCTAGTCAAATTAAGAGCTGAGAAAGAGGCCAATGGCTCGGCACTGATTTTATTTCCGCAAGTATGTTTTTGCTCGCAATTTATCGACTCCATTGATTTCGAGCAATAGCTATTCGTGTAAGAAAAAACGTCGTTAGGTGATTTTTTTAAACTTCAATTTTAATGGGATTTTATGAGCGACTTAATGACTACATTTACATTAATTAATTAGTGTGTTTAGCCTGCCTGTTCTTATCAGTTTTGTTTTTGCAGTGAAGAGAACGTTACATATTCAAGTTTGAGTTTTATTGCCTTTTTCACAAAGTTATTTTTTTTATTAACCTATTCATTCCTAATTAGTAACAATAAAAGCTTACGATAGAAAGGCGATTTTTCTATTTTTATTACTCAGAAATTTAGAAAATAATCTGCAATTTAGACGCATGTAGAAGAGGAACGGGGGGCCATTAGGTCATAACATTTCATATTATGAGGAAATCTGAAACTTAGTCAGATGAAAACATTCTATTTATAAATTTTCAAATACAAAACCACTTGAATAAAAATTGTAAGTATATTAGACTATTTGCTTAGAAATAATACAAATACAACCTTGTATAAAATTTCCATCACCTGATAGATTTTGAGTTTCATTTAAGATGTTGTTTTAATTCCATTAGAAAATTTCTTATATAGGTAGGTACTTCATGATAAAACTAGCTTTCTTCCGATAACTTCATCTGCCTACGTTTGTAGGGAAGTCCGTAACTTTAAAAGTTAGAGATGAGTAATTTGATATTTAGACTATTGGTTTGAAATCAAGCTCTGACATGTATCAGAATTTTAGGAAAATCAACCAATAGCAGTTTTCATGATTTTAATTACACAATCCATTGTTGGAAGTAAATTAAGAGTGGCTCCGTAAAATTAATTCTCTGCATTTATAACTTGGTTTGGAACCAATACATTTTTATCAGAACTAATCGTGATTGTGAACATATTAAGCGAATATTAAAGACTGGCCATAAAGCAGCAGGGTGACTCACTCAGGGGCGCAGTAATCACTCAATTCTAAGGAGTTTTTATACGCGAACTTCACTACAAGAAAAGGGACGTATATATTCTTAATTAAGACGTAACAGCAGAGCAAATCAGAAACCAATTAACGTCGTTAACAACGCGCACAAATTTTTATTTCCTACTTAAACCCTTTTGCAGTCGTTAAATTAAGATAAATTTTATGGTCAGTTTCCTTG
Organism: Machimus atricapillus; assembly: GCA_933228815.1. Taxonomy (NCBI): domain Eukaryota; kingdom Metazoa; phylum Arthropoda; class Insecta; order Diptera; family Asilidae; genus Machimus; species Machimus atricapillus. Next base: position 25,102,028 of record OW121788.1, on the reverse strand, counting down.
GAGTAATGGTTGCTTTGAAGGCCTTGCAAAAAGTTAATTGCTTCCTACAGCCCTGAGAGAAGGCATCGAAAATATCGTAAACTTACTCAAAAGCGAATTCGATTCGCAAAAGAGGACGCTGCGATTTTACCTTCGCTACTATCTAAAAGGGTCGCAAAAATGCTATTTCTACTACTCACCCACAAATGGCTTACGAATATTCCAGAACACTTCCCGACTGAGGATAGGTGTAAATACACCTCAAAAAATTTTTAATCACCGGCTCAGCAGAGGAGCTTTAATAACTCCTTTTTACTGCCGTTTGCGTAGTAACAATTTGGGCATAAATCATGCTCATGCACGGCCCAGGACTAAATTCAATCAGAACCGGTAAGGATGGTATTTATCAGGCGATAGTCATTAAATTTTGGGCCGCATAATCCATGAAAAATCGAAACGAGCACTGCCCGTAAATCACGTCTCCCTCGCACCTCACCAGGTGACCAGAATTGCTCGGAAAAGTGCCCAAAAATAATAATAAAAAAAAAAGGGCAAATCCAAAAACTTGCAGGAGAGTGTGCTGCTGGCTGCCATCACCGCCGCTGGAAGTCATTAGTTCTTGTAATGTAAATTTAACACCCCGCCTTTCAAAATTGTTTAATACGCTTTCCACCTCTGCAACGGACGGTGGTTTCAATATGACTTTATTATTTATTGCCCCCGCATGACATGGTAGTTCGAGCATAAAATGGATCTGAATCTCTAATTTTAAATCGTTTTACCACTGCAAGGTTGATTTTTGCTAAAACTACATAAATATGTTCCTTTCCACAAAGTTTTAGTCATTTTATTTAGATAGGTATAAATTATCCGACGATACTTGAAACTTTTGTTTTTACCTAGTCTTCCAAATATTGGAACTTAGGAAAAACTCTTCATTTACCCGGTACTGCATCTACACGACTTGTTTTTATAATATAAGTAATACTTACTGAATAAGAGTAAAAATTAAAAATTGTCGGAAAAATAAATGTTTTTACTAAAACAAGTCATAAGGAAATTAAAAATACTATAAATAATCTATGAAAGATGACAGCAATTTATTTTAATTATGAACAGAGGTACTTTTTTTTTTACTTTGTGTCTAAATAGGTACATATAACTACTTATTAATTTTATTTTATGTTGAAATAAATGAATAAATTTTAAGTATAAAAATCGTCAATTTCAATTTAGATTGTTTTCTGCAGTGTTTCACACAAAATTATTTTGTACTATGAGTTACTTATTTTGTTATGTATCTATCATTATACTTTTTATAATATCTAACAATAAATCCCATTTCTGTAGCGTATGTATAGATTATAATAAATTCTTTCAACTACTGTGAACATAACATAAATTTTAGCAAAAGTACAATTTTGAAAGCAAAAAAAAGAATTGAATAAGTATACACTTACTATAAAAGTGGTAACAAATTTTTATGATTGAATATTTTCGAAAACATTTAATTCAATCTAAATCCAACACTCAGCATGTCCTCGAGAGGTCTAACTCCATGGCTGTACGGTCGCAGCACCGTGTCCAGATTATGTTTTGATTTTAATTCAATAAAACCAAATTAATCCTAGTTTATGGGTGTTGAAAGTCCGACTACCTGACAATGTAATATTGTTAAACGTCTGTGATTACGGCTATTGTGCGCGAGAAGTATGATCCCGCGCGCCGGCCGGCCCTGACGGCAATAAATCGAAGAGTTAAATGAATCTGCGTGCGTACAAAGGCGGATCGCTCTCGCTCCGTCTTGTGGGTCAGACTCTTGGACGACGGAGCCCGAGACACTTTTGATCAATGGCACCGGTCAATGATTTGTTGAACTTGATTCCTTGTTATGACCCTCGGAAAGGTGTGCTCCAGCGGCGCACTAAGTCGCTCTTAATGGCTCCTTCTGCATCATCTGCAGTGCTATCAATTAAGCGCGACCGCGTTTGTTTGCCGCGCGGAGCGATCTTGAGCACCGCTAGACAAGGAGTCGAATAAATCACAGAAAGAAGAAAATATTGCCCAATAAAAATCGTGTAAGGCTTCCGGTTAAGCGGTCACAGTGTCCACAGCATCCAGCGACAATCTGGCATACCTTCATGAAGTTATTACACAACACCGGGGGCAACCAAAAGCAACCAAAAGCAACCAAAGCAACCTGCCTGGAAGCAAATCACGTCCGTGTGAGCGAGCATTACGTGGCTGCAGCCAATCTGCAAATACGATAAATTTGCAGATATTCATGTCATTATGGCTAATGTTCGATTGTCTTCCGAAAACACGTCTCAGCGTGCCGACTGTTTTCTAAATGTCTTAATCTTTCTTAGCGGCGGCGGCGGCGGCGGCGGCAGTGCGCTTTTTTTATTCACTATTATTAAAAGTCTTTGCTCCACGTCGGTATGCGGCATTTGTTGCATTCATGCGGCTCTTATGTTACTGACCTGTGTAAGAAGTCACTTTTTCTTTTACTAACTTCTTGAAAGATTTTCAGATATCGCTGTGGCGACTATCGAAGGTAATTACCGGCACTGGCGAGTCTTGCACAAGGTGCGCTGTAGTTAACGTGGCATATTGTTTTTGGTTCATAAATTACAATCATTCAATAACTCTGTTTTAAATTAAACATTTTGAAAAGGACAATTGATTCTGCAGTTATTTGAACTCTGGTAATTTCCTTTCGTCTGTGGCAATAAAGCCGTTAGTGTAATAGAATGAGTAATAAACTTTCCTGACATTTTAAATGTGCAAAAACTAAATATGTGGAAACATTTCATTTGTAATATTGTATAATATATCGATAGTTACCTAAATATGAGTAGGTACCTACTGCACCTTTCGAAGTAAAAATAAGTCCAAAATTAAATTAAAAGGAAACAAAATCCTGTGCTCTAAATTAATGTGTCCGAAAGAAAAAATTATCTAATCTAGCATATTTGTGTTATATTTGTATATCCCCTTATAAATATATCTCTTTAACAATTAGCCTTAGTTTCATGCCGCTACTTTACAACTTCTACAACTTTGTATAATATTTTATTAAAAAATTATCTAATAATTAAGAATGGATTAAAAACTTTCATTTTACAAAATAAGGGAAATTGCTCAATATATACATACATATTAAGTGATCCGTCGTTGTAATAAACATTATGCTCTTAGGTATTTCGAAATTCTTTTTGAATATTTAATTTATTTGTGGCGAATAACTTGAACTACTCGCTTAAAAATATGCATTAAATTGCTCAACCCTCAACGGCTAATAAAACAATCAGAGACAGAGATAACAGAATAATAATTAGCATTTCTTAGAAAAATTCGCCTGACTTAAATGAGTGTACCCTGAGGAATCGCGTAATAAAAGAGATTTTTATTTATCTCTTGCTCCACCTCTTTTAAGGCAAAGCAACTAATTTGACTATATACTTTGCAAGACGAATGTCTCAATTATGAAAGGAAACCCATAAAACAGTAACGCGTTAAGGAAGACCGTATGTACGCGCGGTTTGTTGCGATAGAGAAATCACTTTTACGATCCCCACATGTTTGTACCAAGGCCAAAACTCCAGGGACTCCGAAAGATTCATCAGTCCAAGAAAAATATCTTCGGTCGAACGTCTTGGGGTAATTTGCTAACTTTTAATTGCCAGCCATAATATAGAAACAGTGCATAAATAAAGCTGCGAATTTCAAGATGAGCTGTAAAATTGGCCGATAAACAGCACTCAGTTATCGGTCCAGGTTATGGGGTTAATTTTTAATTTGAGTTGCGAGTCCTCTAATCCCAATTAACACTGCGCTGATAAGCAATTAACCCATCGGCAATCGCAGTAATTAATTTAATCTAATTTAAGTATTCAGCAACAAAATCGCCAGTTGTTGTTTGCGTTGTTTTTCCGCGCGAGAATTAATTAAAAACTCTTCGAATGATAGCAGCTGCGATTCTGGCCTATGGCATCATTCGGACGGCTTATCGGGGGCCAACGTCGACCTCCGGCACTGATACGCCGCTAAACCTTCAAGTTATTAAATTCTTTGACACAAAATGAGTTCTTTATCGGCCGCGACGACGGCTGCACTCGAACGTGCTGCGTCTTGGCCGCTTATCGGACGAGCTGCGGGACAATTAAATGACCTTATTAATAGAAATTATGCGCGCTACCAGAAGCGCTTTCTTTGGGGCGTGAGTGCTACCGTAATTGGCGCGATATTTCACTTAACTGATAAAAATCTATTCTACGCGGAGCCAATGAGCTCGGAACGGTTTCAATTAACATGATAAGGCCTCTTCAAAATTATGGGTTAACCCGAATTCTCATGGGTCATGTTTTCGAGTTAGAACTAGATATCGACTGCATAATGAAGGAAAATTATTGTTTCTCAATTCCGTTTCGTATTTCCGGTAGAACTTAATGAAACAATTAAGAGATATTGATACTGAAGGAATTGTGTGACGATAATATTTCCAACTATTAACTGACAGAATTTTAAGAAGAGTAAAGTAAATAACATTTCTACGGAAACTTTTATTTGCAATAAAATTGGCTTAATTAATTAAGAACTTAGGAAAAATTGTTTACTATATTTTAAATTAATTGTCCCATATCCCCTCATTTACTACTGGGTCTGAATTTATATATATGATTTAATTTCGAAATGAAATGGTTTCAAGTTCAAGTCTTCCATTTCCATTTAAGTATTCTGGTTTTGCACCAAGGATCGAAAGTAATGATTATTTCTGAAATTTCTGAAATCATCACTTTACTATACTTTAAAGCTTAAATCAATATTATTATTTATAGCCATACTTATTTTCAATCATACATTTTTTATTTAAATAATAATTATAAGTGGGATAACAACGAACATGATGTAATTTTTAATTTTCGATTGCTCGATAACGATTCAAAAATAAATTTTTATTTTGAAAAAGTTAAATAAAATAATGGATTTTTCATTATAAAACCAATGCATTTTCTGCTTCATATCAAGTGGTTTCAATGTGTCAACATTTTAGTGATTTAAGTATATGAAAGTATTTATATCATTAAATATAGAAAGTGAAATCAACTTCAAATAAAAGTATCAAAGATGATCGCATTCAATTTTAAAATTTGTATGATTGCTTTTAATACAATAGAATATGTTTCTTGATACATACAGGGTATTTCAGAACAGGGCTCTCTATGTATGATCTCCGGATGGTGCTCAATTTTGAAATATAGAAATGGTAGATCCAAACTCGATTTTATAGATACCTACCTACTACATTGTATTAGATTCACCAAAAAAGGTATGTACGGCTTTTTCAATTGACTTCAAATTTATCAATTCCATCTATGATATACATAGGTATAGAAAATTCATCAATTTGAATTTTACACTAATTTAAAACTATTAAAAAACTAATAAGAGCAAACAGCTTCGATTGAAAAGAAGGCGGATTAAGTGTTTCCGGTGCACTTAGCAAGTAAAAATAGAATTGAATTTTGAAACTTGATTTGCATACGACTTAAGCGATATATTTATGTACATAGGTACTTTTTGTTCTCCACTGGTCCTTGGGAGAGAGACTCGGCTGTTTTTTCTTTTAAAAAGAACTGAGCCCCCAAGACACTCAGCGATTGCTCGAGGAGCAAACAGTGAAATAATTGAAAAGAATAAGTGGCTATAACTGTCAGGGCGCAATATGCACAAGCCACTGTTGCCAATCAGTTTCATTGAAATAGCCCCGGCCCGAGGGGCCCCAGGAGGAGCGCTACGCCCAGGCCGTAAACAAGCCGGGCCCGGAGCGCGAAGAATGGGGCCGCGTCCGCGTGAGGGCGAGCGGCGGGCGGGCGGCTGGAACTGGAGGTGGGAGGAAGAGCAATGGTGAAGACCAAATTAAGACGTTTGTTGAGGATTTTTATTTATAGTTTTTTCGCGATCCTGCAGCCTCGGTGTCCCGGCCGCCCCGGGCCGATCCGCTCCTGTGCAAACAGCAGGTTCGCGGGGCCCACCGCGCCGCGCCGCCGCGTCGGAGGAGGCTCACGTTCGCGGAACGTGGCATGGCGCGGCCGGGAATGGGGCCCTCGCCCGGAGTGGCCGGGCCCAGCGCACATAAGCCGGGGCTGTTGCGAATAATTACTGCAAACAAAGTGTTTTTCTGTTACCGCGCCAAGGTGCAGAGGCGTTGGTTTATTCACATGATTAGAAAATGTGGGAACTCGGCTGGAGCAGATTTATCGCGGCAGCGGGCTCCCGCGGTCGGATCGCGGCCGCCGCGGATCCGCTAATATGAGAGCTGCTGATGTGTGGTTCGGCCCCGCCGCCGCCGCCACCACGCCGCGCCGCTCCGGGGTTTATTTATGTGCGCAGTAATGAGCAGTATATTTCGACTAAATTAGTGCTCAAGTAAAGAGCCAGAAAATAAAAGGAAAATCCACTTCGCTTAATGATTCCAATTTATGAGCCCTTTTTGTTCGTGCCTCGCCGGGACTGCGGGATTTCTCCACCATACCTTCGCACCGCGACGCCCGCCGCCGTCGCCGCCGTAGATGCTGCTGGCAATTTCACGTTTTGGTGTTTCGCGATTGTTGCAAAATGTCTCTCCCTCACGTCTCTCGCGCACGTAGGATTTATACTTGCACGAGCTTAGTTACTTCTCAAATGATCGACTTAATTAGCTGCAATGTTCTTGATTGATGTGGAAGACGTACCCAACCGGATTCTGCCACAGTCGCTGCTGAGGAGGAGTTTTTCTTAGAGCATCGCATAAATTTTCACATCGCTCGCTGAGGGTGCATTGAACGGTCTTTTTCTGATTAATAATTTTACGATTTGTTTTCGCCTCGACGGATATCATAATACCTTTTCTGGCTCTGGCCAGCGGTGGGAAAATGCCTCCTTTCGCATCAATCAGACTGTAACTTTTAATATAAGGCGTTATGCTTTTACTTCCAGGACCAGAAAAATTGACTCTGGGAATCTTTTGACCATTATAGTCGTTTTCTTCTCTTTTATGAGACTTTATGCCATACCTAATTTTTATTCCAAAAACCAAAAAAAAAAACCACTGGTGAACAGGTTTTTGCAACACTTGATAAGTTATTTTCATAGCATTTTTTAAGCAAATTGCGAATCTCAAAAAGAAAATTCTTCAACACGTGCGTAGGTAGGTATATCGTTGAAATTCATTTAAAAGTTAATGAGAGTCATAGAATTTTATAAAACATTATAAATTGAAATTTGCGCTGTAGGGGACTCTGTAAGTAAAGTAATAAATAAATCCATAAAATTCGATCCGTTGTTTTCTTGGAGCTGATTTTTCATCAGCTCACTATCGCAAATCAATTAAAGTTATGACATTTTTTATTTTACCGAAGAAGTATAAGGCACTTCGTAAAATTTCAAACCATAAAATAGTTTAAGATTAAAGATTTTATTTGAGCGAAATGATCAATATTTATTACAATTGGCCAATCTAATCAATCGTGTCAGTTTTGTGAATGACATCGAAACGGGAGGTCTCATAGTGTGAGTTAGAAAAATCATTTTAATTTTATATAATATTTACAAACAGATTTTCGATATATGAATTTTCATATACAATTATTGTAACCTAACTTTGAGATTTCTACAATGCAGTGTTGCTTTTTCTGTATTCCTTTTATTTGAAATATAAACTTTATAATAATATAAGAGAAATAGCCTTTTAATTTGGTTTGTAGGTACTTAAAAATAAAGTTTTTATGATTATATACCTATAACACTAAACGACATCGTTATGCTGGTCTCAAAATTCGTTAAAATTATTATTATTTAGGTACATACCTATGTACAAAAACTATTTTTATTATTTACTTTATTGTTCCAAAATTTTAATTACAAACAAAGGCTTAAACTTGGTCCTAGTCGACAATGTAAGGAGTTATGTAAATCCTAAAATTGGAAGATTTTTCTAATTAACATTTGAAAGTTATTATATTGAATGTAAAAATTTTAGAGTAAATAGCAAATCTCCCTTTTTGAATCTCCCATTTCTATCCGTGAAAAAAGAAATAAATTCTTCAAAATGTGAATCCTTGCACAAAAGCCACCAAAAAGACTAAGCACACGCCTGCAAAGGAGTCGCACAGGAGCATCACCCACCTCAGCAGCTAAACAATCAAGTTTCCAGGATATTTAACTCGCGCGCAACGAGGACTGCTCACATAATTACAAGTCTCCCGCCCATTAAGCAGAAGAAAGCGTCGTCATTGAGATAAGAGGATTAAACAACCTGTCTGCAGTCCCTGTAATCTCTTTATAAACACAAAGTGCAAAACGACTTTCTTACACTTTTAATAACAAACAACATTTCTCTCGGGGATGAGCCAGCCGAGTATTGATTTCCAGATTTGCTAATCTTCTGACAAAAAACTAATCCGTACACACAGCCCGGCGATGCTATGGGACGGGATAATCCTTAAGCTGATTGGATTACAACTGAAATCCAATTTAAAATATCCTCTAATTCTGAAATGCAAATGCCATTTTACATATGTATGCATGGCTTCTGCTGGCCATTGTGGCACTTTTGTAAGAAAATCTCTCAGAAAAGATTTTCTAAACCACCAAGAAAGCGAAGGATTTCAGTCTGCAAATTTCACAAAACAGTACTGTTTGTTCAGGAAAGTTAATTGTAACTTTTTACATAGATAATTAAAATTTGATGTGGAAAAAAAACGTAATCCTAAAACAAGAAAAATTAATAACAGATTACCTATTCAAGAATTTTCTATAAGTAGGCATTCCTATTCAAAATATTGATATTTTATCAGTATTCTTTTCATTTCTCAATAAAAAACCCATAACAGCGAAAATAAAATAGCTCTCTAGAATTAAATAAGTAACATTAATCGTCATTAATCAATGCATTGCAATTGATACCTAATCAAATTTAAAGGGAGGATACGTAAGTGTTTTTTTGTTATCCCTGTTCAACCAATGGAGTAGTTCAATCCTGAAAAGTAAATATATACACTGATAGAGCAACATACATTTAGCAGAAAAGCATATGAATTTACTCTCTTGTACCTAATTCAAAATGGAATAATAAAGCCTTTTCATAATTCAACAGTGACCGTAGTAGCATTTTATAAGTTGTATAATTATTAAATGGGAATCTGCACAAATAACATTTTTGTAAGAAAGAAATAAATATTTAAAATTACAAAAGAGCGTACCTACATTTTAACGCAACAAAGGTAAAATAAGTACTACACGTAATATACATATAAGAATAAATCGTCTACAATAAGTTGCATATTTAGCATATAAATTTATATGAAAATACATACCAATACCTATCCCTGCAACGAAGAACATTTGGCAACAGAATAACTGCAGCTTGGTTTAAACTGAATTTAAATTTGTGTAGGTAAGTAGGTACTTATGAACTTAATTTGAAATTTTGATTTGAAAATGTCTTATAAATTGATTGATATGATTTTACAATACGAATACCACATTTCTGTGGGTTTTAATATTTATAGTTATAAAATAATAAATAATAAACATATTAAAATTAATTTTACTTCAGTTTTTCTATCTAGTAGTACCTATTATATCATTGGATTCTTGTTTATGCCAACATAAACATAAAACTCCAAGAAGCTGATAGTTTTATACTTTATCTAATAATTTCAAGTATCTTAAATGAAAAAATATTTACTTAGCATTTGTTTCTTCATATATATATATATGTAGCTACAAAACTCATTATTGTAATAATTATCTTTTATCTTTTTAATGTTTAACTTTTATCAAATACATATATGTATATGTATATACAAATTTTGAATAAATTTGCTATTCGAAATAAAGTGGAATTTTGTTGCAAAAGAAAATATCTTTTCCTATTAATTAAAAGATCCATAGTGAAGTATAGGTACCTACTAAAATGAAATGTAAGTAATTGTTGGTATTAGCATCTTATATTTTAATTGGTTGAGTTGCTTGCAAAAAGTCGACTTAGTTTTATAGGCCACTTTAAGATCCCTCCCATATCCCCTCCAGAAGTCCCTAATTGCTGCAGATCAAAACAAATTGAATAAAAGTCGCGGTGGCGACAAAAAACACTCGACGCCGAGTGCAAAGAGCCCCACCTCCGAGTAGGCGTCGCTCTTCGTACCTTTTAACCTTTTTTTTTGCGGCCAGAGACAAAATCCATCGAGGCCTCCAGCTTCCACAGGGGCCGGAGCAAAAAGTGGCCCCCGTCCGAATGAAGCCGCGTTGGGGCGAGCGGCCCCAGTCGCACCTCAGCATCGAAATAATTGGAGAAGTTTAGCGGAGCGAGACGCGCAGCGACGTCCGTCCGGCCGCGACCGAACGCGCTCCGCAGACCGCTGGACGAATGAGGTGCCGCGCCGGGCCGCCGAGGAACGCACGATGAATGGCGACTGCGGCGCGGCCCGGCTATGTGCACTTGCCCGGAATTCGGATCCGCGTCGCGTAGGCACGTACATAAGACGGGGCCGCGACGACACGGCGCGAACAATGCGCCCGGCGAGACGCCTGGTGCGCGAGCAGCGGTGCGATCGATCGCGATAAGCCGCTGCTGCGCGACGGCGGGGCGACAAAGATGGCGAGATCCAGATCTTGACGATCGGTCGCGAGGCACGAACCCCATCAAATCATGCAAAATGGGATCATAATGGAAGTTAATTGGTATGCAGCAACAAACAAACGAACGTTCCGCGATCGCGACGGTGCCGTTGTTCGATCCACCGCCGCCGCGCCGCGCGGCTTCTGCGTGGAGCACTTCACCTGCGTATAGCAGAACAACGCAGGTATACAAGCACCTCGCTTGCAAATTATTTTATTGAACACGGCGATTTTACACGAGCGCGAAGGAGAGGAGCAATTTTCACTCGGCCCACCTTCAGCGCATTAGTTGGCGATAATTGCTACACGCCCGTTCCACTTTACGGGAAGCGGAACACGTTCCAGCTTCCATGTTTTGCTCGGCTTAGAAGGAATTTTCGCATCTTTCGCGGATGCAAATTTCCTTTCTTGTCAACCCGAGCCCATCTGCGATCGACCACTGCCTTGTACGTCTTTTCTTTGTTAAAGATCTTGTTATTCGATCGCCATATAATCGATAAAATCAGACAGAGCTAAGTATGTATGTAGGTAAATGAAGTTACATTAAAATTAAGTTATAGGAATTTCTAACTTTTAATTTTTATATTGCTTTAGTATACCTACTTTATTCTAAGCCTTACAATTTTCTGAAAGCTGATTTGATAAGTAAGTTATTATTATAAAAACATCGGAAAACCCAACTACAAAACTAAATATATTATATAAGTATAGTAAGTACACGACTTATACGTATAGTACCTACAAATAGACATTGCATTCATTCAATATTAGGTGGTCAAACAAAATTTTGCCTAAATTCTAGAGCTTGTTTTCATTGGGCGGTTAGTTGTGAAATTAAATACATATTTTGTTTTATTTCATAATTCACTTTTATTACAAATTTGGTGTCATACCTTTACTTTGAAACCCAAGTCGATGTATTTTAAAATAAAAACAAATCACATGAGACAAAAATTACGGCTGACGACCAAATTTATAGGTATATCCTTTAGCACTGCCATACTTAAAATGAATCTAATTATACCTCATTAATTAAAATACATCGAGCCTTTTAGGCTATACAAATGGAATAGTCAGTTATTAATACTTATTTTTCTCATTTGTTAACATAAAAAATAATATTGAAAAATTGAAAATACTTTCAAACTCTGCACTAATTTCCACCTACCTGAGATAAGATCTGTTTAAAAGTCGAAGAAAAATCTCAGCGATAATCGAAAAATCGTTGATATCATTTCTCCATTAAATAAGAAATTTATAGCAAATTTACACCAATAAATTGCGAAACTAATTCGCGTCTAATTTTGCATAAAATTCCGATAGACATAAATAAACCCTCCGAATTTTATAGACGCGAACAAAGACTGGCCACGACTTTTTGAGGCGTACTGTTCATTTCTCGTTCGAACGCAACCTAATTAACAGCAGGCCGTTTAACAAAGACAAGACGACTGAAGAGGCCAGCGCCGCGGCGTGATGGAACGAACACTCCCCATTATCATAAAGATCGACGCCAATTAATATCGGACAACATTTAGGTTCGTGGGCGTCGCGTAGGCGATATTCACTCGCTGGCAATCACTTCTTCCTCTTTCGGTTATTAATTTGGCTCTTGTTTGTCTCATTAAAAAGTATTAACGAAACAAGTTTAGATAAATGTTAATGCCGGCCTTAATGTTTTATTTAACGAATTTCATAATGATGCGATGGCCATTAGCGGCCAAATGCGCTCACCGTATAAAAGAAAAGGAGCTATTCTCACGTTTTTAGCTGCAGGTGACGATCAGCCTCAAATGATTCGTTTTTGAAAGTGCTTTTCATAAAAACTGGTAGTTCAAATATTTTATTATAAGATCAACACAATAAATTGTGAATCTAAAGAATTTTTGTTACCACAGAATATCAAATGGGAGATTTAATCAACTTTATTGTTACTAAGTATGTATATAATATAAAATATTTGCTTGTCAACTTTCTATTCTAAAAAATTCTTGAATAATCTTTAAAATTGACGAATTATAGTTACTTAAACTTCTTACCACACAATATTTTTGTTATGCAACAAAAACAAAACATAATAGCTATGTATGCATTTTTGGAGGCTTTAGGAACATCTCCTTGCAATGGTATTATAGTTTTCAAAACAGCTACTTCGATTGAATATTAAAAATTCTATTTATTCTACATACATCATAAACTGTTTTCGAAAATATATCTACCAATTAGAATAAATCAAGTTAGCTAACAGGAAAAAAATCCTCATATGTAAGGTGTCTCGGGCATGGCTTACCTAATTTTAGTTTTCATATTACAAAATTCCCCTAAAAGCGTTTGCGCAAGGTACGGCTGCCCTTCCCGCAGCTCCTAATGTGATAAACAATTAATGTCACGATCTCCTTAAATTAAAATATTTCTCATTAAAGAATAAAATGTTCGCAATTAACTTAATTTGTAATTGCTTAATGCTTTTTGTCGGGGCCCCGTCCTCGACTCGTTTTTCTTGCACGAGAGCTTTATCAGCGGCCAGCGCACCTCATTACGCCCTGCGCCGGAGTGCACCTCTCCGGTCGCCTATTCGAGAGCCGGGGTTTGTAAACAAATAAATCGCAGGTAATCCAGGTAATTCAGGTAATTCAGGTAATGCGGGTATGCGGCCGCAGCGCACCGATCGCTACGTGCTTACATAAAACGCTGGCGCAGATCATGTACCATTGTGCGCTGGGCTCGCCTCCGGCTAAGGAGAAATCTCGTCGCCGCATTAGCCGCTGAGGTCAGATGCTTGTGTGCAAATAAGGCTCCGGGAATTTGTTGCCTTAATTTATTGGATGTAATTAAATTTCGCTCTAAATGGAAGCGCCCGAAATCGGATTGGCGACATGAAGCTGTTACTGCCACCAATTTTGCCTTTGTTGGTCGAAAGCGAACCTTCGAGGTGGCTGGCTGCTCTAAATGGCTTGCCGCAAATCGGGCGCAATGAGCACTTTCACGACGGGAATTTGATTACGTTTCAATAGTGCGACGAGTCGCAATAAATCATAAATTGGGCATTACGTGAAAACCTGAACAAATTCAAATATAACAATCATTGATTTACTCTCACAAACCCAAACTCGAAAACTTATATAACTTTTAAAACAAAATATATATAAGACCGCTTTAATCTGAAAAAGAAACTTCCATCTTAAGTTCCTATTGTCTAGTCATAGTCTTAGTTTTCCCAAAAATTAATCCTGACCAATTGTTTTCAATAAATCATATCCCTTCATTATATGTAATATTTCTTTATTCATTAATTTTCAATAGAGTTAGAAAAAATCCTACTTCAAGTATCGAAAATCGACAAGAATTTGAAAAAACAAAATGTTACTTTACTTATATAAAACTCGGAAACTAAAATTTCAGGGAAACGAACCTAGTCAGGTAAAATTGTGAACTGAACTCTGAAAACCTCCATATGACTATATTTACGGAAATACAAAAACTAAAGCATTTCTAAACAATTCCTGGTATATAAATTTTATTAAAAAATTTAATTTTTATGATCTGAGGAAAAATATAAACCCAGTTTTATTTAGTTACTCTCTAACCTAAAATCCTTTAGCTTCAATAAAATTTTGAAATCACCACATAAAGAGTGACAGCTTTTCTTCTGGAAAAAATTCGAAAAATAAGGGAATAAAAGCAAGTAATTTATTCGATTTGTTTTATGAAATGGGGAGTCATAGAAATCGGTAGTTTTTTGTATTTCATCAAAATTACTTCACAGATTGAAAGACACTATATTTGTTTATTCTTATTTATCTACTAGGCTTGCCAGATAATCTATAGGTCATCTATTTTTCTGCAGTTAACTTTTATAGAAAAATAAATTGTTTAAGCCCTTCTCGTAAAAACAATATCGGCTAATTGCAATCCACCTACAATATTTGTATCACAAACTATAAAAACCATGACTAACTGGCGTATGCAAAACTAAACCATGAATGTAATTCTCTTTCTTGGGCTCCTCTTCTGCCGATTTTGTATTTATTTATTTATTGAAACCTGAATAGTGTATACAGATAAAATCTCTACCCTTGCCGATTTTGTTTGGATTTAAACCAGATCTCTACCAGAAATCAAATATTGCGCGATATACCTAATATATTTTCAATTAAAAATTTGGGTTCTTTTGAAAATGAGATTCTTAAAATAAAAATGTAATAAAACTCAGCGGTTTGGTTGGTAATTTGGTCTTAAAGATTTAATAAAAAAACGGTCACCTTTATGTATTTATTCAGATTTTTAATTGGTTTTTATTTATTAATTTACATTTATGTACGATGGGATCTAGATTTCATTACACGTGCAGCTGAGATATTTCTTGGACAGTAAACAATTGGATCTGTTTACAAAAATAAAAGATGTGGCTGGCCAAACAGAGCGAATGCCAAGAAATAAATTGGTCGTGACAAAAAAGGGTCCAGCAGCCGCAGGATCGATTTACAGATTTGTCCCGAAACTATTTCGGATAATTACCTTGGCTCCCGAAATCAAATTTACATTTCTCCGGGCTAAAGACAAGGGCAGTGCTGGTCGCTGGTAGAATTAAGAATCCCAAAAAGAAAGGAGCAGTAACTGGAACAACATAATTCCCAGAAGCTCCCTATCACGAGCATACCTTCTGTGAAAAGGCATGCAGAGCTCCGCTGCGCCAACACCCCGAATTCAGTCCTGGCGATTGGCATCGGGAACGTTTTGTTAAGAACTCGAAGCCAATTAGAAAAACCTCGAACTAATGAGCCACTGTGCAACAACCTCCTTACATCTACCTCGATCGCGCCCATTTAATTGGTTTTAATTTCTTCTTCGCTTCTCGACGCGGCCAGCAAGAGACGGGGCCGGCCGGTCCGCGTCGAGTGCGACCTAATGGCGTGCACCGCGCAGCGTCGCACCGCTCTTACAACCCGAACAAAATAATTTATCAGGCCCATCTTTGTTTGAGTCCTCGATGAAGATAGGAGCGAGTTTTATTAGCCGAAATAAATCTGCTCCATAGCTTCTGTCTTTTGTGCTGGACCTGAGCACCGGGGCCCCGGCATACCCCGCAACTGACCATAACGTCCACTTGGCCAGCCGCGATGTGATCCGGCGAGGTGCTACCGACTGCCCAGCCGCGATGTCCACTTTTTTGTAATTTTCTTAATTTATTATGCTTGTTTCGAGGAGGGAGGCTCTCGCTCCCGAATAAAACGATGTTAATTTATTTCCCCTTCCTGCGGTGGGAAAAAAAAAATTCATTCACCGGGAGTCTCCGCTTTTTAGATGATACGCTCAGGAATTTACAATATTTATCCAAAATTGATGCAAACGCCATCAAGGGGTTTTCGGGATAAAAAAAACCAAAATTCGAATATTTCGACGATGAGGTTCTAAGTTTTTTTTCTAATTAACATATTATCCAGGGGCAGTTAAAATTAAAACTGCCATTAATTAGACGAAGACAAAGCACCTCTTGATTTTGAGGATCTTTCAGATTGTGAACTGCTTAACGCGGGGCAGTAAAATGTGAAATTATTGACCCCCAAAATGTAAACATGCTCCGGAGGCTGTCCGATCGCATCATGAAAAGATTTTGTCACCGATTAAAATTTCATTTCTTAAGCAGGTCCAATGCACCGAATATTACCTTTTTAGTGGGATGCACGTCGGGCTCGTTAAAATATTTTATGCTTTGACAATCTTTCCCACCTATTCTAGAAATTAATTTTATCTTAAACATTAATTCTTCGGGTATAGAATTAAAGGGGGCAGGTTCAAATATATAAAAAGGACCAATTATAGGTGAAAAGATCGGACCGGACTACGACTAATTTTTAAAACGCAATATTTGCATATAAGAGATTTTGTCAAGAAATGTCCTTAAAAAATTTGGTTAGATCCAAAAAATGCAGACATTATTGGTTTGGTAACCTCTATGTTTCCCATTAGTTTCTCGAAAGGTGCTAGTTTAATTCATTAACTGCTAAATCTGCATTCAAAAAAATTTACGTTCACAAAATAAATATTTTTTCGCAAAATGGATAGGTGCAACAGAATTATTTTTGAACTAAATTTTTAATTGTTTTTAATATAAAAACTTACACGAAATAAGATTAATGGACATATATGCTTAGTATAATACACCTAATTTTCAACCCCCACATAAAGTACCTAATATAATGGGTAAAAACCAAACTTTTATTCAGGCCGTCACAGTAGTAGGGTATAAAATTGCTATAGTTTTAGAAGAGTCTATAACAGCAGAATTTGGATATTTGGCATAATAATGCTCTGAATAAAGTATGGAATATCTGTCCAAAGCTGTGAGATATAAAAGAACATGGTTAGTAAAATTCTGTCTCGCAAACTGCAAGGAAAGGCAAAACTCAATATCTGGGCTAAAATCTGCAAATAAACAGTGACACAAGGATTCTATAAAAAGTCCGTCTTAAAATTGAACACAATAAATCTGACTGTCAACAAATCTCCAGTAATTGAGGAGGAAAAATTCATCAGGAAAAACTAATCTGGGTCCGTGTACTCGGATAACAGAGGCGAGCGAACACAGGCCATCCTGATTCCTGATTGATACGTATATATCAAATGACGACAAAACCACGACGTTTTTATGCGGTCCGGGGTGCTCCACTGGCCGGAGTCGAAGCGGGGCCCCCAGGACCCGGCGATATAAATTTATACATTGACAGCAACAAAATGTCGATAACGAAACCCGTCAATGGATGATAGACATAGGGAGGCCGAGCTATATAATTGGAATAATAATTGAAGAAACGCGCAATTTAGCTGGACAAAAACTCAAAGTGAGGTAAATAGCTGGCCGTCCGGGCAGAAAAAGGCCAACAATGTCAGTCATCAAAGTTGGATTAATTGGGAGTTTAACTGTAATGCAATTCCACTTTTTGCGCGGGCTCCCTCTGTCCGGGGTGCATGTCCCCGGCCGCGGACCAGTTCGCGACGACGACGTCCGTCGCCGTGGAAGCATGCGGCCCGGAGCGGGAGTGGACCGTGGGGCTGCAGAAATCAATTTGAGGAAACGAAACTCAATGAATTGTTCACCGGCGGCAGTCACCAGGAGCTAGGGCCCCGGAGCCCCGGAGACCCGGCGGGCCCCCGGACAGCACCGCGCGGCTGCCCTGCGATGCGCCGCGATCGCAGTGTGAAATTGAAGCAGCCCGGCCCGCGGGCTCGCCGACGAGTCGCTGCCCTGGAAGATGTCGTCGCACGGTGGATTTGTTACACCTGTTGTCGTGGAATGCCAGGAGCAGTTTATTAGGCGCAATTTAAGAGCGAAAATGGTTAAAAGGTAAAATATCTGCGCTGGGTGCCTTATCTCAGCGGACTGCTCGGTCGGGGAACATGTAATTCTGCTTCTGATAGTTTGTATGGACGTCTGTTGGAATTTTAATTGAGAGACGACCAGAAATTCATCTACAAATGAGGAGGCCTTCTGTCGCGATGTTAAGAAAATTGTTTTTAGGTGTTCTATGTGCCAATGTCTTCCTTCCTTTAACTACAATAGAGGCCGTTTTGCAATAAGTGGTATAGACTAGTAATTTTATACCAGACTATACTTGGTAACAATCACATTCATACAATTTGCTATTACTACTTTAGATTTTATATGTACATATGTACGAAAGTAGGCTTTAAAGATAGCTCAAAATTCCCCACCGCCAACCATTTCTTAAAACTGTATTAAATTCAACACCAAAATGACCCGCTGAGTTAACCTCAATGCTTTATAAAACTCAACGAAAACTCAAACCTGTTCATGGAAACACATGGGTCTATATACCTACTATTTTTTCACAATGATATAAGGATCAGACTAATTAGGAAATTTGTATTTCAATTGAAGCCTATAAGCCTTCACCTATTCACAAATCGATAATTGCATCAAACTTCAAATCTTGAACCGAACAAATTTTTGAATTAACTTTTTGACGCAAAGTGGGGGTACCTACATAAGAATAAATCAATGCAATTCAGTTTTATTTTTATGAAATAAAAATTGTTTGATATGGGCCATTGCTTATAAATTTCAATTCAATGGAAAATTGCCTGTGATTTATTTTTTTATTAAAATTGTAATTATACATTTTATAATTGATTTATTAAAAACCTGAGCGAAATAAAAGGAATTCCATATTTCCATAAGTGTACCTACTAAAGATAACAATCGGTGCACGTGGAAATTTAAATTAATGCTTAAAAAATGAGAAATTCAAAGGGATTATGTATTTTTTTAAATAGCTGTCTGATTAAAAATTCCAAGGTAGGTCCTTTCACTTTTCCTTCTTAGGAGAGCTTATAAACGATTGCTCTTGGATTATCGGTCAGGTAGCGCGCTAATTAAGCAGAAATAATTAAACAAGGTTCTCGAAAGAAGTAGAGCAAAGGACACGAAACATCTAAGCTAATTATTCATCGACCAGAGGGTGGCGCAGCAGTGCAACGACAGCCGGGTCCCTATGAGAGGCAATTAATTGTAAAATAAATTTTAATTTTTCAGCCGCGAGCCCCATTAGTGAATTTTTTCCTGATTAATGCGAATTTTGTCACGAAAGCCAGAGTATGGCCTGCAGTGCCACAAACAGCGTTTTCTGCCCCCGTGACATGCAAGCTGATGTAGAGCCGCAGATAAGCCGTTAATAATAATCGGGGAACTAATAGAAGCGTTTTATTACAATAAATTAGGAACAAGATAAATGTGACTGCATTTTTGCGCCTCGCGCGCACCACGGCCTCTGGGGTTTGCGTGGCTCAAATGCACGACCGGTAGCGAATTATCTGGTCGCACCTACTCTCCTTCCCCTGCAATCAATTTGCACCTCGTTACCGCAACTCTTGTATCCGGACAGATATATTGCAGTTAATTATTTGTTTTCGTGACATCTATAATTAAACATTCACACACATGCACCGAATTACCTGCAGATTTATGTGGCTAATGAGTCAATAAATGTTTGCCACTGACACCGGTGATTTATTCGGCTACAGCATCCAGAAATGGTCTAATGGACCGGCGGAGTCCCATGAAAGACACTCCGCCTGGATGCCGCTCGGACCGAATTGCACTTGCTTAATTATCGACCGCTTCTATCGGTTGCGTCGTCGTCGGGCTCAGTTACATGCGCCAATATGTAAGAAGACCGCAAATGGGTAGATTTTTGCTAACAAGAATTTGCCTTATTATCTTGCGTAATTAGTCAGCCAGATCAGGATATCTTGAATACCTCTGCTATGCACAGATTTTATAGGCGCAGTGTAGACTATTATTCCTGTATAGTAGATTTTTGACCATCTCCTCTAAGGACTTTCACGATTATAAACATTACTTTTTATTTTGTGTATAATATCTATATCCTGCAGATCAATATTTTGAAAAAATAGTTTGTTTTATATCAAAAGTACAGCATTTATACATTCATGTATTTACATATACTTTTATTTTCATGTACATTGGTACTTTTCAATAATTTTCCAGAAAAAATTAATTGGCGGAAAAAGTAAAGACTGCCATTTTTTTTTTCGTAAATAATAATAATAATAATAATTTCAACCACATTTTTTTGAAAGTGCAACGAAAAAATACTTCAAACTACAAAGCTAAATATCTCCCGAAGTATATTCAAGCAATTGGCCAGTTGTGTTTACATATTTTTCACTTTTGACCCCAAATGAATGCTTTTACAACGTTTTATCAAAATCTTTACCGGATTTTTAGTTTGGGTACGTCGTCTAAGCCCTTCTATTTATTAAGTATATTCCATTTAAGGCGATTTTTAAATGCCATAACCCAGCCCAATAAGGTGCCGAAGAGGCTGGAACGGTCGTAAATCAATCAGAGCCTCGGTGTGCATGGGAGGAATTGTTAATTACGTCGGTGAGCACGATTAGATGATATCTGGCCAATCACCGACAAACTCAGATCCGGAGAAACTAATTGCAAAAATTGCTGTGCGTTTCGTCAGGGACGAATGGCGCATAGCAAACAAATTGTAGGTACGAAGTGCACCCGCCCACTGCGGCCATCGACACTGAGGCTGATCTATCACGCAGTGTCAAGAAACTCCCGGTGAGTTTTCATAATTAAGGAGGAATCTAATGAGCCGTACACCGCCACGGAGGCACGAGTTCATTACCTCACCCGGGCTCGTTTATTTCCACAAGGCTGTCAATTAAGTTGGCTGCACGAGCCCTCGTAGGAGAATTCCTGCGCGATAAAATCCCGAAAGCTGCTATCACGTTTATTGCCGTGATATTACAGGGGTTATGAGTCGGCGATATGGGGCCTTGGATGTGTAATTGCGTTCCATTGTTTGATATTGGATCTGAGTAATCAGGGGGCCCCCCAAGCAAATGAGCACGCAGCACTTCCTTTTCCTGGACGGAGCTCCAGGAGTCGTGCCCAACACCGGCTCCATCGTCTGGGGGTCCTCCGGATCTTCGTAAGCCACCTCAATTTGAGGCTCCTCTGGGCTAACAATTAAAGATGGCAGCCGGGCGATAGTACGTTCGTATGACCCGTAATAGGTGTAATGGACGCCGGGGGCTGCCGCGTACAAATCATTGTTTATTTATTTGCCATTATTATTACTATATTTTGCGCTGCACGAAGGCATTAAGCCGAGAAACGTATTTATTTCTTGCCGTGACGTTTGCGCCGCGACGCGACGTGTGGAGACGGGCGGCCCTCCGAAGGAGCGGACTGCAGCCACCGGAGCGCAAAGGTAACAACAAACAATTCAATTGTTCTCGCAGAGTCGAGGTAATTGCGATTTGTACATGGCGAAATCCCCGTCCATTGAGGAATATCTGCGCGAGCACATCAAAAACTATCTGGATATAGGTTTTTTTTGCGAGATCGAGCCACCTTTCGCCGCGGCCGGAGCCCCCGGCTCCCAGGCGGACCCAGAGCTCCCTAAGCAGATATAAAGCCCGCTTATTATGGTTATTGGAAGATATCTTTCATCTTTTGATTATTTTCTGTTCATTCGAATGCAATGGCACATAAAGCAAAATTGACATATTTTCTATCATCTCGCTAATTGGTCTAAAGCCTCTGGGGCTCCGCTGGCGTGGAGAGTGTCCCCATCTCTGCTTTCCACCGTTCGTCGAAGGCTCTGTTACTTCTTTGGCTAAAGGCCTGGTGTATGGCGCGACGACGGCTTTATAGATTCCATGGACCAGTCAACTTTGCCAATTGGGAATTCAAACAAAGTAATTTCTCGAAAGATTTTAGTTTACAATGCGAAATAACAGCATTTTCCCGGCCAATTATTATAATGATTCGGACCTCGGAGACCCTATAAAATGCAAAATTGATTTATTGATTAGGCATTCTCTGCAGCGTCACTCGGCCACATCCTCTTTCGAATTCAGGACACGATCGCTACTTTCAAGGTAAACTTTCCTAATGCAGTTTATGCTCTGGGGATTACCATCATTATGCCTCAACTTCTTACAAACTATCTAACAGACTTGCCTTAATGTCACATTTGAATTTGAGGATTCATAATTTATGACTAAATAATTACCATACCATATATTCCAAACTTTGTGTTGGAAATTTAAGAATCTCTCCTAAAAGCATTTTACATATTTAAATTTCTTACAGTATCCGCGTTTACAATTTCAATTTGGAATTTGTTCACCAGAACCCAATCAAAGCCTTATTACTTTACCTAAGATCTAAAATATTAACTCAATGTCTTCCTACTTAATGTTGTTCAGTTCACTAATATTAAGTATAGATAATTTTTTTAAATAACCTAGACATTTTCCTAATTGGTTTTGAACCTTCTGGGGGGGTTAGGGGTTAGGAAATACTGAAATGTGAGTCAATTTAAAAAAGTTCAGGTATTAGGTACAGCAAATAAATGAATATTCAAATAAATTTTGATGTACGACTGGACCATTCGGTCGCATATTTGCCACTCAGTTAACTGAATATAATAAAATGCGACACGTTTTGAAACCGGCGCCTTTATCGCGCCTCGATCGCGAACATCACTTACAATCAGTCAAAACAAAAGACAACATAATTAATCAAAGCTTCGATCAAAACTAGCTGGGCACGTATCCCCGAAAAAAAATATTTGAGGGCAGTGCGATGAAGCTGAGCTCTGTCGCGTATATGCAGACCGATATCACCCAAGCGATAATCAATCAGTGCGTGTTAATTGATATATAGAGCTCGGATCATTAATATTTCTGACATGTGGTATTTATGCGCGCCATTCACTCGCTCCCGATCTTGCCCGGCGGATAAGACCCCGATAAGGCGCTGGAGTGCGCGACTGGGAAAAAAATTCCAACGTCCTGAGTGGTGCATAATAAGCCAAAATAGCCGAATGACAGTTCAGAGAAAAATTCTGAAAAATTATTTCTAGCCACACTGTCACGAACTGGGCGATCCTCGCTCGCTACACCGCCGAATGGAATTTAGGTTAGCTGTCATAATTCCACGTAGCATTATTGGATAATTGGAGCCCGTGAGCAAGTCCGGAAGAGCAGTCAGCTCATTTGTTGCCAGTTACGCCGCAGCCCTGTCAATTTAATGGTCTTAGAATTGTTAAAAATGACATCGCATCTTGCGCCATGACTTAAGCTAATTAACAGTTAATCGCGCAATGACGAATTCCTTATGATGTTTTCAGCGAAATTATTTTTTATCGTTGTTAATTATTTTTGAAGAGCTTATTCAAAGGAACTATTGGCAACGATTGGTTTTGAGTAATGTGACGGTTCCAACTCATCAAAGAGTAAGTGACCTTCTGAAAAGTGAAGAGTAATTACTGCGAATTACGCTGATCTCAACTAGACAGGTGTCTAAAGGCAGACGTTGAATCATTTAACGGAAATAAGTTGTCTATTAGTAAACAAGATCCTTACTTTGATACTCAATTTAAAGCTGAGCAATGATTGGAAAAAGCCTGTGATTCTTTTGCGTGACTTGCGTATGGATAAATCTGGCATAAAACGAAACAAATTTACAATTTTTGATCCAAAGGAATCGATCCAAAAATTTATCAGCTTGATTTCTAGATACTTAACAGTCCAATAGACTTTAGTTGCGTCTTACTGTGCCTAAATGGAAAAGGTTAGTGCAAATATTCTCAAAATCATCATAAAAAATTTTTCTTTTCATTCAAAACTATACACACTTGAATATGTTTCAAACCGCCCGCATGCCAATGATATTTCACTTATATTTAAATAACTTAATGCTTCCCAAAATTTCGTCTAAAAATTGTAATTTTCTTTAAAAGTCATCCTCTTTTTATGGAAAGGTATCCTTTAGTAAAAAGAATATCAGCACTATTTTATTTCGTGCATAATTGATTTCAAGCAAATCAATGAGTAGACCAGGTGCACTTACCTTCTAAAATACGAAATGTAAAGAAATCTGAAGTGGCCCTTGTGCGAATATTAACTCATAGCTCGTGCTAAAGGACTTCATTAATTTTCCAACATGACGATTCGACGAAAGTCCGAGCAAATCCCAATCAATTAACAGGCAACTCATTCATAGAAGGGTTCATTCAAAATAAGTGCCATTCATTCATAATTCTGTCCGGAGTTTTGCAAAGAACAGCAGGAGTGGACAGACAAAAGCCCCTTAGGACCCGAAATTGCCTCCATGAATTCTCCATAATTTTATCGTTTCGGCAGCACCGTGTCATATTAGATACAATTTCGGTGAAAAATATGAAAATATTAGGCAGTGACTTGGATTTTCGATGCAGTCCTTTTACAATGGCTCTTTCACGCATCGGTCCCAGCACCGAGTGTGAAAAATTAAAGAAAGCGACACAATGGACCCGAATCAGTTATGATCTCATTAATCACTGCAACATCCGTCTAAGATGTTTGGCGAAACGAAAAGATCTTTCTAGCTATTGGGACAGAGAATTGCAAGATCGCCGTCTTTAGATTCCTACCTGTATCAAGCGATTGTTAGTACCACCGGTCCTAATCTAGGACGGCTGTGGTACCTCGGATCACATAAATTATGTCATCCGATGCTCGGCAATTGTTCCGGCAGGCTTTTGTCTACTGAAGTGGCAGATCGAAAGTTTACGCTCTTGCAGAGACCGAGTACGTCTTTATTGCTTGTTTTGTGGGGCATTAGTGCTCTGTTCGGGGTCATCTTTTTCGGCTATAAATTTCCACTTTTCAATGATAATCCCACCATTACGGCCAATTGTGGGGTCTTAAAAGTCCAATTTCGATCGTGAAAGAATTTTCTGATTTATTTATCCCCAGCGCGCGGAGGAGAAACTTGTCCGTTCCATTTTTTTCGTCTTTTCTATCAATTTGAAATAGTTGATTTTAATTGCTTTTTCTTGGGAATTTATTTGAGCCCGATGATGATAATAAAGGCCACTGTTGTGCACGGCCCAGTAATATTTCAGTGAATCCAATGCACGCTATCTTTATTAGCTATTTTTCGGGATTATGTCAACTTAATTTATGTGCAATATTATCAAAGAAATAAGTCGATTTATTGCTTATCTGCCTTAATTCATTTTTATGATATTTATAAATAAAAAAAACTTGTTCAGAGCAGTTTGGACTTTGGGTGACCTTCTTGTGTACTCGATTCGATGTACTCACCAATTCAAAGAATTCAATTTAATGTTTTGTACATCATATCAGACCCCTTTTATTTCTTACTTGGAATATTACATTTAGATTAAATTCTCGCTCTCATTTTATTGCAAAATTTAATTACCAAACAATTTTCAAACTTGTTTGTGTCAACGCTATGTATATTTTTGAAACTAAAATATTTTGAATAACGAGAATAATTTTTTGCTACATAACTCTGTCAATTTAACTAGAACTAAAGGATCTGGCTGTAGGTACTACACTTTAATTAGCGTTAATATGTACAAATTTAGCACAGTCAAATAGTATATTTTTGCAACATTATGTAAAAATGCAACTCCAATTTTTAAACATAAGAGTTAAAGCCATGTTCTCATCAAAGATGCAGTGGTAATTTTACGCATGAAAAACGCAATATTAATGTAAAATGACATCTTACTTATGTTGCAATTTTACAATTGTTATTATAAAACACAAACTTATAATGAAATTGAATCTTGCTTTTAAAAGTGAAGAATTGTGTAAAATTATACACATTTAAAAATAGATAACAAAATTTGGTAACAATAGTATAAATAATTCTTAGAGTGTAGAGAATGTATTTATGTTGTGTATATATTTAATTTGATTTTATATTTTATTTTACCCTATTAATTGACTACAGTTTTAGCTTCTGTGTTTATCTGCTCACTCCTCGCCTTTATCTTAATTTTTAGCAAATTCCAATTATTTATCAGAGGCTGCGATCAGATATTTTGCAAAGGGGCCTTTTCCATCGAACAGACGTAAAACCGCAAAAATCCGCGATGCAGCCCCGGTGCTCCAGAGTCCAGTGGGTTCGTGGCAGCAAAAAGAAAAGGAAGACAGCTCCTGCGACTCCTCGTTATCCATATATTCACCCAATTACAAAATGTTCATCGATGGCTCTAAATTGGATCCAAATCCGCTGTTCGTGTCACCGATTAATCCCTTATCTCCTTCGTCACTTTTGTTCGTTACTTCTTTTCAGTTTTCTGTTTACAGGGAATCCTCCTTCGAAGCTGGCTGGCGAGGAGGCCGAGTGCTCCGCGGCCCAGCATCCCGTGGACCAGCCGGGGCTAAGTAGGTATGTGTCGGAGTTCCGTAGTCATCGAGCAAATGATACAGTCGAGATTAAGTTCTTATTCTCCAATGCCCGCAGGGCACCCGCATCCTCCGCCATTTATTCAGTTTGGTCGGCATCGGCGGCTCCGTCCTGCTCTCGGGCTCCGGGGCTCCGGGGCTCCGGCGGACGGCGGCGCGGCCTTATCGAGCCCTCGTGGGCACGGACAAAACGGAATGAGATTCCACTTAACAGCTACCGGCTACTGGTTATGTTTATTGCTCCTTCGGCATGTAGCAACTTCTTCACCTCGCTGTCGTTCGGTTATCGCATCTGTTTCAATCCCTAACAAGATTTGTCTCTCAGAATAATTTTAAATTTGAATTTTGGTAGCGCTCCTCCAGCCTCATTTTTCGTCCAATTTAATTCCCATCTGATAAGGGGCGCTGTGTCGGTCTTTAGAGCCGCTGCCGCACCAGACACAGCCCTTCTTTATGAAGAAATGATGTATTATGCATGCCCCCAAAGACAATTAGGCCCATTTTCCATTATTTGGGGCAATTTGGAAAAATTCGGGAGCCCCTCGCAAAAAAAAGTGCCAACTGCCCCATCCACTTGGAGCGCCCTTTGACTTATTACGATTCGGGTGGATTTGCCCGAATAAATTCTTAAGCCAGGCCAGTGGCAGTGGTTCCGAGAAGGCAGCAAAAATAAATTTTAACAAGGGAGATAGCGAGGAAGTTCGGGGGCCAACTCTTTCAAGTTCCGAAAGGGCCTCAGTCGAAAGGTGAAGTCGCGCTGCTGAAATATATTCGAGTTTAACGCAGCTAATTGGAACAATAAATTCTCGGACCGAATGAATCTCCATAATGACATATCGATTGTCGTCTCCTGCCTCCGTCCGGGCGCGGGTCCCTTTTCGCCGGAATTCTCCAGTAACCTTATCGGCTTAATTGGTGGTTGGAATGCCAAACATCTCGATCCTTTGCTCCTTGAACTCGCTATCTAATTGGTATTGAGTTGTTCATTCAAGTTACAACCTCCAGTGCGTGTCAAAAACATAGGCTTAGAATTGTGTCATTGTCTTGCGCATAAACCAGTAAAATATCTTTCAATTCAGAAAAGGTTTTATTAAGACTCTCATATTCCTATTCTTTTAAAATTCCTTAATTCGAGAACTTAAATACCAACTTGTAATAAAAAAAAACCAACTAAAAGCTTTAGTTAGAAAAAAGTTATTTGTCCCTAACAGCTAACAACTATTAATTTAGTTATAGTTAATCAAGTGAAATCTAGCAAATTATTTTGTTGACAATTGACACGCTGAAAAATGGCCTTAAAAAGCGAACGGAGTATAGGGAGCCCTTTTTTTAAAAATAGGAGGTCAGGCAGAATTTTAAAAGTTCTACAGATTTTGTAAACAAAGATATGCGTTAAAATTTCAGATTGTTTGATAGTTTTTTTTATCCAACCAGCCAATTGTAAAAATATCTTGTGGAGAAAAACGCATTAAAGTTTTAAGAAATGTGTTTAAGAACGCCGCGTCACTGTACGTTAAAATGACCATACCTAACGAGGTAGGTACATAAGTTAATTGTTTCTCAAGACAACTAAATAGTTGATTGTTAGTTGTTGTGCACAACGAAGTTGTCAGTTGTTGTATGGTATTATAACTTACTAATTTAGTTGTAGTTTTTAGTGAAAATTATGTATAATTAATTGCAATTGATTTTTATCCAACACTAAGTTACTCGAATAGATGTTTTAAAAAAAGTAATTTACTTATTACTAGTTAACTGACTATTAACTATTTAATCAAAAAATTAATTTTTCTACTTTGATTATAGGTATACTATAATTTTTAACATAATTGATAGAGATCAAATATTTTGTTAACCAAAGAGGGATGCAAAACACTTAATGGCTTTGATACACGTAACCGAAAGGTGTTCATTTTGAACTGTATCAACAACTTCGAAAAAGTGTTAAGGGACTAACTAAAGATCAGAACATGATAAAATAATTAAAAAGATCCTCCGCCCAGCTTCCAGTCAGAGTTGCATCGAACCAAAACCCCGCAGGGAAAGGGCCAAACAGCCGCCAGATTGTGAAGGGAGGCTATCTTTGATTGCGATTATTAGCACTCAAAGGTGTGAACCCCATTAAGGTTTTTAAGCAATTGCAACATCCCCATAGCGGGCGCTGATATATGACTCAATTTCAGAGCTCGATCACATTTATCATGGGAAATTACTCACCGGGATCAGCTACTTTCCGTGGAGCGAAGCTAACTCGCCGCTTTGGTTTATTAATTGGATCAGCGCTTACCGCGCGTTATTTCGATTAAAAAGTGATGAAGAGTAGAAACCGTTCGGCCCCTTTATGGACACTGCTGCTATCACTTATGCCGTGTCAGTTTTAATTGAGCCGCAAATTATGATATGCAATTATACGTAATGATATCTGTCAGGGTGCATGATTTACGAGGCTCCAATCACTGCCTTTTCTCCCCGATGGCTGTGGGCAAGCTTCAAATATCTTTTCCATAATTGAACGTCTCATAACTTGGCAGGTATTTAAGCGATTGCGGAATGATGATTAACCGGGTGACACACGGATGAATTATTTTCTTGCTTCTGAAATTCGTTCAGGAATCAATAGGTTGAGCAGTGGGTTTCCCTAACCATTTTTGGTAACCTTTAAATCTCCTATATATGTATGTATATTAAGAAAAGGCAGCATTTATATAAATCTTCATCAATTAATAAAATGAATGAGATATTTTTAGTTTTCCAATAATATATGCAACTTTGAGGAAAAGTTAAAAAGCAAGAAAATAGTGTTTCCGTCCTGGTGATTCGCGAACTCAAAATTATCCGTAAAATCTGATGGATTCCCTTGTGGATTGACCAGATATTATTATTTATTCGATACATTTAAAACTTATTCGCTCACAGAAATTGAATCAAAAGTGTTTTACATTATATTATGGAAGTCTGCTCTACCGAAATTCTACCAACAGCCCTATAAAAGTATAGCTTATTATCCTATTTCTCAGAGTAAAAGGCTCGAAACAAGTAGATCTACTCTAGATCCAATGAAGAAGAAATATGATAGTGTGTGAGACTATTTTATGCGACCAATGGCTTTTCCAGTAAATAAAATAAAATATTATTCATAGGTAGCAATGCAGCAAAGTAACAAACTCTGTTCCCACCCTTCAGCACGGTCTTCCTGACTTCCAATTTATCGTGATTAAAACGACAACTCAGGAGCAGTGTCATTAAAGTTCTTTTTTAATTAGCGACGCCATTCGTCATAAATGTCACAGTAGTTGCGGCAATCCGCAAGAAGTTGCAGGAGGCAAAATGATTGAGATTTTTATTCGCTGCAATTATTCCGTTCCATCTTTATACAAATCAAAGGAACGTCACACAGCAGTGGGGTAAGGATGGATTTCTGCGCGTCCCCTTGCCTCGAGCTGGGACTTAATTTTCTATCCTGTTTATTTCCACATTCCGCGGAATCAATACCCTCGGCATTTAAAACAAATGACAAATCTTGTCCGCTGCCGAGGAATAAATTTCCAGCTCCTTGGAACAGTAGCGGCCATGCAGCCATTCCCGGAAGACATGAGTCCGACGCGCTCCGTGGATCTGCTGCGCTTGCCGGGGCCAATGCGATGCCCGCGGAATACATTACGACAGGCATTGGCTCGGCGCGGCTAACGAGACCCAATTATAAATACTTGGCACGTCTGTGACATTCAATCGATAAATAATAAGAACTAATCTGGGTCTTCGGGGGTCTGCAGGGTCTGCGGGACCGCTCCGGAGCGAGACACTCGCTCCTCGCCGACAATGGCCGGGCCGCGGCCGGAGCTGAGCTTGATCGAATAAGTTATCTCCTAATTAGAAATTTATTAATGATCGAGTGGCTTTAATTAATTTCTCGGTCTCGTCTGCCTGCCAGCATGCCTGCGCTGGGAATTCCGTCTTGTTATTGACAGGAAATTGGATTTCAGCTTTTTGCCAGTGCAGCCTCCTTGAGCAAGATATGGACCAGAAGCATAGCATCAGCCGCGGAGGATTCATTCACGGTGGCTGACACCGTGCGATGTAATAAGCCAAATTTGGAACTCATTCGAATCCATGAAGGATCCTAAAAAGGAGGTTAAGAGCTATTCTCATTAAAACGGACAAAGTATGGGGCTTATGAGGTCCAAAGAAGACCCACCGCGTGTGCGATCTCCTAAAAAAGGAAGACTCGCCCGAGGATTCTCCTGCCTCGAAGTGTTGAAGAAAATTTGTAAAGCAACTGAAGATGGACGGGAATCATTAAAGCTAACATGCCTGCGGTTAACGAGCTCCGACTCTATACGTCTATCAACCCGGCATCAATATGTCACATAAATTGGAAGAACTCATTGGGCAGATTAGATAATTTCATACCGATAAGCCTCCGAAGACGCCCGTTCCCAAGAACCATCGAGGCATGAGAGGTACATACATACATAGGTGCGCAAAAAGATGCCCGGAACGGCCTCGACCGCACAATGCCTCCTTAACAAGTCTCCTGCGGCCGGGGAGCAAGTGAATGCGTCGCAACCTCGATCATAACACGCTACAATTTTACATCTTGAAAGATTGCGCACGATAAAGCCCGTTTGTGGGCTTATGCTTCCCATTTTGAAAACTATCCCTTCTGTTCGGGGCTCCCATTATAAAGCGAAATGAATTCCCGCCGATCGTATAAGGCATAAGTGGCTTACAAGCAGCCTCCGCTGGACCAGTGCCACCTCAGAGCGATCCTCAAGTGTGATACGATTTTCTGCAAATCAACTGTTCGAACTTGTTTCGCCTGGGTCGCAATGATCGCGCGATGGCGATCGCATTGATCGCGACCGACACGTGTTTCGTCAAACAAACGCTCGAAATGCAAATCGTCCTCTATAAATGCAAATTCGACGATTTTCCCTTCTGATGAAGCACTTGGACAAATATTAGAAAGTTGTATAAGGAAATGCAAAAATTCTTTTAAAATATCAGCTATACAATACAATTGTTAGAATCGACGCATTAAACTTTACTCTACCTAGATATTTATCTCATTTAGATATGTATGCATATTTGACCTCGGTTTAGAATAAAGATCAATGTTATTCAAACCAGCAAATTTACAAAGCTGCGCACGAAACTGATACTTTATGAATTGATGACTAATTGATCAGCTTTGTGCTGCTACTGAAATTTATATTAGATACTTATTTTGTAAAGCCAAAGAAGGAGGGAAAGCGAAACGGACACTTTCAGGTAAAATTTAAAAAACACATAGAAATCTTAAATATTTTACTGACTGAGGTAAATTTATTTCATTTTGACTATTTACAATTTTATTTACATATATATGTATACCTATACATATGTATGTACATACATACATATGTACAGTGCTAAAATACTGAACAAAAGCATAATTTTGAAAAATACCCAAATTTCGAAAATGATTAAAGTATACATTATTTTTACTAATACAATTTTAGTATTTTAAAATAAAATTTGTGCTAAGAGTTCAACGCCCTTTAGTTTTAATTTTAAAACTACTCTTTTAATAACAATTCGAAGCAAAATGTGCTGGTCTGCACCAAACGCATGTTGACCTCATAATAAATACATATGAAACGAGTAAGTACGTGTCCCAGAAATGTTCCATCAATTTTGATAACAAGCTCGAGTAGAAGCCAAGTCCTTCAGGCTTCTCAAATTCTTAGGCTGAATTTGATATTTCATTTTGCACCCAAAGAAATCGTCCGTTCAATTGGCTTTAGAGCAAATTTATCGCCGTGATGTGAGGTTTACTCAGAGCCTTCTTGTTCCGATTTTGCATGCTTCTCCCAGGCCTGCTCCACTTCGCAGTTCATAAAATTAGTCTGGTAATCGTAAAATTTTATGAGTTTTGCAGGTCGACCAAGCAAATGAACGACTCCAACTCCGTCGCGGACCGAACGAGCTGCAAAATGCATTCTGAAGTGTTCCCTTTATATTCGGGCCACTAATTTAAATTAAGCTTTAATACACAATTAAGGCTTATTCAAATTTGCGCAAATTGCTTTGTGGAGTGTCGAAGCAATGGATTCGATTTGTAATTATTATGAATTTGCAGTTGGCTAATTAAGTTCAAATTTTATAATGGACAGTAGGTATAGCGTGGCAATAAATCGCAACAAATTATATCGATAAAATGCTGCATAAAAGGAACAACGATTGGAAAGGTGAAAATCGTTGGAAATTGAAAGACATTGCAACATTATCGGGCCCGTTCGGAATGGTGGGAAATTACTCCAAAATAAACCACCATGGCCACCGCATTGTGGGGCATTTGCATTCTTAATGATATGCAAATGCGAAGGGTATGCATGCAGTTAACCTCCAATCCTTCCTCCCGTGCCGGCATATTGCTTAGCACACGGAGGGAAGTTGTTCGAATTCGATTTGTTTGCCGAAGAAAGGTGAATATTGATGACTCATTGACCTAGGCGACTTGTTCTCGTAACCCCGCCGAAAATCGTTTTCCCTTTTTTTTTCTGCAATTTAGTATGTTCATTGTCGCAATTCAAATGCACAGACATCCAATTAATCGGACAGACTTTTAAATTTCAAATCAAATGGTTGGTGAACCGTGCGGTGTTTTGTTTTTAATTGTATGGGGTCGGTCATTAACATTGGGGCGTTTCTCACGTGGATAATTTTGATGATAGGAAAAAGGTTCACCAACCTAATTTTCAGCGGGTATTGCATTATTTAAGAGGAATTAAGCGCGGTTATTTTCGGTATTTCCCCGATGTGAACAGCTCAATGTTGCGATAGGCAACTTTTAATTGCTCACTTCCCGAATCAAATTAGTATAAAATTTTAATTGAGTCAATGTTTTTCATTATAGACTTTTTTAGCGCACCGGATATCGGCCTCTTTAGTTTAGCAACCATTATTTACTTTAATTGTGGCAAATTTTAATGCCCCCTGCTTGGTCTGACCATGTCATTTCCGCAAGATTAAAAAGTTTCAAAAATTCCGATTTATTGCTGGCAAAAGTGGTAATCGTCAAAGGACAGTGGTGTAATTAATGACATCCGGTGACTAGATCTTCATCAGACGAAAGATGCCGCTGCTCTTTATGATAGCTGTTGGAATTCCCACCTTGTTTTTGATCGAAGAAGAAACTAGACAAACAGTTTCAATAATTAGCGAACATTTTAGGTAAATTTCATTAATTAATTTAAAGCTCATATGTACAATGTACATATTCGCGCGCCGCAGCTGTTCGTATCACACATAATGTTTTTTGTTATACTGATGTACCTACATACGTATGTCTTAATCCGTGTAAAAACATTTTTCCTAGTTACTAAACTTACTTACTTACGTAGATAAATTAAATATCTACATTATGGTCAGCAAAACAAGAAATCACATGAAAAAAATTAATAGTGCTGAAAATTGAGAAGCCACTTGGAATTTAGTGTTACAAATGTTATGTGAACTCCTAATCCATCGGGGTCAAAGGCAGGTAAATATGGGTTTTTGCAAATATCTCTAAAACGATGGTTTTCAACAATTAAGGTTCAATAATAATTTGTAGCTGAGTTAATTCTCTACAAAACAAGATCTAATGGTATTTTTATGTAAAAGTGGCCATTCGTGAGATAAAGTGCTCGGAAGGATGGCTCACTATATACTCTTTAATGAAAAAATTCCACTGAGGATTCGATGAGTTTCAAATAATAGGGATCTGAATGGATAAACAAAAATTATTATTATATAAAAACTAACATAAAGTTTAATTGTACTCTATAATATACAGAACAGTAAAACATTTATATGAAATGAAAACCGCCTTAATAGAATAATATAATTATAATAAGTACATAATTTGTAATGCAAATGTATTCGTTTCAAAATCCAAATTATTCTTTATGATATATTTTTATAGTCTAAGTATTAATTTAAAAAAACTTAACAACATGCTCTTTACTTTCGAATATCCTAGCCCTGAGCCTGGACGCACCTTCCCAAAAAAATGTCATCAAAATCTGTCGTATAAACATCAAAAGCAAGGGACCGTTTTTGACAAATTGACAGGAATAAAGAGTTAAGGGTTACTGTACGACGCGACGCTGTGAATCCATAAGAAATTGTATTGGCCAAGCTGTTCGATTTAATTACGTTTGCGATCGCGGTCCATCGCACGAACGCACTGCCCGTGGACTTATCCACGCCCGCCAGATGCTTTCGATAAACATTTTTCCTCTTTTGAACGCCAATTAATTCAACGACAAAACTTAATTACAAACACTCCACTCTCGCTTTACATACGTTAACTAAATGTGCAATAAATTAACTCTTTAACTCCGCGCTGCCTCTGTATTTCACTTTTAACCTTTTTGTGTACCCAGTACCAGGTTCCTTGTTGTTGCCATTTTGCTCCAATTAAGCAGTCCAACTTCTTGTTTCGCTTGTTCGCAGCTCCCCGCGGCCGTGTCCCGTTGGAGGAACGACCTAGCCGGGACGCCAGCAGGGCAACCACGCAACCGAAATCGTGTCACCAAATTGAATTAATTTCTCATTTACGTCAATAGATCGAGCAATTAATTGTTGATTAAATGGCGTTTAGTTGGCGGAGAAAAGTTCGCCTTCCTTCATCGACAGCGAATGGTCGGGAGCTGCTGCTGCTGGAGGAGGAGCAGAATGTCCATTCCTAGTCTAAAAGTATCTTAAAGATATCAAGCAAAGAGCAGCGTGGGTAATTAAAAACTAAACTTTCCCGGGAAAGGAGTGCGTGGCGATAAATCAATTTCGCCGCTAGATTAATTCTACAATGATTAATTATTTGCAAGTAATTGCACGTCCGCTGCTCCATGAAGAGCGCTTCGTAATTTGTGTTCCAATTTGGCGAATCGATAAGATATCTTTCACACATTCACACACCTAATTATTCCTAAACGAGCTTATTTTTAAACAAATGTTTAAAAAATTTACTATAGGAACATAAGTAAGGCAATTTCTTATTTTTACTAATTAATGACTGAATTAATCTGGTTTTGTTTTTTTAAATGCTTTGCGAATTATTTTAAATGCTGACGTTAGGAGAACTAACAAACCTTTGAGTTTTTAATAACACCTTATGTACCTATATGTTTGTTTTATTGCATGTTAAAAATGTTCACAATAAGTAGGTATACTATCAAATTAAACTACTCTTTTATACATGAAAATTAATTTGACAATAAATATAACTTCTAGTCAAACTAAAAAACTAAGCCAAATTGAAAAAAAAGTTGCATTTATATGTAGGGACTAAAATAATAAATTTGGGTTTTGAATGCTTGACTATATGCGACGCATGCAATAAACTGTAATTTGTGCAGTTTTTAAATGTATTCTCTACATATAATAAGACTTTCATCCAATAAGATATCTATAGTGGTCCTTATTAAAACGTATAGATTTCCTAAAGAAAGTGGAAATTTAGCAAATGAGGCAAACCTCAACACGAGCCTTATTTGAGAATTTTATTTTTTTAAATGAAAACAAAAACTGAAAATCTTCCTACGTAGAAAAACATCTAAAACTCTGAAAATTGCTTTTGAACATCCATAATTCAGTTTGTACACTTCCTATTTGTATTCCCATTTTTATATACAAACATACATCATATATGAGAAATTCGGATTTGCATTTAGCATCCTGTTTTATCATTTGCTTTTTTTTTATTCATGTGTTTATTTGTAAATTCTTTTTTGAGAAAAAACAATAAAATTACTACTACACTACATCATATATGATATATGAATAACATGCAAATTTGCAAGAATTCCGTTAAGCATAAGACATTCAGAAAAACCACTGCCTGAGCATTTACATTTAATTTCAATGTTCTTGGGGTAATTTTAGACAAATGCGGCAAAAGGTGCGCTCAAGCATTCACCGCCCTTAGCGACGAAGGCTCATTCAAAGCGCGAGGTAAACTGCACCGTAAAATCGAGGGCAGCGGAAAATTACTTCGAAATTGTTCGTCTGAGAAATTTTTAAATTCCAAACACAAAACAAACAGCTTGTTAAAATTCCGCATTTCATTCGCCCTTAAGTAGCGCGGCCACGAAAACCGTCGAGAACACGACGACGAACATCTCGCGTTCCAGCCGCGCTGCCATGACACACGACTCATCTCGTCGCCATCGATCCCGCGGGTTACAGCCTGAGACCGCAGCATCCGCGGTCCAGAAGGTCCAGCAAGAGAACGGCCATTTTTGACAGAACCGTTGGCCAATTAAACAAATGACAAATTGCGGAAAAAACTTGCGTGCCATTAGGCAAAAAAAGGCGATTTGCGCTAAATAAAGAAACTCGACGATGCTGCGGCTCGACTTCGTCTTATTGTCGCCCAGGTCAAGACGCAAGACATTTTATGTATGTCTACTGTTTTCCCGCATCCGCGTCGAAATCGGCAAAAACTCCTCCGAGGATTCCACGGAGCTCGTTTGACCGGAATTTGGAATTAGTTGCAGGATATGGGTGAATTCTGGATAAATGTCACAATGCACCGGCCGAGGGACAAAAATTATGCGATTGAATTAAAATTGCTCGAGTCGCTTTTTACCATCATTTCTATATTAGTCCAAGTGGCACGAATCGCCAAAAATTCGACGGCGGTGTCGCACCGATTCTCCAGTCGAATCGAGGATGCGACCGACCAGTAAATGATAATTAATTGCGATTCCTCTGGCAGGAATTTTTTGGGCATGCACTCGAGAGCAGACTAATTGATTTTTATAATTGGGAACTGTGTCAACAGGGAATCCAACAATTCGAAAGTTGCCGGATCAGGAAATAAGTTTACGTAATGCTCAACAGAGGGCTGCAGAGCAAAAACTGGTAGTTGTCGGTAACTATCTCAATGCTCAAACCTTTACCATCATCAAAAATAATAAACGAAAAATACGTTCTGAAATTATCCGGTCTTACTAAATGGTGATTGTATAACATAACATAACAAGGGATTTCGACAAAATTTTGTGCGTAAGGACTTTGCTGGCTTTGTTTGTTAATTTAGAAATTATTATTGAAATTTGTAAATTTAAGATTCAATATGACAAATCAAACCCAGAATTTAAGAAAAACCTTATCGCTATATTCCATCTCTTTAATATATCTTATATTAATTTAATTTACCTAGATACTTTTTCCGTAGTTAATTACAATTTATCCTTGGAATTTCATTTGCATACCCAAAATAATTTAAATATTAAATCATTTCTCTGACTTCTTGTTTTTTCCAAATGAAAGAAAAAACGTATACTTCCTAAGCGGGTGATTTAATTTTCGAAAAACTCTGTTTCTCTTCCACAGTATTTCAATTATTTTTTGCTTAAATACGTAGGATAACGAGGTTTTCACTCGAATTTTTAAACAGGTTAGCAGAATCGTTACTTGCAGATTTTGATAAGACTTTGATAAAACTTTGTAAAAATGTTCATCATCAATTTGTGCCTCCTTCTTCAATTACGGATGATGGAATAAATACCTTCGCCGAAACGAGGAAAGAAAAAATATTTTTATTAGAATTACATTTTTAGTATGTAAGGTATTTTGGTTTTTGTGTTAATAACAAATCGTTATCTTCGAACATGTTTTGTTTATACTTATGTTATGTTTTATATTTTTGTTCATTTTCCGAAAAAGGGCCCCCTGAGAGCTAGGTTGGACCCAATAAAATTTTATTTCTTTAATATACGCAAACATTATTTTTTCTGCACATTATGCCAGTGGTCACATTCAATGTTCCTTAACAAATAAAAACTATTGTAAATTTTCGTTCGGGCTGAAATTGACTTAAGCTCACGTTTCTCTTTAATTTGCACCAAATCATTTCTGTTCAGTGGTTGCGTATATCAAACAAAGTTAAAATCGTTCGGCTGGCGCACACCCGTAAGAACAATGGCTGGTTGTTTCACGTCATTAATTTCGAAAAGCGTAACTAAACTTGCAAACACGTACGCAACGCACCACACCGCACGAATATGTGACGTGATTGAGTGGCAGTCGATGAAACCTGAACCGTCTCGTTCCAGGCCATTTAGCTTAAAGTGAAATTTGCTCGAAGTTAAGTATATTATGCTAATTTATTTTGATATACAACACGACGTATATTATCGAATGGGTTTTCACTGCAAAATTGCATTACTTTTTATTGGCCGTTGTAGAACTTTTGCATCACTTCAAAAATACAATTAATAGACAGTTTTTAATAGATTTACTGATTATTGAAAAGTAAGACTCATTTTTCATTTTTGAGTTTTATTTGCTAAGTAAGATACAGTCCATCGAACTATATTTATGATTCTCCCAGAATATTTAGTTCAAAATTTTATTCAGTGCGTGCATACATACGTACATTCAATTTTTGTTCTTAAATAGTTCAAACAATTTCTAAATAAAACCACCACAGGAAATGGGCATCAGCGTGCATTTCGACCTGGACCTAGTAATCTGAGACGTTCTTCAGAAAACGCTTTGAATGATACTAGTAGATAAGGGGTAGTCTATATCTCTATATGTAAATATTAGAAATATTGAATAAATCTAAAATAATGCATTTTTTCAAATTTTTAGGGTAAAAATATCCCTTCAAAATAATGCATGATATTGTATAATTTCGTTTAAAGTTGTGTGATATGGTGTTGAATGCGTTAAGGGATCAAAGGCAAAGAAAATCTGTAGTCAAATATGATGATGTTAAAGAATATAGGTATCTAATTAAAAAATACAATTACAAATAAGGTCCCACCGAGATTTGAACTCGGATCGCTGGATTCAAAGTCCAGAGTGCTAACCATTACACCATGGAACCGCTCTGCGAAAAAGAAAGCGACAAAATTCAGAGACATCTGCGATTGAAATCAAATCAAAAAATAGCTTTTCTCTAACTGCAGTATATTCATGCTGGTGAGAAGAGTCTTCAAATTCATCTAATCTAGCTACTAAAAATAGCCAAAGAGAGCCGCACGATGCATGTTAAGCGAAAGTTTTTGTAGTCGCTATCGGTCCATGAGCAAAAATGCAAATTAGACTCGACTCGAACAGTGAGCGATCTTATAATCAGTTTTATTAACTTATTTTTCGATGGACTTCAAGAAAATAAGTTGCACTGAACCTCTTCGGAGCCCAAGACTAGATTTATTTCGCACAGTTCTCCTGGGAAGATGGACGGTTATTAAAGGCACTTCCACTGTCCTGTCTCAAGATTTCATTCAATTATTATTAAAGCGACGAGTCTCAGCTCAGAGATCATATTGATAGGCAACATAAACCCAATTAACTCCACACGGTGATCATTTTATTGCAGCAAATGCATTAAGTGTGCGGCGGAGTGAAAACGTACCGAATCTGCCGTCGTCAGCGGAGACTCCTCACGCAGCATCATATGAGCCCCGGCAGTGTGGAGTGCGCACTATCAGATGCAAGGCCTCGATAGATGTGTTCATTAAAGGAGCGATCACTATTGATGCCTATTACCACAGTTTGCTTTATATAGTCAAAGGTAAAGATGAAAATGGCATTATGTTGTGCCAAGAACCAGTTACTCAACTGCTATGGCCGCGATCATCTTGATATGTGTTCTGCGCGCCATTAATTAGTCATTTCGCTATTTGTAAATGGAGACGGGTGTCTTGTATTAACCAGATTCCGAGTAAATTGCTCACTTGAAGGGGTCCCTCTAGACAGTAACTGCATGCCCTACACAAACTGTATCGGTCCCTCGGGATCTACTCAATGACACACCAGACGGTTTTATTGGAATTAATTCTTTAAGCGATGTGTATACAAACATAAGGTGCGCACTAGATATAATACCTACATACTCACTTCGCGGCCGATTCAAGATTGTCACGATGGTGACAGTTTCGCAAGCGCAGAGGAGGAAGCATTTACAAGGACCGCTCGCACAGAGTAAAGCGGCAAGAAGACGAAATTAATTTGAATAATTTCCCTGTATAAACTGCTTAGCCTTTTCTGGAAAAGTCAGCGAAAAGACAAATCCAATTATTTCTTGCTTCTTTTGGTCTCACCTATGCCCCGGGACTCCGTTTTCCCACATAAAGATTAAACTGGAAGCAGTGCACGCGCACGTCATAATGACTTAGTGGCTCCTTTGCCCAAAGACTGGTAGTCAAGTACTTAATCACTTTACACATGTCTCAACGTCGAAATCTGGAGCTCCGACAAGAAATCATGTGTTGTGCGGTAGAAACATACTCATTTATTTTCGGGCTGAATACTTACTTAAAAATATATGAGAAAAGATATCCTACCATAAGAAATAAACAACAAAACGATTTTAAAAGTACATATATACATATAGTAATACGAATTGTTATTTGTTAAACGATACTATAGACAAGTCAATGAAGGACGTACTCCTCGTTGACTTTCCCACCTCAATTAGCTAATTGACCGCTCAAAGTGGCGCACTAACGCCTCTTAGACAGACGGCTTAATCATGTGCAATTTCCATTAGCACGGATGCTGTTTGCCTGTTATTAATTTCCGAGCGTGGATCGTTATGGCCCTTGAGGACCCGAATCAAAGTGACTTCCATTAACCACAAAATTTATAGCCGCAATAACTCCATATGTTACTGCGTTCATGAGCGCATACTTGAGAATCCATTAAGATCAAAAAGAGAGTCCATAAATCGAGGATCGCCTGTCGCCTCGGTGTCAGGGTCCTCCCGAAAACTCGGAAACAACCCGCGCTATTAGAGCCGTCTTAAGATCCGTGAAGACACCCAGTTTCCACCCAGCTGTTAAATAGTGCATCGCCGAATATTAATTGCCGCTGCGTCGCGTCGCCGGTTCGACGCTGCTGGTGAGAATGCGCCAAAGACGCACGCAGAGTGCGAGGTAGCAATGAATCTTATTCTCGATTTTATAAATAAACCCCAACCCGACCGGAGAGGATGCTGCAAAAGAACTTTCCCGCCACTATGCAGGATCACTTTAAAAAAGTCGGAAAAGATGTGCGGCATTCTCCAAAGAATTTCCCGTCATTAATTTAGCGATGTTCGCTTTTAAGAAGTCTTTAGTTAATTGTCCCCCGATGCGCCCTGCTTCATTTGTCATGATAGAGACTTTCTTTTCCTTCACTGAATTCTGTAATTATTACGGCAAGTAATCGTAGATGATGCTGTTTAAAAGGGAAATTAAACTGCAGAACATTTTTTGAAGAAGTAAGACCCAAGGTCTAGCAATTAGGTACGTATTCAGAATTAAATAGAATTAAATGAATTCGTTGAAAATAATTAAATTAATTACAAAAAGTTGTACTTAAATTTTCAACACAAAATATTAAGGGTTCTAAATAAATAATTGGAGTCAAATAAAGCTTCAGAACTTCAATGTGGATATGTATGACTCTTTTTCGAAAAAAAAAACAAATTGTAATAAATTTCTTAAATTCTTTATAGAATAATAAAATGTTTATTATAAATTATTTATAAGTAGCTCGATTAGTTTATTTATACGCTTTTAAAGATTTGTTAAGACACTTTCAAAGGAATTTCGAGAGATATAATTTCTTTTTAAATCTTATTGTGAACAAAATCAATGTATCCTTTTTTATTTATACATTGAAAAACAAATTCCATTTTCAAGCTCTCCAAATGAGCATCGCCTCCTAAAATGCGTTTTACTTGACTTATTGATTTCAATTGTTATTGAATTGAAGCGCGAACTTGAGCAGTTAACCATTTTATGTTTTTAACAATTGCAGAGGATTTAAGTTTTAGAGATCCAAAGAAACCTACTTAAGCCGTAAGTGTTAATTGCATAGTTCAATAATTAGTTCAATATGTGAACTTTTCATGAGTCTAATTGGCCCAAATCCATTATCTAGTACTAGTATCTCTGCCTATTCAAAACACTCCTCGCCGAGAGCTGTTTAGAGCCGTGCAGACCCCGATAGTGTCGCGAGTGTTCAATCATATTACGAATCATTAGAGACATTGGAAGCCAATCGGCGGCAATCAATCACCTGCCGTTAGAGGCAACCAATTATAGTCGGGAAATATGCCCGATACCAGCGACTGTGGCTAGGTTTCTCTGTCGAATTAATCGAAAGTGGAATGATCATCAGAGCCAGGTCGATTAGCTCCGCGGAAAAATAGCAAGTGGCCGCAGAAGGATGCAGGTGTGCTTTGCGGGGGGGATACCGCGGCGGAGGCTGCGGCATCGGACGAGCATCGCTCGATCCAAATGCATACATATATTCAAATTGACTGACATCTGTCAGCACCGGTTTAAGGGAGCCGTCAGTCCAGGTAAATGTTGCCCGGGACAACTTATCAGCGGGCAGCAGCAAGCTACCGCTGTCAGTTGGTCTGCAAAAACCGCGCTCCGGAGCAGGGCATGAAACTAGATGCACCGGACCAAACCCAAGTTATCTCATAACTTCACCTTTTTTTCCCTAACTCTCGCCAGCCATTCCCGGGACCGATAGATGTCAACTCGCCGCAATTAGACTCTAGCCTGCTCCGCGGAGCTCCGCTCTAAAATGGCGATGCTAATTTCTATTCTAATTAGCTATATGTCATCGACTGCACTCCTGGCGTTTTTCCCTCGCGGGCTATAGGGGTTCTGATCGACAGCTCGAGTCGGGACCCGCTAATATGGAGTTTGTAGTAATTAACATTCCGATGCGACACTACGCAAACGAGCCTCTTTAGCACTTTGTGGTGCAATTCCGCGTTGCTCTGGAATTGAGATTGAGATTGACTTGAGAGCTCCCTTAACCAGCCTCAGCCACGAAAGGGTACCACGGGGAATTTTCCAGAGCTGGAAAAATGCTTACTGGTCTTAGATTGGAGGTCTCCCCGGAGGGCAATTGTGGCTCTATAACTTTTTTTTAGTTTTTGCCCGCTTTTCCTTTTCTAAGGTACTCTACTCGCCATTGCCTTCCGACTTGAGTTTTCTTATTTCGAAAACAGACACGTGGCTATGGAGCAACTACCTCGAGAATAGGCACATGCCTCTAAAAAAAAATGGCTATTTCGATATAAGGCCCTTGTCTGGATTTTGCAACAGTATCATTAATCTGCTAAAGAATTTACTTTTATATACTTTCCTTCAACTCCTCTTTAACTTGAACTTGAACTTATTTCAATTTATACTTTTCCGTAAAAAAATATATTTTCGTGAATAGTTGTTTTATTAATTTCCAATTTTATTAATGTACTTTGAGATACTCTATGAATGGCCATTTAAATAGTTTAAGGCATTTAAATAGTTTTTCAAAAATTTTCGCAATCTAAATATCCAAAACGACAACCGCCTGATACACGCATGATCTCGAATACTTGAAATTAATTGTTTTAATGTTTAAGAAAGTCAATTTGTATTTTTAATTAAAAATTAATTTTAAAGTCATACGGGTGCAATTTCCGCTAGTATCCTCCTTCTTTTGCTAAATATGAAGAACTAAAATTATTGTCCTATTCC
This sequence comes from Machimus atricapillus, assembly GCA_933228815.1. NCBI lineage: Eukaryota > Metazoa > Arthropoda > Insecta > Diptera > Asilidae > Machimus > Machimus atricapillus. The sequence goes on along the minus strand of OW121788.1, from coordinate 25,058,094 downwards.
TTGATTGTTCAAAGGAGGAATTGTATAGCAAAATCGTTGGCAAGTTTTAAAATTTTAGAAGAAATAATTTTTGTGGATAAAATCTGACTAATTATGATATTGTGTATTTTAGCGTCGAGAAGACTTAAGGTAAAGTTGGGTAAGTTTTTTAATTATACAAATAAAACGTACATACCTTTATTCGAATTTTGCTCCATTAGTGGCAATTAGCTCGTTTTGCATCGCTTGGTGTTCAGTACTAAAGCCGTTTATTACTCAAATAATCAGCGGAGCCCCATTCTGGGCCCCAAGTGGACCTGCGCCAGTGGGGTACAAATCACCAGCGCTCAAGTTCCGCGGCCAAGTCGTGCGGGTCGGCGCTGCACTGTGCACCCGCCTTAGAACATTAGTTACTCATTAGGTGTTCGTTTCGATGGCTTTGTTAATTTCACGGCAGTTGTGCTCGCGCCTTAATCGCCATTTTCCGCCTCCATCCAGCGGCACTTTGGGGATTATTTAAACAAATTCAGGCGGCCTTAACTGCCTTCCACCACGCTCCGGCGATAGGGCCGCAGACTCTATTAATTGTAGCCACATCCCGACCGTTGGCATCCTATAAAATTTATCAATTTAAATTGCGCACACACAATCAGGCTGAATGTGCCTCGCGAAAATGGCCGAACAACTTCATTGTGGGCAATTAATTAGGCGAACACAAAAACCCTTTTCGTCTTTGAAAAATTTTAATTGGCAATTGTTGCGCAGTTAGCAGCCGAACGGCCATAAAAATTCCCCCGGGCCCGTCTACTTGCGGATGAAGACACAACACCACGAATCGAGCCATTTAAATGCAAAGGGCTAATAAATAAGCCAACTGCACAAATCATCCGGAGACCGCACCGCCGCGTCGCCCGCCGGCCGTCCCGCCGCCGCGACCTGGACGGGAGCGCAGGATTCGCGAACGATGTTGATTTACTCGTCGTCAGCGTCACTCGCGACCGCAGGTGGGGATCAGGTAGACACGCGGTATATGCGCCGCACAAAACGGTTTCAAAAATGTTTAATCGCGGTCGTTGCAAAACAAAACGTCTTTTCTGCAAGCTACTTCACTTCGCGATGGCTCTTTAAGATGGCCACTTGTCAACTTCCGCAGCATGGACGTTTTGCTATTACTATCCATACAAAGAGGGCGGTACTTTAGTTGGGGCCACTTTTTCGAAAAAAAATTTTTATTGCTAATTTGTATTAATTGTAACAAAAACTTATAAACTCTTTATATAAACACATAATTATGATATTCATATCTTACTTAACACTCAGAAAATTAAATAAAATGGAAAAACTTTACAAATAGCAGAAAAAAAATTAAATGAGAAGAGCCTAAATAAACATCAAAGTTTTGTTGTCTATATATCGTTTTATTCGCGTAAATAACGTAAAAACATCTAAAAAATGATATATGTACTAAGAACTGAATAATTATTTTTTTTAAAACTTTTATTCGTTTGATATACATATGCATACATTTTCAAACTTTGTGAATGCGTTTATCTCCATTTCAAGTTTTTATAATCGGCTAGAAATAAAACTCAACCAAAACTTAAAATTACAATATTTTTTTCTTGTATCAAGATAAGTGTAATAAGCATATCCTTCTTAGAACTCAAACAGATAGTACCCTCTAATAATTTAATAAATGTGGAACTCTCCAAATATCGATGGCAGTCGACTAAATATTGCCTGAAAAATAAATAAATAAAAAGATCTCTAGCTGGACCGAGCACTTTGCGAGAGCCTTAACCAGCTGAGGGTACACCGTGCGCTTAAAATAATAAGTAATTATTAAGTAATAAACGTCTGTAGAAGTACATACATATGTATTTATATTATCTATGGCGAAGAAAGAGCACCAGCCTCCAACTGGACCAGGAACAGAAAGTGCCTCCGAGAGCTAAGGCAATCAATCTGAATCTGGAGCCTCTGTGCTCCCATCTGGGGACACTAAGTTCCAAAGCTCTCAGTTGTTTCTGTTGCCTTTTATCGGTCGGGTCGAGTGGTTGAGAGCTGCTGTGGGGGAGAATGGCTTCAAGAATTTTTTAAAACTGAGTACTCTTGTACTTAAAAACTGGTATATGCTTACCATTATTTTATTTTCTTTGCAATTCAATGCTTTAGTATAGGAGCAAATTTTCAATGCTTGTTAGAACAATTTGGGATGCGAACAACTCAACAAATTGAAATGCTCTACATATGTACATTTGTATACGAATTGTGATTCAAATGGATCATACGACGGTTAATCTTAAGTGCCTTATTATTTCAATTCTAAAGGCTCTTTAGAAAGTTAAATTGGTTTATGTTACAAAATCTACTAATTATTCCTAGCTAATTGTTGATTTACGTTCTGATAATATTTTAACTGTGTAAAATTTTAGCAAAATAGATGAAATATATTTATTTTTTGGCAACAATTAAATTACACTGTACTATTGTAAAACATCAACTGTCTTCAATTGCCATGCTTTACAGTCTATTCATTTAAAAAATATCACAAGATAAGAAAAATAATAAAATCGAGTTGAATAATATCGCGCCCGTTTTATTGCTACGATTTACCCATTATACAATGTCAGCGCCACCTATAAGGCGCTAGAATTAGTACAAATCTAAGCAAAGGCTACTTACAAAAAAATCAAAGACGTCCACTGATAAGAAATAAATAAATAGTTTAAACTGTGAAACGAACAAGGCAGGCAACGACATTGGTAATAAATTTGGGAAATAAAACAATTTTTTTCAAAGTTGAATTCGCCGCAAAGTCGCCCCATCGCCAAAATACACCCGTCCCTTTCGGGGCAAAGTAAAACCGTCAAATCGAAATATCGCAGTGACACACGCACACAACGTCAATGTGTCGCAGCGTTTTCACCACAAACAAGTCAGATGTCGAAAATTTTGCGGACGAGCGAGAAAATTTTTTCGGGTTGTCAGTTTAATTAAGGGAAAATTTGCTTTGGCCGCTTAAGAAATTTGCTTTAATTTTTGGTTTTTCACAATGTCCGTTCGAACAAAAGTTCTAGGATTAGTGGATGTTATTATGCGGGTTCCGCCCCTGCTGGTGATCGATGAAATCCTCAAAATTAGCATGGGACTGTCGAATGGATCCAGCCACAGCGTCACAGACGGGGACTGGTCCGCTTTCGCGAAGGATAGCTCCGATATAGCGGCGGGTGGCAACATAACCGACCCAGCGGAGCCCGGATCTGTCAAAATCATGGAGGCCCTTTCCTACGATCCCGAGTTCTACCGCCTCCTGTCGATGACAACACTCAAATTTATTTCGTGTCTCTTTGGTGAGTTTTGCTCGTCCCCGAGACGGGCCCCTTGGTGCTCTGCCCTTTCGTACTAGAAATAAGTGCGGCCCCAGAGCCCCGTATGTAGGCCAAGTTCTGGACGGGCTGCGAACCAGTCGCCAGATGCTGGAATCCGTTTTGGGGCGCACCACTTCCGCCTGAGAGCCATCCAAGCAAACTGAGCGTCGGCTGGCTCGTGAAAATCGCTGAAAATGCAAATATTTATTTACGGAGGCGCGAAACTGGTTGCAAACAAACAACATTCGAACGGAGGCCCATGACCATGAGGCCAGCATCCCTCGTGGCCCCCTCGGGTGGGACCGCGATAGCGCTCGCTTAATTGGTTAATGACACTTTCCCCGGAGCGCAAGGTGTACGAAAATCGCTGAATCATTGGTTTCTTGACCTTTGGTTCCGCGACGGTTTCCTCAAGCCACGCTTAATATGCAGCCACGTCCGAGGCTCACAAGAGCCGGAGGTCAATTGCGCGTTTTGCGACATTCGGAGCATTCGAGATATTTGGAAACAAAAAAACTAATCAGATATAAGCAAATTTTTTGGCTGTCAGTCTTAGTGCACGTGCACCGAAAGGCCGATCCCCTGAGGCCTAAAAGGAACGAGGTTGCACAAATTTACAAAAGCTCCGGGTAACAGGGCTAATAAAATTGTTATCGGAATAAACATTGAAATATTGAATTGATTTATTTTCTTTTCCTAGAATTTCTTATCACCAATTTTTAATCGAACAATGCAACCACGCAAACCGCGGTCTGGGCATTTAAGTTTGAAGGTCCTGTTTGAGACCACGTAGCCCACCAGAGACCCTTTACCAGGAAAAATCTGAAAAGGGGTTCCGAAATCAACCGTCGCCAAGTTCTCAAAAGTTAGATGTTCCAAACTACACGTTTATGTAGCGATATATCACTTAAAACACCCTTGCGCTCCTGATCCCTTCGAAATATTTATCAGGTATGGTATTGATGGGGACTTTTAAAACATTTAAAACTACAATATCTGGCCTTCTAGCGATTTTTCCGTAAATAACACCCCTCTAATTTTACTTGGCTTATTTGGTTCTTTTTTTTTTATTCAAAAAGAATAATGCAAGGAAATGCTACATTATAAATACATTAACTACGGAAGAGAAATAAGTATCTAAGTAAAACTGATTACTGTTACAACTCAACCCAATCATCTATTCTAGGGCACTAAGAATGAATCGGGGGTAATTGAATCTCAGAAAATTGAGTTACAAGTAGTCAAGTGATATAATCTAGCCCCGGATGAATATCTGGGTTAAAGTGTTTTTCATTGTTGTTTTTCTTGTATTTACATATAAAGTACTACTTGTGGTCGAGATCTGGATAAAAAGAAAAACGCGGCTATTGTTTACAACTTCAAAGAACAGATTTCATTTTCGCAAAATTCTCGCCTTTTGACTTCTATACACAATAGAGTGTACCTCATAATGAACAAATAATTGAGTACTACTTCAAAAATCTCTTCGTTAGCATTATTTGGGGTTTCTGTAAAATTAATGTTTTGAGGCCTGAATTATTGATTTTAAAGTTATTTACTAATTTCTTCTTTAATTTTAAAGAATCAAAAAAAATTCTGTAAATAGTGTGAATGAATTTCTAGCATTAGTTCTGAGTAAGTCCAAGTTGGAAAGTACCGTAATTATGTCCTGATTTTTTACTAAATAGTTAAAGAAATTCTGCAATTTTTAATAATGTGCACATTTTTGTACAAATGAAATCTTATAATTGTTGACCTGCAAAACAAGGAATATGTTTTCTTGTTGCAGGTTGTTTTTGTGCGTCCTGTATTTTTATGTTGTGGACAAGGCACCTGGTCATAGTTTACATGTTTGTAATATCGGTCGGATTAATTTTTCTCTCCTACTGGAGCAACGTGGCAGCCCTGGCGCTGATAGAGAATGGGCCCTGCATTCTGGAAGATATTTTGTCGCTGAATATGTCCAACCTTCTAGACCCCGGAGGTGTTACAGTATCAATTTTGCCGCATCTAACTGCGCAATGGTTTATGGGGATGCTTTTCGCTTATATCCACCTTGGACCCAGGTAAGTAATCTTACACGTCCCCATTCTGGATCATGCTCTTAAATCAATTTCTAGGAACACGATAATCCAAAAGGTGCTGCCCTTCTGCTTCCTTATGCCCTTGCTCTTGGCTATGCTGCCTCTGCCAACGGCTATGCTGAAGCACACTCCTGCGTTTGCAGCTGTTTTGCCACTGGTCCTGACCAAGATCTCCCTCTGGAGCAGCGCGATCGATGTAGGAAAAACGCTTTTCAACGGCTATCAATATGCTAGAAATTTTGCAACAAACTACGGCCTCTCAGCGCTTGTGGAAAACGAATGGCAACGTCTTAATGTCCCATGTGTCTTACGGGCTTTCTGGACGATCAGGTAACCTCTCAACTTATCTTTAAGAAAAAGAAAAAACCGATTAAGCACGAGTGAACGGCTCTGCACAGCAAAAAAATCTTCTACATAGTAAATAACTTCGTAAAAGACTCGTACTTGGTCAATTCCCCTGTAATCTTTATAAATTTAATAATCGATAGAATTTTTTATTTTTTATTTTAGGTAAAGAACCCTAAAACTAATTATTTTAATCTAACCTTTTGCAGGCTATGTGAGCAGCTTATAACAATGATCGCTACCACTAAAGCCCCACTCAGTTTCTTGACCACGGTCCAGCAACTTTTGGTAACCGGCTGTGAGACTCTAACGGCGGTTTTGGGCATGACGAGCATAATATCTATAATATGCCATTATATAGGAAAACTGTTCCAATTTTTCCTCCTCTCGGAAGACTATGACGAGGACAAGTCAATTGGAACAGTGTCCGCCATCCTTTTCTACATCCTGGCGTTGCAGACAGGGCTAACGTCTCTTACACCTGAAAAGAGATTCATCCGACTTTGTCGTAACTTGTGCCTTCTTTTCACGGCATTACTTCACTTTTTACATAATATTGTTTCCCCGATCCTGATGTCGTTGAGCGCCGCCCGAAATCCTTCAAGGAAGAGGCATGCACGCGCCTTAATCGTTTGTGCGTTCCTCCTCATCGCTCCGGTGGTCCTCTTGACGGTCTTGTGGTCAAGGCACACCCCATCAACCTGGTTGCTAGCCGTAACTGCCTTCTCAGTGGAAGTTATTGTAAAAGTCCTGGTAAGCTTGGCCACTTACACCCTGTTCCTCCTCGATGCCAGACGACAAACATTCTGGGAGAAGCTGGACGATTATGTGTATTACATCCGAGCGTTTGGAAACTCCGTGGAATTCTGCTTCGGAATATTTTTATTCTTCAATGGCGCCTGGATCCTCATCTTTGAGTCAGGTAAGCTCCCTAAACCTATTTGTAGATTTTGCCTCTATGCTTCACCCACACCCTGGTCACATCGCATTCTTTTGGTTTATTGGCAATTCTCTAAGAGCTCTTTCATCCTCAAATAATTCCCAATTGTCTCTCCCGCTTGTTAACTGTTGCATGTCTTTTTGGTTGATTGGTACGTATGATAAAACTTGATAGCCCGAAATGCTGTAGGCGGAGCAATAAGAGCCCTCATGATGTGCATTCACGCTTACTTCAACATCTGGTGTGAGGCACGGGCGGGCTGGACCGTCTTCATGAAACGAAGAACAGCCGTGCACAAGATATCCTCCTTGCCGGAAGCAACACCCATGCAACTGAGGTCGTTCGACGATGTTTGTGCGATATGCTACCAGGTAACTTTGATGCACCAGATCTATAAAAGTGGGTCCTTTATTTTGCTATATTTCCTTCCAGGAAATGGCCACAGCAAAGATCACTAGATGCAAACACTTCTTCCACGGCGTCTGTTTAAGGAAATGGCTGTACGTCCAAGACCGATGTCCATTATGTCACGAGATCATGATGTACCAGGAAAGTCCCAAAGAGACCAAAGTCGGCCGAAACAGCAACACTCAGGATCCTTCGACCAACAGAGACCAACAGCAGGAAACTGTAAAGAAAACATTTATACTGTAATCTTGAAGAACAGTATTCATTTCATATTTTTCTTCAACAGGAACCTGACCCACCATCCACACTCTCATCTCAGCAATCTTCAACAAATTCAAGTAGTCATGACTTTCGAATCGCCAGCACCAGCCACGTACTTACAGCCGAAAACGATATTCTCGTGAGCGATTCTCAGTGAAATTGTTAAATTTTATTTTTATATATTTACTCAAAGGGAAATCTATATATTTATAAAAAAAAAAAAAGAAAAAAAAAATTATGAAGTACCCGCAGCACATTTTTTTGCTAGTTCTGTGGTTCACCTTTGAGATGCAATTTGTTAACATTTTTGCCCGTGACTTCACCGAGAACGCTCAGGCGATTAAAAAGCATGGAAAAAAAATTTAAGGCTGATGATACCGTAAATTATTTAAATAAAAGACATTTTTGTTTAGCTTCAGAGTTTTGCCTTACATTCCCGTAATACAATACGATCTACGTTTGATTAACTTTTCGTCTACTTATAAATTGCTGGCGATTTTGTTTTCGATCAATTAAATAAAACGAGTGAAAGACACATCCACACTTTTCGACATGTAAAACTTTAAACATTTTATTTTGTAATAAGTTGTTGAAAGCAGGATGATATAAGCCTTACATAAGGGAGATAAATAACATCGTCCTTTTGCCTAGATTTCAATTTTATAGAAACGTTATTTTTCTTTGCGATCTTATCCGGATACAACAAATTGTAATTTTATTGATTGTTATTCTACCAAACAAAATAAAGAAATTAAATTTATACGCTTCCAAAAAAAAAATTAAATTCAATTAATTATATCAATATTAGTTATATCAATATTTTGGTGTCTATTTTTTGAAAATGTTTTTTTCTCTTGCAAAATAGCAATTATCAAAATTATAGAAATTGGCTACGCACAACCATAGTCACTGCCATTACGAAAATTTAAATTGATGCATTAGGCCCCGAGTATTCGCTGGAACATGGTCGAAAAAAACACGTTTAAAGTTTTGGTTGCTATGCAACAAGGGAAAGTTTTTTAACCCGTCACAGTGACGTTCCCCTTAACACATCATAGTTAAAATATACTCATGTAAAATTTTTCGAAATTCTTGAATTATGCAGAATTCAGCATTATCTGATGAATCCGAATCCAGAGAAATTAATGTCCTGAAACAAAATAATCCAAACTCAATTAATATAAAGATTTAAAAAATAGACATATATCTATATTCCAAAGTTCGTAATTCTTTTACTTCTTTTATGGGCTCCAAATTTTTAAATCGATATCAAATTTAATACCTTAGTATCGAAATCTTGGAGTAGATTTCAATATCTTACCGAGGAGTGGGTGTTTCCATCCAGGCCTTCAAGACTGAATCATTGAAGAAAAAATAAAATTATAAAATACTAGCTGGATTACCCGGTCTCAACCGCGATTCATTACTATTGTACAAAAGTAAAGATTTTAGGGGTTCCTCTGGCTCACCAAGCGATGAAAGTGAAACTTTATCACCAGGACAACACATACCCGGTGTTTCATCTTTCCATTTTAGTGCTTCACAATGTGTACCTACATTTTGATTTGCATTCGCTCTATGAGAACTAATCGATGGTTAATATAGTCGAAAAGGGTTATAATCGAAGGCAGCATCTTGAAACGCCTCCCATGTTGTAGCACAAAATTTAAATATTCACACGCTCGTCTGCCCGTTCTGGTTAATGGGGCCTTTAAAAAGTCATATGAGATTTTAAATCTCTCAAAGGAGACATATGAGTGCGTTTACACTGTATGACTCGTCATTTTTGTTGTTTTTAACAATTACCATTGTTTTTAATATTCGAAAGTAAAAAAAAGTAGTCTATGACCTTCTCTATGGTCTGATCTATCACTGTACCAAATTACATCAAAATCGGTTAAATGGTTTAGACGTGAATAGACGTGAAACCGTAGCAGAAAGACAAAAAGTAGCCTATGTCCTTCTCCTAGTTCTAATCTATCTTTGTACTAAATTTCATTAAAATCGGTTGAGGTTCAGGCGTGAAAGTGTAGCAGACAGACAGAGTTACTTTCGCATTCATACAAACATATATTATTAGGGGATTGCAATTTAATTTTAACATAGCTCAGCCGGTGGTTCTTCTTTTAACAACAAATTTCCTTCGCTAGCTACTTGCAGCTGTAATTAGCAAAAACACCACATTTCAGGGACTTCAGTGTTTTCTTCCCATCCGAGAGAAAACTGCAACTTACTATTAACAGGATGCCATGAGAATTTTCCCACAGATCTCTTCCTACTTACATATGTACTCAAATAAGAGAAAAGAGTTAATTTACCGTGTCAGCAAATGGGCTGCGTTTTGGTCCATCGGAGAGGTAGACTTGGGAGGCTTCAACGGCCAATTGTCCCCAAATATCTGTCGAAATATCCATGATTACACAACACCTCTAATAAGCGTTAGACACCCTGTCCAAAAATTCAATTCACTTCTACGGGGGAGTTTTGCTCAAATTTGTCCTAATTTTTTTATCAACACATTATTATTTTTTGTTAAATTTCTCATAACCACCCTCGGAATCAGACCAACAATCGTGTACAAGTCCCGGATCGAAACTAAGTTTTGCGGGTGAAATTTTTGAGAGTTTCCAAAATAACCCACATGTACGGGAATTCAGTATTATTTTTAGAACGAGATTTGAGAAAATTTAAGCATTTTACTGAAGAAAATCAGAAACCCAGAGCGCCAGATGTACTAGCGATAACTGAGGACAGACTCAATACTCTTGTTCTCTACAATCCGAAATGATAGATCGACGTACGTAAGACGGACAGTATAGACGTCTCGGTTTAAACAATTTCTTTTTGAATGAATTCCCATTTTAAAGAGACATCAAACGGTTTACGAGATTCGTAGTACGTCGGCTGCTCCTTTTTTATTAAAAGAACTGAGACAACCGAAATCCAAGGTATCTTAGTTGAATACAAAGAATTAAAGTGGGAAGGCGCCGCCAGACACCTTGCATACTAACTGCATTCATTACAGTCTAGACTCTAGGCACAGGTGTCTTACTAAGTACCTATATGGGCGTTCAAATAACGCTATTAGTCACATCGATCTCATCTTTGGATTTAGATATGCAAAAATAAAGTTATAAATATTATGAAACTTTTATCAATTTTGTAATAATTCAGTTAGGTGAATTTATTGAACATTACGCAAGTACATAGTGTGGTTTTTTGTCCATTCGTACTACGAGTAGGGCTGAATTTAGAGTTTACAACTTACGTTCAGTACGAATTCCAAAGACACCTTGCCGGTTTCAATTATTTTTTGTTTCTACGGGTTGTCAGTTTAATTAAGGGAAAATTTTGTTTTGTCCGCGTAGGAAATTCGCTTTAATTTTTGGTTTTTCACAATGTCCGTTCGAACAAAAGTTCTAGGATTAGTGGATGTTATTATGCGGCTTCCGTCCCTGCTGGTGATCGATGAAATCCTCAAAATTAACATGGGACTGTCGAATGGATCCAGCAGCAACGTCACAGACGGGGGGGACTGGTCCGCTTTCGCGAAGGACAGCTCCGATGTAGCGGCGGGTGGCAACATAACCGACCCAGGAACGCCCGGCCCAAACAAAATCATTGATGCTCTTTCCGTCGATAGGTTTATTTTGCATATCGTGTTTCTGGTCTTCGATGCCCAGTTCTACCGCCTCCTGCTGATGACAACAATACTCAATCTCAAATTTATTTCGTGTCTCTTTGGTGAGTTTTGCTCGTCCCCGAGACGGGGGGCCCCCTAGTGCTCTGCCCTTTCGTACTAGAAATAAGTGCGACCCCAGAGGTGGGACTGCGATAGCGCTCGATTAATTAATTAATGACAATTTCCTATTGCCTACAACTTCAAAGAACAGATTCATTTTCGAAAATTCTCGCCTTTTAACTTCTATACACAATAGAGCGTACCTCATAATGAACAAATAATTGAGTACTACTTCAAAAATCTCTTCGTTAGCATTATTTGGGGTTTCTGTAAAATTAATGATTTGAGGCGTGAATTATTGATTTTAAAGTTATTTTTTAATTTCTTCTTTAATTTTAAAGGATCGAAAAAGTTCTGTAAATAGTGTGAATGAATTTCTAGCATTAGTTCTGAGTAAGTCCAAGTTGGAAAGTACCGTAATTATGTCCTGATATTTTACTAAATAGTTAAAGAAATTCTGCAGTTTTTAATAATGTGCACAATTTTGTACAAATGAAATCTTATAATTGTTGACCTGCAAAACAAGGAATATGTTTTCTTGTTGCAGGCTGTTTTTGTGCGTCCTGTATTTTTATGTTGTCGACAAGGCACCTGGCGATAGTTTACATGTTTGTTATATCGGTCGGATTAATTTTTCTCTCCTACTGGAGCAACGTGGCAGCCCTGGCGCTGATAGAGAATGGGCCCTGCATTCTGGAAGATATTTTGTCGCTGAATATGTCCAACCTTCTAGACCCCGGAGGTCTTATAGTATCAATTTTGCCGCATCTAACTGCGCAATGGTTTATGGGGATGCTTTTCGCTGATATCCACCTTGGACCCAGGTAAGTAATCTTACAAGTCCCCTTTCTGGATCATGCTCTTAAATCAACTTCTAGGAACACGATAATCCAAAAGGTGCTGCCCTTCTGCTTCCTTATGCCCTTGCTCTTGGCTATGCTGCCTCTGCCAACCGCTATGCTGAGGCACACTCCTGAGTTTGCAGCTGTTTTGCCACTGGTCCTGACCAAGATCTCCCTCTGGAGCAGCGCGATCGACGTATTAAAAACGCTCTTCAACGGCTATCAATATGCTACAAATTTTGCAAAAAACTACGGCCTCCTAGCGCTTGCGGAAAACGAATGGAAACGTCTTAATGTCCCATGTGTCTTACGGGCTTTCTGGACGATCAGGTAACCTCTCTTTAAGAAAAAGAAAAAAACCGATTAAGCACGAGTGAACGGCTTTGCACAGCAAAAAAATCTTCTACATAGCAAATAACTTCGTAAAAGACTCGTACTTGGTCAATTCCCCTGTAATCTTTATATGTAAATTAACAATAATCGATAGAATTTTTTATTTTTTATTTTAGGTACAGAGCCCTAAAACTAATTATTTTAATCTAACCTTTTGCAGGCTATGTCAGCAGCTTATAACAATGATCGCTACCACTAAAGCCCCACTCAGTTTCTTGACCACGGTCCAGCAACTTTTGGTAACCGGCTGTGAGACTCTAACGGCGGTTTTGGGCATGACGAGCATAATATCTATAATATGCCATTATATAGGAAAACTGTTACAATTTTTCCTTCTCTCGGAAGACTATGAGGAGGACAAGCCAATTGGAACAGTGTCCGCCATCCTTTTCTACATCCTGGCGTTGCAGACAGGGCTAACGTCTCTTACACCTGAAAAGAGATTCATCCGACTTTGTCGTAATTTCTGCCTTTCTTTCACGTCATTACTTCACTTTTTACATAATATTGTCTCCCCGGTCCTGATGTCGTTGAGCGCCGCCCAAAATCCTTCAAGGAAGATGCATGCACGCGCCTTAATCGTTTGTGCGTTCCTCCTCATCGCTCCGGTGGTCCTCTTGACCGTCTTGTGGTCAACGCACACCGCATCAACCTGGTTGGTAGCCGTAACTGCCTTCTCAGTGGAAGTTATTGTAAAAGTCCTGGTAAGCTTGGCTACTTACACCCTGTTCCTCCTCGATGCCAGACGACAAACATTCTGGGAGAAGCTGGACGATTATGTGTATTACATCCGAGCGTTTGGAAACTCCGTGGAATTCTTCTTCGGAATATTTTTCTTTTTCCATGGCGCCTGGATCTTCTTCTCTGAGTCAGGTAAGCTCCCTAAACCTATTTGTAAATTTTGCCTCTATGCTTCACCCACACCCTGGTCACATCGCATTCTTTTGGTTTATTGGCAATTCTCTAAGAGATCTTTCATCCTCAAATATTTCCCAGTTTTCTCTCCCGCTTGTTAACTGTTGCATGTCTGTTTGGTTGATGGGTACGTATGATAAAACTTGATAAACCGAAATGCTGTAGGCGGATCAATAAGAGCCATGATGTTGTGGAATCATGCTTACTTTAACATCTGGTGTGAGGCACGGGCGGGCTGGACCGTCTTCATGAAACGAAGAACAGCCGTGCACAAGATATCCTCGTTGCCGGAAGCAACACCCACGCAACTGAGGTCGTTGAAAGACGTTTGTGCGATATGCTACCAGGTAACTTTGATGCACCAGATCTATAAAAGTGGGTCCTTTATTTTGCTATATTTCCTTCCAGGAAATGACCACAGCAAAGATCACCAGATGCAAACACGTCTTCCACGGCGTCTGTCTAAGGAAATGGCTGTACGTCCAAAACCGATGTCCATTATGTCACGAGATCATAATGTACCAGGAAAGTCCCAAATAGACCAAAGTGGTCCAAAACAGCAACACTCAGGATCCTTCGACCAACACAGACCAACAGCAGGAAATTGTAAAGAAAACATTTATACTGTAATCTTTAAGAACAATATTCATTTCATATTTTTCTTCAACAGGAACCTGACCCACCATCCACACTCTCATCTCAGCAATCTTCAACAAATTCAAGTAGTCATGACTTTCGAATCGCCAGCACCAGCCACGTACTTACAGCCGAAAACGATATTCTCGTGAGCGATTCTCAGTGAAATTGTTAAATTTTATTATTATATTATTTACTCAAAGGGAAATCTATATATTTATAAAACAAAAAAAAAACAAAAAATTATGAAGTACCCGCAGCACATTTTTTTGCTAGTTCTGTGGTTCACCCTTTGAGATGCAATTTGTTAACATTTTTGCCCGTGACTTCACCGAGAACGCTCAGGCGATTAAAAAGCATGGAAAACAAACTTAAGGCTGATGATACAGTAAATTTATTTAAATAAAAGACATTTTTGTTTAGCTTCTGAGTTTTGCCTTACATTCCCGTAATACTATACGATCTACGTTTGATTAACTTTTCGTCTACTTATAAATTGCTGGCGATTTTGTTTTCGATCAATTAAATAAAACGAAAGAAAACCACATCCACACTCTTCGGCATGTAAAACTTTAAACATTTTATTTTGTAATAAGTTGTTAAAAGCAGGATGATATAAGCCTTACTTACATAAGGAAGATAAATAAAGACATCGTCCTTTTGCTTAGATTTCAATTTTATAGAAGCGTTGTTTTTCTTTGCGATCTTATCCGGAGACATCAAATTGTAATTTTATTGATTGTTATTCTACCAAAAAAATAAAGAAATTGCACGCTTCAAAAAAAAAAAAAAATTTGAAATTTAAGCAGATGCAGAGCGGCAAGTGAAAAAATAATTCACATTTGTTGCAGACTTTTCCGCACCGGGTCTTCTAATCTTTTTATAGTTCAGATTTCTCTAGTTTGCGTTGCAATTCGCAAAGGTAAGGGCGCTTCGAAAAGTCTTAGTCGGTAGTAAAGTCGAATTGTGGTGCTGTGAGGGTATTTCGCAAAAATTGTCCACATAAAAGGCAAAGAGTTGTGTATTAAAGAAAATTTCAATTATCGTTTAGTATTCTTGCATTGTTTAGTGCCTTTAATATATGAAAAAATGTACTTCATAGTCGCGCGAAAAAAGTGATTTATTGGATGTGTTATTTTTGGACTGATTAATTTGAACTTTAAGTATACAAACAATACAAAGTGCAGCTGGTACAACGCATTGCATATTTGTGGTAGTTTCATTGAGAACAATAATCACTGAAGTCAAGTAACCGTGTAAGTTGGAAATAAATTTAAATATTATAAGGCACAAAGAGTATTAAGGGAAAAAATCCGATCTGCAGTAACCCCACATTTTGGCAAAGCTCATAAATTTCCGTACAAATAGCACACGACCAGCGAACACTTTTGGCGAAAGCCAAAATTTTCTATGCTTGCAAAATTACGAAATTACAATGAACAGACAGACCTACACGTAATTTACGGGGCTCTTCCACAAATTAATCAAGCGGTTTCAGTCGCGATCGCGAATGGCTTACGAGCAGATAAAACATTTTTCAGCTGCGTAGAGCACTATGTGGACCTACATACACGAAATAGACAAAGCAAATTCATTCCGGAAATCATTTATTGTTTGGTTCTTTTATATTTAAAACACATTAGGGCATTCACAATTAATTTATAATTATATTTTTTAATCGACAAGTTTTGGCTTTCATAAAAGCATTTTTAGGTGAGTACTCACTGGTGTCGGTGAGATACATAAATTACAATTTTCCAATTAAAGTTTAATAACACAAATGTCTATTATAGAAATAATCAAATTTTGTGGACATGGACAACTGGAATGTTCTCGCTGCTCAATCAGGATCAGCGGCAATTCGTGATTCGAATCTTCCAAAACAAAATTTGGTAAGCTATTTCTTCTTTTTAGTAAACCTATGTATAAGTTACTAGGATTACTTTTAAAATAAAAATTGTTTATACCTGTAAATGTTATAGCTTTGAAAATCTGTTTTAAATTTAATATTATGTACTTACCTATGTTTTTTTTTTTTTTTTTTAGATAGCGATAACTACTAAATACATGAAAATAGCATTTTTTTATATTCAACAAAAAAATCTGATTTGAAACTAGAAAACGTTTTTCCTTTTAATATTGTTCAACCTAGACGTACAAATTTAATTATATGTAGGTATTTGAATTTTTTAAATAAGTCTGAGTGAACTTTTTTTTTAATATACTATTTACTTCTACAAAACTAGGAGATTAACAAATATATGTATGTTTTGTAAAAATTGACATGGCACGATTATTTCGGGATTTCGGAATATTAAAGAATAATATGTAATATAAAATAAAAATAAGTAGAACCGGCAAGGTGTTTTGGATTTCGTACTGAACGTAAGTTTAAACTCTAAATTCAACCCTACTCGTAGTACGAATGGACAAAAAACCACACTACTTGCGTAATGTTCAATAAATTCACCTAACTGAATTATTACAAAATTGATAAAAGTTTCATAATATTTATGACTTTATTTTTGCATATATAAATCCAAAGATGAGATGCGACATTTAATTCACAGAACAGATGTGAGTAATAGCGTTATTTGAACGCCCAGCCCAGGTACTTAGTAAGACACCTGTGTCTAGACTCTAGACTGTAATGAATGCAGTTAGTATGCAAGGTGTCTGGCGGCGCCTTCCCACTTTAATTCTTTGTATTCAACTAAGTGCCTTGCATTTCGGATGTCTCAGTTCTTTTAATAAAAAAGGAGCAGCAGACGTACTACGATACGAATCTCGTAAACCGTTTGATGTCTCTTTAAAGTGGGAATTCATTCAAAAAGAAATTGATTAAACCGAGACGTCTATACTGTCCGTCTTACGTCGATCTATCATTTCGGATTGAGGCAAAGTGTAGAGAACAAGAGTACTGAGTCTGTCCTCAGTTATCGCTAGTACATCTGGCGCTCTGGGTTTCTGATTTTCTTCAGTAAAATGCTTAAATTTTCTCAAATCTCGTTCTAAAAATAATACTGAATTCCCGTACATGTGGGTTATTTTGGAAACTCTCAAAAATTTCACCCGCAAAACTTAGTTTCGATCCGGGACTTGTACACGATTGTTGGTCTGATTCCGAGGGTGGTTATGAGAAATTTAACAAAAAAATAATAATGTGTTGATAAAAAAATTAGGACAAATTTGAGCAAAACTCCCCCGTAGAAGTGAATTGAATTTTTGGACAGGGTGTCTAACGCTTATTAGAGGTGTTGTGTAATCATGGATATTTCGACAGATATTTGGGGACAATTGGCCGTTGAAGCCTCCCAAGTCTACCTCTCCGATGGACCAAAACGCAGCCCATTTGCTGACACGGTAAATTAACTCTTTTCTCTTATTTGAGTACATATGTAAGTAGGAAGAGATCTGTGGGAAAATTCTCATGGCATCCTGTTAATAGTAAGTTGCAGTTTTCTCTCCCGTGGGAAGAAAACACTGAAGTCCCTGAAATCTGGTGTTTTTGCTAATTACATCTGCAAGTGGCTAGCGAAGGAAATTTGTTGCTAAAAGAAGAACCACCGGCTGAGCTATGTTAAAATTAAATTGCAATATTTTATAATTTTATTTAAACAGACAATCCAGAGATACAATGGTATCTTTCAAATGCAATAACATATAGTTAATAACAGTAAAACATCTATAAATAAAATTTATTCTCAATTAACCAAGTCTTCTGTGTGTTGCTCATGCATTGTAGAAGATTGTTTGAATTAAAATATGTACATTTTTAATTATGAGGGAGGGCAGAGTAGAAAACGTAAGGTTTTTTGAGCTTTTAGAAGTCCTTATCATCATCATCTTCCGTTGTTCAATTTATCAGAAAAAAATGAGTAATTTCTGTAACTTACGAAAAGTATTGCGCCCTTCCCTAATGTAAGCAGCAAAATTAAACTTCTAATTTTTGCTTTTACGCTTTCTTAGTTTTACATCTTTTTAAATGAAAAAACAATCAATTTATCATTATAATATTTACTACCTTTAGGATGTTGAATTTGAGTTTTTTTCGTGAAAATGTTAAAAACAACTTAAAGAAGCGCGAACGTTCTTCACAATCAAATATTTTTAGTTTTGTAATGAAATTCATACAAGTTATTTTGAAATCGTTTGTATATGAACGATAAAACGTAATTATCTGAATGAAAACAATGAAATTAATTCCACTACTATTTTTGATCAAGCAAATTTTGAATTGGCGATTTGGCAAACAAATGATATGAACCATAAAATCAACAGAAGAAATGTTTGGATTATAAAAAAAAATCCAATGAAAAAATAAAACAAAAATAAGCACGATAACGACTCTTAAAAATTCTCCCTCCTCTGCGAAAAAAAAAATCGAGTAAGACTTGTGCATTTAAGAAAAAAGTAAAAATGATGGGAAATCGCATGATGAGAAAGTAAGTTAAAAATAAAAAATACTTTTTAGCCGGTAGTCCATCTCAAAGCTTTGATAAGATCTGACGCGTTTTGATAGAGTTTTGAAGAAGTTTTAAGGTCCATGTCAGGCGGTGTATCTGGAGGAGTTGTGAAAAGTTCGACCGGCGCGATGGCGATGGGCATGCAGGGCGGTTTCAAAGGGTTGTCGCGGTTAGAAGAAGTGACGGACATTGCCGCGCAGCTCCGGTTGCTTCAAAACGGCTATCCGGATGTAGAGACGCGGTTTGAACAAGTTAGTTCTAGTTTAATACAACATCTATAAATAATCGATTTCCGATGGGTTTGTCTTAAAAATTAAAAAAAAAGTGCAGGAGACAGAGCCTTGAGATTTATATCAGGCTGTGCAGATTAGATTATGTATTGCATTTTTCTAAATTCGTAACAAAAAATTCTGTGCGATTCGTCCAATATTTGAGGGATAATAAATCCCACGCAAAATACCCGTTCACATTGTTTTATTCAGCTCCCCGCAGTGATACGAAAATAAGCAATATGTTTTAACAAATTTGAAGAAGTTCACATATGTTTTTGTTCTATTTACAGACTATAGAAAAATTGCCGGACAAAGTACTTTTAAACATCTTTACTTACTTATCGCACCGGGAAATATGTCGCATGGCACGGATTTGTCGACGTTGGCGACAAATAGCATACGACACAAAACTGTGGAAAAATGTTTCTCTGCGTCCTGAAGTATCCGGGCTTCATGTGGGATCTCTGGAGTCTCTGTTGGCCTTGATTTCAGTACGTTTCGGTCCATCCTTGCGATACATCGAACTCCCGATTGAATTGATCACGCACACCGTTCTTCATGAGTTGTCTGCTAAATGTCCGAATTTGACCCACATGCTTTTGGATTTCTCGACAGGTTTAACGATTGTATATGTTTAAGTTTTTAGTTTATTTAACATATCCCGTATTTCAGCTATGCAGCTCCACGATTTCAGCGAAATGCAGGCTTTTCCAACAAAATTAAGATACATGTGCATTTGTCTATCTGAAGTAATCTTCATGGAAGGTTTTATGAGAAAAATTTACAACTTCATCAACGGACTCGAGGTACATTGGGTAAACTTATATAAAAATTTACTTATTAAAAATAACTTCATAGGTACTCCATTTGATTGGGACTTATGAAAAATGTGAAGAGGAAGAGGAAGAAATTTACGAGGTCATCAACGTTCATAAGTTGAAGTCAGCTACTCCGAACCTGAGGGTGATCAACTTGTACGGAATTAATTTCATTGATGATTCGCATATTGATGCTTTCAGTTCAAATTGTATCCAGGTAACTACATAGCTAAATGTGTGTTTATAGGGACGATTACATACATTACATCTGCACAATGTTTTCCTCGAATAGCTAATATTTATATTAAATTTATAGGATTTTTACTTTAGACTATGGTTCCAAAAATGAAAATGTTCCAGCACGTCACGTTTTCGAAAAACAAGGGCCATATTTTGGTCACTTTTGGAAACTACTTAAAAGATAACGAGTTACGAATTTCTAGCTTTTCAGCCCTATATTTCTCAAAAACGTGATGCGAAATATTTCTTATCCTATTGAAAAGTGAAAACACCTATTACCTTTTCAAGCGGAAAATACCATAAAATAAGAAGAACAGTGTATGTAATTCATTTTGACCCTAATTAAAATAGGTAATTCAAATTCTTATTTATATTAGTTGCCGATACAATCAAGCTCATAGTTCATAGAATTCTAATTAGTAGTTTCAAAAAGCAGAAATCATAGGAACAAATAGAAAAGCACCAACATTTTAACGAGTGTAATTTTTTCCTTCACAGCTTGAATGTTTGGCGGTAAATTTCTGCAATAAAGTGACCGGCTCAACACTAAAAACACTAATTCAGCGGTCGAAACGATTGACCTGCCTTTTGATGAATGGGACCAGCTTGCGGTCGGAATATGTTATGATGGCGGAATGGGACAAATGTGCTCTACAAGAGCTCGATATCACCGCCACCGATCTGTCTTCCGAATGCTTGATAGATCTTCTCACCCGCATCCCCACACTCAGATTCCTTAGTGCGGGACAGATCAACGGCTTCAATGATTCAGTCTTGAAGGCCTGGATGGAAACACCCACTCCTCGGTAAGATATTTAAATCTACTCCAAGATTTCGATACTTAAGGTATTAAATTTGATATCGATTTAAAAATTTGGAGTCCATAAAAGAAGTAAAAGAATTACGAACCTTGGAATATACATATATGTATGTCTATTTTTTAAATGTTTATATTAATTGAGTTTGGATTATTTTGTTTCAGGACTTTAATTTCTCTGGATTTGGATTCATCAGATAATTTATCTGATGAAGCCTTGCACAAATTTTTGTCTCGGTACGGAGGCCAACTGAGTGCATGTGTTCTTTCCGGAATGCCCCACATTACAGATCAACTTTGGATGAGCGTTCTTCCAATTTTAACAAATGCAAAGTAAATAAAATTTATTATGTACTTCCTAAAGTAAAATTAAATAAAAATCATTTTTTTTTAAAGAATTCTTGTAATGGGCACATCTGAAAAATTGGGCGTTAACATTCACGTTGATCAACTGATGGATGCAATAGCTTCAAATTGCCTTCAATTAGAACGATTAGAACTCAGGTAAAAATTTTGACTAGTTTATTTGAATAATGAAGACCAATTAAAAAATTTTTTAAGATGGGATCCTGATAACCTTCGATTTTCTGATAAAAGTCAAAAGGCTATTGATTTGCTTCGAGTTAAATGTCTTAAGCTGCGGTGCATGGTATTAAGGTAAATTGAGAAAATTTTAATAAATGCATTAGAACAATAAAAACATACAATTTTTTCAATTATTTTAGCGATGGTCGATATTACGAAACAGTAAAAGCTAATTTTGAACGTGCAGATCGAACAACTGTAGTGAGGACGACAACTTGTTGCAGAGTGTCTGCGTATCATTTATTGCAGAATTACAATGATTTGATTTTCAATTAAATCTAAACAAAATATGTTTGATGTTATGTTATTATTAAAGGTTTTATTATACTGCATTTCAAAAGTTTCTAATGGCATAAACAAATATGTATACCATTCCTTGACTTTTGCAACGTAATCCTTAACACCGAAAATAGGAGGGTTTTAAAATGTTCGTAGAAAATATAATTCAATTAATGTCTGTCTATTTTGCCAATTTTAACCAGAATGCTGAATTCTGAATAATTTAGGAACCTCGAAAAATTTTATATGAGTATATTTTAACTATGATGTGTTAAGGGGAACGTCACTGTGACGGGTTAAAAAACTTTCCTTTGTTTTTTTCGACCTTGTTCCAGCGAATAGTCGAGGCCTAATGCATTGATTTAAATTTTTTGTTTTTAAATTTTCGTAATGGCAGTCATTATGGTTGTGCGTAGCCAATAATTAAAATTTTGATAATTGCTATTTTGTAAGAGGATAATAATACATTTTCAAAACTGCTGGTGCTTTTTGAAATATGTGGCTTCAGAATTAAGTTGTTCTCTTATGCTTTTAGGCTCTTAAAGCTAAAGGGGTCTTTTATATTTTAGTTGCAAATTATTTTTGTGTGACTAAAGATAAAAACCTAAGGAGTTCTCGTTGTACTGCCTTCATTTAGATCATTTTCTCAAAATATATACATATATCCCCTGACGTCACGAGAAGTCGTTAGAAAAATTTTAATTTAGCGTAATTGTGCTAAACTGCATTTATTCATTTTCAGTATAACAAAATTGATGGTAACACTTGCTGAGGAATTTAGAGAACTGTCAAAAAAGTAAACATTTTTCGTGATTAACAACTGCGCGTTTTTTCCCGGTGGTAATCCTTTTCCTGAATTATTTTCACTCAATTTGCAGTGAAGAAATGACCCATCCATTGTTTGAGAATAAAATGGATAGAAAATATCCGTTCGTCGATATGAAAATCAGTGATAATTCGTTCCTGAACCAAGTAACCGGGCGAAGTGCGTGCACAAAGTGCAACAAATCGCGTAAATTCTTCTGCTACACCTGCTGCATTCCGGTGGCAGAGCTGCAGGGAAAATTGCCCGTAGTTAAGCTTCCAGTTAAAATTGACATAATTAAACATAAGAGTGAAATTGATGGTAAAAGTTCAGCGGTGCACGCGCCAATCCTCGCCCCAGACGATGTCCGGATTTTCACATACCCCGACATCCCCAATTACGCAGCCGAAGAACGAGTGGTGCTGATTTTTCCAAGTGCCAACAGCTCGACTGTTAATCAGCTTTTTAATGATAACATCCAGCTGGAGAACACAGGAAATTCAGAATACCCGAAGGGCCACCGCATGGGAACATTGTTAAAATTCAGACTGCTGGAGACAAAAAAGTGTGAACCTGGGGAGGAAATAAACGAGCCTAAGCGGCGTTATGGAACAAACGACCTTCCTGTGCGAAGGGCGGTTTTCATAGACAGCACATGGAACCAGAGCAGGGGCATTTACAAGGACGAGAGGATAAACTCACTAAAATCCATCGCCCTACAGAACAGAATATCCCAGTTCTGGAGGCACCAGCGGGGAAGCCCGAGGTGGTACTTAGCTACGATCGAAGCTATTCACCAGTTCCTCTTGGAGATTCACGTCAACGCGTGGGGATTGAACAGGAGCTACAAAGGCCTGGACAACCTGGAAATTTGCAACGCTTTCTACGAGACAGCGAGGGTGCTCGACTGGGACTGTTGCGACGAGGACCCCACTTCCCCGTACAACGGGCAGTACGACAACCTCCTCTTTTTCTTCTCCCACATGTACGACCTCATCCACCTTTACTACGATCACAACGAGTTAAAGTCTTACAAGAGACCGATTTAATAGCACAACATGAATACAGAAAAGAAAATATACTATTGCTGAAGGAATGTTTATTTTTTCTTCTTTTTCTCCTCACTCCCGCCTTCCGGTTTCACCTTTTGCCAATTGACCGCTTTCTGCCAGTTGAGTGGTTTTCTTCGGTAGATCGGCCACGGGGGGACTGTGAGCTGAAGGAAATAAATTTAAGTATACTGTTTCTAGTTACTAAATTCTCGGTCCTTACAAGCGCTGCCAGAAGGAACCCAGCCCCCAAAATGTAAACGGTTTGCGAGAATTGCTGGATAATCGCACCCCAAACAAGTCCAACAATTCCGAAGAGGGTAATGATGAACCTCGACAGTCTCTCGGCCTTGTACTGGCCCTCAAAATCCTACAAAGCAATTGTTAGCATTATATTAACTTTGGAGTGTAATCTGTACCATATGCGTCTGAATTTCCAACATTTTTAAGTTATTTTTTCCGGCCCGAACAAAAACACACGTCACCTTGTTGGGAAGAAGTAACAAGCCGCGTTGACAGTTTCGGTGTTGATGTTCCCCTCCTTCGCGCAGTGGCAGTACTTGCGGCGAATTTAATAATTGTTAAACGAGTACACTGTTAAAATCATAAAAGCTAAATATGATGCGGGACGTTACGCAGATAATAAACAAAATAGATAAAATATATATATAAATTCAAATTTCATTTATAGTCTGGCTAAAATGTTCATTGTATTCGTAGTGGTTCTATGAAAAGTAACCCTGAGCAATCTTCTTACTATCGATTTGTTTTTTTACTTAGAGATTTTATGAAGAATTTCAACCATTTTAACAGCTCTGTATTTATAGAAAAACGAAATTTAGAAAGGCGGTTTTATTGCGAATTAAATAACCCTTTCGTTACTAAATAAACGCTATACACACCAACCACTAATTGGGTGTTTTCTACGAAAAGGCTTCATTCCATAACAAATTTTTAACTTGCCACATAATTCCTAATAATTTAATGAAGTAGTTGAATTTAATTCGACCTATCGCTTCTTATCTATCCCAAGTATTTAAAACTACGAGGATTTAACGAAACTTTCGTTTAACTTTGTGGATTGTGTTTTAGATAAGGCTCCGTCAATTTCGTTCGGCATCATAAGCAATTCTACTTGTGTTTTCCGTATTGTGGAAATGGGCCAATTAACTTGCTGTTTCAAATTATAAAAAGTACTCAGTAGGCGAAAAATCAATCGTCTATTATTTTCTTACTAGAAATAAATTGAATAGGCATTGAAACGAAAACTCTTGCGAGAAATTTCAGTTTATATTTATTTGTTACGCTGTTTAAGCAGATTTTCGGTGATATTTGAGTAATAAATCTTGTGTATTCAACTGTAATATGGATAATAAATTTAGGAATCCAAATGTAAATATTTATTTTTAAATTTCAATATTTATTTATCCTTTAATATTATTTCAAAAATTTTAGATGAATACCTCTAGTTCTTCTAAAGTTCAGTCATCAGAATGTGAATCAGTGAGCAATTCCAAGTAAGATTTATATATTAATGTGAAAATTATTGAAGTTTAAATAATTTAAAAAACATATTTTAGAGCTGAAACTTCTGAGAATTCGCAAACGTCTACTGTAGTATCAGAAGAACCAAAGAATATTTACTGTGAGTTTTATATTTCCATATTAAAGACGATTTCTTCATTACTCGTAAAATTATAATTTACTACTTGTTTTACAGACCTTACTGATCCAGCAACGCTTGAACACAGGCACAAATTTATGCAGCTCGTTGGTGATGAGGAAACCGAATTCGTCCAAACCAGTTATAAAGAGAACTCTATTGCGGATCTAACAATTGATACATTCGAGATGTCTTACTGGAAAAAACCTTTCCCGCCCAAAAAACCTGATAAGCTGACAAAGTAACACTTGACGCATTTGTTATTGTGTATGATTGGATGTTTGATGCTGACCCAAGAGTTCAGAGACTGTTCTGTGCGTACCGTCCTTAGTTATTTATTATATTCTAAAATACTGTAAATATTTTGTAATTTGTCTTGTCAGAAGAATAAAAATTCCTTTGACTCAAACATAATGTGGCCTCTTAAAATTAGGGCTCCGTTTAAAATAACGTCTTTTGAGCTAATTATTAAAAGAAACAATAAAAATGTTTTTCTTCTATTTGTCTGTCCACTTTCACCTTCAGCCAGACTTTTTGTAGGACGAATAAATTGAATTAGTCGCAATATTTATCATATTTATTCATTTTCAAATAGTTATTAAATTAATTAGCAAATTCTTCGTTTTCTACGCGAGATTCAAAGCTTTCCCTTTTGGGTGTGGGATGTGGCACAACTTGTGTGATTGAGAAGCAGCCTTAACAGGTGTCGCTAGCTTCGTCTTCCAGTGCTTGGTACGTTCTGCCACTTTAATGCAATTGGTCAATTGCATTTGGTTGGCTTTCCTGGCACCTCGGTTTGCTGTTTTGACATTTCCAGGTTAGAGGCCATTTGGGGCTTTTCATTGTCGCGATAAATCCACCGTGAAAAGAGGACTGTCCCAGCTAAACAAGAAGACGGATTCTATCCAGCGAGTGATGGCCAAGTAGTTCGACCAGTCCAAAGTGATTTCCATTTGTTTCGAGATGAACTTGGTCGACACGAACCCCTACGGCAACGGGCTGCTCTACGCTGGCTTTAATCAGGATCAAGGTGAGACTCCTATGCGTTTAAAATTCTGGCTCGTACCACTGACCCTGGCGCGCTGTCCTCAGGATGTTTTGCATGCGCCACGGACACCGGATTCCGGGTCTACAACTGCGACCCACTCAAGGAGAAGGAGCGCCAGTACTTCCCCGAGGGGGGTCTGGGTCACGTCGAAATGCTGTTCCGATGCAACTATTTGGCTCTGGTCGGCGGAGGCATTCGCCCGCTCTACCCGCCTAACAAGGTGATCGTTTGGGACGACCTCAAGAAGGCAGCGGCTATTTCTCTTCCTTTCAGTCAAAAGGTGAAAGCAGTTCGTCTCCGCAGGGATCGAATTGTTGTCGTCCTGGAGGGCGTCATCAAGGTGTACACGTTCACGCAACAGCCCCAGCAACTACACGTCTTTGAGACAAACTCAAATCCGCTGGGGCTCTGTGTGCTCTGTCCGCACAGCAACAAATCTCTGCTCGCATTCCCTGGACGAAGAACTGGACACGTTCAGGTAAGTATTCTTTTGTTGTGTCGAGCGAATTTTAAGGTTTCGTTGAAGATTGTCGACCTGGCGAACACAGAGCGCGCACCCTTGGAGGTCGTAGCCCATGAAGCGGCCATCAGCTGCATCGCTTTAAACTTACAGGGGACGAGGCTTGCTACTGCCAGCGAGAAAGGGACCCTGATCAGAGTCTTCGACACCGACAATGGAAAAAAAGTCACTGAGCTTCGCAGAGGAAGCAATCAGGTAAAATTATTAAAAATGATTTAGTTAATTTATTATTATTCGCGAGATACAGCCTATGATTTTTTCTTAGAATCTCTTAATCATCCTGCAAGAACTTTAAAAACAGCTAATTAAAAAAAACCTACGAATTTGTATTTTGCTCAAAAGTTGCGAATATGTAAAATTGTTTTTTTCTCAACCGTTTTCTTTTGTTTTTACGTACTAACCTCAATGACCCCTACATATTTTGTTTTTATTTCATTTCGTATTGCTTCGCGCAGATTAATAAATTCGGTACTCAGCATTCTTTGTTTTGTCTTTGACTGTCACAATCATATTTAAACGGAATTTAGAGCTTCTAAGAATTTCTACAGTAAACAGATTTATGAATTTACCCTTCTTTTTCTATTGTAGGCCACGATTTACTGTATAAATTTCAACCATCAGTCCACGCTGCTGGTTGTCTCCTCAGACCATGGCACGATTCACGTTTTCAATTTGGAGGAGCCTAAACCAAAGGAATCGTCACTTCCGATTATCCCGAAATATTTTTCAAGTCAATGGAGCTTCTGCAAATTTTCCATTCCGCAAGGACCCCCATGCATTTGCGCATTTGGAAATGAGGCCAATTCTGTGATCGGTGAGTCTCCGAATTTGATAGTGGGCCCCATAAGTCTGAACGGATTTTTTTTTTCTTATTTTTGCAGTGATATGCGCCGATGGCCATTACTACAAATTCATCTTTAACAACAAGGGCGAGTGCAACCGCGACGTGTGCACCCAGTTCCTGGAGATTACCGACGAACAAGCTTGAGGAGGGAGTTCGCCCCGACCCATTTAAACGTTTTATTTCCTACTGGGTTTCCAGCATTATGGTTATATATATATATTTTATCACTTACATTTAAGTTCAACTAGTATTACTCGTATGCGTTAGAGCTGTAGCCCTCTATGTCCGCCTTATTGAACACGTTTATTTAGAGACACCTTTTACTTGTTAAGCAATAAACAAACTTTCAAAGAAATCTTTTGAATTTAATTTGGCATCGCGCGACAGTTGAATTTTTTTTACCTCACAAACTTTTGTTACAGAAACTGCGCGCGGTGAAGTACTAGATCGATCTCAAGCAGCTTGGACTGAAGCTGGAAGGCGTTCCACTTGGCACTGCGACATGGCAACGCCGTTCTCCAGTTTTCCAAATTGTCGCCATTACATTCGTGACGGGGTAGTGAGAGCAGTGTCAAAACATTTTCTGTTTTATGGGATTTATTAAGGGCAATTGAATCGGAAATGAGGCGCCCAAGTTAACTAAAGATGAATGAAAGTGATTTTCATTTTGTTTAAATGCAAAAAACCCAAAAAGTCCGGCAATTCGGTGTCCTTAAAAGTGCTAAAAGTGCCTCGGAATTTTCTCCTGTGCCTTATCAATAGAGTTTTTTTTGTGCATTCTCGTGTCTTATTTTTTGTTTTGTTTGTTTGTTGCCCACTTTAAAGATTAAGTTTAAAGAAGCAGATAAATTTATCCATTACACCGACAAAATGTTGCGTTTTCTGAGTAGAAGAAAGGTCCGCAATGCGAACACGGACGGGGCCAGCCAAATCAAGTCCCAGAGGATCACTACAAACAAAAATAAAATCGACTGTCGCGTTATTTTGTTGGACAACACCGACCTATCGATAGAGCTCTCAGTAAGAATTTGTTTTTATATTGCTTTAATAAATCAAAATTGAATCTCTGCGGCTACCTCAATTTGGCCAAGCGGCCGCCCTGACCTCAACACCCACCAGTTTGGGAGGTGATGTGGCCTTAATTAGACAGTTTTAGTTTCAGCGGGGCACCGTCTCTAAAATTGGTCTTCTATGTACCTGAGGCGCTCCTGCGGAAGGTGTCACCCTCCTCAGCCAATTGCTGGCGAATACCTGAAATTTATACTTCGCACAGCAACAGGAAGTTTAGGCTTTCTTGTCTTTGGGTCACACGATAATAAAATTGCACTCCCAGCATTATGCCGCTGCCCGTTCGACTGAGATTGCATTTCAATGGTCGCGTTTATTGGTTGCATTATTCATTAGCAGCGGGCAGCGGCGGCTCTAGAATCCTAAGTGTAGCAGCCGACCGATGTGGTATTTATGCTGCTCCCCAGCTCCAGTAACCTTCACCGATTCCGATAAAAGAAAATCTCCAAACGGTTCGATACCAAGCGAAAATCCAGATGTAGAAACGACCCAAAGACAGTGCTTGAGACTTGAGATTTTAAGTGGCAGCATTCACTCCACACGAACTCTCATCTCAGGCGTTTTCTTTAAGATTTTTGCAAATAATCGACTGAAAGTAAAAATTTATCAAACAATGCATAAGTCGTGTGTGCCATGTTGAGGAGACAGCGGGAACTTAACTTTAGGCCTTTTGCGCTTTTTATATAACAAAATCGTCAAAGTGCAATCACACCTTTGGCAGTGTGGAAAGGTTGCTGGTGGCGTTAACTCCTCTACGACGACTTGTCGTGCTCCCCGGGGCTCGCGAGGCCGTAATTAGTGACAGCCTGACTGCGATTGAGTAACCGTTCGAGCAGCGTAATGGCAAGTAATACGCTGCAGTCTGCACCAGAAGCACTGGCATTTTGCAGGAAGGAACATATCTCAAGGTGGCCCAGAATGTGCTCGTGGTAATTTGCATTTACGGTCGTTTCGCTATCGCCACTGAAGAGTTTACCGCCAATTGTCGATCGAACGTTTTATGGGATTATTTCAAAATGATCATGTCGTACTTAGAAGATTAGATACCTTGGGAAAAGAAGCATAAAACTGGGGGTCATTAGTTTGCTGTTGGCTTTTAATGTTTATTTACTCATCTCATACCACTAATAATTATCTATCTATCCATCTTATATAAGAATCCATAATACCAATCGATCAAATCAATTCCTCGATTTCCAAGAAAACGACAATCTAAATTTTAAAGGAAATTATGGAGAATTTATAGCACTTCAATTTAAAGTTACGATGATATTTTTTATTGAATTTAATATGATTCAGCACAATTCCAAAAAAGTTAAAACATAATATATCCATACTGGAAAAAAAATACTTATACGCATTTAAACACTGTAGAAATTTTTCATTGAACAGATATACTAGCTCTTTTTTCTATTAAGATAAGAGAAGATTGTGTAAAGGAATATATCCATTAAAATTCAGTTTTTTTTTATTACATTTTACAGAAAAAAGCCATGGGTAGCTATCTGTATGAACAAGTTTTCTACGCATTGGATTTGACTGAAAAGGACTACTTTGGCCTACAATTCATGGACGCCAACCACGTAAAGCACTGGCTAGATCCCACCAAGGCTATTAAAAAGCAAGTTAAAAGTAAGACTGCTTCCATTTTCAACAGCTTTTTTTACTGACTAAATTAAGTGTATCTTACAGTTGGTCCACCGTACACTTTTAGACTGAAAGTGAAGTTTTACTCATCCGAGCCCAACACCCTCCGAGAAGAACTAACCAGGTACCTGTTTTTCCTTCAATTAAAGCAAGATCTCCTCGAAGGAAAGCTGGAGTGTCCCGAAGAGAAAGCCGTCGAACTCTGCGCTCTTGCACTTCAATGTAAGTTTTTATAAGCATGTTTTCCTTTCCTTGTGCTTATTATCAATTTTATTGCAATAGCGGAGTTGGGAAGTTATGATGAGAAACTGCATACAGCGGCCACTGTATCGGAGTTTCGTTTCGTTCCGAACCAAACGGAAGAAATGGAAATTGCAATATTGGAGGAATACAGAAACTGCCGAGGACTAACCCCAGCACAAGCCGAAACAAGTTACTTAAATAAAGCTAAATGGCTGGATATGTATGGAGTGGACATGCATACAGTTTTGGTTAGAATTTCACTCTCATTAAACACTCTCGCAAATTAATTGAAGCTGTAATTTTATAGGGAAAGGATGGCTGTGAATACCATTTGGGATTGACTCCAACTGGGATATTAGTGTTCGAGGGAATTCAGAAAATAGGTCTTTTCTTTTGGCCGAAAATAAGCAAATTGGATTTCAAAAAGAAGAAGCTAACTTTAGTGGTAATTGAGGATGACGATGAAGGAAGGGAGCAGGAGCACACTTTTGTGTTTAGATTATACAACGAAAAAGCATGCAAACACTTGTGGAAGTGTGCTGTTGAACACCATACATTTTTTAGATTACGTGCACCTGTTAAAGGCCCTTCCGCTCGGCAAAACTTCTTTAGAATGGGCTCAAGATTTAGATATTCGGGAAGAACAGAATTTCAAACACAGCAGAGTCGTGCGAGAAGGACTGTCCAATTCGAAAGACGACCTTCTCAAAGGTTCGCCAGCAGGCAATCACATTTACTGCGGGAACGGCAAAAACAGGAAAAGGAGCAGGCTTCTTCTGCAGCAGCAGCTGCTGTTAAAGCCACAGTGTCTTCCGATGAGCCAGGGGATGCTCATGAAACAAAAGAATCCACTGAAAGTGCTTCAATTAAATCTTTTACGCCGTCCGCTCAGACAATTATACATAATAATATTACGATAACGCCAGAACCTGAAATGTGTCTTCCTTTATTAAATGGTACAGCAAACACGCATTCTTTGAGCCGGGTTTCTACAAAATCAACGTCTTCCAACGAAGAAAGTGGCTACAGTAAAATTGGATCTTTTGGTAAAGCCGGACTTACGGTGAAGTATGTCAATGCAAAATATTTTTTGAATATTCTCTTAATTTAAAATTTCTTAGGCTGGATCCTGAGCCAGCTTTTAGCTCTATAAAAACTATAGACGAGAATCTGTTTACGAAACCCCATTCCCATCACGGATCATTCGGAAAGGCCTCAATTAGCTCTGCGTTCAGGTATGTGCTCCCTTCCAACTTCTGTTATCCACCTGTTTGTTCTGCGCCTTAATTGCACCAGTCTCGCTTGCACTGTAGATTAATAGCGTACAACTAATAAACGATTACGGCCGTCATGTTTTCCTAAAGTACTCGTTTGGCACCAAACGCCAGATGATACATGCCCTAGGGCCATTCAGCCGTCGCGTGCCAAGTAGTAGCAGTTCAATTTACGAATCGCATTAATCTGTGAGAATTATAACGATGACCATGTGTTCATTTATTATTTATTATTTGCAGCATAAAGAGCGGCTTGTCCGAGAAAGATAATCAGCTAGACTCATTACTTAGATCCATTGTAAAAGATCCATCCCCATCCATCCTAGCTCATGAGGCTCTTAATGACGCTAACAGCATCAGGTAGCTATCTAAAATTTATGGACTAGAGGTCCTGTCGTTCGCTTATTAATTGCTAATTTTCCCCCGCCTGCGTTCACTAGAGTAACCATCAACAAAACGTCTGACTTAGAAAATAATACTGAAACTCTTAAAAGACTTTCGACTTCGGAGAAGCCCAACAATCAGATTAAGTTGGCCAACGTTTCGGGTACCCCTCTTCCTCCTGGACATATAAAATGCAACATACTGAAAGGTGAGCTATAATTTTTAGGGAGGATATAAAATTGAAGGTCAACTTTTTTGGTGCTTCCTAACAGCTCGAGTTGAAGAGGAAATGGGCGCTACGAATGCAAAGTTGACCAATCAGATGTTTGTACCTGCGGCAGTATCGAACAGCTCCGATGGCCCCGACTCGCTAAACGCCACGTATATTTCGGTGGTAAGTGATCGTAAAATTTTGCAGATGTTTCCTTAGTTTTGCTAGTTGTTTTGTTTTTGTGTAAAATTGTTTATCCTTTGCTTGAAAAGGGAGGCGACAAGCTGACTTTGAATATTTCTGAACAAAAACCGACGACAACCACGACAATAATCAGTACGCCATGCGACACAAATGAAAGAAAGGAAAAAGATAAGAAGGTAGGGTGCTTGCTGCTTTGTTGCTTGTTAAAAATAATAGAAACATGAAAATAATTGGGGTTCCGTAATTGCTATATTCCGATTTCAGAATTGTATGAACCACATAAGTACGCCTACTGAGTTGGTTTCGCCATGGTTGGTCTCGTCTGAAGTGGTCGCAGCACCAAAAGGCAAGGAGCCAACAATCATCCGTAAATCGGTTATAACAACACAGCTTTGAGCGTGTAATCATCCTGTAGAGCGACTTAATTTAGAAATGCAATATTTATTTATTTAGGCTGTTACCGATCGAAAAACTTCATTCCTCTACTACTCCGTTCGCATAATTATTACTACGATGTTTAGTTAGCTCATTAGCTCTATTGTTATCGCATTTCGAATAGAACTTAGGTATCCTATCGCAATATTAAGAGGATGTACGTAAAAAAAAATATACATATATAAAAGACTTCTATGGTGCCTTAGGGAACGTTATCGTATGAACTCTTACATTCCGATGGGCGCACTTAAATGAATTCCTTAAGAGTTCTAATGGCGACAGGTTGAGGTCAAATTGCTTGAACTCTTCAGTGCAGAGATGCCTCCTCGAATGCCAGACATATCACACGAGATTTTAAGTAGTGCAAAATACATTCCTTCCAATGGCACTTAGCCGCGGTGGGCTAAGTACGACTTTTCTAAATTTAGAATCAGTTCCCGCACAACAAATTAGGACTGGTTGCAGTGCATATGAATTTTTCAGGATTTCTTAGCTTTATTTTATTTCATTTGTTATTTAAGCAAAAGTAACTTATTCAAGTTTTAATTTTTGAATCCTTATGTGAATTGTTTGACCTGCATAGTTGCTACTGATTGCTAACTGTTGATATATGTAAAGATCGAACCAGATTGTAATCGACAGTTACCAGAAAGAAAGAAAAAACTTTTGATTTTTAGAATAAACTTGTTTTCATATCAATTTTATGTTACTCAATTAAACATTAAGGAGAAATAAAGGACTATATTTCGAAATTTCTATATAATATCCCTTACTCCCTTAAATAAGTATATTCCGTCGATTGCTAATAATTATACTTGTATGCGAAAATTCGTGCCTTATTTTCCACCAGCAGTTTTAGAATCTGATTCGTATAAAGTTAAGACTACAGAGTATATTAAGCCTCTTTCTGAAAATGTTCGTACTCATAGAGTGATTCTAATGAGTTTTAAGTTTTAGAAAACTGCTTCGTTTTTGCCCTCTTGCCTTAAAAATTCGCAAGCAATTATAAAAATTGTGAATTTTATAATTATGCATTAAATTATCTACTGATATGCAATTAGTCCTAATTTCCTGCACGGGGACTCAAGATGATTTGATCTCATTTACGAGCTGACGGGTCGGGGGGCGTAATGCACTCCGGAATGGTACGAGAAAAGTGCATTTACATGGGATATCCACGTATTCTTAAAACAGTAAAGTAAGCTAAAAGAAGTAATTGCTCTGAAACTTAAACGAACAGGACGCACGTCGAACCAGTGCCATCTGTAAACTTTTTAAAACAAGAACCCGCGAATATATAAAGTGTGTAAGGACTCTTCAGTATTTTTACTTCTGTTATACTTCGGGAACATTTTTAAGAAAGACGTTTATATATATTGTATTACCTATTGTATTCTTGAAGTATTTAAATAAATCATTTTATAATCATTCACTCGCTTTCAGTTTAAAAGCCAAAAAAGGATCTGCTTCTCACCGAGAAAAAGCAAAACACACATGCTCCGACTATTTTAAGAAATGCGCAGTGCGCACATACTTTGCTTTTTTTTTTTTACATTCTGTTTTGTGTAAAGTGCGGCAATCTATGGATTATGTCTAGAATTTTATGCAGCCAGCCAGTCAGAAAAGCTGCTCTGTGTATGCTTCCTCCTCCTTACTTGGACTCGAGCGTCGCCTCCACGAATGCTCCTAAAATTAGAACATGCCCACACCCCGCCAAAGACTCCAACAGCAATCAGAAATTTAAGCTGAATCGAAATCTATTTTTGGACCACCCGGTCGAAAAAAAAATTCAAAATTTTTTCCTCAATTTGTTGGTGAATGAATTATATGGAAGAGAAATTTTCGGACACGTCCGCCCTCTGGACCGCTATTATGCAATGATCTTACGGAAGCATCACACCTCAGTGGCACCGTGCCATCTTCAATTAATCTTAGCTTTGATCGGACTTTTTGGGGCCTTCAGGTGGAAGATTTAAATTGCCGTTAAGGCGGATACAGCACCCCCGCAGGGCAGGGGTGTAGAAACATGAAATTGAAAGATCGAATTGGTGTTTAATGAAAATTTATTGAAAGTTGAAAAGTAAAATAACAAAAGAGTTTAGAAAAGCTTAAAAACGTGATGTCGCGCGAATGTGCGTTGCGTCGCAGTTCTATATTATCGCGGTCGCAGGTGGCAGGGGTGACCAAAACAACATTCTTCAGTATCTTCGTTTTACTTCCTTATTTCAGTACACATGAGAGATGACCAGCAGGTGTTACAGTTGCTATGGCGTCGGAAATGACAGTCTTGTTGTTCTTAACGTTTTATATTTTTTATATACAATGTGTAAAGGTGATCATAACAATTTCCAAAATAATCTTTATGTATCTTAGGTGTTCGTGTCTAGCATTTACGGCATTATTATTAAATTTGTTTAATATTAAAATATTAAAATTAAAATGCTTAGAAGCACTTGCGGTGGACGATTCCAGGGCCGGATTCGTCGTATTCTTGCTTCGAGATCCACATCTGTTGGAAGGTGGACAAGGAGGCCAAGATGGATCCACCGATCCAGACGGAGTATTTACGTTCTGGTGGGGCAATGATCTTGATCTTGATGGTGGATGGAGCCAAGGCAGTGATTTCCTTTTGCATACGATCAGCAATACCTGGGTACATGGTGGTGCCACCAGACATGACAATGTTAGCATACAAGTCCTTCCTGATATCAACGTCGCACTTCATGATGGAGTTGTAGACGGTTTCATGGATACCGCAAGATTCCATACCCAAGAATGAGGGTTGGAAGAGGGATTCTGGGCAACGGAAACGTTCGTTACCGATGGTGATCACCTGACCATCAGGAAGTTCATAAGACTTCTCGAGGGAGGTGGATGCAGCGGCGGTTGCCATTTCCTGCTCGAAGTCCAAAGCGACATAGCAAAGCTTCTCCTTGATGTCACGGACAATTTCTCGTTCAGCGGTGGTTGTGAATGAATAACCACGTTCAGTCAAGATCTTCATGAGGTAGTCGGTCAAGTCACGGCCAGCCAAGTCCAAACGGAGGATGGCATGGGGGAGGGCATAACCTTCGTAGATTGGGACAGTGTGGGAAACACCATCTCCAGAGTCCAGGACGATACCAGTGGTACGACCGGAAGCGTACAGGGAGAGGACAGCTTGGATGGCAACATACATAGCTGGGGCGTTGAAGGTCTCAAACATAATTTGGGTCATCTTCTCTCTGTTGGCCTTTGGATTCAATGGGGCCTCAGTCAAGAGAACTGGGTGCTCCTCTGGGGCGACACGCAATTCATTGTAGAAAGTGTGATGCCAGATCTTTTCCATATCATCCCAGTTGGTGATGATACCGTGCTCAATTGGGTACTTGAGGGTCAAGATACCTCTCTTGCTTTGGGCTTCATCTCCTACGTATGAGTCCTTCTGTCCCATACCCACCATGACACCCTGATGCCTTGGGCGACCAACAATGGATGGGAAGACGGCACGTGGTGCGTCATCACCGGCGAAACCGGCCTTGCACATACCGGAGCCGTTGTCTACGACCAATGCAGCAACCTCGTCGTCACACATTTTGGGAGTTTTTTATTCTGCCGGGAACAAAAACAGAAATTCGTTAGAATTTCGCCAATATTTACCTCACGGAGTTAGCGTAACGATATAAAAAAAAACGGGCAAAGATTCACGAAAGTGACGTGAGAGATGAAACCAACGGTTTTTAATACGAAAATCAATCTCAGCCCCCAGAACTTTTGATTTTTCAGCAAATTTCATTTATCGTACAATAAATAAAATATACAAAAATATCACTTGTGCCGGGGCTGAAATTTTAGGATTTTTTGCATCTCTCAACCGTTGGTCGTCTCCCACTGCTGCACTTGTGTCCAACAAGAAATCGCTGAAGAAAAACGTGCCTTTTCGGTGTCGATCATTAGGATCAGTTTTGAATTTTCTTTGGATACCATTGATTTTTTTTTCATATTGACTTTTGCTTTTTTTATTAGCAAGTAAAAATTCACCACTGAACTAATTTTAAAATTTTCAACGTTAAATCCAAAGAGTATCCAAATGCTGATCATCGATCGATGCTTCGAGGATTAGTCCACTCAGAAATGATCGAATAATTCCACTGATAATCCATTTGATGATGTGATTATCCAGGTAGGATCACGTTTGTCTTCAACTGTTTCTTGTTTCGATGCAGGTAGAATCACTTAAGCGTACTCAATCGCGTTTGAATTAAAGTATAAAATAATGATAAAAAAAAAATAATGTAAGAAATGAACTGAACCAACCGTTTAAGAAGAATCTAAAGACTAAAGCAACACTTTCGCTGTAGAACTGCGAGTGACTCCTGGATATTGTTGTTCTAATATTTATACTATTCGACTTCGGGTAATCTACGAAGGCGGGCCGACGGTTTGTGTAAAATGTGAAAACGACGGAAATAGAAAAGCACGCACACATCTATACGGGAAAATCGACGGTACTGAGGCACCAGCAGCGGGGAAAATTTTTCGGGCATCCATACATGGATCGGGTGGTAGAGGAATTTTCATATGCAAATTTCAGTTAGATACGCGGCCATATATGAGCGTTGCGCCGAGATGAATGAAAGTTTATCTATAGATGCAATTTCGGCCGAAATTGGAAATAGGCTCATCCGCAGACGAATCGGAGTTTTAACATTTTTGGGCGGTTTTCGGCATCTGTGTTTTGGGACGTTTTCTTATTTTGGTTATGAGAATTCTTGGGAGGAAATTATGCGCTGAGCGACGTGTATTTTTGGATTTTCGTTACAATGTAGTGGTGTAGGATTGTTTCTGCTGACGGCACAGCCGATGGAGGTCCCGCGGAAGAGATGCACTTTATATGGACGTGCACATTGAACACTCAATTGATTTTGGAGCTAATTAAGCGCTGATTCGAAATATGGAATTTCATCATTCTCTCGTTTTTAATAGGTAGACATGTTAGGCAATTTGAATAATGGGGACCATGTAAATATGCACCTAAATATGTATTTGGAGCATCTTATTATTAGAATTGATTAGAATTGTCATTTTTATTTAATTTTCATACACTTAAACAATTATTATTTTTTAAGTAAAAGTGTTGTTTCAGCAGGAGTTTTTAGCAGTAGTAATGAGCAAAAGATAGTTAAAAAAATGTACCTACGAAAATTCGAACATTCTTAGCTTTCTTGCATTAACAAAACAAAATTACAAAACTTTGAAAATGCTCAAATTCAGTCCAGATTTCATTTAATTTAGTAAATGCATTATGATTTTTAAAAACCAATCTTTATTATTTTTATTATTATCATTTGATGTAGATTTTAGATTTAATTTGCATTTACATTACAATTTTTCAATCTCATCTATAATATGTTAAAGTCATCAGATGATTTCTATATTTCTCGATCAAGAATAAAAGTTGTATAAAAGTTAAAAGATGATTTTTGTTCGTGCGTTCATTTAGAACTTACTTTGAATTTTTTGTATATGTAGATATAATACATTTTTGAATCAAAAACACCCAAATTGCC
Organism: Machimus atricapillus; assembly: GCA_933228815.1. Classification (NCBI taxonomy): domain Eukaryota; kingdom Metazoa; phylum Arthropoda; class Insecta; order Diptera; family Asilidae; genus Machimus; species Machimus atricapillus. The sequence goes on along the minus strand of OW121788.1, from coordinate 25,019,757 downwards.
ACGATTAAGATCCATTAAAACAAAAATAATTTCTTTTACAAAAACAGCTCCAGGAGAAGCCTACCAATAATGAATCCTAGTACTGTTTCTTGTGCCGAAAAGTGGTGGGTTTTCATGAGGATTTGTGTCGAAAACAAAAGATATGTGCATAACGAATGTCCAGATCTGACTCATCAGGATAAGGAGGAATATCTGTCTGATATTTTTGTGTGCTCAAATAATTTTATGCTCTTGCTCTTTATAATTAAAAAATAATCTTGAATAGTAATGCCATAAAAAACTACTTGGAAAAAAATAACATTGTTAATTGATTGGTTCACACCCATTTTGGAGCTCTACAAACATATAAATAATTTTTGCTAAGCTCTTAGCAGCTCGAAAATGAAATTTAAAAATTTATTCTTAAAATTATGTAAAGAAAAGTAATTTATTGATTATTAAACTATAATTATTATAGAACTATTATATTAGCACAAATTGTATCGTGAACTTGCAAGGGGTTGTACAAATATCTCATTTACCTATTATTTTTAATGAATTTGTGAATTCCACAATAATTAACTTTTTAGTACTGATGCTTTTGACTAAAACAACATTGAAAAGATTTGAATATCTTTAAAAGTTTCCTCATATTAGATTCCACTAAGAAATTTGCAGTAAATCAAAAACTAACATAACATATAACAAGTAATAAATTTATTATATTTATAGAAAGAAGCTCTTAAGAGTTTGGTATAAATCAGTTGAACAGCTTAACAACTTTCACGTTTGTCAATAAAAAAACTTTCCAAAAACTATTATGGAATTAAAAATATAAATGCATACATATAATAGTAAATAAAGTAAAAATACATGTGATACTAATCTAGACAGACATTTATCAACGTTAACGATTTTAGTGCAGTAAATAAAAAAACAAATTATGAAGAATTTAGAAATAAGCCTTTTTCGGAAGCAAACATGGAAACTCAAGAAGTTCTTGGCCAATTTTTTAAAAGGGGAGGATAGATAGCCTATAAAGCTTGCACATATTATTGACTTTTGTATGACTACATTTTTTGTATAGGGTGAATAATAAAAAGTTACAGGGTGAATATTGTCCATCAGTGCCTTTCCATATTTGTATGGGCAAAAAAAAAATGATTATTGTAAATAAATTTTGTTTCCAATATTCGGAAATCACGTTTATTTCGAGACAGATTGTACCTACTAAAAGAAAATTAAACTCGCACTTGACCGGAGTTTTTCTTATGTTTTTTTAGTTGGATGTGTATAAAATATTTGCTTCATTATTCTGTATTTATATCCGAAGAGGTAAACAATGGCTGCAAAGAGATTTTGTGAGTAGAACACCGCGCGTTTCACGACTCATTTCTTGATGAAATGACATTGGTTACATAAAAGTGAAATAACATCCAAGAATTTCTTGAGATTAAGTAGTTCTGTAAGCGAAGTATTTTAAATTTTAGTAAGCAGTTCGATCCTGCAATTGCAGAGTATAGACGAGCATTTATAATTCATCAGTGAGGGGTGTGGGGCTGCATATGTTCGCCTTTTTTGGTAATTTCTTTAATTATAAAATATCTCGCGCTGTCAGTGCCGCTGAAAAGTGAAAAATACCTCGTTACTCAAGGCAACAACACTTGCACATCTGACCGTTGACTTAAGGAGATGTATGCATATTTGATTGTGAACATGAAACCGTTTTTATTTGGATCCCTGCCAGAGTTTGTACGGTGGAAAATATAATGTATGATATGTTTCCATTTTTTCACAACAAAGCCAATTTGCCGTGGGCGGTGTGCCGATTTTGTATATTCGGTCTTTTCCTATTGAATTGAATTGAGTACTTTCTCCTTGCCCACGTTCAGAGAAGATTTGGCGAAAGGTTTGCGCAATAACAACATTATTAATATTCTATAATTATCGGTAATGAGGGGAGCAGGCGAGTCTCTGTCCACAGTTATGACAAGGCAGCTGCATGAATAATTATTGCTAAATTACGATTTCGTATCGAGTTCAGCCGCCCTGCCAAGTGGATATCGTAAATATTTATTTACACCTTATCCGCTCTGAGTTGGGAGCGGCACCGGAGTATCCTCGGATGAACGTGATATAGTCGCCAAAAATGAAGCCAAAGGCAATTCCTCGAGTCCGTACTCAGCGGACTATAAATATCTAATATCTCGTCATATTGGAATGAGAATGTCTTAGAGTTTCTGTTTTGTATATTTTTAGAAAAATTCATCGAAAAATATCTCCTCGACCGCTTCTGTTGGTCTGCCAGCGTCGCTAAGACGAACCGCTGCTGGTTAGCAAGCATAAGACATTGATTCGAAAAACTTGCGACTCTTTGAGAGTTTTTCAAAAAAGATATCGAAAAAGCGACGACGCCGACTATGTGGCATCGGCAACGATGGGCCAGAAGATCGTTGTTTATGTTCGAGAGACCAAATGGAGGGAAAAAAATGATGAAAATTGAGGAAAGGTGGAAAATGTGTTAATTTTATTTTTAGGCAACTGGTAAAAGCGTCTCGCGGTAACAAGTCTTGGGTAATACATCCCCCGCAAGTTTAAATCATCGATTGCGCTTTGGTAGTGGCGTGCAGTAGCACACACAACGTCTTCAAAAATCTCAGAGTCTTCAGCGGGCATGGTGTTGGAGGATTTGCCCCCCGAACGGATTGGTTCGTATCACTTCGACTGAAGAAACCACAGCTCTCAAAATTTCTTAAGGATCACAACTCAATCATATCGCCTAATACTTTTTTATTAATTTTTCAGATTTTCGTTTTTATATACAAATATGTATATGATTTTATTCTTTAAAACGACTACATAATTTGAAAAGTGTTCTTTTAAAATTCAGATCGTGTTTATAAAATTTGGGAAATTGTATAGCATACGTACAACTTCTCTGAAAAATAATATTAAAAGAAAAAAATCCTATTTTTGGCAAAATTTCGCGTATACTAAAAAAAAAAGAAATTTAGTTACTCAATTTTGTTGTTTAAATAAAATAAGTTCTAAAAATGTGCAAAGATCCCGGATCATATATTAAAATTCAGATTAAGATCGTGTAACGCTCTTATTATTTATAGCTCATCGGCTTAGTTTTGTTTTTAATTGTATTTTTAACACCAAGGACATTTCATGGTTTTAGTGAAAATTTCTCTTGTTATTTACATTCGGCTTTTGTATTGTGAAAAAAACAGGCCATGTGCTTTCTTTCTGTACATCTCTCTTTCTCCTGATCATTAATTTCCGAATTAGCGATCAGTGCCCCGTAGATATTCTGAGCGCTGCGAAATAGATAGTATATGAATTGAAGGAAAACATATTTTTTTTTATGTTCAGTTGGATGTATCCATTCTGAATTGTTTTTTAAAACAAAAATCTCTCTTTCACAGTATTCTTTTTTATTGTGCAGGTATGGTATACCATATGTATGTGAAATTAGAAAAATTTACTTAAACTAGGCCAAAGAAAGTGAAGAACAAAAACAAAATATATTTATATGTTCGATAAAAAACTTTGTTGAAACTCATTACGTTATCATTATGATAATATGTATGTCAACCTCTCTTTTGAATGGAAATAAATGTGTTTTCTCGTCTAACCATGGTTAAAGGAAAATTTCAAAAAATGTATCCGTAAGGAAATTGTGACAGAAGCGCAAATTAAGTTTTTTTTGTTTTAGAACATTTTATTAACTAATTTTATTTTTTTATTAACATATTATTTTTATTTTGTTTTTAAACTTCAGTGCTCTCAAACGCATCTTTCGATTTCAACCATTTGTAGCTCAGAGTTTAGTTTTGTTTCCTTATTAAACTTTCCCTCTACTTTCCCTGGTATAAAAAGAGTCATAATATAGTAAAGCTATTGATAATAACAAACTCTACTATCTCGTGTTTAAATACACAATAACACAAAACATGTAATCTTCAACAGCACTAAAAATGTAGTATCCTCTATGTAAACATTTTTTTGAACTTCGCTACTATGACGACATTGGTTGCATTCCATTCAGACTCATCAACATTTTAGTAATGACGAAAGCTCAATGAATTTAGTAAAAACCAAATTTAAAGATTCAGATGGCGGGGATGCCTGATCGTTTAAAGTCATTTCTCGAGTGACATATTCCACCTCCTCATAAGTGACACAGAAGTTTGGAATATTTTTATACAGAGACGAATAGAAAGTCGCTACAAACAGACATAAATAAAAATAGTGCTTTAAAATCTTCACACCTACACCTGAATAATATAATCTTTTGTGAGAATTTTAATTGCGCAAGACTGGACCAAACTCGTGTTGTTTGTTCATAAAATAAATATTCAAGTTTAAAAGAAATTGAAACTATTTTTAACCTTATTTACATAAATATTCTCTTTGCAGTCTAATATAATGTTGGATCGAAATTCAAACTGATAGAGATATTGTTGACAAATTCTTTCAATAGGTAATAAAAGTCGTAAAATAAAAATATGTATGTATGTAAACAATAAAATGGAAAGTTATGTTTATTTGAAAACATTAAAAATTAATAGTTTTGGCTGACTAACTATTCAAGCGTTATAATATTATTATTGAAAATATAAAAGCTTTTCTCTTATTCTAAAGTGCATATAAATCACATTCATAGCATTCAGAGGATTTACTTAAAATAATGGGTCGTCAAGGATTAGTGAAAATCTATAATTTTTAGCAAACAAATTCAGAAGTTATCTCGAGAAATACCAACTGGACATAAAAATAGGTTAATAAATATTTTTATGCTAACTTCCGTATTAAATAACGTATTACACAAGCAAGAAAAAAAACCACCAAATGCCACAATATTCAACCATGCCAAATTGGAATAAAAATATCAGCTTGACCAATTTTTAAGATTTTATTAAGCTTCGTAACAAAAAAAACGTATGTAAGCGATAGATCTTTCAGAAAGTATTTTTAAGTACGATCAGTATGTGTGTATCTTTTTACCTCTAATTTCCTAAAATAAAAATTTGGCAAATGAAATATACACAGGAAAAATTGGCAAATTTAGATAAGAATGCCGACATCATTATACTTACATTACAACATTTTATAAATCCATATAGTTGAAACTGAAGAAAACTTACATGCATATCATACATGCAAAAAAAAAAAGATTATTATACAGACACACCACCCTCATGTGTTTATTAGTATACCTACTAGTTTGAATAATGTAGGTTATTTTTATGAATGTGAGAAAAATCAACAAAAATTGAAAAAATCTCTATATACCTTCCAAAAATATAAAGGAATTGAGAAATATGGATACACATGTGTAAGCAGATTTTTGCGACAAATGGCCTTAAATATATTAAGAAGTATCAAAGGTAAGAAGTTCTATTAAAATGCCTTAAACCTAATTAGAAGTAATATTTCAAAGCTATCCAGTGATTTCCAATGACACAAAAATATTTTTTTGTCATACTTTCTTTAAATAAATACTAAGAAATAATGTGAATCTCTATCTAATGATAAGTAAAAATGTAAAACGTGAAAATGAATTATAAAGATATGTATTTTGATAAAAAAGTTATTTTAACAGTGCACCCTGAAAGTAATGCGCCTAAAAATATTCCTAATATAAACTGAAACAAAAATTTTCGTTTAGGCGTTTGGATTTGGTGCCACTACATGTTTACATTTTCAGTAAAATCTCTTAGAAGAAAAAATTATAATTGATATATTCTACTAGTACTATATAAAAGATATGATCCGGGTGACATTTTTTTCAGGTTAGATTGAGGACCTCCGAAATAGTTTTGATTTTTAAATAAATTATAAATATAGTCCTTGTACTTTTAAAGTACCATTTTAATAACATTTTATTAACAATACTATAAAATGCGAAAAAATATTTATAAGTATAATGTAATATTATTTTTATACCTTTACGGTAAGAATTGAGAAGACTCAAAATAGCCCATGCCAATTCACAACACTGCAGGCAAATACATAATTGCTATAGGTAAAAAATACTTATAACATTAAAAAGTTTTTCTTTTAATTCAAAAATATTTTCTATTATAATACACAATGAGTTAACCTCGAGATTCAGAAAGGTCAACCTTTTATGAATTTGCATCAGAAAGCTTTGTTTCAAGGTTCACCTAATTACAGTGCTATACTTTTATAAATGCCTCAATTACATTTGCAATACATTTGAACTCTTAAACCTCCCAAAATCGTAACGTTGTTCAGCACTCGCTCGTTATAGTAAACAAAAACAGAACAACGCAATTCAAAATTAATAACCTTTTTCGGACTATTTCACTTTCAATTACAATAAAAAAATTTCACTAGTTGAATTAAAATACTTACTGTGCAGAAAATTGGAGCAAGAAATCGTATGGATGTAATACAGAAAGTTAAGGAAGCCCAATTTTTTTAAAGGTTGGAAGTATCTTCGATTTTTCGGAAATTCCTCATGAGGAAAGGGATGAGTAATCGATATTTCACATTGTAGGGGAACTTCAATTCATATCGTTTACTAAAGTTATGTCAAAATCTACCTAGAGCGCACATAATTTACAAAATCTTCTAAGCAAAATATCACAAATGCTGTAACATTTGGACCACTCCTCCTTGATTATTATGATCACCGTGGGGAATTTTATAAGAAAGAATGCTTCAGAAAGGTGTGCGAATAAACAGGTTTTGGTACAATTTCGATGCTTTAAAGCGGAAGTCTTGGGGGCTCTTGCTCTACCTCGACTTGGTTAGGTCAAATATTATCTAAGACAGCGCCTTAAACTTAAATAAGTCACTTAAAGACCTTCAGACAAACGTGCAAGATGCCAAGGTCATTCTCACTTTAAACAACTGTTGCGCAGTGAAAGTACTCCACCATCTAATTGCTCTTCGATTTTAATCTCCGTTGGTAAAGCCACAAAGCGGTTAATGGGTTAAGTAGGTACTGACTACTTCGTCTTCTGTTAGCTTTCTTAATTCTTTGGCACTTCTTGCTCGGATGAAAGATATCTGATACCTCTGTCGAGAACAACAGCGTTAAGTAATGCGCTAATATCGAGGATAATTCAACAGTAATTTATCAAAAATTATTCTATTATCCGTTGAGAATTACCTGTTTGGTTACAACATCATCGACAGACAAGATAAATAACCACGGCTTAGTGTGCTCAAGAATTGTTACGGTTTGATTTGCTTGGCGGACGAAAAACAAGATTGTAAAGAATTGATCAAATCAAGGGGCAGGAAAGTGTACACCCACACTATTCGCAGTTCGTTACTTCAAATAATTTAATTATATGGGGCAAGAGCTAAGTACCCCCCTGATACACTTAATAAGGCACACTCTGGACCGCGATCTATGGGAAAGACATGCTCCCATGCACTTTTGGGTCACTACCGCCTTTCGGAGAATTATGAAGATTTGAAAAGGATTAGCCAGTGATATTTAAATGTTACTTTTATAAAAGCAGAGCGAATAATATAAAAAAATTATTTTCTTGAACTTTTTGGAGGCGGCTCAGTTTTCTTTTAATTGTATGGCTCGACTTTGCCTTTCTGTCTGTCTGTTTGTCCGTGTTGTACAGTTACTTCTTTCAGCAACTATACATACTAATGCTATCGTTGCAAATAACAGAATTTATAAAAAATATTAGAGTTGATAGAGGCTTATGTAAATATTACAGGAATAATAAAACGATGTCTTTAACTAGCACTTCATTAGAAATTTGTTTGCTGATTTAAAACCTTTTCCGATATCTAATCTTTAGTTATATGCGGTGCAAAAATGAGCGTTACTACTATCGACTAGCACTTGAACGATTTGTTTGTGCTGTTCAAAATTGTCTATGACAAAATGATGATATACATATAATATAATGTAAGATTTTAATAACCATTTTATCATTTACATCCTAACTGCTAACAGAGCTTTGATTTTGGCTGCAGCTAGCCTTCAACAAATAACTAACATTCAGATTAACGTAACGGCACCTATTATCGACCGCCCTCCTAATTCCGACCACTTGGCTATTTGGCGAATATCCATGTGGAAATTAAATAAAAATGCATTTTTTCCAAGCAAAACATATAAATACATTACTATACTAGTAGTTAATAAAAAAAAAAAATATTTAATTTATTCATAATTTTGTAGAAAAAATTATTAATGTAGTCGGAAGCTAGATTTTGCTTGAGTGGATCGACGAAATTCTAAAAATCGATATTTTCAAAATTTAAGTTTTATTAATAAACGCGCTCATTTACTAGGATATTAATAATTACTTCCATTTTATATATTCTTAAGTAATATGATTAAATAAAAAATTATTGCTTTTGTAGTTATTTTCAGTTAGAAAAATAGAAATATATTGTGGTCGGAATTAGGAGCAACAAAATTTATAGAGTATCCTAATGTCGACCGCCGGTCGGTATTGAGGTATGCGGACAATATAATATGCTCCTAATTCCGACCACTTGGCTATTTGGCGAATATCCATGTTGAAATTAAATAAAAATGCATTTTTTCCAGGTAAAATATATAAATAAATTTCTAGACTTGTCGTTAGTAAAAAAGAAAATTAGTTAATTTATTCATTATTTTGTAGAAAAAATTATTAATCTAGTCGGAAGCTAGATCTTGCTTGAGTGGATCGACGAAATTCTAAAAATCGACATGTTCAAAATGGGAGTTTTATTAATAGTCGAGCTCATTTATTATGATATTAATAATTACTTCCAATTTATATATTTTTAAGTAATATGATTATTTAAAAAATTATTGCTTTTTAGTTATTTTCCGTTAGGAAAATTGAAAAATATTGTGGTCGGAATTAGAAGCAACAAAATTTAGAGTGTATCTTAATGTCGACCACCGGTCGGTATTGAGGTATGCGGACAATATAATATGCTCCTAATTCCGACCAGACGGATTTCAAGTGTCGCCGGTTTTTATAGCAATTTTGAGGTAAAAAATCATAAAAAAAAATAATGCATCGGATGCACGGGAAAATCCCACAAAGTAATTAGCAGTTTCTTGTTCTATGTAATGAGGGATATGCAATTTCTTAGAATTCGTCATTACTTAAAATACTTGAGTATTTGAGACTGCCTATAATCAGGTGTCGCGGAGTGTATACAACATATCCTGAACTTCAGAATTACAAGTGACAATTTTTCATCACTGGCGAACGAATGAGGAGGGAAGATTTTGCACCAATTTTAAAAACATCTATCGACACATCAATGACACCAGAGCTTATCCAAAATCATTTTCCGCTTGTGGATTATTTCCATTCAATGAAGACAAAATCAATTTTTGGAACAATTTAACAATTCGTTTATTATTTTAGGGAAGATATTGAATTTTTTTGTTTATTTATTAAAACTTCACCATGTAATGACAAAAGTTTGAATGACACAGTGACAAACACTTGAACTGTAAACTATTCTACAAAAAACTTATAATTTTTATCGTGAGAAAAACTGTACTATTTCTAATTTAAAGAAAGATAAAAGAAAATTGGTCACATAATTTTCAACACAGTTGCATTACGTTTTTGGTCATTTGTATTAAAAATAGTATGTACATGAAGTAAAAAAAAATTTATGAAATATTTAAGGACAGACAAAGATTATATGCACCCGTTGTCACCATCCCTCTTCTGCTTGTCAAAAAGTGATGGGCTTGGGAATAGAATATATGCTCAAAATCAACGTTTGGTCCTAAAATTTCCGGCAGCACTGTATTTTAATAAATGTTATTAAATGTTATTAAATTATTTATTGTAATAAGATAACAAAACGTATCTTTTCATATTTTATTTCAGTAAAATTTGTCCGGTCGGTATTAGGGGCACAAGTGGTCGATATTGGGATCAGGGCGAGATGGTGGTCGGAATTAGGGTCCTAGCTCAATGATGGCTAGTGTTGTGTTAAAAATTAATTTTAAATATTTTAACAATGAAATAGACGAACGAGGATAGTTTATTACGATTGAGTATCGTTTTCTCATATTGAAACCGCTAGAAAAATTTGTATTTTTGCTATTGTTAATTTAGTATCAGAAAATGAAAGTAGTGAATCCTTAAGTGGACGGTATTCGGTGCCATTACGTTATATGAAGCAGATGTCCCTTTGTTAAAGTAAATTCATAGAAGAAGCCAAACAAAAGGTCTGTATTGAATGTAATTGTTCGACAAATAAAATTTAATCGTTGATTGATTACGTAAAAGATGCCTTAATGTTTTCCCATGGGTTTTGTTATCTCCTATTTGGAAATAACCTTTCTACCCACAATAGTTCTAAAGAACAGTTGAATTTCTACGTCCTTAAAGAATGGCGTTAAAATTAATCCTTCTTAACCTTTTACTACTTACCCCAGTTTGCAAAAGTTTTGATGAAATCGTTGCAGTGGAGTACAATGTTACAAATTTGAATACAATCCCGTGCATTAAGAAAATGTTCCAAAAGTACTTTAATTCGGGTCAACCAACAACGGGGTCAGCTCTACTTGTAAGCATAGACCCGAGCTACTCATTGGTTCAGGAGTACATCCTGAGAGTATTAAACAAGAACGAGGACTACAGTTGGACTGTGGTAATGCAAAACCCTAAGAACGTACTCCCAGCTGCGTCTAAAGAAAAAGTGAAAAATTACCTCATTTTTTACGATTTCGCTGAAGATTTTGAAGAAGTTGTAGAAGATTGGAGGTCCATGAGCACTTGGAACCCATTGGGGCAACTATTAGTGATATTTAGCGCTGAGATACATCCTGCGTTGCTTCAGGCTAACTTAAGAAATATTGTTCGGGTACTTGTTAATAATAAAGTTTTTAATGCGAACATAGTCGCTCCGAGTTATCTAGAGAGTGCTGTGGAAGTGTACACGTTTTACCCATATCTTAAAAATAGTTGCTTTAATGATTCAGGTAGCTATGCATTAGCAGATATATGTGAATATGATGAAGAGGTTGATATGGTTGTATCCGACGAGGACAATGTTTTTAATATTACTCAACCGAATGATGTGTATGAAAGATTTCCGGAAAATTTGCATCATTGTCCTTTAAAAGTCCAAGCAAAAGCGTGGGAACCCTACACAGTCTATGATTCCAAAAAAGGATTTGTTGCAGGGATCGATGTTATGCTGGTCAAGACAATTGCTGAGCGACTCAATTTATCTGCAGAATTTACTTTGCAAAATTCGTCAACTTATCAAATGTATCAACAGCTAATAGAGCAGTAAATAAAAAGTAGGAAAATATAATTTTAAGTTTGACCTTGAAATATTCTTGTAGTTCAATTGACATGATAATTGGAGGAATAAGTCAAGATCCTGGTTTGAGTGATTTACTATCATCTTCTCATGCATACTACGAAGGCGATATGACTTGGTGTGTCCACAAGGCAGGACCTCTTTTGCAGTGGATGAGTTTTCTTACTTTTTTCAGTTTGTCAACGTGGATTTTGATTTTTTTAAGCTTGTTCATTTCGTCGACTTTAATATTTATGCTTAATGATCTTCACAAGCAAAGAAAAGGATTTTGTTATACATTTCTTATGACATCCTCGGCCGTCCTGGCACAACCTCTAAAAGTCGCAACAAATCGGATATCTATTCGAGCATTTTGCTTTTTTCTATTTTGTTTTATTCATATTATAAGCACTGCGTATCAATCCTTCCTCATAAGTTCCTTGACACATCCTCAAGGCATATTTCAGATACAAAGTGTAAAAGAAATTGTTAGCAACCAAATGGATGTAACTGGAGGTATTGAGATTTTGCAGCATTTAAATAAGAAAGGAAAAGTATATTATTTTACTTCTTAATGGTAATTTTAAATTAAGTTTTGCATTTTTAGATCTATGAATATTTGCAGAAGAAAATATCGATATGTCTGGATATGGAAGATTGTGCAAGAGAAGTAATTCATGATAAGAGATTGGCTGTTGCAATATCACGAGAGAATGCAATTTACAATCCAAACATCCCTAGTGACAAATTGTTTTGTTTTCCTCAAAGTGAGAACATCTATTCTTACTTGGTGTCGATTTTAGTTCCTAAGGACTATCACCTCTTGGGGAAAATTGATTACATCGTACGTCAGTCCATTGAATCCGGACACATTGTGAAGTGGACTAAAGATCTCATGAATACGATCATACTTAAAGAAGAAATCAAAAACAGTCAGCAGGAGGAGGAGGTTGTTTTAACTTTAGATGAAGTCAAAGGTCCCTTTATCTTGTGGACCATTTGTACTATCATTTCTATTATAGTTTTCGTAATAGAACTTATTGTACATCGAATGGTTACGAGGAAAAAAAGTAGATTTTGGAATTTCTTTGATAACGTTTTGCTGGCACGTTCTGAGAATGAAGAGATTATTATTATTAAACCATTTTGTAATTAACTGCTTATTGCACTTGTCTCCAAAATGTTATACATATTTATTATACCTTACTTGTCTAGAGTAGTGGTTGATAACCAAAATCAAGCAATAAGATTTAACATATTAAGCTGATTGTAGATATGTACCTATACTGTAGTAACGAAAATAAAAAATCTAAAAAAAAGATAAAGTAAAAAAGTTAAGAGGTGCACATCTCTATCTTATTTTATAATATTGCAAGAATAAATAAATTTACTATGCAATTAAAAAGTAGTAGATAAGGAAGTAAGTAAACATTAAATATAGAAACTCTTCTTGCTCTTCTTATTACGTACAAATTCAATTAACTATATTTTCATTCCTACATAATTTTCTTTGTAATAAATCAAATAAACATGACTAAACAGTATTCACTAAAATTACTAATATATGTATGTATGTAATGTATACTTAATTTATTGAATGTTCATTAAAATAGCAATTTTGATTTCCTTTCCAATAGAGGTACCTACCTCCTTTCGTTTTAACCGAAAAGTATTGTGAAAAATTGTATTTCAATTTTTCCCATTGTTAATTATAAATGTAAAAATAATCTGCGAATAATATCAACCGTTTAACTAGTTAACTAGGTAGTGAAAGTTCCTAGTTGTTACTTTGTTGAATTGCGTGGGCATTAATAATGTTGTTTTATTACTTACGAAGAAGACAAGCACGCGACTATTTACTTTTATTATCTTTTTTTATTTTACCTTCTACCGTCTCCCAAGCATGAAGTGATGAGTAATGAACCTTTCAATAAAACGTTTCCTACGCAATGGCTACTATGTGAAGACTGCTAGTTAATCGGCTCACGCTGATGCACAACTTAACTAAAAAAGGTAACTACTAAACCATATACAGTCAAATTTAATATTGCAATGAGAAAATATGCCTTCTACGCGTAATTATGATGGAACTCAACAAAATTGTTTCTTCCACCACCGTAGTGCCGTTTCGTTCAAGTGATATGAGATGTCTGAATTTTATGTTTGGATCGAATGAGTTCCGTTTCTTCAATTTTAATTCTTGCAACTGGATGCAATAACAGTAGGAAAGTAGAAATGCGAAAAGTAATAACAGCGATTTAATAGAGAAGTAAATTTAAGTAATAAAACGCAACGATTTAATAGAAAAGTAAATTTATTCGCAGCATTCAGCTCTCACTCAAGAATATTTATATGGTAAATTATTATAAATAAATTATTTTTATGCGCAATGGAGCTTAATTTATAAGCTTTGATTTACATGTGCATCTATTAAAATTTGATTATATTTACCAATAATATCCGTTGGTGTTTTGTGAAATATTATGGTGAGTTAATAAAACCTGTATTGACGGTACAAAACTTTATTTTCTATTGACATACGAGTATGTATGAATTTTCTTTTATGGGAGATAAATTAAATTCAAAAAGAAATCTGTATTTGTAAATTGCAACTGCCGTGAATATTTCCTTCACTTTGCCTTTCCCGGCATGAAACTGAAAATATATTTAGTTTCTGAATTGAAACTCCTTACGTTTTTCTATCTTTTTATGCCTTTCGCTATGAGCGAATGAGCGGATATTTCTTACTTTGATTATGTAACAAGAAGTCAGTCACTTTGCCTAGAATAAAACAGTGCAATGTTGATTTTTTTTTTTACATACATAGATCCATACTCAGGGCAAGAAAAACAGATAACCTTCAACTGACATCCCAATTAGTTAGTTACATTCGACACACTTGTCCTTTTCCGTTAGAGTAAATCAAAAACGCTTAGTTCAAGCAGTATTTGAAAAGGTAATTGATTTGACGGTGGCGGAAGCTCGGCTTCAATGCACATTAATTTAAAATATCGCTGTATGCCTTACAGAAGGAAAATCCTGTTTATGGTTTTTTTGCCGAATAAAATGACCAGTGGACTTATGCCCGTGAGACGCAATCCTGTTTTCAACAAAAGGAGAGCGGTTTTGTCGGCATGCTGAACTGCAATTTACAATTATATAAGTACCACTCCCAAAACCTAAAAGAGTTTATAGTCTGTCTTGCGCAAAACCGCTTGCTTCCAGTTTTAATTGAAGCCTATTAGATCGGATAGAAGGAATATTTTATTAGCTCTATACGATAAAATCAAGCCGCGTACAAATCACTCTGCAAAAAGCTCCTCGGAGTGCCGGCCGTCTTTAGAATTGACGACGATTTCCTAAGTAAGCGCCGAGCCGCCTCAAGATACAACCAAATGATTATAGAGGGTGCAACGAAAATGGTCTGGGATTTCTTTTAGGCTTTTAGCTAACAGACCTTGACTTTACTTTTACTTGTTTGCGTCGGATGGTTGACAGTTGATTCTTACCTGTCCAAATAAAATCTGTCTGGTAATTTGCAAAAAAAAAAAAAAAAATGCGTCTATCAGGCAGAATTGGGAAAAAAAGTGCCATGAGTTATTTCAATAGCGCAATGAAAAAGCGAGTGTTGCTTTAACTTGGCCAAACTATGTGGTCTTACCTTGGGAGTCGTTAAAGGTGGTAAATTGAGCAGATCCAAGTTTTTAACTCTCATTCAATTATCAACAACTCCACTATTTGATTTAAAAATCTCGCATATTTTATGGAGTGTAGCCGACAAAATTATCAAATTGATATGGGTAGTGCAATTATCTTACATAGTTATGAAGTTATTACTTTATCTTGATATTTGTCCATTATCCATTACCTATTATTTGATACCTCATAGAATGTATAAATATTTAATAGCTTCCTGTTTAAGCCCCGATAACCCCCAAAATTAAGCCCGAAAGTCAAAATTAAATTTTTAAAGTTGACAATCTCTTAAAAATAGGAGTTACGCAAGACAAAATTAAAAATATAAACTTGAATTTTCTTCGGATTTTAGTATAATATGTACATAAATTAGTTGTCTTCTACAATTTTATACTTTTAGCTAATTATATTAAGCAAACTTTTTTCGAAATATTTAAGTAATTCCTATTTTAAGCTGATGCAAAATTTGTTTTCATAGACAACACACATTCATGTTTTTCGGGGTTAATGTCTTGATGAAAATTTC
This sequence comes from Machimus atricapillus, assembly GCA_933228815.1. Taxonomy (NCBI): domain Eukaryota; kingdom Metazoa; phylum Arthropoda; class Insecta; order Diptera; family Asilidae; genus Machimus; species Machimus atricapillus. Next base: position 25,004,267 of record OW121788.1, on the reverse strand, counting down.
TCTTATAACAAATTGTTTCATCACACAGGAGCTTAAAAATGCTTGAATAGATAATTGGTGAAAATCTGAATAATTAATTTCTTACTGTCATGTGCCAATTGACAGTGAAAAGTTGAACTAGCCACTACTACAAATCTTCTTATTTATTTTTCGCAGCACTATAATAGTGCCACTTTCAAATGTATCGGTAAGACTAAAATTAATTAACTCAAATCAGTAATTGAATTTTCAAGTAAATCAACGCGGAAAATCCGTCTGCTTCAATTTCGAAAACTGGACAGAACGAGTTTTTTTTCTTCTCATACCCATTTTCATACATATAAAGTAATTGAAGAACAGGTATGTCACAAAAAACAACCATCAAAAATTGCATGAATTTACTGAAGGCAAAATCTTGAACATGACTCTGTTTTGCCCGCAGACCGCCTCTGGTTTAGAGTTATGTGAGCACATTAATCGCAGCAGGTTGTTAGAAGATTGAAAATTATAAAGTAAAGCTATTAAAAAATATAGCGGCCTACAGCATGTAATATGAAACGTAGGCTTCGGGTTGACGTTGAGCAAATTTAAGATTTTCTTAATATACTATTATAATTATGATCCCGAACCTGAACCGATCTGGAAAGTGAACTTGCCACTATTTCATGTTTATAAAGAATGAATATAATTTCTTCGTTTGACAAACATGCGAACATTTATAATTTGTTTTTATTTTGACAAAACAAACAACTTTAAATGAAAGTCGCAACCATTTGTATGGAGCGACAACTTGCAAACTTTAGTTTCACTAATAAATATTATCATATTCTAAATAAATTTGAATGCTATAATTTAAGCAGTCCAGTCAACAATAGTAAATGGTTGTTTATGGCTGGATAAATGAAAAACAAAATAAAATTGCCGGGCGGTCACATACCTTCAAGACCTACAGCGTCATAAGACGCCTCACTCACTTCAAGTTTTACGTGATCACTGGGGCATGTCAGTGAAGAACGTGTGAGTGACTTGACTTGTCTTGGGTCTTTCAGCATAAAGTGCCGACGATTGAATCTGTTTGCATGTAATTTTGCGATCCAAAGAAAGTATAGAGCCCAATAAATTATTGGCACAATTACCAATGCAACCACCTGGATATGAGCAGACGTTGAAATTTGCGAAGGTCTCCTTCAGTTGTTGAGGAAAATGTGAAAGAATCTGAAAAGTTCATGTGTGTTACTAAAGCCGGTTGCACAGTGGGTCCACGTAAACTTGCAGAGGTGAGACACACCCCTTCACATGACACGACGACTAAACGAGACTACTGTATAGAAGAATCAGAAATGAGGCACAGCGGCTTTAATTCTTTAGACTGTATACGATTTTGCGAAGGCATTAAAATTGCTAAATCGATTGTTAAAAATTTTCCGCGATTAAATCGGGCATATGTAGGTAATAATTATAAATATTTCATTCAGGTTGTATATAGTTAATGAGGCTTTTATAGAACCATGAAATTGGCATGGCACGTGCATTGCTGGAATGGAATTTTCGCGATGAAACAAGAAGGTATAAAAGATAAAAGTTATATGGATAAGAAAATTATGAAATACCACCCGTGTTCCCTAAACCGATTAATACCCAAATCGTGAGGTTCAGTCTTCCTTTTTAGAATACCCGCCTTGGCGGTATCGCATTTATCAAATCGATCTCTATCAAAAGTGATAGTGAAAGCACCTCAATAAGCATTTTATGCGACAACATAATCCGATATGAATCGCATCAATTATATTTATTTTCCCTACGGTCTTGTGCAATAGCGAACCTTATTTTGCACCGCCAAACGAGTTGGGAGCGCTTTTCCATGGGAGATTCTCTCATACTCGTTTCTAAAGCTGAAACGCATAATGCGTCTGCACAATATTTAGCTCGGCGAATTACGTACCCTGATTAATCAGGCAATCGAGAGCTTTTTATTTTTTTATTCATAATGCTCACGCATTCCTACGCATTCATTCCTCTGGATTTCCTGGACTTTTTAAATTGAGGATAAAATTTGTTTTGTTTTAAATTTTTGTTGAATAATATTCGACTACGAGCCTTTTTGAGTTTATGGTGGTAGGTGACGAATAGTGAAGGGAGTAATTTTAATCAATATTAAGTAACCTTTGCTACATACCTTATGTACATATGAGATTAATTAACCCACGGTTTAGCTCACCAGAGCTCAATCACTCCTTATTTAAGTGCTATTTAATGCTCAAGGAGTGGCTGTGTGATATTGATATGTAACCAAATTTTAAAAAAAGGTGACTGGTTGAGGTTTTCAGAATAGTAAATATGCGTAACATTTTTATTGTATTCCTTTTTTATTTTTGATAACCTTAATCGCATGGGAGCTCAACTTGAAAACCTAATGGACCGGTGACAACCACCTGCAATTAATTGATTTCTTTTAAGGCTAATGTAGCACTATTGTAGGATCAGAAGAAAAACAAAAAATAACTTCAAAGTCACTTTGGGACAAAACGAAAGGATAGAAGCAAATTGAATCTTTCATTGTCAACTCTGAAATCTGACTATTGTTCCGAAAATTAAAATAAAATCAACAAATGATTGGTATCTCTGCAATAATTTAACATTAATCATTACTTTGTATCGCCTACTGTAATTTTAATAGAGCTGTTTACATTACCTAAGAGTCCATAAATTTTAGTTGTTTGTTGAGATTTTTCTTTTTTTGATTGACGAAGGTCACTTTTAGCAAATATTTTTATTACATATTTTTAGAAAGCTACACATGTCACTTTCATTTCCGTAGTTCCAATAAACAAAATTTACGAAGTCCTCGATTAACACGGCTAATTGGTTCCATGTTATTCAAGAGCAGAAATTGTGAGTCCGCTTTTTAAATTCAGGACTAAAAACAGGGTTTTTTACCCTTAAGTTATTCGATTAGTCAGAGTAAATAATTTGCTTTTATTATTATTGACTAATGGAAACAAAATTTAAAAGTGCACCTTTCCTATTAAATGACCTTGCCTCGTTAATGCGTTTTCTAATAATAAAATAAAAATGGTTATAAGAAATATTGAATATGAGTAAAAACTTCTTGAATTTTTTTTTATATATTTACCAGAAAAAATACCATACCCAAAAAGATTTTAGCAATATCACAGATTTTAATATGGCCGTGGAACATGGGTGGCTGAATGGCTGTTAAAATTAAAAAAGAAGAAATTCCTGGGTATGAACTGTTTGAATTTGACCTTTCTTTTCTGCGTCAAGCCAAAAATAATATCATGTAATTAATCGTCTATATAAAAATTGTTTTGGTAGGTACGCATCGTAACTAATGATAACTGTGAAGGTAATCAGCACTTCAAAGTTCACACTTCAAAAAACCTAAATACTGCAACCGAAATAAATTTTCGAGAAACGAGTTGTGGGAATTGAAAAGAAAATAAACAAAATAAAAAAAAAACCACGCGTGCTATTCAGTCCACCGATTTGATATGATCTGTATCACTGAATCTAGGCACCAACATTCACTTTCTTCATTTTCATTCATTTGAATCACTCCAACATTTGCCGGCCTTTTCTGCTGCAAATTCGACAGGCTTTGCAAATTGTCGTAAAATGTTCAGGAATTTTCTTATTCTACTGAACTTTGCTTCATTTATCGAGTTAATATATGTAATTTACTTCTCGTGAAAATCATATTGTGAATTTGCATTTTTCAACAATTTAACACTTCAATTTGATTCAAGGTTTGAATATAATTGCTATGTACATATGTACATTATATCTAGAAAAAAACGAATTGTTATGCAGCTAGAAATAAATTTTAATTAATGATTATTAATTTATATAGTTACCGCTTTCTTTATTAAATATTATCTAAGTAAACTAAAGACAACATAATGTATACCAAATGTACTTTTTACTCAGGACTCATTAATAATTGAGTGGTTATTCAACTGCAATAAAATTCTCTGTAGGGTAGGTTTTTCATGATTTCAGTTAATTTATTCAGTAGTATTAAATTATTTTATAATAAAAATTTGTTGCTTTAGCAAACTCCTATTTCTGTTTTCGTCTTTCAGTGTAATCGGAATCCGAAATATGCAAAACAAATTTTCTTAGTGGTTTTTTGTTTTTGGCCGCTTCTTTGTGGTAAAAAAAAAATAGAGAGTGTCTTCAAAAACACCATTCAATAAGGTGGAATCAAGAAGACCACAAAAAGAAATCCAATAATAGACAAACCGTCGAAGGCCTTGCTAAAATCCGCAAAAATTATTTAATGACTACTCACTTCAATATCAGCAGACATTAAAGTTGAAAAAATATTAAAAACGGAAGTCTAGTAATGAAACAAGTAAATTGAAAACCATCTTGAGTCAATCCAATTTCGAAGGAAAAGTACTTACAAAAGCTTCTTGGATATAAATCCCTAACACTCCATAATGGCGGAAAAAATAAGTATATATCTTGCAATTTTTTTTGAAGAAAAGTTCAAATTTTCAAAAAATAAAGAAAATGAAGATTTGTCGATCAGGTTTGAGAGTCTTAATCGGGGTCGAAAAAAGTGTTTATGGAAATGGCTCGTCGATCTATGTACATCGACTAGAACCGGCTGCAAAGAGGTTGTAAACCAGGCAATTGTCTTAGAAATTAAAAAACAGAAACATTCGAAAACAATTTATTTATCAGTTTTTCATTTATACGCTTAATGAACCAATTAAACTTTAAATTCTTATAGCCGTGCAAAAATTTCACTAAAAGTTGCATCTATTACAAAATTAGAGATTCTCTGGTGATTAAAACGACGGTTGTTGAAAGACTGGAAGTAATGATTCTCATTTTTTCGTTATCAGATATTGAATAAATTAAAGTTAAACAATGCAATTAAATTACGTATTGTTTCTAAACACAGCCTATTTTTAATTAGTTACCACGGACTAAAGGACTTTCGTGAGAGCAATGTAGCATAGCTGAGTTAGTAATCAAAATATGAAACGCGTTCGCCACTAAGTTAATAAATATTATTATATTTACTTTCAAATATTTTTTGTGTTATACATGAATGCGTTGTCTTAACAAAAGTTGCATGTAAGTTCCGGTGACGCAGGTGTGGTTCGAATTGTGCATTATGTAGGTTTTATACAGATTTTTAATATTTGACCTTTCCATAGGAAGTGAGTTGAAAATGCCTTTTCCATTGTCCCAAGGATGGCCACCAAAGTAGTGTACTTGCTTAAATCCATCAAAGATGACAAACTAGGTGATATTTAGGATTGCTGGAAGACTTTGGCTTTAATATATGTATGTAATATTTATGTCTGGCACCAGTCGTAGTAATTACCTCTAAAATGTATCAGTTCACCTGAGAAATGGACCACTGATTTCCTCGGGCTCCGTCGACTTCATGCAGCAACCAGTTTCTGTTTTGTTTGGATTACGTGAATTGTCTATAAAGGCATGCGCCTCCACTACAAGAAGTAGTTGGTCCGCAGATTTGGCGCGATTCAGTTGAAGTGTTGAAGTTTCTGCGGCGTTAGCCTTGATGTTTTTAATTTTTTATCCCCCTTTAATTTAATTAAATCGAAACTCTAATTCGCGGTCGATTTAACATCGCGACAAGAAGTGTTATTGTGCTTTTTAAATGATTGTGGTTGAAACCCATAGTGAATCCATGTGTCTGATGTATGCTTATTGATTTAATCGCATCGCTCGTACGAGAAAGTTTATTGTGCAAAAAAAGATTTCTGAAACGGAAAATTTTAAATTTTTCTGCTACCTTTTCTGTTCCAACCGGAGTACATCAAATAATTATACTTTCCCAGATTGCTAGTCAATAACTTGGTAGGTATGCATAAAAAGCAGAGTACGAGAAAAAGTTTTCATTAGGCATTTTCTGATCCCAAAAATGATGAAGATATATGTACATAATGCATTTAGGTTTTAACATTCTTGCTGATGGAAAGGGTTAAAATTAATTCTAAGAATTTTAGTAAATTATTAGGTAAAGTTCATTTACTCTGTTTGTAAGTCACATACTTTCTTTTTGTAAATTCAGTAAATATATGGGAACTCCTTTCAAAATATAAAAAATTAAATTCATAATTAAAGCTTTCGGTTCCTGTCTTTCGCTGTTTCACATAATTTATTTAAAGATACATAGCTATTAATTAACGTACCCTCTATTAAAGTTATTACTTGTTGGATGGACACAAAAACCTCGCTGGTTGTAATTTTCATATAGAATTAATTATAACATCAATCAGCGAAGAAATGATATATAATTATAGGAAAATACATAATATGTATATGAAAAAAATCAGGTTTTTAATTTTATTAAATTGAAAATAATTCATACAAAAGCTTAATAACTTAAAACAAAAATCGTTTTTGATGATGGTAGATAGCAAAAAACACCTAAAAATTAAGAAGATTCAAGCTGTTCCACTGTTATAATCCTCGTAAATAATAGTGCTACCGATAGTGGATAAGTGCGGATGTGGATATTTTAATTGTAATACATTATTTTTTAAAATGAATTAATTTTTACTAATCATATTTAGCTGACTTCCTTATGTTGCTATGTCTAAGAAACTGTCTACTTAATCAAACCTTTGATTTTTGATTATCTAATTGCAACGTGTCGCTTGTGATATAAAAAAAAAATTAAATATCAAGTTTATTCCTCCTGATACTTTGTTAAATAAATATTTGCAGTAATTATCGCTCTCTCTGCAAGAAGCAAATAGCGTGTACAATTTTGATTATAAAATAAATTTTCGCTCATTGTTTAAGATATGTATGTATCTCCTTCTGTCTTCACTTTTTTATGATTTGATATATCCTTCACTATGACAACCGTATCATACCTTGACTACACGTAGCCTTCACTATAATAAAAAAATAATTACTACTATAGTGATGGCATGCAGAAATAATTCAGAAGATAAGCGCTAGTCTTATGGTTCATTTAATTGAATTATGAGCTTTCTTTCGTTTGGTTATGTTACAACATAAAACCTCAAGAAAATTTTATATTTTTTCCAGTTGATTATTTTCCTTCAAAGCAAGTGGACCGTGGTCTTAGTCAAGTTTATTGGTACACAACGGAGGTCAAATCTGGTAAACAAGCTTCTTCGGAAATATTTTAATTTTAACATTACTACTTACTGGTCGTTCACTATTTATAAATAATTCTTAACATAATGACCGTTTTAAATTTTTTCTTACTTTTAAATTGCGCTAATTTTTAAAATAATAATGATGTGACACCGGAGTAAAAGTTGGTCATGTTGAAAAGAAGAAAGTGATTTATATCGCAAGTAAACCGGGTAAAAAAGTCGAGACTTCAAGGTAGTTATATAAACATGTGCGGTTTATGTACTTTTTGGTGGGCACCAAAAGTACCTGCGTATGCGGTAGTTGCCATTCACAACACGTGAATTAAATTCCCGCAGGCAAAAAATTCGTACTTCAATGCGATCAATTACGATAGCCTGACTAGGTTTGGCGGATCAAGATCAATTGAACAATTAATGGCTATTTTTAATTTTTGACCACTTGTGATTCGTGACTTGACACTAAATACAATAAAATTCTTGTAGTTATCTGTTTTTCATCTATATTTCATCGGATTCTGGCTAATTCCTGGAGGAATTGTTAAGCTACATTTTAAGTACGTGCGGTCGCAGTTACTCAGCTTATACTTATTGTCTAGTAACCAGTTCAGGGTCTTAACTTGCAAAGTGATACCGGCTTAACTGGTTTAAAATTGAATTTTTTTGGTGAGAGTGTCTCATTGCATGCGCGCAATTAAATTTGCTGATTGACTTACGAATATGTGCCATAATAAGTCTATTTATTTAATTTCACAGTCATACTAAACTATAACCTTTTAATCCGCTTGGAACGCCATAGGCTACATTAAAAATGTGAGCATGGCTTTGGACATTTGACCATAGTTGTGGGTACTATGGGTAAATGGCCAATCACACCTTTTCCATATTTATCAATGTGATTATTTTTAATTGTGCTGTTTTGTAATTAACTTATATCCTGAATATACGCTAGGAAACAATTTTGTATCCAATTTTCGTGTAGTATAATTTTAAACTTCTTTTAGACAGACCTCTATACTAAAGTGGACCACACTCGATTAAAATCAATTAAATAAACATATTCATATTTTTAGAAATTGGATGTTACAAATCACAATCATTCGGTTCAATTAGCATTGTCATAGGAATTTCAATTCGCAACAAATAATCCTACACAAAGTAACTAAATAATACGAGAAATTCCACTTTATAGAGTACCATTTCCGTCGAGCACCGCGGAGTGATAAAAAACATGATTTTCTTCATTTGCATGGATCGTGGAGGTGGTAGGACACAAGAATGCGCCACTCTTGTTCAGCACATTCCCGGTACCAGCCAACAATAAGTGCTACCGAATTAAACGTGAGAGCAAGGTTGTTCTACATGATATCTATATTTGCATTTATTTCTAAACATTTGAAAACGACAACAAGCTTACACCTTTAGCTTTGATATGTATTTAGTATATTCATGTACATATGTATACATATGTATATTGACTTTATAAAGGCTCTAAGTGGACCGGATCCAATTCTTGTAATCAGCAAAATTAAAAAGTTTTATCAATCATTTAAAAATTGCATAATGAACAAGAAATATGTACCCCACTTAATTAACACAATATTATTATTTTCGTTTCTTACCCAAAAAGTTTGAAATTTTTAAAACACAAAGTAGATTTGCTACAGACTTTTACTAATTTGAAACAGTCACAATATAAATTAATAAACTCAAAATCAATTGTTATACATCTTTGTGCAATCAGAAACTGTGAACATGGAAATAAAAAAAAATTTATTAAGCATACGTTACCAATCAATCGAGGAATCAGAAAGCGTAGCTACTAATTTATGAGGATTAGTCAGTCATCCACATACCCACGTTGAAGGGTTATGTAATCCAGATAACGAATCTTAAGACTTTTTAAAGGATTTCCCGGATAAAGTCATCAAATCAACGGTATACCCATAATTGCTAAATTAATGGCTAGTAAAATCAAGGTCAGAGGTGGTCATGGCTCTGATTAACCATCATAAAAATGTCTGATCTGTTAAGTACTTAATCACGAAGTGCTGAAAATGAAACTCTTGTTAATTGTAGTGTTTTTTAAAATGAAAACTCTTCAAAAATAAAACAAGGGTATCAACTTATTAGTGGGCCTTAAAAATTATTGTTGTTATTTATTTTTAAATTTGACTTTGAAAAATGTATAACCGTGACCGTGAATTATTAAGACAAATATTTTCCAAAACTCTTCAGATTAAAAAGTTTTAATTATTATGAATCTAGATTGAAATTTATTTTTCGTGCTAAGTGACACTATTTCCGAGAAATGGGAATTTAAAAATTGTTTCTGAAAGCATTTATTTTCTTGTAAAATAATATATTAAACAAAAAAGTAAAATAAGTGGCCAATATACCTGACTTACAATAACGTAAAAATTTTTTAATTTTCTAAAGAAGACTAAATCCTATTACCTACAAGTTTATAAAAATTATAAAATAAAAAAGTTTCTCAGAAAACAATCCACTAAGCAGCAATTTTCTAGGTAATGCAATAAGCCATTTTTGTTGGCCTGGCATAATAAGGCACAATCCGAATTTAATGTTTTCATTCCGGGTTCAAAGGGTTAAACTGAACGATCAGCACGATCTATGAGTTTATTCCGTAACCATAATTTTAAATTGCAACTAGGCTTCTGTTTAAAAAAAAATTGTTTAGAAAGTTTATATATTGCGGTAATGAGGAATAAATAAAATGTTAAGTTTTTTAATCTGACAAGGACGACAGTCTACACTTTTTGACTTGTAACTTTCAAGATTCAAGACATCAGTGAACAAAGTTTACAATGCCATTTTTTAAAACGACTAATTGCTCCTATCTCCCCACAGATTTCCTAATTGAAAAGAATGACACACTTTTTTCTATTTAACTGAGCACACTCGTCGTGAGCGTCTCTTAACTTACTTACGAAATACCGAAGAAGTGACGAGGTACTCATAGGTACTTCTTTTTTTTTAAACTTTTTGTCAGGGAATTCTCCAACCCACTTGTTTTGAAACCGGACTTTTCTTTGTAACGCTTATAATCGCATCATTGGGAACTTACTCATAAATTGTTCAAAATATGTAGGTATGTTGCAATATTGATCTATTAAAGCAAAATTACATTCGCAAAATAAAGGTGGTCAGACAGTGCCTTAGGTGTTATCTAAACACCGCGAACATTAGTAATAGTACATGTAATTTGAAATGATACATAATCAATTAAAAAAATATTTCAGCGAAAGGAAGAGGTTTAGTGTAATGATTTCATTATGAGAGTAGAATAATGACCTAATTTATGTATTGAGAAATTAAAAACTTTCTTATCCTTATTAGAAAAATCCCCCACATGACAGATATGAAAGTAAATTTGAAATAATTTTGTAATGTAGGATTCAGGAACGCGATAAAAATTATGTACATTTTAACTAGTTCTTGCATTTTACTTTCTTGTATTCAAATCAACTTAAATATATGAGTTTTATAGTTTCTATTTATAATAACTTTTCAAACGTTTCCGTTTTTTTTACTTGAATAATTACTACGGACATTTAAAAGCTACAAATTCAAATTTATTTTTAAATTAACAACTCAGGTAGTTATTAAATATTCCGCCAACTCGGATTTTAAATACATCATTTAAAATCAATATTTATTGATATACATACAAGCGGGTAACTTGTTCTTGATCGAAAAGTAAGATTATAGCATTACTTTCAGTTCACACCTGTGTAATATAAACGCCGCTGATATGGGCTGTGAAATTCTGATGAATGAAACTAATTATCGACTAAATAGCATTCACAAACGCATGTCAAAAAAAAATAGGCCTGCGTCTCTCAGCAAGTTATCTGTAATTATTTAATTGGATTTAATAGCTGTGCGTAACAGCATATGGTAATGAAATGCAACTTTACCCAAATAAGGCGAATACCTGTGTAAATAGGTGATTGCTGTATTTTATAGATCAAGATATTATTTTACGGTCTATCATGAATATAGAGTAGGTACTTCAAAATGGATAATTTTTGAAGAGAAAGGTGGCGCAACGCAACTGGATTTTAAAATATACGAAAATGTAGAGCTATTTCATTAATAATCAGTTCATTTTAATTGTCACGTTTTATTGAAAAATATGCCCTATAAAAATTTGTAATCGAAATAAATCCACTAATGTGTTAATTTCTGTAGTCTCCAACTAAATAAAATTGATTAAAATATTGCCTTTATTTGTGAACATACTCGTAAAATAAGGAAAAGCTATCCTATATCAGGCAACATCAATATTGAATACTTCATGAATAACGCTGCATTATTGAATACTTCATGAATTTCTTAAATGTCTCCGGCATTTTAATTGGAAATCCGTTTAAGGATTTGTTTGTATTCTGCAACTGATCAATTTTGGTGAACAGATAGATAAACGTGCTGACTAAATGAAAATATTTTGCGATTTCAATTTCTTAAAAGATAAGCTATAAAAATAATTTTTAGGAAGGAGTTGAAAGTGTACTTTTTAAATTTTGACGAATAAAAATTGTGGGTAATGCGAACAAAATTTTATTACATAAAATAGGAAGAATTATAACATTAAGCAAATTATCTATTTAAAAAATGATTACTTGATTTATTTAGTCATTAAATAATTACAATATTTCAGAAAGAAGGGATGATTTTGCTTTAACTTATATTGATTTTGAAAAAGATAAATTTTTGAAAAATAATACAATTAATGGTTTTGAAAATCAACAATTTTTTTATTTACACAAAGCGTTAGGAGCTTCTTATAAATCATATAAATATATGTATTGTATATTAAAACGCAAAAAAATAATTCACTTCACTTCATTGGTGGTGACACCATCTACTAATTGAATTATAAAAAAGTGTGCCAGTCACCACTTGTGTTGAAATTTTTTATAATTGAGTTTTGGAAGTAAACAAAAACAAGTGGGTAATAATAAGGCCGACCAGGTGGGTATGCCCCAAATTATGTTGGTCACTGTTAATAACTCAATTTTTCAGATATATGTACATATGTATATATACATCACACCTCACTTGTATATATGATCAAAAGTACTTCGTTTCAGATAGTCGATGTGACCCACCTTTCCACGATCGGATAAATAAATTTTTGAAAAATGCAATTAACGCTGATAATGCAGGTCACTTTCTATTGGAATTGATAATTTTCTTACTATTGTTATTTTCTCGCATATAATGTACGTTTACTGATATTATGCATTACACAAATTTGAATTCGAACAAAAGCAAAAGGGAACATTAAATAATTAAAAAAGCTACGATTGGTGCAAATTGGAAAAACAAGCTTGATATCTTAATTTTTTTTAATTTTAAGAATGTACATACAATATATATAAATGGAGACTGTAATTAAAGAGGCCAAAAAAGCACTTACTTTTTCAAAGTGTCTGATATTACTCGCATTAAACAAGTTTCATTAAACCCGCGATAATCGTGGCTCACCTTTCACGAAACTACTGAGGTCTTAGCGCTGTAGTTACATCAACTTTGCGACGGATAGAAGATACACCGCGGAAATCGTCAAATTTTCAAGTTCGCGTCTCACCTCTGTAACCATTTTACGCAAGTTACATTTGCTGGGTATTGAATCATTTATAGCTCAGCTAATTTTCCGTTTGCTTTATGCTTTAACTGACGACAAGCGATTGCTTATATGTTTTGGCATTTTCGCGATTCGCGCCTCTTTCGGACCGGTTTGCACCGCAGTAAATAATATGCCTTTATTACTGGGTGAGTACTTGAAATGTGCCAGCGGCTTCATCTGGTAACTTTACATAACATACAATGGTAATTCCTTCAATCGAAATGCATACCGCGACACTGAATTTGCATATTTTTCGTGCGATTCGTCGCGGTTTAAATGAAAGCGAAGTTTTATCGCCGCTACATACGAGATAGACACATTTTATCCTACCTGTTGTTTTGTTTACAAATTGTGCAATAACGAGGATTAGAAAAATTTTAACAGAGGAGCTTTACTAATCCATACTATTTTATGAATTATGACTAATCAAACAATATTACGATTTCAGTGTCATGCATCTCAAAAGAAACGTACTTAAATAATACTCTTATTAGATGAGGTAATTCGGCACAACGTTTCGTGGTATTCTTACTGCCCTAATTTACAGCATACGGTACAGGAACTTTTTTTGAGAAGTTAATAATAAAAACAGTCATTTGGTAAATATGGAAAATACTAGTAATTATTTTGAGAGGTTCCTTCAATGCCGAATATGTCGATTAAAAAGTGTCAGACTATTTTGTTCTCCTTGAAAATTTCCAACTAATTAAATAATTTTTGAAATATGAATATACCTACCTTCAATCATAAATAATGACGCCTAATTTTGTTATAATAGAAAAACAAATCTTTTTTATGTCATCAACGTATTATTTTTAATCATGAACTATTACGAGATAGTGATAGGGATTTTTAGATAGATTTATGAAATAAAAAAACATTTTCTTGTTTTAGATTAAGGCCGTTTTCGGATTCACATGTACTTGCACTTAAATTAAATTTTGTCATTAGGTAAATGTTCTCCGAAAAATTCCAAACAGTGCGTAGGGCGTTTAAAAATAAATATGTTGGCACACAGTGTAAGCTTATCTTCATTTATCTTGATTTATAAATATATGTATGTATCTTTTTGGACAGTTGAAATATTACTTTAAAAGAAACGGCACACTTATCTTGACATTTAACAGCTATTTTCATTTCCAATGTTTGAAATGATGTTGAAATGGTCAATCTTTACCTTTTCCAGTCAGTCAATTATACCTAATAAATGTTTAGCAATTTGTGAAGGTTAAAAGTGTGACCTCAACTTATGAGTATGGTATAAAACAGCTTTTATAGATTAAAGAAATTTCAGGGTATGCAAAATTTATATGTGCATTGCAGTAACACTTTTTTTTTAAACTCATTATCTTATTGCATCATTATACCAAATTAATTTGTATAACTAAAGCTATTACAAAAAGCATGAATTAATAGCGTTATTTATGTCTTTAAAAATCCTTCGATTCGTTAGGTGGAAATAACTCTCGAGCCTAACTTAGTATGTACGTAGAATTTAGGTGTTATATTAGCACGCCATAAATTAAACTTGGTTGATAGGTACATATAAATCGTTTAATGATATGTATAATAAATTAAACTCTATTGAAAAAGAGAAAAACAATTTTAACAGAGTTTCTGCGCTGACATATGTAAATAAATTAAAAAATAAGTTTTAAAATTTTAAAAACAGTGAGTTAATCACACTTTAAATAAAAAGCTATATTCATCCATTTGGAATGTAATGTTATCAAATAACGCAATGTGTGAGGAGCAAATGCACGAAATTGATTCATAAATACGAAGTTGCAATTGTTTCCGGCACCAATTACACAAGTTAACTTGTCTTATCATGGTATAGTTAACCCAAGATCTGTGTGCTTTCGAAAAGAGTTATATGGAAAGGAGATATTTTATTGGATATCGTTTAAAAATTGTCGCTTATTTATTGAAATAAGAGAACTATTTAACTGCGTTGGACATGTGTGCTTACTGCTTAGTATGAAACCCGCAAATGCATATTTTCGTAACTACGTGCGCCGGCCGTTCTCTCGGCTAAAAAGCGAAAGTGAAAATGAAGTAGGAATAATTTAATAATAGGACTTGTTACCCAAGGTCATTGATCTGGGCGGCAATTTACGAGGAGGTATAACCAGGAAGGAGGCACGGCAGGACCAGTTTTGTACTTCGCCGGAGAAGGGCGCTGTTTTGAAGGAAGATGATGCGGGGAAACTAGAGGAATTATAAAGAACGTAAAATATGTAATCAACTTTCATTTACTCTAGATATGTTATTAGCAAGGTTATGAAAATATACTACCCAGCCTAACATGTCCAGTTAGCGCTTTAAAGTTTAATTGAGTTGAATGTGAGCACTGTGCATTTCATATATTACCATCTACAGAAATAGTTCATACACTTTTAGTTAAGAAATTGGTAAGACCATTCACGTTGATAACGAGTATTACCAAATTGACGGTCTCTTTTAAAAAAGTAAATTAAAAATTAACGAGTTAGTAAAGCGGTAGGTACCCAAATTTAGGAGAATTTTGTTTTATCATGTTACAGTTTTGTATGAGCTTATTCAGGTACAAAGATGTGAGATACCTTTCATCGCAATTTAACAATTTTATTATTTCAAAACGTGTTAACTTTCAAAACTCTTGAGCACCTGATTGTAATGATTTAAGTAATTTGAAATCTTTACGAATTAGTAGAGATTAAGATACTAATATGATAACTCCAAGTGTAGTCAGTGTATATATAACTTTTCTTTTAAAGACATACAAAAATCTAAAGTTATAGTTTTTAGCAATTATTAAAATGTTCATATTCAAATATAAAAAGAACATTCCAATAACTAGTTTTCTGACCTGAAAATTATTTTTTCGTGTCTGACTGGAGGAACATGCAGAGCTAATCTAATGCAGTTGAGTGCAACAAATGGGAAACTGACATTTTAGTCGCTGATTGCAGTTTGCCACTTTTAGCGCAGTTGCGAACTGCATGAAACTTTTATTTTCAAAAAATGTCTAATAGGACTCCCACTAGAAACTGGAATGCATAGATTGAATTAATTAGCACAACTTTTTTTAAAAAGGCTGCATAAAAGTAATGGCTTTCAAACATGCGAATATTAGTTATACGAACTCGTTTTTACCTTTTTACTATCGTTTTGAGAACCTGAAAAATTAATAAGGAAAACAACATCGAGCCTATTTGTAAGCATTTTAACTTGGATGTAAAGTCCTAGAAATACTAAAGTCCACATATTACTATTATTAGATTATTATTTAAGAAAAATTTCATTAATTTATATATTGATGCTTTTTTGTGGTCATTTTTATGGAATTTTATTTTGTTTATAACATTCTTAAACTCATATGTTTATACACAAGATGTGATTTTAAAGTTCAAGTCCTGAACTCTTATTTGTAAGATTAATGAGAATTTAGTACCTATTGCGCTACTTAAAAACGATTTTATTTTCCTTGTAACGTACAACTTCCGGCATAATTTACTATCCGGTCACCCTGGGTGGTGTAATTCTATGAAAACTCACCTAACACCTTTTGGGTTGAATTGTTTAAAAATTGGAAAGGTTAAGTTAATTTACCTAAAGCCAAGAAATAAGCCTTCGGCCAACCCATTTTCAGTGCAATTCCACTGTGCGTTCAATGCAGATAATAAACGGCTCGCACGCCCGCCATAGCGCCATCAAGGTAAGAAACTCCCACATTCTGCACAAATCTTTTGTTCGCCGGTTAATAATTTACCTGCGCTAATTAAAATGCCATTAGTTCTTTTTTCGAATGCTCCAATTGCGAGTTCTGTTCTCAGTGGCGTTAAAATTGTGCCAAGATGTGGTAACCACCGGTGTTCTCACCGACGCCGACGCGGGCGTCGCGGCGCCTGCAAATTCGTTTCGAAATCGCGTGAAAACTCTGGAAACAAATGGAAATGGCACTGTTCGCAGTGATCGATGAAACTTCGCACTCTTGAACGGATCGTGGTCACTTATGCGTTGCAGAGCACATGAAAGGTACCGAACCGCAAATTGGCCTGGGATTGCTCTAAATGGTCTCATTCAAGTTTTAAGTGTTTTTTTTTTCACTTAATCAGGTCGGAAATTAAAATGCTTTGTTTTTCTTCAATTACAGGTTAAATGGATCTAAGGACGATCGCACGACTCCAAGTCGTTTGGTGCGCACTGTTACTCTGTTGCGTTAATGGAGCAATTCAGTCACCACTATTGGCAAATAAGCAATGGAATCTTCTCACCTACAATTTTGAATACGATTCACCGCCTAACGATAAAAATTATTATATCGCTGAAAATGTCGTTTCAACCGGAATTGCAATTAGTTATGATCGGATCTTCTTAGCTACACCGCGTCTTTTCTCCGGAGTACCGGCGACATTAAGTTCGGTGCCGCTGGCTCAATTCGGAGACTCCCCAGTGCTTCAGGTATATTTTTGTAGCAATTAATTGAAATTAATTAGTTAGTTGATTACTGGTATTACGTTTAATATTTCAGGCCTACCCGGACTGGTCTTTCCACACGGTTAGCAAAGGAACGTATAATTGCAGCGATCTTGGACTTGTCTCCGTTTACCGGCACCGGATTGACTCTTGTAACCGCCTTTGGGTGCTTGACGCCGGAGTCTCGCGATCACTTGAGGATTATGAAATTACATGTCCGCCTAAAATCCTTGTTTTTGACTTAGCCACTGACCAAGTTGTGCGAAGGTTTGTTTATATAATATTGAAATTTATTACATCTGCATTATCTGTACCATTTTATTTAGAATTGATTTTCCAAGACAAGTAAGACGTGGAGAATCATTGTTTACCAACTTGGTTATTGATGAAACCACAAGTGGCCAAAACTGCGATAACGTCTTCGTTTATATAACCGATACTGTAGAACCTGGTAAGTTTTATCATTTTCCCTTCCTCCCTCTCTCACTCAAATAAATAAATTTACTCTAAAAGAAAGCATTTTGTGTGGAACAAACTACGTCTAAAATTCATTAATGTTAAATGATTTAAGTTCAGTATTCCTTGTTGTTAGGGTATTTAAGGCATACTTAAAATTGTATTAAATATATTCAGTTCTTCAACATCATTAGCGATAGGATGTGGATTTCTATTTCTTATTTACATATTATATTTTTGCAGCAATTGTCGTTTATGATAGTGCCCGTGACCTCACCTGGAGAGTCGTCCACCCTTCAATGTACCCTGACCCTGACTGGGCAGAATCAGACATTGTTGGATCTCGTTTCGTCTTAATGGATGGAGTTGTCGGTCTTGCATTCGACGAAAAAACTGGAACTGTTTACTATCAACCTCTTGCAACTGATCGGTACTTTCTTTAAAATTTTATGAATACTATTATATTAAAATTTCTAAATTTTCAGCGTGTTTTCTGTTTCTAAGGAAACACTCCGATCAGGACCAATTCCAATTACACAAGCCCTTCAATCTAAACTAGTTGGCCGGAAATCTTCTCAAGGCTTAGCAATTGCTGTAGCACCAGATGATGGAAGTCTTATTTTCAGTCCTTTCACGGAGACCGCTTTAGCTTCATTTAATCCGCAGACTAATAAACAAAAGTATCAAAAATATAATTTTCAAATTTGGAACAGGTAAAATATATTTAATTATTTGCAGGGTTATTTCCTACGATCCAGAACAGCTTCAATTCGTTGCGGACATGTCACTATCTAAATATGATCCAAGTGCCCTTTATGTGCTTTCTTCAAGATTCCAGCGATACTATTTGAAAACCGTAAATCCCAACGAGGTTAACACGAGGATCTTAAGAATTGAATTGTTCGGGCCGACTGCCACAAATTTTAACCAAGGTGGGAAAATACAGTACAATTCGTACCTAAGAGGACAGAATGCTCCAAGTAGCTCAGGGTACGTAGCTCCGTTCTACAGTGGCAGTAGTAGCCCCTTTCAATTTTTAAACGCAGGAGGACAAATTCCGCGGAAACCAGCCTATCAGCTTCTGCCTGAACAATTGTTCCCTTCCATAAATCCTGATTACGGCAACTTAAACACTTTAAGAGTCGCGAAAAGCATCGTGAACAACGCAACAACTTTACATTACTAAATATTAAAATTAAATCATCAGCTCTTATGCATTCTGAATTTGTCTGTCTAACGTCGAGTATTGTAAATTTAATTTAAATAGATCATTAAGAGATCCTCATTGAATTCATCGTATACATTTGTAATTTAGAAGAATTTTTGTTCTGTACGTAATCACCTTAAATACTCAAGCACCATGCCTGCCATATTGCGAGTAGTCAAAAGGGTCGTTTTAATGATGCGCCGCGGTGATAGACAAGTTTACATATAGGCTATGTTTTATATAAGAAATATTGTAAATCACAATTTAAGCTATGTAAATATTTACCATTGTAAAATTGCTCGTAAAATAAATTATTTATGGACAAAACGATTTGCGTGTATTGTTTACTTTTTTTGTGGTTAAGGCTATTTGAGAAATTGGTTTGCAGAATGTTCAAAATTTGAAAAAAAAAACTATATTCTCAACATTGACACAAAACGCTTAATACAAGCAAATAAACTCACTTTCATTAATAAGTTACCTCGATATTCTGATGTTAAATTATCGTGGAATTTGGTTGTATATAAATATAGAGGTTTTATTTGGAGCATTTTAGAAAGAATTCCATGATTAGTCGGTGCTAAAGGGAATCCTCTTAGAGTTTACAAACACCTGCGATATCTTGGGATTTTTCAAGAAAAATATCCCTATGTACATACATATGTATGTACATATCTTCGTTATTTTCAGTTTTGAAATTAGTTTGGTAAAAATAGAGAAAAAACGTAAGATTTTTCATAAAAAAATTGATAAAGAAAGCAACCGAAATGTGTATTAACCTTAATTACTTCTTCACTACTATTAAAATATTAACCCTTCAAGGTTTCATTTCTATCGAAATTTTTGTCTTTACCTGTAGAAATATTTTAGTCCGTTTGCAATTACAACTTTTCACAAATTGCCTGAAAATGTGCTTTGGGTACAATGTTTAATGACATTAATTTTTTAATTATTATTTTATTATAAATAAATAAGTTGTTATTTTTGAAAGTGGAGAAATTGATGTCATTTAAAAAGGTGGGCTTTACACCACTTTCATAATCAACGGCTGTTTTTGCTCCTCCACTAAAAAAATTGTATACAGTTTGAGTTCTACTGAAAAGCTTTTTAAATTAACGCCTTAACGTTAGGCAAAAGCTTTTTCACTTCTCTGGCCTCAGCTATTTCATAGCGAAAGTAAAAATCGCCTAATAGTTAGTCTGGCAAAATGGTCGGAAAAAGAGGCAAGCAGTTTGAATAATAAAAACCTTATGAGCCTAAAACAACAAAAAATTGGAACACAAAATCTCTGACGTACTTTATTTTTAAATTTATGAAAAAAGTACACAATAGCATTTTTAAAGCATTTGATTTACTTATATATTTTCTCCATTTTTATGAATTTTAAATTGTCTTAAAAGGAAGGAAATCGCGAGTAAATAATGTACTTTTTAACCAAAAGTGTGAATAGTTTCGATTTGATAAACATTGTAGTTTTCTATAATTAAAGCATAATTGTCCTTCTATTATAATACATTATAGAGTACCTATTATCAAAATTTGCATGACCACAGTTTGATTTTCACCATGCCCTCTCTTCCTATATGTCCAGAATCTGTTGACAATTCGAAAAGGTTCAATAAAAGGGAATGTACCTGAAATATGTATGTATGTAATAATGAGGCACTAAATAGAATGAGAACTATTAAGTAACGACATTTTTTAGCTTTTAGTATACATTATCTACATCAATAAAACCGTTTACCTTAAAAATTTTTTTTGACCTATTTTATATTTATTTAATTTTCAACACAACGACAATGAAGACAACCTGAAATTAATCCGTGAAAAGTGATGTTTGCTCTCTACAATACGAATGGTTGCATGTCGCATGTCGCATGTCGTGTACTAGAAAGCCACATGAATATGTGGAATCGCCCATACGTACATATGAAATGCGCACATGTGCAGTATGCCGTGTACTAGCGACATATGTAGCCATTCACATGTGTGTACACATGTACCAACCCTTCAAATACGACCACCTCGGGCATGTGCACATTTGGATTTTTGGACAAAACACACATTTCGTGTACTATCAAACTTTTACCGCATGTCAACACTATGCAACATGCGAAAAATGAAACCAACATGCCACACATTCTCATGACGTCAGAGCCACATATGCGCATATGGCTTTTTACGTGTGTGTACTGCCGGCTTAAGTGATATGCTTTATATGATTTACATTAACATTTTTTAGTCGTCAGTTATGAATAGATTTCCTTAAACCCGAGCTATAACGTTCTTTACTTGAGTTATTAATTATCATTCTTTTTTTTTCACACTCTCAAAATATTTTCATTAACAGAATGGTGGATACAGCGTCTGTTTATCGTCACTTTTTAAATAAACGAAAAGCACATTAGTAGGTCGCTATGTTCGTCCTCGAAAAAATACTCTAGAAAACAATATCTAGCGAATTTTCGGAGCACAAGCTGCGTAAATTGTTGACGCAGAAAAAAACAAGTGATGTGCTCAAGTTAAATTACCCTTGGCTCGTAGAAATAAAATATTTAAATAAGTACGTGACTACATCGCCATTTGGTTCTGCTAGTGATCCACCGCAAAACAAAAACATATATATAAATGACCTATGTAGAGTGCGAAGGTAAATAATTTATAGAAACCCAAAGAGAATACAAAGAATCAGTAACTATCAATTTTAATACATTAAACTAACAATTTAGCAGATTTTGTTTCAAAATAATAAAAAATGAATATGTTACGAACGATTTTCGTATCACGTATCAAAATAATAAAAGAGCTATTTACATTAATCTAAATGTAAGTTCTTGAAATTATACGCGTTAATTTCGCTCCCGCTTAAATAATCCCAATTTCATTATTTTTACTCATTTTACTTTTAAAAATTGTGCAGATATTTATGAAAGTATTTATAGGCTCCTTGAAACAATTACAAATGGAAAACTTAGATTATCACCCTTCGCAGTGGGGTTTCCACTAAAATTCCAAAATTGAATTAGTAATTCAGATTTTATTTTTGGAATAACTAAATTGATTCTACGTGATATGAAATATTACTCACTTAGTATAAAAATGTGAAAATTTCCTAAATATCGTTAACAAAACGTGCAGATCAGCCAGATGATAAGGGCGCATTGACTATAATTGCAGAAAAAGACTAACAATTTGTAATTATAATTTCTAGAATGTACGCTTTATCAATAAAACTTATTACATCATATTTGACTGGGAAAATCTCACGATTTTAAAAATTTATAGTATCAATAATTTTAACATGCCTGACCTTTTTTTGGTTGAGCGGAGTAATTAAATTAAAGGTTTAACTTGTTATTTCTGGATAAAGCATATATGTATTTCTATATTTACTGTACCAAACAAGTATTTTTATTTTAATATTTTGCATCAATTTTAATCATTCCCATTGCAGATTAAGAATATGCAAGATAATTGTGTTAATTTATAACTTATAATATAATGGTTTAAAAAACTAATTGGACAATAGTAATTATAAATATCACTAGGTAAGAGAGGTCGGAAGTAAAAATTTACTTTTGAGTAATTTAATTTAATTCAATATTTTTTATTAATAAATATTAATAAGAACAACATATTGCCCATAAAGAATAAACCTCTTCAATGATAGATAATGAAAATATAAATATTTTTTGATTAGCACCAACATTCGACCAAAGAAATACTGAAAATAAAAATTATACCTCTTGTATTCGACCGCAATATTACTTTTTGATAGCGCATTTTGAGTAAATTTAAAATATGTAAATATCTAGCACGAAAGGTCGCCGTCGATGACTATATTACTTACCCCTTGATTTACAAAACGTATGAAAAAAGAATTGATTTACCGATTTATGTGCAATTGGAAAGATCCGACCGCAAATTTCCTATTAAAATATTAAAAAGCGAGAACTGCAACCACGACAAATTTATTATTAGCTATAATTACACCTATTCCGGAACCAATCATTTTTTGTACCGATTTCTATCGGAAACTTATGGATTCTTGTCTGACTCTGAGTGACAGCTTAGAACTCAAACTTTTATTTGAATTTCGAATTGTTTTATATTTAAACCAATTTTTCTTATTTTATAAAAAATATTCTAAATGGCAAATGAAATAAATTATGACTGTTATATGTTAGCATTGTGTAATTTGTTCATCAAATTATACTAAACAAAAGTGAAACTAAGAGGAACGTGAGTATAACAAACAAAAAAATTTTAACATTTTATTTTACGTTCACAGAATAATAAAGCAATTTTCTAAACAATTTTGCAAGGAAGTAAATATAATGCAACTTTAATTAAGATTGTTCATTAGAACCAGAAATTCATTAATACAGTTCAGTAATTAACGTTTTTCCGAATTGCGTTTCAGAGGCGTAGTTTTCAATTCATTAATCTCTAATAGCCAATTAGTATTAACATTAAAACGAATATTTACATCGCGCTTAAGCGATAATTACTTAATCAATCTGTTTGAATATATTAAATATGAGAAAACTAAATTTTTTTTGGTGATTTTAACACTTCTTCATTTGTGTGTAAATATAAAAAAAAGTATGTGCGTGGCTGTCTTATTAAAGCTTTTCTTAACGTAGAGTTGGCAAGGCATTATTACATTAATATATTAATTAATGCAAAAATTGTTTTCTTTTATCAGTTAACAAACATGTAATTTCGAGAAAAAGTCATAATTTCGAATTCTTTGGGTAACGTATATGAAGCTCAGTTAACGTATGTAATTCACAATAAATTCTAAAACCTTTATGACTGACTGGTAAAAATCTGTTCAAATAATTTACTTAATAAATCAATTTTAATATGTATATACACCTGATAAAACTAAAGCAGTTGTCAAGGAACATTAACTGTAAAACTCATTTCAATAGAACTTGACGTATACATAATTGAAAGAAGCATTAACAATGAATTTTGGTAGCAACAACAGCAAGACTTTTTTGAATGAAATGTGTTCTTGTTACTAACTGATGGGGATTTATGCTTTCGTAAACATTTTTCTATATATATATTTTTTTTAAATTATGTCTCAGAGACTACTCCCTACCTTAAACCTTATAAAAAAAAAGAGAGTTTTCTAGTTTAAAAGAGCGTTAAAAATTTAAGTTTGTTTTTTCAAATACATATAACATATGTATGTGCTTACTTACTTATACAATATTATTACATTGTACGTTTTCGAATATAAACATATAAAAATTATACTTCTTTTTTAGTCATAAAGATACCAATAACTATTTTATGAATGCTTTTCTTGTAAATCAAAGATAAATCTTTAATATATTGTAACAAATTCGCTGACTGTAAAGATTCTTGCTCATATAATTTGAAAATGGTTATTTTATTTTCATTGAAAAATTATCGACTGGGAAAACCCTAACATTTTGGTAATCTTCTACTCAAGTAGGTATGGTATCTGCAAAAAGATTAAAGCAACTATAACGTACATAAGCAGTCACCCGGCTTATTCACCTTTTCTAACAAAAAATCGTACTTTGAAATTCAACGCACGCTTTAGTGCTGGAAATTTTGGTATCATGCTGAATAAGTACTCTCTATGATACATCAATTGTGCATAAATGTGTCCGGAAATGCGGGAATAACATTTTATTTAGTGTAACCGCCTTAAGCAAGCCGACGACGTCACGAGGTTTTACACTTATGTCAGAGTCGATCGCATATTTACTAGTCGCGAATTTGCACTGATTGGTCCAGGCGAGTGAATCTTCAGAACGTCTTAGGAATGCTCATCTTTTGTTTCTGTGCTACCTCTCCGGTAACTTGCTGGACGCTGCGACGCGACTAGAGCCGGGACCGGATGTTTCTTCCAATTTCACTTCAATGGCTTGTGCCGATCTGGAAGCGCTAAAGAGTGTAAGAAAATATTTGTTGATCTCAGAAGTAGCTCTGAAGCTTAGCGACTTATATATTTCATTTCGACCATCGGTGATAGAGTTGTTAGTCGGAAGCCTTCCTTCTGGGTGCTCACAGCAAATTATTTTTTCTGAAAAAGTTTGTTCATCTTATAACTGCCATTGCGAGCGAAGCGTAATCGCTTATTCAATAGTGCGTTAAAGTTTTAATGGTCCGATAAGTGCAGTCAATGTTCTTCCGAGGCAACTTTAAATTTTACGAAATTTTTGCAAAGTCTTTTTAAGTGTTTCTTCGTGTGAAATGTTTGAATAGTTACTATTTCGAAACAATAATACCTTGCAGTTATTCAAATAAATTTTTTTAGTGCGACTACAAAACAGGTGAGTGCAACTGATGTAACTGCAACTTAAGATAATAAACGACGAATTTGTTAACGAACTTAAGTTCCTCCTAATAAACGGAATTCGAAACTAATAAATGTACAAAAAATGCTTTTGCGTAACTCTTTTCACTTTCTACTATTATTTTAATTTATTCAAATTTATAGTTCATTGAAAATATGCGCAGAATAAAAGCAATTAACTTTTGTGACCTTTAGATTATCAGACGCGGTTCTTAAACTACAAACATTTGGCAAAAACGTAATTGATGTTTAATAACTACGAATTACCCGGTGGAAAAACATAAATTTAAAAAAAAAACCGGATCGAAATTGATTAAACAAACGATTTAAGATAGGCGGAAAATCGGTCGTTGACTAAACAAATATTCCAAAAAGGCCCCCCGGTGAAAGTTATAATCAAGCAGTTTTCGAATTTTTGTATTAAATCTTTTCATTTTTTTGGAAAGATTTCTCTCCAAGATGGAGTTAATAGGTCTATAAAAACCTACACGAGTAAAGCTCAATTATGTGAATGAAATACCTTTGGAACGCAGCGCAACGAACTTATTCTGCGACTATTCTATGCGGCTTATGAGTGCAAAGGTATCTACGAGTATGTGAAGAAACTTGCATAACCGGCCATCGACCAAGATCAAGTTTATCCCGTGATTCACTTACTGGTCTTTGCTGAAGATGCATTCTTTGCCGACTTAAGTGCACCGCTTGGGTCTTCAATTCGTTTTTTTTATTGCAATAATTTAACTAAGCGATAAATTAAGAGTAGCATGTTCATAATTGGCGTATTTTTTATTGGCTTAGTAGACTTTGGAAAAAAACTTTTAACAGAAATGCTAAGAATTATTATCATATTTAATTAAATGCGCCAACAATCAGCGAAATATAAAAAATCGTTACAAGAATATAAGCTCCTATAATTAACAAATTTGCCGATAAGGCGCGAAAACTGCAAGTAATCGTAAGTGTCTTCTCAGGAAATTCCGCTTGGGTCATGAATCAGCTTATGTTTAATGAGGTGCCCGTCGTCGGTCACTTATTTTTATTAAGTGTTTACAAAGGTTATTAAAGTAACTTTTTATGCAGTCTCAATTACTTACGTCGGAACCCTAGTGTTTATTTAAGCTTTCTTCATTCCTCATCGGAACTTTTCCAAGTATGTAGGTTAAAAAATTATTAAAATTTGATTCCGGTGCTATTAAAAACAAACAGAAGACGATATACCTCAAAAGCTGTTATAATATTGATCACATTTTAGGGTAAAGCCACATTTAATGGAAACACAAACGTGGGGTATAAAAACAAGGGCATGAGAGCGAGATTATAAAATGTTACAAAAACGTGTGTCTCTGAAAATCAAACTTTCTTTTTTTCTTCTTTCTTTTTACTACAATTTATTACCTAATTTCCACCAAGTTATAAAAACCAGAGATTGGTGTGTTTATTTTAAATTTTATCAGCTAATTTAAATTCTTCATACTTCAGAAGTCAGTCTTCTAGAATTCTAATTTAAATACCCTTACTAATTGTAAAAAAGGAACGTTAAATTCTCTGAATTCTTTCTGTTCTTAAAATATAATGTTCAAAACAAAACAATCAATCAACAAACGAGAATACTACATATCTGTGTTCTAATTGTTGAACTTATCACTAAATTTGTGTTTTTTTAACAAATTGTTAACAGAATAATATGTGAAAAACTCAAATTTTCCCCTCCAATAGTTCTCAGATAATATAAGATTGTTTAATGTTTTACTATTGGACTAAAATAAATATCTTACATCATAAGAAAAAAGGTTGTTATAATATATGACCTTTAAGTGCGTATATACCTTCACCTTCAAAATATTTTTATCAACTCTAAAAATAAATCTACATTTTGCGATAATATATACAAAAATATACAATGGTTTTATTAAAAATAATAAAATTTCTTAACAATAATTTTTTAACATTGTGAATTCTTTCTTATCATTTACAATCGATTAAAATAAAAATATCTTAAAATAATTAAATTAGTCAATCTACGTATTATTAACGTTATTTAACAACGACGAGCCTGTGATGAGCAGTAATTACAAAGAAAATAAAAACAAACAAAAACTATCATTTTGTCGGTGAAATACAATTGGAACGTAGACACGATTTTTTCGATTGGTTGATTAGTTCTTATATAAATAATTCATTAAAACCTGCCTTCCTCATTACGTACAATTTATAGCTAGCACGCAAATATTTTATGTAACTTATCGAAACTTTTCATAATATGCAAATAAAATATGTATATGTAGAAGATGATCTTTCGGCTAATTGTGCAAATTGTGCGATAAAGTTCTAATTTAGTATTAGCTTAGAATTGTGACCGTGTCCGAAGAATTTTATTATCTGGAGGATAGTTCAAGTTCGTTTATACTTTATAGCATATAACATAAATCAAGTTGTTGATAATTTTAATGTGCAAAAAGCATCTTTTCATCACGTTTGTCTGACAAGTTAAATTAGCAGGTATTATAAAAAAGTGACAAAATCTACAAAAATAGAGTTTCCGCTGTGCATCTTTCGCGTAAAGATTTTGTAGAAAACCTGTTGCTTTAAACAAGCGTTACAACTTGGTTTGTGGTTTAAAGACGTCTGGAACTTGTGCTGCTTTGCTTTTGTTGATCTTTTATATTTTTTCTTTAAGTTCTTATAGACAAGTGCGGCTTGCAAAAGTGAATCTGGGTAGTTTTATTAACTCGCGTTCAA
Source organism: Machimus atricapillus (assembly GCA_933228815.1). Taxonomy (NCBI): domain Eukaryota; kingdom Metazoa; phylum Arthropoda; class Insecta; order Diptera; family Asilidae; genus Machimus; species Machimus atricapillus. The sequence continues at coordinate 24,976,290 of OW121788.1, read as the reverse complement.
TATCCTTTTCATGTTTCAAAGTACGCTAGTTAATGAGATTAATTGCCTTTAAATGAAACAAGTTGGAAGATTACTGACGCTGTATAATTAATTATTATTATACGTATTTATTATGCTACCGTACCGATATTAATGTCGTTCTAAATCTAATCTTTGCTGTTGAATATGTAGGTATAATGTAATAGATAGAATAAGATCATTGTTATATTGACCAGTGTATATTTCATATTCAAAAATACATCTGAAGCATGTTGGCAATTTCAAAAAAGTTTATATTTTATTAAATGGTCTTGCTTATATAATGTCATTTGGTTAATGGCTTTCAACGAAAAAGTAAAATTAGTTATTACCTACCTTTACCAACTTATTTTAAGATAATGTTTAAGGTAGCTTTTATTGCAATGGTAACGTCGTGCCGATTTGAATAATTATTACCTACTTACTTTAAAGTAATGTTAAAACATTTCTTATGTCAGTAAGTAGTAGTCTCGTGTCGATTTGAATTATTTAAAGATTTTGTATAAATTTTATGAAAATTTTATTTTGTTCTAATTTCATTTTAGATATCGCAATGCTAAAATACATTATTGGGGCTTTAATGCTCATGGCATCAAGTTTTGCTTTTAAAACATCTCAACTGCAGCTAACTCATCAATGGAAAGAACTCGATTTCCAATTTCCCACCGCTAAAGAAAGAGCCTATGCAGTGAACAATGGTCTTTTTGTTCAAGGCAACGCAGCTGCAATCGATGTTGATATTTACTATGGAGGTAAATTCTGTCATTACAAATTTTGCATTTCAGTTGTTAAAAAAACTAATTAATTATTATTAATTTAAAGCTAATAATGTTTGCAAAACGTTTGTGACTATTCCACGCTTTACCACCGGTATCCCTGCAACTCTTGCTACTGTTGCTAAAACACGAAATGGATCAGTATTAGTACCTTATCCCAATTATTCTTGGCACTCAAGCCATGGTATGAACTGTGACGGATTAACATCAGTTTTCCGAGTTTATGTAAGTTTTTCATTAATTTTAAACTGTTTGTACTTTACATTTTTGCCTATTTTAAATTAAGGTCGATGAATGCCACCGTCTCTGGGTTTTGGACACCGGTAGGATCGACACAATTCAATATTGCCCACCGCAACTTGTCGTGTTCGATTTAAGAAACGACCAGTTGTTGCATAGATATCGTTTTCCTCAATCACAGTACAAAACCGGAGTTTCGCTGTTTATTACCCCAGTTGTGGACGTTCGAGATCCACCACCACGTGGAAAATGCCAGGACACAAATGTGTATATCGCTGATGTTACAGGATTCGGTCTCTTAGTTTATAATCTCGCTAGGGACACTTCCTGGAGAATTGAAAATAAATTATTTTATCCTAACCCTGATTATGGCACTTTCACCATTGCTAACGAAAGTTTCGATTTAATGGACGGTCTCTTCGCTTTGAGTGTAACACCGCGGAATCCAAATAATCGAAATCAAAGTAAATTCAATTGGAATACGTTTTATTGAATAATACTGGAAATTTTTTACTTATTTTAGGGCGTTACTTATACTTCCATGCTTTAGCCAGTGGCACTGAGAATGCTGTACCATTAGATGTTATAGACAATGAAAGTAACTTTGAGGAAGATGTTGGAGCAAATCCACGATCATTTATGGTAATATACAAAATATAGTCGAAATTTGAACAAAAACTTAATATTATATAATCTTAGGTTATTGGACATCGAGGCATTCAAGCTATTTCACAAGCAATTGATAGCCAAGGCAATTTATTCTTCGGCCTGACAGAGCCAATTGCAATCGCGAAGTGGAACACAAATACACCTTACCGCCGAGAAAATATAATGCTCGCATCAAGGAACTCTCAAACGTTGCAATTCGCTAGTGGAGTTAAAATTCGTAGGAACAGACAAAATCAAGAGGAACTTTGGGTTCTTACAAGTCGGTTCCAGGTATAACATTATTGTTTTGTTCTTCTAGAAAAGCAAATACTAACACTTATGGTTTTTTAGAAAATAATGACTGGTACCAAAGACTCCAACGAGGTGAACTTTAGGATACAGGGCTGTCTAGTTGACGACCTGCTTAATAATAGGCCGTGCTCCCCCATAAAACTCCATGAGCATGAACCTGGCAGCATTTCGACGCGGGGTGGTGATGGTACTAATAGTGATAATTTAATCTTTGTCTAGACACAAACTAATTAATTTAAATGTACCTCTAGATACCTGACGTATTTATCAATAATAAATATAATGTTAAGACGCTTATGCTATTTAATAGATAATAAAAGATATTTTCTTTAAGTTATTCATTCTTTTAAAAATGATAAAATTGATCAAATATGAGCGACGTGCGGGTTACTATACTGAAACGCATTTTTAAACTGAATATTATTTTATACTAGTTTTCCTATTATTGACTTAAATATAATATAACAAGTAAGTATTCCAAACAATATTATAAATGCGAGGTGTAATGAGTTGAAGTAAAGATCTGAGGCTTACTTAATTTAAACCAACTATTTTTAGCTATTCAAATTACTTGTAGGAAAATTTAGAAAAATGATTGTCTGCTTTAATCCATTCATTTCAAATAAATAATAATTATTCCGGAAATTTCTGTTAACAACCGATCATATTTTAAAAAATAAAATCAAGTAACGCTTTGAGGGCCACAAAACCTCCAAATTAAATCCGGTTTTAAACATTTTTTTTAATAGCTACAATAAGAATAAAGACTTACCCTTTTTTCGTAAACGTCGACCTCCTTCTCGGTGTATCCTGCTAAAAGTATCATACACAAAACACTTTAAAAACACGCACTTTCACTTAAGGATTTCTCCTTTTAACAGGCCCTTTTGTCGCCAAAATAAAATTGCGACATTTTCACTGAGAACTTCACTTTACAGCACTTAACGGCTTTTATTTTCCCATTTTTAATTTTAATTTTCACTAGCCGTCACAAAACAAATCACAAAATCACGTTCACTATTATAGCGGTAATCCTGCAAGACAAATAAAATAAAAATTAGGTGTCATTTAAAAACAATAAAATTAAAAAATACATACACCAATTTAAAAAAATTAAAATGTTACTAAAATTATTAAAATTGGACAATAGGAGAAAAACTAAATTTTTGATTTTTGTTTCTAAGGCTAGGTTTTGGTGTGAAATAACGTGTTTAATTAGAGTAAATAAACAAAAGCAAACAAAGTCGACCAAAATAACTTTTTTTTAATAATTTTTTGCAATTTTACATTTGAACAGCTACTAAACAATCATAAAAATCAATAGACAAAAAACAAATTTTTTAATTAAGGGCTGGGTTTTTGGTGGATAAAAACGTGTTTTAATAAGAGTAAATAGATAAAAGCAAAAAAACCGAACTAAAATAGCCTTTTTTAATAATTTTTACAATTTTTCGTTTATGCAACTACTAAAAAATCATGAAAATTAATAGGAAAGAAAACGACATTTGTAATTTCTGCTTCCAGGGCTGGGTTTTTGCTGTTACATGACGTGTTTTTTTAATTAGAGTAAATAAAGAAAAGCGAAAAAAAACCCGACCAAAATATTATATTTACAATTTTACGTTTAAACATCTATTAAAAATCAATAGGGAAAAAACGAAATTTCGAATTCTTGCCTAGGGCTAGGTTTTTGGTGCCCAACAAGTTCGAGAACAAACGTCCCCATCGAATCGGAAATCAGCAGGAAATGGGAACAAAGGAATTTTTCAACTTACCGAAGGAATTTAGCAATTTAAAAGTAATCCGCACAAATTACACACGCGTCGTCGCCCAGCCTGCGAAATTCGAGAAAACGCGATTTAAGGCCCCGTTCATGGCTTATTCATAAATTTACGACCGCTTCCGGACTGGCGGATTTAGTGGCGGCGGGCGCGCATTTTCACACTTTTACCAGTTTTCCACGCCGAATTTTTAGCAATTATACGATATTAAACGACCGCGAATTTATTTAGCCGATAATTAGCCGATTCAAGTAATTTTTATTGAGTTTTTCAATCCGAGGCAGTGCTGGGCGAGCCGTTTGCAATAAAACGTCATTTCCAACTCGAGAAAATGGCGGAAAATAGCACCGGTAGTGCAGTGGAAACTACTGCAAAGAAGCCATTGGGGCGGGAAATTTGAATTATTTAAATTTGTTGTGTAAATCTACAATAATGGATAATTTCAATTTACTGAACTCGTCAGACTGTATTTTTGTTGATATCATAAAAAATTTTAAAATTAATGTGCCAGAAACTTCTAACTCAATTTAGGTAGTTTGTGGTAGCATGAAACAAAATAAGTTAACATAATTCCGTCAGATGGCAGCGCGCGAGAATTGTCGAACCACATTCAACTTCATTCGATTACCGAAATTCACCAGTAAACAAGCCTTTGTCAGTCTGACGTGTCCGTCGTGTGATTCCGCCTATTAAAACCTTATCAAATTATCTCGCAATATATCAAAATATTTAATGAAATATCGTAAAATTAACCTAATTTAAGAATGACAAATTTAATGCGATGGCTCTGCTATTTGGGACTTTTTGCCATTCCCTACCTATCAATCGTAACCGGGCAGATCCACAACAGGTTCCTAGAAGGATGGCTCTTTCAGATACAAATATTGCCAATTATTCTAATCATACTCTTTGGGGTGAAATAAATGCCAAAATCAATATGGGAGATAATACTAATTTTTTAATTACTTCCAGATTTACGCGGCAACGGTTGTCCTCTACAGAACGTTTACATTCCGTGATTGTCCAGAAGCGGCAAAAGAGCTACAGGAACAAATCAAAGAAGCTCGGAAAGATTTGATATCAAAAGGATTTAAATTTAGGGATTAAGGAGTTGTGTTTTTCAGTTAAATTGTTGTAATATATAATTTAGACATATACATGTATGTTTTTTGGAAATGTAAAACACAAGCCCGGCTAGCTCAGTCGGTAGAGCATGAGACTCTTAATCTCAGGGTCGTGGGTTCGAGCCCCACGTTGGGCGCGGCTTTTTTATTTTACCTTGAGATGTATTTCTAAAACGTATATTTTTATTTTTTTTAACTTTAAAAACGTAAGAATTAAATCTTACCTTTTCAACCCTCACACAGAAATATCAACTTCAACAGTCTGTCTGGTTATAAAAAGTTCAAAATAATGGCAATACTATTGTTTTGTAAAAAAATCTCAATTATGTGAATAATTATTATTTTTTCGTATAGGTTACTACTACTAACTTACAATTAAATCAAAAAGTACAAGTTAGTAAAAAACAATGCATTTACTTTGCTTGAGGAATTTGTTAACACTTATTTGTTTAAATCTGCAAAGAATTGAAATTGGTAGTAAAAATGATTTGCTTGTACTACTAAAAATTTTCCCAACCTGTTTTCACTAACAATACTAAAATTATTTACCAACAATATTAACACCGTATCGGTGCCAAACTGTGAGGTTAATGACATTGTAAGAGCGGAGCATAGCGAGGCACAATCAGGTGCCAAAGACGAACAAAGGTCAGTACATAACGCCCAAAAAAATGCTAATCAACGAGCCTAGCAGAAACCGTCTAATTGACCGAATACCTTAGAATACATCACTGATGAAAAGACAGATGCCCAAGACATTCAGACAATTGAGGGTTTCCTAATTACAGAATTAGGGGAAATTAACTCATACCGACTGACCGCATTTACCCCTAAAATCGTTAGACACCATCGATTTGTTAATTTGCATTTGATTAACTAACCGCATTCTAAATGGGAATTATTAATGGTCTGGTAATCTTCCAGCAGAATAAAGATACATAGCTATTGAGAAAAAAAAATTGGCTACTGTTTTAATTTATATAATTCTTTAACAGCTAATCAAGGTAAATTGTCATTATATAGCTATTATAGGTTACGAAATTCCAAATGCAATGAGCGATTAAAATATCGGAAAATTGCATTATTGTTTCATTTCCTGTGCAGCGATAATATTCTCTTCCAGTTACCTGATTTATCAAACATTAAATAAGTACAAAAGTTTTCACCACCTGCTTTTCTCCCTACACCTGAAATAATAAAAACACACAAACAAAGAGCAACAAGAATGATTCAGGTTGATTAAAAAGGAAGTATTCAGATAAAATAATTTAACATCTTCACATTGTCAGCTATATTTCTTCGTTTTGAAAATTGATGTCACGAACATGAAAGAGTTACAAAATTTATCATAATTTTTTGTTATGAATTCACACCTTATCAACTCATTCTTGAGTGCGAACGGGACACGTAATTCCCAGATGCTACTTATCATGCACACAGACATGGGGTGAGACCAGTGCAATCTCTTAAAGACGGGGGTGTAATTGGGCTAATGCCCAACCTCTTTGAAGAACATGGAGCAACAATTCCCCAGTTCATTTCACAAAGATTTTTGATGTCTGCATATGTTTCAGCCCCTTGTTTTATTCAAGTGAAGAATCTAAATTCATGGAAATTAATGATTTGGGATTCCTACCTGTTACTTACTTAGAACAATAATTGTCGTAGGTATGAACGTGTTGAATTGTTTTGTTACGTGCCTACTGTAATTGTTGGTCGTGCCGAACTTTCATAAACCATCTGATCCCACGCATTTTAGTCACAAAAGATGTAGACGTACGCAGAGTGACTAATTATTATGTTGGTCTAAGTTTGCAAATAATGGTCATGGTCTTACCATTTTTAGTACAAGAACTCCGAAGAGAGTTAAAAGCTCATTTTCTTCTTATTTCATCTTAATCAGTTTTAATACTGTACTAGACTTTTAGCTTAGCAAGAGCTATAAATCATTAAATACTGTCTTCAAATAGAATTTTTACACAAATGCTTTTAAGGCGAACAAAAAATATCACTTCTTTTTTACTAATTTTTAATTCTTTTATTACTTTTAATAAGACAATTAATCAAAAGCGATGATCTAACACGTCGATCGTTGAGAAATTGAACTGAGCTCTATTTTGCACAATAATTACATACATACATATACCAACGTGACATCATTCACAGCCAGAGTAACCCGCCACACCCTTCAGTGATCCCAACTTTTTCCTGCACCAACCTCTTTGTAGAAACAGTTAAATTTAACGATTATATTCGCTATTTATTTTATTAACATATACAATTTTTAATGATGATCAGGTCATTGGGGTTAACGTATTTCTACTAAAGAAAAAATCTGGTTTACGGATTTTGCATAATTAGGTACACATACATATTATTCGTTACAATATTTTTACTGAAAAGTTTACTACCTAGCATAAAAATCATTTTATTTCTATTAAATGGATTAAATAGTAAATATATACAATTTACAATTACTTCATAACTTAAAATTGGGAGGACGTGGCAACATATATTTATCCTCCTAATTTTAAATACTACTCAAAAGAATCAGTGGCTCAGATGTTTTTGGTTGTAAAATCCAAACTTTTGCTTTTAATAGTATTCGAGTGATTTTTATAATTTTATCGCTCCACCACATTATTTCTAATTATAATTCTCAACATTTTTTAAGTAGTAACTATTAAAAAAGTTAACTTGCAGTCATGGCTATAAATAAAGCTTCTAGACGTGAATTGCTTTAGCTTGAAAAATGTATGACAATTTGCATGTATAGCATCACTTTATCTTATTTCTATCGGAGAGAAGCTTCACAAGCTTACACCATCGGCAATTGCTAGTAAAAAAAATCGTATAATAAACCCAAGCGATGTTTACCTGCATCGCTGACTGTGGTAATAAAACTACATAATATATCCGTGAGTACAAACACACCCAATTCCATTAAATTTATTCTGAAAAGCCCAAACCTGTTTCGAGAAAAATAACTCACTTTAACATTCTGCTTTGAATTTTGATCGCAACTTGTGATCTTTCCATTTTTCAGATGAGCATAATAAAAATATTTATCGGTATACATATACATGAACATATGTGGAGCCAGGTCAACATGCGAACAGGTTCATTAATGCAGTTTCTTTATTATTTATTTATAAAAAATTTTCAGCAAGATCGATTTGTTTTAATAACAAAACTCGGCGAAAGTTAAAACTTCTTCAACAACGAAGAAGCGATTTGTCTTCGACAGTTTAGTAGAAGATTCTTATGGAATGTTTGGCAACGCTTGATGGTGTGGTGATCGTTACATTTTGTTGTCGATACGATCAACTTTCTGCAGACAATCACCTTAAACGTTTACGACGAATGCCGCAAGGTAGGTAACCTACCGGAGACCCTCGCATACAGACGTAGACACACCTGGAATCGCGGCTACTTTTGTTTTTCAGCTTTTCCCAATGGCTTTAAACTGGTATCTGAATCCCAGTCAACTCTACCAGAACGCTGTTTGTAACGCGCCCGTAACCGAAGCAAGTATCTCGCGCAACCGCCAACAAGTCGATTGAACCGATTCGAGTTAGTTTGTGCTTGACCGGGAAGAAGTTAAGTGTCGCGTCTTGAGGTCTTCAAGTAGAACGTAAACTCAATTTGCTGACTAAATTGAAATTTAATTAAAGTCAAACAATAAATCATCAGAAAAAAAAATAATAATAAGCTCTAATTAAAATTCCACGAGGTGCTTGTTTCTATTTCTTAAACAAAAGATGTTCCGGGAACTCATTGGATTACTCGCTGTTGTTGCGGCCTGCAACGCGAAGGTGAGCGCCAACTTGTTTCTTGGAAGTTCATTTCAAATTATTTTGTATTTGTGCATAAAATGATGAAACCCTACAGCCTATCCGATGCAATTAACCCAATTTTCCGCTTCACCTGGCTCTACTTTGGGGCAGTTACTTTTGCATAAATGGCAAATCTTACGGAGCGGGGAAGTTTAAAGAAAATTCCACTGACTTTAGCGAAAAGCTCAAGTCTGCCGCTATCGTTCGGTTTTAAAAACAATTTTCGACGCTGAACTGAAACGCCGATGGGGTGTGACGCCCAAAATGGCAATTTTCGAAATTTTTTTGTTTGATCCGAATGGAATTTCACCGATTGTTCTTTATAAACGAACAGAAGCCGTCGGAAACGAAAGAGCTGAAAGCGTCGTCGTCACATGCGTGATTCACGATGCTTTGTGAAAGAAAATTTAATTAGAAAAGTCAACAGAGGTCAGATGATCTTAGTTGATCAAATCCAAGCGTTATGTGCTAACATAATTAATCAGACCGACTTGATCTCATGAGGTTTAATGCGGGTGAAAGTTTTGGTATAGTTTTCACTGTATACCTAATTTCTTCAGAAAAAAGCCATTATATTATTTTATTATTTTTTCTTCAGCTTTCTAAAGATAAGGCGAGTAATTGTAGATTTGCTGTAAAGAAAACTTGCTGAAAAAAATTGCTACTTCCTTTAGCTCGTGTACTATAATTTGTTCGGAAAATATGGGAAAATTAGCGTGTGTTTAACAAATAAATTAGTCATCCTATGAATCGGTTTTGAATGACCAATGCGGAATGATTATGTATATGCATATCTGGAAGCATTACCGGTTTTAATACAATTGGATTCAGGCAAAAATTAATGTGCGCATAGAGTAAAAACTACTTATGTAATTCGTAATATATCTATATCGATTTTAGGTTTCATGGAATTCCTCATAAACTCTGAAATTAACTAAAAAGAAAAAAATCCTAAAGTCTCAGGAGCACTAAATAATGTATGATATATAGGTATTACATGTACATATGGATTTTGAGCAAAATAAAACGATCTATATATGTAACAAGTTACAATTTATTCAATTGTAACGCAAATTAAAATTCTGTAAACCTTCTTTTAAACATTTTAATTTTTCCTTGACACAAAAATTATATTTTTAAAAACAGTGCCGCATTATTGATAGGTAGAAAAGATAGGCGCTTATAATGATTTCGTAAAAATTCATTCTGTGCGTAACCGTGCAGTACATAGAGGAATATTGGGATAATTTGATATAATTATTATAAATGACGATGTAACACTAAAATTACACACATAGACAATTATTATGACCGTTAAAAACGTTAATCTCACATAGTTCAGGTACAAAAAAAAATTAACAGATATCCGAGATGTGCGACGGTATCAAGGTCATGGAAATCTGTGCCCACCAAATGCACTGTCGAGAGTTAACTAATTACAGTAATCAGTCAGTAGTTATATACACATGTATTTAAAATAGTTTTTTCATTCATATTTCTTTGTTATTCAAAACTGCAAAATGAATTTCTTATGCTGGTGTATGATTTACATATATTTATGTGAATTCTGTCCATGAATGAAGAAAACAACCACTTTCGAATTCTACTTTCCTGCATGTTTCGCGATGTAGAAATTTGTCAGATAAAAGAATATTAGTCAATAAAAAAGTTGTATTAATTGAGGCCGGTAAAAGCGCCGCTAATTAATGGTTTCTTCTTTTTCTTTCAAATAAAATAATGCAAAAAAGTTATGTTTTGTTCAATCGCACGTTATTCTCACTATTTTATTATTTTTTATTATTTGGCGTTACACTATACACATTCGCATTAGGGAGTTTAGGATATTAGAATGAATTACATTGTTTTCAAAGTCTTTTTTACGACGTAGTAATGGAATTCAAAAAAATCCATTTTATATAATAAAGAAATTACCCTGAATGGTACGCTATAATCATAAATCAATTATACCTGCGGTTGAGTAATACGAGCTTTTTATAGGAAATTCAAATGCATATATTAAAAATATAAGTGTTTTACGACGGTCTCAACTTTACGATCGATTGAAAAATGTCGCATGATTAAATAATAAATGATAATAAAGTTTTTTTCCTGTTAAGAAGTGGCAACACAATGTTCTTTTAAATATATAGGTTCATTAGTTAAAATGCTCAGTTTTAAAAGTTACTTAAAAAAGTAAAATTCCATCCCAATTTTAAAATTTTTTTTTCTATGAAATAAAAAAAAAATTGGTCTTAGCATTTCTCAGTCTTTTGGAATTCGAGTCATTTTTTCATACCCGAAGAAGATATGTATGAGTATGACCGGAATTATTATGCAATTAAGATATATTTTTTTATAGAAAAATAAGAATTCATTTATATAAGTATTTGCACACATAGTTTCAGTTCAGTTTAACCGTATATCCATATGTATGAACATACAAATATTAAGTCGGTTAAATAATTGATTGAAAATAGAAAACATAACTGGTACACGATTTCAAATAATTCTAACTACCTTTCCGTGACAATTCTGAATTTCCTAATGGAAATAAACGTTATTCTCCATGTATCATGTAATTAATTTTTAAAAAATATAGTGATAAACATAATCTTAAAATGCATTTATTTATAGGTGGGCGTAACAGTTTACTACGAATCATTGTGCATTGACAGCCAGGCTTTTATTACCCAACAACTATACCCAGCAGTTAAAAACTATTTGAAAGATTATGTAGACATTACATGGGTTCCATATGGGAAGGCAACAGTAAGAAACAAATATTCAAATTATTTATATTTTTACTATATTTACTAATCGCAAAAAAATTCTAGACTCAATCGAGAGGATCTGAATTTTTGTTCCAATGTCAACATGGTGAAGACGAGTGCTACGGAAACAAGGTCCAGGCTTGCGCTATAGAGCACATTGAAGCTAACTCCTATCGAACTGATCAGACCAAAGAATCACTAACTCTCGACTATATCAACTGCTTAATGAAAGTTGGAAAGAATTTCCCAGATCAAATTTATCCGGGAAAGAGCTGCGCTCAACAGGCACAAATCGAAAACACGTGGAGGACAATTGCTGATTGTGCCAACGGTACCGAAGGAAGCGTGCTATTGAAGAAGTTCGGAGAAATGACGCCACCATTAACCAACGTTCCCACTGTTGCTATCAACCAGGTGCGAATCATATTGTGACATGTATTTAGCAGCTAATAAACAATTAATCTTGATTTACAGAAAATCGAGCCAGAACTTTCGCAGAGAGCCACAAGCAACTTTGTTCAAACAGTCTGCAGCTATATATCGATGCCAAAACCAGCAATATGCTTGTCCAGCGATGCTCCTCAAAACATAATGTTTGCCCCAGCGGCGATAATAGCTTCGATCGTTGCGTCTAGAATCCTTTAGAGCCAGTGTGCCACGATTTTGGACCTTATTCTTAACTAGGCTAGTTTTATCTCCAGCGAAATTTCTTGTATGTAAGTATATTGCACAAGGAGTTAGCTTTTAGTTAAGTACTTCCGCTGTAAGATATACAAACATGTGTAGCATAAATAAATCAAAAGGTATTAGAAAGGACATCATGCTTTTCCTTTTTCTTTCCCTTCTGTAATCGTTTGGACATACATTTTCGCCCAGTCGAGAATCATCCACTTTGTAATGCAAATCACCAACGATTGTTTTCACTTACTTCTGGCAAGTTAGCTCTTGTTAAAAATTCAACAGTATTTTTTTCTTCCCTTTCGCTCCTCCTGTCCGACAATTTCGCACCTATTTCTGAATAATTCTTTAAGCGCTTAAAGTGGAAATGCGATGTGTCTGCTCTTTTAGCAGTTTTGATAAAATACTTCAGCAGCTGGTTTAATCGTGGGGGCGTTATTAATATTAAATCACAATAATTGTTTGCTCTATATGATAATGAGCTTTAATCAAAATTAGGCGAACACTTGTCGCAGCAGTGTATGAGCTCATTTCATTCATGTCTGAAAACAAAACACTTCAATTTTACTCCTGGATAATTCCTATAGCCAATTTGATATCGCAAGTGAATCAACACTTCGTGATTTACCTGGCTTTTGGAAAGCCAACAACTCTGTTTCTAATTGAAATAAATTGAATTACTACTTATTTTTTCTATTCCTATAAAATGATATCTTATCTCACATAGGAAATAAAAATCAGAATTCATTTAACTTAATGTATAGTTTAATAAATCGAATGTAAGTCGAACTACTTCAATGTCCCCTTTTTCGTGCCAAGGTAGTGTATTTAGTTACGTTCCTAGGCCAAGAAACTATGTAAAACTTGGGGTCCAAAGTGTAAAATATGTACCTATAAAATATTTATTTATCGATCACTTGTTATTCACGAGACATGTTGCTTTAAAGTTTCAAAAAATATGACAATTCCATTTCAATTTTCAGCATATTACTGAATACTTATAATTGTTGAAAATTGTCTCAGACTTTTAACAAACAAGGTTCCACTTTTTCTTCTTTTCACAAAATCTTGCTGAAATAATTCATTTTTCGAAATTCTAAATTTAAATACCTTGGGAAACTCCACACTTTTGATCCTAAATTAGCCCTCCTACAACGTCTCATCAAAATCAGTCAGGAGACATTAAACACAATTTCTGTCAAATATTTTTAAATTAATTGATCCATCTTCCAAAAACTTTTATAATAATTTCTCCCAGCGAAAATAATGAGTTGGTCTTGCGGAACCGACTTGCATCAATAATTTTATTTTGTTCTCCACGCCTAGTTGAATTTATTATCAATTTATATGCAAGCTGCAAAATTAAGAACAATTTGATTAATGGAAACTGCAGAAAAATACGCACTAAATAACTTTCATAAAGTGCTATTGTATTTATATATATATTTTTATAATATAAAAAGGCCATACTTTCGGATTTCGAATTCTTTTCTATTGCTGAACAATAATAAACAAATTTCCTCAACACTCTATGGAACCTTAATCGATAACATATGCATTGAATGCATATACATACACAATATATTAAAAATTCAATTCCAGCTTACCTTACCTCTCGTTTCTATAGTAAATTAATATCCAGAGGAAAAATTCTAGAATTTAACTTAAAAAGAAATGATGATGTTGATTATTCCTTTTGTGCAGAGAAGAAAGATATCCTGGACTGATGCAGTGCAGGATACTTACTTATTGCCCCGTATCAAAAGAAGATTATTTAAAATATATGTATGCACATCAAAATGCATAAGCAAAGTTGGGTCGGAATCAATACGCTTAGGAATTAAATAAAATAGATTATAATTTGTAAGTGATATACATACATACATATGTACGTTATAGTACTTAGAACTGCAATTGAAAAAGTTTTCACTTCCATTAGAAGGATTTGTAATTGTTAACTGATAATGAGCAACTGCTTAGAAATATGGACTTGAATTATTCGTCCCTTCTATTTTAAGAATCTTACTTGTAATTTTGTTTTTCTCCATTCTAAAAAGGAATTATACAAAAAAATTTATAACAGGAAAGTAAAAAAATAGGGAATTAGAGTTTTTTTGCGAATAAGTTTGAGGTAGTCTGAATTCAATTCCTCCAATAGTAATTGATTACACGTTAACATTCTTTTCGAAATATCATATCAATTACAAACTACAATTTCAAGGAATTGTATTTTTAATGTAATTGAATATACCTATTTCTATGCTTAAGGAATGTTATTTGATAAAATAGATCGATTATAAAATGCATGAATGAATACATGATTTTCCATAATCTATATACATATACATATAAATATATTTTCAATAAAAACTACGAAGTGTGCTAAGGGTTTCTTGTAAGATTTAACGAAACCGTATGCTTTGAAAATTCCATAGTGCAATAGTTACATAGGGGAATAATGGAATTTTAAGGAGATCAAAGGTCAATCAAATTTTTTCCATTTTATTTGAATATAAATAGAAAGAGATTATATGCACTTTTAGCACATTTACAACATATAGTAAAAAATTACAATAAATTTTTCTGACCGTTCAAAAATATCTTCTAGGAGCATACTTAGATATATTATTGTACATTCAAAGTATCGTCACCGTCTCTTCACCGCCTCCGTAAAATATGAAAAATAGATTTAAAAATTTTGGTAACTTACCTGATATACCTTATTAAAAACAATAAAAATGTCTTCGGTACAAGTGGGCCGCAGAAGGAATGCTCTTCGCGCCGAATCTAAATCAAACTGTACTCGAAAGCTTCTTTTCTGATTGGCTCAGTTAGGCGAATAAATGAAAGGGACTCCTTATGAAATCCAGGAGAGGGTTCTGATAACCTCCATTCATAATTCTGCCGTTGAACCTTTCGGGTCTCCTGTATAAATAAGAGTGAAATTTAAAAATAACGAGGAATAGTTTTGTGCGTTCCAGCTCTGAGAGTTTGTTACTGTGCTGAAATCAGTAAGTTTTAAATTAATCGCAACGTCTTGTGATCGAATAATAACAGTTTTTTTAAGTTTGGTGGATTTAAACATTTACGGGATTAACTTTTAACTTGTGACTGAATATCCTTTTATCAAACGTAAATATGATACATTATAATATTTATTATAGAATAAAAACAAATATCTCTAGTAAGGACGTAGTCAAAAATTAAGGTGTTCTTACACGATCTGCGAAAATACCAGTACCAGATATCCGCCAATTTTTGCAGGCAGATTTCATCTAGCGTTGAATTACCAGACAAGTTTTGACCAATTTATTTGCCGTTCATCTGTCCTACTGATTACACAATCTATAATATTTTATCTGGTACAAATTATTTTTGTCTAAAAGTGCACTTTAGAAAAATATCTTTATTGTGTATAATTAAAAAAACAAAAATTGCGAATAAAGGAGAAAAGAATGTAGATTAGAAAAGAGTGGATCACGAAAAGGAATATAGAAGGAGCTTATGCTAAACTGCTTCCAGAAATTGAAAGAAACAATCGGGATGTTTTTAAAAATGCCTTTCAAATTACTGGTACCTAATGATTTCAACTATTTAGCAGAAAAAATCACCTCAATAATTAAAAAACAATATACTGGCAATAACGTTGAGAATTTTATCAAGAATTGTACTTAAATAATTACAACAATATTCCCAAAATATTAGCTGTTTTTGAAAATTACATACTTTGTCATTTCAACAGTACCAGTGACTGAAAGTATCGAGTTTATTACTTGAAATATTTCTTCGCGAAAACTTAAATCTTCATTAATAAATTAGTAAAAGATAAGCCACTAAAGTCTTCCAAGAACATTAAAAGAACGAATTTTCTCATTCCCCACAAAAAGAGAAAAGAATAATCATTGGATTTGCATACAGAAGAAAGCATGGCTTTTTATAAGAATTAATAATTCTTTGTGGGTAGGATGTTTTAAATGTTAACGTCCTGTCCTTTGAGATGCAAATATTAGGTATAAAAATACAAAAGCAGATTGGCTATAGCTTCCTGTCTTTAGTCAATTTTACAAAATATTAATAAATGGAAGTTCCACAACTGATTCTTTGACCTATTAAAGAAAATTGAATAAAATGTAACAATTCTTGGTACCATTTATCGAACAAACTAAGGAAAACAATTCTGTGAACATTAATCAATCAGCATTTTTCAATATATACAATGCACATAGCTATTCAGTATTCACTCTTCCTTTGTATGCAACAGGAAGGGATAAAAACGTCCAGCTTTACGGAAGCTATCTCATGCAAACTATGCACCGATTTAAACTTTGTCTCACTTGGGATCTCGTTTAACGTTGCGCACTTGTTTTAATTACCGATTCTAGCTAACATCCTCTCATCTAAAAAACTCTCGAGGGACAGATTTTCGACTCCGTTCTGGAGTTGGCAGATTGTTCTCTATAAAAATCACTTTTTTAAAAACAGCTCCATAATGTTGCAGCTAAACTTTTGAGTTCGTTGATTTCTTTATGCCACGGGTGGGCGTAGAGGGCATACCGAACAACTACAACAATTATAATTACAAATTAGCTAATTTCAAGTCTCTGCAATCGGTGCAAAAGGATAATCTTAGAAATATTTTTGAAGAGATTTAATATTCGAAATATTAAAATAGTCTCCTTTAGTTTAATAGAAGTTAAATTTGGTGTAGACTTGGTGTGGCAAATTATTTTATTTCTGCACGATTTGGTAAGACATGTTCGTATGTATAAAATTCGGAAATAATATTTCTTTGCGCATATAAATTAATTCTGCAAGTTTACAAAGCCCCTTTTAAGTACTTAATATATTTCAAGTATATTATATTTATTTTATGTACTTGATATATTTCAAGTATGTATTATTATTTTGATTTGTGAAAATTTATTTCCAATGCAAAGTCTGACTTATTCTTTAAATTCCGTTTAATTATTATAAGTTAAAACATTTACCAAGCCCATTTCTTTGATACTGGCAAATTACTAATTAAAAATAAGGAATCAGAGCAATAATTTATTTTTCAACCAATTTATACGTAATATCTTTAATTTTTGGAAAGTCACACCACTCGGACATATTGGGTATCTAAGTCTGTTGATACCTGTGGAGCTCGACTACTCCGACAAAGACGGAAAAAAACTAGCAGCCCCGTCATGTTACAACCGTGCAAAATACCTTCAGTGTTGAAATAGGTATAACATTAAGAAATAATCTGCTCGAGACTTACACCATCCATTAAAGCTTTTGCTACTTATCAAATGGCAAACGTTAATTGAACGGCTTATTTTCAGTTGTATCAACACCTCACAAAAACCAGTACTTTAATTTGGGGATTTGAAAGTGATTCGGCAAAGCACAGCAATTCTAGAAGTGGCAAAACATGTAAACGTAATGAGAAAATTTAATGTATGGTGTTTATCTAAGGAAGGGCTGCGGTTATGTTTAAAGTGATGAATAAAATACCATGGGATCAAAATCTTCCGTATGTTTAGAAAACAATCGCAAAAGAAAAATTATCAAATGAATTTCTTTTCTCAATTTTCTTTTTAACGTTGAAATACGGTAGTTAGTGTTTGTATGTCAATTTAAAGAAAGTGTTAAAAAATGATTTTCAACTATTTAAAACAGCAAATGTACGTAACTTATCGCAAAAAATACAATTACCCAAAGAAAAAACTAATTTTTATAAGTCAGATAGCTATTCTACTCATTTATTATTCAGCGTAATTTATTTACATTTGTCTTTTCCTGTCTAAAGGTGAATGCGTGTTTCCTCACTCCTTTTGACTTGTTGCACGAAATTTCGTGGTGCTTTCCTCTCAAGAGATTAATCTAATCGTCAAGTATCGCATACATGACTGATTTCAGAATTATTTTAATCCTCTCATATGCTAAAGTCCTGCTATTGTAAGTAACGTGACGTGGATTTAATAATTTTGTATAATCGGTATGCATCCTGAGGGAGGTCCCCGTGATTAGCATTTTCATCAGCTTCAACGGATAATTGTATTAGCAAAGTCATGGATACTTCTTCTCTAAGATTAAATTATGTATATAGTTTCGAATCAATGAAATTATGATAAGTTTGTGGGAGAAAATTTATAGGTATAGGTATATTAAATTCAATATAACATTTTTCTTTACAGAGCAACGATGAAACTAGTTTTATCGTTCTACGTCATCGTAGTTCTTAGTATGGTTGTGGACGCACATGCAAAGAGTAAGTAAACATCATTGGATTAATTTATAATTATTAAATCTGGTTAACGAAAATATAAAGCTATAAATGAACAATCAGTTGAATCCCTTCGTAGCACTTGTACCATTGGAAGAAAAATCACTTTAAAGAGACAATATTGTACAATAGAAATTTTTCAGGAAATAGAAAAAATGTACCATTAATACTTAAATAACTTCCTTTCGCATATATTTTTGTTTTTAATAGTAATTAATTGCCTTTTGTCGAAGTTGAGAAATTTATATCCTTCCCTGCCACTTTTTCCTTAATTCTGTTGCATCGATAGCTTCACAATTTCTGGTTCATGCTCCCACGCCATTATTAAGTAGGCACTAAGACGAAATAATTGTGTTATCAATTCCTCCACTCCAGAAAAGCAGAAACTTTAAGATGCTTTCTTACCCATATAAAATGAGCGGATGTACATCAAGTGTAAAATTGAATTATATGTCCTTAAAGGAGTGGCTTCAGATCTGCCATTGTTTTGATATTCGCGAGCGAGAATGCAACAGCTTTCCGGTATCACAAATAAGATATAGAGCAAGAAGCCTGTGCTATGCTCTGTGTAAATTGCAGATTTAAAGAAATGGATGCTTGCTCTTAAAGGAAGCCGAAAGATGTGGGAATTCGAAACGAAAACAAATAATTTTCGGAGGGTTATTCCAAAATTATTTATGTATTTATAAATAAAATAAGATAAAAAGTCAAAACAGAAGATTCAATTTTCTGTTCCGAAATATGTATAAAGATGTGCATAAGCATTATAAGAGCCAATATGCCCTTAATTGTGTCAAAGAAGGCCTTCTATGAAATTTAAAGCAAATTAGCCTAATCAGAACATCTCAAGATATTTAGAAAGCATCCAAATAGCTTCATCCTTAAATGCAAACGGAAACGGTCAAAGCATATCTCATACGCTTAGAATTATGTCCCTTTTTCAAACATTGGAAAATTGAATTACGTACCTTTGCTGCTAAGTAAACTGTTAACGGTGCTGCTCGACATGCTTTAAATATTAAAAACATTTCCATCCCCTACATAAAGGTTGACGCAATATTTAAATCAGCGACACAGCTTAATTCTTAAGCACCCGTGCTCGTCGCGACATTCAATTGAAATTATAAAAGAAATCATTCGTAAAATTTTCTTGGGATGGAAAGTGTTGAATTTCTTTTTACCTCCAAAAGAGGATAAATTGCTGGAACGGTCGCCTGGTTAGTCAAATGCATTTTAGGGCAAGTATTCCCCAATCGATTTACACCTACAGAATAAGTGATTTTAAAAATCGTATCCTTTTTAAGTTTCTCAAGAAAAGGGTCCCACCAAAGAATTTTTTATTTCCTTAAATTGGCTGTTCGGGACTTTAGTCTCTTAATTTGTTGTACGATCATAAGCTGTCTATTCTTAGAAAAAATGGCCAATTTATGAAACTTTAAAATGGGTATATTAAATACTACGATTCTCATTTACTCAATTATTGTCCATAAATTCTTAATTATGTGTTCAAAAAAGTTAAAAGTGAAGAAAAAGTAGACAGCCTAGTGTTTTTCCGTGTTAAAACAGAGGAAACAGGCTAAAATGCAATAAATATGTACATATACTATATATGTATATACAAATAAGCACAATTAATAATTAATTATATTAATAAATACAAACGGCTTTTCTTCTTTGCAGAGGGCTGCGCTAAGTACGGTCATTCATGTTACGGTGGACACGGGAAACGCTCTGTTCCTGCTGATTTCTACTACTCTTTAGATACTTTAAATAATGGACAGGATAAAAGTGGCGATTATTATTACCAAGGACAATATTATCAGGAAGAAAATCCCCTTATACTGCTTCAGAAACTAAGAAAATGGGTAACTGCTTTCTTAAATCCTTAGTGTGCATCTTTAATGTGAATACATTTTAATGTTAATTTGTTTATTATATTGATTTCTTCTTTAAACTAGTCGAGAAAATCCATTAATCAATATCTACCCAGCGACACCTTGATAAAAAACACTTCGATTTTTATGTGGTGCAACACAGAACTATTATTTAAATTGTTTATTTTCAGGTTCAGCAAGGAATATTTTTTGAAATAACTAAAAAGCGGCATGATAAAAATTATTAATTCAAATTGTTTGTCGTCTAAAATATGAGAAGTTGAACATTTAGAGAAAATATGTATTATAATTGGAAACCATTTGGGGATTATATATTGAAAAATAAATATTTTTGAGATTTGTATTTTAACTTTAAGAAGCCTATATAGACTGCGAACTTTTCAGGCGCCCCTCATAAAACTAAGAAAGCAGCCAATGTTATAATAAATAGTTTATAAATAACAAGCTAATATTTTTATCAAACTAATTCAATTATAATGTTCAAATTATATTGTAATTTTAAATAATTCTGTGGTCTATATTTTTTGTATGGATCACAATTATGATTTTTGAAATTCTAAATTGTAATTTTTGTATTTTTGCATTATTTTTCAGATTGAGGCCAACCCTATGTATCATGTCGACCGATCATACGAATACAATTATTAAAAGAAAGTGATCTTATATCTTCAAATGTAAATATTGAACAGCATCATAAAAGAATTTGTTTGAGTCAATTAAAATATTAACTTACCTATCAATACGGAATCCATAATCGTGGTGGAAATGTTTTGTATGTATATAATGGAGTATGTAACACTAGTAAAAAGATCTAACTAAGCAGCATTTGCACTCTCTGCTATCGAAAATATTTGGCTGGGATATTTCGAATAGCAGATACGGTGGAGATGATTAATTCAAATCATTTTTCTTACAGTATCTTTATATGTATATGTACACCCTTAAATTTGCAACTATAGATTTGTATTAACGATAATTATGTATATGTATATCTATGTACATTATTTACTTTAATAAACTCTAGCAACCTATTAAGTGGTTTTATTTATATAAATAGTATTCTCTGATGGACAAGAAACGTTTTGTTGTTTTGTGGTAGATGTTTCGGAATCAATTCTAATAAAAGCCACTCATGAAAAGGTTGTACTTACAAAATATGCCCCTTAGCTCTATGGCATAGAAATTTTACTCCCTGACATTCTTTTCCAAGTTTTTCAAAAAATCCCAGCACTAAACATAACACAACACGCGTGCGAATTCACTTTGAAACTGTCAAAATATTTTTCTTGAAATCTTTTAGGATGACAAATATTTCCACTCTATGCCACTGTCTTTTAATTAGAGAATTTCGCAGTGCCATCTCGCGGAAATATTTGTCATCCTAAAAGATTTCAAGAAAAAAACTTTGACAGTTTCAAAGTGAATTCGCACGTGTGTTGTGTTATGTTTAGTGCTGGGATTTTTTGAAAAACTTGGAAAAGAATGTCAGGGAGTAAAATTTTTCGCCGGAATAGAGCGCTTGGATATGTGAGCAACCACATTCCAGCCCTCGTTCGTTACGTCAAGCGACGCAGAGACTATTTGATCACCACCTGCATCGGCCGCTCGTTTCAGGTGTACACCGCGAGCCACTTCCGCCTGCTGCACGTTGGTCCAGTGCACTCTGACGAAATAACGTGCATGGCCTCGGACAAATTCTTTATTTATACAGCCTGTGATAAAATTATTTACGCCTGGAAATCGGGGAAGCATATGAAACATGTACTAAAGGGACATAACAAAAATGTCCATCTGTTGCTTCCGTTTAGGGCCCATTTGGCCGCCGTTGATGAGGAAAACATTTTCAAGCTCTGGAGCCTCGAATCAGAGACCGTTTATTTGGAAATACCTTTTAATGCAGATGAGTTCAAAATTACAGCGCTGTCGCATCCTCCGACATATCTAAACAAGCTGCTTTTGGGCAGTGAGCAAGGATCCATGCAACTCTGGAACATAAAAGAGAATAAACTCATACATTCTTTTGCCTCAAGAGGCAGCAAAATCACTGCCCTGGAACACCCTCCAGCAAAAGATGTGGTTGCCATTGGACACCACAGTGGAAAAATCGTTCTCTTAAATCTCCTCTACGACGAAGTGTTAATGGAATTCAAACAAGATTGGGGCCCTGTGACCAAAATTTCCTTCCGGACAGACGGCCATTCGATTATGGCTACATCCAGCACAAATGGGAATGTTGTTCTTTGGGATCTGGAGGAACGTAAAGCTCACAATATGTTTACTGCCCATCATGAAAGCGTAACCACAACCCTGTGCCTCGCCGGCGAGCCCCTCATGCTAACTACTTCTCCTGATAATTCAATGAAGCTCTGGATTTTCGATAAAACTGATGGCGGAGCCCGACTTCTACGAATTCGAGAGGGCCACAGTGCCCCGCCGCTTTGCATCCGATATCATGGAGCAAAAGGGGACCATATTCTTTCATCGGGAGAAGATAGTTCTTTAAGGATATTTAGCACTGTCTCGGAAACATTCAACAGAAATCTGGGGAGGGCGAGCTACAATAGGAAAGTCTCGAAAAAGAAAAGTAAAATTCTCATAGAACTTCTCTTTAAGGCTGCTTGCTGATGCAATAATTTTAATTTCATCTAGATCGTTTCGAGGAGGACACTTTGTTAATGCCGCCAATAGTTGAGTTTACTTCGGAGAGTATTAGGGACAAGGAGTGGGACAGTATTGCTGCGATACATGCGGGCATCATCCAGGCAACAACGTGGTCCTTTGACAAGGTGAAGATGGGAGATCTCAAATTAGTTCCGGAAAAGTTTCAAAATAAAAATCGAAAAGACCACAACTCCGAAGCAGGTTGCCTCACTATGACGCATTGTGGCAACTTTGTTATAATTGGTAAGTAAATAATAAGATCACTGCTTTTCAAAAAAGTAAATAAATATAATTTCAGGATATACGTCCGGAGATGTTGAGCGATTTAATATTCAATCGGGAATACACCGAGCAAGTTATGGCAAACCAGCCCACAATTGCGCAGTACGAGGAGTAGCCTGTGATAATTTAAATCAAATGGTCATAACAGGGGGAAGCGATGGCATTGTTAAATTTTGGCACTTTAAAGGAAATGGTAACAACAAAATTTATTATAACAGGAAACGATTAAAGACATAAAAACTTTCTAGTTCGTATACCAATTGCAAAGCTTAAGATGACGGCTGGCATTAACTTCTTCCGCTCGCATTTGGAGAGCTCTATGCTTTGTATAGCTCTTGATGATTTTCTGGTGTGTGTCCTTGACTGGGACACTAAAACAATAGTGAGAAAATTTACTGGACACACCGCAAAAATAAACGATGCTACATTTAGTCCTGACAGTAGATGGTTAATAACCGCCGCAATGGATGCAACTATTAAAATATGGGACATTCCTTCATCATATTTGGTTGACCATTTCCGTGTCGAAAGGCCTTGCATCTCACTTACGATGTCCCCAACCGGGAACTTTCTTGCAACTGCCCACACAAACAATCTTGGAATCTACCTCTGGGCGAACAAGACACTTTTCAATCATATTTCGCTAAGGTCGATTAATCCCTTTGAAGAGGCTCCCTATGTCCATCTTCCTTCACACTCAAGAGACGAATCAACTATTGAAGATGCAATTACTGATCTTGAAATTTCCGGTGGAGAAGAATTGACTGTTAATTACAAAACACCTGATCAACTTTCGGAAGATTTAATAACCCTTTCGGGACTAGCTGCATCAAGGTGGCAAAATCTTCTCGACCTTGAAATTATTAAGCGACGAAATAAACCGAAAGCCCCTCCCAAAACACCAAAGCAAGCGCCCTTCTTCCTCCCCACAGTTGCAGGAACTGAATTCAAGTTTGATGTTAAAAATGCCGAAAATGATGAGCCAGACTCTAAAATTAAAGCAGCTAAGAATTTCAGTAATCTTACAACGCTGGGGCTGATGCTGGAGGAGACTTCTACGAAAGGGAATTATCAGGATTGCATAGAGTACCTAAAAAAACTAGGACCCTCCATGATTGATTTCGAAATCAAATCCCTGCATCCTATTGGCGGTGGGTCTCATCAAGCCATGCAACAGTTTCTAGAGCTTATAATTTTAATGTTCAACTCAAATTCGGACTTTGAACTCGCTAGTTCTTACCTAGGTAAATTTATGCAGGTTCATGGATTCGCTTTAGCGGAAAGCCGACTACTTGAGTATTTGCAAAGAGTGGAAAAGGCGCAAATAAAAAGTTGGACCAATCTTGAAGGAAAACTGCTGCAAGGATTAGGCGTAGTTACAGCTTTAAGAAATACTGTAGAATGAGACTAATAAAAATAATTTAAACTAAATCTGTCGTTTTAATTTCCGAATTTAAAAAAGATTAAACACTCATTTTACTCTGGATATTACAGGTCAAGTTTAATTTTCATCTTAGTACACTCAGATGATACGCATTACATTGAATAACTTACTTTTTACCCGGGCTCGGACCCAAACTGAAATTAAACGTGCGTTTAGGAGAGTAGAGTTGCTCCAAACGATGACCGAAAAAGGACCCGCCTCTTAAATAAATAAAGTTCTTTTATTTGGAAGATAAGGAATGAATTTAATGACAAAGCGCACAAGTTAAGTTGTTTACGATAATGTCGATAATCTTGTTGTGTGGTAAAAAAAAAATCAAATAGAAATAACAGGACGCTCTCCAAATATTCACTGCTGCTATGGTGCGAAAATGGGATTACTCTTATGAGATGAAAATAAACAATACACGAAGTTAGGTTCAATTGCAATAGTTTATCGGTAGATTGAAAATATCTCTAGGACGTTTAACTAGTTGTACATTGGGGCATTCGTGTGCCTCCATGATGATAACCTTCTTCATCCTCCTCGTACGCTTGACGCTGGTGCCGTCTTCTGCCCTCCTGTTCGGGGTCAAAGTCCGCCTGTATGAGAAAAAAATATGGAGTTTAATAAGAAATTTTATAATACCTGGAATAAATTCAAACAAATAAAAACAGATAACTTACCAAAGTGACCTCCTCTGCGTTAATTGGAATTGGTATGACGGGTCTTGGCGGCAAGCACTGCTCTAGAGTTGAAATTGCAGCGCTTTCGATAGCATCTGGGAATATAACCTGGAACTGAATAACGAGACGACCTTTCTCGAAAGGATTCTTGTACATTGGCATACCCTCGCCAATAATACATTTGGCTTGGTCATTTTTAATAACTTCTCCGGGTAGTGATGTAATGACAAGATCTCGTTCATCCAAAGTTTTAATGACCTTTTGGAATCCGCAGAGCGATTCAACCAGCTGAATTGGCATCTTCATAACTAGGTCGTGCCCAGCACGGGCGAATGTGGGATGCTCCTTCTCGTCTAGGACAATAACGATATCTCCGGGCTGTAGACCAGGTTCCTGGTCACCTTCACCGGAGAAAACTATTTTCTGGCCATCACGCATACCCTTCTCAACATGCACCTCCAGAATCTTTCGTTCTCTTGTTGTCTTCCGGCCATTGCAGTTCTTGCATCTGTCCTTCTCTGGAATTATTTCGCCCTGACCCAGACACTTGCGGCACATTTGTTCGATCTGCTGAACTATGCCAGGAGCGACCTGCTGAACTCTGGTCTCTATTCCGATTCCATGGCAGGTTTGACATTTTTCAATGGATCCCTTTTTACCACCGCGCCCTTCACACTTATCACAAATCACGTTCTTCTGTAGTGCTAATTTCCTAACGGCTGAATTGTAGAGCTCCTCCAATGTTACAGACATTTGATGAATAAGGTCCTTTCCTCTACGCTCTCGTCTTCTGAGAGAAATGCACCAGGTTTAATACAACCCTAGTTCATAGACCTAAACCGATCAATTAACATACCTGCCAGTGGAAAAGCCGCCGCCGAAGAACATTTCAAAGAGGTCCATGGGACTGGTGAAGCCGCCGCCTCCAACTCCTCCCTTCTTAATAGCTGCTTCGCCGCCCTCATCGTAAATGGCTTTCTTCTCCGGATCCGATAATACTTCGTAAGCTTGGGAAATCTGTTTAAACTTCTCTCCCTCGTTGGGATTCTTATCTGGGTGGTATTTTAAAGCCAACTTTCTGTACGCCTTTTTCAGCTCATCGCCTGTGGCGGTGGGTTTTACACCGAGCACATCATAATATCCTGTTTCCTTGACCATGATTCAAAATGTCTAAATGACATTAAATATTTCATTTAATTACTTTCTCAAATAATTACAGATTACAAACTAAACATGTATGGAAAGGGAAAAGTGAAATTAAAAAGTGCGCCAAAGTCTGCAAAGTAATCTTAAATTGTCACATTAAAAGTACCCTTTTTTACAGGACATATAATTTCTAAACACAACCTGTATAAGAATTTCTGGAATTTATTATTTGTTGTTATTAAAACAGCATATATAAAGACATATCTATAGAGCAGTTATAACAAATCTGCTAGGTTTTGATACAATGTATAGATAAGAGACATTTTTTGATCAATAATATTTTTATCCCAGTATTAAGACTAGGCCCTTTTTGATTGTGATACGTGTTAATTTACATTCATAAAATTCTAGTCAAATTTTTGCTATTAAAAAAGTTACTACATAATTTGCAACTATAAAATCAGTGGAAAGGATTTTTCGATATTCGAAGTATTTGGAAAAGTAATACCAGGTCCAAAATTCGGACCGTAGGTACTTACACTTTAAATGCGTTCAAAACCGCCTATTTTAAACTACATACATATGTTAATATATGTTTATATATTTAGTATCTACATATGTAGTTTTAGGCCGAAGTGAGTTATTCTGAAATCTCTTGATTTTTTTTTTATTAGGTTAAAAACTTTCCCTGGCCAAAAATGTAATACATATTTAAAATTTTTCAGGTACCACATATTGTTTACATTTGTTTCTACACAAAACAGTAAGGTTGATTCCACCATCTATTTTGGCTTCAAAGAACTCTTATATATTTGTTCAAATATCAAAAAATATGTAGGTAGTAAAAATTCCTATAGAATGACGAAACCAAAAACTGCTTAGTCATGATAAGACTTAATAATTTAGTATAGCTAAAATCTGGATACATATGGCGAATTTAAATTTAAAATGTACATAGCTGCTGATAAAAAGGTATCAGAAGTGGTAAAAAAATCATTAAGTTTGGGACATTTTGGAAAGAAGTTGTACGGGTATCAAAGTAGACAGATGTCCTGTCCTGTAAATTATGCATTTCACTGTGAAAAATAATGAAATAATACCACAAAGAAATGCAAGTCAACTTTGAAATATTGAAACCGCTCGAAAGCGTGGAATATGTGATAGAGTTTTATAATGTAAAGAGTTCTTTCGGGCTGATTGGGAATTACACCCAGGAAGTGATCCGCATTTTATCACCACTTTCCCAAATGTCGAGCTTTTTAATGTTTTTTTATTTTTTGCAATAGGCCAAAATGCCAAACGAAAATTCTCGCAAATTACATTGACTAGAGCAGTGGATTCTCATTGGCTCGGCATGCCGTCAAAATAATTTTTGTACTTTCGCACGGCTCAGCTGAGGCGGAAAGCTCCAAAGCCCCGCCGTGTTTTTTGCGAACGTAGGCTTTTTAAACAGCCACAAAAACGTGCCCCATCGCTGGTTGTTTAACCGCAGGTACGACGCCGAGATATGAAACTAGATAAATTTTTTTTTTCACGTAGGGATTAAGCCAGTTATCGCTCTTTTGAAGGGATAAGCAAGCAAATGAGCCGCAAAAAAAATGTCTAGAGTAATCTAGAAAGTTAGCTGCCATTGCTCACCAAGAAATTTCTATTGATTTCTGTGAGACTGGACCAGCCCGTGTCAGTCTGAGAGGATCGATTTTTCTCAGACTGCCCTGGGGTTACGCGAATATTATTTTTAAGCGACAAATAACGCAGAATTTTATATTCACTTCCGGTTCTTGATACCTTAAATTCGAAGAACGACATTAAAAAAATAGCATGATTTCTGAGAATATGTTGGGGCTGCGGCCAGGTCAATTTGATTTGGTGTTACATAAAACAAGAGCATCGAACATTCAGACAGCGTCGGTGGCTGTTCCAACGCCTGCAAAACATCGCCTCAGGCTAGGAAAAATAAAAAAGTAAAAGCACCAAATTTTTCGCTAGCCAGCCGCCATTCACAAATTTCACTTTACCAAGAGAATCACATTTTCATGTCTGAAGTTCTAGAGACTACGAATTATAAAAATTTTTTTTAATATTTACCTCCACACTTGTCACTGTTTTAAAAAATTCTCGCTTGATTTTTGTTTATATTCACACTTGATCACTTCCTCTGCGTGGTTTGTATTTAAATCGAAAAACTTTGCTGCTTGAGAAATTAGGAAAAAATGCTTCTCCTGTGCAAGTCCCGTATGTGTCTGCGCTGAGGTCTATTCAACAAAGGCAGAATCCGTGAAATTTCTAGAACACATGTTCCTTCGAGAAGGTTTTTCACGCATTTAAGGGGTGCCCGATGCAAGGGAATTTATCTGGGAATTTATGGCGTTTTTGAATCTGAAATATTACAACAATTTCCTGGAATTTGAATAAATACTTCCGCGTTTGAATGAAAATAATTATAAATTATTATTAAAAGTAGATAAATAAAAATAAACTCTCAATTTTAACAAAACAAGTCAATAACGAATGAAATCGATGTGCAGTGCTACCACATTGTCTCAATTTGAAATTCCATCAAAATTTAAAATATTTCCAAATGCACGCAGTAAGCTTTGGAAAATTTTAAACGATTTGAAATTTCCGATAGTGGATGAAAAACAAAAATGTATGTCAATTATAAATAGTAAAATAGAAGCTTTTGTTCTTTAGTTTGTCATAGGTGTGAGTTAGAATTGACATGATTTCTATACATTTTTTGAGTTGAATAAAAAGAAAACAAAAAATATTTTTACCACATACATACATATTTTATTACTGTTTTTTTATTAAGATTTTTAAAAATCTTAAATTTAAATAGGTGAATTAGGACATGATAATTATGTCAACGAATTTGAAGGTAGTTTTGATGAAAACGCATGTAATTCTGTACATTTTGAAAATTTCAAAATTTTTCTTTTAAGGACTTATTTTTAATAGTCTGAATAATTTTTTTAAAAATGTAAAATATTCGAAATTAGAAGAAGAGAGAATTTGTATCATCAGTTATGACATCATAAATCAAAATAACCTCTTATGCAATACATATCTCTACGTTTTGAAAAATACATCAATCTTAAAAATTTTAACCAATTTTTGTACGGGGGAGGCTACACGGATCGCTTTAAGTTACTCTAAATTCATTAAACAAAAATTTGAAAACTCTACAATATTACTTACTGTTGATCTGCTCCTTATACCGTCATGCTGATGAAAGGGACCTCTAGAAAAAATTCAAATAGCCCATCTGATCGTTAGGCGGCTGTTTAGCCCCACTTTTCAAATAGTTATTTTTTTTCCTTTCTTACAAATAAGAATTGTATACCAATAACACAATTTCCGAACAAAAAACTAAACGACTCACAGTTAGAAATATAGGAATATTATTGACTATTATTGGGAGAATGCAAATAATCGTCTTCCGCTCGTCTAACGTAATATCTGTGAAAATCAAAGCAACTCCGATTAATTCAAATTAAACAAGGTCACTGTTCCAAAAAAAACAAATGTAAGAAATACAGTGTTTTTTAGCATTCTGAGCACCAATTTTAAAATGTTAAAGATATACGAAAAGATGAAAAGTTATTTGAATTGGCGTAAGACAATAGGAATTATAAGATTTAAAAAATGTTCACCATGTGGTAAACTCTTAGGCTAAGAGTTTACCACATGGTGAACTTAGCTTGGAAAGCTCTAAAAGCCGTTTAGCAACCCTTGGGGTGGAGGTGTGATGATGATGCTTCCCTTCTGTGGTAGTCTTTCACAAGAATTACAGAACAGAAGTAGAACGTCCTTTGCCACTGACGAGGACATACGAGCGAGCCTGCCGGAAGTGCGTACTCCGATTGCTTTGAAGAAGCCCTCCCTTCTTAAGATATTACGAGAGTGAGAAGAAAAGTGCAAAAATAAGCAAGTGTTGTGTTTCCGGAAAAAAGAAAATTTATGATCCACATAAATAAGAAGTGAAAAGGCGAAAAATTGGATTATCCTCTTGTTCGTGCTTACAATATACAAACAGGTGAGTAATAAGTACTTTCATTTGGATTTAATATCAATTTAATTGAAATTCACTCAACTTAAAGCCCATAATGAGGGCTGTTTATTATGGTCAGCTTGTTTGCTTATAAAAATCAATCGCTACTGCTTAAAGTTGCTTCTAAATCAATAAAATAATTTCTTGAGGCTTCTGTGTAGCATAACAGCGTTATCCTGCATATAGCGCACTCAACGATGAGACGATGAGGTCAGCGCAGCCCATTCAGAAAGAAGATACTATGGGCTTTTCACTTGAACATCAATGGGGTGAAACGAAACCCCAGATACAAGTCCAGCTAAAAGCTTTGGTGCATACCTCTAATTAGAGTGCACCTTTCTCCTAGCTAGCACCTATTTTTAGAGTTTCACAGAAACCAGGTACTCATGTAAACATGATGTTATCTGACTAGGGCTTAACGAAGCATCGAGTCAGAACAAAGCGTATTTGTTCTATCTTCCATAAAATAAAGTCTCTATGGGCGGATACAGTACAAACCATTTAATAGCTGTCTTTCTGTATTTTAATTTATTCCAAAAACGTTCAACCTAAATCTAAAGGTAGGAAATTAAATATCGTTTTTTGATTTTAGGATACTATAGCTGTGTCCCGTCTTTGATTTCGCCAATAAAGCAACATCGTAATTGCTTCCATACGAACGCGGTCCTTTTTGATATATCCGAAAATGAGCACACGATCTTAAACTTAAATTCGAAGAAGTCGTTTAAAGCCCATTTTTAAATCCTCTAGAGTCTAGAATATGGAATTAGGTGAATGGCAGTGTGCGAAGGACGAAACCAAGTCTCACGGCCCCATTTAAGATCTTGGATGTAAAATCGCTATCTCAGTGTTAAAGGAAGTTTTCGAAACGTAAACGTTGTTTTATAGCGTTGTTATTTAGAAACACATGAGTTTCACTCTGCGGTGCTGAGTATGCATATAATATACAAATATATATATACATACATAAAAAGTCTTTCCGCGACGAGATTTACCTAATACCTAATTTAGACAACTCTTCTGTGCAATTTTTTTCTGTCACGAAATACTAAAAAGAAAATTTAAATAAGAAGTCTTTGTTGGGATTGTCGGGTGTATGGCAGGTTTAGGGTGAAAAAAGATATGTCGGCTTATTTAATTTTATTCGTTATAAGATCTGAGTTTCTCCTTACTCAAAAATTGTTTATTATAAAGAAACTTTTTTCGTTTACAATTTAATTTACGTGCGCGAAAGAAAAAAAAATTTAAATTAACTCTGCTTTCTATCATATACCATTTTAAAATGTTAATACATACTAAGTATATACTATAATATACTGTCGCTCTTATAACAAGATAAACGAAGTATGCTATGTTTGAGGTTTTTTTATGAATACTAATGAAAATTCAAATGAACTTATTAATTTTTCATTATAGTTTTTATTGGTCCCTCGCTACTTTTCATTAATGAAACATTCTGACAAATTAAATCAAATAAAAAGAACTAATAATTTATTTATAATTTAATATTGATTATAATTAGGTATCGAATAACTAAAGCCATCATTTAAGAAAAACAAAAACAAGTAGCGCTTCTACTTCTAAGAAAATATGTAAAAAAGTAATTTCTAGTCTACCGCCCCCACAAGTATTACTTCATAAGACAAATTTACAACTTGCTGGTATAAAACCTTAAATTTTCTCATTCAAATAGAATATATTTATGCGGACTTTATAGAAGAAATATGTAGGTTTTTTTTTTAAAGTTTTATACTGTAATTTTTCTTATTCTGAAACAACCTTAAATAACCCTTTTAAAATAATTGAATTAAGCTAAATAATGTTGAACAAATTTTTCATTTTTTCAGATTGAACTACCTATCAGAGAATGGATCGAACGTCACTCCTATTGGCTTTTGGTATTATTATTTGCCTCCATCAACCCACCGTGAAAGCATTTCCGCCAATGAATCTCCGAAAATTATATGGTAGGTAAGAAGCTTCTGTTTATTTTCCCATAATTAGCATACCAAACACCCTCAGGCATGAAACATAATGAATTAAAAATCAGAATCCTTAATGACCCTTCCTCTTTGTGATATATGAATTATATTTATGTACATATATACATTTTATATAATTTGTTTTTGTCGCAATTTAATACAATTAACAGTTCAATTAATCTCTTTGATTTTACCAAACCCTAAATAATTAATCTTATAATGCGCGCCGAAAGAAATCTAGCAAGATAATTTAAACTTGTTTCGAGAATCTTGAGAAATTAATTATTACTCCCCTCCACAAATCTTTTTTTAAATCCTGGGATAGTATACTTTTACACGCGCAGAAAATTGAAGGTGAATTCGCATAAAGTCCCTTGTCAAAAGTAAATTAGAGCATTTAGGTACCTTGCCGTTGGCCAAAAATAAGTAGGGAAGCATCCTAAATGCGAAAAATTTCAAAGCAGCGGTGATAAATGATTGAAGACGGTACACTTTTTTGGACAGCTCTCGGTGAGAGCAAGTAATTAAAACGCATTTGAAGCCATTAATTTCTCATTTCGGAAAACGGGTTGATTTGATTAATATTGGCTTGAGTTATTATGACTTAAATGGACATAATTGCCTTTCTTTGCTATTCTATATATTAATTAAATTCGTTGATTTTAGAAAATTATTGTTCCCTTTCTCTTTCAGATTCAGACGATGGAAAAATAATCACAGATGATAGTTCATTTCCTCAAGTAAGTTGTATATTTCATTTTATTTTTAAAGTAAAAAATAATCCACTTGGCATGAACTGAAAATCAAAATCACATGATATTTGGAGAAAATAAATTTTCGTTTATTGGTTTAAAGACGTTTAGCTTTTTATCCAACAAATACATATATGTATAAATAATTCATATAAGCAAGCAAGATAACCAACATAGTAAACAAAACAAGCCAAGTAAACTTTTTTCCAATTACATTTTCGATATAAATCGTTTTAATTTAATCAACTTTCCCTGAAGTATGGCATCTATATGAAAATCAAGCATTAAAAAGTTTCTTGAATGGAAAAGTTTTCATTGCAAATTTTCCCAGTTAAGCGGCGAAGAATTTATTTCGTGGTGCACGATGTACACCAATAAACGACTAGTTTAAGGAAGCAAATTTGATAATTTGAAACATAAGCCGTTTTGTAATCATCCTTAATAAATTTTGCCTAAATAAAGCAACAAATTTCAAATATATTTGACGCAACTCGTCTTCTCATTAATTTCTAAATTCAATAAATTTCAATTTTTTCCATTTATTTTTCTAAATTCTAATTATGTAAAAAACTTTTAGTTATTGACCAACGGTAATGTGGTAAAAAAGGCATATAGGGCCACGAGTGGATAATCCCTTCGGAATATTTTTCCTTAACTAAAGAGACTTTTGTGGGCAAACATCCTCCCTATAGTCAATAAGACCTTTAATCAACCAACTAATTTTTTTAAAGCAAAGAACGCAATTGACTTTTTTCATTTTGTTCCACAAAGGCTTTAGAAATAAAAATTAAAATGTTATCCATCCAATCTTATTACAAAAAAGGCAGGTTTTTTTCTTATAAATTATCTAGAGATAAGAATCAACCGAGATAAACGGAAAATAGAAAAGGATTTTCCTAATTTGGTGTTTTCTTAATTACTCTTCCTCAGAAACCCCAAAATAAAATTGCCTTCTGTTTTTCTTATTCTACAATTAACAAAATCCTCCTTAGTTCCTAACTTTTTGCTAGTATCATTGTGAGAAATCTACAAAACTCAATGGTGGTAATTACAAAGGTTATCACGACTAATTTTCAAGCCCAAGGTACACCCAATGTGCTGAGTCCCTCTGTTTTCTTGCAAATTTTGCTGGCTTTTGATAACGTTAACGCCGAGGGAGATGAAATTAAAGCACGTTTTATTATCTTCATAGTTGCCATTTCCTACTAAAACAAGCTTGGGCACTGTAAAAGGCAATTTGTCGTCGGCTCTAAAACATTCTTATATAACTTCGAGTGCTTTATTATGTTGTAACTTTTCTCAATGTCTATAAAAGCAACTTTAATGTTTATGCTTAAATTTTAAGCGAAAATTATTGCTTTGCAATTTTTGTGATGAGATTAAGTATACATATATAGAAAAATTTCAGGTGAAATATGTTGATTTGCCTTATTGCTTTATTTTTATTCAGAGAACAACATAAATTCATGTTTCTGTAACTTGCCAATATAAACAAATGTGTACATAATACATCGGAGAAATTCTATAAATAATTCTCGTTTACTCCCCAACCTCGGCTGATGGCAAAATTAGATCTTAATCAATGCACAACAGAACATTAATCAATACGCTTAAGACAATTTGATTTTTCCGATGAGATTACAAAGTCTGTAGATAGAGCGAATTTAAACATTAATCAAAGAATGTTTTGTCTTCCTATTCTTCTTCATCGTTTCAGCTAAGATACACACATTTAAATTGAAAGATAAATACATACAAGTAAAGCCTTAGGCTTGTTTACTTTTTGTTATCCTAAATAACAAATTATCTTCGTGCTCTCCAGATATAACTCTCCATTTAATTCTTTTACTTGCCTTTGTAATCGCAAGGATGAATATACTACAAAGGAAATTTATTTACACTTCAACAGAACATTTGCGGCGAAGGATAATTACAATAAAACTGACCAAAACCATGTTATTTACATAGGTACTTAAGAGATCCAAACTACATTCTTAAAATGAACTTGGTCAAACGCACAATAGAAATTGAGGGACTTCTTGTATTGTGAGAATATGCAAATACCTTAAATAAACAACGTATTGTACATTATTTAACTATTGTCAGGATAAAACGAAATACTTTAAAGTGTTAGTTTAAGTAAGTGTTTGCACTGAATATAAATTTTCTTACCTATATTGCAGTTGACTTTTCAGCTTCAGTTATCGATAATCTAAAAATTTTCAAATTTTACTGCTTCGTTTTATTGTCCTAAACTAGAAATTGCTTTCATCTTTTTACGGCGTAATTAAATTAGTATGACATTCAATTCTACGAGTTTCAACATCCAATTTTATAGACATTATCCTTGAACATGTGTACTTTACGAATAAGTAGTAGAGATTTGTCTTACTTTTAGTTTTCCTCATACAAAATGCTTTGTGCTAAGGGCTTATA
The DNA here is from genome assembly GCA_933228815.1 of Machimus atricapillus. Lineage (NCBI taxonomy): Eukaryota > Metazoa > Arthropoda > Insecta > Diptera > Asilidae > Machimus > Machimus atricapillus. Next base: position 24,940,518 of record OW121788.1, on the reverse strand, counting down.
CATATTCCAAATGGCATGAAAGGATCAGCCTTAATTAATAATACATGAGAGCTTCTTGAGTGGATTCACTTAATTAAAGGCAAGGATGCAAGCAAAGTGAAAACACACCTTCCGATTGTGCGGAAATCCAAGATATTCAGTTTGTTCGCCTTAATAGGATACGGGGATGGGATCCGTTCTCACAGATTATGGTGTCATAATTCCCCCCGATGTATGACTACTCTCACTTGATAATCTAATAAACGTTTTTGAAGTAAAATATTCAATTTGCGTAAGCCCATAACAACGCTGTTACGATTCACAGAGCTATGAATATTCGAGTTTACCGCAGAAAAATCCCAAAGGAATTTTCTCTTTTTTATAAAAAATTCATCGAAGAAAGCTTTTTCACACGACCAAAGGAATTCATTCATGCACATTTTTATAGAACGAGATATGTCCGCTTCGTAGGAGGGGATGAAAAATGAACAATAAATTTTCTTTGAAATCGCTTGATTTGTCCTTCTAACACGAGCAATAAAATTTAGCCTTCGGTTACTTTCGTTATCTTTAACAAGGATCGTTTCAGAGGGGCTTGAAGTGATTATATGTAATTTGCTTACATTGCAATGCCCTCTTTTTACAGCCAGATGAAGACGTCCTTGAGCTGGAGCAACTGAAGCAACTGGATCCCTCCAATAATTACGACCCTGTCAACCATGAAGATGCCCTGCCAGCACTGCAGAAACAACTTGAGGCCGAGGCAACTAAAAGTGCCTTCGATTTGGGGCAGCGGGAGGAGGAAGAGCCCACTTTGGTTCAATATCGACCGAAGGCTGCTGCTGCTAATCCAAAACCTCTCACCACGTCCAGTACCACGGGCACGAACTTCGAAAAGCCATCTACAAAGGTAAATAAATAAGGGTTAAATCACATCCGGTGAACGGGGCAAAATCGTTACATTACAAATTGCAATGCACAGTCTCATTGGTATGGCAAGAGATAAATCGAATTGGCCCAATTGAAATACAAATTTTCGAGCGGCTCTGATATGTGAGATAAGCTAAATTATCATTTTAACAATGGTATCCACTCTCATTAATTTTTAATTAGATCATTAAAACTGTAATATAGCAGCGAACACCATTTTTGCGCATTTAAAAAAATAGGTTCCGCAACACAAAAAATGGCCCGAATAAGGCAGATGAGAGTACTTTGCTAAAATACACTCTAAAAGAAAATTTCTTTTGTATTCTTTTATTTTCCCCCAATCCAATCACTAAAAAAATATGGTACCGAAAAGGTGCGCAAAAAAATAATTCTTTAGAAATACATACATATGTGATATTGATTTAAAAACTCTGAAGGGGAAACACATGCATAGTCAAGTACGATAAATTTTTTTAAATTGTTTCATTTTCTCTTTACTAATGTTATTTTTTTTATGAGAAATTATAATTATTTAAACGGTTTTCTTAAATATTCGGGGAGTAACATTGCGCAGTTAATAATTCATATGGAAATTATGATATGATGATGATTTGATATTCTAAACATGCAATCAATTAATTGTGGTAATTTAAAACACGAGTGCATACTTGTATGCACAGAAAATAGTTTTGAATTAGAAGTACGCATATTAAATAACTATTTCCTGCCATTTTTATTTTACAAATTTAATAATCTACCTAATCCAATATTTCTACCGAACCGATTCTGATTTAATAACTCACACGGTAATTATTCATTTAACTGCCCAATTGAATTTTTTTTTCACACATTCAAGTACTTATTGTGGTAATTCATTTCAACATTCCTCTCGTTTCCGTTTTTGTACTATTCATATTTTATCGCCCAATAAGTTAATGAACGTATAAATTGAATTCTCATTCTGACCAAAATTGTAATGTATGTAATATGTATCACCACCTTCAAATCATGGACATTTTTATGTGACAAATCTGAAAATAAAGAAGAAGTCAAACGAAAACTATTAACATTAAGCACTTCTTATTTATCCACTTTTAACCTCTAGATAAAACACGACTCGTCTAAACAATGCTAAAGTACTTAATGCAGAAGTTATTTTATTAGGCCATAACTTGACCATTTTATATCTTAAATGTATGGGAGTTGGAGCAGAAAGTACCAGACTTAAATGGTTGTACTTTAATTTCCAGATGGCATTTCGGTTTTAATTTTAAAATGTCTTTTAAATTGGTACTCCTCGTGTATAAGCTATACATATAAAAACTATAGTAAAATTCTTTATTTTGCGCTCCGTATTATTTGATTCTAACAAGGTAATAAGCTTTATCGATCTTATTGTTAGTTCAAATTTGTGCCCTTCATACTGAGAACAGCAAGTCAACCGGTGCTTCAATTTTTGGGGAATTGGCAAACGTGCTACGAATACCAAAAAACAGTTTGATTCTTGTTTGTGCAAATTTTCTACGTTTTTTTTTTTTTGCTTGAAATTGAATACTTAATTATAATAAATCGGTAGTAGCGCGTTTGGTAGGCTGTTACCATCGAATTAGGCCACCCTCGGATTATATAGCTCACCGTACAAGCAAACACACTTGGGTAGATTTACTTCATGGCTGGGGACAATTATCGGCACGCAAAAAGCAACACGTTTCCACAAGCCGACTTGATTGGATTTATATTTGCGTAGCTAGAAAGGGGTGGACTATACACCCCATAAATGTCCTTTGTAGAGGAGGAACATTTATTGACTGTCAGCAAACTACTAAACTTAATATTGACTTTATCTGTAGGACCTTACTCTTTCAATTTACTTCCTTTTAAGTACAGGAGAGTATCCTGGGCAGCTGTGGAAAAAATTAAATTTATAAGTGCCTTTTGGTTACTAAAGCAATTATCTGCTCTTAAAAAGCTTTTATTACGTTGCGGGTACCCTATCCATAAATCAATTAATTAATATTATAAAACTACTTTCAAAAGCATCCTTGACAACAAACTCATTAATTTCTGAATATAGTGCTCCTTTGATCACAAATTTGAATAGCTAATTGATTTATGAAAGCTATTTCTGTATTTGCTCTCCAAACCCTCGTGTCACGCGATTGTTGTTGCTGTGAATGCGCTATGTATATAATATTCAGTGCATTAATTTCACTTCAATCTGTCGATAGGTAGATTTCCGCACTAGTACTCACTCGGAAATTAAAATATTGTTACATACAAATATTCGCCTGCAAATAACACAGATGGTACCTGTAATAAATTACTATGGAGGATAGTGCACAGGATAAATAAACTGGATATCATCTATTTTGGAAAGCATGCAGAGATGAGTTATAGCATCAAATGAAGCAACTGTTGCCAGGATTATTCAGAGCCATTCATTATGTAGTAATTTAAGAATAACGTAACTGTGGGACATACATAGTCAACCAGAAATGTATGTACTTCACGTGTGTGTTAGACTTTAATTAACACAATTAAAATATTCGTAACCAGAATATCAAAGCAGTGTAATATCGGATTTCAGTTTCGAATCGTTAGCTTTACAGTATCGTAATACAAAAAAAGGGCCCAGGATGAGGTCATACTAATTATTAATTTACCCGCAGCTATTAAGAAAAAATAGCCTGTTTATAATAAACTATCTTTGTAAGAGATTCTACTGTTTGTTTTATATACATACATACATATATGTGGATGGAATGTCGTTAAAAACGACTTTTCAAAAAATCTAATAATCCGAAAGACTACAACATAAAATGTTTATACAAAAATTACTTAAAAATACCTAGGTCAATGTCTACCACCGTTTCGATGAGAAAATACACCCCTTCTTACTACAATATAAAAATTCTGTAGATATTCTGTGAATCACGGTTTTGTATCATATCATGGCCAGTCATTATCACCTTTGTATGGGTTTGCAAGACCCCCATCACTACATAGAGCTCTATAGGAAACTCAAAGAAAAAAATTATTGTTGTAGTCTTTTTATGGTGCTGCTCGCCTTGCCTTCGGTCAAAACCCAGAGATAATAACAACAACATCTACGACCACAACATCCTCCTCTTCCACAAGTGCTATTCCAACCGTAAGTGCTAACTCCCCAACAGTGACTCCTGCAACATTACTTTCAACAAGTCCAAAAGAACCAGAAGAGGACACTTTTTCGTCCGAGTTGGAAGCTACAAAAAACGGGGAACGACGCTCGATTAACAAGATGCCACTAAAGGTTTTATCTAGTTTGGCTAGAAACGTTTCTGCTTTGTTACTGACAATAAATATTCATGGAGTTGTTGCTGCTATTGTTCTTGTCTGTTCTATTTAAGGCTTATATTTTTACACAGTTTGTGTATATTCATAAACATAGTTGAAAGTAGAAAACGAAACGGTTAGAATCGTTAAAGTTTGTGCTTTGTGTAGCGTTTGTAAAGTAGTCAGATTCAAAATTCAATGCTACTATATTAATTGCTACCATGTTTTCCAGACCGCTGAATCTCTGTTAAAGAATAAAGATGGTCAGTACTCATCCTTCGATATGGCGCAATATGTGTTCTGGACTGGCGACGAGGCAGGAGTTGCTCGAGCTGTGGAGGAGTTCATCCAACAGGGACTAGTAAGTATTCGTACTTTTCTTATATATATAAAGTAACTTTAAACTATGTAAAAAGAGTGTAAGTTAATTCCAACGTTATAATCGAAATAGTCAGCTTTTTACTTTTGCCGCAAAATAATTTCAACTTGTTATTCTTGGCTCAAAAAAATAAAAAGCTAAACTATTTTTTTATTTTTTTAAAAAATAATTACGCGATTCCGTACTTCTTATTCTTGGCTTGGCTAAGCTATAGCTTTTATTTTTACCAACAAGCCGTTGAGCTTTTTCCCCCTAGCCCTAATATTATCGGTTACGTCAGGAGTAACAGGTAGAGGGAACTTTTTTAAAAAGTCCCTGCTTGGAACTAATTTAAAAAAATTAGTTTTGTATTGAGCCTACCTTTGAACCTGCAGTTTTTATTTAAAGAATTATAAGGAATCGTGAAAAGTGAAATTGTTTCTTAAATTCGTCAAATTGTATGAGCTCCATTCGCATTTGACTATTTTGGTTGCTTTACATTCGTTATTATGTATCAACCTGGAAAAGTAATAAGCACAATCAACAACTCAAAAATTAAAAAAAACATCTTAATACTTCTATGAAACATCGGACTTTGCAATTAAAACTTTTTCTTTTCATAGATGTCTAGGGAGAACGCCATTAAATTTTTAAAAGACATTCGCATTGGCATTGAGTACTTGCAAAATTCTTACAACAATAGAGTATTCCCCACTGCTATTAAGGGCGCTTCTTCTGACACGGTAAGTTTCCTTTACCGCACCCCCACACAGGGTAAATTAAATACCTTCTACTTATCCTTCGCTCCAGAGTGTTCCCATCGTTTCAACGACACCACCCGCACACATTTCTTCCATGGGAAAGCATTCTTCTATCGACCCAGAAAACCTTAATTCAGCGGCCAATTTGCAGAAAGCCTTCCAGAATTTACCATCACTTTTCAGGCTTCAGGATAGTTTACGTAATAAAGGTATAAGCTGTACTCCATACTCCAGAACATAAATTATAATTTGATACGATCGTAGAGAATAATATCGACTATGATGAAGTTGCCGGGCGAATGCGGCTGGCGGATTTCCTTTATGCGGAATACTCTTTAGAAGAAGTTATTTACCAGCTGGCGAAGGTGAGGCCATTTAGAGCATATACATATAAAATTTAAATTAGAGCAAAGTGCCTTGAGGGATTTTTCCCATATTAATTATTTAATTCTAACTTCTGAAGGTGATGTTCTCACAGTCAATAACACACGGCTCAGAACAATCTCAGCGAGGACTTCAACATCTTACAGAGTTCTTACAAACAGAAGGAGAGCAAGGGAAAATTTCTCCAGCTCTGCAAAAGAAGATTTTAGGTATGTAAATTAAATTTTATGGATGTACAACAGTGAGGGGTTGGTACATTCTGTTTTTTTTTATTTTTACTTTGCTTTCATTATAAATAATATATTTATAGATGTTCTACTAGCAGCGCTGTCAGATACGCTTGCAGAACATCCGGAGCTTCTAGCAGCCGCTCGTTCTGGTCTAGGGAGTGCATTTTATAAACTCCAGCAAAACAACTTAGAACACCTTAAGCACTAATGGCAGTAAAGGAAAAATAACCAAAAATTTATCTTATAAGTGTAAACTCGAATGGGAAGTAGGGCGGCATTTTTCGAAATAACTGTTGCACTATTTGCTCCCTATTTTAAAAAAATGAATACACTATTAGTTGCTAGTGTAAACAAGTGATTGGCTCTATACCTACTAAAATAATTTTCTACGCAAACTAAAAAAAATTAAATATAAATTTAATTAGAAATCATGCGAAAACTATATAAAAAGGACTAATTACATCCTGAATAATGTAAAAATTTGTTAACTTTTTGTTTTAGTTTGAGAGAAATTTTCCAATAATTTTAACGTTATTAAATTATTTTTAAACCAGTTAATCGAGAATAAATAATTGTTAAGAAAATAAAAGCACATTCATTTATCATCAATAATAAAATTAATACGAACTCGTACCTGGTACCACAAACTACCTAATATTAGGTAATTTGTGCCTTAAAATTTATATATCCTTTTAAAATAAAGTTCATTTGATAACGAAACTTTAAGGATTTATTAACAATTTGATTCATTCGGCTACGTATGATGTGTTATAATGCTATGCCATAATTGTACTTTTGGGTGGTTTGACCGACGCGACGCGGTTACTATACTGAAACGCATTTTTAAACTGAATATTATTTTATACTAGTTTTCCTATTATTGGCTTAAATATAATATAACAAGTAAGTATTCCAAACAATATTATAAATGCGAGGTGTAATGAGTTGAAGTAAAGATCTGAGGCTTACTTAAATTAAACCAACTATTTTTAGCTATTCAAATTACTTGTAGGAAAATTTAGAAAAATGATTGTCTGCTTTAACCCATTCATTTTAAATAAATAATAATTATTCCGGAAATTTCTGTTAACAACCGATCATATTTTAAAAAATAAAATCAAGTAACGCTTTGAGGGCCACAAAACCTCCAAATTAAACCCGGTTTTAAACATTTTTTTTAATAGCTGCAATAAGAATAAAGACTTACCCTTTTTTCGTAAACGTCGACCTCCTTCTCGGTGTATCCTGCTAATAGTATCATACACAAAACACTTTAAAAACACGCACTTTCACTTAAGGATTTCTCCTTTTAACAGGCCCTTTTGTCGCCAAAATAAAATTGCGACATTTTCACTGAGAACTTCACTTTACAGCACTTAACGGCTTTTATTTTCCCATTTTTAATTTTAATTTTCACTAGCCGTCACAAAACAAATCACAAAATCACGTTCACTATTATAGCGGTAATCCTGCAAGACAAATAAAATAAAAATTAGGTGTCATTTAAAAACAATAAAATTAAAAAATACATACACCAATTTAAAAAAATTAAAATGTTACTAAAATTATTAAAATTGGACAATAGGAGAAAAACTAAATTTTTGATTTTTGTGTCTAGGGCTAGTTTTTTTTGTGGATAATAACGTGTTTAATTAGAGTAAATAAACAATAAGCAAACAAAGTCGACCAAAATAACTTTTTTTAATAATTTTTTGCAATTTTACATTTGAACAGCTACTAAACAATCATAAGAATCAATAGACAAAAAAACAAATTTTTTAATTAAGGGCTGGGTTTTTGGTGGATAAAAACGTGTTTTAATAAGAGTAAATAGATAAAAGCAAAAAAACTAAAAAAGCCTAAAATAGCCTTTTTTAATAATTTTTACAATTTTTCGTTTATGCAACTACTAAAAAATCATGAAAATTAATAGGAAAAAAAACGACATTTGTAATTTCTGCTTCCAGGGCTGGGTTTTTGCTGTTACATGACGTGTTTTAATTAGAGTAAATAAAGAAAAGCGAAAAAAACCCGACCAAAATATTATATTTACAATTTTACGTTTAAACATCTATTAAAAATCAATACGGAAAAAACGAAATTTCGAATTCTTGCCTAGGGCTAGGTTTTTGGTGCCCAACAAGTTCGAGAACAAACGTCCCCATCGAATCGGAAATCAGCAGGAAATGGGAACAAAGGAATTTTTCAACTTACCGAAGGAATTCAGCAACTTAAATATAATTCGCACAAATTACACACGCGTCGTCGCCCAGCCTGCGAAATTCGATAAAACGCGATTTAAGGCCCCGTTCATGGCTTATTCATAAATTTACGACCGCTTCCGGACTGGCGGATTTAGTGGCGGCGGGCGCGCATTTTCACACTTTTACCAGTTTTCCACGCCGAATTTTTAGCAATTATACGATATCAAACGACAGCGAATTTATTTAGCCGATAATTAGCCGATTCAAGTAATTTTTATTGAGTTTTTCAATCCGAGGCAGTGCTGGGCGAGCCGTTTGCAATAAAACGCCATTTCCAACTCGAGAAAATGGCGGAAAATAGCACCGGCAGTGCAGTGGAAACTACTGCAAAGAAGCCATTGGGGCGGGAAATTTGAATTATTTAAATTTGTTGTGTAATATCTACAATAATGGATAATTTCAATTTACTGAACTCGTCAGACTATATTTTTGTTGATATCATAAAAATGTTTAAAATTAATGTGCCAGAAACTTCTAACTCAATTAAGCAGAATTGTTGCCAACTTCGCACGCATACCAAGAGCAAAGCAAGAAACGAATGGACGATTTGGTGAGGAGGTTGTTCTGGAACAAGGCCAAGTTTTAGTTGAAAGTGCTGTTTTAAAAAAGTGAGATTTGTAACCAACTGCCTTTTGTTGCGAAATTTACTTGTTATAATTGAATAATGGAAGTAAACGACAGCAATTTGGCGCAACTTGCTGCGTACCTCCAACAGACGCTGAGCCCCGATCCAAATGTCAGGAGACTCATCAATGGAAAGAACTCGATTTCCAATTTCCCACCGCTAAAGAAAGAACCTATGCAGTGAACAATGGTCTTTTTGTTCAAGGCAACGCAGCTGCAATCGATGTTGATATTTACTATGGAGGTAAATTCTGTCATTACAAATTTTGCATTTCAGTTGTTAAAAAAACTAATTAATTATTATTAATTTAAAGCTAATAATGTTTGCAAAACGTTTGTGACTATTCCACGCTTTACCACCGGTATCCCTGCAACTCTTGCTACTGTTGCTAAAACACGAAATGGATCAGTATTAGTACCTTATCCCAATTATTCTTGGCACTCAAGCCATGGTATGAACTGTGACGGATTAACATCAGTTTTCCGAGTTTATGTAAGTTTATCATTAATTTTTTTTTTTAAACTGTTTGTACTTTACATTTTTGCCTATTTTAAATTAAGGTCGATGAATGCCACCGTCTCTGGGTTTTGGACACCGGTAGGATCGACACAATTCAATATTGCCCACCGCAACTTGTCGTGTTCGATTTAAGAAACGACCAGTTGTTGCATAGATATCGCTTTCCTCAATCACAGTACAAAACCGGAGTTTCGCTGTTTATTACCCCAGTTGTGGACGTTCGAGATCCACCACCACGTGGAAAATGCCAGGACACAAATGTGTATATCGCTGATGTTACAGGATTCGGTCTCTTAGTTTATAATCTCGCTAGGGACACTTCCTGGAGAATTGAAAATAAATTATTTTATCCCAACCCTGATTATGGCACTTTCACCATTGCTAACGAAAGTTTCGATTTAATGGACGGTCTCTTCGCTTTGAGTGTAACACCGCGGAATCCAAATAATCGAAATCAAAGTAAATTCAATTGGAATACGTTTGATTGAATAATAATGGAAATTTTTTACTTATTTTAGGGCGTTACTTATACTTCCATGCTTTAGCCAGTGGCACTGAAAATGCTGTACCATTAGATGTTATAGACAATGAAAGTAACTTTGAGGAAGATGTTGGAGCAAATCCACGATCATTTATGGTAATATACAAAATATAGTCGAAATTTGAACAAAAACTTAATATTATATAATCTTAGGTTATTGGACATCGAGGCATTCAAGCTATTTCACAAGCAATTGATAGCCAAGGCAATTTATTCTTCGGCCTTACAGAGCCAATTGCAATCGCGAAGTGGAATACAAATACACCTTACCGCCGAGAAAATATAATGCTCGCATCAAGGAACTCTCAAACGTTGCAATTCGCTAGTGGAGTTAAAATTCGTAGGAACAGGCAAAATCAAGAGGAACTTTGGGTTCTTACAAGTCGGTTCCAGGTATAAGATTATTGTTTTGTTATATTGCGTCCAAATAAAAATTACTAAAAAGACAGATTTGTAGGACCAGCTTTTTATTTCTCACATAAACGTTCTTGGTTACATATGAAAGTATTTATATATATTTCATTGTACATAAAGACAGTTGAGACAAATTTCCACATATAGTTCACTTGCTTTAAAGCTCTTAAGTATTCATTTTTTTTTTTTATAGACTAACTAAAAAAAATTTTGTTTTTATAAGATTTTGAAATGTGTGCGTTGACACCCGATAATTTTCTTTTAACTTCGCTGAATTGTGAACAGAGCGATAATAAATTATGTACGTGGTTACATGGAAACAAAACTGTAAATTACATCTAATCATAAAAAGCTCGAAGGATTGGTTCAACTTTGCTCGTTAGTGTATTCCCGTAATAAATGTTAATATAAATTTTGAAAAGAAGTATCCTTATGATCTATTTAATAGTTAATAATAATAATAAAAACATGCCTTATTCCACATACATTCTTATACATATATCTAAATAGTTGGAACTTAAATTTATATTTGCATCTTAGTGCGGAAACTTTTCTCGCATTCTTAAAAAAATCGGGGACAGAAAAACTTAACCAGTTGTCCTTACTCCTTCACGACAAGTAGCTTGTACTTGTTCACCTCCTCGCACATTGAGTTGAATTCTTCAGCGAATTTTTCTAACTCCTTCTACGAATTATTTTTTTTACACAAATTGAAGAAATAAAAAAAATAGAAAACTTACTTTTTGCTTATCATCAGACGCCTTTGTTTGCTTCGGTTTTTTAACTTTCTGCTCTTCCACTTCTTCTTCCTCCTCCTCCTCTTCCTCAGAATGGTACAAACTATGCCGCCTTTTCTTCGGGTGTCGGATGTATGTCCTCATGAGTGCCTAGAATAAATAAGAATTAAAAATTTTGTCTAACTTACTTTCCACTTCCTTACTGGAGATTCTGAAGAATTCGTGGGATCTTCAGCATCATCGAAAAGATGAATACTTGAATTAATTTGATTTCCTTCTTCGGAAATTGCAGATATATCGAATGAATTATTGAAATTTATATTTGAAATGCTTGAGCTGCTGCTTTCATTTTCTCGGAACGTCGAAGTCAATGCATCCCGAATGTTTTTTTGTTTAGGTACTTTTGGATACATGGTCCTGACCTTTTCTTGTGGTCTTCTAGGTGTTGTTTTGGGACATAAACGCTGTAAGTTCTTCAATCTTGCCATAAGCCGACTCTTGTCTGGAACAATTTTTGGAGGAGTCTTTTCATCTTCATCTTCTATGCACTCATCGAAACCAAAACAGTTGTCTATGGAAAAATTCTCCGGATCAATATTGTGACTCTGCTGGGTTTCATCGCGAAGTTTTAACGGACTCTGCGGGACAAGTGGTTATTTTATTTGTTAGTTTACCTAAAGGATATTAAAATAACTACCTTTCTTGTTGTGGATAACAACTTATTGCATAGCAAGGGCTTAATTAAAGATTTATCAGATACTGATTTTCGTGGCAAATTTATTACTTCCAAAATGTTAATGCTTTTTAGAGGACTTCTGGGGCCCAGTGTTTTTCTAACATTGTTATTATTATTATTGACACCCGTTTCGTTGCCAGGATTTACGTTCTCGATATCTGAATGATTTAGAATTGATCTCTTACTCCTTTCAGTGACTTGGCTAGAAGGTATAAAGTCACTTGAGAATGAAGGCAAGTCGTCTTCATTTCGTGAAAAGTAAACGGTCCTGGGAAGATGTTCCTCCTCCAGTGGCCTCCAAGGAGACTTCAAAGGAATCGGTGAATATGGGCTCCCTATTGGGCCAATATTTTGCTGCTTCCGAATGGGCGTCGATTGTTTTAAGAAATTCTTGGCGACCTCAAGGAGCTTCCGCTTATCAGTTACTGGGGTTCTCTGCTGTGATTTATCGGATTCATTTATTATGAGTTTTTCAATTGGACATGCAATTTCAGGGCTTGTGTCTACGTCGATTTGCGCTTGCTTTGGTAAATCTTTAGCACGGGGTTTTACTGCATTTTCTTGAGGTATATGATCAATTTTTTGTTTCTTTATATTCCTGGCTGCAATTTTCGGTGCAGCTCTTTTTCTATTAGCCTTGGGTCTCCCTTTTCCTTTAAGATGCTTTGCCACGGTTGCTCTGCCAGTTTTTATAAGCTTCTGCACTACATCAGCTGTTGGATCTTCTTTTTCTGATGTGCTTGATTGAGAAAAAAACTCATAGACGTCGGGTTCATTTGTTTCATTCTCAATTTTTTGGGATTTTTTCGTTTCTTTTACGTTTAAGTTTCGTGGTTTCTTTAGTGGAGTCTTAAAATTCTCTTCAAGGACCATTTCAAGCGGGGATTTGGATGCTGGTTCTGGGTTAACTGAAAGGTTTTCTACTTGTGGAGGGTTTAAAACTGAAATTAAATTATGAAAATGAACTGATCATGAAAAAGTTACTGTTTATTAAAATAAAAGTTTAAAAATTATTTAAATAGACGAAAATTTAAAATATTATAAATAAGAAAAGGACTAAAAATTCAAAATTTAAAGAATAGGTTGGTGATAGCATATGAATTCTTAGATTTTTGTAGAAGTGTGCCTGAAAATTATAGGTAATTTCAGAGAAACAAATTTTTTGCTGGAAAATGCGTCTTATTAGCCCCAGGAAATTATAAAATAACCAAACTTTTGAATTTAATATGGATTACAGGGAAAGTAAAATCAATAAAATAGTACTGCGAGTTTTAAATTAGATTTAATAGGAAATATAGTTTTTTCAAAGTTATCAGAAATCAAGATTTTAATTTGTAATCAAACCACGAAACCACGGAACGCGCGAGTTCTACGTATTTTTATTTCAGATGGCCTGTTGAGCAGATCGCTGCAACGCAGAAGAGCTCTAACACATAATTTCAAGTTTATGCACTGCTAGCTGGCGCATTTTTGATCGGCTTCAATTTATAAAGGCCTTACAAGAAGTTATTGAACTACAAATAGGAATTAAAGAAAATCAATTAATAGGTACTCGATTTAAGAAAAAATTAGTAAACACGGAAATGTTTAATAATAATCTTAATTGGGAGATTGTAAATTAATTTTGTGTGAATTGCCGATGATGGGATTTTGAAGATTTCCGGACTTATTTAAAAAATTCTTACCCTCCTTGGTGCGAAGAGAAATTCCAGTTTTAGGTAAATTTTTCATTCGAACGACGCAATTTTTAGCCTTGCTCGATTTAATTTCAGGAGCTTCCCCTAGAAAAATATCTTCGTTGACTGTAGAATTTTCATCCAACGCATTTGTGGTTTCCTCTTGTGTTGTATTTAAAGGAGTTTTATCAATTTTATTACGTGCACCTTTATTGTTTAATCTCTTCAACTTAACAACACACTTTTTAATCACTTTTTTGTCTTTATTTTGTGCAGTGGCCTCCTTTTTGGTTCTTCTTTTGACTTTTACCATTTTGGGGTTGTGAAAAATTCAACTTTTCTTCAATGAAACTTTAATCTACTTGCAGAAAAACGCGGTTAAATATCAAAAAAAAATAAACACGTCAAAAACACTGATTTTGGATGGCTTGGTTCAATTTAGACTGTCCCGCTCCCCGTCATTTCAATTTCCATAAAATCCCACTCAGCGTAGACTATTCCGTTCCGTACTGCCATCTAGACGAGTTTTAATTTACGGTTCTGCCAATCTAATAAGATAAATTTAATTTTATTTTTAAGCTTTAAGCGAAGTAATACAATTTCCAAATTCTTATCAATAATTTTACTATATATTTTCGAAAATTAATTTTCTAATAAGTCCAAATAGCAAATTAGCTACGAAAATATTGAAGCATGAAATTCTGAAACATTTCAGTACTAAACATTTTTCGCACACCGCTATTTAACAGTTGGCAGCACTAGCCAACAGCCAACTCAGCGATCAGAATTATGGTTGACAGTGCGGTGTAGTTTTGGGCCGTGTCACAATTTGTATTTTTTAAGCAAATATCATGGGCGCTTTGAGGTTTTCAGCGCTGGTAATTTGCCTGGTGATTTCCGTTGAATCTGTGATGTTTAACTTGCACCCGAACACGGAGAAATGCCTGAAAGAGGATATGCAAGCGCATCAGCTCGTGATCGGCGAATACGAGGTCTCGGACGCTCCGGGTCAGGTTATTAATTATATCGTAAGTTACGGCCACAAACAATTCCAGGATATAGCACTACAAAAATAAACGCTTTACAGGTGAAGGACACAAAAGGACAGACTCTCGCTCAAAAGGAGCACATTACTAAGGGGAAATTCACTTTCACCTCGGAAGTCTACGATACGTACGAGATTTGCTTCAAATCGAAAGTGCCAGCACGTAAACTTGATTTTCTATTCTATTTTAATATCAAAAATAACTTCTGAACATTTCCAGATCAGCGCGGCATTGTCCAGGAAATTTCCTTAACCACTAAGAAGGGTGTGGAAACGAAAAACTATGAAGGCGTAAGTATTAAATCTTCAAAATCTAGGGCCATACAATTTCTAAAATTACTTTCGTTTAATTTCTAATTTCTCTTGCCAATAAATGCCCTTGTGGCCGTCTTCAGTTGGTAAATATTCAGTTCTAGTGCTTGATTTAATAGAGTTCTTTGCACTGTTTTGCTTTTCTTATTTTTAATTTAACAATTTGCACGCTTGCATTTGATTTTCTTTTAACAAAAGATTGATTCGAGTAATGTCTAATTATAATTTCCAAATTTTAAAACTCTAATTTCTCATAGATTGGAGAAGCTGCTAAACTTAAGCCTCTTGAAGTAGACCTAAAGCGTCTGGAAGATTTAACAGACTCAATCGTGAGGGATTTTGCTTTGATGCGAAAACGCGAGGAAGAAATGAGGGACACTAATGGTACGTAGTGGATTTAGATGAGAAATTTATTTAATTAAAACCTGACCATTTTTTTGCAGAATCAACAAATAGCCGTGTGCTGTTCTTTAGCATATTCAGCATGTGCTGCTTGCTTGGATTTGCCAGCTGGCAGGTTCTTTACTTAAGGCGATATTTTAAAGCTAAGAAATTAATCGAGTAAATTATAAATTCTATTTCGAATTAAAAATCTCTTGTGGAGACAGATGTTTGTTTTTATTATTGTATTTTAGTAGTTGATTTTAACCTTTTTAAGAAACTTCAACAAAGACAAAACTTGTTTTGAAAAAAAAAGTTAGGTTTTTAGTATTATTTACATAAAATTTGACTTAAAAAATGTACGACAATAGGAAATTGAAGGATTTTATAAAAGTGTAGTATTAAATGTAAGGGAAAAATTATTCATCCAGGTAAACGGAGATTCTCTTGAATGCACACAAGCCGGGTATTATTTACCTCAACATTTTTGTAATGACTCGTTAATTTTATGGACTTGCTTGTCTTTTAGGAAAAATGTGCACTGTTTTTGTATGACGTATAGAAAGATAAAGTGGTAGCTAATTGATGCGTTTACCCACATTTAAATTTTTTCAAATAGCCTAACTACAATTTTACTATTGGCATCATTTTTATAAAATTACATAGTTTAGATGAAAAATCGAATTCAACATTTATGATATAAATTTTTCTGGGTTAATAAACTTAAGTTTTATTCATTTTATTTTTTTTCTAAATAAATATTTACAGTCTCCAATTTGTTTTCATCTTCTAAAACCTCGCCTTTCTTAGCACAAAATTTTTGGAGAGAATTCGAACGCCTTCCCTACGCACTGTCAGCAGCTGTCAGAGATAAAATGTAAATACACATAAAATGAAATGAAATGAGGAACATAATTTAAAGGGAAAAAAGTAAATTCACGAGACGTTGTTTGTTTCCTCGAGCCGTGCTAAAGTGCAGTGTATCCGGGGGAGATAAAATGGATTTTGGAAAAGTGATAATATGCTGATCGGGATCCGAAAGACATCGTTGCCTCTTGTGCTCTAGTGTTGGGCGGCTCTGGGAGGAAAGTAAATTAAATTTGCTGCTGCACTTGCCCGAGCATTAAGCGAATTAGGTTGCATAATAATAAACCAAAGAAGTGTCCTGACCAAAAGTGTGAAACAATCAAGAGCGAATTCGAAATGGAAATCGAGTGTATGCCATTTCTTCTAGTCACAGCGAATGTGGGAAGTGTGTTCGAGGATGTAAGATTTTAATTTATTTAGCACCTTTTATCGTACGATTTAAACTGTCCTCTTCTAGCCAACCCGACTTTTGAAGGCATGGATCAAGGAGATTTTGAACAAGATTTCGGTACTTAGGCCGCAGTTCCTAGCGCTTCATTTACAGGAGGTCGGTGGGAAGACTTATGAGAAATCGATGGAGTATGTGCAGGAGTTCATCCAGAACTTGTGCGACTCTGAGGAGCTGGCTGAATACACCACCGTGCGCATCTATCTCGATGAAGACTACAACTCAGCTGAGCATTTCACTGTAAGTAATTCTTCTTAAATAATTTAATTTCCTTATTGCACCTTATTTATCATTGTATGAAAAAAGCTTCAAGATTCATTGTGTGCTTCTCAAATTCCACAGCACTCAATTTATTTATTTATCAATAGTTGCAAAACCATCTCACATTACACAAAACAAAATTAAATATTAAATCATTTTAAAATGTTGGTTAACCGCAGAAATATAAAAAGTAACAAAAGGAATTTTATATATATGAGTTATTTGTTCAAAGACGCGGGAATTGATTCTATGATTTATTAGGTACAAAGAACAAAAAATAATAATTGTCATCTAGTCAGTATGCATTTTGAATAATTCTTGATAAGACACGAAATATTAGGAGAATAAAGTGGTAAACCTTTGGTATTTCGTTATGGTTGTTGAGTTTGATTGTTCTTTTGGTTTTTTTCTGCCTCTCTTTTTCAATTTGTTTATGAATGTTTCTAGCGTAATTCTGAATTCAGCAATCTTTATCTACGCAAGAATGAGTTTTAATAAATGCAAGATGATTTGGGTGTGATTTTCGACCTCAAACTCACTGTTAACAATCACTTTGATCATATTGTTAATAAGGCAAAGCCAATCTTGGGGTCTATTAGGCGCTGAGCCAAAAAACTGTGGGACGACTCATGCATTACTAAAGTCTTATTTGTGACACTTGTTCGACCTCCAGAATAAGTTCAATCGGTTTGCCAATCTTTTTTAGTTACCAGCCTATTGCCGGGCACTCCGATCGCACTGAGTGCAGACGAGGTTTTTCTTTAAAGTGTCTTAATTGGCAGGATCCTTTTTCGCGTTCCAGCGTATTACGAAAGATTGAATTTAATTCATTTATCTATTATTCATACCCGCAAGGAGATATTGTAGGAAAATTGTATACCGGTTGTGAGCGGTGAAATTGCTTCACCGACGCTTCTTGAATTAATTAAGTGATAATATCATATCGTACATAAATATAATAAATATAATTAAAAAAAATTTGATTTTTCTTTCAGGCATTAGGAAATTTGTACTTTGTGCATCAGTCACTACTTACTGTTAAGATTTGGAATTTTTTAACCCACGAATGGGAATTGGCCGAAGGCAAAAGCATAAACACGGGAAATATTGAAGCGATCCCAACAAAAGAAAAGGCCAAATTTCCGCAACATTTCTTCCCAGAAGTATTCATGATGACTCTAGTTAGAAGTTTTACTTACGGCTTACTTGTTCCAGTGTAAATGGTCCAGGAAGGGTTTTCTTCGTACGCGATGGGAGCTGAATTGCACTGTGATTGATTTTGTCAATATTCACTTGTTCCACGATGCTTCTAATCTTGCAGCCTGCGAGGAATTTCCCTCTGTATACTGTAAAACCAGACGACGAGCCCTAGTCTACACTCTTGAAAGGTATTTTTTTACAATTTCTTGTATTTATATATAAATTATTTAAATTTAAATTTTGTTTTTATAGATTCCACACCGACACTAGAAACGGTGTAGCTCCTTATTTTGTGTTTGGAGATTTCAACTTCAGATGTGATACGGAAGGAGTTATAAAGGTAGTGGAAGATTTTTTTTTTTCAGAATCTGTTAGATATTGATAAAATTTTTAGAGACTTACTAGCGATCTGACTGCCCACCGTGTTCAGAGTCCAAAGAATGAGAGCACTAAGTTACAGTTCCGCAATTCTGAGGGTTCCAATGTACTTACAGTTGGCAAAAAGGAATTTAGTCACGCTGATCACCAAAGCAAATTCAAGGAACCTTGGGTAACAGATCCACACTTAAACTAGTGTTTTTTTTTCTATTGTACTAATTTAACTTTTAAACAGCTACAGCAATTCGACAGGGAATTGGAACCTCTTCGGGAGGTTTTAGTGGAGTACCCAATTACGTTCCCGCCGTCCTATCCCTACGAAGAGGAGCCAAACATGCCAATGAACTACATGTCTACCAGATGCCCCGCATGGTGCGATCGCATCCTCCTAAGTCCCCAGGCTCGTGATTTTGTTGACGACGGGGCGTTCTCCTGCACCGACTACAACATCATCGGGGAAAACGTTTGCATGGGGGATCATAAGGTGGGTACTCTGTTCAGCCTGCTCTGAAATAAACCCAATTACCTTTGCAGCCCGTTTACCTAAGCATACACGTTAAGACACTCCAAGGTACTGTTCGGTGTTGTCATTGTTTTGAGCATGCTAGTCAGTCGAGTATAGTTGATTTGAAGCACGTTGAAAGCCTTGCGCAGGACAGAGCTTATTGCTTGTATAAAAGTTTCGAATTTAACAAGATTTTGCTAGAGTGTCGCAAGCTAGATAGTTTAATTTCTCAGAAAGCATTTGTACATAGCGGCGAGAGGATTGGGGGTCCTGTAACCGCTGATCGGCATCCTTTGGTTAGTATAAATGTAACAGACACGGATAACTTTAATGTTTGCATGTGCTCAGAGTATCTTGAGAAATCTGATCAATCAGAGGATATGGTCGATGGTTCGATTTGTCCTCAGTGTCGAAATATAATCAAGATGCAACCATTGGAGCACAGAAAGACGCTAGTATCCAAACGCCTTATGCTTAGCGAGAATATAATTGTTAACCGCGTTGAGATGCAATACCTCAACACCTACCTGGACACCAGGTACGAACCTTATACTCCCGAAAGCGCTGAATCTCGTTCACCATGTCCAGAACTCGAAATTTCCAATGCTCCTGACGACTTTTTAGAGGACCATCGTGCGATGAATATCACTGGCCAGGATTATACTGATTCGAATCTACGCGGGGTGGTGTCACCTCGCCAGCTAAAATCCAAACTCGAGACGCTTCAACGAACCTCCCTATGCAGCGAACTGGATGAAATCGAATACAAGAGTATGAAAAGAGTCAGCTGCTTCGATAGATGCTGCCTCGTCATGTAGCAGAGACTCCCCAAAAGCAATCTCTCAACGCACTGCTTTCGTGATGCCATCCATCTCACCGTTGTTAGAAGCATGAGATAATTAGTTTTTTTTTACGTTTCGTACTTAATTTGTAACGCTGGTTTTATCAAATATATTTTATTTTATGTTCTTTCTGATTTGGGCCTGCCCCCTAACCGGGGCGCTATTTATTTTTTGAGTTTTCAGCACAGCTGTCCATTTCCATGCTTCTACTGTATTGATGTGCTACTGTGTTGCTTTGATCCTAACTAACGCTAGAAAGCACATAAATAATTTTTAAATTTTAGATAAAAGCAGCAGGATTCCCTGGACACCGCCAGAGCTGCAGTCCGTCATTGACGAGGTACTTGATGGTGCAGAGGGGAGCGATGATACGTCCGCGGCAAAGACGAATTTCATCCAAATCAATCCTCTTGATCCTGATGCATTCCACGGACCGTGCAATACGGTCATTTTGCGTGAAACCACCGTTTAAAAATTCATAGTAGTAGCCCCCCCCATTTTCCGTCCGTTATCTTCAGTGTACCTTCGGTGTGTACTTAATCCTGGTCTCACCTGTTCCGGTAGAGCCTTCATCGTCGTTGCAGTAATAATTGTTGTGTTTTTCTTAACTTATAAAAGCCAAACTAAATCTTTAAGTGCTAGTCGATGTGATTATTTTTCTAGAAGTGCGTATCTACTAGAAAATATTTTTAGCTGACGATACCTAATCACCTTTTTATTGTTTATATTTTGTTGCTCGGTCAGCCTCAGCGGATTAACCGCGATTAGATGTCTTCGAGAAAATTTAAATTTAATTGCTTCGTGGGCAAGTTCTTCTACCTTCGATGGCTTGTCCTGCTACAGGTATCGTTCCTATCTCGGTGTTAGACCATTTCTAGAGAGGTCTCATCTCAGTGTAGTGCAATACATGTTGTCGAAAGTTCGAATAAAAGTCGTATTGGAAATCCGTGTTTTTGTATCCTTGCCTTCTTTTAGGAAATCTCAAGATATGTACTAATTCAATGTCCATGAATTTGAAACATATGTTATATGCGTGCTTGTCAGCAAATACTGGTAAGTGTGCATTTAAATTAATATATAAGTTAAAATTTCAAATATATAGTTATTCTAAATTTATTATGGGATTTTGGAGTCTTGTAATATTGACTTTAGCGATAATTGCAGAAATTTATTGTGTAAGAAAATAATATTTATTGGTTGGGCCTATTGCATATATCACATCGGTAGCTTGATTAAGTAATCTCTATAAGTACTAAATTGCCGCCGAAGTGCGGTAATACTTTTTGTTGTGTAAAGTTAAAAATTTTTCTAAGTACACTTCTTTTTATCTTTAAAGCTGCTCTCGGCAGCTTGAGATAGGACTTTCGCAGTTGACGCACCTGTTTGTTCGACAAGTTTGCGAAAATATCCGTTGGGAATTTGCAACAATTCGTGCGAGTGCCCTACTTCAACTAATCGACCGGCGTCCATTACAAAAACTCGATCGTTGTCCATGATGGTGTGAAGTCGATGTGCGATTGTGAGAACTGTGCATTCATTGAAATTTTTCCTGATCGTCGTTTGTATCAATTTATCTGTCCTGTAAGAAAATATATGTTAGACACCAGTATCAAATATTTTAAAGAATTTTCGCTTACTCTGGATCTACATTTGCAGTAGCTTCGTCTAAAATGAGAATTTTATTGTTACGTAAAATAGCCCGAGCCAGGCAGACCAACTGTCTTTGACCCATGCTAAAGTTTGATCCTCCGTCAGAGACCTTGCAATTGAGTCCGCCTACTAGAGAAGAGACGTACTCCTTTAATTCAACATCTTCAAGGGCTCTCCACATTTCAGCGTCAGACTTCTGCTCGAAGGGATCTAAATTGTACCTAAGAGTCCCGAAGAATAGTACGGGATCTTGAGGTATTATAGAAATTTTGCTTCTAAGATCGTGAAGTCCGATAGTGCTTATGTCGACGTTATCAATTTTAATCACCCCCTCATTATAAGCCAGTCGGAATAATGCCTGGATAATAGAAGACTTTCCAGCCCCAGTCCTTCCTACTATACCTATTTTTTCTGTAGGTCGAATAACAAAATCTAATTCTTTGAGGACGGGGTCATCATTTTCAGAGTAAGACAGACTAAGCTTGCAAAATTCAATTTGTCCCTCGCTTGGCCAATCTTTAGGCAATTTATACTTCTCGGAGGTTTCTAGAGGTGGTTCTTGTGGTTGTTCGGCGTACTCAATCACTCGTTCTACGCTGGTCATTTGGTTTTCCAATTCAGCCGTTTGCCGCATGCCCCACTGGCACATTCCGACCATAGTGATGCATTGCATGATAGCCAGACCCACGTCACCACTGTAGAAATGATCACTTAGGATCAAGAAGCTAAACGTAACCGCTGCTATATAGAGTACGCAAACAAAATCTAACCAAAGGGCGAACGCCCTGGTCGTGGATAAAAACATGAACCACACCGATGTGTTTGCGTTCTGATGTTCGTGGAATTCTCTTTCAAGTTGACTTTCAGCCTGTAGGGCTCTGATAGTGGTCAGCCCGTTAATGGTTTGATTGGTGTGGGAGTAGACTGGACTCCTCGCTGAAAGTTATAAAATAATGATATTGTGCCGAAAATATAAATCTTATCGACTTACTAATTGACTCAATTCGTTTAACACTCCGACTAGTATTTATGTACAGGAATCGTAGCAAGTAAAATAGGCAAGTTACGGCGAGCGTTGGTACCAGTAACCAGTAGTTGGCTATTACTACGATTACAAGAACGCCGGTTACATCTGTAAAGAACTATAAGAAAATTAATTAAAACTATAAAATAGTGGGATTCGAATTCGAATTATTAATACAACAATTTCCTTATAACAATTCAGTAAATGCAAGTTCCACAAAAAAAAGCTTACCGAAAGGCAGTCGATTAAAGCTTCTGGTAGAAGTCCATCAATACTATAGATGTCTTTTGAAAAACGATTTAAAATCCTTCCAGATGGGTTGTTGTTAAAAAATATCATTGGAGCTCTCGTAATACCCCGGAACAGTTTATCATGAAGCTTCAGTGAGATTCGAAGGCACATAATAAAGAAACCATAGGTCCGAGCAAGATATAACAGAAAAGCGGATGTCAAGAAAACTGTGTAAATCACAATGATATTTTGCCGCTGTTGATTCACCGTTAGCGTAGGATCTATGGGCATAAACATCGCAGCAGGATTCATTACATCGACAATTGGTGCTGAATCGTTTTCTGCATGGGTATAATTTGCTACAGCTTCCTCCCAGATTGCCCTGTGAATTTATAACAAATCAGATAAAAACTACGTTAATTCTAGAACGTCTTACCATCTAGATATGAAGTATTCAACTCCTGTAAGCATTACTCTAACAATTATAAATAGTGTAAAAATAAAGGTAAGTATACAGGGGCTTTCGAGCGCTTTGAAGTAAGATTTATAAACACCGAACTTAACCGAACCGATGGCCTGTACTTCTTTCCGGTCATCTTGGTCGTTGTGGATGTCTTCGAGCGTAAGATCTTTCGAAGATTTACTGTCTACAGATTCGCTTCGTTTAAGTGCCCCTTCGCCGGCTTCGTCCCGGGCGTGGGCCAGGTACTTGAATTCATTAAGTTCGCTTAGTGCTTGGTAGCTTCCCTGAGCTTTAATTTGTCCAGCCTTCATTAAGATTAGGTGTTGAACATCTTTTAAGTACTGTAGCTGGTGAGTGATAAGAATTCTGGTTTTATCCGAAAGGAACTTCCGAATGCAGAGATCGAAAATATGTTTGCCTACATGGGCATCTACAGCCGAAAGTGGGTCGTCTAAAAGGTAAATGTCTGCCTTTCTGTAGACAGCACGAGCTAAGCTAACTCTAGCCTTTTGACCACCGCTGAGACTAACCCCGCGTTCTCCTACGATGGTCATGTCCCCAAATGGAAATAACTTAATATCTCTGTCTAGTGCACAGACATAGCAGACATTTTTGTACCGGACTTCGTCGAACTCTTCTGTAAACAAAATGTTGTCTCGAACAGTTCCTTCGAAAAGCCAGGGCTCCTGGGCAGCATAGCTGATAGTCCCGGAAATGTTGAGTTCTCCTCCAGTGAGCTCGACTTCGCCTAGAATCACATTTAGCAAGGAAGTCTTACCGGCTCCAACAGATCCGACGACTGCGGCTAATTCCTTCTCTTTTATATTTAAGTTGAAGTCCGAGATTGCGATGTTTTGTTTTTCTCCATCGTCTTTGTTGCCCCACAAGGCGGTTGCATCCGTGAACTTGAGTCCCTTCTCAGCAGCGTGTAGGTCGACCTTTCTCCTTGAGTTAACTGGCGGATTTCCAATTTCCTTGCTTATGTCACTGGTTATAGGTTTGGAAGCACCGTTGAGATGGACTAAGATATTTTGAGTCATATTTTCCTGGCGTTCCGTCTTTATTTTGGATTCGTTCTCCAGAAGGAACTCTGTTGTGCGTTTTGTCGAAACGTACGCCTCTGCACAAAATGTTACAGCAAGTGGCCAGAAATGGACCAAAGAATCGTTTAACATGTTAAAGAACGAAGATACTGTGAAGACCCTCTGGGCGGTTATCTCATCCCCCCAATAGGCGTACGAAACCAAACTGATGAATACCGAAAATTTGGATATCATCACGGTGGTATGTAGCGCTGAATAGATATAGACTGACCCTCTTATGGCATTGATTTCTTTTCTTCTCACCTTGTCTATCACAGAAGCAAAGGATTTTTCCCAGGCATACATCTTTATCACCTGGACACCGTGGATGATTTCGTTCATAAGTTTAACTCTAAAATCAGTTCTTTCAGCGGTCTTTTGTCTATAGTGTGCTGCTTTCTTTGCAATCCATCCTTGTAGCGGAATGAAGCTCAGCATGAAGGCTACACCCAAGATAGCTGAAAATCCAATCAACTGGTACATAAAGTAGCCCAGGAGTATTGCTTCAGCAGGCCCCTTCCACAGATCGTGGAAGAAACAAAGCGCTATATCGAACTTTCCTAAATCGTTCGAAAGAATGTTAATCGCTTTACCGGTCAGACCTTCATTGATCGCCGATTTCGACATTCGTAGAATTTTTTTGTATATGAGTCCGGAGCATCCAATCCTCATTTTTGTGCCTATTTGAAATATGTAGAAAATGAAGGGATGAAAGGTGAGTACTGGGAGTAGGGCACAAATCACAATTCCTCCCGCATAAAGATATGCCTCTTCTATCGTGGTGTGGGTTTGTCCCGTCACAAAATATGCTACTAGCCCTCCCAGGCAAAGTGGTTGTGCAACTCTGAAGAAGGAAAAAATAAATCATATACTTTAATCAAAAATTCATTAAATTGGCTCTGAAGCCTTAAACGTGTATGTTTAAAATTTAAAGAATTAAAAAATAAACTTCTACTAACTTATTATTATTGTGAACTTTCATTAAGCAATTTGTATATAAAAGTTTTAGTATTGCGTTCATTTAGAAATCGTGCGACAGATTTTATATGAAGAAATTTCCGTTATCGAAATCGATGAAGCGTGTTGTTGTTAAAATATCAACTGCTATCATTCTGTCAACTGTTGGTATTTTATCAGCTGCTGTTATTCTGCGGTTATGCGTTCTCTTAAAACAAAAGACGAACCAGACAGACAATCCACTTCCCATATGTTAAAATTGGGTATTTTTTCGTATTTTTCAAAATCCATTGGTCTATATAGTAGCTTTAAATGTTAATACCAAATAATACTTATATATGTGTACTCATATTAAAAAAATTCAATACTAATAATAATAAACACTTTAGCAATTATACTGATCATTTTCATGTTTTAACTGCAGGTAGGTAAAAAAAATTGAACATACATTGTAAGGTCAACCAGTTTCAGGTAGACTCGAAATAGTATTGGTGGTAATAAATGGGAAAAGGGTTTTGTAGTATTGTTTACTCTTCATTTAATCGTAAACTTTCTAGAAAAATGAGTTTGTGTAGATAAAGTAAGAAATCAAATAGGTCGCTTTTGATAATAAATCGTTTAGGAGTGTTGTTTGAAGTACATCATATGCATGTATTAGGATTTAAATCTGTAGATTGTGCAGGTCATGGTAAAACATTAATTCCGTGGCTTTCCTAAAAGCTCATTGCTGCTACCACAATCGGCAAATTGCACATTTATGGATCTTAAAAGCTCTCATCGTCTTGAAGCATTCCTACGACTAATAGCATTTCGCATACAACCCGGTTTCATATTTTACTTAACAAGTAGGAGGTTTAAAACTGCTAAATACTTACTATTATCAAATAAAATAAATAAAAACTGATTTCACCTTGCCCCGAAATCAGGTTGTCTAACACCCGGAACCGGAACCTACCTGGTGCACGTCTCTACGATGCAATAGGCCAATCCAAGGCCGATGAACTGAAATCCGTAGGCCCGAAATAGAAGCCGGAGTACACTTGGACCCTTCCGCTGAAGCTCGTCCTCCCACAAGGCGAAGATCCTTTCTGTGATCCGACCACTGTCCAGGGTGTCCCTGTGCTCGTACATCTCCTGCTCCTCCAAGGGCCGCTTCAGACCTTTGCGGAAGAGGTTCCGGAGCCACCTGCAATAATTCCTCTGATAGTACCAAAATCTACACTATCCCTTTGTTTTCTTTGCTCGGCTCGGCGAATCTGGAAATAACTTTCTCTCAGCTAGATAGAGCCCCTGAGATCAGAGATGCTTATCTTCACGGCTATTTAATTAAATCCTGTGTCACCTGACTTGCATCTTGTATCTGACTTGCAGTTTTTTAGCGTAGAAAGAGGGGTAAATAATTAGCTCGCCGACGCCGACAATTAATCAACATTTAAAAATTACATGTCTGAGGCTATTTCGCTAGTTGCCGGAGCACCACAAAGAAAACATCGGCGCGAACCACTGGAATGCACTTAGGAGCACTAGGAAGAAAAACTCACCAGAACGACCATTTGGACAAAATGTTTGCGCTATTGTAAGGATTTGGCTCCCTTTTTAAGTTGCCCTTGTTGCGGTTCATAGCCCCTCTGGTTTCGATATTAATTTGAATAATAAAGGCACCTTTTGTACAGCTCTGGGTGCTGTCACATCACAACACAGAAAAAAAACAGAAGGCACTGCGCGAAAACGTCTTTGATTAAATTGACACACGAATAGCCCCCGCGGAGCGACAACACAAATCCAATCCAGAGAAATGCAGGCAAAATCGCCTTCACCATTTAATGAAATGATAAAAAAAAAACCCCGTCCAAAATGTGCTCACATTTTTTGGCACGAGTGGTGTGGTTTTGTTAGGAAATCACACCGTCGCCGTTTCCTGACCTTGTCCGCACCGCACCGCTAGCAATTGACAACTAAAATCCGAAGAAATTGCCTGAGGTACGTTGGTTGGCGGTCCGCTACGAGTCTTCTCTGACCCAGAAATCGCGCATCTGAGCAATTTATGCTCTGCGACGGTCGCTGATTCACGGAATCTTTTCTCTAGCCTTCTTATTTCACAACTGTCGACACTCCTGAATTATGTTGACTTGGAGCTTGGGGCTCCGCCGCCGCCGCCGCTGCTCAAACTTTTGATATCAAATCAACAAATACTTAAGGAGCTTGCAATCAGCCGATTCAATTTCTTTCGATTTGCAGAAGAGTTCGCACCAGTTCTTACTAGATGCCAATTATCTGAACTAAATAAGCGCTGCATCCACGAAGAGGAAACTTTTCCAGTTCAGCAAAACTCTTAATAGCAATTAATATATCCATGAATTCATTTGTTATCTTCTGTTTAATTGATGACTCCGCTCCGCAGCATCTCTGAAACGATTTAAATACTAAATTAATAGAAACGTTATTCAATATAACGATTCCCCTTCATTTTGAATGTCTAAATTTGATATCAGCTATTTCGAAAACCTTTTGAATTACCCATCTTCATAGGGTATTTTTTGAAATTTCCACCACATTGAGCCCTTTGAAACGTTGCAAAGCTCTTAAAAATTACGTACTGAAAATTGTTACGCCCCTTTTTTCAGTATGGTGGCCCCACGAGGGCATCCGACGACCCCGAAAACCCAATTTTGGACTTAGCAATCCCTGAAAAAATAAAATGTTGCCCTGATCAAAATGCTCACCTAATAAATGTTAACACATAGAAATATAAAACTAAACACGGAACACGGAACGTACACTCAAAAGTACTAGTCCAACTAGTACAGCAATAGTGTGCAAGAGGGACGCTGATATCGAACTGTCAAATTAAATTTGTACTCGTTCGGTGTAATTTAGAAAAAGTGCATATTTTTACGGTTTAAAACTTGATTGTTTTGCGAAAAGATAATAAAAGCTGTGTTAAAATCCTGTTGACGCTTTTGGTGGTTATTCGTTTCAGTGCAATTAACTTAAAATATACGCTAATTTGAGAAATGAAGTGCTCTGTGCTGTGTTGCCTGAACAATTCGAAAGTTTCGCGTGGAAAATCGTTTTTTACGCAAGTGAAGTGATGGAAATGCAACATAGTTTATATATCTCAAGAAAAGGAGATAAATTGAGTTAAATTATGTTCGGAAAATTGAGAAAACCCTCAATTTTTTTCACTCTGCTGGTTTGTTTAGATTACGCAAAACAGGGTCTCTTATTGAGTGAATGGCGGCGGGCAAAGCCAATTTATATTTCTTTGATGTAACATTTTATTTAGATTCAACATAATAATATTCAATAGATGTTCAAATATATTTTATATTTCAATCAATTAATAAAATAATCATATAAAATGTGAAGAAAGTAATATGGTCATGTAAAAGACCATAGTATAGTACGATTGACACTATGTATAAACGAATTTTAGTTTGAAATTATTTTAATTTAAACTAGTTAGGACCAAAGACCATATAAACTCTTTGCTAAGACCTAGCGACAAAAAACTACATATAGATATGTAACCCTTGATTGCTCCACGCCCGCTTAAAATGTTTTTTAAGAGAGAAGCATCCAAGACCCGTAATATCTAAATTAAACCTTATATTTTTATATTTAAATAGAATAGGGAAAGTCGACCTCAACTTATGACGCAATCAGCAATAAAAGAATAAAAACGTGTGCACTCCACGTAGTAACCATACGCTTGAAACTAATCTTATCTTCCTGGAGTAGCTGCTCATCATTTCTGTAAATATTTAGTAATAATAATAAAACATTCTTGACGAAATCTCTGCTTTTGACAGAGTTAATGTTGCGAAATACAAATATTTTCTAGTCTATCATTTCTCTAAGAAACGCTATCACTTTCTACTTATTATTATGCGATGAAAAATTTTATTATTTGGTACAATCAGTCGCGTAATGAAGATAGAGATTTTTAAATCAATTTCGTTACGCTAAAGAGGACCTCTTTGAAAAACCTCATTTTTCCCCACCCCCTTGTCCGTTCCCTCTTAAATAAGATAATAATCATAGATTAAATACTGCAATCAATATTTTGTTATAGGTCAGGGTAATGTATTATGAGCGTAAAATAAAGCAAGTTTATTTCATATAAAATAAAAAATTCTAGATTTTTCAGGAAAAAATTATATGAATATGTTTGAGATATCCCATGATAAATTGACCTTTTATTTTAGTGTTTTATCCAAAATTTGCTATCAACAATTTTTATCTTATCTTGTAAATTGAGTTGTAAAAAGTTTGTTCGGAATGAGGTAAGCAACTTGGTTCTTGAAGGAATTAAGAATAAGTAGTCGTCGTACTGATTTTACTTAAAATTAAAAGTAATGTATGTCTCCATAATTTACGTCCAGTGCCGTGCCCATGCGATTTAATACTTAATGGGTAGCAACCTTGGCGTTTGTAATCTAGAAAAAAAGTGCCATTTTATTGCATACTTTGATAAGAAAGCCTCGTGCCAATTCACAAATATATTGATCAGATACTATTTATTTTATAGGTGGCGTAATCTTACTAGAAGATTGTGCCGTTTTTTCAATGATTTTAAAGACATTTGTCATACTTTTAAGTTATTGCCCCGAAAGAATCGTCCCCGACCTCAATGCTTTCACAAAAATTACATAATTTTTGCACATGTTATGCTGCACGTTTTCCGTATTTCCTACTCACATTCGCACGTGGACTGAATTTTTTTTTAAACAATCAAGGAATATTATCATCACGTTTGAAATAATCTAGAAGCGCAAACACAGGAGTTTTATGTAGTATAATTAAAAAGCGAAATTTCTGCACTATATATTCATAAAATTTACATACGAAAAGCTGTTCTCACCCTTTAGGCCTTCTGCATATATTTACACATTTTCGTTATCTTTTATTATGGCATAAAGATGTAATATTTCCTTCCACACAATTTCATATACAAATAATAAGAAGCAGAAGCGAAGATTTGCATTTAAAATTAAGTGACATACATTAAGTAGCTAAATTACGTAATACAGTCGATGCGATTGCGGTTTTGCAATGAAGTGGTATTTAACATTGACCGTGGAATCTACTACTCGCAATTTAAAAATTAACATGAACAACAGGATGTTTTTTTATTTCATTCTATAGTTCGAGTTTTGTTGACTTTGTGTTTCAAACTGTGTTCAAAACTTTGTAATAATTATTACGTATTTATGGTTTTATGAAACTTTTTACACTAGCCTGTATTTTTGAGGAGTTGTTGAATAGTACTTTTTTAATGTTACGAATCTATTGTATCACGTAACATTTTCAAACAGTCGCTATAATGAAATAATTTTTAGTTACACATTTTAAATTTACTATTATTTACTACTGCTTAGTCTTACCCAGAAAATCGCTAATCGTTTATCAATTGTAAAATCTCTTAAACTCACCTGTAAATGCGATTCCGACAAGATGCAATATAAATTAATCTTAAATTATTGCCTTGCACAATTTCCCTCAGAGTAAAGCATAAATCCAACTAGTCTACATAATTGCGTTCATTGTAAACTTCTTCCCCTCCAAGTTCATACCTTTTTTGTACCGTTTGTCTGAAAGCTCTGAATTAGCATAATAGGAAATCCTGAGAGCTGTGCGGTAGTTGTAAAAAGGTCAGGTCAGAGAAATTAAAAATAAATAGGCCGCAAAGGGACTAATTAAAAGTCAACTTAATGCAGCAACCAAGGGACTTGTTTTTTCCTTTAATTTACTGAATTATTCCAAAAATTTGCAACAGAGGCTTATCGTAATGAAAGGAAATAATATTTGCTGTTTGTTTATCCTCGGCAAGTTTATTTATCCGGAAATTCATTCGGAGCTGATGAAACATTAAAAAGAAATTCAAATATTTTGAATAAAGGTTTGCGACTTTTGAGAGAACTGTACATAATTTAATTGGCGGGTTGAATTTTATGCCAATAGATACTTTTTAAATATATTGTTATACTAATAGGATTTTTAAGTCGAATATGTTTCGAGTAATCGATAATTTAATAAAATCGTATTTTATACCAGTAGATGAAAATAGTGGAATAGAAATAAAAGAAGTTATGTTTATACATTAAAAAGTTATGAATTTGGGCATCAAATTTCAATTTAAAACAATTACTTTAAACAAGAAATTATTCTTAAGTTACATATTTGGTTTCGAAAAAAGTGAATTTATAATATCATAAAAAATGAAGGGCTTCATTTAAAAAAAATTAAGTTAATTTTATTTTACGTATTGCATGAATTTCAGAAAATTTCAAATAAGTATTTTAAAAGATATGTAACATCATAAAGATTTACCTATAACAATTTAAAATGTCACTGTTTTCCCTTGAAAATTGAAATTATATAATTCAGGTTTTCTCATCCCAGACAGAAAATTTTGCTAAACAAATAATGAAATTCGCATTTCAAAGCACATAAAACGAAAATTTAAAAATGATCCTTGTTTCTGCTGATGTGTGTGTGGAATACCGGACGTTTCTGTTTGAACATCCGGCTTAAGTAATCAATTTATATAAACATTTTGCAGAATTTCAAGTCCGAGCAGTTAATCAGGTTATCAGCACACAGCAAGTTGATAAGGTTCTTACGATAACAGGTTTTTAAACAAAGACTTCAGTTTCTTAATAAAGGCACTGTTTACAGCTGAGTAACAAATTGAAATTATCCATTATTTTTTGCTATTAATTTATCCAACTCAGTTATCATATTTTCTCTCTTGCCTTTAATGCACCCATAAAATTCGACTATGGTCTTATTTTGACGGCACTCGTGCAATAATGCATCGTTATATAATTTTATTCGAGCGTCCCACATGTCGTTATTTTGGTAGGTATTATTACCACTGATATCACTAAATTTGTCTTCAAATTTCCGTAGCTTTTGGTAAAATTCACTGAATAGAATCGCTTCCTCTGTTGCCTTTTCAAACAATTCACCACCTTTATTTTTAATTTGCTTACAAATATCGGACAGATATTCGTCAAGGTTTATATCAAAGTCACAAGTAGACGGTGGGATATCTTCGCTAGGAGGGTTTTGGGCGCTCGCCTGGAATAAAAATTTATTTGAAGCGAATGATAAATTTAAAAAATAAAATCCTACCAGAAAACCAAAAAATAGCACTAGCAAAAGTAGCTTCATCGCAGCTGACGATATGGCACCAAAGAGCGTTCAATATGCACTGTATGCTTTTTTGATTGAAGCAAAATTGATGGAATATGTACGTTATCATGAATTGTAGCAAGTGATTAGATAACGGGTTAAATAATTGCAGAACAGGTAAGTGAAGTGTATATATTTAATAAAATTCAAGTATAATATTTGTAAAGTGATACAATTCGATTCGAACACTCCCTTCCTTTTCAATTGCGGATATTTTGCTAGATAGCTTGTAAATCCTAGTAAACAAGCATTATGCTACTAAACGCTAGAATTTAACACAGTGTACAACCGTCGTTTAGTGTGGGGATTGGAATAAAAAATTGAAAAGCATATATCTGTTGTATTTAACGCAATTGATTCAAAGTAGCATAAGTATGTTTGTTCTTACAGTACAGAGGCGCGTTAGAGTCACAGTTTCGTTTAGAAAAGTCAATGTTCCTTAATACTACTAGAATACTTAATTAGCTATGGAAAGTTGGTAAAACGATATTTACCTACTTTATTTAATTATTTCTTTTTTGTCACTCGGTCACAGGTCACCTCGAAACTCTTCCCCTTGTTTCGAGGCCACCTGTGCTCCATATTTTTATATTTCCTTAAAAATCTAAGGTGAAGTCGTGTTACACGCGGACCTGACCGCTTCAACTGAAGTAGCTTAGTGATAAGGGTAGTAACCGATTTTGTAAGGTAGTGCTTGATTGTTTCTTGTCTGCGCTTACTTAACTACTATTTTTATTTTCCGTAAAACTAGTATCGAATGTAAATCTTCACAGTTAAGCTTTTAATTAATGATCTTTGAGGACTTTAGGGTCTCTTCGCTCAGGAGAACCCGCCATGCTAGCCTTTATTTATACATATAATAAATTTTTTTTTTGTCTAAAAATCTTCCCCTATTTTTAGAATTGTATTCAAAAGCGAGCACGACCAATTCTCTAAAGTTTCACGGAGTCCCAAAAGCGCTCTAAGCGTTCTTATCTGTTTGAAGTAAATTTAAATTTAATTAATTAGTGGACGTTGGTTAATAGTTTAAAAATTCAAATCTTTTTGGGAGAGCATCGTTGATTAATTGCATTAATATATTCTAAATGTGCGAAAATAAACGTCTATAACAGTTCGATACGAGTGACCTATGAAAAATCGCAGATATACCATAAAAAGGAGCACAGCAGTGGAAAAATGATCGTGATACCGATCTTTCCAGGGCTGTGCTCGGTCCCTATCGTAATTGATCTATATGTATTAATAAGTCATCAGTAGAGTGCTACCTAGTCTTGTTCTGAGTCCTCTAAGGTTTCGATTACCGACGTCTACCGTTCTACGCTATGTGTAATATAATCTCGGTAAAATATCACGTTCGTATTTGACATCAAAACGTTCAAACAATCAGAACTCTACGTCGAAAATTACGCTATTCGGACAAATTAGGAGAAAGAAAGGTACGAGAAAATCGCTATGTGCTACGCAGGTTACATTAAAATCCGTATGGTGTCTATTTAAAAATTCATGCGAAACGCATATTTTGCTAAATATGGTCCCTAGAAAGTCGCAAAATTATGTGGTTTTAGCTATGTTCCATTCTGGAATTTCGCTACCACTCTACAATATCGCTACAAGTTGTTAGAGGCAAAATTCGCGGACTCGCTACCTTACTATTTACATTAAGGTTTTCTTTTTTTATTCCGATTAAATAAATTAAGATATGGCGCTGAAGGAGCGTCCGCTACATCACGCTGAAGAAGCGCACTACTTATGTTTTTTCAGAGTCGATTATTTCTACGGTGATGCTCTCAGCTCTCGGATTAGCCGTGATGTTAGTGATCAGAGGTTGCTGGGCCGGATTCTGCGGATGGTTCATATTATGCTTCTCCTGGCTGTTGCTGCCGTTTCCTGTACCGCTTTTGTTTGAACGAAGAGAAAGGCTGCTGCTCCCGCGTGAGCCGTGCTTTGAACCTAAGTTTAAAGAAAATTATTAAATATGAGATTAGCCTTAATTTTTACCTTGTCACCTCTACGCATTTGAGAATGTTGAAGGTGACTATACAAACCTACTCAAATACCGCAGAAACGACAAATAATTTCTAAGTATCTACAAACTATAAAAGTAATGTGCAATATTTCGAAAGATCTAAATTAGCACACAAGTCTATAAATAGAGAAGCCTGCGGTATTATAGCTATAGATGGACTTCAACCGCTAAAGTCTAGAAAACTGTCTTAGTCATTAGACGCAAAACCACACACCTTACAACTGCAGAGTTATGTTTCTTATTAACTGAAATCGTAAAATTGTATATTACGAAAATTTTAGGCATTAGTCTTCTAACTAGAAATTTAAAATAAAAATTTATAGCCCTGGAGGATTTCAATTTATAGTAATAGGCGGAGAATTTTGTTTTTATAAGAGGAAATGTTGTGCCATAAATCCGTAGCTATTTGATATATTTTAGTTATAAAAACATATTTTAAAATTAAAAAACTATCTGTAAAAAAATTCCTGAATTAATATGTACATACATATAAGCCGTTGAGAATCATAGTGGCGTAAATCAAGTTTTAATAGTTCGGAGTAAAAGAAACTTCGCGTGATAAGTGATATAATGTACATATATGTAATTATAGTCTTAACTTAGTTTTTGAAATTTTCGACTTACGCCACTATAATTCTCAATGGCTCATATTTAAATGCTGCTTAACGCAGACTCTTGGAAAAGATTGGAAATGCCGAGAGAATTTATAAAAAAACAAAATAAATGAATGTATACTAACTTTCGTGGTAAGATGGACGTTGCTTCACATCAGGGGCCTATTTCACAGTATTTTTAAATTGCTATATACAATAACTAAAAACATTAATTTCATAGTCAACATATTTTAGCCCCAAATAATTCAACCATATTTTGCTCGTAAATTGTTACATTACTACACTTAGCTCAGTTGTTAGAATTGGTGCATATTTTATAATTACGGTTTGTGCAATCACGTGTATGATCCATTTTGTTCTAAAAACTTTTAGGAAAATTAAAATAATATTTATTAAATAGTTGAACAGATCCAAATGTGCATTTTTGTGTACAATAAATATTTATATGTTTTTTTATAAGGAGCTATTGAAAATCTGATACTTTTTCTTACTGTTTCAAAGATTATGAATTTTAATTTAAAAGTATAAAAGTTGCGAATATGTAGTAAATTTTATTTAAATGAATTTTTCCTAAAACCCAAATTAATTTGAAGTCCTGCATAAGTATTTAAGTACAAACAAAAATTGAATAAATCCGAGGTGAAATATTGTGAAATAGGGCCCTCATAAAGTAAACATCCGCATTGTATAGGGTAGCTTTTGCGTCAATGGCTCTCAAAGTATACGTAGATCTACTGCCAACACTACGATCAATATTAGATTTTAGACTACTACTTGTCAAAAAGAATAGCATTTGATTATCAGGACTTAGGACTGTCTATTATTTAGTCTGAGTTGGAAAGAAAGATAACTACGAACTAGAACATTCGCAAATCTCTATAAGATCGAATTAACCAAATGCGTCGAAGCAATACCTGGACTGGATTTAAAACTTATTTGTTTTTGACGGATTCGACGGATTCGGCGGATTCGGCGGCAAAGGTGCAGCCGAGCTTGTTGAAGGATTGTTTGTATTTGAGGAATTTTCAGTCAGCTCAGTAATTTTGGAGTGATTCGACACCTCACTCGCCCTTGAATCATTCGAACGTGTATTGCTCCGGGACCTCGTCATTCTACGTTCATGACCTATAAATACGACGTTGTGTTATTTTGTTCACAATGTTCGCTGCTTTCGGTAGTCGTTAATGCTGCATTAAACAGGGCGTTCTCAAGATAGAAAAAGGATGCGATTGTAGAGCAAACCCTACTCACAGCTGTTGTTCAACTGCGAGAAATTTTTTTATTTTTTATTATGCAATGACTTGTGTACGACGCTTGTATCTAATAGATGATGGCCTTCGATTAATTATGCTATTGTTCGAAGACTTGTCGCCTGAAGTACTTACACCTATTGAGTTCGAGTTGACCTTTGGAGAAGCGTTAAGCGCTTCAAGTTGAAAAGTTTGTGGTCTTTTAGAAAGGCAATCATGTCTTTGAGTTGGACACTTAACCCCGCCAAGTTACAGGCAAACAGAGGCTCCGAAAGCAAAGGAATGTGCATTGGAACAATACAAACCTATCTTACCTAGCGACGGATTTGGGGAGTGGGGCCGAAGCGATGCCATGCTCGGTTGGCGCGATGGGGCCCTAACCGACATCCTGGAACCACGACGTTCTTGTCCATGCAGGAGCTTGCTGTCACGCAACAGCGACACATTCATTAAGCGGGGATTGGGGGTGTTGAATATTGTGCGGTTCTCACGCCATCGTGCCCTGCAATGGTAATAAATTCAATGTATGCCGAAAATGGGTTTTTTTTTGTGGCTCCTGGGTTGCACGGCAACCTATTTATTGATAAAATAAATCCCCCTCTCGAACAAAAACTTACTTGCTGAAGAGTCGTAGGACAACGCAGATGATTATAAACATTAGAGCCATTCCAACTAGCACACCTATCATCGCCGGATCAATGTAGGGGCTCACTTCCCTGCTCTGGTCCTTGATCCCTGAAAAGAATAATTTTTTTCTATTTTTTTCAAAAAAGGGGGATTTCCAATGTCGCTTAGCTCACCTTTGCATTCAAAGCTGCCGTCCTTGTTCCAAATAGGGGACATTTCGAATCGACATACGCACCGACCATCCCTGCACTCAGTTTGAAAGTAGAAAGCCTCGCACTGTTCGTTGAAAAAGCATGTTTCATTTATGGTTGCCTCTGTAGAAGATAAAAGATAGACAATTGTTATAAAGGAATGTCGATCAAGGGCGTTTCAAATTTCTTCCTCAATTAGACCATCGAATCCATCGAATCTAAACCAAATAAACGGAATTTCCATGTTTACGCTAGCGACAGTATTTTTTCCGGCTCCAGACCTCATGCAATCGACAGGCTACTGCAGTGCAATCAATTTACTTGGCGTCAG
Source organism: Machimus atricapillus (assembly GCA_933228815.1). NCBI lineage: Eukaryota > Metazoa > Arthropoda > Insecta > Diptera > Asilidae > Machimus > Machimus atricapillus. The sequence goes on along the minus strand of OW121788.1, from coordinate 24,903,164 downwards.
TATTCCTTACAGACCATTAAAAGCAAAAAACCCCCATTTTACAAGTGGTATGGGTATAGAAACATATAATCCCGGCGGGCAAAACAAAGTTTTGTTTACTCGGAAAAGCTTTCCCCGATGCCGTTTATCGTCGCACTCACGCGGCGGGGGTGGTGTCGGATCAGATAGACGGTAACATAAAACGACGTGCTTGATTGTTGCAATTAATTGTCCTATTCATAGAAAGCTTTTACTCAACGAATAATGGAATATACGAAGACAGCCCATAGTTAGAGGTTTTGTATCGTTGTAACGATTTTTAACTTGAATAATGCAAGTGTACCTACTTTTTATTGACTTTTTCTACAAGCGGCTACGGCTTTATTCGCGAGTATCCTCAGGTTTCCTCTAGAGTATTCTGAAAGTCTCTCAGACAAAATGTCATCAAATATTCTTCATGAATTTTTTTAAGCTGCTTGTGGAAAGAGTAGACAACGAAAAGAATACTTCAGTGTGAACAAGCTAATTATAATTATGATTATACATATACATATATTTTTTTTTTAATGTTGAAACCTCTCTCAAACTACATACCTACATAATATGCACATCGTATGTGATTCTTTCGTGGCGTTTAGTTGATTTATCTCAGAAATTGTTGGAGATAAAAGGTCAGATTTGCATTAAAACCTGGGAAAGAGATGCTGGTGACCTTGTACATATATCCGTAATAATTTCTAGCGTTAAAAATGCATAAGATAATCATATCATGTTAGTTGTATTTCATTGCTGCTTCTCAAAATTGTTATCTTCCATAAGTATAGATTGTGCAAGCAAAACAAACTAAACAGAATTATGTTAATAATATTATTTCTTTCCTGTATTTAACCAATTGATTTCAATTGGCAAAACATCGCCGATGCAAGAAGCATAAACCATAAACAAAATATCTCAAAATCTAGACACCTTTTCGAAGCTTAGTTAGAAGGATTAAAATTCATGTCGAATTAAGAAAATCTGCGTTCTTGATAGAAATATTCCCTAACTAATATTCGTTTTAATTGTTCATCTACATTTTCTTATATCTTTACTTATTAAGTTATTTCATGAAAATCTGTTTAGAGCGAAAACCGATCTTATGAAACCCTTATCCATTAAAATTCAAAATTAATAAAATGAAAATGTATACAAATTTTGCTGGGTATCAGCAATCTCCCCAACTTAAAATTAATAGGATAAATTAAATAGCAACAATCTTAAACAAGTTAAAAATAACTTCTACTTTAAGAGACAAACAGAGCCCGCATCTTTATACCGCATCAGTAAAGAGAAGGTATCTTAAAAACAAGCCACTATACTTTCAAAGGAGAATTCCTGGCGAAAAGCGAGTTCATTATCCCGGCAACTTGAATCCGTTGAATGTTTAATAAGCCCAAATGCTTTACTTTGTTACGTTGATCGTTGGGTGTGGGTACAAGTTGTTATGTAATATGTATGTGAAACAGTCATTCAAAAACGAAATATCTGCTACTCGAATCTTTTCCCATCAGGAATGGGATAAAGGTAAGTTTAATTCGACATATTTACTGAATTCTCTATTTGTTCATTAAAAATAGAGTATAGTAGATATGTGTCTTCTGAGAGGTGATGGATAAAGCACATTCATTTTCATTTAAATAAATGAAATTGTTAAAACGTGACACGACTATTTATCTACAACCTATCCTACTACTTAAATGACGAAAAATATGTATGTTTTCGTGTAGGTTTTAAAAGTAGTTGAGGTCTCCACGCTCTAATTATCGAAGTATGGTCTTGAGTCCTTTTGCAGGATGCTACAAAAGCATGTGTCTCCAATAAGCTTGTTAAGACCAAGGGCCATTAATGGCGACATAATTTTCGTATATTTCGAAAACGCGCCAGACATAAACAGCTTTGCGGTGGCTGTGACCTCGTTTGAACAAATTTTAGGTGCACCCTAGAGAACGACCTCAAGGGTATGTCGTAAAATTTTACATAATACTCTCGACATTTTTTTGCAGGATTATGTATAGAGCCGGGAAATTCACAAAAGCTCCTTAAATGTTTTTTTAGTCACCCAAAAATTGCGTCTAATGAATGAGCCTGCACAAGAGTGGAAATTTATCAAGGAATTACCAGCCTCTGAATAAGGAAGCGTCATCTTTTAAAGGAACTTCCTTTTCTCAGCTTCCTTAAGCCGAAGGGTCTAACCGCTGTGGAAAGTTCCATAACATTTCCTACTTCTTGCGTGACTGTTTAGGCGATTTTTACTTGGTGATATTTAATTTTTTTGTCGCGTGAACCTTGAACAACTACTGGTGTGTCACGTAATTAATCATTCTTATTATTGTGATTACTGAGGTGCCTCAAACTTACCTTTACCACACTTATCGATGTGATTTGTTGCGGGGAGGTCGTCGGTGCAGTGGCAAAACTTTTTCTTTGCATCACAAACTGATCCTGGAAATCCGCACTCCAACGTTGAGTCACACTTATCGCCGATCTTCTTTCTGCCGCGACTTGCATAGTCTGGAAAAGGATATTAAAATGAAGGATGAAATTAGCGAAATTAAGTAAGTATAATAACTTCTTCCACTTAAGTGTGCCGTTTTGGTATTAATGTAACCATTTTAACCATTTTTTTATTGCAAAATAAACAAAATTTCTTTATTAACTCACCAAAGATTGGAGAAATAGTTCCAAAATTATATCTTCTGTATCTTCTTAATAAATTAAACAATGTACATATTCTTTAAAGATTGGACCTTATTATAATATAGCAAAGAAAATAAAAGTCGAATGAGATTTGAATCCTATTCTATGAGTTCTTTAACCTCCATGGACAATTGGATCCCTCAAATAAATTTATCCAAAAGACGCATATGTCTAGAGCAGGTATTGCAATTTTTTTCAATCAGTTATTTTTCAATTTAATTAGAAGGCTAATGTTAGCATAAATATGTTATCTTGTGTCTATTAACCAGAAGATTTCTTTCCATTTATATCAGAAAATTTAACCGACACTAATTGGTGTCATATCAAGTCGAGTGACACGTTTCGGTCATCGGTTCCTACATAACTTTGATATGCAGCGACAAGAAGGTGGGAGATATTGGCACAGGGCCCAGAACCATATTGAGCAAACAAATTTTCAACAGCAGAAAATGATGACCCATAATATAATACTTAACCTACCGCCAAACCTCAATTCAGGGAAATGTGAGAAATGTGAGAAACATGAAGGAATTTTTATCACTGTGCGGGGGGGGTCTGGGTATGGATCCGTGCAAGCTGATGCATTCTAGAACAAAAGAAAAATTTGACCTTCCTACTGCGGTTCATGTCGGTCTCGCAGGCATGCAAATATGCCAAAGTTCGGCATTACGATTCCTCCGGGAAGCTGGAAAAGGATCAAATGCGGCTGGAATACTTTAGTACGAATTGGGTTGAATTGGTTTGCATTTGCGGACGGCATAAAATAATTAGAATATCGTTTGCGTACCTCTCTGTATGAATTTTTAAGGTCAGGATGGAACCAAAGCACTCGGTACGCGTTTTGGTCAAGATCCGGATGCAGATCCGGAAAAAGTACCTAATAGCGGCTACGCGTTTTAATCCACTCGAATTAATAATGGATTGGCGTTTCAGTCATCCCAAGGGGCTAATTTCAGGATGAGCGAATAAATGGATACGACTCCACTTGGGACCGTATGCGGGCTAAAATTGCATTGAAAAGCTTAAGAGTCTTAGAAACTTGTATATACACATGCTGAGAAAACCGATTTCCTTCTACCCCCTGGGCTCTACGACTTAAATCGATTTATCTCAGTGTTGTTGTAGGAAGGTCTCCGCAGGCTGAAGGAAATGGAATCGGACAAATAGAATGCACCACAGTGGAGACACCACGTCGACTCTTGTGGGGAAAGGGCATCAGAAGGTTGTATTGAAGTTGGTTTCTTCACATCACACAACCGCATGATTGTTTCATTAAATGGCACGACCTGAGGGTTCCTCGAGCCCTTTCCCATCCGATCAACGGAGAGAGGCCTCCTCCAGCCCTTTTCGGATACAATTAATTCTACATTGCACTTGAAAGGACTGCTTATCGGGTTAATGGCAGTTGACTGGTAAATGCTCAAAGTGAAGACTTAAGAAAAGTTTAACTTTTCCTACAGATTCAGAGGGAAAGGATATAGGCATATCTAGAGATACCTAGGTGCCTATACATGCCGGAGGTTCAGCTGGTGCCGTCGGGAAGAAGAAGTGGTCTTTGTCCTTGGACAGGGAAGTAGTGTTCATGAAGTGAGATGAGGAAATCGATTGAAACAACTTCTTAATGTCCGCGATCCCAAACAAGGGAAAGTAAACTCCGTTATACTTCTTTAACTCCTTTCCGCATCGGGGCTTTTAAAGGAGCCATAGTCAATTTTCTGGCTGTTTTTTTAAAGCAAAAGGAACATTTTAAGGTTTTTAGCGTTCTATAAGTCATACGCCAAAGCTGGAGCCTTTAATTTAATTTATCGTTCTACTGTCTGCCAGAATGTCCGACTTAAACATTTCGTAGTACCAAATTGGTTTAGAGTTTTACTGAAAATTTAGAAGAAAAATCTTGACTGTAGAAAAACAAACCTTTTTTTGTGAACAGTTAAGAGTAACAAAATGAAGCAACAAAAAATATAGAAATCCGAATTTAAAGTTAACTTTTCATAAAAAAAGACCAACTTTAAATTTGCATGGCGATACTGCTTACAAAAGTTTATGAGCAACACAAAAGATGTACATAAAATGGCTTTATGAAAATATGTATTACTTAAGTTTATGACAATTGTTACAATATCACATTTTTATGATTCCCTCCGAAACATTTTTGGCACTCATTCCTTAACCGAATTGTTTGCATGTTGGGCCAGAATAATTTTAGAAAGAATTGTGGTGATGATTCCATCCACGCAATTTTCAGGCATATTTTTTTTTTAAACGAACCAGGTTACTCCAAAATGTTTACTTTTTAGAGAGAGTTTGTAGGAAAATAAACGTAGACATTTAGTTGTAAAAATCGATAAAAAAAATCTCTTCATTTCCATTATATGCACAAAAACAATTGACATTCGATTATATGTATGTATATCCGAAGAATTTTAAAAATTGTACTGTGGCATATGTTTCAACGTAGGTATATAAAAACAAAGTAGTAAGGAGTTAAAATAAACAAATTTCGATTATTACGATTAAGAAGGAAAATTATCACACAAGGAAGCGACCTTATTTCTTGGGTTCAATGAATCTCTTATCGCGAATCTCTATATAAACCGAAAAAATGTGTATATAAATTTTATAAAAACATGGTTATAAAATGTATTAAGCCTGAGACTAAAATTATATGAAGTAAATAGGCGAAATATTATAGATAACTTACCAAATTCGGGTGTAGTCATTTCTAAACCAGGACTAAGTCCACTGGTGTAGAATCCTTCGACATCATCACCGTAGACAAAGTCGTTAGACAAACATAGAACATAAAAGAAGCACAAAAAGGAGAACATGTAGAAACCGGGAATCTTCTGCGGACGCGACATCTTTGACCGGCGATCTATAGTGCGTGCGTTTTTGTTGCTGTTATTGCTACGACTATTTTGGTTGGTATTATTTTTGCGATCTTTCGAATATATTAAATCACCAAACATAGCACCATTTGAGCTCTCAGCGAACGTGAAAGCTCTGCGGGGCTTGTTAGCCCCATCGATTCTCATGCTTGTTTCTCTCTGTCCTCATCCATTCTGGAGGGAGGCGCTGACAGCTTTGCCCGAGTCTTGAGCTGCCCCTGAAATAGTTAAAATAATAATTTTTCTTATTTAATATAAATTTTTCCAATGGTTTATTTAATTATCGATATAATATGTAGTAAAACGATTTTTCAAGATCAATCCTTTTTTTTAGAGTTTATTTGAACTAAGATTTTTGACGCTATACTTTCTAAACTTGGAAAATTTTATAGATTTATGCATGCCATTAGTTACGAGATGCGGGAAAAGATTATTTTTTAACAAGTTTTTTCTATGTTAAAATTTTTGGCCTTTTTATAAAACGAAGCTATTTTATATTCTATCGTTTGATAACTTTTCTTTAATGAAATCTCGTCCAACTTATTGAATATGGAAGGCACAAGATGGCTTGTCGCGTTATTTTAAAATTCATATTATCCAAACAGCTTAAAATTAAAAATTATAATTTATACCCACTAAAGGGATTAAAATTCTATTAAACCACCTGCAGAATCTATTTATAACCATAGCTATCCTGTTGCTTGCTATTAATGAACTTATTTATGTAGGACAACTCACAAAATAAGTTAGGGGAATTTGCATATATGTATGGATTTCTAAGTACATGTATATCCAATTACAGTGCCCATTCTTGCTTATGCAAATTTGCGGATCAACCGATGTACCTGTAATGCGATTAAAGTTGATAGAACTATACATGAATTATTGTATCTTGTTGTTGCTCCATGAGAAAGGAGAATTCTAGATGCCCTCATCTGTCTAAATTGGCGGTTGCATGAATTAATATAATCCGAATAGCTATTGTTACTCACTTCCAAAAATAAATCTCATCATCATTAGATTTGAGATAAGAGAGAGTTCTAGACCTGAAGGAGGATTGTTGAGATTCAATCCTTCAAATTGAATTTTTTGGTTAAACTTTGTATGAGTATCAACAAATTAACTTGCATGTATAAAAACAAAAATTAAGTTAAGTGCATATTAATATTTTATCACAATGATTATTTTGGCTAGCTTTTTAGAAAATTAGGTATGAACGAAACTTACTGTGGGGGTTGTTTATTTCGATTAAGCGGTTACACGAGAGTGCAGGTGGCTCCTTAATTCATCTACCAAAGTGAAGGTAAACGGCTCAGCACGCATAATTGCGATTCGTTCTATTTATGAACCACTATCCCAGATCCCCAGCCCACAAAAATAGAGCTTAATTTGAATAATTTAATTTGAAAAAAAACTACGGTTGGTGAAGTTAATTCGTGAGCCGGGTTCACAATGAAAGGGGTTGGGAAGGGAATGCGCAACGGGAACGTGTGTAATGTAACTTATTCCCAGTGCAGATGATGGCGTCATTTGGCTAAGTAATTAGTGTTCCCGGTCAGCTAATTTCATCCCAGAGACTATGCCACAGGAGACACATATACCTGCAAAATTATAGTACGATCGTAATATTTCGCGCTCAGGAGTCAGGACGTTGTCGAAGGCAATTTCGACATATAAGTATCAATGGTGCACCCTGGGCTAATTTCCATCCGTTCAGTCACGACATGCTGCATGAGCTGACGAAATTCCATTTGCCAACAGGAGGTGTATAAGGATATTCGTGAAAAACATGGAACAAAGACCTGGCTTAATTTGTATGGGTTCACGTTGGGGAGCTGGGTTCCTTAAATGCGAAATAAATACAAGTTCTATACCAAGCGCCCCAAACAAATTTACTTTGAAATATTTTTGGGGCAACCTGAGACTTTCAGGCTAACTGTGAATCCATTATTAAAACGCACGAGATTGCATATTGATTTTGTGGAAAAAAGGATATAACCAACTGCAGACAATTGCGTGAGAATCGTAGGGGTATAAAATGGCAAGATTCTTAAAAAATACTGCGGCGTGCATGCGATTTGGGAGAAGTCTCACAATAGAGGGCCCCCCTTTCAGTTCAAAGCCCTATACCGCCCCACATGAGAGAGGGATGGAGTGATGTATCTTCTCGCAAAAAGCCCGCAACTTTCATCCCCCAAAAGCCTTCGTTTTGTCCGTTTCTGAAGAGCCCTTGCCTCTGGAGGTGACACCACCTCTTCTGCGCCGTATACGCTCCTATGAAAATATTGGTTTTGAAATCGCGGTGGTTACTCCCAATCATCCTCCCACTGTTGAAATAGACGTTACAACCACTCGATTTTATTAGAAATCAATCCGAAACCAATTTACGGCCAAGAAGTAAAACAAACATGGACTTAGACGATTGTAAGAATATTGTAACAATTAAAATTAATTAATGGTAGCGCATTACTTTACAACGTCTAAGAAAAAGTCTTGGTGAGAGAAAGCACATAGTGTCCTAGTTTTCAGATTACGCCAATTTCGCATTAATCTCTGCAGTGTAAACCGGCGAAAGTAGGTCAAATGCATGTCCTGCGAAAAAAATAACTATCCCTAAAAATATTTTTACTTACTCGTTTCACGTTTGTTTGTTTATTTTTTTTCACTCTTTGGTGTTTTGGATAAGAAAACTTAGGAAAACGAAGTGGTTTCCGAGCGACGGTGCATTAAAGATTGACCCACCAGGCAACCAACTTTCACTCGCTGCGGTACGGTAGACAACAGATGCAGCACTCAAAGCAACACTTGCGTTTTAAAATCACATACTTTCTAGTGGAGAAAGGGCTACTTTCTCCACGCGCACAATTAGCACTCGAGCACTTGGGAAAAAAAATATACAGTAGCAGATGGTCAGGGAGGGGTGCTTCGGAAATGTTAATGAAAGGGTTTGGCTAGATACTTTCACTAAGCCGGACTTTAATCGTAGTCCATGCCAGCGAAAGGGCACCTGCTCTTTTCAGCGGCTACTTCGTTTCTGATCCAAAGGAGTCCCGACTACGCCCGGGGCTGTTTAACTGACCATAACAACGTTCAGTGGGTGAGTTAATTGTTTTTTGAAACTGGGATTACTCGCGCGAATTTAAAGCCAATATTGAAGGATTTCAGAGCCAAGAAGTCCGATTAGGTCCACTTGTGCGTTGTAAAATGATTTTTGAACAAGATTATAGAAAAAACTGAAAGAGGCCCACGGATGTGCCTTATTTGCGGACTTATTAGTACCGTATGAATAGAGCCTTCTTTCCAGGATTCCGGCGTATGTACGTGAGTCAAAGCAGCAAAATACTGCAGAGAATACATAGGACGAGGGCGCAGATGCGTGGCATACACACCAGTCATGAGGAGCTTCCATACAATAGTATCCAAAATAATAGTCCTTCTTTTAAAAATTTTTCTCCATAGAACTACACCATGAATTCTATAGACTTGGATGTTTCGGTTACGACCAGACTGTGACTCCTTCAACTCCAAATAGGCAACTTCTGACCATGCAGGCTGTTTCCTGCAACATATATTTTTATGTCTATGGAGCGCTTCGCTTGAGACATCGAAGCTCCTCAATCAACATTGTTTTGGCGCCGTGGGACGTCGTTGAGCAAAAACTTGTTTATAAGAAGCATTCGCCGCGGCGTTTATTTTGAAACTTAAAAACCTTGGAAAGGGTAGCGGCTAGGAGCAGCACTAGCTTACAACCAAAGCTGCTTTAAACTTCTTACTTTAACCGCACAGATAATCTATATTTAGGTATGGTTAATTAATCAGTTCAGTACCTATTATACTTATTTCCACGAGTTATTTACAAATTTGATTAAAATACGATTTTTTGTACAGAAACCAACACATGGTAAATCAAAACCGTCCTCCAGCAAAATTATAAAAATATCAGTGCTGTTAACATGGGTTCGCAATTTAGCGTTCATCTAGATAAATTCGTTTTTTTTTTTAGCTAATCACAATTAACTTGTAGCACTTCAAAATTCACTTGGTAACAAAACATGTAGTCAGTCATGTAACTAGGAGCGCTCGACCGTAACCAGTCATTAAATGTTTAATGATAGTAATTGTTTTACATCATACCTCCATCCAGTAATCTTTTGTTTCAGTCGTAAACAACAATATCCTTGGCTTTAACAGGCCGGTGGCAGTTCATTGATTTTAATAGTGTTATATCGGTTTTTCTGTAAAGACCAATATACAAAAAAAAACTATCTATTGTATCTATTCAACCAAAGTTTTATCTATTTTAAGGATAAAGACTATTCTATTAATAATGTACTACACTAGAGTTCAGGAACCGCGTAATTCTCCAATTGTTCTGATATAAAACTGAGGGGTTATTCAGCCGTATTTTTGATTTGGAAGAATTTCATATTTGTTAGAAAACATCTTTGAAATCTTCTACGTTTTAAATCGATAATTTCTTGAAAACAGATAGAAACGATATAATTTTACTATATTATTAAGCAATCATAGTCGGTAAAAATGTTATTCAAAATTGCAAATTTGAAGGGATTGAAGAACGACAGATTTTTTGTTAAGTGTTCAATATTATAAAATAATTCCTTTGTTACAAGCTCCCAGAGCTTGTCGGAGCAAATTAGAAACTTGAAATTCGGCATGATTGAAATTTGCTATGATCCAATACTATTGTTTAGTTATGTTTACAAAATTCGAATTACGGGGGTTTTAAAAAAATAAAAAATGAAGCTCTAACAAAAAAAAATAAACACAAACTGCAAAAATTGCTTGACGCACCCCATTTATTCCTAAAGTATTAATTGCTACTGTTTTAACTGATGACGAAAGGTGATTTATTATTTAAAGTTAGTAAAATAAGAACCCTTTCAAATTCCATTCAAGAAGATCAATAAAAACACTATAAAATAAAAACCAATTCGAAACAAAAGTAAACTCTAACCTATTAAGCAATTCAATGCTTAAAATTCTGCCAAATTAGAAAGTCTCAAGTAATCAGAATCAGTTGAAGTAAATTTACATTTGTTATATTTAATTTAAGATATATATGTACGAAAAAAAGGGCAGCTTGGAAAATTTCTTTAAGCGACTATTTTATTTTATATTTTAATATTTATTTTTAAATTTTAAATATAATTATGTATTTTGTAAACAAAAACCAAAAGGACAAAATGATTTTCTTTAAACTTACAGATGATATGCGAATTAATAAATAGACAATTTTTATATATGTACATATAGATTATTATTAAAATTGCATAAATATTCGTTTTGTATAAGGCTAATGTAATAAATTGTATTTTAATTTGTACACGTTTAAAATTTGTAAATTTCTCCATCTACAATGTAAATAAATAGTCGTATTTAGATTTAAGTTCAATTAAAATTACCCCAAAATTGTAAAAAATGAATTTCCATTTAAAATAAACATTAAACACAATCTGTAATTTTTAAATTTACCGCCTCTTCCTTTCCCCTTCCACTGAATCCGCTTCTCCATTGTCCATTCTGGCCCCCTTTCAGTCAATTTGGAACTAAATTTACGTGTGTGCAGCTAGGCTGGTTGTTGTCCCGGGAAGGAAGTCGGGTTTCGATGTTTTTGCGATCTTTCCCCGCTCCAAGACCGTAAGCTCGGCACGACCGGGCCGGGTCTTAGCTAAAATCTGAAGCTTTGGTTTGAAAGCTTTGCTTAAAGCTGGAGCTTTGTTGTGAAAGTTCCAATTTAGCTAAGACCCGGACCGATCGTGCTGAGCTTACGGTCTTGGAGCGGGGAAAGATCGCAAAAACATCGAAACCCGACTTCCTTCCCGGGACAACAACCAGCCTAGCTGCACACACGTAAATTTAGTTCCAAATTGACTGAAAGGGGGCCAGAATGGACAATGGAGAAGCGGATTCAGTGGAAGGGGAAAGGAAGAGGCGGTAAATTTAAAAATTACAGATTGTGTTTAATGTTTATTTTAAATGGAAATTCATTTTTACAATGTCTAGATAATTCTAATTGAACTTAATTCTAAATATAGTTTTTTTTTACATTGCAGATGGAGAAATTTGGAAATTCTAAAGTTCTACTTGCTAAGTTTTTGTATAAAAATTTAAAAACAACTTATTAAACTACCAAAACTAAACAAAACTAATTTTAATATATTTTTTTGATTTTTTTAATGCATATGGGTCACTGTTTAGCTGAAGGTTTCTTCCAGAATAATTCCAGGGTCAGATTTAAGCTTTTAGGGTCTTGATCCCGGGTGATTGTTTTTTTGCGAAGAAAAATAAAGAGAAATAACAAATTAGATTAGAGGATTCAATGGGGAAAATATTAAAATTTATATCATCGATGTAAAAATAAAAAAATTAATTACCAGACAAACATGTTTTTGGAATTTTTTTATTATATCTCTTTTTCTTCATTATTTGCCTGTTGCTCCTGATCGTTTTTTGGGTTCGCTGGGCGAACTTTCGCTTTCTTGGCGGTAGTGAAGAATGTGGGAGAGCGGGTAAATTCTAGTTCCAACGTTTCCTGTAGGTGAAAAATAATAAAATAAAATCTTAAGCGCTTGCACCCAAATTCAGCATATCGGTTGGATGGTTTCAGAGTCTATAAAATACATAGGTAGAAACAGTTTGTGTTTTATATATATAGATTTGCATTTTACTGTTTTAATCGAGTTTCGAAGAATATTATTATATCTCAAATAATATCTAATAATATCATGGTAAGTTTTGGCCTTCCTTGCAACGTTTGGTTAGCTTTCAGCCGTAAAGTTAGACCAAAACGTCTTCAAGAGCTTTAATTCCGCGACTGCTCAGAGCTGGTTTCCGGTGCAAAATCAATAGCGTTCCTTTAATGTCATGCTGCTGATGCCAGTGAAAATGTTTTCATTGCGGCGTGCGCTCGAAGGGTTGTGTTGTGATGTAAACATCGTCGCGGGCTAAGTTCGAACCGAGGATAGAAAAAATAAAATGAGCCATGATAGGGACTCATCAGAAGACTGGGAGTACACTAAAACAGGAATTGCTTTGTGGTTGAACAATGATCCCGAAGGAGCGGAGGAACACTTCAAGGGCAAAACGGAAAACACGAGGGTTTTCACAGGCTACGCCTTCATTAAAGTTCTGGTATGACTCTATCATAGTGAGTGAATTAGTCATACGAGTCCTGGGATTTTAATCTTTTTAGAACGCAATTATATCGTACGAAATCGATAAAATAGAACTCGCCCAGGGAGTACTCCGGGAGCTGGAAAGACGTTGCACAACCAGCATGGGATTCATTACCTCGTTCAGGAACAGGATGTTTGGAACCGATTCAGTGTCGAAACCACTCGCTGTCGAACTAGAGGAAAAGGTTATTTTGGCTGATAGTTTGATGTGTTCCGCAATTCTCACTTTTCTTACTCAAGACTACGGTGGGTACGTGGTGTCAGAAGTGGGACTTTATCGAAGATTTTAATTCGCTTCCTTTTAGATTGATCAAAGGAAGTTGGCTTTTGCGGAGAGCATGGAAAATTTATCAGACGACATACGAGCAAATTTATAATTTGCATAAAGCCTCGATGTCAAATAGGGAGCAAATGCAGGGCGATCCCAGGACTCCTGCAGTTGTGGAAAATAATATGTTATGCAGGTCTCCCGACGAGGAGAGTTTAACGAATTTGATCCGTTGCTCGAACATTTCAATGGTTCGCAGCAGGACAACTTGTTTCACCCAGTCCCGGCCGCAGAATGGCATTCGCCCAAATCGCTTCAGTGCAGCTTTGCCCCAGTACCACAAATCTCTATCCCAACTAGCGAATAGTCCTTCTACTGGTTATAGCTTTATGCCACGTTTACCCAAATCGTTCTCATCGAAATTCGCATTAGATAAATTTTCGCCAGTGCTGCCACAAAGTCCAGGAAATCGGTCACCTGAAACGAACATCCCGCCGTCTCGTACAATAAGTTCTAGCACTCAAACTCCGTCCAAGAGTAGCTTGACCCTAAATTTGCCTACCGAAGCGCTTTCGAATCACGCCTCGGTCGCTCAAGTGCCTTTATCATGCCCTAATTCTAGCGCATACCTGCCCACGCAAGAAACATCGATTGCCAACAGGTGAGCCTACTTATTAGCCGTAATGAAAACCTTGTATCGATTCGCATTATTTTTTTTCTGCTCTGGTTACTTTCTTTCAGTGACCTCAATTACCAACTACTTAGCCGACTAATGGGAGCAGTAAGTTTCGGTTACGGAATCTTTCAGTTGAGCATTTCTCTGCTACCGCCCAGTTTAATGAAACTAATTAGCTTCTTTGGTTTTGAGGGCAACAAGAAGCTTGGACTTGGTTGCTTATCCTACGCAAGAAATTCTGAAGATATTAGAGCACCTTTCGCCACGTAAGTTCTCCATATCGTTTACTTTGTTCTAGTATATATAAAAAGGCCATCCATAATCTTCGAAAATCTACATAAGTACATATATATATTTAAATCACTAACTATTGAACAGTGAAAACTATACAATCAAAAACAAGGATATTCCTTTGGTAATCATTGTAACCAAAAGTAAAACAACTAAGTAATCAATAACAATTAAGATAGTAGCACATTCTCCTAAATTACAAAAATTAAATTGTTTCTTACAGTGGATTACAGGATGCATTTCATTTAAACTTTAAAGGTGCTTGATATATTAAAAATTATAAAATTCAAGTAAATTCGCGAACAAATTTTGGTTTTTATATGTTAAATTTACTAAGCCTATTTCACAACATTTCAGTTTTAAAAAATAAATGGATTGATTCACTGTTCAACTACCCACCCAACATAATAAACATTTTGAGGTCGATTAATAATTTTTCAGGGTCAGCTCACTTATGAAAAAATGTACTCCCAAAGATTTTTAAAAGTACTACGATTTAGATGTATTTTATGCCAGTTTAAGTTTGCGGTTTTTATTTAAGTTAGAAAGCCTTTCTACTGTAAGAAGCATGTAAAAAATATTAAAATATATTTACCATTTTTCCATAGGCTAGCACTACTTTGGTACTATACAATAGGTGCCCAATTGTTTCACGTAGAAGAGGATGACGCTCGAAATGAAATTGTCCTTGCCAAGCAAATTCTAAAAGAATCAAAAGCGAACTATACAACGTCGGCAATTTTCTTGTTTTTCCGTGGACGCCTGAAAAGATTACAGGTAAAAAATTTTACTGATAGAAGATAAGAAATCCGATTACCAAATCTTTTCCTCCAGTGCAAAATAAACGATGCTATTGGATTTTACGATGCTGCTTATCGCATGTCAGCTCAAAAGGAGTTGAAGCTGTTGTGCCTTCACGAAGTTGGCTGGTGTCGCCTAGTGCAATTGGACTTCGGGAACGCTATGCTCCACTTCCATGAGCTGAAATTGGCCAGCAATTTTTCTAAAAGTTTTTACACGTACATGTCAACGATTTGCCAAGGTGCCTTTGGACGCTTCCACAACCTCGTCCGACTGAGGCTCGATATGGAGGACATTGTTAATCGGTCCGGACACAAGGTGCTCTAAAAAATAAAAATTTATTAATGGACAGCATTTTATATTATTGATTTTAGGAAAACCAAATAGATAAATTTATTATTAGGCGAATAGGTAAGTTTCCGTCCTCCGCCGATGAGGTCCAGCAACTTTGCGCTGAATATTTTAAGCTGTTTGTCTACGAGATGCTTTTTCTGTGGAACACGTTAAACAGCTGCAGCCAAGAGGTTCTTCAATCAATTATGAAAGGTATGAAAATTAGCTATAGGAGATTTTATGAAGAGAATTCGAACAGTGGAAATTTCCAAAATGTTTAAAAACCGCTTCTATTTCTTAGTCATTTTGTCATAGGTATCACAATTTAATTTATGCATTTAAACTAAAAGCAAAATTGATTTTGCTCAGTTAAGTTTTATCATATAATTTTTTATTATTTATTGAAATTGAGCGTATTCAGAAATACATGAATAGGAAGTCGAGCAGAGACAAAATTTATTTATTTTATGAAAAGCAGTTGTTGACTTCAATATTTTAGCTACTATTGATTTTTTCATAAAAACTGTACGAATATAAAAATACCAAGTATAGAAATGTTATATGCAAATCAGCTGTTTAATTCTTAATTCTTTTAGGTCTCCTTTTTATATGCAAGAATAATTTATTAATGTTATTTTTTAAATCTTAAATTCCTTCAAGATTGCTCGGAGGCAAACGAACGATCCGCAGAACCATCCGTAGGACTTGCTCACCTCATTCTCGGCTCCTGTTACGCTCAATTGAAGCAATATTCAGAAGCAATAAAATCGTTTCGAAAATGCATCGAAAAGCGGGAAGGAATGACGGAGGACTCTCACTTGTCGGCTTTCGCCCACTATGAGCTAGCGATCATGCTGATCAAGGATAAGGATGAGGATTCATTGCAGGAGGCTAAAACAGTTCTGATTCACGCTCAAAGGTGCTTCAAGAACTATGATTTTGAGACACGTCTCAACGCCCGCATTTACTCAGTACTGAGTGGTTTGCAGTGCTAAAAGTAAAAGATCAGGTGCACTTAATGTTGTAAATTTATTCAGACATTATGAATTTAAATACATATATATATATATATATAACTTCTGTTGCTTCACCTCTGTCTCATATATTCAATATAACCATACAAAACAATGTCTCCTTAAATCCAAGAGCTTGGTACAAAAAATATCCAATACAACAAGTACATAGTCTTTAAAATTATGTTAGGTGTAAATAAACGTTTAACAATGTTGCTATCGAGTAAATGGCAGAGACGACCGGACGACGGAGCGACGGCTGCCTCGACGTGGGGTCGTCTGGCGCACCCTATCACTTTCACTGCGGTAAAAGAGTCGAGGGAAGCAGAGGCCGAGGGGACCAAGGAGTCTCGCCTGGCCCAAGGAAAACAATGCAAAGCTTACAAAATACTTCTTATTATTTTTTTTAATTATTCAATAACTAACATGTCGAAGGCCTTAAGTCGTAGTTATTAGAGCTAAACGCGACAACGCGATCGCCGGTCCCGCGGGCTGCGTCGGACCGAACCTTTACCTACCCTTATCATACAATAATCTTTGGATTGCCTAGCTTCGCGTGTACGATAAATCTATCAAAAAAGGAGTATATAAAAAAAAAAAAAAAAAAAATAAACAATACAATTCAGGATTGACCCTTGGCGCTCGTCCTCTGAGTGTTGCCGGGGGCGAGGGAAAGTGACCGGGCAAGAGCGCGATTGTAGTAATAGTTAGTAGAGTTGTCGTTTGACTCTTCGTTGTTCTGGAAACCTTTGTAGAACTACATATTTTGGGTTCGTGGGATTGTTCGTGAGGTGTGCGACTTCTTAAAGTGCTGTTCGTTGTATGGATTCGACTCATCAAACTTAGTATGTTTCTTTTTTTTTCTGTACAATCAAAGGCAACATTTGATTCATTTTTTTTTTTTAATCTTGGGTAATTAGAGTGCTAGCCTAGGGACATTTACAAATTGCTCTATGTACAGGGAGGAGGGTGCAACACGTCGAACATCTCCTGAATCCGCTGCGTAAAATGCGATTTTGTCGCTCCAAACAGCTTCTACACCTTTACTTATTGTCTGTGAAAATTTATGCTCTGACTCGCCTGTCGAAACATATCTTTTCTTTCTTTTACTTTTACATACTAAAGGTTAAATTTTTCTTTTTCTTTTTAAATTCCTATGCTTTAAAGTGCCCACGATTGCATGCAACCTGTTCAATGCCTTTTCCACTTAAAATACAAAAATGGTATAAGGAAGAAACAACTTTTAAAGAGCAATGACTAAAAAATAAAAATACTTTTATGAATGGTTAGACAATAATCGTAATCGACACAGTACGAGTCTAATAATATCTCAGAGCTTAAAACAATTAGTTAATTCCGTCTAGTTTAATGCACTCTTAAGAAGGCCACAAACACGCTCAGTAAAATTGCAAAAATTTTCAGCTTATTAAAAATTCATCAAAATCTCCCTAAACCTTTTTTTCCCTCTAACCGAGACGCTACTTTATAGAAAAAATAATTACTTTTTAATTTGGTTTTTGTTTGTAAAAAAATAAAAATAGTACCCCTTCTTTTTAAGCAGTCTAAACCAGAAAATCTTTCCAACGGAAGTTATATCAGATTTATGAATACAAATAAATGACTAAATTTATGGATAATACTACCAACAACAAAATATTTAAAATGTTTACATACCAGTGGTTAATCATGCGGGATTCAATTCATGCATTCATTTGTCTTCAGTCGTTTTCTTGTAGGATTTTTCCGTTTCTTATTCTTGAGAGCGACGATGGAATTAACGAAAAAAATATTCTGGGCTTTAGAGTTTTTTTGCAGCAGCTATTTTTTAGTTCATATGAATATTTTGGGTATATGCAACTTTGTATGGCCTTTCTATAATGAAAGCATTGTCTTCGATATTTTAAAACTAATGCTAGCAGTGGAACCTTTATTCCTGAATAAAAATACTAACCACGATAATGGCATTAAACTGAGTATGAAAACGTTTAATATTTAATTTTAATGTAGCTATCCCTGGGAATACCGAAATCGACGATTTCATTGTAGAATGGCCTTTATTTTTTTCACTATAACTTTCGGTTTAGCGTGTCATCTTCTTCATATAAAATTATCTAAAAAAATAAAAATAAAAAGAATGATTTAAAAACAAAATTACTATTGCACTGAATTTATATAATACCTAAGCGTAAACAGTCTCAAGTTTACAACCCGCTCTGAAGTTAAACCAAGATATATTATTTTTGCAGAAAATGAAACTTGAGTGTCTGTGGCCTACTTTTTACCGTAAATAGGATGATTTTCGCCATTAAGTCAAAGATTTATTAAAATTACAAGGAATTCTTTATAACATGCATGACGTGCAGATGGAATAAACAGACTTTCGCAGTTTGCACACTACTCGATATTAATTTTGCAGCTTCGACGTATCATTATTAAATTCATTCATGGTTCGGAGACAGGTAAGAAAAAATTTGGCATTAGGCACTGAATTTTAAAGTATTTGTGGAACATGCTGAATTCAAAAACATTTATGAGGAGATTGACTGGGCGGCGTACACAAACGAGGCGATTGAAATACTTTTTTGTTCTCAAATTGTTTTTTTTTTTTTTTTTAGCAAAAAACGATAAAATTCTCAAAGTGAAAATGGTAGTTACTAGGTAATGTGTGTTTTTATTCATTTCGGCAATGAGTTCTTTTGCCTATTTACAGTTTTATGTAGAAGCAACTTCGCAGAAGGCGGGCGCCATCGCCGCGCTGAATACTTCGCCTTAAACACTAAGATAAATCTACTAATAGTCTGTTTGGAAATAACCCTTAATAATACGTGTTTACTTTGTATTGTCTCAATAACACCGTCTGGTCCGAGTATCGTATATGTGTTCTGTTTACTAAGATTCAAAGAAGTAACGAATTTTAAATAACCCTAGTCTAGATTTTTAAGCTACAAGCGAATGGTATTCTCGTGGCGACCGAGCATTTCACAAATTTATAATTTTTGGTCAGCAAGGGGCCAGCATTTTTCTTTAAATTTTTATTTATGAATAGCTCGAAAGGCTTGCGCTGCTGGCAGAACGAAAATAATGATTTTTGTTTTTTTTTGTTTAATATTTTCCAGAAATGATTCGACTGAGTTTAAAGTGAAACACGTGAGAGGTAACGCAGCAACATTCACTGACTTTGAGTATTTCAAAAGGTACTCTCTCGTTTACTACCAACGGGGGAACGGCGATATGCTGCGCACTGCACAGCTTCAAAAACGAACGCGTTGTGACGTTGAAACGAAAAATAGCGAATAACTAAAAAATATATAGGCGGCTAACTAACCTCGAGTTTGATGTCGTACACTTTTTTTCGTTTTTTTAACAGTTTACGCCTAAACACTTAACCTAGGACTTAGCCTAGAACTTCAAGAGCTTAACATAATTTAAGGAATGGAATTCAAGGCTTACTATACATAACTCTGGCAAATATTTGGCACATGATTGCTTGTGTCGACCGACGACCGGAGCTGCTCCAGCCGCGGGAACTCGTTAGAATATGAAGCTTCTTAAGTACGGCTATATACCATCTGAAAACCTTATTTTTTTTCTTTTTTTTTAATAACAATCACATAATCTTAGGCATTATGGTCGACCGCTGCTGGATGCTGGAATCCACGAAGTGCTGAGGCGAACGCCAGGTTCACCTACTCTCGGTACGGCTTACAGTACGAGTACCTGTGGTTCATGTGCTGGCTGTAGGAGCCCGAATGGGAGAAGCGCTTTAAGCACTTGGTGCACTGGAATGGCTTTTCTCCGCTGTGGAGTCGTTTGTGCTCGGTTAAATGGTGCTTGTGCTTAAATGCTTTTGGGCACTCCTCGCATTTGTAGGGTCTCTGACCTGGAAGAAAAATTCAAATTAGACTAAATCATGCAAATTCAATTTATTATTATTATATTACCTGAGTGCTCGTATTTATGCCGGGCTAAAGAGCTCTGTTTGCTGAATGCTTTATCGCACTGGTCACAAACAAAAGGGCAGTCAATATCGGAGACACCATTTTCCAATTTAAGTCGCTTTCCGTGATGCATTAAACCATAGTCTTCTTCGTGAGAAATGCGCGAATCATCGTCACGCCAAGATCTCTTTTCAGATCCTGGACTTAGGCTGGTTCCTCTTTCACCAAGCTTCATCCCGAATATCTGACTCCGAGCATATTCCGGGGTCATATGCAATAGACATTCCATGGGTACCATATTGCGGGAGCTAGACATTGCATAGGGATTTACTTGGTGTTTAGGAACGTCGTTGGGGGACGGCGTTTGACGCATCATGGAGGTCATTTCTCCCATTCTGTGGGGCGTGGCCGGGCCACAATAATGTAAAGATCTAAATGGCGTCGGACTGAGCGTAAATTTTCGACTTAAATTGATCGCTTCGGTGAGATCATTTTGTAGAGGAGCTGTGCCATGCTTCGGCGAGATGGATGGAATAATCGGCTCCTTTTTAATTGACAAGTCCAGTGGTTGGTCTTCGGCGGAATTATGCTGCTGTGGCGCACTATAAGAGGGCGAAGTCGCTTGAGGTACAGCCGGCGACATGAAATTCTTTTGGGCAGCACTATAATTATTAAGCTTTCGTTCCCGGGAGCGATTATTTTGAAACCATACTTGAACTACCCGCGCATCTAGACCTAGACGCATTGCAATCAGCCTGAATTCCTCTCGACTGGGTCTTGCGTTCATGGCATAGTGCTCCTTGAGCATGGTCTGCTGCTCCTCAGTGATTGCAGTGCGTACACGCACTTTCTTTTCATTTTCCACGCCGGTCTTGCACTCTCTGTCCTCGGCATCTTCCTCACTGCCAGACTGCAAATACGAGTATTGTCCAGAATCCATTTCGGATTGTTGCTGTTGCCCCAACAGCCCGCAGAGAACCCTTTCGTGTTGAACGAGCTCTGTTTGGTGGTTGAATTTCTTGTCGCAACGGACACACTGCAAACAGTCTCTGCTCTCGTCTTCAATAGGCTTCTCCTGTTTAACATCTATAATATTTTCATTTGTTGATGAGTCCTGGTTGATTAGGGACTCTTCACCCTTTTTCTCTATTGAATTTACCGACGAAGCGTTGTTTTCGCTTTCCGGAGAATTGCACACGTCCACCACGTTGTTTCTGGCTGAATTTGATTCAGATTTTATGAATTTATTTTCTCCATCGCTCTCGTTGGTACCCAAATCAACTACCAATTTTGGCTCATCAGGGGTATCCTCCGTGACCTCCTCTATGAGGTCCTCCGGGTCTGACTGGAGTCGCGAAGTGTTCACCGCGGTAAGTTCTAGGAGCCGATGTATGCTATACGGATGGATCCTTGGGTCTAACGCAGCCATACTATAGAATGGATTTTGGAATGAAGCTAATAAGGCAGCGTTCATCGCATCGTAGTTGCCATACTTTGGCAACATCGGGTAGAAAGCGTTGCTGTTTACAGAAGGACCAGAATTGTTCAGACCACCCTGCATCGAGACGTTCGCCAAAGCAGGTGGAAAGTAGCCCACGTGATTCGGCGGAAGACATCTTTTTGGATTTGCACTGCCCATTGCCAGGGATCCGTTTTTCTCCAGTGACTTCAACATGGATCTGTTGTTGTTCAACTTTAAACCCATACTGATGCACTTCTTCGAGGTCATGTGACTAGAGAAGGATCCAGAGTGCGAGAATCTTTTACCGCAGTTATCACAGGCAAACGGCTTCTCCCCAGAATGAATTCGAATGTGCTCCTTCAGGTGGTGCTTGAATTTGAACGCTTTTTCGCACTCGGTGCATTTGAATTTTCGCAATAGCACGGATTCGTCGTGGCTTATCATATGCCTTTGCAGACGGTAAACATTCGCAAATGTTTTTTGACAAACTTTACAACTCTGCAATAAAACAAAATTTTAATTTAGTTGTGATTCTATTAATTAGTAAAGAATAGTTTTTATTGATGTCAACACATATTCTGAATTACTCTGTGGTAATCGTTTGATATATATTTTAATTACAAAATAAAGTTTAAATCTCTTTTATTTTGTTTAAACGTTAATTTTAACTTCATTTAAGTGGTAGACCTGCAGTCAGACTCCGATAAATAGTAAAAAAAAACAATGTTTTTTTTAGAGATAGGCTCAAACAGCCAGGTTACTCAAAACAAGTTAATTTTGTATTCCTCTATACTAAGCTTAAATAATTCGATAAATATAAAACTTTGAATGTACCCCCGCCATATAATGAACTGCCAAAAATTATAATTTAACACAAAAATTTCTTAACTCAATGTGGCTTTTTTCACATCAGAATAAAAATAAAGTGAATTTCTGGGCAGTAATTTTATGGCATCTTAAGGTGTAAAAATTAATTGTTATAATTAATTTATTCCATACCAAAATTTTCGATATCAGCGATCCTGTATTCAGTTGAATTTGAGCCTGCAGCTCGAGGGCGGCATATTGTTGGAAGGTCTAGGTAAAGGAGAAATTTTTCAGAAACAGAAATTAAAAAAAATTTCTACTTTTTATGTGGAACTCCATAAAACAGAAAGTAAGGAAAGTTTTAGCTCATCTAACTTAAAGAGTTTTTTTAAGATAAACCTGTGAAGCATACAAAGCGGTTTAAGCCACGTGCTTAACAAGGGTTGATTAGGTCAGGATTTTTAGAATCGATTGGTGTAGGTCATACATACAATGTATGTATGTATATATTTCTAAAACATTCTATATTAAGTTAATCTTTAATTTTTGATATATTCGTCTGTAACAGGTATTCTGTAGAAAACAAATAGACTCAAATGAATTAACGCACATACAAGATTTTGAAAAAGTACTCTAATTTTTTTTAAATGAATGTTATTATTTAAATAAACAATAAAAGCTAAACTTTACCAACTGCCAATTTGTCCTTAGTTCGACACCGATTCACCACATCGGCTGCGGAATTTGGATACGTCCAAGGAAGTATGTTTTGCGTTCTTTTCAGTTGACAATGATCAAGTCTCCGACGCGGAACGCAGACTCTGTAGCTGCCTGGTAGCAATTAATTTCTCGACGCTAAATAAATCAGCGTGGTTGGGCTTTTTTATAAATCGCTTCTCGATTTACCCATGTCAGCGATAGAAGGCGGTCGCAAGTATAAAAATAATTTTCAAATATCGCTAAACATAAGAAGAGGTTCCCCCCGAGAGCGGACCTAGACAAAGACGATAAACAAATTAGCGCACCGCTGCTGCTGGCGTTACAATCCCAAGGAGTTGGCCCCCTTCCCTGGCCATTAGCGCGTGTTTCTAGTATGTGGGGCTCCGTTGAGCTCCCCTGGAAATGACGTTTTGCAAGCGGCAGCTGTTCCGTCTTGTTCCGGCCGCGACACTTTTGTGGGCGGTTCAGCTAAGTAGTAGACTTCTTGCTTTTCTGGCGCAGCTCCCTAAAATTTCTGGAGACCACCTTGGTACAAAAAACACGGCGTGCTTTCTATCTACCGTGATAAAGCTGTTGCTATTTTTGGGATTAATAGCGACTGAAGACGGTACGAGTTCTATTTTCGATATTATTTCGATTGAACTGAACACCTGTCCCCCGTCCTGCCATAGGCCTCGACACCTTAAATTGGCGGCAATCGGACGGCGACGGCGCAACGAACTTCCATCGGAGCGCCGACGCCGCCGGACGTCTTATAACGTCTTATAAGAAAATTAGAAAGGAAGGTAGAGGATGGGGCTCCAGCTCATAAGGATCCAGAATAGAGGTGCATCTAAAAATACAGGCTGCTGCTTCTGCTGGAGGGAAAATACGACATTAGTAGTCATTCACCTACAACAAGCGGCCATACCTCCGTTGATTGGTTAAAATGATTTAATGGTGGATGCTTTCATGGGAAATTGCGGTCTGCTGGAGCAGCGCACGGGATATTTTTAGACCGAGCGCTTTATTGCCTCCACACCTTGACGCCGCCGCAGGTTTCTTGCTGTGGGAGTGCTATTCGCTTTTATTTTTACTCGTAAAATTTTTTTCTTTCTGAATAAAAAAAAAACAACCTCTAATAATCGCTTAAATCAGACGCAGTTTAATAAATTCGACTAGGGCCCCTCCCCTCCTCAACCCTCTTACCACCCCATAGAGCACACGTCGCAGCCACATCGTTACTCCCAAAATGCTTTAGTTATTCGGACAAAAACTTTTAATTGTTTAATTTTTTACTTTCGCTCATTCCGATAAAAATGACATGCAATAAAAGCACTTTTTGAAAAAGTTTACAATTTATGGCCATCATTTGGCGGCGATTATTGCCCTGCCAGCGAACTCTGAGTGCTCCTGGTGCATTTTGGAGTTGCTCTGGCAGTCACACGCGGGGCCTCTGCACCGTGCCCGGAATGTTTTATGTCCGTCAGCGCAGGGCCCCCCAATGCATGGGTGTAAATCTTTAACATTTTCGCAAATAGCCAGAAACCGCGGTAATAGCGTTAGCTCTCTTTAGGGAAGACATTATCCTTTCTGTTGTCCTTTATAAGCTCCCTAGAAAGGCAGTTATTCGGATTGCAATTTTTCTTGGTTGTATAGAGAGAAGTTCGGGAAGGACGGGAATCATGTTGGAGTTGCTCCTCTGCAGTTATTTTGCAGATAAAATGCATATTTTTGTTTCCTCGATGCAAATTTTAACATTTCTTTGTCTATTAAACTACACACAACAAATTTCAAGTAGAAGTACTAAATTGTCACTGTTTTCAACAACGTTTGAAAATGGTAAGTTTAAGTTTCTTATGGAAATAGAAATGGAAAAAAAATGAACTTCGTATGCTGATTATTTACACATTTCTAGGAACAACTCTAAGGCGACTTAACTTTCTCTTTCCAAACACAAAGAAATGACTCATTCTATTCTTAGGTGAGAAAAATAAAATGTGACAAAAATCGAATTAAAAGAATCAGATACATACATAAATTATAAAATAACATACAATATTAATTTTTAATGCTCATTTGAATTTGAGCCAAATACGCACATGTTTGAAAGTTTTTTGTTATCTTTTTGTCGATTCTTCGTTTAAAATTAAATAGGCCAACATTAATTTAACTACAAAGTAAAATTAATTTGCGATCT
Organism: Machimus atricapillus; assembly: GCA_933228815.1. Lineage (NCBI taxonomy): Eukaryota > Metazoa > Arthropoda > Insecta > Diptera > Asilidae > Machimus > Machimus atricapillus. Next base: position 24,877,877 of record OW121788.1, on the reverse strand, counting down.
ATCATATTATGAATAAGTGATTTAGGTTTAACTTGTCGGTTGGAAACAGTCATCACTTTTTTAAATTCGTTTATTTTGGTAGGCGAATGACATCAATAAAATTAATTTGTCCAAACTTGAATGTGGAAGGAAATATACCAGATATTTTTTTGCTTGTTTTTTTTATCAAATAGTGAAATTCAGAAAAACTATTTATGGAGTTTTTTTTTTATTTAATTTTCTGGTTGTTCTTCACGTTTTAATTTGTTTTACCATTCCTAACGTGTCGTTTTACCATTCCTGTAGTCATAGTTAGTTCTAGATTTAGAAATAAGAAATAGGGGCACATATTCCACAATAGGCCTAATATGGAAATGTATAACTGTTTAAAAATAGCTATGCTATTGAATTCACGAGACAATATTTTTACGAAACCTAACAAAGCGGATGCTCATGGTAACCATATAATTAATTTGCTTAATAAAGTCAAGCTTTCTGTCCAGAAAATTGCCAGACAAAGAGTAAACGAAAGTGAAGGGGTTGTGCCTTCTCTATATATGTATTTTTATACTTTAACCGTTTGCACTCAACGATTTTTTATAAACCATAATCCAACTAATTGAGTGCAAAGCCAAAGAGTTCATGTTGGGTCTAAATTTTTGAGTTTAAAACAAAATAAAGGTACTCACCACAGTTGTATTAGGCGAATGCATAAGTTCATGCTTCTCAAGCAATTCCCTGTTGGGAAAAGAGGCTGAGCACTGGGCGCAGATGTGGGGGCCTCCAGGACCCGCCATTGAACCAGGAAACGATCCACAAATGTCCCCCAGAACGTTGACTGATGGAGGACTAGCCGTTGAACGGCCACCTTCTTCACAAGCGTTGCTCGACATAGAGGCGGTTTGTGGTGATGTTCGGGACATTCCAACGATGGCCATCGCGACTGCATGCTGCTGTTGTTGATGATGCATCTGAACTTGTTGTTGCTGTATGCTGTTGTACCGATTGTTGGATGTGTGGTCCGAGACCGCATTACCGCAAATCGAACCGGTTGACATGGGGGACGAAGATGTGTCTAACACTATGGAATGGCTACCACTATTATTAACTACACTGTTGCCATCGATTTCATTGCCGTTGCTGTACCCACAGCCGTGGTAGCTTGGCGAGTTGTCGAGGTGCGGTCTTTGTTGAGGATGTTCGAGTTCTAAGTGTTCTCGAAACGCCTGTTTTTAGTAAACAAAATGTATTTAGTACGATAGAAAAATAGTAGTAGTAGTAGTCGAACTTACCTGAAATCCTGAAAACCGCTGATGGCACTGGGGACACTTAATCGAGTATTCCGAATGTGATGCTACAGCGCCATCGTCGCTTTTGTTGGTTGCATGATGGTGTAGACTTGATGCCAGAGATGGAACTAAAGGGAATTAACAAAAAAATAAAGAAATGTTTGAATGTTAACATCTGAAAATGAGAGCTAGAGTGTACTTAAAAACCTTCGGTTTTAAACTAACACAAAACAATGTCGCAAATTCCTCGACTGGAATATTAATTGAAAATCGTCATGAGAGTATATAAGACAGAAAATGTCTGCCTGCGCACATGTTCCACAAGGCACAAGGAGTGCGTGGAGGTTTACTGGAGTGGCCATATCAAGAGGGAAGAAATTAAAAATGAGAAACGATTCACCATAAAATGTTGATGATCTCATCGCATCTTTGCACACCAAGTGCTGGACGGGATGACTCTTTCTGAAATTCATATACCCATCCTCGTGTGTGGACTGGGGGGTGCGAGGCGTCCGCGAACACATTCCCACTTTTTTTTTTTTTTTTTATCATGGAAAGACCATCTAGCTGCGAGTTTATCACTCATTCGGGTAGAACGCCGTTCGCTATTTAAGAGAATGTTGCGCTAAAGCGGCCGTATACCTTAATTTATGTCAATTAACCACATACGGGCACACAGTGCGCTAACGTGGAATCTTGCGGCGAACGGATTCCGATTCTAGAAAAGTTGTGGCGGTCTCGAACCGCGGTAGAAAAAACAGCTTCGCTGGGAGGAGCCCCATCAACATGATGGGGGACTTTCCTGGCAGAGGGGGCCTTACTGCATTTAGCATAGCTCACCGCGCCACTTTCGCGGAACGCATTCTGTATTATAATTGATTCTGCGCGGACTGGCGGCGGCGGTTGCGGCATCGCTTATCCGAAGTCATGTTCTCGCGCATCAGTCAGCGCTGGACCATTTAAAAGTTCGTTGACAACAAGTAATCAATTAGTGGCCGGTCCGGGCTCAAACATGTGTCACTTTACTAATTCACCACACCAGGCAATAATAATCATAAAATAGCGCCCCGCTCGATTTTCGCATAAAACCGCTCACCGCTCAAATGATTTTGGTCTTTCCGCACCAGTCGCTGAAGGTTAACTAGGCCCAATTAAAAGTGGCGATTAAATGGAACCTCACACCATTCGCGAAAATTCTGTCCTTCGGTCGCATCGTGACCAAACGGCCAAGCAAACGGCCAACCGGTCGAGACCTCCTCCCGTAGAGAAAAAGCCTATGGCGCTCCGCAGGGGCCTCACTGTAGCCACTTAAATCGCGGAGCCACCTGTTCCCAGTTTATCGATGTCTGGGACACGGCGAACGGACCGTGGGGGCGTTTATTTACTAGAAGACGTCGTTTTTAACAGCCCATTTCAGCATGCAACTGACGAAACGAATTAAATATTTTTATGATTTTCAAATTCGGCATGAGGGGCTGTTAGTTTCGAGCCGTTGCGGCTTCTTTACAACATGTTGGAACGCCTCGTTAAAAAAAAAAATTATAGTCATGATTTTGGGTTATTTGTGCCCTCCACTTTGAACAATGGCTTTCTTTGTAACCCATGAGGCGATTCTCCCTTTCAAACCGGAAATATCTTTCATTTCAAAATTTCTTTACATTTTTATCGTTTTGGTTTTTCTTAGCAAGCGTTCTTTTACATCAAATAAATATTTCATTTTACTTATTCTAAACATTTTTATGATCCGAGTATAAGAGTAGTATTGATTCAATGAGACTCTTTTTTAAAATACAAATAATAGTTTAGAAGCTAGTATACTTTGCCAATTGTTGTTTTATACTTTAAACCACAAGTTTTCGATTGGATTTCAGTTCGAACTTTGTGGTGGCTAATCAAGAATACAGAAACATTATCTCTAAAGCCATTTTAATACTTTGATCATATATTTAAAGTCATTGTTATGTTGAAATATAGCATCAACATTCATTAGGTCCATCACTTTCGCATCCTATCTATGACTAAGAAATTAAAATTTTTGATAATAGTGCTATTTGAAATCATTAATAATTTAATAATATTGAAAACAAAATGCTTCATATGTCTTTAAAAATATGGTTACAAATTCATTGGCCTTGGTTGAGAATTTGTATGCCGAGGCTATCGCAATAAAATATATTCCGATAATTTCAGTAAACAACATTTTATGAAAGTAAACACTTAACTTGGGCTTTTCCCCCATCCAATTTTTGTATTAATTTAATGAAGCATTGTTAAAATTCAAATTTGTGAAAAATTATTAGCTGGAGATTGCTAAAAACTTAAGACACTAAAATTGAGAATTCTCGAGGCTGAAATTGATCTAATAGTTTTTATGTAACACTTTAAATATACATGGGTGATTTTGGTTTTATTCTACTTATTCTTAAACTTAAAAAATTTTTAAATAGGAAGCAGGCTCGAAGTAAATGCAAGTAACTAATTCTCTGAGTTAATCGACTGATGGAAATGAAGTCATGTAATTACTAAACCTCTTTTAAGAACTCTTAATTAGAAGAATACCATCTAAAAAATCAATTTCTACTATCAAAACAAATCGATTTAAATCGGGTTTTGTTTTCTTTACGAAATTGATAAATCCCTTTGCCACTTGATACTTTTCTAAGGCGCCTGATTTCAGCTGAACTGAACAAACGCAACAGGTAAATAATTTGCATATTATTCAAATAAAGAAAATCTTCACTAAATCAACCAAAAAATTTGCTAATTCAGAATAAAAATAAAATACAAAATGAGCCAACTATTTGCATGAGTCATCATATGCTCAATAAGTTAATCAATAGACTTCACGGGTCACAATCAGTTCCTACCTCCGGGGTGTTTACTCAAAATGATACAAAATAAAAACCCTGGAGCCCTCTTAGCACACCAAGGTTTCGCGGAAAACAGTGGAAATTACTAAAGACTTATCAGTTTCCTTACACAGAATCAATGGGACTCTGTCTGTAGTGATAACGAAATCTCTTCTCTTTTGAGATATTCAAAGGAGGCTGTTTTTGTTATTGATAAGTGTTCAATGCATCACACCGCGGACTGTACCTTGCTGTAAATAAAGTTGATGCTTTTCACTATGTCACGACGATGAAAAAAAGAGGTGATAGGCCCCAAATACTGCATGTGTACGTTTTGGGGTTATCTCCTTCTACCCAATGGCCTAATTGATGATTCTATACTAAATTGATAACAATGAGTAGAACGAAAATACGAAACAAATAAATACGCGCAGGGAATACAACGGAATTCCGGTGAATCCCCAGGAAATATTCTAAAAAGTTCCAAGAAAAAAGCTATCTGACTTTTAAGAAATCATATTTTTCCTACAACCTCTTGTTAGGAATTCGATACGATTGCTTTTGAGTCGAACTAAATATCGACTCAATTTCTATATGCGTTAAATATTTGTGAATAAGATCGAATCGATGGCCACATGGCATTACGAAAAATTATGCCAACTGAAGCTGTTTTTTGTTTACTTTGATTTGAATTGTTATTGAGACAGTGAAATTCCAGTTTTTACACCTCAACTAAAAAATTTATCTTCTCAACTTTCAAAACTTCAACGAATATCGATAAGACAAGCAGCTGGAGGTCAATATATGTAGAATTGACAAAAATGTTATTTGATCCATATTGTGATGAATGGAATTTCGAATTTTATTTCTGATTTTAAACAAACAAGGCGATATTAAAATCGTGATTTCAAATCTTTAAATGCCAAACATTTCAACCAGGTACACTCAATTCATAAAAACTCCTACGATTTTCGAGATTATCACAATAAACATGCCTATGTATAATACATAAAAATCTTAACGTACTCCGAGGTTCCTATTCCTTCACGGCCGAAATTCCTTTGCTTTAATAATGTAGTTAAATACACTTAAAATGATCTTCTTCTCACACAAAAATAATCCTCTTACAAAGAGACAAAGCGAAGCTGTACCTCGAAGGTTCCTCGTATTAATTCTACTGAATTGCAGAGCAAAATAATTTTAAAACATCGATGTTGAAATAAAATGTCGGCTTTGTTAATTTTTAGGGAATTTTAATTTCTGAAATCTAGGAACATTTACTGATGAGTTATATTCTGGTTGGTTTTGATAGAAATTCTATATAAAGAAGGTACATAATATCGTAAAACTGATTGTGCAATAACTTTTAAATGGGTAAACAGAGATTTAATAAAACTACAGTAATATTGAGCAAAATGTAAATGATTATGTATAATAATTTTAAAATAATAAATTTCCAGATTAGTTAGTGAGTTTAACTAGAATTGCAATTAAAAACTACTAAAATATCAGGTTTTCGGACAATGTCCTAAAAGTTCAGTTTTAATGGCATAACTTTTCCGTATTTTAAAATTACTGGTAATAAATAAGACAAATCTTGTATATTTCTTAGTCAATTTCATAAAGTCTAATTCAATTATGATTATGAAGAAGTTAATGAAAGAACTAAATCAATATTTTCCATAAACTCAGAAAAATTAGCTCTAAAAGTCCAATTAGTATTATTTTAAGAGTTATGAATATTCTTGTGAGAGCAAATTATGAATCTGGACTAGATCTTGCAAAGTAGCACCTAACTGAAGATCCCAAGGCTGTTCTTAAAGAAGATCTCGAGCCCACTTAAGAATGTGAATTGATTTTAGCTATAATTTAGCCAGACTTTCACTAATTGGAGCTTGCTAGTTGCTCGAGTGCGTTGCGTTGCGCTCACTTGGCTCTAAAACTTTGAGTGTAAGCGAGCGCGTGTCTTTTTATAACACCCGCCGCTTTCTTGGCCGTCACCCAAAGCACTTAACGCAATTATTAAATCGAAAGCGTTTGCTCCGGTATTTTTACGCCTTTTCAATTTTCACCTTAATGTAAATGATGATCGCGAGGAAATGTCAAGCCGCAGAAGAAAACACAAAATATTCGGCAAGGTAAAAGAAGCCCCCCAAGAGCCCCATTGTCAACATTAAAAATACGAAAGTCGGCGCACAACTCCTGAGAAGTTGAGTAGGTGTCGTCGCGGCTATGACACTTTGATTAATTGCCGGATACTTAATGGAACCCCAGTGTATCTGGGCCGAATCGGTTTTTTTGGAAAAATATTATATATAAAATATAGTTGAGTATTTTGCGCTGGCACTCTTTAACGCGATCGAATGGCGCACTTAAGCCACTTCCATTTACATTCCCCGCTGCAGAAACCGACAGGATCTAAATCTTCTCGAAATTGGCTAAGGTGTGTCTCGTAAATCAGCAAAGAAGTCGCCGTATTTTGCAAGAAAATTGCTTGGCTCCCAAGGAGCTTGGGGAGGGGGGGGGATGCGTTAAGCGGACTCTTTCCTCGGAATTGGCCTGCTCTGGATTCGTTTTCATCCCGTTTAAGCCTAAAATTGATTTCCGAACCAAACATGTGTTCCGCACCCATCTCGTCCCGTGCAACCGGAGAACAAAGAAGAGACACTTTTAAGAAGCAAAAATACCTCGTGGAAACGCTCTCAAGAGGTTTGTCTTCTTCGAGTCCACCCCGACAACTGCATTTCACGGATGCCAAAATCTCACGTATGGAACTTAATTACCTTGACTTTGTCGCTATTTTTAGCCACATATGGCACCAGATGTACGCGCCCAAAGTACCCAGTTACCACCAGAAGAAGGCAGGGGGTAGCGTCTCAAGACGTTTCAGGCCCTACATACGTGGAAATATTACGTGAAGTCGCTGCATGGCCGATCTGAATACCGTCGTACTCGGGTTAAGGTTTCTTAAAACTGCCCGGGTGTCCTTTGTCCCGCACCTCAGGAGAGCAAATCGGGCAAACCTCAAAACATTTAGTCTAATCGATGTCTTGAGGAACTTAATGTCTTTCGTGGAATGCTTAAAATATGTTTACTATTCAACAAAATACCACCATCAGATCACGTAAAAGTGTTAAATATGACGCAATGTAATTTGAAATCATTGTTTTACGTATATCTTCAATCTAGCATAAATAACATTAACGCTCAATATCTACATAGTATGTGCAATAAATAAACTCTAAAATTAACATTTGCAACCAATTCGGAATTTTCAAAACTTGAATCTATACGTCCCTCAAAAACCTACTTTATTTAGATTTCGAATTTACTTCATGATACTTGAGACTTGGTACCTGACTTTCTAAATGTGGCTCAACACCTAATGTATTCAACAAAAGATTCAAATGTTTTGTCCTTTAGTTTTAAAAATTCAACTTCGAAAAGAATCCAATACTTATACGAGTCCAGTAGAATGTAAAAAAACTCTCGACTTCATTGGGTTTCCATGAAATTTAATATCCTGGGATTTTCAGGAATATTCACTTAATAACTATCATCAAACTATATCGAAATTCTAGATGGGAGATATGAAATGATTACTCAACATTTTAAATTTGTAGCAATCTCTACGCAAATTTTAGAAAAAATATATAAAAAGTGATGAACGAAAGTTGTAAACTTATTTTTTCTTAATATTAATCTACTATTTACTTTTTGTATTTCATTTCATAATCAATAAAGCGATGACAAATTATTTGTGTTATTAAAAGCACAACAATTGCGTTGAAGCTATATATGTAAATATGTAGGTACGTACATACACAAATTTCAGTAAAATATGTTACTTGAAATAAAATCTCTTGATTATTAAAACTATTAGTTATATATTTTTTAATTCGATTATATCGTAAACTATGCATTTAAACATATTACAGGAGGTGTTTTAAATCTATAATATAGTAAATATGTATGAAAGAATTGTATGTTTGAAGAATATTCAAAATCATTCTTATTAGTTAAATGTTCGCAGATTTTTCACTTCCAATCAGAAGATAAGAACAAGTGAATTGGCAACGTTAACAAAATTTTAAATGATAGGTTTTTCGTTCCCTTTTATCTCTAACAAATCATCGGTCCGATATTCAATAAATAACTTAGCAGAATATCGACGGAGTGTCACAGTCGCTAAGTGATTTCCGACGAGAGTAAGATGTTTATAGTTCTTGACTTTTATTCCAAATCAGAGGGCGAAACATTTTTAATCTAAACAAATGAAGGCGCTAGGAAGTTGCCTTCTATGAGTAAAGACTAATGTGCATGAGTATCAGTAAGTAATGCATATTGATAAATTCATGTTGGAACATAGAATCAAATGTATTCAAACATTATGTTTTAATTTATAGCACAAACAAAATTATTCTACGTTTTTTTTTCTATCAAATATTTTTTATACATACATATGTGCAATGCACACTCTTCACATTTTTTCCGATCAATGCAATAAATAAGTAGGTATAATTAAAAGCTCTCTACAGAACAATTTTGAATACACCACATGGAAAAAGTCGATTAATAACTTCCGATCAACTGATAAAAACGAGATTAATAAATAGGCCAATAGGGTGCTGGTGAATAAGCGCCGCCCGAAAAAAAGACACGATTAAAAAAGTTTTCTACAGCTAGTGATCATAAAAAGTTATCAATTTTGATTTATCATCGACATTTCTTTTAGATCCATGAATTGAGGAAATAAATTCTGCTCCGGTTGTTCTTAAGGTCGTAAACTCTAACTTATAACTTTCATTCTAACTACATCAATTCCAAGCTTGAGCGAGCATCAAAAATATTTAATTCAAGAAAAATAATAATTCTGTTTTAGACTTTATTAAGCGTTGGTCATATGTTTCAAAATAGACCCATTTTGGAATGTCGAACCAATTGTGAAATGTTAGGTGAATTTATATGTTCCCTAATAAATTGTTACAATAAGAATTATTGCTCGCTGAATTTAAAATGGAATATGGTAAAACAAGTGGTACTATTTGCATTACATAGTCTATGTACTTGAAGACATTATAACTAGTTTTAAAATTTCAGTGTTCCTATTATATTACCACATTCTAAGGTCAGGTAGGTTCTATACAACTACTCCGATATTTTACATATTTTAAAGTGAGATGAAATTTAAATTTAAAATAAATTGCTTTGAAAAAATTCAACTTAAAATCGAGTAAACTTGATTTTTGATAAGAATTTCGCTTCATCAATATGGGAATATGGTTCATAAAGCCCTAGATACACGTATAAAGCGAACTTTTCTTTCTTTTCCAAAGAGGCTGATCGAAAGATGGACACCTCAGCTTTTCGGGTGTAAGTGCAATAAAAAAAATCCTCCAACATCTCCGGCCTTTTGTCTTAAATGCATATGGAGCATCTTGAATGACTCACGTTGAACTTTGCGGCAGGAAGAAAGGTCGCGCTTCAAAATCAGCCCGTGTGGGGCTCGTGCGAAAGCTCGTCATACATCATAAAGGGCAACACACACCTCACGGGCTTTTCGGTGATCTTCTTTTTAATATCAAAGAAGAAAATCCCCCTATATACCGTTATTCTGAGATCAATTCGTTAGAGTTGCATTTGAAAATAGCAGAAGAGCTCTCTTCCTTGCGGTTGTATTTGTGCAAACTCCTTCCAGTTAGATGAAACATGGGTAGTAAAAAAAAAAATACGGTTTCGGAGGGTTTTGTATTTTTCCCCACCACACCACGACTGAGTTTTCCAATGAGTTTCCCCTGCACAGTGCATGATTTCAATACAATCAAACATATACAGTGTATGTATAACATGAACCGTTTTAACGCATATTATACTGTTCCAGGGACCGCTACATATTGACGTACCGTTAGCAATAGAGGTGGACAATTAAAGCAGTTCTCCTGGTGGAGGATGCCTTCCTTTCCTCTAGGTACTGTGGAGGTAAGAAAGGTGAGCTTTCTTTATTCCTCTCACTCTTCGCGAGACGACGGCGTGGAGCAGGCCAATGCGAGTCTTGTGGTAGGAATGGGTGCTCCAGGAGGGAAGTACATAAATACTTCTCCGAGGACAGGTAGAGGCACCTACCGTTCCTTATATACCTGCGAGGAGCAGGCACTTTACGGCTCTTCCGAGCCCCGTCTTTCAGGCACGGCGACGACGACAGCGATGGGGCTATATTTTTGCGAAAAGCTCAAAAGTTGCACTTTTCCCACCCAACCCGTGTCATCAGCAGCGCGAGAAGGTGACATTAGGGCACCTACCACCGCACAGCTCGAAACCTTCTTTGGTGGGAACAAGACGCCATTTGTGGGTATACGTCACGGTCTTCGTCGTCGGTGCCTAGGCACTCGAGAGAACGTTTGCTTGCCAGGTAAAAAGTACGCAAGTCCCTCCCCGAACACAGGTTTTTCTTCTTTTGACCCATTCCTTGAGACCCCCGAGCTGATTGCACGGTTCGGCACCCGTCCGCCCGCCGCTTTAAGGAGGTGCTGAGGCCACGCCTGAACCAGGTATTTACTGGCGATGGCTTTTTACATAAGAAAAACGCCTGGCACGAGAGCCACTTTCGTGGCGAATAAAAGCGAAACACGGCGGTCGACCGAGCGGCACTCGTTTTCGTGATTACAGCTGGTCGGACGGAACAACCCCCAAGATGATAAGAAGCTCTGGGACTTCCCTACTTTAAAACTGGCCTCGTTAAATGTATATTAAATTTATTTTACAGTAAGGTACCTCTTAACCTCTTTAAGTATTTTATAATATGACACTTTATGGCAAATTAATTGGAATTAATTTTAAATATTTTTAAATATTTAAAAAAAAAACTACCTGATTTATAGTGCTTCTATAAAAGTTTAACCAACCTTGAGGTAACTTGATTATGAACTTAAGCCACATACAATTTAGGCTTTAAAACTAAAGTATGCACCACCCACAATTGCATTTTGAAATTGTAGGTGGGATGACACTCTGAATTAACTTCTTTAAAGACAATTAAAAAAATAATAAATATTTTTTGTAACTTACATTGCAACGAGAACGCTGTTGTCGATGGCATGCTGATCTTGTCCTCTTGGCCGAAACGGGGTGGCACCAAACAAGACAACATTGGAAAGGATTTTAAATTTATTTATTTTTTGTGCGAACTTTAGATACACCCGAGCGAGTTCACTGTTCACGGGTATCCCATTAAAAATAAAAAAAACATTAAAAAAAAGCTAGTTCGTCTTCTCACTGCACTTGACGCGAAACTAAGAAAAAGGATTTTCACCCACTCTTTTTTTTTTTTTTTAAATATTGCTGTCACCCTGGAGGAGGGACTCTGCCTTAAGTTTTAATTTAGTTCCTGTCGCGGTTTAACGCACGGGAAACTTCACAACAGCTCAGTGGGCTCCGTAATTCGTCATTTCCGATGACGTGTCCAGAAGCACACTTGTGCGGGAGGCAGAACTGCGTCTTTGGTCCACACAGCATCCGAACGCACGGCGATGACGAGACGACGACCGCTGACAAGGGACAATCGAGGTGCACTGCACTGCTCTGGTTGGGGCTGGGTGTAAAACGGTAAAGTCGCGGCTCTCGTCCGTGCACCTGTATGTTATTGTGAGTGTGCGGCTTTTATTCAAGATTCAACTTCGAGCCCTAGCTCCTCTTCTTCCGTGGTGCTGCAGCTCTTCAATGCACATCTTTCATTTACAAAAAAAGTGTTTACGTCACAACAAGCCGTTCTTGTTCGACAGATCGGAGAAAGCTTTCCGTTTCACTGGTGCACTAATAATCGCATCACTTGCATCCATTCAGAGCGGATCCCGCAAAACAACTCCCACAACGGCAGTAGAAGTGCCTTAAAATAAAATATAAAATCACTGCTAAAATTCAGAGCATTTACGCCTCCTCCACACACCTGGAGTAATATCACCGATTTGGTTTTTATCACTTTATGTAAAAAAAAAAAACAAAAAAACAACTAAATTAAATTTTTACTATCGCCCGTATCACAGCTGGGCCAGCCCAATTCAACTGTTATTTAATAAATGCTCATATTATCTTCAGTTACTATTTAAGCACTAAAAAAACAAAATAAATAACAACAGTACTGTGTGTGGTGCGTGCAACGCAAAGCTAAGGCGTTCTTAACTCCGCGACGATCGTGTCGCTACTACTTGAGATTTGTATTTCAAAAGAACCGCGCGTCCGTGCCGTGCCGTACACAAAATTTTATTCGGTGATGTATGGAAAGGCACCGAGGCTTCAGATTTTTAGGTATACAATGGAGTCTCGGTGTATTTACAGTTACTCAACTCGTCGACCACTGCCAGGGATATAAAGTGTAAACGTGAGTGCACACCGTTGTGTCGTGTGCCTCTTCTTTTCTGTCCACCCGTCCGTAATTGTGTTCCGTTTTTCTGAGCACGGGAAAATATGCGACGAGACGAACGAGCGAGATACACTCCCCCTGTCGGATGGTAAACGTATCGCATATTCGAATGTAGCGCTCCCAGCGGTCGAGTTGACGACAATCGGGAATCAGCAGAAAGCAGCGCGCACGGCGGCGCTCCCGCTCCCGTTACACCACAGCGACAGTACCGTTGCTTTTGCTTATTCGGCCTCAACGGGAAACCTAGGGAAAATTTCCCTCCCCTTCCTTACCTCCCCCAGGCGATAGGGTGTAGTGGAAGAAGAAGTGAGAATGAGTGCGTCACGTGAGAGCGACAACCCGTCGTAACGTACCACACGTAACGGGAATTTGTGGGATGAGGGATGCTGAGGAGTCCTACACCTTTGTTTAGATGCCCGTTGGATTGCGGTCCACTTTCCAAACGGAGCTCAATTTCCCCGCTATAGTCACAGAAGAAGAAAATTGAGCTTTTACTCTCTCTCTCTTTCTTTCTCCCCAAGTTCGCCGCCCTGTGTTTTTCCAATTCACTGTTATTAAGTTGGGGAGACGGGAACGGGACTCTGGATGAGGTCCCGTTTTCTCTGAGAGAATCACATGGTCCACGGACGGATGCTGTCAGTGCCACACGCACACTCCCGCTCCGCGCGTACACTCTGCAGAGGTAAACATTCCCGAGAATCTCAAACACCTTTGCCCCATTATTTCCATATTTTGGTTCGGAGGTGGGAGTTTCGCTCGCTCGCTCCGGTAAATGGAAATAATAATTAAAAAGAACTAATTTGTGTGTTTGTGAGCACACATTCAGTTTAGTCCATTTTATGAAGACGAAACGTGACGTTGTCAGAGTCCGTTCAAACCTGACTATCTAGAGGTGAGAGCGGGACAGCTCGACATCTCGAGCAACCTGTCAGAATGGATCTTAACAAATCAGAACGGGAAGAATCACGTCAGATGCATTCCAAGCGAGAGCGAGACAGCTCTCTCTTTTCGCACAAAAATTATTATCCCTATCGCGTGCACTTCTTAACTACAAAGAAGTTTTCCTCCGAATTAATTTATTCATTTCCAGTCCAGTTCACTTGGTAATGGAGCACACGCCGCTCGGTGTGTGGGTGTGTGCGTGTCGGCGCTGGGGCGCGCAGCACCGAGCGAGAGCTTTTCTTGTCACCTTTAGAACTCCCCTCCACGGGTCTCGGGCAAGTCACTAGTCGGGTTTTGTTTCGCCCCGAAAAAGAAATGGAGGAAGAAGGCGAGCAGCGTGCACGGCGGCTATCAGTCCACCTACTTCCCAAGTAGGTGGAGCTACGGCAGCGTGTGCGGCGGATTTAATGTGAGGGGGGCTTTATGCAGAGTTTCACTAACGGTAACCAGATTTGCGGGCTTCCCGGTTCGAATGCGATGCTGGACGACGCTCCGTCGTCGACTTCTTGGAGGTGACAAGTGCGCCAGGGGAGAGTTTTTTTAAATCTCCAGCGGCGTGCGCGATTCGTTTATTGCCCCATTTGGGCAAACATTCAAATTTAACCGTCGCTCCGATGAGGTCATGTGCCCGCCGAATGCTTTCTGAAAGAGTTTCTCAGAGGTAGCCCGACGGGCATGCGCCAATTGTTATCTTTGAATACGCTTTTGGAAGTTTTTTTATTCTTCAATTCCTGACTGAATTAGCTAACTAAAGTATTTGTTTATTCATCAAAATTTACCAGGAATCGTGACTGTTATATAAGCGAAAAGTAAATTAAAGTTTAAAACTTATTTCTTAAGTTAAATTTTTATGCATAAAAATTTCATTTATTAGATGTTGGTAAAATAGTAGGTACTGGCCGATAAAACTTACCGAGCGAATATACATATATGTATGTATGTATGTATATGTGATCATTTTGTTCAAATGTATAATGATTATTGGTTAAGTTTGATTTATTTAATTAAAGATAACTGTTATAAATTAACAATTTTAACTTGTGTTTTATTTCTTCCCTAACAAATAACGTATATTTGTTGATCGTTTTATTTTCTCTCAAAAGTAACATTTGCTTGGGTTTTATTATAATAGTATTGCTATTTTTTTTATTCAAAATAAATACTTCGATTAGAGATAAAACTCAATCAGCTCATTCTCAAATATGAATAACACCCGGATATTTTATTTACATATAATGTAAAAGACGTGTACCTATCTCTTTTTAAAAATGGTAAAGTTAAACAGGTTACTGTATTTCAACAATTTATTTCCAAATTATGGCTTCTGTATTTGTATTTTTTTTTATGTAGCATGTTTTCGTGGCACAATTTTGGCAAAAAACCGGCCAGAAGAAGAAAATTAAACGATAGAGAAATTACGATCTTTTCTTGCATATTTCTTTAAGAGTATGAGCTAAACGGATGAAAAGACTTGAATTGTAAAAAATGTATTTTGAATTGGTTGCAGAGAAGAATTAGAATAATTTGTAAGAGTTTCCCTTCAGTTTAACAAAATGATAAAATTTTATTTAGAGGATTTCTCATGAATATAAATATTATTTTTAGTTTCTATAAACTGTGTTTTTAAACCAAAAAGTAATACATAGCCTTTTATGTACCTACATATGTATTTTGAAAAATCCAAAATTTTCTTATAATTTTTCTGTTTATACAGTATTTTTTTAATTTATTATTTTATTAATAATACCTACGTATATGTATATAATACACAGTAAGTTACGTTACCTTTAATAAATTTAAAGCCCGGAACATGAATGGTTGTAGAAGTCATAAATATTGTTGGATTGTTATCAGTATTAGCCTCTGGATAGTAAAGTGTTATGATATGTCGAAATGTAGGTGAAAACCACATTGACATCTGTTCATGGGTTCCGGTTTTTATCGCAATTACGTAATGATAGTCGGTTAGCTACACACAGAAATGTTTTTTTAGAGAAGTAGAGATAACGAGTTAGGTAGGAAGGTTAAGTATTTTATTTGGAAACGCACTTTGGTTAGCAATAAGCTTGATTGCTCTATTTTTTTAGAAAGATTACAAAAAAGCGATGAAGCGAAAATTTCAGATGGAAGCATAAAAGATATAATGTTAATTTAATAAATGAATTAATCCCTACCTATCATTATGAGCTCAGGGTCTTACCTGCACCGAATCCTAAAGCAATTCGCACATAAATCGCCAAGAAGTTGGGATCACTCCTTAATTTCTCCAGTCAGTTCAGTACTGAGGATAGTTTACATCTTTCGGTCCTCGATAAGCTCCCAGGGCAAGCACTTTACCAACAAAGGTGAGCAGGCAAATTGGGCTGTGCCGTAAATCACACGGGGCATCCCGCAGGGCAGGCCATTATTAATTAGTTCATCCCAGCGCCCCAAATCTCCAATTTGGCCCTGGTGCTCTACGAAAGCTCCGAAATTACCTCGTGGTCCTGAACTGGCTCCATGGCCACGGGACGTACCCTGGCGGACCGGGCTGGTCTTTTTGCACAATTTCCTAATGCCAGAAGTTATGTTAAGCCAGCAGAGAAAACCACATCTTGGAGGAGTTACAGTTCTTGGGAGGATTCTCCCAACAGCTCTTTTGATAGCGTCCCCATGCACTTTAAGTCGTGCTCGTCCTCTTGTAATTCCTTAGACTGAAGGGACGAAGGGTGTCGACCCGACACCCAGTCCCCTACCCGTCCCGCAGGCATTATCCAGGAGCTAAACGTATCCTGCAAATTAGAAATTCGACATAATTTTATCAAGCCGCACCTCAAGGTAGGACGGAGGCGGCTCTGGCGGGGCTTTAAGTGGCCCTTGTTAAATGAACCGTTCGAAGAAGGAGCTTTCGGGACATGAGACGTTCCCCGAAAGTGGTGTCCTTGCCCGTTCGACGGCGTCTTTGTGTGCGGGAGCATCGCACGGATCCCGCATAATTGTTTTGAATTGGCGCTAAGTAGCCGAAAGATTTTAATGGGCAGGGGCTGACGACTGGAGGAAGGGATCGTCTAATTGAAAGTGGTCTTCCACCAGCTGCGGAAACGCAGGCTATGGGGGCAGTCTTATCTTCGGGATATGCCGATGGATTATTGCTCAAAAGAATTCCCAGAAAACCCGTGAGAAGATGCGGTTAGTGAACGCCTACTTTATGTAAAGGGTAAATCTATAGATTAGCGTGAAAGTGGAAAATTTTATTTACACAATATTAGACAACAGAGCAAGGATTGCTAAAAATCTATTCAAATTTCAGAATTCCATAATGTTCTGACTCTCATTAGTATAGTCAATAGTGTATACTTAAGATATAAATGGCTTATTTAAAAAAAAAAATACCAATTTACATGATTCATAATTTAGAACCATTTATTTTAAAACGAAAAAAGTAATTGCGTAACCTCAAAGTAATTGCGTACATATTACGCGTACCACATCTATTTTCTAGTCATATTTGTTAATGAAGAAAAATATTATTTGTTAAAATCATTACTTTTTCGAGCAACTCCACATAAATGTAAAGCTTAATTAGGAATAAATAGTGTACGAAATTAAGTATCTTGATATTACACTACATATTTATAAAACTTTAAAGATTAAGCAACATGTAAATAATATTTTCTGAAAATTGCAAATTCTACAGAGGAGAAGAAAACGTATTGATTTGGCCGTTTAATAATGCTTTGTAACATCCCAGTTCTTCCTCATTTTGATTATTGCTTATTCATTTTGTTTTGCGCAGGCCGGACTTCTGTATCTAATCTACAAGTAGTACAAAATAAAGAAATGTGTTTGAATTTAAAGCGGAATTGCAAAATTTCTATGAGGTCAATACGACTTGTTTTTGAATTGGGCGTCTGTTGAAAAATGTAGTATAACTACATCTAAATATTATTTATAAGATACTCTAAGAAATGCCTTACATACAAGTACAACATTTAGGTTTTTTACAGCTCTGGTTTAAAGTATATTCTCAAAATTAAAGAAAAGTTTTAAAGGTTCTTGTATTTGCATAACTCTCACGCGTGTGACGATATTTCAAAAACATATATGTATGTATCTATTGCGGATGCATTATGTACCAGAGAATGAAATTCAACATCCGCTCTATCTCTTGGTTCACCCTTTATTTTGCAGAAATAGCTTCATTTCAAAAGAAACAAAGTTTGAATTGCGATTTGAAGGTGAATCATAGTCTGTTCTGTTTTTGTTCTTCTTTAACGATGGAACTCTCGTTCCTTCGCGAGAATCCTTGAAGAAAGCCATCAAGGTCGAATGAGACTTTTGTGCAGGGCTTTTTCGAATATCGATTCGAATTCTTGATACCTTGCGATGCGAGTTCCCTCACCTTCGAGGAGTAACCTTCCGTTTCATGAAATATCGGAAATGTGGTCCCCGTGTGCCAACGTTCGCGTGGAGTGCGCGGTGGAGTCGTTCAGCAAACAGCCAACGGAGTCTCAGTTTCAGAAGACAAACTTTCTCAAGGGCCCGGGCATGTTTGTTTTTCTTACTTAACGGAATTTCCGAAGGAGATGCTAAGTACTCCTGTTCGAGGCAGGATACGTGCGTGCTCTCTTCGAGTGCAGCCGTTCGCGGGGCTTAAACGTTCCCCGAATATTTTCAACTCCACCGGAGATATGTTTGCAAGCAAACAAACCTACAATTGAGATTAATGCAAACTCGAGCAGGAGGCGCTCCGCACGCCCCGCTCGGGGGCCCCAGGGAAACGCGCATACCTGCCTCGCCAAAGTGGCATCATATTGATAAAGTGCTCCTCAAGTTGCCCAATTCAATTAAGACGGCAAACTCCCGACCGCATTCCAAAATAGCAGCCCAACCTGGGCGGCACTAATTTCAAGAGGTCCGTCCGCTTCTTCGCACGTCGTTTGGCGGGACTTTGCGGGAATGATTGCAGTCAGCGCATGGCTTTAAGCTTAATTTAATGGAGCCTGAACGGACACCCGATGGCCCCGCAAAAAGTAGTGGACCAAAAGGGAGAACGAATTCAAAATTATCTTCTCTGGCGGAGTTTAAATCCAGAGGGGATTAAGAAATTAGGGCCATGTGGTGACGCAATCAATTGACCACTTCATTTAAGTCGCAGCTCCTAGAACAGAGTCCGGCAAGGGTCCTGAGTGTTGTTTACTGCTGATTACGTCTTGAATTTATGAAAATCGAAGTCTTGCTCGTTTCGGGACAGTATCTGCCTTTGGTCCAGCACAGATACCTCCGCTCAGTTTAGGGAACCTCTGCAAATCAAATCCAGGAAGGCTTGGATTCCAGTATCGAACCAAATTGAATAAACTTAAACTTCACACATCAGTAACAGTGGTCAGCACTAATTTCTATCCGAAGAGAAATTGTTTCTATGAAATTTTGTCCGTAGATTATGAATTCGTAAATTAAAATACTCAGGCTTTCATGTTAGCTACGTTACAGATTTCTATATAAACCTTTCTAAAAATTTTTCAAGAATGGCCAAAATACAATCTAACGTACTTTTTCTCGAAAACAGAAATTAATTGAGCAATTTTATTTACGGAGTCATAATCTACGAAAAAATCCTATAGAAATAATCTACCATTTGTTTGGATACACAAAACATTTGTTGATCAGTGTAATTTATTTTTGGCTGTTCAAACGTTTTCCTTGATAACCTATGTATATGTATATGAAATTTAAACAACAAAATTCTAAGTATGTAATTGCTACAAAATTCTTCAAAGTACCTAACTTAAAACAGTAGAGCTTGTTGACTCAATAATTGAGATTGGCGATTACCGCTCAAATGTTTGTTTATAGTCTCCGAGTAATTGTGCTTCGTAACTGAAAGCATATATATCACTTTTATATTACTCCGTGAAATAAATAAATAAATAAATGATTCTACATCCCAACTATTGAATTTATTGGCTTATCGAATTACACCAATAATATGGTAGGTACCTATATCATTTTTTAGAATGTTCATCACAAGTTTACTGTTAAAAATTCGGAATTTTTTATATAATATTTCTTCAGTTTCGAAAACTAGAGTAAATTGACGTACCTACATACTTGTTTTTAACGAACTGTTATATTATATTTAAAGATTAACTTATGAAATCCGAAAAAGCTCATTTTTTGTTTTCTTAATTCTCAATTCTCACAAGCTATAACTAGTAAAAAATATGTATCTATATATTTAAAATTAAGAGTTACATCTGACCCAGTAAAAGATTCGCTTTCTTATAATCTCGATGATCAAATTTTTTCGCAGATGATATCCGGCTTCTTATCGCATTCCTAACTTCCGCCGGGAGAAACTCTTATTCCAAAGGCGATACATCTTGATGAAACGAATGCGTGTCTTTCTTGCCATACAAAGAAGATGCGTTTGAGCAACTTGCCACCGTTTGTTCGTGGTGATTCATCTTCGAAATGAAAAATATGTACATCCCAGCTATATTACCTTCCTTCCTTTATATTCTAAATAAGGGAAAACTTTGGTATGATTTCACTTCTTCATTTTAGCTTTTTCGGCTAAATTACTACCTCATAGAACTTTTCTAAAGTAACTCCTATGTATTTCTTTACTTTAACCTTAAAAATTTTATATTTATATATATTTTATTCCCTAAAATAAACTTGCTTTAAATGAATGATAATTTTAAAACAATTTTGGACGATCACATAATTATTTGATTATAAACAGTCAATGTTGTCTGAATCATTCGAGTAGATTAAAATTAATTAAATTATTAAGTAAATATTTCGATTCAATGTAAGATGGTCAGTGCATTCATTTGGTCACTTTATATAAAGCGGACATTTAAAATATTTAAGTTTTTCTCATTTTCTTTGTGCAAATGGAAGTATAATCATTCAAGTTCTATCTGAAAAAATGAATCATCAAAGAGTGTTGATTCTTCCGCGAGATATTCTGTGGTTTTTAAAGTCTGTTTAAGTAGGGTGATGTTTTTTTTTGGGAAGTTTTAAATCTCTCAGTGCTCAGATGCATACTCAAGAAAAGAAATACGGCTGCGTCGTCATTTGAGTCGACACTATTTGCAATTGCACCTAATTATCCCCTTCATAGATCTTGTTTTAAGAAATTTCAAAAAATATATTCCCCAGTGACTCACCCCGTCTGGCCCAGGATATCGTCGAAAACAGGAACGTCGACGTGGACCTGGGCGCTGTAACCGGCTCTTGACCTCAATAAATTAGGCGACTGTCAGAAAATCTGAAACTGGAGAGTTTTGGTAAAGCCATTAAAGGGCCCCAGACGGGGCTGGGTCTTGGGATCCGGGACTCGAGAGGCTCACTTAATTATTCCTTGAGATGCGTAAACTGTTTACTTCTGTTATCGGTCCGTCGTCTCCGAATGACGCATTTGCCGCAATCACTCGACGGTGATAACGAATTAGAATAAATTTGGGCACGTCGATAAGCGGCGACGAGCGTGTAATTAAGGAGTTTATTTGTGAGGCCCGAAAGGTCACTTGGCCTCAACTGGGAAATCTTAACTGTTTAACTTTCCACGAGTGCTGATTTCGCCATCGAGGAATGCCGCGTTATCGGCCCGGGACGGGAGTTATCTCGAGGGGACGCAATGGCCACACAACGATAAATCTGTGTCAACCGAACGGAGCTGGCCGGAGGAGTCCCGACCTCTGCGGAAAATGAGCCATCGTAAAAAGTCATCTCGCCAGGAGGAACCGAGCGAGAGACACTATCACTTTCCAATTAGATTAAGCCGGGAGTTTCTGGCATAATTCCTTTGATTATCTTCTTTTATTCCTCCTTTTGTCCCTATTTGCTATTTTTGCCCATTTAAAACAATTCCAGGTTTATGTCGCTTCTTGGGACCGTCGCCTCTCCCCTCACACGTTCCCCGGCCAGAAATAAACTTAATCCCTAGGAATCGTGTGATTTAGTCCCTGGGAAAGCAGAAAGAATGAAAGAAAGAAAAAGAGCTCCCATCTTCCCAGCATTCGCAAAGATCCGCCGAGTGGCGAGAGTATGGCGAAGACGAAACCCACTGCGGGTTCCAGCGCAATAAGGCTGATGAAGAAACAAGACCAAGTGCTTGATGGAAGTCGAGAGCCCGACTAATCTTCTATTTCTTGATTTGATTTCATTTTGGGCGATTTTATTTAGCGAAATAAGCGCGTCTTAGTCCTTTTTATGTGAGTGCTCGGAGTCATCCCCTAATGGAGTATTTGGGATTAGGATACCTTCAAGGATAACGAAAGTGGATGGCAGCAGCGCGAGCCATTTCGGAGATTTCAGCTGAATAAAACATTCATCCTCCCACCCCCGCAGGAGGACACATGCAAATTGACGCCAGCGTGGCACCCACTCACCCACGTCTCACACCGCATCCGCACAGGATCTTCGTCTTCATCTCCATAAGAAGCAAACGAAAATTGCGAGGCGATAACTTCATCAAGAAGTTTATGAGAAAACACATGCTCTCCGAGGAATGCAGCCTCCGATGAAGGACTATCGCAGCACCAACTGAGTTCACACCTTTGGACATGTGGTGCCCATGTGCCCCGACAGCGGGGTCCTTCACCTGGGTGGCCGTTTCACACTCAAAACAATCGAACAGGCAAAAAGCAATCTCCGAGCAACTTAGCTGCGAAAAAATCTTGCTGCCATATGTTTGGTCTGACTATAGTTAACTTTTTGGTAGGGGCAATCATCAATTCATTGCAATTCAGGGCCTGTTTCAGTCTGAAGAAAAGAAAATACAAAACAAAGACATAAAACCCTAACGAAGCCGTAAACAAAAAAATAAAATACGAGACACCTCTTGAGGTAAAGATACCCATCCATTGGCTCATTTGAGAAATCGAGAAAATCTGTCTGCAACAACATCGGAACCTGAAAAGGTGCCACTTAGGGTTTATGGTGCTGTTGATTTAAAATATGGTGCCTCTAATTTTAAATTCAAGATGGTGGGTCTAATATGGCGGAATTGTGCAGTAATATTCGTTTTTGTATCAAAGATAAAAATCTCACCTCACCTTCTCATTTCCTTCCATGAATGAATTTAATTTACTGTGCTTTGACTGCGATTAATTTTCATATAATGTAAACTTAATTGTATTAAAAATTGAAATAACTGCCCAGTTGAAAAATATAAATGGGAATATTTTTATGGAATGAAACAGCAGAAATTGTAACTGTTCTGATCATACAGAAAAATTGTACGAAAAAAAAATCTCGACTGACTCTAAGTGTGATCAAAGGTTAAGTTACGTATAAAACAGTAAATAATAAAAACTGAAAAGGTTATTTTATGACTTTACGTAGTAAAAAAAATCATCGTTTTCGTAAACGTAGAAAGTATTGAGCAGTTCAAAGAAACAAATTGTTAATTGCAGTCTATTTGGATTTCGCTAAAAACAAGTTATAAATATCGATATTTGTGCATTCATGCATTCGATCGAAATGTGATTTTTGTCTTATAACATTAAAATTATACTGATTTCAAACTATGGGTAAAAGGAGATCAAAGGTATTTTTATGAAAAATTTACTGCACCATCGCGTGTCGTTTCCATAACAAAACCTGGTTCAATAAAAGTCTAAAAATAAAAAGTTTTTGGTTTTATAGAGAGTGCAAATTATTATTTTATGGGAAGAAGTAAGATATAATAATATTTAATAAATTTTGAAAATTTTTTGTAGCGTCTATTTCCGGGCGCAGATGGGTTTTTAATGTAACCTAATTTAATAGAATAGCGACTGGATTTTTTTTATTTATTTTTAAGTGATCTCTTTTGCGCGTCGTCGAGTGTGTTACGAAATATGAGTGAATGGGAGAAATATTGTAACAGCTGTAATTCAGCAAGAAGCTTGTTTATCAATAAATTTTCGCTGAACTTATGGAAATAAAACGTGCTTATGTGTTTGGCGGAGCTGACGCTTTCTTATGTCCGTCTTCAAAGTAAATCAAGCGGTGAGGCAACGGCTAATCAGCGATCCGCGGCGACAATAACCCACCTCGTCTGCGGGCCGCAGATAGCGCGGAATGGCGAATTCGGATTCGGGAAAAACCTGAATAATTAAATCGCTCGAATTTCGCGGGAATCGCATATACGAGCTCTGCAACGGACGCTGAGTAGTGCGCATTAACAGCGGACTTATGGCCGTGATAAAAATCATCGCGTTTTCGTCGTTCGGCGTACAGTCGACAAAGTTTCAGCGGATTTTAATTAACTCGTTATCAACTGAAAACTTGCTCATAGTTGGAACAAAAAGAGGAAACAAAGAAAAGGCCACTCAGCGTCCGCAGATGAAAGACCGCAGAGACAGACTGCTCAAAAAAGTGATTTCTTATCATCGGTCGTAATTATCAGCGGACAACAAGCGCTGTATGGGGACTGCACACGCCAAGTAATTAAAATAGTAAACGAGCTCTGCAAAGTCGCTATACGTGCACCCACTGGGGCCCCATCCTAAGGAAGCGGAATGAAGGCGTCGCCGCCGCCGCCGCCGTCGTCGTCGTCGTCCGCTTTGGGGCCCGCGGATTGCACAGCTCCAGCGCTGGTCTGAATAAATCAGAGCCTCGCTCTTATCAAGCAAGGAAGTAGGAGTTCATTTCGTCGGGGTCAGTTTAATAATTTTCGTAGTAATTCGAGATACCCACCGCCTCGTGGACTTTTTACAGTGATGATGAGGGCCGCTCTGGACCCCGCGGGGCTGCGGAGGTGCTCCCTCTCTGTGGCCGCTGTTCATTTCAAACCTCGCGGATGGAGTCGTCTTGGGGCCCCGGTCGGCACGCACTTCGCAGGTTACGATTCCGCGAAAGGGAGCATCATCTTGGACTTGTTTCCGAGATAACATTTCTCGGAATTTGAAATGTTCCAGTGGAGAACTGAAGATAACTCCGCGCACTTAATTGAGATCTATTTTTAGCAATCTGAGGTGATTCGATGTGCGTCTTTTGCTTGTTCGAAAAACGGGGCTGATACTGATGAATGACCGGTTGTGATTCCGACTATCCAGTCCATCGACTTTGGACTTTGTTATCTCAAACGTTTGCCCATCTTCGATGCAGTTTAATTGAGCAAAAGGTTTGAACAAAGCCAAAACAGCCAACTCATATATGGGCATATGGCTCTTTTGAAATAGCACAGCCGTTAAAAAGAAAAAAACATTTTTTTTAAAAGGGTGTGCCCCTGTCTCCTATCTTTCTTGAATGGCTCAACATTTTTCTTTCCTTCTACTGATAACAGCCGAGTTTGTCAGAGCGTTGCTGTCCCCGGCTATCCCAGTGGAAGGAAATGAAATCTCGAAACATTTCCTCCTGGCACTGCATCCTGGTTGCATGCGACAAATCTCCTGTCCTCTGGGAATAGGCGATCAATTGTGCATGTCAGAGAACTGCCAACTGCACGTCAACCGCCCTTATTATGCGCCCTTCTTACAAATTGCACGCATCCGAGGAGCACCAAGCAAACCGCCTTTTGCCTTCCGTAAAGAAATTCGTCATGCCTGAGGAGCGCTAACTTCTTAACATCGTTTTAAACATCATTCGAAGGCGGCGCTACCACGCCATTTTGAGTGCTAGTCGATCATAGCAACATTTACCTCGAATTCTGATTTGGTTGCACCTGCAGCCATTCATCTAAAATGCACCTGTCGCGCCTACCTGCCTTAAAAATGGCTTTTCTGACCAACTCACACTTGTCCATCCCACCTGGTTTCTGATTGTGGCGTGCGTGGAAAAGTGGAGGTGGAATTTGTAAGGCGGGAACGAATTTATCAAAATGAAGTTTAATTGAATTGCTTCATTTCTACTCGAGTTTCTGGGTGTAGGGTGTAGCATTACCTAAACTAAACTTATTTTGTCTCATAAATATGCAAACTACATATTAAACATTTTTGTTTTACACTGCTATCAGTGGCTTTTTGTCTTCCAATTAATTAATAATTATAGACATTAAAATTAAACGAGTTAACTAGTCTATTTTAAATTAATGTAGATTACACCAAGGAAAATATAAACATAAAGAACTTGTATTTAGTATAAACACAAAAAAATGGTATCATCATAATATGACTCAATTTAGATAGCTAAATTAAAGGGCGTAGGAGTTGGCCCAAAAATATTAAGATTGTGTAGTTTTTTTTTCGTAAATTTCATGCTTCCTGTTAACGTTAAAACACATGGAAAATTCCAACGTCCTATAGTTATTGCAAAGATCTCAAACAATTTATTATTATAAAATATTAATTGGATAGAAGAAAGAGCTAATTTTAGAGTCCTTGGAAATCACTTGAAAATATTGAGAATAATTGTGTAACTTTTATATTTAATATTATATCCACTGAAACGAAACTAATCAATTTCGAAGGTGTTTTCGTTTGGTTGCAATTTTAAGTGAATATGAAAGAGTGAGACTGCCTGCGTTATTTAAAAAAATAAAGACCCACAAAATATATTACTTAACTTACACATGCATAATAATTTTAATAAATATCGTAACAACTCAATAAGAAGAGAAAAAAAGTACCAGTATGAAAGTGATGAAAAAAATTTTCATTTTTTCAGTCTATCAACAACACGTTACATTTGTTAACTCGTAGATAATGCGGTAATTTTAAATCATATTAAAGCGACACATGCTCTTGATAACGAAGCCAAATGTCTAGGCAATTGCGTGCGTGACTTTTCAGATACCGCGGGCAACAGGTCAGAAAACATTTTTAGAGAAGCGATTTAATTATTGCTTCAGGTACCTACTTTACAGACATATTTAGAAAAATATTGTGAAAAAAAAAATTCTATAGTGAAATAGAGTGTGTCTTTTAGCTAGGTTTTCTTACACTTAATAGAAAATATAAAGCGACTTTATAATGATTTTCTTACCTGGGTAGGGTATCCAATATGACGGGAATCTTAAAAACTGCAACGCCCAAAATCCTACAGTTTTAATCTCACTCGTTAGATTCGAGTTAGATCCATAAAATCCTTCGTTGCATTGTAAAGGTTTTCCCTGGATGGGTGACGTACGGTGCGTCATGATGCTGAAAAATTGAAATGGTTATATCATCTTTAAATTATATGATTGAAATCGAATAATAATACATATTATTTTTACAATATATTCTTTAATTTTGTTATGCTCGAGCCAATGTTCTTTCCCAGTTACTACCCAAACAGAGCTCAACCGGTTCGAAGATTGCGAAAATAGTTTATTTAGTGATAATTGGGAACTGATTTTAATTAGAATTCAAAAATTTCAAGGATGTCTATTGAAAATAAAGATTAATTTTCGTTATCTTTGAAGAGATAAATCTCAACAGTTTTGGCTAGACTTGGAGTCAAGGAACTGAAGTATATTTTATCCTTTCCTTTGTAGCTCCCATCCACAATTTATAGATACCTCGCCAAACTGCAATTTTACATTAGAACGTCGCCCGCATAATTAATACGGCGGGCGTTTGCTTACTAAAGTGAAAAACGCTTAGCGCTAGAGAGATTACGCCAAGACGATTTTATTCTGAGCACGACATCTCCACCAGTTCTGCCCTAGGTAGCGAATTCCCTAGGACCTTTCGACTGGTACTCCTGGAGGAAGGGTTTCCCGCAGGAACGGCAAGTCCCAGACGTCCTACCCTAATGATAGTGCCCCTGAAATAAACAGTCATATTGTAAAATTGCAAAACTTGCTAGAGTTGGTTTTCACACTTGACTGACTGCAGCAACATAACCCGGAAGATTCTCAAGACCGAACCGGCCCGAAATCATATCCCGCAGGATAATAGTTCCTATGGGTGCAAGTCGTATATTTATTTTAGTGAATTTATCTCTCGCAGTCATACGTGTTTCACAAATCACGAAAATAATTTCCGCATAATCTCTTTTGTGGCTCCAGGAAACATGTACGCCACAATGGCGCATAGTGCTCACGTATGTTCATATATAACCGAATATTTCTATCTGGGTACGTTTCCGGGGGCGCGCTGGGTGGACGTATTCCGGGTGAAAAGTTTGAGAGGACGTGGTGCAACTGGCGGTGCAGGAGCAGCCCCCTCTTGGGGCCCTCTTTTTCTAGCCAGCCTGAGGTGGAGATTAGAATAAAAGTCATGTCTGGAGAAGGAGTGGAGCCTCCGACGGTATCTCCAGCCGTGCCCCCCCTCCCCCCGCTCGGTTAAGCAAAACTTTCTATTGCGCGCAAAAAAAAATTTTTAATCTCAGCTCATTCAATTAGGTTCACTGAATTGCAAATAGCCTCTCAAAGGTCGAAGAAGTAGCCTCCAAAGGTACACCCTCTGATTGAAGAGATAATCATCAGAAAGTTCGGCCTGCGCAGCCCGACAATAGAATTATTCGGAATGTAATTAGAGGCAATTAAGGGTGCGAGGGAGGGATTCTTTTAAATAACCGAAAAAAATTCATTTCTTCTTCGAGGGTGGCCATGAAAAGGCCGGAAACGCCAACCAAAATAAAAATGTCCTGGACCAATATACACAAATTTTCAAATAGATTTAACTAAATGCAGTTGAAAATTGTTATTTATTATACAATAGCCTAAACTTGTGACTAAATTAAGACTAATTAATTGTAGGCGAAATCATTTAGAAATAAAAATGTTTGCCTCGACAAAAATGTATAAAATAATATGGATTTATCTGAAATTGAAAGTTTTTTTCTTAATTTCAAAACTCTAGGTTTAAGATCTGCAATTCGTACCTTTAGAAACAGAAATTTTTTGCTGTTTTGTTTTCCAAATTTGGAAATACATTAAAGTTTTTATAAATTAACCAAATGCAAAAGTAGTTTTATAAAAACTTGATTCGATAAAGTTAAGTACTACTTATAATAATACCTTTAAAATTATTTTGGATAAAAGTATTTTTTAGTTGTTTGCATTGGAAATCAGAGAAATATGTCTTTGCAAAAACTCCACCTGAGGTAAGAATGGTTCCCTGCATTAATCGGGGTTCGGCTTTCATCCCGAAGTAAATGAACCCGGGAATGCGAAGTGACAGCCCCACAGAGCCCCATTGAGAGTCTTGAAAGTGAGACCAGGCCTACGTGCAGGCTGTGCCGTTCAATTAAGAGCCTCCTCTGGCTGCTGGGGCCTAATGCTGGAGCTGCTCGACAAAAGGCGAAAATTAAAAAAAATATCCCTATAGATCCCAGTGAGAATAAGCACCGGGAGCCATTCGCATTCACAGTCCCACAATACGGGCGGCGAGAGCGTGGCAACTGACACCTCGTGACATCTAATTTCCACCTCTTGGCGCTGTACTTTTATTTAGCACGGGCTCCTCAGGACATTTCCGCCTTTGTTCGGGCGAGCCATCCCAGCGCCATGAGACCCACCTACGATGAATTTTCTGGAAATGTGTCCTCGGCTCGATGGCGGCCTCCGTCGCCAATATATTCAGGATAGGAAAGTGTACCTGCGGTGATGGCGGGGCCCCCTCCACGGGGCTCCTTGAAGCAGTTGGGCGCGCCCCGGAATATCCGTCTCCCATCTCTAATTCGATTTTCTGCTCTAATTGATCCCAACAAATATTTTCAATTAGCCAAACGAAAGCAGTGGCCGACTCGCAAAAAGCCAAGCCCGTAACCTTCATTAGGAGAGTCAACTGGTGTAGGTGTATCGCAACGAGACCCGGGGCTTCGCGGGGCGCCGACGGGAGCGGTCATAGCCCGGAAAACTTCCTGAGAACATTCGGCCAGATATGCACTGCTAAAAAACAGAAATTCCCACCCAACTTCTATTAAAGTTAGGAAAACTTTTTCTTCCGAGGAAAACTTCTCCTGGTTTTTCTAGAGGAGGTGGACCCCCCCCCTCTGTCTGTGTGTGCCCAGGAATGGCGAAGGTACTTGAAAGTTTGTCACTGCCGTGGCGAGCTCCCCGTTTCTTCCCGACGTACTCGCATTTATATCGACACGTGTTCCCCAGACCGGGCGACGGAAACTGGAGCGGGATGGGCGGGACAAATTCATTTCGCTTTTAAAAAGAACGAAGGAAATTGAATTAAGCTCAAGTACAAGGTAGTGCCATTGCATGCTTAAGAACACGAGAGGAGGCTAATTGAGGGTTTCTTGGGAGCAATGAAAGGGATATGGAAATGGACCCCCCAGGGCTTCTAAAACCCTTATTTGACTGCACCTGTCCATCAGTTGCACAAAGCCCGGGGGTTATGACACCCTTCTAGCATACTAACTAAGGTCTGCTTTCGAAATTAGCCAATGGTTCTATAGAATAGGGTAGACTTTTAGAATTTTTGTGGAATTTTTTCAAGACATTGCTTTTTTACAAGTTTTTTATAATCAATAGTAATAATAATATTAATATATGTATGTAACGTATGGCTTTCCTGTTGTCTAGCCTATAATTCGAAAACCGTATAATTTCTTACCAAAAGTATGCAGGTTTATTAAATGTTTAATATTTTGTTTACAATTCAATTTTGATTAATTATTATAAACGTCCCCAACCAAATCATTATCAAAATAGTAAAATAAAGCAAAGCGAAACAAACCAAACCAAATTCCTGCTATTCATTAGACATTTTGTTTATCAATTATTAATTTAATATTTCAATTTGATTTCGTAAGAACTTTAGTTAAGCCTAATAAAATAAATATAAAAGTGGTCTGTTATGTGATCAATTTGCGAATATTGGGTAATTGATAAATTCGTAGAAGGTGATGTATCGTAATTCGCTTTAGTAATTTATGAATTATATTTTAAATTTTGATGAAAATAATATTGGTTAGGAGCCTATTAGTTTAATTATCGCTGCGCTATTGTATATGACGAAACTTAAATGAAAATATACAATGTATTTTATTGTTATGCCAATATTTTTTACGGGAAGTTGCTAAAAAGCCAGTTTAGGAAATTCGAATTTCCCAGCACTTAAACTCACTTTAAAATTGTAATCATTCAAATTATTTATCTTAATTAATTATCACAAATATGAATGAAAGCTAAAAATATATTATTTTCAAAAGTAATTCGAATATTCTCAGCATCGCTGGTATCTGTGGCCAATCGCTCGAATTAAATGGATAATCTTAAAGTTGAATATTTAATTAAAAGTACCGGGAATGGGAAATTTTTGTAACTTCAAATCCCACTCTCCACTTTAGCACCCTCTGGGGTTTTTTAGCCGGGAGAGCACCGTGCTTGAATTTATGGTACACAGATCCCCCCAGGACCAGAGCCGGACCTGTTCAGACTTTTGTGCCTAGATTTTGCGGATTGGCTCGGGCAGAAATATGTTACAGTTTCTTTAACTATTCTTCGCTAGAGACTCACCACAGTGGCGGGAACGGTGGCGGGAATGTATCCGGGAATCTTTTCATTGCCCGGATGCCAAGCCAGCCTCCTGGATGTGGGGTGCTCCTTGGAGTTTCAGGAATTCCTGAAGTAAAATTTGGTTAAGGAAGATCTGTTATCCTTCGCCGCCCAGAACTTGGAAAGTTTTTAATTAAATTTCGATTCAAACGTGTGGCTCGGCTACCTCCAGCTCTATCAGCAGCTGGTTAAATCTTAACGAATCCTCTTGTTTCCTTGCCGCAGCTGCTGGTTCGAATTTAACGGACTGAGAGCCCTTAACAGTTGCTATTAGTTAAGGAATCGCCTTCGTGGGTCCACCCCCGGATTCGGAGGACGGGACGTGAAGCGAGCACTAGCAATAAACCTTTGATTACAGATAAGACTTCAAAAACATCGTTTTAACTGCTCTGGAGTGAAATCCTCCCGAGTATTCAAACAAAACCCGAGCCGCCCCCGCCCCTGCCGACGGGTCCTAGAAATGCCTCAAAAACACTTATAACTCGCATGCAAAGTATCCCATTTGTATGTAAGTGCGGGAAGATGAAAATCCTACAGGATAGGCGGGAAGAAGACGTTGGCGACAAGCTCACCTATCTTCCAGGCGCCTCTCCTGGAAACTTTGGGGTGCGATTTTGAATAGGCACTTAGGGCTGATTCTCGTAATTGAGGAGCGAAGCGGCTTCACCTCACTCCCGACCACCTTCGCGAGTTGTAACGAATTCTCTTTGAAATATGCTTGGTGAAAGTGAGTTAAAAATTGCCGCATTATCCCTGGCTTATCCTTGTTTGTTTTAATAGACTTTTGAGTGGCTGCGAATTTCGATGCCTTTGTGGCTCACGGGGAACTTTCTTGGTGGGCCTCTTCTGTACAGGGTAACAAGTTAATTGTGGCTTCCTGCAGAGGGGAGATGCGACAAGCTGATTACTGCCATGAGATTTATTTGCTCTGGTATATTAGATTACGCGACTTTTGGTGTTGTTCCGTGCTTTCCGTGCTTCCCGTGGCCCTCGGAAATCTCCCCCCGCACCAAAAAAAAAGTTCGTTAAGGCTCGTTTACACTGGCGAGTTTACAAGCTACAAGCCGGCGAGTAAAGAAGCCGGCGAGTCGGCGAATTCGCTTCTTGTCGTGTACACATGAAACTTTCCACTAGCTCAGAAGCCAATTAGCTGGCGTGTAGAAAAATGTGTTGTTTGCACTGCAACTCCCGCTAGAACCAATTCCTCCGACATCTTGAAGGCCAGTCAGTCGCTAGTGCACAAGCTACTGTGTGTACACTTGGCTAGTTTACAATCCAGCTCGCTCAAAAGCCGGCTAGTGGCGTGCGAAGTCGCCGGCGGACTCAGCTTTTTCCACAGCGTTTTTAAAAGCAGCTTTAGAGCAAGTGCGTCGTGTACACTAGGCGAGTTTACGAGCTGCGTGTAAAAAAGCCCCGCTTTTAGCTTGTAAACTCGCCAGTGTAAACGGGGCTTTAGGTAGGATTTCCCTGAGCTTCTTAGAAGTTACTTTTCTACCTGAAATCCTACTGAATCTAAATAAGGGTCCTAATTGGAAGCACTTCCCTAAAATGTTTGCTCTTCTGTTTTTAATGCTCATGTCTGCGGAAAAAGCGTTACAAAAACGCGGTTGCTTCTAATAAATCAGCCTACACCCAGATGTGCAAAAATGTCTTGTCGTCTATCTACCGCGTTTCGCCCCCGAATGTCTTGCTAAATTAAACAATTTCTAAAAACGAAGGGGAGCGGAGCATTATCCTAATGCGCTATGCAACCCCGGTCCTCGTCCCCGAAAAGAGCCATGACTAAACTCATCGTCTCTTCTTGAGTGACGCGTCATACAAAAATGCGTCATAGTTTGGGACCACAAAACAAGAGGCTATGGAGTTTTTCTTTTTCGCAAGCTCACGTTTCCTGCCACCTTGGCAAATCTGCGATGATAACCGGGGCCCATAAAGCGGATGGGAGAAATGTCGGATCCTAATTCAATTTTGGTAATGTGATGCGAACCCCTTGCAGCTCGCACTCGATAAACTGAAATGGATATGATAAATTCGCTCGGTCGCAAAGTGCGATAAATTTATTAGTTTTATCCCTTCCGAGGGACTATAATGTGTCCTCCCGCTGCGGCTGCATCCACATATCCACGGTGCAACCGGAGGAGTTATTGCGATAAACTGCCTTACATTAGTAAATTGTTTTAATCTGTGATTTCGGGAAAGCCTCTCCGGGCAGCAAGAGCTCTACTTCGGTGAAGAAGTTTCTATTAATGAAGATGGACAAATGGAACTAATTTAACTTGTGTACAAAGACTCAATTTCCTTTCTGCTCTTATATCTTGGATGTTCCGCTTTTGAGATCTTATTTAATACTTATAGGTATGGCATGGTAAAACTTGTAAATTAGCTGAATACGTGGATGAATAAAATTTGGCGGCCAACGCGTTAAAAAAAAACATAATTTCCATAGACTGCATAGACAAAGTATTTGGAAAATCGTTTTTCGAAAAGTAATTTTTATTTAAGTGTATTAAGCTGAAATTTCTTTAGTTTAAGTAAGGTCGGGAAAAGTTTTGCAGAGTTAGTTAATTTTATAAAAGTGTGTATATACCATAAATTTAAGGAGGCTGAGGGCTTAACAATTTTAGAATGGTTAGTTTTAATAAAGTTTTAAAATTTCCGTTTTGAGGCTCTTTACTTAATTCGAACGATCGGTTAAAGAATACCTTCTTGGGACGACGACGAAAAGTTGGCATCCTTTGCAACTTCAAGATTTTGATTTTTTCCCAACGCCAAAAAGTCGAGGGTGTTGTAATTTGCAAAGCACAATAAATTCGGTTTGAGCGGACCAAATTTGGGTGTTCGTTAATTCGCCTTTTCTTGGCAAGAGCGAGACATTTATGACACATAAATTTACGGAGCCATTCAGCAGCCCTCGGCGGCTCCGCTCCTTGGGGCACTTCCCATACGCGTCCCGGCAGCGTCCTTTCTTCGCGACGTTAAGTTAATACAGTCGATATCTTGAGCATAAGCATAAGCTCCTTGTCTTTGAAGCGAACGTATAAATTCCATGTTTGGGCGTGTACAAGGGCCGGAACAACTAGAAGACATCGGCGAGCAAACTTGAGTAAATCTCAAGAATTTTACAGTCGAGCGGAGTTCAATTTTATTTATGGACAAATCTATGCCAGATTTGATCAAATGCCAGCAGTTTAATTAAGCTGCGCGAATTGTCCGGGGGAGTGATGTATGATGTACCATGCACGGACAGACGCTTCGTAATTTTTCGTTCGAACGAGCTTCGGGACATCATATTAAGGATTTACTCGTATCCGCTTTAACTTAATAGTTTTTGGAATGAGAATTGCCAATTTTCTTATATTAAGGGATTGGGTACCTTTTTATAGTCTGTGTCAGGAAGAGAAATTTTGTAAGAATTATTTGTAGTCTATAAATATATTGACTTGACAATAATATCTTTCTGTAATGATATGATAGAAATGAAATGATTTAAGAGCTTTCTTCAAAAATTTCGAGTCCGCAGTCGACTGTTGAATTTAGCAGTCAATTCACTGCTTGCTTTCCTTAAAGCCGAATTGAGCAGTGAACTTGAAAATTGAATTTCAGATAAGAGAGGAAGTCAATCCTTCCATCCAAAAACTAGATTTCAAAAAGATATTATAAATAATAAGTTAATTTCTCTCCAATAATGAAAACATAAAAGATATTAGTGAATATTCCTACTTAGGAGTAAAATTCGTTCATATACAGGAGTCTTCGATAAACAATTCTATAAGTCAAATTACATATTTGTAATGATTCTGAATTAGACTGAATACTTGAAATTCCAAATTATAAGTATACCCTAAAATCGTATTATGAAGATTAAAGTAGGATCAGGAGAAAAATCAAGCAACGCTAGTAAGATGATGACTGACTAGAATTGTTTATTGAAATTAAGAAAGACTATAGGATAATAAAACACTATTTATCAGTTCAGGACTTCGAGAAAGTGTAGTTTTATTTTAACTGTACCGAATATTGCCAAAACCCAAAGGATGTTGTTACTTTTTTGATTAATTAAAACCTTCGCAGTTATGGGAACCCCGTAAACTTTTCAAAAATGCACTGGACTGAAGGGGAAATATACCGCGGCCAGCTGAAATATTTGGGCGCGATGTCGAATATTGAAATACCGTGAGGAGGCTTCCCCGGTCCCGTCCGTACCTAGCCCGGGTTTTGCCTCTGGCCTCAAATTGCCAAACTGTTTCAGAGTTTTCTCATCAAAAAGCTTTGGAAAACATGAAACCACGGTCTAATAAGGCTAACTGAGCTAGATTCTAGCGAAAAGCAATTCGGAGCCTGACCACACGTTATGTACACACTGCATCTTGACGTAATCGTTTTTTCCTTAATCTGGCGCTCCACTCGACCCCCAGAGTCCCAGGGGCCCAGCGCATTAGAGCCGGGGAGTCGGAGGCCCCCGACCGGGCTGCAGCCGCTGCGAACCCTTTCGAATTATGCGGGGCCAGACGGTGAGTGCGCGGGGAACCCTCTGAGCCGCACGATTGCCTTGCGATGATGATGGACTAATTTCGCAAAATACCTAAACCCTGAAACACACATCCGAAGGGCGGGTGCTCCGGCGGCAACGTGTGTCCTGTGGAAGGGCTTCCTGGCCAGGGCACTCGTTAATAAAAAATAAAAAAAATAGGAAGAAAAAAGAGGAGCAGCATCGTGTTATGAAACTTTTTTCACGTCACCCCAGCACGCCGCCGTTCCATGACGTTTTGACTTTGATCTGCAACTCATGGCGGCAAAGTGGCGCTCCTCCGCATCCTTTTCGGTTTTCGTGGGAAACCCTTTTGGTTAGATGCTGTGGACCCCGAAGGGATGCCGGGGAATGGTCAATCCAATAGCCGGTGCCATAATATTCTCATTAAGTTCCCGAAAAGCGGGGCTCGGCCATAAGTCGACAAAATTAAAATCTCTCCTGGCCGGAGGATGCTCTAATGATTCTGAGATATGCGTATAGTGGTCAGTTAATGTGGTGTAAAAACGTACCTATGCGAAACCTTAATCCCTCCGAAGGGTTCTATTAACAGTCCATTTTACAGCTCGTACGGACAGAGGTGAAATTATAAAATTAATTTTCTGGAAGATCCCGGAGCACATTAAATTCCATTAAGGTAACCCTTGCGAGGTCCATCGGATGGTGGACGAGTGACAAATGAATTCTGGAATGGGGCCCGAGTAGGAAAAACTTGAGCAATTTACCCCAAATGACCCAAGAATTAATCAGAGGGTTTATTGGGGAGCCTCCGGAAGCGAAGGAGGCTTGCTCCTGCGTGGGGCTGCTGGCTGATGCATGTGTGCTCCTCTAAAGCACTGCATTCCGATAATTTAGATTCATCGCGCCGAGAGCGTCCCGGACCAGGGTCTCAGCAGGACATTTTTCTGGAGGTTGTCAAATTTCCTTTTAAGAAGTCCCGGACCGTCCGGTCCTGAGGAGAACGCTAGAACGCCTACCTCCAGCTGACCAAATGTCCTGTGACACACGAGATAAATGTGGTAGAAAATTGCCAAATTATGTAGCCCCAAAACATCATTATTCAAGTCGACTAAATCTATTTCTCTTATTTTACGTCCGAACACAGGCGCAGCGCACCTTAAGTGAGTGTTGACCCGACATGAAGACGTCGCCTGGTCTCCTCCGGTCGTATGTCTGTCTGTTTGTCTGTTTCCGAGTTCCTCCTGAGGCAGGGCAGGTCCTTTCCCGGTCCCTCGGCCATGCGAGGACGAGGAGTCCTGTGCAGG
Organism: Machimus atricapillus; assembly: GCA_933228815.1. NCBI lineage: Eukaryota > Metazoa > Arthropoda > Insecta > Diptera > Asilidae > Machimus > Machimus atricapillus. The sequence goes on along the minus strand of OW121788.1, from coordinate 24,841,253 downwards.
AACAAAAAGGGATGCGTTCGGCGGTAAACATTTGTTTTACCCGGGAAATAAGGAAAAACGTGCAAGAGGAAGATTGTCCACTTTAAGTTGACAATTTCCTTCTGGTAGTCGTGAGGTGAATATTTTGTTGTCCTTGCTCATTGCTGGGCTGTCAGTGAACTAGTTCGCCTGAGAATCCTTTTGAGGAGCTACCAGAAATTCCGATGTCCGGGGAATTGCAGCACACGAAATTTTTCCCGTCTTAGCCAGGGACTCCGCATCGACGACTCTGTACGAAAGAAGTTATCCCCGGAGTAAGAACAATAAGGGCGGAAGCTCACCGAGGAGGAGCACAACCGTAGGGTTTTAGCGAAAGCACATAAAAGATGTCAGGGAAAAGTAATCACGCGATTTAAAGGGATTTTCCGGTAGTAAATTACACATATTTATCAGAATTTGTCGTGGTTATTCGTTTTAATAAATTTTCTGGAAGGTCCTTCTATCCTCTGGCGAATCTCTGCTGAGATGGCTAATTTCATTTAGGTACCAAAGCTCACTATATATGTTTGGGGGGAAGGAAAGACCTATTCAAAATATTCAAAAAATACCTAAATATGATCACATTATTTATACAATTTGCATTTAAAATATACGAGCAGAACTTTTACCCTTAGTAAAGTAAAGTAAATTAGTACAATTTCTTTCTTCATATTTAACCCAACAAATTTTTGATACAGTTCGTTAAATACTTTAAAAAATTTGCATGATTAAAAGTATAGGTATTGAATATTTCTGTATCAGGTTTGCATGCAAGAATTTTACTTGTTAGAGTGCAAATCTACTGACCCCTAAAGTAGCCCATAAAATTTTCTGTCGCTTGCTAAAATCAAAAAAAAAAATAAAATAAAAAAAAAAAAATTACTAATCCTTAAAGTAGCGTATGAAATTTTCTGTCACTTGCTTTTTCTCACTTGCTAAAACAAAAAACGGATCCTCACGTCTCCAAATTTCATTGAAATTCTTTTTATTCTTCAACTCCCATTGTTCCATAAGAAACCTTTTTTTTTTTGTTTTTTTATAAATTTGTTAATGTGGAAATTATATGAGAAACGATTAATACCAGCTAGTGCCACTGGCAAAAATGAGACTGAAATACAGCGGCAGTTTTAGAGCGCTTAAAGCCCGAGGACCGCCGTCGAGGCATCTGCTAAAAGGCGAACGTTCAAAACCCTTAAAGAAGAAACCAGCAGCCCAAGATAAATATACACTGGTATCAAAATTTGACGAAGTCGATTTAAGAAACTTACCACCGATTCAGCGAAAAAGGAAAATCGTCCGAGTGAGCAAAATTCAGAACGACCATACAGGCTATTCAGGAATTCGAAGGAAGCGGCCCTTTTGGCGCAAAAGGATCTCCATTTCGCGCGAAACAGTGCTGCTCAACGATCTCGATAAAATTTCGCAGTGGTCCGTGCCGCTGATAATTTCCGATGAAGACGATAGCGAATTATTAGACGAGAACCTTTTGCATATAGTTCGATCGCGATCCCAGCAAAATTTTCTCAGATGGGAAGAGCCAATGCTTGTCTGCAATGACGAAGTATTCGACGAAAGCAATTTCCCTAAGAGAGATGAGATTTCTAAGGAGGAGCCCCACTTGAATTATTATGTTATGAACGGTCAGACTAAGGAAAGTTATGAAGCCACAAATTCTACGCAGATTGGAACAAACTTGGACAGTGATTGCATCAGGTATGAAGATAATTTATTTGATAGTCTTTGCCAATCCGGACGAGCTTGTTCCGACAATCCGGACAATGATCTGATTTTCTGCGCGGAAATACATAGATCGGACATAATGAATAAGGCCTATTCGGTTTTTACTGAGTATTACGGTCTTTTGAATACTGAGCCCAAAACCGAAGAGGCTGTTTCTAAATGGGAAGAACTTACGCAAGAGGAACGTCTACCATTTTTGCTGCAGGCTTACATCTCGGATTACATGCGTTTATCGTCGTGAATGAATTTTATTTGGTAGTTTTGTCCCTGAGTTTAAGTTTTACACTTTTGCATATGTACCATCAAATCGACAGGCTTTATTAAATAAATATAAATATTTTATTCCACTTGGTGGAAAAATTTAATTACTTTAAACTTAATAGAATTATACTAGATTAGTTAAATCAGTTTTAAAGTACATTTTTTTTGATTCTATTAAACTGAAAATATCCTATAGTTTTGGTTAAAAATAAAATAGCGACCCCTTTTACTTTTCGTAAATTTGAAAAACAAAAATGAAATTTTAAAGTGCCAATATTCGGATATTGTACTTATATAATAATTATATTTATGTAAAAATCTCAATCTGTTTATTTTCACGGAAATGTTATAAATTTTGACTCGGTTTAGCCTACCATTTTAGAATGGCTTACACAGGTGAATAAGTCCTATTTCTTACATTTTTCTATAGAGGGTCCCAACCCCAATGGTCTGCTTGTAACTAAATCTGATAGATGACTTTTAAACAACAGGCCCTAACACTCATAAGAAAATTGATATGGACGATATGAAGCCAAGATGTTTCCACCTGTTAAAGTGGCAGTCTTATTTGCGGTGTAGACGAATTTTCCATTCGATGAGTGCCCGCAGGAAGCGTCGGGATTACTTCACAGTCATAAAGAATTAATCACAGCTCCTGACAAAAGCAAACAAATTTCTCAAATAAAGATTATTTCAGGCACTTGGCGCAAGAATTGGGGGGAGTATTTTTTGGGGATGGGGTGCTCCACTGCCGCAATTGAACTGTTCCGTCTCTTGTTGAGCGGCTGCTGCAGGAGTTCATCTCCGGCTCCGAGTCCCCCTCACGAATGGCAAATGGAGAAGGGAAAAATCAAAAAGCTCGAAATTAAATTAAATACGCTCAGTTTACTTTTACTCTGGCAAAATCAGGCCCCATAACTGAAGTTTTCTTTCCTCCAAATTACTTTTGACTTGAGTGCGTCCGCGGAATAACCTGGAGAACGAAGACGAGCACTGCGGCCCGGATTCCCACCCGGGCAAGGTATTACACCCGTAATTTATACGAGTCCTTATAAATTTTAATACTTGTTAGAGCTCGTTCCCGGGACTTGAGCAGTGGTCGGAAGTGTGGAGGAAACGAAACGTCTTCGTCTTCAGGTCGGCGATCTGTACCACCGGGAAATTTCATGCAGATGTGAGCATATTGTCTGCGCGCTCCTCAGCTTTATGATTAAAAGTGCGCTGCAACCGCAGATACTCGCAGTGATTGAGGAGATCCGACGGGTGGAGTGGAAAAACTCCTCTAATTGGAATTTTAAATAAGTCTGGCCCGGGGGTGCGGTGGTGGACCCCGTGGGTGTGAGCGATGGGTGGGGGCAATTCGGTCATCTCAATATTATATGAATTTCATGTGCCGAAAGCGAGTCTCAGTTCAAAGACGCCGGGACTCCTTAGTCCTTGCATGTGTACGCCCGAGTTACTTGGACTCGCCTTTTGTTTAAATTTATGGGCAGTGGTCTCCTGCGAAGGACCCGCAAAGTGCCGGCTGCCAGCATAAGTTTCGGTCTAAAGAGGTAAAACGTTCAAATTTACTTTGGTCATGTCCAGAATATGAGATTAGGTAAATGAAGTGCGGATGGAGAAATAGGGTATACCCTGCAGGGAGGGGCGCAAAGCGTAATTGAATCCAGGAGGTAAAATATCTCGAGTATCTTTCTCGAGACTCGGTTAGCCTTAATTGGATTCAGTTAAGACTGACTACAGATTCTTCGGAGAGGATGAAGACTCCTCTGGAGGTGGGCGACGTGAGTCGTTTACATTTGAATTTGCACAAACGTTCTCAGTTTCGGCAGCCTGCAAGTGTAGGAAGATCTTGTGATAAAGAGACCAGTTTCAAACCATTTTAACCCAATAAAAAGGACACATATGGTACAAACAAAACATATAGGATAACCCATGATTATATTTTGGGTTAATACAAAATACAACGATTGTATAAATTATTTTAACATTTTCGAATTTCAAGAAGTCAGACACTTCTTATAACAATGAGTACTCAACATATTCAATTAATACATTTAAAATTATTCAGTGTGGGTTTATTTTTGAATTGATTCAATTAAATTTCAGTTTCCGACAAAAATTCAAATTAAAATGAATATTGTTAAAAACGTACAATCGCTTATATGTTTTTATTTCACTAATTCATTCAGTAGTAAACATATAGAGTTTTAATGAAACAGCGTCATTTAGAGCAAATGCGATTTTCCACGGGTTGAACATGCGAAAATTTTCTCATCAAATATTATATCCAACGCTATTATTTCATTGACACGATGACGTAGTCAAATTTAATTGTGTTTATTTTACGACTAAAGATATGTACTTGCTTAATTCATGAGTTACTTGGGAGCATTAATGTAAATAATTGCTATAGACTGATGCCCAATCGCTTGTTCTCTTTTCTATGAATATAATAGGAAAAAAAAAACGGCAATTTCGGAGTGAAAGTAGGAGTATGTATGATATCATAAAAAATAAAAAATTTAAAAACTTTATATGTTACGTTACTCGATGAGATTCAAAAATATTTATTAGTTAGTTAGTTATTTTAAATTTCCGCTTTTATACTTCATTTAAAATTAGAAATTAGTCAACGTCCTAAATATTATATGTATAAGGATTTTTACTTTGCATTGTCGTTAATTTCAAAGTTTTTACTATTTAGAAATCCCTTGGTAAATTAGCCGAATGGAAAGTATTCTGCGATCAAAACAAGGTCTAATTCACGTGTCTAATCCTCCGGAGTCTAGAATATACTAAAAGCTAAGCTGGAATAAGTCCTGCCAGCAGGTTTTCCTCCCCCGCTGGATTGACAGCCAACCAAAAACAAATTAATAAAACATTAAGAAGTCATTAGCGCCTAGCGGGCAGAAAGTGCCTTAAAAAAATGTCTTCCTGAGCAGATGAGAAAACATGACAACGCTTGACGTCCTGGAAGCGTAAAACAATTTCCTACCATCCTTCTGGGTGTCATCCCGTTTCCTCGATGTTGCGTAGGACATTTTGAGGAAAAAGTTTGGGCATTTTCTGCATGTTATCCGACTCGGCCTTTAAGTGTTTCTTGCTTTTATCATTGATCCAAACTGTCGCCTTTTGAGGTGGTTTATATGCGTAGATCCCTGCCAGAAAACGTTATCCTGAGGTAGACGGCTTCTCCGTAATGTAATATGAAAGGATAACGTGTCCTGTTTCTTATCTCGCCAAGAAGTCAGCTATGTTTTTGCTCACTCCTTTGACTAAACAATTTAGATAAATGTCCCCGGGAACGACGTCCCGGCAATCTGGGGTAAGCGAACTGGAGCTCCGAGGGACTTGGGAGGACACTTTCATATATAGAGAAAAGGGTGACAATAAAAGATGCGAGTGGGCGCCTTCAAGAAAGTGTCCAGCTTATCACGGCCGCCAGAAACTCGAGCCGAAACTCGGTCGTGTTTACCACTTTGGAATTTTTAATGAAATAATTTGCATTCACCCCACCGTCCGCCCCGCCCTTAGTTGCTCCTCCGATAAGCGGCGTCTGATCACTTCTTGGGTAAAATTTTTATCTCTTCATTAACCCCCGCTTTTTCTGCGACAGAGTCTCCGCGGGGACTTAATAAACGTGAATCTGAAAACCACAGAAGATTTCTTTTTAAACAACTGCAAACAACTGCGTGGACGAGGGGCTCCTGGGAAGGCAACGCCGCGTATTTAATATTCAAAAAATGTCATCGTCAAAAGGACATCGTCATCGTCGGCCACGGGAATAATTACTTACAGTTCAATTAGTTTAAAACAATAACAGCCTTAGGTTAACGAAGTAATAATAAAATTTAAAAAGAAGCGCACGAGAACCCCTGTACTTTTTAATTTCGCTCACGAGGACCAGAAATTGGGAGGAGAATTCCCAAATTTGATTTTCAAATTACTCGCGGGAGCCAGTTTTTTTGTTGGATTGGAAGTAGGTTTGCTTGCACCCTTTTAAATATAAATTTTCTACCTTTGATACAATTTCTTAGTGGATGAAAATAAATTGGTCAAATACAATATTACAATGATTTCAAAAAACGGAGGACCTTTTAATACAAATTAAGTTCTTGAATATAGGTACATACAATTATATGTATTAATATAGAATCAAATGAAAATAAATAGCTTCTGTATACTGCTAAAATCAGTTAGTATAGTTAGTTTATATGATGCAGGTAGAACGTGTAGTACAAAAAGGATATCAAATATTAGTAAATAGTATATACATACATACATACATTACATACTCAAATTTCTTTGGAGGGAAAATACAAAAGCTATTACCTCTGAATGAGGAACGTAAATTAAGCGAATTAGAAGAGCCTGAAATGCATACAAAATGGAAGAATAGACGTTGCCAAAAATCCCTTCCGTGGAAAAAGGGTAGCGTTGATGTATGGCAAGAAAGAATGAAAGTTAGTTGCTCACTCAGCCGTGGAACTAATTCCTCGCTGCTATGGATTTTCTGGCAACTGGCGGCTTAGAGGTGTTCTCCCCCTGCGACATGCAAAAGGGCAACTTTACCGAATCCGCCTCACCCGAGCCCAGCCAAATTTGATAATCCCGACTTTTCCCACCCTGCGCAGAGCAGGAGGCACCCGCAAATGTCCTTCATGTGGGCCACTCATTTCATTATCTGCGCCCCTTTGCGCGACGTGAGGGTCCCTCGTGAGGACTCCGCGTTTTTAATCTCGAGCCAAATGCGATCGCGGGCTGAACTCGGAGATCCGCGGCCGGGTTATCGCGGCAAATCATGTTGAACTAATTACACCTTGCAGCTGGGCCGCGACCCAACAGGTTTCCCTGCAGATGAAATTAATTAGCGGCCTTATCAGAAGCCCCACAGTCACGAAACACATTCATTAGATTTTTTCGTCGGGCATCAAAGCCAGCATTCAAATGAGCCGAAATTTAAAGTAGGAGCGTGTTGCGCCCAAGCCCGAGTCCCGCATGCATCCATAACTCAGGCGTCTGGGGCTAGACCCGGGGACAGCGCACCGTGTGTCCAAGGGCATCCTTGGACCAGTCCCGGATTCTGGGTCCGTTCAGGTCCAGCCCAGCCTCCTTCATCCGCCCGAATGGAGACGTGGCCACCACTCGCACTGGACACAGGCAACGTGAACGACGTGTGGCAGACGAAAACATGCTCATTCATAAAAATTCGTAATAATGCGGCCGAGGATATTGAATTCATTTCCTCTGGGCCTCCTTGCGGGGGTAAATACTCCACATAAACGACTAAATCCTCGACGGACAGACGGAAGCGACCTTAGGCCTTTGTGTTTGCTAAAGGATTCCCGACCGGATAAAGTTTTATTAAAAATTTTGTGCAAAGAAGCCCGTTTCGGGGCCTCTCGAATGCCTGGATAATGATACTTCGCTAATCAGTCCGGGGCAATTTAGTGGAAAATAAAGATATTTTGACAACGCCCGCCCAGAACAATATCCGCTCCCAGCCGGAGTCGGACCCGGGTGTACAAATTGCTGGTAATTTTTCTAGGCGGCACCATATCTAAGCTTAAGAGAAAAATTCAATTTCAGCGAGATATTTATCAAGAAGCGCACAGCAAATTGCTCAGGAGGTAGAGAGGTTAAAAATTTTAATGAAAGAGTTTCCGTCCTCCACCCCGGCCTCGGCCGACTGCTCCTTGCCCCATGAAGAGTCAGCGCTGTTTTAGCCTCTTCATGTTCGGCACCTTTTGAGGGAACATTTTAATTATGATATGCAGCTCGGTGGCAGCTAGGGTAGCGTTTAATAAATGTTGCTGCATGGTGAGCTCTTCGCTTTTCTTCACTGCATCATTCAGAATGCCTCAAAACCTGGACAAATAGCTTCTTTTAAAGGTTTATCACATTATTGTCCTATAAAAAGTCTAACTTCTTGAAATATAGTATAGTATAAATAATAAAATGCCAAGAAAATATTGTACAATAGTTGAGACAGTCAGTCTTTATTTTTACTTTAAAGTTTAAAGTATTGAAATTTACATAAATGTTCCATATGAACTTAAAAACAGTCTAGGTACTTGAAAAAGAGAAGGTTTTAAAGTTTTCAATTCGACTCGCAAAACATTAAAGTGCATGAACCGATTTTGATAATTCTTTTTCTATTGAATAGTTTAGATGCTTAGATTCCTCAAAAACGTCACAAGATACAATGATAAGTATGAAATACATATCTCGGCAAAGGCACGCCTACCGTCTAGGTGAAGAATGAAATAAATTTAAAAATTAAATTCATTAAATATTAAATTCATTAAATTTCTCTGATATCTCAAGAGAAAATAGGTGTTCAGGGGCTTTAACGACTACTGCTTTTAAATGCACTACCAAATTACGAAAACTTAAAATGAAGGATCTCTATTATTTTTCTTAATATAAACTTTTAGAGTAGCAATAGAATATTAGTAGAAATAAAAACAAAAAATCGGCTCAGTGCATTAATACGTATACATACATACATATGTAACATAACATCTATGCGATTTTTTTTTTACAAAATGATACTGCATTTAAGTAGAAAATAGATAGTAGACTAGGGTTGTCTACTGAAAGTTTATAAAAGCCAAAGCCATTTTGATCATTTGAAGAATATTAAAATTGTACAGAGTCTCCTCAATTCAATTCAATTTTAAATGTTCAACAAAATCATAGAATACGTATTTGTATTTATTTTAAAAATTTGATTTTAAAATATAGTTTGATGTGTATCTTCGTCAATTTTTAATTTATTTATTTTCTTATCGTTTAATACAAGCTACTGACAAGAACAAAACTACAAAATATTAGTTTTCAGCAGAATTTGACCCACCTTTGTAAGGTAAAGAAAAATTGTATGCTTTGAGTCCTGAATACATTGACAAACAGAATTTTTGGCTCGTGGCAAGAATTAATTTCCTTGCAAAGTAAACAGGAACAATAAAGCATAATCACAGACTCACGGAGTCTTCTCATGTGGAAGGCGATGAGTTGGTCGCATAGGGTGAGCACAAAGGTGGTAGGCAGATCGCAGGGTGGAAAGGCAGGGACCACAGGGAACAAGCAATTTTGCCGCTCGATTTCGCCCCTATGGATGAACAATTGCAGGAGCTCATTCTCTTGCCGTGGGCCCTCTAAGTACACCTTTTGTGCAGTTGAGCCTACCTGAATATTGCCGCTGGTTTCAGTGTGTTGGTCTGGGAAAGTGGCGGATTTGCAGTAATCACTGCATTTAGATCATCTAGGGTTCGGGAATTCTCCGGGAGGCCTTCTTCACAGCCCTCGGAGTCCTGTGCATTCGACAATGGCTCGAGTGAAACTTTATCCGAAACAGGAACCAAGTGAAAACTTTCATCAGTCCTTTCCTCGTGACGGACTTCTTGTATCTCCTGGTTTTAATGAGAGTAAGCCCGACTGGCAGCTATTCTGGCCGCACAAGAACTCCAAAGTACCTCCGAGCTACGGATACAGGAAGCTGACAAATGGTGTTGTTGTCCCATCCGTTACCAAAAACTTTTCATGCAGCATCCCATCGACGTTCCTTAAGCACTCACTCTTGGGTCTCAAGGCGCTTGGTGCCTCCTTGGCCCGGCGGATCTGGTGGATTTCGAGTTGTTATTAAACGGCTTTGAGAAACATATACAATTTTGCAATGCAATGCCGCCTACATTTTCCTTTTCGATTGAGTGAACTCAGAATTCGAAAAGGTCCTGATAGTAAACATTTTGTTTGGCACTAAATTGTAATATTCTATGCGTAGTAATAATAATTCATATATGTTTTTTAACAACAGAATTCTTGAAATGAATGTAGCAAAATCAAACATAAAAAGTACAAAAATATGAATTATGAACAGAAAAGGTAGACCAAGTTGGATTTTTAATTTAATTGTTCTGATGAAATCATGAAAAGTACTTTCTTTTTAAGTTATTGTGATAGATGTCGAAATAAGTTGTTACACGCAACATTTTACCTCTCACTTGACCAGGTTTTTTTTGCACAAGACACTAAAATAGTTATTTTTGTCAGTGCGAGGGTTCATGTTAAAAAGGACAAATTAAGGGAATCTTGATTGCATCAGCAGGAAGTAGAATTTGCCCAATGACTGAGTCGCTCCCTTCTACGTTAACTGGGGTACTGCTCCAGGACCCTCTCTCGGGGGTCGCGCCGAGTGGACGCGACCAGAGCAGGCCTAGTTTCATGCTAGAGATCGGAGTTTTGCAATAAAATTAATGACTTGAAGATGTGTATCGGCAGATACCGATATCGAAATTTATTGTCATTATGCACACCCTCCCCGCGTGCGGCATGGGGCACAAAAAGAATACAGTCGACGATTTTGGTTTGATTGGTCCGGGGCGGCGGCGTGCGCCAGGCCGTTTCCCTTAAAGAAATCAATCGAAGCCGTGCCGCCAGTGATGCATTAGAGCGATATCCTTTTTCGCAGGATGTTAATAAACGTCATGAATGCGAGCGCCGAGAGCGCCGGAAATAAAATTCGTCCGTATCCAATTATTGAATTACAAAATGTGAGCCGTTCGGCGGATAAACGTCAGCGCAAAGATAAATGTACCTCTGATATGTGTCCAATGAATCATGTCCGGAAAGTCAGCGATTCGGATGCTATCGGGGCGAGGTCCTGGTGTAATTGATTAGATTCATTCAAGCGTCGGGACACGTTTCCTGGGATTTCATTAAAAACAATCAGCTCTCGGCTCAATTTATATTATGCAAATATTCAAATTAATTGGACGAGGGCTGTGTTGGACTCTAGGCCATAGTTGCGGTGTCGCCGGGCTAAAACCCGGCTAAATCGACCGGGCCTCGGAGAAAATAGTCGACAAAATCGGGTTTTTGGGTGCAACCCCACTTCTGGCACTTGCAGGATCATCGCGCGGGACGGTGGGAGGAAATAGGTAGCAGATGCGGCCGAGATTTTTCACCCTTCATTCAATCGGCCGCGGAACAAAACGTCCCGACGCCATCGTCCCGGTAAAGGTGAGTTCGCTGCTCTAACGGTTTTCGCCCGGGTGAAACCCTCCTCTAATCCAATATCAAACAACGGAGGAGAATTATCACCGGGCACAATCGCCGAAGTCACCTCCACCCCAGGCTGCATTATTTGGAAATTTAAAACTCTTCAGCAAACACGACGAGGGTCGACGCACCGCATTTGGAAATCGTCTCGCAATGCAACCGGGCTTCATGAGGGTGACATGTGCAAAATCTTTCCACGGCACGGCACGGCGTCCGCCCGACCTTACCTCGAGGAACCTGAGGTCCCGTCGCCCGTGTGTGAATTTTCGGCACACGTCACGGCTTTCATCCCCCAGCGATTTCGGGCGAGGTCAGGGAATGCAATTAAACGTGTGATTGTTGCCGAGGTTGATCCTGCAACTTGTCTGGCTCTGGATTCTCGATTCTGGATTTTGGCTCATGGATATGCGGGACGATTGTGCGGTGGATGTGGAAGATGAAGAGCACATATGGCTTGAAGTGGGTAGCTGCACACGCACACAGGCGCACAGGTGAGGGTTCCCTCCCGGTAAAACAAAATAAGGAGCATTTATTTTCCCGCACCTTTTGTCCTGAGGTGTTCAATTACGCACGTGCCTCACGCACACACACCACCCAGCAAATCCTTAATCGAATGCGCGCAAGGTACAAATCCAATTCTGAGCCAGTGGAGGCCCACATGTTCCCGGATTGTAACCCTCGGGACGCAGGGTGGTTAAGGCAGGGGTCTCATGCACCCGAGCACTTAAGGAGATTTGGCGCACCGCCTGTGTTAGTGCACCTTGATTGGATTCGAGGTTAGTTCCTACCTCCGAGGACGAGGACGAAGCCCTTTGTATGGGAAGGTAATGAGACCGAGGGGGAGACTCCCTTCGACCGGCACTCGGGCAAGTGGAAAACTGCACATTTGGTCCGTCTTCCTCATTTGAGCCTTTTATGCAGAACGCTTTGTTTACACTCGCTCTGCTTCCTCCCTCTAGGTGAGGACCCTGCTCCCAGGACGGCTATTCCATTTGATTGAATCCCTTTTCTTCCTGAGATTATTTCAAATGAAGCCAGGGACTTCTTCTACCTGTATTCAGTAGACGATTTTCGAAAGTCACATGTGCGCCCTCAATTTTTTAAAGGGCTTTATGCATGTAGGGGGAAAAAATAGATTTTGACTATTTTAAAGTATTTTGTATATTCGTGTATTAATCATAAAAATGTATTTTGTTTGTATTTGTGTACTTTTTAGCACATCCTCTTTGCAATTTAAAAAAGTCTATCTACCTCCCTTGGTTGCACTCAAGGAATAAGGATGTTAATGATCTAAATCTAAAAGATCCAATTTTTATTTAGTATATCTAGTAATCTACTGAGAATATATGGACTGCATATTTATGTAACCTTGCACTTGCACCATATTTTTGACACAGGTAATCGTTTCAAATAAATGATATCAAGAAAGATTGAAGTCTCTTATTAATTTTAGTAATGAGATCTTCGTTGTACACTGTTAATTTATGGTTATCGTTATACCCTTAGAATTATTATACTGAAATTTTAATACAATTTTTGATTCTGTCTGGGCCAATCTAAGCCGTTTGGACTTGGTTACTTTCGTTACTTTTTTGAAGGTAAGTTTAGAACTTTGTATGCAGTATAGAATCGCGTAGAAGACATCGAGGCTGCACTCAAATTATTTATAGTTTAGTTAAAACTACAGTCCATTCAGGAGTAGGAATATTTCATAGAAATTGTAATTGTAACTTTCTTAATATTTTATTTATCTCTAATATTTATTTAATATTATCGTGTTTGTTGATTAATTATTGTCCTTTAATACATTTTGTAGATTTTGTAGATAGTTTATGAATTAATAATAATAATAAATTATAGTGGTAACAAGTCTGTATACATATAATCAACTTTATATTCATTTTTCAACAATATATTCATTTTTCACAAAGAAAACGAATGATACTAAATCGGATACTAAATCGGAAGAGGTGGATGGATCTTTAATAAAACCGCGTTGTTTGGTGGAGATGGTGTTCTTCTGACGTATAGACATACATAGGTATTAAAATACGGACCAACGGACCAAAAACGAGCATGAAATGTGAAAAGAACTGAAATGGTCATATACTTGCTATATGACTCGCATTATCGAAAATGTTCATATGGTTTCCACTTGCGATTCAGAGTTTTACAACAACCTGAGCTTGTGTTTCCGCGCTGTGCACTTTATTTTTTATGTGTGTGCTACCTTTTACAGCCCTATTTCGGAACTTTCAGCAGACCGTTTAGCGAAGTCTGTAACTTCCTATCACTGGGTCTGTTCGGTCGCAGGGAGCGGCCTGTTTTAAGCCCTGGGAAGAGCAAATTTTTATATAAAAAAAATCAATTCGCGACTGGGAAATGGTTTGTGAAAGTCACTGAAAGTGAAATAATTTCCAACCAGAGTCCTGTGAATTTAAAGCGAGCCACTCAGTGACAAAAATCGATACTGCGCGCCAGCAATCTTGACCATTGTTGCTCAGAGGATGAGGGCTGAGCACCCCCAGCATCCGCCAGAGTACCTTTGGACGGTTTTCGTTTTTGGTGCAAATGTTTCTTCGATTCTGTCCACGTTCAGCTGCGTTTTGCTAGCCCGTCCGCAACAACAGGAAGCCAGTGGCGGAGGGGGGGCGGGACCAAATAAAATTTGAATTTGAACAAGACTTGCAGACTTTTTATTGTCTCCGAAGAGCCGCAACTAATTGAAATATAATCCGCAAAATTATGGCCCCTTGTTTAACAAAAACGACTCGCACTTTGTGGGATTTTTTAGCCGGCCTCGCTGGCACCTACCTCCCCCCGGGAAAGCTCGTAAATGCCGACTGATTAGACGGAGGCGGCTCACTCCCGTCGGTTGTACGTGATAAATGCCGAAATTCAAGATATTACGTAATAAGCATGTTCTGATGGAGGCGCATCTCAAAATTTAAATGGTTATGGCGTTTGCGTGATGTCACTCCCAGCCAGAGGGTAACAGGCCAAGACGACGACCTGGACTCCTTGCCAGGAATTTTTACCACTTCGCCCCCATGCATATGGATTATGAATGCGGGCGGGGATCCGGATTTAATGGGTCGCCGTAATGAGCTCTGGTCGGGCTCCCAACTACTGAATTCCGCATTCTTGCGAATCCTATCCTCCGCAGACTCTACAATTTCGCTTTAAGGGCTTTTTTTCGAAAATATTTTATGCAGAACTCATAGAATAGAATGGTCTTGAACTACAAGGCTCAGTACTTGCCTAGTTTCTTTGATCTTTACTTCCGAGAACGCGAGAACTCATGTTCCCGCGCTTGAAAAACCATTTGGCCAAAGAGCCATAAATCAGTGGAACTGTCTCGGTTCCTTCTGTGATTTTAAGAGTCTTTAAGATGGCACAATTCGAGAAAGGGTCCCGATCAAGAAATTCTTCCGAGCTTTACTCACGCTCCCGATTCCATAAATTGATCGGTTTTCCACATGTTTTCAATTAAATTTTCATTTGTTTTCATCTTGAAACGGTCCCCGGAATTGTCATTAACGTTGAACGCACCGAGGGGACAGTCAAATACTCCTTGCAAGGGTACTGAAGTCATATGAAACGTCCCAGAACGCACTCCCCCCTAAATTTAAGAGTTGAGAAATGCCTTAATTAACATCCGACTAGTTTTTAAAGTCTTGCACATAACTAGACCTAATAAAAACGATGATGTGATAATTCCTGGTCGTGATCTTCGGTGACCATATGTTTGACGCACGTGCGGAGGAGCATTGGGAATTTACTTTAAAAAAAAATGCGCAATTCGTTCCTCTATTGAAATTATTAGGATAAATTCCAGCGTTTGAAAATGTTACCCATAAAAAGAAGAAAAATCCAAAATCAGAATGACAAGGCGATAAATAATTAGAAAAAACGACGTTGCAGAATCTAATTAAATACGCTATAAATAAAACGTTTCTTATCGCGTAATTTAACTGACGCAAGACTAATGCTATCTTACGTTACAAGTTTTATTAGAAGTACAAAAAATAAGTACGTAGAACTAAGTAGGGTGAAAAATATTTCAAGCGTCTTTAGACGAGCTTTCACGCAGTTTGCGATGAGTACATACTATTTGTTGCTATTGAATTTGATTAGGTATAATCTTTTCCAATTGGATGTTCGAGTATAAACACACATCAAAAAAATATATATGCTTATCATTACCTTCGAAATACATCGCCTGTTGTATGCAACATTAAAACCCGATTGATAAAAATTTTCTGAATGTTAGTGTTTCATTCATTTTCACAAGCTTTTGTTAATCACTTGCCTTTTTCGAAAAATAAAGATTAATATTATCATGCTCTTAATTAACTCGTAGTACAATCGTTCACGACAACGCCATCCGTATTTTTGTGACTAATTTTCATACATATTTTGTAAATGTTGACATTATTATGTAAATCGAGAGCAATCGCACTAAAATCATTGATCATTTTACTTACAAATTGGAGATAGAGTCTAAATTGCAATAGAAAATGGTTTACATTATCATAAAAAATGTTATTTCTTGAAAAATTTAGTTTATACTAAATGTGGTTATCTTTACCAAATTCACCTCAAGACAATTGAAATATTGAAATCATTTTTTTTTTGGAATAAATAATTTTAAAATGATACGAAACTATTTAATCAATTGAAAATTCTTGTTTTTAGAATATTTCTAAAAACTCTGCACTGTGCATAATAATACCAAGTCTTGCGCAAACGTTTTTACAAAAAAGATCATTTAGGCTTTAAATTACGAATTGGATGATTTTCATATGTGAGTTCAAAAGTGCACCCAAAATGAAAAATATTGCATAGATTTAAAATTTTCCAGCAATATAGCAAAAATTCAGAATTTTGGGATACAAATAATCAAATTGCAATGATTTTTAATCAAGCAAAACTGGAACTGAACATTTTTTAGATTAACTGTTTACTTAAAACTTAAACTGGGTACAAAAATTGGCAATTTAATTCTGTTTTTAAAAAATTGGAAATATTTATTTTAACTGATTGACTGAGATTTCAAGAGCTACATACATATTTTTGGGATGGGATGTTAGATAAAACGACGCAGTGTCTCCTATCATATTTTTTTATATAATTTAAGTTTTTTAATGAAAGGTAGATAAGACATCCACAAAATTTCTAATTTTTTTTAATTTTGTGTAGCTCTGTGTCATAAAATTTATATGTTTATCGAAAAGTTCACCAAAGTTGTAACTCCTTCGGCAGCTAATTCCCCTGGAATTTTTTAATTTCAAATCAAGTATCTAGTGGGTCTATTCTATGACATTGTATGAATGTTTAAAGATTAATTTCGTAATATTCAGTATTCACTATGATAATATAGTCTACTTATAAAAATCTTAAGGATTAAAGAATATTAAAATAAATATAGTAATTTGTAGTTTCAATTGAAGAAAAAGAAATATTACTGTCGATTTGGTAAATCCCTTAAGAAGAACTCCAATCAGCCCCTATCTTGGTAGTCGCGCTAGTGTGACTCACCCTGAGAGCCCCAAATGTGCAGAAAGAGTTATTAGTTTAACAAACAACAGCGACGCCCGGTCCCGAAATAAAGATGCCAGAAGAAGGGCTAAAGGTACGTCGCAGTAATTTATCTGAAGCGAGAATGTATGTCGCGCAGGACGGAAGGAAGTGCCAGAGTCAAGTTGTTATTATCCTTCATAAGTGTATAACCTTTGGGGAACTTGTCGGTTTGAAATAGTTTATGTTGCGCCATTAAAAAGACAGACGAGCTCTAAGCTGACTATTAAGGAGATTTATGGAAATTAACTTTCATTTATTTCGGATTTATCTGCTAATAGTAGACGTGGCGCTTTTCTTAACAGCGATGCAGATCTGTTCAGACAGTCCGGACTTTTGGGATGATTTCGAAAAGTGGCCAAAGTGACAAAAAGGTGAGGGAACCTCCGCGAGTGCCCGCGACTACGACCAAGTAAAATAAACAAATTATTAACGGCTGGAGCCCTAGCGGCCGCGCTGGCAGCCCGGCAGCTCATAATGTGCCCACATGGAGTGCCTGAGGAGTGCTTCATTGAATTTAATGTTTAGGGCCATTGTATCGTCTTCCCCGACAGGCAGAAAAATGCGGCAGACAACGGCGAAGACCGTGATGACGGCGATACCTCGATAAATTTGCTTCAATTAAACTTGATCACCTTAATTGATCCTTCAACTGGCGAAAGAGAGGAAAACCCGCCAACGACCTAGCCGCTCGAACGCTCGAATTATGAGGGTACGGTTACAGTGAGTGAAATGGGAGCATTTAAAACATTTCACTCAAGATGTGTGCGCGCCGCCGCAAATGTGTAGGGCTATTTATTTTAATAAAAGGCGATGCGATGCGACGGCAATCACAGACTGCGCCGTGTGGGTCTTCCTTGTCACTGTCCCGGTCCCGGTCCCGGACCCCGATCTTAGCCAGAATTTATTGTTAGTCCCTGAGCTAGCCCACCTTCGAGCGACACGTTCCCGACCGGCGACGACGACGACAACAACAACGGCGGCGGTTATTGCCACCGCAGAAAATACTACGGGGCCCGCTCCTCTAGGAGCAGACAAGGAGGATCTCATCCATCTTTGGGTCGGTTAATCAAATTCAATTAAAACCAATTAAAAGTTGATGAAGGTACATAAATTGCGAACACGCCTGTGTCCGAAGAAATGTGCTGCAAGTGCGTGCCGCGAGGTGGCTCTCTCGGTGAAGAGTTTTTGAGGCTGCCGCTAGTTTAGGACGGGGCTCCTCGGGGTAATGGGGGCGGGAGAAGAACTGGCTCGAAGGGCTTAATTTTGCACCCTCATCTTTCTAAATTGGGGCAATGAATGAGCTCTACGCTGCGGGAATTAATAGACAGCATCATGTGGGCCCCTTTAATTAGCTCTCAAGGTGTGTGTAAATCGAGTGGACAATGAGCAACGTTCACTCGAATTGTGCAGTATCGTCGAATTTCTTGAATAAAGATTGGTAATTAATTTCGAGATTAAGTACATATGTTATGTATATTTCGTTAGAGTTTATAAGACATTTAATTAGAGTTTGACGTCAAACTAAAAAGAAAAGAAACATTTTTTTTAATTTTTAGTATTTTTCAAGATACCATCAACACTCATCAAAATTGATACCTTTAAGTAAGTAGTGCTTCAAAATATTCGGATATCTGAAATTCATAATCAAAACTCTGGCCTATAATTTGATACTATCGAACCCTTAGCTCCGATCCGAGATTCAGTTTGGTTTTGATTCGACTTTGGGTTCGATATACTAGACTTTCATCATATTATTAATGTAGCAAATTCTAACTATTCGTTAATTTAAGCCAGATTTTCACTGGCAATGCGACAATAATGTTCACTTTTATAACGACTTTTATATTAGCTTAACCTCTGCGATGGAAGAGGTGAATTTCGCAGTGTAGTTTTCTCAAAAGAAGAACTCCTGAGCATTCGGGAGGTGTTGCGAAACGAAAACTGCACCAGCATGCCACGAAAACAAATTTTTGAAGTTCCGTCATTTTGGCAGTATGATTTATTTTATTATCAAGAATATACCGAAAAAAATGTCTTTTATATTTTTGTCTTTTATATTTTTGTCTTTTACATTTTAGTGTTATTTCATTAATTTTTTCTAATTGTTTCTTACGAAGATTGCGTTTGTGAATCCAGAGCGAAATATTTTTAACAGTGACTTTAAAAATGACATCTTGTGCTTCTCGGAGGCGCACACTAAGAATAGTAATTAAGAAGAGAAAGAAGAGAAAGAAAATAAAGAAGATAAAGAAGAGTATGGGTCAAAAACTTAAAAACTTATTCGGAAGACTTTTTTTAGTTGGCTTAGATGTAATCACCAAACACATTGTGGAATACATCTACCAGAAAGTCGCAGAGTAAAATACATCAGACAAGAAGAAGAAGATCATGTCGGAAGCTTCATCGTAGGAGCACATGTCGTAGGCATTTTAGATCTAGGCGACGCCAATTCAAACGACGATCATGTTAACTTACTAAAAATACTCCGAAGACTGAATTTAAAATTTGGAGTCAGTTTGTATTATTAAACCTTATATATATAAAGATATTTGTACGTATTATTAAACTTTATATATAAAAATATTACTTATTATAAAGTTAAAATTGCATTTTATTTTTGAAATTCAACAGTTATTTTCTAAAAAAGAGTGAAGTAAGAAGAAGAAGTATAAATTGCACCAATAGGTGCGAGAACAATTTTTTTTTTAATGTCATGGATGGATGGATATGAAATATTTCGTAGATGGAAACAAAAATTGACCAAGTGTATAATATTTAAGAATCGATATAAAGGTTCTCTATTAAACTTTGTAAAAGGCGTTCCAATTTGATTTAGTATTCTTATAAATTTATTACCAAATTTTCCTTATGGCGACAATTTTGCTAGCGCCTACACCTATTTTATTCCGTGGTCACTTACCCCGCAGCGTAAGCTTGAATCGGCAATATTTTTCCCCGAAATTGCCGGGAGGACGTATTTGAAATGCTCAGCTGCCACCAGGAATTCAATAGGGTTCCAGGACGAGGACACACATGCCAAATTTAAGCCCGCAGGCAAGGAACGCATTCCTGTTGTCGAATTACCGCGATTGCTTTGCATCGTTCTGCTCCTGCGATTCCCTGCAGAACGTTCCGAGGAGTCCCACCTGTGCTCCCCGGGGCCGAACTACGCAGACGTCGATTTCCGCAAGCACTTGAGGGACTTGTGGCAAGGTGAGAAAGGTGTGATTTGCGCACCTGAGCGAAGGTGAGCTGCTCCACCCACAACTCGGAGCTGGGTACATATGTACTCGTTTGGCCAATGGAAGATTTGTAAATCTTCGAATTAAATCCAAAAATTACCGAAGGTTAACTTTCGCACGGTTGTCGGGCGTAAAGACAAAACTCCAGCTGGAGAAGTTGCTCCCAATTATCCTGCTTCTCGGCAGGGAAGTGGAGTTGCCTTGCTTTCACCTCGTTCTGCTCCAGGGAGGACTTCGAGTCTAAAGGAAACTTCCCGGAGTACGCTGTCATTCGATTCTGTGGAGTGATGAATTATGTAAAGTTTCGTAAGTCTGTTCTTAATTAGCATTTTAATTAAGAAACTCATTACTGGTCGGTAAATGCGCTGGCTGCGATGCTACCAGAGTTGTTGCATACTGTTTTTTTTTTTTTAAGATGCCTCCAGACTTCTTGAAGTTTGCCTAGACGTTTCCGGCACTAACTCTTTCTTATAGCTTTTTCTTAAGTTTGATCGGAACTGAGCCGATGTACCTCAATTGATAGTCTCTAGAAAATCTGTCTTTTTATTTTGGTAAGAATCAAAGTTAGGGTATAAATCTGCGGTGCAGTAGATATGGCATTCTGAGGGCTTTCTTAATTGCACGAGCACGTCGAAATGGGCTTTTCGCTCGTACATAAAAATCAAAGCCGTATAATTTTGGCCTATAATCCCACAGGAAAAGGTAAAGCAGGGAAACGTTTACTACCGTAACGAGCTGTAACATTTTGTGAGATTTTGGTGTACTGGAAAATGCGGAGCGATGCACAGTGCTCCATTAAAGGAGTCGTTTTACTGTCGGATACTTAAAACACTCTCTAGCGCCCCGAGAGTGTGTTACACGTCGTAAAACGGTCCAAAACAGGTAGTTTCAGCGAAGTCAGGACACGTGCAGCCAAGAAGTACGACGGAATGGGGAAAAAGGCATTTAAGGGTCTCTGCCCTTCGCGGGACGAATTACCTCTGGGACCAAAAGTAGCAGAAGCTAAGTGGGAATTGGTCGTAACAAAGATTTTCATGAGTGGTAGACAAGCAACGTATTTCGTTTGCTCCAATTTCTTAAAGTATTATATCATTCATTCCTTATTGAATAATTTCATTTTCTTAAACCCTTCTGCCAGCCAGCCTTGGACTAGGAAGAAAGTAGTCGTTAGACACAATCGGTGCTAATTACAGTTTCTCTTCGCCGTAATCTTGAAAGAATCCTTTCCTTTCATTTAGCTGCAAAGGGTGGTCGAATTGAATTACAAATCCAAACAACGTGTCACCTTCTTTAAAACGTAATAAGCCCTTTCGGGACGGCAAAAGCTAATCCCCGGGCAAGATTAGTGACAGCTTTAAGTGGGCTTATCCGGTCGGTTTCTGTGAAATATGAGGTTTCTAGTGGCTCAGATCGAATCTAGAGATCTCCAGAGCGGTACTCCAAAAAAATGTAAAAATTTACAAAACGACCGAATCGAAAGCAAGAAAGACATGGGATGACCTCAAGAAACGCCACAGTTTTGTATCGACAACGGGGGAAAAGTCGCGACAAGACAAGGTGCCACATGTTCCTCTGGAATTCTTTTGGGGAGATGATCTAAGATCTAACAGTCGGAGGCGACCGAACAAAGCCGCACTAAAAATACGGCACATGTGCGCAAGTGGGTCTTCTCCAAATGTCCCAGATATTTTCTTCCAAGTTCGTCAAGTGCTGGACAGTTCTGTCAGCGGGAAATGAGGGGTATCTAACTAAACTCCCGAAACATGAGGTCTTTAATTCCCTGTGGATCTTTCTGTCGAGTGATTGATTCGTGCTCTGAATCAGAAGGGATTTGTTGGGCGGGTGTTAGTATGTACGATCGCCTGCTTCAAGGGAAGGGCGTCTCTCTGAACATGAATGATGCACCTATTAGAAAAGATATATTATTGAGGAAGAACGCACTGAATAGTGAAGACTATAAACGCCTCTTTAATTAACATAAGAAACAAGTTATGTCATATGCATTAAAACTTCAATTTAGCTTAGTTTATGCAATCCCCGTTGTATGAGCAATTTGAAAAGAATAATTTTTAAATTAAAAGGACATTGAGTGATTGCTTTGTTTCATTATATCATTGTTTTGATAAAACCTTCGTTTGTTCTGTTTAGTAAAAAGCAGTTATAAGTACACGCACGCATGAGCACTATCTGCAATTGCTGCTCTTTTAGGTTTCCTCAAAGCTAAGTTTTTAGTAATGCTTATGAAATAATTGTAAAACATAACACCGTTCTAACGCATTTATAATTGCAATTAAGTAACAACAAAATTTGCACGGTATTCCATCAAATATGTTAATAAATATATGAAAAAATCACCAAAAGTTGTACTTGCGGGGTTTTCGAATTAACTTGTTTCAATCTACAATAAAAATCTGGAAATTCAAAACGAAAGATCTAATATGGAAATAAAGGAGACTAAACTGGAAGAGATTTTAATAAAGAATTACTCATTTCTTTTTTTACTCTCAGTCTTTGGTA
Organism: Machimus atricapillus; assembly: GCA_933228815.1. Classification (NCBI taxonomy): domain Eukaryota; kingdom Metazoa; phylum Arthropoda; class Insecta; order Diptera; family Asilidae; genus Machimus; species Machimus atricapillus. The sequence continues at coordinate 24,818,826 of OW121788.1, read as the reverse complement.
ATTTAAAATAGCAATTTTTGTATGGTGTCCAAAACATTGAATGTAAAATTTCTGTGAAAAGGGAACCTGTTCAGTGTTTAAAAAATATGTAATAAAAATAGTAACTCCCCTTTAAAAAGATATGCACATATATAACAAAAATTTATTATTTTCTTTAACCTCTTCAGGGATGTTGGCACAGATTTACACGTTTAGTTTTTAAAGAATTAATACATATTACCTTTTAATTACCTTCTAATTAGAAAACAATTAAAAATCTAAGGATAATATGCACTTTGTTTTAAAGACATAATGTTCAAAGTTAATTCTTTTATTTTATTTGATTTCTTTCAGTATACAATTTTTTTTTTGCTTACTGAATAACTGTCGATCAAAAATAAAAGAAGAATTCAAACACTTTGAAAAACTTTATCACTTAATGGGATAAGAAGGATCGGTTTGTTATGCTTATATGTTCTAAACAAAGTATGTAAGTGTGGAACGTATTTTGTTGACCTAATGTGGAACGACATGTTGTTATTAAGATTGACGATCACGAAAGGAATAACCTGGAATTTTGAATTGTAATCGCCAGCAAAAAGGGCGAAACATGATTCAATTCATCATTAAAACATGTGCTCATTGGGTCAACAACTTCTCATTTACCGGATGGCACCGCGGCTGCCATAAATTAGAATTTAACGCTCTGCCCAGCGCTCATGTGAAAAGCACTAAGTTCCCTCAAGAGCTGCCGAGCAGCCGGTCCATTAGTTCACATCAAACCCCTTTTGCCTGTTAATTACTGGTACAACTTCAATTACACCCGGTGGCTCCAAAAAAACCCCGAGTTGCCTCACCATGGACATTTGTGTGAAAGCGATCTTGTCGCTTGCGGCGATGTCTTGAGAGCTGCGCGCCTTGAAAAACTATCCGGTCGAGGTTTTTGCCTTGCGGCACCCATCAACTTTTGAATTTGATATGACTCGATGGGTGTTTTTATCGACGCGGGGAAGTTCAGGCAGCGCCCCGATCGTTCGACAAGTTCACGCACCCGCAAGTGCTGGAGGAGCGGTCTGGGTTCCGTGTTCCTCCGCAATTCACACGGTTTAAAAATAGTGCGAGAAGAGCGATCCAATTTGGCTCGTTGCACGCTGCCGATCGGGGCGGTGCGTGGTGTGCGGAGCCCCAGAGAGCAGGGCTTCGCTGCTCCTGGAGTGGATGCTATGGGTCCCCGGCCTGAGTCATTGCTTTACAAATGGCAAGCACATTCCGGCCAAAATCCCGGAGATTACCTCAATTCCGGGAGGGCCAGTTGCTATAATAAGTAATGGCCGAGTCCGATGCCACCTTGGAATTTAAGAAAAAGTATGCCCCCCGGGCCAATCTGGCGCCTTTGCATTCAATTTTACTTCCGATATAAAAAAGAAAATTCCGAGAAGGGGTTTTTTCTTCTTCGGGCGACACAAACCTGAGGGTGAAATGCGGTCAATAAAAGTTGTTCCCATGTCCGGAACACATGTAATCTGGGAATATTCTCAAAGGATTCAGAAGGGACGCCCGAAGACGTATATTGACGACATTTGACTCAATTTGAAATCATATGTCTTCAGTCGTACTTCATGGTTTTATTTTTTACTGCTGCCCCCATATGCAGTCCGGCCCGTGGAGATTTTGGCCGAAAACCAAAGGCGTATATATATATATAAAAACAAAAAGGAAAAAGTGGAAAGCACTGAGCAATATACCTTTCATCCCTTTGAAATGCTGAAGATATTTCTTTTGCCCTTTATCCCTGGGACTTACTGGCGATTGAGCAGGAATATCAAATTTCAACGCAGAGCGGCCACCCTTCGGTCACTTAGGTGAAGGCGGGCGAACGTCGTTACTTGCTTATTTCGTCTCGCCAGGGAAATGCCTCAGTGCGGGATTTCTTTTGTATCTCCTTACAATTACAGAAGATTGCCCTACAATTTTCCCTGCTCATTGGCATAACCAGGATTATTTTCTAGCAGGACCTGACCCGCAATCTACATTTCACTTTCGCTTCGAAAAAGTCTACCTTCACTTTGAAGCAAATATTTAACAAAATCTTTAGAACCAAAACTGTTTTCAGAATTTTGTATCTTTTGCTCTTATTATTTCTAAGTAATTCAAAGACAAAAAGAGATATTTAGACATTGATAAACTGACGCGAGATTTTAAACATTTTATAAAATCAGTTAAACCTTTTATGTATAATATGTACTCTCTTTACCGAATTTTAGATTTTGTCTTAGCTTTTTTAAATTATTTCATTTATATTATAAAAGATTGAAGAACAGTTTTTGATCGTTTCAAATAAACTATCAGAGTTCTAAATTTGAAAGTTACGAATTCAGTTATAAAGTATGTATATGTATATAAAGTGTATAAAGTTTTGGTAATTCAATACATTATAAAGTTACTAATAATATTGAAAATATTTATGAAAACAGATAGGTATATATGGGGTTTTCCATGGATTACGGATTTAGATTTTATTTACTATATGTATACAGGATGAATCAGACAATCGTTTTTGATTTAGTTTAAAATTTAAATTTTTATATGCATGAATGCTGATCGAAACTCCAAACTGTTATTCTTGTAAACTGTTAATAAACTTCAGTTCGGTATAAAATTGTCTATTACCTATTGTTTTCTGATCCTACACTTATTTTTTACTTTTTAAACAAATTAACGTATTGACATGAAACTTCTTTTAGCTAAAGGTATCGAGGTTAAATGAAATTAATACATAAGTAGAGTAAGCCTCATAGTCTTGTAAAACATTGCATCAATATTTAAAATTGATTTGAATTGGCAGAAATGCATCAATAGCAGTTCTGATTCCTAATTTGCTGCATCAATGAATCATATTTTTGTACTTCCGTGCAATAGTCAAAAATTGCTCGTCCTTTAACGAATTTCCCTGCTAATTTGGCATGCATATGTGATCCTGATTGACTTATTCTTTGCTTCGAAGACGGAGCGTGAAAAAGTGAAGTGAATTTGAGCAGAACGGCGCACAGCCTCCGCAAAAAGTTGCCTTGGAAATGCTTTGTCTTCTGGCATTCGATCAAACTAAAGAGGATTTATGGTCATCGATCAGAATTAATGAAGTTTTCCTATTCATTCAGGGACTGGGAAGGACCCGATTATCCCCAGGCGCTCTTCTTATCGACAACGATGGCGCTGCGTGCCCAAAGTACGGAGAGAAGTAATTCAATCAGGGCAGAAATTAATCTTCGCCGAAGACAGCGATATTGTTCCGCCCCCGTTCCTCTTTTTTGACTCAACACGGCGGATAGGTGTTAAAAGCGTCTTATATTGACGATAAATTAACCTTAAGCGCACTACGTTGCCTCCCCCGCGTATCCTCTGGTGGGCAATTATTTTTCAATCAACACGGGGCAACGTCGAAAATCAATTTTCAAGAAATCGCGGGAGATGACGGTATGCCGGGCACCCCGGTGCGGGGGACGGTCGGATCGGTCTCAAATAAAAAAAATAGGAGCTATAATTGTAAAGAAATCACTTAATGACGCCGTCATATTCCTTTAACGTCTCGAGCAGAACATTTAATTTCAGCGCTGCGGTCTTTTGCGCTCCTTAATGGAAAGCATCCGCTCCTCCATTGCAAGCGCAAAGCTTCGGGGTCTGGCCCGCGACGTCCGGGTTCGCGATATTCTGAGATTGGGATGTTGCGGGAGCCCCTCGCCCGGCTATTCTCGGAATATAATTCCGCGGCCCCAGCGTTACCTGGCAGGCGGAGCAAATGGGGCCAGGGAAATAAACAACGCGAAAGAAACGTTTCTTGAGCAGAGTTTATGAGGAAAGTTTCTGCAGGTCCCGCAGGAGCACTCCACTCCCTCTTGGCCGATTAACACGTGCATAAAGCCTGCACCCGGGCTCGTAAAATAGGTTTCAAAGTTGTAAAATGGCAGTTAGACGTGAGCAGAGAGCTGCATGGCTTGTTTACTTAAGGGTTCGTGGGTGCGGCCTTGCGCGAGAGCACGCCCGGGACGGCTATTGCACTTGTCCGCGCTTTAATGGCCCTGTGATTACGAACGTGAATCAATGAGCAGTAAAAGCTAATTATTGCGAAATTGCGCGCCCTCCCCCCTGGCCTTTGTGGATGAAATGATAAGGTCTTACGTATGCAGAGGCTCGCAGCGAACATTACGCGAAAATAGCCAAGTAATTGTAACGCATCCGAGCCATTAGGGCTCATTAAGCTCACGAAAACGCTTTGCTCAATTCGCGCACTTTTCTGGGGGGTTCCAGTTCCAGACTATCTAAAATCTCCACAGAATATGCCTGAAGTGCGTCCTTTACAATCTCGTAGTCTATCTGTTCTAATCCTTAAAAACAATAAAACTGGTAAAATGTAGTCTTTCTGCTCTCTTGAATAACTTCTAAACCATTCAACGATATTAATGAAATTAATGAGGTACAATCCAAGCTTAAACCTGGCTTAGGACAAGTTTATGATAGGCCTATGTTTAAAAAGTGCGGATCCAGTGCTTTCAAGGTCGTTCAATTCATTTTTTTTTTGTTTTTTTAAGTAAGTATAAGAACAACTTTCTTTTATGGAAATTCATCAATTTTGTGCATTTTGATATTCTGAATAAATATTGTTTTATTTTTTCAATCACAGCTGAATTTTACAAAATTATTGGCTTCAATAGAATAAACATGAACAAACCAAAATTGGTTAAAAATGAATATAAAACACTAGGTTAACAAAACAAGTTAATTTTAAAAATTAGTTTACCTAGTTGTGTGTAATTTTGTATTCTTTTTTTAAATTTTGGTAATAGAAGCAGTAAAATTCGGAATTTTTTTAACTTTCCACATGAAATTGCAAAACTACTATTCAGATGTGCATAACTTTTACTACTTTTGTATCAGTAAGACTAAAAATATTCTTAAATGTGTTATGTTATATTATAATTAAAACCTAATTTTGAAAATCCTTTTATAAAATATTCTGTATACACGAAAACTCGTTCATCGTACCGCAGATTCTCTTCATGGTAGTTCTTAGAAACACATATCTGAACTTTCTACAATATATCTAAATTATAAATTTTCTAAAAGAAGCATAAAATTTGGACTGATACTCGTTGGATTGATGGAGGATACATATCCAGAACACGGGAGCGATAAAGCCTATATAAATCCTGTGGAGGATATTGCACCCAGCTCCAAACTTGGGAGGAGATTTTAACTAGCGGGTCATGGAGAGGCAATAAATAAGTCAGCGGAATAAATTTTATCTCGCGAGGCTTAACTTACCGCCCGTAATCTCCTTTAAACTTCATCCAGAGCAGAGTGCACGGCAGTGGTTTTATTCGCTGGTGGACCTTTCCATTCGCAAGTTGAGATCCACCGAAAAGAGGGACATTAGTGACAATTTCTTTTTTTTTCTTTTTTTTTTTAACACGACATGCCCTCGGGAAGCCTCTCAGGATTTATGCGCTGGTATCACAGAAAGCGATGATAGGAATTAAACTTTTCGCCTTCTTTTTGAGTTGTGCGCTACTTCGTGACCTGAAAGTCCTTGCTGTCGCGGATTTATCGCGACCGTGTATAGCAATTTTTTTTACAAATTTAACATGACGGTAAAATATGCATGGGGGGCTGTAAACATAGCCAACCAATTAGGAAAGATTGTTTCGACCTCATTAAAGTCCGGCAAAGTTTGTCGTTTCTTCGAGGACTCTTGATTGGGGAGATATAGACCCCAAATCTGCGGAGAGAACTTGTCATCTGAACTTCAATTAACATTAACCGAGATGGCCCGATACTGGTCCAGAATCTGAAACTAGCAACAACTAAAGACACACTTAACTAATTAATAAGCCATATCACTGTATCTGTCAATTACTCTAATTTAGATATCTCGAAGGGGCAGTTAATTTCTTCGATACCGTCCCCGGCCGGCCGCTTTGCATCTGTTTAAAATATATGGCAGGGAGCCGTCGGCCGAAGGACTATTTGTGCGCACTTGGTCATCCAATCTCTCTATTATTAGCCAATCCTTGCCCGGGAAGACCAGATACCAATTAAATAGGTATAGAGCGCCCCGTCTGCGCCCCGGAGCCCGAGAACCGGCCGGCCGTGCGTCTGTGAGCGAGTGGTAAATGACCAGAAAGGACCTCGCCGACCATTCGAATAGTTACTTGTGTTAACAGGGTTTAAATTGCGTGTTACAGGAATACCAATTAATTTTGATTATTTGTCCGCTCCTGCGAAGACTCTGCCCGGGACGGTATTTAATGCTCCGTTCGTTAGGGCAGATGAGGCAATTGGCATTCTGTCAATAGCCTGCCTATTAAATTTACTTCCTTCGGACAATCGCCAAGGGGGCGAGTCAAGGACTTGTTACTTCGGCTCGACTCTTACTCGGTTTCTTTTGGCCCTCTCAAAGATTTTGATTAAGATGCTCCACTACAGTTAGCTGCTTTCAAACAAAACAACACAAAGCGAAGCACAATTATACACAAAAAGCGGTCAAGTGAGAGTGGGGCACACGGAGTTAGGGTATCTCACCCGGCTAAAGTAAAGCCCACTTTTATAGCTTATACTCACGGAATTTTACATTCACACTAATGTTTTTTTGCAAAGATAAATTCTTAATTTTTTTAAAGTTTTCTTTTCATCGTAGGGTAAAAGAGGGAGGGAAGGAAATGGTTCAGCATATGGAAAGGTCAATCTTTTTAAAATTTTAGGCAAAAAAATGGAAACAATAAAGTTCGTAATTTTGAAAAACATTTCCTAATTCACAACTGTGCTTTGAAGTGTTTTTTAAAATCTGAATGTTAATTTTGTCTAGTTAATTAGTTTTTTTCATCAGAAATTTAGGAATCATTGATACTTTCTTATTTGATTCCCTGAAAGTGATGCTTCTAAGAACAATAAGATTTAGAAAATTTATTCGAAAATTTCCGGTATTTCGCTAAATCTGTAAAAAGTTAGAATTTTTTTTTTGTAATGAAGAAAAGCAGTGATTTTCAAAATATTGACCTTACATCCGCACTTTAACAATTTTTGAAATAAAAAAAATAATTCTGATGTGGGCGATAGCGACAGATATAGAACAGTTGAACAGTACGTTTTAACAATTTAGAAACAATAAGACAAATAAGGATAGCTTTCATGTAGGTACTATGTAGTTCTGAAATTTTAAATTTCGGGAAAACTTGTGTAAGGAAAACTCGTCAAACAGATCAGTTTGTTTTAAAGAAAATCATTTAACTTTTGCAGCTCAAAATTTCAAGATTTTGTGATATTTTGGCTACTTGACTTGATCATTTAATTACCTTACCGAATTTATTCATCTTTTTCGAGACTCCTTTCACTACTATTATTCTCGTAAATATACTGACTTAATCAGTGCTTGAGTTTTATACCATTTTTTATATCAGTTTATGCAAATATTTTGCATTTACATACATATATTGGGGAGAGGAAGCTAAAAAAATGGTATAAAGTCGCGCGATGTCGAAACAATTTTAAAGTTCTAATCTGAAAATAAAGTGAAAATGTAGCATAAAAAAAACACTTTAAGATAAAAACTAAAAACTCATGCCATTCGCGCCCTTAAAAATTCGTAGTTTGATATCTTTCGCATGGGTACACAATTTTCTTATAAAAAAGTTTTGTTTTGAATTTTTGATGGCATCTTGAGCATTCCCTACGGGCGGTTTTCTGCTGACCACCGATTCCGAGGCTCAATAAAATCTTCAGCTTCCTCTGGCATGTCACTTCGGCAATAAAACCAAGTGTCGCCTCACAGTCTACGTGCGTAGTGTGGCGGAGGCCGCAAATATTCCGGGAGGCCTAAACTCTCGGGGGGCCCCCATCATAGTTCACACCCCATGAAGGAAACTATCCTCATCCAGAATATACGGAGGATGCTTGAAAATATTTCAAGAATATGCCACAGGAGAGGTGTAATGCGGGTGCGGTTAGGCAGGGGAGAGCCTTCTTAGAGTGTTAATTATTCAAAAGGGACCGGACCTCAGTCTCGTAACATGTCCAAAGCAATTGAAATTTTCGAATGGCAAAGAAAGGCGGCATTTACTTCCAAATGATTTAAAATTATTACGGCAAGAATTATACTTTACTGGAGCCGAGGTAATTGCTCAAGGAATTGCGGGGCCCCAGCACCCCCCGTCCCATAAATTATCAAAGTGGCGCACATTTAAATTCAGGTCCTTTGCGGGTCCGCCTCGGCTTCATCTCTCCGAAATATGTGTCAACTGTTCCTTGGAGGTGGTGCGTCTTGTACCAGTCCCGGGACGAATAATCCCATCCTCGAGCTCATGGCTGTAATAAAACATTGTCCACATGAACCCAAGAACACGAACCGAAGGCATTAGTGTACGGAGTGGAACCGTTGTTAAGGAATACCTTCTTCTTGGCCAAATTTCTTGGGAAGGGCTATATATAATTATTAACAGTTAAACATAAGCATGTTCATAAGTCTCCCGGCAACGTGGCTGCCGGAGGTCCGGAGCCTGGAGCACTGCCTGCCCACATTATCTTGGGACGGTACATAAATTTCTATAAATTAAAGGTTGACGGGAACATTCCGCAGGGTAAGTTATTGGGCACCTCGTGTAATAGCGAAATGGCTATCGGAACGGGCCCTCGCCCTCTGTCGTTAGGTTCTTACAAGCGCCTCCTTTACCTGGGCATAAGACTGCTTGAATAATTTTTGACCTCCTTAGGTACTAATGAAATTTATTTTTTAGTCGTATGTTGCCGTCATATCAGCCCCACCAATGACAAAACGAACCCGAGTTAGAGGGGTCCACCCAACATGAATAAGCAAAAAATCTAAAATATTATCCACAAAGTACGTATTAATAAAATAAAAAAATAAAATTGAGTTGATACTCTATTTAAAAATTCGTAAGTTTACTCTATCAATACTCAAATTATTAATTGTTCATATGTACTTTTAAGTCAGCCCAGCCCTAATAAATAATAATAGAAAAAGCAGTCAAGTCTTGAAACGAACCCAATTCAGAAGCTAGTATAGTCATCAGGATTCCACCAGCGCATCCAGGCAAGGTCCGGTCGTATCGAATAATGTTTGCATCAGGGTTTGATGATTAAAGGAAATTAATCAGGGCGATCGCATTGATGATTGAAATGAAACATCTATTGTAAGCATAGCTAAAATCCTACGCATTTGGCTTTCATGACAAATTAAAAGTCATATGAGTTCTATTCAGCTTTACAAAAGGATCATGCAATCTTGATTATTATGGTATGAAAGGCTACAGCTATCATTTCAAAACAGATTTTACTTTTCACATAGAAGCAGTTAATGACTTTTCTGTTTCTATGGTCCTTTTACGCAGATTTTTCGTTTCATGGCTCTATACCATTGTAAGAACGCAACAGCAAAAATGGAACTTTGATTAGATCCTGTTTCGAGAAATTAATTTTCCAATCCTAGCATATTATGAATGCCCTGCATCTAGTCAAAAGGAGATAATAAGGGAAATACTAAGCTTTAAAAATTTCGTTTTTAAAAATATTAAGTTAAGTGAATTTATCTATAACACAATTTCGATTCCTCAATTTATATTATGTCCATATCATTGTACAATGATAAATTCTTTGAAAATATGAAACAGGAGAAATTCTTAAACAGTTTTCGGTTGCAGAAAATGAATTGCCCGTCTTAAGCAAACTTCCAGAAAACCATGCTAACGATGAACCGAGCAGGTCTTAAAGCACGGGAGACTATAGTAAACTATAGCTTTAAAAAACCATTTTCACTTCGCCAGTGGAACAGTCATCAATCACCACACGAAATCAGTAAATTCAGTCAACAGCACTCCTCGCTAGATCTCACGATTTTGGGAGCGCTACCCACCCGAAGGAACGTTCAAGCGCTAAAGGATTGGAACAAAGTGAATCCCGTGCTCAGGAGTGGAAATAAATAAAATTTGCATCTATCAAATGCGATAAACGACAGCAGGACCGCATACATGAAAATACCCCCGTCCAGGACGGAGTTTGGATAGAATAAATGCGGGCACGGTGCCGCCCGCCAAACTCTTCCCGAGAAACACCTTTTTCGTGTCGTCCTCTAGCCGAGATATTTTGCACATATTTTAGATGTCCTCCTTTTCCTTCGGGACGTGGCATGGTCTGCGGTGTGTGCGAAAATTTTGGGAGTACGGGGATGCGAGATCACCTGATACTGAAGCTAGAATGTTTAAAAGCAGCCACATAATAGAAATATTTAATATTATTTAATATTACACGATATGGAAATTTGTTAATTTCTAAGAATAATTATGTTAATTCGTTCCAATATCTTGCAAAATTTATAAATTAAAAAATTATTCTTCATTAAAGAACAAAATACACAAATATTTTAAAAATCAGTATTCTGATTTTCCGAGATATGAAAAATAAAAATGATTTAAAAACAAAAACCCCTTTAAACTAGCCTAAATTTGCTCGAAACGGTTAAATAAGAAGTTTTTATTATTAGACCATTTTTTGTCGATTAGACTTGACATTTGCAGAGACTATCCTCAAAAGATGGTTCTATCGGTGTTACGAGAATTTGTGTAAAACAAATCGATATTTTAGATATTATGATTTTTCTGGAAAAAATATTATACAAGAAATAGGGCTTTTCAATTTTTCTTTTTCTTTTCTAGACTGAATTTTGTTTGAACAGAAATTGCGCACACTACCTAGTAATTTACCCCAGTGGTGGTGTGAAGGAGAGTACGATTGTCTTTTCCATGTAATGTCACTACATTTTTAGCTAAAAAACTATTAATTCTACTATGGTACTGAGGGTACTTTTGGGTGCTTTGAATTAAAAAATCCAACTACATATGTAGTTTGGAGCTTTTCTTAAGTCAAAGTCGTTATTTTCTGGACTATAAATCGTTAGGATAAAATCCGCCAGTCTTAAGGATCTTGTATAGTTTTCTTCAATGTGAGCATAAAATTTAAGTTTATTGCAAAACGTTACACCTAGATCCTTAAATTGGCTAACTTCTGTTTATATCACAGAGTTAAAGATTGTAGTCATGCGACACAGGAGATTTTTAAATTCGAAAACAAATAGACGATATTGAAATGGATTTTATTAAAGAACTAAGTAATTTTGGTGTACTAAAAGTAGACAGTTCGACCGGATGACCGAAAAAGGACAACTTTGCGGTTGAGTGCAAATCTGAAAAATAAACAGGAGTAGGGCTTAAAGAGTGCGCGAATGTATCTCCTGGCTTTGAGTCGTCACACTCATAAAATCAGATTTTAATCTCAGCATGGCCTTCCTTCCATCTGCAGTGTCCCAGTGCTTTTCGTGCCGCTTTTGTCGCCAAAGACTACGCCACTCCACTTGGTAAGCAAATTTGGTGAAGGGCGCAATTGCTCCCTTTTCCGTTGATTCAGTCATTTGTTTCCTTTTTCCTTGCCGCTGTGAAGGCGCGCCGCTCCCCGAAGACCTGGGGACGCAATAAATGTAAATGAAAAGATATGTGCCGAGATAAATTCTTTTCCGTCCCGACTCCCCGGAACCCCGGATCCAGGACCCAGGACCAGCCCTACGCCCTTAGCCTGGCCGACAACTCTTCAGGTTCTTGTTTATACGTTTTGTCATTCTTATTTCAAGAGTGAAATTGTTGACAGATTTTCCAAGCTTTTATCCTGTCAGAATGTGATTTTTTCCCCGAACGACTTCTTTGTGCTGCCTCTGCTACGAGTGGAATCGACTTTGAGGGCTTTTGATTAACCCGATTTGCTCTCTTTAATTTAAATGAAAAGCTTCTTTGTATCTGGTCGGTCGCCCCCGCTCCTCGCGGGATTTATGCGTTGAGTGGGATTCTAATTTAAATGGATCTGAGGGGATCTTATTCGGGTGGAAATAGCCCCCCACTCCCATGCAGCCCCGGCTACAAATTCGGGAAATAGGCTGGGATCTGTTAAATTGTGCCGGGCTCCCTTCAGGTGACCGTTCCGGCTGCTGTTTGGACGGGGAAGGACTAGAATTCATCCCGACTATTCCGAGATGCGAAACGGCGTCGAAAGTCGCTGACCCATTTGAATTTCGCCTACCCTTTCCGTGTCCGTGCGACGGGACCAGGACTCAGGATTCAGGACTCGGGGAGAACAGAACAGAACCGCCATCAGCACTCAATCGGGACGAAGATTTCCCTCCTTTGGGTGTGAATTTCGGGTGTTCTTAACGAGCATGCAAAGACAAATCAAGTCGGTCGTTTGGCAGCACCATAAAAGCCAATATCGACAGCAATAAATTGTTTTTTCACTTTAGACTTTGTTTTCGGACTTTTATTGTTCCCTTGGAATCTCCGACGAAGGCGACCATTCGCCCGGAGCGGACTGTTTTGCATGGGCCCCCCCTCCACCGCCCTTGAAAGTGTCCGGTATCGTGCAAATCTCTAAATACGACCGGGGGAGGGAACATTTGACGAAATTGCTGAGTCCCGGGAACGGGCGAAAAACCCTTCAATCAAGTCACATCATCCGAGAAAATACCAATTACATGGTGCTACGTTGATTCCTTTTATTGCTTTCTCCACCTATTCAAATTCACGTGAAACGATAGGTTCCGAGTGCGACTTTCAGGGATTTGGGGCTCCTTCGAATTCTCGGCTTACTTTTCATTATCGCATCGCTCGGTTCGAAATTGTCCTGGTTCTGGATGGTGGGCTGCAACCAATCATCCCCCCCGAAATCGAACCGAGACCAGCACCTGCCAATTTGTACCTTAATACAGTCGCCCCTCCGGTGGTGTGGGGCTCCCGATCGCCGTGCTAACTAATTGTTGAGCTGCGATAATACCGCCGTAAATTTGCCCAGAGTTGGGGCCCCAACGGCATGTTTGTTGTTCTGGAGCCCCATATAAGCTCTCCTCCGGCACTCCGAACCGACGTGTGTCCCTGCCGCCGAATGCCTACATTTTGGGGACGCACGGGACTCCCTCGCATCTCTCCAGCCTCCGCCGTGGGGCTCATCCCTCATTCGATATTGTCACCAAATTTTCCCGATTCGAACGGTCGCCCCAATCGGGCCCTGGTGCAGGGAAGTAACAAGCTAGAAAAGTTTGTACGTCACACCGGCGGGGCGTGTGCACCTATGGAGCGCCGGTAATCCAATATATCGTGTAATTAAATTTTGGGTTCATTTGAATACGTCACTTTAATTTGGTTTAAAACCTGTTGGACTCGCTCGGAATTTAGCAGGCAGCAGGTTCCGTGGAGGAGAAGATGTCACCCTGGCAGGGTGCCTGTCGCTCCGCCAGATTATTTATTCCGACGTAATCGCCTCTTTGCATAGAACGGGCGATTAACGTCTCTAGAAAGTGTGGCTAAATCCATCAGCCGGGGCTCAGGGATCTGTTTCAGGAAAGTGTGCGAAGTGCACCTTGTTTTTAAATATTTACCCTATTTAAGGGATGAATGCATGACTCACAAGAGGCAAGCTATTCACATGTTGAAATAAAAGTTAAGCAGGAGAACATTTTTACACTCTCTCTAATATGAAAAGGATGAATTTAGAATATTGTTTCAGCAAACAACTCATCCATTTTCCAACACTTAACATTTAAAATTTTATTTGAGAGAGCTATTTGAAATTTTGTAAATATACATATGTAGTTCAAATTATTAAATTCATTGAGAAATTGTTTTAATCTGAATCGAAAATTAATTCACTCTGAAAAGGAAATAATGGTGCCTATTGCGGTTATCGATTCGTTAATCGATCGATTGACGTTAATGCTGTTCGATTGTACTCGATTGTTTTTTGAGGAAATTGATCGCATTTAAGGCCCGTATTTAAAACATTAAATAAAATGTTTAACTCAATCTTGATATTCAAAATGAGCGTCTTTGAAAACATCCAATAATTATTCGTTTGGTTCATTGATCTTATTCTTGCAATGGTACTAAAACCCCCTACAGCATCGTTGTGGAGCAAACTCTGAAAGAAGTTGGCGATGTAAAGTTGACTAAGTTTTTAGATAAGTTCCATCACCCGAACGAAACATTCCATTTTTTAAGCTTAATGTATTAGCTTTAATTGTACAGGAAGATTTTTTGAATATTGTTGAATTTTTGTGGGATCCGGATTTTATTTTTATGTAGTAAAACCACGAAGACCAAGTAAAAAATTTATCAAAATCAAATTGTTTTTATAAATCACATTGATTCGATTACATGCATTGGTAAATAGTCTGTAAAGAATCTTCTCATTTTCTATTCGAAGTGAGAATTAAGATAAATGTAGAAAATAAGCATATTAATTTCTTTATTTTGTAAAGCTCCCAGGATGTTAAATGTATTAATAGCTGTGTTTTTTTCACCGGGATTTGTGACCAGATTTAACAGGAAATTTTGCATTGAATTGAAATTTATGAGTAGTTATACATATTAAAAAATGTTGGCTTGGCAAAAATAAAATTAAGTTTGGAAAGAATCGTTAAATTTCCAAGTAAAATTAATGTAATGCTTCTTACGTACTCGCGACAACTAAATCTTAAATGAATTATATTTTCGTTCGTAAATACTTCATTTACGATTTAGTTTGCCGTTTGCATGAGTAAGTAAGAATTCATTTCTTTTTTCCCTGAGAATATCACGATTTAGTGAAGAGTCGTTTAAAATTATTCACTAGCAAAAGTCTAAATAATGTAACAGTTGATTTATTTTCGATTCTTTTGCAATATCGTTAACTATATATGTTCGCTTAAAATAATTCGTTTACGGATCCACTTACGACTCATTTATTTAGTTTGCTGAATATGCTCCAACCGATCCCACATACATATTTATAATTATTTATTTAATATTTATCGGTACAGTGGCGCATTAGGCGCATTTTTTTAAATGCTGCAAAGCAGCAGTCACACTGGCATCATGTCCTGATTTAATCAGCCTCATCCCCCTGAACAATATCCACGCACTTTTGCTGCGAAAGGCGTTTTTTGTTCTCTTCGGTGGACTCCTGACTAGATAGTGTCACGAGAGCCCCTTCTTGAAGAATTATGGGCGGCGATAACGAATTTATGGTCGGCGAATGGGAATTCCAGGACGTCAGCGAAACTTTTAAAATCATAACCGAAGGCAACACGTATGGGATTTAAGGAGGCCTCTAGTGATGCCACAACCGCCCTGCTCCTCAGAAGATGGCAATCATCTTAGGAGTCTTTCTCTGGCGGTGCGAGTTTTTCTCGAAACTTTTTGTATAGTATTTCTGGGCGACCCATTTGCATATAAATGCCGGCATCTTTTTCTTGTTTTTATTACAACCAGAAGAAAGCTGACAACGCAGCGCGAAAAGGAATGTAAAGATTGGCGTAATGAATCCAATTACTTGTATGGAGAGATTGCCTGCCTTAAATCCACCAACTGCCGCCCCCGCGGCTCTATCTAGAGTCTTCGTTTAGAAGACACAGAAGGGCACAGTCGAGGCTCTTCCTTGACTTAATTACTACATTCCTCCCTGTGCCCCCGTAACCGCATTTAGAGCCAGCTGAGCGCCAGGGCTCGTGCTCCTGTTTTTATTATTCCGTTTGTCGTTTCCATGATCTAAATTTCGAACTAACATCTTTTCCAGGACATTCGCCTGACGTTTCTTTCAGATCCGGGGCTCTCCGGGCGATACCCGCTGAAATTGCGCTGAATTCCCGGATTTAATCCCTTCTACAAATTAAGATGAATTCCTTTACCATCTTTGGAATATAACCTCAGATATTGTGGAGCATCTGCCGCCTGATGCCGCGAGCGGGCCACGGAACGCCTTATGGCTTCTAAGTTCACCTATTTTTCGCTTCATAAATTTTTCAAATCCCTAATCACGATACTTTTTCGAGATTCCGGCGACTGCCAAGAGTTGGTTAACTCTTCAATTACCGAATTAAAGGCTTTACGCAGTTAGCAAATAAACCGGAGTGGGGATGCGGCACCAATCCTTGAAAAGGGGATGCTTTGCGATCCGCGGAGGTGGAGTGTTTTAATTAATAAAACTTTTGCGGCAAAGTGTACATCCCGCGAATAAATTGCTGCCGGTCTCCACCCAATTGGAAGTTTAGAGCACTCAAACGGGCAAATCTCGCCCATTGAAGGGCTTGCGGGCTTAGGGCTTCGCAATCCCGATGTTTATCACCTATGACAGCCAAAGGTCACGGAGCCCCAAATCTCTTAATGCTTTTTTCAAGGTTTTTAAGGTTTTGTTAAAATACAAAAATATAACTAAGATGAAACCTGCTCTCAATAAAGCTCATTATTTAAACATAATAGTCAAAAGGTTCTAAATTTAAAATTTTTTTTTTTTTTGTGAAAATATAAATCTCAGGATGTTACTAAGAATGTTATAGAGGAATTCTAAAGTGAAAATTGTTTTGTAATTTTTGGGGATATATTTATTTACATAATAATTTTTTAAAGACGATTATATATTTTTGTAAGAAACGTTTTTGCACACACTGGTTGCATCGCAACGAGCTGATAAGATACAATAAAACCAACATTGTAAGGATTGCGAAAATAAAACCAAGGACACCGAGACTAAAACTTATGGCTTCTATGCAAGGACACAACGTCCTCTTTGTTTTTTTTAATCCGAAAAAGGAGATTGTCGTCACAAAATCAAAAACTACGGTGATTTCGGGGAAAGTGCTACTAAATTGTAAAAGGGCATAAATCTCAAGTTCAATTCAAGCATAAGTAATGCCCACAACAACACGACTTCGCAGATACTTGGGAGCATTTCCACTCCAGTTATGTTCGAACCAGGAATTGCCCTATTAGGTTGATGGGAAAAAGTTCAATAAAAGTTGGGAAGCCGTGTTGTAGTGGCCTCCGCAACCAGGGGTACATCACATCTTCTGGATCGAGATATTTATCCATCATATCTGTATAAAGTGGAAGTGCCCATCGTGCGTACTCCGTCCGGATCAGATGAAATGAAATTTAGCGAGCACCGGGGAAAACACCATAAATAAAAGTTACCCCATCCCGTTTAGGACTTTTATACATATACAACTCAGGGTGAAACAAGGAGTCCACGAGAAGGCCGGGCATGTATCACTCGGCCGAAAATCTTCAATTCAATTGATCAAATCGTTAAAGGCAGTTAGGGAAGTCGACTCCCTCCGATAACTTGAATTATAGTTCCCCGGCCGGAGTGGGCAGTTTTCGTCCGGGGTGCCCATCCCTCGTCCAGCAATCGTATCTCTCAATGACGCGTGTAGCACAAACTTTAACTCGAGGGCTTATTAGCGAGTTATTAGATACGTAAATTGCTGTTCTGAGTGGACTTCGCTATAATTTACGGGTCCCGGGGGAAGGAAAACATCCCGCAAACCCAAGGCACCCGGTTCTGGCGACATTTACTGAAACCAAGAAATACGAAATGTTATCAGGTTCCGCTCCTTCGACCAACTTTCTTCGTCCATAGCTCGGGCCTCATTGACGACATCTCTCACTCAAGCAGGTGGGGTCTCTAATTTCTTACGAGACGCTTGGGAGTCGCCTTATTGTTGGTTAATCAAGATTGCGACGGGTCGAGAGATATTGGTTTTCAAATGTCCAGTTGAATTTAATTGCAGCTCTTAATACCGAGGGGTTGTTCCTCTCACCCCCTTGTGCTAGATATCTTATATACAATGTACTATAAAATTGTAATTGCGGGCATAAGATTACAATAAAAGCAATTTAAGTGTCGTTCTTATAAGGTTCATATTAATTGGAATATGTTTGGCTAGATGTTAGATAAATGTTTGCAAACATACAACATCTGTAGAAAAATTTTGTGTCCAAAATTATTTTCTAAGCGACCTAAGTATAATACGAAATAAGTGAGACTGAAAATTTCTAAACCAATTTTAAAAATATAAGTGTTACAAATTCTGTCGTAGATATTAACCTAGTGCCTAACGAATGGTATTGCGGAATTTCATCAAAATTCACCGAGATGATTATTACAATATTTTTGCTAAAATAATTAATTCAATAGTTAGCTCCTTATAGAATATACTGCCATTGGACTCCAATAAGCGGTCGATTTTTTTTTGTTATTTAAGAATAAGAAAAAGTTTGGTTTTTGATCGTTTTTATACGTATACAATAAATAGACAATTGTAAGAAATCTTCATCTGGAAATAATGATTCACTTTTCATTTTTTAACCAGATAAAAGATGCAGATTATTATGTTATACGAAATTTTATGGAGGCAAAGCAAAAATAATGACTATTGATACTACTAATATCCTATCTATTTTCTATCTATCTATATTATTTTTTACTTTATTTTTATTTTACTTTATTATTAGGTACATTTTATGTATTGCACATCCTATTTTTTTTGGATTGTGCGACTCAACCTCCTCTGCTCGATTTTTCCTGAATATTTCGGCGAGTTTTGCACCTCGGCGAGTGGTTACAGGATGCCAGTGCCCCGTACCCTTAGTTTAAATTCTCCGAAATGTTTTCTTTTGTGACTTCCTCCCGCTGTTGTTTTTTCCAGCGGAACTAAAAGCGACATCGCGACGCAGCAAGTGCCCGCTCTCCCTGGGTAAATGCAAAGTTTGCAATGGATGCTGCGGCTAGAGCTAGCCGCTAGGAGTACAAAGTTGGTTTACAAAAAGTTTTGGGGGCGCACTCCCTGAGACGGGGAACGGTCGGTCGTATCCTGATCCCAGTTTGCCTGGCGAGCATTAATTAAAACTGCGCTCCTCTCGCGTCATTTAAAGACGAAAATTGCATAATTAGCGCCATCCCGGATGATATTTTATTTTCCCCCGGCGCTCCTTTTTTTTTGTTTTTTTTTGTGGCCCCATTGTAAGTGTGCACGGGGTTGTAAAGGTCCGCGCCGTGCCAGACTCGGAGCCCTTCACCCTCGGCGTGTTTTGTTTTCGCCATTAATGTTCTTTTTGTGTCGCTGCAAGGACACTCATAATGGCGAGTTATGACGAAGTTATGGCCCACTATGACTTTTTCGACTTAAGCCGCAAGCAGGAGGAAGTTAGAGCCACAGCGTGGCTGAATTCTTTACGTTTCCTCTACTTTCGGATAATTCCCGGCTTAAAGGAAGTTGAAACGATGACGTCACGCAAATTCTAGATTAGAGGATTGATATCGAAATTGGCGCAGGTGTTGGCGCCGGATATCGCGCGTAGGTTTTGCAAGTCAAATGACCTTTCCGGATCAGAGGCGGATCGGGCAATTTGTATTAATTAGCGAAATTAGTAAAAATCTTCTTACGATGGAAATCACGGCCTGACAAGCGGATTACAGGATCGAAATATAATTAATGGCCACTTTTAATTGCAAGTGTTTAGCTCCCCCAACAGCCCCCGGCTGATTATTGTTTTGCTGCCATCAACTCGGCTCGTTTGCGGCCCTTTGTGCAGCCGGTTGTTTACACCGCTCCAAGGGCCCCGGCAGTCAATAGAGGTACAAAGTAGCTTTTAATCGCACCACATTAAGAAACCTATTTATCAGGAGTTTGTTGTTGCCGGTTGGAACCATCCCACCCGTCTCCTTCCGATTCTACTTTTTCCTGCTCAGGAGGGTCCAATAGAATGTCGTGTTATCTATCTATCGACGTCCGCAGGGATCCCTTCCTTGAAAGGTAACGTGGAAGCGTCCAGGACCTGACGGGCATAATTCACTGTTCGCATCTGGATCCTGAATCCTGGATGCTATGGGCCCCCCCCAAACATCTCGGACTCTTCCAATTGAGTTCGCATCTTGGTCCACTATCAAAAACAGTTTCAGATATTTTCTGATTTCGCAGTGAGTAATTTATTTGCAAACATGTGTGAGCTTCAGACCGGAGACGTTGCCGGGGACGCTTCAAAGGTAAGGCAATAGGGCCCCTTTTTTTTCGAAGATGAGCTCCTTGAGGGTGGAAGTGCGATGGGAAGGTAATTACGTGAGAAACTACAGGGGAAAATGGATTTCAAAGTGGAGTCGTTTTTCTTCCACACTATTGGCTAATGATGCGAAATTGGCTCGAACCTTAAGAGGTGGTGATTTTCTTCAATCGGAACATTAAGGGCAGCTAAGCACGTGCAGGTGGAGGCTTTTGATCACCCTCACGAGCTCCATACAAAACTTAGTAAATAATGCTGCAAAGGGAAGCGTCAATTGCGGAGAAAAACCAATCTTTAATTGACGTATTTAAAAAATTGTAGAAGCTTGTTTCTATAGACCTCTAAATTATTGATCAACTTTTGATTATTAAATGTGTTTTGGATCATCGTTTCGGTATAACTAATATTGCATTAATTGCTAACTATAAAATATTTTCAGTGGACCTAATAATAAGAAACATAAGAAGAATTTAAATCAGAAAATATATTAGTCATTTCGCTGCAATATCAACCTTCATTTGATGAAAACTTGGCAGTCTTATATGTAATTGTATTTTGAAATAGTTGTTATTGTATAAAACGTTGCGCTCCTCTTTTTTCAGATTTAACTTTAGGGATAGGCGCTTTTCTTCGCTTAACTCTTTTGTTGATATTACTTGCGTCTGTTGTTTAAAGTTTTCCTGAAACTCAGCAAAACTATTAGAAACCTGTTGGCGTCATCGCCACCGATAAAGGAACCCTAAGCAATTACTGTCGCATCCGCAAAGCGCAACTTTCTTCTACTGAATTCCCCCTGGCCTCACATCCTTGGTGTGAACATCGACGTACAAGGAGTAGAAAAAAAAAGATAGAAAAATAAAAAAAAAATCCGCTTCTGCAGCCCGTGCCGTGAACTTTCTCACTTTTCCACCTTGCGACGGGAGTCATATGTGGGGCGTCTGCAAGGCCCGCCATATGAGCCCCATGTCTGGACCCCCGAGCCGAGCAGATGTGGCACCATAGAACTCTTTCCAGGAGTATGGGGCCATGTTCCGTCGAACACAATTTGAGCTGATCGAGCTCGAAATTTTGCCGGTGTGGAACGACGAGGATCAACAGGTCAATTCGGCACCAATTCGCTGTGCATCGATTCACACGCCTCAGTGGGTGGGGGATGACGTCGGGCTCCGGAGCCGAATGGGGCTCCATCCACCAGTGTAAGAGGGGCCCACACTTTTTGCTCTCAACTTTCACATGAATTATTTTTCAGTTAGAGTGTAATTGGCGTTTTGTGGACGCTCGCATCGACGAGGATGGCCAGGTCGGTGATTTAAATGAGACTCCGGACTTCGGACTGGGACTTTCAGGCCGCCCTCTGGACCATTTTCCGGGAGGTGGAAAACATGATACGTCAACGTGGCCGGCCTCGACGACCAATAAATGGCAGCTAAGCTATGAGTTCAGCTATACACGCCCCCTTCCAACTACCTTCCGTATACCACGCAAATCCGTCGAGAGGTTTCAATGAGTTTCCACCATACGACCCAAAGGTGTTCCCTAATCTTCCGAAATTTTCCTTAATCTGAAGTCTGGGTGGCATGTATGGCAAGCAATCCAGATATGATGGATTACAACGTCGATTAAGGCTGATTGCTCTCCTATAACAAGGGCTCAGGGTATAGACGAACATGCGAACAGCCCGAGCCGGGCCTCTGGCGAACTAATGCCGGTCTAGTCCCACCCTGTGCCAAGGAGGACGACGAACCAGCCGAGACCGAACTCTCAAGATATTCCCGGCAACCTGAGCAGGCGGCGGGAATCAAAGTAACGCGTGGGTGTTCGCATTATCTCCAGGTCTGCTTCAATGTTGCTGCTCTACGATGATTTAATGAAACCTCCTCAAAAGACCGGGACAATATACTTGCATTACTCGAAGATTGCCAACAGATATTGAGGTATTTGTGGCTTCATGTTTTATGGCGGAGCCGGCTCCAGAGATGGCGACGATACCTCTCTACAGCATCTTGTTCCGGAGATATGTCGTAAAAATACGGGGGTATCGGGAGGACGGAGTTTAATAAGATGCCTAGGGCTCCATCGTTATTATTATGTGCTTCCGAGCTTTATGTCTATTATAGTTGCTACAATCCGAATTTTTTTTTCTTTTTTTTGTTCACGTATGTCTTGGGGCGAGGAATTCATAGGTAGATGGAGGCAACCACTTCGTAATCTATTGCGACCCGGGGCTGCAGGACGGAGGATATTTTTGAAAAAAAAAAGTAGCCAACGTGGGTTTTTCTATGTTTATTACTCACATGAGATTAATTGGGATCACGCCTCTTTTCGGAATGCATAGCCCTACTAAATTCTCCTGTGCTAGATATTCACCATGTGGCACATTTTTAGGGAAAAATTATGACGTCATGTGCACTTTTCGAGTCTATTAAATTAAACATTTTTAGTAAATTTTCTTAATAAACAATATTAGAAAATATATTGCCTTATGTTTTCTTTTTAGGAAGGAGCTTTAGTTACATATAAGAATATCGATTAAGAATTGTTTTTATTTTTATACGACTAAAGCATAGTATGTGAGATAGTTTGTTACCTCGTACAGCCAAAACTACTGAACTAATTCCAGCAAATGAGGTGTTGAATTATTCATTTTGATTTAAAATGTTTTAAGTTATGTAAAATTATCACTAAGTATGAGCTACTTATTTGAATCATGTCGTGATATTACTTTGAATTCACTATTTAGACGACAAATTATAAAATAGTTTTTCAGAACATTAAATTTTCTTATTCTACAGAAGAATTTCAGATTCATCATTTAAGGTACTTTAAGGTATTTTTTTGATTCGACACATCTTTAGTAGCAAGTTTTTTGATATTTTCAATACGTTGATCATTTTCTACGATAAATTCGTATTTTGTCTTCGTCGATATAATTAAGCTTTTAATTTTAGCAATTAAATAGTGAATAAATAAATAAATGCTGTATATATTTTTAGGATCGATAGGTTCATTCCTTCCAAAATGACCGCAGTAAAATGCACCATTTCTGGAGTGGGTATAACTTAAAGCTCGCCAAGAATTTCCCTATCAAAATAATTTGCTATTCGCGGACAAGGAGGAGTTCGAAGCGGATCCAATTTAAAGATGGAAAAGTGCTCTGAAAGAATACCCGAACTCCCCTTCCCCCGGCGGAGGAGGGTGAGCGCAATATTAAATATTGGCAAATGCTGATGTGTTCGCAATCCCCCCGGCAGCTCTTCCACCCACCAATCACGCCCGTCTTTCTTAGAGTACTTCGACTTTCGTGGCAGCTCCTTTAGGTTGAGAATAGCATTTTTTTATAAATAAATATCTTGCCGATATTTTATTATTGTTTCCTGAGGCTATCCGGTGAAAACAAGGGATCAGACCCTTACGATGAGACCGGTGGGAGCGGGCGGTCCTCCGGAGCCAGGGACTTAATATAAATTTGAATAAGCGATAAAACAATAATGGTCGTTTCGGATAAACCGTCTTGTTTGCATTTTAAACAGAAGCCAGTTGAAATTAAGCGCCGCTAGTTGGTTCAGTGGGACGCCCTCGGCGGGCCAAAGGTAACCAGGCCACCCTGATTTTTGGGTCGTCCTCACTTGTGCTTCATGCAAAAGTTGCCCTATTGTTCGGGCTGGGGACCAGGGTCTAACTTTTTGGGCAAAAGTTCCATTCTGAATTGAATTGGCGCTAGTTTAAAAATCGGCTTTACATGTGGCGGCAACTTTGGCGACACATTTTCTGCTGCAGCTTCCACCGGAAGGATGTGGGGAAGGGCTTTGCTCGGGAGTGCAAGGGCCTAATTGCTCGGAGGGTAGCGCTATTTATTCAAATTGATGCTGAGGCTGAGTTGAAGCGCCCTGCGTGCCCTTAGACCTCGCAGGGCTGGAAAAGAAGTCCAAGGATAAGCACCTTCAACGCACCAGAAACTGTGTTCGCAAAATTCGCCGTGGGGCGGATGGCGGGTGAAGTTATGCGTGTCCTGGGCTACTAATTAATTGTCGCTTATCTGGTTTCCGTATACCCGGTGCGGGGGCAGTTTTCAGTCGTTTAAACGCGCCGCCAACCACCCCAACCTTAGCACCCATAAATACCGCGCGGGGGCGGTGGATAGTGTGACTTCAGCCTCCAACCGATAGACGGTGCAGTTATGCAGGCAAACACGTCGCAATTCACATTTTGCCCTTTCGACGAGACCCATTTCAGCCCCGGTCTGCATGCAAACGGCGGTCCCAGGGCGGCGGTTAGAAAGGGGTGGATAACTACTTACAATTACAAATAAACTAAAACTGTTTGCCTATCGGCCATCAAATCTAAAGAGCTCAGCACACGAGGCTAGAGATAAATTTTGCGAAAAAATTTACTTCGACTGTATGTGCAGTCCGGAATTGGCAATTGCCGCTTTTACTCTCAGGGGGCTATCTGGGGCCGCTGTTTACTTGCGATGTTGGATTTTAGGTCGTTGATTGCGTATTCAGGAGCTCCACAGTTCGCACCACTCAAATGTGAATTTTCGTGCAAATTTGCACAGTTCAGCGGCCAAGAAAGGTGCAACAAAGGCACTTCCCAGGAGACCTAAATTTTTTCCGAAAATCATTACATTCCGTATTTTCACTTTAGTCGAGTCTAATTGCATTTTAACTAGACCAACAATTGAAAAGCGACTATCAGACTACTCCACATGCAATTTAAAGCAGGTTTTTACTAAATTAGTAGATAAAAAGTGGTCAAATGTTAATAAAAATTCCCGTATTGTGTTCCCTATTCGTTCCATAAACATTACATTACGAAGCCATCGTTTTAAAAGGTGCTTGCTTTTAAAATTCTAAATAGTTTATCACGTTTACATTTAAGGACAAGATCAGATTTGCTCCACCCAAATATAATAGAATTGATTTTGAATTAATACAAATTATTTGAGTTTAACTGATGAACGGTTATATCTCGAATAATGAAGAATCGTAAATTTATGAAATAATGGACAGTAGAAAATTGAAACTTATTGCACAATAACAAATACATGGATTTATTAATTTGGTTTAGTTTAATTTGTAGAAATATTGGAGATAACTACCTTTGACCGGTTTTCTTTATTTATCTTATTACTCAGGAAAATTCTATAAATATTGCTTATAATTGGAGATAGGAAAGGTTCCATAATGTCATTAAGTGCAACACTAGCTAGATTATCCGTGTTTAATTTTTCTGTACAGTCAGTTTGTGCAGTCAGCCTTTTTTAATTTTTTTTTTTTCGAAATAGATAAATCTGTGGAACGCACGAATAATTTTCTTTTTACTGCAAGGCGAAGAAAAACAGACTGCTTACTGCGGCCTGGCCACATCTTTGTATCTTTATATCGGTTTCCGTGTTTACCTAATCACCTTGCCAAGTCGGCTTGACCGGGATGCATATGTTTTTGGACCGTGTCCAGAAAAAGCAGCGACCTCCACGAGCCGAAGGAGTGGCCGGGGTCCGGCAGGACTGCGACCAGAGTGGCAAGCGTCGACTTGAAATATATCTCCATTACTTCTGGGGCTGCGTTGCTGCCGGTCGCCCTCGAAAGGGCTCGGCGGAAGACACTTTATCTAGGACGTCACCAATCATTCTACCTAAGATAATCTTTTTTGGAACACGCTTTTCTCGGAGTGGCTCTGCCCAAGTTTCTCCGAAGAAGGCGCTTTACGCTCGGTTGAGTATGAAATGGTTTCGGACCTCATCGATTCGCTCGTCTCCCAGGGACTGGAGGTGTCACCCGTTTAGGGTATGTGCCGGGAAATATTTGTCTTTTTTTTTTTTTTTATCTATTTTCTCCCGGCGAGGAGTCCTTATTATCCCAATTAAAGCAACATTAAATTTACTTTCGAAACGCTTTTAGAAGTCGCCGCTGTGAGATAAATGCGACGAACAATATTTATGGGCGAACGCCCCAAAATCGGATCGTAAATACGCCCCGTTCCAGAGCGCCAAGGTCCCAAATTGCATTATCAAGGAATGTTTGTTCTCTGGTTAAAATTCCAATGTAAATTGATTTCGCAGGCGCGCCCGGAGAGTGGCTAAATCCCGTCTCGTCCGCTGAAGTTTAAATGGCTTTCATCAGGAATTGGCATTTTATTAAACTTTCTCGAAGATGTAATAAATTTCAAAACAAAAACTCATTTCGGGTATGGGGGCATGAATGCGCCCTGCCCCCTCGAGTCCCGACCGAGACGACCCATTTCCCTGCCGAGGAATCGGCCGAATTTCGCACGGATGAGGACGAAGTGCAATCTATGACAGTAAAATTTGCATACAGGTCGAACTCCCGATATCGGGGAGCTATCGCTCTTCCGTGTCGAATTTTTTTATGACGCGGCGAGAAGAACGAATGCCCCCTCGCCTCAGACAACTGATGAAGTAGCACGAATAACACTGCTAATATTCATCCGATTGCTCCATAAAAATGCAAATGCGCCGGAGGGTATTTCTTTAATATATGGATTCCGAGCAGTAACGAAGTAGAACTCTCGTAAATTTTGCCTTATGGGGCAAGTTTAGATGGAAGCCTTTCCGATTTGCCACAAATTCACCTAAAGGCGTCGAAAGGAGTTTTGTCTGTTCGAGGCGAAAATTTAGATGTTTTGACGCGAATCCATTGTCTTTTCAAGCAATTTAAACGAAGAAAGTCCAATGTTATGTTTGTATCTTACCCTCTATAAGCCTCTACAAACTTCTATCTCCACAAGGCTCTACCTGATCCCAAAAACAACTTGCATATTATAACGAATTCGCTACTCATATGGCGGTAATTTGATTTGCTGGATTACTGAACGCACCCCAGCCAACAAACACCATTTCCTGGAGTAATTAAGTGTATTGTTTCTTGGCAGAAGTGGGAAATTTTTAGCCGGTGGCGTACACCAACCCACCCCCACAACCGCTGTAATCCGTTCCCGTACCTTCAAAATTGGAACGGATTCCGCCAGTGAAAACCTTAACTCACTCGTCTGACACTTTTGATGGGAGGAAAATTAAAACTTTTAAAGGACTCCGACGCAAGTATTCAGACTTAATGATTATACCACAGAGGCGGTTGTCGGGGTGCGCTCCGAGCGGGGGGATGTGCGACGATAGGGCGGAAGGGATTACATATGCAGAAGACAATTATCAGCGAAAGTAAGGTGTTGATTACGTGTCATATTGCCTGGAAGAGAGGTGCCAAGTTCTGGATGTAGCTATTGAATTGTTGGCATTGTTAATCTAGAGTTTGGTTTTAATCGGAAATGTCTGCTGGGTCAAGGGCGGGGTTTAAGGTAGTTATGTTTTTAGAAGAACGAAGTATACATATGATAAAAAGTATACGTATAGGTATACATATGTATCACACAATAAAAGGGTATGATTTAGAGGGGCGGTAATATATTGAAATTTTGATTGAAATTATTATATCCCTACAAATTGTATGTTCAATAACATATTTGGCGATAAAATATGATAACTTAATAACTTCTTCAATGCCTGAAAACCTAATTAGGCAGAAAAAAAACACCTAGCATGAGTACTTCTAGACAATTTTCTGTCCAGACAATTATGCATTCGTGTTTTAAAGTAAGTGACTACAAAAAAATACTTGTTTTTAGAATATCGAACTTTGGGAATATCCGAAATACTTATCTAACTTCCCAATTACTGCCACTAAACTATTATAATGATTGACTACAATGATACTGTATTCGTAATTTTTTACGCATTTTATGTTTTTACTTAATTTTGAAACATATAAGTACATTTTACATTATTATGTTGAATATTTACAAAAAAAAGTGTTCTAATCGTAAAAGTGTTCTTTCGTATCTATTTCAGTAAATGAAAGTAGCTTCTGATAAATTAATCTATAAAAGGTAACTTCTTACTGTGACGAATGGGCAATTTTCCAGTACGTCATCTTGAGCTCGGTACGCCGCTAGGCTAAAAAGACGACCACTGGTTCTCTTGTTTAAAACTAAAAACTTTCCAAAAATCTCTAAAGCCAGGATCTTGGGGCACTCATTGATACGAGATCGAATCGCAAGAACTTTTCGTGGTTAACCGAGGCACTCCTGCAGTCTGCGCTAAGACGTTGATGTCGAAATGGAACTTTGAAGTTGCCGCAACATCTTTGGGCATTGCACAGTGAAGCGCCAGCCACGATATGAGCCCCAGTAAGTTTGTCATTTGGCACTAACACACGTTCTCTAGTTTCTCCTCCTTTTTGAGGGTAACGAGGATAATCTTGAATGCGTTTAGAGTCAATTTGAATCTCGTTTACTCGAAAGGCACTGCCAACGACTGACTATGAGATATAATCGAAGGCAGAGTCCTTTCTTCCTGGCGGAGGAGTCGCCCCAGCCCCCCGCTGTAAATCGAAGGGCTTATGCGTCCTGCAATTAGAAGTGATATCCATAGCCAGCAAATTTCCAGCTCAAAACTATAAACTTGGAAGAAGTGTTGCCTCCGTCGTCGAGATGTGTGTCGGAAAGTGGCCTTCTCTGGGTAAGTACAAATTCTGCAAGTGGTCCGCTGTACACTTTCGTTTGCGGCTACTTCTCCGGGCGCTCCGGCGACATGAAAATGCATTTAAAGTTTGTCATTAAGAAAATTGTTTGCGGGCGTTTTCGAGACTTGGCAAAGTGCTGTCGTGAAATGATTCCGCCATTCATTATTATTGGCAAGCACACACTTCGGATGGGTCTTTCGAACATTTGCGATTAACCCTCCTAGTCCACATTGGGGTCCCAGAGAGCCTACAAGTTTTTTTCGAATTATGACACTGCTAGAGTAGTAAAGTCAAATAGTTGAGGGTCTTATAAACAAGGAAGGACTAGAGAAAGAGGCTCAATCTTTATGAGAATAAATATAAAAACTGTTTTACAAGAAAATATCCTGAGACTAATCATTTTGTGTCAAAGGCGCATGCAGAAATCCAACCAGCGATTTTCTGGTTGAGTTATTCTGCGACTAGTTGCAAATGTATTCAAATAACACGATGTTTTAATCATAAGAAATACAATTATAAATCCCATTTTGCTAATCAATCATACTTTTTGTTCCTTTTTCTCAGAAACAGCTTGAGGTATCAAATTGAAATTAATATCGAATACTAAGATCTAGCCTCATACTGCTATAAAAAATTTAAGTTTCTATTTAACGCAGTAAAAAGATACGGCTCTCTAAAGCCCATTTTCATACTATGAATCCTATTTTTAGCATCTTCAAATGTTCCGTTCGAAATGTATACCAAAGTTTTTAATATTTACAAATTCTTTATTTTATGTCTAGAGTACTTACTAAATGATGTTTTTTGATATCGTGACGGGGACAGCGATTTCTCGAAAAAAGTTTAAGTAGTATAATCCTTGATTATTCATATCTTTGGATAAACTTTCCTTTATGATTTTGCAAATAAATAGGTATTTTGATTTTCCTTCAATCCTACAAATATCGGAATTTAACTTTTAGTATTTTAACTTATTTGATATAATTATGCTAAATTTTATGAGTCACCATTTTCATGAATTTAATTGTTATCATTATAATTCTTAGACCATTTCCTATGGTTTCCAAAAAATTTTTTCTTCAGGTTGAGGTTACTAAATAGAGAGACGAAAAGCAAAAAATAAGTGTGACTTAGGAGGGTAAATATTTATCTGCAGAAAGCCCTCGCTAAGCAGGCGGTAAGCCTTATTACCTTTTCGAGTACGGCTCGAAGAATAGGCAGGTCGTCCTGCCGAAAAAATATATATTAATGCGTCGACACAAGAAAATATTAAGAATGTGCCAGGGGAGAGGGCGAAATGAAGCCGAAATGTCGGCTACTGGGATAAAATTAATTTATCCCTTGGTGAGCCGACTGCCGTAAAGTTTTTGTTGTCCTCCTGCATTCGGCTGCGGATCACCTTTTCGTCCTTTTGTGTTGCTCTAAGTCATAAAACTCGAGTGAAAGTGCCAGGAAGCTTTTGTCCTTGATTATGATATTGCGTTATTGTCCCTCATCTCCGTCAAGGGATTCGGGCAGGCGGAGCGGAGTTGCCCGGGCCCCGGAGCGCCCGTGGAAACAGAAAGTTCCACATGCCTATTTAGAACGGCTTGGTTTTAACTTACCGAGGACTTGAATGGTTACTTAGGGTGAGTTTAAGAAAGCCCCATGGCATGCTAATGTACCTTTTCAAAGAAATTCCAGAAATGTCCCAACTCTCCTCGGCGGGTGAATTAAAAAGTTCGTATTGCTTTCATTTTCGGTGCGTGGGGGTGAAATTGCTTCTGGATTTAATAAAGAACTTCGATAGCCGAAAATTTCAAGTTTTCAAATTACCTGAAATAACATTGAATTCCTTTCATTTCATTCCTCCCGTCCTGATTTTGGGTGCGAAAAGAAAATATTTCTTCAGTTCGCCAGAGGGGCAGTACTTTTCTTCTCGTCGGGTTCTTCGATGCCGTCTTTTTGCAATCCTTGCACTTTTTCGTATGAAAACAGTTCCGGCCTTGAGGCAACTTCCTCCAGAAAATGACCAGTGGTCGAGCATAATACATTCAATCAGAAAACCTATATTTGTTTGTGATTTTCAGAGGAAAACATTCGGACGGTTTGTTTCATGCGCTGAAATATTTCGATTCCAATTTGCGACAGCATTGGCTAAAGTGGGCTAGATGCCCCGACCTAATCGATTCTTAATGCCTCGAGACGAAATCTGTGATTCTTTTAGAAAGTGCAGGAAATCAGTTCCGGAAAAGAGGAGGCACGTGGCTCGACATACGGGCACAGGACGGACTATTATTCAGGTCCCCAAAAATCATTTCATTTTTTTGTATTATTCCGATATAGACGTCCGTCTGCTAAAATTATAACATCCGCAGCTTTCATTTTCATACTCAACGGTACAAAATTTGTTGCTTCACATCTAAAATGAAAAATGCTACTGGATATTCAAAAAAATTGCCTTTACAATTCCTAGCAATTCTTAAATGATGAAGATCAAGCTCTTATGTTTATCCCAATTATATGGAATAAGTTAGGAATAAGGGCACCTTACGAATTTCCATGAAATTTTGCAGGAGCCTAAAATTGAAGAATCTGAAGGAATTTCTTGGCGGTCGAAATATTCCACTATTAATTTTGGAAAAATCGACTGAAAATTACCTTATGCATTTTTCGCGCACAGGCAAACATGCATTTGTAGAACTATACATATAATAAAATCGTAGAACCCGCGTGTCTGTACATTTAATATATTTACTATAAATTGAGAGGGGGCGATAAAAGAAGAGAAATAGAACAAACAAACAAAAAATTTTTTTAAATTTTTGTTTGTCTGTCTGTTCACGCTAATCTCCGAAACTACTGAAGGTATTTTCATGGGGTGTTATCGTGGGCACAGCTAGTATATCATATTTTTTAAATAATAAATAACTTTTAATACAAATGTATTTTGAATGACAATACGTAAGATTTGTATTTACATTTCATTACCGTTATTTTTCAGGTGTTTTTCACAAATTAACCATTTATGTAAGCGTATAGTGAAAAGTACATAGTGAGTTCTTTAAGGGAATTCATCGCATTTAAGTGGAATTTTGTAGTGGAATTGGACACTTTTTATTTTGATATTTTCCAAAAAAACATTCCTGAAAAAAAAATTATATCTGCTTTGTTTATTAAAAAAAAATTATTTTCATGAATAAGTAAAATTCATCTCTTTCCTTTCTTAGTAGACACTGAAAACAAATAATTTCAATTTCTTGACAAATGCGCAATAAAATTTGCAGTGCTTTAAGTTTATCTAAATTCTTGTTACAAAATGCCATCAGTTTGTGGCAAAAAGAGGAGCCGAAGCCGTGAAAGTTGTTCTAAGCCACGAGGTGTGCGAGGGACGAAAAAAAAGTGTCGGCCAGGGAAAGTGACTCGTAATGCGTTCTTCAATTTCTTAAGGACCTATCGGTTAAAGAACTGCGACAAAACAGTGATCCAAATAGCGGTTGAAGGGGCCAAAATATGGAATCAAATGTCTCCTGATAAAAAATGCGAATTCATCCTACAAGTGAGAATTAAGATAAATGTAGAAAATAAGCATATTAATTTATTTATTTTGCACAGGCGTTCAAAGCTCCGAAGATAAGAAAAAGAATCCGTAGTTCAAAGAGGAGGAGGAGGAGGCGATCAAAAAAAAGTTGTTAAATGTCGCAGTTATGTTATTAAAATTTTGTGTTAATGTTCCGATACAAATTGTTTGTTAGAATAATAGAATAATAATAAATTAATTCACGTTTATTTAAAAGATTAATTTTTCCATATTTTCAAGCAACATGTCCCCATTTTCCACGCAAAAATATCTTTTTCCATTTCAAATGTATAAAAATCCATTTCAAAAGTACTCTTATTTATTTCAAAAGTACTGAATTCCAAAACATTAGTATCGAAATTTAACACAAAAGTGCTCATTATTCCAAATGCAAAGTATCATAATTCAATTCAAAAGTGCATTTTTATTCAAAACAAAAGTACAATGAAATTTTATTTTTAATATTTTTAATTTTGTTTAAGTTTAAAATTATAAAAGAAGTAAACGTGCTTGGAATTTTGTACTTTTGTTTTGAATAAAAATGCACTTTTGAATTGAATTTTGATACTTTGCATTTGGAATAATGAGCACTTTTGTGTTAAATTTCGATACTAATGTTTTGGAATTCAGTACTTTTGAAATAAATAAGAGTACTTTTGAAATGGATTTTTATACATTTGAAATGGAAAATGGTATAAATTGTATGGGAAATTAAATTCTCTTTGCGCCGTTCGCACTAGTATAATTCAGATTTTTCCTTTCTTAGTAGACACTGAAAACAAATTGTCAATTTCTTAACAAACGCGGAATAAAAATATTCAGTGTTCAGTGTTCTAAATTCGAGGTAAAAAGAAGTTTTAAATTCTTGTTCATAAAAAAAAACATGCCCGCAGTTTCTCGCAAAAAGAGGAATCGAAGAGTCCAAAAGTGTCGGCCAAGAAAAGTGACAAGTAATGCCAAAGCGTTACCTTGGCTCAATATGATTAGGACCTTATCATCATTTCGCTCTAGAATGTAAGATGAAATGAAGACCTTTTGATCTTTTGTTTTTGTCCTTTTGTTTCACAAAATGGAAAATAAATCATTAAATTTTTAAATTTTCAGGTTGCTTCTGAGGAGAATATGGGCCACCGGAAATATATCGGCCGAAGAGATGGCACCTATAGTTTTAGAATTATTGCAAATATCACTTCGAGAGCGGCCAATGCAAATTTATCTAACAAGTGAGAATTTATGTTCCAATAAAAATTATTTGTTTTGTTAGTATACATAATAAGAATAATAATAAACGTACATTTAGTTTATCGAATTTTTCCATGGAAATTGTATGGGGAATTAAAGTCTCTTTGCGCCATTCGCAGGTTTGATGTATTCTGATATTTCGGGACGATTAGTTAATCTAAAGCTAAAACACTGGCCTATGGACCCGAAAAAAAAGCACCCTAATGCACATACACCCCTATTTTATAGCGAATTTCCTAATTTACCATTTTGATAACTCTTTACTCGTCGTTTTTTTCACAGAGAAATTCCCAAACAAATGGACTATGTGAACTTAGGGAGCTAGCCAAACTCGTCGCGGCATCTCCAGGAAAAGTAAAATTGAATTAAAGAAAATAAAAACAAACCCTTAATGAAAGAAAAACAACGCGGCTAATTTGGTGGTTGCCTTGAATCCGACAGTACCTCCCGAAAAGATAAAGAACATCCCCTCAACCCTTAAGACGAAATTTAACGAGTTGAGTAGAAAATGATGAGGAAAGATTTTCTTCGGTCTAATAAAGCAAGTGTGCAATGGGTAACACGTCGCCGTGATTACTTCAGCCAGAAGGCGGGGGTTGGGGGTACCTTGAAATTATTACAAAATTTCCAAATAGTTGCAATGGGGGGTTCTTCTACCGCAGTTGCTGCCGCCGCCGCGCCGTAGACAGGTCCTAATTGCCGGCGCAACTTTCGACCTTCTTTCGACGGGAATCTTTTGCCCCTTTCCCTTGAAATCCGATTCCTTGATTACTTCATTTATATTGAAAAGATTTTACGCCCCCAACACTTGGCTTTATGGAGCCACTTAAGGGAATTTGGGACAGCGAAAGAAAAGGTATTGTGCTGGGGGGGGGGGCCAACACTAGCGGAGCCCTACTCCTTCCGCGAATCTTAAGGGCTAGCTTCTAACGATTTTTGGTGCTTTTTTTCGCGCCCAGCTAGGGAGAAAAATGGTCACGTGGAAAACAGACCGCGGCAGCATATCCGACAGCTGGAGTAATCGCACCGCGCTCTATGGGGGGATGAAACTGAACGCCGAATTGGGTGAGAGATTTCCTCTTAATGACGTGAATTAATTTCATTAATTTGGACCGGTGTTTAATTACGCGCAAACTTTTTCAAATGTATCTGAAGTAATTTAAGACAAAGTGGAATTGTGTTTGGCATTTTTTCTAAATTATGTCATTTTTCAGCGCCCAGAGGGTGACCTCGACTCTCTGGTAAAAGCTAAGAGCCACCCCGGAATTCATCCAGTTAAGTTTAATTTCTCGTAAAAGAAAAGTTGGTCGACGCGATTTCTTTGGCATTAGTTTTTCTCGTGAACTTTTCGAAAGGAGTTTGCGCTGCGCAACGTCTCCGCAACGGTCTGTAATGAACCATATTAAAGGAGTGTTGCACTGCCAGCACCTTGTTCTTATTCATCGGGACAAGAAGGAGCACCCCAGCCTCTGGGGGCCCTGAAAATCGCTTATCTGGCAAGGGAGCCCCACGCAGCTGAAGTCATTAAAGCGGCATCTCAAAAATAGCTTTACGATTTTTGGTGATCAGCGTGAGGAGAATGCCGCAGGAATATCGTTTATGGTTTATGTTTGCTCGTTAAAATTGGCCTTCTTGGCCGTTAGGCACCACTGCTAAGACCATCTCTTCTCAGATACTTTTTTCTTTAGGGGGTGGTGGCGCCCATTCGCCTTTATATTTTTCGTGTCCACCGAACGTTTCGCCTCCCATTCGATTCGCTGATTTGTCGGTACATCCCATTACAGAAATTATACAAAGACAAAAACAATAAAAACGAACGCAATAGACATTAGTCGCACGCTTTTCCTAGCATTTGATTCATTCGAGCGAACTCTCCCTGGGAGGAGGAATTTCTGGTTGTTTTCCTTCCTTCGACGGGGCTCACGGAAACCGCCTGCCGTCACCGCCGCGCCAACTAAACTCAATTGTTATTGACAATGGCGGTCTTGGTCTGTCCACTGACTTTTGCTTATTTGACGATATTCAAGGCAACAGTTTGCAAGGCTGACGAACAATAAAAATAGCTAGGTTCACTGGAATTGCCCTTTTTATTGCAATCATAGGCAATGAGCGTAAATTTCGCATACAGATTCACTTAATTACTGCACCCACCACACTATCCATGAGTAGTCTTCAAGGCGAAGAAGGTGCACATATTTCGAGGGGACTAAGAAAATGGCAGCCATTCCAGACGCAATTCGAAACGAGGGGCCACAGGGGTCATGATCCACTAATATTAACACCACAGATACGAAAACTCGGAGCTAAAAAATAAGATACAAAGATAAAGACACCATGTACTGTATTTCGACAGACATCGCGCCAAAAGGACTATCCACTGCTGCATAGCATAACGGCTGATCTAAAAGATTGCCTTTCTGAATATACTCGTACCTCGACTCTTTTATTTTAAGACAGTTTTATGACAAAATCGGAAAACACGGATGATAAATCGAAAGAATATTTAATTTCGTTACAATTATTGCAAAACAATTGAAAAAAGAACTTTTAACAAAACTTTCGTTCAGCTAGGTCCTTCAAAACACCAAAAAAATCTACTCGGGTTTTAATTTCAGGTACCTAAGCCGTTCAGGAGGAATTGTGACCACCGCATTGCCGGAGAGTAGTTGTATTTAGGGGAATTTAGAATATTTTTCAATACAAACATTTTTACATTTGAAAAAAAAAAAAAACAATTTTTGAGATTAGAAAACTGACTGAAAATCATGCGATAGTCATAAATGTATACAAGAACATAAATAAAACTCAGTCCAATCGGTTCAGCAGTGTTTTTTTCAAAATTTGAAAGGTAGAAGGTCCTCTAAGTGCACGTATGAAGCTGAGGGGCTCGCTCAGTCCTTCCAAATATACATCCCGGGATAGTTTCAAAAACAAAATCATCATTCGATAGTTATGGAGGTTTTTGTTAACTATTTATATTTTATTAAAAAATATACCTATATGCTTTTTATGTTTTATTGGTAATGTCGGCCCTTTGAAGTGTTCTTAGGAGTTTACCTCCTCCAAAATCTTGGGCTGCGACTGCGATTTTACCATAGAGTCTGAAAAATTCATTATTAAAAGTTTGAGTTAAAGTGCCTAAAATTGACAAAATGCTCAATTTAAGTTATTGCTTTTAAACAAAGTAGAAGCCCAATTCTTGAATGTGAACTTTTCTCTCTCAAATTAGATGAAATGTCGTTTAAAAAGGAAACAAGAGACAAATTTTATAAAATATATACACATAATTTTTTATGGTATTAACACGCTAATGCACGTGATGGCTATATTCAGCTATAAGGTATGTATATGCAACTGAATGGCCGTAATTTACATTAAAGAAATATACTAGTATATGTGTTGTATTTTCAGTTTCATTTAGAATAATTTCAAATGTCCGCCGTCCAGTCTTTGCAGATAACATTGCAATTATTTATGCAATTCAAGAGTCTACAGGCTGGCACCAAGATTCGCCTTTATGAGGACAGCGGACAAGGGCCGCAATAAGAGCGAATTATTAACAGAAAACGCCGCCAAGATGATTTAGTGATGCATTAAGAAATGGCGAATGGAGAACGGAAGACGTTAAAGTCAAGACAGTGCTTAACGGTCAGTGCATCAATGGCCTCGTCCTCGGAATCGTAATAACACAACAGAAAATGTTCTCAAACGAGCTGTTTGTGCCCTGTGTTTAGGCGTTCTGATGGCTCCCATGTGCCAAAAATGTTCTCTTAGGAGGCCACGCTTCGCAGGATCCTTATTAGGTCCTATTAGCTGAAATAACAGCGACCCATCCCACGCCGTCAATGCGCCAGCGAGGGCCTTTATGCGACTCTGTCGTTGCCCCAGAAGTCATCAGCAGTAGCAGAATCAAGGATGCAATGGCGCTATCATGGGGCATTATCGCCTCCATCATCTTCCTACAAGTCCCGAGAATTGCATATGGGAAATATTTCAAGAGGACGATTATTTGGGAGAGAGCGAATGGAATCGTCATCCAAACACACCCCCGGCGAAAGACAAAAGAAAACAAATTTCCTGTCTTCCTCCAGGGAACACCAGACATAGTCGGGCGCGTAAAAAGGGATTTTTTTGTTTTGTTTTTCTGGCAAAAAAAGACAACCTATATCTAGTCTAAAAACTCAATGCCGAAAAGCAAACACCGAAACGACAACTAGCTACAGCGAATTCGTCTACCATAAACTGCATTATGATGCAACCATTCATATCTATTCAGGTTTCCTAAAGTTGAGAATTTTTGGCTCATTATCAAAATATATGCGACTGGGTAAAGACGGCCTTAGGAATGGAATTGTCTTATTTTTTGAGTTCATACCTATGCAGAGATCCGGAAAGTTGCCATGTCATTTTTGTTATTTTGGCTACCTTGGTTTTTACAAGCACTATTATTATTATATGCATCACCTAATAGAATTTTAATCATCTTCATATTATTTTTATAAGGCAATGGACTGTTTCATATTTATAACCAACATTCAATTGTAAGAACTAAATTTAAGTAGTTGTACGGTCGGGATTTTGTTTCACCAAGTAATTATTTACAATGTCGCGCAAAGTAATGACGAGATGGAATAAGGCAAAATTTAAGAGTTAAAAGTCGTAGGTTTCAACATTAGCAACATTTCAAGGAAAATCATTCGAAGTCACCGTGTTATTTAAAATCTTTTAAGCAATGCAAAAAAGAATATTTAATGAACTAAATATTATTGTATGAAACGGGGTACATACATACATACATCTGTTGTCAAAAATATAAATTAACTAATTAACTTGTTATGGAAACTTAAAGAACAAAAGATGGTATTTTTTGAGTGTTATTGCGTTGAAAATACAATTTACAAAAAAAGAAAATATCGAACAATAAAAAAGAGAAACCATTATTAGGTTGTTCATCTTGTACCTATAACAAAAAAATAATAATAATAATATTTCATATTTTCTACATTGCCGCCTTCTAAGTGAATGCAGCCCTTTAGTAGGCCGCCTAATTCAGATGTCATGAGGTTGGCTATTGTTTTCATTTTCTGTGTCCATTTCCATAGATCTGGGTAAACTATTAAGTATGTGGCCAAATTTTCCTTTAAATTCGTTTTCCCATGCAATTTGGCGGCCAATATCATATTTAGAACGCAAATTTTTTAAACGTAAACCGCGAAAAACCCGTGGCAAACGAATTGGGCAACAAATTTCGGTCCGTAATAAAAATAAAAGTAATAAAAAGCTCAGCCTTGCAAATTTGCCTCCTGGACTCCCGCGACAATCGTTGGATCAATTAGTGCATCGCACTACGGCAACATACTCCAGAGAAAGGTTTGCTGAAGACAACGAATGTGAAGACAACGAATGTGAAGACAACGAATGTGAAGACATCGAATGTGAAGACAACGAATGTGAAGACAACGAATGTGAAGACAACGAATGCGAAAAGAACGAATGTGGCAATAGCGACGATCAGCTCGAATGTAAGGACTCAAAAGAATATGTACCCAGCATTAAGAGGTGTCGCAGAGACATCCCAACCGACATTCCCGCGAAGGCGTTTCGTTTGTATCAAAGCTCCAAAAAGGATGAAATAGATGCACATCGTTCTTGGAAGAAGCTGCATGGAGCTCAAAAATTAGAGTACTTTTGGCGGGCGCTTGGTAATGACTGCTTAAACATTGATCCAATGGAAAATTTTATACAAGAATATGCAAAGTCGAAAGGTAAAAGCATTTGCGAAGTATGGAGCATTGGTATTCAATTATGGAACAGATTACAATATAAACAGAAATTGCCTTTCATTTTGGAGTCGTTAATAGCTGAAGCCGCTGAATCCCCTGAAATCTTTGATGACTGCAACTTGAAGAATTTTTTCAATTTTCACCGGAAGAAACCAGGTCGATGATCGCTCTTGGCCTTATTTAATTCAAAAGTCTGAGTTTGAATAGCATAACTCATTAAATATAATTTATATTTATGAAGTAATTATTATGAGTATTTATACATATTTTCTTATATATTGCATTTAGTGTTGTATTAACAACCAAATATAATGGTCAAATCTTTTTCTGAATTTTTTACTTTAAGACAATTTCACAGTGCTTATAGAACACAAAATATACTCCAAATAACTCGGTACTCGGTGAAGAGTTTTTCAGGCTGCCGCTAGTTTAGGACGGGGCTCCTCGGGGTAATGGGGGCGGGAGGGCGGAATTAATAGACAGTATCATGTCGGCCCCTTAATTAGCTCTCAAGGTGTGTGTAAATCGAGTGGACAATGAGCAACATTCGCTCGAATTGTGCAGTATCGTCGAATTTCTTGAATAAAGATTGGTAATTAATTTCGAGATTAAGTAGATATGTTATGTATATTTCGTTAGAATTTAAAAGACATAATTAGAGTTTGACGTCAAACTAAAAAGAAAAGAAACATTTTTTTTTAATTTTTAGTATTTTTCAAGATACCATCAACACTCATCAAAATTGATACCTTTTAAGTAAGTAGTGCTTCAAAATATTCGGATATCTGAAATTCACAATCAAAACTCCGGCCTATATTCTGATAGTATCGAACCCTTAGCTCCGATCCGAGATTCAGTTTGGTTTTGATTCGACTTTGGATTCGAGATACTAGACTTTCATCATATTATTAGTGTAGCAAATTCTAACTATTCTGTCTGTGACTGTCTGTTTCTTTTAAGATCTGATAGGGTCTCTATTCGCGGAGTTATAATTTGGAGTGTCTTTAGTAAAAACTGAAACATCTAGCAAAGAGAAATCTGCAGTGAATATACTTAGGACCAATCCTTAGGGAATACCTGCGATAATTTTAGAAACTAAAAAAACATCATTTTTAGTGAGTTTTAATCTTTCGTAAAATATTTAGTGACACTCCGATCGATGGGGACTTTTGGAATTTTGTTTAGGACCAAAATGGAAAGTAATTGCAAAAAACCATCATGGAAGTAATTGCAAAAAGCCATCGCGTAAAATATATAAGACAAAAATACAGTCCATTTAAGAACTTTCTTCTTTTTTTGGAAGTTGGTTAAAAAAGCTAGCAATATCTTTTGCTTGAACTTTGATGTTAGGTAAAAATAGTTCCATAAAACAATTTTAAATAGCCAAACTTTCTCTCTGACTACAACTGAAACAATTGAAATCGTCTTTTCAACATAAAACCTCTGTCAACTTGCTCTTGTTGACAATCGAGAATACATCATAGCTTAAAGATGTTCAATAATTCCGCCGAATAATATGGAAATTCCGAGAAATTGACCTGAAAATGTCGTCGAAATCAGTCGATGCTTCGCAATCATGATAGGATAATTGTTCAATATTTCTGGTACAGAGGAGTCTGATGAGTCGGAAGAAAAATAGCAGGCCAGTCGGTTTTCGCTCGATATGTCCGTGCGCTTGGAGGAGCTCAGGTTAGCGCTCCGCTAATGGGGGGCTGCCAAATATCCAGCGAGTATGGCTCATTTCACTTGCGTTTTCCTGAGCCGACCTAGCCCCTGCAGCAACAAAGCCATTTTTCTCGAAGATTTAACATAACAAAGCACGATGTTGCTCAAACGAATAGCGCAAGCAAGATTAACGATACATTCTTCCGGAATTCATAAAGGCGTAAGGACGGAGGAAATCCCTTGTGCCTACATTTTGCTGACATCCACCAGTACTTAACCCCTGCGATGGAAGAGGCGCCGATTTGTGCCGGCGGGGCACCAGCGACGGCAGTCCTTCATCCGGTGAATTTCGCTGTGTAGTTTCCTCAAAAGAAGAACTCCTGAGCATTTGGGAGGTGTTGCGAAAAGAAAACTGCACCAGCATGCCATGAAAACAAATTTTTGAGTTTCCGTCATTTTTAAGCGGAAATATCAAGAATATCAGAAAAAAATTTTGAGTTCTCTTTATTGTTTTAAATTTCAGTGTATTTTATTAATTTTTTCTAAATTATTTCTTAAGAAGATTGAGTTTGTGAATTCGGAGGAAATTATTTATAACAGTCACCTTAAAAATGCCAAGTTGTGCTACTCGGAGGCGCCGACGAAGCAGAGGAGGGTGCGGGGTAAAGAAATGCGCTCGACCTGGAAAAGTAACTCGAAACGCTTTCTTTAACTTTCTTCGATGTTTTCGCCGGCAACATTGCGGAAAACCTATGACGGACATCGCCGTCAGAGGTGCAAAAGTCTGGAAATGTCTGCCAGAGAGCCAAAAAGCCAAATACCTCAAACAAGTAAGTGG
Organism: Machimus atricapillus; assembly: GCA_933228815.1. Classification (NCBI taxonomy): domain Eukaryota; kingdom Metazoa; phylum Arthropoda; class Insecta; order Diptera; family Asilidae; genus Machimus; species Machimus atricapillus. The sequence continues at coordinate 24,777,307 of OW121788.1, read as the reverse complement.
ATGCCAATCCTGAACCGATTTTCATTTATTCAGATAGAACAAGTCCTATAGTTATGTTCTATGTATTAATATTCCCAAAAAAAAATCCAAAAATGCTCTTTTATGATCCTCTCAATCAGTTCTGTAGAGGCCGATATTTAATATTATTAATATTCAAATTAGTTTTAAGCTGTTAAATCAAAGATTGGTGCTACATTCTGCCCTCAATCAATGAGACATTGTTATTCACTTCCCATTATTAGAAAAGAAAATAATTTTCATTCGTTTTTAATCGGTAATCGGTAAGGACTTTGCAACTAATTTTAAAGAATTGCATAAATGTGGTATTATAATTCCTCTTACATTCCGCTGGAACCAAAGGAAAGTTTAAGTCAATCTAAAATGAAGCTTAAAATTTCTTTAAGCTTAGTTAAAGTCAAGTAAGAGGAACTGAATCTAAATACTAAATATCTTTGCACAAAATGCTTATGAATATTTGTCATTATTTTTAGTAAAACAAAACCCGGAGAAATGTAATACATATATATATGGGTAGTGTGCTAATTGAGGATGAAAATCGATACATAAATCTAAATCAACTCTTTTTCAATTCCTTGATTGACCATTGGTGAATTTTTGAGGGAAAAATTAAATATGTTATATATTGTCTTTGGAAAGGTAAATTTTGTAGCAAATTATTATTGCCATTTAAATATTAATACGAGTTCTAAAATTACATATTAAGGATTTGCTTATGTGGCATAATTTCAAAATAAATACGGATCTTATATTAAAAATGAGCTGGCTTGTTGCCTTAAATGTAAAACCACTATCAGGACAGGGTCTATAATTACTCCTAAATTTGAGCAAAAAATTTGCACGTTTCCAGCCCAGACTAAGAAGTTTAGAAATTCTATTTCACTCACTAGTTAGATCTAGAGTAAAAATAGATAGCATAAGTAGTTTAACTGTACGACATAATTTATTTAATATAATAAAGTAAATATTTTTCTTAATTAGGCTTGTTCCGCCCCGAAAATAAGAAGAAGGAGAAGGTCATGTCGGAGGCCTCGTCGTAGGAGCACATGTAGTGGGCGTTCTAGATCTAGGCGTTCTAGATCTAGGCGTCGTTCTAGATCTAGGGGTTCTAGATGTGGGCGTTCTAGATCTAGGCGACGCAAATCAAAACGACGATCATGTTATTAGCTTACTGAAAATACTCCGAAGACTGTTAATTTAAAATTTGTGTTCAGTTTGTATTATTAAACCTTATATGTATATAAATATATTTGTACGTATTATTAAACCTTATACATATATATAAAAATATTGCTTATTATAAAGTTAAAATTGCATTTTATTTTTGAAATTCAACAGTATTTTCTAAAAAAAAAGGGTGATCCATAAGAAGTGCAAATTGCACCAATAGGTGCGAGGAAAACTTTTTTTTTATGTCATATTTTTTAAAATTAAAAATGACTGTTTTATTACTTTATGTGAAGAATTAGTTAATTTTAAATTTAAAACCAAAAAGACATTTATGTAGTGATGCACGACGGTTTCAAATATCATGCGGTGGTGTTCGGCTGCTACGCATGCCATGCGGTTCACGACGCCGCGAAAAAGTCCAGCGGGAAGATAATACGAAATGCCTTCCTTAAATTTCTACAATACTACCGTCGTCTGCACTGTGATAAAACAATGTCCCGAATCGCCATCAAAGGCTGGCGTGGAATAAAATGCACCAAAAATAAATATGCAAATACGCATAAATACATATATGCAACAAGTAAAATTAATTATTTTGGCATGAAAAATAGTTGAACTATGACCAAAAATTAAGGGAATGTTTAGAGACTCAATGAAAACATCGGGTAGAGCGTCGACGAAAATATGTTAAAATATCGTTTTTTTGATAATCCAGCTCAAAGAGTGTCACTTTCATGATAGAAAATGCTCATAAAACTGACTCATGTCCATGACTGTGTAAATGTGGTCTATGTACTGATATTAACGGAAATCTTCTGAATTAATCGACGACCTTGAAAACCCCTAGGTATCCATTTTCATTGAAATTGCTTAAAGCGGAAAGAAAAAGTAATAATAATTAATACAACCTAGAGTAGTGCCGTATTTTCTCTTAATTAAAGTATTATACATATAGGATCATTTTGAGTTTATTCTAAAGCATTGGTCGCAAAAAGCGAATCATTTTGTTGTCCTCAGAGAGTCGTAATGCAACATCGCAAGTCACGAATTTGTGGTTCAAATAAAATCAAATTCTGAAGCCCTCCGCTGCGGGCGGATAAAGCGGTCCCCAGCGTCCTGTTTAAGGGGATTTAAAACAACTTCCCATTAGTCAACCAAACTGGAGAAAAAGAACTCCCGTGGATCAGCAGCTCATCAATTGGAGCGAATTTATGTCAAGTCATAACTTTTTCGGATGGCCATCACTCCTCGCGAGCGTGCACCCTTCGGCGGGCCGCAAACAATTAAAATTATGATTATGATATTTCCAGAGCAGTTGACGAGAAACAATAAAAAAGTGCCAATGGGGTGACGAGCATCTCGGCTAATGTCACCGAGGAGAGCTCTCCACCAACTGGCACATGCCATTAACTTTCCGACGAGAAATTTATTGGCGAAATGAAGAGCGGTAACATGGAAATAGCCCGCGAACAATAGCAACAGCAGCAGCAGCATCCAGCGTCCCGGATCCCAGTTCCCGGGTCCTGTTCCCGCGGCCGGCCGAGGAGGAGCCGCAGGACCGGGAGTTTCCTTCGGCGGATTTTTAATGGCATACTCGCCCCATAACGATCATCTGGATTAGAATTTTAATTACAGAAATTGCCAGCGAATTAATCGGGGGAGGCCTCCAATTCCCTGGCGGTCGATATCTTCATTGCTGGCCACTCTCGCGCACAGACTGCGGCGGCAATTTTAAATTTTTTTTTCGTCAGACTGTTTAGTTTAGGGCCATTGACTTAACGAGGTGAATTGATTCTATTTGCAGAGCTTCTGCTCATTAATTGCCCCCACAGAATCAGAGGACAGTCTGCAATTGTTCCTCATTTCGCCTGGAAGGTATGGGTCATTATTTCCACGCTTGTTATTTAGAGCGAAATGTGCCTCGCATCATTTAAAACCTTGACTTTAAAATGTTTGAATAACATTTTGGATAGATATATTTTTAAAATATTTGTTATTATTATATTTAGGGAGTCTCCGTAAAAAGCCAAATAAAATTTCTGAATATTCATTTTAAGTAGTTTTAACCGAATACAACCTATCAATAATACGAGTGCAAAATTGTCATTGGATAAAATCTCATATTGCAACTATTAATCTTATGATTTTTTGCATGCATTTTAAAGATATTTCTGCTCTGTTAAAAGGGCTACAAAATAAAGTTTATCTTAATTAAGTGCCTGACCGAGGAAGTATCGTATTCCATATATGTGCCTATGTGAGTGTGTTAAGGGAATTGGCCTCACACGGCGAAACGGTGCGATAACCACACTCCAGCACCAGCAGCTGGGATTCTTTGCGAAGAGTTGAGGACTTTCTGAAACAAAGGAGTTATTTTTGACTTCTTCGAAAGAACCGAAGGGCGAACTGAATTTATGGTAATTCACCCCTGAGAGGAAAGGAACGAAAAAGAAAACGCATGTGGAAAGCATTCCACCTTCCCTCCAGAGAATTCCTTTCTCACCGGGATGCCCTTTGGGTAGACGCCAGCCGAAGTAGCTCACCTTTTATTTTGATTGCTTCGATTAGGGTCTATAAATAGGCATCGGTCCGGAGGAGAATAGCAGCCGATGACGTCTCCACGTGTGCAGTACAAACGGGCGTCAAGCTATTAATTAAGGCGTCGGTTTGCACCATGTTTTGCAGGCTGTACAAAAAGAGCGAATTACTTTGAACTAAAAATAGGAGCACGGCGGCGGTCCGCTTCCCTAGGGACTAAAGATGACGAGTTAATAGTCAGCAGCACGTTACACCTGTTCCTTCTTCTTGAACGAACACCGAACTATCGCAAGTAGACGACGAGTGCATTTACAAACTATTTTAGGCTGCCGCCGATTCCATGGCTCTTGTCCGCTGGTGTGAACACCTTTTGAAATGCTGCAGGACCGACTATCGCAGACCAAGATGTAGACGAGATTTTAAAATTTCTCAGGATGTCTAAGTTGAGCCAGCCGCACTATCGTCTATCACAGTCGCCTTTCAGTGGGGTGATTGGACTGTTAGAGGAAGGCATAAGTTTTAGGGGCTCAAAAGGCAGGAAGACCCTTTCTGAAGTTGCTAGTAATTGCCGTCTTGGCATGTCCTATTGAGCATTTTAATTAAATTTCTTACGAGCAACTCCACTGTCTGTGGCGTTTCTCTGTCCTCATCTTCGGCGATGTGGCAAACCGGCCACCCGAAAACCCGCTCCTGTGGGAGCAATGGAGTACGGATAGGCCACCACCATACAAACTGTAACTTCATCGAAAAGTCAGAAACATTGTCAATTCCTTTTTCTTCTTAGTTAACTGGCCGAACACAAAGCAGAATCACACCACAGGCGACATCAACAAATCCACTCAGAGCCGACACCAGCTTTCATGGAACGTACTCTGATTCTCAAAATGCCTTCGAGAAAAAGGAAATGAAGTTCACCAGCAGAACCACACATACCGGAGTGAAAACTTCTTCAATAATAGAATATCCTTCTGCATAAGATGCTGGCCCCAGCCCCGGGTCTGTGGACACCAAAGAAAAAGCGCCGAGAGGCACTGAACCATCACTTCCTTAGACCGACCTCATTGTGATGACCGGACCAGGACATGGCGGGGGCGGAGGAGCAGGGCTCCTCGTAAACTACCCTCGGTACATGCCGAGGAGTAGGTGGGCCCCTGTGTGTATTTCTTTGGCAAACACAAAGTATCGACAGAAGTAAAACAAGTGCCCTTCCAGTCAATTAAAAGCGCTCAAAGACGGTTTAGAACTAATTTCAGGCCGAGCAGGTCTCGGGCTAACCACCCGCAGGGGCGCAGCTAATCAAAATTTAAAAAGACCCACGTGACTGCCCCCGAGCTCATGTAGGCGGACACCAATTAAAATTGATTGGAAATTCCTTGCATTTCAGAATGTCTTAATAAGTTCTTGGCATCCCGTGCCAGCGGAACACGAAGGATACGAATACCTCTCCAATATATTTCGATGAGATGCCTCAAAACGAGGGTATTTTCTCATATCGAACGGTTACGCACCGCCCCTCGTTAACCAAGCGCATTTACATGAATGAAATGGAGCATTTACGGAAAAAAATTTTAACCAGCTATAAATTTTCGTACATACTTAACTTTATTAAGAGCCCAGTTCCATACTTTAAAATAAAACTAAAAATAATTATTTGTAGAGTATTCCCCGTAAATTTCAAACCGATTAAACAGAAAATGGTGGAGTAACGGCAAAAAATAACCGAGGTCTAACTTCGTTATATTGAAAGTACTAAATAATTTATTTGAAAATTAGTATTGGGCCATATTGGAATTTGAGTTGGAATCGCTTGATGCTTGCAATAATAGATTGGCAACATGTAACGAGTAAATTTTTTTAGTTCCGTAATGTTGGCACCACATAACTTGATACGAAATTTTCAACTCTTTATTTCGAATTTTCAAGAAATACGTATAACTTGTTTCTATATAGTTTAAGTTTCGTGTTTTAAAATCGTGACTTGAGTCCGTCCAATTTATATTATATCCAATTTTCGTTAGGAAGTTGAATTGTTTAAAAAAAATGTTTTTCCATCAAACTTTATAGGATCAGATTTTATCCAAGTTTGGCATACATTTTCTGTAAATCTATACACCAAGGAAATGATTCGCTACAATATTGGCAAGCCCACTTTCGAGTAAATTTCATTTCACAGGCAACTATAAAGCGTCTGGAATTGCTTTATTTCTCTACCCGCCCGTACTCTACCCTACTTTTATATGTAAGGAATCTTTATTAATCCTCGCTACTTAAATCCATGTATATTAAAAAATAAGCAAGCTAGATTACATACTAACACTTCATTTTATATTTTTAGTTTGAGTCCTTCTCAAAATCTTTATTCTTTTATCTTGAAAAATAATTTAAAATTTTGTCGTGTCGACTATTTAATTTTAAATATGTGTACTGCAGTTAAAAATATAAAGTTCAAATTTGTTTAATTCTGCATTAATTGGACAATACCAGATTCGAAGTCGATTGAGATACACGCCACTATTAAAAGTTCGAAACAATTTCAGCAAGCAATAAAATTAGTAATTCGTTTAAAATTACATGCTACACTTGAAAAAATTTGAAAGAAAATTCGATAATTTGACGAAACCGAATTAACCTATTCCATATTATAAAATTTAAGTAGAATAGGGCTCGTTGAATAAGTTGGAGGTCTAGGAAAATTTTAATTATATGATTCGAATTGGAGCTTAGTTTTTTAATACTAAATAGACTCTACAGGTTCATATTATGCAACAATTCAGATTTTGCATAGAAATTCTAAATGCACTGAATTGTCTCATTTGAAGCGAAATGACTGGCCGCAGTTCGTAATAACCACCAGCCTACGTGGAGCCAGGGTTCTTTTTTATTCGTCAGCATAAGGAATTAAACCTCGTCCACTGAATATTAAGAGTCAATTAAGATATTGTCTCAGCGCCCCCAAATCCGTTTTGGGGACGCAGCTCGAGGACTAAGCACCCAAGTCACGTCCAAACATGAGAAAACGACATCTTTAATCAAGCCAATCGGATTCAATACGTCTCCGGAAAATTTCTTAACATAGTAAGAAGCTGGACGCCCGCCCGCTCCTCGGAGGAAATCACTTCTATTGTCACGCATGTGAATATTGTCATTCAGCGCTGGCCACTTTTGGGGTTAAATAAAATTACAAGTTTCGCATTCAGAATGTGCTCTGTCCCCCCCCGCGCTCCACCACCGCAACTACAAGGGATTTTTTGGTGGGTTTGCATATGCGGATGAGTTCCATCCACCCCCCGGCTCATCTGCGTACTGTCTATAAAGCCGGAAATTCATTTAAAGTGTAACGTGAGTCCTATCGGCCGTCGAGTTTTATTTCCAATAAATAAACATTTTGGACACATGTCGCCATGCGTCCTTCTGACATGTCCTGCAAGTAAAGGGTCGCAATCTGCACACCACCCCGACCATAAAAGGAACCGTCGGACCGTGCGTCTATTTCGAGATATCCCGGCCGAGGTTTATTGGCGGCGGCCGATTGAGCGAAGTCCCCTCCGATGTCCGGCTGAGATTGTCCCGGAGCGCCCCCGAAGGTGATCTCCGGCCGGGTGTACCTCAGCATCTTATTAGGATACCGGCAAACTTTTTTATGGCGCGGCGGTGGCGGTTATTATTATTACTTGCCATCAGAATACGCAAGTTTGCGGGTGTGATGTGAATATGATTTCTTCCAGAGAGTCCCATCTCCGATTTGCGGGGGAGGACGATTTATACTCCTTGACGCTGACTGGTAATGAAATTTTTATCTGATCCCTGTCCCAGTTTCCCACACGTCGACTCTGTAAATAACCTCCCTCCGGACAGAGTCTGGGGCTGCTTCGTGTGCCGGCAGGCGAAAGTTTTCAAGAAATTTCCCTAGGAATTTTAGTTCGAAAGGAATCAAAGGTATGCATGTAATCACTTCGAAGGCATTCAAGTACGATAAACAAATTTTATTGGAAATCTGCCATACAGGAATGTGGGCGCTTTTGAAAAGACGCTCTGCGAATTCGCCCCGCTCAAACAAGTGGTGGAACCCTTCGGGGGAAGGTCTTTTCTTACCCGGGGCCCTCATTCCGTTTATCACACCCACACTCTACGCGGAAGAACGACGCCCTGTGAATGTCAAAGAAATTAAGTAGTAAGGGACACTTCTTCACCTCCTCGGATCAATCACGGGGGGTGGTGCGCCCCATTGCTTTAAATTTTGTTTAGTCAGGTGAAAGAGTTTCCGTCGAAAGTGCTGCGGCGGCAACGGGTTAATTAAGACATCCATTTCTCATGCTTGTCCCAACATTTACCTTCCATTTCGATTCATCAAACTTCTCAATTAACACCCCGCCCCCCGCTGTTTAATGCTTCGAGCGTTCTGGCTCATCCAATTCGAGGAATATTCTGATCCTGGGGATCATCGGAGCATCACCACAAAAAGGTGTGACTAATCCCATGGCAACTAGCTCAAATAATTTTTAGTTGGGTGCAGACCTTCAGATCAATGAGATGAGAATGCGAGAGAAAATTAAGCAAAGAATATTCATGCCAGCGCCTAACTGCTTTGCACAAAATTTATGTAGGGTAGGTAGTGGTGTAGAAATTGCCGTGCTCCTTCTTACAATTTCAAAATTAATATTGCTTACTTTGCTTAAGCCGACTAAAAGAAAACCTAAATGGAAAAGAATTCGTGAACGAAAATGATTTTTTTTTTATCATAGAGCACTTTACCATATTTTCTTTCATATTGATTATGCATATAATTATTTAAAGCTGACTATGTATTAATTTTTAACTTGAATGTAGTTTTAAAAATATGTCGATTTTGTATACCTAATCTAAAATTAATTAAGGCAAAGTTCGAAAGAAATTCCATTTTCTGAGTGTCTGTTAGTTTTACGTATACTTTCAGTAAGTTTTACAAACTAGAATAATAAGTAAAATTGTTAGAATATAATAAAAAGTGAAATCCCATTGATTAAAAAAAAACAGTAGTTTTATAATAAAACTAACTTTTGCCCGCGACTTCGTACGCATCACGCAAAAACTACTGTATGAAAAAATAACTAATTATATTATGCTATAGAAAAAGCTACCTAGCAATAGGGTCGCCTTCTTGTACACTGTTCTTATATGTAATTTCTGTCTAACATTGTGTGTCCTCCTATTCTATTCTCTTCTATTTGATTCTATAGTTACATAGATTAGTTGAAATCGGTTGAGAAAAACCTTTAAAATGATAAACAGCGCCATCTATAATTCAAAATCGATTAATTTAGCATTAAGTTCATTAAATAACGTGAAATTCGGGCAATATTAAATTTAAAACAATCGGAATAAATTATTTTCCTGTAGTAAAATCGAGCCTATATTTTAAGTTAGACCTCTAGCATTCAAGACCAATGCGTGATTCGTGTACAGACATACAAACAGACAGACAGACAAAAATTCTAAAAACTGTTGTTTTGGCTTCTGTTGCTCTAATAAAGACCCCCCATATTAATTTTTTTTCAATATCTATAATGTGCAGACATCGACCGGTTACAATTTTACACGATTACATATTACCTGGCTTAATCTAACGTTAAGCCTAGCTTAAGGTCAGCCAACTTTAAGCCAAAACTAAGCTAGACACATAGTTTTTGTTCAAAATATGCTTACCTGATAAAATATTGATTAATATTTGGTAGTCCGAGTTTTCTCAAACGTGCGGGTTGGTTTTACAGGCGTTTATTTAAGGGGTGAAATGAAGGTTGAAGATCTGACGCAACCTCTCTGGAATGAGGTTTGGTAGAAACCCTCCCCTGGTAAGGTTCGGGTTTTTCCCACAGATAATGGGACGACTTTTCATGCAATTAACCATCTGCAAATCACAACAGTCGCATCATGTGACAGTTTGGGCCTGCCCGCTTAAAGCTGCACGTGCCGGAGCCTCTCCTCGGGAGGATTGTATGACCTTTTTTTCACCGACGGCGGCGCATGGGGCGCGGGGCGAAGTATTTTCGCATCATTGCCCCCGGCCAAAGACGCTTTGTTGCTACCGTTGGGCAAATCACAACAAAACGGACGCCGTGCTCAATAAAAAGAGCGAGTAAACAAGCGACGAAATTGAAAATGGTCTTGCAGCCACCGCCGCCCGGACGAAGGACGTGGCTCGGGTGGATGGCAGCCCTCAGACGCACGTTGGAGTCATTTGTCATAATTGCATTCGAGTGCTTCATCAGAGGACCACTGAAGTGTAATACCTCTGGCGGAAACTCTTACAAAATCGAAAACGTGTCCAAACTTTATCGATTGACAGGGTGATAAATGGCCCGATAAGTGTTTTGCGAAAAGTCCCCGTCGCGTCGCGCACTGGGCCCTCGAGGTGGACGCTACTATACTGTGAGGTGCACTGGAGCTCCGCAAAAATGGCCCCGGGGGCTCCAGGGTCACATCGCACGTAGTCTCAGAAAATTTCTCGTCCTATTCAGCTGGGCTTTGTACTGTTCGCGACGGATGGAGCCGGCACGGCGCGCATCTGACTGGAGTCTATGCCAGCCTCAAAAACCCTAAGATCGTTGGGGCCGCGGTCGTGCAGACCAGAAGAAACTCTTGTCTTCATGACATCACCAAGAAATTCTAGAAATAAAACGTTGCGTAAGTCACTCAAAGTCGGCCAAATTTCTGGTCGACCGGCTGTTCCCCAGACCTTGATCATGTCTGTGAGCAGTCAAGTGAGGTTTGCCCCAAGAATGTTTTTGCAGCTCCCATTGGACGGTCGAGTCCATCGTAATCTATTCGCAAATTAATCGCATACTTTAATTTAAGCATAGTAGACTCTACAAAAACCCCTGACTCAGCTCTGCTCTTTTATACATGTTTTGCTGGAGACGTTACACTCCTTAAGAAACTTTTTGTATAAAAAGAAGACAAAAAAAAATTCTAACGAAGCCAAGAAGTCGAAGGCTATTTGTTGTAAATTTCAAAATTATTTTGACACGATAAGCCCACTGTTGCGATGGATATCTTAAATGTATAGTTCGTTGCGACGGAACAAATGTTTTTACTAGAAGATTTATGGATAAACCTAACTAATTTGTCTAGAAATCTTGAGAAGTGTCTCTTATAAACCTTCAGATTTATGTTGTGTGTTACTAACAGGTATAATAATTCTCATACTCGATTTGTTGTCTGTAGAACCCTTATTTTTCATTAATTTCATTTCAGCAGATTGGAGATTAAATTCAAAAATTTAGCTATACATATACAGAATAAGGAATATATCATATATGTAATTACTTCTTAATGTCACCTCTATTAATTCTCTGATCTCGTTGTGGAGATAAAATTAATTAGTTTTTGGAGCCTATCCCAATTTTCTATATAGCAATTATTTTTTTTTTATATAATTTAAAAATTTTAGTGCAAATTTTGAATTAAACCAGTGCATTAAGTATTTAAGTCAATTTATTGTACCGATAATTTTCGCAACCCTGTTACTCTTAAAACATTATTATAACCAAGTCCTAAGTAAGTTTGCATCATGGTCAAAGGAAGGACGTTTGGTTTCGAAGTTTGGTATATGTATTTCATTAGTAAGTCAGGCGAATACATCCTGTTTTTAAAATTTCAGTTCTCAAGTATTATCCAGATCCAAGTTATAAGGTCTCAAAAATACACTGAGTCGCCTCGAGCAAAGTTACGGTAAATGGTCCGTTCGTTTGCTATAATTTTATTATTAATGTAACTTAAAAAATTAGAAACTAATCCAAATAAGGGTTAAGGAATTAGAACATTCAGTAGACTTTACAGCAATTTTGATATACAACATATAAGAAGAAAATATCAATATTAAAATTCCAGTAGATACCCTTGATCCAATTTTCATAAAACTTTCTTTTTCTAAGTAGAGTTTAGTTGTAGACCAAATGGCTTTCTAAGAACAAGTAAAAACTGTTCGTACTCTCCGCCCCTTCAATGGGATCAAAAACAATTTGTCCTCGGTGGTTCTTTCGACCAGGAGCAGAAAATCCATTAATCGAAGCATACAAGAAAGCCCGGAAAGGTGCTGTGGGTTTGAGGCACGGGGACCTGAACCAGCTCGAATCTCAAATCCCGGTCCCAAGCTCGGGTGAAACATGTTCGGGTGGATCAATCATTTTTATCGGAAGAACAAACACGGCGACGTTCGCCATTTAAGGACATGTCAAGTCGATTTCTTCAATTTATTCGATACCCGGAGCAGCGCGACAGACTTCGATGTCGCAGAGCCACCTCAATGTTTACGCTACATGTGGACGGATAGGGGGCTAAATCAACTCGGTAAATAAGGGGTGCCCGAAAATGTTTGCCTACTCTGGAAGTCCGCTGCAGCAAGCAAACCACTTAACATAATGATGGATGAATTACGCCCACGATTTTCACTATGGTGCCATAGTGCACATTTTAAAGAAGCTCCCAGGAGCTGCTACTCAAATTAACCGAGATTCACCGCAACCGGGGAGTGTCTGAGGATTGATTTCCCTTGGTCTGCAGGACAGACGACGCCCTCCGAAACATGTGGTCTTTTTGTGGAATGGGGAATCAATTAGAAGACAACTGTGTCAATTCTTCCCGATTCCTTAAAAACGTAATTAATAGCCGCGGCATTCTGGGCCACACTCATGTGCTTGCAAACTGCACAAATGCTTACAAATGAACCAATTTTTCACATTTGAAATAATTTGTCAAGTTGTGGTCCATTAGTCATCTGCGGTTGAGCGCAGTAAAAATACTCAGGCAAATCTCGGCCTGGGATGTGAAAAACGTGGGTGCCGCAAAGAAATTTTAATGAAACCGAACATCATCAGTTTCTGCACCCTCAACAGTTTCTTGAAGGGAAGACGACACATTTTTGTAGGGTCCCCGAGTCCAAAAGTTGCAGTCCCTTTAGGCCGATTAAATTTTCACTCAAAAAGGAAATCGGTTCTAAGCCCAATGCTGCAGTTTACCGGGGACATTACTTTCCTGGGAAGGTTGGCATCAAGAGGCACTTGGGCATCTTCGCTTCCGAACATTTTCAGGGTCAATATTTGCTGAAAGGCTTTTGAAGGAAAATCAGACATAAAAATTCAGTGTCACGACCCTCCGAATCTCCTTGCGACGCGGACAGAGCTAAGGAATTTCGCTGGTTTGCAGAGCGAAAGCGAAATTGAGTTGAATTAAAATGAGAGCAGCAGTTACAAGCTACTTCCCGGGAAAAATGGCTTTATATGGGCCACGAGGCGACCAGATCGGCGCCCTGAAACCCATAGCCCCTTAATAGGATGTGACCTACGCACAAATTTGCTCGGAGGCAATGCAAAGGAAACCAATCTTCCATTTGAAAACATTAATACCTCAGCTTTCTAACAGAATGTTGAAGTGAATAAATCAATATGCATACATATTCTTGCAATAACAATAGTACTAAATATAAAATTTTAAAATTTAAAAAAAATTTGTATTAGGAATATTTATTAGTTGGTTTGGTATAATTATCGGCACGCCAAATGTTTCCTTTCCTAAACATTGAGAACTACATATACCTATATGTATGTAATTCATGTAACAAAATCATAAATAATTCGTAATAAACTCTCAATTAAAATCGTAGGTCTAAAAATATAGTCCCCCAAATTTTAAATCAGCGACTACAAAATCCCCTAAGTTCCCATTTGCATGATAATTCCATAGCTTCGTGAAAAATTAAAATTTTTAGTCGGTATATAAGAGAATGACGTAGGTGTGCGTTACATGGGCATTTTCTAAAAAATCAGGTTTTTGAATTTTTTGTGTCACATATCGAATAGATAGAGTGGAGCAATCGATACAATTTGAAGAAAAATATCACACAATCGAAGTGATAAGATTTTTATTATAGCTTAAGAATACAGCATAATTTCAAATATTCCTAAAATAGCCTAGAAGAAGGCAAAATTTTATTTAACAATCCTTAACGAGCCTTCAAAGTTGGTACGAAATAAATAATCTTTTGTACACCGGAAAACCAGTTGCGGATATCCTTTTGATTCCTGCGAAAGGATAAATATTTACAAGATGTTTGCGTAGCAATTCTCCTTTTCTTTTGAAAAACGCATTCCGAAATCATTCGTAAAAAAAAGGAAGGCGCAACATATGGTCACATGCGGATAGTGTGGCTCAGCCTTTGTTATCCTGCTTGTTTGTATAAACCAAAATAACTAGCAGCTAGAGAACTATTTTTTTTAAAGATAATTTTAATTAAAATAGCTCTTTTTTCGTCAACAAGAGTCACCGGAAAAAATGACGATAGAGCCATTCTGATTCTGATATAGGTCGAATCTTTACGGCGCCGCTGTAATCACCGAAGGAATCAAATCAGGAAAGGGAATCAGGACGGCGATGTGCTTTGATTGCGGTGCACGTTTCTACGTGGCACACGTATTAAATGACCAATAACAGATAAGGCGGCCTCCTTCGATATATGCAGACGAATCCTCCGTGTTGAATATTTGATAAAGATTGATACCTTTATACGGCACACCGGCGGAATATTAAGCCAATGGGGCTCCGCACGGGCCTCCGCCACCACAAGACAACGCCTTACGCAAGGTGATCATCGGTGCTCCCAGATATCCTCAAGATTGAAAGAATTTATACCTCCCTCGGGGGCTTATTAGGGCTGCAGAAATCGTCGATGAATTTGAGTTTTATTTACTGTGAAAACACACTTGGGGGAGATTCAAGCCGTGGATGGCTGTGAGTGCCATTTGCGATAAGTTTTATTGGCCATACACGAAGTTTTGTAGTATGCCGCCGTAATTTGGAAAACATGAAACTACTGAAGAATTTATTAGGTTCACTTGCTCCCTTGAAAGCGCTTTGAGAAAGAAAAACGCAAATTTCTTGCGACTACTTTCACCAGATGGGGCGAACAATTGGGCGTACGTTAAAGAACCAAAAAACGTAGTTTGTTTTTTCGTACATTGGGCTGTTTTCAGTTTAAAATGACTGGGCTTTTTATTATGTATAATTTCTTTGAATGAAAACTGTTTAAAAACATCCTATGTGCATTTTAACAAAGTTTAACTGCGGCACTCACAAGTGACCTTTTCTAAAATGTTTAAAAAAAATTGTTTGATAACTTGAATGAATTCCATTTCTAATTTTACTTCTCAAAGTACCATTCCTTTCATTTTGTCTATCTAGTCACTAAACTTGTATAAAGAGGATAATAGAATTGCTACTTATGCACAAAATTAAAGTTGAAACTGACTTCATAAATTTAAACAAAAATCTATTGTATCAATATTTCAACTTTAAGAAATTTTCTTCAAAATGAATAACGATTTTTGGCGTCGCTTATTTTGAAAATAATTCTATAGAATGTTTCGACTTTTACGACAAGGCCGTTCTAAGCCGTATGCGTATTTTCAGTCCTGTAATAAAAATTGAGGGCCTGTTTGTGGTAATTTTCGCCACTTTCCGAAGGGCCATGTGGCTCGCATCAGGGCAATTAACAGAATAGAACTGGATGAGCGAGTTGATTATCCTCATCAATTGAATTTTACGAGAAGTTTATTCTTAATGAGCACCTACTCCTTGGCCAATGAGCAGCCAACCAGAATCAGCGACACTGATGAATGTCGCATTCCCCCAAAGCGCCGCAGAATGTCCTCATTACGTCCCCATATGAACCATTCACCGCGCGAAATTATCCTCCAAAGAGACAGGCAACGGCGATATTCATGACATGTGGAAAAAGTGGCACTTAGGATACACGAAATAGGCCCGCGACATATGAGCGCCATTTATGCGGCGGGGGGAAGCAATCCCTCAAATGATGATGATGCTCCAGCCCGAGGGTGGGGGGCAGAACACATCAATGGACTAATGAAAACTGAAAAGACGCAACGCCAATAAATTTCACCCTGATGGACCATCCCCTGGCAGGATTTAAGCCTACCTGGCAATTATATCTACGAATTTCAGGACAACTTTTGCGCTAAGTGGGCATTAGGGATTTTGGGAGGTCGTTCTTCGGGAAGCGACCAAATCAGTCCGAGGAAGGAAACTTTATCGAAACCAATAAAGTGGACGATTTATGTAGCTTCACAACGAGAATACAAACGTTTTTTTTGGGGAGAGCGTTTGCCGGACAGCAGGACACAGTATCCTTTGTAAATCTTCGCTAAATGTAATCTCTCCTGGAGTGCTCCCTTCCCTTAAAGAAATGCGTACCTTGCGAGGATTTAAGAGCATCCCATAATTTAGCAATGATTTGTTATGGGATTGCTTCACTAGATCCTGGGAGTGTTTTCAAGTCGTTGGGTAATTGTGTGCGAAACGTTTTCTGGTTTTTAAATTTATACTTAAGGAAAATGACAATTTAACTGATTTATTTAAACAAATAGTCAAAAAATCATATCAGTCGCAGAAACTTGACATGGGTTTCGAAGAATATGATTTGTACTCACTTTTATAAAACAAAAAAATCCGAAAACAAGTTCCTTTTTAAAAAATATGATGCGACTAAATTTAAAAACAAGCGACGAAACAAATTTATTTCAAAATTAATTTGTATACGACAATAGTTAATTTTAGTCATGCTACAATTTTTGTAATTGAATGTTTTTTTTATCGTGCCCACTAAAGACACATTTGCACTCATTGATTAATAAATCAAGATATTCTTTGAATCAAAAAATAGAACTACTTCTTGTTACTGACAATTTTACTATTTGTAAACTATTTTTACATAAATAATCCTATTATCTTTTACAACATGTAGACTAAAAAAAAAACATTAAATAACTAAATCTGAAGCTTGCGTTGGTTGTATTAGATAACATCAATATTTTAATAAATTAGTGATGAAACGAAAATTAGATAAATCTTTAACACGTGTTGAGATTTTCCAATATTAATTGCTCAAATAAATTAGCTGTCACCACCCCCCAAATACATGCTACGTGAAATTTTATTTATATAAATTAAAGCGATGGATTGTGGTGTCTTTCCTGAATAAAGAATTATTTGTCAATTTACCCGTTGTTGTTCCGTAGATAAATTGCGGCTTAGTAATTTTCCGTCATTTCAAAACATTTTTAAGATGAAGTTTGTAGTACCTACATAAATTTTGTGGTTGAGAATTCTAAAATAAGATGTGATGCGGTGACAATAAATAATCGCATAGTGTCAATTTAAACATATTTTAGTGAAAAATATACGCAGTAAAACACGAATCTGGATGCAAATATCTATTAAGATGAACTTTATAGTACATACATATGTCTCTTAATGAACTCATAACAATTTTAGATAGGTTCATAAATTTTTGAATTACATACTGAAAGAAATTTTTAACTATATTTTCTCAGCACATGTTTTTGAATATGTTCGCATATTTAAAAGCAAGTTAATGGAGTAGAGCTAAGACTTCACAGTTTCACAAGACAGTTTTGATGATTTCATTAAACTATTTAACATCGGTTATAAAAGAAAACAAGAAAGAAAATAATTTGTTTCTATAATCTACATAGATAATTTTCTTCTTTTTCGAATTTTAAACTGAAAATTGTGTTATAGAAAAAATGAAAACATATTTAAAAAAAAAAAAAACTAACTAACTAACTTTAATTAGAAATTAGTTGTTTTCAGATTATTCTTTTTACTTGTGCCAAATTTCAAGGTTCTAAGTAACACCCTATAAGCTTTGATTGATGATCATCGAGTCTGTCTTTCAATACCAAAATACGGAATTTTAACAGGACTATAAGTCCACAAGCCTCTATTTGATTTTAATTTCAACTTGATATCTCTAGTTACTCCTGAGTTTCCGTTTTCTTATTTCGAGGTTCGGAATCCTAAAACTGAGAAAATGTTACTTCTCTTTTACATTAATACTCGATAATTGAAAAGCTCGACGATAGACGATAAATGTCGTGTTGAATTGCGCCTCAGATAATAAATAAAACTAGAAAATGTAAGTCAAAAATCAAAATCTGACCACGACAAATAAAGGTTTTACAAAAAGATTGCAAAACAAGAGCTTCACGCTTCACATAATCGAGCAAAATACATATAAGCGATTCTAACTAGCATTCTAAAATCAAAATTGGACTTACTTCAGCTAAATATCGCAGTCCTGTGCTATTAATAGCAATGCTAATCAAATTAAATTCAATTTAAATGAATGTTCAAAATGAATACTTTTAATATTTGAAATGCCCATCTCTTAGCATATCTGAAAAGGGCTGGACCAAAGAGGGACACACGTCGCAGTGGTGTAGCTCTAAATATATTAAAATTGATTAAATGTAGTGTCAAGGGAGGTATAAAAATAATTATAAGACTCGAGCGCCATTTATGCTTGGTTTAGCCTCGTTATTAGACTAAATGCCTGTCGCTGACACCGCTGACACCAGCACCCTTGGCCCTTGAGGTGGCGAAGTGTTGGGCGTTTCTCAGGCCGCGCTCAAGGGTGCCAGGGGCCATGGCGGCGAGTATCTCCGGCGAGGGATCCTCGACACGTATCAATGACGTTACGCACGTGTCAATTAAATCCCCACCAAGGAGAGTGCCGTGTCCTGGGAGTTTAGCAAAAGGACGACCCGACGCCAGGACCGCGCACCGGCGGCGTCGGGGCGCACATCCAGCGGCGGGGCTCTTCCTGTCCACGCGAGTGCACGAGAGACGAGCGCTGCCATTGTTCAGAACATTAAAATTGATTTCAAGGTAAATTTAATTATCAAACTCGTTGAGACAGAAAATTAATATTAATGGCGCTGCGAAGCACACGGTACGTTGATTGTGCGTATGTGGCCTGCTCGCCAGGAAATCCTGAAGGATAACTCATCGAAAAAACAGGATACTGCGGGCGGTTTTCGGGTACGGGAGCATCATATATCATCTCTAAGACATCAGTCACAAAATTATATAAACATTATGTTAAGCCCGGGAAGGAACAATTCATTGTCTCGAGACGGGAGGAGGTGAAACCCTTTTCGGGAGGCCCTCATTGCCTAGCATCGATATCGTCCCCGCCTCATATCCCCGGGAACAGAATGTGGCAACAGACTTTACTGATGTGAGATTTATCATTAGGAGCACCCGAGCCAAAAGGTGATGTCACATGGAATTGTCTTTTGAGCCGAGTCGCATTGGGGGTGGAACATCATCAGCCAGGGGTGGTCTGATGAGGAAAGGGTTGCAGAAGAATCGGGAGCAGCTCCTGATGAAGCACCGGCGAAAATGCCACTAACTTAGGTACATCCTCCGGGAGCCCAGGAAGACGACGAGCTTCCGAAGAACCCAGACCGAAGAAGCACAAACCAAGAAATTTATGCCCAGAATTTTTCCGTCTAATTTGTCTGAGCTCAATGAGATGTGTGATCGGAAAAATACGAAATGAAGGGGGGGGCAGGGGCAGAGACGGCACCCAGAAGAGCACCTTTTGGCGGCGGGGAGCTCCATTCGCTCGATTCATAAATTTATTGATTCGATCCCTTTTACCGGTGGGTCCCCCCCTCCCGCTCATCCTTTCAGTGCGACAAGATCTGCCCGCTCGAATTTGTTGTTTATGTGCCAAAATTCGAGCTCGTCTATGCTCGAGGACGAAAATATGAATAAATAGGAATCATTCAGATTCAGTAGCGGGGCAAACAAAACCTAACCGAATAATAGGAAGCAAAAAGGGATAAGAATCCCCAAAAATCCATGATGATGTGTGTACACAGGACGGGAAAGGGCCAACTGGCAGGAATTCTGAATTTATTCTTCTGCCAGGGTGGCCATCATCTTTATTCGGATCTCCTGTCCTCCTCCTTGGAAGGTGGGTTAAATGTTGACGGCGTCTTACTCCTGTGCATAGAATTTCTGATTGGATAAACATAAAGATGTGGTGGCCAGGGTACACACATAAATCATATGAACCAAATGAAAATTTATATCGATGGTTGCCTGGCCCCCGCCGTACTTCTGGAGTATCTTTTCGAAAGGCGCTTTGTCCGTTTGTCCGCCCACCCCCCCAACATAGCCCCTGGCAAAAGATGGGTCTGACTTCGTTGTTATTGTCGCTCCCATCAAAAGGATATGTGTGGCTAAATTCGAGCGAATTTTGATTTACGCTGTTAACGTGAAAAGGGTCTGTTTTTGCAATTGGGATTGAACTGGATTTCACGCATTGTGTCCATCAATTCATGCTTACTCAATGAAGTGTCATGTACGAAAAACCGCTTTTCTTAAAATGTTTCTTTTGAAATTAACCTTTTTATGCATTAAAGGCAGACGAAAATACTCAGATTTTACTGTGTTAGGAATAATTTTGATATGAATTTTATCTCAATACTCACATTTCCCCGTAGATAATTTCTATAAAATAGAAAAATAGATTTTAAAAGCAGAACAAATATATGAAAAAAATGTTAAACCAAAGCATTGTTTAAAACGACAATAAGAAGGCTGCAACGGGTTTCTACTAATTTTGAAAATCAAAATCGAGTATGAACAGCTTATGGACAACTTTAAACGCCAAAAAAGGCTGCTTAATTCATTTACACATATTTACATGTACTTTATACTCTACGTTTTATAGGTATATAAATTAATACACACTTTCTAATACCAACTATGTATATCATTCGTTAGTAATGAATGTTATTTATTTTTTCATCTTTCCTCCGCATATGTAATTACATAATTAGTTTTTACACATCAAATTAAAATTGATTAATTTGTGTCGTTCATATCTACGAAACCTTTACTATATTCCATCGTATCTCATCGTGCGGCCAACAGCTTTTCGAAAAAATTCAAAAGTGTTTAGGTATTCAGGAAATAGAAAAAATAGGTACATAACTTGAAGTGGAGGTTTAAAAGGGAGTTAGTATTATACATAGCTTATTGATCTGGTATTGAAATAGGCTGTTAGTTAAATAATCCAAGTGTTAAAAGCACATTTATTTTTTAATCAAGTTTTGAAGAAAAAAAAAAATAATGTGAATGCTCTATAATTTGTATAAAAAATGATTATGTACTATGAGTTTTTTGGGATCGCCGACCTTGAATTCAATACCCGATTTGGAGATATAAAATCTTAAAACTATTATAAATTTTATCGAAATCTCACAAAAGTATGCTGGCCTTGCTTAGCTGAGAAATTTGGAAAAGTTAAAATGTTTATGTTGTAATCGTAATAATTACTTACATCGCAAAAAATAGCGATTGGATTTGAATCTTTCCAAAAATGTTGGACCTCTCTAAAGAACAACAATAACTATGATTTTTTAAAAGAGAAAGACGGAATTACTTTATACTATTAGAATATACATACATATATGCATGACTGAGTTATACAGACAAAAATAAACGACTGCACAAAAGAAACACTTTTGTACTCCTAAACTAAAATATCAATAAAACAAGAGATGTCTTTTGATGCGTTCCACATGCCTGGTAAAATACGCAGTTCTGTCGCGCCTCATGCGCCATTGGTTGCAATGTTCCGAGGAAAATTTTGGCTAACGACCGCCACAACAATTCCTATACAAAATACAAAAGCGAAACAGTGTGGACAGAACGCTGAAATGTTCGATTTATTTATAATTAATATCTACGCATGGTCGCAGCGACCACGGACTGGACGAGGGACAAATATAAAAATATACCTGGCCGGATACTTGACACATTCCATCTAACGATTATTGCCGCACAAATCATTTTGCAATATCGCCGACAAAAAATAGATCTCCTCAAGTGGAAGCGGACGTCGAGCGACGACGCATTATTTATGCGGAATGAAAGCATTCGAATGATCAAAACAACTCACGGCAGAAAAACTTGAAAGATAGACTCAAAAATTTGGAAGAGTTCCAGAATATCATTCTTAAGCTGTGTCCACTTTCCGCCAGCGGTGACAGAGAGTAACTACCTACCGGAAGTGGCGTTTATGACAATGTGACGCTGTAGTTTTACATTATATCCGGGGCAGGTGATGAGTGGGTGTCTAGATCTAGATTCTAGAGAACTAGAAACTCTCACATGCATCGGGGCGTTCGTCTTAATCGCTGTGCTGACAAGGTCACATCTTTGGTTCTCGTTAAGACGTCATCCTAAGATGAATATGCCTCCGTCCTCCCGGTCTTTCAATCAACGAAGCAATGCCACAGAAATCCAATGTAATTTATGCGGAGCAAGTCCTCTGCCAAATTATCCGGTCGAATGGAATTGTGGAGCATTACAAACCTATTGGGCAGTTAAAAGCCCAGCCCCCCCACTCACTAGAGATACATCAGAAATTTTGGAGCAGAGGCCATAAACTAATTTGAATAAACTCTTGTCTAGAGCAAGAGACGAAAACGACAAAAGCTAGACGAAATTGCCTATGAATTGCTCCGCAGCAACTACTTAATAAATCATCAGATTTGCCTGACCAATATGCTCCCGCCAATTCGTGAGAGATATGAGCTAGGATCTGAGGCTAGTTATCTGGTGGCCTGATATAATTGTGTCCTTAAGATAAACCCAAGAAATGGCAACTGCCGCAATAAATAAAAATAATAACTACCTTATTTGGGTTAAGTATTAGGGTATTAGCCGCAGAATCGCAGTTTGCGTGTCCGCATAGCGGGCTCGACTCTTACTAGAAATGAAATGTTTTTATTCATCTGCACAGCTCGCAATGTACAAAGTGGTCCAGTGACACAATTGAGGATGGGGAGCGCCTCCCGAAGGGAAGGAGTATTTGAAGGGCATAGAGAAGCATCACGAGAGCAAAAAATAAGAAATCATATTACAAAGATTGTGGGTAATGCTATGTGGCGCCACTTTGACCACTATCCGAAAAAAAAAAGACGTGATGCGGGGTAGATGGACACGGTTAAGATGACATTCCCGAGGATCATCGGAAGAAATGGGAAGAAGCTTGTGCGGGACCGGGGAGGAATTTGAATATAAAACAATCTCCTCGATGTATTTACTGCGTGGCGTCCAGGGGCCCCATAGATACTCACTCGGCTAAGTGAATGTGTGTTTGCGAGCTTCGAGTATATGAGATAACTGGGAGTACTCAAAATATCCTGAACATGTGCTTTAGTCATATAAAACGTAATAGGGAACGTGTTCCTGAATTTTTATGCGAGGATTACGCTCGAAGGATATGCGTGAATTTTTGTTCATATAAACGACCTTTTATAGCAGCGCCATTCGTAGCCACCAATCTACATTCATGTTGCTGGGTCGAAATTTATATTTCCCTAAATTATTGCATACTGACTCCAGAACAAACTGGTCCAGATGCATCTTGAATACCTCCAAGTGTCTCGCACTTGTCATGCCTCAACCAATAAAATACATATATCTTGTAGAAAAAGAAACCTCCAAAACCCCACTTCTGGCACCAATTAACCTTTGTTTACGTGTCCCTCAAGAATAGCCCCTTCGTCATCATCCCGTCGAACCGCAGTTCCCACTCCGTCGAACTGTTTTTCAGGCGACTCTTAATTAATTGACAATTTTTATGGCTTCGTTAATGCCAGTTTGAAGTGTTTCAGGGTACGTGGCTGCTAATGAAAAAATAAATGCCGCCACTCTCGACGTTCTATTGATTTCCCTCTGGCTGCACGGTTTACTGCCACTTGGTGCAGACATACCCCGGCGGAATCAATAAGCCCCATTACTCGGAATTTTTGTTATTTTAGTGTATGGCACCACTCGGACTTTAATGGTCCCATTTTCCTACGTGTCGTTTCTTGGCAGCTAACACCATCGTCTGAGATGGTTCCGAAGGTATCCCGAATGTTATATGTGTTGTACCGTCGAGTCTGTACGACATCATTAACTCGGGGAGAGGGTACTTTTACGATCGTAAACAACTCATAATTGCTCCATCTTGGCAGACCGACTAAATGATAAAATTTTTCTGCATACCTAAAGTAGAAATCCACATCTATCCGAATTGTCTTCTACAAAATTCAAGGGACATTTATGCCCCGTACGAGAAATATTGCTCTTAAATGAGTCCCTAATAAAGAAAATGTACGAATTCAGAACATTTCCTTACGTATTCGTAATTTATTAGCTTTTTATATTAACTCTGTAGCCAAAGAGAACTATTTATGTTTTAGTCACATGAATACGATGTACTTAAACTAAACGTTTTAAGATCGCATAATATGCTAAAATAAAATCTAATTTATTTCGATGAGCAATAAAATCGAATCATTCTCAAAAAAGATGCTACTTAAAATACATTAAAAGCTTAAGTTAACCATCCTGAGCTCGACCTCGATTATATGTATATTAAGTCGAAATCAATGTTTCTTTTAATAGTTTCAATTTATAATTACATTACGCTACAAGCTTACCTCTGTTATTTGTGTGCGGTTTTCCTACTCTCATTTATTTTTCCTTTCTTGATACTCTTCACTTTTTGCAGTATTTTAGTGCATCTCGTAAAATATCTGGCCCTGGGAATCCCTAACGATTTAGAGTCAGAATTTAGATTTTAGGCTCTAAATTCTAACTCTAAATTGTAAGGGAATCCCAGGGCCAATTTCTCAATATGATAGTTAAAATTTCAGACCTAAAAACGAGAACGACAAAGATTAGTTACAGAAACTAAAACGTTTATATCTATTTAAATCGAAGCATTCAGATTAATCTAAAAATAGTAAGTTAGCAGTTAAACTACTAGCGCATGCAACGACATATCTTAGCATTTGGTTCGATCACTAAGGGGTAACTAATTTATTATCAAATTACTTGTAGAAAAACCTATATGTATACAAACATATCTATCAGTAAAATACACAAACAAATTAAAATAACTATGCCAGCCAGAATTAAAATTGAACATTAACCAAAAAACAAACTTGAGGATATAAAATCTTGCTTAACACACAACCCATGCGATTAAAATTTTGGAAACTAACAAGCAGTAATTGCTATTAGTTTTATTTAAATCCTACATTCGAAAATTAAATTCTTTGCAGTAGACTGCGTAATTCAGCTATTGCTTCTAAAATTTGTTTGAGCAGTTGTAATAAATGGTCAGACACTATTAAAATAATATCACAAAAATTTCTAATTTCGTGCGGGTGGTAACCACCTTGTCTTTCTACATTACAATTTGCAATAAAAGAAAAGTCAACTCAAATCCACAGTTTAGGATTATCAAAATCTTTCAAATTCCAATTAGTTCTGAGTGCGAATACCAGAAAGATGAAATTTATTATTTATTTATTTTTTCCTTTGTAAACAATTTGTACCTACTTTTTTTCATGAACGTTTAAGAAAAGTTGTCAGTCAAATATACTAGGAACTAATCCTAGATTCTAAATGCTTCTAATTACCCAAAATAGTAATCTTACGTCTTTTCTTTAGGTAGAAAAAATGGACACCATTTTGAGAGATTATTAGTCGAATTGTAGCTTTCAATTTTTAATTTAGAACCTCTTCAATTAATGAAAAATTTACTAGCAAATCATACAGACGAAGACACATTTTTAATGATATCGATTCAATAAAGTATTTAAAAATACACGCGTTGCCGGAAAAATACATAAATTACCTTTTTTTTTCTTGTGTCCCGGGCGGCCGGCGTCTGCTTTTCTACCATAAATTTCCTTTACTGCACTCTATTCTGCTCACTGTGGCTTTTCTTAATAAAATCCTTTTTATTTGATGTGCTCTTTGATTAAAGACGCGGGTAATACTTTCAATTTCACAAGGGTTCAAAACACTTTCAAGAAAAACGCGATCGCGAGACCATCATCGTGTTCTAGACGGTGATGTAATAGACAACACTCGAGAGTCCTCTAGTACATCATTGACCCAGTTTCAATACAACACTCCATTTTAGGATAAAATCCCAAAAAAGTCGAGTCGAGTCCAATTGGAATTTGCAAATAGTCGAGGTCACCTCCAAAATTTATGCAATTCTTTTACCCTTTGAAGCGTGTTTTCTTTTTTTGATTAATTTTGCTCAATAATAAGCAACTTTTTATGTTTAGAAGCATAAAAATATGTTTGCTCTTCCAAAAGTACTTAAAATTGAATAGAATTTCAAATTTGGATTAGTCCGGACTAATATAAATTGGATTTATTCACAATTATTTTAGCAATTTCCTTGTTATTTTCCTTCTTTAGTGAGAGTCCAAATTACGGAAAATTTCTTCTAAAACTACCGCACGTACGCGCGCAAACAATTTTCATGGGTTGCCACATCGAAAATGAACTTGCCACACCGAGGCGATCAAAAAGGGCTACGATGCGCGCGTTTGATCGCCTCGGTGTGGCAAGTTCATTTTCGATGTGGCAACCCGTGAAAATTTTTCGCGCGCGTACGTGCGGTAGTTTTAGAAGCAGGTGAAAAGGGTTTTAATTTATATTTTAAGTGTGATTTCGTCATTAGTGTAACAAATGCCGATTTTATGTAGTCGATTATTGTAAATAAGATTGAATTAAAACCTTCTGAGAGTTACGGAAAATTTCTGGCGCGCATCGTAGCCCTTTTTGATCGCCTCGGTGTGGAAAGTTCATTTTCGATGTGGCAACCCGTGAAAATTTTTCGCGCGCGTACCTGCGGTAGTTTTAGAAGAAGGTGAAAAGTGTTTTAATTTATATTTTAAGTGTGATTTCGTCATTAGTGCAACAAATGCCGATTTTAAGTAGTCGATGATTGTAAATAAGATTGGATTAAAACCTTCTGAGAATTACGGAAAATTTCTGGCGCGCATCGTAGCCCTTTTTGTCGCCTCGGTGTGGCAAGTTCATTTTCGATGTGGCAACCCGTGAAAATTTTTCGCGCGCGTACTTGCGGTATTTTTAGAAGCAGGTGAAAAGGGTTTTAATTTATATTTTAAGTGTGAATTCGTTATTAGTGCAACAAATACCGATTTTAAGTAGTCGATTATTGTAAATAAGATTGGATTAAAACCTTCTGAGAGTTACGGAAAATTTCTGGCGCGCATCGTAGCCCTTTTTGATCGCCTCGGTGTGGAAAGTTCATTTTCGATGTGGCAACCCGTGAAAATTTTTCGCGCGCGTACCTGCGGTAGTTTTAGAAGAAGGTGAAAAGTGTTTTAATTTATATTTTAAGTGTGATTTCGTCATTAGTGCAACAAATGCCGATTTTAAGTAGTCGATGATTGTAAATAAGATTGGATTAAAACCTTCTGAGAACTGATTGATGCAAATGGAAGTCTATTAAAAAATTGAAGGCACAGATGCTGAAAGACGAAAACTAAACAAGGAAATTACAATCGTTGGATCAAGAACATTGAATAAAAAAGGTAATTCTGTTTAAAATATCCTCACTAGAACTAGAACTAGAACTAATTCTTATCTGAGGTCTACTTATTAAAAGTGATAGGCGTAAGTTGTCACTTTTATTTCTGCACATTTATTAGTGGCTTATATGACTGCAAATTATTTTTAATTTCTAGGCCTCGGTATTTCGACTATTTTCAACGATTTAGCTTGATTTAACTAAATTGATTGTGAGATCTGGACAGTGGACATCAATCGAAGAAATCTGGACTTAACATTTCTTAAATTTTCATCATTATCCGAAAGGAAAAGGTGCGTAATTTATTTTCTAATTTATTAAAATATTTGGGTTGTAATTGAAGCTGAATTATTGCGTAATAAGTAAAGTAAATATTTTATTCGACAATCTATTGAATAACCATCCATCAAATAAGGATTATTAACACTTTTGCGGCGATATGCAATACGTGGTTGAGGAAAAAAAATGAAAAATATTTTACTCTAAAAATGAAACTTAATCTATTAGTCTTGGGTCTTGTGGCTTTTGAGAAAAGTTGAAAAATTAAATGGTATATAACCTTGTCTAAGCGAATGCACTCTTAGACCTAAATAAGGGTAAATTACAAAATGCATCAAAACCGTTCTCGGCGACGCACCCATGGGCCATTCAGCCCATTTTAAAGATTATTTTTAGAAAACATTTCTTTTGGAATTACTGCAAACAAATGAACTTTGTTCCCATGTATTCAATCTAATAATGTGCTATTTATTATTATTATTCAATTACAAAATGAAGTCAAATAGTCAAAAGAACACGATTTCCACATTTCATTAGAAGGGCAATGGAACTAAAAAAACAAAAATTAGTAATCAATTTCTGTTGATATGAAACATTGGTTGCCTTGTGCGTCTGACAGACAACTCTCAAAGAATATTCACTTAGAATTCTTTAAAATTATTGTGGAAGATCAGATCACTTAGGATTTGTTTACCAAATACCGATAATTTTGTGAAGAAGTCAACGTCTTTTACACCAGAGGAGCCCTTACTTGAGTTTCGCAACACCCACCGCATTGAATCGGCAACTCAAAACAGCAGAATCAATCATTTGGGCTGAAATGAAACATTTGTTGGATATCATCCGATATTTATGTTCATTAGGCCGCGCGACTATGCTGCGGCACATGTACATACTTTTACTTCGTAAAGTGCAGAGGAGCATGTTCGCGCAGTGATCAATATTCAACAAATTTCGGTGGGGTAAATAAATCTGTCGGTTTATTGCGATTGGCCATCGGCCAAAGTTTATTTATGATTGTCCGACATCAAACCTGGCCATTAGAGAGATCGGGACTAGACATGACTTTGACGAGACCTGCTTGAGGCTGGATCTCACGAGACCTGAAATTTGTTAGATAATCATCCCGCAGGTTTTGTCGAAGATCACGAACGATCCGCTTTTGCGAAAGCTAAAGAAAATGTTTGTTTCGGGCGGCTGGCGTACTTCTGCATATATGCAAATTAGTAAATCCGCGTAATCCGGCTTGGCCGGGCGCCAATGGTCGTTGGGTGCAATTCCCAACCGTGTGTTTTATTGAGACTGTCTTGCTAATTCCTTCTGCTCCGCACCAATGCCAATCCTCGTCGTTACACTCAATTTAGACGGAGCCAGAAAAACGTGCACTGCACAGCCACACCTTCGGCGAGAATTATTAATGGACCTGCGATATCATGGAGTCGTGCTCGTGTCCACGTCCCGGGCCGGGTACGACCCGGCTCCATGTAAACACACCGTGGCCACCGTTTAAATTTAATTTTGCACGTAGTGACAAATTGCCAGTGAATTATTGGATGCCAAATTGCGATTATCGTTGCCATGTTATGTTGGACATGTCAATGATACATTTGCGGTGCGAGCGCTATCCGCGTCTGTTAATGAAAAGGTCAATTCGATTTTATCAAAGGTGCGATGGCCCGCTGTTGCTTGTACCAAAAAAAAGGTGCAATATGTTTTGGCGGGGCGGAGACATTGCACTCTGCTTTTTCCGAAGTCTATTGGTAATTGGTTTGCAGCTTTGTACTGTTCTATACAGCAGAGTTGTTAAAATGTTAAGAAAGTAATTCTTTAAGGATTTTTTTTTTACTTTATTCAGTTTACACATAAACTTAACCGACTTTTTGTTTTCTACATTCTTTACTTTTCATTAAAATCCATGAGGACAATACAAGTTAATACTATAATTTATTACCAGGGATATTTAGGATCCATACATATTCCATAAGATTTAAAATTTGTCAATTCGATAAATAAAACTCATAATTTTGACAATATAAACGAACTTTCACAAAATCTTTATTTACTGATTTTCATAAATATTCTCTTAAGTTCAATATTTCTTTTTGTTCATCACAGCTCGAATCTCCAAGATAAAATTTAAAACCATTAACACTGAAAACTACTGAATATAAAGTTTTATACAAACTATTTACATACATTACTCTCCAACTCAATGGGTTTCACCTCCCTTAAATGGGAATTTGTGGTTTAAAATTATTCAAAAATGAAAAAATCATGTATAATTTGTTAACAATTTCTTATAGTTTGTAAAACCCTTTTTTTTTTATTTATTTTCGACATTAAGTTCAGAATCCAATTTAGAGGGTTTTTTGAGGCACCACCAGATGATGTTATTTTGCCTTCAATTAGAGAGGCGAAATTCTGGAATTCCACTTAACGTAAAAAACTAACGATTTCCGTTGAAAACCCTCCACCTAGCTGAGGGAAGTAAAGTCCTGCACGTTAATTAAAAAAGCTTCCGCTGATTAATTTTTACACGAGAAAGCTCCATTCTAGACTGAAATGTAATTTAATTGTATCCTGGCGCTCGGCTGCTACGACTCCTGTACTCAACCGAAAATTAATTCTCTGGTCTACCTTTGGACAACATGCTGAAATAGTTCTGGCATGTATGCGGTATGCTGGCCATGTTCCCTGCTCCGGGCTCCCTGGTGGAGTCCTGAAATCACTTTTTTCTCATTTCAATTTTGCTTCTGTAATGGTTGAATTCCACAAGCAAACCCGATGAATGGCCAGTGTCTTACACGCCGTTGAGGGCAAACAAATTACAGCGAGAATACCTTGCTTTTTGGGGGGAGAGGCGGAGGCGGAGGCGGAGGCGTTGGCAGACAATTGATACTGAGGATGGGGACGGCATCAGGACACATAAACAAAAATGTCTTTAAGACGCTTCTGGGTCATCAATAAAGACATCCAATTATTATAAATCACCATTACTGGGACTAAATCTCCTTTAAGTTGCTTCCCTGCGTCCAGACTCTTTCCCTTTCGTTCGGACTGTCCGGGCATCTGCCGACCGAAGTGGGACGACAGAGCGAAGCTGCCATTCGCCGCACAGCAATTTCTTTTATGTCTTCCATAAATTTCGTGCTTACCTTTTACAGTTTATAAACGGCCTTATTGTGCCCAACCAACGTGATATACTATATAAATTAAAAGATAAGAGGAGTCGTTTTGCCAACGGAGTCCCGGCGTTCTGATCTCAGCAGCAGCCCCACATGACATGCCCCTCAAGAAAAGACACGTAAGAAACAATAAATCCTGCAGGGCGCGAGTCCTGTTTTTCTTTCAGCGATCAAACAACGAGTTCTTAATAAATGGAGCTTATTTAAAGGAACGCGTCAAGTAGCGAGTTGTGCACATCAAAGAGGTTCTGCTCTAAGCTCGGGTGGCACATCCCCGGGGATCTCCTTTCGTTGCGATTGTTGCAGCAACGGGCTCGATGTTCATTGACAAACATCAAAAGCTAAGGAGATACAAAAGGAAATGGCAAAATTTGCCTGGAAAAGTTCAAAACTTTGCGTTTCATGCCTGAGCGAAAATTCCGCCAATGAAGGGTATGTTGCAAGGAATGCTTCTTTTAATCATGCGACTGTTGACTCGTCAAATATTTTCTTAATCTGCGTGAGTTTCTACATCTGTTTGAATTGTCCCACGTTATTTTGCCTTATACGAAAAAATGATCCCTTTTTGAAAGCCATGTAACATCATTAGTTAAGTCCATTATAAGATAATGTCATGAAAACCGCTTTTAGAAATTTTGTCTATTTATATTTTCCTAGAGCTTATAATAATTTTATATTTAATTTGTTAATGACATTGTTTTTTGAAGAGAAACTACAGTGCAACACAAAATCAACCAAAGTTATCAGTGAGAAAACACGTTATGATATCATATTGGTTTTTATTTTCTTATTAAGTATATGGGGTATTTCAAAAATAAGTTTCGACAAGTTAATTCTAATAAAAACAAAGATACAATTATCAATTTCTTTTTGTTTTTATAAAGCAAAAGGACCAGTAAGTTTCCAAAGTTTATGGGCATTGAAAGTACCTACCGAAAAATAAGAAATACAAAATGATACGCAAAGGTAAATGAATTAGTCACGTTTGGTGCACCACAAAAGATGAAATTTTGTTTTCAACTAACCGGGGGGAATTTGTTGAAATTGCAACAAAAAGTTTATAGAATTCCCATTGGCCAGAAAGAAATGAAAGAGTTATTTGCGTAGATTTAAACTTACTTCAATGTACTACATAAAATGTGAACGTTGAATTACCTCATCTTTTCATTTATGAAATCTTATTAGGTTAAGATCGAGAGACAGATGATTTATGAATAAACTTTTAATTAGCAAGAAATACATTTTTCTACATTGTTTCTTAAAGACTGACTCTTAAATTCGCTTGACGTTATTTAGCCGATTGGGAGCAAATAGTAGTTTCTCGATTTTCTCAATTTTTCTGTCTCTTGAAAGAAAATTGCTCAATTAGCAGGGATTAAAAAACAGCCGTCCTTGTTGACTGCGAATAAATTAGTGAAATTCTTCAAAGGCTAAGGCGGCTGCCGTTCCTTTTAATCGAGATTATGGTTAATGAATGTTTTACCGGATAGAGCTCTTTACCATCTCCTCCGGGGCTTGCAGGACTAACTCTTCTCGACGCCGGAGAAAATGGGAAAACAAATACCGGACAGATTCTATTAACCTTTCCATTTTGAGGAAGGGTGAAAACAGCTCAACAGATCTCAAGCTCTCCTCCTAAGGTAGACCTCCGGAAAGAAGTTCTCTGCGTACCAAATGAGCAAGTTTTTAATTGAGTTATTACTTGAGCAAAAACCAACAACCACTGCCCCCCTATCGCTGTCGCAGCCAACTACCCTGGATGAAGAGTAAACATCGGGCTGGAGCGCCACGAGGATTTTCGGGGAGCTCTGTTTGCATTCACCTGCTTAAAATTCAGAAAGATAAAATTTTATCGAGCCACCGGAAAGAGAAGTTTTGCGGGATACATTAGGAGCATTAATGAAAAACATGATTTAACGCAATTCCGCTGGAATTTTTAATTTAATTAATCCACTTTAAGGGAAGTATGTGGTCTCATTCCCCATTCACTGTAATAGCGCAGTGCATGACATAATTTTAAAGCTGTTAGTCAATGATAAAATTTCTGAGATCATTAAATATTCTTTAATTAAAAATTATCGAAAAATAAAAAAATCATGTTAAGGAACCTTTCAATATTTGTTTGCTTGAAAACGATGGAAGTATACCTTTGATGTAAATAAACAGGGAAATTTTTGAAAAAAGAATTCTTTGTTAGATATCAAATAAAGGGGCTTAGATTAAGCAATCTAAAAAGAAACGGAAAAAATATCATGAATAACGAAGGAGAATCAAAGAAAAAAAAAGGGTTTAGGCTTTCCAAATTACATATTCTTATTTTGAGTTTTATGTTTTTTGTACATATATACTTATATGTTTTTAAGTACATATGAAATAATAGTAAGAAATTTAATACCTACACATAAAGTGGATAAAATAAAATCGCGAAGAATTTTGAAAAAGCAATGTATGTACATAGATTAAATATTATAAAGTGCGCGCCAAAATGAATAGACCGGTTCCGATTGAGGAAATACAACTGCTTGGTACTTGAATTGCGTCTTCATTCTTTTATTTGCACTTAAGACAGAAGGCGGTTCTAGCGTAGAACGAAGGTGCTCTATGGGAATTACTCCGCGGATTCATTTTTAATAGTCGCCGCACGGTGCACGCCACCGCAAGACTAATTACTGTGGGCCACTTTGGTGCATGTCATTGCTGATTTATGACGGTTGTACCGCCAAATATTAATGAGACAAATTTTCTTTTGGGGCCCCCGAACGGCGCTGTGTGTAAAATTAGGTTTTTCGAAAACATCAAACGACGACCGAGCAGAGGTGCAATTCTAGCGCTTGTTTTTCCCTTACACTTTTACAGGAACTCAATTTCGCTGGTTGTCCCGGTGCACCCCGAGATATTTTGCTGAAATGGATTTGCGAAAAACATATGCGACCAGTGCTATGTATGTTATCCGACACCTCAAAATGAGTTTCAGGAACGATGTGCACTCTGCTTGCGAGGATTAAGTAATTAAATTGTAGAAACACGTGTTTTACAAAATTTCGAATCAGAGATGGCAGACACTCCATGGAATCGCAAGTTTTTGCAATCCACCCAACATGTGTATGCTAATGGTTAGTCCGCCAACTCAAAGGTGGGCCGCCAAATGATAAAGGTCTTGAAAATTAATATTCAAGTACCGTGAAGATGGTCAGGAAATTTTAATTTAAAAGATGCAAATCTTACAAAGCCGCAATCTTGAATTTTCACGGAAAACAGCAATAACAAAAAATGTGCAGGTCCCACCTCAGTGGTAGTGGTGATGTCGAAGTTCTGAAATTAATAGGAACCAATCGGTTCCTTTGAGAACAAGGCGGAATAGGCTTGAGAATTTTCTCATTAAAATTCTGAGGAACGAAAATAAAAAGTTAATTGACTCAGTGAAACCGTAGCATCAGACACATATGGTCTAATTTTTCACTGTGCACTCATTTCGCCCGCGTCAGAGAAGTCCATCGACAGGGAGTGGAGAAAGCATTCCCGGGCCGGGGGATTACCCGCGTCTGCAAGCAATTACATTTTCGTTGAAGGATTACTGATGATCTCGAATAATTTATCATACACCGAATCTGTCGGCGGACCTTCGCCAAGAGTTAATACTATGCCGAGACATTTCGAATTTATAATTGAACTTTGCGTACAACGGCGAAGAAATGAATAATTTCGCGGTTAAGACTGAAAAAAAGGCGGGGGCTGAAAATGTATAGTTTTTTCTTTTTTTTTTCTTCCGGAGATAAAAGAAATGCTCTATGGTCACGTGTTCGAAAGAAAAAAATTCATCAGTGTAGCCGGCGCAAAAAGAAAGTTGCTTGATTAGGAAATTTTGCATATCAATGGCCTTTCCCTGTTAACGAATTCCTTTCAGCCTTCTCAGCGGATCTCAAGTAATTACTTGGTCGAATTCGAAATTAATATTCATTGAAAGTGGGCGTAAACTTTTTATCAGATTGCCCTGCGAATTTCTATTAAATTGTAGCAACTCCCTGCCCACAACGAGTCCTCGCTCCGGCGCCCCACTAGCCAATATGCGGGGAATTTATGGCCCCAAGAACCAGTATTGCTAAAACGGCGAAATATGATGTGTTAAGAAAGTTTCGCCAACTCGTAAAGGTGCACATTCCCCTCACTTTTCCGCTATCGGCGAAGGAACATATAACAAGAGACAACTCGTAAAATTTCCATTTGGCGAGATCGTAAAATTCGGTAAATCTTTACGTGGCTTTCAATTCGATACAAGAAAGTTACGTGTGTCGAATCCTCCTGGAATTGTTGCTCTTTTTTATTATTATTTTTGCCATACTCGTACCGCAGACGCTACACCCCCTCCCCAGAATATGCCACGTTTGTAGAAAATTTTGATTGTGCATTTATATGAAGCTTTAAAAGGAACATTCTGCTCTTTCTTTTATAGCAAAACTTCTTCACAACCCGAAGACGTTCCCACTAACATAAGGAATTAAATGGGTTTTCAAAATCATATCCCATCTTGCGGATATAAAAATCATTTTTTAACTAATTTTTACGTTATTGAATTTTGCTATATTGTATAAGGAAGAATAATATAGTGAAAATAAAATACTACATCCTTTTTGAATAATACAGCTTAAAAAAAAGTTGACCAGTTGCATATACATAGTTTTTAGGAGAGTTCTAGTCTTCTAGAGCTATTTTCGACAAAACAATTCTCCTACTTTCAAGTATTCAGCCCTAAGACATCAAACTACCCCAGAAGTAAATTCAGCCCTCTCAAATTGATGTGAAAAAATATACATGTTGCAGTTGTTGATGATTGACAGTGACAGGGAAACTAGCATCTACATTTTGACCCCTTTAATTCCTAGGTGGAAAATAACCATAGAAACGAAAAAACCAGAAAATTCAACACATTCAAATATTTTGTATTCCAGATACTGGATATAGAGGTGTTCCATGATTTTATTTGGGAATATACTATTCGTTAATTTTAGCCATATCCTTAAATTAAACAAAAATTATATCCTTCTTCAGTTTAGAAGATATTTATATTGGAAATAATCCGGATCTCAACATCCGATTTCCGGTTCCATGTTCTGAAAAGCATACATGGCATGTCATGATAAGGAAAATTTAAATTGTACATAGAAAATCTTGTGAAGATGTCTGTACACATTTTAATCGAGAGTTCATGAAGATCACCCTGTATTGGAAGGCAATCAATATTGAAATTTATTTTTGGTCCCATAAAGATTGTGACAATTAAGGAAAAGTAGCCCTAGCTGACTACCTTAAGGAACCCTGTCGCGTGAAAACCTAGATCTTTCAATGCTTGTATAAATGCTTGTATAAATAAAGATATGTATATAGGAAAATAAATATAAATCGTATCAACTTGAACAATATCTTCAATGCGGTCGATAATGTAACAAATACATATATACCTGTATCCAACGTCTTGTTAAATGAACTAATATTTTGATATTCTTCTCTATATTTACTGAAAACTAATTCAATGGTATTGTATAGTACCTTAAACATACTATTGTTTTCCTTAAGGAGTCGATTACTTAAATCTTCAGCAATAAAAAATAAAAATTGACTGGAATCACCTCATCATAAAGTACCTACATCTCGTCGAGGGAGAAGTATAATCAGCGAAAACGTAGTCACATGAATAGTCGTTAAGGAAAGGTTCAGTTGAGAAGGCGTCTCCCCTGCTTCTTATTTATGCTTGGAGCCGAGTAAGTGCTCTTAACCGCCATGGTGAGAATCATATATTATGGTGCGGCAACAAATAACCCGAACCAATAATATCGAATAAACGTCAAATAATAGCTGTTTGGTTAAATAATAGCACATCCATAATCCAGCACTGGCGCTGAAGAAATACTGTAACGCAGTGGCCCTTCTCCGGGAGGGGAGGGAGCCCTACATCATCTTGTAGGATTGTCGAATGTCTAGCACTTCCTGGTACGTAGAATATATGGTCCTTCATATGTGTGAAGTGCCACAAAAACGGAAACGATACAGCGCGGTAAAAGTTCAAAAAGAAAATATCCTCGAGAGCGAATAGGAGCCATGAGCTGTGTATTTATGAAATGACGATCTCGGCGTAACCTCTTTAAGCGTTTTTGGTGGAGGAACCTGCCAGGGAGTGGGTTAATGTCAGCCACATAAATTTATGTTCATGGGGCACCGTCTGGAGGAGTGTGTAATTGGAACTTCTGGATATGGGTGCATTTCGAGCAACTCTGGGAATTTATTCTCGTTATAAGCCTGAGAGAAAGCACGTGAAAATATTAGAGCGATGGGGCGAACCAGTTGTCCATTTCCTCCTATAGGAGCCTGGCTCCAGCCAGCCGGGCTCTTTCCGGTGCGATATGACAGCGATGAGGTTTTCTTTACCTTCTCTCGAAGTGCCTGCAGGACTCCATTCTAGCGCTCTATCATTGTCCTCGGCGGCCCCGACAAAAATTAGGGCTGTTCCCTGCAGTCTGGGGGGGAAACAGAAATGTTTCCATCTGGGCGGGAGATCTACTGAAGCGAAGCTACTCCCCGGCTAGGAGCAGCCACAAGCAAATTTGTAAACATCGGTGGCCATTAAAACACAAAAAATTGCCTTTAATGCCAATAAAACGCCAATAAAAGGACTTAATGCAGCGCTTGTAAAAACCTCATCCCTGATGCCATGTTTTCTCTCTGGCTTCTGCTTTAATTTGATTTTTGATTTTTACATGTTCCCGGCCTTCCGTTGGTGATTCCCTGCCGGCAGCTTTGGCGGCCTTTCCCGGATGAGCTGTTCGCACGCGTCAGCTTTCGTGGTAATATCGCAGGAAACTTTTCATATACCTCAAATTATATATAAAATACATATTATGCAAAACTCTTTAAAGACAACAAAATTCTGCTTGATTTCTATCTCTTTAACAATTAATTTAACATTAGGGCAATAATGTTTTCAATAAAAAAAGACTGTTAAAAACTACAATAAAACTTAGTCAGACTTTTTTAATAGAGTATAGAAAATTATCGTAAGTATAACTACAAATTAAAATTTAGGGCCTGTAAACAGCAAGAAATTCAATAGCAAGATTTGAAATCAGCGACCCAAGAATTCCCTAAGGATCCATTTTCATGAAATTTTGCATATAGGTAAATAGTTTGATATATTTGGTACCAAAATTAGAACCGTATTTTTCTTTTAAATACATAGAAATGGACTATCACTTGAAATAATTTTATTGATACTTATGTTTATTAAAGTTCTACTTAAATTCAAACTATGGTTCCTCCCTTATTTTTTAAATCCATATATGTATTAGAGTATACGTGACGTCATAAAGTGATTGGTGTAATTAAGGTATATATTTGTTTTCTGAAACTAGACTCAATGACGGTGATTACAAGGAATAAGTTGAAGAGGGAAGGAGGCGAGTGGAGTATTCTTCGAGGTCGACTAAGTCGAATTCCTCGTGACTTCAATGTAGCTATTAAAAGGAAAGCGAGTGAGCCTTTAACTCCGAAAACTCATAAGGCAATAAAGCCAGCATGAGTGAATTACGCCTCTCCCCCGGCTAAAGGGCCCCGTAGACAGTCCTGATCTGCTGTTATTTTTCTCGCAGCTCTTACCCTCTTAATACCTTATAATTCCAGAATATCTGCAGCACAGCAGTAGCAATCGTCGTGCGTCTCACCTTGGCTCCTATACACACTCCGGGACTCCGGGACGTTCGGGCGAGCTTTTGGGGGACTGGGAAAGACCCCTTGGTTACGTGTCTATCCACAGGGAAGAAACATCATCTCCTTTATCTGCCGAGACCGTCAGTCTGGAGCCAGTACTCATTCATATTTTCCTCTCACTATTCAACGTGTTTCTTGATTTTTACCCTCCGATTGTCGACTTTAGTGCTCCTGCTCCTGGAGATGTTAACGTCTACGTATAGAAACACTTGTTTCATTTCGTGTCCACTCACCCTGGGATTTGAGGTGAAATATCTTACCCTCGTTTACCACATTGAACCAAACCAATTCCGAGTATTCGGGAAAAGCTCGAGAGGAGTTTTGTGGGGCCATTTTCATGCCACGCATGGGAAGCTTTGGGAGCGTTTTTTTTTTTGTATTATTTCTTAAGCGGAAAACGTCTTAAGGCAAATTTTCCGCACGAATTCTACGTCGGACTCATACCAACCGACTGCTCTATTTTAAATCGAGAAGAGTAAGGGTACATCCCGAGAAGTGTTTTCACACCATTTTCACCGGATTGCAGTCCAGTTTCTTTGTAGCACACTTCCGTTGGCCGTACGTAGCACGGTTTATTTAGAAAGACATTCTCCTTGAATTAGATGCAAGAAACGTGAGTCCACGAATAAACAAACAGCATCTTAATCAAACAGAAATCACCTAAAATCAATCATAAGATGGGCGACCGGAAATAAATTGCCCCGCCTTTGTTTATTGCATTAGATCGCAGATTGCCTCACCCCCTCATTGCAAAAAATGCCGCTGCAGGTCGGGCAATTAGCAAAGTGCCCCAGTTCAATTGCAATTTGCATCTTCTATTCTACTGGTGCAGGGCTCGACGAGTCCGAGACGTTTTCGTATTTTGAAATCTCCGAAATAGACTTGTTCGACAGTATGCTGATTTCAGCGGAATCTTGAGTTTAATTTTCTAAATGCCTCACTTTCTATGATAGACACCTCTCGGTCAGAGGTAGACGTCTGTCTTGTCGGATTTACGACGCCTCGGACATTGCTTCGGCTTGTCTGCATGCTTCTCTGCATTCCGCGAAAATCACCTTTCA
Source organism: Machimus atricapillus (assembly GCA_933228815.1). Taxonomy (NCBI): domain Eukaryota; kingdom Metazoa; phylum Arthropoda; class Insecta; order Diptera; family Asilidae; genus Machimus; species Machimus atricapillus. The sequence continues at coordinate 24,738,011 of OW121788.1, read as the reverse complement.
GGTGATGAGTGAGGAATGCAATTAGATATTCTAAGTTTAGAAAGAATTAAAGAGGCTAACGTGTGTTTCGATCGCTGAAAATCGATAAGTTAATCGAATATTTTCCGAAACCAGGAGATAGACCAACTGTAACACCTTAATTTATTAATAGAATTCAAAAATGTAATACGAAATAATTTGTATACCTTTTCCGCATAGATATATCCCATAAATTCGTTCGGTATACTTTTTTAATATGCAGAGTGACTCATAATAGAAAAAACGACGAAAAACAAGACGTTATTTATCGACCAAATATATCTAAGCAAAATGGTAGGAAATTTCTAGTTTTTATGACGTCGTGAATAAATTTCAAAAGATGTCGAAATAATAAAATATCTTTTAGCTGTTATTACTAAACAACTTAAGGTTAAAATCGATTTTCCTCAGCTCAATTTTTTCTGATTAAAATTTATTCTGACTATAATTTTTTTTATAAGGTCTAGTAAAGTAACAAACAAATTTTTATATAGTGAAAAAAAGAAGTAAAAAAAAATGTTTATATGAGACCTTATAGGATATAACAAAGTAGCTGACAACAAATTAATACGATCACGGGTTCATCAACTGGAACGATCGTCTGTTGTTGTGCTAAAAACTTTGTTTTGTAGGTATATGGCCCGCCCGACAAAACATATGTCCGCTCGGATAAATAATATTTCCTTGGCCAAAAATATCCGAGTTATATGTTTGAACGCGTCATTTAGCAGATCAACCTTTCAAGTTGAATGCAGTGGACGATGCGTGAAGTCGACTGCATTCTCGAAAATCAGGCCCAACTCATCTACCCCGCACCTGTTTCTCGTTTCATAGCAAATTATTTTGGCAGACAGAAATTTTTAGAAGGCACTAAAAAACGCATTTCGAATGATAATCTGGGTTTATGACTATTCGTAGAATCAGTCCTGAATTGGCAGCATGTAATGAGTTTTACCCATTTAAACATGGTCTTTAAGATTTTTAGTTTTATTGGCTTTTAAATGGTAACAAGATATCAAACTATGCTACTAGTTTTGTCAGTCCTACATATATCAATTGAAATAGAAATTTAGTTTATTTTACTTCTAACTTAAAATTTCATAGAAATTGATTAGATTAGATAATAAGATAAAATATTATTGAATTGACAAAATGAAGGGAACACGGAATTAAAATCCAAACAAATTTTTAAGAATAAATAAGTTTTTATCTACATGACTGCATATGTATGTATTAGGATATTTTTTTAATGATGGAAAGATATTTTCATTGAATTCATTTTGCTAAAATATATTGACAAAATAAAACAATCTCTAAATCGTTGACTGCTCAATATTTCGCTAAATTACTCTGAGTACCGATAGAATTTTGTGGACCAATTTTGCATGCTTCTCCAATATTAATTTTAAAATATTGAAAAAACCTTCTCCTACTTTTTCCCACAAAAAAGACAGACTTTGATTCGCCAAGAAATACTGATTTTGGAACACTGATTGCTGAAAGGTGATCTTTAGTGATGAAAAGTAGTTTAATTTAGACCTCTAGTCTATACGGTTGCCAAAAATATTGGCATGACTTGCGCGAGTCGAAATTTTGTAGTGACGACTTTATCTTTCAGCAGGATAACGCTGTTTCCACACTTGAAACCAGTAATAATTTTGAAGCCATATGGTAATCGCAGTAGTTGTACCTACATATCGGAATTTTCCAAAATTTATAAATTTTACATAATATACATATAGTATAAATTATGATAAAAATTAAAGTGTGTATAGAGATTTGGGTGACCTAGGCGCGTTTTCAAGGATGTACATATAGTAAGTGCAGTTCAAAAGTTGTATTAACATATAGAGTACAAAACGTTTTTTAGAGTGAGGCTAGTTAACTAGATGTCTCTGAAATCGATTATCTTTATAAATATATGTATAGAACGAGTTAAAGCTACATATATAAGATTTAATAAAATCGCTTTTTGCAGAAACTCCCACGCCCCCAAAAGGTATCAAGTACCGGGGTAACACTCATTAGGGCGCCAGGAGTAGGGGGTCCTTAGTCCTTCACCTCTCTGGAAACCACCGAATATGAATGATGCCAATTGGCGCTCTTCCTGTTTGTCCTTTCGACTGTAGGCCTCCCGGCTGCTGGGGTTCACCTCACATAAATTTGTCACTCTCGGATTACAGTGATAAACTTAGGGGGGCTGCGTCGCGCGTCTCCGGCAGACTTTTCCGTAATTCAACGTGTAATTATGCGCCTTACATGACAATGATGGGCTCCATTCGCATAATTCTTTGTAATTTAAGCAGATTTGCATGCCGCAGCATGGCAGTGGTTTATGGGGGTTGCCTGCCGTAAAAGTACGTGTTCTAAAACGAGGATTTCTGTGGGCCCCGTTCGAAATTCCCGCAGACGTACCTCAGGACCGGGGCACGTATCCAGGCGCAAGGAAATATAAAGTGCGAAATAAAAACCGACATCGAGATATTTAAATCACATGACACCGGGGCGTTCGGCGACAGAGTTCGTAATCTGAACCCAATAATCTACACAGTTGGAAAAGTTGAAAATTGATCATCATTTCGAGCCACTTGAGCAATAAATTTCGATTGGAGCATATTTCGTCGTGCATACGTCGCCGCCGCCGCAGAGGTGTAGAATTTTTGATTTACGTGACAGGTGGTGGCTGCGAGGGCGTATCTCGCGGGGTGCTCCGGAGACCGTCGAAAGGCGCGCAATATTCAGCCGGATGATAGTTCGGTTGGTTTGTAACAGAATAATAAAAGAATTATTAAGACCAAACCGACTCCCGAGAAACCTGAGTGGCGTGGCAACAAATTAATTTATTGACTTTGGCAATTTGTCAAGCATTTGGCGAGCAGGTTGGTTGGATGCCTCTATGCCATCTCTCCAAACTGGGGCTCCGCAGACGCAGTCTCTGAGGTCCGTTTAGGTCTCTTAAAATATGATTGACTGCACTTTTAGCAGCTGCAATTGAAACAATTTCGTCAATGCGACCGGCCGGCAGCCCTCCGACAAGAGCGCGAGCTGCCAGCCGAATGCAAACATTCGTCATCCGAGTCGCAGTTGCATTACTCGAGGAGATGCGAAATAAATTGAGCTGACAATAACCCGGGGGCCCCATCTCGCCAGTTGGGGCATATGCCGGGCCGGGGCGCAGCACCCCCAGAGGCCCCGGGTTGGCAGACCTTCACGACTGAACTACAGATTTAGGAAATCAGTGATATGGACACGAATCATACGCCTGTTTAATCCTTTCTGCCTTCTGAGTTTATAACATCTCAGCAAACTGTAACAGACAGCTTACAGGATATCTCGATGTTCTATAGATAGATATGGGGGTAGTCATGTCCATTTAATCCCTTTCTCCGGGGGCTCAGCCTGTGTCCTGCCAGCGCCAGTTGAAGCATTAAAGTACGAACAGAGCACCTAGAAACTTCGTACAACAGGAAGTTGACATTTGGCATTCCTGGATTTTGTGTCTCCACTGCTTTCAATTTTCCTCCTTTCGGTGACTTTTAGCCGACGTCGTCGGTGCTGCTCGCTTGTCACTGTTTCTATCTGCCCCGGCGCTCCGCATATTTGGATCACTGAAATTTGTTTTACCCGAAAATTTGCGGATGAATTACTCCGCATTTTAATTTAGTTAAATGTGGCTCCACAGTGGTCGTTTGGATTTAAGGCCAGTTAATTTAGTGTACAATGTACTGAGTCACTTTAAGTTAAATTTTTCCACCTCCACTTCCAGAAGCGCTAGGTCTCATTGTCACACTTTTATTTTTTCAGGAAAATCCATTTTTCATTTTTCACAAGGTGACCACTCCCTGCCCGGAACTCTGGGAGCTATTAAGCTAGTGATAATGACGATAACTTTTGAAAAGTGTCATGTTCAGAGGTGACCTGAATAGGGGCTCCGAATGGAGCTCTCATGCCTCCGTAAAAGTGCCTCAGTCACTCTCACCTTTGACCGACCGGACGCACAAAAGATAAAGTAAGCAGCTTTTGCTGGACCATTTTGGGGCTTTGTAGAAGGACACGGCGACTCAAGCATTAAATCTGAAGAGTTATTGCAAACAAGATAAGCAGTTACTCGTCGTACGTTTCCTTTTTCAAATTTTATTTCCCAATCGTTTGTTAAATTGTATTTTAACATATTTTATTGATATTCTAAATTAAACTATCCAAGAGTAACACAAAGGTCAGTTACAACTATCGCGCCAAATTGAAACACCTAGCAAAGTTTTAGAGTATGTATTGTAAAAATAATATCGCAGACTAATTTAAATTCCGTTTAGTTTGTTTCTCTACAATGCCATTATCCTAATTAATTCGACATTTGTTTCAAATAAAACTAATTGCTGAAAAACATTATTTATGGCAATTACCTATACATACCTACATATGTTTACTTTAGGTTGCAACAAAATTGAAATACTTTCTAAAATGGCAGCATATCTAGTCTTAACTTATTCTTCATACTATGTTTCGGACTTTAAAATTTATACTATCCAGCAATCGAAAATGGGCAGCCTGTTCCAAATTTTAATATGCGCAAAAATCTTTGAGCTTCAGGCAACATTGTTTGCAGTTTTGCGGGAGGTGCGTGTACCTTCCGATTAAACAAAGCCACCACTAATTATGTTTACCGCCTAATTGAAATAACACGAAAACACATTAAATGTCATCTTAATAATATCCCTATAATAACGCAGCCGAGGACCCCAACTCGGAGGCAGCTTTGCTCCTCCTTAAGACCCCGTCGCAGCGCGGGGAGGCTCTGTCTAATAAAATCTGTTCCATTTACGATATCCCACGTACGCAGTACGTCTTTTTAATTAAGCTCCATCAATTACAGTAATCAGTATGAGACCTTTCCTTGCCACAGACACTGGTTCACTCGGTCTCCTTCCAACTCTCGCCGTCTTGGGGCCCGTCTTAAGGAGTTCCCGACCGTGCTTTGGTGTTAGTGCCCAGGAATCTGGGGCTCGGGAGCTTCTAGGTCGTGGAATGTATTTTTCCGCTATCGTTTCAGCAAACAGGAGATTCCCTTGATTAGTGCCATTGATGTAATTTACCTCGAGAGCCCACCCCGGGAGGTGTTGGGCCAAGGAGCCTGATAAAGGTAAGGAGTAAGTTGGTCTCGAGTGGATTAACTGCTCTGGAAATAAATTTTCGTGAACAAATAAGCGGTTATTAGCTTTGCTTAACTCATATTAGGGGGTATCTCGAAATGATTTGTGGACCCACGACCGAGCTCCTTCCCTCGATTTATCGCTGTGGGTCTCCTTCTCACCTCCTCAGTTCTCGTAATAGTGCACTTAGACGTCCTTGTTTTCCGTGGACGTAAGCAAATAAGTTCCAAGGAGCTGTACGCTTGCCTAATTACACGTAAAAAGGAAAAGACCGCCCCGGCACCCTTATTTGACCCTCGGCTTCCCCAGGGGTCCTCCATCGGTGCGCTCCTTGTCCTGGGAGATCAAAGGCAATTACCTCAATTGGATGCCTTCGTACTGATTCAGGTACATAACCCTCTTCTTATTCCTGAGCGTGAATTCTTTTTATTTGCCATCAGCCATTTTCCCTGAAATTGTGCTAAGTGCACGCCAGGTTGGGGACAATTTCTTTTCAGCTCGAACAGGACGTCATCTGGTCCCTTATTGCTTCGAGAATTGTGCGCCGAGAATGACATTAATTTAGCAATTTTGTAAATTATGCAGGCCATTCTATTTGCGAAAGGGGCGGTAATTGAATGTCTCCGATGTTGAAAAGACTAATTTGGTTGTGATCATGCTTGAGGTCTCGATGCTCCTCCTGCTCCTGGATTCTATTGAAGTTGGAATTTAGTTGATTTGATAGTCTACCTTGCCAAGAGGGCTCCTACTCAATTCCTCGATATTTTTCAAATTTAAGGAGAATTAGTTTTTATTCTATAGCAATATTCGAAAACGGAAATACAGCTCTATACAACATTTCTACTTAAATATGAAAAATTATTTTTAAAAAGGAACACCTATCTAAAGTTTCTTTTAACCGATGATTTTCTTTTAATGGCGATGTTAGCTTACAGGATAACTATCTTGTCCGTCTGCTCTTCAAGACCCTTTGTCTCAGGAACGGGTAGAGATATCGAGTTAAAATGAATGCCAAAAACAAAACTCTACACTCACTTCTTTATTTCGTTTGATTAGCATGTAGAAACAACATACTTTTATTATATTGTGCATGTACTATTTTCTGATAAATTAATAAGTGCACATGATTCATTCAAGGGCAAATTTTTCAATCGCCGGATAAACTTATTCGTGGAATAAAATTGTCCCAATAATTAACTTTTTACTGATTTTTAAAATAGTTATCAAATGGATAAACTTATCCGGTCCTCAATAAGAAGAAATTAAGAAATTAGACTGTTATTCATCAACTAGAGTGAAACTTAATTTTTCTTCACAGCGAACTTGATTTTTTATGTAAGCAATAAAGTTATTAAACTATCCTTCCTAGTTCGTGTCCCATTAATTTACTTTTATAATTTTATCACAGGGAAGTTATAGAATTTCGCTAAGTCATCCGTTCCATTAATAGTATCTTTTAGCTTGCTGAATTAGTGAAATTCATTTAAATTACTAGAAATTTCAGAGATTTCACAAACGTCTGCTCTAGTTATAGCTACCAAAAAGATGCGCTAGTATTGATTAAGTCATCCTCGGAACGGAAGGGGTTCTTTAAAAATTAGCGAAAGAAAAACATTTTCTCTCATTAAGTATGCAGATTGGAAAAAGCTTCGAAGAAAATTTGCCAAAGGATCAAGTTGAAATGAAGGCAGACGACAAGTCCGCACAACACACGAGGAGAGGCGGAAGGAATGCGTTTTCGCGAAACGACTACTTTGTGTGTTGGTGTGTGTGTGTGTGTCGCAGAAGTCGCACGACTGTGTGCAAGCAAACAACTTTTATATTTTATTTAGAGCTTTACGGGTTAATTCTTCTTAAGGGGCTTACCTTTTATTTTCAGACAATTTAAATATGTACAAAGTAAAAGTCAAACAGGCTCCATCGTCTTGAAGGAGCCCCCTCCTCCTTTGGTTTCATCCACAAGGAAGTGCTTCGGTGCCGTCTTTGCGCCTTACTCGACTTTTGTCTCTTGCTCAGTTTCAGCGGTGTTTGTGCGACTCTATGCACACACATAGATCCACTAACCGAAGTCTGAAAAGGGAACTTCTTTAATTTGCATTTTAATTTAAAGGTAAACACCGACCGAGTTCCCTAACAGGGAATTAACTCGACTGGTAATTAATTGATCCCGCGGTGGTGGGATTCCTTAAGTTTTTGCACGATTTCTGCTTCAGATTCTCAGGAATATTTTAATTATCTCACTTAGTGCGGATTTGAATCATAGGCAAATTGACCCGCCTGATAATTTACTTCCAAAAGGGATTTACTCCTGATCTTGGAACTTTAAGCTGGAAAGGAAAAGAGGGTTTCCTGTGGCATTTTGCTGCATATTATTTTTAACCCTTACCGAGGAAAATCGAATTTCTTACATTGCGATGCCAAGCCCAAAAGACCCAAAAGGCTGCCGACCGAGCAGCGGTGCGGAAATAAATTTCAAATGCAATAAAGTGTGCTACAACTAGCGAGAGCGGTTGAACTCATAACCACCGGGCAATACATAATATTATTTCAACTGACGTCGCCAGAAAGAGGATCCGTGTCTGAATGGAGCCGTGCTTCCTTCACCTTGCAGCCCACGGCATGAGGAGGGCGGGGGGCGTTGGTTTTCACGAGCACCGATAACCCCCAGCCCGAAGACCACTAGCCAGAAAAGGTCTTCTGCATTCACTAAGGATATTTATTCGGCTCCTTTGATTCATGACCATTTTCTACGGTCAAATAAACCTGAAAAATACATCTATCTCTGGGCATGGCTGCTGGCTGCCCTGAAGATGGTACTTTGTCTCACACGGAAGAGCTTTTTTCGATTCCTCTCTAATCCAGTGTTACACATTTTTATGTCCTGGCAAACCATACCGTCCTAAAATATATCTACGGAATCAGCCGAACTATTTCTTGTGCGTCTTCGCATATGCAAAGGAAAATCAATGGACATATCTTGAGCTCCTTCCAACTGTACCTAGCTAGCCGCAACAACAACGACGATGTGGTCATTAGTTCCTCTGTCTTCCTAAAACGAAGGCAGTTTAACGAAAAATGGAAAATTAATTAGGGGTCAAAAGTTGGATTTGTGTTACTCATTGAGCTCTTTCTGCTGTATTCTCTTATACAAAATATTTTCTTAGCTTTTATACAATTTCAAGGTTTTTTATATTCTGGCAGACGCATTTTCTTTGCTTTCCAAAAATAAAGGCCAGAAACTATTCTCTTCTGTATACATATTATGTATGTATATCATAAATAAAAAGCATCGCGACTATACAAACAAGGTTATTTTAACAATTAAGATTTTTTAAGCTATTCAATGCAAGAATTTTCAAGATTTTTTGCAAGATCTCTTTAATTAGTCAATATACTCGCAATCTTCTCATGCGAACATTCAAAAAGAGACTTGAAGGGCCTATTTCTGAGTAATTTCTTATTTTTGAGTAATTTTCAATCAAATTTTGCAATCTAAAATACATCTTGGTTTTATTATTTTCGAAAATAAAGTCTAAGATTCTAACAAAATTTCTAGTCATATTTTTCATTATTAATAAAACATCCATCGACGTGTGAAATTATTGTCCTTAAAGGTTGGGATATAGAGAAAAAATGAGAATTTTTGCGGAAAGTATCATATAAATGCGAAAAAAATAGTCTGGTCTAAGGATGATAAACCGATTTTATTTGCAAAATTGCAGCCGGCCAAATCGCAACTCCTCATTTATGTTGACATCTACGTCGAATGGGTGCGATCAAGAGCTTAGATTTTTTTATGGCCCGTGAAATCGCTTTAGACGAGGTGTTTATTGAATCCAATATCCCGGACGGGATCAGGGCCACCAGAATCCAGAATTTATACGCGGCACGAGAGAAGACGCCAGGCAAGACAACTATATTAGCCCGGTGGTGACGATGTACCCGAAGTCTGACAAATTGCATTCATTTCGAACGCAAAGGGAAAAGCTAAGCCGATTTGTGTGAGCGAAGATTTTATCAAGTGGTGTGTCTGCCGCGACAGAGTGTCGTGGGGGTCCGCCAAAGTGTTTTGCGAACTTTTGATAAAATGTTTATTGCGCCGATGATTTTTCATCTATCCGAACGCACAAAATCATTGAATATATATTGATAGCGCGGCCAATTCCGTCTATGGACCGGTTATTGATTTCAGCGCCTAGCCGACTTTGCGTGACGATTATTTCGGGTATAGAAATAGCGTTTTTGCCCCACCCATTCCGAGATCTGAAAAATGATATTGATTCTCCGCAATCCATTCCTGAAAAATTTGGCGTTCGGTTTTCCTACGCCATCCGACGAAGCAGTTCCGTCCCTCCAGGGCGAAAGGCGTCTTTGTCCCTTTACAGTCACCCTGTCCAGGTTTACCTTTCCCTCCCTGCACTTTTTTATTGCGGTCATTCCAATATGTTTGCAAGTTGCTGAACTGGAATCAAACACTATGGTGACCATCCGCAAAGTTATGGCAGCTCTTTTTTATCTCAACGGATATGTTCATAAGTTTAAAGTTATGACCATCATTTATGCTGCCGTAAAAGATGTTGCACATTTGTACGGGAATCCTGGCAGTGGGATAAAGGACAATATGTGACCGAAACGTAAAAAATCGGCGAATTACGCTATACAGATGAAAGTTATGAGGGGTCCTTTGGATCCAAACCCCTGTAGAAGGCACGTGTTATGTAATTCAAACCCGAACCCCGACCGGATGGCCACGGCCGTTTCGGTGTACCTACCCCTTGCTTCCGACATTCCGACTTTGAAGAAGCAAATGTATTCATTAGACAACATCAAAGGTGATTGCTTTAATTCAGCACAATTCCGAGAAGGCAGGTGCGCAGAAGGCGTCGTTCAACCATGAAGCGCTTGAGGTTGATCCAAGCAAGATGTTGATTGAGCCTCATTAATTTACTTATGGATGAATTCTTTGATCTAAAATTGCAAACATTTAGTGTTTAGAATGATATTCAAAAATAGTGATAAGTAAAACAAGACCAAGACTATGCTAGAGTCGGTCTTGGTCTTGCATCAATAGACATAGTTTTGATCTTGTCTGTCAAGTCTTGGTCTCGTTTCCAAGACTATTGTAGTCTTTTTTTATACTGAACTATTTTGCATTTAAAACAAAAGTTTAAAAACTATAAAATCCGACTATACAAAATCTTAAAACAAATATATAATATTTATTATAGAGGATGATGAACTGACTGACACCTTGTGTGCCTAAATACGTTAAGTAGGTACGTAAGGAGTTCTAATAAGAAAATAGATGGACATATATAAAATTGAGAATAGTCGATTGTATTGTTTCTTTAGAAAAAAAATCTGAAAAATCTTACCTTTTCAGCTACATAAGAATGCAAAAGAATTCATTGAATTCAACTAAATGCATTCGAAGTTTTTGGAAAAATTCATATAGAGTGCATTCCTCAATATTTTTGAGGTTTTAATTCATAATTCCTCTGAACAATTGCATAGAAAATATGAATTCTTCATTTATTTGAAATTAAAACTCAAAAAAATGCTGCATTCTTTCTATTTAAAGGGGGAGCAGTGCGTTTCAGCTGCAGCTTATGATTTTACCTATATCGCCTGTTACGCAGTCAGTTAACAAATTCCAGCTAATGAGCACATGAGATGTAAACAGGCAAATAACCCGCCGTCCACTGGCCAAAAAACCCATCGCGCTGAAAGCCTCTATTTAGCCCCCGTACAGAGTGAATTCCAGAGCGAGGGGCACGGAGGCGGCGGCATGGACCAATAGCACCTTAACAGCGTTTTTACGTAATGCCGAAAATTCTACCTCAAAAACAGATCCGAATCGAATGTCCTTTCACCGGATTAAATTCACATCGCAATATGCCTGGTCGAACAAATAACGAAACAATTGAAAATCGAATAAAGTTTTCACCACTAAAATGGACAACAAGAGGCCGCTGCCTACAGTTGCCGCTCGGCGACGGGGGGCGCTGCGGAAGGGGTGCCTAGCCTACGCTCATTCTTTCATTTACCCTCTTTGCAGGGTTACCTATGCAAGCACTTTGATACCGCGCCGGGCACTTTTTGGCCCCTTTCATGGCGGCCCTCTCTTTATTTATCCATTGTCCTGGCACATAAATACGGGATTAAAGTGTGGACGCATGAATGAGCCCCAATATATCCCCCTGGCGTGCGTGGGTGTGCAGGGAATAATTTCGATTATTCCCCTTTTTGCATTTGTTCGAATGTAAAACTCGGCGTGATAAAGTAGAGGCTCTGCCGCAAGGGGATTTCGGACGGTGGATGATTCCGATTCCGAGCAACCTGTGAGAAAATCTGCATAAATCTAATTGTTTGTGTTTACACCGCGATTTAATCCACCAAAAACGGATTTTCAACGATAAATTTCACTTTACCCCCATACTTTTCGCGGGCATCTTCTTTTCGGACTTTTCAACACGCTAAAAGAATAGATCCTAGGGGATTTGTTAAAAAGGAGATTTTTCATAATAATTTTTGTTTTTATTCGCATTACTTAATTTTTTTTTAAAATAAGCTATGAATTGAGAATTTAAAGAGTTATATTGCAAAATCTGCAATAGAGTATACTAGCCGCAGTGTTCTGTATATCCTGATTCTCGATTCACATAAGAAATTCTTTCCTAAAAAAAGCATTCTCGTAATCTCAAAATTTTAACTCATTTCAGTTTCACTTTGTTGCCGTTTATTAGTCTATTTTTGGGATTCTACTATTTGTTACAATATCTTTATCCTCTAAGGTAGACTTTGAATCTGTAAAACTTTCCAAACGAATTCTTTAAACTATGTTTACATATTGAACTGCTGGTTTAGGTTCATTTTATTTAAAATTCTGTATCTAAAATTGATTTCATTTTATTAAACTTCGTTCGCTAAATTAATCTAAATAGTCAAAATTTACATATGTAACTTTATAAATAAATAAAAGTGACTGTCGCAAAGTTTAATTTTCTATGCATGATGAAATAAGTATAGTTAGATTGTTTCAAATTAGAAAAAAAGTCAGGAAATTTTAATTCGAAACAGGACATTTTTTCATCCATAATATTCAAATTAAAGTATTAAAGATTTTAAACATTATCTGAAAAGCTGAGAAAAAATCATTAATTTAACAGGTATTATTTTTGAAAAAGTTCCTAATTTGAATGTTATTTTAACAGAAGAAGAAGTAGAATTTATCTATTATCTTTTGTTGCCTTCGATTGCCTACAAAATTATTTTGTAAACTTAACAAATTTTATACCTAAATTAACTAAAATTTTTTTAGAATATCGGGTTCCATGTGTGATTTGGGATTTACCTTTGAGCTACCTTTATCAAAGAACTTATTAATTTTCAATATGAAGATCCGACCATTAATTCATCATCCAGGCGAAAGTCCCCGGCTTGATGAAGTAATTCTTGCAGTTTGGTCTGCATTCCTGCGCTTTTCCGCGTTGGTTCCGCGCCGATGAGAGAGGCATGGGAAAAATGCCCTCCAAGAGGTGATAAATTTAGGCATCTGTGATAAACCGGTAGCGTCCTGCATTGCCCGTATCTATCAAATTCTAGAACTGGGACTCAGTTTGGGTCCCTGTCAGCCACCGCACTTGCTCTATCTCAATTTTGGCTTTTGTTGCACTTCCATAAATTTCATGTGAATTTGTGACCTTTGCTCCCGCGAAATGTTCATCTATCCCCTCGCATAAATAAGCCGGATTTCGGGTTATCACACACCCAAACGTACAGACCAGAGGCTGCACGTTTCTTTTCCTGTATTGGTAACTTTGTTTTGGGCTTAAAATTTATGTTTGCATAAAATTTGACTTAATAGCGCACCAAAATGCTCAGTCAAACGGTCGGGACGCGCTAAGCGAGGAGAAATTCACCGAATAAAGCGGCCGCGGCGATCGTCGGTTGGCGCTCTTTTGTCAGCTGCCGAATAAATTTGTGCGGATACGCGAAAAATAAATTTTTGCAGGACAAGCGCTGAAGCTTTTTATTGAACATCAGCCACCACCACGGTAATTGCACCGAAGTTAGCAGCTTTACATATGGGCGATAAATTTTAAGATGTGCACAGCGAACTGCAGTTCTGGTGTAAGGACGACACGTGGCACCGCAGTCCTGGAAGAACTCTGTAAACGCCTAGGAAATCTAGATTAAAATTAGTATTTTATCTTTACTAATTTGCCCTTAAAAAACACTTCCGCATTTTTCAAGAAACATGATTTTTCAATCATTTAAAGCCTTAACTTAAAATGCACTAAATTTTATATTTAAAAAAAAAATCGTGCTTTTCTTTAAGTAATTTAAAATATAATACATTTTTCTAATGGCGATTATTTCCCCTACAAGATCGCCGAATTATAAAAAACACTTTAGTAAAATATGCAATATTCCCCATATTGTTTACAACTTCGAATAAAATAGTCTGAAAACTTTAATTCTTTTATGGAAAATCATTTTCTAACGACAAGGATGCAACGTTTACAGATGGATAACTACATACCTTTTTTTTATTAAATTCTAAAAAAATTTAAATTGATTTTCTACTATCTGTTCTTTCTGTTACTTAAATCAGCGTTTTTCATTAGACAACGTTAAACTCTGCAACAATTTGAAAAATTGCTATACAAAAATGTAAATATTCACCAAGTGATTTATATTCAGTATACTTGTAAAAGTAGGTACTACTCGATTTAGTAGGGAATTTATTGAAAAGTAAAATTACATATAGTAAAATATTTAACGTAGTCTATATAGAGCGATATTAAATTGAAATGAGCTTAAATTTAGCTTAAAAACCGAAAATAAGTCAAACCTAAAATAATTTTTTATATTTTTCCAAATTTCCTAGTAAATTGCGTACTTAATGTATTTTTACTGAAAAATTGTAAATTTGCTACATACTCGTACATGTCGTAAAGGAACTGTGGAATATTGTAAATATTTTTTAGAGCGTAAGGGTAACTTTTAAACTAAATTGAGGGTGTGAAAAACTCCAGACCAACGTTAAAAGCTTTGCTAATTTTCAAATTGCTTTGCTTTGGGAATATGTTTAACTATGTTAAAATTAAAGTTGTCTTGTAGAACCTGTAAAATGTAAATTTTAAAACTAAGAAATAAGTACTCATCCTATTTATTCTATATTCATCCTATTTGATGAGTTTTGCGATACAAATTGGTAGAAATTAAAAATAGTTTTATACACAGACCTTGAAAATTTGTAGGTTGATTCAAAAGTAAAGCACATTGCACATACATGGAAAAAGTTTTGAGTTGCGGAAAAAACTGGGTTAATTTTATTACTGTTGACTGGTTTCCTGTTTCGCAGCAGTGATTGCCTATGGCATTGACCTCGGCGTCCGTTTTATTGCACATTTGACTCATATTCCGCTGCGAGAAGATGCAATAGAGCTCGGTATGAAACGCTCGGAACGCCCAAATATATGTAAGCGCTCTTTGTATCTCCTCAGAATTTTCAATTAAAGTGCACTCACGCCAGCGAAACCTCTTGAGTCCTGCGCTCGATCCCATCCTTTGCCACATATCACTTTTCACATAGCCGCAAAAACCATTTCCATTTCGCCGGCAATCTTTTTGTGTGGAACTGCATTAGTCTGCGTAGCTCATGACTAACAGTCCTGGAAAAGTGATTTTCATTGTTCGCATGACCTGAAATAAATTCCATAGTAAATCACGAAACCAAGCCTCGCTCGCCGTAGTCATAATTCTTGCCAGAAATTGTAACTTATGTGTAAGGAGCGCACTCAAATCGTAAGGTTATATCTTCTAGACCCCGAGACCCGAAGGCTGAGGCTGAGAGGCTGGCGAAGGAGTTCAAATCTCGGAATAGAATCAATTAATCAAGCACACGTTTAACTGTGACGCACGGAGCCTTAACCCGGATCCAGTTTCATTTATTCCAGTCCAATTTCACCTCCCAACAGGACGCAGACATGGCTCAGATGAAATATTGCGCTGACGACGTGAATATGAAGGCAACAGCCCAGGAACTGTGTCGACTTTTCACTGTGCACATGTTGCTCCACATTCATTTGCACGTCGGTACGTGCGGGGACATCAGCATCTTGGCCATATCTTGGGCATCGACCCGTCCACCCTTCCAGGGAATCTTATTCAATCAACGTTCTCAACCTTTTAACCTTACGAGGACCGAGGGATAGTGGCTCCAGGAGCCCCAGGGGCAGCCCACGACGTTCCCCGAGCCCGGCAATCCGAGCAGGTCCGTGGCGTGAAATGTAAAGTGCAAAAGACTCCATCTCGGTTGGACATTGATAAAATGCCCTTTAAGCGGGACTCCGGAGCTTTAACTCAAACAATGACTCCCTCTCGGGAAGGTGGAAGGTCAACATGGCAGCGCTAGCGTCGTCGTCTACGTCTGAGAGGATGTCCAGTGGTCATCTCATATCGGTGGAGCGGTAAAAGCTTTTTATTTTCATTATGAGTATGAGAGCAAACAAGGGCGGTGTAGGATTTATATAAGGTAAACATGCCATCCCCGGGCAGTAATAAGTGGCCGTCTGGCAGCGGGGAGCACTGCTCCTAAGGAGGTGGGCGGAGGGCTGATGGGATTCCTCTGGTGCAGGTGAGGTCTTCCGCAAAAATTCACTCCCTGCGCGTACTTCCTCCCCAAGATATTTGCTTTTGTTAAGGACGTAGGGCAAAACCACCCCAAGAACAGAAAATTCGATAGATTAAATTCTAATACATATATGATACATTTATGTCCAAAATGTCTCTAAAACTTATTTTATAAATTTTTCTGTACCTACCTAAGTAAGAAATCTATTCTATACTCGTCTATTTCGCTTCTGACTTCACGAAGTTTCCGTGTGAACAAGTGATTTTAGAAATTGACGAATTCGATAGCAGCCAAAAATTTTCTTCACGGAAAGTATGCCATCTCATGTGTAATGTAATCTTTCATCAGATTTAAGAGCACTTATACTCTTTAAATTGATTAAACAATACCTTTTTTTTAAACTACTTTTAAAGATTAAAATTTATTCTTTTTCGTTCAGGTAGGTAATTAATTACATATTATAAAGTTAAAAAGTTGAATACGATAGCAATAAGGGCCTCGGTTAGTATAAATGGCTGTGAATATGACATTCTGTGGTTGTCGGCCGTTTCCCAAATGAACCCCACTTGTTTATCAATTTATCATAATTATTCATTGTAGCGTAGGTTCCAGAGCACATAGAACACATAGAAATTTTTTTCTGAAACAAATCAGGTCATGGACATCCAAAGTAGGCGTTACACCTTCATATCGAAAAAAAAGGAAAAACGACTTATTTTTCATAACTTTTCGAAAAACCTGGAAGACCACAGGGTCTTGAACCCCAACACTTTTATTTGAACTGAAATATCCCAGCATGAGTGGGAATATTTGATGCGTCATTAAAAATAAGATTGTCGAACTAAGGATGATTTTACAGAAAAGTACATACTATTAGCTAAAAAACACCTCATAACACAAATTAATATGGAAAATAATTTAGTTCACGAGATATAGCAGTTTTGAATATGCTCTGTGTTTACCACCTTGCCTCTGTATACGCTTCCAAGCTCTTTACGAAGGTTTGTTTTGTACTTTCAGGGCTAACTTTTAATTTTGTAACGCTAAAAATAATAGGTACATATGTGGCATATTATTTTGAAAATGAACTTGGAGATTTTCATGTGTAATATTGACTTGAATCTTATGCACTTTTATTTAAATATCGATTTTTAAGAATTTTGAGTGCGCGATTCAAAATCCAATGTACTGAAAAAAAGTATTCAGTATATTTAAATGAAATCTTTTTTTTTTTATATATTATTTGAATATGTTTTTAAATATGAAAAGCATTCTCTATTTTATTTTATTTTTTAAACATTCACTAATATTTCATACTATGCCAAAAGCTATTTCGACAACTATAACCAAAAACGGTGGGAATGATTGTGGATGTCGGAAATATAAATCTAAAAACCATTTTTAGTTTATAAACAAAATCACTTCAACTGAACGTAAAGAACGTGAAAAAAGATTAAACATTAAATAAATTAGAAAGATTTGAAAAAAAACTGTATTTTTTCAACCACAAAAATATTCATAAAAATTTTTCGTGACCATATATTTATCTCAGTACATATAGGTCCAGTCGATGTGAAATATTTATTCTTTGGGCTTCTTTCTATCTTTCTAAGGTATTTTAAAAGTTATATTCTTAATTAATTTTGCATTTTATTTTATTTTTATTTTTTTTTCAAGCAAATAATAATTCCATTGAATTTTATATTTTTGATTAAATTCCACTGAAACTTTAAGATCTTTTCTTTTGATGCCAAGAATACATATAATGTTTGTATATCTAAAGCATCTAAGTTTAACCATATACAACAATAGTCTTTTTTACAGTATGTAATAATATTTTTAAAAGTTGATTTTGCATAATTGAAAAGTTTAAAACGATGTTATTTAACATCAGTTTCTTAAAAAGCAATGTAGAAAAAGTTAAGACGCAAGCCTCCCAAAAACTAAATAAAACACTTCTCTCTTAAAGACGAGACATTACCTTTTATTCACGCAGTGGCTTCGAACAAACCGTACTAAAAACTTTTCCCATCTTGATATCGTGTCTTAGCTCAAACTAAGAAAAACGGAAGATGCCTCAGAAGTATGATAGTATAATCGGTCGAGTGTACTGAAAAACTTCTATACCCATGAAAATGTCCCAAAATTGCTTACTGAGTTCGCTTAAGTGCCCAAAAAGGTACTTAGGCATATTCGCGAAGACATAACATTAGCGCTTCAGATTTTTATGATCGAAGATATAGGCCCGTGAAATTTGTAGAACATGTGAAAAGACATGAATTATTTATTACTGTGCATTTTTACTGAAAAAGTTTCTTATTTAAGCAACCGTCAGGGTCAGCTGAGTATCTTTAAGATGGTTTCTAGGTCAACGAAGAAAATTCCATCTTTGATTCTTTTTTATCTAACTTTAAGGAGCCTACGTCACAGGAAGCAATTCATCATAGCGGAGCTTGGCAAACATCTATTTCCTCTGCCGTAATATTATGTAAAAGAGTGCGCGATGAAAAAAGTTCATTAAAAGAAAACGTCACACCTTCAAAATGTTCAACCATTGGCTGAAATAAATCAAATGTAATACCTGAATGGGTGGAGTTCCACCCACCTATCAAAACCAAGGTGCGCGGACGTCAGCACAAAATTTCTCGTGGAACACACCGAAACCTGAGGACAGTCGGACCTCCCGATGTATTGGGTGAACTTTAAAGCTCTTATATACAATTTCTTCAGCAGGTAGATTGGCTGATCTTTATACCATGCGCACATACCTGGTCTTAGATTATTTCGCATAGGTCTTCTAAGGTAGCGGTAGGTGGTAACGTCTAAGGATCCGTGTGCCCGTGTGAAGGTGCTCCAACACGAGCGCTCCGCCGAAAATTTTCGGAGTTTTTGGGCTTGGCTCCTAATAATGAAAGAAATTGTACCTAGGAGCTCACCTCCACAGTGGCCCCCCCCCCCATTACTTTTCTTTTGCTAATTCGCCGGGGCCTTTCCTTTCCTCGCCCGACACTGGCGCCAGCGTTCGTGTAAGACCTGAATCCCAATGAGTTCTGGAAAAAAAAAATTACCAACAAAAAGCGGTCATGCTTCTATATATATATTTATATAAATATATATATAAATGAGGCGAAAAAAATATAATCAAGAAGCGAGGAAAAATGAGAAAAGCGACGAGGAGCCCTGGAGAAAACTGTAGAAAAATATATGTATATAAAAAAAACTGAAAATCAGAACGAAGGAAAGCTCCTGCATTTTCCGTAGAGCAGTTACCTCACCTCGAACTTTATTGTCTGTTGACTGCCGGCTCGAGTTGGTGGTGGTATTCACCTGAACCACACAATCGAACGTTGAAGTGCTGGTGTATTGGCGGAAAATTCTCGCCGTGAAAAGCTGGGGAAAACCATGTTCCAAATACCATCGCACCCGGAGTCCCCCTGTATACGAGCAGCACTACAATCGAGGATTTTCCACTTTGAGGAAAAGTTTCCCCTCCGTTGTCGTAGCCACGGCCACAGAAATGCCACTGCTTGCTCCATTTGCCTCAGAAAGAGATTCGCTTTCCCGCGGCGATTTCCCGCGTGGAAAATCCCAATACACTTGCAGGGCTCGCAGATGGAAAATAGACAGGCGGATCTCGTCCTTGAGATAAGACACAGTTCGTCGTAGTTCCCGCACGACATCTGGGCGTCGCTAGTATCAGCTGGACCGAAGTGCGGGGTTTTAGCGTTTTCCGGCGAGTGCTCTGACCAACTTTGTGTGATTGAATCGTTTATTTATTATTTTAATTTTTTTAAATTAAAACCCATAGTGACGAGCTCGCGAAGATACCGTTCAGATGAATGGTGCCGCGACTCTCTATCTTTTGAATTCTCAGCGAAAATTAGACACCTAGATAGATTCGCCTTGCAGCGGCGCACCAGTGGTCCGGCGGCGTTCGCCGCGAAAATAAAATTCATGTTGTTTAAACAAAAGGTAAAAACTGCCGCTCCTCCCGCTCGGGTAGCAAAACAAAAACGATTCAAACGCCCACATCGCACCATTATTTATTGGAAAAAATGATTTTTAGCTTTTAATTATGAACCCATCCCGCCATACAGACCGCAATAAATTTCCATTTATTTTCCTTATTTCCACAGTATAAGCGCGACATTCCGCTCGTCCCGCGAGGTGTTGATTAATTTTCCGTGAACATTTTAATTTTTCTTTTGAATTTAATACTGATAACAGCGTGCCATTTGAGTTTCGTAAAAATTTTTAATAAATAGTTTCCCCAGTGTCATAGACGCCTTCTCGTGCCGGCTGTTATTTATGTGCGCCCCCGAAAAGAATTTTACATCAAATAAAAAATATATAATTTCGAATTAAATTGGTATTAAGTCACCTCTGGCGGTCGTTATAATTATCACTGAACATCGTAAGCAGTCAGATGTGAGAAAAATATGCTTTGAGGCACCGCGATGACCTTGCACACCTATGCCAAGACCGGCCAATCTGGTCCATGCTTTCACTTTGTTAAAATTGTTAAGATGTCGAAACGCATTCCACCGAAAAATTCTAAACTAAACAAATTAATAGGTGCTGGGTGGCGTCCGTCTGAGTTTTAAGAGGATCTCTTTTGCAAAAAAATTATTTAAAGCACAAAGAAGACATTTTTCATCTCGACTCGACGTTAAAATCATTAAAAAACAGACAAATTAATATTTAATCACATCAAATGAGCTCTGGTTATTAACGGTTGTCGTAGAATATATCTATTAAGTAACATTTTAGTTTAACTATAACTTTTTCTCAATTATTGAATTAATCAATTAAGAAAGTTAAACTTGAAGCAATGCAATTATCAATATACCTACATATATGGTATACAATTTTTAAGGATCATTATAGCACTAATTTCTTCTCTGGTTACTATGTAGTTAATTAGCGTAGTAAAATTAGAGTGAATTTTGCAATTTTTACTTTTTCTTTAACAATTAATTAGAAATATAAAATTAGCAAAACTTATTTTTATCAAATTGGTTGTAGCAAATTCATATCATTTTTTCAAGAAAGTGTAAAACCTTTCACCTTTACAAAAATTAAGAAAACTTAAAATATGAATTAAATTAAAACTGAATTTTAGTGGTTATAGAGTAGGGTAGTTTTTAATCCTATATATTTCATTATGTATATCTATTTCTAGTTAAACATAAGTTGCGTAACTGCAAAAATACATCGATTTTCGCACTTATTCTTTACTTTATTGTTGTTATTGAATCTTTGAAAGAGTATTCAGCTTTAAAGTATTTTATATTTTAGTTCTCTTAACATAAAGTTACAATTGAAAAACTTTTTTTTTAATTTAAATATCTTTCGCTTTATTAGAAATAGTTATCTTTTTTTTGTAACTAGATTTTTTACCGGCTTCACAATTTAAATATTGATAACTTTTATAAAGAATTGAATAAAACATTTAAAAAAGGATTTTGTCTTACAAAATGATGTCGCTATCGACTCTATCAGAAAAAAAAAAATTTGTATGACTCCTGAATTCGGAATAAAGAAATGCTTGATAGTTTCTTCTTCTTTTTATTTTTTTTTTTATATATAACAATATAATTCTGCTGGGCAATAGCCATAGGTACATATAATAAGTCTATAGAAAAAAAAAATTAAAATTTCAGCCCTATCGTTCTAGTACTTCGTAGCGCAAACTCGAAAAATACTATTTCTAGAAAAACGTGTGTAAAGGTGGTATGAGTAAGCGGGCGACTGGTCATTAACTATAAATGGCTATAAGAATAAAACAAATACATAGTATTATCTGTGCTAAAAGGAATATTGCAATGAAATTTTTATGACATATTTATATAAAATTATATAAAGTTATTCTAAGAATATGTACCCCCTTAAAGTACAACATCGTTTAATATTTCAAGAAATGCTTCTTTTAAAACTCGTCAAGTAAAAATTTATTTAAAGATTTGGGAGCTTGAAGAGAAGTAGAAGTAGAAAATACATGGGGATTTTTGCAGGAGTCGGTTATTCCGAATTCGGTAGATATAAGCAAAAGATAGATCAGGTTCTCTATTAAAATGCTAAAATCAGTTTTCAATCTCTCTTTATCTAATTCAAACTTAAAGCCAAAGCTAAAACTAAACCGATACTCTCTTCCATGACATGATTCCCAAAAGACGATCAATAATTACCTCACCTCCGAATTGAGAAGGTCTGATCAGGAAGTGGTGCGCGTGTTTTTTGGTAAAAGGCCCCCAAAACATTTAAAACGAAGCATAAATCGATAATTCCCGCGAGGTATCACATCCCCTGACTAGAGGTCCTGTGCAGGCGCGTATAAACGTTTGTACTAAGTGCAGTCCCGGAATAAGAGCCCATTAACATCATTAACAGACTGCAAGTGCTGGGAATGACAAACATTTAAAATTCATTTTTCATTGAGGACCGCGAAATTTACAGGTAGGAATTTATCGGGAAACCCATTTCATGGTATCACATAATAGCACGCCATAAAACTGAGTTACGAGTACATTTTAATGCAATTCCCCGCTGGCCGGGTCCTGATTGCAGCGGGTCGCATTACTGTCGCAATTAAGGTGGGAAGTGCGACTGGTGCAATTTCGGGAAATGGCACTGCCTCCTTTTGGAGTTTCAGACGTGCATTTCGGACGAGGTCGGTCGGTTCAAACTTTTAGAGAAATTAAAGAATATAAATGTCTTCAGTGGGACCCGGGCCGAGAGTCTGCTCGAGGCATTTATTTTTATATTGCTGGAACTCTTCCAGATTTTGGTGGGCGCGTGCAAATTGGAGTATGACAACTAAAGGTGTCTATTCTCGCAGAGGATCATTCATTTTGGTGTCTGAGAAATTGGGCATGGCTAAATGCATTTCACCTTATTATATTAAGCGATGAATGCTATTAAAATCTGCTTTATTGCACGTTAGCAGGGAAAACGGAGTCTGATTGATAGTGAGCAGGTGCTCTGAAATAGGCCGTTGGACGCAGTTGGAGCAGGTAGAGTTTATAGTCCGTTTGGGAGACGCATTGTGCACCACCACCTAAATCTTGAACTCGACATTTAAGTACTTATCTAATGAACCGAATTGCATCTCTTGCGAGTGCCTGAGATTTGTGCACTGCATGTCAATCGATCATTAAACCAGGCACCCACTGGCAGAATGCATTCAGCTAAATCACTTGCTGGGATCAGCCCAAGAGTGCTAAGTGGCGACATTAGTCTAAGTATGTCAGCAATTTTTAGCACGTGAATGCGATGAAAAAATGTTGGCAGAACGGCCAAAGAATGCGCGCTACCTCTCAGGTGGCAATTGAGGCAAATGTTGATTGCCTGCGTCAACGCCACAGCTCGGCATCAAATTCTAACATAAAAACGTTTTATGTAAATTTTCGAGGATAGTCTTTGTCGTAAATCCCCAAAAACATTTTCCGTTCTTGTATCTCGTTGTTTTGGAACGAGAACCAAAACGCAATTTCGCTTGATGAATAAGTGAGAGGTGATTGCCGTAATGATGGGGCGCCGTAGTGTGCTCATCTTTCAGCATGGTACGCTAATAAAAGCCAAAATCAAGTTTTGGATCGGTTTATTGAAGTAATAAAAACAAGTGTTTGGGCGATGTCTTTGTAAACAAATAATCGAGTTAGTGCGTCCTGGCCAGCACCAACGTCGCCGCGGGCTTGTAGCGCAAGGTGTGAAAACTTTGTTTATTAATAAAAGCTATTTATAGGAATTTTCGAGGGAAATCGCTGATGGAGAAGCAGGCACGTCGTCGTACACAAAACCACCGCGCTGGGCTAACATATGCGCTAATTCATCACGTCTTCTTCTGCGCCACTTCAATAAGTTAAGTGATACCTCGGTATGCGTGATGCAGATAGCCCAAGGGATCCTCTTCTATATGCTACTTTTGCACACTCTCGTTGGGCGGGCGCCAGGGAGGGGGATAAGGTGCTTAAGGAATTGCGAGGAAGCGAAATAGGTGTCTCGCGGCTCCACAATTTCTAGACTATTTTTTCTAGACAATCTCTGGGTGTCGAGGTGAGACCAAAATTATCACGGTTGTAAATTCGTTGGAACTGTGCCCATGGAAGAAGCGATTAAATTAAATACGAAAATATTGAGTCGACGTCGTACCTTCGTCATTGATAGTGCAGCAGAGGCATCTTTTCTAGTTATTCAGTCATGTTTTATACACCACGATCTATAGGCGCTTGCTGAATCAAAAATCTCAGTCGATCTACATAGGTGCTAGCAATTACAACTTTTTTGTTTAAAAAAAATATAACACAAATTTTTCTGAATTCTGTAACATTCAAAAACTTAAATCGAAACCGCAAATAGCACAATAAAAGAACGCTATCGAGTTTAATAGTCGTTAGTCAGTCATTTGAGAGATTATTTTATTGCTTATTCAGTCCTTGGTTTTTATAATCTAATTTTTATTATTTGGGACTTATATTTCTTTTAAATAAAATATGGAAAAGACTCAAAATTTAAGTACATTCTTGCTTATACATATATTAACACAACTTTAGTATCTAAAATTAAAACCGATTGAGAATGTGAAGAATGGTAAATTTCAAAAATTAAGTTTTTTCAATGATAGGAGCAAAACATTAATGACGTATTTTGGAAAAATGTTGATATATGTTTAATGTTATTGGAAATGAAGAATCCTAATTATTTTATGTACCTATACCATTTAAAATAATTTAATTGAATTTTAAATTTAAAACAAGGTTTTAAATCAAACGTGTAAGTTCATCGGTCTTCCCCCAGTTTTTGTTTGTAGAGTTGGAAGGTACAAAATTGACCTGAAAAGTTCCAAAAGATTCTTGTAATATTGCGAATATTGTCTTTTCTCCAACCGAAAACCCTTTTGGACAAATTACAGATTTTTGAAAGAAAGTCCGTAATTTCCACAAACACTTTATGCTTCAATAATTTAAAATTTAAAATAAACAAAATTTAAAAAAAATATTCCAACAATTGGCAAAACCAACGTTGCTATCAAATTCTTTGTTTGATTTAATTCTCAAGATGCAATAAGCAATGTGCAATCCATATTTTATTGCATTCTTTTCAATATACGCTTAAAAAATTCCATTCCTGACTAGAGAAATTTACTCATTCACTGGGTTCGTTGCACTTCTCATAAATACTCAAGATTACTCGAGGACATTGGCAAGAGGAAATGTTAGCTCAATGGACTAGACTCTAGAGTATCGTAGCGTAAATTCCAAAGTCACCAGTTCCAATCCTGCTTCTAGTCATGTCGTTATTCTTGTGAGCTTCCAATATGATCTGAAGTTGATATGAGAAGAATGCGACAAACACCGTCCATAAGAATTTTCCACATCTCCCTTAAGGAGCCCATACACGAGCGAACAATTTGCACAACGCAGCCCGTTGTGCAAACATTTTCCCCGTATGTATGGGGCAGTTGCGCAACTGTTTGATGAAATTCAAACGCGCTTTGAAAACTTTTGTGCAACGAGCAGCGTTGCGCAAGTTGTTTGCTCCTGTATGGTGATTTTGGACCTTACATTCTGACAGTTTCAAACATCTTTTCTCCACGAGAACATAAACGCAACTGAAGTTTGCGCAATTCGTTGCGTAGTGTATGGACATATCACATATTTTTTGGCAAACACAAATTTGCGCAAATTGTTCGCTCGTATAGTACCTATTATTAATTAAGTATTATTAATGTAATTATTTTAATTCTTGCCTTTACGTTATTTTTAAACAAATTGTTTAAAAAATTCTATGTAAACGATAAAAAACAGAGGGATTCTATAAGCTCCTTTTTAAATTTTCAACAACAGGAACAGAACCTTAAAAAATTAAAGTCCTTTTTGGGGCCTAGATATCCCGCCAACGTGCACATGACTAATGCGCAAATTCTCTTTTCCTCGCTCGGTATTAAAATTGTCGTCCATTAATCGCACACTAAACGTGTAATATATTTGCAGCCATCAGCATGTTTCCTGCATTACCGAGGCCATTGCGTCCCGTAATAGACTCACAAATTATCGGGCCTCTCACCGCAACCTACAATTAATAAACTAATCAGCCAATTTTCAGGCAATTTATGGCTAACACCTGTTCGCTTGAAACCGCATTGTAGTTATCTCACCTTTTGCGGCGCCAGGTTTGCTCCTGACGCCCGAGGCGATTTTCCTCTATATGGTTTGAATTTTGGTATACTCAGTAGGCGGCCAGGCCTAAGCCTGTAATGAAGGTAGAAACAAAGATGAGATTATTTTCATCGTTTCTTTCCACAAAATCCCTTTTTTATTCCGGGCACGTTTAGCAACACGTCTGCAAGAAAACCCGGCGGAGCATTTCCCTTGAAGGTATAGCACATTTTATTTCGGGAACTTCCAATTGTTTCCCGCCTGTTCATCGCAGTGTCCATTTTTCTGGTTGTGGGATGGAGAGGTGAATGAAAAGGGAATTAAATGGAATACATCTGGCGTCGAGAGTCCACCGCTCAAGTGGCCCTTCCGGAGGGGCGAAAGGAGGGCTCTTTTCGTTCGGGTGCACCATGTTTCCAAATATGACCACTTCTAAAGATATAGCTAAAATTCAGGGCGTAGAGACTATGTATTGTGAATTTCTATTCTAGGTTAAATTCACTACAGTCCAGAGCATATTTCTCCCATTAGAAAGGTACTATAAAAAAGTATAGGTATATAGATCTAAAAGAAAGAGAACTAATACCTAAATGTAACATTAAAGGCTCAAATAATCGAATTAGTCAGCCCCACCCGACTCTGAACAGGTATCGATGTAAATTACGCCTCTGATGGCAAATAATGCCCCTTAAAGTCCCCAAGGAAGAAATCGATTTTCTTTCAGCCAATAATCAAATCAACCGATAAAGTGTTCCTCAGATCCTTGAAAATTTAAGTTTTCGTCGTTTTAGCACCCCAAATCCTCCAGTTTTTTACCCACTGCGAGGACATACCTCCAGATGGCTCTTTTTCCAGAGGGATTACACTTTCCCGTCGCGCCTGCTTTGAAACAATAAAGCAGTTTTTGCCTTTTTGCGCGCCGCATTTCAGGTTGAGCGTGGATCCAAATTCCAACCCCATCGGATAAGGTGTCAGCACAATTAAGATTCGAGGATATGCCGGGGCCCTCCAGAAATATAAGCCATCCGTGTTTGATTGAGCACTCTGCGCTAGTTCACCTACTTACTCCCGCACAGGGGGACACAAAAGGGGCTGGCTGCGGATTGCTAAATGATGTTAAATGGGAATTCGATCACCCGACCGACTCTCGTTTTGCGGGGGTCTTGCTGGGATGTTTACTCTCGGAGTGGACTCAGCTAGGGCATTGGTAAATGGAAATTGATTAATGGCGGGCTTTAGTTTTATTAATTATAATTTTGGCGGTGTTAACAGCTAACCGTCTTTGTGGAGACGTATTTTGAAAAGACTCTGCCGGAACGATTCGATGTCTCAACAAAAATATGTTCATATTTTCAGGATGAGGTCGTTGCCCTCTTCAACTAAATCATTCATTTCATCAGAAAGGCACAGAATTTAAACGCAGATGTGATATTTTTCAGAGTTGGCTTAGTCGAAGAATGAAACCATGACTTTTTTTTACACAAATAATAACGGAACGGTTATTTTTCCTAAAATTCATTAAAATTTTTTATACTCGTACTTTATCCAGGGATATTTGAACTTTGCTCTGTGCACTTTCATCAAAAATCTTCAAAGTAGTCATATTATTATTTGCGACTTTTGACACGAGTTAATAAATTCCAAAAAATAAATTGTTTTTATTTTATTAAAAGAAAAATTCTTATTCAATGAATTTTAAATAAAAATTGCCCAAGAATTTTGGAAATCGATTAAAATTGAATTTATATAAAATACCATTTACATATAATTATATAAAAAAATCGATTGTATTTTAAAAATAGTTGATGGCCTTTTATTAGATGATATTCACAAGGGCTGGGGTACTAATCTTTAAACCTCCTAACGTGGCCAGGAACATTTTAAAACCAAAAAATTTCCACTCTTACAATAAAACTACATAACAGCGGAAATAACCGTCTTTAGTGTTTGAAAAAGACTATTATATGGAGTAACATGATCCACGCAAAAAACGCACGCAATTCTTGATTTTCTGAAGAACTCTGCACGCACTTAATCAGAACCAGAAATTGCCCCTTGTCTGGAAAATGCTTTAGGTACTTCAGCAAACCTGGAGAAAGTCTAACAATTTCCTGGTTCCGCTCCTCATTGTAGTTTATGGCGAAAGTTCACGTCGGTGTCCACTTACCTTTGCAACCCCATTAGCCCTTGTGCGGGGCAATAGCACGGAAAAGTGGTAGTTAAGAGGTTCAGAGTATCGCAGGAGCCCGAGCAGTGTTCGGGAGGGAACCTGTGCCATTCAGACCAGGAGGCAGGAAGAAACCTGGGGCGAAAACGTCCTTCCCTATCTACTTTTTCTGCTCCTTGACATGTTTCGTCCAGATCAAATGGGAAAGAAATTTTTATTTTTATTAGCCCCTGACACTATGACCGTAAGTGGATATGTATGAAATGGCTTGAGGTGTGGACCAAGGCGCCCTTTCACCTTTCTAAGGACACTGTTCACAGGTCCAGTCGAAAGTATGTGGGATGGAAGGAAGCACCTACTGAGTGCAAAGAACAATAAATGTCTAGACAGATTTAAGATGCGATCTTTTATATAATTTCATATTGCGGTTTACGAGACTAGAAAAGGTTCGCAAGAAAAATCCTTTTTGAGAAACTCGACGAGGCGATTTTTTGCAACAAATTCTCCTTAAACCCACAAGCGTAAGAAACTTGCTCCCCTTCGCAATAAAATCACTCGGCGACCTGAAACAGTTGTTGGATGTTTACACGGAGACGTAATTAGAATGCAAATTCGGAATTTACCAAAACTCACGGCGACATTTCCTGCGGAACAGTGAGAAACATCTTTTCGGATGGCGCGGGTGTGGGGCCCTCAGAGGCCCGGATTCCTTTGTGGGGTCAACAATGGCACCGAGAGGAGAAGATGTTTAACTTGAATTATGTAAATCATTAGGTTTCTCCTTGTACACTTCTTAATTCACAAGAAAAGGTGAAATTGCCCTGGAGGTATGTCGCTTCTTTTCGCCGCCAGCCAAAGGGGCTCACAATGAAGTAAGTTTGCCAGACGATGGAGGCTGGATAACTGCAAGTTTGGTTTCATCTTATATTAAGCACTCTTCTTCTGTGTATTTAAATTGCCCTGAAGATTGCTTCTATTCTTTAGATGAAGTGATTTCACTTCTGCTTCTCGTTTTCTGATTTTTTGCGAATTCCCTTTCTTAGGAAAGGGAAGTCCGTCGCCTGATTTTGAATGAATTATATACTTATAAAAATGGTGTAAAAATAACAATTTTGTTAGTTTTTATACATAATGTAGGTTTTTAAAAAATGCTTTTAGAGTAAATTTAACTACTCATAAAAGGAGAAATTTAACAAATTTTTAGTTTTTTGTATTTTGTAATGAAAATTTTAAACATTAAATACATAGTATATTTTTGGGATCTAAACATACAGTAGCTTTGAATTTTATTTATACTTTAAATAAATCCAAAAACAAAATTCATTTTGAATTTGAAATGCAATATTTCGATGATTATTTATGAATTTTTTGGAAATCCGTTTCGAACTGAAATTAAATTTTATTTGTTATGTCGTACTATGAGATTTTTTAATCAGAATCCAAACATAAATAATATTAATTTTAATTTTGACCATATTGATTGATAAGATAACTAACGTCTATCTGGGATTTTTTTCAAAATAGCTTATAATTTTAGAAATAATCTTAAAGTTTTGAATACTGCATATGCACTTGACCCTAAAACACAGTCGCACAACAAAGCGCATGCAGTTAAGTCTTAATTAGTTCATGATGAAACATAATTGCTTCCTTCCTAAAAGCAAAAATCCTCCGGAGGATTTCTTACACAACACCCATCAGCCAATTTCGAAGAAAATCCTCCTCTAAGTCGAAGGAAACCGAGCTTACAGGCGCTCACCTCGAGCAGGTCTGTATTTTGGAACCGGCAAAGAGTGCTTAATTAAAAAATTAGACTAATGATAAAAAACGTCTCTGGTAATCGGATTAAAATAATTGTAAGTGTTTTTTTTTCCAACGTCCCCGGGTCACGGGAGTAACACCAGGGTCCTGCAACACCTCAGCCCTAGCGAAATTTATCTCACCCAAATTAAGTGCTGATGGGAAGAGCAATACAAAAGTTTATGCTCCAGAGACTAATTAGGTAAGTGATCCCCTCCTCTGTAGCGCACCTCTCCTCTAATCTTTCTTATCGCCTGCGAGACCTGCTGCTATGCTTTTAAAAAAATTTTTTTGGCACTAAAAAAATTAAACTGTCCGGGACATTTGCAGGAACAAAGCCAGCAGAGGCGGCGAAACTTGAGGGGAGTTATTCGTGTTTTACTACCCAGGGCGGAAAAGCCAGAAAGCCATAGTCGGGGCAGATTGTCACAGACACTTGGCACCAGATGCTGCGGTGTTCTCACCTCGCAAATCTCATCCGTGTCCGTTTAGATATACGGCAAAACATTCCGCTGGTGCTGTCCCGGCCTCCGCCCCCCGCCCCTGCCCTCGCCGATATCCCAGACCCGTAGACAATCGAGTGCAGAGGTGAAAATGTGCTGAGGATTTCGCCCGACCAGGGGCCCTGCAGCACACACACCTGCTGCCACTTTTTAACGAAACGAAACCAAATTTATCTGAGGGCGTAAAGGCAAAAAAAATCCCCGAGGATGGCGCCCCATCGCTTCATCAGCCGATTAAATTAAACCACAGTCACACAGGGTTTAAGCAACAGCGCGAATTTTGATTAGAGGTAGAACGATGCTGCCCTTTAACATGGACCCTTAATAACTTTCCCTGAAGTGTCTGACTGGTCTAACTTTTTTTCAATTTGTCTGCGAAACCTTAACTTTGCAGGATTTTAATTAACCCAACATACAACATATAATTATGGTATTAAAAAACTCTTACATAATGATCTAGATCTACTTGCTTGCATTCCTCGAAACCATAATTGTTCTGTAGAAAAATTACAATTATTTCGCAAATCATAGCCTAAATTCCTTCTGATAAGTAGACTCAAAAATTGTTGTCTCTAATTTAACAAAATAATAATCAGGTCAATACCAACTTTAAAGTCGAACAAATGGTGTTTTTTGTTTTTCTTTGGTTTAAAATCAGAAACCAATGTGAATCTTGAATCAGACGAACAGAAAATATTAAATCAGTTATAATTTTAGGTATTTTTAGTTAATAGTTGAAGGTCATATTTTCAAAGTCAAACTTCAATTCTTTAATTTAAAGAAATACAGAAGAAAAAGTCAATTTCTGTATCTTCTAGGTATTCTATAAAATCATTATATTAAGGAAAGGCCGCCACCTCAAATGAAACGAGGTACAATTTTAATAAAACGAAATTGCTTGGCGGTGTCGAGGATTTCTAACAATTTGCTCTCCCAAATATTTGCCGACATTCATCCACGACCGCAAACTGCCGGAGTTACCCCGGACACAAAATCTGCAATTCAAAAAGTAAGAGACGAAAGCAGTGGAAAGTGCTCACGCTCCCATGAACTTCTACTAATGCGTTTTTATCCCACTGATAAAGTCGAAACACATAAATCTTCATCACAAAAATTTTACTAAATGCGGGAAGTTGTGTGGCGACGAAATCTCCTCTAGACACTGCCAATCCCGACCACAAGGAATAAACAGACAACAAACCTTAAGACATTGAGTAAAAATGTACCGGGATACGTACACATCCGAATGGGATTGTATCCTTAAAGGATAACCTCCAAAAGTGGAGAATGTGGCAAAGATAAACGAATTTCAAATCCTCCAAGATGGATGGAATGCAAGCGGGCTGCTTTTTAGGTAATTGTTCATGGATGCGGTGAGCAGCGCCTGGATTCCCGGGAGTTGGTTATTAATTTGAAAGTACAACCGTACTCTCGGCTCCTTTAAGATATCGGCAGATTTAAAGTGCTCGTAATTCTTGAACTTTTGTGGTACCCAAAAATTGGCTTTCAAATTATCGGTTCCATGAGTGCAATAACCATCTTTATGTTGCGAGCGAGAGTTTAAAAACAGCAGATTTAGTATCCAGACCCACCCCTGATAGTACTAAATTTCATATACCTATCCGTACCTGCCGGTTTTAAGATCATAAATTCCTCTGGGGACGTTTCAGAAAAGCGGAAGACCTGTGAGATGACGGGGAATGAGCAAGAGCTCAACTTGCTTGGGGACCGCCACAGAAAGCAACCTATGAATAAATTTTTTTTTCCTGGACGTAAAATTATGGAGTCTGCTTTTGTAGCGGTGCTCTTATTGGTGGTTATCTACCGAAAATTTATGGGGCTTTATATAGAAAACTTTGGATTTTCTTAATCCACGCTTCGCTGCTCTAATTCCTCTTGTTTGCTTAGGGGGAGCGACGGCGGCGGCTTTCTTTTCCGGCAATTCTTTTCTTTTTGGGCTGGTCACCGTGGTGAGCTAACAAAAGTTCGTTTTCAAATTTGAATTTAAAGTTTGAATTGTACCCACCTGAAGTTCACCTTTGATCTTTTATTGTAATCATTAGCCTAGCCCTAGTGAACAAAGTATTCTAATAAAAAAAAAGAAGAGTTTAGGTTGGACCGAGGGTTCCGTTCGAATCACAAAATAATCTTGCCTACAATCTGTGGAGGGAAAACAAACAAAAATTAGATACTCTTGATTATATACGCTGTTTAAAGTAAACAATATAACGAATAATGTTTCAAAAAACAAATGCAGAGTTCGGAAGGGTTCATTAAGCTTAGCGTTTTAACTTTAAATCCTGTTTTGAAGATCGGTTGATTTGATAAATGTAATTTTTTTTCCAGTAAAATCGTATAATCTAAATACAAAATTTTATACAATTTTGTAAGTTTATCTTTTACACTTTTGAGGAAACGCAGTAACATATTTTGGATTAGTAATTTGCTATCCAACCATACTACAATAAATTTCATTTGTTTTGATCAATAACCATTAACCACTACTATTACTGCTAGGGCGAGCTCCACAATTTTGACTCAATAAATTTTTCCTAATTCAGAACATGCTCACAATATTCATTTTTTTCGAAATTCTTATAAATTTTTTTTTTCGTATAACCTGCACAAAATTAGATTCTGCTTGAAATTGAATTTTATCATGAATAATTTCCAGATTTGTAGCTTTGTATGAATCAAAATCATGGAAATTTTGAATGCTAATGGTACAAATTTCAAATCATTACTTTGGAAATCTACGGATATTAACAGCTTCAAATCACTATAAAATTTTCCACTACTCGTCGTTGTTTTTAAATTGTATACGAATATAATGCAATTAAACAGAATGCCAAATGAATTTTCAAAATATTCTCTGCTAACATGAAACAATGGAAGAATAAATATTCTCTCCATTTCCAAAATCATAGTATAAAATTCATTTTCATATTTCCAAACTCAAATTACATAAAAACTTTAAACTTAATTTTAAACTATGTATCATAGTAACACTTTTGTTATAGGTATTCATGAGATTTAGGGTAATTTGAATTATGGTGCATTAACATATTGACTGTACCTTGCTCAGGGATACTGGAACGCGGTGGAAAACAAAAGGGAACGCTATAAATGTAAAATTGCCAAATTTTTATTCAAAGTTCCTTCAGGGGGTACCTTGGTTATTATTGCCGTCGCTTATTATCAAAAAGCGTCCGAGCGTTCATGTATGAATATGAGCGTTACCTTGTGCGGATCCCATGTGACCACATAGAGTATAGAGCATAGAGCATATATCGCATATAGGGGGAGCAAAAACGAGCCATCAACAAGAAAAACAACAAAAAGACGGTCACGACGACGATGACGACGAGGATGATAAAATTTTGGTTGAGTGGGATAAATTTATAACGCGACTAGGTGGAGACCGTGTCGTTGAAATCGGAAGCTGTTACGTTTTTGTGGCTTATTTTGTCACAGTGCTCTGGGAATTTTGTACCCTTTTGAAATTTTTACTGCTTTGAGGTATACCTACTTCGAATGGTTTGCTTTAAAATTTCCCAGTATAATTACTTATATCTTGGAAGTGTCCCTTCAAAAAAATAAAAATAAATAAATAAAATAAATATACATATTCACGAGAATCTCGCACTTTTGAGTGCTTAGCGTTCACCTGCTGAGGTCCCCACGAAGATTTGCAAAAAGTACGAAGGAAAGACGAAGTCTGGCGGGAACAAAACTCAATTCAGCTTTATGGTGTTTGCCATTCAATAAATACCTTCAGTTCTACACCTTTTTGCCATTTGGTCCAGCTGCTGCCTTACCCTTACTTACCCCCTGACCATTTTGCTTTTTTTTTTATATACGTACAGCGATTTTGGAGCCCTGGTGGGCATGCCAGAAAAAGATACGCCCTGAGTAGCAGGTTTCAAAATAAATAAATCCTGGCGAAAGGTACACGGCGTGGCTCCCTCTTCCTTTTTCCGCCCTGTCCTTAATTTGATATGCTTTTTGCATTAAGAGCCCTGCTCCCTGCCGGCTCGGACTATCAAATTGTTTCTCGGGCAACTTTTTGCCCTCCGCCCTCCGGTGTGCCACTTGTCGTCTCCATTCGCACCTATTTGACGCTGTGCTCTGTATGCCTAAATAGCATATTACTTCCTACAGAAGTCGGGGGTGGAGGCTATCAGGAAACTTCTTGAGGTGTACTTCAAGTAATTGAAGCCGTTGGAGGCGGAGGAGAGACTTGTCGAGCCTGAGGGCGCCGCGTGCGTATTACGACGCGCCTCAGTTTGACCGTGAGATTTTGGAGCACCCTTCGCCCTTTAAATTCATTAGAGGTACGTTCGAGCTGCTCGCCTCATTTCGTAAATCGCCCTCCTAATTGTTCGTAATTATCGAGGAAGCATCGATCACCCGCTGCAAACAGTTGCCGCCACCGATTTGTTGCCGTGTTCACTTGTTAAAGGTCATGTTGAATCATCTACTGCCCCTAAGTACGGCAAAGGATTCGTCCACCCCGGTCGCGTGGGCGGGGGGCGGAGGAGGACCGATGGCGCGCACCTATCGCTTCACGGAGCCCCCGAGATACGAGTCACAAGCGACATGACAAATGATGTTCGATGTTCACATATGTCGGGAGCGGGCAAAAACAAGGATCTGTCCGAAACTTTATCCACAGTCGAACGTGTGTAGCACCTATCGATGCCCAACACTCGGACGGAGAACAGCAGTTAGATAACACTGAGGGTGGGGGTGGACCGAAAAAAAAATATATAAAAATAAAGGGCCAGCAGAAGAGATACCGGGACCGGACACCGACACCGGCAGCATCCAGGCATCAGAGCATCAGAAGCAGCAGGAGCAAGCCGTGAGCCCCAACTTTTTCTCTACGTCGTTCGATTTTGTTGATGCTCTCGTTATCATCCCTCCAGTTCCTCGGTCAGTCGTTTTGATTTATTGCAAGGGAAGAACTTTTTGATAATCGATTATTGATTTTCCGCAGGTGGACGGAGACTCGTTCTAGGGGTCCCTGCCTGACTGCCTCCACACTTTTTGCCGTTTCGACAAATTGACTGCGGTAAATGGTTCGATCGTGGCCAGGTTTTCCTGCTGCCGGAATCCCAGCTTCATATGTCAGGGTGAAATCTAATTACAATTCCTTCGCACCCGTTCCACTGGGAGCACTTATCATCAACAGTGGATGAAACTAGCGGGTGTCAAGAATGGGAAATTTCTTAGTGCGTTTTCTTAGGCATATTCCTTCATCTTCCGCCTGCCCTTCAATCTCATCCTGTGCGAGAAAGCACAGGTGTGCTATGAATCTTAAAGTCAGCATCTTTTTTCCAAGTCGAATATGAAAAACAGAGGGGTTTATAGTAGGTTTGATGAAAGTAAGAACGTAGCTCTTAAATAAGCAATTAATTTTTAACGTGAGGGTGCCCAGATTGAAGGTAGTAAAATAAGAGTTCTGCTCGCAATTTACAGAAAGAAGGAAATGAACAAAAATACTTTCCTTTAAAATATTATTTTTAACTTCTTCTAATTGTAAATTAGGTCTAATGTTTATTTAATCAAATATCCCAGTCGTGTTGACAATTTTAAAATAGATACGCCTGGAAACTAAACAAATGTTAAAAGAAATTCTTTACCCTCAAGAATTTACGACTACGCACGAAATGACTTTTCAACTACACTATAGTCTGGTTTTAAGACATAACATTTAAATTCATTTTTATGAGATCATTAATTATCGGTTTGATTCAGATACCATATAAAAATGTTTTCTTTAATATTATTTTCTTAATTATAAAATCATATCATATTTGGTCAAAAATATGGACCCAGCAAATAACCAATTTCCGCGAGAAATTTCAGTTCCCTGGTAAGAAATTTCTCAATTATTATATTATTATATTATCAATTATTATAAATTTTTTTATTTTATATGTCTTTAACCTTACTTTGTTATTTGTGAGACCTATTTAATGAGACTAAAACCAGTATTCCCAAATATAAATATCGTCGGTGTTTTTGCATTTTGCATACATTTGTTTCATCAGTTTCCTGATTTTGTGTTAATTCCTTGGAAGCAATTTTCAGAAAAATTAAAATACCATATCTTTAAATTAATAAAATTATACCTAATGGTATATAAATTAAATAATCTTTTCAACTCCTTTTGAGTGTGAAAGATGCCAAAAGATTTTCTCTTCTATTACACTTTAATCTTTTGGTTATCGCAACCATAACAATTTGATGTAAAATTTTAATATAAAATTCAAGCGTTGATGTTTTTAAAAATCGTGCATATAAAAGAAGACGAGAGGGAACATAAAAAACGCATAAATCACGTGTGCGTAAATATTGCTTTATTGAAATGCGATTTGGTTCGAGAGGAAAAGTTTGCCACAAAGTGGGGATAATAAAAGTGGGCCCCCGAAGACCCGTCTGTCTATTACGTACCTGTAACAATTTGCATTAACATCTCCTTTCCACCCAGCTGGCAGTTGGTTCGGATGGCACACGGCGCCATAAAGAGATGTGACTACAGTTGTTTTCACATCTTGAATATAAATTGCTTTATTTTGAAGAACGAAACACGCGAGCACCCGACAAACAGACGGATAGTCCTGGCCGCATAAGGTGGATATATCCAGACCCTTCCGAGCTGTTGAATTATTCCACACAGCCATGTCATGGCTTGCAACCTGGGGCACACACTGACATCCTCTGGGGCGCTCCTCGGGCGGAGCCCCGCCGCCGGATCCTCAAGTCAGCCCGAGAATTGAATGCTGTTCCGGCTGCTGGTTTCAGTTAACTCCGTCGACTCGAACCGGCCCCGGTACACCCAATTGTTGTGCAATTTAAACTCGGCGCTCATCTGTGATTTCACCCCAAAGTCCTTGTTGAATAAGACGCGGGTCACACCTGCGTCCAACAAATGTTGCTCCCTCGTACGTTCCGGGGGGAGGCGGGCGGAGCACCCGGACTCCTCAACTACCTTGTCAGAGGACACTACATTTTTTTCATTGAGTTGTCAGTGCTGCTCCCGCTTTTGAGAAGGGTAAATACTCGAGAACCAGACTGCTTCAGGTGCTCACCCTTAAGATCCTGGAGTTGGGATGGAGTGTCTCACTGATTTCATCCTTGAAAAGTAAATTCATTAAGTCGTCGCGAAATGCACCTGTGCCAAATATTGTGATGAATGCGATTCGTCCAGCCAACACCTTGCTTAGTAGTCCGAAGGAAAGGAGTTCTTTGGAAGGGGCTAAAAATTTTTGAATTGCATCTTGAATGGGGTCGAGTCCCCCTTAAAATACGCCCTTTATTCCATGCGGTTGAACATGAAAAATCATTTCCCTTGTGGGGAGCTGAAAGGTATTTTGGCTTTCCATGTCATCTCCTGGATATGTATGAAAGAAGTCCTCCTGGATGGCGGCGACGTGAGCAATGTCTTCCTTTTCTTGTAGGGCTAACTGGCAACATTCGCTCCACCAAGAAAGTGTTTTTGTCGACTTTTAAATGAGGTTTGGATGTTGGTTTGGTTGATGGCACTTCCTCAGTGATTGCGAGTAAATTCAAAGGTGCTTTGTATTAATGGGATGACTAGGTAAAATTAACCTCACTAGAAGCAAGTTGTCGCCCCTTTTGAATTCGAAAAATCGCGGAGTATCCGATAAGGTGTAGTAAATTGATTGATTAATAGCTATTTTGACGGTCCTCTTGTGCTTTTCAGTTTTAAAAATAGAAAAATCTGATTGATGATAACACTACGTCAAAAATCGCCATAGAACTTAGTCCATATCTATTTTTAAGTCTTTAATATCATATTTTGAACCTTTATGATTTATAAAATGAATTTTGGTTTTCGAAATTTTCATGATAGTTTTCTGAAGTAAATATGAAAAGAAGGAGTTTTTTAGTTTCTTTTTAATTTGATCTTGAGGCAAAAAATATCAGGTATCGTGAAAACTTAAACTAATAAGCATGGGTAGACAAACAAAAATTAGTTAAAATTATTCCGAATACTTTTCCACTGTAAACCAGTGTTATTCGATGAGTTTGAGAAATATTAAATGAATAATTTCTATATTTATGCTAGTAGTGTTCAAAATTTGGTTAGCCTTGTGACCTAAAAAAATAATTATATATCATTCATGTTTACAATATTGCTACGCTCCACTCACGATTACGATTAGGTACCTACTGATCCCATATTAATCGGCTATTTCTTTCCGATTTAATTGCGATGCAACTAATTTGCCTTGATTAATGAAATAATTAATTAATCGATTACTCGTACGGCCTTAGGTCACCAGGATACCGACTTAAAAACGATATGTATATTATAATTAATTAATAATTTATGTGTGCAACATTTGAAAGTAATTTCCTAAAACTATTATATCTTCATAGGTTATGCCGAGGCTTTATATTAAATTACATGCGAATAAGCGGAAGCAATTAAAGTTCACCAAATCCAACTACTAATTTGACTGCAACTGCCCGTAAAAAAGTTGCAGTCCCACAAAAGCCCGAAACCCGAACATACACCTGAGGGTGACGTGCTTCAGCCGGACGAGACTGACGAGCGCAGGAATAAACAAGCCTACAGGACCAGAAACAACAATAAATCGCAATTGTCCTTCCTGATGTAATTTATGTTTTCCATGTTTGGAAATATTTGCCTCAGGATAGAATTCCCTAATTTCTGCATCCCGGTTCCCGTCCTGCGTTCCCCACGTAAAACTGCCGCAAAGGCCTCCGCTTACCTTTCTGATGGACGGGGGCCCTCTGTTCGGGTGCTGCTAATCAATCGATCACACAATTTTCGAGTGAGAAGTCCGAACGAAGGCTCTCCAAATTGGTTCCTGCATAACTTCGGTCCCGTCGTTCTTGTCTTTGCCAGGAGTCCGACTGTCCAGAAAGGTTAATGGATCTTTGGATATCACTTCCCTTCCCATTAATTGCTCCATGAGAGTTACTTCTGCGCCGGCCGGAGGTGCCACGTTCGGGCTGTTTCGGGGGACTTTGTCTAGATATTAGCAACGGTTGCATTTTACAGCCAGTGGACCCATCCCCGCCGGTGACGGCTGTCACACAATGTGCAATTAAGAGACGCGTATCCCTGGCTATCCCGAATGCATTTCGGGCGACTCGAGTCGAAAGTTTGTTAGATCTGGGGTGCACCCGGGAATTCAGGAATAAAAAACGGCAGACATTGATTACGGCTGGGCATAGTCGTCCTTTCCCCACGAAGCTAATGGCTACCCACCTCGTGAGGTTTGTCCTAGCCCTTTAAAGTCAAAAAAACATCAAGTTATCGTTTCGTTTAGATATTTTTCAACTATGGCTCCTCCATGTGCACTTGCTCTATTTGCTCCCTCCTTAGACTTGTTTAGCCGAACCCCTTGCTATTTTTGTACTTAAAGTGTTATCTATGCGATTCCTCCCGTATATAGTAAATTTCCAAGTTTACAGGAAAATTCAATTTACTTTTCACTTTTTCAGTTTACCTGACAACTTTGTCGACACCCTCGTGCAAATTTAATACTTGGAGTGATTTATGGCGCCTGAGCTATTTTGCGACACTTAACTTCGCTTGATTTTTTAGCTTTTAACTTTATAAAATTTCCAGACGATATAAGGGAAAATAAAAATGTAGTTTCTTGGAGAGTTTGTTGTCAGTACAAATTCGAAATGTTTACGTCTTTTAAAATGGTTTGAAGCTTCTTTCACATAACCATCTTCAACAGAGTTCCTCTTACTTATACATTGATTTGACTTATATGTTTTAGCTCTTTAATAGCTTTTGTTTTATAGATCCAAAAGCTATATATTCATAAAAGCTATAATATTCATCCTTTCTTTATAATATTTGTTCGGTTGCACTTATAATCCTCCAAAACTAACTATGGGCTTATGAAATTCAAAATATTATGTTTTACAACAAGCCGCTCATATAACGAATTTTTAATAAAAAAAACTTTACCGCACGAGCAGAGGATGTGAACCCAGAAAATGCTTTATATGTAAGTTATTGATTGGTAGTTTGAACGAAAGCTGAGCCTTGGGTCATAAGAGGAATCCTTAGAAAGCCTGAAGGGTCAGCTTTCGAACACACTATCAATCAATATCTGTGCGATGTCTCTGAAAGAACTTATCAAGCATTTTCTGGGTTCACCTCCTCCGAATATTCAATTGCAATTTTTTTTATATTTTCTGATATTCCCAGTGTTAAGAAAAATTCTCTTTAATTCTACATAATATACACCACATA
The DNA here is from genome assembly GCA_933228815.1 of Machimus atricapillus. NCBI lineage: Eukaryota > Metazoa > Arthropoda > Insecta > Diptera > Asilidae > Machimus > Machimus atricapillus. The sequence continues at coordinate 24,697,298 of OW121788.1, read as the reverse complement.
TTATGCTATCATATATTTTTAAAATTTGTTTTAACTTTAGATATATTTTGTTATAAAATGTATCACGAAAATGGTTTTATGTGAGAAGCTATAAGCTATACATATGCAATATTACTCATATATAGGTACCCTGTCTTTAAAAAGCAAATACGAAAAATAACGCACTTAAAATTTCTTTTTAAAATAAAAAACTGAAATTAATAAAATTTCTTACTATAGATTTTTTAGGGTTTTACATTTTAGTACGGCACCCTCTGTGCGTGAGCATGACCCCGCACTTTACCGTTTTTGTAGTACTTTACAAAAAAATCTAATTGCAGAAATATTATGAACAAGTAAGTATATAGATTTATTAGAATTATTATGTTTAATTTATGTGTACGTAATGTCCAACATCGACCTAATGCGCAATAAACGTCCGATGCTCGGTTGTTTGCAGAGCACTTTGCGAAAGGGAAAATAAATTTCACAGGTGATACATAATGTGAAATCCCTACCTAGAACGTGAATGTAACGCGGGTGGTAAATGCAGCTGCAGCGCTGTACCTGTTCAGACCATTCCGACTGCTTATTAGCATCCGAGTAAATGGCCCATCAGAAAAGGGCAGCTATAGGACCTAGCCGCTGTTTCAGAGGGTTCTAAACCCTTCCTCTCCCGAGTGGATTTAGCGCCGTGGCCAATAAATCCAACTCACTGGGATTCTGGCGGCAGCGAACACCAAAAGCAGGTGTTGGTTATAAATTGTTCTATAATTAGTCGCATAATTTAATGCACTTTAAATCTTGTGCTGTATACTGCTTAATTTACATGAACACTGGTTTTGGTTGTAGAATGAGACCGGAATGGCCGCTCGGATTTTATTGGTCGCTTCCTCCTGACCTTGATATGTTTAAGTTTATACATTTCAAGGTGCACCCTATGCTGATGTCGGAAGTCAAACAGTTTCGGAATAAATTATGTGGCGGCTGTGGTGTGACAGCTTAAGAGCATAAAGTACTGGAGCTGCACCCCCGCATAGCGACGGATCGAGTATGCAACGTGCACCACGGGGCTGTTACTCGCTACGTGAAAGTTCACTCAATGGGACTCCACTTACCAGGTATCAAGAGACGACAAAATTTTTCACTTTACCTCTTCTGGAGCTAACCCGGATTTAAAAGGATTTTATCGGATATGTGTTTTCCCGCTGCTGCGTATTATCCCCCGGATGAACACAGCCCCTGACGAGGGGGAGGGGTGAAATGCTCGTCTTAGTAACTCATAATCATTCTTCAAGTAGTTCCCGAGGATCTCGCGGGGTTAACTACTTCGTATACGATTCGCGTTCTTATCAATCTTAAGAAATGCAGCCACTCTCTAAGTTTGGTGGAGTTTCCTTGGGAGGGTTACATGCCTTTAAGCTACTGAGAATTCAGTAAAATATCATGACTTTTATGTACTTCCAGAATAAAAAAGTTGTCGATTAAATTGAAATGTAAATTCTAATTATTAAGATCGGTGTTTTAAACTACACTTATCTTAATTTCACATTTTTCATGTTTGTATTTAACCCTTTTTAAAAAAAACATAATCTAACCTTCATCTGCTTTTGTTTACGACTGTTTTGGTTAGTTGACTCAGCAAAAAAATTAAATTAAAGAATGGAAATTTCTAATTCTCCTGGAAATTTTTAATTAAAGAAACTTTCCTGCATAAGCAATAATTCAAAACACTGCAATATTTCAGGTTTAAACTATTTCTGATTAGTGCCATTGAAATCAAATATTGTAAAATTTGATGTAGAATTTAACTTTTTAAGTATGACCTAACATTTTGTAATTTCCATGGAACATACATTTTTGTGTGAAAATTATATAATTTTGTTTAATCAAAGAGTTTTAGTAACTTAGTTGACTATCCCTACTCAAAGGGTTATAGTAAATTATTGAAAAATTGGAAATGGAAACACAGAATATTAAAAATATATTTTTTACGAAATATTTTTTACATTTTAGATAAATATTATATAGTGTTACATAAGTGTATATTTAGTGTAAGTGATTTTGTCAAATATTTCTATGTTGGTTTGGTTGGCTTTTTTGAGCTATAATTTTGGTGTTTCATAGAATATTTTTAAAAATTCGTGCTATTTGTAGCGTATTAAAAATAATACATATTTCAAATTTCATAAAGGAGGTATGTCACTTCTTAAAGAGGGACCTCTCAGGAGGCGATCCTTGGTCCTTGCAGAAAGGTATAGGTGCTGTAGAGCGGATGTGATGCCAAGGCAAGCCGTTTACATGTGTTCTCAAAGGCAGTGATTACTTTTTATTACGTCTGATACTGCAATCAATCATCGGCCCGACTGTGCTGTCGTTTTTTTTTTATATTGTATATCATGCGGCATTGCGCACATCTTTTATGTGGGAAGTACGTGCAGGCTTAGGTGGGGGCGTCGCTGGCGGCACGGCGCGGCGTGGGGGCGGCGAGCGAACAGTGATGATTCCCTGATAGAAGCCGTACCTGCCTGTTTTATTACGGAACATCAATTCAACCCTAAATTTGTTTGCAATCAATTTCACCATCCGGGCACAAAAGACTAAGGGTTCCACGTAGAAGGGATTTGCGTGCCAAATTGACGTACAACCACCCGTAAAAAGTTCTGGTGATGGGGATTTTATTGTGTGCTCCACCATGAAGACATTCCTGAGCAGCCCGACAGAGAAAGTCGATATAATTTGAAATTATGTTTGCAATTTTGAGATGTTTAATGTTATCCCAGTACGATTGCTATAAATCTACTTTTATAGGAAAATGTTTCTAAATTGGAACGGTTGCGCTCCTCCCCCTAGAGATTTCTCCAGATGGCTGGGTGACTCCTTGTTAGTTTGCTAAAGAAACCTTCATTAGGTACCTTACATCGAGTATCTATCTGTAATGCGTCCTAGATAAGAAGGTTGTCTTTATTTAAAAAAAATTTTTTTTTTTTTTTAATTGAGAATTTCAGCAGGGAACGACGGCTGGGGAGGAGGAAACCTGATCCTGCTCGAGTCACATACTCAGCAGATATGAACCTGTTCGCTGACAAAGATACACAATCTGTGAAAGAAGCTCCTTTCCCGCTGGATGTATGCTTCTGACATGAAAACGTTTCATGTTTACCTCAAGCATTTTAAAGGAGGCTAAATGTTCGCCAGGGAGCGCACCAACATTTTCTCAACCTTTTAGAAAAAGTCAGTAAATTTATTGTGCTCGTTGTCAGCCGACTCATTGTCGTCATAGATGTCACCAGCATGCACTAGTGTGACAGGGGCACATCTGTAGTTAAGGATGCCGCCTCGAATGCGTGGCGCTTTTTTTTTTTTCTTTTCTTAAAATCACTGCGAGATTAATGCAAAATACAAGCCGAAAAAAAGTTTACTTCCATTCCAACCTGTTTTGAAAAAAGTGACTATCACCGGCGCCAGTTTGAATAATCAGCAAAAAACCACCCCCTCATCGCTCGAGGCTCACATCCTCACAATATCTTAGTTGATTAATATATAGATTCGAGTAATTTTCAGCTGGGATGACTCATGCTCAGGGGAGGGGAGGGAATCCCTAAATTACGAGGACCGACTTTCCGGCCGAGTAAGGGTAAAGTTTTAGCAAATAAGGCGTGGATGAAGGAAGGCTGGCTTGCGGAAAGTACCCCTTTTCGTAGGGACATGTGTGCTGATGCCATGTAGAAATCAATTAAGTCAAAAGGTAAATAAAAGGTGGTTTTGATAGAAACTGTTTGACATTTGGTACGGAGGTTGATGCTGTATAGAAATTATGACTATTTCTGCACAGGGGATCAAGTTTGGAAAACTGTTTGATTATGATAAATGGCAAAATTTTGCTTCTCATGGGGGGATTGAAATATGAAAATTCAGGTTATCAATTTTGTCTTACCTTCTAGTTGTCTTTATAATGCAGAGTGACTCATATTAATCGAAAGGGTTGTCTTTGTTTTTTTTGGAAAATGCCGCAGTCTGGTGTTCCTTCAGTAAATTAATAAAAAAATTTAAACAAAAAGTTCCTACATTGTATATTTCTATTTAAAAATTTAGTTGTACTGATCATATCAAGTTGGTATTTCAGTAAATTTAAATATCTACTTCAAAAATTTTAACTCAGGTTACTTTCTAGATTTCATCACCTACCTCATTCAGCCAGATCTCAATCCTAGATTATAGTATAGAGAGCCTGCACTAACCGTCTGTTTTAGTGTCGTTATAAACTTTTCATAAACAAAAATTCTGGTCAACGTTATTTTGCTGCACCGTGTATGTAATTGGCTCCGATATTTAAAATTAAACAAAAATGGACCAATAGTTCATAGCTAAACGTAAAATTAAATTTAATGCAGCTAATTAAAACTTATTACATACATCAAATATCTTTATTAGATCTGATATCACAAATTATGAAATTATATGCCATTTAAACGATAACCAAAAACCACACGTATGTATATTGCATTTCCTGTTTTCAGATCAAATTCGAATAAAAGCCGCAAAAAAATTATATTGCCTGAAGGAAATTTTCGAATTGATTGTGCATCATTGACCTCCTACAATTGTTGGGCAAGCAGAACAGGATTCAGTCACATACACATCAAATGTATTTTGCAAAAGGTAAATGGAGGACCGAGGACGAAATGGTCAAAAGCCAGAATATCCATCAGGTCCGGAATACAGGCACAAATGTCCCTGGTAAGGTGCACAAAATCTGATCAATTTTCAGTCACCCCAAAATAAACTGTGCAGTTGGGCAAACCGTCGGGCTCCAGTCTCCAGAGTCTGGTGACAATAGCACACCCATAAATTACCAATTTACCATAGTTATTTGCCCGCTCAGTTGAAATTATTTGCTACACCTGTAAAAACCATAAAATCATCAATCAGTAGTTGTAATGGGTTGGAAGTAATTTATGGGATTATAGCCCAGGATTCGTTCATTTTTGCTTTAACCCAGCCACTGTCATATCTGCCGAGTCCCGCAGTGGAGCCCTGCATCACTCACGCCCCAACTGTGCCTCCCCTGGTCCTGAATGGGGACAACAGCGATCCGGAAAGGTGAGGAGAATATGCAAATCAATGAAGGGAGATAATCATATGGTGCTTCTGCTTAGCGAAAATATATAGAGGCTGTGCCAAAGTACGCGTCCCGAACGTGATTTCAGGAGCACCTTTGAAGTCTCATCGCACCTACGCCACATTACGCACATAACGCGCTCATAAGCAATTTCAAGATTACTACTTCCTCAGCAGTTTTCTAAGGCGTTCAGTGATTACTCGGCGCTCGCCCTTATCGGCGTTCTGCTTGGATGCGCCCCAATTTGGTACCTTCTCAAGTGTTTGCCCTTTCGTTGGGAAGTACAAAGAATTTGCGGGCCCAGGTAGGCCTATCATTAAGGGTGATCGCTTCAAGTGAGGTAAGCGAGAAAAAGTGCCACTGTAGGGTTTCTATTCTCTTCCACGTAGACGTAGGGCTGCTTGATGCCGTTCTCACTAAGTGCAAGCGGGGGAGCCATCAAACTTTAACTGGAAAAGAACTTTCGGGCTTAACGAATTTGGCAAATGTAAAACTGCACGGCGAGATAATTTACACCGCAAATCTTAGCGCTTAACTCGGGCAAAAAACATAATTGAAATTCCTGGTAAAAGTTTGAATCCATTAAAAACTTTTATGTAAATGGATATCACCTACAACGCCAGATACGGCGGGCTATAGAGCGAAAAATAAAAAAAACGGTCGAAAACTTAATAATAAGCTCGAACAAGCAAAAAAGGCACGGCGAACCAAGGGCACTCAGGAGAATCATAATCTTATTATCCTTGGAGCGATTCCGGATCTCAAATCGTGTCGTTTGGAGGTGTGCACGTCTCCTGCTGCAGCCCGGCCTTCAGATGCCGACGGTCCTGCTGTCGGCGAAGGTTACCTTCCAAGGACAGCCAAACAGGGGATTCAGCTGCTGAACTCCTGGACAACGATGAATAAAAAAGAACCTTTCATTTTGCTGAGGGAAACGAGAAAAACTGCGAAAACTTTCTTTGTAGACACCCAAGTTTTAAGAGATCCATTGCCTACACCATTTATTTAGAATTTTCAAACTGCTGGGACAAGCAGCAGCATCACCGGCGGCGGCAGCGGGGAGGATTCTCTGACTCAATGCTGCCGGAGTATAAAGCACTTTGCAGCTAATTAAAAAACAAAAGGGATAATTTTTCACCGCTCATCTAATTTAATAAAGACGAATGCTCTTGAGGTGTAAAACGAGTGTGAAAAATGAGGGACGATAAAACGCGAAATAAAGACGCTCTCGAGATATTCATTAGCTAATGAGACTACAGCAGACGCGTCGAATTACCAATTTGTTTTATGTTTTCAAGAAGCGAGTGGTTGAAATTACCTTGCACCTTCTTTTTATGCAAAACTACCTCAGATTCGGAACACCTTGGTCTAGCCTGTTTATAGAGTGATTAATTTTTAGGAGCTGTATGAACGGGCCAAATAAATTATTTGCTATTTGAGAAAATAAGTCAATTAGATTGCAAAATTTGAAAAATTACTGAACAATTTAGTAAATTTTAGTATGTCAATTTTACCTCTATCAAACATTTGATTTCTGTACAAACTCTATTTTGTAGATATTTCTTGAAATTGAGAATATTCGGTTTCCATAATTCTTTTCTACAATATTATTTTAATTTGAAATACTTTTACAACATATTTTTGGAAGTATTCAAATTCATTTAAAAAATGTTGTCTTAAAACCTCTCAATATACTTTTATACGTACCAATACTACCCATTTAATTCATTACAAGCCCTTTCTTCATTTTATTCAGTTCATACATCATCTACAAAATGTTCTAACTAATCTTTATACAAGACCATAATTAAATCATCAGGTCCATAAATTTAATTTTAATGATTCAGAAAGGTGCGCCCTAGTGGCCTGGGCATGCGAAAAAGTTAAAGTAAAAGTTCATAAATGAAATTCGAAAATCTCATTTGCACCCAATTCCAAACATAATTAACGCTGGAACTAAGTAAATAGTGAACTGATAATGAAAGACAAATTGGGGCTCACAAGTCACTTCACACCTTGTTTGGTGCTGGGTAAATTCAGCTCCTAGACAAAAACCATTCAACAGAATTCTGCTCCCTGACCCAACGTAATAGAGGTGTCTAATTCAGTTACCCGAAACTTTTACATTAGGAACCAGAAAATAATTCTTTTCACGTACAATGATGTGCATTTTGTTAAGAGCTCATTTCATCGGGATTGTCTTTCTAGTGTGCTATAACATTATTTAGCACTATAGCATTTTATTTTTTTGTGGCGTAGTGCAATGATGCATAGTAATTTCGGTCTTAAAGACCTTATCCGCTTAAAGTATAATGTATGTATGTATATGCAAAAAGTGAATTAAATTCAAGTGTTAAAGGACTCACGTATCCCCAAGATTCTTCATCTTTTGCTGCAGTTACATAATAGATCACCCTCATCTCAAGGAGCAGATTTCGTTAGGACAATAAGCTGACACTGCTTAATTCAATTTGTTACAGTCAGTAGCAGGGCCGCACATGTCGCCGCACCGGGTGTCGCCTCAAAGGGATTGAGTACCTTTTTCTGCTACCTTCTTACACAGGAAGGAGCCCGGTCCCCAAAGGTAAGAAACGACTTACATACACACCCACACATGCCCACATGCCAACTCCGGTGGAATGAACAACAATATTAACAGCTCCAGAAAGGCCGGCAGGTTCGGACAACCTAAAAGTTGGCACGGCGGCAAATAAGGGTCAGTAAGTGATAAAAGCATATTAAATTAGGAATATCTCAGGAGCCCTTCTATGCCCTTTCTCCTCGTCCTGTATGCCGTATAGACTTATTCACCTTAACTTACGTACAGCCGGACCAACACACCGCTGCGAAGGTACTCGAGAGGCTAGAGGATCGCGCCCCCCAAAGGACACTTTCCCGGCGTGCTAATATATGTGTATTTATTATTTCACTATAAAAGTAAACAGCCCCTGGGTAGGACAACAGCTGGTTGTAATGACGGGGAGATATGTGAGAATTGTCTTCGTATGGCCGGCTCACCAGAGGGTCCAGTTGTTCTTAAGCTAGAGAAGGTGAATAAAATCAGTAAGAGGAATATTTCATATCACGTGTGCTTTTATTAGCGGATGCGAACGCCCCCTAAAGACAAACGCCGGGGAAGGCCGGAGGTGTACGTCAGCATTTGAAGCACATGGGGACGTGGCCTGAAGTCATATTTGGGGTAATAGCAAAGGTACAGGAATTGCTTCAAATTGGTCAAATCCACTTACACATCCATGCCCCACTGTGTCACATAAACTAATTTATGGAGCTATCAACAATCGTATGCGGATGCAGAATTAGATTTCAGATTCCATCCATTACCCAGCCCGATGCGAAAGTAGATGAAAGCTGGAAGGTATTCCGAAGGTATTATTCACATATGCTACACTCAGGCGATTCCGCATTAGATCCAGGTGAATGGGTTGAAGGAGTATGCACCCTTTGCATTAAATAACCGATTCGAGTGCCCTTTTAAAACATCCTCATTCATTTATCTTTGATGGAACTTTTGTTCACCTGCAGCTGTTCAACTTTTATCGTAAAGGTTCAACTCACGTCCACTTAATGATTTTTCATCTTCTTTACTTTAGGGTTTTGTCTCCCTTCGGATAATCATATTGGGATATGTTCTGATAATTGTAAACTGAGAGAAAAATTATTCTTAAAATAAACAAAATCATAGAAATGTCCCTATATGATGTTATCCAAGAAGTATTTTTAAATTGCATTCAGCAAGTTTATATTATTAAAGGCTGTAGTTCAGTTTTTTGACATCTAGTAAAATTAAGTCAATTAGTGAATTTTTTTAAAATATTTTTAATTCGTAAAAACAAGGACTTTATTTTGCAGTTGGAGTTGCTTTAAAATAATTATATGTTTTATCAGCAAAAATTATACTGTATCGGAAATTTTGGGAAAAAATTATTAGGTACATTATTTCAAAATCAGTTCCTATAGTCATTGTAGACTGAAAAGCTAAAACAAATTATTTGTACTTAGTTGTCGCAATTAATGTTGACTAACAAGTCTCGAATACAATTCTCTACTGAGAAATTAAAAACATCCTCTACCTTGTTGCAAAAATCTGCCTCTGTGGATATGATTCAACAAACCACGGTCAGAGAGAGGACCTTTGTGGGGGCTCAGGCAGGTTACTTTGCCCCACATACCGCCAGGATGCTACCTAAATGAGGTTCAAGGAATCCCAGTGCAATTTAACAAAACGCTGGCCGGGAGTGTGTGGGAATTGGGAAATGACTTTTCGTATACGTACCGGGCGAAACTTTATATCTATCTGCCTCCTGTGCGAAGGGACACAGGGATGAGAATTTATGTCTCGTTTAGATAGAGGACTAAAATGGTTTGTGGGTTTTTCACATGAAGCCACTTAACTCTGAAAGAAGCAGAATTCCTCAGGGTGAAGAAAATATGCAATCTGTCGTCGGAAAAGTAAAATATATGCTACAGGTTTTGGCAAAAAAAAAATAATAATTTCATAATATTATACGGTGAAAAGTACCTACCCAAAGTTCATTTTGAATAGACATATGAAGGTGAAAATATGTAAAGCAGGGGCTTTGTTGCTTGAAATGGGACTGGGACCAACTGCGATCATATAAAGAGAGATAGACCCGAATTTTACATATTAAACAGTTTATAGTCACTGTAACCTTATGCGCACTTTACATGGCTTTTTCATTTTTCTTTGCAAAAGTTTAGTATTAATATACTACACGATGCACATTTAAGAAAAAAAAACCATTTACAATATACATAGTTAAATTTCAATCGAGTAGGTAAAATAAGTTGAAGATTCAGTACGTTCCATGATTTTAAAAATAATCAAAAAAACTATTTGTAGCGTCCTAATTTGGTGATGCTAATCTAAATATCGAATTTTCCAAATCTATTATTTGTTCAGAGGTAGAGTGAATTAATTCTATTTCCGAAGAAATGATCAGTGGGAAAGGCATGGCAACAATTTGTTTAAAAAAAAAAGGAGTATTTAAACAACTTGTCGCGCCAATTGGAATTAGCTGCTGAAAAGAGAAAATTTTACCTTAAATTGAATTTTTTTATTTCATTGACACCGGTGTGAGACCGAAATAGACGAAACCGAAACACATGAGATCGCTAAAATTGCAGCTGCCTACATGTCAATTAAGGAACTCGGAGAGTTCAAGTAAAAGTCCACGTCCACTCATTTCAGTTTCAGTCATTTCGGGTTTCGCTGGCTGATCTTGAGAATGCTCCCCAAGTCCTTGGATTATTGTCTGGAGGTATTTTTAGGCTGAATTTCTAATTGAATCATGTTGTCGTGGTTTTGCAATTAGAGTCCGTCAAGCAATTGTTAGTTCTAAAAAAAGCAACTTTACTGGGCGCTGCCAACATCGAAAGGGGCATTCGCAATTGTTTCTTTTTAAGTCATGAAAACAAAGGAAAAATTTGTTTCAATTTTTTAAAGTTCAAATTTGGACACTAATAAAATAATGTAGTCCTTAAGTTTCTTAATAAAATTCTTAATCAAATTGAGTTAGATTCCTAAGTGCTCCGTTTTTCTACAATCCTAGTACGTAATCATAGCACGTTTCTTTTTTCTCTCATATTTTGCCTCTGAATTTCAAGTACACTATTATTATTATTATTCTTAATGGGCATACTATGAACTTAATCGCACATGTAGAAATAATTTTAACCTATGCAATCCAATGCTTCGAAAACAAAAGGATGAAAACGTATTGCTATTTTAAGAGATTGACTCCAACGCCAAAGGAAACAAAAATCAAAGGTTAAAAGAAAGCAGAGTGAGCACGTCTAGAGGCTCCGGCCAGCCAATGAACTCCCCCATTAATTCACCTTTTCAAATAAAACCACAATTAAAACCTCCCAAATGCCAAAAATAATTCTAATTTCCCAATCACATTCAAATGAATTTCCATTCTGATTAGAAATTGATTTTGCCAAGATATCCGAGCAGGAGCGGAGGAGCATGGTGCCTATGGAGTGATCAGATAGCGCCCACTTGAGCGGGAATAAATGGTTCATATAAGTAAGCGATTAATCACGGGAGCATTTCATGGAAAATTCATGCGTTCCACCTATGCCAAGAGTGGTAGACACCGCTTCGTTGCAGCCCCCGCCGCCCCCGCTCGAGTGGTTATGCTATGGCGTGGTGTCTGCACCTTTCATCTATAGCAATACTCAATCCGTTCACCCGTGTACATCCTAGGAAAATGTGTTCCCGAAGTTATCCCGGTGTTCTTGGATATTTACAAATATAGCAAGATGGATGCGCGTTAGCCGGGCTAATCTTGGAGCCCTCTGGCACTAAGGCGTTTTGGCTCCTCACAGTGGCTGGCTCACATCTGCCGGAGCAATGTAAAAGCATTTAATCAAAACAGGTTAATGGATTTAAATGATTTACACGCACGTAAAGTGCCAGAACGAAATCAGTGCGAATTTGGATGCGACCAGACAGTTGATTTATTTAGCACGTATACTATTCCTTTTTACCTTCAAATTCTCTTATGTTTAACTCATGCCAGGGAATCCCCAAATATTCATTTAAAACTATTTTTGATTTTGTTACTCATCACTAACGAAAATTGGATTAACTGATTCAAATTTATAGACCAATTGATAGTATGTCAAATAAAACTATTAAAGCTGGTTCAATATTTCAAAATTAATTATCACTTGGAGATTTGAACTGATAAAATATTATTCCCAAATTTAAGTAGAAAAATATTAATATTAAATTATTACCTTTATCATCAGTAGCGATAGTTCTTAAATCATGAATTTTAATTACTGCATTGCGGAAGTGATTCAATTCCTGAATTGATGAAAATTTCAAATGGTCTATATATGTGCAATTTTGCAAATGTTTTCAACACCAAATTCTTTTGATATGCTAAAGAACCTTTATTGTTTGAAATTCTTTATAAATCTCTTTTTTTTTTCTTGCACCTTTCGCTGACCTTTCATGCGTCCCCGTATATCCACGAAGCGGCGGGCTCTCGGCCTCTGTGAATTTTATTCGGGACAGAGGACCCAGTCGACTATCAAAGATATCTGGCGAGATGCAAGTGCCCATTCATTGTCACAGTGTCCTGACAAAGCCCTATGCACACCCACAAAGCATACATCTCCAGAAACAGACACAGGATATTGTTTGTGCTTTGTGATTTATCCCTTTTCCAAAGGACTTTTTCTCGATTCAGATTTTTGTTGTTGCTCCCTGATGATACTTTTTATCCAAATGTCTTCTTCTACTCGTTATTGTTGGACTTTTGGCTTTTGTCATCAGTTGTGCAAAGCTGTGCAGGACTCGTTTTGTCTCCATGTTCATATCTTCTTTTAAGGCCTGATGCTTCCTTTGAGATATCCGAACCAAAGCCTTTGGTTCCGTCATTCCTTTAATTATCTTTTTTGCGGGGCTAAGGTGAACCACAGATTATTTGATGATATCACTAATGAGAGTTTAATGGAGTGTCATGTGTTATAATAGCGATAATTACATTTTGCTGCTGTTCGCCATGTGGAGGCCACAAAGGTTTATTTTGCACACTTTTTTTTTGTTTTTTGGTATTTTTTTGTTATTTTGCCCAATTTTTCCCTCGACAGCTACTCGGGGCCATATCGTTTGACGGGAAATCATTTCGACTGTCCGTCAACCCTTTTCAAATTTCACTAAAATGAGATTTTCACCCAGTCCTCCTGGCTGGCTATAGGTATCCAAAAAGTTGTTCCATTTTCGCTATGAGAGTTAATGAAAAACCCCCTCCCGGGCCCATCACCCCTTTTGTTACACTTGAGAGTTGCAATCAAATTAAGGCCACCGTGAAAAATTACAAAAAGAACTAATTACGAACGGGGAAATCAGTCTTTGGTACACGAAACCAACAGCCTAAGAAGCGCTTTTCCAATGTGCACCCTTCGAAATGAGAATTCCGTGGGCACTCCTTCGCCCATCAATAACCCACCGGGAGCAGCTCACGGATATGTTTGCTACAAAAAAATTAAAGGACCCAAGTCGAACCAACGGAGCCATCCCTCATCTTGTCCTCCGGTAATACCCTTATTTAATCTTGCATATAGCCTTATTATGACCTGTTTCTGCTCACTTTAAGGCGCTGGATAGCTGAATGGCTGTAGAGTCGGTGCTATCGATGAAATTGGTTTCAGCACTGAGGAGCACGATAGATACACAGCCGTCCTCAAGTAATCACCTCCATTCTTTGCGAAAATCTCCAAGAAGTTCAACATTAAGGTAGAGAATTAATTCGGAAGGGCGGCTTGGGGGATGTGAAGGAATGGACGACAACATAAATTATCGTTTAAGGATTTTATGAAAAGGACGTTTTAAGACACCTATCTTTCATTATAATTGATGGGAAATAATTCATTTAAAGTGAATCTGCGGAAATATCCACCCGAATTGTTCCGCTTCGATTCATTTGCCCGAGAGGATTTTCGTCTTATGACTGAGGTATCCTTAGAGATATATATCTTGATGATATGGTTAAGGCAATCTCTCCATTGCTGTAGATAAGTTTCAGATAATAAGAAAGAGGAGCTTATGCCGGTTTTCGAATGAACGCTCTTTGTGGACATTTTCATAATATGTGCCCAGTATGGAGATGCTTTTGAAGGACTGTAATTTACATGTAAGATCTTGTTTATTCCTCGAAATTGCGGCATGGACGATTAATTATACAATCTTGCTAGAGGGAAGACATTACCTTACTAAGAAGAGATCTTCCCTTCTCGTATGAATGGAATCGTTTTCCTTATATGTATGTAGATAAGCTTTGAAATTAGATTCAGCTTGGCGAATAGCTTTCTTTCAAATAAAATACCTATCACTCAGTATATTTACTTATTACCTAAAATTTAGAAAATCGATTTATTTAACATGTTTATGCCGGCGATTTTGTTTAATAAAACTAGAATATGTTTGTTTTATACATCCAAACAACACGTTTTTCGTGAACATTTGTTTAAAGTAGTTTTTAGATTAGTATTGATTTTAAATATGTTATTAAATTTAAAAGGATGTCAGCCGATTTATATTTCAAAAGAAATTATGAATGACCGAATTTTTAAATAATATGAAGATTAGGAAAGAAAAGGTTGATAAAATTTCATTCAGTTTATCTCTTAGTAAGTCTCTAAATTTAATTGGCGTCGATTTGCATAACGAGTTCACGGTAAATTATCGGTTTCAAGTTTTATAAGCAAATAATAAAATAGAAAAACAGATACCATCCACATTTGGTATGAATTTTACCGAAAGCATTTGAATCGAGTAGGGCTAACCTTGAGGGTGCAGGAAGGTGAAAATTAACAAAAATCAATTCAGCACCGAAAAGCATAATTCATCGCTGAATCGGTCCGAAACAAAAAGGACTTCAAGCCTACATGAAGAGGAGCGCGCAAAAACCAGACAATTAGTACCGAAACAATGGGCGAATATTGGCTGATGGCGCTAAAATCGATTATGGCATAAATTTCTCGTTTTATCCAAACGGCTTGAAAGTTTTTGTATCATTCGTGAAAATTCGGGTGAATTTTTTTACGGGATCCGGGAGAACGTGGGGTGCTGGACAGGGCAGAGCCATCATGGACCAGTCATTGTTCGGCCATTGTCAAAGGTACAATGCTCGCCTCGTTCCATTATGGCAATTTTGCAGTTCCACCGCGAAGTTTATTTTTCATTTAGCCAAGAGCTCATTGTTAAAATCCCCCACCTGAGTGCTGCAGCTCTTTTCCACTTTATATTATTTTTACGTGATTTACACCGATCGACTTTATTGATAGTCCAACTACGCTGCTTCGTATTTTACCACCTCTGAAGCTCTCCCTATATAAAATTATGCCATTCATTTTTTTTTTTTTTTGTCTTTTTCGATTTTCGGTGGATTTTCGACCCGGGGAAGGAGCCATTGTGCAAGTGAAGTGATGCACTCCTGGAAAATTTACTACCGCGGGCCAAATTTAATATGCATATCGTTACATGGTCTCATAATTCGTTTATTGGCATATTGGGCTTGTTAAAGTGATCGGAAATAAGCTTCAGTAGCACCGGACATATATACGTAACCCCGGAGATGTGGCAACAGCAAATAGCACCCCATAAGCCCCATTTCGCGCGTCCCCAAAAGTCGGGCGCGATGATTGAAATCGGTCAGTTTTATGGACACCATCACACCACCAATCTGACACCTTACCGCCAGGAACATGCAGCTAAATTTCTCAGCGGCTCGCTCTGTGCAGGACAGCACCTAGCTACTCGTCATTTTAGGTCTAAAACTAAACATTCCGCGCGACAGGGCCAACAAATCAAAACATTTTACAAGACTCTGGATATCCTCGCAAATCCTTTTGATTTATGACAAGCACACCCGACCCATGCGGAACGTTGTTTTTTAGGGGCTTCGGGGGGTATCACAACTCAAACAAGTTGCAAATCTCTGAGCAAAACAGCCCGGCAAATAGCAGCTCTACAAACCCAGCAAAACGCATCCCCTTGCAAATGCGCGAAACTTTTGTCACTTTAAAGTGTTCACAGCTCTTTATCATCCCAGCTGGGTCCCGTGGGATTTGAGGGAAAGTAGGTGCAGACGTGGCACCGATCGAAAATTTATCTCCTTTTACCAAGTTGATTTCAAAACGGACGCGTATTCGCACAGTCGAACCGAGGTGGATACGTGGCCGGAAAGAAAACGAAAAGATATATAAAATACACTGCACCAAAAGGTGCGCTTTTGGGCTTTCTTTTAGTTGTCCTCCGGGCATAGATGCAAACGTGTTCTGAATCAGAATCACGAAAATAAACATGTACGAAACACCTTCTTCTTGGACTATGTCTTATGATGAAGTGAGGCTGGAATTGGAGAACCCACCGCCGCCGAGACGTTCGCTTCCGACCGTACGAAAATCAATGAACTTGCATACGTGGAAAATTTATTCTTAGCACAACCATCCAAGTTGCCAGCAATGAACTTTGCACTTGAACATGTGTCTTCGATTTATTACAGAGAGTTCCTGGGGCGACTCGGCTTGTTGCGAAGTCCGTCGTCTTCTTCTGAAGGCGAATCTGCCATCACACTTGGCGGCATAACGAAGTAGTTTTATATATTGGACGACGAAAATGAAATCTTAGTACAATTGCATTTAGAGTGTCTAAAAACTTCTCAACTACTTAAAAACCAATATACGTAATATACTAAATTTTAAGGGATTTTGAAATTCGAAAAAAATCGGCTCTAACCACCTTTTCTAAGATTTAAATTAATGCACAATATAATATTAAACGCATCTTGTAGCACAGCTAACATAAAAAAAATCAGAGTTCTGGTTTACTAAGCCGTATGACAACAATATGATCCTTGAATTACTACTTGGCGATTTTTCGAACAGATTACATAATATACCATATACTGAAAAAACTTCCGGATAAGGTTTCTTAATAGAGAAGAGTGGAATCATAGGAACTGACGGTTCGTCCAGTGTTGCAAAATATAAAAACTTTTAATAATTTATAACAAGTTTTAAAATAACCTTTAAAACATGCTGTTGTTTTAAGCACATAATATTTTATTTTTAAGTTGACAGTTTTTTACGTTAATTTTTTTTAGTTCGATAATTTACGGTGATTGGAAACATTTAAGAAACTATGATAAACGAAGGCCCTTCATCTCAAAAAATTTACAGAGATTGATTTAGTTCTGTAAGAACTTCATTGACTTTATTTTTTATAGTTTTATTTATTTAATTTACAGATTACAATCCAACAATATTCTTTATATGTATTTTCCATCCCGAGTTCAAACAACTTTATAAAAATTTTGACCAGCCGATTCTATTAAATAACAATTCTTGGACATTTAACACAAATTACTGTTTTGTGAAGCGGTTTCTGCTAAGTAATTTTTAATTCGAGGGTTATCCCTCTGAAGCCCTGAAATCGCTGAGCGTAAAACCTTTTTGGATTTAATTTTGACGAATCGCCTAGGAAGGAAGTCATACAAATCCATTAGTTGGCGGCTGTCGCGATAAAGAAATATAAAAATCGCCTCATCATTCGATGTAAATCTCCCTTAACGAGAGTTCACAGCATAAATAAATTTGAATAATCCGAAAACCACTTAAAGGCAGTCAGGATCTTGATGCCGAACCAAAAAGCAGAGCTTATTCCCTGTTCGATTCCAGTCCGATTACAATAAATCACTTTGAGCAAATTATTATTAACGATTTCTGTAAACAAGGACCGGGCGAAAATTACAATTTGAGATGAACCCCAAGGATTTATTCCGTGTCTTCCGCATATAATCACCTCGCCATCTTAACTGTCTCAGGCAACATCTGCGGACGCGGTGACGGTGTCTCAAGACGCCATCCAGGACGATTCTGGCTCACTCCACATGAATCCTGGTTTATGCCTGGAGTCAGTCCTGGAGCTCTGGCGGGGACGGCGGACTTTTTCACTGTCGTAAACATTTCATTTACCGTGTTCCTGCCTTTTTTTTCGGGCACCGCACCGCCGTATCTATTCATCTACTCCAGGCTCATGCCACCGTACCATTTGGCACGAGATAAATGAGATGAAAATCAAGGCGATGATGATGAGATACGTAGCAAATAGAATTAAAAAGAGACGTTTAAGATGAAGTGGAAATAAAAAGCAGCGCGAATGAGGGTGGTTACGACGAGGCGCTATTTGTCATCTTGCATCGCCGTAATTTGATGCGAAGGGTTTTCGCGGAAGGTTTGTTGCTTTGAGCATCAGGAAGCTGTGACTTATTGCTGGTTTAATAGCGATACCACGGAATTTATGGTAATTTCCCTTTACCGCTATATATAATAATAATTCCTTTGCGGCAAGGCGAGGCGGTCCTTTTCCGACTGTAATTTTTTAACTGCCATCCATTTCATACAAAAAAATCTGAAATATGTGTCTTGTCCTTAATTCCCTGACTGATGACATTCAACCTCCCGTCAGTTTGCGCTAGCTGCTACCAGAAAAACCTCTGTCAGCTTAGCGATGTAGTTATCATACGTCAGTAGCGCTCACAGCCCCTGACACATGCCACTATCGGTTTAGCAGTTGGAGCCCCACTCGGGCTCCGCCATGGAGCAATTAGAGATTTTGTCCGAGGAAGCGGATGCACACGCAGTGAAATCCTTGGGACGTAACCGCTGACCGGCGAATGAGAACGGCGATAGCGTAAATGAGTGTCCAAACAGGATTTCCATAGAGACGCCTGGCGGATTTCGGAATTAAAAATTTCGTTATAGTCCCGTCTCTTCTCAGCCTGGATGGAAAAAGGAAAAGCGGGTGTTTAGAGATCATATACAGATTACAGACGCACGTTATCAGATCTACGAACGTGAAACGTCGTATTGTCTTCGTTAAAGATAAAGGTTCCTTATGCTTATGCATGTATTTCATCTTAATTAGCATAACGTCTTAATGTATGTAATGCTACTCTAGCGGTTCTACAAAATGTAAATGTTGGGCAATTGTTATTCAAATATAACAAATGTAGTATTGTTAACAGGAGTTGTTTTAAGTGTAACAAACCTAATAAAACAAGACATCATCTTTAGAATCACTTTCTAATACGGTCGGTGAAATTACTCTTTGCTGATTTGACCTCGAACAGAAATCAATGTTTCTTCTATAGTTAATACAATTTTAAAGATACAGTAAAAAATCTAACAAAACTGAGCTATCGGTAACGAGTTTTCAAATTAAAAATATAAATAGTTAATAATGTACATAATTAGAACCTGAACCCCTTTTAAATCGTTGATATACCTTTCGAATTAAGATGACTTTGAACAAAAATAATATCAAGCACATTATTTTTTGTTTCATCGTTATTATTTTGAGCATTTTTAACATTGTTATTATTGTTAATCGCTTTTGATTTTGCTTTAAACAACCCATGCCAGCGATTTTTATAGAACTTTTGATAATTTCGTAAATGTGTCTGTAGGACTTTTTTTTAAAAAAAATTATACAATCTGTATATGGGTGGTTTTTACTGCTTTTACCCCAGTTTGATATATGTATTTAAATGGCATAAATAAATTTTGCAGTCTTAATTCCTAAAAGTGAATAAAAGCCTTTATTTCAAAAAATTAATATGTTCCTTTGACCTTCATAGACCTTTATCCCACCTTTCTTTAAGTATATTTTTTCATAAAACTACATTTCATAGAACCCATGAGAAGAAAAATAACAAATGTATTGTAATGAAATTAATTTTTAAAAGTATCAAGAGGTCATCCGCATTCTGTGATAAATTAGAAAAATATGTGTAAAGTAGATTTAAATAAATTGTCAGAAATTTTAAATTATTAAATTTTTTTATGATGATTTTAAAATGCACCAAAAGTAATTTTGAATTTACTAAAGTCTAAGTCTAAGCGATATGTACACTGGTAACAAATAGTTGGAAATAAATTAAATGTCTATAGGTATCTAATTTCTTTAATAGGTTTTATATGAATTGAAAAAGGAATATAAAAAAAGAATAAATTACCTGCAATTGCACGCAGTAAATTTTGAAGAGACAAGCATCTACCAGATGTAGGCATGCCCAACAATGAAAAGTTTACGTCAATAAAATCCTCGTTCAGGCAACAATGCCTCCATAGATCCATTGAAGCCAGAAATCCTAAAATCCCCCCCCCCCCGGAAGCCAGGAACGAGGCCTAACACATTTGAGTTGTGACAAACCAATTCCCACACCGGCGCACCTTCCGACAATTTTCCACCTACGAAGCGTGCTTGGGGCTCCGACTCGTGGGCAAAAAGCGCCAATCAAGCAATTTCTTTGTTAACGACTTAAAAAGCATATTTGAAGTTGGGAAATTTTGTCTACCGTCATCCCGACCACTGCCTTCGTTCGGCCGCCCCATTGTTATACCTCACTAAGCGCCTACCTCTGTGTGGGCGCCCTGTTCCTACAGGACGAAGGACTTTCCCTCCCCGGTAATATTCCATTTATAGGTAGTTTATCCGATATCCCACGTTTGGATATCGGCACACAATTACACCAAGGCGCTGCCACCCCCTCATCATATCGGTTCAGGTCGAGTGGCCAATGTATGAGGAAGCACCTTGCCCTTAATAGCGTATCTGTAGGCATGTACACGTGCTGTATCCGTAGGAATCTTTGTGGAGTAACTACACCTCGACTGAGGCGTTCTTATCCAGCTTTCGTCTAGGTAAAGTAGGAGGGCTAGTGCAATATCGTTTGCGAAAATTTTTGCTGACACCTTTAAATCTCTTTAATCGGTCTCCAGAACGAGTGATGAAGATGATGACGAGGACAATAACGGCGAGCCTCGTCGAGTGTTTTGTACTCTAAAGAAGCATAGTGCGTACGTAAGTGAGCCGTGTGCTTTCACTTCATGGTATACTCTGAGTGCCATTTCAATCCAAAAAGGTATAGTCGAGAAAAAGAGAGAGTCCGTTCCAGCACCCATTCCCCGTGGGTTCAGTGAAAGCCTGAAGTGGGCTCATATCTGGGGGAAATGATCCTCCCCACCCGGATTGTGGCCCCACGGGGGTTCCCCGGATGGTCTACTGTCGGCAGGAGATAATACTGAATATCTACCGACATGCCATTATGGGGCGGACTGGATCATAATTCATGAAAAGAATCAAATAGGTGAGAAGGCTAAGGTCTACTATTATTACTCCTATGACCCTGTCGTCCGCACAAGTGAGCTCCCATCCAGGGCAGAGAACCATGAATATCCAAACCGTCTACGTATCATACACGTGCGGTCACTGGGCTTTCGGTTTTTATTTGAACCATGCAGGATGAAAAGGTAAAAATGTATAGTGGCCATAACGAAAGCAACGGATGCTGCTTTATGAACTGGACCAAAATTGCTTAGTGTACTGGACTCAGCGTGGTCTTCCGATTACGAGACGTTGGAGACAATCGAAGGAGTCCACTTTAAATATAACAAGGGCGTGATTGAGGAATTACTCTAGGGTCAGGAGACGTTTTCACGTAGACATCGTTCTCGGTTTATCGCATCAAATATTGCTGTGTAAGGCATATTCCTTCCCGAGATAACTTTTTGATGGGGCTTCCGGTGGAAGGCGATTATGACTGCGGAAGAGGTAAAAGTAATTGAAAAAGTTTTCGAGCCTTGAGGTAACTGCGCACCTTAAGAACACAATTACGATGGGAAGAAGCTGATAAGTAGAAAACGGAAGGCCTGTAGCAGGGGCTGACTTTTCCCGATTATAAAAAAGTTTATTGGATTTGAGGGCGAGTTTCCAGAAAGGGTAGATGTGTCTTTTACGTTTCGTAATTTTAAAACATTTTGAGTAGGAATTAGTCAACAAGGTTGATTATTTTTGTATGATTCAACAAAATATAAATTAGGTTATTCGTTTGGATTTGTTTATGTTAATTTTAAATTACTTCTAAAGTTAATTGATTAAAAGAATGGTAAACAATTCAAAATTCAAAAGATCGTTAAGGATTCTTTTTATTGAATTTTTATAATTGTAGTTTAAATTTGGAGGCTTAGAAATATAATATAAACCATTATCATCAATGCAGATGTATGAGCTTAAGTTAGTAGAGGACACAGGAAGGATTTAATAAGAATAAAAAATTTTAATTTCCCTAGTTTGAATCGCATTGCGATGAGGATGTTTTGAAATATGTATGATAGTACATATGTATAAACTTGAATCAATTAACCAAAAGCGATGGCGAATTAGTGAATCGAATTGCAAATGACTTGAAGCCAATTGAGACTAAATTAAATAATCTGAGTAATCTTAGCTTTTGAATGAATGAATATTTTCAAACTAAATTTAATAAGTGCTTTGCTAAGCAGGTAAACATTACTACCTCAGTCAGATGTGGCTTATCTTTTCAAAAGCAACATTGTTGCAGCCGTTACAATCTACAGCCTATAGAAAGGAAGGAAGGTGATTTTCCAGAGCAAAATAATTCGAGTTGGCATCATCAAAATTCCCAGAATTAATGTTCACCTCGGTTCTGCCCACGCACAAGCTCATAAGACAGTTTTCTGCGACGAAAGAATGCATTTGTCATCACTCTGGCCGGAGAAGGAGTCGCCGCTGAATGAGGTTATTATGAAATGGGACCCCACCAACAACAGGTGAATTTAAAAACAATCTCAGAATTCTGGCCGGCGAACGAGAGGAAACCGTCGAGCAAAATAAACAGCCTGCGCCCTAGATGTAAACAAAACGTGTCAACGGAGCCCCATGTCTTAGGTGTGCAAACGGTAAGCAGCAGTGGGGCCCACGCCACCGGACGCGTCGTGGAGCGCTCCATTGCCAAATTGCCCTCACCGTCGATTATTTGTTTTCGATTTTAAAATGCTCTCGGAAGTATAAAATTACGGGGAGGCCGCGGGGGAGCCCTTGAATAAAGCTGAGTCTATGGCTGGAGAGACGATCCAAGAAGGAGCACCTCAGCACCCAATCTCATCGAATTGAACTCCCATAAATCGGGTGTGTGCGATCCCTGCTTATCACTTGTACCGAGCCAGCATTCAATATTTTAATAGATGATTCTGCCGGGGCTTCTTTGGCGGGGCCCCCGGATGACGGCACCGCAAAGCCCTGGCTGCCGGAGATGATGAGAAAATGGCAACACAGTTGACTGAGCAATAAAAGGGTTGATTGTGCGGTGAACTGCTTCCTTTTCGGTTTCGGGCTGAGCGGGTGAAAAGAATTGTTCGGGCCCTGAAAGGATTTTCCGCCAGTGCGCGGGGCGGCCCTCGCCTGTGGATCCGCTCGGCTCATTGCATTCATTTCACCTTCGGTCGTACCTTATTTAGATTTATGACCGTCAGCCTTTTTGTCCCGAGAAGGTGCTCTTTTGTCGTACGGTGGGTGCCCCCCCAACTCGGGGCCACTGTGCTCTGGGAGGTTATCGATAAATCGAATCATGGATCGAACAATTATGCGAGTTTTGGGCCTTCCGTGACATTAAATACACCTGACTTTAATTTATTGCCGGAATATCCGGGAACGGCGCAAAAAACACATGCAGAAAATTCTGGGAGCAGTTAATCGCAAAATATCGAGTAATAAGCCCACAGTGCACCCTTGCAAAGCGATGGGTGGTCAGAAAATTTTAAAGCCTCTTCGAAAAGTTCCATTTTACCTTTGGTGAATTTAATCCTGTATACCTCCACACTAAAAAATTATAATTAAAAAAAATTTTGCATTTAAAATATCGCAAAAATTCTCAAATTCCTCACTGAATGCAAACTCCCAGTTTAAACTTTTAAATAACGGAAAACTACCATGTCTGTGAACCGTAAAGTTCAGATCAAATACCGACAGATGTCGCCCAGTGCCTCAAAAAGAAACACCCAACAGCTTTCGCTAACGAACGAAGCCATGTTTTCGTCCTCAGTTTGCTGAACATTTTTACCTGAGTTGGTTTCGTGGTGCACCTTCAAAGTGTAGTTGAGTCGATTAAAATTGTTTTGTGGGAGTAAATTTATTATGTAAGTCAAATACGAAGGGCGGAAAAAGTAAAGCAGTCCCTCAAGGGTGCTTTAATTAGTCTGGGGCACAGAATAAAGAGCATTTTCTTTCGCACCGGGTGCTTACGGCTTCCATTTGTCGGTGCAGCGCAGTTGTCAAACTGTCAAAACAATTCCCGATCATGGGATGGGACATCGAAATAATTTGCTAAATTGCAAAAATTTTGATTGAGAAGCGAATTATTTTTATTGCGCACCAGAATCCCACAGGTTTTTCTATTTACTTCACCTTGCTTTTGAGTAGCACCCTTGGGAGTAGGCGTTGATTTTACACCTGGCTGGAGAGATTTTTACTAATTTACATTTAAACCGTGGGCAAATCGTTTCCAGGAAAGCATTTCATTGAAATGAATTCTCTTGACATTCGTTAAACAAAGTTTACTTATTTTCTGCAAAAATTGAATTTCGTGTTATCTATTTTTTTGGGAACTGAATTTTGTGAAGCAGCGTTTGTAAAAATGATGATTGTACTTTTCACCTTTGACATGTTAATCAAGCCTACATTGAATTAGGAAGACGCAAATTAAGCCCAACTCAAATATCTTAACCAAGTTTTAATTAAATTGAATATGCAGTACGTAAAATAAAAAATAACAGCCTTTATTTAGAATTTTAGTTGGCTGTTTTTGACACGAGTTAAAAGAAATAAGTTAAACAAATAGCTCATGCAAAGAATTTCGAAGCTACACGGTTCTTTTTTTTTAAATTCATTAACACATTTCTTCCTGAATTTCTTAACTCAGAAACTTACTTTTTAAAACTGACGCATTTATTGTAACATTTTTAAATCTTTTTACGATTACTTGAACTATAAATCTATCCGACACGGTCACGGGTTGATGTCGGTGCAATTTTTATGAAATCTGAGCATTAACATTCCACAAAATCAAATAAACAGCAGCGAGCGTGTGTCGAACCTTAAGCTGTTCTAGTCTTTAAGCCCCAGAAAATGTATATGTAATTGTATTATCTGCGATAAAACTAATCGATACGGACGTCAAATCACATAAGATGATAAGGAATTATCAATAAGATGTAATTCTAAATGATGAATGATTATCTTCTTAAAGAATTTATTTTACTGGTTCAGTTTATAGTGAGCGTAAAATTGAGCATTTTTTATATCAAAAAGGTGCTTCTTCGCCCTATTTCTATGTGATTATAATAAATGCTCCTCTTTTCCGCAATTCTAAATTTTTATACTTTTCTATCAAACTTGAAAATTCGTATTTCATCTAAGAAAATTTCCTTGTGTTCAAATTTTGCAGAATTCTTGAGAAAAAAAACATTGTTTTTAAAATGATGGACGTTCCGATCACGTCGGACATCGTGATTATTCACGGAAACTCCCATCCTGATTTAGCAAATCAGATCGCAAGGTAAGCTGTTCTTAAATTAAGCTGCAATTTTTAATAGTCCCTTATAACAGCCGGTTGGGAGTGAAGAGCGGAGGATGTTCGGTTTACCACAAAACAAATCGAGAGACGATGGTCGAAATAGGCGACTCCGTGCGTGGAAAAGACATCTACATAATTCAAACTGGCACAAAGTATAAGATTCGCAATTATCTCAAAGCAGCAATTAAACTTCATTCGTTCTAGGGATGTTAACAACAATATCATGGAGCTGCTCATTATGGCGTATGCATGCAAAACGTCTTCTGCCAAGAATATTGTCGGAGTCATTCCTTATTTGCCGTACTCGAAGCAGTGCAAGATGCGAAAGCGTGGATGCATCGTTACTAAATTGCTTGCGAAGGTACTAAGGAATGCCCTGAAGACGCTATGTTACTATAAAATTAATATTTTATTTGATCTAAGATGATGTGCAAGTCTGGACTTACGCACATCATAACCATGGACCTCCATCAAAAGGAAATCCAAGGATTCTTTGACTGTCCTGTTGATAATTTGCGAGCTTCACCGTTTTTGCTGCAGTACATTCAAGAAAGTGTAAGAGCACGTTGTTTTGAACTAGATCAATTTAAGGGGTTAGGTGTAGTTAGAATTTTCAAAAAATCAATTTTTTTTTTTAGTTTTGATAAAATTAAGTTAAAAAATGATGTAACAACATAATTAGTTTTGTAAAATAAGTTTAATTATTACCGCCAAAAAAGAGTTATCCAAGTCTCTGATTAGACCTAACCCCTTAATAAAAGCACTTCATTTTTAGATTCCTGACTACAGGAACTCAGTAATTGTTGCACGTAACCCGGGATCAGCCAAAAAGGCAACTTCTTATGCTGAGCGTCTTAGGCTTGGCATTGCAGTTATCCACGGAGAGCAAAAAGAAGCCGAAAGCGATGAAGTTGATGGGAGATATTCTCCCCCGCCAACTGTATCCAGCCGCTCCAGGACTATGGATGTGTCCGTTGGGGTCCCATGTCATCCAGCAAAAGAGAAGCCCCCAATCAACGTAGTGGGAGATGTTGGTGGTAGAATTGCTATCATGGTGGTATGTTTTTTTTTTTTTTTAACAACCCCTAAATTTGTATTTTTTTTTTAAAACTGTTCTAATCATTAGGATGACCTAATCGACGATGTCCAATCATTCGTCGCAGCTGCTGAAGTGCTAAAAGAGCGCGGTGCATACAAAATTTACGTTCTAGCAACGCATGGGCTGCTCAGTTCGGATGCGCCTCGTCTAATTGAGGACTCTCCAATTGATGAGGTCGTTGTTACAAACACGATCCCTCACGAACTGCAGAAGATGCAGTGCCACAAAATAAAAACCGTCGACATTTCCATTCTTATATCCGAGGCTATCCGAAGGATCCACAACAAGGAATCCATGTCATATCTTTTCAGGAATGTTACTTTAGAGGATTAGATTATGATTGGGCGATTTTTGGGGGGAGTAAGAAGAGTATTAATACTAAAGTTAGGCGATAAACCTGCCCAGATGGTTTGTATCCTCATCATTGAAATATCAAAACTACCATCTGATTGAAAGTATGTCGAAAAAATTTATTTTACATTTATTCAAAGAAAAAAAAATATATAATGAACTGTAAATAAGGTTTTAAGGAATAAAGTATGATTTTGTTGTAGATTTCTGTTTTACAATGGCTTGGCTTATAGATTATTATCTGCTTATTATAACTACTTTTTTTGCGTTTCAGAACCTCTGGACCAGTGTGCAGAATTGATTTAAATGAAAAAAAAAGAGTAAAAAAAACAAATCAATTTTACGATGGAAACTCAATAGATTAATTATTACTACAAAAAAAAATTAAAGAAGAAATACAAGAGTAAAGAAATGTTTTAAACGTATATTTTACCTATCAAACAAATAAATGGTGATTGATAACATAGTGGATGCCATTTTATATATGTTTATTTTTAAATGGAAACTGATGAAAATGCTTAATGATTACTGAATAAGATGGATATAAGTGTCACATTGATGTAAATATTATTTTGGAAAAACAAGCCCACACAAAGAAAAAAACATGTTTGCAATATTGTATATGTGTAATTAATAAAGTGATAAATTTTATCAGAAGAGTTGTTTTCTTAAATATTATTCCCTTTGAATTTATCCTAAAGAATGAATAGACAAAAAGGTAAGTCTTAATTTATTCCTGGGTCTATGCTAAAATCTGTAGCTTTCACACCCAAATTCCGCTCCGGATTTTATTAAAGACCCGAACCTGTAAGATCCCGGTTCGGGTCCTGGTTTCGGGGTAAAATTTCAGCCGGGGCCCAAACCGAAGCGAGCTTACGTACTTGACCGTAAGCTCGCTCCGGTTTGAGCCCCAGCTGAAATTTTACCCCGTAGCCAGGACCCGAACCGGGAACATGGTAGGTTCAGAACTTAGCTAATGTTCTGGTTCGGGTCATAGATTCGGGGTAAAATTTCAGCTAGGTCCCAAACCGGGAAATGATTAAATAACACAATAAATTCACTTGACTTTTTATTTATTTTCATTACGCCATAAAAATTGTAAATGAACATTTTGAGGAAATAATTTATAGTGTTAAGAATAATATCTATGCTAGCAGCGATCATTCTGCTGGTGTTTTTCTCTCTTGATTTAACGCCTTAAACATAACAGATATTTTCAGTTTATTTTATTTTATATTTTTTTTCTATGTTCACATGCTCATTTAAATCCTCTTAAGCTAACGATTAAAATGTATAAAGAAAAGGTACGACCTTTCCCATCGAACGCCTGTCCGGTAAATTAAACAGGTATATTTTGCGTAATTGGTGAAAAGCTCGTAAATATGTAACAATTAAATTCCACACTTGCACATCGATCAATCTAGAAAGCTTTGAGTCTGACTTTTATTTTTGTTGTAAACTGTATCTCCGTAAAAATCGATTTAACAATTAAGGAAAAAAAAACGCGCAATCGTGGTGAAATACTAACGGTTGATTTAAACCACATGTCATGAACATTATTAATTAGCTTTTTGGCATAAACTCGAAATATTACTTAAAATAATAATCTACGGTTAATCCTTAAAAAGAAGTGCTTACATAATATTGGGTGAATTAAAAATACCGTTTACTGGCAGCAACAGAATTCTAGCGATTAAAAGACTAAAATCAGCTTATGTTTTTATGTCACTTTATAGTCCTGCAATTATTTAATATACGTCCAAAGCGATGAAAGCAAAATTTTTATCGTTTCCCTCATTGCCAAAGGCCGATCGTGTAATTCCTGGTGAAGTGTCCCATTCGTCGTTGTCGCCCGGCTGCAAAAACATGACACAATTACTTATTAATTCTCAATTGCATTTTTAAACGAAAAGCTAACATTAATTCAATATTCGCAAAAAGCGTAAACACCAAGAAAATAAATATGTAAAACGATTCACCTAAGCAAAGCCACCACCCAATGTAACTGCTTAATAACTCGTTTACTTTGTTTTGTCCTTGCACTTTCAACAATAATAAGTATAGGAAGTGTTTCTATGTTTCTTATTTTAGATTTTTTTTTCTGTATGAATTTTCTCTATAAACATTATGCTAATTCTAATTTTCAAGAATTCCAAAAATAGGAAAATAATTGAATATCCAATTGAAAGTGTCAGAAGTTAGATATTGAATGTTTAAGTTTATAGCTTTGCAATTAACAAAATAAACAAATACGGAATTCTTTTCTTATAGTTATTCTGTACAAAAGTTTTCCTAAAGTTATTAAATAATCGTTTACATTAAAGTGCAAAGACAGTAATTTCAGTAAGCAAGCTAACGACTGCTGAAAAAGCGAAAATAAAAATTAAGTAAAATGAGTTCTGTGCTAAAAAAGTAACAATGAACAAGTAACATAAACAAATGTAAGGATAACGTTGATAACTGCTAGGAAATGAACGAACGAAATGAAGCAAAGTCCACCAAGAAAGATTTATGTATGTATGTTTTACTCCAAAATACTTTTATTAAATATGCAATAAACTTTTAGAAGCACTATTTTCAGATTCAGATGGAATATGTACTGTCGCGTTGCACCTTCTAAATGATGAATGAAAAAATCCTTCAGCGAACTAATAACATACTTAAAAGTAATGAAACATTACATAAATCTACGGCAGGCAATTCAACTTTAATAACTAATTAAAATATAATGAGATGATCCGACTGCATCTCAGGCGGAATGTGCAATTGTGCTAAAGAAAATGAAAAGTATAATATAGAATTAGTGCGGAAAGAAATACCAAAGCTACTTAGAAAGCAGATAAGCTAGAGAGCGTCCAGAGCGAGGCGGAAGCGGTTTAAAGAATATCTACACAAAACTAAGTTTATAAGTAGTACGTACTGTTTTATGACTTGGGGATTTTTTGTTTTGGGTTTGAGAGATGTTCACTTTATTTACGCTGGTTCAGACGAGAAAGGCGTACTGCAAAATATTGAAATTGTTTTTTTTAAAGTTTTCTCAATTCAGAGAGAAAAAAAAATATACAAAACACCAAATATCTAAACATTCTGAGTAGCAAGAGTAATTTTTACTTGATAGCATTTCCCAGTACGCACTAAGGAACAAAAAACAAAAATCACACACAGCAGTTACAGAGTTAGTTCAACGTCATCAATTCCATATTAATAAAAATTAGTAGTTTGCCAGGAGTTTTGGAGGTATCGCAATTATTATTATCTAGTTGCAATATTATTTTCGATAACCATGTACTCCTTAGCAAATTGTAGTGGTTGAAAATTCGTCACACACACATTCACGTTGCTGGAAATTAAAGAGTTAATTAGACAATTGGTGTGGGGTCGCAAGCGAAAGGAATTCGGATTTTAAAGCTGCCAAAAATTGATTGATATTATTTGGTAGATATATACAACCAAATTAGACTTCCCGACTAATTATTAGACCATCTCAGTTGACTATCTGAAATTAAAATTCGACATTCCTGCTTGTCTCTGTTTTGGAGACAAGAAAACAAAAAGTACTTTGACTGGTCATTTAACGTCCTTTTTTTTTTTTAAATGAAATGAATTGGACCAATCCGCAAAATACAAAAATATCAACAAAAATATGACGTTCAAAAAATATTTGTTGTTATTATTTGTTCCGACATGATTAGTTCTCAAATTCTAGATTTTCTGCGTTACTCGAGGTACCTATTCCATGAATTATATTTTTATATTTTTGTATAACTAAGCTACAATCCAAAATTAAGTCATCGTCTATCATAATTTATAAGTTTAATTGCCTTCCAATTTCGAATCTGGCTGATTTTTCAAAGATCATAGCGACAAATACCAAACTTCAAAAATTTTAATATAAAACAAAAAATAACCTAAACTCTGGGGCATTCAGTGTTAAAAATAGTTAAAAAGAACAAAAACATGTTTTTCATGTTAAAAAAAAATTAAATTCAAAATTTGTCTTTAGACCACCTTTTAAAAATAGTTTAAAACTTAAAATATTTTTTGGGTGATTCTTTAACTTTGTTGAATAGTATAAGATTTATTTCTTTTGAATCAAATTGGGTTAACTTTCTTGAACCTAGTTTTCTTTTCTACACAAATATTGTACAATTGCATTTTCGTGTTTTTAAACATTTAATCTCTTGCTTCTGAAATCCATGATTTAAACGATTTTGAAGAGCGAATATATACAATTAATGTAACAGCCGTTCTCTGGTTAAGCTCTAATAATAATACAACACATCAAAAATCAGTTTTAATTGCAGCAATGGATTATTGGCGCCATTTATATATTTCATATCCCATTAGAGCATATATCTACAATTGCAATGTATACGAAATACATGTCAGCGTAAATAAACTAGGTACCTTTTTTTATTGTATCTTCTTAAAATTGATTTAAAATCGTAATATTACAATGTAGCTTGATCTATTGAATCATTGTTTCCTTCCTATGCAGATTATTGAAAAATCTGAACTGAAGGCGTAAGTCAAGATCTTTTCTTACTGCAATAATAAAAATTTTTAAGAATTTTAGCATCTTGTCGGTGGAAATCCAATTTAATATGTAGATACACTTAAAATTACAAAGAAAATTAACATAGATGTTTAGGTGGGCAGGAGTGGTCACAACTGGAAAACACTGTTACAGAAAAAAAGTAGAGCTATAAAAAATTGTTTGCTAAAAAAAAAAAAAAAATAAGACAAGGAGACAATGACGTGGCGGTAGTAGCGTTTAGCACATATCCTTTGGCACCTGGAACAAAATTCATCAACACCACAAAGCAATTTCTCTTCATCTAATATGTCGTGATATATTTTTTTGCAGTTCCCAGTTTGTTAGGGCAAGAAAATAATTTCAGACGATTAGAAACAATAGTTAGATATCAAACATGTTTTTTTTGTAAAACCTAAAAAGTGAATTTTGTAAAAATGTAAGCTTGGGAAGTGATTTTGGTGAGAGTTGTAGTGTTTTGATATAGCCTGGCTGCGTGTAGAGGGTAGTGGAGTGGAGTTCGAATAGTATAGCACGTTCCCAATATATTGTAATAAAACCACTAAAACAGAATTGTGTTGCAAAATTTGTCTACTTTCATGCATTTTACGAATCTTCTTTACTTTAAACTTAATTGCAAATGTTGTGGTATTCGTGTAAATTTGTATAAAAACAGCAATAAATTGCATGAAAATATCGGGATCAACCTTTATAAACGATATTTAGTTAATACCACTGGACACTGGGCCGCTGTTCTGCACTCATGTTTCCATACTGTAGTCATCGAAATTAGGTGTTGATCCGCGATTTCCTGGAATAACTATATTATCCTCATCGATATCGGGATCACCTCGAATAACGACATTATCTGGGTCAACTTCGACATCGTAATCGATCGGTGGCACCGGCGAAGGTGATGGCGTGGGAGACGACGTCATAAAGGTTCTTGGTAATTCTTCGTCGCCAGGCGGCAATATCAACTTTGGAAGGTTTGGTTTCATTTTCTCAATCCGAACAACTAAACGTGTTATGAATTTTATGGAAATTTTAATATTTCACTCAGAATAAAAGCACAAAAGGTAACAATTAACAGGACTAAAAGGTATATATTTATATATATAAAATAGATGTTGTGAAAGCAAATGTTTAAAAGCGGACTGAACTGGGTGAACCAACTAAGAATTGATTAGACTGAAGCGTTGTAATAATAAGCAGAGTAACAAGGGGATAGTGGACATATAGACTGAGGGCAAGTAAATTTACTCGACGATGTCTAAAGTTACGCACCACTCAAAATAACACTGAAAACGATGCACGTAACGATGAGGCTTCAAAATATCAGTTTTAAAGAAAACCGAGACACTCGTGATACTTTGAAACAATTTACGGAATTCCATAATAAGAATTCACAACAGGAAACAATAAATCTCGCGTTAGCCATTGGAGGAAAAATTGGGGGAAAGTATATTACCTTCATATTTGCGGTTGTTTTAAATAATAAATATTTTTTTGTTTTTAAAGTCCACTAATAAAACTGGCTTCATTGAAAAATGTGTTTTAAGAAAACGATAATGAGTGAATGGTTTTCGTTTATACGCCCTTTTCTGCGTCAGCGGTTTCGCATGATGAACGATGAATGGACTGACCATGGGCGCCAATGGTGAGTATGGCATTTTCTTCTTTTATGGTGGGTGATAATGGAAGCGATGGTCGTTTTTTATATCTATATATTTCATCGATATTGATGAATGGGGTCTCTGTGTCAGCCGGTGTCGACATAGTACCTTTTTGTGAAGATGTTTCACCTATGACAATGCAATGTTTTTTAATATAAAGAAATATAGCGGAATGAACTTAAACCTAAACTTATTTTAAACTTAAATCTTAAATCGGCTGAAAAATAAAATTTATTTTTGTTCCACATGCATTCAATTTCCCCTTTGAATTAAACGCAGTATTCCACCGTAAAAAGAGAACCTTCAGGAAGGAAAGAATATTAATAAAAATATGAAACTTACTCCTATCAATGTTCCGTTGAAGGTGGGCTGCTACTCGATGGCGAGCATCATTGAATTCCAAATGAAGGCCTAGTCGCAGCAAAGACGTATTCTTCTCCACTAATTCAGTTATTTCCATTTCAATTTTATTACCCAGAACAGAGGATCTCTGAAAAGAATAATGCATTATTTGATCAGTACGTTCGTTCTTTTCATTAACGTTTTTGTAAAATAAAAATTACCTGGTTTGATGCCCTGAATTCTTCCACAGTACGTGTTTTAAGTAAAGATTTTACCAGCGTAACAATTACAGGCGGGCTAATGAAATTTGTTTCCACATTTACTACTCTTAGTGTTTTGCTTTTTTCTATGGCCTCTGCTAGCAGCAAGGCTGTTTTATCTGTGAGGCCAACATTTGTAAGAGACAGAACTTCCAGATGTTCGTTTCCTGGCAGTGCGTCGAAAAGTTGCTGGAACTTCTCATCGGATATATTCTAGAAAATAAAAATTATAAAAACTATAAATCTCGAAGCATAAAATAAAATCACCTTAATGTTGTTGAAGTTAAGTTCAATCAACTTGGAGTCATCGTCTTTAACTCGTTTGATTGAGTCTTCAATGTCTGTGTTGTTAGGTGGGTCCATGGGGTAAATTTTTGGTGTTGATGCTTTAGTGATTCCGTCCCAACCTAAACCTACTGGCTGTCCCTTATTTAGTAAAGAAGCATGATACTGATCTTGGTTCATCATGGAGTGGAAACCGAGGATGGCTATAATAAACCACAAATTGTTAACTATATTCTAACATTACAGTTTTAAATAACTAATTACCAGCTAAGTCAATAATTTCCTCCTGCGACGCACGAGTAAGAGCGCTCTCGTATTCATCACCTAAATCAATAGCGATTTGTTCCTCTACTTCCTGTTCCTTAGCTTCCTTCGGAGGTGGAATCCATTTCTTCCCTCTTACCGTACCTTTCACGTAGGGCTCTACTTCTGGAACATCTGGAGTTTCTAAAGCCTGCTTATTTATATGCTCAATTAATTTTTTCCTATCCAGTGGACCTGTTGGTTCTTTTTCACATTCATAACTATTCCTTTGACTGGGCGGCAAAAAAGTGTCCTGGAATTTTATATTTTATAACTTTATTTATTGAATAACCAAAATTATCAAACAGAATCTTACATCCGGATCAACCTCTTTAGCTAAAATATTTATTTCTTCTGGAGAGAGCTGAGCAAGCAGCGCATCAACATCAATTTCATCATATTCGCTCAAATCTTTACCATACAATTTCGCCGGTGTAGTTAAAGTAGTTGTCTTCGTTTTCGATGATGTCTAAAGAAAGAAGAGACAAATTAATTTAATTAAACGCTTGGAAGATGCGCTCCTTTCTTATTTCACTTTAGTATATTAAAACACATTTACCAACACTTTATCTAATTTCGTAAATTGTCTCTGTATAAAAATGCATTTAATGCGGCATCATATGACCTACAAGTTTTCTTGGTTCAAATCGGTGCATGTTTTGAATCGTATTCGTATGCGAATTTTTGTAACAAACCTTAAAACAATTGTGTAAATGAAACTCCTATAATAATAATTTAGTTCTAACATTTTTCTGGAATGTTACGCGAACTAAAAATTATTTTAAGGGGTATCTTTTACACTTTTAATCTGTAAGTAATACGAACGAATAAATAGAAAAGAAAAAAGATAAGGGAAGAACTGATATTGTTTATAATTAGATTTTTAAAGCGAAATTAAAATGATATAATAAATTAAACATACCAATAAATTTTTGAGAATTTGAGCAGATAACAGTTAAAAGTAAGCAATACTTTCCACCAGCATTTATCAGATTTTTGAAAGTACACAGACGAGTTAAAAACAATATTGTTGATTTTACTTTACAAACCAATGATATAGGATGGTGTTCTGCGAAATTCCTTTTTTTAAACATATTGAACCTGATAACAAGTTAAAGCTAATAAAAGAAAATAATCACGTAAAGATACGAGATAATAAAATTTCGATAACAAAAATATTAGTCCAGATAATCTTCTTTCTTTTTTTGTACAAGTTTGAAAAGCTGTAGTTATCAAAAGACATTCTCAACTTAACAACAGCCTTTGAATGAAAGAAATTAATTAAGTATTTCCGTGTTACTTTCATCCAGATGAATACAAAATTTGAGTTCAGCCGGTATATTTCCAAGATAATGATCTATTGAAGACAACGTGAGAGAGTTAATAAGAACCGCTCATGCAATTTGAAAAATATCCTTGACGGTGTTTCTTAAGCATAAAGTCAATAGGCGGCAATTAGATTAGAAACGCCAACAAACTTAATTAATTCTACATCACAACTCAAAAGCAAAACTAGAAGAGAATTATTCATTCGTCTCTCCGGTTTAGTTGATTTAAATCGCACTATAATTTGTTGCTAATGATGAATACGTGATTGTAAACCCAGAGAGATTTTGAGATGGGTCAACTCAAAATTAATTCAATCTAGTTCTTTATAAATTGCTTTATTTGTGTATTCACTAAACACAATTAATGAAAACTAGAAAATCTAGAATCCTTAAATTGCATTAAGCTCGGAGTCGTAAATTATAAAACGTTGTTTCTTATATAATTCAATTTGTATAATTTCGGGACACAAATTACATAATTTGTTGTATGGGGACAAGGACCTGATCTATGGTCTCGTTGACATCTTTCTTGCTTGAGATTTCGACGATGGTGACCTTCATCTTGACGATCAGGTTGTCGGAAATAAAGTTGATGACAAATTTGTGCTAGGAAAACCGGAAATTTTACAAAACAAAAAAAAAACCTAGAGGGTAATAAAATTATTTAATTCTCATTCTCTTGTCCTGCTTTTACTCAAATAGCGCAAATAATATGGCCCAATTTTCAGGATATAAACATTTATTTAAAAATAGAAACATTGTTGTTGTGTTTGTAAAAATTTTACACTCACTCAGTTTGAAAGTTTTAGAACTAAAATTTCAAAGGAATTCAGGATTGCGAAGGAGTTTTAAAGGTTGCTGACTTCAAAAAATTAAAGAACGGACATCCAATATGACAACGTAAAATTTTAATGCAAGAAAAGCTCAAGAACTCGTTATGTAACGACTTTAAATTATAATTATCGGTTTTTGTGACGCCTTCTTTTGAACTGTAAGTGGCTATAAACTTGTTAGCATTAAATTTATGTATATTACAATGGGACGATTTCATCTAACTATTTAAATAAAATAACCCTTTAGAAGTGCCGAATTTTCATAAAATTACATGACTAGGTCTACATTGGTCATTAACGAATCCAGATGGTGAAATAAGTAAAGCAGATAATATTATTATTAAGCAACTTCAGATTTACGATGATTTAAGTCCGGACCAGCTGTGGCCTTCTGATAATGCAAATAAATGCATCTGCAACCGTACCTACCCCACAGAAATAATAATGCAATGATGCATCTTCGCGGATGTGATATTTAAGCTGGTTGTGTGATTTATGGCCTAAGGTGGATTCAGGCACGATTTTTTGAAATTTTAAAGCGGAATTGTACCCAATTTGAGGCTTCAATGATGGCATGCAAACTGCGATGTTCCGCTGTAAGCAGTCCTGCCGGTTTTGATCGAATATAGATTTAACCTTTAGGTGGCTCTAAGCTTAAAAATAATAACAAGACTTTTTTGACGGCACAAACGGACGAAGCCGAGGCAATGCGTCTTGTGAAGGCTGACCAACATATGGAGACCTCTCTCTTCACAAACGCCTTAAGA
The DNA here is from genome assembly GCA_933228815.1 of Machimus atricapillus. Taxonomy (NCBI): domain Eukaryota; kingdom Metazoa; phylum Arthropoda; class Insecta; order Diptera; family Asilidae; genus Machimus; species Machimus atricapillus. Next base: position 24,660,425 of record OW121788.1, on the reverse strand, counting down.
AGCCTTAATAGAATCTTGTCCAGTTGAGTTAGTTCATAATGCAATTAAGGGGACCAAGGCTACCATAATTTCTTTATTTTTTCTACGACTTTATAACTTGCTCTTGAATCGGGGAACCGCCCAACCTACTTTTAGATTGACAACGGTAAGCCAATGCGTTGGGTAATTTGTTAATTTAGAGCTTCATTTTCGCACTTTGCCGAGCCCAGCGGGCTCACACTAGGCTCGTGGAGAGTGGGGCCTTTAGAGCCAATTGCACAAAGTGACTGCGGTCAAACAAGGCCAATTATGCTGCTCACAATTTCCTCACTAAATTATCGCTGTTAGCGGACTAAAGAAACTTATCTTATAGAGAAAAGATATCAAAGGCTGATTAAAACTGGCTAGACTGGAGCTGGTGGTTGTTCCCTAGATATCGAGCGCAGATATGTTTTTGGGTCCTATGGGCCCTGTTTCATTATCGCCCATTGTTGAAGAGCATTAGCCCCATGATCGGTGCGCGCACGACGAGCATAAGCACCGAGCTATGACTACATAAATCATAAACAAAACTGACGTAACCACTTCACAATCTGGAGCATGTTCGATAGCCTTGTGAATTAAATTCGAGGCGTGGGCTCGTGCGGAGCTCCCAATTTCCCTGAAAAGGCACAATAAAGGGGATGAGAAACAAACCTCCATGCCGCAGGAACAAAGATCCCAATTTTTTTAGAACTGTCTTCACTGAAGCACTGGACCTCGGTCACAAAACTCCCCGAGTGGAGGGAACGAGCACTGAATTGGAGGAATTAGGCGGAAGTGGTTGGGACCAGCCAAACCGTCGCGCGGGGAACAATTGATTTGTTTGGGAACACCTCAAAGTAGTTAAAAATGCAATGAAAAACGAACACTCAGCGGATTTACGAGCTTTTCTTAACTGGACTACTTCAACTAGACTGAGGACTGAAGTGAACCACTTCCAAGCTACTTTGCCTTGCTTTCCCTGGAAGATTTATTACTTCCAATTCCTCCAATTCAGTTGTCAAAATCGCCCTGGAAACCGGGAGGTGAATTTGAAGTGGTGGGTAGCTACAGTGGGGTTGTCCAAACCAAGCTGTGTGTGAGTGACAGTGAAGTTCAGTTTTTGGTAAAATTCGCTAATTCATTTAACTGCTCTGTTGTGCTTGCATAAAAAGTTGTTTTCCTTTCAATTTGAACTAATGGATTGTAAATTTAGTTTTCAAGGATGACCAATGAAATCAATGAACTTTGTGTCCCAATAAACAAAGCGTAAGTAATTTTGCCGTACTTTTAGAAAGCGTAAGAAAATAATATTCAAAATGGTGGCTGAGGATCCGAATTAATTGTATGTAGCTAACAACTGCGTCCCAATATTCTGGAAATCTCTTTAAAAGTCCCAAGTTAAAAAATTTAAAGAACGCTTTAAAATAAAACTTTTCCCAGTAGCCGGCAGCGTTTGTTCCTAAATGTTTGCATATTTTTTATTCTTTATCATCTCAAGAATGTTGGTTTTAAATTTTAGATCTATGTAATTTATTTTAACTTGCTTTTCTCGAAATGAAGATTTAAAAACGGTTACCAACTTCCAGAGGAAAGATATCTGCTTCCCTGATTTACATCGGACTAGGCGCAAACTATTCATATGTTTTTGTAGTGGGAACTAAATTACTATTTAATTTTGCGTAGTGCACTTGCATGTCCTCTATAGAAATGAACAATATAAGAAAAGGAGTAATTTTTTTTTTCAATTTTTCAATTAGTCCAAAACCTTGACTACCTTTGATTGGATTAGCAATTTATCTTTTATTAATAATAATATCGTCTCTGAAAAATTTCTTTAATTTTTTATAGTAATACTAACATGTTATCCACAGATATAAAAAATATTTAGAATCTTAATACTCCTCATCACCGATAACCTGAGATAGGCTTTTTTGCGCTGATTCTAGGGCACATTTAACCCTTCCTTATTTGAAGCGAAGCACCCAAATCTTTTAGTTTTGTCAACTTTAGTTAACAAAAACTAATTTATTTATATATTAATATTTTATATTAATTGGTAGATTCTTACGTAAAAATAACCAAAATGTACATTTATTAATATTAAATGCTCGATATTTTATAAATGTTATACTAAACTTCAAAGCATCAAAGGCATAACCAAAAGAGAGTTAGTTAATCGCAAAATGATAATATCTCCTAACAAAAAAATTATTGATGTAAATAATAGATAATATAAATTTCTCAGATTCATCAAAAATTGAAATTATTGTTTAAGAAAACAAATATGTTAACGTTTGGGTTATTTTCTCTATAAACTCGCTCTTTAAAATAATAAAAAAAAATTTTACGCATTAGTAGTGAATGTGTGAAACTTTCGGGGGTTGTATTTCGTTGTTTCACCAACTTTAAACAATAAATTTCATTGATTTATATTTAAGATATACAGTAGAATATACAGTAGAAATGTGCCAAAAGTCATAAAATAAAGGATTAATTAGTAGCAGAATGCATTGAAAATTTCATAATGAAGATTATTGTTTTAATAAAATTTTAATCGAAATATAAGGCCAACTTCTTAGGAAGGATTTATTTATGTTCACAAAGAAAAGTAATAAAATTCGGAAATAGAGCCACATGTGCAAAATACCACATCTCGAGCTTACCTAAACCCCACACAAAAACAACAGTGGCATTATTCTTTTGATGACACCTGAGGCCTTGAGAGTTCATTTAGTATGCTATTAGCTGTTATGCATACAAAACCGTATTTTTTTTTATGTTACTGGAATAAATATGTGACCTTAAACTTGCTTTCGTTTACGGCGCGGCGCCGCTAATTTTATTAGCTAATTTTCTAAAGTAAAACAACGTCTCCTGTGCGATAGAGGACTAGTGTGTGACATTTTTGATTTTGAAGGAGTGTGGGAAATGAATACATTTGAAAATATCGGTTTTGATACACTCGAAATGCGGGTGCATGTAGCAAAAGGGCGCACAGACAAAACATGATAAAACTGAACATAACGGTTCGAAGAGGAGCTCCCTCTTTCGCTCACAAAACAAAATTTTCCACAACCGCGTCAGAGTCTACCTCAATTTAATTTCCTTTCGTTTTTCTTGCCAGAGAGCGCACATCGACGATCCTCGTTTAACACTTTGCGCATATTAACTTGCGCACCCCAGCATTTTGGCAGTTTGCCAAAGGTCTATACTTGGAGATCATCGCGCGCTTTTATTTCTTGACGGAATTATTTATAACTAATGTGTGAGTTTTCTGGTAAAATACATTTTCAAGATAAAGAAAAAATAAAGCAAAGGAAAAAAAGCGACTACTAGTAGGATTGGCTGATTCAGAAAATTTGGCAAATGACAGACATTTTTGAAAAGATGAAAACATGCTGCTCGACAATTTTCCTTATTTTCAGCACTTTGCAATAAAAATTTATTTCGATAAGTTTTCATTGACCACGTGAACCTCATCATTTCATCAAAAAAAATAAAACGAAAACTGGAAAGATCGGTCCACAAACGCAATAACTTTGGGTTAAGGTGCTGGCCGCTTGCTCCTTGACAAAATAAGATAACATTGACCTTAGAAAATACACAGAAAACTCAATGTAAATTGGTTGCTTATTTGGAGAAATTGTAGAGCAAAAAATAGAAAACTTTTAGATTATTAATATTTCAATGAGGCTCTGGCAGCCAGTTGGAGTTCTATAAATACACTACGCTTTGTTTTTCTGCAGGAACGAATTGATTTCTCTGGGTTTGCGCGATTCCAATTTTAATTTATTCATATACCAATACGATCACGCGCTGCAAAAATAATATTCACCTGTATACGTAAAAATCAACAGGTAAATTTGAATGAACTTCAGCTGAGGACACAATTTTAATTACGACAGATTTGATGACAATTTAATTTAACTCGGTTATTCTCACAAAGTTTTGCGATTTGATTTATTATCGCTGCCAAATGCACTCCGATAAATACAGAGTAGACCAAATTTTCGTTTCATTGACTAATTTCAAGAATGGTTTTTTTTTTTTTTTGGCAACCACATTCGCGTATGTTGAAACCAAATGGCCTATTCAAAAAGTGAAAATTTTCCTTCTTGGATTTTGGACATAACGCGATAAATACCTAAAGTATTAAGATTGTCGATTTAAAGTCGACTCGACAGCTAACACACATAATTTAATAATTTACGGCATTTAAATGTCTTGGCTGCAAAATCGACTTTAAATCGACATTCTTAATAAGCTCCTCAAAAAATTCTTTGAAAATGCATACAACTTCTACACCTACTTTATGTATTTTTTTTAAGCACGAACCTTTATAGTAGTCCTTGTCTTCGTCCATTCTTCCTTGACAATTGTCGTCGTCATTTTAAGTAACTAATTTTGTTGGATTATTTATCCTCTAAAGATGCCTTTTCCGAGTCTCGCAAATGCGCAAGTCTAATTGATGATCATGGTACAGATCGCTCGATGAATCGTTGTGTAGTTGCTACAAATTTTATTCGAAAAGTTCATTCCCACAGGCAAATAGAATATGTATATGAAATAAGAAACACTTAATTTTCACTTGAATCAGCTGCTTATATAAGTAACGCGCGGTCCCCGCCTATTCAGAGATATTAAATTTTTCCAATAAATGTACTGCAAAAATAGAAAATGTGGAAAACATTTTCAAAATTCTTGCGGTAGACTAAGATACTGTGCGAATATGTCTGGATTGAATAATTAAATAAGCAGAAAAGGTGCAAATTTGCGACAAAGTAAAATTTTAAAGAATTTTAATGAACCATTTTGGTAAAACTACAAAACTTCTTTCTTCTCAATAAACAAAAAATTTTGTTCTCCTTTGTTGAAAGATTATGATTTGGCACCATCTTAAAAAGCACTAATAGAAACAAAGAACCGTGACACATGCAGCATTGATATAAAAAATATTTTTGGCTTTAGACACTTTTGGCATTTTTTAGGTACTTTTGTTATAGATCCATTAAATTCACGGGTACGACACTTCAATTTTAAACACAAACTCTGTACACAATTTTTCTCAAATACTCTTTCGAAGCTATTTGTCGTTGAGAACAAAACTTTTTCCAAATTAATTGACCTTCACTCGCCGTTTTATTTATAATGAGTTGTTTTTAAACATTTTAAGCTTCCAAGCGTCTACACAATCGCTAGAATGACTCTTGCTACCACAGCGCTCAAAACTCAAACAGAAACTATACGCAATTACAATTCAAAAAATTTTCCTCGGATCGACTACTTTCATATGACTTAATAATTATAATAAAAATAAAAATTCTGAAGATTTTACTGAGCGAAACGTGTGACTTTGTACCAACTTTCAAATGCAGGAGCAGCAAGAAGCTCTAACTACCCGTTTACGTGTGGTGAAATTCCTCAAAAATTTTATTCGAAATAAGACGTACACCTTTTTTTCGTTTTTATTAAAAAATAATAAAACAATTTTAAGAAATCTCTGCTATGAGCGCATGTTTCAGTGGAAATGAGCCTCAATCGTGACTTCCATGTGTGAACCACTTCCCCCTCAAGTATCGACGTAGAGGCCGAACACAATTTCAGGAGTTTTTCTCACTTTAGTTGTTTACACTAAAACAGAGACGAGAGCAATTTGATGTTTTAACAGGCACACGGAAAACGAAGTGTTTCTAATCAGGTGTATCTTTAGAATTCGCAATTCCCGTTTTCACCTCTCGTCTTCACGTTTTTGAGAAAGCACGGAAGAGACGCACCATTTGCATGGCAGTGGAGTAGTTAGATCGTCGACTTTCTATCGGATCACTTCAAACCCTTGGGACTTCTTTCACCAAATATATTTGATATAGAAGATTAATAATTTGGCGCAAAAACCATAGATCCACTATACATATTTTTCTAAAAATTCTTCATAAAATATCTCTTCGCCTCAATCTTTTTGAGAATGGATTTTTTGAATATTATATTTAATTAAAATATACAAAATCATTCATTGTCAAAGTCAAAGACACGATTATGTAGTCAAAACAAACAAGATTTTATCAATTTATAATTATTTAGATGCATTTGTGTAGAAGAAAGATTAGTGCAAGATAGCCATACCTATTTGAAATATTTCCTATGTACATAGTTAAAAAAATTGTAAAAATTGTCTCTTCCAGCCTAAAGGGTTCCTGGATTCAAAACGATGTCTTCTATTAACATTTCATTGATTAATTGTGATTTCTTTATTATACTTACACAGGATATTTCGTTAAGGTTTGAACAGAGGTATGCAAATGGATTCTACAGGATCTCCTGATAGACGTATGTATGTTCAGAGGTCCCCCCCTCTAACATCGGGACCGACCCCTAAAATCACTATTGAAAATATGGAGGGGGTTAACCTAGAAACCCGACTTCGTAAACCTGAACTTTTATTCCAGTAGAAAATCCTTTAAACGCCATTTACTTACTTCATGAAGTTTTGATTTTTAGTACATTAATATTTTTTTTTTATTACCAAAAGTAATTACTTATGAACATGCCCTGATTTATTTTTTTCAAGCGATAAATATGTTTTCAGAACAATAGATATATGTACATATTTATTACTAGTCCTGAAAATTCTTATTTCCTTACTGTATCGAATATGTATTAATTTTAGAATTTTTTTTTTATTTCAGTTAACCATGGAAAGTGGTTTTACAATGAACATCTTTTAGAAATCGTCCTTCAATTTTTTATTTCCAATAGTCTTAAGAATTGAAATTGTCAGTTCGTGCTGAATTGCACTCTGATGTTGAGCCAAGCAGTTTCAAGAAGCTTAAATAAGCCAATGCATTGAATTGCATCATGCTTATTTTATGTTAGACCTTTTCAAGAGATTGATTTTCCCTTTTTGTTGGACGCTATTACAAATTCCTTTTATGAATCGTGCCGAAGCCATTGAAAATCATTTTGTGGGAATAACACAAACGCCCTCAATTGACTGTGTGCTTGCAGAGAAATATTGAATTCCTGAGAATCCTTATCATCAAATCAATTACCAATTATTACCAATTGCCCTCTTGAACCTATTTCATGAATGTCCTATTGTCTTAATAGCTATGTTAGAGATATTAAGTGTAATTAGTTATAATATTGCATAAAGACTTAACTATATAAATCACTCTTTATTACCATTATTTATTAATTTAATTATTACTAAAAGTTAGTCTTTGATGAATTGTAAAAGTAAATAATCGAGTAAAATTTATGCTGTTTGCAGACGGAAAGAGAATAAAAGTAATAATAATAATTATTATTATTTCGTTAATGTGTGTTCTTATAAACAGGAAAACGAGACATATATCAAACAGCACTTGCAGCAAATTTTAGAAAGTGTAAACAATTTCTCAAATTTGGTTTCCTTGGCACTTGACGGCATTTACACCATTAACAATTTTTTTTATTTTCGTTGATGGAAATAGCTATTAAAGTAATTAAGTATTTTAAGTTAAAGTGAAAAACAAAGATTCCTAAAATACTTCCTTGTTGTTCTTAATTTTCCAAACTTATACGCTATTTGTGGAGTACATCATGCAAAGAACGCATATGAAATCACTCAAACTCCTTTTAGATCGAAACCTTGCGCCATTCAAGACAACGTTAGTGTTTACTTAAGTTTAGAATTTTCGAAAGTAGAAATCATTTCCTGTTGATCTTCAATGCCATGGCTTAATGATATTTTATTTTTTCATTATTACAACATTGTTGCTGGATTTTACGTAGCTACATACTATTACAAGCAGCAAAGCTTTTTCTTGTCTAAAAGACCTACTAAAGCAAATTTTCCCATTCAATTCCATTTTTATCTCAATTGTTTATTTTTCGATTATATTTATGTAATTTTCTTTTTTTAGCTCGTTTATTACCTCTGGGATCTGTTCGTTTTATCAGCTGTTTTAATCCATAAGTAAAGTAGATATGATAGTATTATTTTAATAACATAATAATACAATTTTTAGCATATATAGTACTTGTGTAATAAATTAATAAAATATTTGGACGAATTAAAACTATGTAAAACGTAACTCACTTGAATACTTAAATTAAGTTTAAAACAAGGTTGCAGGCATATTCTGCGATCTTACTAAATCCGGCTCATAAACCTCCAAATTTTCTCTAGTGCGGCCACCTTTTGCCGATCTATTTGCGGACTTCTGTTGGTTCGTGACGCACGTTTGTATGTATTCCTGCATGTGCCTCCAAGAAGTTTTTTCCCCTCCAATAAATGAGCGTGCCACGTGAAAATATTAGATTTTTAACTTATGAAAGGAATAAGCAATTGTTTAGCGCATGTTCGGAGAGGATTAAGGTTTAAAAAAATGCATACTAAGCATGTGTTTTATTTTTAGGTAGATATTTATAAAAACTTAAAAAGAGAAACTAAATTTTTTCCTTGGTTTGTCAATTCCGCTTGATACTCCATTCAATCTCGAACAGGAAGGTCATGTAAACAAAAAAAAAAAGTAGGTTGAACTAACAGCAATGAATCAAAAAAATATTTCTCTGCCAAAATGTTAAAGAAATGCCCAAAATATGAAAAACTGTCTTAATTTATTTATATTTACTTTGTTTTCGACAAATTTCATATTTTTTCTAAAGAAAAGAAATGATTTAACGTCATTTAAATATTTTTAATCTTCTTTGTAAATTAGAAAGAACTGAAATTCAAATTTAAAAAGTTTTCGAACTACCTTGATAATGAAGACAAAATATTTGGATTGATTCGCTTGTTGAAAATTTCCTTGATAAATAAATGTCACATGAAATCAGTGTAAATGCAAAATGTCTTTTAGCTTTAAAATAACCAATTACTAAATATAAATCTATAACTCTAAAAGTTTTGCATTAGTCTGGAGATGGTATTTATTGCATGTGCGCAGATACATATTTAGTTTATAGAATAGTTTCTATAGAAACGTGTTTGATTAAATTCGCAGTTTAAATTTTTTACAAAAATATAAAAAGTTATCCACTGTATTTGTTAAATTATTCATAATATACTAAGTTGGTTTTTTGCATAGATATAATCGTCCAACTTTTTCTGTATTTTTATAAAAGACGTTTTCAAGGGATGGTTTAGAGTTAATTATTAAATAGTGTGTAAAAAAAACATCTCCTTAAGAGACGATGGTAAATCTACAAAAGAACATTTGATTCATCGATGAGATACAAAAATCCGTTTTGCATTATCCACCTTCCTATCCAAACTTTGGAATTTGATTCCAATTCCTGTTAAGCTTTCTACATACATAAAATACTGAAAGCATCTTCTTTGAATGTTGGTATGTGGCTCTGTTCGTGAATTCCTGTAAGAATCCCTCTCTCTTTGTACTTTCATTGTTGCTTTTCATCAAACATTTTGTTTAAGAATTCCCTCATTCATGATTATTAAGTCCTCTCTCTTTAAGAAATTTTGAAAATTGTTTACATTATTTAGGATATATTCTTCATTCTATTGATTAGTCTAATTAGGATCTTAACATACACGTTTTACTACGTAATTTGCTCAATAGAGTTAAAAAGAAAAAATATTCCTCTGAAAATAAATAGCTTGCCCTCAATTTAAAAATTATGAAAAATTTGCAACTCAAATATACTGAAACCATGATTTTTTGTTTGAACTATGTACTATAAGTTGTATAATAGTTGCTTATAGATTTCCGTATATCCCTGTAAAGTTTTTTATATTTTACTTATGTGTCTAACATTTATTAAATCTCGAATTAGTCACGTTATTAAAAAATATCCTCGCCTCATAATCAACATCCGCCTTATTGTGGGAGATGAAAAATTTTATATTTGCAAATTCAAAAATCACAATAAAAATATCTTTCACTACAACCAGATTTCATGTAAATGCTTATATTTATATACGCTTATATATTTATATACTGAATGCTAAATGCATCAGTTTTATTGAATGAGTGCGGGAATGTCTCGTTTTAATGGAAACTGTTGAAAACAAGTATTCGTCGCTTATTCGTCATTTTGTTGAATTGCAACACTTTGTGTTAATGTATTTTTTAAGATAGCACACACACTTTCCTTGAATTACAAATATTTACTGATAATGCAAAATTCTCGCTTTAATAGAACACGAACTCATATAAAGTGTTTTCTTTAGTAAAATCGAGAAGCATTACCAGTTTAAACGAATTAATGTTTAAAACCAAATTAATCTCTCATAGTGTTTATTTTATAAACAGCTTGGTTATTTCAATTTAAATTCAATTTAATTTGACCATCTAATATGTCGAGAACACGAGGAACAGATATCTTGCAATGTAATTGTGCTTCTATAAATATCCCATAAAACATTTCAAAACGACAGGATTCACTAAATCAATGAACCCGGAAACCAGAATAGATTCGTTCGAAAATTGAGTTAATTAGGTAGACGCCGAATGAGACATGCAATTACTATAAAATCTGCAGTTTGCCCTCGGTAGCGCCTCGTACTTGCAATGGTTTATTAAAATTGCAATCAAATAGCTGCTGTGTAAAAATAGATAAATGGTGTTTCTAATATTTCTATGTATTTAGCACTGAAAGCCTACTTTTAAAAACTACATGAAATACTGCAAGTTTTACAAAATTCTGTGGAGGTCATAGCACTCAATTAGAATTTGTGTTAAATTATGTTACGAAAATCCGCTAGTTGAAATTAGGAATGTTTAGTTATTCAAAATTTACATTAAATTGGGAGCGCCACTACCAAAAATAAAAGATAACAATTACCACAATCTCGCAATTTAGCCAAAATGAACTAGTTTTTGAGTTAAATATGACTTTTAGCTCAGCAGGGCAATGGTTGCACTGTTTAACAGCAACAAACCTAATAAAAAAGGTATAAAAATGAGAGGCATTTTAACGTGTAACGATCTGGATTTTAATTGAAAAGAAAAAAATATTTTAGTTGCGTTTAACCAAAAATATATTGTAATAAAACGTTTCGAAACGTGTAATTTATTTGTTAACTGGACCCATTTTGTTTTAATATTTACGATGTGTTTTTGTACATATTTTGGTCTGAATGTTGCACTTTGGGTAGCGCAGCTATTTTCGTACATTGTTTACACTTTCGTCATGGATGCATGCGTGCTTTTGATTGCACCAGCCATATGTTAATTTCAGCAACTATTAAATTTGACGTCACAACAGCGACGCTCCTACCGCACTTGCTTGGACAAGAATAACATTTTGATATTGTATAATTTTAATTTTTTCTTCCTTTTGCTTGTCGGAACTCTAATGAATTTATATCTTAAAAATGAATAGAAACAAACAGCCAAATCCTAGGTATTTTTTGCACTTTATGATACCACTTAAAACTAATATATGTTCGCATAGGTTATATTATGGAAAATATTTTAGAAGGAGTCGGAAAAAGCTTAACCTGACCGTGGTGGCAGCTATTTATCAATTTTCTATCTTCTATCGTTGAACACATGGCTCATTTACGTAAATCAAATCAAATCGGCTGCAGCAATACTGAAAACGTGCCAAGATCTAAAACATTTGAGACTGTGTCCGTTTAATATTGGTTAGTATTGAATACGCAATTGCCAAAACATCGTCGCAGAACGAATCAATTCCGCATTGCTACCGTCCACAATGAGGACCAAATCCCAAGGCGATCTCATTGTCATTTGCAACAAAGTGCCAAGTACAAGTTGATTGTCGTTTGAAAAAAACAAATTCACTTCAAGAAACGTTGACTCTATTCAATTTCAGTTTATTAATGGGAAATAGCTTGACACTTTTTTTTAATATAAATTAGAAAAAGCGAACATTTTTTGGAAAATTCCTAAATAATAATATTCAGACATGAAAGAAGTACCTTGGACTTAAACAATTCTTATTTGTTTATAAATACTCTCGTTGCAGTATACCTAAGACAGGGGTACTACTTTGTGTCATAGATTGCACTATTTGTTTTCTTTTTCTTTTAATCCTTCCAAATGCTCAGCAACATATTTGTCGTCATTTGAGTTAATGTGGGTGGAAGAGAGGGGACAGATTAAAGTATATGCGCAAAGAAAAGTTCTGTAGTACCCGGCAAAACTGATTACAGACACCTGTCGCTCTACAAAAATAGCTCATGTGAGGAAATCCCCCAGTAAAACCAGGAAAACGAAATATGTATCATTTGCAGATACAAAATGTTAACAAGAATATAAACGTTCGCATTTTTCTCATCATTGCCAGGTTTAAGGTCCAGTATATCTTTCATTTTTTTTTTATAATAAATTATATCTTCCACAAACACATAAATCTGCGCTGTTAGGCAAAATATAAAAATAATTTAAACAATAATAATAAAAGGAGAACGTAGAAATTGAATAAGTGCTGATTTTATTCGGGGAAAATAAAAAAAAAAACTTTTAAAATATTTGTCTTTTCCTAATTTGTCTAGTTCATGTTTTACTTACTGAAAAATGTCAAATGATTAATAATTTAAAAATGATATGCTCTGCATTGTACAATTCAAAGTTTTCGGAACGAGAAACAGCCACAGTTGCTTTAACAATATTTGGCACGATTAAAAGGCGATATATTAAAATAGATTCGTTTTCAGAAAGCGGCAAATGTTTACACCGCATGTAGTACTTCTGGCGGTTACATAAATTTTGGGCTCATTTCGCCTTTGCTCTGCTTGTAGAAATTCAAAAAAAAAAATCAATTTTATTTTTGAATTTGAGTTTAATAACTCTGGACTGAGTAACATGCGATTAATGCTTCTATTTTATTTTTTGAAGCGCGTGCCGAATTAGTTATTTTTCTTATATTCACATACATACTTACTTCTTCGATTCGCATACTTTTGCGAACAACCTTTCGGCGAACTTCTGTTTCAAAGGTTTCCTCAACGATTTCTTCAAATTCTGCCATTGTGAAGGTTTTCTTTTCAATCTATCGTATAAAAAAACCGTTCTGGGTCCAAACAGCTTCTAAAAGAAGTCACTGTCACAATAACGTCCAGTAGATTAACTCGGATTTGAATATATGTATATATTATATATTTTTTTTCTATCTTAAATCCCGGCACAAACACTTCCCAAAGTCAATTGAAATCACAAAAGCACTTCAGTGACTATTTCAATGGATTCTAGTCGAAATTTAAGCAAAACACTTGGAGGTTTAAAACTCTCGTTCATCATCACATAATAACACGCGGAAGAAAATTGCTGCCCAGATCTGTGGAAGGGAGCAACTATCTCTTTTTCTTAATTATTTATTAGAAGTGCGACTCCTCCTAAGGAGTAGTGCGTTGAAGATATTGAGCGCGATTGATCAGCCAAAAAGATCAACGGACAGACGGTCCGATCAGGAACTCTCTTTTGGCCTTTTTGTTAATGGCTGCGCTTCTGGCTTAAGATTTTCCACTGATAGAGAGTACTTTTTTCGTGTACACAGGCATGATCTTTCGGACCCACACACTTTGAGCTCCCTATGTTTATAGGTCTTCCTGTGCAACACATCCACCCGAGTGAGCTAAATTTAAAAAGCCGAATTTTCATCCCGTCATCTGGCTTTTCTCAATTCTTCTTGTATGTTTCGTTCTTTTTAAATGCTTATTTTACTTCATTCTTTTATTGTTAAGAGTGTTTGCGTACAATTCCGACATTAATTTCCACGCGTGATGGAAGTGCGCAAATGTCGTTAATTTCCTTTTTAAAATCTTAATCTTACTCTTTGTCGCGTTTAAGACAACGGTCTTTTGGCCTTTATTGCGCTTGGAGCGTCATTGGTGCTCGTCGTTTTGTTCCTCAAATGAAGGCATTTCCATTTTTAATTTATTTTATACAATGAAATTGTTAACAATAGCTTATCTTACAGTATAAAACTTTAACATCATTATATACGTTTTATTCCACTTCGAACGGACCAGCTTGGTTGGTCTTCAATCTCTCTTCAGTTCAATAGTCATTAAGAAAACTCATTCAGACTAAATACAAAGAATCACAAAACTTAGTCATTCGAACACGCCCAGTCGACAATTCCGATTTTAGTTTGGTAATAAAACGACAAGTGTGAGAGTTTAAAAATTTTCTAAAAGCCATAATTTGAGGAAATAAAAACCCTACTAAGAGGGAATATTTTTTACTTAACAACGTAAAACTTAATAATTTACGTCTGGTCATTAAAATGCGGCATCTAATTACATTTTAAAGCGATAAGTACACCACTTGATACATACATATGTAATATAGTCACGTCTGTTATAAACCATAAAATTGTGTGAAAACACAGATTTTACTAGAATTTTGCAACAATTGTATAACGATAACCGCTTAATTATACCTATGCTGTTATTTTTGTTAATCATTTCAAATGGCGTTTATTTTTAATTATACATATCTACAAAACGTATAACATTTCAGAATTCGCTTCCTAAGACTCAAGAAGGCATTGAGAATCATACAACCGAAGTTCATTCATTTATGTACAGTTGATAACACTGTATAAACTGAAATATGTTTTATGTTTGCAAATTTTCTTTTCCTTTTCCTTGGATGTGTCCTTTATAAATAATTTTATTTTCAAGATATCACAAAAGTCGTACACAATTTATTAAATATGCATAGCCTCTTAGCTTTCCTACATAGAAATGTCGACCACTCTTCAGATTAACAATGGAAATCTCTATCATCGCTAGGTATGAGTATACCATAATACCCTAATTCCCTTAATATTCGTTGAATTATTTTATATTAAGCCTACCACAATGGGATTTATTTTAAATCAATTCAATTTTACTTCAGATTTGCGTATAATTAATTTTAATTATCTTTAAAAGGTTTCCCTTTCTTCTGATGTAAGTAAGCGCACAGCAAGATATAAATTCTTTTCATTTTATTTTTGATTGTGAACATGATAAAATTCCCCCACAAAAGGTTTTAGGAAGAAGATAGAAAAGGGAGTTGGGGACAAGGTAGAAAACAATCCGGAAGGAACCGAGTTTATGTGCGTGCGTCGTCCTCAAATCCCTGTGGCTCAAAAAGAATTCGCATAATATCACGGACCGAAATGTTGAAAAGGAATCCTAGGGTGCCGGTGCCGGGCGTTCACACTCATCCAAGGATCAAAACATATTCAGAAAGAGCGATGTGGGTCCGGTGGAACAACATTTGGACAAATTTCTTATAAGATTTTTCCATAATTTTTCCTCTTTTTATGTAGGTAGGTGAATAAAATCCAAGCCAATGCCACAACATTGGAAAAGGTTTGGAAAACAAAAGTTACTTTGGAACAAAATCACAAATTATATAAAAAATAAATAGCAAAGTCAAAATTTTCCTCTTTGTGAAAACGTGTCTGAAAACTGAATTTCGTTTTTTGTGAAAAAAGACTTTAAAGCTGTTAGAAGAACAACAAAAACGAATAAAAATTTATTTTATTATTGACATAAGTACATACATATTCAATTGATAACTTTATAGATTCCCAAAACTCTTTTGTTTTATCAAATTATAAGCCGCAATTAAATTTGCTCCTTTTCCAGAAGAAGTAAGGAAGTAGAAATGTATGCGAGAATATTTGCAAGTTTATAATGCTTAATTTTTTCTTGCACTCACTTTAATATACGATCTTTAAAAAAACATAACACTTTTTGCACATCAAAGAACTAGCAAAGATAAATTAAAGATAATTAAGGGGGTGATAATATTATTTAAATAATACTCTACCTATTGTTTAAAATTTAAGTCACTTAATTGTATGGCTAAATATAAATTAAAATCTTAATACATAGTTTTGTTCATTGCCTCTTTCGACTTGCGTATTCTCAAACTGAGACTATCCCACATCATGAATTAATGTTTCCGTCCTGCAATTCTAATAAAAATTTAGTTCGTGTGGAAAAGCAGAAAGACTTAAAAGAAAATATAGATGCATGCCAGGATTTTAGTTTAATTAATCCTTAAGGTGGACATACACGTTAGGTTTTGCATGACGGTTTCAGCCTTGCATGCATAACCGAGAGTTATAACCGAGTTTCATATTGCACATATACGTTAGGGTTTGCATGCACAGTTTTGCCATAAACTCTCAGTTAAAGACAGTTGGAGCTACGTGACGGTGTATGTAGGACAGTTATCTAAACTACTGTGCACAGTATACCAACAATGGACGACGACAATGTGATAGCTTCACTTGGCTTAACACGTGTTCTACAGAACAGAAAAAGTAAAATAGATCGCACTAAATGGTGTAAACACTAGTTATTGAAAAGAAAGCAGTTCTCTCACGTAAATTTGAAAAATGAATTGAGATTTACACCAAAAGATTATAAAAATTATTGACGAATGGATGAAAAACTTTATTTGAAACTGTAATCATTGATCAGTCCGTTAATACAAAGGCAAGATACTGTTATGAGAAAAGCTATAAAGCTATATCAGCACATGAGAGACTAGCAGTAACATTAAGATGTCTTGCAACAGGAGGAACATATGAGCTTTTTAAATATTCTGCCATTATATCACTTCAGGCTTTGGGCCGAATAAATCCAGAAACATGTGATGCTACTTATAAACCTCTGAAAAAGGACTATCTATAGTATCTACAGGTGACAACTGTGCATGTAAGCAGGCCGGACGCCACACACGCTCGGTTATGCATGCGCGCAAACATAACCGAGCGGCAAAAAATATCAATTTTGATATTTGCTAGGTTGCATGTACATGCGCCGATAACTGTACAGTTTTATCACATACACACTAGGGTTTGCCTGTCGATTATGCATGCAAGGTTAAAACCGTCATGCAAAACCTAACGTGTATGTCCACCTTTAGGAACTAATTAATATTTATTTAGAAATTAAAGAAAAGCCGCTGGCTTATATTAAAGACAATTGCTGCCCATGATGTAGCTTTATTAAATGTAAGTAAATATGTCCTTACATATCTCTTAATAAGAATAATTTCAGTCTAGAAGAAGGTGTTTTGCTCTTCTGATTAATCTGGATCTTATATGTTTCGTAGGCTTAAAGAAGAACCCATTTTACATTTTCTGGTAATATTATTATATGTATTAAATTTCATAGTTTTAGTTAATCCCTATATGAAATCAGCAGTCGGTTTTACATAAAAATGTAAATGAAATTTAAAACATGTAATTGATAAAAATATACTCAATTAGGAGAGCTAAAAAGAACTCGAACAGATTTTCGTTGTGCTACAACTTATGTACACTTTTCTAATGGAATAAATAATATATGAAATAATTTATTATATGTACTTATGTATATGAAATAAAACAAAAATTTCATAAATTAAAATATCATAATTTTTCTAACTTTCTGTATTTTATATTATTAATTAAAAAGAAGAAGAAAAACAGTAAACTACAAAATTATTGATATTTGATATCGTTTATGCGCAATTACCAGGCAAAGAAATAAACATTCTAGAATAAGCTTTGTCCCGGACCGGCAGCTAGCTGAAGCTCAAGCTCCAGCATCTTCGAGTTTTAATCGAACTTCCAACACCAAAACATGCGCATTAACTTCGGAGTCATCACCAGTCGTTTTCTGAAGGTGAAAGGAAAGTTTACTTTACTTTCTATAGTCCAGAAGAGAGCATTTTCGTGGGTGATTGGGAGGCAGTGAGATTCGTAGAAAAGGCACCTATGCCTAGAATTTTTTAACAAACTTATTCGAAATTGGCCTTCGGGGCAAGCTAAGAGAAAGCACCGCCGAGGTCTACCAAGCAAGTCAAACTACTGCTTCAGTATCTTTCAGTATACGACCGACTGCTTCTGCGAATAAGTTGTTTAGTGAGGTGCGGACTGTTTTTATTAAAAGTAAAAGAAAAAGAGCGCTCTATTACTGTGGCGTTTTCAGAGTGAATTCAAGTTTTGTGCATCGGGGAATTTTTTAAATAAAATATGAGTGCAATTGACGAAATTATAAGTTTCAAGAAAAACCCAGACGAGGACTTCTACGCAATGTTGAATTGTGATGAAAACTCGTCAGTAAGTAGTTTTTTCTACCTTGATTTTTATATTATATATATAAAAAAAAAAAACTTGTTTAACATTTTAAAGAATATAAACTTATCACACTTAATACTAATGACCTTGAATCTATTTGGATTGTGGGGTCACCAGTGTTAAATTATTCTTTAAACAAACTTTCAAAGAATTTTTTATTAATTCGCGAAGAGAAAAAGCTCTGTCATTGAAAATTTCCAACATTCCGGGGAAATTACCACTGATTGAATGTTTTAAGAAATATATGTGAATTAAATCAGAACGATCATGCAACAGGTCTTGCATATTCCCAACATCGCTTGCAAATATTATGCAATTTTGTTAACTAATCAACGCAACAGTCAATGTCACAAAGCAACGATCTTGTGTACTATGCTTTAACCATGGAAATGTTGTGCTATTGTATCGCAACCATTTGTTTGTTAATGTGTTTTAATGATAAAGTAGCTCATTATAGTTTGTCAAGTTTTTGAATGCATTTGTAATTAACTTGACAATAACATTATGATAATTTATCAAATGGTGCTTATTACATCATTTGAAATTATTATGAGATTAGGTGTTGTAAAGAGTTCTATGTATGTACATCTACATATTTATTGAAAATTTTCACATTCTATTGGAAAACTATCTGTTTATAAGGTACATATTTATAGTAAAAATCTGTTTTACAATAATTCTTCTTATCACTAAGAGTTATTTTAAAATTTAAGCCTTATTTCGTAACGGAAAAGAAAAAACTGTTCAGTAAAGTTCTAAAATAATTTTTATTATTAATAAGAACTGAAGAAATTTATCTGATCTAGGTATAATTTTTACTTCTTCAACAATTATATTTACTAAGTAAGTACTTTTTTTTATTGAAATATTTTTCACTTAAAAACCGATAAACAACTTATGTATTTTATTTAGATATAATAATATTAAAAAGAAACAAGGACTAGATTTTCTTAATTTTCATTGTTTGAAGGACCTGAATTTCAAACTATTATGGAATTAATTAATATAATATATATATGTAGATAGTTATAGATAATCTCTATTCAAAAGAAGACGGCATCACCAATCACACTGCAACAGAAACAACCATATGTATACATACTACTATTCAAAAAATATTCATGCTGCCAAGATCATGCGGCTTAAATGTTCTATTTTGAAGAGAATAAATCAAATGCTGTTGCAGAAATATTTAAAAAAGAAATAGTAATTGTATTTAATTTTACTTTCATACTAAATAAAAAGTTACATATTTTTGCTTTATCCACATATTTCTAAGCATAAAATATACAACCTATAATACACTTTCATTATCTTAAGATACACTAAGCGATCAAAGACCTTTAACAAGTAACTTAAAACTTTTTAAGCAGAAAGATTCAAACCGCATTATCCATAAATCACTGAAACCCAATAATGCCTATTAATAAAATCACATCCCTTTTAGGTGGAGCAGATTCAGGCGGAGTACAAGATTCTGGCCCTACAATTTCACCCGGATAAGAACAGTGGTGATAAGGACGCGGAAATAAAATTCCAGAAGCTTAAGGTATGTGTTCACGGCAGTGTACGGTACGCCTGAGATGGAAATAAATTCTGGTGGTTTACCGTGGCATAGCATAAACGTTGTTATGGCAAATATGTATGTAAATTCGCGCATATAATTACAGTTTACGAGCACTCGTCAAACCTTAATGCAAAAGCGGTTGAGCCCGAAGGGATGTGGGTGGGTAGTTTAGTTAATGTCAACGCCAAATTGAGCAGCATAACTCTTGTTTTGGCCCTCGGAGCATGGTAGCCTGGAGCCTTGGACACGTTCCAGGGAATCTAATTAAGAGGGGCTTCTGAACAGCACTTCTGATTAATATCTCATACAGAGTACACCTTTTCGCTTATAAAGTTACGTGGGCATCGTGTGTTTTTTGTCCCTAAAATTAGAATCAACTTCGTAGTTCGTACGGACTTCGAAAGTCTGTAATCAATTTAATAAACTCTTCTTGCAATAGGGTTATTAGATTTCGCCTAACATGCACCGACTTGGTCTTGATGATGAGGAATTGAGTTAGTATATTTTCTTTAGCAAGTTGTCGCCGTCAGGATAATAAGGATATCGCTGGTTAGATATTTTAAAGCTTCAAAACGGTGATGTCCATTAGGGTGGAAATTTACGTGTTTGCGCAGTCATCATCGATTTTTAATGGACGGATAAATCAATTATTCTTTCAATGTTTCAATGTTAGATACAATTGCCAGACCATTAAGGGATAAGGGGTGGCTGCCTTTTATAGAAAGCTTGTGAGCACATCACCCTGTCTATTAATACCTAGCTGATTGTTTATTGAATACCAATTGCCACATTGGTATCCAATAGTCTCCAGTCCTTTGGGGTGCCCTACACTTCAAAGCTTTTATTTAAATTGAAAGGATGGTTACAAACAAGGATAGAAGTTCATCCTGGAAGTTTAATCTCTCTTCAATTTATTTTTAATTTATGCATAAGACGTAGCATTGGGAGGTAATGCAAAGTCAAGTTTATAATTATTTGTTTGTTGTTTTTTGCATCAGTTATTCTTATTCAATTTTCGAACTTCCAGAAGTTACCGAAGGACAAAAGTAAATCTAATTATTTTGCTTATTTTAACACCTGAATATTATAAAATATTAAGAATGAGTATACTAGTACATATGTACAATGTACATATATAAACAACACATTTGTCGGTCGCTCGTAGTTCCCGAGATATTTAGCTTCGAAATTTTTACTCTGATATTTTCAGGATATAATCTCAGAAAATGCCGTTGCAAATTGTATCAAAACCAATTTGTTAAAGACGCTTTAATCTTTTTTTATAAAAAATGTCGTTAAAATTGTGTTTTTTAAAAGGGATGGAATTTTAACCAAAACTTTGTAGGAGCTCGTCGAATATTCCGGCGGAAAATGCCAATTTTGTTTGGTATTTTTAAATATAAATATCTCAGAAAATACAAGCGACCCATAAAAGTTAGATATTCGTCATGTTTGACCTAAAATAAAAATTTATACATTATAACTGTTGGATGTGGGAGAGAAGGAAGTAAAAAAAAATACAAACGTTCAATCAAGTTATTAACATATGTATGTACATAATAATATTAATTTATTTATTTGAAAAATAATATATTATACATATAATTTGTATTAAGTATTAGGAATTTTATTAGAAATCAAGTTACAATCTCCCTGATTTCTTTTGTTAAACAATGTTTTTTTTTCAATTGTACTTGTTAAGTTTGAATCACTTATGAAACTAAGCATGACCTGAATGAATTTAAATTAATTCTTTTTCAAACAACAACAAAGGCAAAGTACTTATCAATGAAAAGACAAAACAAAAGCTCTAAATGACTGCCAGATGGGTCATCTGATATCCCCGATAAATTTATTTCTTTTGTACCACATCCAAAAGTAATTAAGAAACCCAATTAAATAAATACAATTAAGTCAGTTAACAAACAGTGCCAACAATTTTAGACTTTTAAACTTGAAAATTAAAAGACTGAGTGGGCTTATCAAACGCTTTGCTCACTTTGGGCCTAATTCGCCTGAGAAACCTTTTAAGGAAATTTAAATAATAAAAGGGAGAAATTAAAGAAAATTCACGGAGATGAAACTACCTTGACGGAATCCATGCCCGCATCACAACTCAGCTCTCCTTTTTGTTGATATTTTTATGTATAATATAGATAAGCACATTCAACGAGTTTCGAAATACATGCAACGCTCATTAAACGAAGTTTTAAGAAACGAAATTAATTTTTTATTTTTCACTCAGTTGTTTAATGTTCTTAAATCTATTCACGAAGATTTTATTACGATTTTAAAAGTACATAAAATATTTTGCTGTAGTAAACCTAAGAACTTATGGCGTCCAAGCCATAATATCTCCAGACTTTTACAAATTTCATTGCTGCGGTACTTTAAAGTACTCAGGTATATTGAAGAACGTTTCTATTCATAAAATATGAGGTAAAGTTACTTTCGATATATAAAATGTACACAAAGCTATCTACTATCTATTCGTCAGCTCCATTTGCTGAGGTAAAAAGACGCAAGGAAATGATTTCCTTTTATGCAGTGATTCACCTCAGTAGAAGGAAGATTTCGAAATACTCCCACATCTAAAATGAATCTAACATCTTTAATCACAGAAATTCAATCATTATTACATTTACAAAACCATCGGGTACCATTGAGGAAAAGAAATTTACTACCCGCGGGGTATCACAGCCTGTGACCGACAACGCAGCTGTGAATTTTATAGATCATATTATTTAAACTCAGAAAAACAATTCTTTGTATAATAAGATATCCTTGGAAAGGGAAGACTACAAAAGAGAACGCTTTTGAAAATTTCAACATTTTCCCTCCAAGGAGTAGTAATAAAACTGTTTGTAAACTGCAAGAACCATTCATATTTCAAATGAATTCACAACTCCTACAATAAGTCAACTCTTGGACGGTAAAGTTGGCCTTTGTATGTATGTAAATGTTAAGCTACTTATGGTATAAAATTTGTCTAAGCCTTGTCCTTTGAAAACTGAATACATTTGCCAATGTATATGTGTGTAGATATGATGCAAAGATTATGAACTAACTTTTCATTTTGGGCGAACATAAAGACCTCATTATATGCGATTTACCACTCAGCATTGCAATTACGCAGATGCGATTAGGGAAAGACTTTATATTAAATAGGCTTGCATACATGCAGGACAAGGCTAAACCTTAAGGAATTTACAATAAAAACACCCTCGTAACCTTAGAAAACGTCCAAACATTAAACCAATTGAAAAGGTCGTGGTTGCACTTACAAAAAGGATGCTTGTCGGTTTTCATAATGGCATCGATCCTTTAAAACATAAGTTTTTTAAGCAGGTGAAGTGAATACGCCACGAGTCTTAAAACATATTTTACATATGTTGAAAGATTGATAAGGTAGCATTGCTCTGCACATATCCTTGCTTCACTGGCAAAACAAAACCGCAGATGAAAACATCCAGTTGATTTTTGTTTTTGATTAAAATAGGATTTAAATGTAGAAAACCTGCACTCTAGGTGTATTTTTGAATTTTAAATAAAGTCCATAAAAGTTTAAATAAAGTACGTAAAATTTATATGCAATGTCTTAATCAATTACATACACTATAGTTTTAAATTGAGTTTTCTGATACCTACACAGGATTATATTGACCGGAACGGAAAATGGCTTTTGTGTTTTGAACACTAATATAATTACTTAAATTTTATTTCCCGTGAAAAAGCCTGAAAATATTTTAAAAGGGGGAAAATAATACTTTCAAAGTGGATTAGACATGATTGAATTTAATAGAATAAAGGACCAGTGAAAAGACAATATAAAATGAACAATATGTGCCTTTGAAGTGTACAAAACCAATTTGCAATTTTAATGTATAGGAATATTTGAAAAGGTATGGTAGGTTTCCAGTACTACATACTTATAACAATTGTTCAAATTTATTTTGTGTGAAAATCACTCAAACATTGTTTCTTTTAAAGGTTAAATAGAAAATTGTTAACTAGTTTTTTTCAGTGTTAATTTATGATTGCTTTCACAAATTGTTTTTAACTATTGTTCGTTACTTCAATTACTGAGCGAAAAACTCGCATAAAATGTAGTTTTAAAATATCATGCGAACATAAGCTTGGCAAAATATTAACAAAATATATATTTTTTTATACACTTCGACGCCTTAAAATTTTTTTTTCTTATATGTTTTATTCCTTTCTTTATATAAAATGAAAACTGAGGTCGAAAATGAGTTTTTGCAGTAGTGTTCCTTAATATTACATACATAGTTATCAAATGAAAAACATAAACAGCTTTCAAAACACTTCAGAGTGTAATTAGGAACTTCCTAGAAACGCTGACAGTCCCTTCGAGCAAAGAACACTAAAATAATGCTCAAGTTCTGAGGTGTGAAAGTTATAAAGGCAATGAAATAGCCGAAGGCGAAATTTTCCTTTTTTCCTGTTCAAGATATATCTAGATGCCTTCTCAAGATGGTTCTTATATATAAGGAAGAAATCAACAGACTTTATCTTGAAATACTTCTTAGAGATTGTAATAGGTCTCATTCAATAATGACAAAGGCTTCATTTCACTGAATAAACCGTATTTACGAATAATCTCAGGAAAGAATTCTTTGAACATTGATCTTTTGCGTTTGTTTACCTAGAGGTGTTTCTTAAAAATGTGTTCAGTCAATATTCCTGTTCACATTAAACCTATTCTTGTTTCCTTTTTTTATGAAAATGCAGGTAACAATAAGATAAAAATGGATTCAAAATTCCATCGTTGCATACCTACTGCAAAATCAAAAGCTGGCATGTCGTTTCATGAATTTCTCGGGGAAATAAATCCTTTTCAAATATTTTTATTTCTATGAGGGTGGAAAGGATAAAAATATGAGAGTGGGTTAATCGATATTTACTAGAAATCACTCGCATATCGTTTTATACGTTTCTGGGAAGGATAGGGTTTGAAAAGCTTAAAAGATAATAATTTATTCAAGCTCATAGAGTGTCATTCTAAGCTTGTTATTTTTCTTTCTTATTTTATTTGGCTTCAAAATTGAAATTAGTTTTCTTAACAATGCGAATATAGCAATTTTCTTCTTGCAATTGAATTTATGTGAAAAATTATGAAAAAATATTCAACCATTCATTTGTACAAAATGAAGAGTTGTACTATGTGCATTTAAACCGAGTTTTGGTTTGGGAATAAAATATAACATTTTATTTTATTACTAGACTTATAGAATTGTGATAGTCGAACATAGTCTGTTGTTCTATTACTTAAAAACCGAAAGAGGACAACCTATAACTAAATTGGAATAGGAACTAGCATAGTAAAATCGTCTAAAAAATCAAAACCAACTGCAGACACGAAATCGACGTTTAATTTACGAGAGCTTATAGAATCTGTCTGAACTGAAAAAAATCTCAGGGTTTTTAAAAGAGGTAATAAATGGAATGACCCATCCATGCAGAAGTTAGGAAAGCACGAGGTGTTAACAGCAACTCTGTAAATACCAATATCCTAAGTTTTCCTGGGAAAATATCTTTTGAAGTCACCTATCAAGCCACACCTGCCACATTGTCCTCAATTAATCCAGTTGATGTAGCTAAATAAAGTTGGATATCATCAGCATACACGTAGTAACAAAAACTTTTGAGGACAAATAGAAGTTGGCATACGATTTTCGAAACAAATAAAATGAAATGGACAAGAACTCAATTACCATTTTCATGGGACATTAAGTTCTCGACCGGATGGATGGTCGAGAATTGCATTAGCCATGTCCAAATTATTTACCTCTGGAATTTAATAATGTGCGAAAAATAACAAAATTAAGTTTTAATTGAAATTTTTGGGAAATTGGCATATTGCGTAAACTGACTACCATAAATTTTATATTAAATTAAATAATACCCTGAGGGTGTAAAATTTTCTATGGAAAAATATAATTGTGAATGTAAATAATGAAACAACGCATTTAGCATTTCTTAAAACTGAGGGTGGACAAGTTTCTATAGAAAAAATAATTTTTTTAGTTTTATTTATTCGAAAGAAACTGGGCACAATATAGTCGCGGGAAATATGCCATATTATATAAATTAATATAAAAATTTTAATTACATTATAACCATTTTTCTAAACAGGAAGCTAAAGAGACGCTTTGCGATCCAGCAAGACGGAGCAATTACGATAAATGGCGAGGCAGTGGCATTTCTATTAGTTACAAGAACTGGCTTGGAATGAAGGAACACGTTCACCAAGTAAATTTCAAACTAATATCACTTTTATAACAAAATATCAATTTTTAATTTTTCCCCAATTTCAAGTCAATGCACTGGGCCACCCCCAAAACCAAGGATCGTATGCTTCCAGAAACTGGTGGTTCTGAAGCTGGGGCTCCCAGTGGTTTATCCGCTGGTGTCCCAAATCCTGCACATCGCAGGGCATCCGAAGGAGGCGCAGCTCTTTACTACGGTGGTCGCAAGGCGGAGTGGGGAACTGAAAATTCTGATATTGCAAATAAATTTCGCAATTATGAAATCTAAGAAGATGCACATTTAAAATTACAATTAAAAAAACATTCCACTTAATTTAAGAGAACTATTTCTAACCGAAGATAAATTGCTGGAATTGCATTCAATATAAAAAATATAAAAATAAAAATGCATACAATGCGCAATGTTTTATCGATGTATTTTGTGACTGTTGTTTTTGAACACCCCTGTACCAATTTTTCTAAATACTTAGAAGAGTTATAATAAATAACGTATCAAGCAAATATATATTTGGATAACTATAAATGTTTTAATGAAAATGTATTAAATGGTATTTGTGGAGCAAACATTGTATATGTATTAATGTTGAAAAAATAAATCAAAAAAGAAACTGAGAAACTGTAATTTCAAAAAACGAGAACGATCTTATTTCAGAGATATATTAATTTAGACGTAAGTTTTAAAGAATTTACATCTAGAGATGAATGGACGTGATATTTGTAAAGGGATAGTTTGTTATAAGGAATTTCAAAAAATATTTAATATGACCAAGACAATCCCCAACGTGTTTTTATTGCATGTAGTTCTATATTTGGAAAATAATTGTTATTTTGTAACACGCACATGATATTTTTGAGACATAACAAGAATAATGTGTTTTAAGTTGCTTAAAAATGCCGTTTCTAAGACTATTGCTAAAATTTTGGAAAGGGCATAAGTATTAAGATAGCAATTATAGTTAATCTACAGACCCTGGTAGAATTTGAAAAGTAAAAGTCTGAAGTTCGACTGTTACATTGTTAACCATAATATATATAGATGTCTCCCGATAGCAAAAAACTATGTATTTTAGATATAAATGTTAATTTATTGAAAAACTCTGTGTGACCAAAATACTATATTTATGTTGGATGTGCAATAATGACTTGCAAATAAACTTAGACCCCAACAATTTGCTTGTTTTTCTTACTACCCCAGAGACACATCATTTTACTACTGAAAAAAAATCTACCTCGAAGTTTCGTTTATGCTCAATATTTTTTGTACTGGGGAATAACATTAAACTATTAAAAATAAAATACCTAAATAAGTACCAGTACAATTTTACACAAACTTTATGCATTAATTTTTAATTTAACTAATGAACCCTTTTTAATTTACGAATTCCATAAACAAAACTCTACCAAAAACATTTAGAATTGGTTTATACTACGCTGCCATTTTAAAATTTTTCTAAAAACTAACATATCCTATCAATTTATCTAAACAAAAACAAATTTTTATTTCCATATACCCTGAGAAACCCTGCAAGCTACAATCCAATGAATTTAAAGTTAATTAAAATGTCAAAATCCATAAAGGACTTGATAAATTTTTATTTTTATAAAAACAAAATTATTTAAGAAATCACAAATATATTTATTTACATAGCTATAACAACTTAAACAAAGATTTCTTATATGTATAAAAAGAGAGCATCGACGGGCTTCATCTCATAATTTTTCTACATTACGCGAAAAATAAATTTGGTAAAAATATTCACAATTATTCCTGATAAATGTGGATAAGCGAGAACACATTCACTGGATGTATAAAAAAAAAATAGTTAGGCAAGTGCCAAGAGCATTTAATAATACGTCTCCGGATGATCAGGTTCTAACTTGCACTGTCGGCGGAACTCTTGGCCTCTTTCATGTATCCATTTATTGGAGACTGTGAAATATTTAATTAGTAATTATACTTTTTTAAAAACCGATGTTTTTAACATACCCCATTTGGTACCAGTTAGAACTGGACAAGCAGCATGCCTTGTTCTGTAGTCACCTTCTCCAGAAGCATACAAATTGTACCAGAAAGCAGCAGTTCCCTTCTTGGGCAGTAAAGCGATTCGGAGTGAAGGAAACACCGTGGCTCCGCCCTGCTCCACATCACTCATCTAAAATATTTCTTATTTAGTCCTATAGTAAATAATGGAAATCGTATAACACCCACATAAAATAGAACCGTGGCTATTCTATTTCCAGTACCAAGACCTTGGAATGCGTTCTTCTCTTCTTTCTTCAAATGAATTTCTTCAGTTAGATGAATATTATTGATAAAAGCGACGACAACTTACCCTAGCGAAATCAAAATGCGGCTCATAGTGTCCCCCAATTCCGTAGTTGACTACTTGAAGCTCCTCGGCAGTCTCCATAGAAAGGTCGGTCATGTCTTCGACCCTTCTCACGATGTTCGCGATGTAGGGATGTTCCTCATCCTTCAGCCAAGCGGACTTACTAATTCTATAGTGGGCTATTTCAAGCTCGCCAGTCTTTGAATTCTGAACAGTGGCACGTCGAAACCTTGGCCTTGCGAGGCGCTTAACAACATCTATTTCTTGATCTGACATCACATCGTGATAAATCACAATGTAGGGATTTAAATGAGCTTCCTCCAGTTTCAAAGGTCCGATTTTTAAAAATGGTACTCCATTATCCACGTATTTGCATCGAAGCGGATTTAAATGCTGCGGGGTCGGTTTAATGTCTCCTCTACAGAGCATTTCATAGAGCTTGCGTTCAGATAAATCATATTCTACAGGATTGCTTTTCAGTGTTATTGGCTAAAAATTACAAAAAAAAAATGTATATAACGGAAGATAACACAATTTTCATTCCACGTACAATGTCTGCTATTTCAACTTCGTCCGTTCCGTCGTCGCCCTTTACTTTTCTTATTACCTTTTCTTGAGAGGCAATTTCCTTTTCATAAAAGACTTTGTTGCCAACAGCCCGTTCATGATTAGGTTCCAAGTCAAGCAATTCATTGGTCATCACTAGCGCCTTTTCAACATTACCTTTAAACGAGTTTTTAGTTTAGTGCTGATAATCGACAATAAATAAATTTTAAATGCGCACACATTTTAAAGCCTTTAAACGATTTGTGTAATATTTTAATCAGATAAGTTGTAATAAGTTGTCTAAGAATAGATAACACACTTAGACTGTGTTCGGTCTTGCTTTTCACAAAATAAATTATAAATTCTTCAACATTTTGAATTAAAATTACTTCAAATTTTCTGATAATAAACTTAACAAATGATAATTTATTCTCGACATCGAAATCAGTAAAAATATTAAAACTTGTAGAAGTTAACAAGCAGACAGTGATAAAAATTATGGATTCCAAAAATTCGCAACTAGAAATTTAATGCAGATAGGGAAATGACGATTCTGTGCATTAAAAAAGATTGAATTTTGAAATGGTTCAATTTATGAATGCATTTATTAAATTCACATACAAATTATAAGGAGTATTAAATCATTTTCATTTTTTTTATAGTGTATCGAATCGAAATTAAAGAAATAAATTTATTTATATATTAGCTTGCAATTAAAGGACAAATTCTTACTAAAATTAAGATAGTATTACTAAGACAAAATTTTTATTTTTTAAATGTTGATCATATATTTGGTTAAAGAACTTAGGGAATCTAATTTAGTTTCCATACTTCGCGGAATTAATTTGTTACAAATAATATTGTATTGCCTTTTCTTACCTTGCTTGTAAGTCGAAAACGCCAAATACTCCAAAATATCTGCCTTTGAAATGCCAGAGCTCGAGGTTTCATTTTCCCTCGGTAGACGATCCATGGCCTCATGCATCCAAAGAACGGTGTGATAATAGTCACCATTTACGTACGATTGCCTTCCCAACTCAAAGCAATCACTGGAGGACATCTCAGTGCTGCGGTAAGATCAAGATTAATACTTAATTCAAGAAAATTCAATCAGCAGATAACTCACCTGTACTGCACCCCATTTAATTCACCCTTGGCGACACTCGAAGTTTCTAAATTGTAGGTGTCTTGCAGTCTCATTAAAGCCACCGCAGCCCCATTTAAGTCTTCGTCCGAGGGGAATTTAAGGACATTTCTATAATTTGTAATATTCTCAAGGAAAGCTACAGAAATTAAATTTTAATTAACTATTTAATTACTAATTATTGCATTATCGTACCGCTTCCCACATCATGAGTCATTAAATTTTCTACTTGTCGCCAGTCGGATGTAAGTCGCTTTGTGAGTAAATAAGCATTGATAGGATTCGATAAATATGCCGAAATATCCGCAGCGGCGTCGGCATGTTCTCTTTGGTACTCTTGCACTTTTCTAGGATGGACCAAAATCAATTATTAATTTTTAAAGGGTATTTTTGGTTATATTTGCTTACTTTTTAAGGTAGTCTATTTTGCGCTCCTGCACGTCTATGTATCCCTCGAGATTGTTAATAAGCACAGCCTCTGTCTCAAGTAATTCCTCCATTTCGGCAAGTGCTGTGAATAATTCGGTGTGGGCTAGTTTAAACCCGAACAGGAGAAAAAACAGACTAGCCAGGAAGCAGCTTCTTTGCCTCATTTTCATTTTTATAGTTTTTGTAACTGTCTATGTCTTAAAAGGATTATCCTAAAAGAGAAATACTTTTATAACGACATTATTTTTTAACTACCAAATGTCTACAAAATTTTATAAGTAGAACTTATAAAGGAAATAGAAAATTATATTATATGTAGTATTATAATTGTGTTAAAAAACATTTGTACTACCTAACGCAACCATTTAATAAAACTGCAGGGGCCAAAATAATAAAAATTTACCTGCAGATTTCAATACATATGGAAATTCAATTCTCTTTTAACCCAAGTTATGCTACCTGCAAAGAGAACCATACCTGACTCGAGTTCATAATGTCAACAGGCTCGAGTTCGAAAAAATTCATTCGCTTTAAGGCGTTGGAGATGCAACAAAACATTTTTTTTTTGTTTTCTTAAGGTGAGTTTAGTAAGAGGAAAAATGTTGCCAGTTTTATTGATGGTATTTCAGAAAAAAATTTTGCCCTTGAATAGTGCACAGACTCCGTAGCGAAATCATTTTATTTCGTATGAAAGGTTTAATACCAAATATTGAAAAATTACTTAAAACCAAAATAAAATTCTGAAACTTTCCATCAAGTTCATTTGTGTATTGCAAGTAGATGTGAGAGAGCAAGATTTATATTTTATATATAATCACGATATCGATAATAATTGACACGTTTTAAAGCACCATAGCGAAGATTTATAAGTACAAAAATCCAGCTCACTTGGAAATTTAAAAGCTAAACTACGTCTATGAATAATCGCCTATTACGTATCAAAATTTATCCACCTTAAAATAAATGTCAAACTAAGAAAAGAAAAGGTTATTTAAAATTTCCAGCTTTTGCAGAACTCTGGTATAAAATCAGTTATTGGGTAAGGGTAATAAAAATGAATTTCAGAAATAAATCTGTAGTATGAGCATTCATATTTTTATAAAAACATACATTAAAAATTTGTTTATTATAGTTTATAAAACTCGGCGATGAGACGTAACTGCTAAAAATAAACAAAACTTATTATTTCGTTACCAGGGACTTACGCACTAGACATAATGAAACATTGAGAAAGAAAAATAAATCGATGTAATTGCTCAAAATTTCTGACGATTGTCCAGCTGCACCTAAATTAACTCAAGTTCCATAAATTTTGAAAGATGAGTATATTGCAATAATACTGCGAAATAAAAATTAACGTTCAAGGTAAGTAATAGCTTCCGAATAAGAAGCGTATTGAGAAAAAGGCTTATAAATACATTAAGAAAAGACTGGTTATTTTCTTTTGGTAACTAATCAATTTTATGTCAATCTTGTCGTTATTTTTATGGGTAACGGAAATTTCCAGTAAAGAAAGTATATACTATGATCTTCATATGGAAATAAATGTATAGTTACGCCACTCAAAGACGATGCAAGGTTTTTCTTAAAAAATACTTTTCACTTTTAATTTACCAATTGTGGTGACGAGTCTCCAGCATTGGAAACAGGAAAAGCGAAAGTTTATACAAAGCAAAATGTCGCTTTACGAAAGATGTAAAGGTCAAGCGTAAGATGCTCCTTATCGTCTTTCTTCCTCGTGACGTGCTTGGGAAAAAAAACGACGAGACTAAAGATCGATGGAGAAAACCAAACTAAGACTTCACTACGATCGCTACTGAGAAGTCATTTTTGTATTAACACTTTGCTAGCTGAGGTAAGGCTGGGTGGCACGAAATTGTTCCTTTTATTTGAAATAATCGCAAAACCGACTGCATCCATAAGTCATCCGTTTCACATTGCAGCTACCGCGTTAGATCTTGGTAAGCAGTAGAAGTGCAAACCTCGCCGGCGTCTGCATCCACGTCTGGGAGCAGATCCGGTTGCGGTGAGGATTGGAGCAGTGCTCTTAACGACAGAAAAATTAAAATGCGAGGGCCAATGATTGTATAACAATTTCATAAGAAGCAACTCATGAGGTCACGTAGAATCTTCAAGAATTTAAGATTACCAAAAGAATTACTTGGTCAAAACGCCAAAAGCAAGATCGGATTAAGTTACGCATATGTAGATGCTCATTGATACAGTAAATTTTTAATAATAAATACTTTCTAAGATCCCTTCAAATTTTTATGTTATCATACCTCGATTTTTATTGTAATACATATTTCTCTAAGTAGAACGATAAGGTCAAAGCCTTCTAAAATTTAAAAATAAATAAATCACAAGCTACGACCAATTTCACAATGTGTGCTTAAGTTCTGTGGGGTGCTTCATTTCAATTAACATTTCAATTTCAGAGCGATGGTTTGTTTTTACAGTCTAATACACAATTCAGCAATTGATTGCGTTAAGTTAAGTTGCCTATTTGACTTCGACGAGTATTCTCGTAGTTGGCAATAGCTGAATATTGAGCTGAATATGCCCTCGGCAGCGAATGGGTTAACCGTGTAATAAAATTAGTGGTGTTTTTTTGAAAACCTTGGCCTATCAGTGAAGTATGGTTCCAAATCACATCCACAAATTTTAATAAGATTTTAATCGGCTCCAAAATTGGATGTATTTAAAACTCTTGTGCACTCTTTTAATAAATAAACCGTATTTCGGTTCCGGCTTCAGCAATATATTTTGCCATATTTTATTTCCTAAAAGGTATTAAATTTCGCTGATAGTAATCTGTTGCTTACTAAGTACGTGATTTGGATTAGGGTAGAAAATTCAGAACCAATTTGCGGTCAGTACTGGACGCAAATTAGATAATTCACAAATCAAGTGTAATTTCGGGCAATATTGTGTTTATTTAATTTATATTTAAATACTCAAATTAAAGTTTATAAGTATAAAATTGAAATGGAATAACAAAATAAAAAGGTTGCTTTTGCGCACTATTTCGCATGCCGGAACTCAATGAATTGAGCACTGAGAAGTTAACTCTGAACCAATGTTCTTATAATTTATAACATATCCAGGCTTTATCTAGGTTCACCTCCGCCAAATTTTCAATGGCGATTTTAGAGGTGCGGAATAATACAATGTTGACTAATTTATTTTATTTCTGAAATTTCTGTTTTTCAGGAATATAAGAAATAAAATAAAAATATACATACATATAACTCTAGTAACAGCAATGAAGGAGATTTATGGGTAGGTGTCAACAATAATCTGCTAATTTTTGATAAAGCCATTTTATTCTTTAGTAGGGAACCCATCGTTGATTCTATAAATAATAATATATAGTATTCCAAAAAAAAAAAAAATGATATACGGCCGCCATTCAGACGCGGAATCTTTCTAACGGCGAACGGGAGAGTTTTATTCAAATGATGATTGGCTTATCTTCGGAACTTAATCCGAATCACATAACTGTGCCCGCTCCTTAGGTCATTTAATGGGCGATGACCTCTTCACCACATTCATTTAGCAATTTGGCTACATTCAGACCTCAGCGCCTTGACTATCTTCTAGAAAACTATTCAGAACAACGGAAGAACCGACCTATCGCATCTGAAGAAAGAGGCTAATTTTTATCA
This sequence comes from Machimus atricapillus, assembly GCA_933228815.1. Lineage (NCBI taxonomy): Eukaryota > Metazoa > Arthropoda > Insecta > Diptera > Asilidae > Machimus > Machimus atricapillus. The sequence continues at coordinate 24,626,406 of OW121788.1, read as the reverse complement.
AAACACTTGATTAGTTCACTTGAAAATAAATGTGTATATGCGTGAATAAAAATTAAAAGGGAACCCCGACACTCTTAAAGGCGAAATGAAAAGCGTATTGTCGGCCCATTGATAAAAGATTTAATTTCGCCGGTTAACTACATTTTGACCTAAACCATGAAAAGCAGCGCTATTTGGAGCAGCGCTTAACAACGAGATGCTTTTTAAGAAGCGAACGCGTTTTTATTTTATCTCCCCTTCATATGAAAAATGAATTTCTGGAGGGTCGTCGTCTGAGGCTGTGGTACTCTACACAATGTAAAATAAAATGAAAATAAAATATAAATGCAGCGGGTGGGCGATGCGCGTCTAGGCACTGCATTCATTATGCAGTGAATGTTGGCACCACCGCTGAAAAACTTCCAGTCGCTACCCTCGCCGTCGCCTTTTAGCCAGAGTTGTGTGTCACGATCCGAAATTAGCAAAATAGTATCAGTGAGTTTCCTCCTAATTTTCATCCAAATAACAATCACAAGAGTTAAATAAAATGTTCGGCCATAGAACTTTTCTCGTCTAGAAATTGTGCTGACAGCCACTGTGATTTACTTACGGAAGTCGCCCTCTCCGCAGCCAAGAGTGTGCTTTTCTAGGCTGATTGGGTTTGTAGATATTAAAATTTTGCCAAGAATTCCGGTGCGTGCCGCAAAATTTCCATAAATGCGTGGAATGAGATCGAAAACTTAAGTGGTTAACGAGTAATTCTAGTTAGGATGTCTTTCAGAATAGAACACTGAGCGTTAATTTTATTTTACTTAGATGCAACTGATATCACATTCGTAAACAAGCAAACAATCACACGCAACAACTAGCACTACATAGCTCTCATAAAAAATCCCGGCCGCGCACAGGGGAGAGTCTCGCGTCAACTGAAAGCTATTTCGCTGCTTAAGCTCCTTTTCTTTAAGACGCTTAGTTTTTCCAGCTAGTTCCTTCACAGCAGAAAATCGAAACTCGCCTGTCTACCGTCTACGCCACTGCGCGAGCTATTCACGAAATTTCTTCAATTGAAATGAATGAGAACAGTGTTGGAAAGCTTCCAGCATAATTCCCGCGATGAATAACTTCCATATTTCCCTGGATAAATTCAACATTAACCCGTAGAATTTCATAAAATTGTTCCAACTAAAAATGCTTTGCTTTCAAATACTCGGAGTTTTAAGGCTTGAACAAAATAAACTTGCAAAAAGCATACAAATGGCACTATAAATTTAAATTAAATCAAATCACTTTCTCAAGCCGACTGTAAACTGGAAGCATGCAGCTCAGTTACGAGGAAATTTTCCTATAAGAATCAGAACACGCAATTCAGCAATTAGTCGACTCATGGCTGAATTAGTGCTGTGATTCTTGATTCTTGACTAGTTGTTTTTTCTTTAATTAGCTATAATTTATGGGATCAGGTCAGGTTTTGGTCAGTATGAAAATACAAATTGTATGTACATATGTTCAACAACACATTAGGCGATAAAATATTGTAAAGATATAATTATGAATGAAAGCTGTTTATCAATGTTATTCTATTATGTTTAAATGAAGCTGATTCTGCAATATATCTCTAATTGAAAAGATAACTTGCAACTTCAGACAAGAGTAGCTCAGTAGCAACTACATATAAATAAGTATTAAAAGATAAAAAAATTTAATTATGACGTGACGCAGCATTATCAAGATCTCTTAAAATCTCAATTACGTACGAGGCTATCCTCTTCAGTGCATATGTTTATCTCGATTTCTTTTAACTCATTGCTAAGAGGTCAATGTTTTGATAATAATCAAATTGTTTAAATTATAACCGATTCAAACATTTTTTAAATTCACAAAAACCCAATGTTTACTACATTGTTTATTATCAGCATTTTAAAATAAAACAGTACAACTTTAAAACAAAACATTGTGATTACAGATATGGGTTAATAGATATGATAAAATGTGATTTGTATTAAAATGTACTGATTTAATAAAAATATAAATATAGACAGGTCGAATTGATAACCTCCAATTTTCGATATTGGTTAAAAAGTGCAGAGCGAAGTGCAATTTTTTAGCTTAAAAATATATTTTTTATATGTTAAAAATTTTTCTTTTAAGTCAAGAACTACTAGCGCGTAAGGTTTCAATTTTAGTAGTTTTCTGTACCTTTTATGTTATATTCTTTCAAATTTAAAATTACAACTACAAATGGAAAGAGGTTTCTGAATATGTCGAAATTTCGAACCTTAATTAGTTTTGGCATAAATCTTAAGAGGTCAATTTAAAAAATATAATTAATTCCAGGAAGAAATTAATTGGAAAATGTTTGAATTTCTTATTGATATATTATTTTAAAAATAATTTACTGTATTCTTTAAGTACGAAAATCCCTAAAAATGGGACGTTTTATACTAGTTCTCAGCAGTAAACGAAGATGAAAATCACAGATTGGTTTTTCCCCAAAACTTTTGAAAGCTTGACAAAGAAAGAAATACCTTGCCATATAAACTTTTTCGAGTTATTTTACTCCACAGGGCATAAGTAAACAAAATCAGTATCACATGTTGAAACGTACATTATCTTTTTTTGCGTTCAACCGAATTAAATTTCAGTATAAAGAAGTCGATTCTTGAAAAACTAAAATTTTTTCTTTTAACTTCAAAATTTAAAGCAATAAATCGATTGGTTGCGATCGACAGTAAATAAATTTATGAACTGAGTTGTAATTGATATTTTAAAGAAAGTTTTAGCATACCCCACTTGAAAGCAATTAAATTTGTTTTCAGATTGACTATCAATAATAGCTTAAAGACCAGATAAGATACGGTTTTAGTATATAACAAAGGCGATAGTGCAAAAACCTGTAATTGTTAAATTTTATTAAAAGGGTATTTATGTATATTAATAATAAAGTGGAGAAAATCTTCTTTATAATTCGGGCAAACCGGTGCGTATGGGTGTATCTATTGGGTTTTCTTATTTAAAGTTCTGCGTAAATGAACTTCCTGGCTTTCATATCACTCTTTTGTTAAAATTTCTACATATTTAAATACGTTATAAATGTGATAAAACTCGTTTCTTTTTGTACCGTTCTGCTTTTTGTATATTACTACTAATCGCGAGTTTTAATGCTGACTAATTTTTTGACTGTACTAAGGTGATAAAAGTTATACCTATACGTGATCTACTTATGTAAAGAATGATACGAACAAATGCAGTATGAATAGTTCATACGTCTTATAAACTTATATTATTTTGATTATCGTTAAGTAAATGTTTCGAAGATATCTCCAAACCAGTGTTAAAATCTTGTGCAACATGTTCCCGTTTAAATTCACAATGTGCTAAATCACCTCAGAAACGCAAATATCTTTACATACTCTCTGGACTGAGGCTTTCTCAAGTTCACCGTGTCACCTGGCTAGAGCGCAGTATCTCCAAAAATTGAGCTTTATTGAAAAATTCCCGAGGCAGTCTTTTACAGCCGTTGCTTCAGTTTCAGTAGGCTTTAAACCTGGAGGTGTTATGTGAAGTACTTCACATGCTCTTGATAGTGAAAATTTTTTAAAGCCGATATCATAAATTTCCCAGCCGTATTAAAGTTAAAAAATTAATTGTTTATATATTGTAACAAGTGTAAAACGCATTACTACGCGATTGTTATCGAATAAGAGTAATTAATTAAATCAAACTTTCACCAGTTCATTGAAAATCATAGTGAGAAAAATAAAGCGCTGTATATTAACAACGGAGTGCGCTCCCCGGGCGCTTGTGGTCATTTAATGTTATGAGCCCAATTCAAACTATTATATAAATTCTTCGGCTTGTTAAGCTGTTAACCATCTCTGAACATGACTGAGATTAAATGATCAATTATGATGGGAGCGATAAGAAGATAATCAGTAAGTGATATATACGCATAGTGCGAATTAATTAGAATTCGATTCGGTTTTTTTGTTTACATGACTTGACTCAGATATTTCTTCCTCTTGACTTCCTTTGTTTGCGATTTTCTTTCCATTTATTTCTTTTGTGCGTACTTAAGTGACTGAGAGTTGTTCATCTTAAATCATCCAATAATTTTATTTGTAGCCATTTATGTATCAACTTTAATCGCATTTATTTTACATTGCCGCTATAAATAAAACATTTAATTTAGGTTCATTAAAAATTATTTAAATTTATACATACTTACAAAGATATGACCATGTTATGCAGAACTTAGTCAATTATGAAAATTTTATTCTCCTACTGATTCCTCTTTTTCGTTCAGCATCCGCGCGAGCTCTATCAATTGAAGATCCAGATTAAGCAATAAGATTGTTTAGAAAGATGAAAACCATTTCTCTAGCCGTTGTGCTGCTGCTGCTGAGTGTGATGTTTGTGGCAACATCTTGTTACCAAATTGGAGTCGGCCGCGCAGACTGCACGGGTCCGCCGGTAGAAATTGCCTTTGTAAGTAACTTTACGATAGTTATGTAACTTCCTCTGGGTGCATGTAAATTGTAAAAGAAAAAAAAAGGAATATTTCTGATTCTCTTATTCTTTTGGATCCAGATGGGTTACGCTAATTTAAAGCAAAAAGGTCAAGGAATACATTTGAGACAGTATTCGAGAGCATTTGTGATTGAGGAAAATGGGAAACGAATTGCGTTCGCCAGCGTTGACTCTGGGATGATAGGTCATGCAGTGAAACGCGAAGTGTGTAAAAAATTTCTTTTTTAGCATATGACCAATTTCTTAAAGATTGTCTTTTGGTAACAGGTTTTGAAACGATTACAAGGTCGTTACGGAAGCATGTACTCGTTAAGTAATGTCGTTATCAGCGGAACGCACACTCACTCGGGACCGGGCGGCTTTTTGATGCACTTACTCTACGATATATCCGTTCTAGGATTCGTCCCGCAAACCTTTGACGCCTTAGCCAATGGAATATTTATTGTAAGCCATTTATTTCCTTAAACCCATTAAAAGGACTAACTGAAAGATTATTCACAGAGTATCAAAAGGGCGCATGAAAATATGCAGGAAGGAAGGATTTTCTTGTCTAACACAACTGTTCTAAATGCAAACATTAACCGATCTCCGACATCCTACCTCGAGAATCCCGCGGAGGAAAGAGCTCTTTACGAGCACGACGTTGACAAAACCTTAACGCAATTACGCTTCGTGAATGCAAATAACGACGTCATAGGTGTTTTCAACTGGTTTGCAGTGCATCCCACTTCCATGAACAATACGAACTTATTAATTTCAAGTGATAATGTAGGATATGCCTCGATGCTTCTAGAGAAGGACTACAATCCTACAAAACTCCCGGGAAAGGTTAGTTTTAATTTAGAGAACTTGAATAATTTAAAAATAAAATAACATTTATTTGCAGGGAAAATTTGTAGCAGCGTTTGCGTCTTCCAATTTGGGTGATGTATCCCCAAACATAATGGGACCAAAATGCTCTGGGACTGGAAATGAATGTGATATCTTAACTTCGGCTTGCCCGGCTAAGGAAGGACAGTGTATTGCTTCTGGACCAGGAAAGGATATGTTTGAAAGTACAAAAATGATTGCCACTAGACTCTATGAGGGTGCATCGGTAATTAAATGCTTACAAAAATAAATACACAAATATATAAAATTCTCTTTTTTTAGGCATTGCTAAAAGAGAACGCAGGGCATGAGATTGTCGGCGACATAGAGTACGTTTGCCAATTTGTCGATATGCCCAACTATAAGTTAAAAATAATAAATCCATTAAATGGGAAAGTTCAGGAAATTAAAGGATGCGTTCCTGCAATGGGATATAGTTTTGCTGCCGGTACAACTGATGGCCCTGGAGCGTTTTCTTTTCAACAGGGGACAACTTCGGATAACGCTCTTTGGAATGCTGTCAGAGATTTTATTGTGCCCCCCTCTAAAGAGGATATCGCTTGCCACGCTCCAAAACCAATATTACTTGCAACTGGTCGCGTAAGGTGTAAATAAATTTCATATATGAATTAATTTATATAAATTTCTCAATAGGCAACTTTTCCGTATGAATGGCAACCTAAAATTGTTCCTACACAATTAGTAAAAATTGGAAATCTGGTTATAGCGCCGGTTCCTGGAGAATTTACTACGATGGCAGGTCGAAGAATGCGCAATCAGCTAAAGAATATATTTACGGAAAATGGAGAAAATGAGGTGAATGTTATACTAGCAGGTCTATCTAATATGTACAGCAGTTATGTAACAACTCCTGAAGAATATCAGGTACTTCTCAAATTTCTTCCCAATAACAAAATAATCTAGAAACTTATATGTACGTATTAGGCTCAGCGATATGAAGCTGCATCAACCATATATGGACCCCATACCCTAACAATTTATTTAGATCAATACAAAAAACTTGCATATGCCCTAACGAGCAATGGAACTGTTGAGCCAGGTCCTACTCCTCCGTACATGGACGATCGGATGCTATCTCTAAACACCGCTGTGGTCTTTGATGGACATCCGATAGGAAAAGACTTTGGGACAGTAAAATTAGAACCCAACAGGGAGTACGAAATTGGGGAAACAGTGCGAGTTACGTTTATTGCGGGAAATCCAAGGAACAATCTTATGCACGAAAAATCCTACTTTGCAATCGAGCGTCAAATTAATGAAGAGAAATGGAAAGTTGTACTAACAGACGCACATTGGGATACGAAGTAAATTATTTCAAAAATAGTAAAAATAATAATAAATAAACTCAATTTTCGCACACAGATTCCGATGGCAGAGGATATCGACAATTTTAGGATTTAGTGATGTGCACATATCCTGGACTATTGGCCCAGAAACTATTCCAGGCCACTACCGAATAAGGCATTTCGGATATTACAAATATATTTTGGGTGGCACATTTCCTTACGAGGGGACAAGCAGAGCATTTACGATCAAAGAATTAAACTAGTCTAATATTTTTGTTAGAAAAAATTAAACGTTGCATTTAGCCATAGAACTGTAGTTCAAAAGATCTTATTTAAATTATAGAAAACATATTTTCGTAATTTTGACAACTTTTAGCATTGGTTACCTATACAAATTATAAATAAAAGTTAATTGATAGAAGACTTTGTGTCTATTTTATGGGTGTTTTTATGATAAAAGTGTAACAGTTCTAGGGTTTGTAGAAAAACAATAAAATCGTGAGATTGACCTTGTTTCTGCGTTTTATTAAACAATTGCTATGCTTGTAAAAAGAGTCATTTAGTTATTTTTAATTTTTAAAGAAACCGAGAGAAATACTTCAACCGGGGAAGAGGCTAATTAAATCTTGTTAATTACATCAAAACTATATGTTTTAACTCAAAACTACGTTACGTGTTTAAATTTTAAATTTAATAAGGCAAAATCAGAAATTCAAAAAAAAAACCCTGTCGCGTTGCGTCGTTTTAAGGGAATTTCATCAAATAAAAAATTAATTGTTTGTACGTCGAAAAATGCTTTATAAGCTGTTTAAAAGTTTGGAACTCCATACTTTGGCATAGTATTTGAAATCAGGAGCCTCCAAAATCCCTTTCAAACTTTTTAAAACCAATCGTTTAAGCTGTTGGAAGAATTTCTTTCAAGTGATTTAAGGGTTAACGAACGGAGCTCTGCGGTGCTGCGGTGTAACGGTGCCGTTGCAGTTCGCATAGTAATGTCAATGAAACGTCAAAATTTATTGTTTTCTTCTCTGGACGTGTTTATGAGTTAGCGGCAGAGTTTGTTGTTAGAATTTTTGACTAAAAAGAGGAATGTCGAAGGTGGCGAACTACACGGCCATGGGCCTGATGGAGCCGAAGGCCAGGATCAGGCACTTAGCGAATTACGGGAACATGGTCGACGTTGACCCGAACATTCCCCTGAAGAGGTGAGGAGCCCTGCGTTTGACCGTGAGTCACCACTGTCCTGACAAATTTTCTCCGTGGCCAGGTACTATCGATCTGGAATGGAAATGGTTCGCATGGCGAACGTTTACCTGTCCGAGGGGAATCACGAGAATGCCTACATCCTCTACATGAAATTCATGACCCTGTTTCTCGAAAAGGTGCAATCACATCCGCAGTACAAGACTGAGCCCGCTTCAGTTAAGCAACCGATCCAGGCTAAGCTGAAGGAGGTAATTCCCGTGACGGAAAAGTTGAAGGTGAAGCTCCTCGACCGCTACCAGAAGGAGTACGCCCAGTTTTTGGCGAACAAGGAAGCTGAGCGCGCTAAGGAGCTAGAGAAGGCCAAAGGAGCTCTTAAGGTATTCACGATTAACGCGGTTTATTTATTAACTACACACTAAATAAAATCTGTCCAGGATGTCGATGTTAAACCAGGCGATCTTCAAATTAAGACAAATCCTTACATTCAGCCAAGTGCTCCTGATCTCAGCCTGCTCGATAAGGTCGTCTATCCAAACGACTTCCCGAGCGGATCGAATAAGAGTGCTTCTGGATTACTGCTGCCAGAAAGCGATAGATTAAAGTACTACCTTTTGTATTTACTAGCAATTGAAGGAAATCATAATTAAACTTTTATTTTTAGACCTTCCTTCGATAGGACCCAAAAGCCATCGTCTGAATCGCTTTTGGAAGGAGGTCTCCGAACGGTGGTCATTCCGCAGAATGCGATGACGATATTCTTAAATCTGGCTAGTAAAAACACTCAAAATAATGTAGAGACGTGCGGTATACTAGCCGGTCGTCTGGAGCAGCATCGGCTAATCATCTCTCACGTGATAATCCCAAAACAGAATGGAACGCCGGACAGTTGCACTACCATGAACGAAGAGGAAATTTTCGATGTTCAGGATCAGCAAAATCTTATAACTCTTGGATGGATTCATGTAAATATCAATTCTCTTTAAAAATATCTCTATAAAAAAAAATCCTTTTTTCTAGACTCATCCTACTCAGACTGCATTTTTATCTTCAGTGGATTTGCATACCCACTGCTCCTACCAAATGATGATGCCAGAAGCTGTTGCTATAGTTTGTGCACCGAAGTATCAAACGTAAGTAATTTTATTAATTCCTTGGAGTTGTATTTCAATATGCTTAACATTTACAGAACTGGTTTCTTTTGCTTAACACCAAATTATGGATTAGATTTTATAGCGCAGTGTCGGCAAGTTGGATTTCATCCTCATCCTAATGATCCGCCACTTTTTATGGTTAGTTATTAAAGAAATTGATTATTTTAATCCGTTGCGAATTTTATGCTATGTTCAAATAATTTGGGCCTGAGAGTACCTTTATCATATTTTAATTGTATGGTTTCATCTCTTATAGCTGAATTACATATAATATTACTTCAAAGAAATTTTACTGACAAAACTATTCAATTCAGCAATTGGCTCTTGCTTACAAATAAATTTCATGAAAAATTGTTATGCAATTCAGCTTTAACAAAACGTAACCGGATTATTTTTTCACCGTAGTCAGCTTAACAAACTGCTGCATTATCGAAATTTTTAAGATACTGTAATTTTAATTGTATTATATGTTTTGTCATTTTAGGATGCTACGCATATTATAACGGATAACAAAATGAAAATTGAAGTGGTTGACCTGAGGAGATAGTCGGCGATGAAAGCAGCTCGATCGTGATCTTAAAAGAAAAAACAATAGTGCTTTAACTGGTGGCTTTTCATATTTTATGTTTCGATGGGCAATTTTGATGTTAAATTTTTTAATGTTAAAATATTTCATATTTTTTATTTAGAATTCGAGTTTTCGGCGCCGTTTTACGAACTTCAAAACGTAAGGAAATATTTATTTATATTTAAGAGAAGTTGTAGTTTTAATAAAATGTCCTAAGTGCATTTTAAAAAGCTTATTTCATCTGTGGAGGGTTCTCCCGGGGGACGGCGGAAATGTGGCCGGCCTAGACGGCGGATGTTTCTGAATCGCTCAGGGGGTGGCAGGGGGCTTATCAGTGGATTCAGAAATTATTCCAGTCTCAGCTCAGTCGCGACCCATTTCCACTCAACAGGGGCCGATTCCACTCCAGCGGAAGAGCTCAGAAGAGAGTCGTTTCGAGTGGCTCTTCAGCTGTCAACGGACCTCCGAGCTGAGTGCTGGCTGCTGCTGGTGTTTTTCTTCAGTGCTCGAGTGATTCCATATCGGCGAACGGCGGTGTTTCCCCAGGCTCAATCGGTGAATTCGCTATAAAAACAGTTAGGCCCTAACCTATTAATAATAGTGTAGAACGACGACCCGCATTCACCGCGATTTTCCGCATCCCCGGGGCTAACCGACTGGGCACTGGGAGCAGTATTTCGTTTTTAGGTTAAGTGTGAAGTTTACGTGAAAAGGAAAAAACCATGAAGAATTCAATTCCTCCACTACACTGGGCTTTGCTGGTCGCATACTGTCAAGAGGTGAGTTCAGTTAATTAGGCTCGTTAGCCTGATTCCGATTTAATCCCAGATCCCAATGATAAGCACCTGATAAACCTTGCTCCGGAGCTGTCTCCTCCGCCTGGCTGCTTAATGGAGGAGGGGGCCGAGACGGATGACACGTAACGCCTGACATTTGCGCCCTTCCGCCCTAGGGGGTTGGAGCATTACCAGAACAGCTCTATCAAAGTAAACAGCAAAACGAAAACACATCCATTCAAGGTGCAATCGTAACTCCTCCCCAGGGCAAATAAATTTGCATACTGTAGATTCGTGAAAATCGTCAGGGTCTAATCGATTCGTCATAACTTCCTTCAGAGAAGAGCCCGAGAGCGATAAAGCGGCGCTGCTGATAACGAAAAGTCACTCAGCGAAGCACCCGCGCGACCGCATGCTTCACATAGTAACTTCCCCCAAAAAATCGGGCTCTATATTTTGCTGATTGGATCGGACAATGCGTTCAGATAATTGCAAGATCATCGAACAAGCAGGCACTGCTTAAAGAGGAAATGATTGCGATAAAACCAGGTGTTTTTTCGTTTTCTTCATCGACGAGAATCCCCGATTAGACCCCCTGACTAAAAAGATAAATTGACCTTGACTTCAGTTGAATGAAGCCAAAATTGCCTTGCGTGATTAACGTCTTGTGGAATTACACAACCAATAAACTTTTTGTTTAGCGTTTAATATCATTTGTTTGAGTTATAACCGACTTCTTTAATAATCAACCTAACGACGACCGCATCTAACCACAATACTTCGGAAGAAAACTATTTAGAAACGTGATCTGGATATTCAGTGCTTACAGTTTCAGCTTTCCAGATATTACACATTAGAAAAAATTTGTAATGAAAAAATTATTTTATAGCTGAATACCACGAAAGATTGCTTATAAGAATAACACATGCAATTCAGCTATAATAAGTTATTTCAGTTTCTTTCTATTCTAGATATTGCCGTTCTCGAAATAGAGATACGAGTCATAATCATAACAAAAACAATGTCCGGCGTTTGAAAATTCAGTTTGTGCAGTTGACTACCCAATTCAGCTAAGAAAAGCAATAGCTGAATTGAGCAATCGACTGAACATTTTAAATTTGAAAGAAATCTTAAAAAATTACTCGAAAAATTCTGGATGCTCATTGCATGAGATTGGTTAAACAAATTTTCATATTTTGACAACTTTTACAAATTTGTTAATTAATGTTTTAAAACTATTTTATTCATTGACATCGCAGCTGTTATCAAAAATTCTAAGCTTCTTATTTAAGCTGACGGTATAAACATATTTAGAGGAGCTTAAGATTGGTTATTATTACTGCTTATCTGATTCAATGTTATCATTTCCTCAATTCTGACCAAACAAACCAATCCTCTTCTAGACTTTAGCGATGGTCCAGAGAAATTGCAGACCTTACAGTAAGCTATAGTTTGATATGAACTCACCATTCCGTCGATATGTCAAGAATTTCTCATTTTTTTACAATAGGGGCAATATGTAAATAAAAAGATTTTTACAAGGATAATACCAAAATACAATCTAGTGTAACTGTTGATATATTTTAAAAGATTAATGTGAATCACCTACTGCATGTTTTTAAATTATTTTGCAAAAAGTAGGCTGATTAAAGAACGGAAAGCAGATAATGGCTCTAACGATTAAAGAGGAAGTGCTTGGCTTTCTGCAGTGTTCAGCAATTAAAATCCCCGATAAATTCCCCTAACAATGAAAAGTAAATAAATCCTAAAACAAGTTTGGTATTGATATAAATAAATCTCAGTCAAAATTGCCGACTGTTGGCATATCGTAGATTCTGTGAATTACACCTGACATGTGTTCTTTTAAGTGTTGAAAGCGGAATGATCCATAAAATTTGAGTAGCAGATTTGTTGTAACGACCACCTGCAAAGTATAAAATATAATCAGAATATTTCTTCGCTATTTCGCAGCCGGCCAGACGACCGGGGGCTACTGAACAACCTTCTCAAGGCAGCGTCTCAGCGTCAAGACCTAAGAGAACATTTGTTTCCGAAATGTCTTTCGTCTCTTTATATTAAAAGTTCTAGCAGGAAAAATCTAATAATATAAGATTTTCCGTCCTCATTTATATATTTTTTTGTTTTTCTTACTAAGATCGCAGATATCTCTCGTAACGCGCTAGATGTGCGCGCGTTGCTAAAGCCCGCCGTAGCTTGAGCCAGTTGTTTTCATTAAGGTGTCCGCAATAATTATATTGATAACAAAAATATATTTTCCACTCTCTCTTAATTATAATAAGTATTGCATCGGGCGGTTACATCACTGTAGTACGTTTTCATCTTCTGTACGGTCTACGGTCCTCGCGCACTCTACGTACATCCAATATATTATAAACAAAAATAAAACGAATGCATTAAATGTAAATGTGATGTGGAATTGATTACGTTGCCTAAAAATACGTGCAGGGAACACCGAAAAATTGCACCTTCTGCTAAGATGGTCCAAGAATCTAAGGTCAAAGAGGTCAGTAGAAATGAGTTCGATTCTGCTCCATATTTAGGGCAAGGTGAGGGGTACCAACAGTTTTATGAAACATGTTCAGTTCTTAGGTGTATGTGTTCAACTTTATGAATGAGTACCCATGTGATCTACCTTAAAATATCAAGTACGTTAATACCCACATAAATCAAGATTTGTTTTAATGGAAGCTGTGTGCTCATTACGTAGAGAGTGCTAATGTACCAAAGATAATTCGTGCGACGGATATGCCTCTTAGTTCGTGGGGTTGAATTTTCATGATGAGTTATGGTTTACTCTTTGATTTCCGCGACACAGAATTGTCTTCTGATTTCATTTTTTTCTTTAGTTAAAAATGCCTTTCAGAGTTCGAACCAAAAATGGAATAAGGGTCTTCAGACTTTCAGTTAATCTATTTATCTTAGAAATAACACATGTGATGGTTTAAAATCCGGCTTCAAAAAATGGGATTCGACAATTCGGGATTAGAAATAACATACGGTACAATATTGTTTTTTTTAAATTATAGGTACATACATTTATCTGTTAGTTTATAGTACATTTCTAATAAGAAAACTTTATTTTATTTTTAATTAGCAAATGTGTTTAAAAAAAAACTAATTTAGAAACAATTTTTTGTTCATATGCACAGATTTAAATAAAGTCATAAAATTTTAATTTATACCTGCACTGAACTGACCTGATGTAATCAAATTAATTTTGATTCAGCGCTATCTTTAATTTATTAATTTTATCCGTCAGTTTCGGCTGCTTCTTGAATGGGTGCATATAAATTTTTAGTGCTATTGTTCAAATCGTCTGTTCTACTTTTTTTATAATTTTATTGTTTCATAATCATTCAATTTAAAAATGAAATTAATAAAAGCATGGAATATGTGTGGAAAAGTAACGAAAATTGGTTCTTGTGGAAAACAAAGGTTTCGGTTATTATTGTTTAAATATAATTTTTTTTATCAAAATAAATTGTCATTTTGAGTTTAAGTTTAACGTTAATGCTCACCCTCAGGTGTATCAAGTTAAATGTAAATTCATTCCTAATATGTACGTTTGGAATAAAAATTCATGCAAACTTAGCATGAATCCCGATATACGTATGTATAAGTTGAGTTTTCTTTATCATTAGAATTTCCGCATTTCACTTGACATGTATAGATAATAAGAAATCATGTTCTTCACACGCTTTTTTCGCATTCAATCTGATCCAGATTATAATCACGTGAAAGAAAACGCAATTCAAATATCTAAACAAAACTATTTCAAACAAATTGTTGAAAGTAGACTTTAATTAGTACTATTATATTTTGTATAGTATCATACGTGCAAATGCATAGATACCTGAGCTGTTGGAAAAGTTGGATTTTTTAAATAAGCTCAAAAACTCGGTTATACTCTACACAATCGACTTTTTATTAAACAGCCTCAAGTATGCTGCCTCGAAAAAAATGTATTTAAAGTTTTTCAAATTATTTGTATAAAATATTTCCTTTAGAGCTTCTACAATTTATCATAAAAAGTGGAAAATGATGTAATAAGAGATGTGTCTTGCTCGCATATTCAGAATCATATACTTAATTTTTAACCTCCCTAAATAAGTTCTACTGATAACCAAATTGGAAGTGAGTAAGGCCGAACTGAAGCATTCCGCGAGACATCTTTTTCCTGCGTGTCTATCACCGCGTAAAATTCTCGTCAAAATATTTTTTGGCTTACCATGAAGTTCCGCTTCACTACAACTCGTACTTTATCGAACCAGCTCCGCAATATTGATTCCAGCATCTCAACGGCTGAAAATATAAAACCTTTCTGTGTCAAAGGTGACTGAAATTTTGCGTCAACAAAAACAGCGATATGCTTCTTATTAACTGATAGTTCAATTCGAGGGCGAAACCAGCTTCTAGTTGTTATCTCCCTAGTCTTCATTTAAGATTTAATACGTCATTCTATTTTTGAACTCTGAAACAGATTTTTCGATGCTTTCAGCTTGGAATGGATTGTAATTTTATATGTTATAATTTCAGGGTCCATCGCACCTCAAGCGAGCTCACACAGATAAGCTTAAGGAAGTATTTTTAAAGTATGCGTCTTACGAGAAGGATGGCGAACATTACATGACGAGCGAAGATTTTGTCCGCCATTATTTGGGACTTTTTACAGATCCAAGTTTTAATGAAGTAATTCAACTAATCTTAAGCTAAAGTTTTTATTAAAGTTAAATATACTTTAGGAATCGGTTAAGCTGTTGGCTGGAATTGCTGACACTAGCAAAGATGGACTTATATCGTTTTCAGAATTTCAAGCATTCGAAGGCCTTTTGTGTACACCTGATGCTTTATATAAGACAGCTTTTCAATTATTCGATAGAAAAGGAAATGGAACCGTGGCATATGGTAAGAAAATTATTTATTTATTTTTTTATTTCAATATTAAAATTGGAATACTTTCAGAGGACTTCAAAGAAGTTATTCAAAAGACTGATCTACATCATAAAATACCATTTAAATTAGACGGTCCGTTCATCCAACGTTATTTTGGCAAAGTAACTAGTTATTAAATAACTTAAAAAGATATCGTTTTATTGACTTGTTGAAATTTTTCTTAGGAAAAGCATCGTTTAATAAATTATTCAGAGTTCAGCCAGTTTCTTCATGACTTTCACGAAGAATACGCCATGGAAGCATTCCGCAGTAAAGATCCATCCTGCACGGGATATATTTCACCTTTAGATTTTCAGGATATAATGGTTAAAGTTAAAAGCCATTTATTAACACCTGATGTTAAGGATAATTTAGTAGCGGTAAGTTTGTTTGGAATATCATTTAAAATCGTATAAGTGCCGTACTAAATGTTTGAATAAACAAAAATAGGTTACTGAAGGTCACAAAGTTAGTTTTCCATATTTTATGGCATTTAATTCTCTTCTTAATAATATGGAATTGATTAAAAGGATTTACCTAAATGCCACATCTGGAAGCCGGGTCGAACCAGTAACAAAAGATGAACTGTTGTATTCTGCGCAAACTATGAGCCAAATAACTCCTTTAGAGATAGATATTTTGTTCCATCTAACAGGCGCTCTACACCAAACTGGGTAAGTAATCGACATATAAAAATAAAATTAAATAGTTATGTATCTATTTTTGAGCATATTTATTTGTTTCGGGAAGATAAAAATAATAATAACTTATAGATATGTACTTTAAAGAATTTATTTGCATATGAACATATGATATAACACTGACTAAGGATCCATTTTTGCTTTCCTTTTAAATATTGCGAATTAAAGTTGGTGGAAACGCAAAAAGATTGACAAAAATAGGCAAGTTTAATTAATGAAACAATTGATTTTACCTTTTGAATCTTTATTCATGGAATAATTTATCTTTTTACCTCTTATATTTAACTGGCGCAACCTACTTACAATTTTATTTATTTTTTCCTTTTGTTAACGTGTTTTGCTAGTCTCAATTCTAATTGAAAATTTATTGAACTCTAGGCGAATCGTATACAGTGACTTGAGCAACATTGCTCCAGAGCATTACACTAAGCATATCACAACTCGATTAGCTGAAATTCATGCCGTGTCCAGTCCTGCTGATAGATCGATTTTCATTCAAATGCTTGAATCCGTATACAGGTTTACTCTCGGATCTGTTGCTGGCGGTAAGTGTTAATAAGAGATGCTCTTGTCTTAATATATTCACATTTTTGATTTCCTATCCCAGCCATTGGTGCGACGTGTGTGTATCCAATTGATCTTGTGAAAACACGCATGCAAAATCAACGTACTGGCTCATTTATAGGTGAAGTAGCATACAGAAACTCCTGGGATTGTTTTAAGAAGGTAAGATACTTAAGTTTAAGAACTTAGGCACCCCACACTTCCTTTAGTAATGATATTTTCTATAGATCCAAACTTTACAAATTTTATACCAACTTTTTTATTTTTAAAGGTTATTCGGCATGAAGGATTCTTAGGTCTATATAGAGGTCTACTGCCCCAATTAATGGGAGTAGCTCCAGAAAAGGCTGTTAAGTTAACAATGAACGACTTTGTAAGAGATAAGCTATCCGATCGACAAGGAGCCTTGCCAGTTTATTGTGAAATTATTGCAGGAGGATGCGTAAGTCTTTTTAAAATTTTTTTCAATTAGCCGTTTAAAGTCTTCCTTTTAATTGGTTATTTAGGCTGGTGCATCCCAAGTAATATTTACAAATCCTTTAGAAATTGTTAAAATAAGACTACAAGTAGCTGGAGAAATTGCCGGTTAGTAAAAACGAATTATGAATTCGAGCAAAAAAAAAATATTATATTTTATTTTTAGGCGGTGCAAAAGTTCGTGCCTTAACTGTCGTCCGTGATTTAGGCTTATTTGGTTTGTACAAAGGAGCTCGTGCATGTCTTCTGCGCGATGTTCCATTTTCTGCAATTTATTTTCCAACGTATGCGCACACAAAAGCTGCTTTGGCTGATGAAGATGGGTAAATTTATTTATCTCCATTCGACATATTTTGTTATAATTAAAATTTTCTCTTAAGGTACAATCATCCATTAACGCTTCTACTTGCTGGAGCAATAGCTGGTGTACCTGCTGCCTCCTTAGTTACTCCTGCCGATGTTATTAAAACGCGTTTGCAAGTAGTTGCACGAACAGGTCAAACTACTTATAAAGGTGTTTGCGATGCAGCTATAAAAATAATGAAAGAGGAAGGCTTTCGAGCATTTTGGAAGGGAACAGCTGGTAAGGTTTAATTTATTTATTGTTGCCCCATTTAAATGACTTAACTCATTACTTTTTTACAGCCCGTGTATTCAGGTCATCCCCACAGTTTGGTGTAACGTTATTGTCATATGAAATTTTGCAAAGACTATTTTATGTTGATTTTGGAGGATCCAGACCAGCAGGATCTGATGTGAGAAAGTCCAAGCCAGCAGATGTAGTAAATGTGGATCATATAGGTGGATTTAGGGCAGCAATTCCAATGTTAAATGGAATAGAAACTAAATTTGGACTATGTTTACCACGGTTCAGTTCATTAGTCCAAAAAGGAAATTCCAAGCAATCATGATAGAACTAGTTCAAAGTACAATATCGGTTAGCTAAACTAGGGAAAAATTATGAAATCGTATTTATCTAAACAAAAATTATGTACTTTTCTTACATTTAGGGCCAAGTTTTCAATCGTCAGATAAATTTATCCGTCGAATAAAACTGTCCCAATAATCAACTCTGATTTTAAATAGCTCTCCTACAGATAAAGTTATCGGCTCCTTAAAACCGGCAGATAGGCCTGTTATTCGTCAGTTAATTGTGACAAATTGAGTGAAAATTAATTATTCCTCACGGCCAACTTGATTTCTCATCTGAGGAATAAAATTGTCTGACGATTGAAAAATTGGGCCTTAGGCGCAAAAATCGGTATATACAGAGAATTTATTATGATGTGTTACATTTATCAAACAGTTGCGGCTTGCAATTTTAATTTACATTACAAAGCATTTATTTATACTGTATATATTTTGTACATCACTCCAATTCTATTATTTAAGCTACGCCAGGGCACGTACGCATTATAAACTTTTCAAACAACAAAAAAAATACTTCTACACCTAAATGAGCTGAGCCAATTTTGTATTTATAAAAGCAAGGGAAAAGTGAAATGCATTTAGGGACATATTTGTTTTTCGTTTAAAACGGAATAGGAAAAATAATGAAACAATTTTATATTTAAGAAATTAAAAGTGTTTCTCTTTTTGTTTTAAGCATGCTTTTTCATGTGCACAATTTTAATAGCAGCCAACGGAAAATTTGTTAATGATTGTTAAAATAATATTTCTTTCTCTTCGTTATGTTGAACAGGTCCTAATTTTAAATAAATAAATCCAATTTGAAAATATACATTTACTATGCCAAAAACTGTTGTTTTGTTTGCTTTTTTATGTCGAAAAGTAGAAAGACATTTTACCTAGTCATGGAGATAGAAAAACATGTTTTTGTGAATATTTTTATAATTGTGATTTTCATATTCTACTTTTTTTTCTAAATATTAATTGTAAATATTTGGAAAAAGTAGGGTTTTACAGTCGTTTCCCCAGTACCCTTTTTAAGGAGTCTTGTCGTAGCCCACTTTGCTAGAATCTGATTATTGGAAATCAAAATGTTTAAAGCAAACTATGTAGTTTATGTAGAAATCAATCTTACTAGTGAACGTATGGTTTTTGGAAAAAATTAATTTCATATTGATTTGAACGGAAAAGCGGAGAGCAAAAAATTTATCTTGAAAAAATTTATTTATTTAAAAGTCGTTAATAAATCCAACTTATTGAAAATTTCTAGGATAACTCCTTCGGGTAGTATAATCTCCTCTGTCATAGTACCCATAATTTAGATGTTCTGGGACCTGGTAGAGGCCATAGTGGACTCCACTGGTGGCTATCTGTTGAATAAATACAATAAAGTGGACATTCGCAATAAAGATTTTTAAGTTACCCGCTTTAACCCGTTTATTGAGGCCAGTAGCAAAGCCATTTTTGCAAGAAGTAGCGCCTTGCCACTCAGAGCTGCAAGGAACTGAAATCCCAAGGGAACAATTATGCTTCCTAAAATAGTAACTCCGAAGACCATCATCATCATCATGTTGTTCCGATGCCGCCGGTGTCGTCCATGAGAAACTTTATATGTGAACATTTTTAAATAAGTAAATAAATATTATATATGAACTGTATTTTCTAAAAATTAATTCTATTAATCAATCTACTAGCTAAAGATGTATTTATTTTAGCAACAAATTATTTTCCTCATACGTACATACATACATACTTATGTATAATATTTCGGGAAAGTCTCAAGACACTATTTCTTCTAAACATGACTAAATAAATGCCATATATGTATGTATGAACATACATAACTATAGCCATGACATACATATGTACCTACACTTAAAACTCACCTGTTCCTTCTTGAACAATTTCGTAGATATTAATTTGTAATGCATGAGTTGCGAGTAGTTTTGATGTTGTTTTAGATAATTGTCTCACCCAGTCTGACTCAGCTGATTCGTTAAAAGAATTCTTTTTCATAATTCCACCTACTGACCTAAAAAATCAGATAGCGTAAGACAAGAAGAAGTAAATTAAACGACTTGTAATACATACCTTGTAGCTGCTACCTCTATATGCGAAGATGTGCGAATGAATTTAACACCTCTCATAAGTTTAATAACATCTGCTGACATGATATCATCCAATTTCATGAGGGAGAAGTTCCTTAAACAATTTGCAAGATTGCGTATCGTGATATCCTGGAGTTAATAAGAAAAATATTCACTAAGGCTCGTCATCTCGACTGGTGGAAGTTTAACCGCCGCAAAGTATGAGGAAAACGCTTTTGGCAAAATTCGAAGTTATACACCGTGGAGGAAAAAACTTTGGAACACTTCCTAGATTGAGTTTAAAATGCACTTAATTTCAAATACATAACAGCGAATAAAGGGCTCAAAGCAGCTCGTGTATGATCTGAGCCGCTCCATTACCTAGCAACTTGGCATGAATTACCAAAAATTCTTATGTAAAGTAAAAAAAGCTGTAAGCAATTTTACAGCTCAATTTCTCAACGGTCCGGAAATGAAAATCCAGGTTATTTGACTCTACCTTCAAAATTATAAAATGACTTTATTTTTGCGCATTCCTCTCTATGAATCTTTTTCAGATTTAGTCATTTAAGGTTGTTTTATAGGACGTAATAAATAAAATTCATATGAAGGATTTAATACTCCTTATCTGTTAACAAGAATTTCCGGGTAGAAAGATTTCAAACAGAAAATTAAAATATTTTTTTCTTATTTCCCAATAAATTTTCAAAGTATGCTTCAGTAGGTAAGTCATCAAGGGAAAATATAAATGTTTGAAATAAACGGTTAAATTTTAAATTATCTTTAATATACTAACACTAGTCACTTGCCGAGTTGTTGGTGTACTTTTGCAATTTTTCAAACCCAGGGCAAGCACTTTTATCAAACTTCTCCATGATAAAAACGCAATATTTTCACAATAATTCGTATTTAATAACAACACCAAAAAGAAGAGGACTATTCCTTGATGTCTCATGCTGGGTAAATCAATAACTCCACGTTGCGTCGGTTTAAATTGCTAGAAACTCCTAAGTGAAATGTTTAAAGAACACTGAGTGATAGAAATAAGTTGTTACCTTTATGTATTCTTTTCACTAACCTACTTGTCGCAGGGTCATTCAAGAAGAACCTTTTAATTTGCAGGTAGTTTTTAATGCCCAAGTGCACTAAGTTCAACTTCAGCTAGGTGCATTTTAAATTCAAAGTTGATTTCACTTTAATATCACGTATTTGCTTAGCAATTTTACATTTTATTTGAGTTTATAAAATTAAAATGTGCCCCAAAAATCTAAGTTAAACAATTCTACGAAAACCAGAAAGAGTGTTTAATAATTATTTGTAGAATATATCAATAATTAAAACATAAAACATCTGCGCAAATAACAGTCGTAAAACGCTTTCTTGAAACAGCTCTTACATCACAAAGTATGTATGTACATATGTATATCATAATTAGTGATTAGCGATGCTAATGGTATGAGTATTTCATTGAAAAATTTATTAAATTGTTATTTGTAATTTTTAAATAACTATGAATAAATTTAAAAATTAATCAAAGACGAATAACTGCGATTAGAACTCGCGCCCTAAGGTTTCTGTACTGTTTTTGTAACATAATCATAATACCAATACATAATTCCACATAAAAATATAATATATAACTCTACATAAAACTATAAATAATGATATTTGGTTTTTCTCCTTACATGTGCTATGAGACCTTCACTCTTGCCAAATTTCAAGATTTTAGGTCAACGTGAAGTATCGTATATGTAGGTTTTGAAACTCAATGAGTCAGTCTGTGGAATAACAACTTTTTATTGTATCCAATTAGAAACTTTGGATTATTTGCAGGATATAAAGTACATAGGTAGAGTTTTATACAGTTTCACAAATTTGGGAAAGTTTCCAAACAATTTTAAAATATTTCTGATTATTGATTAATTTCTTAACTATTTATATGTATGTATACTTATGTATATTGGGGGCAATTATGCGATATTATTTTGCTTCTTTTAATTTTTTCATTACCCTGAAGAATGAAAGTAAAATATGTAAATTTTTCCATTCACAATATTGATGAAACTATTCAATATATCTAATAAGCTGACATCGGAACTAAGAATTTGAAATTTTGCATCCGAAACACTTTTCGCCACGCATGTTCGTCTAGCATCTGTTTAAATTTACTTCATCTACTTGGATACTTGTGAGAACTTCGTTTGTGCGCTTGGCTGCAGAAAATGGAAAATATTTACCAGCAACAGAAGTTACTGTGCAAAATTCTGTAAACCACATGCATACCTATGTCACTTCAGCTTAAGTCTGGTAAGACAAATTTCTATCTTCTTTCTTTTGAGCACCTCTCCTCTGCTATCCCCTGTTTCTACACAAGAAAAGTATACCAACAAGTGTCTGGAGATTTAGGCTCATTCCAGGATCAGACTAGGCTATAAAAGGACATGTAGATGAAGTGATTCTGTCACTCCCTCGATCTAGTCACCCAGGAAAACTACTTCCGATGGTTCTGCTCGGGACGGTGTTCTTTCAATTGTGAAGTATTTATTACGATATTTTTTCAACCGTTGAGTACAATTCAAAAACTTTATACGGATAATTAATTTTAATTTGAATGAATTAATTTAACTATAATATAACCAGTGGAATTCAGCTAAGTGAATATTTATCCTGTGTAAGATTTTGTTCGTGGTTCCCTGAGTTCAATTTAAAAGAGAATGAAAATATTACTTCTTCTTTGTGTTCCTTTTATGTTAATTGGGGCTGATGTAAGTATAATATATCTACTTTTATATGCATTCCAAAGAATAATTATATCATAAGTATCTAAAAAAAAACGTGCCGTGAATAAAAATTGAAAACAATATTAAATTAAAAGTTTCAACTTTATAAACCAACAAGGTGATGTCTGATGGAAAGTGTACAGTACGTTTAAATATAAAAAACAAATGTACAATTTCGATAACTAAAAAAGTTTTCAACATTCAATTTAAAACTAGTCAATATAAAAACTAATATTAGTCGATAAGGACGTGGGCAAATTTCTAAAACTACTCACGCTCGTAATGCTCGAAATAATCAAGTCAATGAAAATACCTATTCTTATTGATTCTTAACAACGTCCAGGTGAAAATTAATTTCCGGTGATCGAATATGTGCTTATTCGAGCTTTTTACGAATAGATTTTCTGATAGATGATTCATGTAGCCGGAAATTTAATTTAGAGCTTCTTTTGTGGACGCAAAATTTAGTAGGAAGTGCTTGACCAGCAGTAAAATTTCTAAGGTGTAGGTAAAGGTTCTGATTGAGTCCCTTTTTTCGATTAATTTTCAAGGTAAAGTAGAACGTCTTACACTTACCGACACGTATCTTAATATAGTTTTCCGATTATTTGCCAAGTTTCGGTTGTGTGTTTTCCTTTAGCCCCAAGCACGACTTTACCAATTTGCGACAAATAAGGATGAAATCAACTGTTTGCAATATTTGTCAAGTGTAATTAAATGCGTCTTCGTAGGTTGCTATACGATTGATAGTCGACTCCCACATGTCGTTTTCACAGTGCGAGGGCGGTACCAAAAATTTGTGGACGAGAAATTGCATGCAAAGTACCGAAGGCACTAATTTATTAATGGTTATTGTAGGGTTAATGATCTAAATGTTTACCGAGTTACAAATTAAAGGACTCTTTGATTGAAATACTGCTCTCTAAACTCATATTTACCATAGTTAGTTAGCTATTAATAATATTTAAACTATACGCAGGGTGTGAAGGTGTGTTGTCCTTATTTTAAGGATTTCTTCCACTATATTAAATGTAAAATTCTGATTTTTAAAATGTAGAGAAGCTGGAGTGTCGAACACCCTCTATATGTAGTATGTATATATTTTTTGATATTCATGATCTTTATTTTCTGAATCGAAGAAAAATGAATTCGAACCAGATTATTTCAAATGTAGTCGCAAACGAACAATTTTTGTACCTATAAATTAACTTAATTTAATTTGAAAAAATTTTAATTATGTGTATAATAAAATTACTATAACAGCTTGAACTTTGAACTTGAATTAGTACTATGTAGTAAAAATACGAATCATAAGTTTTGCACTTTTACCAGTATTCACTAAGTAAATCTTAAGTTTTATCTCAGCAACACGGTAAATGTTAAAAAGTCATATATTCAGGTGCAGCCCCCGCTTAATTCTGCTCTTTCGGTATCCTAGAAGCACCATTTTTTACTAACAATTAACTTTTGCATTAAAAAAGAATGTATACCTATTTAATGAAGATTTTTCTCTACAAAAGTTAAAGAACTACTTATGTAAACAAATATTTCTACTGGCCCCTGTTTTAATAGTAGGTACTATCCCTACATGCCCATTAATTAATTTTACTTCCAATTCGATTTCATTATAAAAAGATTTAACAAATCACAAGACAACCAATGGCGAGTAATAAAGCCGTTTTAAAAAATGTTGCAAACGTTGTACACAATTTGGCCAAGCATCTTGACGAATAACTGAAAGCGAACATCTGCATTGATCAAACGAAAAATAAGATGCTCATTTTATTAAAGAACTTAATATTTGAAAGTTCAACAATGATTTTGTTTTTCTTTGAACAATTTGAAGCTAATTAGTTTTTATATAAAAATGTTTCACCCGACTTGGCTTCTTTATGCATAAACTCTTATATCTACTTGGGAAGTGAAGTGCTCTGAAAAAAAATTGAAATTTCTTTTTCAGAAGCTATAAAGCGCTTTATATTATGATGAGGTTAAATAAACGGTATGCTGGATATAGCGACATATTACAAATTTAATGTGGGCGGACATTTTTATGATTTTCAACTTGTTTTTGATAGACTTAATGGAAGATTAAGAGACGTTAAATTTTTTTCAGGAAGTTATTAGCTTACTCAATAAGAAAAACCATTAAGTGGAGTGCCCCTTCCGAAATTAAAATTATATAGGTAATATTAATGCAAATTTACTATGTATATATTTTTTTTATTAAAAGTTATATTACATTTGCACTGTTTCTATTCGAAATCTAGCATCCTTACTGCTGATTTGATTTTTTATTTATATTTTGAAGAAGATCTGGGCTGAATTGTAACAGTTATTTTTAGGGATAAAATTTGGGCAGAAGCTTAGACATTAGGGTAAATTCCTAAAGTAACACACTATTAGTCTTAATTAAGAAAATGAAATGTTAGTTATGTACTACATCTTGGTGTAATGCAATAATTTAGGAAAAATGATCTTCTTAATTTTTAATCTGTTAACCACAAATGCCCGCAAGGACGGATTTAATATGCCATTAAAAAGACTACTGGTTTGACGAAACCCTTGGCACGTGAACATCGTTATTCGTTAAAGTTATATTTAAATAGGCTTATTTTCTAGAAAAAAAATCTCTTAAAAGTAAAAATCAAAGGTAACGAGAGTGTTTCTTTTAAATATAAGCAAATTAATTTTCTCAATTATGTGAAAATTGCTATGGTCAAATTCGAGCGTGAAATTGCTATAAAACCTTTGAGAAAGTAAATATGTATGTATGTACATATATACCTAAACTTCATTTTCATTAGATACTTTCCGGAACCTTTTTATCTCACGAGCCATCATCCCTTAATTTTGCATAAGGCGCCTCGGTGTTTACGTGGAAAGCTTTTATTAAGATAAATGAGATGAATAAGCCGCTGTAAGCTTTCTGTACGAGCTGCTTGTTTTAAAAAGTAGATCCTTATACGTGTTCTGATGCAGAAATCGTTTGTATTTTTAATTCATTTCACTATATGTATCTAATCTCGTTTGGAAGACGAATTCAAGCACGACAATGTGATTACTCTAATATTATTAGGCAATCAAATTTGTGTCATTCATTACTCATCTTTTGATCTCTGATATGTGGGATGACTGAGTTTCCGTAATTGGTTTTAACGAAATACCATGAAACAAGTCCGTTTGAAATTCAATAGGGCAAAGAACTCCTGCTAAAGTCTCTAGAATTAAAGCTCGTTAGATTGGGCTTGTATACAAGAAGTTTCGAGTTGGTAAAGTAATTTAATTCCGTAAGACCATCACTTGACTCCCTTTTTGTTCAATTCAATAACACACAAACTCACACCACTCGAAAGACATGCTACGGGTTTTAATCTTCTCCTTGACCATTCGCACTCCAACTGAAGTGGGTGGTCTATCCGAAGGCAATTTGCTCAACCTCGGAAATCCTATATGAGGATTGTAAATTGCTTTATCTGTAGAAAATAATTCTACTTCAAATGATTTTTCGTTATTCCGTGAAAATTATGTAAAATGTTGAGCAATGTTTGAATTTTGAACAACAGATTTTCTACAAAACTCTTTAATCAAATAATTCTTAAAGTGTGTGGTTGCTCCAAATAAGAAAATACTCCTTCCGTATTTTGTAGAGATGGGTTTATTTGAAGCATATGTCTATGTCTATCATATACTTATTTGCGTACAAATGTAACTTTTCTCATATAAACAAGCTGTTTCACTTTGCTTTCCCATTGCGCTTTGTGTTTATGCAAATACTATAGTATCTAAGTGTTTCCTTATACGCCTGCGGAATTTTAGATGAATCAACATGTGTTTATGCATATATTTTTTAGCTGCATAAGTATCTTTCGATTACAGTATGATGTAGATATTTACGTTTTATTAAATACATATAATCATTTCATATTATTAGAGAAAATTGTGAAAGTGTAAATAAAAATTGTGTGTAGGTTTTATTATTTTGTTACCTATAGTACGTTTTTATGCTAGTCGACTTCGAAAAAGAATTTTTTTCTATAATTATATAACATGTCAGCCATCAACGACAATACACCTTCACAATTTACCTTAATCAACAGTCTGAAAAGTATGTCCCACTTCAAAATCAATTGTTAAAACACAATTGGAGATTTAGAGGAAATTGCGATGCGAACAGTTGTTGCATTCATATGGAAGTTTTTATTTTTCATTATTATAAATATAAACTCGTCAAAGTCTGGAAGTGAAACATTTTTAAGAAAAAAGTTTAAATGCGGTTTTCTTGAACTATGTGCTTATTATTTACAACTGGTGTCCGCAAATATATCAAAAACATTTGATCGTTATTTATTTATTTTTAAAGTCTTTATCGTGTGAAATAGAAACATGAAAATCTATTTAAAATTATGATACATATGCTGATTTATTTTTTCAAAGTTTATCGGATACTTAATCATTCATATATTGATCAATATTGTTTAAACCCAGTCAGTTATTGCCTGCGATGCGTTTTTTGCTAACCTTTATGTAGTTACTACATATATTATAAGTACTTTATATGAAAATAAATATTTTGTTCAGTCATAATCGGGTCTTGGGATGCTGTAATAAAAACGTATAAAAATTTAATATCTCTTTGGTATTTTGTACGAAACTAACATTATTGAAAAATTTGTTTTTAGGCTTGGATTCCTAGAATAAGGAACCCATTTGAAACTGAAGAAAAGGTTCATGTAATAAAAGGTAAGTCTGAGTGAAAATTGATTTTTTAAAATGTTTAAACAAAATTAAATCAAAAATTTAATAGATTGTATGCATGTAACTTTGGACGAAGGTGACTTTATATACAATGAGCTTCCAGAAATAATAAAAGGACATTATGACCAAAGTAAATATGTGCCAAGTGAACCTGTTCCCAGTAAAGTTTGTGGACTTTACATAAGTAGCAAACCAGATACCATCATCGAGGTCAAAATGAAGTACGTAAATGTTGATTGCGAATCCGGTGGACTTATGGCGGTATATGTTTTATAATAAATGTTAAACAGTTGTTTAAATTTAATTACATTAATATAGTTTGTCGATGGCTGGGAACTAAATGGACAATACTTTCCACCACCACAAAGTCACCAACGAAAATTTAGTGAACGGATCGTTGAATTCTGCAGTGATTCGACGAATAATTGGTACGAAATATTAAGTGTTATAATGTGATTTATTTTAATTAGTTATTTTTTATATATAAAAAAGGATATTACCACCGAGACAGCATTTTCAGTCAAGTCAAAATGCAGCATTACTACAGTACAGGATACCAAAACATGGCTCCTTTAGAGTAAATGTTCGGTTTAGGAAAATTGCTGAACGTAAGGCAAATAGTTTTTATTCCATTTAGTTTTTAATAATATTACTATCTTGACTATAGCCTGCAATATTATGATGCATGATGCTAATAGTTACATTTTGAGTAATTATGGAAAACACCAAAATTGCAGCATAACAGCCCTCTTTCCCATCGTAGTCTCGCTAAGAAAATTTAAAGTTGGCAGCAAAAGTAACTACGTGGACCATGATGTGAGTTTTATTCTGTTTACAATAATTCAAAATTCGTTTAAAATAATTATTTTTAGTGCAAACAAGAAGACCGCATAGAAATTGGAGGGACCGGAGAACTAGATACTGCAAATATGGAAAAAATAGATAATGTGTGCGGATATTCTGATAATGTTGGTGGTAAGTACTACACTTAATTCTTTTAGTTTATTTAGATCAATGACATATTTAATTTTCAAATTTTATATTTTCGCAGTTGAAAAAGCAGTTTTCTGTGGTGTGTCATCAGTTCACTTGATTTCATCTGGGAATTATTTCAATGAAGCTGAGATTTTCATTCGGCAAGCTGACGAGAACGACATAGACTTACCAAATGTAATTTGCCCTTCATAATTAAACGAATGTAATTGAACGTAATTTGTCACTATTTTTAAAGCATGTACATTTCATATACTTTTAGTCAGGAATTTTCATGTTCCACTGCAATCAAATATACTATAATAAAATATAATATTGCTTATGTATATTAAAAATGCATTACTTTCAAATGTGCGTTTAATTTTCTCTTGTCGATATATTTAAAACAAACTTTTAGCAACAAACTCTCATTTAACTTTTTGATTTGACCTTTCTTATTAGCAAGACGAGGAAAAGTTTCATCAATTTTGTAATCCAATTAATGACTCTTCTAAATAATAAGATGACGCCAGTAAAACTTTCTGTAGACGAGTATCAATTCATCAATTTTTCGTATATTTTCATCAACCCCAATAACCATTTAATATTAAAGTAAAGCCTGTTCACAAAAATGTCGAACTCCATAAAACTTTCTTAAAGAGACACTGCAAAAAAAAGTAACTATTCTTTTCAACTTTTGGGAACATTAAACAAAATTGATAACAAACTTTTTAATCTTGAACATCAACGCTTTGATTTTTCTTCCTCCCCATGCAAATTAATTTTGTCCTATCCCTCCTTATGTAAGCAAGAAAGAATTTTTCTGCGGAAAGAAATTATTTAGTTTTCTCCAACTCTTTTCCGGGGTTTGTGAGGCTTTAATGTTCGCCATGTTTATTAATGACCTTCTCCTTTTTCTACGTGATTCTAACTTTCATATTTATGCGAATGATACCCAACTTTGCATTTCTAGGTATTAATTAAGTGAGTCATGTGTAACATGAATAAAGATCTTGGAAGGGTTTTATGTTGTATGTAAATACGAAAATATGTATAATTCGAAATAGACTGTATAGGAAACCTTCCCGACATATTAAAGGACAACTTATTAAGCACTTCACTTCATTTTCATAAAATTAAATGTTGCGGTTATACCTTAAAATTTAATTTAAAAAAACTTAGGTGTGAGCTGTTTATGAAATATGATAGTTTGCGTTATTTTAAGTTAATTGAGCCAGAACATTCTTGGGTATTATAAACATAAGGAAATGATAAGGCTGATAACTTCTCTCAATAGTACACATATAAATAAAAAAGATAGTTCAATTTTACTGTATAGTCTCAGTATTATAAGCATTAGGGCTTCTATCCCACTTAGTAGACATCTATCCTCAATCACAAAGATTGCCATTTTACCTTTTGATTTTATGTTTATTTTTCAATAGTATGTATAAGGACTAAAGTCAGTACAAATATGAATGTTTCTTTTGGATGTTGTTGCTATTTCAATATTAAATCATTTAAAAAGTGAGGGCACCTATCTCACTTTTTTCCATAAATCATTAATTTAGCAGATATTTTCATCTAACTGCGATTGTGTTTTGATTTAGCATTATCAAAGTAAGATCTTGTAAGTGATTCCCACGTAACTTCTAAACAACTTTCGTCACAGCCAGATGATAGTGCTGCATCAGATAGTTTTACTTTAAAGCGCCAATACTGGAAAAATTAGTATAATTGCAGTGAATATTTTTACCAAAAATAATAATTATTTACCTTCTTAAGCAGCTCGTTGTCATTCTTCATTTTTTTAACAAACGAATCAATCTGAAAAGGGCTGAGGTCCGTGAGATTGTAAAAAGATTTAAAGTTGTATTCCTTAAACCACGACGGAGTTTTATTCTCGTTTGAATTAGCTAACGTTAAATTGAAAATCCATGTTTCAAAGTCAACAACTTCCTGCATTATAAATAGTTAATAAAGGAACAATTCATTTAGTTAGCTTCAAATAAAGAAAAATTTACATAAGATTCGTCATTTATGTAAAACACTTTGTAGTTTGAGTTCACATTTGGGAAATTAGTCCCACTTCCTCCATTCCAAGCTACGCTGAGTGCGATTGATGGGTCTTCGTTTGCATAAAATACTAAAAACTCATCAAAATGGCTGTGTCCATTAAATTGAGCACTAATTACGTCTGAGTATCTTTAAAGAAACTAAGTTACGTAATGCACTTTCATTACTTTAATAATTTCACCGTTCAACAATTTTATGGTACTCAACAGTCCAAGCTTTGTAGCAGTGTTCATCATTTGATGGGACGTGACTCAATATATGCACCTTTTCGTTTAGTTCAGACGATCGTTTCAATGTTTCCTCTAACCATTCAAGTTGATCTTTAAAATAAAAATTATCCAACAAGAGCCATCTTCCAAAAAATTATTATTATTATTATTAATTCTCAAAAAAGTAATATTCTACATACAAATTAGATGCAAAGCACACGTTGTTATTGAGGGCAATTATTCTCAAGTTAGGTTTTAACAAACTTGAATAATATCCACCAGATTTAAAAGATTTTTTGGCATCTTCTGTTAACCAGTCGGTCCAATGTTTCGCAATCAAATCATATACCGATTCAGTGGATATTTCTTTATCAGAAACATAATTGGGGGAGTACCTGAAGCAAACATTTAAAAAAAATCAAATGTTTTAATATATTATCATAAAAACTGAATTTACAAGTTGTCTGGGTATGAATCATGGTTACCCAAAAGAGGAAAAACAGGAACCCCCGGAAAGTATTGATTTATACGATCCGTAATAAATTCTATAGACTGCTCAAGCTCTTCACGCGTCTTGTCCCAAGCAAAATGACTAGAATAATCTCCAGTCAAATAAATAGCATCTACATTATTATGACTTTTAGCTGCCTCTTGAATTAGATTTTCCACTTGATACGAAGGGTTATCACAAGACCTGTAATCGCCCCACTTTCCTGCTCTTGCTTTATTATTTGACGGTAACTAAAAATTGTTTTTAAATTTATATTGTTAATTCAACTCGAGTATTTGATATAGATTTTACCTTACTACCTCTACAACAAATCCATTCTTCGCATTCAGCGTTACTTCCTTCAGTGTACAGAGGATCGTAGTGAAAATCGGAAAAATGCAAAATTTTTAAAGTGCCACCTGATGCTGATTCACTTTTTTTTGATTCCTATAAATCTCCAGTTAAGACTACAATACCCACAATTTAGTATAAAAAAAACTTACAGTCAACGTTGGTTTCTCTATCGAAAGACCTTTGTATGCTATTTCGTTTACTGCACAATGAAATCCTTGTAACAAAATACCACACGTTTCTTCAGCAGTTATATTTTGTCTATTTTCTAAAATATACTTAATTGTATCCTAAAACAATATGCATATATAGAATTTTCGAAAAGTCTACGAAAATTATAAATTTACTTACGAAGTACATTTCAACGTTTCCATTACATATGCGACCTTTATCTAATTCGATATAATGACAGAGCTGTTTTAAAAATTTTTGCGAAACAGCAGTGTTTTCGAATCCCACATTTTTAAAATACCACAAGATTGCTTCTGCCGTGCTGTAACACTTCAAGCAAACTATTCCCTGAAAGATGTTAATTAATTTATGATTTTAAGAAGAAGTTACAGCAACTATAAACAAATTGATAGCTCGCTTTATATTTAATAATAAGATCTGTTCGTTGACTGATCTAGATCGATCTAGATCATAAAAGGTCAAGAGTTTGTTAAGACCGGATCTTTTTTAATTTAATCAGATCTAACAATTATTTGAAGCTTGATCCTACTTGGATCTGATTTGATAGAAATCAGGGCTGAACGAACAGACCTATTTTTTTGGCTTATGACTTTCTATTTACACTTCATTAGATCAATTAAATTCCAATGCCTGATTAATTTTAATACTATTTTAAAATTTTTAAAACATAATTTAGAATCGATAATAAGTTACATTAGCTTTCTCTGGAAACCGCTTAAGTTTAATTTCCTCTCGACCTAATAATATAGCTTTTGCGCTCTGAAGACGTGAATTTTCAACGTTTGTCTCAAAGTAATCGTTGAAATCGGTTGTGAAATGTTTACTAAATTCATCTGTAACACAAAACAAAACAGGTTAGGTTAGTTAGTTAATCTTCCAGAAGTGGTTATTGAATAAATAAAACAATCAATAGATAATTAATTAATTTGTGTGTACAAAAATCCCCTTTCGGTCCGACAAGCAACCATACACTTTACGCTAAATGGAACTAACGTGATCACAACGAGTCATTTTATTATTCAGAACTACTCCAAGGCTCTTAACTGAACTAACGTAATCAATACGGTTAGCATTCCAAATAAAATAAATATAATTGGTGGCAAAGAGTCAACAAAGAATCAGCAGCAATTCCATTTCTATAGATAGCGAGTGCCTTACATTTCGATGGATTTAATATTAGACCATTGAGTACGCTCCAGTCATACATGCGGCTCAGATCATCATTGACGCAACATACATACACAGTCCTCAATCAAGCCTTTATGGGACGACTCAAGTAGACCTTCGCGTCATCAGCATAAACATGTACAGAAAGATCTTTCACCACATTAAAAAGGTCATTAATATAGACAGAAAAGCAGCGGCCCTAAGATCGAACCCTACGGCACACCACAATAATTATTTTCAGGGGCGGAGGAAATTTTCCCAATTTTCAAAAATTGACTAGGTCCACACGGAAAATTTCTCACTATGAAAAATCGGTTGAGTTCATTTGGATCAATATACCCAGCTTCCGTATATATTCCAAAATTTCTTTGGTGGTATGTCAGGGCTTAATTTATTCGCAAAGGC
Source organism: Machimus atricapillus (assembly GCA_933228815.1). Taxonomy (NCBI): domain Eukaryota; kingdom Metazoa; phylum Arthropoda; class Insecta; order Diptera; family Asilidae; genus Machimus; species Machimus atricapillus. Next base: position 24,592,931 of record OW121788.1, on the reverse strand, counting down.
GTACATTCTTAGAACCTTAGTTGATAAGCGATAATCAGCTCCAATATCTGGAATTCAGTGAATCTCACTTATCACCTTACCAAAGGTGGTAAAGATCAACTGTGTTGAATTCTTTTAAGAATAAGCCATTAAACGTTTTCATCACATAAAACAATAAAACACTTTATCAATTATATTATTATCATATTATTAATTCTTTATTATTACGAATTACTCACCTGCATCTATTTCATTCAAACAATCACTATAGGGCACAATTGCTGCAGATATCATGAGAGGTATCAAAATCACTGGTTTCATCATTATGCCGTGCTTTTCACTTGACGACTGCGATTCAACTAGTTCTCGGCTGGCCATACAAAGCGTAAATATATTGAAAAAGCGTGGGGTTTTATCAAATTATGGGGTTTTGGTACTTCCTTTATGATAAAGAGGTTAAATGAAAGATGTTTTTGATTTATAAAATATATATTCCTTATAAATACAATTCTATGAATTATTTTAACAGTAACAAAACGTAAAACGTCTTTGAATTAAATAAATATTATTATGGATAAAAGAGAGAACAAAGCAAGTGTACTCGTAATTGAATATTTTACATTTGCAGCGTTCTTGTAAATCGGTGGCAGTCCTTCCAGCTGAAATACAAAAAAAGAATTATTACTTCTAATCAGTTTTAATTAAACTTTTGTAGTTTATGAAATAATAAATTTACCTGTATACAAAAAATAAATATAAATTCTCTTTTATATAGTCGGTGAATACATATTCAAAAACTCAATATTTCTATGGAAAACTAGTTTAATAAGATAATCTTATATTACGGCTTTCTTAGGAATAAATTGAAAACTATGAACTAATATAGACATAAATAAAAGCAAACCAGCAAGCAATCAACTTTTGATATTTTACTATTCAACACTTAAATAGAAAATAACTCTTCGACCACAACCACAAATAAAATTAAGTTAAATTAAAATGTAATAAAACCGTATTACGCAAAGCTCTCTGCAAATAAATTGAAACCTCTGAAGATGTTATATTTATGAAATTGTTGGACTTTTAATTTCGAGTGTTATATTATCGTATCGTCCTCTACATATTAAACTTTAAAAATACGACTTCAAAATCTATCCTTTGTATAAGTGGAGTTGGAGTTTTAAGCGTTTGAACAATTTGATCAATTACAATAAATATGCCCTTTTTCGAACCTTGCATATAATCTCGATTTAATCGCATTTTGATAGATATAAAGTTTTTAGAAGAGCTGTCTTAAGAATGTCGATGATTATAATTGATCTAACCTATCGTAAACGCGAAGTACAAAACGATTATTTTTATTAGAGACATTAAAATTAAATTATCTGAGTGAGATTATTTGTTCCAATGGCGATATAATTATAACAAATGAAATGGCTTTAATGCGCTAATTAAAAAGTTAAACCCATTTCTTTTAATTTTGTATCGGTCTTTTGTATAATGACTTTTTTTTTATTATAGATATACATTTCATTCATTTCTATTTGTTATATGTACAAATTTTAAATATTAAACCGTACGAAAGAGTAGAAATGAAAATTAAAAATTAAAAATAATTTTTGAATACTCGACTAGAACATTCAACTTGCAAGTGTTCGAATTTTATTTTAAATTCATAGATACTTTTAAACTGCATTCCATACATTTTTCGAGAAAGTTTAATTAATCAACTACATAGAATAATTTCATGAATATCTTATCAAACCTCTTCATTGTTTCTATAATTTTTAATTGTGAGTCCTTTTTCTCTAAGTATCGTACATGAAAAGTGTTTTAAGTACTTGAATCAAAATCACGTAATGTAAGATATTTTTAATGTTAAAAGTTAAAGTTTTCATGTTTTGTTATCTCATACCTCTCCCCTCAGGCAATTGAGAATTCTTAATTACGTAAAGATAGTATCTTCGGATTTAGATAGTGTCTAATAACATCATAGAGAAATGATTTATCAATAAAATGAAAAATGTAATCAAAGAAGAGTAAGCCTTAAGCACGTGAAATTGAATGGAGGTGATTATTATCCAAAATGACAGGGATTTCCAAAATCAAAAATCTTTATTTGCAAAAAAGTGAAAAGCTGTGATTTAACTGATATGAATACTTATCGATAGATGTAACACAAAATGGTGTAACAGAACAAATGACGCACAAATGAAAGCGTTATTTTTGTCTTATTACCGTTCTTTGGTAGTCGACTTTTAATTGCTCGCAACGTTGCTGGTCGTTATATTGCGATGTGGCTGCTTCGCAAAGATGTTTAATCAAACATGCTTGACCACAACCTTTTTTGAGCGATGGATCTCCAGATTTAACTTTGTATTCCCAGTACTAAAAAAAATTTACATTCATTTCAATTATTTTTCTGGATTCCCTAATTTTAATACTTAACCTTTTTGAGTAAGGTGTGGTTTACTGAGAGATTGGCAAGAAGATCATCCATAGAGGCTGGACTTAAATCTTTTAAGAAGAACGCCTCACGGAAGGAGTACTCCTTGTACCAAGAAGGAACTTTATCTGGACTCAAATTTGCGTCGGTCAAGTTATAAATCCACGTGTCATGATTGGTGACTTGCTGCAAAGATCACGTTTTATATTTTGTAATAACACATAAAAGACGTTTCACCTACATAAGTCTTTTTTTCCACTTTATAAACCCTGTAATTTGGATTTACAAAATTATAAGGTGTAACTGATCCGCCGTTCCAAGCAACATTTATAGCTCGCTGAGGTTTCCCTGTACTAAATATTACAGCGAATTCATCTTTATGTGTGTGTCCGTTGAATATCCCTCCAATTATTCGATGGAAACGTTCAACTATCTTCCTGAATTCCCTAGCCCAAGTGTTTAAACAACTCCCAGCTCCTGATGGTACATGTGCCAAAATGTGGACGAATTCTCCTGCTTGTTCGGCGGCCAAAAGTGTGTCGTGTAGCCATTGCAATTGCTTAGCCAAATATCCAGGATCATGGAGGATCCAGAAGTTGAATGTGTAACAATCGTTGTTATTTATCGTAATAATTCGGAATCCTTTTTGAGCCAAGACTGTGTAATATCCACCTGTTTTTATAGTTGCTTGGGCTGCTAGGTCTGGGATCCATTGAGCCCATTCTTTTGCCAACAGTTCGTAAAGCCATTTGGTCGATATTTCTTCAGGTACGTTTGGTGGAGCAAACCTTTAAAAAATGTCAGGTATTAAATTAAGTAAATTAATTATTATTATTTTATTAGTTTGAGACTTTAGCAATTATATCCAAATGCGAGAAGCTTTACAACTTTCCTAAATATTTCGCAGAAGTCACTTTTTTGCACAAACACATAATTTCACGCAATAGATAACTGGTGAAAATTTATGAAAACCTTATTTCACAGAATATCTAGCAAATGCTGTTTAAATAGAAGTAGACAGAAAAATAATTTAAATGTTCACGGTATAAGTGCTATAAAAATAAGCTTTTATCTGAACTACATTACAAGCTCTTTTTGCCTTTATCAATTTTCAAAAGTTCCAAAAAAACATTTTTCTTTTAGGTTCTCCTATTTCTTTAACAATAAGACGCAGCGAAATTTTGTGGATAGCACTGGTAAATTGCGTTAAAAATTTTGAATTTAAACAGAAGCAAATATGTACAAGTATAAAACCACTTACTGGTTTAAGGGCTGGGACTCATGGTTTCCAATAACAGGAAAAACTGGGATATTTCCAAATGTGTTTTTGATCGCTTCATAAATCATTTTCATCGATTTAATGTTTCCTTGTTTAGAGGTCCTCCACACGGAATGATCGACTATGTCACCCGTGTAATAAATGTAATCAATGTGCTTATGCTCGTTCTTAATGTGCTCCAAAGTGGCTTGAACCAAATGCCAAGGAACATCGCAGTTTCTGTAGTCACTCCACTTTCCAGCAGCTTTAGTGCTATCCGATGGGGCCCCACTGTCACTGGAGCCGCACATGGGCTTGGAGCACTCCGCGTTACTTCCCACTTTGTACAAGGGGTCGAAATGAATATCACTAATTTGTACTATAACAAGGTCGTCACTACTTCCACTATTGGCTGCGGGTTTCGATGCTTCTATTTTGTCACCATTTGAATCCACTGTTATGCTCCAGTCGTACTGGGGATCTTTAGTAACACACTTACTGGCTTGTAAAATTACACTGCAGATATTTTCTTCGTTTAACGCATTTTGTCTATCGGTGAGGATATGCTTCCATATTGGCTATTAAAGAAATTCAATTTTGTTAATGTTTACTCCAAATCAAATTACATGGATGCATCTACCCAGTTAAAATCGAAAAGTTTCGAGCAAACTTCCTCATCCAAGATTTTAAGTTTATCACACATCATCACCAACAATCCCTTAAGAGTATTTCCATCACTATCTTCGTTTCGTACCATTTCAAGAATTACGTTAGCAGCAGAACGACAAATTGTGCACATAAACGACTAATTGTAAGTGAGAAACGGTTATAAAAATTGACCTTGAATTGACCTTAGATTTTAATAATACCTGATCCTCAAAATCCATATGCTCAACTTCAGTCCTCACAATCGTGCCAGAATGCGTAAGTGTTTCAGCCAACGTTTTTAAGGCTCTTGTTTCATTTCGCGTTCGGCCGTACGCTTTCACTTCCTTTGCGAGGAGTTTTGCCAATTTAACTTACATAATTTAAATTTATGCATTATTTTTCTATCCTAAACCAAATTTTATAGTTTACTATATAAGTACTCACTTGTTGAACGTTCAAATTGTTCCCTAAATTCATAATCTTCCTTCTTGGCTGCACACCCGAAAATGAGAAGGCACACGATAAATAAAAATTTCAGCATATTTGAATTTCTGGTGCAGTCCGAATATGCGAAATCAAAGAAGCAAAATTCGCTTAAAGACTAATAAAATTTCGAAAGACGCAACGTTTATATTGCCCGCAATTCATTCGCACATCCGTTATCAAAGTTTATGATATAATAAGTGTCACTTTAAGTGCTTCATATCTTCCTAAATATCTTCGGCGTTCATCGGCTTCTTCCAACATTTTAAGTACCTATATTACTCTTTTGCGAGAACAATTTAATGAACAATTTCGGTTTTTCGATTATTTTAATATTTGAGGTATTAATATTTTATTTACGATATAACTTTAACTTTTGTGATAAATATATACATAACCGTTTCCTAAATTCTTAAATTGTGAACTTAATTAATAAGAATTAAGAGTTATCATCAATTTTAGTTAAATCTTAAGTATGTATCCGGCTAAGTGCGAGCGGGACCTGGCGCACTTTAGGGTTCCGTAGTAGGTACGGCTTTATTTAAATCGTTGGTTCATCTATGGAGTTACTATTTTACAGACCCAACTATGTACATATCAATAGATGGTCAACTGCAGATACTTTTCAGATATTCAAAAATAAAAGTTTATATGATAGGGATGGAGATAGTTAACTCTAACAAAAATCACAACTTTTAAGCTTAATACATATTTTGTAAACGGATCCTATACCTATATTGAAAAAGTGTTCATGACATACCCTCAATATTTTTGAAAGTTCCTCACAATTTCTAAAAGCAATAAGCATTTGCTTTAATCGCAAGCAATTGCTTAAGAAAATTAGGAAAAGCAATTGCTACATTTTTATTCATCAGGGCTATTATTGCGCTGCCCAGACGCGACACGTCATACTTATAAATAAAGATATACTGCTATTATAGCATGTCGGTAATGCGAACTCATAAATTTTTTCCCACTCAAAAATGCGTCCAACGCGCCTAAAGAAGTTTGAAGTTGATTATTAGTTAAAAAGCCAACCATTTTTCCTTTGAAGAATTATTGTTAAATTTTCCGATTATATCAGAAATTGCTATTAGAAAAAATGCCGCTATTGTTTAACGATGAAATTGACTTGCATATCTTCGATTGCATTTTATCAATTTTTGAAAAAATTAAATTTATAATTTTATACACATCTCTGGGGGGATAGGATTATGCGAACACTCCTATGAAGTTTTTTTTTTACTTTATAAAGAGAAAAAAGCTTAGCTAGAGCAGATTACCAGATAGTCAAAAAATTGTTCAGTTTACAAAGGTGTAAAATTGGTATAAAAGTTGAAAAACCTTTTAGTCTGAAATTGGCTCCCAGAACATGTATGTATATACATTAATTAATAACATATTTATTGCATATACTAACATGCAAATAAAAATTAAATAAAAGTACATAGCTATTTTAATATGTATGTTTGTAGAAAAACAATTTTACTATCAATTATGCACCTTTAGGGCTAGTTTTTTGGTGGATAATAACGTGTTTTAATTATAGTAAGTAGAGAAAAGCAAAAAATCTCGACCGAAAAAGCTCTTCAGGCACCAAAAACCAATAATATCTACGATTAAATATGACGGTATTTTTGTTTTTAACAGTTGTAATGAATATAGACTTACCCTTTTCGTTGAGGTCGACCTCCTTCTCCTCCTCGGTGTATCCTGTTGAAAATATCACAAAGAAACACTTTAATAACATGACACTTTTGCTTAAGGATAATTTTCCTTTTAAACAGGCCTTTTTATCGCGAAATCACTTTCACTCAGAACTTCGATTCACTGCACTTAACGGCTTTTATTCTCATATTTTCAATTCAATTAATTTCCATACTAGCCGTCACAAAACAAATCACAGAAACTCGTTCACTTAAAACTGGTAATCCTGCAAGATAGAAATAAAATAAAAGTTAAGCGTCATTTAAAAACAATAAAACTAAAAAATATTCTAAATAAGGCAAAACCATATTAAAAATAGTTAAGGACTTACTAAAACAAAATTTCTAATTATTGCTTCTAGGGCTAGGTTTTTTCTATTAAATAGCTCAATTTAATTAGGGTAAATAGACAAAACTTTTATAATAAATAGCTTTTACAATTTAGCGTTTAAACAGCTACTAAAAACGAATAGGGGAAAACGACATTTTTAATTTGATATGATTATTTAGGGGAAGATGATTTCATCAAACAAAATCCCATTCTAATGATGTTCTTATACTTTACTGAGCTGTAATTCGTCGTGCCCGGGATTAGGTTTAATATTTCATGAGGAACGATGAAATTGACTTGCATATCTTCGATTGCATTTTATCAATTTTTGAAAAAATTAAATTTATAATTTTATACACATCTCTGGGGGGATAGGATTATGCGAACACTCTATGAAGTTTTTTTTTTACTTTATAAAGAGAAAAAATTCGTTAGCTAGAGCAGATTACCAGATAGTCAAAAAATTGTTCAGTTTACAAAGGTGTAAAATTGGTATAAAAGTTGAAAAACCTTTTAGTCTGAAATTGGCTCCCAGAACATGTATGTATATACATTAATTAATAACATATTTATTGCATATACTAACATGCAAATAAAAATTAAATAAAAGTACATAGTTATTTTAATATGTATGTTTGTAGAAAAACAATTTTACTATGAATTATGCACAAATTGCACCATCTCTCTCAATTTCTCACTGAATTTTTAATTTTAACTGAAGATGAGTTGAACAACATGTATGTATGTACCTAAGTTGAGCATAAGAAATATGCTCAGAAAAATGTAATAATTCCGCAAAATTTACGTTTCACTACAGAAATGAATAATTAATTGATAAAAAAAATTAGAACTCACCAGAATTCCCTTTTACAGCCTGAAAATCCCTGAAAATGCACTGAAAATTCGAAAACGAACACTCGCGAATTGTGAAAAACGAGAAAAGATGCGACACCGAAATTAATTTTATGTTACACGGCAAGCGGCGTTTTCAGTGCGGCATTTTTACTTCCGGCGGCCATTTTTAAGTCTTTCCAGCGAAAAAAAAACCTCTAATCCGCGATACGCCCGATTTTACCCGAGTTTTATGCCTAGCGGCATTTTAAAGGGAATTAAATCTATTGATTTATCATCGCGAGATTGTGAAATTTATTTGTATTTAGTTTAAAGTACTTACAAATCATTTTAAATAGTTTTATTCAGTGAAAATGAATGAAAGTAAAATGAGGTCACCGCGGGAAATCGAGAACTCAACTGACAGTTGTACTTTGCTTTTCGTTTTCAGTTGAGAAGACACCAAAACCTAGGAGGCGCTAGGTGTTGCCGCAAGTTTTTTAACGACGTTCGTTCCTCCGAACAGTGCACTGACATCACGTAAAAACTTCGTCCGTATACCGACTATACAGACAACTTTACTTTTTTTTTAACAAAAGTTAATTTTTAAAATTGCACCAAAGACAAAAAGTCTCTATTACCATCCGTTTCAAAATAACCGATTCAATTTCTTCTGGCGGGCTACTACTGGAACAGATAATTAACAATTTCCTAATTTTTTACTTCTAGTTGCAGTATCTTTTAGAGAGATATCCGGGACCGGGAAGAAGAAGCGGCAATCAGCTGATTTCGCTTTCCTTTCAAAACAGTGGCAACATGGCTGGGAAATTGTTTGGAGTTTTATGTCCTCTTTTGAGAGGTAATAACGCTATAAGTTTCATATTCCTCAATAAAATGCCTCGTTTTAGGTGGACGATTGCAGCTCCCAGTGACGTTTACCCAAAATTTTGCTACATCTTCCCGCGTTGCTAAAAGCAACGCAGATGAGCCCATCGAGATCCCCAACCCTTTCGAAAAGGAAAAGCAGAAGTGCATCCTGTGCCAATTGGGCATAACTCCCGAATACAAAAACGTGAGGCTGTTGTCGCAGTTCCAAAGCCCGTACACCGGCAGAATTTATGGCAGACACATAACTGGTCTGTGCATGGCAAAGCAGGAGCAAGTCGAGAAAGAGATTAGAAAAGCTCGCCATTTGGCGATGATGCCCTCGTACCACAAGGCGACCGACTTCCTCGACGACCCCAAGTTGTTTTCGCCGGAAAAGCCACTTAGACCTCATAAATACTAATTTTATTAAACACAATAAAGGACAGCTAGTCAGTCAATTAGTGAAGCTACATCGAATGGTATTTTCAATACATTAAGGATATCCTCCTTACTCTGTCCCGACTTCTCGCTGAGGTCGTCTACTGCACTTTTGAAGGCATCTTCCCAAATGGTGATATTTTCAAGCAATTCGTTTACTTTCATCTTGTGCTCGGTGAGAATCTTTAGCTGGTTTTGCTTTTCGATGATTCTGGCAGTAAGTTCGTCGTTTGTTAGTTTCGAAAATGAATTCGCATCTTCCTGGAGACAGTCGGACGGGGTATGATCCACAAATTCTAATTTCCTTCTTTTAAGTTTGGTCCTAAGAGAAATTCCACTTAAATCCCTAGGAGCACTCATAGTCTTCTTCTCGATATGTCCAGATTTCAGAAGAGGAGTTTGCCTGCTAGATCCAGCCCCGCTTGAATACTTAAGTTTCCCATCGCTTGCTGGCTGCAAGGTTATCTGATTTCTAATACTCAACCGCTGTCCAAGGCGCTTTCTTACAGTGCCCGACTTACTTTCGCTCATAATCACTGGATTTTACTGAGCTGATAAACTAACCGCCACTTTCGCAGCTATCAGACTATGTACCTCCTCAATGCCCAATGTTTACAAATTTCTGAAATTATGGTTATGTGCACTTTGACAGTTATTCTAAATGGTGTAGTAAAAACACAGCGCGCGTTTGATCGCGATGCGAAGATTTCGATTTAAGTAAAACGTTTTTTGAAGATACAATACTTCTCTGGTAAGTAGTTTTCTGTCTACAACTTTATCAATTAAAGTTCTACATAAATTTCTACTTGGAACGAATTCTGGAAAGATGTAAAAGTGAAGTTGCTACTGAGATAGTGAGACGGATTTTGTTTACTATCAGAATTGTTAATAGGGCTATTATTTCTCGAATACATACTTTTAAATTTAAACTTAACTACTTGAACAAAGGAGTTTTAATACCCGAGTACTTAGGAGGAAAATTATTCGAGTTCGGGAGTTTTCTAGTAGGCACTTGATTTTATTTGAGTCTTGTAGAAATAGTTAGTGCATTAAGAAGTAAGAACACAAATTAATTAATTGCTTGATTTCCATAAATAAAGAATATCCGGTATAAGCCACGCAAAATTCGTACATTTTAGAAGGCTCTTTAGAAAGTCATATGGGTTTAAAAGGTTTCAAATCCTTCAAAAGCCCCAGAAATCAGGAATTAACAGTAGGACTCATATATGTACTTCAGTTACTTGAATATTCCTTAGTTAAATACTCAAACAACTCCTTTACTACATTTGTAAAATCTTATAATTTTTTTTTTTTTGTTTTGTACACAAATTAATTACTTATACATATTACTTTTTAACGATTATATTGGTATATTATTTTTTAATTATTATTGGGTCTTTTTGGTCCAACCCGGAACAAATTAAATTACTTCTTTATTTTCACTCAAGTAACAATTTTATTTCAAAACGATGGAGTTAAGCCTATCATTGTCGACTTCGGCTAATCTTTTGACAATATTTAACAGATTTTGTAATTTTGATAGAAGAGCAATAAGCATAAATTTAAATATGTATAAAACATTCATAAAAGTTTCTAACTTTGCGTTATATATATAACCACGTTTGTGTAAAGTGGTTAGATGATGATAATTTTCTGTAGTGCGTTAATTTAATTAATAAATCTTACGCTCCTGAAGTTTACACCAAAAATCTGGCGTAGTGATGACAATTCCACTTGGGTTCTTTGAGGGGTCTGGGAGCTTCTCACCAGGTTTAAGTAAAACATCGAAATTTTGGCAGATAGCACCGGTCATAAGGAATAATAAATTCCTTGCAAAAGTTTCTCCAGCGCATAAACGTTTACCTATTAAAAAACGGCAGTTGTAAGTGTTTTAAAAAGAAAAGGTTATTAAAAGACTACCTGCACCAAAAGGCAAAGACGTGTCCTTTTTGAGAGAAAGTTTTCCATTTTCATCTAAGAATCTTTCTGGACGGAAATCTAGAGGATCTTCCCACATATCTTTATCCTCGTGCATAGCAAATAAGCTTGTTATAACAAAGCAATCCTGTTTGAAAATAAAATTGAATGAAGGATTCCTTTGCAGGGTTCATAAAACTAGCCTTTGGTATTTTGTAGCCCTTAAGTTCAGTATCAACCATTGCTTTGTGAGGTATGCTTGAAGGTACTAAAGTTTCCCTTCTCAAGCCCTCTCTGACCGTAGCTTCAGTGTAGGGCAATCTCACGCGATCATCCAAAGTTGGAAGCCTTCCACGTCCAACAACTTCATCGATTTCCTCCTGTACCTTTTTTAAAATTTCAGGGTGTAGGAGGAACCATTGGAAAAGCAAAGACATTTGTACTCCAATCGCTGTGATCGCAGGGAATGCAAAATCCAATAAACTTAATATCAGCTGATCATCTGAAAAAATAAAATTTACGTGTCATGTATTCAATTTTTTGTCGCCTTTGAATCGATTGATTCCAAGGACAATTTCAAAATCGGAAGCAAGAAACAATACGCATAAATTAATTTCTTACATTCGAAATAGGACTCGTCTGAACCTTGGTTTTTCTTCAGCTCTGCTGTATATAAATCCAAAAAATTTCTGTTGTGGCTTTCGTCGTATGTGCTCAAATATTTATCTGCAATATCTTTAAAGAATTTATAAAGGTGCGCATTAGATTCTCTTAACGGCTTGTAGCCACTCATATTTGGGAAGAAATATCGGATCCAAGGCATTAAGCTCAACAACCTCCCGTAGTCATCCCCATTTCTCTGGAATTTTATTCCTTCTCTTGTTAATTCGATCAAGGCGAGTTGATCTTTTCTTTCAACACGCTCGCCACACATAATATGTAAAAAAGCATTTGTTGTGAAAGGCCCAAAAAAGTAAGGACACAGAGCTTCACCTTTTTTAAATATCAATTCATCATGAGGATATTTTGGACCGTTTCTTATCAAATCAATCATTTCAGTAATTTCTTCATTCATAATTATTTCAAGTTCATTAAATCTGCGTCCAAATCCAAAGTCTCGTAAATAACGCAAAACGAATCTCCTTTGATCTTTCCACTGGGGTCCATCAACAAAAAATATGCCTGGAAAAAAATATCAATTAGCTCACCCTTCCATAAAAGTATTGCGTCTGTAATTAGTTGATAAAAAATTAATTTTGAAACAATCGCACATTTCTTATGCCAGAAGAAAAGATAAGAAATTATCTACGTTCTTAAATATTTGAGTGTGGTAAAACTAACCTTACACACATAATTAATATTTATTCCGCAAAAGATGAAAACAACTTGAAGAACTTTTTCATTGAACTTTTAGCAATGTACTTATTCCATGAATTTAAATGAATATTATCTAATTATCTTGGGAACTTTATAAACTTCTGAAATACCAACAATTTATATTTACGTATGGAAAGAAATATATTTTTAATGAGAGCTGCATAATTCTATAATGGATGAACTATTTCAGAAAAAAAACTAATTATTATGAGGAAAGTTGATTTACCATCCAAAAATGAGTAAATTTTATTCATATTAATATTAATTTGTTTTCACTTCCCTTATTCATTCTCAACTGTACCATTTATATTCAATTATCTAAATTAATTAAATATTATAATTTGCCTAAAACGTGTTGGGGTGGATAGCCTAGACTACACCACTTTTTGATTCTTACCCTACAACCTTTAATCTGTTAATAATCTGACCGGTTTTTGATGGAAAAAAGGTGAAGTGCAACAAATTCATAAAGAAACCGGTCGCAACTCGTGCAGAATATGAATATTAGAGTTATGTTATATATCAAAATCTTAAGACGATTAATCAGAGAAGAAGCGCAGTCTCCAAAATTCAGAGAGTTTTAAAGCGTGATCAAAGTGAAAATTTACAAGAATTGACGGCACGAGGAAAATAACGCAAATACAGGCTTTTTGGGGGTAGTCAAGAATATTAACTACGTTTAAATATATAACAAAAGAAAAGAGTAAAAAACGCAAATTGTGACCCTGACCTCCAAAACAATCTATTTTTAGTCAAATAAGTTTTTCTCATTTTCATAATCAGATTCATTTCCTTGTAAAAAGCAGTAGTGAAAGTTGACAATGATTAAAAACTGCTAAGAGCTTTCCCTTTAATATTTATTGCAATCACCGAAGATCAGCGCCTTCGAGTTGCTCAACGTCGCCCATATTAAACAGTGAGCCTCGAGAAGCACGACGCCTTATGAATCTTCATCGTCAGTTTTTGCAACAGCCTCCCTGAGTTCAATTTTCTTACCTTTTCGTTCGTAGTTGGGATCTCGGAGTCTGGCCATGAAAATGTCGGGTCTTCCGTCGAAATCCTGCCTATTGAGAACCTCCTTGACAGTGGCGGCATCGTTTACAACGATAGTCGGATAAGGCCCTAAATACATTCCTATGATTTTGGACTTGTATATTCTACTGAAGAACATAGCGCCCTTATGCAAATACCACGGATTGACCAGCAAGAGAAAAAGATAACTCCCGAAAAAAGGTATCCTGGGTGGCCCAGGTGGAAAATCACTTGGCCGGAAAGTAGCATAATTGTAAAATATCAGACACACGAGAATTACAAACAATATCACTAAAAGTATTGAAGCCATTCTACTTTTTCAAAAGACTGATCTTTCTCCGTTAAAACGCCACGACTAAGTGAGTTTGCGTCTTTACTTGTTGAATTTTACCTTGCTCCATCCGTCTTACTATTTTAGCAAAACCGGATTACAGTAACAGGCAAAAGTTGTTGAATATATTTAGTTAAAAAAATGTTAAAGAAGATATGCGTATGGAATTACGAATCGTTACTATTACTAAACTAAACTTATATTTGAATCCCAAATTGTCTGGTCTTTGCTGAATGCAGCTTAAACAACATTAACCAATAGAACCCCCAAACTTTCAAATAAAGACCTACCTAAATCAAGGTAAAAATGTTTAATTTTCCTCCTTTCATCTTTTTTAACAATATAAATAAACGATTAAAGCATCCCAAAGTCTAAGATTGAAATTCATTTTCATACGACGTTATGAAATTAATTTTTATCTGTTCTAATTTTGAACGAGTTCTTAAATTGTTGCGATTGTACACGCGTTTCTTACAAAATTGAATCGTTAGTTTTGCAATCTCACTGATCTGCTTTTAGAAATCATAATTATACATGAGCTTTTATTTATTGTGTATATCTTATCTTTGTCTGCACATGGTCGCATTTTCAGTAACCAAATAAAGCTTAGATAAAATGTATCATGACTTTGATTCTACAAAAAGATATCACTATAATTCTATAAAAAGATATCACTTTAATTCTAACTAGAATGAGAATATAACACCCGATAAATCGGATTTGTTTTAAAAGGTGTTGTGTACTAAAAAAAATCTCTCGTTTTTAGTCAATTAAATTTTTCTTAACGAGTTACACCACCTTGAGATGTTTAAAAAAAAAAATGTTTCTCCTCGACTTATTATTAATACAATCTCGCAGAAAAATCAATAAAGGTTCAATAAATTTTAAGTGGGAAACAACAATCTATTACTTATATTCACTTAAACACACCTTTTTTCTGGTACTTGGGATCTCGAAGTCTGGCCATAAAAATGTCGGGTCTTCCATCAAAGTCCTGCCGACTAAGAACTTCTTTAACAGTCTCAGCATCGTTTACAACCACCGTAGGATAGTCGCCTAGATAAAATCCAATTATGCTCGACTTGTAAACTTTGCTAAAAAATATAGCGGCCTTGTGTAAGTACTCCCAATCGGCGAGTAAAAGGAAAAGATAACTCCCGAAAAAGGGTATCCTGGGCGGCCCAGGAGGAAAATCACTTGGCCGATATGTGGCATAATTGTAGAATACCAGACACAAAAGAATTACAAAAATTATCACTAAAAGCACCGAAACCATCTTAACTTTCAGGAAGACCCAGAAACAGCTACTTCCAATGCAAGGCACTTCGAAAGATTGAGTTTATCTCTCGACATGCTTTGTACTGCTTTCATCTGTCTAGATACGTTAACAAAATGTGATTATGTTTATCAATTAGTATTGGCCTCTAATGAACTTTTACCCTGTACGTATTTAGATTGAGCAAATTTTCGTTGCATGTACAAATATCAGTAAAGTCGTATTGAAGGATATATAAATTGATTGCTATAGCAAGATTTTAATCTATAAGATAAACATGTTTTGTTGGTAAAAAGGATCATTTAATGCAATTAAGGATGTGAATTTATAAGAAAAGTTCAATATTTCAGTCCCACATTAGTTTAATACGGGGTCTCTTAATACTAGCCAGCATATAAACTCAGTAACTGAAACTTCTTCAGGAGACGCTGTTTTGTGCTACTTTTAAAATGCAGGAACGGGTGTCCCTATTCACGATGTAGTAGCACGTAAACTGCTAATATCCCCAGGATAGCATACTACAAAGGATTGTATGATTACATTAAGTTAGTGAAAAGGAGCATCGTCATTCTTACCTTTAAATTGGGGTACTCATTCATATAAATGGTTATCATCCCCACATAGGGCAAGAATCCCCGAGCTCGTCCAACAATGTCTTTTTTAGTCAGCCAGAGCTGGCCTGGCGCATATAGACCCCGATCGTCAACGGAATTGTTATCCCCTTTAGTAAGGAATTTGACTGTTCCGTTGTTTCTGTGAAATTTCAAGAAATTATATTACCTTTTCTCTGCTACACGAAAATGTCTAGCGCTTACTTTTCATGTAACTTTATCACCCTGTGGACAATTGGAATTTCCCTGCCCTCCACCTTGAAGACCACGATTTCGCCCACTCTGACGGGCTCTTCCCGGTAGTTGGTCAGGAAGAGGAGGTCGCCTCTGTGAAAAGCTGGCTCCATGCTCCCGCTCAATACTACGACAATTGGAGACTCGCTGCCAGTTAGAACCATTAGACCTTTCCAAATCATCAGCGCCGAGGAGACTATCATACCGAAGCTCAGCACTTGGTACAGGAACTGCAAGGACATTGAATTAAAGTTTGAAATGCATTCGTTGCACCCTTCGCGAGGGTTAGGTTTTTTAGGTTTCTTACTTGTCGCTTGTCCATTCGCTGCACGTCGCTCAGCATGCTGTCCAGTTGAAGTGATTCCCTGATGCCCATTTTGTTTACAGAAGAACTTATGGATCGCGATTTGTATTAAAAAACAAATTAAATTATCGGCAATTGGCGGCCACCGACGTTGACAATTTCCCTAAGCAACCACCACGTCAGATTTGTTTTTCGACATTCAGCGGTAAAACACACTTTGACATTTCGAATTCGAAAATGTACGTCAGCTAAAATTCGGGTGGGATTGCAAAGCAGGATTTTGGGATAAACGTAGAAAATTTCTCATAGTTATATATGATAAATTAATATAAAAATGTGTAAAGGAAAGAATTGTGAACTGGTCAATATAACATAATTAAAAAACGATATGTTCATTATTAAAAATAACATTAAAAAGTGTAACCTTTCATTGGAAGAAATAATCGAGTTCTGTGTTTTGTTTAATATGGAATTTTTAAACACGACTTAAAAAAAACGTTTTGTTATGTAGTTGATTTTGTAAATGGGAGGAAAATGTTGCACTATTTTTATAAATATGGGAATCATGGAATATGAAATTCAAATGAAAAGTAAAATTGTCAATTAAAAGCGAATTTTGGAGCAGTTTTTTCCTAAGACCCAAACCTTCGAAAATCAATTAGTAAGCTGAAAAGCAATCTCCCATACAAAAATACTTTTGAATAGCTGAGTTGGCACAGGCCCTAAAATGATCTTTGATTAGAATTTCCTCTTTTTACCATTTCCGCATTGTAGCTGAAAATCGCAAGGAACTAAAACCCCTTGAATAATTGGCTGTAATTTCCAAATCGAAATTTATTGAATTATGTAAAATCGGGTAAATTATTTCATATTCAGTATGTGATGTATAAGTATTAAAAAAGAAAATATTTATTAAGTTTCAGAAAAAAGTAATGATGGAAGAAAAGATTATTAACTGCGGCGAAAGCATCATCGATCAATGCTTGCTTCCAGAATTACAAATTGAAATTGGACACAATTTCCTATCACCAACATATTTTGCGGAGTTTCAAAAAATATTGGAAGTCACGCTTCCTCAACTCTTCGACTATATTTCATCTCACCAGGCGATACTGCTTAACACCGAGGATTCAACAATTGAAGTAATTTTGTTAAAGGACCTACTCAATAATTTTTTCAAATCTTAATATCCCTAATTTTTGTTAGCTGAGGTGTAAATTTTTGCGGCTATTGTTTGAACAAAATTGCTCTCAAACAGATTTTCAAGTGCAAAATAAAAAATTGCTAGATAATTTGGAGATCTTGCTGCTAAGGTATTTCTTAGAAATCATTGATTCTCAACCGGAAGTCGAGGAGAAGTTGTGGATTTATTACAAAACGCACTTGCATGCAAATAAGTGGAGAAAGCAACTTGGCTCAGTGTTTGGATTTGTAAAATTTCTCCAAGTAAGAATCTATTTTATTTCATACATCATTCAATGTTGTATTTTTATTCACTAGTTGCAGTACGCAGAAAGAAGCTATAAAAAATTGGAAAAGGATAAATGCTTATTTATTCTTTCAAGCAGCCTTCTGTTCAAGGAACTTCACGAGGACACTTACAAAAATTTAGCCATAGTACTCTTGGAAATACTTTTAACGAAATCGGTTTGTATCAAAAACATGGAATCTAGCTAGAATTTAAAGAATAGTTGACAAGAATTCTGGCTGGATACTCTTTGTAATATTTTCAAAATTTTATATGAATTCTCATATCATTCCTGCAGAACAAAGAAGATATTAAGTCTTTAAATATCCACGACGTTGTCTACGAAAATCTTACTTTGGATATTCCAAGAGTAGAAACACCAAAAGATGTTGAGCTCCTTTGGAAATGTTTATTCAACTGTATCGAGTTCACTTCATTTACGAACAACTATGAGGTAAATGCTTGAATAAAATTAAAACAACTGCTTTATAATTATTTTATACAATCTAAACATAGTGGAACCGGATTGACGATTTAATTGAAAACACATTAAGAAGGATTACCCTCGTTTCGAATACAAAAGTCCATCAAATGCTGTTTATTTATATTTCAAAGCTGTGCATTTTCTTTAACGCAGATAAAGACAGAATTATGCCTTTTCTGAATGTTGAAAAAATATCGCTTTTATTCAATGATGTAGAAAATTTAAGAAATATTTGTTCTAAAATGAATTCACATTCATCCCTAAGATGGGCAAAGAAACTTCTAGATATATTTGCATTGGAGAGCCCCTCCCTCTTGTTTGAAGACAATCCGATTATTCTATTACAGGTAATTAACTACAAAGAAATATGATTTTTTTTATAATAGATAATTTTACAGACAATACACATGACATATTTAGTAAGCATATTTTCCATTCCTCTCAATGTTTTGGAGCACCATTTAGAAAAATTTATAAGTAATTTCGTGTCACCTTTAATTGATGTGGTGGGTTTGAATAAAACAAATGAAAGTTTGAAAAAGGTAAGGATAACTTTTAAATCTATGAATATTTGGTTCTATAAAAGTTTAACATCTCACCCAGGCTTCCAAAGAATTTTTGCAAACTATTCTTTATCAAATTTATGATTCGAAATCCAGGATTATACAAAAATATAAGACATCGCTGCAAATGGTCCTTGCCAATGAAATTTTCTCCAACATTTAAAGAAAATTCAAAGAATATTTTTATTTTTTAAGGATATATGTATATGTTTATTATAAGTCAAAAATGTAAAACATAAAGAAATAACCAAGTTTTGTAAATACATAGATAGTCAGAACGACATTAAACAGAATTTATAAAGACTGCTCTGAATTCCCTTCGCCAATTTTCTGGAAATATTTAAATTTTATGAAAATCGCAAATATTTTTTTAAAGAATATTCGCTTATCTCGGGCAAAGAATTCATTTTATACTTGTAAATTTCGTTACATATATTTATTTTGCAAAAATTTTTAAATTTTATTCTTAATCTTTAGCCCTCTTAAAACGCATATTCATTTAAACAAATTACTTACTTCAATTGATTTCTGGATGGTGGCAAGATTGTCCATCTGCTCATCACATTTGACCTCAACTTCTTCAAGATGTTTCTGAAACAATTTTGAAGCAGCTCTTTTTTTGTGTTTATTAATGGTATCTTTATTCGTTTCATCAATAGTTTTTCTGTAAGAAGCTAAATTCAATTTAAATCGCTCTAATTCCCCATCATCTTCGCATTTATTTGGCATTTGTTCTGTTGACTCCTGAAGAACATTCCGGATCTCTTGGAATTTAGATTGAAATTCATCTTTAAATAGGCAGTTATTGGAACAAAAAATCATAATCACATATATATATATTTTTACCCATATTGAAAATCTCAGGTTTTTTATGTATACCTCCTGAAGAATTATCTTCTGTACTGAGAGATTCCTTCTTCTTGGCTATTTCCTCATCTATGGCTTTCCTATAATATTGCTTTTCAATCTCAATTTCCTCTTCAAGTCGCTCCATATCAGCCTCTAGTTTCTTCCTTCTATTTTCTAAATCATTCAAAAGCCTTTCTTCCTCGTCGATACTTTCACATATTTGTTCCAGACTTAACCTTGCCAAATCTTTACAGTTCTCATTCGATTCGTCAATCGAAGTGCTTGAATCAAATGAGCAATCATCGCTATCACTACCTTCTACAGAAGGATCATTTTCGTCCGTAATAATTTGAGTATGTTCTACCTCCATTTTCAGAAATATTTGTTATAAAGGAAAAAACAGTTGAATGTTCGTCCAAACGCAAAGGTAAATTCGATTTTATTCATATTTCTACTTAGTTAGAAAATAAAAAGATGGAAGTAGTTAAGCACGCAAATCAACCCACAAAAATACTCATTTATAGGAAAGTTTAATTAAACTATTTTTTTTTCAATAATTGGCGATGATGTTTTAGTCTAATTTTGCAATAAGATATTTGAAATTTTTATAAGACCAAGTTTTTGTTAATTGGCTAGAATAGTTCTAGGAAGTTTAATACAAAAATGTAGGAAGATAATAAAACACTCTATGTACCTAGTATTTCATTTTTATTTTTGTTAGCAAATATAAAAGTATGTGTTGCTTAATTCGCACATCTCACAATTTATTTTACATTTACGCAGTTAAGTCACGTTATTTAAAAAGTGTATGTACATATTTTTATTTATATTAATATAATTAATGTAAACGAATTTCCTGCTTTTAACTGTTTGGAAGGAACAGATTAACATCACGAGCGATTAGCTTTCTTCAGCATATTTATGTATTTATATGCACACTAGCGTACAATATAAATATATATTACTTCGGCGTAAGATTTCGCTCAAAATAAGATCAGACCTCAATCAAATGCCCAAGGAATTAAACAGATATTTAGAAAATTTGTTACTTTTCTATTGCATAGTTATTTTTTTGTCAAGTGCTGATTGTATTGAAGCAAAAGTAATAGAATATGTAATCGGAATATTCAACATGTAATATATTGCAGAATTTTGGCACATGAATATCATCTACATAAAAAGGTTCCTTTGCTTGCTTAAAATAACTTATTTTTTAAAGGATTCCAAAGAGATTCGTTTAGCTGGAACTATATAATACATTTTGAAGCGAAAGATAGTGGTGTTACGCCTAATTGTTTCTTTTAACTTAGTAGGATCATTTTGGTACATATTCGATTTAAAAATTAAAAATAATACTTTCAGTTAGATATGAA
Organism: Machimus atricapillus; assembly: GCA_933228815.1. Classification (NCBI taxonomy): domain Eukaryota; kingdom Metazoa; phylum Arthropoda; class Insecta; order Diptera; family Asilidae; genus Machimus; species Machimus atricapillus. The sequence continues at coordinate 24,572,125 of OW121788.1, read as the reverse complement.
ACATAAAAATAAAAATCTCCTTATTGGCATGTTTTTCTAATACAAGGCACGAAATTTTATGCTTGCTGAGCGCACAGAAGATTTCCGTATTTTTTTTTTTTATTGTATTATTCATTTTGCTTCCAATATTGAAAAACACTATTTTGAAGAAATGATATTAATCAGAGAAAAATTTATGAATATAGATTAATAATTTAAAATTATTTCGAAACGCTCGCACTATCCCATGAATTGAATTGATTTAATCTTTTGTTGGCGTGGCACAACTTTCAAATAAATATACATTAATTCTTTTTAAATCCATTCCTGTCACAAACACCGAATACTTAAGCTTTCAAGCCGTTAAACATAGCAAATAAAAATAATGCACATTTCAATTTTTTAATCGTCTACTTATAATTTACATAAATTTTTTTTCTTTGAATTTTTTTCTTGTACATGTATTCACAAAACTCCACCTTATTTTTGGGCTGAATATCGAGCAAATAATTATTTGAGATCTAAAATTTAAGTGGAATGTACTGAACAAATAGTGAGCCCAATGGATTATAATTTTTTAATTAGCAACTCATTGGTCATGATCATTACGGAAAATTAGTACATAATAATAAACCATAACTGGGACAAATACCAATTTTTACGAGATCTATAACATCAAGTTGCTGGCCATGTTAATTAAATAATAAAAAATACATTTTTGATTTCTTTTTAAATATTTATATTAAAATATAATGAGAACTTCTTGATCAAAAATTACATAAAATAGAAAATATATTCTCATTATTGTTTCACTGTCTTCTTTTACATATTAATACAAATAAAACTCGATTAGATGAGCATTTGATAATTTTTTAAATAATTAATCTGTGCTTAAAAAAGATAAATCTTTATGTATTTGAATTGAATCACATTTTAAGCAATCTCCGCGAGTTAATAATCTAAATCTTGAATCAAGCTGAACAACTTCTCTTTTTATTAGTTTAAACAATCAACTTTATTTCTGTATTTAACACATCTTTCTCGGGAAAAACTTTAATACCATTCGGCAAAAACGCCATTTTAAAAAATGAAAGTTCTACCTTTAAAGATCAAAGATAAAATTACCTGACCCCCAAAGTTGTGTTAATGTTTTTGGTATAACACTAAGCTAAAGACTTAGAAGATCCCAGTGAAGAAAATCTTAAAAATAGAATAGTAATTTAAAAGTTGCTATTATTTTTAAGGCAAAATAAAGCATTTTTTTTATTAACAGTGCGGAATTAACTTATAGAGGCTCTCTACCTCCAAATATGTAAGACTTTTTTTTTTTAAATGTGTCAATGGATTTGCGAGGTCCTAATAATTAACAAATAACTCTGATGATGTAAAAAAAATACTATTTATTTTGAAGTATAACTCACTGGGGGTCTGCGCCTTTAAAAGTAATGCTATACAAATTAGTGAAAAGTGCCATTAAATTTATCTTAGCTGGCTAGAGGCGGAATAAGCACAGCTCTTAACAACTACCGGAAAAAAAAATAAAGTAGAAAAAATATTGTTAATTGACATGTATTTTTACAGCAACAAATGTAAGTTTGTTCTCTAACTATTTTTATTTTCTACTTCATTTTTAATTGAATCCTTTAACGAGGCGTTGTCCTCGCCCTTGTTTCGGTTTTGTTCAAAATTACTCCCTGACTTAGGCCACTCAAATTGCTTCATATCATCACAGGCAGCTGTATGAGGCCGCGCGGGGTGAGGGTTGCTAATTGAGCTGCTTGGGCTAATCTTCTTAGAGTTAGCACTCGAGCTGCTTTCCACGGCTCGCTGTGCGCTATTCAAAGAGGACTGGCGGGTGAAATTAGCCGCAACGTTATTGAGGCTCGCCCGCGGAATATTGCTAATACTACTTCTGTTCGGGGCTGTGGATTTAAAATCGCTCAAATTTCGCGCCATCCCCCCCGACAGAATTTCGTCAATTTGCTTAGAGTTTAGGGAAGAGGTATCCTTCTTTAAGTTTTGATTTGAGCTACTCCGCTTTGTATATTTAATAGAATGAAGTATGTCGTTGTCTTTCGATGATTTCAAATTAAGGCTATTTCGTTTTTTCGATTGTGAAAGCAAACAATTTTGTGTGCTTCCAGAACTGGCTATACCATCACTAATTTTTCGAGTACTAGTAATACTAGAATTTGTTATTTTATTCCTAACGGATTTGTTTCGATTGCTTTTAGTATGTGGCACTTCATTTTGTGAATTTTGTTGCTCTAAATTACTATTACTAACGCTGCGGGTTATTTGCAATGCAGTTGCCTTCGATTTAGATCCATTTATATCCTCATTATTCAAATTAGGAAGGTTTAAACTATTTGAACTGCCGCTTTTAATGTTGTCGTAAAAAGCGTTCTCACCAGATGAAGAATTAAGTGTTTCATAATTCCTCTCTAAATTATTTACAGGTGGTTTCTGAGTATCCTCTTCAATTGTTCGTACTAAAAGAGCAGTTCGGGTCACTCGATCGGTAACCTTATTATTTAAATTTCCACTAGGACTAACGCCCACTCGTTTTTTATCACCGTGTCGAAGCTTCCTTTTGTTTCGTTTAAAACTTGACCCTATTACATGAGTTTTAACCGCTGAATTTTTGGATAACTTTAAAGAAAACTTAAAAGGAGGTTTATAGACTACTTGAAGTTTCACTTTTTCATTACTAAGATTTCCTGCTGACTTTGTCTTTTGAGGAGATTTAGAACCTAAGCGGTCTGGCGTTGATTGCGATTTACTTATGACGGTTTTTACCTTTGAAGAATGTTCAATGTGGGATAAAGGCTGCGAAACTATCGGAGATTCCAATAGCCATTTTTGAACTTTTCCAAAAGTATTTGTATGATTTCTTGGATTACTGGAATAATCAATTACTTCTTTATTCTTCTGACCCTTTCTACTCTTTTTAGATTCCACTAGCTTCTTTTGCTGGCCATCGTTTCCAAGTGGACCTAATTCTCGGCTCTTCTTTCTGGTGATATTTGATTTTTCAGTCAGTATGGTAATCTTTTGGTGACCCTTGCTAATCGCTTTTCTAACAATTTTCTTAGAGGTCGATGTTTGAACTGGATTTGTAATTTTCACATTTGTCCCATCAGATTTGGCCGAAGATTTAACTTTGTTCCTGTGTCCGCGAACTTTCTTCTTAAATGGTACCTTTGTTCGTACCGCTGTATGCACAATCACGCCGTTGTTGTCCTCAGGAAGACGGACAGTCTCCGTTGTCGCACTGTGTATTATTGTTACAGATTTCAATTTCGCATTTGTCCTCCTTCCAAGTAGTTTTATGGTCAAAATCTGCGAATATGTTAGAAATTATAAATATGTACGAGTATGTGATATAAGGAATGAGCAAAAACTGTGCTACATAATGAAAAATGGTCTTTTAAAATGCTAAAACGAACTTGTTATGGGTGAAGCCTCAAATAATATACGAATATAATGCAAAACATACGCAATCCAACGCTAAGTACAATTAATACATTTAACAAAACAATTATTTTAAATTTTTTGGTTGGTTGAAATTTTGTTGAAACCTTCAATACAAAAATGGGACGAGTATTGTTTATTAGTCAACCCAATATTCAAGACACAGTTTAACTTTGAAGTCTATTAAGGCTTTTTTTATGGAGTCTTTGAATCGATACTCTTTGTTGTTGTTTTTTTTGGATTTTCGGAAAATTACAATTTTGTAATGTAAACCTTATGTTTCTCTTTTTTTAACTATAAATTCATAGAGCCTTACTAATTCTAGCCTACGACATTTTTAAACTTACTGTCTATTTTGGTAATAAAACTATCCATCAAAGACAATAAATGGCGCAATATCTTACATAATTCGGATAAAGTTAAAAAAAAAAAAACATTTATTTTAGCATGCAAAAATAAATATGGTTTTATAATCTTACCAATAAAATAATTAATCCGGCAAGAGCTAAAACAACTGTAAACCAGTTATTTTGTAGCCATTTTTTGAAGGAAGCAATGCTCTCTTCTGATAGCAACAGTTTTCTTAAAGTTGCAAGGGGTCCTGAAGGGTCCACTTCTCTGCACTTTTGGAAGACATCGCAATAACTGAAAAGATGAGAGAGTGATATAAAATAGTTTAAAGCTAATATTTCGTAAAAAACACTAACCCATTATAATCATTGCAAGGTGTACCGGGTTTAGCGAACATGTCCGGCACATCATAGGGTGGTTCATTCCACTCAAAAGAACTCTTGCAGGGATTGCCCTCTCCTGGCTGTTTGCAGCAGAGCTCACATGATTTCGTTTTAGGATCGTTGGGTCCTGGCAGGCATTGGCAAGATTCTAAGCCGTAGGCCAAGCAAATAGACCCGGTGCACTCTCCCATGTAGCAGACGAACTCCTTGTTGCAGATCGTCTTATTCGGCTTATTCACTGAAGGCGGACACTGAGGCATTCGTCCGTCGCAGAAGCTCGGATCTCTACATCCGTTGTCGTCGCGACATTTGTCTCCGAATTTTAAGGAACAGTCTGTCCTGCAGCAAGGTCCCTGCGAAGGACTGCACATCGCCCGCGAAGTTAAAGTGCATGGCCTTTCACCAATTCGAGGATGTCGCGACATCGGGAAGCAACAAGAATCCTTGCAATCTTCCTCCCAGCCGCAGTCGCATTGCTCTCCACTTTCAACAACGCCGTTTCCACAAATCGACTGCTGAGGCTCTGTGAAGCATCCTTTAGCACTTCGAGCCTTGGCATTTAAGACTGGCTCTATGGATTTCAGAGAACAGGGCGAAAATTTATTGTTGTTCTTTTTATCACCTGATGTTGCTCTAGCAAACATAATGTAATTGCCGTCTTCTCCACCAGGAGTACATATTTCTGGATCGTGCTGGAAATAATAATACAAAATATAAACAAATCTTTTAAGTTTTGAATCGTGTAAATCCTTAAATTAAAACCTACCGGAGATCCAAAGTTATGTCCGATTTCGTGAGCTAGCGTCACATGAGATACCGCCGGAGGGACATGCTTCCCATAGTTCAAAAGAGTTACTATGCCTGTATTTAAAGACTTCAAAGATCCACGATAATGCTGAAAAAAATTATAATCGATTATTATAGCTATTAAATGAGATATTTATTTAACCATTACTACAGAATTTTATTAGTTAGCTCAAAATTACTTCTACAAAATGTTGGACTATCTCTTCAAAGAAATATTCGAAATATGTAACTAGTATGTCTGCAAAATTTAAAAATAAAAGAATCAGTTTAAAAAAATACTAACTCCATTTTTTTCACAAACTCCACCAGCATTCTTTAGGTCTCCAGTCCACGCCAAACCCAAAGTACCCATTTCGAAGTCCCGGTAGGTAAACATGTAAGCTAGGCAAAATGCATCATAGTCCTCTTCTGCAAAATTTAAATTTAGAAGATATTATTCGATTTTTTAAATATGTACATAGTGGCATTTTGATTTTGATTGATTTTGAAAATATACTGAACCGCAGGTATAGACGTATATTAAAATTTTAAAAATTATTTAAGATCGTAACTCGATATAATGACTTAATTTAAATCGAAGGTACATTGTAGTAGCCATTTTTGAGAGAGAAACTTCGCGGTACCTTCGCTAAAGCCCGGTATGCTGTTGCCAAGAAAAGGGGTCAAGGAAAATAAGCACATATTCCTTGAAGGAAATTTGACAGTAGGTCAAGAAATTTTGAAATAACAAATATCGGAAAAATAATGATAATTATTTAAATACTTGGCCCCTATTCTATCCCACTTACCTATATTGAAATGCCCGTATTCAAAATATCCGCAAAATTACTCAAAAAAACTGTCACTACACACGAACTGTCACTTTTACCTCAAGGAATATGTACTCGGACACATATTCCTTGAAGAAAATTTGAATTTTTGGTATACAGCGCCACTAGCGCCTGATAGGAGAACTGCGTTTTTTCCTTGCGAACAGCATACCGCTTTGACAACCGGAACGGAAAAATTTTCCTTGAGCATTCCTTGAGTGTTTTTTTACATAGGTTTTGTATAGGCCAAGAAATTTCTTGGCAACAGCATACCGGGCTTAAACCTAAAAATTTCTCAGTTTGCGATCGTTCACGTCGTGACGACTGCTTCAATTAAAGACAGCGTTGCTTTTGTGTGACAATTTATATTTATTTATATATATTTTCGGCTTTTTTTTTAAAAAAAATTCATAATGCATATTGGAGGGAAATGCCTTCGGGGGTTACATTTTAAAACACAAGTAAGAATGATAAGAACTAAGTTCATGAGCTATAATAAACTAATTAAGTTTTTCTGCACAGTCTCCAAGAATAGTGCCACCCTTCTCATACCTGTCTCTGCAACCAAATACCGTTGTGTATCCACTTCCCAGGTAATTATATAAATTTTATTTTTTTACTTAAAACAAGAATTTTTTAAGATCTTATGTCTGAGAATCATGAATCCACAAATTTGAGTTTCAGTTTTCGAAAAATTCAAATCAAAAAAAATAATAAAGTCGGATCAATTTTTACAATTGCAGAATAAATTACTTAAAAAAACGACCAGTGAAATGCACCCTGTTCCGGCTGTATTTAGAAAGAGGAGACATTCCATTGTGCCGAAACCCACGACCAATAACAAGAGATTCTAAGCCAGGAGATTCCAAACTGAATTGGATGATTGATCCTACAAAACTTGACTACTGCTATTACCTTCCCATATTTATTGATGGGTATTACGTCAGAGACTATTTTTATTTATTTTTTTTTATTAAAATACTTTCTATTTAGACTATCTGAATCCGATGAACAGTTAAGAGAATTATCATATAAAGCTGCGAAGAATTTAATAGAAATTGGAAGTCACAAGGTAATATAATTCTATAAAAAGTCTGTAATGTTAAAAAAACTAACCTATTTTAAGGTTCTTCCTACGATACCGCAACTCATTTTGCCATTTAAACGCGCTTTCAATACGAGGGACGTTGAAGTCATAGTTCCTGCTTTAAAAATACTTCAGCAGATGGTGGTACTGGGTAAATACCATTTTTAATTTGAGCATTGGGAGATTTATGAAATACTTGAACTTATTTTTAGGACCATGCGTCGGACAAGCACTAGTCCCTTATTATAGACAACTTTTACCTGTGTGCAATTTATTTAAGCAAATGAACGTAAATTTAGGTGGTGGAATTGATGCAGCAAGAGAAAATAGAATTGGAGATGTGATCGAAGATACTTTACAAATTTTGGAAAGGTGTGGAGGACCCGATGCATATATTAACATAAAATATATGATTCCAACCTATGAAAGCTGCGTTATGAACTAAACTTTAAAAAAAAATAATACAAAATAATAGTAGGATGAATAAAATAGCAAACACTAAATTTTAAGTATTAATATAATCTTCTGACTCATGAGTTTATATAATGGTTGAATCGTTGTTTTCAAAAATTCAGTATCTGTAGCTGAATAAGCAGTTGAACAAAAACAGATCTCAAATTTTTTAAAAAATACATATCTCTATTTTTTTAGTCAGTTCGAAGTATACTAAAGTTCTTTGCACATCTAAAATAAATAGTAAACAATGCAATTTTTACCTGAAAATAGTTCTAGGAACTTTTCGACTCCGTAGTTTCCTGGGAAGCGATAGGTTGGATCTTTTAATGCATTCATGTTATGAACTTTTATACGTTTGATCATAAAAGTAATGTTGTCCGGCTTTCCATCTCCGTTAAAATCTAATATAAGGAAAGAAAAATGCTTACTTGAAACCACGAAATTTATTTAGATTTTATAAATTTCTGGATAATTTTTTTGAGTATCCACTAAATCTTGGTCAAAAATTGTACCTGTATTTTTATATATGGCATTAGCCCGCTGCACGTGCCGGGTAATCGCTTCAATGCTAGCCTCATCTGAGCCCATTTTCTGGAAGAATGTGTGGTCGGCTTGCAGATACAGCATACAGGTGCTCTTTTTTTCGTAACTTGTTCGGGCACTGCTCGACTCCGAAAAATCATTTCGCATGTTAAAACTCAAATGACTGTTAAAATTTTGGCTAGTTAGAATCATGTCAGGATTATAATTATTCACAATTATGTGAGGTTTCTTCGTTGCACCATGCTTCGTTATAATTTCGACGTGTGTTTTGTGGCTGGGATAAGACGAATTATTTCCATTTTCAGTTTTTGAATTATTTATATATAAGTTGCTAAATTTAAAATTTGAATTATTAAAGCTGTTCACTAAGATGTTTCTGTTTGGAAGATGACTACGATGATTTAAATCATTGCTGGGATTAAATTCGTTTACTAAAATATTCCTGTTCCCATTGTTTCTCCACTGGAAGGAATTGCCATCATTGGAAATGTGCTTAATTCCGAAAGCATTTCTGCCGTTTTGCGCGGAACTGAAAGAATTCTCGATGTTTTGTCTTTCTTTCGCGTCAGAGTTGATGTTAAAAGGACCAATCTCCTCATTATAGGGCACTTCTAAATCAAGAGGAAGTGGCGGGTTGTGGTTATCGGGGAGCTGAAAAATAACCTTTTTAATGCCTTGCAAAATCAAAATTATAAGAAAACCTCATCTTGAAGAAATTACCTCATCAGGAAGCCATCTCTTAACTCTAGTGGGTGGTGCAATCGAAGGACGTTGGTTTTGCGTACTCGCAGCAATTTTATTATTAAAATCGTTCAAAAGAATGTTTTGTCGAAGCTTTTCGCTTGCACAGTGAGTTTTGGAGGATATTGGTATTTTTGAATGAGCAGATTTTTCCATCTGCACATCACTTAACTTATATACAATTGAGTGAATGCCAGCCTTAGGTAAATTATTAGAGTATCTTCGGGACGGTTCTATGTAAAATTGTTCTAGACTAGTTGCTATGGTTCCATCGAGCAGATTGTCATTGGTGAGAATAGCATGAACTTGAGATCTTTCATCATCTGAAATTAGTAAAGATAATATAAATATTAGCGTAAACAATATGCTAAATTAAAAAAAAAAACTTTACCTTCTAAAGTTCCAGTATATACTCTTGAAATATCGTATTCTACAGTCCCCAAAGTATTTTCAAATTCCACATCGGGAACAAAAACTGATGTAGGATCCTGTCTTAAAATTAAACGAAACTCTCTGAAAACAGAAAAATAAAAAAATTCGTCTTACAATTTTTTTTATTTATATTAAATCATTGTTTTAAAAAAATAAAGTCAGTTTTATTAGAGCTTGAGTGTTATATGAGATAACACTACTTTTATTTATTTTAGCGGTTGAACAACTGATAAAGGAATGAATGGTTTTTTTTCTGAATACTTGATGAAATTAAATGGGCTATTTTCGTCCAGTTAGCAAAATTATAACCAAGAGAAATTATTTATTAATTAACTCTTTCTTAACTTAATTATCTGCAACCCCTCATTTAAATGTTAAAAATATTTTTCAGGATTAAAAACGACATTAAAAGTTTCTTTACCCACTTAGCAAATCTTAGCGATTTCTCAAGCATATAAACTTTTAAACTTGCATAATTTTCGACTATATAAAACGTGATGTTATTATTAGATAACGATGCATTACAGAACAATTTTATCGAAATATCTTAATTGGATTGTGAACATCGCTAAAGTACGTGTCGTATTGATTACCAAATATCACGTAACAGGCTGGAATAAAAATAACGACATACAAAATCTGCGGAATTTAATTAAGACAGGCAGGTTATAGTATTCTAAATAAGCGAGTCCAACTTCAACAACATAAGATTCAAATACTGGAAAAGTTGTTTGCAAAATTTTAAAATGCTACTTTAAAATTCCACAATAATGCCGCAATGATAAAATTAATGCACTTTAGTTCCTGATTAAAATGCTTTCAGGGCTGTCAATTATTCTTATAAACATAAACTCTGACGCAATTCGGATGTTATGTAAAAAGCCACAATAAGCTTTTGCTCTAAAGAACAAGCTTTAAAGGGACAATAATGGTAATTAAAATTAAATTATGCAGCAAATTGTCGACCAAAATGGGGATGCGCACATAAAAGATAATAAACATAAAGCATCTCTTTCTTTACGTTTTTTTTTTATAAATTCTAAAGATGTGATTATGCGTTTACTTACCTATCATAAGCAGTCACATTTAATTTTATTGTGTGTGGCAAAGCGTATTGATGAGCATTTAAATCTCGTTTTTTTCGATTGTGCAACTGTTTTCTGTGGTGCCGGTTAGCTTCTTCTAGAGTCGAACGGTCGAATTTCGCAATATCCCAATATTTTATGAATGGATTTAGTTTTTGGGACGGTCCTGTTAAAAAAAGAAAATATGTTATAAGTAAGTACTACAATTGCAAAAAATAATTAATTAGTATAATACTAAGACAATATTTTTTTTCTTCCTAAAAGGGATTTAATAAAATCCAGTATAAAATTAAAAAAAAAAATAAATATATACTCCAATTCCTGCTTTAACTAAAAGCAGCATAATACATAAATTATGTATATCTTTAAAAAAGTAAATATATATAAAATGAGGCAAACCTACTAATGCTTACAATAACTGGTTAAATAAGCAATAAATCTGATAAGATTCGACATTTTTTATATCGTAATCCTTTTCCTTTTTCAAAATTAACAACAAATTAACAATTAATATCACCCCATTCATTTTTCATGGGTCATCAATCTACGTCCTTATACCAAATTTTATAATAGTTGGTTAGGGAACCTAAAAAGCATAGAATTGACCCCTTTGCTGGAGAGCAATCTCATTATATCAAAAAAAACATCACAGCTATTCACCGTATTGATTTTATCTCTAAAAGTTAAAATCAAAATTAATGAGAAACGCCATCTGTTTCTAAAATAGTTATTGTCGCCTCTCAGTCGCCATTTGAGTTCCTTGCATTAAATCAAGTGGCGCCCGAGAGTCGGCTCTATGCAAAGGGTTCAAATTCAATCATTATCAAACTGGCGGGCCTCTCCCACGCAAACTATGTATGCACAAGATGCTTTTATAAATATTTAAGAGATCCGCGTTTATGTCACGGATTATACGAGGACCAGGGCGCTCCATGAATCTCGTTATATTTTCACGTGCCAAAGGCCATGATGCCGGAGCTTAAATGTGACCTCGAACGAGGAACCGCTTAATCCACAAAGGAAGAAATTCGAAAGACAAACATCACTTTCCATAAATTTTGTTTGTACGCTTTCTTTTTATAATGCAAAATGTTTTACATATATGAAAATAATACCTAAAAGGGCTATTTTCAGACATTGTAAAAAATATTTACTTATTAAATCTAATGCTTTCACTATTAACTATTACAATTCTTATTCCATTAAAAACGAATAATTATGAAAATGATCATTACATAATACATTAATTATACAATATGTATGTCCTCAAATAATTAGTTTAAGATTTGTGTACATTTAAAAAAATCCCTTAAAGATATTTCCTCCGTAGATAATTTGCATATAGAAACTCCCATCAAAATTATTACATGAAATTCAGGTTATAGACGAAACGAATGGTTCGTTTTTAGCCGTTATTTGGCGCCACGATAATCTTCCCCGGAGTGCCATAGCACTAAGACCGACCTTGAACTGACAATTAATATGCTATTAACTTTAAAATGTTGTTCTTTTTTTTTTATTAAATTCCAATAAAAAGTAGTTCTATTCTATTAACGAATCGCAAAAATCGCTTTACATCGCTGTAATTTATATTTCTCCGGATATCGAATTTAAAACTTTAAACGCGTTTTACTCAAAATAAAGTTTTGGATCATATTTATGCCTTTTTTCAACCTGCCTCAATACCAACCACATTTATTGCTTTCTTCTTTATCTTACTCAGTGTTTTCAAGATCATCGTAATCTTGTTCAAATACAGTTGGAAAGAAAGACTGACGAGGTCGAATTCAACAAATAGCAGTGCTAACTGCTATTGTTTGTATTGTTGAACATTTACTGTTTGAGAACTTATGAATAATGAATGGTATTGTTTAATGTAATCAAGGACTATTTCCTTCCTAAACAGGCGCAATTTTTTGTATAGACTACACTAATTTTATCCTTTGTTTACATACTTGTATTATATATATACTGCTTTTAATATGTAATTAAAACGCGAGTTTAACTCTTCTTATTCAAATTATCTTAATAAAATTAATCTTGTTTTGTAGACCACCTGAATTTTTTATAGATTTATCATGAAATAACAAAATTTGCATGATCTCCAAAAATTTCTGAAATCTTATAACGTCATCGAACCAAAATTATTTTAATTATATGCAGATCAACAGCTGACACTAGTACGGATTGATTTTTATTATATTATCTCTTCTTTTTCCAGTAATAGTTAAAGAAGCTATCTGAGCGTATCTTCGTATCTTGAATTGTAATCAATTCAATATCAACCCTTCCCCACACATCGTCGCTAAGGCAAGTAAACAAAAGCATTCCATTTTAGCAAGAGAGTGACTAAAAGAGCGCGGCCGCAACGATCACTAACTTATGCTTCTCGTCCCCGTCTTAGTTAATCATAAAGAAAAATTATTCAAGACTCAAGACACGGAAGGTGTGAGAACTGAGAACAAACGAAAGTACCTCGTGCGATTGTGGCGAGTCACCGCGCGATCACGGCTCGTTTTCCGCGATCTTCTCTCTTCAGACTTAAGAGACGAGTCGAAACTCTGACGGCAGAAACAAAAGATTTGAGGTGATGTAAGTGGCAATGGGAAAAGCGAGAAACTTGCTTTATCGGGATTTTTTTTATAGATTTGGCTTGATACGACTGCCATTTCCTCAATAATTTTAACTAGATTTTTGTTAAATCTGAGGAGGCTAAATTAAATCCGAAATTCTAACCAAATTGGTCAAGTCAATCCGCCGCGCAGCCGTTCTAGTTGCTATGCAGTGCGGATCACTGGGCCATCACAAAGGTGACATTTTCGCAAGCAGATCGTACCACGGGCATTGATCTGTAATTGATTCATTATGCGTTCAGAGAACCCCTCCCACTTGGGAAAATTGGAAGTCCTCATCATAATTTCGTAGCAATAACCGCGATCAAGTTCGATTCGATCGAGCTGACTTAGTCAACAGGGATGATTCTGCAATTTTTTTAAGCAATATTTATTACAAATCAGTTGAAATAGAAAATACGCAACGAATTAAGGTTATAAGATCGATTTCTTAGCGGAAATGCACTATCTTTTATTTTTATAATAAAAAATAAGAAATTTAATGTGATATTTTTTAAAGCCGACAAATCTACTTCAAATAACATCTCGGTCGACGTACATACATACATATGTAAATAACTTTCAAATTAGCTTACAAGAAATGTTATTGCCGTCTGATTGCTCATGGGGCTTTTGAAGTTCTTAAATTTAAGGTGATTAGAGGTCAAATAAAACAAACTTAGTTATGAATATTAGCAGAACTAAAGTGGAAATTTTCTTCTGTTTGTATGCAAGTGATCTTTTTCGAAACATTAAAAATGTAAAAAGGAACAAATCAAAATGTCTATAATTTGTTTATGTAGGTATAATAAAACTTTAACATGAGTAATTTGAATAGTGTTTTTTGTATTTTCGCATGGCCTTGAAGAGTTCGAGTATAAAATATAAACAAAAGTAGTCTTAGAAGCTTCTAATTTATTTCTCAAATAATAATTCGTAAAACCTGAAAAATACCAACTTTAAAATACTTAAATAATGAATTTTTCAAGAATATCGTTCAAAAATTATTACTTTTTAAATATAAAATATATTTATTATTTATTATTCTATAAAACAAAAAAAAAACTTATATGTAGTTAGTCCGCAGAGACGTTTTAGTGTGAAAAAACAAAGTGAACTTTAAGTAAGTATTTAATCCGTTGATATCTTACTTTGCGCAAAAAATATTTACAATGTATCTAATTGTTTAAACTATTATGACTTCGTATTAATTTGGCGGTTTATTTTAAAAAGATAAAATAAAAAAGATAACTTTAGATTATGATGATCCATATTGTCGCTGATTGTCCATTGAAACCAAATTTTGAAATTCCTAGTTCGTAAGTACTTTTTAATTTGTACTAATTATGTAATTTATTAGCTTCATCCTATTCTTAAATTTTACATTTATTACGAAGATATAGTAGTTTAGCTAATTTATTTCTAACATATTACAAGGTGGTTGCTTCTTTACCTTTGACTGGCACTGGGTTCGCCATGCCGTAGATGCTGGCATAGTTTTCCTTCTGCGCCAGGAGGACAATGACCCCAATTAGTATCCAATTCATTTTCCGAACTGCTATTCAATGACATCACCAGGGCAATCTATCCGAAGTTGGGAAATACTCAAAAACACCGCACTCGGACCGATCTGGGAGTAAAAATTACTCTCGGCCCTGTTTATTTTGAACACAAATCAGCAACAACGACAAACTCGAGACATTTTCACGTGAAACACATTGACACCGCTGAACCATTCATAAACTCGCGAACACCAATCGTCCGTCTACCCGCAAATTGTCTTAGAGTGATTATGCAAACGCAGGTGGAAATTAATTCTAATTATCATTAGCCCTGTTTACATACATCTACACTATTATTTGACATTCATTCAGTCGACTCTGCTCGAAACGTTGAGTGGACAGAGCCCCGATTGCCGCAACTGATTTATTTTAGCGAACGTATTTACCGAATGCAAACTAATCGCTAAAGTGGCTAGTTCCACAGAAATCCTGAGGATAACATGTTCAATAGATCCTTGGAATGTAAATTAAAACGTGGATCCAAAACGAGCTCTTTTCGAATGGAAAACGACACTTTAAGAGAAATTAACTAAACATAAATAAAACAGTCGAACTGATTCAAAAGAGAAGAGAAACACTCTTCCTTCGATTCCCCGTACCCATTCCCGTCACAAAAACAGTTGTTGAGCACATATAAACACATTTCGGGATAATTCATTTCATTTCGGATTCGACAAGGACGAATCGTCCCCAAAAAACAAATATATCACAAAACTGATTTCGTCCTTTTCATTTCTTAATCATTTACAAGAAGGCCGAAGATATGGAACATTAAATCACAGATGCTGGAGCATTGGAGCACATACGAAACGAATGTAAAAAGCTTTGAAACGTCATCAGGCAGCAGATGATTTGCACTTGACGAACAGATACAAAGATACACTCACGAATGCGGTCAAGTAGAAAAGTCTTTTGTAGTAAACCGAAGTAGAAAAAATCACAATTTTCGCTAAAAACTTCGATTAAATGGCACGGAGACGACTTAATATTAAATTTTTAACATGGCTTTCCCGGCCGTAATCAAAATTCGGACATAATTTGGACGAAGTCCAGTCGACTGCGTACACTAGAATATTTTTCTTTTTTTTTTTTTTGTTAACTACTATGAGACTTGAGTTTTTCCACAATCGACTCAAAACCCAGGCCGTTCTAAGGCGCGGATAGTGCTTAAGAATTAATAAAACAGCTCTTGTTTTTTTGTTTGTTTTAAGGAAGTTAAACCAAAGTAATCTACTTGGCGTAAATGATACTAAGGAGAAATAAAATCTCAACAACCGAACCGATCCGAAGTTACCCTCTTACTGGGGAGAACGCAGAACGGTGAGCTCTCTCACCTTGGTCGCGAAGTCGCAACGAAATCCAATATTCAGATACTTGACTGACAATCAAAAGGTACGTGCCATCTCTTGAACACTAACAAACAACTCACCTGAGGAGCCCCGCGAAAAGTCTTTACTCTATGCAATTGTCATATGCAAGTTAGATTCATTGAAACTATTTTAAATTTAATAATCAAATTACCCTTAACTATTATTAACAATTCACCTGAAAGTATCAACATAAAAACCCATTAATTTATATCATCTTAAAAGAAAACTATCAAGCATATTCATCTTATATCAAAGCAAACATTTTATTTAAGTTACTTGTTGTAATCAAAGGAAAAAACTTAAGAGAACCATTCTGCGTCTACTGCGCATGTCTAACAAGAAGTAAGATAGTGAGGCATCATTCAGACGGTTAGACGAGATAAAATGTGAAAATTGCTGTTGCTGTATACGAAATAAAACTGATTTGCTAATAGCATAAACAAACAAACTTTCTTCTTCCCCTTCGCTTTATGTACCCAAAATCTATCTTCAATGAATACAATCAATCCACTTATGTACAATTTTTAAATATAAATATTTTTGATAACCAGTAGAAAATGACTCTATTTTTATCGCTAATATGAAGAAAAGGTCACTTAACAAATTATTCTAGTTATCAATCTTTTACTGAGTACTTTAATAAAAAATTTCTTTTAACCGAGGGTTAGTCATTTCACCTTTAAATTATACTTACAAAATTGGCATTTTAAAACTGGCCTCGGATGCTCATGAAATTATGACATTGCATATTTTAATGCAAAAATCATGACTACACGCACCGCTGTACGGCACATAATTAATTTAAAAAAACAATTAGGTAATTTAATTTTATGGAAAGTTTTTGAGATAAGGATGTTGCATATAAGCAAAACGTTCTATGTACATTAATGTAAGTTTCATGGTAGCGTTTCAGTACTAAGCATTTTACGAGTAGCATAATAAAAAATAAGGAATCTGCTCCAGATCAAGCGCCAACCTTGTTCTAAATAGAAAAAATCATAGAAAACATCTTTCTTACGGTTCTCAAATTTTCACTATGAATTTAGTTTATGAATTTAAAATACGTATATTGTATAAAAATTTTGGAAAAACTAGTTTTTAAAAATATTAATTTTCAATCTGGACAAGATTGGGTCTATAAAATTTATCATATGTAAGAAAGTTCCTCGAAAATGAGATTACCATCGAGGGTTTTAATTTCAATAAACCTGATCATTCGTTTTTCATTTAATTGTTTTAAACATTCAAATTTCAGTTAAAATGCAGGCGTACCAAATTTTCGAGGGTTTGTTTTTTGAGATACTTACCTTGCAAACCCTATCATATGTAGTCGACTGCTTTCATTTATTTTAAGTGGCAATTAAATCAAGAAGTCCTTTAAAATCATACTATTCATTAGCTATAAAACAGGTTTATAACATCCACAACATATTTATTTCTTGCATTTTGGTTCCAACATTATTTTACATATACATTTTTATTATTATATTGTAATTTTCTAAATGTTTCCAAAGCATTTGAATATGTATTTTCTTATGACCTGATATTAAGTCAATGATGGTCAAATAGTGTTTATAAACTTGAGGATGCCTCAATTTGTATTATATACAAAATATACTCTTAGTTGGCGAATCTTTTTTGGCATATACATACAATATGTATAACCCAATGTTCAGAAATTCAGTTCTTTCGGTGGACTGCAAAAACTGGATTTTCGAACATGATATAATTATTTTATATATGTATATTGTACATTAAGTTTTACTTCTATTTTCAATTTATCACACATTTATAAACTTTACATATTTTTCAACTATAGTACAACAACGCTCCAATTATCTTAAGATTCATTTGGAATCAAATTAAATAACTAATTCTTTTAATTCACATTTTCATATCGTTAAGGAATGATTTGAGAAAATAAAAAAATTAAATGCAAATTAAGCATTCACTAAAACATGAAAATTTGTTAAAAAAGAAACTGGATTGGTTTAAACATACCCGTACCACAGCACCTTCAGTAAATATGTATATAATAAAAATTCAATCTCAATAAATACAAGTGGACAATTTACAATTGTTTTGTGCGATATGTGTAAAAAGGTCACATTAACGCTTGACTACTCCAAAATTTATGCGAAGTTGTTCTAGCAATACAAAAGTCAAAATAGTTTGTGGTCCAATACGAATAAAAGCTGGAATGTATCCTTTGAAAAAGCCCATCGGTCCTAATTTTGCGGTATAAGTAATTATGTGCCATATTCCTGTAAATTGGCCAGGAGTAGCATTCATCGACCGTGTCTTGATTACATCGATCGGTTGTGTAAGAGTGGTTGCTACTGCTCCGGCAGCTAAGGACGAAACAAAATGTGTGACGGAGTTATCTTGAAAGTAACTAGTACATAGCAAGAGAGTTTTAATCTGAAAAAATTGAAAATATGAATTAATAACAACATAGTAATAAAGTTTGCAAAAAGCAAGAATTTAAAATTTCAATATTCGAGAATTCAATTTCTGTATGCGGTTATCTAATTCAGCAATTGATTTTGTTAAACTGAATTAAGGAGGGAAATTATAAAAAGAATGTGTTCCCGAAAAAAGCTTTAGGTCTTTAGTCTTCTCATTTTTTTAGGTCTTATTATTATTATTTTTCGTATGAGTATTACTTCTATTGAAAAAAAAATCGTTGCATGCAATTCAAATCTACGAAATACATATGTAAATACATCATCGATACGAAGTTTGAACCATTTATAAAATAACATAAAACATTCTACTTTACTTATACTTACATATATACTCTTTAATTATATATTTATTTATTTTGCTTAATACAAGCTACAAAACAAAATGGTCAAATAGAAATAACAAAAAATACCTTAAGCTAAGACTAGAACTAGAATACAGAATAAAATTAAACTAGGGGAAGGAAAAGGGAGAGGGGCCTAAAACTCGAGAATGTTAATGAGGTTCAGAAGAGGCAATAGAAGTCGATCCTTTCCGAAGCATACATATATGTATACTGCAATTCGTACCTGATCATAAAAAGCGATTTGGCCAATAGTCATAAAAACTCCCCTGGTCGTGGCTGTCGTACAACCTGTGAACAAACGACGAAAGCCTTCTTCTCTATACACACGGAGTAAGCCATCAATTGCATTTTTATAGCTGAAAATAGGAAAAAGATATGTTATTAAAAGAAATTTAAGGCAACAAATAAATCCATTCAGCTTAGTAAGAGCAATTGCTGAATTACTCAGTAGAAAGCGAGTTATAATGAAAACAGGTTCATTAAAACTCAGCTACAGAAAATCTGATAATACCTACTTTCTTTTAGAATCCGGTGGTAATTTAACATCGTTTTGCATTCGGACATTAACCATATCAGCTGGGGTTCCAACTATACCTCCAGCCATCCCGGAAAGTCCAGCTAAAGTAATCTTCCCCTGGAATGTGTCCGTGCTGATACTATTCTTGCCGACCTCATACATTCCAAAACGTGTTGTTGAATATGTAAGCTGCCTCAATAAGGATGCAGATATACCATTGTACAAAGTAAGGAACCCTGCGAATTATGGTTTAATTAAAAGATTATTTCTAGTTAGCTGAATTTATGGCTACATAAATCTTGGAGAAATTTCTATTAGCTGAATTATGTGTTAAGGAACTTTGAACATAATTTATGTAGAAAAATCAGAACTAATGAACAGTTGTTGAATTGGGCCGACTTACCTTGTTCGTTTATTAATTTAGAAGTTAATTTAATTAAAGACATTTTCTTATCCTGCTGCGTTTGAAGATTCACTTTCAGCAGGTCTAGAGGATGTGTAACGCAAGCAGCCATAGCACTTGCGGCACCTCCAAAGTACCATCGGGCTGCTCGCTCTGATTTTTCTCCATTACTGGCTAACATTGCTCAATATCTAAGGTGTAAGAAATATAAAATTTGCAATTCTATTGAACTATAATTTTTTTTTTTTTTTGATCGCCTAATGACTGATGATATTATATGAATACATTATTCTGAATTTATGTATTTGATTAAGCAATATCAGTTCCATTTAAAATAAGGGCTTCAATAACATGCTAGGAACTGCTTAAGCTTAAAATGAAAATCCTTTCGACTGTGTTTTTTTCAGAATATGGGCGGTGGTTGAACTTAAGAATAAAAATACATACGTATAACTGGAAGGATCACTGCGAAAAAACATTCTAGACTTAACATTTTGATTGTTGATTATTCAAATAAACATTGCAAATTTAACAAGACTACACAAATTTATTGTACAATTGAAAAATTTTACTTAGCCCTACATTCGCACAATTTGACAGAGACCGAATGAAATGACAACAAACTGACGGTCGGAGCACCGACGGAGCACATGTGACGTTTTTCTCTCGGGTCGTCAGTGCAAGTGAGCAAAGTTTTGGTGAAAGGTGCTCGTCTGAATTCCAATAATAAAAAAACGTTTAACTAATTATAAATCAAAATTTTTGTGGTAAGTAGCACGTTGAGTAATTACTTTTCATAAATACGTTTTAAGTACTCACGGTCAGAGCTTACAATATCCGGAAATAACTAGCGAATATACGAAACCTACTTAACTTTTAGCGAGCACTAGTGAGATGTTAAGTTCGCTAAATTTAAACACGTTCTTTTTAATTTACACATTATTTGAATATCATTGCCTGTAATTAATTCAATATGAAGTAGTGAGGACAATAATTATCCAAATATTAAAAATTAGAACAATTCGTCGTACTAGTGAAAAATCTTCATGATTTCGATCTCACTAAACTTTTTATGTGAAGCGTAAAACTCTCTTCGAAGTTGGAACTTTCCTAATTTAGTAAACTGATAAGAGCACATTTAAAACTTATAATTACTTTTTTTAATTTAAACTATTCTCGGAAGGATTATGAATGAATAAATTAAACTGAAATAATCCGTGACCGTGATGGTCGGCATTGCAGTGAAAATAGTAAGAGTTGAAACTACTCTTTAAATGAGTAAAGTTATGAATCATATCTCTCTAAAAAATCAGTAGTTATTTAACAATGTGTAAAAAATTAAGAATGTTTTAATTGGAAAACTTTCAACTGAGGAAATCAATTTCGTTCAATAAATTTCAAGTCACGATTCTTAAAGAGATGAGCAAAAATATGATTACATTCGAACCGTGTCGTCACGTGCCACTCTCACTTGAACGAGCCTCCTTTTGGGGTGGACGGGAGCGCGATTGTCTCTAGCCCAAGCCGTGATAACGTGTTTCAATCAAAAGCCGAATAAGCACTAAAACTGGACTGACCGCTGCTTAAGGAACTTTGTAAGAAAACCTCAGCCTCGGAGAGAATCTTTGCGTAGTTTACTTTTACTAAACTTGCCAGCTGGAGCAGAATGCGCTGAATTGAGCACTCAGCACTAGTCATCGAATTGTAAAGTAAATAAATTTACTTTTATCTCTTAAAATACGCTTTTATTAAACACGTTGCGAGATGTTTGAGACCCCATTGGCCGGTTCTAATATTAAAGCCGGTGGTATGACTCTCATTGTTCCTCTGTTTACCTGAAGAAGGTGCTAATTAGCACGAGCACTTCACAACAGTTCGTTTTCGCACAGTTGATTAGAATGCGCCTGCTTTTACGGGTTTCTGAAATTAAATTTTACAATTGAATGCTAATGTGTACATTGTGATCTTATTTAACCTGGTTCGGCATTCAATTCAATCGGAACTTTTTTGAGATAAGCCATTTGGGATATCAGACGATAATCTGGAAATTAATTTAATTTAAATCTTTTCTATGGAATCGTACGTTCTTGTTCTTACCGCACTTTATGCTGATAATTACACTATTTTAAGAGCAAATAGAATAAAACTTAAACTCATGATTACACAGGTCAATAAGATTTTATAAGAGTGTGGTAAGATTGAATTTTCTTAATAGTGATATTTGGTACATGAATTAATAGCTCTACTGAGTTGAAAAAATAAGAAATAAACAAAGTGCCCTAGAAGTAGTAGTAGAATTTTTTTAATAATTCGTATAGTTACTTGATAATAGTAACCATTGATACCGAATCGGAGAGCTTCAAACAAAAATGTTTTACTCTGGAACCGCGTAATTTCTGCTTAATAATAAATCATGCGACTGTGCGGGCTCCATTATATGAAGTCCTTTTTTTAAATTCAATTTTTCACTAACCTTGAAATATGTTTCGGGTCGTTATTTTATTAACTTTAAGACAGAATAACGAGCTAAATCGATACATACATTTTCATTTTTTTTTTTTAAATTATAGGCTTAGTTTATCGAGACAAATTATTAAATGTTTGAACCAGCTCTTTAAGTACAATAGTTCTTATTAAATTTATGTATTAAAAATAATCTTAGAACGTCTCATTTATTAATACTGTCCATAACAAAATAAGAACTTGAGAAACTGAAATTGATGATTCTATTGATGATACAATGAACACTTTTGCCGAAAAATAGGCGAGAAAAGTGTCTGTTTAACGTTCGATTCATCATCGCTTCTTTTTTTTAAGCTGAATTGAGCAGTCGAATAATGAAATTGGTATCTAATTCTTTAACGGAGAGATATAATCGTTCAAATAGCTTTAAAACAAAGATGTAACTTCAATCAAACTACATTATAATATATTCTTAAAAAAAATTCAAAAGTCTACTAATTTTTTAAAAAAAATTTTAATTATAGAAATTGCTAAAATGGCAACATCGCTGTTGTTGGCTTGTGACCTCAACGATCAACCGGAGGACTCTTACATCCACCTTAGCGAAGAATCCGATGCAGATGGGAGTTTTTTGATAAGCGCTATTCTCGGACAACGTTTGAGGATGCAAAACTCTTCCGTTATTCTTGTCTGTCTTCAGCACACTTTCACTCACTATTTTAATGCAGGAATGCGACTAGGCTATAATTTAAACAGTTTTAAAGACAAAAACCTATACGTAATTGAACCAAATTTAGAAATGTACAGCAGCTTATCGAGCTTTAAAAATTTAAATATTTGCAGTATTTTGCAATACGTTAGAGAAAATATTCGAAACCACCTCATCATTAAGACGTCAAAAACAATAATTATTGATAATTTAGAAATATTGCTTAATTTTGGTGTTTGTAAAGAGGATTTAATTAAATTACCCCTAAGTTTCTGTACGAAAGGTTCTAAAGTTACAACTGTAGCAAAATTGGGCAACAGTAATCTTTTTGATGCTGTGAACAATTTTCTGGTAAATGCTAGTGATCTTCACATTAAAATTGAGCCACTTAAAAGTGGTAAATTTAAGGAAGTTGATGGAAAACTAATTGTGAATAAAGCAACTTGTGAATGCCCTTTTCAAATAAAGACACATGAAAAGCATATTTTGTATAAAGTAGATAAAAACATAAAAATATTTAATCCTGGGGAAATTGGTGTAAAAATATAAAAATGATAAGTTAGTTTTTAATTTGAACTGTGTAGATATCTACTTTGTACATAATTCAAAAATGTTATAGCTATGAATACAACTTTTATATTTTCAATAACTTTTTATTATTCTTAAAAATTCAAAGGGTGCCTTCATAAAATATCTTGCGATAAGGTAAGTAACCAATTTAAGAACAATTTCCCATATTATACAATTCTTAATTTCGCTATACTATACTTTACATATAAAGTTTGTGCAGTAGATACATTCGTCAAAAAGCTCAAAAACAACGTCATCAAAATAATTTCATTCACTCAAAAAACTTGTCTTTGTAAAAGTTGAAAAGCTTTTATTTTTGATTAAGAAAGAATTTGATTGGCAACCAAAGCCCGTTCTTCATTCGAGTTCAGTAGTCTTTTGCAGGCTCTGAAGACACGCGAATATGAATGTCAAGTTTAATTCCAAGGACTGTTTTACGTGTTTGCGTCATTTATTGATCCAGTCCCTTAACAAGAACGAGTAGTGCAGTTAGTAAAAGTGCATTCTTCGTTTCATCGATTTTTTAATCCGATATTTTGATTTATTTGGTGTTTATTTTCTTTACCGGAAGAGTTTTTGAGTGAAAAACGATTAAGTTATTTTAAAGAACTGTTTTTTGTTGTTAAGCTAAGATTGTGATAGTTTTTCGTTTTAAGTATGATAAAACAAATAAGTGGAATCGACTGAAAACATCGTTTTTTTTTTAAAGAAGATGTTATGCGCGTTTGTTTACGAATCCGGTTTGGCTAATTTAATAATGTAAATGTACCTTCAACATTGTCATCGGTTAACTTTTTGGTAATTATTTTATTTATATTTTTTATTTATTTTACGTATACTTTTTACTGCATCAAACAAGTTTTACCATACTGAAGAGACCAGAATGTAAAATTTGTGGTTTCTGTTCTTTTATTCTTATATAGCTTATAAAAAAAATCCCTCTTTTATTACATGCCTTTTACCTTCGGATAATCATTGATGCCTTTTACTATTTCATGGTTATACCATAATTTAATATCAGTTCTTAAAATATATTTTTGTAGATTCTACATTTTTGAAATGTGGCTAAAACTACAGGAATATGCAAATATCAAATAATAAAATTATTCGACTTGAAAAACAAGTCGGAGAACTAAATTTAGTTATGAACTTAAATATGTAAACTTCTGTAAAATTCTGTATGTTTATTTCGTTTTACCTTATTAGAGATAGGCGCTTTAATCACTTTCTTTAATTATGAGAAATTAACAAAAATTCTTCAAAACTAGTTTTGTTTGGGACTTTAAACTTTTACTAAGTGAAAAAGTTGACCTTTTACCTTCTAAAGAGTCATTTATAATTATGGCAATAAATTTAAGACCGACAAACATTTTTTTAAGATTAACTATTACACTTTAAACATCGACGAAAACATTTGTGCAACGACATTCAGAAATAAATTTCCTCTTTTATTATTTCCTGACAAATGGACTGAGAAAGATTTTTAAAAAGAGATAAAATTCGAAAACTTGTATATGTCTACCCAATTTACCGAAATAAATTTACATTAAAACGAAACCTGTTGGATCAATCAATCTAAGCATAAGGCACTCTAATGACATGAAGTCTCCAATTACATATGTTAATGTAATTGTTTATGGAAAATTCATGCCCGAATTGGCTAAACGAGCAATCCGCCTCAACTCTCTACGGGCCTCACTATGGAAAAATAACTTCTGAATTTACCCATTTAAATATTTCCTTGAAACTCATTCTTTGCGACAAGAATCTTTGCACTGTTATGTAAAAATCAAGCATATTCCCACAATTGTAAATTTAAGGCAGTAATTAACTAATTGAAATGTATACCTTACAAAAACTAGTCACCGAAAACCTCAAACTTGATTGCCTTAAATATTGCAACGCAACAAAATTGTTACTGGTTTACCTAACTTGCCATTTCTCTTAGTTGTGGGCTATTTAGCGTTTGTTAAATTACGTGTTTTTGTTTTTTATTTGAAAATTAAAACAGGATGAAAACATTTTTTTTGGCAACTAAAAGTTTATTTTTTTGGAAAAAAGATTTTAAAGACATATACATACTTTTAATTTATTTCACAATTAGTCTATACCATGATGACTTTTCAACGTATATATACAATATACATATGTGCTTCAGTAAAACAAAAAATTGTTTAAAAACCATTTTTTAATTGTAAACAAACCAAAAAAGTTGTTTTTTTTAAACAGAGCAACTACAGCTGTTGAAACGCACACGCGCGCTACTAATTAAATAGCTTCTATGATTTAAAAGCAGCCGGATATAGTTTATCAGAATCAAATATTTCTGCATATTTTTTATTATTTAGCCTTAATCCGCAAATTTTAATTAGTAGGTTAAAAAAACCTTAATAAATTTTTCAATTCGTACGTACGTATACATACATATAAATAGACAAGACTGATTTTGATTAAATTTTTAAAAACATACATATTCTTTAAGATTCAGGGAGGAGCATCGACTGGTTTTGCGTTACTTACAATATCACATCAGTAACTTATTTAGAAATATTAAGATAAATATGCATATTCACGATTTGTTGTTTTGCTATTTTATCGATAACGATGTTCAAAAATAGGCTACGGTAAAAATAAATAGAGAATGTGAAGACGTTAATTAGAGTAAGTAACAAACCAAATTTTT
Source organism: Machimus atricapillus (assembly GCA_933228815.1). Taxonomy (NCBI): domain Eukaryota; kingdom Metazoa; phylum Arthropoda; class Insecta; order Diptera; family Asilidae; genus Machimus; species Machimus atricapillus. Next base: position 24,546,277 of record OW121788.1, on the reverse strand, counting down.
ATAACTACCGGAATTAAAAGAAAAAGTGTAAAAATTAACAATGTATCATTAATGTTTTTTTAAAGTTCTTATACTGATTGTGGCATCTTTTATGTTTTTACAATAGAATTATTAGTTTAATAAGAAATTTCAACACCCATTAAAGATAATAACGATGTGCTGAAAGAATTTCGAACTTAACCGGTTTAAGTAGAGATATCTTAGAAAGCAATTCAAAAAAAAAAAAAAAAAGTTTACTGCGAGAATTTCGGGACTACGATTCAAATCTCTACAACTTTTTAAATTCTATCGGAGACGAAGGGGATCTTTCCTCTTAATAAGTGTTCTTTACACAATTACTATATATAAAGGAGTATCATTTATGTCCATCGGGTCTTCCGAAGAAGGTTAAATTAAAAATATTTAAATTCTTCTTTTATTATAATGGAATTCTAAATGAATAAAATGAGAAGTTTTATTTTCGCTCAAACAATCGAACAATTTTTTTTTCTTGGACACAGAAAGAAGCTATCTAATTTTTATTGCTGCGAGTATATTGAAATATCGTTAAAATTATTCAATAAACAAGTTGTTTATCTAAAAATTAAAATTCATTTACCTTCGTAAAAAGGTGCCACACGTCGTATATAGGGTGAGTTTCTTGGATTTCCTCGAAAACGGGGACGAATTTTTTATTACCTATGAATAAACATAACAAAGTTAAATTTTTTTAAACATTATAATGAAAAAAAAGTGGAGTGTTAGTTCTAATAAATTTTAATTAATATTTTCAGGATTAGGGAAACAACTTCTACGTATCTCAAATTTATATGTATACTGAAATATTATTTAATTTAAACAGGTAATAATAATAATATTAGAACATCAGCCAAAATTTGATATGCATTTATTTAAATTATTTCAGATTTCAGATGTATTAAAAAGAGGAGCAAAACTGTTAAATAAATATAAAAATATTTTAAGAAATGACTGAACATGACCACAACAATATCTTATTTTGGAGAAATTTCTCTCAAGGAATTTTTCCAAATGATAATGTCTCGTTACAAATGCTCATCAGCAATGAATGGAGTAGTTTTAGCAATCGAATAAATCTTTCAATTCATAACTTAACCGAAATGATAGTTAAGGCACAGATGGGTACAACGCAAAGGGAAACATTTCCTGTTTTATTAACAATAACGATATTTTACGCCGTCATTTTTGTGGCAGGCATTTTAGGAAATCTAATAACATGTATTGTGATATATAAAAATAAGTCCATGCACACCGCAACCAATTACTATTTATTCAACTTAGCCATTTCGGATCTTATATTGCTGCTATCAGGTACAATATTTTAATTTAATTAATAAAAATAGAGCTTTATTAACGACACGCAATTCCAGGCATGCCACCAGATCTTTTCAATATTTGGTATCCGGTCTCATATCCTTTCTCGAGAACCATTTGCATCCTTGAAGGAGTATTTTCAGAAACAGCTGCAAATGCCACAGTATTAACAATAACCGCATTCACAGTCGAGAGATACATTGCCATATGCCATCCTTTTAGGTAATCATTTCAATTATTTATATAATAATAAAATTGAAAGTTTTAAATTCTCTTATATATTCAGACAACACACCATGTCTAAACTATCTCGTGCTGTAAAATTTATAATGGTGATATGGTTGGCTGCGTTCATTTCTGGAATGCCGCAATCAATGCAATTTGATGTAATACGCGAAAAAGGTGGCACTATCTGCTCCGTGCGTAACTTGAAAAAACAAAGAAACCATTTCTTAATAACACGAATTTAATTTTACAGGTTAAGGACAACTACATTGGCCACGTTTTTGCAATTTCTGGATTTGTATTTTTTGTTGGCCCAATGACGGCTATATGCTTTTTATATGTACTTATTGGGATTAAATTAAAGAAAAGTAAAATAATCCAAGGTGTTAAAAGAAATGCTTTGGAAATGAATCGTGGTATTAGTGCACAAACTAGGGTTATTAGAATGTTGGGTAAGTAGTCTGATAATATTATCATATGTATATAATTTATTTAAAATTAGCTTGCCTTCCTTCCAAATTTTGATCGATATCAAAAAAAAAATAGTGTAAATCATGCCCAACAAAATCCTGTGCCTTTAAATCAATGGCAAACCCTTTTAGGCACTTTTTAAATAAATAAATAAACAATTTATGTAGAGGAACGACCTAAAATTAAATTTATGGAGTTGGAAGACTGTCATTTGAAAGTCAAATTTATTACAACTTTATTAATTTCGATATTTGCATATGTAAAAATTCCTTAGTATCGCTTATATTTGATACATAAAGGATTCTGGTTATTGAGTAGGAGAAAATTTTTAATTTAACTTTAAACAGTCAATGGCGTTTTACTTTATATTTTTTTCTCAGTTCGAAATTTAAAATTTTAAACAGCGTCCTATTTCTCGAAGCTATTTATAACTTGGGAAAATACTGTAGTTTAGTTATAATTAGGTATCTTCGTACTTTAAGTAAAATTATTTTGTGCAATTAAACAAAATAAACGTCTGGCACTGAAACTTCATGAATAAATGAGCTTGATATCCGGTTTAAAAATTCTTCTTGCCTACATTAAATACGTATAAAAAGTTGTTTATTATCGAAAAGTGACAAAGTTCACGCGACCTACGTTTTTGTACTCATTGAGTTTGGAGTTAAAGAAAACTTAATTAAAAACCGAAATATCTCCTTCAATGTGTTATTGACTTTGAAGAATTAAAATATCTTTTAAACAATTGTATTTTATAATGTAAAACTTACTCAGAATTTTTATTTCTTAATTAGTTGCAGTTGCTGTGGCATTTTTCTTGTGTTGGGCTCCGTTCCATGCTCAACGTCTCATGGCAGTGTACGGATCGACGGTGGAAAGTACAACGACACTATTCGATCAAATGTATTCAATTTTAACATATACGTCAGGCGTGATGTACTTTTTATCAACATGCGTAAATCCTTTATTATACAACATAATGAGCCATAAGTTTAGAGATGCTTTCAAGGTATTTTGATTTATGGGTTAATTAGTTATTTACTTTGAAATTCAAATTCTATATTTAAAGATGACTTTGGCTCGACTAAGCAATAAATATCAGATTCAAAATCGTAACTACAACAACTTATCTCTAAGAAATGGCGCAACACGTTCCAGCATTAACTCTGCTGTAAGTGAGCTGACTTATAACTACTTTTCAATAAAAATAATTATTTATTTACAGGGTCTCCCAAAGACATTATCCAATCGGCCCAGGTATATATCGATAAGCAGTCAATCAACAATACTAACATCTTTAAGCAAGAACGACGTCCTAGCAACCAGCCCGTTAGCCAAAATCGATAAGGAGCGATTTTACCTGGAAGGAGTGTCAAAATCTGATAATATTCAGTTACAAAAATTATATGATTCAAAAAGAGAAAGCGTACCATCAAAATGTAACGAAGGGCGCATATCTGAGTAATTATGTACTTAAAAACCCTCGTGTGATATTGTTATTATGATAAATAATGTACATTTGTAGCTTAAATTAGGCTCGATTTAAAAGTGGAATTGCAATATATTTATACACAATATCTTGTAAGTTTAAACCATTAAGAGTTTTAATAAAACGGTAAAAGTATCTGGAGAATAATTCTGAATAAACATTTTTTTTATCTTATTTTATGCAGGTATTCGTAACTTCCAACTGGAAGGATTTTCATACCTGTTTTTCAATTCATAATCTTGATTTTTTAAAGATATTTAACTAAAAACCAAAAAATAAAATAGTGGCTTAATAATAAATCACAATAAAGGACAATGTACTTAATATACGCGAAACTCTGAAACTGCTTCTCAAAACAGGAGGAAGAAGGAAAATATCACACTACTGTATTTATACCATTTATTTAATTTAAATAATTTAATGTTTTATAATCAGATAATTACGAACAATACAGCAGTCTTATACAAGATTTAATGAATTTCTTCTTTTTAAGAAACATGTTTGCGATGGTATCCTTCACTTTCTCTTGGATTACAACAATAATTTTTTATTTCTTGCTTCTGTTTTTTTATATTTATTCTTCAAAAATTTGATTTAAAAAAAAAACATTTCATTAGTGTTACAAAAACTTAAATAACAGATATTAGCAAGGATAAACTGTTTTGTTTTATTAATTATGTAAAATACAATACATAGATGTATCGCTGAAAAATTCGGAAAAATCACAAAATTCTTTGTGTGGGGTATTCTTTTCCCAATATATTTAATTGTAGATGTGTAGCATTGCTGTGGTTATAAGTTTCTCTTAAAGCTTCGAAAAAGGAAAGGAGTGAATTAATGAAGATCGTATTTTTTAAGTTTAAATAATAATCATAATTACGCTAGTGAGATTTGTTACAAAAAAAATAGAATACAAAATAAAACTAAAAACAAAACATGACGCTGATATCAATATAATTTCTCATTTTGCTTCAACATTTTTTAACTACAATAGTGACTAGGTGAAGAGGAAATCTTCAAAACAATATTTATATTAATAGTAGTGACGAAAAATCCCATAAAGTATGTCTTATGCTTTCTTTGCATCCAAAAAAAATAATTAAATTAAGTTGTATTTACACAGAGTACGCTGCAGCAATTCTGTTTGCACGTCTTATAAGCATTACTCGGCAGCCTCTCTCCAGAGTACCCATTTTGGAGTCAGAACAAGTTAAATCCTAAGGAACATGTCAAATAACGTTTTCATCAGTTATATTCGTCTTAAACAAGCAGCCTGAATGCAGTCCCGCTAGCGAGTAATACTTATAAAATAAAAACTTAGAAAGACTCCTCAAAAAGCGACAGTATACAATAAGAAGGATTTGAGGGGAAACAAATATTGCACTAATTACATTGATATAAATTTGCCTAACTTTTCCGCGACAACTAGTTAAATAGCATCCATAAACCGTCTAGAATTTGTTTAAATGTTTTTTGTTTCAATTGTTAATCAGCTACAATAAAACATTTTTGTTCGTGCCACAAAAAATTTCTCATGTCCTTCCTTTGCCCAAAAATCTCAGTAATTCCTTAGCCTTCTTTTTATTTTTAGTAACATGCACAAACATTGCTAAATTGGTTACGATTTTCGCACATAAGCAAACTTTTTTAACATTTTATGCTCTATCAAATTGTATAGTGAGACTGACATTGATCTTAAAACCACATCTTAAAAGGTGGGACCTTTCGAACAAAAAAGGCCTAACAATTTTTTTAGTTTTCTTTAATATTTTGTTTTTTACTTTAATTCTTTAATACTTTAACATCGACGCAAATCGCAAGAAACTAACTGTTTGGGTCGTTCCAATTGTTGCTTGTTTATAATTTTGTTTTGTTTTTAATTTGGGCAAATTAAACTTCCGATAAGAACACCAAAATTAAAAATTAAATTGAGCAGCTTGTTAACCGGTGTTAATTTACAGCTTGCTGAAAAGAACAGATCTTAAATTCAAGCTTTCGTTCAAACAATTTCCCTCACCCTAAATAATAGAAGGGCCTCTTTTTAATCAGTGATAAATTGATTCATTCTACATAATCAAGTGAAGGCCATCATATCGAGCTTGAAGCAGATAACAATACAATTAATTAGGGTTCTTTCAGATGAGCGTTTCTCTGTCGCCAACGTCGGCAAAAAACGGTGTCCACATGTGAACTATTTGTGCATTGCAGTCAATTACGTGAAAATTGAAGTCGCCTACTATTACCAGGCCCGTCCAGCTGTAAAATAGATTTTTCCGTTTTTATTTTTGATTTCGACGATTAAAAAAACGCTTATGTAAAAGAGCCCTGACATAAAAGTTAGTTGGCAAGAACTCAAATCTTTAATCATAATGCATAATGCCTTTAGGCGGAAAACAGAGCAAAAAAAACGCCCTTCATAGGCAGCCTCTATTAGGTGCTATTCTAAAAGCAAAAGATAGCTAAAATAAATATCATCCGATCACAGTATTTTTATCGGAACAAATTAAGCCCATACACCCTAAAGACCAACTTTTTCAGGCCCCATTCAGCCCTATTTACGATCAGTGATAAAAATCCTGCTGCATGTAAAGGAGGGGGCCGAATTTAAGAATTAAATAAAGCAACAATTGCGCGGATGCTACTTTTTTCTCATAAGCAGCGTCTTAAGTATAGGCTACGTCTCTTCGCTTATGAGCTTTTCAGTTCCAACCGATGCCGAGGAATGAAAGCTAACCGAATTTGATGAAGTTTTATTGATATTCGGGCTGATTGGTGTCAAAGGAAGATTATCGTGATTGTTCTGATTGTTGTTACCTGCACTGATAGTGTTGTTGTTGATGAAATGCTGCTGCTGAAACGAATGATTTTGAATTTTCGGTGATGTGGCCGGTGTGATAATTCCTAGATTGACCAAACCTGGCAGAGATATCTTCTGGGATGTCTCAAATTTCAACTTACTGGTGTCGTGCTGAGCATCGGATGTTAGCTTTATTATCTTATTAGCAGTAACACTTGTCGCTATAAGATTTGGTTTTGTTGCCTTGATTGAAATCAATCCAATGTTGCTACGCATTAAGTTGTTACCGGTAGTCAGAGCAGACGATGATAAATTGGTGGTATTCTGTATCTGCTGCTGTTGATTTGATGCTATGGTGAGGTTACTGCTAGCCAAATTCGTACAACTCCCGGTACTGCTGGACAGATTGCTAATACTTGAAGGGCTGAGCGAGCTTGCAGATTGAGATGGTGATGCGCTTCGTACGGACATATTTGAAATATTTATATTTTCAGGGGATGTATTGTGCGCCACTAGGGCATGACTTTTCAGACCTTGGGCGGTTTTGTAGCTCTTACCACAGTGGCATTTATAGCCTTTCCGTACCCTGCAACAAGCGACACATGGGCTTATTTTTCTAATAGGTAAACACGATTGGGAAATTTTGAGACTAAATAAATAAATGGTTTGAAAAGTATTCGTTTTCAGGCAACAAATCCCATATTAGAACTTTGGAAAAACTTTACTTACTTTCCATCCTTCTTATGACCATTTTTAGAATGGTACTTAATCCCGTTTACATTCTTGTACCGTTTCTTACATCCAGGGACAGGGCAGGCAAACGGCTTTTCATTTCCACCAGCTCCGTTCGTAGTTCCAGAATGTCTAAAAATTATAGTAGCTTATTATAAAAGTATTTGAAGAATATTTCAAGGTAAAACACTTACCTACTCCCATATCGCATAATGAATTCGGAACTGAACTCCTCCGTCGTCCAGGAATCATTGCTATCCTCCGATTCAGAGACGATCATCTCATCCTCGTCCAGCTCGCTCCCTGCATTTTATTGTTTTACTTTCAAAATTAAACTTAGCATTGAAAAGGTTGTTAAATTTTAACATTTCCTAATATGCTACTTTAAAGTCAACGATCTAGCAGGAAGTGGGGCTGACACTCTTTCGAATGTAAACACCCTGGGGCTTACCTAGCCTTTCGTTCTTAAAGTATTTTAGACAAAAAGTGGATAAGTCTTACGTATCGCGCAGGGAAGGCGCTATTATAAATGCGTGCATACAAAGCTTTGTCCCCAGTCCTTTTGGATCAGGCTTTTCAAACGACAAATTGCTAGTACTATCTGAAAAGCCATACCAGTCGGAGTGTTGCTCCTGTTCGACGATGACATGCTGTAGCTGTGATGCTTAATAGCCAGCTTCCGTTTCAGCTCAACCCCATTTGCCCCGAGGAATGGACTCTCCTTCCGGGCTGCATCCGTGATAAAGCGAAGGACATAGCTAAGGGGTAGACATGTTGGCTGCGCTTGTTCCTTCTGCTCTATGACCTTGGGATCATAGTCTGAAACGAAATTAATTTGTTATTTTTCTTTTGTAATTGATGATAAATTTTAGAGAACGCCCTCGGCAGGTAAAATTGTACAGATTGATTAATTTAATATTCACTTCAATACCGAAGATTTTTCGGTGAGGAATTTGGATTTAATTCGGGGATTAAGTTTAAGTTTATTTTTCTAGAATTTTAGTCTGTTATTGCTGTGATATTTATTATTGATATTAATTATTATGAAACTTATAAGCAAATTTGTTGTATGAAAATGTTTATTACAATTATTATATTGCTTTCATCTGAATTATTTTAGAGAAATTCAAAGATGATAAAATCTTTCTGAAATTGAGAATATACGATATTAACACTGAAAGCATTATACACAATATAATTCTAATAATAAATTCTTTTGTACAGAAGTTTTAATGTTTGTCTGTCCTGAATGCAGTAGGAAATAAAGAATCTTTCGGTTTTAGTCAAATTGGAAGCTGTAGTGTACCGTGCTAAAGTAGTCCGTCTAAAATAAGTTTTTCTGATAAAATGGATGAGAAATGGTTAGTCGATACATTGCCTCCTCGCCGAATTTTGTAACGCCAGGGAATCTACGATAATAAAATTTATGAATCCCGCAGTAATATTGCATTACTGTTTATTTATCATAGTTGAGCTTAGTGTAATATTCTTATCACGTGTTTTCACTCTTGCTTCTTAAAGAGGTAATCAATCTTGAGTGGTCATAGTTTTAAATGATACCGAGTATTGATCTTTAGTTTATCTATTGATATAATCAAAGAAAATGTGAATATTTTGATAAAAAGAATTTCTATAAACCGTTGATACTTTGACCCTGACACGCCTGAATATTTATCAAACTAAGTTATTAAAGTGAATTATGATCCTAAAGGCTACTTTAACCTGCAGCTGTCGTGGATTCCAAATTAAATAGTGAATACGCTCTGTAATATTTAGATGCCAGATTGAAGAGGATTAGAATCTTTTGAAATGTTTAAAAAACAAACAAATTCGCTTCGTAGAATTGACTACCTAACAAACAATTAAGAGAAGATACTGCCTTCTGGCAGAGGGTAACAAATCTTCTCTCGCTTTATAAAGCGGACCTAAGCATCGTCGCATTTATGAATCACTGACCGCCACGTTACCACCTTAAAAAGATATTCCCTGCGGTTGATGATACCTCATCTTTCGTCAGCCTGCAGGAGGAAGGAACAGTGGAGCATATACACAGCGTCGTCAGAGGCTGGTACTCTTTGGGGGCCCTTTAGTAACCCTGGTTGAAGTACCAAAGGCACGATAGCTTTTTATAAATATTTCAATTTATGTGAGGAATGAACCAAGTTGGGTCCACGCAAAACATCTCTCAAGACCGCATTGCTTATGGGAAGCAGTCACCTCCTCTTTCCCTTATAATAATAATAATTGTTAATAAGACCGATGTTTCTGAGATTAAAAAATTTCTCATAGTATGCTATGGGAACGACATTTTAAGGAAAAAAATCATTGCTAATTTGTCGATTTTCAATGAGCCTCGCCGGTGGGATGACCGGGGCCCTAAAGAGGCACTCGTGAAGGACCATAACCCAGTAATGGAATAATTTTTCATCGTGGAGGTCACGGGTCATGGACACTCACGGTGACACGGAGGGCATGGCTCGTCTCGTGGGTCTCCAGCTGCAGGGTGGCATGCATGCAACACGTTGGCCCGGGGTGTTCCGAGGCTCCGAGGGTGCTGGCCCGAGTCGAAAGGCGGCGGCGACTTAAATGTAAACAAACTCGGGACGGGACCAGCTGACGAGAGGCAGCTCATCGACCCAGGTTTTGATAAAAACGGACCCGGGCCGCGGGTTCTTGTCACGGGTACTTGCACACACGCACACAGGTGCACGGGCCTGGCCTGGATGTGTAATGTAAACTTGCTCACGGACTTCGGGATTTTTTGCACAATCTTGCCCGAAATATAACTGCACCGGGCGAACAAAACAATTTCACCTGTCGACTTACCGATGTGAGTATCCTCAATGTGTTGAATGAGATCACCCAAACTAGGAAATGTGATTCCGCAGCCATTAAATTTGCAGATGTTGATTAAAAACACGGCCATATCCCTTCAGGTATGACTGCGGAATCAATGCTCCCTTCAAAAGTTATGCAATTCAAATAAAGTCGAAAGTGACTGAAGCTGCCCGCACATATTTGTGGTGATGTTGCGGCTCGAAGTGACAGATCAGATGAATTTTTTAAGCGATATTTCCCGAAATAAAGCAATTCTTAAGCGAGTCGAAACCTATGCTTGACTTTGCTAGTGGTTCGATAATGGCGGCATCTAGGTGCCGGTAGGATTTCCGGGAATTGATGGCCGATTAGAAAAGGTTCTTAATGTTAATTTTTTTTTTAAAGTAATTTTACTAAAATTATTGCTTACTTAAAACTATTTAATTGTATAAATTCTTCTCTTACTTAGCATTTGTGAAATCTGTCTTCAGGAACGTTCATTAAAATCAAATGATTTCCTCAAAGTTACTAAGTTGTATAGATGTCGCTGACTGCAACTTCTATTTTCCTATTTCCCAGATAACTTCTTCAATTTTACTTAAAGTTGTTAAATTTAATTTATTTTAAACTGTATTAGGGAGAGTAAATATCAATAATTTATGAATTTCTTGCAAAAATTAAAAATTCACCGCAATCGATTCGTGGTGAAATTGCCGGGACAAAGTTTCTCACCACCCTGGCGACCGGCATTGCTGTAATTTTTTCCAAAAGTCCTCCGCCATTCACTGTTCATCGATAAGTCGGCGGTACCGTGTGATTTATGTGAGTAACGGCGCCTCCTCAGAAAATAATTTCTTAATTTTCTATCAAGTCGAATTCCCCAAAAAATCCGATCATCGGCCGGAAAGTTTTGTGTTTTACGTAAAATAAATGTTATTGGAACGCGCTATTAATAGTATTTTTCGTGAAATGTCACAGACTCAGTGAAAAAAATTGATTTTCTCCGCTGAAGGGTGTTGTCAGCCATTTTCTTAAAGTTCTGCCAAGCCGAATATTCCGGTTACCCTGGATATCTGCTTTTAAACGATTTGAATTGAATTGAGTTAATCCGTGAGATAAAAAAGCGTTCTAGTTAACCGTTTCAATAGCATTTATTGTACGGTTGTGTGTTACGTAGCCGCCGCATAGTTACGTAACTTTACCTCAGCGGACTTAGAAACATTCTCAAGTTGCTGAGGAAGAAAAAATTTTGATTGAAAAAACGGCCCAACTAAAAAACAACTGAACAAAGTTACGCAACTGAAAAATAATAGAGTCTTCTCTCACGTCTTTTGCAGATTATTACGCTCATCAGTCCTAAGAACTAACAACAATGTTCGTGTCAACAGTTTCTCGTATTGCCCCCATTGCCCGAAGCACTGTAAGTAACACCACCCGCCCCTTGGCCTATTCTATTTTTCACCCACCCCCAAAGTGCATTAAACCCTCGCCCTGATAAATTTAGCGAAAATTTTTGGGAAGTCAACAAGAAAGAAATTTAACTTACATAACAAATCCTGACATTCTTAGATCTTGACGTATTACATAATTTTGAGGTTATGCCTGCCAACTTTGGGGTGGCTTTTTATGAATTAAAAGTCCCTCGAAATTGGCTTTAACACTGCTCCCTTGATTAATCTAATTACGTGTGTTACATAAACTCAGCATATTAAATATTTAAATAATTATTTTATTTTATTTTTTCAATTATATAGTTGCTTTCTGGAGCTAGGACCTATCTGAGGCCGCTGAGCAGCGCAGTGATCAGTCAGAGCCAGACTTTGGCTGCTCAAAATAACACTCCAGTTGCATTACTGCCACAAGTCAGGTCATTCCAGACCTCACAAGTCACACGCGACATTGACTCCGCCGCAAAATTCATTGGAGCTGGTGCTGCTACAGTAGGAGTAGCTGGTTCCGGTCGGTATTTTTTCATTAACATTCTACTCTTAAAAATTATTAAAGTCCCAAAAGAACTAATTAATTGTGTAAAAAAGCAGAGCTTCTCTTAACGTATTCGTTCAGACCAGTTGCAATCATGCATTTGGGGCACACAAACGAGTACCTGGTTACTCCCTAATTAGCCCCGGGAAGGTCTGAGATATGGTTGTCACCTTTGTCTGTTGAAAGGTGTTATTCTCCAGCAGGGAACTTGTATGACAAAAAGGCGAAAGGACAAGAAATCAGCTGAACTCTTGTTCATTGAAATCTTTTGCAACCAGCTGTTTTAGTGCAATGTGCATGCTCTCTACAACAAAGTTTTTTTTGTTTAGAGCAGAACTCAATTCAGACTAGTCTGCAACTGGTTAGAACCTTGCCTAAAGAGAGCTCTGCTTAAATAATTTTGATACTAGTCAATCTGGGGATTGGGAATAGAAAATGAACCTGTTACCGGTTGTTTTGAAAGCGGTTCGATTTTCTGTTTCATATGTAGCAGGGTCCTGTTTTGAAAGATAAGACAAATTGGTAAAAATATTAGAAATTTAGCTTGAGTTTAAAAAAAAAATTGTCACGCGCTTTCTTACGCTTATATAATTTCGGAAAACTTCAAAGCTTTTTATCTGATAGATATTATTAATAGACAAAATTATGTTTGTTTCATTTTTCTGAACGGGTCCCAAATTGATTTTTAAAACTATGCTAGGATTAAATTTTTTGTTGGTATATTTTCAGGTGCTGGTATCGGAACAGTGTTTGGATCTTTAATCATCGGTTATGCAAGAAATCCATCACTCAAACAACAGCTGTTCTCATATGCTATCCTGGGATTTGCCCTTTCTGAGGCTATGGGACTGTTCTGTCTTATGATGGCCTTCTTGCTGCTATTCGCTTTCTAAAGTGTTCAAATATTTTTATTTTGAACCAAAAAAGCACCATAAAAAATTTACATAAAAATTTTACCATCATAAGCTAAAAAATCAAACAACCAACTTTTGATTTGCGAAAGAGAAAAAAACTATGTCATTGAGAAAAACAGAAGTGAATATATGTGAAAGGGGATATCCATGGAAGAATTATTTTTTCAGTTTATTTCCTCAGTCCACCCGTTGTTGCGACCACCGCTGTAAGCATTATTGATTTTAAATACTACTTATAAAACTATTCCTCCTAAGCAGTAGTTGTATTACATGGTTATATCTCTTCATTTATTATACGTATAATATACATCAAAGTTCTGAACTATCCGCGATTTTTGACGAAAAAAAAAAAAAATTGTAAAACATCCTTTTCTCCAAAGTCTGCCAAAGCTGGGTGCTACTGCAGGGTCTCACATTAAAGCATTTTATATGATTTGCGATGGCTTTTCAGGCAGCAAACCACCCTCGAACTCGTCTGTTGATCGATACTAGCCAGTGACTTAAGATGCAATTTAAGACCGGCGAGTCCGTGGCCGGTTTTCTCCAGCCTCTTGGTACGATTTATGCGAGGAAAGTTTCCTTTTTTTTATACGAGAAATGTATTTGATCATTGTTACATTACGCGCACTTCCAACTGATTGTTTTTGGGTAAGCGGACCTACGGGGCTGCCTTCTAGAGAATGGCGTTCATGAAAGACTCTGTGACTGTGTAAACTGATAGAGCGGAATAAAAATACATTAGTTAAAAACTAGTTTTAATTTTCCATCACAAAGAGTCAAACTAGGAAAAGGATTGCAATAATTTGTTATTTTGTAAAAATGTAAAGGCAGCCATGTGGTTGGGAGGGATGAATATTGGGACCAGATTTCTGTCAGTCCTCCCAAAGACTGGACGACTGCAAGGCGCGGTTTGTTTTATTTTATATAGATTTTTAGAAGACTGGAATTACCTTCTATATAGAATGAATAAAAAAAATCGGTTAAAGAATTGAGCAGTTCGATCGTAGCTTAAGCCAATTTGAAAGTAGGTTTAGTAAGTTAGAAAAACACCTTTCATTTTTTTGAGTCGAAGCTATATTTTTCTATCACCCCGTATGATAAAAACTTTTAGGGCTTTTCCGTAGACAATGAAATGAAAATACCCGATTAACTACCAAGACAAGATATTTTGAATATTTAGGAAAAATCCAATTCACAAAAAACTTGCTTGCTAGGGTGTAAAAAGGACTAATAGAGAAAAGTTGCATTTTGATAATCGGGCTTTCATACTTGTACTTGTTAACAAGAACTGATTGAATAAAATCTTTTAGAAATAATCTAGAAATTGTTTGGAAAAAAGATTAAGTTTGTTGATAATAATAACAATTGATCAGTGATAATTCGAAGCTCCGAAGTTAATTAAAATTCTAAATTGTTCCAGGACGTCTGTTTCTGAATATTGCATAGATTCTATAAAAAATTTTAATATTGTTGGAAATAATGGTTATTTTGGGTTTATCTATAACGGACATTTTATATTTTTATTTATATTTCAGTAGCTGCAAGATTGCGAATAAAACGCAGGTATTTTAAAGATTCTCATTAATCTCACAAGTGGAGTCAAATAAGAGCCCAGTTCAACGTTTAAGAAATTTATAAAAACCTTAACAAAAATTTAGTTCTAAAAGAAAAAATAGCTCTTGCCATGAATTTATTTGACATGACAGCGTAATTTCGCAAAGCGGGCAGTACTCAGAAAAACATTTTTCTGGCTTTCAAAGTTGTCAAACCTTTGCGTTTTTATTCGTGGACAAAATTTGTTTTATGTGCGGTGGTTGGTAAAACTTCTGGCTGGAGTTCTTTTCAATATGGCCACATCAGGTTTGTGCTTTTTATTTGCGATAAAACGTTAAAAAATCTGTCTAAATTGCATTAAATTGCCATAAATAGGAAGTTTTCACAATTGTGCGTGTCTCGTTCAAGTGAATTGAATAAAATTCAATCAGTCAGCTCAGCTCGATGGGGAATAATTTAATGCAAATTTTGACATTTGTAGAAAATTATTTACCGCGTGGCCTTTAAGAATTTTAATTTATGTTTAATTAATTTAGAAAAATATTAAGAGTCATATTGTTGTATGCGATGCCCGATTGTGTGATTAGTCTGGTTCTATTTTTCAAAAAAATAATTAAAATTGCAGCTGGGAAAAAATGGCCTAGATTGCAAGAAGCTGGTGCCATGAGAAGTTTTTAATGTTTCATTTTTTTCTCTGTTACTATTTAAGGTAAAAAAACTAATAAGAAGAAGGCGAAAACTATATCGCTGCAAACTTTCCTGGCAAACAGCGATACACCTCCGGGAGTGACTCAGGTTGCGAAAAAAGTGCGTAACAGGGGAGACGAGAGCGATGAGGACAGTGCGCCGCCCCAGGTCTACAACCTGCAGCTACCCACGGCTCCGCGGGCCAGTAGAATGTTTGATGATGACTCGGTGCCTCATAAACCACCGTACCTGGCGTACATAACAAATCTTCCTTTTGACGTCAAAGAGGACGACCTGTATGACTTCTTCCATGGGACGAAAATTGTGAGTTTGCGCCTCCCCAGGGAGGATGGCGAAAATGGGCGTATTCGAGGATATGGGCATATTACGTTTGAGACTCGGGACGATCTGATCTACGCTATGAGCATGCCTGATCCACAGATCCATAACCGACGGGTACGCATCGACGTTTCAAACGAGAACGAATACCAGCAGCGTAGAGGAGGAAACAGGAGCCGTTTCGATGGTTTTGGATCCTCTGATAATAGGGACTCCACCAACTGGAGGCGTGGCAACGATGGAGGTCCCCGTGAAGACGTGGAGCGAAGAGGAAGGCCGGGGGGAGGGTACAGGGACCGACCCCCGCGGGATGGTTCGGCCGAAACTGGGTCCTGGCGTACTAGGGATCGACCTGCAGCTGCAGACACTTCTCCGGGTCGCAGGAGCGGATTCGGCGATAGGTTCGGAGGTGGTAGACGCAACGGCTATGACGATGTGAAGCGATCGGACGATGGACCGCAGGAACGTCCAAAACTGAATCTAAAACCACGAACATTGCCATTACCGGAAATCATTCCTCCGCCAGACGAGAAATCTGCACCAGTTGATGATGATAACTTGGAGCGGATACCCACTCCAGAGCCTCCTAAACCGAAGTCGACTGGAGCTGCATCCGAGAAGGTGTTTGGTGGAGCCAAGCCTGTTGATACAGCCGCTCGGGAAAAAGAAATTGAGGAAAGGTTAGAGCGGGAGCAACTGGAAAAGGAACGGCGGCTAGAAGAGGAGAAGTTGGAGAAGTTGGAACGTGAATGTGACCGTGAAGACGACAGGGATAAGGAAAAGGAGGCTGATGTGGATGAGAAGGAGGGCGAAGAACAAACTGAGAAGGATGAAAAGGAAAATAGAAACACTATGAGCTGGAGGAGGCGTGATGATAATTTCAAAAGCGATGAGGGCCGAAAGTATAGTCCACCCCGCAGGAATGGTATGTAATATAGTTTAATATTCTTCAAAGGTCTGAGTATCTTCTTTTATTCGGAGGAAAATTAAAGGTTCTATA
The DNA here is from genome assembly GCA_933228815.1 of Machimus atricapillus. NCBI lineage: Eukaryota > Metazoa > Arthropoda > Insecta > Diptera > Asilidae > Machimus > Machimus atricapillus. Next base: position 24,529,937 of record OW121788.1, on the reverse strand, counting down.
TATTATAAGGTCATAAATTCATAGATTCATGAGCTCCACACCTCATTATTATTTTCCTTTCAACAATTTTTTTTCCCGACTTAGTTGCCGTCATGATTCGCATTCAATTTTCATTTAATTCGGGTTTGCTCATTTATGAAACAAATTTCGGACTTTGGTCTATTCACAATCCTAACTTAGTTATCGCAGCCACTGATTAATTTGACTTTTTAAATTGCCGTGCTTCCACGCAAGCAAAGTATTATCTGTCCTATGTGGGGTCCGCTTTGTTTTTGTTGCTTTCTTTTTTAAATCTTTCATGTCAGGTGTTTATTTATAAATGTACGTATGTTGTCCAAGCCTAATAGTTTTTTGTTTGTTTAAGCAGTTATATATTATAGTTACTAATTAACAGGACACTAAATAACCCACAATGAAATATTTAAATACCATTTAGATGTATGTATTTCCTTTTAATGTATAGATAAATGCACAAAAAATTTTAAATAGATTAGAGAATAGATTAATAGTTTTTAAAATAGGTTTGAATAAGTTCTTAGATAATGTTTTATTTTTATTCTTTTAAGGTTAGCTTAAGAAATTTGAGTGAAAACAGTGGTTTAAAAAAATTTTAATGTTATTTTTTTATTGTATATATTAACTGTGACTACGCATTTAATTCATTCTTTATAAAATATACCTTTATCAATTGTGTTATTTTCTCAATAGATCGCATGGGTGACCGGATGGGCGATCGTGACCGAATGGGTGGCCGTGACCGCATGGGCGACCGTGACCGCATGGGCGACCGTGACCGCATGGGGGATCGGAGAGGAGATGCTCGACGAGACGGCAGGGATGGAAGAGATGACCGGGATCGTAGAGATTTCAATAGAGGATTCGATAGGGATAACCGAATAAGAGACAACAGGGACCGACTTGAAAGGTATTTTTGCTATAAGACTCACGAAATATGGGACATTATTAGCCGCAGCTCTCTTAATTATATAAATCATCTACTGTTTATTTTTGTAATTTAGAAAATTATTCAATGTTTTCAAAAGACTTCATCTTTATGCAAATCGCTCATTAATTGTGATTTTAGTTTTTTCTGCCAGCAGTCATTCGAAATGAACTACTTTCGATAAAAACGTGTTCCAATGAATATAAAATTTTAAACATATGCTTTCCATTACTATAAGTCGTGGTGAGATTGGGTTTAAAAAAAAAGTTCATGATTTTGTGGCAAGAAATTTTTTTTATTTCTATATCCTTTAACTCTTTCTCAACGCAATTCCTAAAAACCTTTTTGGAAGGATATTTATTAATTCGTCAGCAAAATACTGCTATGCGTACATTTTTTTTTCATAATTTTTTTAACCGTTTATGTAAATAAAGTAGTAATTTTTCCCCGATATTAATTATGGGAACTAAACTTAGTTTTCGCCGTTCGTTCGTTTGTTTGATTTTGACATCTAAGGGGGTGGGGAGGGGGAGTAGTGTTAGATAAATTTAAATTTCCTCTGTTTTATGGAAATTTAAGAAAACAAAATAATGCTTTTCTTTCCGACTAATGTGTGTTTAATTTTTTATGCCACCTAGTATTTTATTGCTTTAAAGCAATGTAGTTTGATTCGTTTTAAATTTAAGATTGTTTTGGCTGTGATTTTTAAGAAGATGAACGTTTTTTTATTGAAATTAGATTTCTCTTTCTGTTAAATCTTTTGAAGTTAAAATTCCCTAGTAGTCGAGCAATGTTCCATGTATCATGTAAATATAATATTCTTAAATTCTTTATGTTAAAAACCGCATAAATTTTGTAGATCTGATCGTGACTACAATAGAGAGCGGGACCGAGGAACTAACAAGGACAGCAAGCCGTATCCATCGCATGACGACAGTAAGCTGGGGGCAGACGATAAACTCCGTCGGGACGTTCGCCCAGAAAAGCCAATGCCTAGGTACAACCCGCAACAGGAAGTTGAACCGGTAAATGAGCCCCAAGACGAGTGCTCAATTTGACCACCTTCTCATGCATTCCCATTGTTTCAGGTCCTATCCACTTCCAACAAATTTAGTTTCCTTGACGAAGGGGACGCTTCAGAGTGAACCTCGTCGCTTCTTTTTTAAATTTACCCATACACACACGAACATTGTGGAAACCTCTATTTTTGTGTTGTTTTTATTTTGCGAGTTTTGAATGAACGAAAGCGTGTCACTGTGCGATTATTATACATTATAGAAGAGAGCAACACAGTGTGCTTATATATCCAATTAGAAGATTATTATAACTATTAGATAACACAGAAGCAGGCGCAATCAATTTTCCTTTTGTAAGGAGACAGTCAAATCGGTGGTGTGTAAAAATGCAACAAATTATCGCGTAGTTCTTTAACATTGTGTCCCTGTAGCTGGTCTAATAATCCATTTTTTTTAAAGAAAATCAAATAAATTATGGCGTCATTAACACTGTCTAGTTTTAAGGTTATATTTTTGAAAAACGGTTATATGGAAGTACACAATATTAAAAGGAACAAGTCTTTTCCTATCTATATTCTATCGCCACCCTCGTTGGCCTTCGTAACTTGGAGACATAATTATCCCAGTACGCTTTTCAGCAGCTATATCTCCACAATTTCGATTTAATTTTTTGGTAACTGATCTGTTTTTCAGCGAAAGACAGTGGGTGACCACTAAATTTCGTATTTGTCGTATTATGATATAAAATTTTCTTCCATTTTTCAGGTAAATCTTACTCAGTTTTATGTCATTTTTGCACTGTTTATAGATTGTACTATAGCCCTAAGCCATTTTAATTGTCGGAATTTGTAGTTAAAACATTTTGTTAAAATTTTCAATAAATACCTGAGAACTCAACACCAACATGCTTTTTCTTTTTCTGTAATAAAATGTCCCAGTTTGTCCTCTGAATGTTCAGTTTGGTCTTAACACAATCTGCAATTTTTAAATTTACCGCGTCTTCCTTTCCCCTTCCACTGAATCCGCTTCTCTATTGACAATTCTGGCCCCCTTTCTGTCAATTTGGAACTAAATTTACGTGTGTGCAGCTAGACTGGTTTTTGTCCCGGGAAGGAAGTCGGGTTTCGATGTATTTGCGATCTTTCCCCGCTCCAAGACCGTAAGCTCAGCACGACCGGGCCGGGTCTTAGCTAAAATCTGACGCTTTGGTTTGAAAGCTTTGCCTAAAGCTGGAGCTTTGTTGTGGAAGTTCCAATTTAGCTAAGACCCGGCCCGATCGTGCTGAGCTTACGGTCTTGGAGCGGGGAAAGATCGCAAATACATCGAATCTCGACTTCCTTCCCGGGACAAAAACCAGTCTAGCTGCACACACCTAAAAATAGTTCTAAATTGTCCGAAAGGGGGCCAGAGCTGACAGAAATGCAAGTTCTTTGGAAGGGGCGGTAAATTTAAAAATTACAGATTGTGTTTAATGTTTATTTTAAATGTTTATTCATTTTTACAATGTCTAGATAATTCTAATTGAACTTAATTCTAAATATGGTTCTTTTTTTACATTGCAGATGGAGAATTTTGGAAATTCTAAAGTTCTACTTGCTAAGTTTTTGCATAAAAATTTAAAAACAACTTATTAAACTACCAAAACTAAAAACTAATTTTAATATATTTTTGTGATTTTTTTAATGCATATGGGTCACTGTTTAGCTGAAGGTTTCTTCCAGAATAATTCCAGCGTCAGATTTAAGCTTCTAGGGTCTTGATCCCGGGTGATTGTTTTTTTGCGGAGAAAAATAAAGAGAAATAACAAATTAGATTAGAGGATTCAATGGGGAAAATATTAAAATTTATATCATCGATGTAAAAATAAAAAAATTAATTACCAGACAAACATGTTTTTGGAATTTTTTTATTATATATCTTTTTCTTCATTATTTGCCTGTTGCTCCTGATCGTTTTTTGGGTTCGCTGGGCGAACTTTCGCTTTCTTGGCGGTAGTGAAGAATGTGGGAGAGCGGGTAAATTCTAGTTCCAACGTTTCCTGTTGATGAAAAATAATAAAATAAAATCTTAAGAAATACATTTTGTTTATTTGTTGGAAAAAAGGAAATTTTCGTTTCGTTTCGTCTCGCCTCGTCTCGTCTCGTCTCATCTCATCTCATCTCATCGTATTTTGCGCCAACCACTAATGTTTTTAATTTATTTGCTAGTAACGCCTTTGATGAGGTTGAAAATTTTGTATGGGAAAAGTAAAAAATCGACTTCATGAATGGACCGAATGTGCCTAATGCATTGTTTTATGGCCTATAACCATCTTCGCATTATTGCCTTTCAAATGAAACCGGTTTGGGGCATATCGGTTGGATGGTTTCAGAGTCTATAAAATACATTGGTAGAAACAGTTTGGGTTTTATATATGTATATAGATTTAGAAGAAATAACGTTTGCAACTAAACTTTTTAAAAGGGATTTATCTATAGCTAAATTTCGCGATTGAATAATATTCAAATATCTTACGATTTTCAACATAATTACCTATTTCTAATTTTTTTGCAACAATACCACTATACTGTTTTAAATTTTATATACATATGTATATGTATACAGCTGACTAAACAGATATATGGCACAAAAACCCGAAATTCCTCCAAATCCTCGGAGAGGATGGACTGCACGAAAGGAAAACCCTTTAATTCACTGCAAACAGCTTTTCAGCCAGGATTGGGATAATTGATAGCGGTCTTGGCCCCGAAACCTGGAACCTGGTGCAAGTGCACACTCCAGGAAAGGTGCAATTCGGAAGTCGAAAGTGAATCCTGGAGCAGATAGGATCAATCGCAAGCAATTCAATGAGAGGCGAATTGGACTGTCCTCCCGATCCGAAGCAAGTCCTTTTCGGGTGAAAGTCAGTTGACCTTGGCAGTGCAGGGTCCGGAGATTTGTTCGAGCCCCAAATTGAGCCACAGGGTGGGTGCTCACTTTTCATCAAAGAGGACGTCATTTGTATGAGCGACACACGAGCTCTCGAAATGTGGGTCGCAAATAAATTGGCCTCGCGCTTTTATGGCGCACCCCCGGATATCCCATCCTGTGGGAACACGAGCCTGAAACACGAAAGGGGTGGAGGTCTATTTTCCACAAGAATAACCTCCTGACACCCTGTGTCAAAGTTGTGTGTTGATATTTTACATTTATGACGCTCGGAGCGATAAAAATATCGCTCCAGGACACCCTCTCCCGCCTCAACCCTCATGCAGAGCCCCGACAGCTTCTATTACAGCTGCTGTCAGGGAAAGTTCGACTGAACGGGGCTCCCGAAGGATACCCTCGGTTGCGTGTGTGGGTGCACGACGGGTCCTTCGCCCGGCAGATTCAACACCTTCATCCGTGTCGAAAGCAAGCCGTGTGCCCTGCGATAGGTCCCTATGAATTTTTCCTCATCTTCCCAGGCGCTCCCTGAATCCGGGAACGGGAACGAAAGCCGGGACCTCGCCCGGACGGGGGCGGCTGGGCGTGCGGAAGGTGCCTAATGTTGCGATAAATTGGCTCAGTGCTAAGAACTGCGTAAATTATTTGTTCGATATCTAGACAGACAGGGAATATGTGCCAGAAATTTTTTGACGTTTCTATTAAGGGTTAATTTTGGAAAAAATGGGAAAAGAATGGATTGAGAAGGACATGGGGAACTGCCTGATATCTGAGTTTTAATTAAAACTAATCCCTCGAGTGTCTTCTTCGCCGATTCAGGGATATACTCTGACTACAAACCAAAAAAAAAAGATAAAAAAAAATCGCCAGCAAAGAAAGTTATCTCGTGGATGTGTCCAATGAGGCATAAATTCCAGAGTTGGCAGTTTTTAAGAACCTTTTAACTTTTAATTGAGTCTCATTTTCAAACGGGTTGATTGCATTACAACTGGACTTTTTTAATTTCAGTTCGCCAAGAATTTAAATTTTGAATCACAAGTCTTAAATACATAGTTAACAATGGAATAGCGGAAAGAAAAACATGTTTTGTCGTTCCAGAATCCCTTTCAAAAATCAGAGTTTGAAGGAATACTTCTAACACTTAAAAAATTTATACCATAGAATAGTGGCCACTTTTTCAGTAAGTAACCTTTTTTGCAACACATAAGTCCTTAATTTGACATGGTTCTTTTCTTTTGTTACATACAATGCCACCAATTTGAAATCGGTGTTTTGACAAAAACCACTTTAAGTTATAATTGCAGTTTCTAATTGAATAATCTTATCAGCTGCCATTTGTTTGTATTTCTAATGAAACTCCTAAAATTTGATCAATATCATATTCATAACAATCTGTTAAAAGTTCGTTGATTTTAAGGATTCATGCAGCGTTTTATACAATAGAAAGTTGAAAATATATGTAATTTGTAACATAAATACTACATTTCGATATTTTAAAGTTAAAATCTTACAGCAGCACCCAAATATTACTTTCACCTTACATACTTATATTTATCGTGATTTGGAAGGGTCTAGATTTTGATTTGTTGAAATTTTAATGGTCGAGTTTAATTAATCGAGATGAAAAGGCGAAATTTTGATTAGCGAGGTTTTTGTGATCGGTATTTCAAAATTCAGAATATCGTACCCAACCCTTGAACACTTTTATTGTGCATATTAATTCTCGTAGGGTGGACAAGCCATGTTGCAATTAAAAATCCGATTTTAAATTTCGAAATGTTGCACATGGCAATATGTAGTAGCATTTTGTAATTCTAAATTTGATACCCTAATTGTAATTCGTCCTTATTGTATTAAGTAGATCGCCTGAAACAAGACCATCCCCATATTACAGCGTAAATGGCCCTAATAACCTCCGCGAAAACCACTTTTCCATCACGATGCACATTAATCACCTCCCCGCAGTCATGATACCCCACAAAATCGCTAATGTCCCAACTGTTCGGAAATCAAATAGTAATCATTTCCTCGATAGGCATAAATCTGAAGCATATTTGCGTTTCGGGTACCAGAAAAAGACACAAAGGCCGGGAGGGCATTTATTGCCTGAGGGGATTAGAAGTGTTTTTGCCGAAACCGAAAAACTCGGTAAATGCGAAGGGTGACGCGGCTGGTGGCAACCACCCAAACATCCTTTCTGACTAGACCCAAAAAAGGACCATGAGACTAGAGCTAGACCCGGAGCCAGAGCATCCCTCATGTCCTCGGAGGAGATACCGCGGCCGAGGGAGTCCCTTCGCTGCTCGGAGGTCGGAGGAGCCCTACAACCCGACGCGACCAACAATTACAACTGGCCGTCGACGACGAGGGCAGATAATGTCGGTGGCATTTTAGCATAAATTGACACTATTTCAGATCTTATATATATGCACGGAACGCCCCGTGCCAGATGGTGCCGGCAAGATAAATTCTGTGTATCGATGTGAAAAATTGATACACCGTTGGAGCACCAGCTCCTAGGGCTCCGGCGGCGCGGCGACGACTCGTCAAAAGAAGCTCCTTTGGTGCAGGGACTGCGACTGAGTCCTCCGCGGTCCTCGTGATTGCCTCCACCTTGCGTCTTTATTTTACGTATGCCAAGGAAGCAATCAGAATCAATAAAAATAAATTGCTGCTGAATATCAAAAGGAGTGGAGCCCGAAGTCTCCTTTCGTCCTGAAACTTTTCTAAGGGAAAGAGGGCAAACGGCAGTGCCGTGACTAAGATGCGAAGAAAGAAGGGTTGGGTCGTGCTGGCACGGGGAAACGGATATGATAAATAAACTCAAAAATTGAATCCGACAGTGACGCATTTTAGCAGACGTGCTTCAAACTCCCTTTCATCCTTCCAGGAGCAGACCTTCCTTGGGTCCTTTTCACTTATGTTTTCTGATTTTTATTTTTCCTGAAATGGAAGAAATTAATTTCTTTTTTCTACACCTTGTGATCAATCTATTTAAAACTGGACAGCCTTTTAAGATTTTTGGGGAAAATTTTTATGAATATTAAGTTAATAACAGCTACAAAGCTAACAGCTTGATTACGACAACGGAGTTGAATTTTTTTTCAATAAAATCTTTCTTTTTCAATAAGTCGTGATGTTTTTATTAGCAATTTATCGAATTTTATATTAATATCATAACAATTTGTTTGATCGCCTCTTTTTGCAATTAAAGTCAACTGGTCACTTTTAAAATATTAACCTACATTTAATTTTATTTGTAAACCGAAATTAGTAATTATAGTTTCTATATCTTTACAAAATTTATGCACAATTCCTGATTTTCCTCAATAATAATTTTTGTAATATATTTTTTAATAACTGATATTTTTGGCTCACTTTACAATTAATTCCAAATATTCTTGTTTTTTTTCAGACTTTTCTAAGCAAGTCCTTTTGATGTTAAGAAGTTAAGTTGGGGAACATGCAATTTTTAAAAATACAGTGTTATAAAATTAAATTAGCGTGTTTACTTTAAAAAAAAAAAGTAAAAAGCTTCTGATATAAGAATTGGTTCAAATCATCCCATTTAATCAGCTTGGAAGTATGTACAGACTAAATATAATTTATAAAAATCATAGTACACTCATTTGTAACTTAACATTGGTTATATTGAATTTATTATAATCAACATATTGCTTTCAATTTAAAGAGAAACTAAGCTGTGAGGGCAACCACTAAAGAGAGATACTTTTATCAAATGTAGGCGTAAGTTTACTTTGTTCTAAAAATACCGCTTAACAGCACACAGTCGGTCCCCAAATTAGCCTCAATTAAACTAACAAAAGTAAAACCTCTTCGAATCCCTTAAGCCGGCTTTAATTCGCACTCCACTTTGGGAACAATGGATAATCCGGTCGGTGTCAACAAATCCGGCCGAACTATGCGCTCCGGGGCTCAGAAACTCTCAAGGAGGAAGGTGACCTAATCACGCGTCAAAAGATAAACACCGGATGCGATAAGCGGATATCGGCGGGGCTAATTGAAAAAGCAACACCGACAGGAAGCCCTCTTTAGGAGCCGCGGAGCACCCGCCCCCGGCCCAGGGAAAACCTCAGTTTCCGAATTTAAAAATGAGCTGCATGTGGGCGCTGGTTAGCCCGGGTCCCCATCAGGACGTCGGCGGTATTTAGCGCGAATTGCACGTGACTAAACAAATGCACAACACCGTCGGGGTGTCCTCCTCCCGTCCGCCCCCGGGAGTTGCAGTTTACATCCCGGAAATCAATCGGGAGCTGCACCCTGTCCTTTGGGATCCTGACAAAATGAAAATATTTGCACTGCAGGATGAACAGCGGCACGTGCCGGCGGGGTGTGATCAAATGCTCAATGCGCACGTGGCCTATCAAAATTGCCACCGGTCGGCGGAAAATACAAAAATACAGTATACGCTGAAAATGCGGAAAATTATTGCAAAATTACACGGAACATCAAAGTCGCTCCCAGTGGGCGGGAGGCGGTGGTATTAACTATTCAAATGTAACGTGTGATCGCTCATTTCCTGTGATATGCGACTTTTAAATGAGTTCTCTTTTGTTTTTTAATTAAAAAAAACATCGCGATCCCTAAACCTGCTTCAATTATGAGACAGAAAATTTTGAGGAGCAATCAATTTTTAGCAGGCGGTGGTGGCACAAGCAAGTATCCAAAAATTAAAAGAGGAAATATACATTTTTTGGGGGGACTGAAAAATAATCTTTTTAAAAGGTTCCTAATCCCTAGCGTACTCCACGCATAAAATTGAGTGGGAGCATTAGGGGATGATGGGAAAACCGTGGCGAGGAGATATCGTTCGGGAAGTGCATTTGGTCCTGATTCTTACTTTGTTTCTGTCTGTCGAATACGTGAGAGGGCACAAATTAAAATATGTTAATAAGGCACGGAAATGAATGAAGTGCTCCACGAAATTTAGAATTTATAAAAGCACTTCAGAATGTAAGCTCCGAATACCAGAAAAAACGAAGGTGTTTTTAAACACTTTTATTTAACTTGAGTTGTACCGGTCAAATCTTGCAACACAAAATTGTTATACTTCTATTTAACAAAAAGTTGTAAAACTTTTGTGGGAAATGCTTTTGTATAAACCCATCAAATTTAAAAAGATAATTTCTTATTACAACATAGAAATTAAGGAGACATTCTGCTTTTCATTTTTCCACGTTATGGTCAAAGTTGATTTTATTAACTTCAGTACTAATCTAATCGTCTTTACTTTTTATCAAAAGTGCCTAGTTTTTTAGATATGTCATACCTACATTCTACATATACATATGTATTAATTTTAATTTTCATAATACAAAATATAATATTGTATATTTGTAATACAAGACTTGATATAAGCTCTATAAAACAGGCTCCTGTTTTGTCTTGGTATGTAGGTCAGGTTAAAATACTACTTTTAGTAGCACTACCCGTGATGAAAGTAGATATGTACATATGACTTTCAATAAATACATGAACGTTTTTGAGACTTAAGAACCTACTTAAGAAGGAGAAACGATTATGTTGCTATTTCCACGCAAATGTTTACTGGTACATATTTATTTCCAAGAAGACATTCAATTCCATTAATACGTTCAGTGCAGTGAATATAACTGGTTTAATTAAGTTCATGGCAATTGGCAGGGAATGCATAAAATATTTAATACCTTATTTGCTCACGTGAATAATTCTGTAATGGATGTAAGTATAATTGAGCTGGCATACTTACAAAAACGCAATTATACTTTTTATATTATTCAGACAGACTCGTAACGTAAATCAAAAAAATGTTCCTCCAGTTTTTTGAGGACATTTTCGCATCTACGAGCTGAGTAGCATCAGCACCCCCTCCTCAATTTTAACAATTCCTGTTTGCCCAGTAAATGGAAATCATCACGAACGAGTCCGGTGTTTGTTCTACAAAGTGAATTTATTTTCATTTTTTCATTATTTACATTTCTCTCTCCTAAAATTTATGATCTACAAAAAGGACACAATGCAGAAGGAGCCAATGAATGTTGGCAAAATAAACTTCGTCGTCGTCGTCGGCCGGGTTTTCCCGCGTTTGTTCTGCTTTTTGTTGTCCATTCCCTTTTATTTTTTGAGTAATTACACTCTAGCACCGATAGGATCCTGTCAATGATGCCAGGAGTGGTTCGTGTTTTACCAGGACTCTGTTTTCATGAATGGATCACGACGATACACTTCCCATGCGAATGACTATCCCGAAAAAAAGGAGCCCAACGATGGGATGGTTCTGTTTATGGTCGTGTGCTCGCCTCCCGGACCCGGAGTCCTGCTCCGGTTATGTCCTGAGGCGGGATGAGTTCTTCGGTAATGAAAAATTGCTTTATGGCAAACAATGGGACAGTTTCAACGCCGGGTACCAATGCAAACCACCACCAAATATACATCTTTTCGATTAGGGTGCGGTTAACATTGACAAGCGCCCTAATTTATTGCCCCCAAAGTTTTTATAGCCGTTTTCTCTGTTTGCCTTTTATGATTTTTTGATTTGATTACGACCACAAAATGTGTATATTCGAGGAAAATTGGGTTCATTTGGGGATTTTTACAAGGTTCATTCCATTTTTCCGCTGGAATTCTTGTTCTGATGAGATTCGGTATTCTAACCAGAAGTAGAACTAGATTTGAGGATATTTTTTATATCATACTTTAATTTTTTTTTTTGGAACGGGAGATTCATATTTGTTTCTGTATAACACTGGTAAACAAAATGTACATAGGAAATAGTTAATTTTGATGCGAGCAACTATGTATATATTACGCGTTGGCAAATAAAAATATTCTACCACACCACATGGAGTAAAAAAAAATTGTGTTCTATTAATAATGCTTCTTCATTGTATGACGTTGCAAAATGCTTTATATTAAAGTTGCAATATTTGAGAACACGGTTAAACAATTCTACATTAAAGGAAGGCATGTAAATTAATAATTTCGGAAATAGTAATATGAATTTTGATCAATAATTTTGTCACATGTTTGTTATTTTTGATTCAAAAAGTTAAGTCAAAATTGGGCTATTTTGTAAATATATTATTATACTTTTACTCGATAGCTATTACAATTCGATAAATACTCATAAATAAGGCTTCTTTCCTCAAGTTATTGATTATTTGCAATCTTAATTAGCAATTATCGATAAGGACCTCATAAAATTGTACAATAGGTTTGTTGCCGTCTTCAGATACAGTGAGAGTATAAACGAATTTAGAATATGAGGTCTTAGTCCAAGGACAAGTTCAGATAGAATACATTTCTCAGATTCTTGTATTTTTTTTTTCTTTTAAATATCACTCTACTCTTTTGATGACAAAGAGCACAAGAAAACACATTTTAGCGATAAAACATCTGAAAACAATTTACCCACTTCTGGGGGTTGTAAATCATGCGTTATCGCCTCTATTGGTTTTATGACATCGCATACTCTTAAAAAGGTTTTTCCGTAAATAGCAGCACTCAGGCAGTCAGCGAACCAATAATTTGAAACCACAACTCGCCTGAAATTATCGCACCTTTGGAAAACCTTCTACAAATTTTTGTTATATAAAAAAAAAAACAAAAATGTGGAAAAATATATAACACATGAAAATTGTTATGGGCGATGAGGACAGGAAAACGAAAATTTTGATAATTAATTTGTGCTGCGATGCGTTAATTAATGGGAGAAATATGAAATGCGAAATAATCGCAGAAATCAATTGGACTTTTAATCGGAAGCGCAATAAATTCAAAGAGTTCGGTCAGAGCTGAAATTGTCGATATGAAAGCATAATTCTAGCAGGCCGGTTATCAGGTGGCTCGAGCGATAATGGGGGCGATCCATAAATTTTCTGATTATTGGAACTAATTAATATTGCGAACTGTATAAATCACGGGTCAAATTAATATTTGTTTAGGAGCTTCCAGACAGCCATAATCCTTGCATTAGGAGTTATTACGAATTTGGCTCCGACAGCAGCAGGACGGGTGAATGGGTGGATCTGTGCGGCTTACTGTGAGATAGATAAATTTATTTGAGGAAATATTTTGATCCGAAATAGCGCTTTTTCCTCTCTTGCGTCCGTTGTTTTGCGTGGAAACGAGCACATAAAGGTTGTTTCGATTAAGGCAATCTTGGGAAGAGTTGCACGTTTCTTATCCGTGCTATTTTTGTGCACAATGTCTTTTGTTTTCTTTTATAAATTTTCTGTTAAAAATTTAGTTTTGTTTCATAAATTTCATACTAATTTCTAGTTTGCTTAAGTAGGGTATAAGGATCAAATCAAAAGTTTGTTCAAAGAGGTTATTGCATATCAAACAACATCAAAACCATGATAAATTTGCTAAGTCAAGGAATAAAGAGCAAATTGCAAACATACGTTTTCTAGTTTATTCAAGGTCATACATATCTTGTGTGTAAATTGCATCTAGGTATAACATCACTGTTATGTACCTACATATATATATGAATATGGTTAATATTTTTTTCGGTATTCGAGGTCAGATGTTGTCAGTTAAAGCTAGTGAATTTTTAGAAACTTTAATCAAAAGCACAGCGGCTTAGCTCCTGCTTGAACTTTAAAAACGTTTACGTCTAAACTTTCTTTTTTGAAATATCAAAAACCTCGACTCATTTTCCTAAAATTTTTGCGGTGTATTTTGTAGTTCTAGCCTGAACTAGAACTGCCGGATATGTATGGTATGTATGGTATACTTTCATGTTTCGTAAAGAAAAATTCTCAAAGAAGGAGTTAACGACTCCTTAATTTTCTTGTTTTGTTGTGGAAAAATATGGAAACAAAGTTGCGAAATTAACGATGAACTGAACGATAAAATAATTTGTCTCAAATGTTTTGGTAGAGATATTTGTTTTTCTACTTTATTGTTTTCGTAATCTCTTTGAAAGTAATTAAGTTTAGTTTTCCGAGCTTTTTAATTAACGTGTCATGTTTAATCTACTGATTTCTTTCTAATTTCCTAAAAATATATTGTTTCATTTTCGACATTAGGTCTTCGATATAAAAATGGAAATTCGTATGTACATATCCTCTACTTTTGAAGGAGCTTTTTTTTTAGCATACAATTAAAAATTTTCCTAGCTCTTAAAGATTATGTTTCAACTTTCCCTCATATTTCGTGCAAAGTATTGAAATTGACATAATGATGGATTTGCCGCCGCAGGGGGGCCACCCAGTCCTAATAAGCGATGAGTCCGCCGTATCTCCGCATTGTGGACTGTCGTACTCTCGCACTTTCGCATCCGATCATTATTTACGGCGTTCGTCTTATTCATTTTTTACTCGCAGCCTCCACAAGACCACCATAAATCTAACGAGTCACTAGCCTTGGAGGGAGCACCCTGCAAAAAGTGACGAGTGACTGACTACTTCCTTCGGGGTCCTCCCGGTGAGCCCGTGTTGTGAAAACACCGACTTGCACCCCTTGGCTATCAGGGCGCGAAAAAGTGAACATAAATTGATAAAAAAAAAGAGGAGATAAATAATAACAGCCGAAGGAGGCGTTTTGCAAAAATAAGCGATATATTTCGCATGATTAATGATTCTACCGGGGCTTACACGACTCCCGGGGATCAAAGGTTCGGAATCAATAAAACTTTGTGCGGGCCGCGGCGCACTGGAGAAAAAAATGATTACAAGTCAGCAGGATGCTGTCGCGGGGCTCCTGGAATTTCAGGGATCCGCTGAATAGGGCCGTAGAGAGAGTTGTCCTGGCTGGCGGGCGCCACTTTATTGCGATTGTGAAGGGATGAGTAATTAAAAAGTAATTTGTTGAAATAGTGGCAGATGAAAGGCATGTCGCCTGTTTTAATGACCTTAGGGTGCATCCCTTGGGCCTTAATATCTCTAAAAATCCACTTTAAAAGCCTTTATAGTAATAAAAAAAAAAGTATTTTGGTATAAGTGCTACTACTAATACTAATAGTTATAGCATTAGTTTTTTAGCCCTCAGTTCGCCGTAAAATTCAGTCCGTTTTTTGGCATCACTTATCGTTATAAGAAAGTGGGAATTAAATTAAATATTAGAAAAATTTCCCACAAATCTTTTTGATCACGTGCTTAAGAATAACATGCCAATCAAAAGGGCATATGCTCCAGATAATTCATGCATGTTTATCTAAATAAACTCAAGTGTTTTCATTTTAAAGAGATTTTAAATTTCAACCCCTTCCGTGGTAAAATACCAACCCTTCTGGAAAATAATTTTTTTTTTATTGATTGATGCGCAATCTGTGAAAACTAGGCCATGATGCTATTTAAAAAAAAAATATGAATCAAGTAATATAATGAATAATATGTTACCGTTTTTTGGACATATAAGGTACTTAGTTAAGGTAAATATTTAAAATTTTTTTGTTATTCATGTTTTTGGTAAATTCAAGAATATTAGATTAAGTAATTTATTAATTTTTACGGAAATATGCTTGAGATTTATTTAATTTTGTTGTACATGTCAAAATTATTAATTTTTGTGTGGCTAGGTGATGAATCTGATCAGTTTGTTTCCCTCTAGGCCAAGGAACATTTTGAAATTTTACAATAGTAATGCTAATGCTGAGTTTTTCTAAGTTATGCCAGGCGAACCGTTTTTGCAATAGCAATATTTAGTAACTGTTTATAACAGAAAATAAGATAAGTTTTAGGTTTTACTAATTGCAATCAACATATGAATGATAGTAGTAGAACATAAATAAAATAATAATTAATCTACGTACTTTCATAACTTTTTCCTTGTTCTTTTCATATTTTTTCTCAATAATCTTGAAGAAACAAGATGTCCCCGCTTAAGGTTTGCCCTTAGAGCAAAGTGGATTTTCGTAAAGTATATATTTAGTAAATTACCTAAGACTTCTAGGTTCTAAAACAGTGTTTTTTTAAACTTAACCTTAAGGTGCCCACTTTGAGTTCCCTTCCACTATTCTTCATTCATTACCTCAAATTTTATTTGAATAAGCTTTTTTTTAAGCGGGTGCCTCCACCTGAAGACGTAGAACATCTGCGGAAGAAGCCAGCCGATTACTGGCCGAATTTTTTCAAGTCACACACGTCCCCCAGAAGCCGCACCATCAGCCATCAGCAAATAAAAAAAAAGGAACGTAAACAAAGAGCTCACCTTGAACTCGGTGGCCGGCTGAAAAATCCGTCGAAATCCTCCTCCGCCATGAGGAATTTATCAAATCGGAAATCGCCGTCAAAATGCCACCGAAAATGCACTTGGCACTTGGCTGACCGGACCATGGTCACTTGACTTTGTCACCACCTCGCGGCCCTCGGACAGTCGCACTGCCCTTCGCCGGCTAGAGTCACGGAGCCCGCCCGCACCTCCCCGGCGCACCGTCGACTGTTTACTTGAAAATCCCGCGGGGGGCATGCGCCGTCCCAATCAGCGGAGCCCGACAGCCTGCGCCCCCACCTTGCACCGGGCACCGTCTCTATAGCAACAGGAAAATGGAGTTGAGTGCCGGCTCATGCGCAGTCCGACGGAGTAGGGCTCCGCCCCGCGACACCAGCAACCGACGGAGGCTCTCAGGCGGCTTATCAGAGAGCGGAACTGAGCAGCGTGGGTGGAGTCCGGGGCTGGGTGCGTATGGGTGAGACGCATCCAAATTCCACACACCGAGCCCCGCTAGTTTCTTGAGTTTCCATTCCATCACTTTTCTTTAAGAAACTTCGCCTTCCGGTTCAATGGAAATTTTAACCTCCGGACGTGCTCGGAGCTCTCTCCTACGGCCGGATCGGCAGCGCGGCCCGGAGGCTTTTTTTTTTAATTAATTTAAATCGATCAAATTTTTTTGCATTTATTAATTAATGATGGGTGGGATGATTCTGGAAAATCGCATGGCAATGGCAGTGCCCAGCGTTTAGTTGGAGCCTCAAATTTGCTGGCATTGCGACTTTTAGCGAATACGGTCGACTCGTTTTAAGAAAATCTTAAAGTAGAAAAGGCGAACAATTCTTTTCTTTAAGTTACTTATTTTATATCTTTTATGTTTTTGTTTTTTTAATAATAATAATTTATATATTTCACTAAATCCTAATAGTACCTTGCTCATTCAGAGAACCTGGTACTTTAAGAGCAAGTGGAATATAATATAACGATAATAATAAAATTAAACTAAATAAAAACAAAAAGGAATAATAACAAGAGAAGAATATCACAGTAATTGCACTGTACCTATTACTGTCCAAGGAGCAATTTTTTAAGTTTTAAGTTTTAATGTTATTAGTGAATTAATAGATTTTAAGATAGCAGCACAGATAATCACTAGAAATTTTAATATGTATTTTTATTATTTTAATCAAGTTCTGCATTTTGACAGATTATCGAATTGTCTTTCATAATAAATTATTTATTGTGTGATATCGTGTAGTTTTTGTTTTTTTTTTAATTTTTTCTAATTTTCTTATGTTAAGCCCAACTTTCTTATTATTGTTTAAATCTAAAACAATTTAGTTTGATATTAGGCCAGGAATGACGCAGTTTATGTAACGTCTTGTCAAAATTACTTTTTATAGGTACTCTAAATAAATTGTATGAAAGTGTTTATTTATATACTATGCTCATTACCTTTCTAAGAAAATAATTCAGTTAAATTGGATGTCCATCTAGGTACCTACATTAATACGTTGCATATATTACCTGGATAAACAAAAATAATGAAATTAAATTAAATGTACATATCTGCACATATATAAATCTTACTTTTCCTGTATCATAATTTTGAATTTTATTCGGAAGGCCAAAGAGTTTACTTGAGCTCCTCTTATCAAACTATTTGGATGAATTGCTCGATGTAATTGGTGCAGAATAACTATCTTGTAACCGGTTTTTAAAACTGATAATAGGCGATTATGGCATATCTAGTTCCTTCCTAGATTGATGGTAGGTACCTAAAAGAAAAATAAAATTATAAGTTGAAATGTTTCATTTTTAAATTTTTTAAAATTCTGATTTAGAAGTATGTATGTAGTATAAAATATAAAAATCTGCGAGATTTCATTTAATATGGACTGACCTCAAAGCTACAAACGTAGACCATGAGTTTTTCATTTAAACTCGTTGCTTCAATACAGAAATGAGATATTTTCGGTTTTTCAACCTTCAACTTTTCAATGAACTACTATTTTAACTTCCAACACCTATTAACATATAGGTAGGTACAACAGATGCCTGCTCAAGAGACATTTTTACGTTTTGACCTATAATTTTTATATATTCTGATTAAACTACAATTTTGAGGAGATTCAACTTTAGGTAGGTACCTGCTGATTTATACTTATAACCACCAAATTGTGGCAAATTAGCAATTTGCAAAAAAGTATTAGGTATCTGATGAATTTTCAGACCAATAAAAAAGGTATATACCCAAAATAATTTCACACTGGACTCAATTGCGTGAGAAAGGGGCAATTTAATAGTGTTTTCGAGTAAAGTAAAGGGAAGGCAAATGTCCAAAAACCTCAAAAGTCGTCACGTTCCGACCTTTTCCTCAACTTGAAATCCTCCTTAAAGTCCGCTGTAATCCACCCTGCCGCCACCGAGCGGCGGCATGTTCCTGGAAAATGCCTCAGAGAAAGTCTCTTTTAAATCCGTAAAATGAAAAAAAGAGCCACCATAAAGTCGTTACCTGCTAACCCATTAATTTGTCCATTGTCCATTCATTACCAAATCCTAAGCAGACACAAAATGGTCCAACAAAAAAAAAAAAAGTAAAAAAAAAAGGGAATATTCACTTCAAGGTGCTTTGGAGCATGATTGTCCCGCCGCCTCCCGCCGGGTCTCAATCAGACTAGATAAAGTCGCCTTTCGCCAACTGTTCTGGAACTGTTTGCTGGTGCTGGTGGAGTCGCCCGATGAGAGCCCCACCAAAACCCCCAGTCAGTCCGGATATATCGCAAATTTTGTTTCATTAAATTTCAATCATTTCCCGACAGAGGTAGAGCGGGTGTGGGGCGGGGGAAGAGGGGCTCAAAGAAAAAGCATCACGACGTCTACGATGACGACGACGACTACGATGGTAGAATGAAAGTATAAAATAAACCGAAGCGGAGCAGTTCAAAGCCGTCGACGTGTGTGCTTCTTGTCAAATGGAACCATATCAAATCTTGCAGCCCGCCCCGGAGCCCCACGGCCGCCCCCGGTCGCTTCATCCACTATCAGTGGGTTTCTGTTATCAGTGCTTTAGCCATCAGCAGCTGATAAGAGGACCCCTAATACAGAGTCAAAAGGCAGTTCTTAGTCGCTTATATACGCATTTGCTGCGCCCTGGGAGCTCCCGGGGCGGGAAGAGGGCGGGAAAAGCGGTACACACTATAAATACAGTGTGTTAGGGATGCTCTTTTTCGGATATCTCTTTCGCTCTAAAGCGCCCCAGAAAATCGGGAAAATATTGACTCCGACTTGAGCAGTGAGCACACCGTGAAACCATTCCCATTTTCCCGTACCCGGGACTATTTACACAATCTGGGACTCCGGGGGTACCCGGCGGCCGGCGCTCTCCCTCTCTCTGGCTATATACTGTCGTCCCAGGAGGACGTAGACTCCAGGAGTGTATCCGAGATCAGCCCTCTCAACCGACCCGGGAGGTGGGCTTAGCGCACAGATGTGTCTGTAAAATCGGGAAAAGCGGGAGGTGCCCATGTGCTTTCCTCCCTCCAAGCAGGCCTCTGTCCCTGTGTTAGTGGGGCCCACTTGGCGCTTTTCCCTGGTCTGGCTGTGTGGGCTGTGACTTCAGCTCGCGTTCCACATTGCTAGAATTCTTGGGACGATCTTAGGCGGGAGTAGTTGTCCACAATAAGCGAACACTTTCAGGCGGATCGAACGAACTTGGCCGGGTATCGCCTGAAGCGAATTTTTTGTTGATCGAAATAATAATTTCGTAAAAGTTTTGCCACAACCGCGTGTCGTTTGTAGTTATCTGGTGGATTTTTGAGCGGGTCTGGATTTTGTCCCTAAAACGAAAATAGGAGAGTGTCGTACGTTAGATTTTGGGTGCCAACTCAATTAAAAAGTATACATATATATATTTATATACGTATATATAAAACCGTATTCGATTCTCCTGTAATGAACTCATCCAAGACAGTGGAACCCCTCTCGGGTTGAGACCCCGTCAGTGATTGTTGTTGTTGCTGAATTGTTGTTCCTGTGGCGTGAAGAAATACATGCGCGCGACCATATCCTGAAATTATCCTGATTATGTCTGTGAGTGATTCTGTAACGATTCCCGGTTGAAGTACATAGATACACCCGACTGGTGGTATACCCGGCGGCGGAAAGGGGTTTCAGTGCCTATATTTTTTTTTTTAATTTTTTATTTTCGGTTGTTGGTTCGTTCATTCGCTGTTGTTGTTGTTGCAACTCGCGCCTCATTCTGGGAGCAAAATCTCAGCCTTCGCACACTCAAAGTAGTTGTGAGCCCCGTAGGTGCCCTCCTCTTGGTGGTATGTGCTCCCCTCGCAGATGATATATTGAAGAGCTGAGATTTAAAAGGAATTTGTATGCCGCAAGGTACAGTTCAAGTCCGAGTGCTCCGATTCCTCCGCTCTGCCGTTTTATCGCAGCATATCGCAGCCCGAGGCGAGAAACCTTTTTTTGGTATTGTGCTGCCCTCTGGTGGTGCCGCCGCCTTGCCTTTTTTTCGAATTCGGAACTCTCGTCCCTGCTCCTGCCGGGCGGTGTGTGGTGGTCGTTAACAAATGATTTTGACGGCATTAAATGAATTTAACTGACTTGATCCACTCGTTATAGGTGTTCCAAGTGCAGACAGACATTCGGGAGTGACTTAGCAAGGATCAGGTCCTTAAGCTCTTCGGGTATTTGCGGGATTTACTTACGTTTTTTTTTTGTGGTGCCGCCGCCGCCGCTTTGTCTCGGCACACCTTTTTTCTGGATGGTATCATACGTTCCGGCATCCTGGATTTTTATATCCGACGTGATTTTTTATTAATTGTGCTTAACTGAGATTCCGACAGTTCTAATTGATTGCGGGAGTTTTTCTTTGAATCGAACCGTGAAGTGATTTCTGAAATCGAACCCATTGACACCATCGTGCTGAGGCGGTGCCCTTGCGTTTTTCTCAATTTTTAAGTGAATACTGTGAGATTATATTGAGCTTGTGAAGTGAATATCATTTTTAGACGAGATTTAAACGACTCAACTTCAATGCAATGAATGCTCCAGAAATAACTTTTCCATAGAACGCCGTCCCCATTGTGGTGGCTTAGAATTGGCTGAAGAGTAGAAATTAGTAATATTAAAGGTAAGAATAATACAAACATTTTAACAAAACCTACGATTTCAAATTGACCCCAAACCCATTTTTAAATAAGAACTTTTCTCGAGAAAGAAAAACCTTTTCAGTATAAAACAGTTTCAATATAATAATATAACTGCTATTTAACTTTCTGTTTTAAGTTGATTTTCCCAAATACAAAAAAAATGGATATTGCTTTAATTGATGAACAGCTAAATGTTACTTGATATGGTTATTAATGTTAGTTAATTTTGGTTTACAAATGATACCTTAACAATAATCTTCAAAATCTTTCGTTTCTATAAAAATTATGTTTATGTTAAAAACATACAAGGTTTCATATCTATTAGAATAAAAATATCTGATATCTTTATAACTAAGTATAATTTTTGAACGCTAAGTGAAGTTTTAATATGATTTGGAACCGTCGGTTTTTTTGGCTCTGAATGCTATAACAATGAATTTAACTAGGTACACATAAATTCTAGAAAATTTTAACTCCGTTCTTAAACTCTGGTTAAAAATCGACAAATATTATTCATTATTCTTAAATTTTTTTAAGTACCTATAATTGTACTACATATACATAGTTGAGGAGTGTTGTAGTAATATTTAGAACTATTTCACAAATTGTAACATTAACATTTGTGTATGTTTTAAAACAGCGAAATCTAAATAAAAATTGAATTATAGCTATGTGGTATAAAAATTACGTATTTTGTTTTGCATATGTATTATCCCGTGTATTAAACTGTGAATAGTATTTAGCTTTGTTTAACGGACAGAGATTGCGTTTCAAATTAATTATTTATCAACTATCTACTAGAAACATCATTGTAGTTTAGCTACTGATTTTCTGCCCGAGGCATTGTCTGCGGCGATCTCGAAATAAATATTTATATATTTATAAAGACACAATATAGTAAGGAAAAAGGGGTTAAAAGTTTGTATGGGAGTTCCGTCATTTCAAAGGTTAAAAACATGAAAATTGGTATTGGATAGGGGGTACTATATATCTTCAGGAATGTTTTAAGAAAACTTTTTCTGATTAGTAGCAGAGCAGGCTGCTTTCCACGTCCATAGGAAACTATTAATTTTTTAGGAATAAAAAGTATCCATGTTTGTAATCCGCCCGTTACTTTAGCTCTATGATAGGTAATATCTTCGCTTAAATTTCAAAAATAGTAATAAAATACATAGGTCACATAATAGCCTTTATTTCATTTAAAAGAGAAGAGTTATTCCTTTTCATTTCTTTTATAGATACTCAAGTTAACCCTAGTTTAGTTGTATACACTCTACGTTCACTTTCGGTACGTTACATCCAAAAGTTATTTTATATGTAGCAACTCCTTGATTTATATCTAAAAATAGAAAACGTGAATAAAGCTTCTAAAATTCAAAATTTATGTTCATAAAATAGAAAAAAAACTTCTTAGGTCTAGCGTCAATTTTTAAATTGCATTGCATTCGAGAGCGTTCTTTTTTATGATATAAATTTAGTGCTTTGTTCTAACAAAAATAGTAAAAATATGTTTAAGATCTCATATAAATAAAATAATAGATAATAATTTACTAGAATCTGCTTAATTTTCATATTATTCAATATAAGCGCTTTAAGATGAACAAACAAGCGAATATATTGGCAAAGATTTTCTATTAGAAGAGATAGATACAAATGATTCTTGAAAATTTATGCTATTGAAATTATAAACTTAGCTTAATTTATTTGTGGAATTAAAAATACATTCTTTGGCATTAATTTGTTAGGATTTTATCGCACGTGTTTGACAATGGAAATAGGTAGCAAAAAACTAGATAAATAATTGTTAAACTGATCCTATTTGTGAAACTAAAAAATTTAAAAAATAAGGAGAAGTTTAGGGAAATAGCTTTGAATATTTGTATTTATTTAGTCTGAGTAGTCCTGACAAGTTAATCCTGCGTGACCTCGTCTATTAATCTCGCCCTCGACATGTTTGAAATGGAAAATTTGCGCGACTAAATACGCGAAAACAAAGAAAAAAGTAAATAGCATAAATAAATTTTCCAATTTGCCGGCAACCACATCATTCCTAGCCTGCTATTTGTTAACCGCAAATACCTTTTTTGATTAATTATGGGGCCATGACGCATTTAAAACAAGACACTACTCGAAACATATTTGGGTCATATCTGAACGCGCCCAAAAATTCGCAGAGTAGCATAAATTCCGGGAGGAATCTGAAAATTATTGTTTTCCTTTAAGATAATCAACCGGAAAGCGCAAATCACGGCAGCGCGCAAATACCTCGCACAGGGCCGAATGTTTATTTAAACGGTTCGCTCCTCGCAAAACAATTTGTCTTCGCTGGAGCAATTAAGAAATTGAGATAAAACCAGCAGCAGAACCGTTGGCAACCCAGATCTAGGTGACACTGCTCCTAATGCCGGGCCGCGAGATTTTATCACTATAATCTTATCGCGGCGGCGGTTTCTCGCCGTTTAGCCTTTTTTATGTTATTTTTACATTTCAACAATTTAAAAGCGATATGGACGCGCTTGGCGTCATATCTTCTGCGCAAAGGTAAGATTCGGGCGCTGTAAAAGCCGTCGCTGGCGCGTCTGATTTACGGCCGCCTATAGACGTGCGTTTCTGTAATATTTGCCTAATCATAAATAAATTCTCTAATTGGTTGTCACTTCTGGAGCATTGTTTTTATGGATCGCTCGCTGAGGTGATAAACGACGGCTGGAGATAATTCGGCAATTAAACGCGGCTGTTTGGACTTGTTTCCGTGGCGTAGAAGAATAGGTTATAAAAAACCACCCGCTGAAGGACGGCCCCAATGGCGCCTACATATCTTGGAACTCAGGAGCATCTACATATTTGGGGTCCTTCTAAGTAACAAACTTTTTCCTTAAAAATATTTTAAAGGAAGTTTTCAAATTGCTTCAATTAAAGAGTTTGACTCATTCGCTGCCGAAAGCATATTCAGCCAAATATTCAGTGCCTGTGCTAAAATTGGCAGTGACTGTCCTAAATTGTTTCGTTTTATTGCACTTGAATAATCGCCTCAAAGTTAGAATAAAAATATTATATAAATCTGGGTTTTCGCTATTACCGAACAATATTTTCTTACATATATGTATGTATGTACAAAAAGAAATACAAAGTTGATTTCTTAATTTCTCTATAAAACTTCAAATTTGTCACAGTCTAATAGAGAAATTATTGATCCTTAACCAAAAATGCAAGAAAAAAAAAGAAAAAAAAGTAAAATTATTAAAAAATAAAGTTAATAAACATCGAAATCCAAAATAAGAGTTTTAGAGTTTTAAAGATTCAAATGTTTATGAAGGTGTAATTTTAAATTATAGGATTTTATTCAAATATTGAAAAATTGCTATTTGTACAAGTTGTCTTTTAATGATTTAGGTATTTGTGTTTAATTTAGGGAAGAAAATAAAATTGAAAGATCATTAAACTAAACTGTGTTAGCCGTTTTCATTTTTGATCTGTAATGGTACCTAATAACGAATTTTTGTTAAAATGGAAAATACTATCTACATGTAGGTATGCAATTTTGTAATGTTGTTTATCTTATGCAATGGATGTTGCGTTACACGGGTGGAAAAAAATTAGATATACTACAAAATGCTCATGATAAAGCATGATAAGCTAATCTAAATCTGGAATAGAGTACCTATTGTATTTAGTTGCGCTTATTATATAATATAGATACATATGTATATAAATAAAAACTATTATACTCTACGTAAATAGACGTCGAATTTGAAATAAATTCATTCAACAAATTAGCCTTGAAAAGTCGCTTATTACTTCTATTATACTGGCCAATAAAAACTGTTTATTCCTATGAATTGGTAATTAATGTTTACAGGAAATTTTTGTATAGTATGAATTCTTAAATGAAAATGTCCCATCTTCTCTCATTTTCGAGACAAATAGGGTTTAAAAGGTACAAAATACCATTTTTTGAATATGATCAATCTAGATTTTTTAATGATTCTTCAGGAGCTGATACAGCATTTTCATTTACGAATTTATAATCTAGTGCCACTTCTTTGAAAAACAAAAATAACGACTCACGACTCATGGTGGGTCGATTTTAGTCCGAGAAATTTAAATAACAATAATCAGCTCTAGTCGATGTCGGATTTTCTATAATTCGTTGAATAAAATGTTTAGAAGGCAAAAATGAACTTAAAAAAGTATTTAATTTACTTTAGATGTATAAAAAAATACAGTACCTATGCCTAAAGAAAGGTAGCATGATTGATATTCACTTAAACTGGGCCATAACTTAGAAATATCCTCGTTCGGGTCCCAGTTCGACTACATTATATTCCCCAATTCCCAAAAATATCGCCGGGCTCCTAAGCGTCTAGTCACCTGCATCCCTCCCGCCCCTCCGACCATAAATTTCCAAAGTCGCTGAGTAATAGCTCACGGGGGGCGCAATAAATATTCGCCGCAAAAATGCTCGAACCGGACTTTCTCGGTGCAAAAAGACAGAGGAACGGGAAGGAGGACCAGAAGACGGGAGCCCGGGAGCACATAATGAAATCGTGGTGTTCCAGATGGCCTTCTCCGCTGGTCGGAGGTCTCCTACAGGAGCTGCCCCGCTCGGTCCAGGCAGGAGCAACAGATCAATCGATTTATCGGCTTAGCCGGGCAACTATCCGGGCCCGGGAGTACATCGAGAAAGTGCAAGGACCAAAAAGGAAGAAAGTTGCCTGACGTGGAATTTCGGAATTTCGGTCGCCACTCCCGAATATATACAAGGAATTTATGTCGAGGAACTTCTGGAGGTATCCACTCAGCCGGAAGAGTTCTGTGGGTGCTGCTCTGCCACTGGATGCAATGGGGCACAGCTTGACTGGAGGTGACCACTGGGAGCTGCTTAAATTTGTGTACCGCTGCGATAACCCTTTTAATCCGGAGTCTATTTGTGTTTGTTCCAAGGCTCGCCCTCCGCCTGGTTGAATCCTTCGACCTCGTTATCGATACGTGTGGGGCTTCGTGGGCATCCGACGGGGCTCCGCTGGGGCTGGTTTGTCAACACGACCCTGGGACTGTGCGGTGCAAAAATATCTCCTTTTATTTGTATGGGGTTAAGAAAAATAGATTTTCCACTTCAGGAGGATGTGTCCTTCGAAATAATTTAAAATTATCCTTGTTTTCAGTACTTCGATCAAATGACAATAGACCTTGAATTATCTAAATTATATAGGTAATATATCATCAAGGCGCTTAAGAACCTATCACTTTAAACTTTCGAATTCACCAAGTTTACTAAATTAACTAAATTTCTGCGTATTTTCGACCAAACGAAGCAAAATTATTAGTTATTATGATTTCAAAATAAGGTTTTAAATTTTATCAACTTTCCACAATTGGTAACGACTTCTGTTGAAATGCTTAGAAAATTAATTTAGTGTAGGTAGCTTTTACTGCGAATTTACCAATTTTTCGTTACTTGATAATTTTTTTATCTTGTATTCGATTTGATATTGTTCTAGTGATGTTTAATTTAATGAATAAAACTTATGTCAAATTACCATTACCATGACTAAAGTGCTTTTCGTAAATTTTAAAATTTTTATATAGAAGATGACTTATAGAATTTAAATCAATGAAATATTCCCTAACTAATGGGATCCGGATCCGATTGTGAAAAGAAAAAGAAAACGCAGCTACTATAGGAAAACCATAGTATGCGATTTATTTCATGTAACCTACCCAAATTTAAGACTTTTAAAATTTTTAAATGGAATCATAGTTTTAATTCGCTACTCCCAATTTTAGCACTAGAGACCTAGAATAGAGTATGCATCTAATAAAATTTCTAGGGTTTATATGTATTTGCCCTTTAACTATGCAAATGTTATGAAAATGCTCATCAAAGGAGTAGACAATGGAGTTTTCCTTTAAAAGCAGCCTTGGCAACGATTGCTTTAAGTTCTCCCTCAAACTCATTACTTCTGGACGTTTCCCCAAAATTTAGCATTCTCCTCGAAAATAGACGAGCCGCGACAGCACATAAGCCCGATATGTGAATTTTGCTTACATTTTGAGCTCGACTGTATGCTCGTTATGTTTCCACGTAGAACAAACGGGAGCAGGGCGGGGCGAAGCATACATCATCCAGGGCGCACCACCGTCCTGTCCTTCTTCCTCCAGGAGCCCATGAAATCATAATGACGAGTGGGTGCCGTCGGCGGCGAACGGTGGCAGCAACGAGGCGTAATCTCTGCAAACTAACTAAAGTTATCTGTGGGCAGAATTCATAATTTGATGGCGTCCCCTTAAGTTTCGGCGGGACGTGGGGCGACTTGGGATGCTGCCTCTGTACCACCAGTCAGAAAACGCATCCGTAGATGAATTGCCGGGAAAGATATGGCGAGGCCCACATGAGTAAAAGCGTTTTAGCTAAAAATAAAATTTCGCCACCATGAATGCGATATGGTGATCAGAATGATAGAGCGGGAGCGGCACCCAGTTCATCACATCTCGTGACGTTAAGTAAAACTGGGAAAAAGCAGAATTGCTCCAATGGACCCGCTCCCCACTCAGAAATCTTCCGATGAAACCAATTCATTCGGACCATGTGACTGGAGCGACCGATTTGCTCTGGGCACCCCCACTTAAGCCGGGACGATTAAAATATTACGCTCGAGAGATCAACTGAGGATCAACAGGATTTCGGGCGTATTTGCAGAACGTATCCCGGCGCCGGGAAGAGTTATGTCTTCCTGAGCGGTTCCGCACAAGACACACAAGGACCACCACAGTCTAAGCGGTCGGGGCGCCTCGCCAGCATCTAGTTTTTCGGATGTCCAGCATCCAAGTGGACCAGAGCCATTCGCATGGCAACTTTATGACTAGCAAGCCCCCGAGAGCGATTTGCTCCGGCGGCATCCGTCAGGCGGCTCAAATTATTAATGATAATGATTTGACGAAGCCAGCAGCCGCCATCACTCGAGATTACGTGAAAAATCTTTAAATCTCCGATATGGGACGTATGGGACATTTTGGATCAGCGCTTAATCGCTGTGAGAACCGTCCGCCAGCCGTTGATGACGTCACTTTGCGTCATTCCTCTACCGATTCGTGGTGGGCAGGGATTTTTCTTAACGACCGGGATAATTGAAATTGGCAGGAAGATGACATGATTTTGATGCTTTTGATGTTTTTTTGAGCTCTCAGGGAGACAAATTGGACGCGTTGAACTGATTATGGGACATTCCGGGGATTTAGATAGAGTAGAGTGCTTTTAGAGGGCAATGACTTGTTTTTTAAAAGTTCTTAAAATATTTACTGAGCGGAAAGTGATTAAAGTGCTTATCACTTGTGGAATAATATTAAAATTAAAATTTATCGCTTCCAATTTTAGCACAAATTTCTAATTTAGTAAAACTACGTATATTTATAAAGTTTGTGTACCTTTGAGAATTTTAAACCAAGATGTAAGCTTTTCCAAAATTGTTGAGGTTATTATGCTTTACTTTAAATCCATTTTGTTATATATTTATTTTATTTTGTAATCGGTACTTACAAACGTCAGCAACATCAGTGGAAATCAAATATTTATTTCTAGCCATATTACTTAATGTAAAACCTATTAGGGAACAAATTGAGTTTATATACGAGAAGAGAAATTGATTTTAATTTTTCTTCTTGATTTTTCTTACGAATGGTTCTAGAAGTGAACGCAAATTGTATTTCACTAACAAATACGGGGTATATCGCGGTGTTAATTGGGGTTTGATGATGGACAACAACATTTAATTTTACATTACAATTCGTAATAAAGAGCAACTTAATTTAAAAAAAAAAAGGGATAAAGGAGAATTAGATAAGTATAGAATACCGGAACTGTTTTTCGATTATGGAAATGTTTCAAATTTCAGAATCTGAGATTTCTTTTCGCCAAGTCTGAGACATCCAACTAAAGGTCTTCTCACTTATAGTATTTGAATGAGGAATTCAAAATATGTTTCATTATCTTTATCAAATAAAATTTAGCATTACCTACTTTTCCCGATATATCCAAATACCAAATCTTTTCTATCTTATTACTATTTAATTTAACTCTTCCTGGCGACTAACAAAACTTTCTTTTTTAAATAGAAAAAATAAAGAAAAGAAGATGAAAATGGTATATTAACAAAAAATAATAATAATAATAAACCAAAATTCAAATCTCCACCGATAGTTGCGTAGAAATCTTCTGAAGGCGAGAAAACGACTTCGGGAAAGATATGAGTTTTTATCAAAAGGCAAATAAGTTCCAGCGCCTTGGGGGAAAAATTATTTATTTCGCTTTTTCTGTGGCAAGCGGAGCAGGTTTATTGCTTTATGGGGGTTGACATAACCTCTGGGAAGCAGAGGGCACCAAACAGAGATTAGCACTTCTCGTCGCGGTGTTCATATATGCAGTTCATTGGCCCACGTGTTGGGCGTACTGTCGAGTCGTCTAATTTTATCTTCTCCTGGAAAAATTGAGTCAACTAATTCCTTTCTTAAGAAAATTGGAATTTTTCGTTCCGCTGAAGTAGCCACAGTCGCCACTCTCAAGTGCACCCTACCCTGCTCCTTTTCTTCTTCACTAGCTGACACGAACTTCGAGTGTTAGGAAAACAAAATTTTCACGAGTTTGCACTAAACCCAATTACAAGTTGTATCGCCAAGTGGATGAAAAGATAACGAGTGCATTTTTATTTGGCGCGTGGCTTATCTTTTCTTACACTTTGGATTTGGGGCATTTTAAAGCGCGAAAAAGTGTTTCATTACGAAAGATAAACATTGCACTGTTCGATGTTCACCCGAACGCAACGTGAGGAGCTTCTTGAGGGTGTACTCGTTTAGCTGCTCACTCAAGGGCACGAGGTAATTCAGTTTTCATATCGCGATAAATTCTCTGCGATGTAAACTCCTTCCGGTGGTTGTGAATTTTACCTTTAGTGCATTATTGATAAGAGAAAATGCTTTAGAAATTTCAGAATTATAGGGCCTCAAAATCTTATGTGGAGCTAGAAGATTAGTGAAGCAATTAAAAAGCAATATTTGGCCCACAATAACTCAGAGAAATACTCTGAATTCAGAACTAGACTTCCACTTAAGAGTGGCATTGTGTCTGGATATTTAAAAAAAAAAAGTATTTTCTTTTATAATTCATAAATATTTACCTTGTACAATGAATATGTAAAATATTTTTTGCGAATTAATTAGAAGACATGCTTTTCTGGAAACAGCATTTTTAGATGTAGGTATAGTGTTCAAAATTTCTCAAAATCTACTTGTCCAAATAACGCGCAAATCGTTCACACATCTTAAGTAATTATTCTGTATCCGCAAAATAAAGCCAATGTTCTTTGTTTTCAGAGAGATAAATAAAGCCGAAATTTTTGATATTTTGACTTTATTTCCTTTCTACAAAGGATACATGTAAAGTGTGGGAATTTGTTTTATTAATAGGTATTATTTTGCTATGAAAAAACAAAAAAAGTTATAATTATGTATGCTAAAGTCTAATTGTAAGGCCATTTGCTTAGTAAAATGAAAAACGTAGCGAAAGATGTTCATGCATTTACACGCGAAACAAACAAACAAAACCCAAATTTCATTTAACAAAATATTAAACTTTTTATCCTCATTTACAAATAAAAGTACCTGTAATACTTAAATAATTTGTTTTACAATTTTTCTAATAAATGTCTCTTCTCTTATTTTAGGTCATCTTTAATAACTTTCGTGTCACCCAAAGTTAAAAAAAATTCATCAAGACGACGTTTCTACAGCATTTAAAAGACGTCGTCACGACAAAATTCCCAGGGAAACAGCAAAATTTCACAAACATTTTCCCATCGTACATAGGTGGTGGAGGAATGGAACGTGGAGGCGGCCTGGAGAACATGTCAGACTCAGCCGGCCTGTGTCTGCAGGACTTAGTGGGTGGGAATGGTGGGAGCGGCGGGGGCGGCGGAGGGACAAACAATGACCATCTTCACAATCATCACAATCTTCATGATTCGGTAGCAGTTAGCGTGTCGTCTGCGATTACGGGCCTAATGCCAGTCGTTTCGGGCGGAAGTGGTCTCAGTCACCTGCACCATAGTTCCCATGAAGTTTCGAACCACCACCACCATCATCACGGGGTTGTTCCACCCCACACTCCCACTACTGTCCTCCACGAACCACTAGAAAAATTAAAAAGTAAGTACGCTAGGCTTTTTTTAACCGTCTTCAAAAAGAAGACAATTAAAAGTGATTGGTTTTAGTTGATTTGGTTTTGGAAGTACAACAAACTTCCGCTTTAGTTGGTCTACGTGCATATTTTGGGATGAAGGAGTTTTAGTTAGTATTTTTTAACGTTTGTTTTTCTGGTAAATCATATAAACTTAAGTTTTCTCCAAGAAAAGCTGGTAACATTATTGAATTAGTGTACTAAAATAAAATTAGGGCTTTAGAAGATGACTGGACCGGGCCCTCATATTTGATCTAAAAGATTAGGGGCAATATACTAAAGACAAAAATCGCAAAACCTTGAAACAATTTCAAAAAAGTTAGATTTTTGTGAAGACCTTTATTTTGATGTCCTAAATATCTCAAAATACCTACGCTTAATTTGAACTGCTAGGTTTTTTGTTAGGGGTGAGTGGAGTGAATTGTATTCCAAAACCCAAATTTCAAATTGCTCGAAAAAGTCATTGGATTGATATCATCATCGATATCTTTATTATTTTTTTTGTTCTTCAGTCTCAGCCCACGACAATGCCCGCATACTGAAGAACAATGGAATTTATTTTTATGTATTTTATTGTACCTGTTTAACCAACAGATGTAATATTGGGAGCTGTGCTCATGTAATTTCAAAGTTTTGTATTTAGGTTTAGCATTAGCACGACATGAGCAGTTCAATTCATCAGCACTAAGTTTAAGTTTAGTGAATGATCTAGAAAACAAAAATAATTTATTCTGGTATCTCCACCAAAATTCCATAGAACATAGAACCTATGTAATTCTTTGAATTTAACAAGGTTAGGACATTCACGGTCATTGCTTTACCATATATCTTAACAAATGTATCTAAGAATGATATCATGTTGAATAAAATATTTACTTATTTAAATAATTTGTGTACCTATACATATGTATTTACTTGGTGGTTTTTCACAGCAAAATTTGTTTGTTTCAAGCTTAATTCGTAGAATTGCTCAGTCACATAGGTACATATATTATATATGTAGGTATATATATATACAGATATGCCTATCTCTCCTAACATATTTAGGTTAAAATTATGGTTTCGCTTATACTTGAATTTACCGGCAGACCGAAAACCCCCAAAAGAATGCAGAAAACGAACCACCAGAGTCTCATTCATCTCTCGCAGAAAAATCCCGTCCTTCATGGGTAATCCTCTGTTAATTAAAAAACTATTCCTGCACCTGATGCGATCCATAACTAATAATCCGGGATTAAGCCATTATCTAAAAATTTTTTACACAAACACGGGCATATCCTGAAAAGGCCAGGAAGGGTCCGCCGTCTCGTGCTTCATCATTACCCTGCGGCTGCGGCCGGAGTCTTTTCCTTGTGCCTTGCAACAAGTGTGCATGCTCCCATGTGTCCTGGATGAAGCAGGAGGGCCTTTTTAAGGGAGATTCCGGGCCTCCTCCCCCGCCGCAGGGTGATGTCTGCATCACAAATAGGTCCTTGGAACGGCGCAGTCATCGCACGGGGGAAAAATATTCATAATTCGATGCGGCGTATGCGATCTCACGCATCCCCTGGAATATTTTCCTTGCAATCACTTGTTCAAACACTCGGGAAACTGTGAAAAGGCGCACTTTTCACACTTTTTTGATTGTTTTACGCAGCGGCTCAGAGCAGTGCGGATGGGGCCATTGTCGGCAACAAAAAAGTGGAAGGAAATCGTTCCGGCTAATTGAGCACCCTCTCGTCGGCTACAAAACGTTCCTGTGTCCTGGGGGTTCCCGAGCAGCCCTTCCTTCCCATTCGCCGCCGCCGCTGCCGATCGTTTTGGCTACAATTATGCTCTATTATGCAACTGATGAATGATATCGGCCTTCAATCGACGTAATCGCATTACAACTTGATTTTCGATTAAAGTTAATTGAGACTCGCGAGGGGCCCACCCAGAGGACTGGCGAACGTCCTCCTTGCCGCATTGAGGCACGCTGCCAGAGGTGCGAGGGGGTGATAATTTGATGAATGAATTTGTTTGTGATGTTGACAAGGAACGTGAGCTGCAATTTGTTCGTAATTTCCCATTTGGATGCTTTTTGTGGGCATTTATTCGGAGGATGCTTTCGGTGCTCCCTGGGGACTTAAATATTTGAAAGGGACGTTCAGGAAACAATTTTCACTTTACGGAAAGTAGAAATTATACATAGAGTGTGACTTCTTAAAATTAACGAAACTAAATGAACTTGTTTAGTGTTAAACAACAAACAGATCAATAATTCTATCAAATTAGATCTATAATCTGGGTTAACTCCAAATCTGCATAGGTATAATGCAATCAATTCAAAAAACAAACAAATTTTGGTATTTGAGAAAAATAGAAGGAAAGAAAAAAACAAATGTATTAAATAATAATGAGTTCACGGTTCACCCCAACATTTTAAAATGAAACGTTTTGCGTAGGAATTAGAACAAATTGAAGTTTTAGGCCTTGAATTTTAGTGAAATCTTGCAGGGAAGCTCATTTGAGGTCAAGAGTGACGAATTTTACAAACACATACGTATTTTATTGTTCGCTTGTATTTTAGGACAATTTTAACTTTAAAATTCCACTCAAATTTTACTCTTTTACTTTGATACTCCCTTACACTTGTAAGTACTCTACTCTACTATGTACATATATGTATGAAAATACGTAGGTCTAATCCGTGTGTTAATTAATTATGATCTTAAAAGTAGTAGATACGAATCTCCCAATTTATAAAATCTTCAGAATTTTAATATTAAAATTCTTCCCTGTAGCAATTACAGTAACAGTAAATTATGTTAATATTTTACGCAAGTACTGAATAATGTTTAAGAAACAGTATACCAAAGTATAAAACTACTAAAATCTAGCAAAGGTCTAACCCAACCCCTTCGCAGAAAAATTTTCAAAAGCAAATGACCGCAACCACAAAGGGCAAATGTTTGCAAGGGAAATCAAAGCAGCATATGGACCTTGCTGGGCAAAATATAAAAATCAGGATGATGACACAGAATCACTCAGGAATCACCAAAAAATTCCTCCCCCAAAGAGTCGTCCGCCCACCAGACAGTGTCTGTTTATGTCTTTCTATTTAGCCAGAAAATTGGTCCCATATGGCTGACATTTATTCCCTGCCAGCTAAAATTCAGTCTGAGTCCGACATCCCCCACTGGTCCCGGCCAGGTCTCTTCATCTCATACATATAAAGTGCGTAAATGCGAGTGGGTCTCCCGCAGGAATGGGGCTCTGATTGTTATTGTAGGCGGTGTCCCGCTCGCACGAACGCGTTTTCTCCTGGCGCTACTTCTTTCGTCCGGGTCTGAAATTTGGTTTCCAGGACATTCAGAACTTTGCTGAATCGTCGCCAGACTGAAACAGGCCCTGGACTGGGGGAAGACGACGTGGGCCGTGTGTGGACGAGGACCTGGACATGTCCTGCCTCCGCAGGGTGGTCATAGTGCGCCCCACGCAGTCGGAGCACATCGAAGTCGCCGGGTCTCTGATAAGGGGTGACTCGAAGATAATTTGAAACTGCCCGCTCGTAAGGAGATTGCAACCAGACGGACAAATTAATGAACAACTTAATTCGACTTTTATTTCTTATGGGCTTACGGGGTTTTTGTGGCACGCTTTCTCCTCTTTGTTTCACAGGGGATGGAGCGGATTAGCCAGAAGATGAGATTTGACGGTGGAAAGAGGATTTCATGACTCGTATTTGTCGAGGTGCTTTTCTTTATAAACGAGTTCTTTACACTTTTCGTTACATTACAATATGTAAGGTATTATTATGATTACTTTTATTATTAGTGCAAGAATAGAATAGAATAGAATAGAAATATTTACAGAAAACTAATTAACTAATTCTTTCATTCCTTTTGCATTCTTAAGTCTACAAATGCGTCATGTTTTTTTTTTTAAAGATATATTATAAGTCAAGGTATACCGAAAATATCTTTTATCTAAGCTGCTAGATTCTTTGAAAAAATGCTCTTACAATACATATTTAAAAATCACGAAGGGGAAATTTCAAAATCATCAAATCATATCAAAATCAAAATTATGACTACCTATCCGATAGAGGTGAAAAACATATGTGCGACTAGGATCATGTCAGTTTATTAAATTAAAGTTTATAATTTTTATTAAATAAATAATGCAAACATTTTATTTCTTTCAAAATTATTTTCAACCTTGTTTACCGCACTGATTGTGGAATTCACTTTATTTCATCTGTAATATCCTAAGTTCTATTATCTTGAATCTTGAATCCTAAAACAGATTTATACTGAATTTAAATTATGTAAATTTGTGCATATCTTTTAAAGTAGGCACTACTTTCTAGGTTCCAAATCGTTGTCAATTTTGATACATTTGGTTAGTTTTTTCTATTACATAAGCAACATTTTTGATTGTTTGTGTAAATGAAATAATTGTGAAAGTAAAAACTCGTGTTTTTGGTTCAATATAGAATATTTGTACTTCAAACAAAACCGCCCGACTGTCCGAAGTGTTCGCCACTTCATACCCTATGTGAAATTTGAACCCGATAATTCCCTTTTCCGGGTTCCGGAATTTCTACGTCATGGGAGACTTGCAAGACCCCGGAAGACCGACTTGGATGCAAAGGGTGGAAGAGAAATGCAAGCCACGAGGAGCGAACAGTCGGGAAAAAAAAATTGTTCGTTTCTTAGTGTGGCCTCCTCGGCTCCGGGTGCCGCTTCAGACCAATTACTCATCCCATAATCCCCGGAAGATCTGCGCTCGCAGAACTGCGCTACCCAAACAGAATTTGAATATTTTCCGCCTTAGAAGTCTCCAGGACGTCTGTCCCGGCCGACGGCGACGGTGGTTGCGGGTGTCGCGGGGACATTTTTGTATATGAAAATTTCCCTCATCTCGAGAGCTACGGTAATTTACCCGCGACATAAATTTCCGGGAGTGGCTTCAATGTTCGAAGCACGCCCGTCTGCGTCTGCATTATCCACGAAATTCGGGGCCGGTGCCCACGCTGTAACATGGGGTCCGAATTTATAGGATTTTATGGGAATATGTGGCAAAATTCGCCCTCTGTCCGCGGTAAAAATCCGTCGCCGGGGCTCCTCCGGAACAGCTGTTGACAACATAATTCTTGTCCACAAATTAATTATCGGGCCGAGGTGTCAGTTAAAATTTTTACGTCGACAAAGAATGCCTGGAGGCGGTGGGGACCCGCGGCCCGGTGCATGTTACGCTCGCGTCGGACCGACAGCTCCTGTCGACGCCCGACGGGGCCCCCGGCAACAGCCACCAGCTAGAACACTCTGAAAATGCTAATGACGCTGTCGCGGCGGTGCCGTTAGGAGGTGCCGACGCCGGCGGTGCACGATAGTGGGGCGACAAATTACGCGGCCCATAAACACTTTTAATGGACAATTAATTTTGGTTAATTTGTTTGCTGTCAGCCCGGTAGTTATCGATCTGCGGGCCGGCCCGCTGGGGCGACAAGTTTCAGTAATTCCGCGGCAACTTTTCAGGGTGCAAGCCGCAAAAACAACGGCCAAACAAAACATTTTCAATTTCTTAATCCTTTTTAAAAAGTTCGGGACCTCTCAGTCTTCAATGAAATAGTAATTCATTCGAGATTGCTTCATAATTTGAATATAGTTAAATATTCAAAAATAAAAAAGAATTTTTGGGTTCTTTTGATTTTAAAAAGTTCGCGACGACGCTCCTTCGTTAATTCTGTATGAGTCGAACATTTGACTTAAGGGGTATAACGATTTATAAAACCAAAAAATTTGATTATGTTGCCATATGTAAATAGATTAGGCTTAAGTCAAGGTACATAGATAGGTATATAGAATATAGGTAAATAGGTACATATAAGTTTTTCGCACGTACCTATTCCTCATAACTACATTTTTGAATTCGGCAGGTAGAACTAAGAAAATATGCAATCAATTTTACTCGAAATTTTTTGCAATCTTTCAAGTATATATACATTTAAACTGTCGATGAACTAAAAAATAATATCTATGTATATTCTTATGGAATAAAAATTAGAAATATGTAACAAAGTAGTAAAAGAAAGCGTTTCCCTAATTTCACTAAAACTTTACCATTGAAGAAAATCATCAGAAAGTTTGCATTAATGTGTCCTTTAATTTAAAATCTCTATCTGCAAGACCAAGGAGAGTAAAGTCTGAATTCCAAAAGAATTTCAAAAAATATTTTTCTTCACTGAATATATTTTTAAACTTTATTAGACTTTAATAAGTCGGATTACTTTAGGAGCCTGTAACAAGTGTTAAAAATATTGCCCAGACCGTCTTGAGTGCAAGCAAATGGGACAGCGCAGCGCCTGCTTATCGCCCAAAAGACCGCTTTATCTGCGGAACCCCAAATAGTGAGGAGGAATAAAAGGGAAATAAGAAAAATTTCTTAAGACAAATACCAAAAAATGAAATTTGTCTGTTTGTCCACGAGAAGTGCGCTATCGCCGGCAAACAGTGACGTACGTGCCCAAATCCCTTTTAGCACCTTGTAGCCATTAGAGCAGCAAACTTTGTCGTATCACCTCAATTTTTCGAGACTCCTCTTTATTTTCGAGATATGTTGTTGCTCCTCGTCTCGGATAGGTGCCGGTATCTGGCCGCGACAAAATTGTGGCAATAAAATTATTTAAATATTTAAACAATCTACAGCAGGGCGACATCTCTTTATGCAAATGTGCATGTGATTCGGGCGCGTTTCATTTTTTTTTTTTTCTGTTTAAATATTTTTTTCGGGTCAGGCGGGAGGAGCTGCAGCAGGAGAAGGGTTTTCGTGTAAACAAGCCCTTAACACGAGTACGAGGGCACTTGGTAGCACACCGAAAAGAAATTGTTATGGGATCACGAAATTTGATGCCACTCGAGATGGTTCCGTCCGGATGGTAATCTACTAATTCTTGAAGTGGATTTCGAGTGGATGGAGGGTAAGGAGCAATTCCGGTGACTCGTGTTGGACAAATCGAGTCGCGTGGATGAGTGGTTTTTGGGGTTTAAGGGATCTATCTTTTTTGATCAAATGTAAACGATTTCTCACCTTTATATGTATCCTTCTCCTTCTGATTTTTTTGGTCCCGTTTCTAAAATATTTTTTTCTGCAGCGAATTAGGTGTATTTTTGTCCAAAATGGTTTGTGATAAAATTTGTTCTCATCTTCCTTAATTGTAGGACCTTTTCATTTCTTATTAACGTATACCATTAACAATAATTTCACTTCGGTTTCCATCTTTCTGTATCAATTCCTTCAAAAAATCAAAAATTAATATAGAAATATGTACATACATATTTATAAATTCTGAAACTAACTTTTTCACTTATCCCTTCTTGCTTAAATAGAAGATCCTTTTGAGAGCAACCCAAATATTAAATTCTGAAGCTGCAGATATAGGTGATCTCTTAATTTTGATAAGCAATGCCTGAAAGAATAAATTAAAAAAAATTATTTGAATGGAACTAAAAAAAATACAACTTTAGTTTTAGTGAAAAGTTCAAAAGTTGTAGCTTATTCATAAGTTCGAAAAATCTGATTTCGCGAAAATCGCGCTTTTACCAACTTTCAAGAGTTTTGCTTTCTTTCGGGAAATTAGTAGGAAAAATTCATATAACTATAAAATGAAAAAAACAACCAAAAAAATCGATTTTTTGTTTTTTAAATTCCTGATGATAGAGTATCCCCTTAATGTTCAGGGAATATGTAATAACCAATTTCTACAAATATTAACTTTTGTAATTCTTTAATTTCAAAATTAGCTTTTATAGTTTTCATTATTATTAAAAGAAGTATTTCGTTAGAATTTCAAAACAGTCGGCCACCACAATTGTTCTCCAATTTAAAATTCGTTTCCATTTTCACTTTGCCAATTTTGAGAAAAGTTTGGACTTTCAAAGAAAATTGCATCTCATCAGAGGATGCCCCCAAAAGGAAGTCAAAAGAAAAACCTGACCAAAACCTACCATTGGTTGGCATGAATAACTGCCGTAAGGCGGGTGCAGTAAATCTTTTCGGGAAACTTATTTACTTGAGCGGGCTCCCACTTAAAACCCCGCAAGTCTCAAAACTTTGTCAATTTTTGAGACGCAAGTGGGACAGGGACAAAGTGGAATTTTTTTTCCGGGACTAGAACTTTCATGTAGACACCTTCCATGACCGAACTCATGAATCATTTTCCTCATCTTTTCGTTCTTTCCCATTTTTCCCGATTTCTTTCTCCACAAAGTCAAATTTTTTATTCTCTTCAGATTGTCGTGTTTTTTAGCATTTTTTTTTGTCCCACATTTAGGTATTTTTTATTTTCATTTGATGGAAAATGCCCGGTTCGCCGGCCCTAAAGAAAACAGCGAAGATGCGCTTCTCGCCGAGTTTCGAGGCAGCGAACTGTGGCGAGTAAAAAAAAATAGCCCGCAACGCCCGAACGTGCCTCGTCGGCGATTTTCCCCAAATATCTGAAAATTTTAATAGCTGACAGATGATGCGATTAGTCCGGCTGACGGCTGAGATTTATGGCACAATTTGACTATTTTTGTCGATGAGAGATGTTCGGGAGATGCACGAGTTCCTACGTAGATTTAGCGCGCCGCTCCCAGGCCCCATCCCGGAGCAGGCTCCCGGCTGCAACGAATAATGCAGGGGAAATCAAAACGCCCCGAGAGTGGATTTATAATATCCGACGGATTGCCCTTATGCTTCTAGCCTCTACCAGTGGATGAAAATGACGCTGATGATCATTTATTGTCGCGCATTAATAATTCGAGCTTAGGTGCTCCGCCGGGTGCGAACTGCGGCCCTGCTGTGGCTTGACATGTTTTCTTGCCGGGGATTATCGCGAATTCTTTACTACCTTCAGCCTGGCCGAGTGTTTTTGAATGGTCTGCCGCCGGGTTCAAGGACTTTCAATTGATTCTACTCGCTATTCCCGAAGGGCCCTATATGTTTTCTATGCTAATTACATCCATAAATCCCTCGCTCTGATACATAATTCCCGCGAAAATATTAGACTCATCTCTTTCTACATTTGGGAATCATTATCTTAACTTATTTTCAATGTAATGTAGGTAATAGGGAAATATTAACTTTCAGTGATACTACTATATTTATAGGTACATTTGTATGCGCGATATGGTGTTTTTTTGATCAACCGCCTAGTTATAAGATGTACCTGTACTAAAAACAATCACATTGTAAACTGAAAAGAAAATTCGCAAGTATTCATAAAATAATATAAAATGTAGGTCAATTTACATAACTTGCTTTGGAAGTTAGGTTTCTGAAGTCATAGATGAAAGTTAAGTTTTTTCCCATTATCTTCAGAAGTTGGCCAACAGAGGAAACCAAATTTAAATTCATTTGCTTATTTAAAGTTTTCCAAATTGTAATTAGAATTGTCTTAATTTTACTAGTCGAAAAGTCTAAGGTACCGCTCTTGCAATTTTAACACATCAAAAACAGAATGTTTCTAAAAGAACATTTAAATTGGCCTATTAGGTATAGCAAATGCCGAAATATCCTTTACGCGAATAAGAAAAAAGTGGTATTTTTTGGTTCTAAAAGTCACATAATAATTATAATTATGTAATTTGTTAATTATTTTTGACACCCCAAATAAAATTGATTCATTTGCGAGGGTGCAGCCACGTTGCGGCCCCTGTGTGGCCCTGTTGCAGCCAATTTGTTCAATAAAAATGCCCCGTGCGGCTGAGTAAAACATTGAAAGTGAAAATATCTGAATATTTTTACCCGTGTTGGCATATTGAAAATTTTTTTAGTGGCTCTTTTATTTTGGCGGGGTACATATCGTATTCAATTAGAGCTTCGACTAATTTTTAAATGAGCTGTGAGCACTAAAATTTTTTTTATCACCTTGTAAAGGCCATTCTGAACTTCTGTTCAGATTTGTGCACTTGCTCTCTTGCGGTGCGAAGATTGTCTATCAACCAAAGCCGTGGTTATCTTCTAGCGCTTAACGAGCTGTGAAATTATGTGCCCATCCTGCCAGGATGTGGCGAATTAACCCTTCTGGTCAGAGAGACCTCAGTCCTCGTTCGGAAAGGAAGGCAGTTCTACAAGGGATAAAGGCTAAAAAAAATCGAAGAAATGGCAACATTTCGGACATCTGCTCGAGGCGTTTTGTTTGTTGTCGCCTGCCCCGGAGGCACAACAAATAGCCCTCGAATCGACCCTCTCCTCCTCCAGCGCGGTGCCCGGCTGCTTTATCTGTTTGTTTGGATTATTTGGATTATCTTTTGTGGCAAAAAGTCAAAATCGCAATGTAATGATTTATAGGATTTTGCCATTATTCGGGGGCCAAGGGGTGCGGTACGCGAATGATATGTGGCGACCACACGCTTCCTAGAATATAGTGCCCTCTGAACCAGCCCTTTTTCGTATTGATGAATGATTCGGCACCTTTTGGGTTTTTGGGCAGTTTGTCTTCCTTCTTTTGTCCATTAAAGACACCACCGGGGATGACATGTGTGTATTTTGCGAATTTTTCATCGAGTCCCCGCAGAAATATGAGTGGAGCGCAATAAAATTTATGACTTCTGAAAAAAAAACAGAATGGAAAAGTGTCAGGGAGGAGATAAACGATTTATTTGAAGGTTTTGGAGACGAAGAGGTCACTGTTTGGAAGATATTTTACAACGAAATAATGTAAACGTTTCGCCACTTTGTTTGTCGTTATTTGTCCAATGAATTTAGAGGAACAAATAATAATAAACAGTGACGGTGCATGTAATGTAAAATGAACTGAACAGTCCTAGTACACGATTTAGTATGGAAAAAATATGTTTTAATATACATATTACCTACTTCTTTTTAAGCTTCTCATCTAGCTTTATGACTTCATATTCATATAAGGTTTTGGGATTTAGAAGTTCTAAACCTTATAAAAATTGTATACAACAGACAGAAATAAAATACACAAATTCAAATTTAAAATTAAGAAACAAATAAAAAAATACATACCTATATCATGAATATAAAGAAAAATATAGAGAAAATGAAATTATTTTTATTTTATGGTTACGAAGGGAAAATGCATAAATATTTCCTATAAAATTACTTCGTGTCAATCCTATAAAAGTTTTATTTCAATTTAGGGACTTAAAAATTCGATCAGGAAAGCATTATTTTTTGTGTAGGAAAATAATGCACTTGACTTTTCTCAAATACTTTACAATACACAAAAAACACGTTTCAATTTCATCCTGCGTGATACTTTCTTTTCTTGTGGATCAGCAGCTTCATTTGGTTGTCTGTTTGTCTTCAAGACGTGAAAATTTCTAGGCGACAGAAGGTCTGGCCCTTCCTTAAAAAAAGCGACAGGGCTTGAAACATGAAAATGAAATATAAGAACAGGTTGCACGAATTGGGGCGATTTGCGATTTGCGTGGGATGATTGTTTTCTTTAGGATCAATGACTTTCTTACAGATGCTCCTATTTTTTGTGTTGTGTTCTTGCCGTAAATTGACCGTTGAGGGATGTTTGTAAAACAGAATTCATGGAAGAGTGATTTCAATTTTTCCAAGATACAATTTCCCATGACCTATATATGTTATTTTAATGTTCATGCAAAAACAAAGGGGCTAGAATAGAAAAAGTGTGCGGTGTCGCATTAAATCTATATTGCCATATCTCAAACATAAATTGCATCTGCCGCCAACGTGTGCCACTGAACAAATTAGTCCTAATCAAAATGTGTCGCCTTCCGAAGATTCTCCGATTTCAGTGAAGTGAGACATCCCTCAACGAATTGCTTTCTCCCGGCTTCCCGTCGTGGCGGGGTCTAAGATCGGGTGCCCCATTTACACCATTTTAACCACTTCACTTGTCAGCTTTTGTGGAATTTTTCGAAAATTTATGGGCAACCGAGAAGAAATTTGAAAGGAACCATAAACGACCGAAGGCGAGGAGACAACATTTTTTTTTGTATCTTTGGAGCTCTGCACGCATGTGTTGAAGGTTAATTTCGGGGAAGGACCCAGAGACCGGCTGGGGCAATTAGGAGCAAGATTTATCGTGGCATGCCCGCACGGTCGGGTGCACCCGATGAGCAAATGAGTGCTTAAATTAATTGCGAAAGGTGCTACCTTAGGCAGAGGTGGGATCGGGGCCGGGGGGGTGGTAGTTTGCATACTGCTCCCAGTCATTAGCGACATACTTAATCCCCGGGGGCACGGAGTGTGCATCTCGCCGGCATGGGAACTCCTCAAGTGGGCAACCTATAAAAGGCTCTTAATGCATCCAATAAAGCTGCTTCCAAGTGGTTTTTAAAAACTCTTAAGCAGGAGCTCCGCCGAGGCGCCCTGGATGGGGCTCTTGGTGGAGCCCGGCTGATGCAGACCGTGCCAAACGCAAAGGACGCCCCATTTAATGAATATTAAAGTTAGTCCACGACCATAAATCCTTTTATGATCCTTTTAATAGTGTACTAAAGCAGAGGCAGCACATCCACTGGATATTCCTTCTGCCTCTGGAAGGATATGAGCTCTCCGCTCGCCGTTTCTGGTCGTTTAGATTCCCGCCTCCCTTTTCTTTATTTAGTTTTTTTTTTTCTTTGCCAGGATAATAGCTTCTCACGGTAGAGTGACCCTTGATTATAAACCTTCATCTCCAAGATGTGTGCTTGATCTCTAATTAATTTACTTTTCAAATAGAAGCTTTCATTTTTTGTTGTTGTTGGTTTTCTATTTTCAGTTTGGGCTGAAACGGGAGACTTTCGGGACACAACGCACAGTTCTATGACTGCGGTGGCGAATAGTCTGGATCACTCGCAGCTTGGTTTTCAATCATCATCGGTCCGGAATAGGAGTAGAGATCGAAAGCATGACGGTAAGTGCAACTACCATTATTCGTAGCTTGTATAAAGCGAAATAAAATAAAATAAGTACTCATATGATTGCACACCATAAATAGAAATTTTTAAAAATTTGAAATAAGTATGTATAAAAATAAGATTACTAAGCATGGATGCTAAAATTTCCAGTCCAGCCAAAAGACCTCAAAAATGACAGAAAAGTTGCTAAATTTAGTAAAGTTCTTTGAACACATTCCAGATTTTTACAATGCTTTGAATAAAAAAGGATAAGCAATAATTTTCAATTACCGTCAAAGTGCACCCCTTTAAAACCCATGTTTTGTTTCACCTGAGTAATAACACATTTTCATAATATACATATGTATTTCTAGGCTCCCGATCGATAAATGAAACAACTGTGAAGACAGAGAATCCATCGAGTTTAGGTGGTCACGACGAAGCAATTGTCTCAACGGATGACACAAAGAACGACAAAAAGAACAAACGACAACGAAGGCAGCGAACGCATTTCACGTCACAGCAGCTCCAAGAGTTGGAGCACACTTTTAGTAGGAACCGATATCCAGACATGTCAACTAGGGAAGAAATCGCTATGTGGACGAACCTGACAGAGGCACGAGTGAGGGTAAGTCGAACATGTTTTTAAATATTTTAATTAATCCAACGACTATCGAATTATTGAAGAATTCGATTCATTTCGCCATTTATTTATAGCTGAATTAC
Source organism: Machimus atricapillus (assembly GCA_933228815.1). Classification (NCBI taxonomy): domain Eukaryota; kingdom Metazoa; phylum Arthropoda; class Insecta; order Diptera; family Asilidae; genus Machimus; species Machimus atricapillus. The sequence goes on along the minus strand of OW121788.1, from coordinate 24,484,941 downwards.
AGTTTTTGTTATGGCGGTTTAAAACAAGCAATTCAGCTGTAAAAGACCAATAACTTCTCCAATATCGATCCAGGACTATTGAATATAATTTTCTAAAAAGAATGAAAAACGATTTATGAGTATTACGCCATTATTTTAAAGTGAAATGCAAATTAGGATCCTAAAACTCCCTTTGTTATAGTCAAGCGCATATGCCCAAAACAGTAGCATAAATAGGGCAATTGAATCCACTGCGAATTAAGTGCGATTACAACATGTGTTCCTTGGAGTAATGACTCGATGACAAATATTGCTTTATGGGCCATTATTCCCGAAAAAATAGAAGCAGTTGATCTTGCCCATTTGTCACTCACCCTTTTGTTCATCGCACCACCTCCAACTCCGCGACAAAATAGGCCCGGGGGTTTTAAAATCAACTCACATTTCGCCCATAACCCACCAAACCTAAAAGAGGAGAGCCATAAAAAATGAATACAGAAAAAAAATAAAATAAATACAACGCGGGAAGGGTACTCAAGGGATGATAGGGCGCAAAAAGGTCCTTCTCCACCCAGCGGAGGCAGGCAAATGACGCTATCATTGCGACATTAGCTGCTCGCCCTTCGCGAGGGTGACACCGAATTAGCTCGAAAAGGGGTGATTTTGGTGTACCAAAAGAATTTATTTATGCGATTGTTATTAAAACAACCCCTAGCTGCTCCAGGGTGGTGGTGCGGTGGCGGTCATGATGTAATTTGCTTATTTCCAACCGGGGGGATAGCAATTGTCTTGAAGAAATGGCACCAGGCAGAAAGAAAGGGGAGGGCACGACAAAAAATCAACATTAGTTCCTCGCAGAATGAAAGTCGCGTAATCCTCCGAAGATTAACTCGAGCCCATGTTCAGTTAAGACCCTCGCGAATCTCGGTTTCATTACTTTCAATTACGCCTCCTATTGCAATGTGCCTACAGAAAATCTGCCAGCCACCTTGCACTGTATATTTACCCGCCATTCAATTGAAAGGACTAAAAAAAAAAATTCAGATCTATAAATTAGAAGTAGTAACGCCTAAAAGCTAGAGGACCTCTCCTGGCTAACCTCTAACTACAATACAATACCACGGAATAGTTTCTGACTTTTTCCAATGACCATTTTCAATGCGGTGGGGTTGCGGTGCTGAAAACACAGAAAATGTCGCTAAGACAGAGGCCATAACGCGATTTTATCAATTTTCCCCCTTTTTTTTTTGCGGATTGCTATTGATCTGGATAACACCGGGTTCGATATCAGCACCTGTGCGGATGATGGGGTTTTCTTTTTCGTCATGGATGGTGTGGAATGTGCCATTAGACGGACACCAAAATTGACCATCGACAGGTCCAGTGTTGGGCAGGACCTGTTGGTGCTTTGTCCACTGTGGTCCGAGGTGGAGACCATTAAAAGAGATTTTTTATGGTCAACTAAGAGTGGACTAGATACCCTTCGATGGTCTAGCCGTCGGCGAATAACCGAATGTAGTTCTAATGGAAATGTTATGGCTGTTTTTTTCCACTCGAATCGCGTCCATTTTTTGGGAGTCGACTGAATACAGGAAATTGAATTTTCTATTTGTGAGATAGTTTGGTGTGTAGTTTTTCTGTTTTTAAAGAAAGTATATTGCACAAGGGTATTGAATTTTAAAGTTTAATTATCCTGGTAAAGCGAAGGACAGTTGGTTCTACTATTTAAAATTTAAAAGTTTAAACAAACACTTCTCTAAAAGAAGAGCTTGTCTTAATATTGATTGGTAATTTTATCTTCAACATTTAATAATTTCATGTTGAGCAGGTTCGTCTTTTCTGAATAAAGTTTTAACTTCAAATCAAGATTGTAGAGATTTGGTTTATAGCAAAGAAATAATAACGACAAAATTCCTTTAGACGAGTTGTGTTTCTATAGAAATGTTAACATCTAGGTATATAGCTACGTTAAGTTAGTTAGTTAAAAACTACTAAAATTTTCGACCGAGATAGTGTAAGGTGAAAGTTTTTCGGTAATGCACTGCCAAGTTAAAGACGACTATCCCAAACTAGTTTTTTTACAACAAGCCGCACAACTTTAAAATCGAGCAAAAAATCATTTAATAACGCTTTAAGAAAGGTATCGAAGCAAGTTAAAGAAATGATCAATATGTCCTTATTATTCTAATAACGGTCGTGGATTATTTATGTCTTTATAGTAATTAAAATAGTGAAAATATATTGTCTTCTTATAATGTACAAAGCTTAAAAATTGTTTAAAATACTCCCAAGATAAATCGCATTCATAGAAAGTCACCTCATAAAACTGAAAACAGTTAAAAACTTGAACCAAAATCCAGAATAAATAGCTTCTTAGGGAACGATGATGATTGCATCTCTCTCAAGCCGGAAGGGGATCATAAAAAAGCAACCGAGGAGTGTTTGCGAAGGCATTAACAAAGGCAATTCGACCATAACTCATTGCTGCTCCAAGCACGTAAGCTGGCGAAGTCATATATTGACACGTGAAACGAAAACGTACTATAAATTGAGAAGCCCTGTGCCATTTGTATGGCATCCCCGGCCGCCCCCGCAATTGTTCGCCATGTTCAGCGACTTTTCCACCCTCTTCCGGGTGGAGTGTCGTAGAGAAAGTTTTCCACATAATCGATATCGTCTTTTAGGTATCTCCGCCATTCTGGTGTCTCGTATCTATGTGAAAATGTTGTGTGTGCTCCCCCAGTTGGCACTCGTTTCTGAGCCCAATGGAGTTTTAATGTTAATGCGAATTTCGCGTACTCCACACTTCTTCTTTTACACTCCCGTAAGACACAGTAACAGAGTTCAAATTTTTAGGGATTCGTTATAAATTACTTAAAAGGGAGCATTCCTGATTTGACTTCATTGTCCATCCATAATATTTAAAACTATAGTCGTTGATGTGAAAAACTAAGTTTTTATAGCCTCTGGATTCTGGCAACGATAAAGTTAAACCTGTTTAGGGATATTATAGTATTTTTTAATTAAAATTATTTTAACAGGAAAAAAAATTAAAATCTATATTACAGAACTACTCACTAAAGTATATTTTAAAAATTAAACCGAAAATTTTATACGTTTAGTGAATATAAACTAAACAACTTTTTTAATACTATTTTAAATTCAAAATAAAAGTAATATGTAGTATAAGTACTCTTGATTTCAGGCGTTCTAAAGAAGCTGATTTTAAATGAAAATAATTCAAACTGCTATACGTTTTTTCTTTCAATTTCGTTACCTCAAAATAGCGACTCCGATCAGTTATCTTAATTATAACATTCGATAAAATCATATATTTACTACTTCAAATATTTTTCGATAGTGAAAATCACTAATATTAAAATCTTGCTAAAAAACTTAGTATGCCAGTTGTGTCGTATGTACTGTATATTGGGGAGTAATATTGAAGTTGAAAATGTTAGGTTACAATATTTAAGGCTAATATATGTTCCAAAAAATTCGTTTAAAATTAACTAATGATTTCAATAAATTCTTTAAAAATTGTAAGAGCTTCCTACCAAAGGAGATGGATCCAGCCGTTTCTCACTGTTAAATAAATTCTTTTGTGTGCTTTCAAAACGGAATTGTCGCGCTCTTATCTGTCGGTCGCCGTTTGGGCGATGATCAATCAAAAATGCGACAAAATTCAGTTTTCCCTGGGACGAGAGGAGCCCTTTCATTTGACCGCCCAATGTTATTTCTACCGATTACCTGGCGCCAGGGGGACATTTCATATTTTGGCACCGGGCCGATATCGTCGTCCTCTGCCAGCGCATGATGGGAAAGAAATTCCAACAATGGGGCCCCATAAGTGCCACAAGTGGAGCCACTTCAAATATTTTGGCTCATTAATTCCAATAGAGGTGGGCTTAGTGCATGAGCGCGAATGGAAAAATAATTGTTCAAAAACAGATTAGAAGTGGCTCAGCCGAAAAATTTGCTTATCGGTTGATTTCAGATGGTTCGACGTTTAGTTGGGTTGGGTTCGTCCTGTTTGTCTTTTTTGTTAAACCAACTGCGAATGTGGCCGGGGCATTAACATATTTCATCCACTCGGCATCGAGGCACGCTCTCGCTCGTAAATCGCATTTGCAGCTTGTAAACCTTTTCGTGACTAAACCCATTGAACAGACGATTGCCCAACTGCGGGAGATAGTTGCCGCCGCGAATCGCTGCTCCCTGCAGCATCCATGGACCATGGTCCATCGCGTCCGAGTCCGGCGGATTGCTTCTCGGGCATCGCAGGAATCCGGCGTATCTCGGAAGCTTCGGCTGCGCTGGACCATTCATTTTGGGGCCAGGGAATCGCGGAAATGTGTGGCCAATAATTTTCCATGCACTCACAAACAGACAGACAAAATATGCTGTGGGGCCCCTGCGAGGTGAAATGTGTTCAGCGCTTCTCGGGCACATTTTCGGGTTAGGGCTGGTGTGCAGCCCGTTTGCAGGATTGCATCCTGTTTTTGCCCCCGGGTACGAATGATATACAGGCGCGAACCAACAATTGAAACCGCATGGACACGAAATAATCCCCGGAGGAGGATGCTGGACGGGAGCTCCACTTTCAACCCCCATGGTCAGGCTTTTCGGACGGTATTCTGGTTTACTGGACCTAGGGGTCGGGGCCCTGTGCATATCGTCTACGTCCGGCTTTGCCTTTGTTTACAATTGGCAAAATTCGACCGTAAATACGTCGGAAATGGATTATTTTCGGTAAAAAATTGGTTGCCGTCCTTCGGTTTTATTGTGGAATTCAGCGCACAGGACGTAGAGACTCCTCTCGTACCGTTGGGGCTCCACTGTTATTTGCGAGATTTGTAAAGTATGCTGCACACGCATCGTGCAGCATCCCCTTATGCATCTTGGTACAACATATTCACAAAATATGTGACTATGCTTGCTCACTATAAAGCTGCCATTGCTTTTATTGATATTTTTCTAGAAAGAATAACTAAAACGAAAAGTAGTGTTGGTATAACAAAACTACATTTACAATGAACCCATAGGGTCAATTGTTATACCCATAGAAGTAAAACAATTCAGGAGTGGGTCTTACAATTTATGTAATTTAAATAAAAGTAAATAGATATGTCGTTGGTAAACCAATGAGTACTTTTTCATCTATAAATTTATTATTTTACTTTGAAAACCGTACCTATGTATTATATATTAATATAGTTAAACTAAATAAATAAAAAGGATGAGTTTAAGTAATAGCTCTGTTATTGCGAAATACGATATATGCAATCTTAATCATTGATATTACCCAAGAAGACCAATACTAACTTAAATTAATTAGGATATTTTCATGGGCTGCGTTTTGAATTCCAAAATTGTAATTTAGAATATGTCAATCATTTTAAAAATGCTACAACAATGCCAGTGTTTAAGTTGGTACTAAAAAAAACCTTATACGAGTTTATAAGAACTACATTTCCTTGTACTTTGTCTTTATATTTAAGACAAGAAACGCCTCCATCTTTAAGGACTCAGGTACCATCATCCCCCTTTCCGTTCTTCATAATATTTCATATATCAAACCCTTCAACCGAACTAAGATAGAACCCACAAAGATAACAAAAGGCAATACAAATTTGCGATAACTGCGGAGCCCAACAACAGCTGGCAGAAATAACAATTTCGTCCCACCCCCCGTTCGCTCATCTTCCGGGTGGGCATCCATCCGTTTAATTGTGAAGGGCAAATGAAGATAAACGAGGAACGGAACACGTCCTGACTTAAAAGGAAATCAGTGTGGTGAAAGTCTGGAACTACAGAAGATGATAATGGCGGACGGGGGCGGGGCGGGGGTTGGGGAGGCCGAGACGAACGGGAAGAGGATGAAGGATGTCCTGCTGGCTCCTTCGGGAAGACACAAGACAGGGGGAATGAGACATGAACTTGTGGTTTTAGCTCTCGTTTTGTGTAGTTCTTTTATTTGGCGAGATTTTTATCTCTTCTCGTTATTTAAGCTAGCGTCTGCGAGGGTTCGGGTAGGAAATTTATTTAAACCAAAGGTAGGAAAATAGGAGAAAGTTTAGACAGGAAAATGAATTCATTAAATAAAAGATAAAGCAGAAATTGCGGCTAGCAAGGATTTTTTTCTTAGTTTTTTTTTCTCTCAAGAAAGAAGCATATTCTCTAAGGAATAATTTTCAAGAAAGTAATTATCGAAATTGATGACCAGCTGGGAACATCTTCTACCGCCTGCTAGGCACCCCTTTTCACTTCCTTAAAAAAGAATTAATCCCGAAATGGTTAAATAAAAACTAATTCTCTTTAAAAACAAGAGTTTCACCGACCCAGCTCCCTTTAGTGAAACCTAAGCCAGCGCACAACTTTCTCCCGAGATATCAGACGTAATCCCCTCGAAGAGATTTATTGCCTTAATCATGCGAGGATTAGAGCAGTGTCGCTGCCGCTGAAAGAAAATTGTTAAATGAGCGCTGAAAATGATCACCAAGAGTGTACCCCAAAAATGTTCTGAGCTCATGACTAGGGAGGGTTCCGGTACAAAAGAGGGACAATTTCGTCTATATTTGGTTTGATGGTCGCTCGCCAACGAGACCCAAAGAAATTTACTGAAAAACGCACAAAAGTGGGGCTCCCAGTTCTCAAGGAGGAGCTGGGCACCTCCTTTTCTATGATCTAGCGCTAGAAACAGACGCACGGAGTCGGAGATGGCTTTCGTAACCGAGATGAGGCTAAGGAATGAGAAAATGGCAATTTCACGATGATAAATTTTTAATTAACCGTAACCAAAACAAGTAATTGAGTGGTGGACACTTTAAATTCATTTCCCCAGGGGACATTACTGTGATTTATGCGCCTTCCCTTCGCTTAATTGAAAAATAAATAAATGCCCGAAGACAGACGGGGAAGGAGGACAACACCTCCCAGGGCAATGACGGTGGACATTCAAGTTCATGTCACGTGTCTTAAAATTAAGCATGGACCGCTTTGAAAAGTTTAAGGAACTTTTATGAGAAAATACGACGGAGGTCTCTTTAATTACTTTGGCATTCTTAATTTAAAAAGGAATCATTTTGAATTATGAACTTTCATTTTTATTCCAATCAATTGGCGGTATATGCGTTAAGTTGACTTCTTAAGTTACAAAACCTAAAACGAGAATAAAATATATAAATTTCAGTCGGTAATACAATACTTTGAAACAAAAATTAAAAACTCACACTGGTTAAATCTGTAAGATAGGCTTTGCAAAATTTTAACTTCAAAATCTTGTTTGTTACTTTAACCGTGGTCGATTTTCATTATATTGACTACAAGTAACTTTCTTATATGATCCCGGTTTTTTTTATTACAAATTTTGATTAATTATATAAACTAAATTCGATTTCAGATATATTTTAAACAAATGAACTTATAAAATAAAGCCTTTAAAACTATGTCAGTGCAAGTGCTTCATATTTTTTAACAATTTAAGTCGTCGTACTTGTGACTGAACTCTTTATTTTTTTTATTCATATATTTACTTTACCACACCCAAAACAGAAAATAAAAAGTTCGTTTTCACACGCAAAGGAGGTGTCTTATGAGCGTGCAATTCTTAAAGTTTTGAAATACCGTTATATACCTTAAGCCCAAACCCCGCTGAAGCATTAGCCGAGGAAGAAAAAGCGCAGAGCGGCCATGGTGGCACGTTTTCAGCACAATGGCATCGCATAAATTCCAGGACTTTTGGCACGGTATGAAGATAATGCCACAACAAAGTTTTGCGAAAGGGTACGAGCCGAGGCGGTAGGCACTTCGGAGGCAATAAACCCGCCATTGGGAACACGGGAGACGCCATATTTTCCGGGGAATGACGACTGGTCCTAAATCAAAAAGTTCCTTAACAAGATTCCTTTGAGTGCTATCCCGGGGCACCGGGAGCACTTCACCCGGGAGCAATTTTAACGGTTTTCATGTTGTGAAATATACACTTGGCGGATGGCGCAATTTCAATAAATCTTGCGAACACGCATAAAGACGTGATCTATTCTACATATTACATAATAAAAGCGCCATTATGGCGGCCGAGCCCCAGGCCACTGAGCCACTCTTTCCCAGTCCCGGTCCTGGTCGTGCTCCCGAGTCCCGACCCAACAGCCACCCTCCCGCTCACGTGCTGACGACGTTCATTTTGGAGGAGGACACGGTCGTGGTGGTGGTGGTGGTAGTTGGACGCAGCACATGCGTGCTAGTGAGCTCCACGTTGACAGGGAATATCCCGGTCGCAATATGGATGATGGCCCCACGTAATCCCCTCCCTCTCACCTAACCCCCACCCCGCCGCCCTGCCCTTTTAGGGCTGCGTGCTTAAGTGCTGCATGTGCTCCCAAATAAACCTCAATGGCTGCGAATTATGGAAAAGAGCTTGATATGGCTTGACTGGTGCGCAAGATGTTTTCCTCTGCAAATTGCTGGGCGCCATATTTTCTCTATTACCCCCCACCATAAGCCATCCCTCCCCTCCTCGCCCTACTCTCCTCTTATTCGCAATCGTATTTTTGCGTTAATTAATAATAATACGATTTTATGCACCTCACCTTCACCAGGCCCTATAGCAAAAGAGGCCCTAGAATTTGCTATGGGCCATATAAAATCAAGGCGTTGGTGGGGGTTGCGGATGGACGACATCCCGATGAGTGGTGGGGATAAGGTGGCAGATTATACAGCACAACTGGGCTATGGCTGCCATTTTAATTGGATAAACTGTGTGTACTTGGGAAATAATGTTTTGTTCTGGTTTAGAAATTTGTTTCATTGAATTTTGGGGATTAAATTTTGACTTTCGGGATTAGAGCGGGCTCAATTTTTAGTTGATCTGGATATACTAACGCCTCCTCCTCCCCCTTCCTCCCAGACGAGATTAAAGGACGGCTTAGCTTATTGCCTGATGCATATATGAGCTCTTCCCCAATATTACGTTTCATTAGTAATTGTTGCGTTCGTTACCAAATAAATAAAAAAATTACAAGTTACGTTTAAAATTATGTGTGGTTTTTGTCAGTTCTTTTCAACCGGAATGGGACGGTTGTTGTAATTTAATTGGGTATTAGGACGTTGCAACATTTGAAATAGCTTTTGGGATTGTCGGCTGCTAATCCATGCGTAATTTTTGCTAAATTACCTTTTGTATTTTAGTCATGTGATTAAGCGACTTAATTTGCTGAACTAATGTTATTTAAATTAACAATATCATGTGACTAATCACTAATAACATATGAATTCCATGAATTAAAGTGTTTTTTGAAAATAATTTTCCTATTGCGTTGAATGTTTGGGTGATTTGGGGTTAAGTGGTATAAAATGGATATTTTCAATTTTAATATTTTTAAACATCTCTTTTGATTTTCTACCTCGTCACCTACCAGCACATGAATTTGACTGTACTGTACAAGAAACGGCCTTATGTTTAAAATATGTTCAAAAATAATATGATTTTTAACTATTACTTTAAAAATATGGTTTCGGGAAAACAGCGTTTAAAATATTTTTTCCTGATGCGGCCAGGTACATACAATGCAAAATTAATTTACAACTCGATGTATACAATCTGTTAAGAAATCGCCTTTCTTTAATATTTGTAGTTTTAATTGTCTTAATTTTTAATTTAGTACTCGCGATTGAGTTTGGAAAATTTTTTCTACTGTCTATTTTCTTCATTTTAATACTACTAAGAAAGTTATTTAAAACTGCTTTAAAATGGGGAGAATAAATTTAAAATATATGTAAATAAGATAGTTTAAAATATATGTATAATTAAGTTACTGTAATCATGTTTTGTTTAATTAATCTCATTCAGTTAATTAAATATTTTTTTAAAGTTACTTTAACATATTACATAACTTTTGCATAGTAGATTAAAACAAAACGATTTAAAAGGCACATTTTAAGTAATAACGTAATTACAAGTAACAACAAACCATTCTCTATTAGATCAACAACTAAAATTCCGCTGTTGAAACGGATGGGCATCCTTAAACTGGGGCCCACCTAACTCCTATTAAGCTCAATTGCAGAAGCACGTGAGTTCCAGTCATCAGAGGGACGTAATGAAACGTAAAAATGACAGCGACGAGATCGATGACTCTCCCGCCGTGAAAAAAATTGGTTATCTCTCGTTGGGGCAAAAACAGAAAAAATCCAATCACCCGATGAAAGTTAACGGGCGACCAATAAAAAAGGGCACACGACCGCACCCCTCGTCCCCCGGCAACTCCACCAAAATGTGAAATAGTTCAAAAACTCAGGAGATGGGAAAATGGTCCAGCAGCCGGAGTCTGCCTGCCACCGGGGCTGTCCGTCGCTATTTTTCGGATGAACAGAAATGGCAATTTTGCTGGTCACGCGGAAAATCAAAACGGCTGTCCTCTTTTCGTCCTTTGGCTTCTGATGATTTTTCGGTTGCGTTTGGTTTTTCATAAACAAAGTGAAACGCCTTTTGGACCGCCAAACTATGTTTAATCCGCATTAGTTGAAATTTCGCGGTAATTGGGTTTAATGATACTTGGTACTTTGGGGGGGTAAAAAAATTAATTTTTCCTCGCCTCTTCCACCGAAAAGCGATAAAATCTAGGGGTATAATCTGCCGGATGCTATAACTATAAATTGGACCGATTCTCACGTACCATACCAATGGCACGGAAAAACAAGGACACTATCTTGCTCTCGGTGAGATATTAAATGCGCGTGCAGGTAATTATTTGAAATTGGTGTAAATCAGGGATTAAGGCCCGTAATCCGTGGAACATTGGACGCTCGTGTCCTTAAATCAACGCATATCGGAAGAGCATTCCCCGGCGAAATTTACGAGATGTTCGTGGTGCCGCTGCTCACCGTTCCGGGTGCTGGGTGCAGGTCCAGATAAAATCCATTTGCAACACTTTGATTTGTACGTGTGCAGCGCCCCCTGGTGGCGTTTCCAGCGCCTGGTAGGCTGGTTTATGTGGCGCAGTCCCATCGGGGCTCCGACCCCTGCCCGACGGGTAGTCGAATAAAATCCCGAAATGTAATCGAATCGGTCCAGAAGCCGGTGTCGATGTCGCCCGTGTAATTGCATTTGTCGGGAACACACCCGGAACAAGGACGCCTCGGGAGTGCCGCAGAAATGTGGGCTTGGGCGCAACTTAGAATAACACACAATTCCCGTGTTAATTGGATAGGCGTGGAAATCGAAAATAAATATGACCATAATCTGGAACTAAAGACCGCCGGGCTCTGGGAAATCGGCTCATTACAGCCTCTTCCCAGAACTGATATGTAAGTTCAAACAAGTTAATTTTTTCATGCATATTTGTTTTTGAATAACATGCAAGAGATTCTCATAAATGTGATACCTGCGTGGTTACGTAGTAAGGGTAAAACCGTAAAACTTAAAAGTTGACAAAAAGTGGCATATTGTAAATATTTCGGAAACGAAATGTTTATTAAAAAATTTTTAGTTGAAACGTGTTTTCGTAGATGTAGCCGTTCAAAAGATACATATAAAAAATTGTTAATTTTCAAAAACTGAGTTAAGACTAATTTAATCTTTAAAATTTAGTAAGGAAAAAAATAATATTAGTACCTATAAACCATTGTCAGTTGACTTGTATACTTTTGGTTTTTTTGTCTAAAACTGATGAACTATTATTTTTTTCCGGTAATATTCTTTCAGGTGTTGCAACCCTTGTTGGCACATCCGTTTCTATTCTCTCTCTTCAATTAAACTAAATATATAGTAAAATCCCTAGAATACCCTAGGAGTTGAAACTAGCAATAACGAACCTTCGTGGGCTACGGGATTGTTTACGATAAGATATCATTTAGAACTCCAATTCCAGTACAAACGTACCTATAATATGCAAAACTTTTGATATTCCAATTCATTAGGAATTTCGAATAATAATGATAAAAAAAAAACGAGTTATATGATTCTAATGCCAATGTTCTTAACAATCTGAACGAGTTGCATTAGAAATTTTTGAAAATTTATGTTTTTGTTAGACTTTGGCATTTATTATAATACGTTTTTCATCTAATTTTATCTAATACAAAAAAAAAAAATATTAAATATATTAAATTTATATTATTTGTTACAGGTATGGTTCAAAAACCGTAGGGCAAAATGGCGCAAAAGGGAGCGAAATGCGATGAATGCGGCTGTTGCTGCTGCCGATTTCAAGACAGGTTTCGGAACGCAATTCATGCAACCGTTTGCAGACGATTCGCTCTACTCGTCGTACTCGCCGTACAACAATTGGACAAAAGTTCCTTCTCCGCTAGGTACAAAACCATTTCCATGGCCGGTGAATCCGCTGGGGTCAGTGGTGTCAACGAACCACCACCAGAACTCGGTCAACTGCTTTAACACGTCAGCGTCTAGCGTAGCCGTTAGTATGAACTCAGGTAGCATGCTACCTGGAGGGATGGGGTCACCCCTGACCGGAGGCTCCTCCGGGGCAGGGGTCTCTGGACCCCCGTGCCCCTACACGACCCCAGCCAACCCCTACATGTACCACCCCCGCGCCGCCGCTGAACCGTGCACCGCGATGACGTCGAGCATTGCCACTTTGAGGCTAAAGGCGAAGCAGCACACCTCTGGATTCACGAGCCCCTACTCGGCCCCCTCGCCCGTCTCGCGATCAAATTCGGCGGGACTCTCGGCCTGCCAGTACACCGGCGTCACAGATGCCGTCTGAGAAAACGCCCTTGGGGCCCTTCTTAACCAACATCAGCTTCATAACCATATCAACAGCAAGTCGACGAGCAGTGAGGATGATGCTCTCATGGGTCCCAGCACCGACACCGACGAGGTGGAAGAGATCAGGGATTGAACCGCGTACTAGGGAAGATGAGGTGCTTAAATCCGTGCTTTCTTTCCGCGGCCTCCTTATCTCGAGGCTAGCCGATAAAATTTTTTTTATCTCCAACAAATAGCAGAGGGCGACAATACTGCAATTCTGCAATTGGTTGAAGATAAGAAAAAGAGGCAAGATCCAAATTTTTGGGAACAAATAGCACTCGATTCGATTTGTGGTTAAAACTGGTACTAATAGTAGGACGGCCGAAACAATATGTAAATATGTCTTTATTTCATTTTATTTATGCATTGTAAGAGCGCCTAGCTATGTAGATAATTTTATTCAAATTTGCTTTTTATAAAGCCACTTTACCTTCACCACGATCCAACTCTTCGACACAAATTACCATGGACTATAAAAAAACTTTTTCTTAATCTTCAAATATTTGAAAACATACTTCAGTAATTTCAAAATATATAGGATCTATTAAAAATGTGTCTTAATTATCGAATCGATTGAAAAACCGATCTTCAATTTCGATAAAAAGTATTAGGACGATGAAGCATATTTAAAACTCTCAGTGACTAATATTTAATTTTATGTATTTAATAGTTTTTTCTATTCCAAAAAAAAAAGACACAATATAAGTCAAAGTAATCAAAAGAAGAAAATTGTCTTAAAAATATTAGGCGTTGTACTTTCAAGTAGGAACCAAAATATCATTGTTTTAATTTTTTTAAAATGTCTGAAAATGATTAAATAATAGGAAACATTTTATTAAAATAATCCAAAGCGAATATTTACTTGGTTTAAAAATAAATTAAAATAAAATGAACAATAGGTACTGCTGCTGGCTGACGCAAATTTAAAGAATGGGATTAAGAAAGAGATTTTATAGTTATGTTATGAGGATTTTTATGGCGGTGAAACAATACGCAATAAAAAGGCTATTTAATGTAAAAATAGACAGTCTGATATTCAGCAAGAAACTAATTTGATCGGTAAAATACGAGCAACATGTGTAAAAAACATCGTTTTAAATGAGATCAGTGGACAGTTTACTTTTGATTTTTAACGTTATTGTTGGTATCAAGTTTTGAAAGTTGTATTTATGTCGTATTTTTATTAAACATATATTATAATAAAAAAAAATGATCGGAGAAGGTACACGGATTTTGTTTCTAGATCAAAAGTTCCCTAGTACACGGTTGCTAAAATCCCGGGGAGAAGTAAAATGAAAATAATTATTACTTTTGTGCAATCTTTTCTAAAGTCCCATTGGTTGGGACATCAATCTACAACCCGCATAGGAATACGTTTTAAAAAAAATTCTTTAAACTAATACCAAAAAACAAATTATAAAATTGTGAAACAAATTATAGAAAAAAAAATAAACACTTGCTATCCAAAAAAAAAATGAAAACATACAGAAAACGAACCATTGAAGGTGTAACGAACAATAAAAGTTTCTAAATACATATTTATATTTCTGTAAATAGAAGAGGGCAAAACATAAATTACCTAGTATTTGTGATGTTAAAGATTTTTCCTAATAATAAGTAATTTAGCTGTATCTAGAGCTACGTGCGATGTAAATGTACTTAAGAAGCGGACGGAGAATAATCTCAACTGCGACGTAAGAATAAAATTCAGAGATCGTAAAGGCGTAGAGAAAGCCTGCAATATTCAAGTACGCAATGAAAGAATAGTTTCTCAACTTGTAAATCAAACACGCTGTAAATATGTAATTTATATATAATTTTTTAGATGGAGTGCTGAACAAAATCGAAGAGACTCTGACTATCCATGCAGAGGCAATTTGTTGTTCCTTTTAACTTTAAACAAAAATTCATAAAAACAATTTTTAAGAAAGGAGTAAATCAAGAGGAAGAGTCTAACTTATTTTTTTATCCGGTTAAGATATTTTTTAATACAAAGACTATTTGAAACGAATGTAAAACTGAAGTAAACCAAAAAATATGATTTTGTAAAAATGCAATTCTGGCTGAATCCAACTGATTGACGAAGAAAACTAAAATCACAATTTTAGTGCGTAAAGAAGGTGTAAAATATATTTATTAATTAGAAACATTTCAAATAGATTTAATAATGCAAGAAGGAGATGACCGCTAAGGCAATTTTAATTTGTAAAATAACATAGACTTTAATAGCGACAAAGAAGCAAACGATATATTTGCGGAAAACAGTTTACCACTTGAGGTACTTCTAGGTATTTAAATTAATGCAAACTAATGGATGGCGAAAAGTTATTTAAAAAAATAATAAAAACGATGGTATTCGCAATAGGTAAGCATAAGGTCTGTGAGGTTTTATGAGTGTAGGGCGGAAGAGATATACATGTGAAAAAGAAAAAGAAACTGCAAAAAAAACTTAATACAGTAATTGTACTTATAACTAAGTCTTAAGGAGTTGTCTAGTCTGATGATAAAATATTAAAATAAAACTGAAGAGAAAATGTGAAAAAGTTTACAACAAAAAAATTACAAAAGTCGTTTTATTTCTAATTGCATCTCAAATCTTTCTCTACTATAAGTTTGGGGCTTGTTTGAATTTTCATCTTTAAGAATTTCAATTGAAATAAGGTAAGAGATTTCTAAGAAATTTGTTTAAATTATATAAGAACTTAATGAGTTTTAACAATTTAAGAAGTCATACACTCGTCGTCTTCCAAAATATCACTCAAAGTAGATTAAGCTTATAGCTCAAGCCGACTTAAGTCTACCTAAAGCCTGACTTAAGCCGATTAAAATATACATAGATTATCCAGTAGTTTTATATGTATGGGTACAAAATTTTATTGAAATTAAGTGAGGGGTTCACAAAGGGTATTCCATTTTATTACTAAAAATGAACTTAAATATTCCCAGGGTAAGTCATGCCCAAATTTTTCTTCTTTCGAGTGATAGTTCCATAGAGGTCGATTTAGCCATTATCAAGATATTTAAGTGCGAACTAGCAAAGATTGTAAAAACGATTGCATGAGTTTGAAAAGAAAGTTATTTTAAAACTACGACAGACATGTGAAGAAAGAGCAAACCTAGAAAGTGGAGTTGTTACTATAGAGTACTAGACACAGAAAATCATATTACGCGTATAGAAAATAAGCTGTTTTTAAAAAAATAACCAGAAGGCACACATCTGACCACACTAACTTCAGTCTTCTCCAGACTATGTTTTTTTTTTGTTAATAGCCCTATAAAGGAGCGATGAAATACAGGCCTTTTATAACCAACGCCACTTGAATTAAACCTCTTTCGTTCAAGAACTGTTTTCAGAGCCTTTTAAAAAACTAAACAATTCAACAGTACGCTTCTTGAGCTGAACTAAGCACTCGACTGCATAAAAGTTACTTAATTTCATATTATTTTCAATATAATATCTACGAAAGTTACTTATATTACCCACTTACATAGTTTCACTAAATGTGTACTTACTCTGGACGCGCTAGTTTTTAAAAATCCTTCTTTTTTTGAAGCTAACATTTCTGCTGAGTGTAATTCTTCAGGTACATAATTTAACACTATGCAATCATTAAATTAACTATTTCCATGTTCCAACTGTTGAGTAATTTTTTTCTCTACAAATAAAAAAAACAATAACTCCAGTCGGGCGTCTGCAAGAACAGCATAAAAATGCACTTACCTTGCGACCACTTTTCATTATTTGGTAAAATTGGTAAATCTGTGGCTATTTCTCCAAAACTTTATTTGCAATTACATTTTCCTAGTAAATGTTGAAGCAGTGCTCTCCTCGATCATAAAAAATCCCGCGCAAAACCACAAAGCAAAGCCAAGCCAAACCAACAGCTAAAGATAAAAATTTTGTAGCCCTATAGGACTTAGTTCATTTCACATGAGTGCCAACTTCGAAAATATGTAAATCTGACTGCTACAATCTAATGCGATTCTAATTCTTATTGGATTTATCTTTGTGCGCAGTTAAATTCGAATTAAAAAATACTGACGACTGAGAATGATATTTAAATTATTTGTTTGCATTTTTAATATTGAAATTACAGAACAGAAATGAATTTTTTGCACATTATATTCCACTTTAGTACTAAAAGTACTAGAACCGTTCGCCCTTGTTTTATGCAATTTTGCACATTTTGATTTTATTCCATTTTGCATAAGAAGCCAGCTCTAGAAGAAAAATGGCGAAGAATATCGCAGTGCAATTTGACGCAATTAAAATATCAGTGAAATTTAACACAATTATCCCTTAGATTTCAGTTTGTTTAGTTGAATAAGTTATAAGTTAAGCAGAATTATATGAACGTGGAGGGCAGAGCTGACAGTAAAGAATGTGCTGAGGTAGGTAAAAACTTCATCTTTTTTTACATAGCATTTAAGAAATGCACCTAATGGCCGATTTTTCAATCGGCTGATATTTTGATAACTTTATTCTTCGGATAAAAAATCAACTAGATTATGAGGAAAAATTAGCTGCCGAATTCACAATTCTGTCTGTCGGTTTAAATTACAGTCGTAGGCTAAAAATTGCCAGACATTCTTGAAACAGTGCTCTATGAGTACATAGATAAGAGTTTTTTGAATAATCGCAAAAATTACTAATTTTTGCTGAAAAATCACAAATATTTTAAATTTAAAGATCTAAATTTTCTACTTGATACTTTTGAGATGCTTTAAGTAAAAAAAATAATTTGATAATTTTCGTTGAAAAACAATTATTTATTCTGGCATTTGAAATTACACACATCTATTTTTCCGTGGAATCAGGTTATTTATTTAAAAAAATTTTAATTAGGTAAGAATAATCGAATAATCAAATATCGGTGAAAATGCTGTTTTTGTTTTTTATCATCTTTGCGAACATGATATGGTTAATTATAATTACTCTTTTACATACACTGATGCAAAAAAGTATTTAGAAAATTATTTGTTAATAACAATCTATTCCCGGGTCTCTGAGGGCATTAGCCAAGTAGACCAAGCTTTTATAATTATGCTGAGGGTTCTGGGAAGAACATAGTCCTTCTAATAACTAACGCTAAGCTAATTTTTATTGGTTTTACGCCTAAATTATTGCCTTTAGCTTCTACAAAAGTGAAGAGTTCGAGGATTAAAGTAGGACTAAAATTTTGAGTCGGTTTGATTCTCAAAGTTTTGCAGACAAATTGTACTTTGAGTTTGGAGTTGTGCAGAAATTGTGTTCATAACATATGCTTGTATTTAAATATAAATTGTTGTGTTTTACAAGTAATGGGGCTCGCCTTCCCATCACTGTTAAAAATGCATAAAAGATAGAGGAACTTTTCTACCTGTCTTTGTATCATAAAAAGGTTGAACTTAACTTAAAATTAACCCTTCCCCAGAAAACGACGAAAATTAAAGGTTATATTCCCGGTCGGTCCTTTTGTGCTCTTAGAACCCTCTCTACTTGAGTAATACCTATAAAACTGAAAATTTTAATGAGTCCCCGCACCTTCAACAACTCTTCAGGATGCCTCAATTTAGCGTTCTCCTAAATCTTGCTTTGCATTTTATGACCCTGTTCCCGGAGTTCTAAACCACAGGCCCAAAATATGGGTCACCAGCGGAAGCTGTAGAAGCAGCCCTGCTCTGGGACAGGGAAACATCTCTTCATTTGTGCCGACGCATAAAAGCGTCCCTTCGACCCTTCGTCCTGCTCCCGGTGCCACTGCCGCCCGGATGTTTCAGAAACTTCATAAAGACGACAATTTCAGATTCCAATTCGGAGGCTTGCCGAATTTCTCGGGGGGCGCATTTTATGGCCGCCACCTTAGGGCACGGGAGACAAAAGGCTCCCCGGGACGGCGACGGGGTGGAACAGGGACTCGCATAAAACCCGGCAAAATAAACAAAACGAGAACAAAAAAGAGGAAAAGATTTAACGGCGACAAAATTGAGAAGATTGACCCCCTCCGAAAAAAAAGGGAACTTTACGAGTCTCGACATAAAACAAAATTTGATGTCGGGGCCAGGCGAAATGTCTTTGCCTTTCTCCGTGTGCGGGATTTGATAGCACCCGGGGCCCCACCACCCCCTGCGGGAGCATCCTGCCACCTTCTATGGGAGCGTCCCGCCAGGCGATTGGGTGCATTTTCTTATGCTAGAAAACGAGGGTGGAAAAGCGCACGCGTTTCTAACGACAACTACCGGGTCCCGGACCTGGTCCTGGTCCCGGAACCCGGGACTCGATTTGATTTCTTTTCCACCGCAGCGTGATTTGCTGCAGGGGTGCATAAATTCCGGATAATTTCGTGTAATGAATAAATTGATGAATGACGGCCGGGGGGTGGCTCAAATTGAGAGAAAAGGGACATATTGTGGCCCATGGTAACAAGTTAATGAGATTTTTAATGTTTTTCTTCCTATTTTGCGTTGATCGAATAATTGAAATGGATTTTGAGCGCCCCGCTGGGACATTGCGTTTTGGGGGACGTTTATTGAAGCACCCCGGTGGGGTGTGGTGGGTTCACTCAATGAAATTATTTTACGCTTTTGCAGTTCAACGGATTTTTTATAACAGTTTGGATAACCGCATTATTATGCCTTGTTGTTCTCATATAGTTACTCGTTTAGGACGAAATAAGACAATTTTTGCACATATAGCATATAGGTACCTGAATCGAAAATTTAGTGCTATTTTAACCCTCTAACTCCTCACTTTTGTAGATAGTAAGGGCAGTAAAGAGGCGTAAATTAAATACGAATGCACCATAAGACACAGCTTTCCCTTTTCTCCAATTTTAGTCTGTAAATAGGATCAAATCAAATTCCATACGAATTTTCTTCTAATTTTTACTTATTGTACCTCTAATTTCAAATTTAGACGACCCTCTTCGTCTGGCCTCTAGATTAGACGATCCAAAAATTCCAAGTCTTCATTTTCAATGGACAAGATTCTCTTTTTGATTTAATTCGGTTTTGAAATTTATTGAATTTAATATAACATACATATGTATATGTATATGTATATGTACATATCTCTGAAAAAGACAGGTGCAGTGGAGGAGCTCATCCATCAAAAGTGCCTTCAGCACTCTTCCCACCTCTCCAGCCAGATTGGTGCCGATTTCGAGTAAGTTTTATCGGGTGGTGTTATCGCTCCTCCAAAAATTCAAAAATGAGCAATTCGTCAAGAAATCGCGATTACAGAAAAACCCCATTCGCGATAGCGGCGCCCCAAAGGAGCCGCCCGATTGGAGCGCTGCATGTCCGAAAAGCGCCCCTGATTGATAGTAGTCTCTGGGACTGCGTACATCTCGAAATAGGGCTAGGGCTTGTTTGGAGGCCCAGTGGAGCGGGAGGCACGTGGCCGCTCCCGAGGTCGCTTGATATTTCATCGCATTGATGGCCGCCCTTTTCATACCAAATTAACTCGAATAATTAGGATTTATTCTCTTCATTAATTAGGAAAGCTTCAGCCTCGCGCCTGTCGGGCGGACAACCCTTCCACCGGCAAGTCGGGCTCCAAACGCTTTCTTGGGTGGGCCCCATTCCAAAACACCACCAGGCCAAGTGCCACTCGCTCGCGGAGGGCGAGGGAATTTAAATCAAAATATTTCGTATACAGGGCACAACGGCAGAAAATCGTAACGCCTCGAGTTGTGTTCGTGCCGCGAACTACGGAGCTATGGCCTAAGGAGCAGGGGGAAGGGGCTGGTTGCCGGGTCGGGACTTGGGACTTCTAGAGCATCTCAAATGAAGTGAACCGGAGCGGAGCCCCCCTGGCAAGGTGATTGGGCTGGGGTGCTCCGACAAAGGGTTGCTCCGGACGGATGGGTCCTGCTCCAGCTGGGGTTAATACACATAAAGTATTCAGTGCGGGTAACTCCGTCCTATAATTGCGGTGCTCCGCCCCCGCGCCCTCCGGAACCCCCGTCCGGCCACCGCGGCGCCATTGTATATTCAGAATTCATAATTGGCTTCGTGAAACTTTTTTGATTTGAATATTTATGACTTAACCGATTCACTAATTAAGGATTTATCCGGGCGTCCTTTGTCGTCCGCCCGCCTCTTTTGGTGGAGCTGCGGCGTAATTTAAATTTATTTCGCGGACATATTTCTCTTGGAATTTTTTATTTTCATTTTTGTTTTTCCTTCTTTTGTGTTGTGAGCCTATCTACCGTGCGGGAAAGCGAATATTTTTTA
Organism: Machimus atricapillus; assembly: GCA_933228815.1. Lineage (NCBI taxonomy): Eukaryota > Metazoa > Arthropoda > Insecta > Diptera > Asilidae > Machimus > Machimus atricapillus. Next base: position 24,463,973 of record OW121788.1, on the reverse strand, counting down.
AAAGTTTTCCAGAATGACACGGTGGGTGGGAAAATTTGGTTTTCTTAGATTTGATTTCTCAGAGGCGCAACATTATGTGGATTTACTGTAGTCATAATAGAAAAACTTTAAGAAATTAAAAAATTTGCATTGAGAATTATAAAAGTTTAGCATGACAGTCTTTTACTAGCCCAACATTTTGAATTCATAAATTTTAACAACCTATTTGAAACCAGTGAGCTAGGAAACCGCCATGTAGGTACCCAATTTCACAAAAAAAAAAAAAAAACATTTCAGGTCAGCGTCAGGACGAGGTTTGATTTTCGAAAACGTTAAAAGTTAGTATGTATAGATATGTAATTGCACATAGCTTGTAATTCTAATACTTTGACTTTTTCAATTCTGAAAGTAATGCTTTGCTATTTAGTTTACAGTATAGGAACTGATTTTGCTATAGATACATTTTGATCCCCTAACATTTTACGTGTAGGTCGAAGCGAGGCATCCTGGTCGTGGTCGTCCCAAGCATTCTAGAAATTGCATTGCACCTCATTTAGTTGCCGCCTTAAAACTTTCCATTCACCTCATCTCCCAAATATCCAAGTTATGAATAAACTTCCTTCTATGTCGAAATCCTCCGAAAGTCCACTGTAAATCTCTGGACTTTTGTAAGACCTCACACGCCGCAGGAGGAGAAAGAAACCAGTTCGAAGGAAATGCTGAGGTTCTGGGGCCATCGGTCAGTCTTCTTTTTCGGCCAATGCAAATTCACCTAGCCACTGGTGTGGCAGTCCCTTCGATTTAGATGCAAATTTTTCATATATCCTATCGTTTTTGTCCGGGATTCCTGACAACGTACGACCCGGGGGGGATTTGGGAGGGTTCTCTTCCTGTTTTGAATTTAAATCGATGTAAGGCTTTCATCAAAATCAGTTGCGGTTGCTCGAAAACCCAATGCAGTCGCAGCCCCCTGCTGGAAAGATGAGCGTCAACTATATTTCAGGGGTGAGGGGATTAGTCCCCGTTTGGGGCATCCTTCAGTCTTGATGAATCGCAAAGTCAATGGGCTGACGTTGATTAAAATCTGAACACGATTTGTAACAGTTAGCGTCTGTCCTCAGCATGTGGGGCTGAAGCTGGCCCACTGGCCACTGCACCCCTTTGGGGGCCCACCCGATTAGTGTGTGCGGTGTGGTCAGGGGCGGCTTAGATTGAATCAATTCCAGTCATATCAGCACCCCGGAGCACCGCCGGGGCGAGCAGCTCGACCAACCCACTGACAAAAGCCATCACTTGTTAGTAGCCATCGCACTGCAAGGGATTAGCCCAGAGAAATGGCATCCTCGACGTGCTGACATTAATCATCGAGCTGAAATGATTGGCTCCCCGGTCGAGCGCACAAGTCCACTCCGGACCTCAGGCCAACGGTCACATATTAATTGCGATTTGATACCTTTGACGTGGCCCCTAAGTCCCCTGGATCACGTTCTGGAGAGGTGCCCTCCTCGCTCCTCTGGAGGCGGACGGCCAGTTCATAAAAGATACAGGCCAGGTCGGGGCTCTCCGGCAAGATTGGCCCTTTAATTGTCAAAACGGATTTGCCTGCTCGAATGATGGAGGGGGCGGGCTCCATTAATTACACTAGGCCCAATTAAGAAACCACTCAACGCGGGGCTTTTCCACGAAATTCTGCACGGCCTTCTTAAAAGAAAATCAATTTTTCAAACGATTGTCATGAATAAGAGCGTTCCGTATAAGCGCTAATTGCCTAAATATGTATTAATATTTATTTATTTTAAAATTGGATAACTCAGCTTACTAATCCCAATTTTGGATTAGTTTGCAACACTTACTATTTATAACATTTACTATTTTGAGTCAACGCTAGTAGCTCTTACCAAATTATGCGACAAGGGTTGCCGCAATATAACACATAACAATAATATGCATGTAAGATATGTAGCTTCTAACTTAAGTTAAAGTTAGTCGTGAGTTTAAAAAGAACTATTCTGCTAAAAGTTAAAATTCTTTTCCAATTTTTCGATTTTATTTTTCCCATTGAAAGTCGACGTAGTAAAATATTTTTATATCAAAGAAACGTGGATTTTGAACAATATGTAGTTAATTCAGAGTAGATCATGATCCCGAAAATAGTGATATCTTACGTAACAAAATGCCATTACTTTCGTAACGAGTAATGTAAATACTTCCATTAACCATTACGCAAAAAGTTTAGCAATTTTCGATTAAATCACTCCTTATTTAACATTTAAAAAAAAAATTGTTATGCAGATATTAATTTTAATATTAATTAATTCTATGTGATAAATAAAATGGATGTTGCTATGAAAAGAACATTCTGGATATTAAGGTTTTTCTTCTGGATAAAAAAGTGAAAATTACAAAATACACACAAAACATACTTTCATTTATGTAGATAGGTGAGGTGAGGGACTCAGAATCGAAAAGTGATCACTATTTTGGGATCAGCATAAAAATTGATATATGAACTAATAATCCTTGATCCGTTCATAGATATCACAATCTCCCCCCTCCACCACTGACCTACACGAACCAGAGGACGGGCAAAAAAGGTAGGGCTGTAGGGCTGTAGAGCTGTCATAGTCCGCTTGAGCCACCCGTCCTCAACTTCCTTCGAGCCGTCGCAGGGGCCGTATAATTTGATTTTCATTTCAGCGAGCTCCATAAATGCTAATGCCGAACATCCAGAGATATAATAGCGGGAAGTCCTGGGTTGACATTCAGTTCTTAGAGGTTTTGCTAACAAACAAATCCTTTGGCATCCTTTTTGGTCCAATAAAACAAGGCCATTACACAAATCTACTCCCAGCGCCACATACATTTGTAACCCGCCCGGAACCCGGCAGTCGGCGCTAGCCACCTTCGCCACGACCACTTCGGGGCCACCCCCGCAAGCAAAAGAGCAGCATCACCAGCAGCATCCCTCCCCCATAGTTGGGTTGGCTGCTTGGGAGCAAATAGTACAAAGATTCATCTTCCCGAGGAGTTGGCCATGTATTCCCTCGGGAGCCCCCGGGAATGGGCCACATGCACGACATACTTGCTCCGAGGGCCCGAAGGTTATATACACATACTCCGGCCGGCAGCCCCTCGGGGGCGGGAGAGATAGTTGTAAAAAGGTCAAAAAATCAATCGCCCACGGGACTAATTCGTTTGAATCTAAGAAAATCTAGGAAAATCCCCGGCAACGACCTCTGGAGTTTGAGCCCTGGGATTGTCAACGACGAGATATTGTTGCGTTGTTGTTGCCCCGCTCGGGTGCTGCGGGCGCCGGAGCCCCCCTGCCGCTGACTCGAGCTCATTTCGGCCATTGAGTGATACTTTTCGGTCCTTACGAGAGTTACTTTTTCTTCGATTGCGTTCCTTTTCGGCCTTTTTTTTGGATCTCTCCCGGGTTTGGGGCGATTCCATGTCCCTGAAAATTGCCTTTAGGTGAACGTGCTTGCAAATATCCTCGCAGCATCGAGACTCAAATCAATATCTTAGGCGTAAATGGGCCCTCTACTGCCAATATACTTTATAGTGTTTCTATATTTCTTAGTATTCACGCGCAAAACTTTTATAAAATTCTACATATTTAATTAGTCATGCTCGTATGCATACCTATTAATAATTAACGAACACTGTTTTAATTATCCAGTTATATTTATGTATAAAAAAAACAACAGCTTTTTTACAGGCTTATTAAATTTCAAAATAACAGTGTTAACTACATGCAAAATTGAAAATAACCAAAAATTCCAAAAATGATCTTAAGACATTCTATCATGTATACCTACTTCATTACCTACTCAATTATGTTTTCAAATATCTATATTTTTTTACAATAATGGTTCGCGTAAAATACAAATTATTTTTTCATGTGCTTTCATATTTTTTTTTTATGTTTAGATGAATAAATGAGAATGCTTCTTATTTCTTAACTATCAATCACCATTTCTTGAAGGATTACGAATTTTTAACTTTGTTTTACCTACAACTCTTTCGATATTTTCAGTCATAAAAATTCAGAACTTCCAAATTTTTTTTTAAATTTATTTGAGGCAAATAAACATTTTTGTTCAAGGTTAAAACAATTCTATAATAATTGACCGATAAGTCGCAAAAAACTCTAACTAAAAGTTAAAACTATAAAAATATTCTTAGTTATAAATAATATTTTCAATGTTTATTTTATAACTATAGCTTATGGATTCAATATTACATATGTACCTACTAACCAAAAATCTAATTTCGAGAGATTGCAGTGAAAATCAATCAATCACTGTGATTATACATATGTATGTAAGCTTCACTGATTTTAAATCTATGTACTTATACATACACTCAAAAAGTTCTTAATATTTAGATTTTTTAAATCCTATTATAATTTGCATTTAGTCCGAAGAGACATTTTTGCTGAACAACGTCTCTCTTTTTTTATCCTATGTATGCACAGTACATAGAGCATAGATTTGTACATATTCTTGGACGTGATGCATGAAACGATGAAACTGAATCATTAAGCTAACTTACTTTGTATCTGAATCTGTACAAAATTAGAGTTTTATTATTTATCTTATTTGGTAACGATTTTTGTCAAATTACCAAAATTTACTCCATGGTTCATCAAACGTTAACATCATATCGAATCTACAGCCTAAAACGTCAAAACAAAAATATTTAAACTTTTAGTTACAAAAAGAAAAACATGCGTTAGCCAGACTCGAAAATAATCATGACGCAAGCGCGAGGGAATCGAAATTATTTTCAGCCAGATCGCTAATCGCACTTGATACTTGAGATATTGCAGGTGATCGCTCGCTACTTTTTCAAGTGCTACTCGATGATAAATTTGTTTTGAAAGCACTTCGTAGGAGCATAGGGTGCTTGGAAAATAAACCAAAGCAGATGCACCTCACAGGGTGACGCAGTCTATGCTACAAAAATACTCTACCCAAAGACTAAATCCCTCCTCGGATTACCGTGTCGAGCCTATTTGAAAGGACAATGTAAAGTAAAATACAAAATATAATCGAAAATAAAAAAAAAAGTATCGGAAGGACAAAAAACGCGATTAAAAGCGCGGCTTAACTGACTGGCGCAGGCATTCGAATGAACGAAATTAAAAATTAATTTGAATCCCTTTTTGGGGCTAAATCCGAAGATATTAAGCTGGCGGAGCTGATTGACGGAAAATATTTTGCAGAGGCTGGTGGGCCCCATGCCGAGTGGGGAGCCGGGTGAATGGAAATGTGAAAAACGAGAAAATTCGCCGGAAGGGGATGAATCTGAAATGTGCTTTGTGTCAGGAATTTATGAAGGATGCATTCATGAATGCAAAGTGTCCCCACGGCGAGGGTATCAAGTGCAGGCCGGCCTCTTTGTGCAAGTCGGCCTCCGCCCCGGGCGTCATTGGGCCGACTCGAATGGACTGCCGGGGCCAGAGGATGCATATATGCAACAATATGGGCTTTAATCAAAATTTATGAATTTTGAATCCGAACCGGAGAGTTCGGGGCCTGCCTGTGTCCTTTCTGTCCTGTGCTGGGCCCCATTCCTCCTACCCGGCACTGCGTCTCCAGGTCGGGAGCTCCGGGCAGTATAAATTATTCTGGACATGTAAAGTGCCATTTTGAATATGAAATTTGATGCTATATTAAGCCTTTTGTGTGGAGTTCACCGGCAGATACCGAGGCCGTCGTCAGTGGGTCGGTTGGCTGTGGGAGGAGGAGCAGAGGGGTCGCCTTTGTGGAGCGGGACTCGGGCTTCGCATTGTTGTCGACACTCTGGGGCTCCCGCACTTAAATAAACTCCAAAAATGGACTGGGATTGGGGCCGCATGAATTCAACTATAAAAGCCACCAGCACCTAGGCCGGGGGGTGGCTAAATGGAAATCGCCAGAAGGTATACGAATCGCCCCCAGCAGCGCAGTTCTAAGTTTTGAAGAGGACACAGGGTGACCCGGGACGGGGGAGCACAAGACACGATGGACCAGGCTGTTGTTCAAACTGGCTTATTACCATTTCATGGCATCTTTCGGAATTCTCTGCTTTTGAAATTTTCCCTTTTCGCATAACAAAAGGCAAAAGATGACAAAAGGAGCTTTCCTAGAATAATTTATAAATGCCTTGTCGTGCTCGTCTACAGAGGCGCTCCTCCGCCCCCGCACCGGTCTCGGGGAGCGCCGGGTATCGGCCCGGATGGGGCTTATGGTGTCTGCCAGAAGATTGTTATATTATTCGAGGGTAACAGCTCAACGTAATTTAAATGAATTTTCTTTTCTGAAGGTTCACAGAATTTACGTTGAACGTGTTTCCCTGCAGAAATGTAAATGGACGATGACGATGACGGCACTGCTGCTGCCGCTCCCACTGCTATGGCAAGGGGCTGCGGGGGGCCCCGGTTGTTTCGGCTTGGAGCTATCATGTAAGAAATTACTAAGCGCTTTTGTACTTTAAAGAAATCTTGAAAAATGTTCCGGGTAAAGAAGGTCTTGCCAGCTTTCAAAATTTAGTCGAAATTGTCGGAATATGCAATTTTACAAATTGGTCCAAATCGAGTCCAATCTTATTTCAACCGCCCTTTGTATTTAATTATTCTTAAATACCACTATAGTCAGGAATAGCGCCAACATATTTTGAACCTAGCCTTTCTTTCCTCTAAAAAGTTAAGTTAAGTTAAGTTAACTAATATGTAAATGCTTGGAGATCTAAATTCTACGCAAAGAAATCCTATAGAAACAATAAAAAAATTAATTACATATCTTATTTCTGAACTATGACAGACTTTCATTGTTAAATTGAAATTTCAAATTATCGATCACTAAGTTGAAATAATTTCTGATCTTCTTACTATACTTTATAAAGTTTTCCGTAGGACGGACTCCTCAGTACCTACGCAAATCCAATTTGCATTTAACCAATTTTATTTACCATTTAACTTGAATACCTACCTCGAAAGATACACTTCATTTATGGAGACAAATTGTTAAATAGATTGAGAAGTGTTAGACGAAGAGACTAAACTTTGTCGCACCTCTATAAGTTCAAGTTTTCACTAAACATTAATTTATACTTTCAGTTTTCTAGAGGTTAGAACAGTTTGTTTACTAGTTATTCTGTAGCTGTAGCCTTCTGGTTACAATCACCACACATAAAATAAGCTTTTCGAAAGTAAAACTTATTAAAAATTATCTTAGGACTTCTACGGAACTAGAATTTCTATGGCTGTTATTATTATCAATACTTTAAACAGAAAAAGAAGAACTTAAGAATGAGGATGATATATAATAAATACATACTTTCGAGAGGAAAAGAAGTTAGAAAAATTATTTTTTAACCACTAGAAAATTTTAAAATTCATATCTTAATATGAATTGCTGCTGTATTTTTTTTATTCTCATATATACATATGTATATTTTGTTTATGAGAGTGTTTACTTTATGTTTATTTTCCGAAGCGAATTCCTTAACTGGAAACTTTAAGATCTAGTAGTTTTCCAGATTAGTTTTCTAAATACTATTATATGTACTATTTCATATGATGTTTTTGAGAGTGTCGTTAAAATTTAAAGCCCCCATAAGATGTATGGAATTTAAAAAATTGCCCGACCTTTTGCGTCGCAATCTCCCTAAAAGGTTCTCAATTTCATTAAGGAGCGGGGGCAGGGAATGTTCCATAACAAGCAGCGAATTCGAGCGCCTAGGCTATGCCATTTGCGGCTGGAACGCCTTCTCGAAAAGGCACCCACTCACGTCTTTTCAATCTTGTCCCTTCTCCCGGTACTCTGATCGTCTTATTTATTTTTTTTTCCCCGGGACTCCTTGCAAGACGCCCGCCACACTATCACTCTTAACACGGCGGCAAAAGAATAGAGCGCTCCAAGATGGGGGCGTCAGATAGGAGGGCAGATAAATATACGCAGAGAACATACAGCCAAGTCCTCTACGGGATAAAGAGATTTGGGATAATCTAGAATACATTAGCGGTAGCTTTCTGTGGATTCCTATTCAATTCTTCAGGTATCCACTTGAATCCATGTAAATTACGACTTTACTCGGCGAAGGCGGTTACCACTTGCACCCACCGGGCTCCGGGGTACCGCCAGTATGCCGTGTGAGCCCCGTCGTCTGCGTCTTCCTCCCTCTGTTCGACGTTTTCGTATTTTATTTGAAAGGTTTCACTCCTCCTCCACCCCCGAGATTTTTTCCTCTTTCAGGTTTTTTGAATCTTTTCGTTTAACCATCCTGTCGTGGGGCTCGCGGAGCAGATACCTTTTTTTTTCGGCCATCTGCACATACATTTCAGGTGGTACCCACCTTATTTGATGGAAGAGGAGCCAACTTCGGATGGTATAAAGGCAGATTTGGGGGTTACTTATGTGATTTAAGGGAGCACGCGCGAATATTAGGGCGATAATTCTTTAAAATTGCAAATTGTTTCTCAATCGATCCCACTCCTGGCAAGATCTGCTTGGATTCGTGGATGGCTTGGTCTGGCTCGGATTTCGGGATAGGTAAGGTGACTAAGTGAATGAACGAGCCCTGGCCGGGATGTTTGGGGAAGATATCAAGGCTCTTAGGCGGTCGGAGTAATGTGAGATTCGATTAAGTGGATGACATCAGAAAAGTAAGCCCCTAACCTCTTAAGGCATGCTTCGTTTAATTTAAAAGGATTTTGCTTTTTGTTTTTGCAAAACATACACACCATTTTTTCGAAAAGGATACCCCTATAAATCGTGTACCATCCTATCAATTTTATCCAATCGTAATTTATTGCCTATTTGTTTCCAAATCAATTAATGCAATTTGCCCGAACTCCAGTATATGTACGATAAAAATGTGGCATTCATTTATTTATTTATTTTATTTTTTTCTACCTTTGAGTAATCCGTGGTCGCAACTACTGGTGCCATTTGCGTGAAATGTTTTTGATATCCATAAAATCCCAATCACTGCCACTTTACCGCCACTTTACCAACCTCCCTGTCCCCTCAGGACGTCCCTTTCCCGGCCATTTTCATCCTGGCTGTGTTGCGATAGGCAATAGGCCGAGAATGAATTATTTTTATTTCCGTACCCAGCGGGCTTATCTACTTAATTAAATTTGTCCTACTTAATGCCCCATAATATGTGGCTGATTAGTTTAATTGTCTTCCAGAGACATATGGTGTGAATCGTATCTAATCATCGACGATTTACTAATTATATGTCCTAGCATATTTTGAGCCCCACTGACTTCGATGGGCTGTTCTGGTCTGATTTTTGGATGGGTGAAAATATTTTATTGGTCGTACCGAGATCTAGGACAATTTGAGGAATTTATAGACTATGGGGATTTTTATTTGCGCATTTCTTATAGATGAGTTTTTTAAGCTAGGGCAGATTAGTAGGATTTGAAGTTGATTAAATAATAATAACACAAAATTTTGATAGCCTCAAACATTTCTAGAATCTACGGCTGTTTTCCGCACCTTCAGGATCTAGGTAGAACTCGATGTTCTCTTAATATGATATATTTGTTTTAAATTACTATTTGCATAATATGTATACTTTGTCCCTTATATTTCACTTATTTGTATTCCAAAACAGTAGTCAAAATTTCCACTTTATCGACTAACTTAGTAAAAGCTGTTGTAATTCTCTCACATACTAAAAATAATACTCAATATTTCCTTTTTTAGTCTACTTTAAGTATTTTTTTTTATTTTATGTGATTTTGGCTAAACATTACTAAAACGAAATGGTTTTTCCTACATTAGGATGTTATGAAACAACAAAATGAATTAAATATCTGGGAATGCTGCATTGAATTGGAACTAAATCAAAAATTAATTGAGGAAATTTATTTGATGTTATATACATAAGTATAGTACCTATTTCGTATCAATTCAGTAACAAACAAAAATCATTTAAAAAATACTTAGCTATGGAATGAGATATTGCTAAATCACAATCAACATGCTTTATATAAAATATTGAATTCGTTGAAATATTCATGGGCATATTTTATAAGACGAATTGAATTATATAACACTGTCCTTCTGTCGTATCGTATTTATAATTCCCTATTATACTCGTATTGATTGTCGAGGTAGCACGGTATTCTGGTTTTAGGGTTCTGGAGGTTATTTTTGATTAGTCTTTATTGTTTCATTATTACCCATAATCACATTAACCGCATAGAGTGTTTAAACCCAACTCTAAATATGTCATGAAGAAAATGCATCATGTAATGTTCATTGAAATTCGATAGCTAATTAATTATTGCAAATAAGTTCATTATTCATAATCCGTTGGTTTTTTAAACAACGCGTAAAAGGTTTCTCATTGATGTCATACCGTTTTGTCTTCTCTTTCAAGGTTATGAAAAGTGTTTTTTTGGGGATATCGCAGTTTAGTGCATGATTTTTTCAATTTACTTCTTGCTTTTAGTTTTTTTTATTATATGTAGTAATATTGGAGCTGAAAGCTGGCATAGTTTGCGGGGCGTGTTCCTATCTTTGTCAGATTTTAACTGGTAGAGAAAAGCATTAGCACAGCCTCGAAAATTATTACATCCTTGAGGAAACCGACAGAGACTGAGAGCGTCGGATGAGACGTGCACCACCAGAAAACGAAGACATATTGCGCTCGTGTCTCGAGCGCCGAGCCATCTCGAAGAATGTCCCCTCGGGGGGAAGGAGGCCGTCGGCAGGACTTGGTCTGGTCGCCAAATATTCGCTTGGTTCTGGGCTTCTCTGCCGCAGCCACCCAAGAAATTTAGGCGAACCACCCTCCTCCCCTTCTACGTTCAATCCTCCCGGGGGGTTCTCCACCTCTTACCAATTTCTGTACTTTCCTTAGACGTTTTGCTGAAGAATTTCTCAGAGTCGTGTCGTGATACACAACGAAAAGGGGGCCCACCCAGGAGCAGGTGGAGGACGAGGAATTGGTTTTTCTTGAAATGGTGCAAAATGGAGAGTTCATTGTGAAGGGAGCCATTTTTCGGATAGAGGGATGGCCTCCTTGTTCGTTCCTCCAGGACGTGTCTTTCAGCACAGCAATATAAAGCATCTTTCTCGTGGCCCTCCGGAGGCGGACGGAGGACGGGCTCGGATAAACAACCCGAGGCAGCTCCGGCGCAAGAAAAGAGAACGAGAAAGATTTATTGCCGCCTCAATAAGTTAAGCAAAGACAAGTAATAATGACATCTTATTAGATAAATTGCTGCACATGCTGCTGCCGCTCCTTGGGCCAGGGCCGCGCCACTGTCGTCCTCCGCAGCCCTTCTGGCTATGCCCTTGTGATTTTCTATCCGGACCCTGTCTGGGGCTGGTGGACTCATCGTTTTCTGACTGAAATCCCTGAAGTAAATGTACTGCCACTGTAATTGTAGCTCGGCTGTTAAACTAAATTTACGAACACTTTTAGCCCCCGCCCCCGCCCCCGCTCACTATCGCGGCAAGCTAAATGAACTGATTTATGGACAGTTCGCTTCTGATCATTTTATAACAAATTTTTCTTAGTGTTTATTTTCTAGAAACCGTGGAGTATTATTACGCTAAAAATGTTTTAGCTGCTGTATCAGAAGACAGTCTTGAAAAATGAAGTAAGGGAGCAATTTTTCATAATTAAAATGATTAAATTTAATGTTGTGCCAAAGTTTTTCTTTATCCATATGTTAAATTAAATTTTATCCATTTTCAAAAATTCAGTTTCTGTAGTCGTCAGCTCAATTTAGCGGTTACTCTTCTTAAGCTGAATTGAGCAGTCGACTTCCGAAATTGAGGGTTATATACTCGAATAATTGAGGGTTATAGGTACTCTGAACAGATCATAAACGAAGAATTTCATGTATGCTCAATTTCAACAATATCTTATCATCTTTGAATTTTTATTTAAACATAGAAGTCGACATAAATTTGAGTGTAATTTCAATGTAATATAGCAATTGTGAAATTTAATAGGCTGGAAATTCTAAATTTCGTTTATAGTGTATCACTAGACTAGTGGTAACCTTAATTGTACGTTTTCAATTTTTTTTAAAACGTTAAGTAATTCTAAGATATTTTCTATATTTCAGCTTTTTTTAAAAAATCGATTTTTTTTGCATTTATGCAGTTTAGATATGTATAATATAATAATCTAGGACAATTTCAAGTTGATCTAATGAATATAGTTTTAGGTATATTCTCCGGCTAATATTAAAATTAAATCCATTTATTAAAACGAAATTTTTAAAGACGGTGACCATTATAATAATTTTAAAAACCACTCGACGGATATAAAAGAAATTTATGCGAAATATCTATAGGGATTAACTATAGTACCCGATTGAAAAATTTTTATTTTTATACAAAACTCTTTATCATTTGTGGCATTGAAACTTACTTTTGATCAATTGCGATACAATTAACATTTTCAACTTTGTGCGTTGTTTATTTGAAGTTTGTTTAGTCTGAAGGTGATTTCGATTTAAAATTGTAAAAATAAGGTGAAAATCCACGTGTCCTAGTACAGGACCTCTTTATAGATGGTACAGACGACAAGTGCCCGAAGGCCTAGTGATGAAAATCCTGTCCAAACAGAGTCTTCCAAAATGGTCCGTCGCCCAGACAGAACCGTCGAATTATTTGATCAATCAGTCCCACTCTATAGCTCCTTTCACCAGAGGCCCACCCCGCACCTTCTGGCCATGGTCTAGGAGGTTTTTTCCAGGCGGATGGGGCCAAAAATAGCAAGTTTCGTGCTCAATAGGCATCGGAGTAGCCTTAATCCGTGTGATTTTGTGAAAGGCAGCCAGCAACAAATAGCATGTTCGGGAGGTAGGCCTTGGGTTTATTTATTTTGGAAACATGAGCTGGTCCCTGCCGAAACGGAGGCCGGTGTCCCGGGGGAGCCGGGCTCGGTGGCGGCACCCGAGAAGGGAGCACCCAACATCCACTCAACTGCGAAGATGAAGAAAACAGAACAAGTGGCTGTCGGTCTTAGTTGTGCATAGGATTTCCGGATCCACCTCCGATTCGGCGTTCTGCCCCGGCCGCCCCAGCCACGGGGCTCCCTCTGCAGCGTTATTATATTCAAAACATTTACTCTTGATTGGTCTTACAACTATAATCCCCGGGGCTTAGGCGGCCTCCTTCTTTGTTCTGCCACTCAATGTGCGCTGCATCCTCCCTCGCTTTTGGAACATTCGAAAAGGGGGAAAAGCGCCGGCACAGGACGCCCCCAGCCTCGTCCTTCCTAGGAAAAGGGCTCCAGAGGCTGCGGTGGCGGCTCAAAGGAGATAGTTTCCTCCGATGCGAATATAATTTCGAAATTATTTCGTACATACAACGAGACCCGGGCTCGGTTAATTAGCAGCAGTGTCGACCCGGGGGCTGGGAGTCAATCAGGTCGCCTCATTAACTCCGCGTGACTCGCATCTTCCTGCTGGACCACTTGCGCAAAGGCCCTCATTCCCTCTCACATCTGTTTAATTTGCTCTTATCGAATGAGATGTTCCTAATTTTTTTTTCCCCCTGAACTCGTGAAATATTTCCAGCCTATTCTAGATACTGCAGCAGCCGCAGCTCCGGCATCCGCTGTACCTCGCGGATTAACCGGGATTAAGCAAAATTCTAATTTTAGGGGCAGACTGGATCGCTCCGGCTGTTCTACGAGGACTTTTTTAGGGGATCTTCGTGAGATTTTCGATTTTTCCGTTTTTCCCCGAGTTTTTCTTCTATTTTTTGGTTTGGTTCAATGTCTCTTTATCTCGTCAGCTGCTAACGGGTATGCTGCGTGTCAACGCGCGGCACGGTTCATCGCAACGCACCGCGGAGACACTGGTGCTATGCATAAATCAGTTTTGACCTTTTACAGCCGAGAGTCTGTGAAGATTTGCCTCGGTTTACACAAACTGCGGTGAGTTATAGTATTTTTTATACTGCAGGACAGCGGAATCATTCTAACATATCCCCACTTTTATACAACTTTTTCAATCTTAAATTATTTTTGATATCTCTATCAAATCTATTCAAATATGTCTAACCTATTGAGAAAAAGAGTCTAAGCTAACTTTTTAAGAATTTCTCACTGCGAAAATATATAACAGTAAATTTTTAAAATATTATTTTATTTATAAATCAGAAATTCTCAAATCTGAATCTTCCAGCATATTGTCAAACACAACTAATATTTTCTAATAAAGTTTAAATTTTCTGATTTTATACGAAGTTTATTTAAAGTCCGCTCAGTAGTGATGTAAGCGAGCACAGAAGGACACACAACAGAATGCTAAAAGTTGTTTTTCAAACGAAACAAAAAATGAATTTTCCGGTTGGAAATTCTAGAATCTAAGGACAAATTTGGTTGGATTTTGGTGGGTCCTAAAACGGTAGAAGTAGAAATAGAATTTAATTAAATAATACTGTGCTTCAGTTAAAATACATATGTATATAACGTACTAAATTAAAGAAGCACCGAAAAAGTTCATAGTCGACTTAAGTACATATTTTATTTTGGTACGAAGAAAAATAGACAGATTCGTACAGAATGAACAATCCCTGTTTTTTCCTCATATCACACTTTTCTATTTATGGTTGAAAGCAGAATCATAAAACTTGTTTTAGAAATCAAATATCTCGAAAACCTCCAGGATCTGATAAGACGCGATCCCGGCAGTCGACTCTCCAATAGACTCGTTCCCTTTGCAACAGCACCATCGTTGTCGTCGTCGTCGTCCTGACTCCTTGAGCCTTCCCGTCGTTGGTCCCGGGACCGAACTCCCGAACATTTTCATTAATAGAAAAGGCAATTTAACAGCATGTAGTATATTATTTGCTCAGCCATTTCGACTGTCACATTACATACATCTTCGAGGATTTGGAGGAGCGCGATGCGTATGTAGAATAAAACCGTGAGTGCGGCATGGGTGGGCTCGAAATCTTCCGCACCGGAAAATAGGGCCATTTTCTCCTTCTTATTCTTCATTTCATCTTAGATGGCTCTAAACACACATCAGCCGGAGGAATGCGCCTCCGAGGGCGGGAGCGGGGGTGTAGTGGGTGGCTGCTATAACAGCCCATATGAAGTACGTTATAGAAGCGCCAAGGTGAAAGGCATGTATTCGTGAAAAAACAAAGCCAAGGGGAGGGTGAAAAAAGGTGAGTCGAAAGGTATTCGGTTTCTAGAACTATAGCAACAGCAACAATGACACCGCCAATGTGAGGGCGGCAAAGTGGGTGCTCCGTCCGCAGCCAGGGCGCTCCGCAGGACACATATAGCACTCCTGGCGAAATCGTAAAGGTGCCTTAAGGTAAGCCTCCGAACACATAAAATGGATCCCGGTTAAGGAAGACACCAGAGGAAAAAGTAAAGTAGACGGCGCCAGCATGGGGCACTCTTTATTTTATGCGTCAAATTTGTTTGGTCTTAGCCACTAGATATGAACCTGTCCGCTCCTTTTCGGAGCGTGGAGTGGCGGAGGCCAACGAGATTTTATAATAACACAAGTGGAGACTTTTATTGACACAGGGATCTCATTGTCCCGCCGGGTAATTGGATGTTTGCACGTAGATCGGGCCTGGGTGGTGCACATCCACGTGGTATGCGGTTTAGGTCCTGTGGGGCTGGCCGGACCGCTGGAGGTGAATTAACTCGAATGTCGGTCGGTTTGAGGCCCCGGGACGTCCTTCGCCTGCACCTGGATGATTCTTGCTTGCTTGCCATCTTGCCACCTCAAATCCAAGGGTAATCAAATAAGATAGGACTCGGCAGGGACTCTATTTTACTTTCAATTTGCCCCCAATCAATCTAAACTGGGTACCTACCTGACATTTCTCCTGTATTCCTTCATCCAATATCTATCTGGATTTTTCAGAGATTACAGGTAATACGTGGTAAGGATTAGATTTATTTAAGTAAAATACATAAATGAGATTTTGGCTCTTCAACTACTTATAAATAATTTTACCGTTCCAAGAAATGTTTACGATTTAATTCTCCTGAAGCTGTATATCACTATCATTAATGAAATTAAGTTTTTCATATGAGATGAGTGCAGTAAAAACTAAACTCAATTCTTCTATTTCAACAAAACTTCTTCATTTCCATAACTATTTAATTCATTTCATTTTTGTAACGATTTCTTCTTAAATCTTACTACTAAATTAGGATATGGAGAATATTAAAAAAAGTGTATCCCTCACTCACTGCTTTTCTTTGGCTCTACTTTGTAGGGCCGATAGGGATAAATATATTAAAATTTCGGTCACTGTGAAAATACAAATTATATGTTTAATAACACGATGGGCGTAAAAAATGAAAACGAAAAGAAATTTTAATAAAGTACATGAACGTGTGAAATTCCAATTGTACAACAAAAAGTGAACAATAACTCCTGAGCATTTATTAAATCAGCATCGGTCCGCTAAAAACATTGCGTTAAGAAGCTTTAAAATTTATTTAAAAGAAACGGTTTCAGTAAATAATATTTTAGTATAATGTGTGTTTCCAGAATATTTTTCGTGCAGACAAGCATTCATATTTAGATACATTATGCCACAATTATATTTAAATTATCGCCAAGAAAAAATTAAATGCATTTTATTTCTTTTTTGTTTCAGCATCATTTTGAAGACATAGGCATGGAATTAGTGAATATGTAAAAATAAAAACGCCTATAAAATAGAGTAAGTGTTTAAATATCTTATGTAATATTCTTCAAACTAAAATCTTATAGCAGTTTTAATTAGTAATTAATAGAAGTTGCTGCCCACTCATATTTAAATGAAAACAGTCTTTAAACTATAGTAGATCTAAAATTTTTATAGAATACAAATATAAATTTTTGGGAATTTTTCGTAGAATGTCTTCTTGTAATCGACTCGAAGGATGGCGCTGTACCTACTGATTGCAACTAAAAATAGGTCCTAGTAATAACCAAATTTCATATGATTGCAAAAAATACCGAAATAATGTTAGTTGGTTCTGGGCCGGGAATATGCCGCGCCTGCACCTGGGTGCTTGACTGCCGTCTTGCAATCTCAAATCCAAGGGTAATCAAATAAGAAAGGACTCGACAGGGACTCAATTTTACTTTCAATTTGCCCTCAATCAATCTAAACTGGGTAAAAAAAAGGAGCTCTATCTGAGGACGGGAACGCCATTAGCCCAGGGGAGCGCCGAGACGAATGGGCTTGGAGCCCCATGGTCGTCTGGCCGGGGCATAGTGCGGATAACTCTCATAAAATTTACATTTCAGCATGAAGGCGAATTGGCACAAGCAATTCAATTACATTAGACGAAAAGACGGGAACCCAGTACGCATATAGGGCCGTTATGAACTAGCAGCGCCCGGGCGGAGCACTAGCGCTGCTCCAGAGATTTTCATACAAAGCTGCAATAAACATAAGTCCTTATATCCTCCCTATAAGAAGTTAACCTAATTTCGCTTAATTCTATTACTTTCACCCTGAGAGGACGCCTCGCCGTGCACACATACACACATTAAGGACTCTGTTAAGTTGCTTTAACGCAGGAATAAGACCGTCCCGGGGAGATGGGGTTCCTGGCTCTTGGGGGGAGAATGGGGCCCCTGGAGCCCGACTTTTTCGGTTGCGCCACCTCTTTGGGACATATAAGTGAAATGTCGTTCATTTCGGGAGGGAAATTTGTTCCATAGTTCGGGTGGATCAAATTAAGTGAAACCGGGCGTAAGAACGACGACGCACAGAGCGAGTGGCTTAATGCCTTGAAAAATGGGGCTCCCACCAAGGGCACCTACACCCTCCAATGAGCCGTGACATTATGGAAAGTATGAAAATCAGGAAAAGCCCCATCACGTCCTGCGTCGCGTCGTCCCGGGCAAGAACCAGCTCATATTTTGCAGTTCCGAAAGCATTTCTTCACGTTTCGCCGCTCGATTTTTGCCTGCTCGTGCCTCCTCTTTGGGGGCCGAAGCATCCACTCCGAGCCACCACACCCACCGCTGCGGAGCCCCCGTCTTATCTGGGCGAAGGAAGTACTAAAACTTCAAATCTCTGGAACTATCCTCTGGATGAGGCCATATATCAGCCAACTGAACATGGAGTAAATATTCGTAACAAATAGCGAACAATAGAGTTTTTATGAGTTGCATGGTACACGTCCGTGCATAAACTGTGATTCCCAAAATTCCCCCGCTCTGGGCTGGATTTATCCCGGAAAGTAGGAAACATAAAGCAAAACTACGACAATACATCAAACCGAAGTTGATCCACTTTCCGAATAAAAGTTTTTGGAGGTTCTTCTCATCGCCCGAGCCCTATAACACATATAGCGCACACTTGGGGAGGGCTCCGAAGGCGCTCCTGCCGATGGATGCCTTTCTTGAGGGGTGGACGAGAAGGGTTTGGGGCTGAAAGTGCTGAAAAATGAGATTTCTCTTGCAATATTAAGGCGAAATGGGATCAAATCTTTTTGACGGTTCATATAAAAGGGAGTATTTTTTAAAAAAATATAAAAAAGTGATTCTGAAAAGTTTTTGTCTAGCGCTCGAAGAGCTAATGATTGCTACTACCATAGGACCTCTGTGAGATACGTTAAGTTAAGGTACATAACTAACATTAATCAACATCTTAACTAATACACTTAAACAGAAGCGAAAATCTATCTAAATTGCTTTTTAATTAAACTTTTAACTAGTGTTAAAATTACAAATGCAAATACGTATCAGACTATACTTTCTTTTTTTTAAATTTCGATGATAAGAGGCAATCACACTTTTTTATAGTACTTAGTATAAATAGAAAAATTAGCACCGGTTCCACACAGCAAAATATATACATACATATCAATGTAGAAGAGAATACAATGGATGAAAACTATATTGTTCTTATGTGAATAAAAACAATACAATAACTCAATGTTTATTTAAAAAATAGCTTTGAAAATTACTATAAATATAGTTCACCAGGACGACGAGGGCGTCCATCCATTATGTTAATTTATTATAAAAATTATTATGAATATTATAAATCTGTATGATTGTCTAACAGCTAACAGCCTTTTAGATCAGGGTCACGTTTTCTTCCGATGTGAAAACGCCTTTAAACAACAAGAATGCCAAAAATTTTAATATTGTTATTAAAACTACGAAAAGCTATTTATAATTTTAATGAGAGTAGCTCTTGGCTCGAAGACTTCTCTTAAGCCCACTTAATCCTTTTTTACTTAAAGATTGTTTGGTAAGCAGGATTTAAAGTTTAAAGCATACTAATTCAATTTTTTGCAAGATTTCACATATCCTAAATGAATCTACAAATTGTCACAAATCACAACCGGCTAGTATACATAATTAGTAATAGGCAAAAGAAAAGAAAATAATACCAAAAAATATTGGTAAGCAGAAAGTATTAAGCTTTTTTCTTTTATTTCTTTTCTGTTATTATTTTTTAATTAAGCCGAACCTGAGGAAGTAGAGTCGACCTTCCCAAGACGCAGTCCTAAAATAACCTTTTTTTCTCTAGAAATATCCCAACAACCTTTTTTTTCTTAGGTGCAGTTCTTAGCTGAACTGAAAACTTATTACACCAATGAGCTTTTCTTTTCCAGCTTACTTTTTCCGAATATTCTCACCAAACGGAGTCTTCACCCTGTGCATGAATTCTGTAAACTGAATTGTGTTTCTATTTAAATCATATATTCCCGATTTATATACATATATTTATTTAATTTTTCGATATTATGTACTCTTACAATGTTGAAAAACGTTGGCGTTCAATTTCGTCTTTAAACCATTATGTATTTATTACAAATTTTTCTTATACAATATTGTTCACAGCAACTCAATTATTAGTTACTAAATAAAACTTGTATGATATTGTTTAATATTCTTTTATTTTCTAATAAAAACAGACTTTTTTATTTAATTGAATATCTATCTTGTTATTAATACTATTTTGATTTAAAAATAAATTCTTTAAAATGTTGATTTAACTACTTCGCACCCATTAGACATTCGAAATTCCGCATAGACAATACCTAAAATGAGAACACAAAATCATAATTAGAATAATTACTAAAAATATCTCTATTATATATTATGTTAGACCAAAAATAAGCAAACTTATGTTACACCAGAACCGCAAACATTTTTATGTACTTGAATTAACTATTCTGTATCTATGATTATGATCCAGATTTTTGTTTTCTGCAATATTATCGAAGTTCAACATGCCAATCGAAATATTTAGTTTAAAAAAATGAGAATTTTGAAGCTGTGATTAATTGAAATAATTATTAAACATAAAGATCCAATCAAAGCAGAAAATCGAGAATTAGACATCAATTTGATATTGATTAAAAAATGCATTTTGGTAAAGGTATTAATTTAATGTTGTTTTATTTTTCAGGAAAGAATCTCAGAAGAAAACATTCACCATTGAAGAAAATCTTATGAGGAATAAAATTTACTACAAAAAGCTACCTCTTTCCAATGAGAATAAAAATCGAAGCACAGCAACAAAACAGGCATTTAAAAGTACTTATAGAAGTCACCATTTATATGAAAAGGGTCCTTGAAGGAATCCTCAAAATGATTTGCTATTTATAATTCATGAAATTCTTCAAATTTGGTAGCATTTCTCCCTGTTAATAATGCAGTCATGGTCAATCATGTAAGTTGCAAAATTAATTCCTGAACAATTTTAAAAATACATATAAGAAAAAACATCTTGATGTCCACTCAATAGGTACAATATCGGAAAATTTACCTGTATTATGCCAGTGGTAGAGAGCAATCAGGACAAAAAAGTGCCACCAGTTATGAGAATGTCCGATGTAGTCCAGTTTTCCAGCAAACCATCTTTCAGGAATTTTAGCCATGTAGATGAGGAAAGCTATTCCACTTATAAGGTACATTATTAAAACACGTGGAACCAGAAGCTAGAAAATAATTATAAATTAAATAAATTTGTAGCATAGAAGCGATGGGCCCATTAATATAAATGAATAAATTAGTTGATCCAATCCAAATGACTACTTAATGGAACTCCAAATGTAAACCTAATATTCTTCGAATTTGATCCACGAAAGAAATCGAATAAGTTTTTACCGATAAATACTTATACAGAATATGCATCATGTACATATAAACTTTTATGCACCAGACTGTTTACAATTCAGTTTTTTAACCTGCTGACCGACCTTGCTTGATTCCTTTAAACTTAAAGTTAATTTAATTTATTATTCAGACACTTGTCTTAAAGAAGTAATTAATAAACACGATGAACCACTTTATATTAATTGCGTCAATAAATTAAATTAATTAAAAACAGTGCATTAAAATAGGTTTGAGGAATTTTTAAATATAAATATGTATTTACAAAGAAATGGAAAACAAGATTTGTTTTTAAAGAACGTAATAGGAGCCTAATAATTTTCCTGGGTTTTGTTAAGTATGCATAAACTGAAGTGTTATTCTTCAGGGTTATCTAAAGCGTATTAAATTGCTACTCGAATTGCAACCAGGCTCGCGGAATGATACGCGTGCTCGTTAATCAAATTAAACAAGAAGTGGTGGCGGCGACGCGTGCGTCTGTTTCGACGATGAATGTGGGAAACTCGAATGAGAATTATTTATTCATCGAACTCGTAATTCGATCACCTGCGATAACCACGAAACAATACTTAATTTAAAAATTTAACTCAAGTACAAAGCATTCAATTGGGGGTTTCTCACCTTGACCATAGGGTGTTGAAATCCGCCCATTTCTATCGTCCAGTGGAGCGTTGGAATGAATCCATAAACGGCCCACGCAACAAATACGCAAATTTTTGCGTTTGGCGACACGTTGAGGCTGGGCAGTTGAATAACCATAGCTGCGATAAAGATGGCAACAACCGTCAGGGTGTAGAAATTTCTCAAGGTCTATAGAAAACGTTTTATTGAAAGCAATTGGCGAATATTATCTTAAAAAGACGAATGTACCTCGTGGCACCAGAAAGCGTAATAGACCCCGCTGATGTAAATCGCGAGTAAAGATAATGCGATCCCAAACAGATCGTATGTTAAAAAAACGTCATAGTCCTTCGCTGATCGGCACGAGAAAATGTGATAAATAGATGAGAGTAACATGCATACCTGGAACATATTTTAGTTATTACGAAAATTATAATGATAAATTAATTTTCTAAATTACCTGAAAGCACACGAGCAGACTTCCTACAATTATTTTATCAGTCAAAGCTGCATGATGACTTAAAAACGAAAGATCGTTGATTGTGAGACCTACGAACAGGACCCATCCAAAAACGTGACTCCAGATGTTCACCTATATAAATTTAGGCTTTAACTTCTTCAAAAATTTCGTAATATTTTAACTAACGTACCGTTTCATTTGTCCACCAAAATGCACTTCTTAAGCACATTTTTGTGGGTAGAAACGTTCTATACCCACTACGGATGTAGGGGTTAAACTGCAGATGTTCGGGTGCCTGTAAATAATTTTATTTTTTATATTCCACATTCACTGAAAATAGTCTTACTTACATCTTCGTAATTGAGTAGAACTCTGTATTTATTTTGGTCTACATCTGTAAATTTAGGTTTATCTAAACGACTAGGAGTTGTTATTTTCGGTGGCGTTGGAGCTGGAGTTGGATCAAGAATTGTTGCTCCACCATGATCTGGAAACGTTCTACTTTCGGTTGGTAGAAATTCAGTCTGAAAACCAAATTAACAAATATTTAGAAATTCAGTTGAAATGCAAGGGAAAATATGTTACGCAACGTTAATTCTGGCAGCATTTGTGTTCTTGTGAATTTTACTTGTATATGGAAAGCAGACAACATTTAAGTTAATTTAAATATAAACTCAGTTTTAACAAATGTCTAATTCAGTCACATATTCAAAATATTTTAAAAGGTATTAGCCGAAGAATTGCAAATTATGTATGTGCACACGTTGTTTTTTTTATCTTTTTCGTTTCTACCAGTCCGCGAAATTACTACTTTTGGCATTTGCAATCAGTTTCAACACACTTTTTAGACCGTAGCAATTGACATTTTAACAAAATCGAATTGGTTTAATAATTATTAATTTACCATGAGCTAAGTACAGGTCGCAAGTAAACTGATATTATAAAAAAATGTTTCCAACGAAAAGAAATAAGCGGAACCGAGTCCTTCAAGTGTACAATAATTAATTTTTTGGTGCATAAAATTATGTCTTAATTTAGAGCCATCAAATTTTCGAGGACATCACAACTGGTTCTTCTACCAAACTCCGTAGAAGGTTGAATTTTCTTTCTCTAATTATAAGTTAAAGAAATAAATCCATTGAACCTGATAAATCAATAAAAATAAAGGAAAACTTTTCTTTTTTTTTTTGTTCTTCTATTTAAAAAAACCTCTTTAATTTTATGCAAATGCATTAAATATTATAATCTTGAAATAGTTTATCGCCTTAAGCTATTTAACTACTTCATATATGTGCATATATATATTTTATAAAACTACATTGAACATGAATTTACCTGGGGACTTATGCAATTATTATAATAATTTTAAGAGAAGCATTTCCTATTTTCTAGCCATTTCCGCGTTATAGTAGAAAAAACTATGCGAGGTGAAAAATATTAGCAGCTATAAATAGGTAGTCACAAGGTTATTGAACTAATTAATCTTTTATAAATATATGTTAGATTCATGGAAACCTCGAATGACATATTTTACCTACATTCACTAAGATTTAAAAGAGCTTAAGACAAAGCCCCTCAGAAGCTGGTCAAGAAGAAATAGGAAGGATTAACGTGAATCACAAAATTCTATCACTGGCATAAAAGAAATAAAAACATGAAGAGAAGTGACGGATAGGCTTGTCTTATTGCGAAGCGCGTTTGTTACTTTCAAACAAAAACATAAGTAACATTTGCCTCCGGGAAAATCAAGCAATCGACAAGAGTATTGAGTCCAAAACACTCAACAAGCCTTGATCTATGTTACTAAAAACGCTCTAAAGATTGCCGCTGCACCTGAAATCACGGTGACCAAATCAAACTATTGACGTTGCATAATAAGTTATACGGGTTAACAATATTTAGCCGGTTTTAGTGTTGACCCATCACAAACATTTTCACTTTACCTCTTTCATCATTGGGGACTCAAAGCAAACATTGCATAGTATAATTTGACCACCTCGACTATTGCACCGGCCCTCCTCAAGGTCTCTATCATAACCGGTCATCACTTCGATTAAAATTTTGATCACTGTATAATTATTAAATTAGATAACAAGAAAAGTGTGTAGCGAACGTATCTGATCACCTAGCTTCGAGAATAAAGATTTTAGCACGTTCAGAATTTTAGCGCCTTTCTTAAAATCAGTTGTGCAACAGGTGTTTACGTCTAAGACGATAAAAAGATTGCACCGAAGAAAGCTCACTGCGGCTGCGCCTTGTGGATGTCATTCAATCTGTCTGGACCGGACGCACGGGCAGACGATAAAATGATCACCTATTCAGACGAACGGTGCATAAAACGTGAATAGTACTTGTAAGCAGGCCAACATGTGCTCGATCGTTCAATTGGTTCAAAACTGAGTTTAATAAAAACATACATAAAGTCAAAGACCCCTAAAGTTTTTTTTCGGGCTTGTAATTTTCTTCATCGCATTGCAAGAAATTGCAAAAGATCGTTAAAAGTATTCCAAAAAAAAAATTTACGAGGAGGTTCCAACATTGTGCTCATTTCGATTACAGGTCCATTACATAACTATCCCTGTCTGGTCTACAATTAAGATTTATTTTGTTGTACTTCACAAAAACAAACGTTTTTTCACATTTCTTTTGCACAACAGACCCAACCTTGAGAAAGAGTAAACTTGGAATTTTTGATGAACTTCTTGTTGTGACTGCTCAGCGCATTTGCATTCTTGGTCTTCTCGGTGAGAAGGTCTTACACATTTTAATGGGTGTCGGCTTAATAAAAATCTTCACATACCAATTCAGCATAACTCTTCCGGATTTTCCAATGTGATCTTCTATAATTTATTTTCAAAATCTATTAGCACAAAAAATTAAGGTTACGAAAAATACTTGAAGCGTAACGTTATGATCTTACTACTTTCACTTCATATCTCTACGGGAAGTGAATCGTCGTTATTGCAACGTGCTATACATATATTTTATTGCACTATTTTTCAGTGATATATAAAAGATGAGAATTAATCTTTTGTATTGATCTTCAAGTGATCACTAATCACGCTAGTTTCACGTCACTTTCACTTCAGGCATTTCTTTTCAGCTGGTTAGAATGAGTGATCGGTTGCATTTCAGTTAACTGAAAAACTTAAATGACAATGCAAAAAAAATAATTGTAAAAGATTATTAAAGACTTGGTTCATTATGCCGCACAAAACTAACGATCAAAAGACTTTCCGCACTTACCATGAATGATGCATTTGGTCTCTTGTAGCAGCAACTGGTTGGAAATATTTCCGCAGAGGTTGGAGGTGTTAGGACCTCTGTTTCAACAACTTCATTGTAGTTATCCATGGCGTTGTATGCTTTATTTTTTAATTATTAAAAGTAATCAAAACTGCAAAAAAAAGAAGGACAATTTTATTAAATAATCATAGGAAATAATTTAATGTACTCTCATGTACATTATATGTGTATGTTAATATAAAGAAATTGAAACAAATTGGAAAACCGATTACAAAGGTTTTTTAACCTGCTCATTTTTTACCATAAAAGCTTGTAAAGAAATTATGTCAATTTGTATTTTTACTAATATATGTATTTACATATACCTTTGTATGGAAGTAAAAAAAAAGTTCTAAAAATGAATTACGAAACACTGCCTCTTTGCATTTGAATGCAAGTTCACAGATGAGGCTGTTACTATTTGTTAATTAAGTAAAAGGTTTGAAATGCAACTACCTACTAAAAGAAGTGCATATATGAAATTTGCTTTTAAATGCAAAGCCGATGACGCGTGAGTTACATAATACCAATTAGCAATTTAAAATAAATTTTGCATCATGAAAAATTTTCCGGCCGATCATTCAAAAAGTTCTTTGGACGTTTTTCAAATTAATGAATGCACAATTGCAAGCAAAAACAATAGTTTACATTACGACAATTCCTTACACAATAAATCGTAAAATGACGTGACGTGACGAGATTGGATTTAAAATTTTTGAATTGCCTTTATTAACTTTCGCGAAATTTATAATCTCGAATTATAAGCAAACAAACACAGAAGCAGATTGACATGCCACAATGCGTTTGTTTTACTTAATTATGATTGCAAAATTCACCTGTAAAGTGATTTTCTAGCTTTAAATTTATTAGTTCCGTTGATTAGATTTGCTATACTACTAATTGTTTTGCCAAGTGTAGCACTTAAATTGAGATCTACAATATGTAGTTTGGATAGGGAATTTGATCGGACTTTCAAAATTTTAAAATCATGAGGTGACGGTTTGTAAAATTCAATTCAATGAACAATTTCCTGTCTAATGTGTAGAAAAAATAACAAAGAACACAACTATGATAAAATATATTACAAATATTCAAATTGGTTGAAGCAAATAGACTTAGGCCCTATTCAAGCCAAGTCTAAGCCAGGCTTGATACACAGGCAGACTGAAATTTGGCCCTTCCATAGCTTAACAATAAATAATTTCAAAAACTAATTTGAAGTAATAATGTTATAGAACAAAAGAACGATTATGAATTAAATTAAGCTACTTAATACTAAAATCACAACTTTTTCGACATAAACTTAATCACTTTAAGAATTTTAAAATAACGAAAGAAAAATAAATACCTCAACAAAAACGAATTTCATGCCAAAAAAAAAAGTAGAAGAATTGTGTTTACGTAAAAAGCCGTTTGAATGTTCATAAACTACGCAATATTACTTATAAGAAAAGAAATATAATAATATTGTCCCATGGAAATTTATTTTATGAACTAAAGTGTTTATTTAAATAATACCCTACCGAATCCGCAATTAAATCACAGAATGAACTAAGTCTAAAAAATACAAACTTGCAAAGCTACGACTATAAATGGCCTAAGATTTATAAATAATATGGTGATAATTGACGCAAAGTATAAAATATATTCAAAAGATATACGTCAATTCTAGAAAAAGTGGAGCAATCTTATGAATAAAACATTAAACGGAATTAGAAAGACTGTTGCTCTCTGGAAGGAGGTCGGAACTATCCTTGATACATTAAAAACCCATTTCCAATCATTCACCTTCACCCTTTTCATTAAGGAGAAATAAAAAGAAAATAATTACGTTGATAGTCCGACGCCCACTTTGAATAAACAGAAAATGAAAGTTCTAAAAATTTCCTCATAAACAGTGACAAGGGTAAGGTCAATCTGACCCCGAATAATTGCAAACTTTTCTGTGAACTTCCCGAAAACCCCGAAATAGCTCAATAGCCTCAATAAAAGTTTTAATGAAAGGTTCTAGCGTCATCAACCGCCAGATCGAGTGTAAATACGGATTTAAGATGTGCTAAGTATTTACCGAATTAGACTCCCGGAACAGCGGAAACCTCCAAGGCGTCGATTTTTCCAATTAGCACTCGAGTGAAAAGCGAGCTTAGTAAAATCAAGCTCGAGTTAACCACGGTTCTATTTGATTAGTTCCATTCAATTTACGTCTATCAATCGGAAACTTCCTGAGAACGAGCACTGCACCCCCGGCAACGACTAAAACAAATCTCACGGCAATTACAGGGTAACTTTTTGAGTTCTAAAGGCGATAGCTTCGAAAGGTCCGCGGGTCGGTCCCGAGCAGCGCAGAACCCAACTGACCGAACCTGGGTTGAAGAAGCAACTGCCGAGTCAACCGGTCGCTCCGCCAGAGGTAACTTCGCGAGTGACGGTTTCTTGGGGCCCCAAAAGGTGTGCACGCGGATGATTTATTTACTTACTACTCCGCGACTTGTGCCTCCAGTGGACACTGATTCCATTAAGCAATTCGAACAATTCAAATCGACCGCCACTTGACGGGGGATCCGCCGAAAGCCCCGGGGACAGGTTGGGGCTTGTGACGAAATCTCGGCGACACTGAGTTCGACGAATCTTTAGAAAACGGGAAGCTTTTCTCGTCAAACCACCGTTTAGAAGAATTTTTGTTTTCTTTTCGGTATAAATTTAGAACAACTTCTGATTTAACGTAACCTGTTTTAATTCAAAAATTTACACGTTTGCTAATTTTTTACGAATTCTTTCTGGTTGCACAAACGTTGAGACCCGTGAGTTGAAACATTGTCGCGTGTAACTTTTTTGCAATAAACAAATGTCGTTCTGCAGGAAGGTAGTATGTATTTCTAAATTTCCATATTGTCACTTTAATTATCTTATGAATAATACTATTTAAAGAACGACCAAATAAATTCCCCAATGGTAATGGTAATGGTAATTTTTAAAGGCAAACTTAATGTTGATGCAATATGATCATCAACAATTAATTAAATTTTAAGTCAGGCTAAAACCAGTACTAACACATAACTATATATTTATTATGTATTGGGAATATTCCCCAAAAATTTAAGAATAAATCTGCTTATTAGTCACAATTGGATAGTACATACATATGCAAAAAATACCCACGTTCGGTCATCAAAAGGCGTCATATGACCCCTTCCAGGCTAAGAAAATTTAAAAATTTAAAAATTCGAATTCGCAGATCCAAAATCGGCCGCAAATTTCAAATATAAAAAATTAGAGTTGTATTGTGGTTTTCTCAAAACCAATAGCCAATAGCCAAACCATAGCCAAGTTAAGCCGATATTTATGAAATATTCAGAAAATAATTAAATCATGTGGTGTTCAAAAGACAACTTCGAAATAATGAGCGAATCGTTCGTCGTCGTTTTGTTTTAGATTAAAGTAAAAAAGAACGGTTACATTGATGATAATGAATCTTTTATTAAAGGTGTTCTGGAAACTTGAAATCAATGAAAGCTAATTATCCTAGAGGAAAGGGTTGCACTTCGGAACTATAGAAGTAAATATCAACACCAGGTGCACTGGTGCACATTCATTAAAAATTTACTTATCCAGTGATATTTGATTCAGATTTTCATTTGAGCATGTTCGAGTAGATTATGTAGATATACATATTACACTTTTTCGTTTGCGTAAAAGTAATGAAAAGACTTGATTTATTTTAGTTATAATATGTAATTCGTATGATTTTTTTTAGCGTATGCTTTTACTATTTATTTATGTACATAGAGTATATTATTCTTCTTTGGATATTTAAATATTTAGATACATATGGCATATGTAATTTCTAGCATTAATTAGAACAGTTTGATTTTTATTCACTTGACCCATTTGCACTTATATTTGATTATATATTTTCATTCAAGTCATAACGAAACCAAATAGGAAAGAAAATAAAATCTTAATGCATTTCACTCACATACTTTTTTTGTGGAAAATTAGGCACCTCCCCATCGAATATCGTGGCATAGATTCCTCGAACTCCGTCAGAGTTAATCAAATAAAAGATTAATCGATTCTGCAATAATAAATTCATAAACAATTGTTAATTCTGCAACTGTAATGATATTTTGCTGTAATTAAATAGAACAAGACATATTCTTATTTAGTTTTATTTACTTCCATAAGAACACCACCTTTAGAAATTTGCCTCCTCGCACGGAGGCGAATTCCTGGGCGCCTGGTGAGTATTTGCTCAGATTATTATGCAATGTGATTTGCTCATTAGTCGCAAAGGTTCATTTGCTTTATTTACTTCAATTGTGCACTCGAATTAATGGAGGCCAATTACCAGCTAGTTCATTTCGACACCGAAGTCTTCAACTTGTTTCCGTGGTGTAGTGGTTATCACATCCGCCTAACACGCGGAAGGCCCCCGGTTCGATCCCGGGCGGAAACAACTGATATTTTTTTTTTATACTAGCATTCAAAATTTTATTCTCTTCGTAACTCGCCACTCTTTTTGCTATCAAAAAATCAGCAACCTTCTTGAATTTCATCATTTTGTTGCTCATCAAGTGAACACAAATTATAAAGAATTTTCATAAGCTTTTGACCATGGATGCCACCCCGAGTGAAAAAATGGCTCAAAATGAAATAATTTAGGTGATTTTTATGCCTGTATGTGTTGAATGGTAGAAAAAGCCTAAAATTTGCCTAAAACTACTCTGAGTAGTCAACAAAATGACTCAAATCTGCATCAAGAGGGCTCAAAGGTACTTAAAAATGTGCCTCAAAAATGCTGAAAATATATTAAAAATAAATAAGCATACATTTTTCAAAAAACATTATTATTAAATTGTTATATAAATCATTATTAATTATTTGGATTCACTGATAGTGGTGGTGGTTGTGTTGAAAGCAGGTAGTGATTGATACTGTTCGAACTGTTGATTTCCGTTAATTTGTGGCGCTCACTCTCATTCACTTAATATATATTTTCTCTAATTTCATCAATATTTTCTTTGAAGATCAATTTGAAACTGAGAACCTGATCTCCTTTCACTGTGCCTTACTTATTTTGCTTGAGCCACCCGCGGCCGTCTTTGAGGCATCTTCAGCATCTGAAAAGTTAAGGTGCCTTGCAGACAAAAAATAGGCGAAAATCGGTGTGCTACCTCTTATTTTTGCTGTTTATTAACGAATTAACTGCAAATATTGTTTCTAATGGTATTTTATATGCTGATGATCTTAAAATATTTCGTGTAATGAAATATATTTACGTAATTGCATTTGAAGATTGTGGAAATACTAATCTGTCGCCTCAATTTCGTGAGCTCGTTTTATGTTACCAAATTTAAGGATCTGGGAGTGATTTTTAATTGCAAAATGGCTATCGAAGCGCTTTTTAATTAAAATATCTGTAAAAGATCTTACAAGTTACAAGCTTGCAGATTTCATATTTCGGACGGAATACGAATACGTCACCATCAAATTAAGATGGATAAAATTGAATGTGTGCAATGGAAATTTTCTCGTACCCCGACATACTCGTACCTTCCCTCTATCTTCAATTTTCACCTTCATCTTCTCTTGTTGATAGACTTCATTTAGATAAATGCTTATTTTATCGATCCAAACATGAAGTTTTTAACTCATTCATTACCGAGATTTATATTCAGCTAAATATTCAGCTATCGTCCATGATATACTCGTAGTTGGAAACGAATAAGTTAAAGTCGGTTATCAACTTTCAGAACAAAGCTAAATTCTCGACTTTGCAAAAAATTCGTATTGCTAAAATTAAACTGATATGCCATTTCGCTGATTCTGTTTATAATAACTTGAGAAAACATCACGAATTCAGCCATTCAATGACAGGTTATTATAATTGTTTCGTTTTCATTTTAATGCTAATATCGGCCTATGTTGAATAAATAAAAAAAATATTGGTAACCACCCTAGAACGCTGGGTTTATTTTTAGGATCTCATACTTTTTAGAATTGATTTGATTTTTACACCATTACCTATGGCTTACAAGCCCCCTTAAAACAAGTTAATTTAGTGAGGTCTTCTCGTAGCTGAGTTGTGACGTGTTTCCTGTAAAGAATTCTTAATAATTCAACTGCATTAAGAAATGCAGCTCACCCAATTGGGGTAAAGATAATCTTTAAATCGCAAAATTATTTCTAATGCCCTGGCCGAAAATTCAGCTTCCACAGTCGAATGGTCAATTCAGGAGGTCTACTGCAAAACTCGACTCGATTTCATTTTCATATTCTGTAACTCGATTGAGGTGTTGCCCTACGGAATATTGGAAATTTGTTTTGAAAACGTAGTGCAAGATTTACTAATCAAATTTTATACTTCAATTCGATCGATTCGAGGTCTAAAATAGGCCCCTTAGTAAGGAATTGATTGGTAAAACTTCTCGAAGATGAAGAAATTCAGCAATTAGCTTTGTTAAGCTGAATTGCGTACATTTTTTAAATTAAGCCAAAATACATAAAAAAAAAACCGTACGTTTCGGATCAAGTTCCGTGATAGAAGTTTGAACTGCAAAAGACAAAACAATTTAAGAGGTCGACGACTCCTTCAACTTATTCCCAGAAAAGCGAAGTTTTTTCTACACTTAAAAAATCAAAAAATGGAATATTCAGGTGAGGCCAAAGAATGTCAGTCAACGAACTTTCAGTTTAATTAAATTAAATTTGTTCTTTTATTTTCATTCTTTTTTTAGAAAAACAATCAATCTATTTACGCATTTAAAAGTTAAGACGAAAATTTCTAAAAAATCATAAAAAAAGATACAACTAAAAAAAACTATTACGAATGATATACGTACAAGTATACAAGGAACGACAAAGGGGAGCGACGGGAGGCGGACGTGGAATATTTCTAAGGGGAAAAGGGACGCACAGGGATAAATAATAGCAATTATAAAAGGGTTATCAACAGCACGCAAAACGGGAAAGGAATATACAAATTACATTGACTCCACTCATAGACCATTTAAAAATGTTTTATAATCATCTTCACTTGCTCAATTTTTCTTTACGGTTAAGACAAGGCAGAAAAAGATAGGAGTTATCAAACTTTTATTGCTTCCTTCGTCATGCAATAAAAGGGCGAGAGAAGGATGCCAAGAGTGTGGTTATAAAGATAAGAGCGGGAAAATTCATAGAAGGCTTCAGAAGAACTCAGCAATTTTTTTTTTTGTTTTTTTTTTCTTTCATTGATTTTCGAAGTTTTACAGAGACAGACACAAGTCTTATTTTGTTGTTTCATATACAAATTTACGTTACTCCTCATCATCATCACCTCCTTGTTTCTCTTCTCCGTTTTGAAATCAATCAAAATTTGTAATAATAACTTAATTAACATTATACTGGTTGCCTTTTTCTGTTGTTTGCTTTTTAGCTTGAAGTAAGAATGTAATTTACTTTTTTTATTTGCTGTTTTCGGTATCTGCAGTTCTTTTATTTAAGGAGATATTTTATTTAACACAACTAGTTTTACCTCTCTATTAAATTCTGTGAGGAGGAACAGGACAATGATCAGCAACTAAAAATATCCTTAACATGCGACAGCAGACAGCAAAAATCACAAAAAACAGGAAAGAATGACAAACAAAAAATGGAATCAAAACGCAAGAACAAAAAAGTCAAAAAAAAATTACTCCAGCTCCTCTTCAATAATCTTCTTTATAATAAAATAAATTACAAACTATAATAGCGCACTTTACTCCTCTTTAATGAATTTTCTACTTTATAAGTTAAATTAGCGTATCTCCTGGATCCTGCTTATTTTCAAAACCATGCGAAAAAGCAGGCAAACCAACAATTTCCCATCCTTCCCTCGTTTTTTACAGTCTGTTTTGCTTATTATTGTATGCTTGTCTCAATGCGATGCAATTTTAAATATGAAATTGTAAAACTGTTGTGTTTTTTAAGCTATTATCATTATTTTTTCCAACCGACGGAAAGCTACTCTGTATGACTTTTTGTTAAAAAAGAAAAGAAAAAGACAATCAGGGAAAATTTGTAAGTTTCCAAACTAAAAAAAAAAAAACCTGAAATACGCACAAACTGAAACTAAAATCTCGTATGTCTTTTTTATATGTCCAATTTTTATCTCGCTGCGGCTAAATGATATATTTGAAAGTTGCTTCGTTTTTTCTATTTTTTTTATTTTCTCACGATGATTCAAATAAAATAATTAGCGCTTTTGGTTGATTTTATCATTTCCGATTAATCCTGTTGCTGTAGTTGGTATTGTTGTTGTTGTTGTTGAACTCAAGAATATCATCAGTGCTGTAGCTGCAGCGAAAAATGACACTCTTGGCGTTATAGAAGTTGCTGTCCATGATGTTGTTCTTGTTGATAATCTCCTTCTTTTTGCTATTATTATTATTTGCATTTATTGATGTTGAATAATAATTATTGTAATAATAAGTATAATGTGTAATAGCGTTTATTACATGACGGATCGATTGTACAATTGGAACGCATCACATAGCATACTTCCTTGTCCATTCTCGTGCCAATTCATTATATTTTTCCCGATCAGTTTTATATATTCTTGCAATCTCGGGTACAAGAGGATCATCTGGATTTGGATCACAGAGAAGAGAGCAAATTGATAATAAAACTGCAAATAAAGAAAATGAATTTGTTACTATGTTTCTGGAATTAAACTTGTAAACATATTTTATAATTACATTTATAAAAACAGAGAAAGAAAATGTTGTACTTTGAGGAGAGGCTTTATTTCAAAGAAAATGTGTCACTTTTTTCCTATTTTCCTTTAAAACCGAAGGATTTGATTCTAAAAAATGCATGTGGTGGTCTACGCATCACGTAATCTAACAATAATTATTTAACCTAACTAAATTAAATAAGTAATTTACGGAATTATACTTGTCCACACTTCCAGTCTTTATTTACATCTTAATACTGTGCATCAGATAGAAAACGAGGTACATCTTTTCCAAAATGACATACTATTATAAATACATAATAACGTTTTTTTGAAAAATGCTACTTCTTTTTAAAAATGCCTTTTTATATCTAATAATGATCTTTAAGACCCCACATACACTATCATTCTTATAGTTTCTAATTAAAACTTAAATTTCTTAACTAAAACTTATTGAAAAATTACCTTTTGAAATTGTTAGTGCTGGAGACCACTGAGATCTTAATATATCGAGACAAATCGATCCATTACTGTTTATATTTGGATGGTATATGCGTGTTGTAAAAGCCACTTTTGGTGGTTTGAATGGATAATCTGTTGGAAAATGAATTGTAAGGAAAAATACACCACCTTGATACGGACTGTCGGGCTGAAATGGAAATTAAATAGGAAAAATTTAATTAACATCATTTTTTAAAGTATACTACATCAGTTTCTTTTCATGTTGCAAAAATTGTTGAATGTTTCACTTACCGGCCCCATTATTGTTGCTTGCCAATGAAATACTGGAAAAAAAGGTAATTGAAAATGTCATAGTTGTTAAAACAATTTGATAGGAAATATATTTTAAGAAGTAAAACTATACTTTTTTTTTCTTTTTTTAAATAAAAGATAAGTCGGTGTTGCGAAAGGTTGTTTCTACGTTCAAACAGAAGAATATAAAGCCAAAATATTTTATTTTGTTATAATTGACAAGTGTTTTAACGCCTTGATTATGTTCACGAATAAAGCGATAAGTACATACGTATATCTTTCATATTTAAAAAACAGGCTGCAGTAAATTAATATCTATCCACTGCTTTTGCCTTCATTTAAAAGATAAATACAACGCTCAAATTTTGTACAATTTCAGGAATAGAATCTAAGTATACATATTTTTTTCAATCGAATTACGTGTCTCACAAGTTAATGAACTAACACAACTTCCTCTCACAGAGTTCGCGTATTAAATACTTCGGCAAAACTAAGAGGAATTTTTCCGGTTGATGTAACAAATGAAATGAAAAAAAAATAAATTAATTTTCCCTTCAATTCACCCTAAAACCAGGGAAGCCCTCAAATTCCAATTTAATTGATTGGATTGAGCCCTCCAACGCACCTCCTGCGTAACAAACAATTTTCCATTACAGATTTTATTGTGTAACAAAATCAATGAAAAAAATCTATCACCACTGTGGAAATAAATAACACTGCTTATACCCCCGGAGCATATCTGTAATCCGTCTGGGAACGTCATTAATGCTCTAATTATACACCAGAGTTTTTGCTTTTGTGTAATATCGTTAAATTTGAAATGGAAGTTGCTGGAGAATAAATGAGTAATTTGCATTTCAATTGATATGAAGCAGCGTGAGAAGTCTTGCTTTAGTGCTTAAAATCTGTGAGGGGGTTGCATTACTCAGAAATCAGCTGAGCTTCGGATCGTTGTAAGTTTATAAAATTGAGTTATCTAGAAAGTGGAGTAATTTCCTTGAAAATAGTATGTCACATATTCGCATAGGTCTTAAGGTTATTTTATGCTTTGAAAGTTAAAAAACAAACACTTAGTATGAGTACGAAATTTTAACTTTCTTTTGATATGTACTGGGAATAGCACGCCTACGTCTTTAATGAAGACCATTCTTCAGCCTCATGATTTTTCTTGTTTCCTTAGTTTCATTTATGTGACAACTTACTTCTGAATTACAATTTTATTACCAGGGCAAATTTCAGTCAATTTTTTCCGCCCCAACGCAATTCAATTTCTATTATGCTGAATTAAATATACATACAGAATTTTATTATTTATTATGCTAAATTGAATATACTACTACAGAAATCAAATCCTCTAACAGCTAAAGAATTTATTAATAGGAACATTTTTCGCATGAATTCAGCTTTTGCAGTCGTCCGCTTTATTCAGTTGGAGAACAACAATTGCTGAATTGCTGCTTTAGAAAACAGATTTCTTGAAAAGACTCCATTCTTCAGATTTCCAGATATCTTTAAGCTTTAAAGGCTTTTTATTTTTGTCAGGCTTATTTAAAGTACTTGGCAGGAAGGAACTACACAAGGACATTAGATCAAACATTTAATTGCACTGTCAAATACAAGACATTAAATTTCCCTGTGTACTAACATGCGTTAATCAATAGTCCAATTCAGCTGTGAGTCCATAAAATCAGACAAAGTAGTTAGACTCATTATTTTTCTTATTACTTACGGCTGTCTGGGTTTTCTCTCTCAAATTAAAGCAAGTAAGCCT
Organism: Machimus atricapillus; assembly: GCA_933228815.1. Lineage (NCBI taxonomy): Eukaryota > Metazoa > Arthropoda > Insecta > Diptera > Asilidae > Machimus > Machimus atricapillus. The sequence goes on along the minus strand of OW121788.1, from coordinate 24,427,321 downwards.
GGTACTCATAGTCGCCGACAAACTCACTTCCCAGTGCCAACAATTCATTAAAGGGATGAAAAACGCAAATCAAAAACTTTAAAGAGTCTTCAAGTAGTTAATTCCTAAACATACTTGGGAAGTCTCCTTTAATAACTACCCTTGCCATTTCCCGTTTTTGCTATAAAACCAATTTCCCTTTGGTGCTTTAATAGCCCTTCATCCCCCTTCTGGCACCAAATAAATGAATATGTGAGGAGAATCACATGCTCTGCGCCCAGCAAATAGAAGGCGGCAGCAAACGGCTACGCAATCGAAAAGTCACAGCGTAATTATTTTGAAAATTTTTCGCCGTTGCACCACCCCCATCTTTTTTTTTTGCAGTGCAACGTCGCATTCGAGGAGAAAGCGGAATGTGCAGAAATTTTCCCTTTTGTAAAAAATTTTATTCTTCAAAAGGAAAAAAACGAAGGTGTTCAGTGTATGACCGTCGTCTTCGACGTCGAATCTCCCCTTTCATTTTTGATGGCGTCGTCATCGTCGTTAACATCGTCACAGCACAAAGCATCGAGTAATGCTCGTTCTGGTGATTACACGGCATACACACGTACATATATAATCAAGGACGCGTGAAAAAAATCGATGCCGAAGAGAGTTAACTCCTTCCTGGAGTGAAAAGGGAAAAACTTACTTCAGAAGGCTCGGCCCGAGTGAAGCTTAAAATCACCATAAATCTTCCTTCGTAGGGTAAGGCAACACCCCAGACGGAGTTAACAAATTTATTTAAAAAAAAAAATCGAATAAGTTTCCCCGCTTCAAGAGAGCAGAAGAATTCTTAGATATTTTCATTTTTAGCACCGCTGTTTCTTTTATCTTATCAACACTTCTTTTTGTGTATGTTTTCCTTATAAAGCTAAGATAATCATCTTTGCCGATTAGCTCTCTGCGAATAGCCCGACAATACGAAGACGACGACGCATAAAATTATTTCCTTCAACATAACTTCGCTCAATTGCTTTTCATATCTTCGAGAAAGGGCAATCTTTCTAGGGAAATGAGTTTCTGAAATTATTAAGGCCAATTTTATGGATTGATGGAGTCTTGGACGATTTCTTATCTTGCTGAATCACATTGCTCGAAACAGAGTGATATTATATTTTCTTCTCGCAAAGAAAGTGAAAAAATCAAACAAGGCTTTCTAAGTGGAAACTGAAGCACCGCCCTGATAACAATTGAAACGCATTCATTTACGTTGGTGCTGTACATTGGAAGGACAAATAGAAAGCTAGCCGATAATTGTGGGATGACTTCTGATATTGACTTTACCACAAAACCACAATTTTGTAATTACTTCGTAGAGACCTTCTTTTCAACTTTGCACTATTGATAGAAGAGCTGTGTGAAATATTTCATATTTCCAGGTGCTCCTAAAAATCAATATTTATTCCAACTTTCTCTAGCGTAACGAATGCTCAAACTCTTAAAAATTTATGAATACGTCCTTTTTTATTTTTGCCAAGTAAAGAAACAAAAAAGATCGGAACATATATTTTATTAAATTTCTTAAAAAATCTGTTGCTTATAAACTTTTTAAATTTGCCAATAATGAGCTTCATTTGTCAACAGCTGTTCGTCTATTTATTTTAAAATTGTCACTTTTTTTTCTTTCAAGATGTAATAAACACCCTTAGGATAAATAAATAATTTGTAAAAGTTTTTAGTTTTTAATTTTATCTTGCAAAAATATTTATTTCTTTTTAATTGATGAAAGGTATTATAATATAGGTATAATTTGCTACGCAGTTCCAGGTTTATGTTTTTGGAAGACAGAACTTTTTCGTAATGAATTCTAAATTTAGGTTTCTGTACCCAAGCAAAAGTAAAAATTATGGAATAATTTCAGTGTCTAGAAAGGTAAATTTAATTTATAATTGAGATGGAGTTTGGATAGAAATGATAATCAACGTTAGATCTTTAGGGCTGAGATTATTATAATAATTATATATGTAATTGATGATAATTCAATAAGCATATTCATTCCTCAACTTTAAAGTAGACAAAATTATATAAATTACTGAGATGAAAATTTTCATTTTGTCTTATTTTTACAAAAAACCGCTTCACTAGGATGAATAAAGAATTTAGAAAGCTTTTTCTTTTTTTCACCTAGCATCAGGTGCTTGCAATATAAAATGATTTATTACCAGCAGATGGATCGGTTTTCATGTTTGAATTTCGAACTTTACAGCCCAGTACAAAATATAGGCGCATAAAAATAACCTAGACTTTGCAGGATAATTAATTCCATGGAAACCCATTAGAGGAAAATTATTTAATGCAACTAAAATCAGAATTTTCCATTGCAATTATGCGAAAAGGGATTTAATTCGCAGGGTGGCTAGAGAGAGAGGAGAGTGCACAGACTCGACTTGGCCAGAGCGGAATAGTAAACAACCATCCCCAAGAGGAGCCCCCCAGAGTTCAACCCCCAAACGATGGGGCTGCTTCCCGGCTGTACATGTTTGTTTGTCACTTCATTGAGTAGTGACCGGCGCAGTCGGTGCTCCACCGGGCACCGAGCATCGATACCATAGATACTACTACTGACTGGGCCACATAATTTAATTTTTAAAATAGAATAATAAAAAAAATAATAACAATAATAATACTTACGATCGTCTCCTACAGGCCCTGCCGAGCATTGTGCTGGAGGATCTCGTCCCAAGTCCTGTAGCTCCTAGAATATAGAAGAAAATAGGGATATAAATACGTTATTTCTGGTAGAATTATTTAAATTTTTTTTTAATAATTGCTTAAAATTGCCTTAAATATCTTTGTATTTATAAGTCCAGCCCACGCGTTTCGCGGTTGTGCCATTTTTGGATACACGCGAGACGACGACGACGACGACACGGATCCCGCCACCAAATTTTTCTGAAAGCGTCCCCAACAGCAACGAGGTCTGATTTAGAAGACCTGCCCGAATTTGCGTAAAAAATTTTGCGGGGTCCTTTCGATGCTGCGGTGATTGACGTTTCACGCAAGGTGTGAGGATTTTTTTTTTTTTTATTTTCTCATCGCTTTTGCGACCAAGTCAACTGTCAACGGGTAAACAATTAAAGGCAGCTATTCTGTGAATGAAGAATGGACTCATGAATGCTTCATAATTATTTTCTAGAAGCAATTTATTATGATAATTTTTTGTCCGAAAAAAAAAAATCGATATTATTATTTCCAGTCCGCTTGTCTAGCTCTGTAGCTGCTGAGGCTGGAGGGATATTCAAGGGTTTTTTGTGGTGCTCTGTCTGCCCAGAAACGTAAATTTACATACAAGTAGGGCCGAGGCTGCGTGGAAAAAGAAAATCACGACTCCAACCAGAGGGCACTTCGGGGGGAACTGAGATTAGGTTGCGGTGTCACATTGCTTTGATAAGGGAAATATTATCGTGAAGCATCCGAAGATGATTCATGCGGTCTTATAAGAATCGCCTTTTCTGGAAGGGAACGTGCTGCACTTGTGGCATTTTCCGTGGTGCATCCTTGGGAAGCCAAGTCACACGTTTTAAGACATCCATTGAACAGTTATTGTAACAAAAGAGCCCCAACTGACATTACGCAGGCCAGCGAAGCACCAGCAGATTTCAGTAGTAGAAGTGCGGAATTTTTTATCTTTTTTTTTTTTCAGTTCAGATTTGAGTTTGAGCGCAAATCGTGTGCTCCTCCACTTCGGGGAGAGGAGCGCCTTTGGCCTGGTGGAGCACCGGAGCCGTCCGTCTCGGCTTTCGCAGACGGCGATGACTATAGCGACTTCACGTCGCTGACGGGTGCACAAAGAGAGAAAAGGCTATGACCAAGAGCGCCGCACGGCCGCACGACGACTTCGACTTCGACTGCTGCTGTGCTGGTGGAGCTCGCGCCGAGTGGCTCTGGGTGGATCAGAGGGGCTGCGGGGGGCGCGCACAACTGTCGCTGACTGCTTCTAAAAACTGCTGGCTGCTGCTTTTGCTGCTGACGGCCGCCGCCGCTGCTGCTGCTGCTGGTGCTGGTGTTGTCGCGATGACGAAGGGACTCCTTTTGATAGCGCCACACCACAAATTCGTCCTCCTCTCGGGGGGCGGCAGGGTCGCCTCATATTTTATTTATTTTTAAATCGAACTATCCAGAAGATGGCCATGCCGCGTGACTCGGTCGCAAAAATGTGAGTTAATTGCCCAGCAAAGCACCTTCCGATTGAACCGAGAATGCGACGAACTTTCGCAACCCCATCATCGTCTTCATAAATTTTTTTTCTCCCGTTCCTTGACTCACTCCGGCAGGCTCAGCCATGACAGCGCGCACTCGGGAGGAGGAAAACCCGTCGTCTCGGATTCACACTTTTGAGGAGTTTCCCGCAGGAGCATACCCGATCCGGAGCGATACCCGATCGACGATCATACGAACCGAATTTTAAAATATATTTGCAACCGATCGAATTTTGATTACAAGAGCACTTCGCCTCGACCTGAAGGGTGATGACGATGTTTGTGAGAAAAAATAAAAATAAAGCCGAGAATTCCTTCGGAGCTAAACCACCACAAAAAAAAGTGAAGGGAAATGCACTGGGTTTCGGGCAATCGCCCAGAACTTTTTTTTAATTTATATCCTGCCGTCTGCGCGCCGCATTTTATTCGAATTACTCAACACTTTTTCGAGCCGTTCCCGCGGCGGATTACGTGAAAAATTCACAACACCACAAAATTCCCTTTTGGCCAACAAATTCGCACGGGCGGTGCGGAACTTTAAAAAATGTCTTCTCATCGATTCGGTGACGACGGATGGACACGGCCGTGCACTTTTCTTTTCATTTTTTTTTTCAGCGATACTTTTTCCCGTTTTTCGAAGTATTCACACACACGAGAAGTTCCCCGAACTTTTTCATTAAGCCCCGAGAGCACATTTTTCCTCCTTTGACAAAATCATTATTCTACTAAGAATAAAAACTATGCAAGCCGCCCCAGCTCACAAAAATTCACACATAAAATTGCCCAATTAAATACAGAACATACCTTGTTGATTCTTTTTAACGCCATTTTACGATTATATTTTTATTTGACGGTGGAAAAAATATTTTAATTAAAAAAAAAAAAACAAATTAAATTGCAATTTTCGTAAAGTCTCTCCCTCGGTGTTGCGGTCAACGCGCGACGCCTACTTTTCTTTACTTAATCAGAATTTATCCTGTGCTCGTTTCTTTATTCCGTGGAAATTAATTAACAAAAAAAGTACCAGCGAGTTTAAAACGACAATGGAATTAGCAGTGGAGCCGACAGGGTCTTTTGATTAGGAGCGAAAACCAAAGATGGCTGACAATTTCAATCGGACAAATTGAAATATTTCCCACAGGCTGGGTCAAATTGGTGGGTTCGGTAACACTAACTGTTCGATTTTATCACTTTAATCGATCAATTTTAGATTGCGAAAATGTTTAAAATCTCTCCCGAACTTATTATCGTTTTGCGGAAAGGGTTAAATTGTCCCACTCGCGAAATAATTTCAACAACTCTGATCGAAATGAGTTTTTAGGAGAACTGCATTACCGACACTGATATATTTGGCAGAACATAATTCAATTTGACAATTTTAGAAAAGGTGAGTAGTTTTATCGCATAATGACTCATAAAAATTAGCTTTCGCATCGCAGCAAATTCGCGGGAGTATTATTTTTAGGGTTTTTCAGTCATTCGGGAGCCGATACGAATTCTGCAATTTCTTTTGCAATGACATTGACAACTGGATTAACGGCTCCGTCCGTTTTCCGGAAATTTTTCAACAAAATATAAGAAAAAAGTTGCAGAATAAAAGTTTTCATTTAGATAAGCATTTATAACAATATTAAATTAACTGAAATTTTATTAAAATATCTCAAAATATTACAGTAAAACAACAAAACCTTCGTTAAATCCAGATAAAATAGTTCGTTTAAACTTATCGACATAGCACTGCACAACTTATCGACAGAAACTCCTCAGTTCGGCAGATGTCAACTGAAATTTTATCGACCTTCTGGCTTTTGCCGTCTCTGCACAGAAGCGCTATCGAAGCGTCAAACAGTTGCTTGTTAACTTGGCAAAATTTCGCCGAAAATCGGACGCTCCCAGTGATGACTGCAGTTGGTTCGGTTAATTAATAATGCCGCCCTCATAGTTACTAATTCAGTCGCATCTCGAGCGATGTAGTTCGGTTGAAAAAAAGTGTCGTGTGCCTGGCTCCACGGTTGTTTCCATTTATTTGTCCCTCCACAGTTTTCTTTTCAATCCATTTTTGTTTTTGTATTTCTACCGAAAGAATCGGATTTAAAAGTGCTGAAAGTTAAGTTCCCTTTACCTGCCCATCCGCAAGAGTTGTGAAAAATAAGTGAAAAGTAAAAAAGAAAAGAAAGTGCCACCCTCTTTAAATGAGGACGCTGTAGCATGTCAGAATTCGACAGTGTTTTTTCGTGTGATTTTGTTGATTTGCAAGCCCCCCGCAAGGTAAATGATGAACGTCGCAGCCCCATCGAAGAGTCAAGAAGATGCCGCCCATGCAGACGACGCCTCACCGCCGACGACCTTTTCCACCAGCTCAAATGACAAAGCGAAAAAGGTTTTGCATCTCGCTGGCGACGGCGGCGGCAAGGACAATGGCAGCAACACAACGAGGCACTGCAACTCGTTGCCCCTGTTCCAAAACGTAAGTCCGGTCCAGCTTTGCTTGGCTGCTTCTCGCTTTTTTTAATTTTTTTTCGTAGGAATAGCAAACGATTTATGGAAATTGCACTTGCAAATCATGGAAATAAAGGTCACCCGTGTCGCCGTTTGATTGCCCCGTCAGCCACGCGCTGACAGCCTTTCCAGTTGGGGCTCCTCCCAGTCGGGCCGGGCCGCTGACTGCGCTGGCTCGACCAAATTTCAAATTTGCAAATTCTGAGTAGGCTGGGGATTTGTTGAAACGCCGCCAGGTCCTTTGATCATTGTCTGGGTAATAGGTGCCCGCAAGTGGGGTCAATAACCCGCCCTCTGCTCCGGTGATCGCCGCCGTCAGCGGAGCCCGGAAGTGCTGACCGACGTGTTCCGGTGTCCTGAGCATTTTTAATTGATTCACAGTCCGTGCCCCAGCGCTCCGTCATTTGAATGAATATGGGTCGGTTTCTCGGCTGTTTATTTTCCCGCATGACGTTGCCGGAGCCGACCTAGGGGAATTCCGCATCGACTGGCTGCTTGTCGGAACTCGAAACAGATAAGACCCGGGACAAAAGCTAGGTAATCTCTCGCTAAATAAAGCGCATAAATTGCGACTGTTCGATAGGAGAGCAGCCGTTGATTAGGGTAAAAGCGCTGCACTCTGGACTCAAACAAAATAAAGTTTTCAGTTCCACATTTGAATATTCAATTCTTCGAGAACTGTTCACAGAATCCGTGAATCTAGCTTCTCATCCTTAATATGATCTTTTGTTTAAGCAAAAAATATCGCATCCTGGCCATTTTTTTCCCTTTTTGCCCATATAATTAACTTTTAAATGAATATCAATATGTTTCTTCTATTTAAATTACTTTGAGTTGTTGGTTTGGTAATATGAATGAAAAGAAGCTTCGAATGCTAAGATTAAACGATGCATATCTAAGAAACTCAACCTCTGATAAAAAGTGAGTCATCTTAAGATACTGCAGAAATATAAAACAAGCTATAACATCTGATAAAAACGTATTTCGAAATAAATTTATAACGAATATAAAAAAGACAAATAAAATAAATTTCTTTAAAAAAGGCTTGAACATTAAATCTCATTAAAGAATTATTATTTTTTCCCCCCACAACTCTGACCCCAATCACACCGTCTTACCGTCTCACCGGAATGAAAGGTGTAAATGAGGGAAATTTCAGACAAGAGCCATTTCTATTCTGTAAAAAAAAAGTAAAGTTTTGGAATGAGCAAATTAACGTCCAACAAACGGACTAATTAGCCAAAATGATATCGTGGGTGTTCCTCAATTTTGGAACCGCGCTTACTCGGAAAGAGTCGCTGAGATTTGGCATCTCGTCGCGGAGGAGCAAATGGAGCACCCCGCGCGAATTGGACCACCGCCTGCAGCGGTGCATTTTCAAACAATTAAAGTTTCGACAAAAAGAGGAATTGCCCGCCCAGAGGTGATCTCTCATTAGCCGAGGGAAAAAATTGCACAACATTTTCAGCGCCGCGGAGACCAGCAGAAGAATTGTCTGTGTCTCAACGTTTCCTTGGGGGCTTCTTGTGGTTGCAATTACGCCGCCTTGGGAGCGCTGCGCCGCCGCCCGATCGCTGGCGGTACTCGAACTCAGGTAACTAAGAAGAATTATTTACTTTGGACTCAGGCGATGGAAATCGCGAAATGGAGAGCAAACGTAGCGTGATTCGGTTCTAGTGCACAATTTTTTGAAATTGTCCCCACACCACGGGTCTGATTACTTTTTGCCGGATGAAATTGCTCGTTTTTGCCTTAATTATATCACACTCGTTGCGGGGACCCGGGACGGGGAGGGGTGTTCTTGGATATTCATGGGCGGCCAATTAAGTTCTAGTTGCGCGCTAGATTTAAAGTTTTTTTTTTCGTTTTTTTTTTTTAATGTAACGCACGCCACTAGCGCAGGGGCTGAGAATTGAGGTTTTCTTTTGTTCACCAGGTGATTCGCGGCCCAGGGAACTTGCCTCGGTTGATGGGAGAAATCAGGCAGCCTCCGTTTCTTTGTTGGTTATCGAGGCGCAAAACAAACTAATTGTTTGATGACCTGTCCAATTACATCTAGAAATTGTTTCCAACGCCTGACGTCTCCTCTCTTGTATGTATGTATGTTTATATCTCTTTAAATTGTACTCATCGACCACGAGAAATCAATCAGATACATTTTACTACCATTATTGACTTTTTCTTAAAGTCAGTAGGTCGCTATAATAACCTCACTTCTACATTCATGGCCCCACTTTCATTTTAAGCTAGTAACAATAGTGCCTCAGTTCAATGACTCCAAATACATATTTTCTTTCTCTCAACCAAATTTAATTAGCAAATTACGTCGAAGGGATTATTAGAACCCATTTTCAGTAATAAAAATCGATAAAGTTTATGTCTGTATACAAAACATATTTTTTAAACGAACTACAAAATACCACGATAAAAGATTCTAATGAAGGTGAACAAACTCTCATATAAATCAAAGACTGTAAAATTAACAACTACAGGTTTTTAATGAACATTTACATTTAACTGCCTTTGAAGAAATCTGAAGCCGAAATAAATTTATGACATAGGAACAAAATATCGTATAGGACAATTCTAAATAAATCAGAGCCTGTAAAATAGCACGACAGTGATTTATTACTATTTAGTTGTAAGACCAAAACAAAAATATAATGAATCACTCGTCATAGTCATGGTATACGGTACGGTCGTAAACATTGAATAATAAAACCTTTACGCAGAAACCCTAAGGGTCATTAGCGTATGTCTTTTGCTGTTAGCGCCGACACAAAGAAGACAGATAATAAACAAGGACTTTCTTACATTTTGCTGCACTTGCAGGTAGCAGCTTCTGCAGAATTTACATGAGATATTTAATGAGATAGTATATACTGCGATTTTATAACATCGTCAGCACAACGATTTGTATGAAAGTATTTCTTATGTAACTATTTTTTGAACTGTTCGGTCTTGAGAGCTTATAGAATTTTATAGGAGGAAATGGGGATAATATGATGTCTATTTTTATTTAGTTATTTTTCTTTAAATATAATTTTATGAACTTGACCTGTAAATTGATAATGTTTTAAAGGGTTCTGAAATTTTATATACATAAGTAGCTATATACGTTACTTTTGATTCTTATTTTTAATCGACTTTTAAAAGAGGAGTTAATAATACATAATTATAATTTTGATAGTTTAAAAGTACAAAGAAGGTGAAACAGATAAATAACATGGAAATTTGAGCTTATTTTTCGTTTTGAAACGCACAGGATGGAGTTCTTATGAGTTACCAAAGAGTCCAAAAAGTGTCTTATTGAGTAGGCGAATCTAATGAGCTTTATAAAACTTTCCAATTTGATTCATCGCAAAGCAGACAATAAAATCTTCTTTATAAAAAAAAACAAATGCCTCTGCCAACGCAGGGACACGGAGAACCTTAACCTCATTGAAAATGCACAGCTCCAATCCGACGTGGATCTCGGGGCCTGAGCTGCGGCTGGAGGCTCTTCGCTGCATATGCAAAAAACTACCGATGGGCGGAAATCGGTAAGGTGTTAATGAATCCCAGTCTAATCCATGAGTCACAGAGACGCGCTATGTTTTGCAATTTAAAATCGACACTTTCGTGTCGATCGGAGTGTGCACCACCGCACCATCGTAACAAGAAACAAGAAAGAAGCATAACAAAGATTGGTGACGAGCACGGGAAGATTGTATATAAATATAATTTGGAGGGGGCAAAAAGACGAGGGGATCGTTCCTTCTAGAGGAAAATAAATAATTCGACACCTACTTGCCTCTGATGGCGGATCGAGGCCGGCAAACGCATCTGCACCTAATCCAAAGGCAGCGCGGGGGTTCCCCGGCACCAAATTATGCCAACTTGCCACGCTCCTCGGGGTTACGAGCGTTTCGGTTATCGTGCCCTTCTACGCCTGTCTGCCGCGGCCGCCTCCCGTGGGCAGTGGATCCGATAAGAGACGGGTTCGAAATGGGGACCCCGGTGTCGATTCCCCGCAAAAAAAAATACATTATATCTAACTTTCCTCTTGATAGTCTAAGAAACGCGTTCCACACTATCTGGAGTTAGTTAGCGCGGTCCACTTAGAACGACTGCAAGGGCGGACAGGGATGATAATTGGAAGGAAGAGTCGAAGTCTAGGTGCTGCCTACGTGGCGTCATTTGCTCCGACTCAGAGGTCGGCGGGGTCTGGGGGACCCCAGTTTCCTAGATCTTGGCTAGCCTCTTGCCTATGATTTACGACGATAAACCTGTTGGCGTGAAAATTTTGCAAAATTGTGCCCGTTGCAATCTGAGCCGCATTCCGCGTGTTCGCCACGGTAATGAGTATAGAGCCTCTGATGGCTGGTTAAATTTTTGTAATTACCTTTTTTAGTATTTATCCGGACTAGATTGAAAAATTTCAACCAAATTGGAAGGAAATCGATGACTGGTTTCATTTCAATTGAAATAAAACGTTTCTGATAAACTTTGAACAAGTTTTACTTGAAATTGAGTAATTTTGAATTTATTATTAATGTCGACATTTATGCAGATATTTCATTTGCGTTTTGTAAATCAGAATAGTATAATATGGGCGATTTAGTCTTAGTTTAAAAAATGCTTACCTGAAAAGATAATTGTATATAGAACCACAAAAAGTGCAGAGCAGAAAAGTGGTTAAATTAGCTTAAGGTATACTTTTATAAATTACTTTTCTGCATTCTATCTGTGAAGTCACAACAAATTATTTAGTATCACGTCAAAAAGTCACTTACATTTCCAACACAGTAGGCTCTATATTTACAAAAATAAACTAAGTTACTAAGAGATAAAAATTGCATCTAAATCTGAATATAAGTAATTCCTCCGATGTTTTATTATACCTACATATAATTAAAAGTAATATAAATGACGTGTTGCTCATCTGAGTTCATTAAAATTTCAAGTTCCCTTTAAATATGCAGAGATGATTTAAAGAGGGTTTTTGATATCAGTGAACATCATAAATTCCTTGTGAGGTATTAAATCTCAAAGTCACAAGAGACAGATTCTGCGACATCCAAAACTCGCCATAGTATCTAAAGATTTTAAGGGAGGAGAGTTATTTATTTAAAAATATATATATATAATATTTTCCACGAGTTCGTGATACTCAGATTTCTTGTATAACTATGTGTTTCTCATAAAAGACTTCCAGAAGCAGAAGAAGGGAATGGTACTTATCTCATTCTTTTTAAGCCTTTTTATGCTCACCAGGCAAATTAACTTCAATATGAAGAGTCTTTAGAAAACACCCCCAAGTGCTTTGCGAAAAATCCCAACTATGTCGCCGCTTTTTTACTATTTTGAAGAGGTTCCTCTCAAAACAAAGCGTTCTCCACACATGTCGCCAATATTCATTTAATTTCACTTCCACCCTGACTCCTTTTCCTAATTTCCAGGTACCTACCGCCGCCTCCGCGAACGGCTTAATCAAATTCCTTTCATCGCACACATCTCGCGATATTTCCGTGGCAAGGCTTTTTGAATTCGTTAACTGTGTGACGTTACGTGCCAGTGAACGTGACTTGGATTCGTACTCGGGGCTCTTTCATGCTCTTCATGTTCATGTAAATCAGTCTAGAAAAGAAAATAGGAAAAAAGACGCAGTCAGCCAGCACAACAGGAACAACAAAACACAGGTGCCCCCCGCACGGTTCCATGGGGCATGGGGCCCTCCGCGAAACGGGAGAACCGTAAGAGCCCCCTACCTGTCCGCGGGAAGCGCCCCCTTTACTGTAAGTTACCTGCCGGAGCATTGGAGCAGAACCGCGACTCCGCGAGGTGCTCACCTGAGTTTGAGTTCGTTTTTGGCTCCGTGGCGAGGCTGAGTTAAATTTCGGGGCGACGTCCCTCAGGAGCCTCATTGGGCATGAGTTCGACGAGGAAGTGGCTATGGGCAGGGGCAGGTTCCCTAAGACCAAAAACCCCGGCGGGGGTTTTCTGAGGGAGTATCTGCAACTGCATCTGCAGAGACAGAACTGTTCCTCGTCGAGGTGCAGACAGGAAGGCGGCTGCAGACCTGCTCTGCGATTCCCTCTGCTTTCTGGAAGCAGAGCAGCCGCCTGCCTCCGGTCCGGTCTGCTTGGAGAAGGCATCGGGCGTCGAACCCTGCTCCAGGGAAGGAGGAAATCTTCCGGACGGGAGCTAGCCAGCCAGACAGTCATGCTACTTTCCCGCGATTCTGCACTTTACAGTGGGGCCTCAGCAGCGCTCCTCTTTTACGATAAAATTCGCGAATCGCGATCTGAATTGAATTGAGAGATCGTAGCACCAGGTTCAGATCTCTTCCTGAACTTGGTCTTGGATCGATCACTTCGAACGAGCGTTGCCGTAAGTGCATAGTCGCCAAAAACGATTTCTTACTATTATGTATAATTTTTACAATATTCATCATACAAAAAATGTCATTGTCTATTCCCACAAAATTAAACAAATGAGAAGTTATTATGACGTCACAGAAAATTAAATTCAATATGGCGGCCTATAGATGTAACTATATCTAAAAAGTTATTCATACACGATAATAGACTTTGCAGTTTGCTTATGAATAGAATATTCTCTAAAATCATAGGCTGAAATTCTCCTCTATAAACTGATAGAATTTAGTGTTCTGAAAAACTATTTTATGATTCGTATTTTTATGATACTGTTTTCATTAATTTGGGGTTGAACGTGACATTTTATAGAAAAAAGGCGGACAAGTGCGAGTGGAAATCGTGGGCTTTTCCAGTCATGCTAGAGTGAAGATCGAAATAGAATCGAATAGAAATCAAAGTAGTTATAGCAGGCCTTCTTAGGGCAAACCTATTCTTTATTTCGTACACAGAAAAAAAAATACCCTCGTTATTTAGCGCTCCTTAACACCTTCGAGAATTTTTCTCAATAATTTGAATAAAGTCACGGAGATGCGATTCGTGCTTAATCGGGTCTTCGGTTCATTGAGCGGCCGTGCCGTGAAGTCTCTGCGATTCGATTCCGTGCGAAAAGATTCACAGTTGCGGTGCGAGTGGTCAAGGTGGCCTAGGCCTAGGCCTATTGGCAGGAAGCAGCCCTGCGAAGCACGAACGAGAGATGAAATGGTGCACACCGGTGCGTAACCAAGCGCCAATGTCACGAGTGACGACGACGACGACGAGGCCTTTGTTCGCCAGTCGCAGCACAGAACGGGGGCATGCCGTGACATCAAAGAGGATGGCGCGGGTGGCACGCCCGCCGCCCTCCAAATGATGATGATTACGACGATGCCTGCTGACTTTCACGGCGACTCCGCAGTCTTCCCGGCTGCAGACGGAAGACTTTCTAATTAGGGGAAGCTGCTGCTGGCTGCTGGAACCAAGACGATTCATTTTATCGCAGCGGAAAAATCAATTCGAAACGTGCCAAATACAAAACGTCTCGGGCTCGTCTACATGCAGATGATTCACGCTCCCGGGGGATTACGCCGAATTGGTCATAGGTGAGGGATTTTTTCTGGCAAAATCTAGGATCGGATTTCATGCCGATTTTATTTTTAGATCGCGGTCATTTGCAGATGTATTTTTTTGGTCCAACTGACCCTAGATTTAAAGTCCAGTTAAACTCTTGACGAGTTGAGTGACCCCTTGGGATTTTCATGACACTCGGTTTCGTGTCGAGAACTCGCAAGGGTCCGCATTGCTCCAGGTGATGCTGAAGCGTTTTGTTGCCGCCAGGTTGTTTCAACGACCTTTTGGCTTACTTGAGTGTTTTTTTGCGGTTTTCTCTTTTAATTTATCTTTTGAAATGTACATATGTATATATTCTATTCTATTCTATTTTAATTTGCGGCACACGTGAACCATTTTTCTTTCTTTCATTTAATTCAAATAGATCACATTCTATCATTTAGAAATGACTGATTAAATTCAAATCTTTTAGAACTATGTACTTACTTAATTCAAACATTTTACGATGTTTTGGTATGTATTGAAAAGATTATAAAGACTTATTGTATTTTGAAAAGACAGTTATGTAAATGGAGGAATTCAGACCAAAACGACATAATCTCCATATAGGTACTTCAAAAGCAAGTTTATATTTTTCGAATTCACTTCAAGTTAGTTTATTTAATACATTTCATATTTATTAAAAAACTTTAAAATTTATTGAGTGCTATACCTTTGCTACCATAAATATTTTGTACCTTTGACACAAAATGAAAATTTTTGTTTTAAGTTTAAAGATGCGATTTATTAAATATTTAATATTTAATATGAAGAGTTTTAATGTCATAGTTTTTAGTAAATGTATCCTACCTTTAAATTTTCTACAATTATCCTCAATAGTTGTACAGCAATAAATTTTCATATAATTTGCGAATTCAATATTTCAGAAATTAGTTGCAACTAAGACAAATTGTTGATACACTCTTCAATTAATCTAAAGAAAGATATCTTAAATGCAAAATCGTCGAGTAGGTAGGCTTAACTTTAAATTCAAAATATTTCCGATGTTTAATCTGGCGCTAACGGCAACACCGTCGTTAGTGCCTGCGTCATCGTTCCGTAGCGCTCGTTGGCTCCCCCGCGCCCGATTCAAGACAAAACAAACCACCGTCGTGGTATGGCTCCGCGTCTTCGAACCGCGAACTGCCGCGAACACCTCGCGAAGCCCCGCGGCGGTGACGGTGTTTGTGTCTGTGCGGCAGTCAGTCGAACCTCCTCAGCGGACGGCACGTGAGTCAGTCGGTGATTGCCGAGCGGGCAACATGCGTTCCGTGTTGTATCAATCGATTTCGCGAATTCGATTTAAAATCAATTCGCTGACGAGGGTCGTTGGTGTCTTCGCCTATTGACAAACGTTTTCGTTATTTTTTTGTTCTTTAAGAAGTTTTGTTTGATAGTCCCGGAATTCGATTAGAGAGCTCGCGGAATTCCAGTGAGCGCCGTAACAGTTTTTAAGCTTATTAGTTTTATTTTTATTTTTTTCGTTCGTTCTGTTAGTGTTTTTTCGGTGGGTTGACCTTTGGGAGTTCGACTTAAGTGCGCGGCAGATACTTCACCTGCTCGAGTTAAGGATCTAAAATTTGTTTGGGTCCTGTGACCTGACCGTGACCATACATTTTCTCGTTCCGGCCAGTGGTCCTGTGGGAACCTGTGGATCGTTTTCGGTTTTTAAGTCCTGACAAAGGGTCAGCTGCTGGACTCGTTCCTTCTAGCGTCCGGTTGAGTGCTTATGTGCAACTATTTTTCTGTTTCTCGACTAGTCCTAAGCTAGCTTAAAGTGGGAGATAACCGGGGGCATGTCTTCTACAGCTGCAAAAAGGACATTTTATCTGAAATACCTTCGACGGATCAAGTGCAGAGTTTGAAGCGTTTTTAAAGATGTTTTGTGTTTTAACACCTGTTCTCTGGTGTCTCTGGTTTGTTTCCGCCGTTTCTACCTTGCTAACATTTTGGTTCTGGGTTAAAACAGCTGTTGTAAAAGAGGAATAAAATCAGTGACCAGTGCAGCTTTGCTGAGACAGCATTCATCATAAATTGCATGGTAACATTTTTATTACTGATTTACATATTTCTGCTGATATTAGAGCTAATTGCATTTTCAGCGATTATAATGATTATAGAAATCTCGTATTATAACAATATAGGATTGTATAAGCTCCAAACCATATCCACTTTACCCTAAAATGTCTGGTCAAAATAAAATAAAGACATAAAGATAAAAAGAGTTGATAACTTTTTATTTTAATGATTGCTTTATTGTTACCGATATAAAATTTTTGGGTTGTAAAACTGGTATTATATCTTTGTTTTAACTAAATATTCCAATTTCGCAATTAAGAAGGCTTGAGTAAAAAACAATAGCCTCATTTTGTTTCGTTTCAATTTTACGTAATTAGTTAAAAGTCTTATGAAAAACTAAGCATCTAATGCGCATGTTAACAAATTATAAAGACCCCCTTGAAAGCTATAGACTGCAAAAAAACATTTAAGCATCTACAGCGAGGAAGAAAGATGCACAAAAATGCAAATATCGCCAAATCGCCACTAAAACCTAAAGCGAATGACCGAAAAAGACATTCAGCTGCTGAAATCCGTTAACATCTGTTGCAAGATAAATGTTATAAGACATTGCCTTCTGCATAAAAAAACATCTCAGATTCGCATACAAACAGCTTTTAATATAATCGGGTAGAAACATCTAAAAAGATCTACGCCGCAATCGAAACATTTTAAGAAAATCCCAAGTGTCCACCATATGTAAAACTCTTTCAGTCCTAAGACGATAGAAGAAAACGAACAAAAATCGAATAAAGTCCAAAAAATAAACCAAACTGAGAAGCGGGCTGACTAAAAAAGTTGACACACTTTATATTTTCTGCACGGAATATGTGGCAAAGATTGAAGAGAATCTTGGTGCGAAAGATGCGCGCGCATCTCATTAGACATCGGCGATGGAAAAAGGAATGCCGCGGGCGATCGTACTGCAGTAATATTTAAATTGAGTCAACGAAAGCGGCCTCTGGTGCGACGATGCAAACATGCAGATTTTGAAATTGCCGCCTTTTTTTAAACTAGTTTTTAGAAACTCGATCACATTTTATGAACGTTGTCGCGGTGAAATTTGTGATTTTTACTTGAGAGAATTGTGGGAAAATCTTTTGGAAAAAAATTTAGTGATTAACTAGAATTCTTTTAAGATGAATATTGTGGGTGATGTAATAATGTTCTGTGATACTACTTACTCACTTTATTTATATTTCTATTAATAAATATAGCAATTTAAGAAGTACGACAATTTCTTACTAATGTCTTTCTCAACTCTGCGGCGATACTTTTACTAGAATTATTCTATTTTCTTTTCAATTGTGTATATTTATGCTATGGTGAACAGAATTTTTCTGACTATAGATTGTAATTTAAAATTTTATTTTTTATCGCAGATAATATACTATCACATTAAAGTGTAATTGCTTCATTTTGATTAAATGACTTTGACTAATTAACTCATTATCAACAAATTCTTCAGATTTCGTTTAAATTATACTTGCTATACTAAAATTACACAATTAACATGACTTCCTCATTCCACTTTCTTACGCACTTATTTTGAGAAACAATTACGACGACTTTTCCCCCTTAGGAAATCACGAAAAAAGCTTCAAGAAAATAAACGATTCCGAGGAAACTGTCCTCAGTCGTAAACAAAAATTACATGTCAACCGGATATCATGCAAGCGGATGTGTAATGGTCCGCATGAATGCATTAATTATTATCACACTAATTGTCTGGCCGCTAATTGTGATATTGCTCTGAAGAAATGTAAAATTACACTCCCCAAGAATTCTTCAGAGGTATGAAAAATATTTTTTCCCTTCCATGAACAATGAAATTGCATCAGTTGGTGACCATTACGGTGACAAGGTTTATGCACTTGATAAAATTTTTCTTATTTCATTCATTGTTTTGTGCTCTTCATGCCTCTTTCTTAAAATTTTTGAATTTTCACAGTTCGTTGATAAATATTAATTCAATAATCACTAAAAGAGGAAGGGCAGAAGAAAAAATGTAAAATTGCTTCCATTACACTACTTAAGTGAAAGGGGCATAAAAGTTTTTCTTGGGCCACCCATTGGCTTAAGCCAAGCTTGAGCTAGGCTTAACTAGCATTCAAAATTACGCATCAACTTCATAGTTAATTTATTTTCTTAAAATTCAAATCTTTTGTTTTTGCTACTTTGTCTTAAATGTTGTAAACGCTTTTTTTTTTTAATGAAAAGGGTTTTATTAGGGCGATTTAACAACAAAATAAAATGTATACAGATCATAAAATAACATGTACAGATTTCTTCTTCAGTTTTTATGATTTCCGCTAGGAAATATTTATCACAACTATGTGAGTATAAGTACAGTGGAAATATAAATATACAAATGAAGCACTTTGCTACTTTCCTACATCAACTCTCTTTCTATTTACATCTTCAAAGTAGTACCTCCGATATTGTAAATTACAATAGTTTTCAAATACACGCAATTATCTGTAATTTCTACTTAATTTTAATGCGCACTCTGACTATCTTCGTGTTCCATCGGAAGTAACATGGCGAGCGCATGTTACCTGTGCGTAATAAAACTGTCTACCTTCGCGGTTTTTACTGTTTTCATCTTAATGTACTATCGCACTAGTTTTGCCCATTATTTTCCTATTCTCTCCCTGATACTCTGGTGTAATTTCGTACTTGGCTGACTTCGTAATTTTTCCAAGGGTTTTCACTTTTTTGTCATGTCTCAAAGTTCTTCGGAACCAGAGTTTGTTGCTTATTATTGCGTTTTTGGCAGCAATTTTATAATATTCAGAAATGCCGAAAATAAAAATCATGACGATTCCATGTTTCCCATTTTCCTTTGTCTGCCTTTGTCGATTTGACTTCCTATGGAAATTTTATGCAATGTCAGACGTAAATTATTTTGTAATTAGGAACACGCGTTGTAAGTTGGAGACAGTACGATGAAAGCGCTAAGTTTAAGTTTTTTTTTCTTTAGAAATCGAAAGGTTGGCCTTGAGACGTTTTTGTATGAAAACAAAGAACGACAACTACTACTTATGCATGTTTATGGATAAAGGGACAAGTTTGATCGATTGTTTGGTTTAATTTTAGTTTGAGGTCTTCTGACGCTAATTCGTTTTACGGTTGTAACTACATAGATTCAAAAATATTTTATTGTAAGGTTTTAAAAATGTTTCATGTGTTATTTAATATGTTTTCTCACCAAAAAAATATTACGTATGAAAAATTTGATAACATATTTTAAATAAGAAAATGTTTAAACATTTTAGGTATACTTATGTGGATAAGAAACTCCTGTTAAGTTTCTTAGTTTTGGTTCATCGCCTTGAATCCCTACACTCAGTGAAAAAGCTATTGTCATATTAAATAAAAAGGTTTCTCAAAACAACAACATCAATATTCACGATGAAAATGTTAAATTCAATTCAAGCTTGATTGAGTTTACCTCTCTATCGGTCATACAAAATTTTTCAAAGACTTTTATCCAAATAATTTCCGGTTTCATAAGTAGAAAAATTTGTATACTCACCTTAACAGATAGCTGTAAAATGCATGATTTGACACGTTTAATTCAAATTCCGTGAAAAGCATGTCAATTATAATTCTAAACTACTTTGCATTCCCCATCAATACGGAAAATAGACGTAATGCAATGAATTGCGATGTGGTGCGGTGTGGAGCCGCAAGGTGGCATAGCATGCAGCAACTGTTTACCCATCAAACTCTGCAAACTTTCACCCAAACAATTCATTCATATTCTTTTTGTCTATTTAAAATTGCAAATTTCACCCTGAGTATCACCTGGCTGTTTGTTTGTTTGTTTGTTTGTTTGTCTGTCCGCCAGTTGCACTAGTTCTGGGAGTCATAGTGTAAAACTTTTCAGCGTCTTTCCGGTCTATTCAGAGTGCACTTAAGGAGCCCTGAAAATTTGCCTCTTCGAATTAAAACTGGCGACCGTTTTGAATTTGAAATGAGCGCGAACGAGCGCGTAACCAGGTGAAGATGAGAACTGAGTCGGCGCCACAAGCTCAATTCCGCGGGTTGGATAAAGCGATAAAAGTTAATGAACTGACACAGTTGCTTAAGCAAAGCGCCGCGAATTATTGTGGCTTGAAGCAGCCAATCAGCGCGGCTGCAATCAAGGCCACATACACCTAATTATCGCATTGAAAATAGACCGCGGATGCCGAACTTTCTGGCCGTCCACTGCACAAACGGTGTTACAGTTAAACTATAGTAGCGGCCGCGGTAAGATTGAGATAGAGGAAAAAAATTACTGGAATAAAAAAAAATCGAAAAGAAGGTCGCTAGCGTGTGACGCAAGCCCTGAGGAATTCAAAAAATGAATCACCTGAAGAGCTTTTGCACACCTCAGGCGATTTTGATGTTTCCGTCGAATCGGTGAAGCCGGGTTTCACCAGCTCCGCAAAATGTCACTGGATTTGCCGGGGGGTTACTCAGATTTTATTACACCGACAAATTTAAGTGATCTTATAACAAAAATAAAAATATTTCGTCTTATTTCACATGGAATGCTCTGAAAATTGTCTTGTTTTTATAAACATATTCTTGGAACCAACCAATGGGTCAATGTTTTTGCTCTTAAATAACATTTCTATAAAGTTTTTGCAGGAAACTTCTTGTGGATTTGGATTTTGCTTATAATAAATATGTTCTGCTCTAGGTAGCACAAAAGTTTGAAGTTTTCAGAAAAAGATGTTTACTGAATTTTTACTCAGTCTACCTTGTAGACTGACTCTGTACCTTAGAAGGGGTAAAAGTTTTTTAGATTTGAAATTACAAACTACTAGAATATTTCTTTACTTTTTATTGGACGTTTCCTAAATATAACATAAGTGCATATACATAATGTAACAAATTAATTTCAGTTAGTTTTTTCAAAAAAAAAAACTTCGTAATATTCCCTTGACTCACAAAAAATGATCAAAAAAACTGTGAAATAAAAATTTTTCTTTAAATTAAAAGTTGTAATAAAGTAAAAATTTTTTTATTGCATTTTAAAGACATCTAAAGCGCAAGTGAACAAAACATTAAAGCTAGGTTGAATATCGCTATAAAAATCGTTTGGTTTCATTTTGACCTCATGTCCAGTTAAAATGTATGTCACCAGCAATGTTAAACTTTTTGAATCACGCAAAATTGACTAGATTTTATGGAAATTTACGTAATTTTTACGAAAATGAAACCAGTTTCTTGGATTTAATGAAGAGGATTTTTCCTGGGTGTATAGCGATTGCTCAGTGCGCCAATCTTGCGTAAAAATCCGCCGGTAGCTGCATTAACTCAGGTGGTTGTGGCCGGGCGTATCGAATGTACGTAGCGAGCGCTGCGCCACGAAACTACCTAAATTTAGAACGACACCAAAGCCACATCGAGCAGCGACGCAGTCGAGGGGTGCGGGGGAGGGGCAGTGTATCAGGTGTTGCAACTCAATAGCCAGTCACCTCAAGGAAACAGGTGCAAATGGCCCCGCACCCCCGATCGCCTCACCTGTTCTACCTGCCGCGATTGCCAGCTGGCGGACCTCCTCCTTGCAGCAAAAATCTGATAAAACTCGCGACGTCGTTTTGCTGCCTCGAAGACGTTTAAAGCCTCCTTCACCCTTGGGTCTTGGGTCGACCGCTCGCCAGGTAACGCCAGGTAACTCGTCAGAAGGTGACGGCAGCGCATGAATGCACTCACGTTTGGTTCGTTAAAGACGTCCTTGACGACGGCTGAATTTGTTAAAGACACGTTGACACCGCGACGCAGAGTTACAAAACAATTCGAGTAGCCGTGCGGTGGCAATCGCGACACGATGATCGCGAAATTCCATCGCAAGTGACGACACGACGCTGGCGGGAGATGGCCATAATCGGACGGGACGGAAACTCCTAACAAACCTCCACCTATCATGCAAAATTTTGTCATTTTCGCGTTTTTTCGCCCGCCTGGTTGTTGTTCAATCTTAGGAGCATTACGCAAATCGCACTTCCTCTCGCCGTGGCGGTAGCAACAATTTTCTTGTAATTTTCTAATTAAAACCGCGCACCGCACCCGTGCCGGGGACTTGTGGGAGTTTCCTCCAGACCCGGCCGAACGAATCGCGCTTAGCTCGCGATTAAGACGCCGCGGAATCCGGCGATTGTCACCAAGGCGATCTTGAACCGTACGCCACTAGGCCAAGCACCATGAAGGTAACTTTGGCCCGTAATTTTCCAATTTTTTTAACAGCTTTTTTACACGAAATCGATAAGTATTGGCCAATGGGAGGCGAAACGGCAGGGGGGCTGTGCAGATGACGAATTGCTTCCTCCTCAAGTGGGTAATTGAATTGCATGCGAGGCCTTGGACAAGCCCTTTCGGGATTGATTTGTGGGTCTCTGGAGCAATTGCCTCGCTAATTATGATCGCTTCTAAGGAGAAGGAGGAGTGGGTGGATTTGAATTATTTATTTGAGAATTTCTACAGCAGTGGAACACGTCAGAGAGCCCCTGACTATTACTGAATATCATATTAATCCAAATTGAATCGTAAACACAGTGAGCTCAACTCAAATAAAGAAAAACCTATGTAAAAGCTATTGAATTTTTCTAATCAAAAAAAAAAAAATCTATAATTCCTTTTGTTTGCAATTTCTGAAAGTACGTAATTTTAAAAGTATGTGCACAAATTTTGAAGGTATAATACGTAAAAATTATGAAACTGTGGTCTCTTATGTGAGCGCAGTCAACACAGCCGTGTATGCAAATTTAACTTTGGGGGGTTTTTTTTTTTATGTTCAATATAGTTTAATAATATCCCTCTTCACAAATCCTAAATAAATAAACTCGAGTTTAAAAACTATACATATATATTTAAAGCATGATTTGAATTGGATTTAGTTAGGTTATTTTGGTTGGCTGTGAGGAATAATTATTGTTCACTCTATTTGTTAAAAATAATCGAAGTAAGTTCGAAAGGTCGGATTTCGACTAGAAGGCGATTCTAGTAGAAATAAATAGAGAAGCAACCAAAATATTTGTCTGTCAATTATTATTAGAACAGATCCATTATATAAGTGTCTCTATCTTTATAAAATGGGAATCGGTTTATTAGAAGAAATTATCGAAAAGAACGAAAATGTTGTCGACAGGATTAAGGATATGATCCAGGGGATGGTAATTGCCGATGGTCGAGGAACGGTAATTCGGACCCACTACGATGCGACCTACTCAACGACCATGATTAATCTGTTCGGAAAGACTCTTTCTGAAATAGCGCGCAGTGCTTTACGAGATATCGACCCAACAAACGACCTAAAATTCCTTCGAGTTATGACGAAGAAGCACGAGCTCCTAGTGGCACCCGAAGAAGAGTTCATTATAATTGTAAGTCTGAACGTGAACTGAGGCCTATCATCATTGTTGGTCAGAAAATTTGGCTCGTCTTTTATTATATATTTTTTATCGATTTATTCATACCTTGTTTTTGTGATAACCTATGTGCTACGAAATAAATAAATCGGTAAAAGAAATTGAGTTTTAGAGCCCAATTGATCCCCCATATCTGCTCCGGAATAGCGTTCCAAGCCAAAAATCGAGCTCCCACTCCAGCGTATAATCACTTTGGAAATATGTATGTGTAAGCATGTTAATTTTTTCTTAAAAAATCCTCATTTTGCTTTCCTCATTTGAAAGCCTATTTGCGAATAACATAAATAAATGTTTAATTTTTGTTATAGGTGCGTACCTACTCTGGTCAGATTATAAATGAAATTTAGATTTTCGTGTAGCTATTTTGATATTCAGAAATATCGGATCATGACTTTAATTTCAATACGTGTGAAATCCTAAATTTTATCTATAGTGTATCACTATAAAAGCGGTCATTTATAAAGAAAAAGAAAATTTAGTTTTTATCAGGTATTTGGCTAAATTATAATTAAATACTAATTTTGCGTTAGATACTAAATTTGGGTAAAACTTTTAGATTATTAATTTTTGCCACAAACCGCAAAAGACAGTTCACAAATGGCACTAATGAAAAAATTTCGAAGAGATAAAATGCTTGTAAGAAAATATAAAACAGAAAAAGTATGCTAAAAGACAGATTTTTCTGTGTGTTTGATTTTCCTTTTTACAACGAAAAATCCATTAGGTTAAAAGCATGGTAAAAGAAGAAAAAAATATGAGTGCAAGTAAAAATTGTTTCAATCGGAAAAAAAAAATTTTTGCTATGCATACCGACAGTCGACGTATCGACCAAGCGAGACGTTTAAAAATTTTCTCTTTCTCTGTTACATCTACATTTTTTTCCTTTATTTAAATTGAAATAAAGTCGCAATTTCAGCGCACACCTTCTAAAAATCTTATATGTTTTGTTCGGTGAGAAAACAAGAAAGTTGACGAGACGGCGACTACTTTTTTATCACCTCCGTCATCACTTCGGTGCGGTGAGTCTGCACTTGTTGATTTGCGTGATAGTAATTTTCTTGGATAACAATGGAAATTATTTTTATCGCCTCGACAACGCTCATCACAAGTGCTACGGAAAAGTATTTAAAGACAGTAGAAAACCATGTAAACTAAGTCACTGTGCGATTTTTCTAGCATAACTAATAAACTGACGGCGGGGTGGCAGAATTGATGCGGCCGCATTTTTCTTTATCTTATTATTTTCATTTGTTTGTATCTCTCAATGGAAGTGGAAACTGCGGCAGGAAATCAGAACATTAATTATCTTTAGTACTGGAATTTCCATATTTGCATACAGATCGGGGGGAAATTTATGAGAAAAATTTTTGTTGGGAAGTATTGTCGATTATTTTTATCGCTGTTTTTTGAGTTATTCAGGAAGTGGGTCACATGTGAATGAAAGTATGGCAAATGGATAGCTGAGATGAGAATAGGAAGTCACCTGGTTAATTATTTTCTACTATTTACTCATTAAAGCCTTTGATACGACAATGGCTTGATCTTGTTAGTTAAAATGGCAAGAGAGTGTTTTAAAATAACATTATCAGAAATACATTATTAATATGTGAATGCAAAGCATCAATTAGCATTTTTTAGCATTAAAGTTTCTTACATAAAATTAATCAAATTCGGAATGTAGCTTGTTTGCATACTTATTTAAACTTTAACATTATCCTTCTACGATATTTCGTATCCAAATAAACGATAAAGGGAATATTTGAGTATTCAATTAAGGAGTATTCGAGCATCAGAATTTAGGAGTATTCAAATATTTAAGTGGCATGAATTTTTTTTTGCAACTTATGCAGGATTTACAATTAACCTTCATTCATTCTGCAGGACTCAAATACTCGATGTGAATACACGAATATTCGAATATTCCTCTTAATTGAATACTTAAGCAAGGGAGTGTACCGACTCATGTTCTCGGATAATTAAAACTCCGATACTTGAACTCGAGTATATACTTAAATACTCAAGTAATTGAGTTCACAAGTACTCGTCAATTAGTAATAGTAATACTCCAAACAGCCTAGTTATCTTTTTCAAAAACTAAGATTATTATGATTCTGTCGGGCTTTTTCGCTAGTTATTCCTATCAATTTATCAGAGCTGCAATCGCTTTACCCATTGATTTTTTTTCTAATATTGTATTTTTCATTATAATTATTTTGAATGGTGTTGATAATGGTTTTGCTGCTATTACATAATATAGATAATGGATATTCATTCACTGATAAAAAAATTATACTTTCCGAATTGCAACACCTATTACTTAAATAGTTGGCATGGTAATTTGAGCCACTTATATAAAATGTTAAAAACTCCAACTTCAAAATTATGTCTAACTTCTTCTAAAAAGTTTCTTTTAACTCGGTTCGACGTGTGCTTTTAATGTCGTTAAATCGAGCAATTTTCACAAAATCCAATTACCGAAAAGGGAAAGTCTGTCGTATGTAATCGCAGATAGGCTTCACATTTACTGAGTCTGATTAAAAGTGTCGTTACATGCTCTAATTCTGGGCCCATTAGGTGCGACAGTTATTGACACATCATCGATATGCGGTTGAGTATAAAATCAGTGTTTTTTGTGTGGTGAAATGCCTACGAGCGCACCCATCAAGAAAACAGACAGCCGGTCGGATTGGCCGTCGAGCCCCCGGGCTCTGGTGGGTTGGGGCCATGCCTGGGACTTGGGAGGCGCATGCCAAAACGTTACAATTTTATCTTGGAGATAAATCAAAAAGTTCATGAAACGACGACGTCTCTATCCGATTTTGTGATCGAGCAATTTGCAATAAACGAGTTTCACTATGTCTTCCTGTTTTAGACGCCCGGCCCGCGAAATAGAGGTTCATCGCCCCCCCTGCGGTTCATTCTTCTCAGATTTATTCTAATGCGAGAGGGCACTGATTGATTCTGCTTTTGTTCCTGCAATTAGATGTTCAATGCACAGTGAAAACAATTAAAATTGTTGGGAACGCATACTGCTTCCATTTCCGGGTATGTGGAGCAGGCCCAGTGATTTTTTCGCATTACTACGCATAGTTGGACCCGTGGTTTTGTCCGTCGATGACTTGGCAAGACAGTGGCAACAGTCCTCCGCTTACGATCGCATTTACAGCGAATTTAAATGAGTCTATTGAAAATTCGTAACGATGTCAAATACTTTACATAATTAAATCCATTTTAGTTCCGCTCGCCGGATATCACGTTCGTTGCCGTTTCTTTATTATTTTTTAAAACGTGGCTGGGTCTGTGCGTTTTTTGTATGTTCAAACTATGTGGAGAGATTAATTGACGTTCAAATGGGCTGAGAAAAGGGGTCGATCGTTATACTTGAGGTAACAGTGGATTGGGCAGTCGTTCCCCACGTGGTAGCCTCAAATACTTGGGTTTTTGTAACGAATCTTTTGAAATTTAAAGGTATATTTGTTCGACATAATATATCTTAAATTGCAACATTTGGACTACATTTGCTACTTTAGTATCGTGACAAATTGTATGCCTTTATTTCCATCTATTTTTCAGATATTTTTCTCATTTTTATCAGTGCAGAATGTTCTATGGAAATACGCCTGTATTAATTGGTGTTATCCTTTCATGTATGTATCTCCAAAAAAGACTATATACGCGTTGTAAAAAACAATTCAGAACATTTTTGTCAAGGTCTTTTATTAAAACGAAATCAAATTTTTGTATTATAAATAGTCTGAAGTACGCAAAATCTCTCAATTTTCATCATCTTATAGTCTTCCATCGCATCACGTCGCGTCATCCACTTATCTACCGCGCTACCAACTGAAGGCCACATAAAAGTTCTATCCCGCCATAACCATAAGAAAATCTGGCATCAATTCAAGACATCGCAGAAATAAAATACGAAAAAGTAAACACATATAGGATGCGTATGTGCAAAATAGACACGCACAATTGTCTGAAAATAGTGCGTGTTACCCCACTATCTGAAAGGCATGAAGGAAGCGAATACTTCAAAAGATCAACTCGGTCTTTTTGTCTGCCTGCATTGAAGAGTGGAGCAAACATTTTCACTTTCTTTTGCAACACTCATGCGACGACAGGGAGGAAATCTTAAGATATTCTTATTCGCTGGTTCATTGGACGGGTCGAGTCCACAGAGTGAAAATTCGACTTGGCTTAGGTCATACTTGAGACGGTCCACAATCATTTTATTGTTGGACATCGGGTCGCATAGTGAGAATTGACGTCAATTGGGCTCGTTTATTGAGGGATCAAGGAGGCTGTCACTCTACAGTGAGTCTGTAATTGATGTAATAGCAATTTTGATATAACGTGACGCATATTTGCTATTTGAAATGTTCGACAATTGTATAAAATTGTATTAAAATTTTTCGTGTGAAAGTTTTAGCTGTATTATTTATCCCATACAATTTAAAATTTCAAAGATAAATATGATATGACGCTCGTTTAAGACACATTTTTTGAGAATCAGAAATAGACTTTTGTTGTTAAAGCGTATTTGTAGATATAGTCTTGAATCGACGTTTCTATATTTGTTCTGCAGAATGTGTTTAGTCAGACTTACTTAAATAAAGTATTTGGTTTTTCCAGATAATGGTGCTTTTATGAATAAAAATTCCAAAAACTCATAGCAGTAGTAGTAATAATATGTATTATGATTAAGTTGGAAAATTTTAAATTGAAAGTAGGTACTTAAATATAATTATACATTTACTATAAGTAGATATATAATTCCATTACTAATCTCCTCTAAAGTGGCCATAAGATTCGTATAATAGTTGTAACGAAATTTCGTAGGTACCTACTATGCGTAACTCTAGCGAAGGTATAGTTCATTTTGGATAAGAAAAAAAAACTAATTGTTATGATTGGGTTACCTTGACTCAGTTAGACAAATCCCTCCCGATTTCTCTTTTACCCACACTTCGAATAGTGTCCCAAATACAAACGAAATCGCTCTTATTCATTCAACTTTGATCCATTAGTTTCAAAAACTCTAATTTTGATAAAAACCCACCGATAGTTGCAACGCAGCACCTAACCGCAATTACAGGCAAATGCGTTGGGATCGATCAGAAAATTGCAAAAATCACTCGGCATGTTACTTAACAAATTCGACGCACTTGTGTGTGCTCTCATTTAAAGACAGATGGCGGAAGTCAGCTACAATCTTGGAAGATTATGATGATTACGGAGATGTACTAATGCTGCGAAGAAACCCAGCTGATCTGACGCTAATTGCGAATACTTTTCCCTTTAGAAAGCATTGCGTAAGGTGATTATTGTTTTGTTACGATTTTTATACCGAAAAGCATTAAAAAAATTTACTTCTTTTTTTCCTCAATTTCTTCATCTTTTCTTCCTATTCATCTTAAGCGCTGAATTTCAATTCAAATTGGAAAGAACACCTTCACCGAACGTTTCTGTGATGCTTTTGCTAAGGTGTCCAGGGCGTGCTCTGAAAGTGCTCACGAAAAAATACCGGAGCGTTAAATTGGTGAAAATTAGTCAATTAGACGTGCATGAACCGATGAAGAAAGATTACCAAAAAGGCACTGAGATATCGCACAGTTTTCCAGACCTTCAATAATTGCCTGGTGACGGTTTTCTATTGAGTTTAAGGTTTATCACCTCTGGAACCTATGGGCAAAAACTTAAAAGAAATTGAGAAACAAAACCGTAGAGACCCCGAACTCAAAAAGCGCTTAAGAAGCTTTTGGTTTAATTGGTTTTTTGGATGAGGACGAAGAGTGTTTTATAATGGCAATGGCTGTATAATGTGATTTTTATTGGGAGTATATCGCTGAATCGTCGGTAAAAAGAATCGTTTTGTGGCAATTTTACTTTTCTATAAGTTGCCGATTTTACACTTTCTAATTGCTGCACTTCCATGCAGTAGTATTGTGGATGACTGCTTTCGATTTTAACTGGTACTTTCATTTGAAGTCATTGTTCGTTCCATCCATCTGCCTGAAGAAAATAATTTCAAATTTTTATAACTATAGCAAATTTGAAAAAGAGATAGGTACCTACGCATACGAAAATATAAATGTTGTATATGCAATAATATTAATATGTACATATAATATACAAAAGCACTTCTTACATTTAAATTTAAAAAACCTATTCTGAACATATTCTTAAAGTGGTCGAATTTTTGCAAAAGTAGCATATTATACATATGTAGTTATGATTAGAAGTACCTACAATCTATTACCATTTTTCATTGGTAGTAATTTTTTCTTAATCTCCGATAGATTTATAATAGGTCTCAAATGCAAGACTTAAGTCGAAATAATAACCTTCCATAAGTTCATTAATCAAAAATTCTACTAATAACGATAATTAAAACTTTGTTGTAAACTAAAAAATCATTACATAATTCCGTATTTTCATCGCAATTTCCGTCGCTAAATAAAGAGGACATGATTCCTCCATCACTTTTCTGCGAAAAAACAAATTCCCATTTAGTTCCGTCGCTTGCAGAACTAGCCATAAGCACTTCAATTGTGTATTAATTCTATAAAATATCGACTTTGATTTGGCGTATAATTTCGTTACATCAGAATTAACCCTTTTAGATGTCAGGGCTGCGAAAAGCAATTAAACTGATGAATACAAACAGTACCAAAGCTTTCACAACAAATTTTAAATCTCCCGCCCATCTAACTCACTCTTGGAAATACAACAAAGTTTTAATTAAAAATCAATCAGACGGCACGACAAAAGGTCCCCATTGGATTGCATCAATTTGCTTTTGTCCTCCCCGTATGAAAACCGGAAAAGGAAATTGTTACGAAAACGAAAGGGAAATTGCTTTGAATTGTATGGGTGACAAAGGCACCAACCTCTGGCTAAACACAATTCGATTAAGGTTTGCGCCCACCTCACCTTCAGCACCTAGCAAACTGGTGATAGTCGAACTGAGACAAAATTTTGATTGTTCACCTTCCTCTGGGTCATTTAGGCCCAGAATGTCGTCGACTGTGTCACGACCAAAAGTTGCGACATATTTTCTGGTTTTTGATGGTTCCTCCGAGGGTCAGGTAAGCACCACAAGCCCATTGGGAGGTGCCTTAAGTAACGTCGAGGGACTTTACAAAATTTCAGGAAAATTGGCGTTTCTTTTTTTTTTTTTCAAAGATACATATTTTCACAATTTAGTGCTTGGTTTTTACAATGAAGGGAAAAAATTATTTGTTGCTGGTGTTTGTATGGATTAATGAAAGTTGTTCTTGTTTTCATACTATGAAAACTGGACAACAAGGCCGACGGAGGTGAGAATGAGGTGAAAAAGAGCGTAAAGAAAATTTTCTTCATTTTTTGTGAAACTTAATTTTCGTTATATCATTCAATTCTAATAAGCGTAAAGTAAAGCATGTGGGTATGTTGAAACCGTGGCCAATCAGTGTAAAAGATTGAGATTTATTCGAGATATGTATATGAAGTATTCCACAAATCCGATTTTAGCGATAGCTTGTTAAATTTATCGTCTTAAGATACATGTCTTTTATTTTCGAAGTCGTTCTTTGCATATAATCAGGTTTTTAGTTTTTCATGATTTAATATTTAAAACTACATCTTTATTAAATTTATTATTTATACAATATTTGGGAAAGACATTTTTAAGCGAAAATGCTTTCACTACGACAATTTCTTATATATGCTACCTATTTCATTTTTGTTTATATTGATTAATTTTCTCCACCCCGACCTAGCCTTGTTCCAACAATGCTGTCAAAAAGAAAAAAATCATGTTGCGATGAATGACAATTTTTGTCTTATCAAGTGTACAAATATTTTAGCCTGACATCGTTTACGGCATTAGTTTTCAAGACATATTTTTTTTTGTCATATCGATTACAGTCACGCTATGTTTAATCAATGACAGTCTGAAAAAAAATAATAGGTACCTAATTCTTCTTCTTTATAGCCGCAACTTCTTTTTTGTCGTGAATAAAGAAAAAAAAAATTTAGTCAGTCATCAGTAATTTCAAGTAGGTAGGTACCTACTCGTTTATTTCAATTTATTGATAAATTGATTCATTTCAATATTTATTTCATTACAAGATAATTTTAATGAAAATACGTGAACGCGTATATGAAGTAAAACTAAGATTAAAATAAATTAGTGGTGAACAAATGTTTACGATCTAAAGTGGAATTGAGCAATTCAATATATTTATGAGGTCGTTTTGAACTTTGATTCAAAGGTGATAATAATAAACCCGAAACCTAAATGTGTTTGCTTCAATAATAAAATATACCAAAGTTTTTTCAGTCACATTTATGTAAGTCGTTTCAATCCTACCGAGTTCGAATAAAATGATTTTCGTCTTTAAATAGAAACCATGAGGAATCTTTATAAAAGTTAAATTCAAAGTTGATCGCGTACGGTTTTTAAAATTCCGGTACATCTAGAATTTTGTTAATCTTAAACAATTGAATTCTTTGGTATAATAACTTCAAATTTACTTGTAATGGACATTATTTGCACCATGAGACTTTTTAATGTTATCAGAACGACTTCCATTTGCTCTGTAGAGAAATTATGAGGCCTTGAACATGATCGTGCCACCGTCTTCTAAGATCGGTTGGTGTCACTTTCCTGAGCGGTCACATAACACGCCAGCAAGTGTACTTTTTTTCTACATAAATTTTCCTGACCTCGATTCGGTTTAGCGAAACGTCGACGCCGCGTTCTGTGGATTGGCCACACATCGCGGATCAACTCTCTTCGCTTATAGTTTCTTTCTTAGAAGCTAACAAGATATGTATTTTCTGAACGTGAATTCCGAGGCCAAAATTAGATTCATGCAAAAGAAGCGATTTTCAGTAACAATAACATCGGCGTGGCCGCGAAGACCTAAACATAAACTTCCTTAATTTTCGCGCCTTCCTCTTACGTGAACATGGAGCCGCGACTGCCCCGATGTAAGATTCAAAGTGATTCATTCGCTGCGGCGTGTTGAGCAATTCCTACGAAATTCGATTACTTCAGTGGAACTCAGCGCTCCACTTTTATCTCGCAAGTCACATCCGCGTGCGTGCAACAATTGATTCTGTTGTTTGGGCTGGCTGGAGCCGCCCTGAGCCCCCTGAGCCGCCTTGGGGCTCCGAAACTATGACCGAAATGCACGATAAGTTTTTGTTATTTGAAGAAGAGATCATGAGAAGCGAAATCAGCTAAAAAAATCCTCAAGTACAGCACTTACGAAATGGAAAGTGATGAGCTATCTATGCCAACAAAAAATAAAAAAGCTGAGATATTTTCTATGAAAATCATGTGCGGCTTATCTGCTGAGCATAATAATCACCAGAGTCATGAGAAAACCTCTTTTACTAAACGACCATACCTCGGGGAAAATTTTCACATACAGGACATGCCAATCAAACATTACTCTCTGTATCTGCCAAATATTTGGTAATCAATCAAATTTCTCCAAAAATGTGAAGTTTTCGCCACGTATGAATAGTCAAAGTAGAAGTGCAAACAAGGCGCTAACCGGTGAATCCCCTCAGAATTTGAGCATTTTGACGTGACTTTTCAAGCATTTGCTTCTGCATCTTGGCGTGGTTTGATCACGACTTTGGCTCCTTACGTTGGACTCCACCACTTGGTTATCGTTCCGAACGGCAGCTGGGACTGGGGCTCTAACGTCTTCCTTCTGTTCGGTAGGAGCATTGTCGTGCCCTCTTTTGAGGCTTCTCGCGTTTCGAAATATGCACATTTTGCACGAAACATTTACATCTTGAGTCAGGTCTTTCAATCAAAAATTTGAAAATTAAATGGAAATGAATTCGAGAATTTATTAGCAGAATTTTTAGTTGAGAGGAAAATGGGTAAAAGTGAATAATGAATTGATGGATCAATGGCCGTTTTTAGTGAAAACCAGTCAATATATTGTACAGGTTTTTTTTGTTTTTGCTGGAAAATGAATGTGACAAGATGTCAACTCAATTTTGCATCATAAATTATACAGTGGAAGTTAATTTATTTTAAATTAATATTGCTGATAGTTACTGTCTATGTGGCACATAAATTACAAAAAGATTAATTATAGGGTTTGAGAAATAATAATTATCTACATATAATTAAAAATATTTTTACTTCTATTTCGTCTATATTTATATAGTTTGTTTATTGCTCTCTATAGGGTAAAGTATTTTTACGGGTCATATTTTTTTATTTTCTTTTTCCAATCATAGACAAGTGGCTTCAATAGTTGTGTTTATTTTCAATGACCTATTCTTAAATTCAAATTTCGGACAAGTTTTCCCAAAAAAAAATGAGAACTAAGAAAACCTTCAAACCACAAGTTGTCCTAAGTGTCTTCTCTCTTGCAATGGAGGCTGAGGAGGCACAACTTTGCGACATTCACTGCACGAATTTCCTCTTACTTGGCCCGAAATTAGTAAAACAAAATTTGACCTTTCCGCAGCTCTTAAGAGCGTCTCAAAAAGGCTCCGAAGGCGCCCATATCGAGCCGCATTCGATTAATTCCCATGAACCCGAAGGCACAATGGAAAGTACCAAGACTCCGATAAACGTGTGCTCCGCTGCCAAAGTTATAGCTACAAAATTTTCTTCTTCGCGCATTCAATTAACCTGCGCGCCACTCTCCTTGACATTCCAGCGCAGGCCTCTATTTACCTTTTCCCCTGAAATTCGCCTCTATTTGCCTTTTACGGATTTCTGGGAGGACTGACCACGAATAGCATAAAATTAAATTAAATTAGCCGTGTTTACCTAGACGGCGGGATTTAGTAAAAGGCAAGGTGAGAAATGATTCGATATTTGAAGAATAAAAGAAAAAAAACATTGAGTAAAAGAAGGTAAATGAGCTTGAAGGCCGCCCCCCATATGACGGAGCAGAAAGAGCCCCGCGTGATCATTTGATACGAGAACGTGAATCTTGAGTTTCACCTATTGCGGTAGGTGAGTGATGCCGGTCCAGCTGAGGCTGCGGTGGCGGCGGTGGCGACGTCGACACAGAGCCCGGCGAGGGAAAATTTTACAAGAAAAAGGAAGGTGTTCGGTTAAGTTACATCCCGTCCAAGGTGAGGCCGGTCGGGCACCACCCATCCCGCTTTTAGAGAATTCACCCAGAGGTGATAAGACGCATATCGTCCGCACAAAACAAATGAAATTATTCGCTTTAAGCGGATTAAGTGGTCGACGCGTCCGGGGTATGCGGATATCTCGGGTGGCTCTGTCATGGCTCAGGAGATCGTGAAGATCGAGTCGCGATCGTGGGAGGAGAGGGTCCAGCTCTCAAGTTGAAGGAGAACTCAATGGAACGTGTCGCGACCGGCGCGGATCTGGGCACGGCACGGCACGCAACGGCAATCCGCGGATATCTCGGCGTAGGGAAATCAGCTTAATCTGCGCCAGCGATCTCCATTACAAATTTGTCCGCCTTGGCGCACCGCGAAAGCCGCTGACCGCGATGGGTAGTAGTCCTCTCCTCTTCGGTTGAACAACTCAATGACCGCTAACTTCTTCGCGTTTTTCACTTTTCCCCGCGACTTTCATTCGAACTTCGATCGGCGATCGGCCCCCAGTTAGCCACTGGGCCCTTCGACGCGTCTGTCGTCAAGATCAATTGACTAGGTGACAGTTGCGGCCGTGTCAACATGCGCAGACTCCGCTGGCTAATTGGAAAGAATCGACGGGAGTGTGCCGCAACGTTAAATTTTTTATTGAATTCAAATTGGCTCCTTGTTTGGCGCAGACATTGAGTCATTAGCACCGAACATGGATGCTGGGTAATTTAAATAAATTTTGTGATTGGACCGCTTGTTTTAAATGTCCAATTGTGGCTGAATTGAGTCGTTTAAATACCCTTCCATTTATGGACAGATTTCTTCAATCGATAAATTTTTCACCTACTGGTCGTCGGTGCGCTAAGACACTTTGC
The DNA here is from genome assembly GCA_933228815.1 of Machimus atricapillus. Taxonomy (NCBI): domain Eukaryota; kingdom Metazoa; phylum Arthropoda; class Insecta; order Diptera; family Asilidae; genus Machimus; species Machimus atricapillus. Next base: position 24,391,649 of record OW121788.1, on the reverse strand, counting down.
AGTGAAAGAGGAAGTTGACTAGACGAAATGAATTAATTTACAATCTCACATTTCCTCTGTTAAATGGAGTAGGAAATTAGTCACAGAAACTGAAAACAAATTTATTGCAAGTTTTTATCTTTTGTGTTTATTTTTTAGAAAGTTCTCTAAAAAAAATTGTGTTAAATTTTTTACCTTGTTAACTCACATCCTAATTCTATAATATTTATTCCAATTTGCAACCTTTCTCAATTATGCAGGTTTATCTAAAAGAGGAAATTTAAAAACCTTCTTATACAAACAAAACTATGATATTCTTATTTATTGTTTGTCCCAATTGAGTTTGAGATTTTCTCACGGGTTCTTATGAAAAAATTCGCGTAGTCATTTGCACTAAGAACCTATGTGAAATCAGACGTTTAGTAATTAGTTTCAAGCTTACTTCTCCACCTTTTAGAAAAGGTGCTTACTTCTCCACCTGTAGAAAAAATAAATTATGATTTATAGATTTGGAGAAAAAATGTAAACTCAACAAATTGTTTTCCCTTTTATTGGCAATGTTTTTAGCTAACCATTCAGTGCAGTTATTCTCATTTATCAGTATTTTAGGAAAACCCGATCAAGTGCGACTGATTTGTTAAAAATTGTAGAAGACCCCATTTATTTAAAAGAGCATATTTCATTTGTTTAGTTTATTGTGCGAAATCCTCGACGGCTGTTAGATCGATAAGATTAAATAAGGAGATTATTGCTAGTGGCATTTAATTGTACCTATACATACCTACTTACAAAATTTAATCTAACTTCATTGAATTAAAGTTGGTTAGTTTTATTCGACACCCCAAAATGATGAAAGGGTGGAACTGTAGTTAAAATTGAATTTGTTGTTCAACTTGATACTGTTGCCATTAATCCGCCGGTGATATCAAAACGTTTCCGGACTTGATGGCTTTGCGCAAATATTTGCGGCAAATAACATGTTGTTTGTTTTCTCTTTGTAATGTGTCCACATTCGGGCAAAGACTTCCAGATCTCGTCGTCTAGTCGCAAATAATTCACCCATAAGTACAGGGTGAGTAAAAAGCCGTCATGCCGACTCCTCCGTGGGTAGCTTCATATCAAAACGACATAAAAGTTTCCAGCGCGGCCGGGGTAAGCTTACAAAGCCGTCGTTATTCAGTCAACTTGATAACCCAATTGGGGCCAATTTTTGTTTGCGTTTTTTATGTTTTTTATGCGTCTCTCGTTTGGCGGACTCCGCGCTGGAATGAGATCAGATAGCCTAGAAAAGTTCTTTTTAATTGCAACTAGAGCCGGGCGGCACACGGAATTAATTTCTGCCATCAGCCTGACAGTGTAAAGTAGTTTTGGCTGCTATTTTCGGATGAGCCGGGGACTATCACCGCGATTCCCGCCCCGATAAGATTTCAAGTTGTTAACAAGCCCGGCGTGGAGTGGTCTATTTTTTCGTACATTTGTTCAAAGATAAGGATCGTGTTTAGTCAGTGGTCTAATCTCCTCCGCGCCTTATTTATTTACCCTTGCGACGGAGGGTCATCACTCGATCTAGTCTTTGTCGGAGAGTTTTGTCGATGAAATTGATAAGAATCCAACGGATGAGATTTTCTTAACAATCCTAACATTTTTCTAGAGTTTGTGACCTCTTCTTTTCAGTTAGCTCACTCTTTAACCTTTCGGGGCAAGTAATTTTTTTTTTAAATCTCTGTCTTAAAAACTTCTGACCACTTTTGTGTGATAAAAGAGTAAAAAGTTAATTATAAGATCCAGCAATTCATCCCAGAATTAGCCGCGGTGAGGCGACGATGACCGTGCACTCGCCTGCATTCACATTCAACATTTTCGTTGTCTTCATTTTTCCGCGGCTCTTTCGTGTGAAACCATTGCCAAGACGGTGTAAACAGTTAGAAGAAAATTCCTAAACCTCAGCTCAGCGGCGATAGATAAATAACAAGATGGGGATTAGGTTGAGAGCTAGAACAAAAAACCTTTTTACCATCTGATGGACGTTGTCTGTCTTTGTTGGCCTTTTTCACCGCCTCCTGCGTCAATTTGTTTAATTGCAACAAGGTGATAATTGCGGTTGGTCGCGTTTTTGTCATTTTTTTCCTTCAGTCTTCTTCGTATTTTATTTTACAAGTCCCCTGGTGCTGCCAGACGTTGAACTAAATTCTTCTATTTTGTTTCTATGGCAGTCAGTTCTATTGCATGACACCGACGGCTAAAAACCGCACAGAACATTTCTTCGCTTCTCATTTTCAAATGACACATTTTGTCTACCTTTCCAAAAGCGGTATAAAAGGGTATTATTTTAAAGTTTATTATTACAGTTCAAAGGACTGGCCCAATTTCGTTAAATAACTTTTCAATAGTAATGGTACCTTTGTCTAAATTACGACTAAGCCTTATGGTGATTTACAAACAATTTTAGAATTATATTTTCATATTGACAACATTTGGCAACAACCAACCAAAGTTTTTACACACTCAAAATAACATGATAAAAGTTGGACTTTTTGTTTAAAAGTAATAGACGATTACCTAAATGTTGCATGGCGTTCAACTAAATGTGTCTTTTGTTATGCAACCAATTATTGAAGTGAGTAAGTTTGTAGTAAGTTTTTTGGTAGGTATGCCATTTTTTAAGGAATACATTTTTATTTAACGAGGTATAAATTTCATAATAATTTCCAATTAGGTACGTTTGAGTTTATAAAGAAATTATTTTTAAAAAGAAAGTATTAAATTAAAAACGAAATATTTAAATAAAGACTACGAGTATTAATGTTTTACGTTTAGTCTAGCAGTGATAGTTTGATTTAAGCAAAGTTAGTCGTGATTTCTTTTGGATGAAATTAGCCTGGCATAAATAAGCCACATTACTTCAGACGATCGGTGAATTTAATTTAAGAAATGTGTATGTATGAATACATAGTTGTAGGTCTATACATATTTCAATTACGTATATGTAGTTATTTTTCTAAATATTGCTTTCGGAAGAGTTTACATTAGCGAGGTATTAAAAAAGTCTTGTAACGCAATTTTACGAATTAAAACTCACCCTTTACGTGAAAAGAAGAAATAATTTTCCCATTATTCAATTACATCTGTGCAGTTATTTACCCACTTTTGCGAAAAATTTGCAACACGCCATTGTTACGTTAACCCGCGATGAGACCTTGCCTTTTGGCCGGCCGTTTTAAGGTTTTTCGCTCTAAGCCCAATAAAAATCACGAACGGCACAAGCGAGCGTTAACCAGCCCCCAAAAGGCTTATTAAATCAGCATCACTTAAAAGTAACCGTTAAAAGGCAAAAGAATACAAACACGCATTGTATCTTAAAATATCTCAAAAACCAGTCTTCGCTTTATTTCCTCAAAATGCTTCAGAAAAAGAAGCAGCGAACTCACTCCAGTCGGAAAGTATGAGAAGACCGAGAGTAAGGTTTAAAAAGAAGGTGATCGCGCTGAGGTAAGTAACTACCTAAGCTACCTGGGTAACTGTGACTCAGCGAGTGAGATGACGGATGGAGATCGCGGAGGACAAGCGATTTTATTATAATCAAAAAAGAAGTGATAAACACTATAAGTGGTCTTCATTATAGAGATGCCGCCGTTAAAGAGTAGAGGAAGTCTCGGTGCAGATCATCGAATCTTTATTATTTTTTATTTTTCAATTTTTTTCTTATACTTGGCACGTTTTATGCTAAGCCAGCTAAGTTTTGAAGGGAGCCTTGAAGCTTCTCAGTGGTTGGTCCACTTGCTTGAATAAGTATAAGACAACCCATGTGTCCGGGAACGGTTGATAACATGTTTTTTTTCTGAATTTTCTTTTAAGATCACGACTCAAGAATTACATCATGTCTTATTTCCACAATTACTTCACTCAGAAAATGTCGGTTACGTCACACATGCAATTATAAGTTCTGATGGTAGTAGAAATAAGAAATAGAAAAAGCAGTTCCCAAAGACACTCGATGTCGTCTTAGAATTATAGAGGTAAAAAAACCCATTCACTGCAAGATTCGAATTAAAGATGGAAAAATGTTACAGAAAGGTAACGGTCAAGATTAATCGGTAATAGAAATAGTGACGCTTGACAACGCTATTTCTGGTGTGTGACGGCGGCAGCGACCGAGTGAAAGTGAAATAAGTGGGCCACAGTAACTGTTGGAGCTCGGCTACAGTAGGGGACTTAAGGAAAAGATTAAGATTGAGGAAAAAGAAAAGAAAAATGAAATGAAACAAAGGGTATGGAAAAAAGCCAGGGTCGCCCTCGGTAATGGTGCTAAAGCCGTTCTCTCTCTCTGCTACGGCCGTAGCTGATTCATTCGATTTGTTTATGAGTTCTTTTGAGGCCTTACTACTCAAGTGTTTAAGTACCTATTTTTCATTAATTTCGCCCCTGAAAATGGAAAATGTTCGTAATTGTGGAAATTTACATATTTCAGAAGTATGACCACAATTGCAATATATACAAAACAATACTGCTTATAAGTTAGAAAAGTTTACCTTACCTGATATGTTTTTTCTTTATCTTTATTTATAAACTTATGTACATACATATATATAAATATAATTCACACATATTTTTGTGATAATATAAAAAAAGAAGTTCTGTCTAGTATCTTTTTAGCAGATATGCAATAGATAAAAAAAATCATCGGTTGTCAATCACAACTTTTAAAAATATGTACATAACATTTTCTTATTTTTACAAGGTTTTTCCTTTGTCCTATTCATTGAAGAAAAAAAACATGGAAAAAGAAGATTTTATACCCGTTTTTTTTTTTAATTTCCCCAACGTACATACGAAGGCTGTAATTGTGCCTGACTGAGACCAATTAATTTTGCGAAAATTTCGAACTAGTGGAGTTGTTTTCGTTCCAACTATAAAACTTAAAACGTAAAGGCATGCTGTAGCAATTATGTGATGTCACCTAGCTACTATGAGTTAGAGAAGTGTCCATCACAATTTTATGCGCTTGTTGCATGGCGTGACTAATTTCCTTAATGAGCTTTAATAAAAAAAACATTACATAAAACCTAAAATGCAATGTGCACAAATGTTCGAGAAAATCCCCAAAGTGATTCAAGCTCATCAGAGCATAAAAACAGAAGGTACTTAGAGCTTTATTTACCCACTATTCATTGAAATATCAGAGAAAATCCCTGAGGCTCAAAAAGAGCCCACCTGAGAATCCGTCACTATCGCGTCATGGGCATTCACCTTACGTGAAAATATTTTGATGTCGGACAAAAAGAAAGAAGACCTCATTCGCACTCGTAGCACACCTGTCCAACCATAATCAGGTTGATATCACGGTGCTGCGATGGTGAATTTTATTTTAATTAGACGTGTGTACACTTCGCACCAGCACGTTAAAAACCTGTGCTTCAAACCAAACACGGCGAAGCGGATAGTTTTATACTTATCGAAATTAATTTCTTGCTATGTCGCAATCGATTTAATTCAATTTTTACACATTCTCTCGTCATCTGGCAGATTTTCGAATTGTTGGAGTGTGTCGCAGTACCGCAAGACCGGTCTGTCCCGTCTATCGGACTATCGAAAACGATATTTATTGATATCAAACACCTTGCGTTTGTGTGGGCGGAAGAGTCATTGACAGGCTTATTCTTTTTTCGTTTTTATTTGTTTGGTGCAGACGATATCGATCCAGATTTTTACCTGTACAACTACGGTAAACAGCACCTTCTCCCTGTTTACCTCAGATCCCTCCGGTTTCAGGTAATTTGTTTACCCAAGGAAAGTGGAAAATTTCCGGAGAAATGGAAGCAAATCGAATTTTTCAGCCTATTTTTGTCGAGCTGCGTTTACTCGCTCTTATCATAGAATTTGGGGGTTAATTAAAAACATACCAAATGGAAAAAACTGGTATATGTACTTCAGTGAGTTTTTAAGTGCGTTCAACTCTTTTCTTCCAATATTTTCGAAAATTTAGTAATGGTCTCATCGAATTACTCGGCTGTGAGCTAAAAGCGTCCCTTTGAATCACTCCCGCAGCAAATTCGCTCATAATTTGTTAATTTAAATTAAAAATAGCTCCAAGTCGGCATGGCCGTGTCCCAAAGCTTTTTATTATGAATTTCTCAATTTTCCTATTTATTTATATATATATTTTTTGTATCCACGCGCTTGCCAGACCCCGCCGGTTGAAAAACATAAACCGAAACATGGTCACTGACTAAAGTCAGGCCATCCAACAGGAGCGGCTCTGAGTAATATTTTATAAGTTCAGTTGACAGGCAACATTTACATAAACATCCCCCCAGTGGATCATTTATGTCGTCAGCACAGGCTGAAGCATAATAAATTTCGAAACCTAGCAGATTATGTTGGCCGGCTTAAAACAATTATTGGCTGCCAGAGGGCGTGTATCCTCTTGGAGGCAGCTTTTTTTCTAAATCTTCATCATCTGTTTCTTTCGGATTTTTTTTTTTTTTAAGGGAACATGAAGCATTTGTAAATTCAACAGATGACAAAGCTCTGGAAAATTTTATGAAAATATATTTCCGCTTCGGGGGTATCGATGGGAATGAGCAGATGAGCGAATTATGTGAAATTTTCGAAAAATTTGGAGGTGTATTATTTTTGGAAGATGGTAAAACTTGTTGCGCGACTGACTAAGATTTATTTTTGTATATCTTGTAAAGATCATAAATTTTTGTGGTAATTAACAAATTAATTTTGTTGTCGTCGTAAAATACAGCCCTTGATAGATTTCTTAATTTATTGCTGTACATATTTTCAGTGTTTTATCAGTAAAACGTTGTAATAAACTTTATTTTTTAACTCACTTTTTACCAATATAAAGGTAATTTTATCTTTTCTTAGTTAAAACCTATGTAAATAACTAATCCATAATTTCTTGTGGTCTCCTCGTTCTAATTAAATTGTTCTGGTTAATGAATCTATAAAATATATCGATTCCTTGTGGTCATGATGAGTACCAGGACGCCTTCTTAACTGTCCCGCAAAAGTGGGCGTTCAGTTATCACTTGGCTACTTTCTTTACCGACCGCAATCTTCACGGGTGAGACTCAGAGTTGGTGTCAGGTTGGGTGGCGGACTTATGGGAAGAGGCTGCTGCTTTGTGTGGGCAAAAGCCATAATTTCTGGGAGATAATTCTTAATTAAACCGTGAAATGGATTCTACTGTAAATCAATAAATTGAAGTTCATTTCTGGGTTCATGGGATAAGAGTATCTAATATTTTGTCATTTGTGTATAAGGAAATTTGTCGTAAATCTTGAGGAAAGTGAGAATTTTCATGTTGTGTTAACTGATTAACTATTCATTTTCAATTCGATATGCCGCCTGTTCGAAATTGTAAATTTCAATAAAACAGTTAGATTTAAAAAATAGTGTAACCAAAATTATTAATATCACTGTTAATGTAAAAATACAATTTTACGAGAATTTCAGATATTCCTTTTAGATCTTTAATGAGTTATTCGTAGGAAGCAACCACTAAGACAAAGATTAAAAATAACCCATCGATCGATTCAATAACGATGTCTGTCTTTGGGCATTTGACCTTACCTAAAATTTCCTAAATATGTAGTTTGGCTATAGCTAAGAATTTACATGCTTCATTGATACAGCGAATTTTGCATGTTTTGTCTTTAAAACGGTGATGAATTTTAATATTTATTTTTTTAATTTTAAACGGAAAAGTCCTAGTTGTTTTAACTATGAACTCTTTTTAAACACTTGTTTCTGCTGACAAATTAGGATTAATGAATATAAAGAATGTATAAAATGCAAAACCTTTTCAGTATGATTAAATTGTTTAGATTTGAAATTGTTACATTGTTCGATATCTCTTTAAATTGACTACAACTCTGGAATTAATACTTAATTATTGCACAACACACTAGTGCTCGTGTACATGGACAGTCACTCGAACCCCAAATGAAAAGAAACAACAACAAAAATTGATTAGTCAATAACTCTGCAATATCTCAATTCATCTATTGAACATTTCCAAGAGCGCTATACAATTCAGCCAAGAGGTGGAGGAAAAAAATATAATTAATTTCTTCAACCATTGCCCAGAGAGCACTTTTAATCAAATTGTGAAACTGTACGGCGGATGCGAACGGTTTGATCTAAGCAATTCAAACCACTTCTCCGCCCTGACCACTATTTCATTTTCCGGGCTCAAGAGCTCGCACTGTTGAAAGACACAAAAGAGATCAAAATCTCAGCAAATGACTGAGGATTGAGGAAACCCCACAAACTATAAAACACTCAGTTGAACAAAGTTAAAAAAATTGATCGGGGCAATAAATTTTGGCTGAAAAATTCATCTCATTGGCTGGAGGGAATCCTAAAATCTTTGAATGGAAACGTATTGATTGAAGCACAAGAGAAAATTTCAAAGAAAATCAAAAGTGATCTTGAAGAGTAGGTTTTTTCACCTTAGAAGTGATCAATGGGCGTGATAATGACAATAAAGGTGAACTTTTTGCTCAAGTTATTTGAAATTGAATTCTGTTGTAAAATTCGCTGGTAATTTACACGCAAAAGTAAGCAAATGAGTGTGCATGTTATAACTAGATATGTTTCGCAATTATTTTTGGACTCAAGGCTATTTTCTGTTCGTACATTGCAATGCTGGGAAAAAATAATTGTAATGCGAAAACTTGCTAAAGAAGTTATGGAAAAATAAAAATGTTGCTATGACATTAAAAAAACTAATTATTTTGCTTTATAATGTAAAAAATACATGTATATATACATATATATCAAAATTATCTTGAGAATAGTATGAGAGGTAAGATTAAATTGTTAGCGAAATTTCCGATTCTTTTCAAATTGTTTTAATTGTGAATCATTCTTTAAAATCCCTAATCCTCTGTTAACATAAATTTCGTTTCGTGTATGTCAAGATGGCGGCAAATCTCACACAAAATTAACTATTGTTGGAAGCCAATTGAAAAAACCGCCCTAAGATTGTATGCGGGTTAGGTTTGGCAATTTATAAATAAAATATTAATGAGGGCCATCAAAGCACGCGTCTGTAGATCCACTGGAATGTTGAACTATTGAACTTTGCTCATTTATCCCATTAAAAAGAAAAAAAATCTTTAAAATTCAATTGGCACGAAAATCAAATTATAAAACCCATCCGCTGTCCACCCTTTCGATTTCAATTCCCACATTTATCCATTACTCCATCGAATTCATTAGTTCTGTTGCCTAATCTCGAAGGTCAATCTTCTCTGCACCCACTTTCTGTGGCCATCTTCCTCAGCAGACAGACAGACAGACTCAAAACACTCCCGCGCACACATGCGAGTGCTGCTGGTACCGGCATAGGGTTAAATTAAAAACGTATCTCACCGCATCTAATTGAATTACTTCTAACAAGCCAAGAAGGCAGATGCACAAAGGCGAAGACGGACAAGGACCACTCGTCGAATTAGCAAGCAAAAGATACCACGGACGTGTGATCGTGAGTGCGGGGGAGTTGTTCTGCTGAAAAATTCGAGCTCCTTTTGTATCATCTCCAAAAGTTGCCCACTGGCCTTCAGGAGAAATTTATTCGACCTCTTTGCATTTAAGCTTGTGAAAATCGCTTTTTTCGCCTCGACCACTTTCGTCGGGTTGTCGCTTTTCTTTTTCTTGCCAAAAGTGATGAAGGTTGAACGTCGCGGCAACGACAACAAAGGCCGCGTATGTGACCTGAGTTTTTAATTAAATATTTTCTTTCTAGGCGTGATGATGTCATTCCAACAATGTTTTTAAAAAAATTAATTTTTTTTTCATATTTGACCGCAGTGTTGAGATGAACGAAAAAAAACAAAAATCTAGTTTTTATTTACTGCGGCACTCTCCGGAAAGAGTAATTAATAGTCTTCCGCAGTGTGAAGATTAAAAACGAAAGTTATAGAAAAGAACCCTAACCTCGGCGGCAACCTTTGGCCCTAGAGACATTAATTAACACACTAACCTGGAAAAATGGGTTGCTTTCAGCCGGTCCCATGAGCCGGCTTTTTATTATGCAGGTTTTTATTGGCGCTCTGTTTTTCGCTGATAGATGCAGCCGTTTTCGTAGGAAGCTCTTTTGGAGTTTTATGAATGGATTTTTCGGCTGTTTTACAAATAATTTATGAACGCTGACTGACCTGTTTAGCACCATTTGAAAATAAATGGCTTTTTGTGGCCATTTGCAGGGGGAAAGTAAAGAAGATTTTCATCAAGCGAAAATCGACATTATTGGGCAGTTTTTTTACCCTTTCGGATTTTTATAGTTCCGTCTTTAAACTGCGAAATTTAGAAAGGTCACGCTTAAGCGAGTTTTCAGTTTCAAGTATGATAATTATTTATAAATTTTATGTGAGGTATGTTGCGGAGAAATATTTTGGGATCAATTATTGAAAAGTCTGTTGATTTGAACAATTGTCGTCTTTTGTAATATTCGCACTTAAGTAATAAATTCAACTTTTATGACCAGTACGAAATCGAAATTGAATTTGCTAAATATGATTCACATATGCTGAATTATATTGCTCTAGCTGTTGTCGATCAATGATAATGTTATGGCAAATTATCAACAATGTGGGATACCATAAAAATCAAATCACTTTTTCATGGTATAATAAAAATCCTTTTTCCAGTCTACATCGCAATAAAATCTTGAATGCATTCAATTTTATCAATTTTCTTGGAAATGCTCAATTTTATGTCCATGACACCCCATAAGGCTTCGTCATGTTTTTCATGCTGACGGAAAAATCCTCTGAAAAACCACTTGAGTCTATGAACTCATTCTGGCAACGTCTTACCATAGTATATCAAGTACATCTCCAAAATGAGCATAAAAATCGTAAACCGGAAGCAAGCAGATGTGATCCAAGAAAGTAAAGTTTATGATTCCTTTCAGATCTTAACCAGACTTGGTTCCACTGTCGTGGATTAAAGACGTTTGATCTCTCGATTCCCCCAAGTAGCTCAAGACGTATCATAGCATTGGACTGAAACAAAAGACTTCTTGAGAAGTTCTAGTGTCTTTAAATGCCTCTTGTCGGCGCGTTAATGTCCTCTCTGGCCCAGATAAAAACAATAACGCACTCGAGCCCTTTCACAACTTCTCAACTTAAAAGCTGCTGTTTATAGTTCGATTGGGGCAATTTGAGCCACGACTCGGGTTACGTAACACGGAAAATAGGTGCTCTATCAGAAACCGAGTCCCCCCGGACAAACAGACAGACAAGACAGACACAGGTACGGAGGCTGGTTTTATCACCAGCTCACCTCAATCAAATCCAAAGAACGGCGGACAGTGGCCGGTGTCCTCTCGGGTTGGCGCTTGTTAAACCAGAGACAAAATTGCAACAGACTTTGTACAATGGCCTGTCGCTGCCACCGGAGAGCGCACGGACGAGGAAATTAATTAAACGACGAAACACAGCAAACCGATCGGCGAAAAAAGACAAATTGAGATCATTTCGCGATCATTTGGCGGACAAAGTCGCGGTCTGCACAGCAGCCCGGTCCAGCGGTCCACCGCGAGCCGGACTCTGTGTCGTTGCGGATTTGATAAACGACGAATTGATTTTGGCGGGGTCGTTTTATGCTTCTTACAGCCCAAGACGGTATGAAGATTTATTTCTGAGGCAAAGGGGCAATTGTTTGTGGGTTCGTTAAGAGATGAATCTGTCTTTTTTTTCCGTTGCTTAACAGCTTCAAGGAGCTCTCTGCGGACGGGCGGGACTGTCGTGTCGCGTCGCCGAAAGTGGGTTACGAAGATGAAGATGTCAGGCGAGTTTTTGAAATACGACCCAGGCCTGGATTTATGCTTCTGCACCACTTTATAGGGCCTTTTTTTAGCGCAACTGGTTTGCAAAGCACGTCTTTGTCGCTAAGTATGAAGTTATTGGACCGTGACGGGAGATCGCCTTTTTAAGGTTTTTAAAGGAGGACGTATTAAAAAGGTTTTATTATATGATCTAATATTTTTGAATTTCTGTCAAGCCACTTATTTTCTAAAGACAAAACAACTTTTTTCAAATTTTAAACCAAATGAGACCGAAGTTTTAAACTAACTTGTCCTTTTTCGAAATCATTACGTAAATATTTGAATCATTTGAATTTGATAATTTATTCGTTCATTTAGAGAGTAAGGACAACTGCTTAGTGTCTTGAAAACTGAGGCATTCGAACATGATGCGGTGGGTGATTGTGATTCAAATGATTATATTCTACATAAGGCTACTTTTAGATTAGGTGCCAACAGACTGTACTGTTGTAAAATTAGATAAAAGTTTGTTAACAAAACATCAAACCGGCGAAAAAAGAAATTAAAAGTGAATAATAAAATAAACCTTTCTAGTTTTAATAACTGAGCCCTTAAACTAATGTAATTAATTAATTTTGAGTCGGCGCCAAAGGAAAAATTGTTTGTTTGTTTTGGCTTAATGTTTTTATTAAAAAGCTTTTATCTACTCTTGAGGGTGGAATTTTTTTTTTTCAAAATTTGAAGGAACCCAACTTCGAGGTATACCTTATTCAATTAAAAAAGGATCATTGAAATCGGATAATCCAGTACAAAGTTATTGCGTGGTACAATCGATTAATAGGTATAAAAATTCAGTAAGATCATACATAAAAAAAAATATATGTACGTCGGTTAAACGGTTAAAAAAATTCTCTTTTTATGTTAGAGATTTAACTCAAATTGTCTGCCATAATTTTTGTCATTTTTTTACATTCTTCTCGTAAGTGCAGTTTCAGTTATGCAATATTGATAGTTGTTTATCCTATTTCCTAGAATTTTCTAGCAGTTTTTCTATGATTTCCGGGCTTGATTAAGGCCAAGGAAAAATAGCGATAGGATTATTTTCCAGCTACCTACGGCCTGTTATTGTTGGAAAAAAAGTGGTCCACGAAGAGGCTTAGCGTATTTGTTATGAATTGAATTTTTCTTTCATACGAACAGACGTTCCCAGTCACGTACTGTCTGTTTACTTTTCGTGTAATTTGCACCAGTGCCTGCGAAGTTTTGCATTTCCTGGATTTTACTAAAAGCTTTTTTTTCCGCTGAGCAGCTTTTAAAATTGTCTGCACAGATTAAACAGTTTTCGAATATGCGTTGCAGACAGGTACATCCTTTCCATGGAACTCTTTTTTGATCCCTCTACTTATTTTTCACTTTTTTTATTAGAGCCCTTTTAGAGCGTTCATCTACACGTTTGTTGATTCCGCTGTTTTCATATTTACGAATGGTATTTTGGATTTTTTCTTTGTAAAACTAGAGAACCTTATGAAGAGAAATTTTATAAGCTGCAGCTAGTATTCAAATAATTGTACTTGTCGAACGGTGCTAATGTTTTGCATATAAGTCTAACATCATCATAATATACATAGATATTTGACAATTTTTTTACTGTATTCGTTTATACTGTTTTCGTATGCCCTTGTATAGAATTTTATACTTTATTTTACATTACTAAATCATAAAGATATTAATCAAAATATTTTTTCTGTTTATTTCCAGGAAAACGTAAGTTGGTTTAGCGCAATATCTTTCGCTTAAAGTAAGTATGCTATACAATGCAAGGCATGTTAATTCAAATTTGTTTAAACAACTTCAATGTTAACAACCGTCGAGGCATAAAAAGCAAAATTCGCCGGAAATATTATCGAAAACATCACGCGCTCTCTTCGTTGCAGCAACCACACAATAATCGTGTATCTCGCGAATAAAACTTTTTAGGTTTTTGTTTTTTAAGTTACGACAAAAAGTCGTCCAAAGGTACCGTCTTCGAATCCCTCCCCCGCCTCAGCTCCCACCATTTGTTTGCGCAAATAATTGCGAATTATCGAGTCAATCGAGCCACCGCGTGAGATATTAAAAGTTAGTGCGCTTTCCTCGGCGCAACAACGCCGCCGTTGGCCACCTGACCTTTGGCTATTTCCACAAATTGCAGCCATTTTCACTTTCATGAGGAATAATTGGCGTCGGTGCATTCGGAACGCGTCCATTGTCGAGGGAAAAACTCATTACCTGCGAAAGACAAGAACGCAACATGCGCGCGGTTGCTGCATACGCGCGCCGCGGACTGCAGTTTGTTGCGCTCGCGGAGGGCGTGGCGGTGCGATTTTACGAAAACGACAAAACGCCGGTTTCTGATTTAACTGATTTTCCATTGTTGGCCGGCCGGTCGGCCGTTTCTGCAATCGATGAAAATTGATAGGGGCTCAACAGCAGCGCGCTTTCTATTGCTCAATTTTCGCGCAACTTCTTTTCTCTGATTTTGAGGCTATTGGCTGCCGCCGGCCGGCCGTCGTCGTTGTGGCGAGCTCGCGATCCTACAGCTCATTTTCGCGTTTTTGAATTTAAAAAAAAATAATAATAATACAAAAAGATTAAATAAAAGGTGGCGCGGTTTGCGTGTCAAACGGCCCCAACGACGAGAGCGTGCAGCGCGGGCGCACTTTTTAAAAATGAACATTGCAAAACATGAAGTAGTTGGTGATGCAGTGCGATATCGAAGTCTATGTTTATTTGGTTGCAGAGACGGGCATGCAATTTAATTGATTGATTGGCAAAATAATTAGATAATCCACCTAATATCGTTGTAATTTACATTAATCGATGCCGTTCCCGTCGCCGCCACCACTGAAAATTCACCTTAATGCAAGTGGCGTGCGTCTTGTGAAAGTGCGGAAATTCAAATTGAATTTGCCGGGGTGTGGATTGGATGGGCTCCCATTATCAGGAGATTCGAGAGTTTTTAATAAAAGATTTGCTACTCGCAGCGGATAAAGAGCCTTCGCGATGATGAATGCATATGACTCTGCCGATGCGATTGAATTGAATAGGAAAATTTCACATCGCAACACAAAATTGATTGACTTTCTACCGCAAGACTGTTGTTTGATGCTTGCAACTAATGGCAAAATGAAAAAGGTTCGCAACCCCAAATTTATCATGGGAGCAATTAAGACGCCGGAAATTGATGAGTAAATTATCTGCTAAAGGAACTTAAATTTCACTTCGTTTCCAATTTTACGTGTCGATTCATTCGGATATTACAGGTGAAGGGTTGACTTGCGGCAGCTTCGGGTATGTACTTAAGCGAAATCGGGGAAAATGTGAATCTGATTTATTTATTAAATTTTCATTTTTCTTTAAAAATCGATTGCCATCACTAAAAATTTAAATCGCAGCCGCTGATTTCGAATTCAGTACCCAAATTCAAGCTTTCAAATTAGCCAAATTGTGCAAATTTAAAATGTCAGATTCAAAATGGCGGAGTAAAAAGAGTAGGTATACTTAAGGGATTACACCATCTTTGAGAATTTCAAAAAGAAAAAGAATTTTTGTTTGCCTATAAAGATTTATTATTAATATGTACTTTTAAGAATATTTGTCCACATCTAAGTTTCATTAAAATCAGTGGGTATGGGTCATTGATTTCGTTTAGTTTTTACATTTTTCGCCAAATTTCGGAATCATTAAATTCAGATGTTGATAAGTTTAAGTTTAAAAAAACAGTGAAAATATGAAATTGTGGGAATTTACACATATAGATACTCGTGAATAGTTTTAAATTCTTCATTTAATGTCTTAAATTTAAATGCCCCATAAATAGGTCTATCTGTCTCTAAATGTCTTTTTCTTATCAACTTATTTTTATTCTAAAGAGGAAATTGTCTTTCTCATAGCTCGTAACGCAATCAAAACTTGTCTTTTATCCGATTTGCGAGGATGTAATAAAATTCCTTACCGGAGAATTGATTGATTTAACCTCTTCACCTCAAATACGTACGTCAGCAAATAGCTCCACAACGTTCGTTTTGCTCACCTTGGGACTCAGGGAATATCGCGCGATGCCAGAAGCTGTCTTCGCCCCTTATGCGTTTTTTCTTTGCTTACTTATTTATTTTACGGCGGTAGATATCGATCAAACAGGTGTAGCGACAGCGAATTTTCTGCAAGTTTTATTCAAATTTTATTGTGATTTCGCTTTCTGTGCGCTCCATCCAACGCCCCACAGTTTGAGGCAAAAATGGATTCGGATTCGAATTTATACTGCACAAATCGAGGACAACCCGGCACAAAGTCAAATGAGTTGCTAACTCCTTTCGTCCGGAGTTATATCCGCGAAGCACGAACTTTGCGTCGTCATTTCGCTCATGATAACATAGGAGAAGAATATTTTCTGCCCGACAAATTCGGTGAAGGTGGCCACGAAGAGGGTCTGATTTAATAATTCGGGAGTGTATCTGAGTGGCACTGAATATCGATTCCTGCGGGGGTGGCGGGATTTTTGGGCGATGGTATTTCTCTGGCATATTTCTGCTTCAAAAGGGAAAATATTTGTGACGACGACGATGACGGCGTTTATGCAGGCGAAGTTGTGATTAAGTTTTAATTACATTGGAATAACATAACAAGAATAATAAAGTATGATGATGATGACGATGATGATGATGTAGTTAATTTCCTTAGGGTTGAGTTTATGAGGGTGAAATCGGCACGTGCACTTTGTCGAACTTAATTCTTTTGTAATTTGTTAAGTTGATAATTCTTTCTAGGTTAAAGGATAATTGAAACGTTCAGTTAGTATTATTTTTAGTAAGCACACTGATAAAAAAATTATAGGTAATAAGAGAATTTACTAATACCTACCAATAATAAACGCACGAGAAGGTTCATATAATCCTACTTGAGACAGTACAAAAGGGAAGTCGATTCGATAGTTAATAACATTTCATAAAACTATGACGCACTTGGAGACATTAACAATAAGATTTAATACACTAAGCCGACAGTTCGCACTCTGAATATATAAGACATTTATAGAATTAATCAGAACAGACGGCATATCATTAAAACATCTCAAAACATCGTCTGTAAATTTGATGTTTATTTAAATAAAAACCAAACTCAGGAATTATATCAACATGCAAATAATTCAGCAAAAATAGTAGCAACAAAATAAAAGTTAACTTACATACATATAGGTATTCATGAGAATAATGTTTTTCATATAATTAAAAACTAAGTCATAAATTTCAAAAGTGAAGGTGCGAAAAACATAGGTGTGGTTTATTATCTAAAACCCTATAAATCTTCTGAATGCAATTCATTATTTCTCCATATCTCTAAAATAAATTAAGATTTATCAGACATTTCACACTTTTAACAAATTTATGCAAGACGCATCCATAAACTACCATTTGGAAGCATCGCTGCTTTGTGTAATGGCGACTAAAGCCCAAAACATAAAAGATCATTTTGCGTTAACTCTGAAGTATCATCAGGCATTTAGTCGTTAAGATGGATATTAACTATCTCCAACAACACGAGAGTA
Organism: Machimus atricapillus; assembly: GCA_933228815.1. Classification (NCBI taxonomy): domain Eukaryota; kingdom Metazoa; phylum Arthropoda; class Insecta; order Diptera; family Asilidae; genus Machimus; species Machimus atricapillus. The sequence continues at coordinate 24,374,298 of OW121788.1, read as the reverse complement.
ATAAAAATTCCCTTCCGCAGAAGCACTTTAGTAGAAATATCCCCAATTGCTTACAAGTGTCTCGGCTGTCGACATAAATTTTCGTCTAATTAAGTCAAGATGGGAATAATTATGACTGGGCAGCTTCATCAGCGACCACCGGGTACCTTAATTAAAATTCCAAATCTTCTTTAACGACGATGATAACTACTATCCCAGCTGGTCAAATAGGCCTCATCCCGACTAATTAGAGGCACAAATTTAAAAATAGTCGATTGCCTGATTATTGTCGTATTTACGATTAGCACTTTCTCGTCATCTTATTTTCATTTTTCATATAAAAGTTCGTGGTTTGCACGTACTTTAAATGGCATTGTGTATATTGTGATTTTTTTTTACTTTCCAAGGGAAGGTAGGGTTTGCGAACGGCTGGTATAATAAAATACCACTGGAGCACTCAAATGAAATGATATGGCATAATTCCGCAATAAAACCGCCCTCATTATTCATAACCGAGGTATAAATTAGTGGCTGCCGCTCAGGTAACTAGAATAGTTTGTCAATTTTGTGACTCTTTATAGGCTCGTCTTTGCGGTGTTACGCCATACCGCCGAGGCTTGCAATTAGACGACAATTAAAGTTATGCAACATTTTAACGCTAATTAATGAGGACGACTGTCCGTTGCGCATTTTCAATTTTATACATAAAGTTGTTTTCGTATATATGCGTTGCATTCCAGGGAGGTTTCTCAAGGGCTTTGTAAAGCTGGGGCCACTCCTCTCGTTCTAGTCGGTGTGTGCCCACGTCATGCAGGTATCTAACCTGTTGCAGGGAGGCGGTCAGTTGCGTCTTTCATTTCCTTTTTCTTAATTGCACCTAATTACAGAGTTTAATAGACCTGTAGCTGGCTGTTTAAGGAAAGTTAGATGCGGGCTAAGATAATATCAGAAAAAGCAGCAGCTCGCAGCGTGCCATTAACCTGGCCGAGGCGAACACCAACCTGTCGACATGCCTGAAATGCAAGGCATCGGCCACATTCATGCCATGACGCCACGATCCAACTTAACTGATTGACTGACTAATGCGCTACTGTTGCAAAATTTAATTAAAATCAGTTGTGGCTGCAAGTGCGCGCAAATCTCTGCCAGAAATCGAGATCGAACGAAGACGAGGTGCTCCAGACCGATGGAGGCGCAATTGCATTAATCCAACTGTTGGTTGAAGGTGCATCCTATTTTTGTCCAGATAATTGGCGATTACTAGGGTTGGTCTTCCGGTAATTATAAAGTGATTTCCATGCAGGCGATTTCTCAGATTACCTCCGCCTCCACCACCTTAAGGGTGCGCAATTATTCTGAGATTTTAAAGCATATTCATAGAATTTATAGCCTGCTTTTGTATTCAGATATTGCTAATTTGTCAGTATCATGCTAATTTTAGTAGGTATATATTCGCTGTTAGCAGCTGGATAATTTTATGATTTCAATGAACTGACATAAGCAAAAACTGAAGCCAAAACTCGACTTAATTATAACTAAAGAGTCGATTGAAGCAGAATAATTTGATGCCATATTGTTGTAAAAAGATTTTGAAAAATTGACATTATATTTTTCAAAATAACTAAAATAGGGGGATGTAAATAGGAGATAGATTACTTCAATTAATTGAAACAATACTAAAATGCTAATAAAGTAGTTCAGTTTGACACTTGCGGATTGATGCTTTGATGTTTGATTTAGTATCATTCATCGGCATTAAATATCCATTGTTTAACGTCAATCTCCTACCAAAGCAGGTAAATAAATATTACGCAAAATGTGATTCAGAAAGCTAATTTCTGGCGAGGTTGTTTCATGTTAGAGTAAATGAAATTAATTATCCATCGTCTCTTCCTGCACAAATTCATTCTCACACTCGTTTGAAGCAGGAAAAGCATCATACGTAGTTCTGTCAATAATTTCATTATATCGCCCCCAAGACTTATTATCCAATTAATTGATTGATCAAATTAGAGCCCCACCTGTGACATGGAGCGCCTCTCCTCCGGGGCCGACTTTTAAGTCGGTTGAGTGATGGCCGCTCCTAAGACTTCCTCAACTTGACTTGACTGCGCGGCCAAATAGAGCGGGGTAATTCAATTTAAAATTACCTGCCGAGGGAAGTTGACTCACGTGGAAAGTGCCAAGGAGCCGAAAGTGAGGACGCACAAGACGACGACACAGCCGCAAGTAGTATGAATGCAAAATTCATTAAATCGACCATCACCCAACCGCCCTCCACCTGCTTTTCGCCAAGTTCTTTCCATTTTAATTACCGTGAGATGGGAGCTAAAGAAGTAATTACACTTTTGAGGTGAAGGCAATGAGGTTTGTGGGTGGCTCGAATGGTAAGACAATTTTTATAGAGTTTTACAAAAATTTTTTGCTAGCGATCCACAAGTAAAATCTAAAAGGCTTCAGACAGGTAAACATGCAAAATATAATTTTGTGAAATAATAAAATTGTCGATATGATAATGAAACAAAAAATATAAAAACGCTAAAAAACCGGCCAATGCAACTAAAGAAAAGCGAAATCATGGTCACATGAAGCAAAAATTGAATTCTCTCTTGTATAAAATCGCGCATAAAACCACCAATAAACAAAAGAATTGCCCTGTTGACGCGCTTAACAAAAACAAAAAAAGAGCATTTTCTATGATGAAATTGAAAATAAAAACGAAATCATACCGTCAGCAGGTATACAATAAAAAAATCACCTGCAGTTCGCGCCAATTACATTTTCTCTTTTGTGTTTTGTGAAAAAGATAATAAAGAAAAAAACAATCTAAGCCAAACTTGGCGGTGTGGCAGCTTTTTAAAGTAATTTACACGATTTCATTGCAATTTACTGGGACAAAATTCGTAAAAGACAAAAGTAATTTCTTTATCTGCGTCTTAGTGGAGTCGTCCACGGCGCCGCTCATTTAGCAGCTGGGTGGGGTCACTTTAAAAGAGAAATTGCCATAGAAGCACAGGTCAGGGGATTTTTTTTTTAAATTTAATTTTCTGGTGGAATTGATTAGTCCCAGCGGAAGTGGTAGAATTTCTTACTGTTTACTTTTAACTGCTTTTTAGAGCTCGAGGTGCTCTTTCCTCAAAGAAGCGAAAGTTGAGCAACTTTTACTGTCCTTTTCGTACTTTTTAAGCATTACCACCAATAGCAATTAGCGAAAGTGCTAAAAGTGGTTAGAGCAAGAATACTTATGTTTTAGGTCTAACCTTTTAATTGCTCGGCTCCACCTGGCGCCTCAAAACTATTTCATTAATAATACACTTTTCATATTTTCGTTTAAAACTAATGAAATTCATAGCAATCAAGATTGAGAGCTGATTTTATGATTTTATATGAAAGACGAAGTAAAGTTTTAAGACTTACAATAAAAAACAATAATTGTGCAAATTTACAGAGGTATATGCGTATTCAGTTTTAACTACTAAACATTGCCAGTACCTTGAAAATAATTGTCGCCGCAAACAACTCAAATTTAAAACGACCGAAAAATGAGTCACTCGTAATTTTCTGATTAATAAACAATGAGTCCAAATTTGGATATCCGGCACGCACATCTTCGAGCGTTTTTGGCTGTCTTAAGACTTTTTTGTTTTATAAATAACAACAAAGAAGGCTCTTGGCACCTACTTACTAAGCGGTGGTAGAAAACCTTGACATTGTCGTAAACGAAAATATAAAATAAAATAATCATATAGAATTAGAAATAACCATGATAAACATCGCTTCTTAATCTTAAAAAATAATAATAAAAGATTCTCATTTTCTGGATTTCTCACGACATAATGATAAAGGGGATAACTAGAAAATTACGACAACCTTAGACTGTGGCGAAAAGCATGAGATTCTTCTTGAGATGCCACGGCAGAGAGACGGGAAGAATTAAAATGTCTTTTTTCCCAGTTTTAGTTTTTAAGTGAATTTAAAGCCGCAGCACAATTTTTCCAGTCATTGATGCAAATAATTGGGGAAGTAGGCTGATGCTGATGATGCTGGTGCTGTTGATAGTTTTTTGCTTCTTTCAGAGGTTCTTTAATTTTTTTAAGTACAGGTGGTATCTACGCTTTTGAGAATTTTACTTTTTCATTCGTATTAATTGGCATATTTTTTGAATTTTCCCTTATTAGCCTGTGAGCGGTGAGATGATGATGGAATTATTTTGCGCTTATTCATGCGAAAAGCAAATTGGAAATTTAAAACGTGTTCTGAAATATCACAGAATTTAGCGAAAAAAGACTGTGAAGACAAGAATAAAATTATATACGTATTTTTGTACTCATTTATCTATTTTTATCATCTTTAAATTGAGGATTACTTCCAACGTTTACGTACATCGTAACACGAGCACTCACTGAGTTTATTTTAAAGTATATAATTAACAATAATCTACAACCCACAGAAATTAGTCATTATTAAAGAAAATGTTTTTTTTTCTGCCAGATATTCAATTTTTTTCTTCATAATAGAGCAAAGAAACTTGAATTTATCTACTCTCAACTTCTGTGCAGAAGTTTTAATTGAATAACGATTTATTTAAAAGAAATTGTGTCTTATCAAAGTGACTGACTTATCTTTCAAAAAATTTTTTATTCATGTCTCAAATCGTCTTTAATTGGCGAAATTCTCTTTTCAACCTCAAAACTGCTAGTCTCCGAATGGCGTTTCCTCCTCTTTCCGTTTATGTTATATAAGAAAACCGTGTTTGCAGCAAATGTGACCCTATTAACACCTCGCTAGCCATAAAATATCTTCCTTCCTACATGTTTTGCAACATAAGAGTATCTCCGCCACAATTGTGCATCTAATTAAAGGCCATCGACTTCTCTAGGTTTAATCGACTACAACTATGCTAGTGTCTAGCTGAGCTGGCTTTTTCATGCTTTCTTCACATGCCCCGTCGATAAGAAGAAATTTTTAACGCATTTGTAGAAAAGAAATGATTCAATTCGCCTTTTATCATAAGAAGGTATGCTCAGTGCAACTGTTACTCGCTAGCCGTAATTATGTTTTCTTTTCTAGGGTAAGTGCAATGGGGGGGCTACAACGTGGCCGCGCATAATGCAAATTCTATTTTTCATTTCTGTCTTATGTTAAATGAAAAAAGAAAAGGTGCTCGCAACAAGAGCAGCCTCAAATTCGCCATGCATTTCTTAAGTAATTTAGCGAGCTGGCAAACCGCTCATTATGCTATCATCTCGTCAGCATCGCACAAATTTACCGTGGGTTTTCTGCTCGAGCTGTGCTTTGATTTATTTAATAATCTCCGATGGGTTAGGAACCTTTTGTGGGTTTACAATCCTCGCTCGTACTCGTAACTGCGGCAACTGGTTTATGATGGAGTCATCGGATGTCGGTGAGCGGTAACTCCGCGATTATCCGGAAATAGGAAAAGTAGGCGCAGACCGACCTAGACTACTTTAGACCCTCTTGCGCGGCAAAGTCAGTTATAGAAAAGCGATACCCATCAGGAAATTCAATTTGAAAACGGGTTTTAGAGGTTATTTATAGCGGCCAGAATTATTGTATATGATTGCGAGCAATTTTTATGGTCCGATTTTGTAATTATTTTGGGTACGGGAGTGGTTGCCACTGATTTTGTAGTTGCATGTAATTGCGATAAACAAAGAAAAAAAGTTAAGTAGGTAAATAAAGGTTTTTTGTTACAATCATTAACTCTAATTTCCGCATACTTATTCTCCGAAGAAAATTAGCGATTGTGCAATTCCTGACTTACTCTGACACAATCTGTTCACTTTCTTTTCACTGAAAAAATGATGAAAACATTACAAAACCGACAAAATCCTGTCAAAATACCTCTTTTCTGTGACGGTCGAAGCAAAGTCCCATCCATCAACCGGGCCGACAACAAGAGACCCACTGGAACCCTTTGCAAATGCCCCGCCGCGCCGTTGATTCTTTGTCTTCGCGTCATACTTTTGTTACTTTTGGGATAATCCCAAAAAAAGGAAGCCACCAGCTGAGCCCCAAAGTGTCTTGTGAATCGTGTTTTTGTGTAATGCATCAGCGTCGTCAGATCGTCGACGTTGCGAGGTTCAAAGTTCACGTAATTTACGTGATTTTCAATTGCTTAATTCCAACGTGGAATGTTTCTCCCGTGTCTTTCGAAATTTTCAAATATGGCACTCAAGTCAAGCGTTCCCGGACGTGATAGGCGAACAGAAGAAAAAGGTCTTAGAAGCTGTGGTGCTCTAGAAAAAAGGAAAATAGTCACTTTATAGTCGTTATGTCAGACAATTAAATAAATTGGATGCCGAAAACGCAATTTCCGCGCAAAACAAGTGAGTGTGGTCAACCCTTTTTTATTTATGATTTTTACCTTCATAACATTTCGACATGATTTTAGTCTACAGAAAATGCAAAGCAGGACATACGCAGCGGGACTCGTGCATGCTTCAAGGTGTGAACAGAACACACCCGTGGACATAAACACCTCGCGCTGAAAACGTCCGTGTCCCGCATAATCCGCCTGGGCAGCGCGACATGCCAACGAACGCATTTCAAGTGGGTTGCCACACAAAATTGCACTCAATTATGCGATAATTGATATTAATAAATTTCAACAGCACCGTGCGCCAGATTTCGTTTAATGATAAAAATTAATGCTACATGGAAATGCTGTTTTTTTACTCCTCGGATTAAATGTTTTTAAATAATTTTCAACTTTTATTGAGTAGGAGTATTAAATCGAGTATTAATTGTAATTACAAGAGCATGAACTGTAGGAGTTTACTAAGTATCATGTAAAATAATTAGCAATAATCAATTGCTAGATTAACTTAAATCTTTTTAAAGGAAAAAATGTGCCAATACATACGGCGGCGTCCTAAAAATCTATAATATTTAATAAGACAAAATTTCGGAAAAATTCAACTTATACATATGTATGTATGTATATGTTACTAGCCAAACCCAATTTTAATATAAAGTTAATTTTCTATGTTAAATTAGGTGGCATTAGTTTTATTGAATTTGAATATACCTTAATCAAAAGAAGAAAAGCACGAACCGTAGTACCTACCTACTCTAGAAAGAAGGTCTTATAGTATTAAATCATATTTTTATACCTACATATACCTACATATGTATTTCAAAACGTAGGTATGTACTGTGCCATCTCGAAAAAAGCCGATACATTTTCACATATGCACATATACTTAATATCTTTATTTAATTAAAAACATATTAGTATTTTCAAAGTTTTAACTTTCAAAAGAGCAAAACATTTATCGAACGTAACGTCCACTCTGGTGCGATAATGATCAAATAAAAAACATTGCAAAACTGAAACTCAATATATCTTAAGTCATATCATTTGTGAAATTTGATCTAACTCATATTTGTAATTTTCAAACATTAATAATCGCTAATATGTTTAAGCTCATTAGTTCACGTCATAATAACTCATATCTCGCCATTAGACGACAAAATGATAAATAGTAGGTACCTACTCTGTAAATATTGCCTCGTTTAGCTTAATGTGTAAAACCAATAATAACTAGTGTGTGGGAGCATAAAGTAATAGGAGGCCAGAGATTAATGAATGCCATTGTAAATTTTGTATTTTTATTCTTATTGGTTAAATGGAAAGAGTTATATGATCAAAAATCTTGTAGGTGTATAGCGATGATCGAAGAAGAAAGTGACTTATATTCTGAAAAAGTTCCCTGTGTTCATTTTGCGAATTTATTTAATGAAATATTAATTAGTAATTGAAAAGTAAGAAATCATATTTGTTTTCTAGGTAGGTGTAGGTAAAAATTGTCTATTTAATTAGTCCTTGTTGACTGATCCAGTTTTTCTTGGGAATTTCCGAAACTAGAAGCTTCCATAACAAATTGATTTTTAAAAAAATTCTAACGATCCGCTCACGTCTTTCAATTAATCCACGAAAGGGGAGAACTCTTCTTAAATACACCTGCAAGCGCACATTACTCGTCTTTTGTGCAGCCATTGAAATTACCTGAACATGTTTCATTTTCTCGAGCTCACCTGTTACGCATGAGGAGGCACAAAATGAAACGCACAACCACAATTGACAGCATAATTACGGCTCAAACTAATGAAGGCCCCGTCAAATTCATACGCTACTCTGGCAAATTTGGTTTAAACGATTTTATCCACAACCGAATCATTTAATGAACTTCTGAAATTAAAAAAAAAAAAGCTCAGTATGTATAATTTTATTATGCTGGAAACAAGAAGTTCACACACAAGCGCAGCGCACCTGAGTGATCGAACTGTTTGAAAAGGAAGGAAGGTCACCCCGAAGGTCAAACTGAACTAATCCGAGTTGTGTGTTGGCCTGTGCTTTCTCTGATAGGCAGACTGGCTGACGGCCGTGTGGACCTGGCTTAATGAAAATTGAAAAGGGTACCACAGGTGGAGCAGTGCGCGTGTACATTTCAAACATAGGTCCGATTTGACCGCGTGTCATCTTGTCCTATTAAATTAACTCGACTTGTTGATTGCTGACCATTAGGAGGGCCACTCAATGGCAGTTTCACTAACTCGCTCCAGCTTCTTTTTTTGTCTGGGCTAAATTAATGGTCAGATAAAAAATTTCGTATCCGACACAATGGATCACTCTGACAAAATCTCAACATCGTTTGAAGGCTATTTTCGATGTATTTCGCTAATTTCTTCGAAAAATCTTTTGAAAGACGGTCAAAAAGGTCGTTCTCGGTTAAAAGACTAATCGCCTTTGGGGTTTTTGCTTTTGATCTAAAGGCATTAATGTAAGTCAGAGCACGCAATGGCTGTGAAGTTGTTGTCAAAGAGATTTACGGAAAACACGAGTTTTGTCTATAATGATATTAATTAACTTAAATCCGACAGGTACATCTACGATTAGCTAAATATTTATAAGATGTATATCACTTTATGTTTCAATATCAAAGATATCAAGCTTGCTCGTGACGAAATTTTAGCTAATGTATGTATAACCTGAAATAAACATTTGAAATTTTCTAAAAATAGCATCAAATTTTCCTTTACTGATTACTATCTCTATTTTTAATTTTTAAAGTAATCTTAAGTGTTGCATTAACAATTTAATGAGTTTATCTGAGCACGCTGTAACCTAAATACTTGTAACTTGAACAATTTCGAAAATATTTAACATATAGGAAGAGGTCTTTTTTAAACTTCAACTCCAACTCCAACATTTTTTATACCCCAATTAAAAACTTTAATCCGTTGTACTTTTCCAATTGAATTAAGTTTATTTTTTAATATTTTGGTGGTTCGGGAATAGCTAAAAGAAATTTAAATAAAAGATATCAAACATAAATTTCTTTAATCTTTCGTTCCTTTCTTCCTCGTAAAAATTTACTGTCGTTCATTTTAATTTATTTGTGTAACCAAATTTTAGAGAAAAATGAACATGCTTTGAAATAAAATTGCACAATGGGATGAAGTGGGCTGGCTCATTTATGAACTCGAAAGGCGGATAAGAATTTGCGACTTCTTACACTAAACTTAAGAAGCATAACTCTTGAAAATCTTATGGTAACATCCATCAAAAGTTTGGTTTATGGTTATTATACGCCATAAAATTTTTTGAAAGTTCCTTAAATTTCCAGAAGTACTCCTACAAACTGAAACATTTTCGACGGGAACAATTATAATAAATCTTCTGGGGTCCTAGCATGACTCAGCCAATAAAACCCGTGAAAGTTTTTCCAGGTGCACTCAGAAAATGGGGCGTCACACCTCAACTCCCTGCAGTCCGAGAAAGGGGTCTGAAATTGGGTCAACCGGACACGGAGCACAGCCGGTCTGCGTCCAGAAAGTGAAGTTCCCTTGTGCGGGTATGCGTACAAAGATACAAAGGTAATTTGCTTTCCACCTTTGCCCTGTGGAGGCCACAAATCGGAGCGCTAGCTACTTAATTACATTGCGCATGCGTAAAGAGGTCATGAACAGAATTGCGGAGCTCCAACCGAGTTCCAAACGAGAACAGGTCTTGAATGCATCTCGCTTGATACGCTTTTCCTGGCTACTTCTTGGCAGCGCATCTCACCTGGATTGCGACATCCGCGCGTGAAGCACCGCCAGAAGCGTTTACTTTTCCAGGGCGATTCGCTCGGGCACGGGCAGGTAGCCGCCGAACGAAGGTCAAGGCAGACGTCTTCGCGGACTTCTGCGGCGATTTAAGTTGTCTGGGGCACGGCGAAGCAGTAGCAGACTCAGACTCAGACTCGAAACTATTCCAAGTCTGCGCGAGCTGTCTTCACCTTTCTTCGCGTTTGATAAGACGCAGATTGTTCTGCGCACTTTTCCGTACGCCCGAAGCACCCGGAGGTGCGCGCAAATTGCTACCTCCGCATCTGACATGACTTTTGCGCGATAATGGATATAAAGGTGATCCAGTCAGTTAACGGTATTCTCGCGGTATTCCATAAATTACAGCGTGTTAGCACACGCTTTTATCTGAACGCGACAGACAGTTTGAATTATTGCGAAATATACGAGGATGCCACTTTTATGCGTTCAGGCCGGACCCAGCCCTTTCTTGGCGAGTTCAAAGATCTGTCGCGAATTAGCCTTTTGATCCAAGGCTCAAGTTAGGGTGGAACCTCCACGCGACATTGGACTTATATGGGCCTTGATTAGCAATAAATCGGTCTGGGGCTCTGAGCACTCCCTCGTCTGCCCTCTGGTGGCATTTTTAATATACCTTAAAAGGTGTAATCGGCACGCAAATCGTGCGATGGGTGCTACTTTTGTGCTTCCAACATTCACCGACACGTTTATTGGTTTAATTGGAAATGCGCACGCAATTATGTTTTTCTATCCCGTGACCAATGGCTCCGGTGAATTACACCGGCACTTGAGGGTCATCTTTAAACTGACCTTTGCTATCTAACCACCTCCCTCCCGTCCAGTGAAAACTCCCAATAGGATCAATAGGTCGACAACATGTGCTTTTTATAGGTTATTTTTAGGGTGATATAAAATTTGATGCGATGCGGCGTACACGGTCAAGGGCAGGTGGGAAACAACTTGAATAAATTGTTTTTCCTTCAATTATTTTAATGTACTATATGTATTATATTTTGTTTGCTTTTTATGTAAATAATCGTATTTCTGAAGAAATTTATTTCATTAAATTTCCTAGTAGGTAGACATAAAGATAATATGTAATAGGAAGTGATATACATACATATGTATGTGTGTTCAATGCATACGAATTTTCCGTAGATGGACAATTCAAATTCCAAATTCAGCTATACTTTATGAAATATAAGAAATTATTATTACTACTATTTTAGTTATTAGGGTTTTCTTTTGATATTAATTGTAAGGAATTAATTAATTTTAATTTTTGAGATATTTCTTCAGTGTTAATTAATATTAATTTTTCAGAAACATAGACTTTATATTTTATTTAATATGGTTTTACACTTTTCTCTGTGCAATAAGCCGAGTTTTCCCTTAGTTGAATAATTAAAATCAAGTGAATGCTCTCAAATTATTCAAAAGTCTGTGCGATAAAGAATTATAATGTGCAGAAGCCGTTGAATTGAATGCATGATATGTAAATGAATTTTAGCGCTAGAACAGCCCTCTTGAGGTGCTGCACCAAACCAAAACCATCTGCGGTTGTTGCACCACGGCTGGTTGCTAAAGCTCATCGCTCTGGCAATTGGCCGTGCCGAGATGCAGCCGGACATGCAACCCGCGATGCACCGGGCGATTCTTCTACTCATTCAAGCCCATTTTACGCAATTGCTTAATTTTGACGCAGTCGAGCGGCTGCGTCCGATTAAGCACACGGTCAGTGCCCCGCGGCCATTACGCGACTGCCGCGGATTTCGCCGCGCTCGCCCGACGCATTCCACGCTCTCATTGCACAATAATTGCACTTTGCACAGTTTTTTTTTTTCCCCCATTTGGTCGGTTTTCCCAGCCAGAACATTTCTCCCAGCAGCCGCCCCGCCGCCCGCCGCCGCGGTGGTCATCATCCGATTGCATGCCTAAGCCTGGGCCTCATCTCCGCTTCGACGGGTGTGCAACTGCCCGTTTGCCGCGACGACGGTGGCGGTAAGACCGCAACAGGTATAAAAATCGCGAAAAATTAAGAAAATCTAAAAACGTCTCTAAATCGCGAAAAGCAACGGTGTCAATGTACTCGCTAATTAGAGCGCGGCACGCCGGTTGCCATCGAAACTGCAGAGCTGGCGGTGAATGCCACCCACACGGTAGAGCCAAATTTGGCGCTTGAAAATTATTTTTCTTTTAAATAAATGAGTTATGGGGGTGTTTTAAGAACATTCTAAAGGGCATAACAACCGAAAACATAACTTTTTTTTTTATCCTCTTTCTAAAACTTACAGAAGGTCAGCAAGGTTGGGGAACAAATTAAAAAAAAATTTAATTAGGTATACGGTTTTACATATTGTTATTGTTTCTCAATATTAAGGAGCGATTTTAAAATTATGATTGTTCCCGACTTAGGAAAATCAATGTAATTTTAATAATTGTTTTGGAGCGTATAGTTATTAATTATTGATAAAAATTTAATAATAGCCCAAATTCCCCAAATTGATTTTGGGGTAAATGCATGGTGGAAACTTTTTTCTGTGCAAAATTATATTTCGATATAAGACAAATATGAGTTTCACTTTGTCTCCACACTGTCCGAGACAAAATTTTTCTCTGCAGAGATTACCGCAAAAGTCCAATCCGGAATTCCGCGCGAACTCCGTACTAAGCCTAAGTCTAAATAAATTTTACTTATGCGTATCGCAGTAGTTAGTTGTGAAACTAAAAAAGCATCCTATAAAAGGAAAACGAATTTTTGATTAATTTGAAGCTAAGCTACCTATATAATTTCATTCAATTATTTCTAACGGCTTAGAAGATTAGGAAGATTCTTTCGAACGCAAAGAAATCTTAAAGTCTTCGCCGGGCACACTTCCATCCTTGGACGGCATCCCAAGAAGGCGTTGCCGCGGGCAGCTGAAAGGCTAAAAACAGTCGCCTCGAGTTGAAGTGCGTGGGAGGGCCGAACCGCTGCGGTCTGAAATTATTAGCGAACCGCTGTGCCGCCAAATTAGGCCTATGTTTTGGCTCACTGCAGCGATTCATCACTTTTCGCGGACGGGAGCGCGGTGAGCGGCCCGCGACACAATGGATCGCGGAAAATCGCTGTTAAATGAGTCCGCCGCCTTTTTGGCCTTCTAAACAATTCGCGAAACCTCGCGAACCTCGCGAATCCGCGAACCACCCACCCACGTCCCATAGAAGCTCCCTTGTTAGAGCTCGGCCCAGAGCGCACCTTTGCCGGCTCCCCATTGTTAGGATTTAATTAATTGCCCCGCGCGCTTTTGTCAACCGGCCAACGAACGCGGACGCGGCCGCGGGTGTCGTAACTCGTAACACGCGGAAGAGAAGTCCTCCGGTGTGCGGGTGGTTCGCGGCCTTTGGGGCTCAATGGCGCTGCGACATGCGAACCAAAGGAGCCGTCTGTCCGTCGCTTTTCCGCCCTCCCGGACGAATAAAATTAAAATATAATAATTAACTTGGCGGCAAAATTCGCGATCCTCAAGGAATGACGAATTGAAAAGCGCGTTTCTTTTACCTATCTGCCGATTAGGCAATAAAAATCGCCACAGGTACGATGAGAATGGCGCGCGCACTCGCGAGTAGTTGCGCGCTCCGTTGGGTTAATAAATAATTGTAATTAGTTAAATTTTGAGGAGTTTCGCAGCTGAGGTGCGTAGGCCTCGCAAGGTGTTGGGCATGATTTCAATGCGTGGCCCACAGTGCGCGGATATTGAGCAATTTGTGCAGCAATTTGTAAATTTATGATTTTATCGCCTTTTCATCTCTTCGGGGCTCAGGTGGGCTTCGTGGCCGCCGCACCGCACAGCAACTTGAGAGTCGGTTTTTTTATTATCTAGTTTTATTAGTCTTAAAGATAGTAATTTGCCAAATTACAGTTTTTCAGGCGACGAACAAAATCACTTTTTCTCTTGTTCGCTAAAACCCATTCACTTATTGCCGTATTTTGCACGATGACTCCTTTAGGCAATGACTTGATCACTTAATGCCAGTATTTTTTTTTTTGTGATAACCTACGAAAAATCGTAATAACCACCACAACTTAGGTATAACTTTTATATAAGGTAGGCAAAACATCTTCTATCTAAACTCTAAATGTGCAATTCATAATTTTTTGTAATCTTATGAAATGTTTGCCCTCCAAGTTAACGTTTTTACAAATAATCATTCCGAGACAACATTAAAATCAAATCAATCAGAGACGTTAAAATAATAGCGCCTTGCAAAGTTAGATTTATCTTGATTTATCATATTGAACCCTATCATATATTATATATTGAAGGAATACACAATTTATAATATTTAAAAAGATAATCCATAAAGGATTTGGGAAGTCTTATCGCACTTCCTTATGTTCATGTTCTGAAATAAACCCTGATCAAAAGTAGCAGAGCCGGCTATGTAGTTTTAATAATAAAACGCACGATAAATTTTACAATATATTTATTTTAATTTTTTTTTTTTAGGAATAGATGATGTTGATTCTAAAAACGAACTCAAAAATTATATTTTTTTTATAGTTTCTCTACTTGCCCATCGGATCGAAACAAAATTATAAATAAACACTTTGAAAAACAGTTTGAGTAATGAAATTTTATTGATGCTAATTAATTTTGTATGTTTTATTTGCAGAGCGAACTTTGTGAGATTGGGTCAAGACCCGGAATGGATTGTATGCCACTAAGAGCTCCACCTGGTCCCTATCATCACTATCACGTTACCGATCAAACGAAATCGCTTCAGGAACTGCAGAATGAGGTCGGTGCCTTGTTGGAATTCCGAGATTTGGTCATTGAAACGTTCCCAGATCTCAAGCATAAGATGGCATCAATGTCAGCAACAAATACTCTCACGGGGATGGCATCATCATCGCTAGCTTCCAGGTAAGAATTAATCCCCGAGGTGCACCTACAGCCTCAAAAGATCTTCTTTTTATTAATTTTTTTTCTTTCTGCAAGCCAAGCTTATCTGCGAATTATTAATGAGCCGTTTTGTCCCGAAAACGATCGAGTCGTGGGTGAGGCGAGTTTCACTTTCCTTCCTCTCGCCTAATCGCCGGCATCTCGATTTGGGTGGATTTTCTTGAGCCGCCCTAATTTTTCCCTGGAGTGCCGCTGGGAGCCGGGTCATTGTCATCATCGGGCGATTAATTGTGTCTCTGTCTTTTTCTGCACTTTCTAACGGTTTATGATGGCATTCATTCATACATCACCATAAAAAAAAAAGCTTTTTCTTGATTAATTGGATTTCGACAAAGACAACATTTTTTTTCCTAGCATTTTAGCGGTGAACGATTAATTTTTTCTGTCCGAATTCGGCGCTTTTATGCTATGAGCCGCATTAATCGCGAAAAATAAGTTTTCTCTTTGTTCACCGACATAAACCACGCTTTTGTTTTGAGGACAAATTACAGCGCTTGTTGTCTTGCTAATTTATGAAAGTAGTAAGGATTCTTATGAAGCGGAACCGACTAATCGAAACAGAAACCAAAATATGTTTTTATAACAAATATCACATATCATGAGCCACTAAATGATTTTATAATTGATTTAACATATTCTTCCGCATTTAATTATAACGTAGAATCTATTTTTGGCCCAAATTCATTAGTTTAAAATCATCTCTATAAATATTGCAAATATCCCTTAATTTAATTTTTTGTTACATTTATAATTGGGATAAGGATCAAAAGTAACCTAAGAGTGTCTCCCGATTACCAGTCTCATCAACTTAACCTAAGCAACCTAGATTGATTTTTTTTAGTATTGTATACTACTTTTACCTTTGTGTAAAATTAATTGTTGTTTACCATTTTTCTTGTTGGAAAATTATTTCAAGAATATGAATAAGGACATTAGAAAATTATAAAAGACTTTCTTTTAAATTAATATCAAGGAAAAACGAGTTGACCCCCAGTGACCTAAGTACGCAGGTAGAAAATTAAAAACATCTTTCTCGTGCAATATAACTCAAAAACTGCTTAACCGATCATCTTCAAATTTTATATGCTAATCCCTGAACTATCTGGCTTCGCCTTATACCTATCCAATAATTGTTTTTAAAGTGCAATCTCAGTGCCCAACGCCGCACATTTCACGTAAAAAGTAGTAGAATCAGGGTCAAAGTAAAGCGGGGATAAAAAAAACACCTTTGACTTGTTCTGTTAAGCTTAATTGCCTCCAGATAATTTGGTTTGCAGATTTATTATTATTTTTAAGTTTTAAAATTTTTAATGGTCCGAAAAGGTCCTCTTATGGAACACCATAAAAATGTCTTAATATTGACTCGAAAAGATGAAGTACTTCTTAACTTTTTATTTCAGAAGAGAGTGGGAGCCAGGAATACGAGTAAAACGTAAAATAACACAAAAAGAAAACGCAGAAATGTCGTCATCCTCCCTGATAAGGAGCCGAAGTAACTCGCATAGTGGTAAAAAAGAGCCAAAGAGTGGTGAGGGCAATGGGAGCGTTGTCCAGGATTCTGGTTTCTCGACAGAAACAAGTTCGTCAAAAGAGGCGCATAGCGCTTCATCGACGACTGGTGCTATGCAGGTAATTTTTTAAAAAAAAACTACATAAATATAACTAAGAATATCATTGTAAAAATAAATAAATTTTTAACAGGGAGCTGTAGCTACAAATCGTTTGCTATCTGATGCCAACGATGAATTGCTTAACCTTCTAGATGTGATCCATAGAAAAAGTAATCGACTTCGTGATGAAGTCGAACACTTACAAAATTTAGAAAGAAGTAAACTTAGGAGAAATGTGAATAATTCTAGCAATTCTAGCGAAAGTAGTAGTTGTTTAAATAAAACATTTCAAGAACATGTCGATAGGCTTAATAAGGAGGATATACAAATTTTGCGAAGAGAACGTGATCGTTTACTCGATAAATTAGCTGAAATGGAGGCTGAAACTTTAGCTGGACGAATAAAAGCGACTAAAATGCAGGATCAGTTCGAAGAACTATGCTCGATTAAGAAAGAATTAGAGGAACAGCTCAAATTAGCACTTAGTCAGAAATTAGAATTGAATTCGAGGCTGCATGAACTGCAAAAGCAGTGTGTGAATAAAAGTTCGTCCAGGTATGTTTAAAATAAATTATTTTTACTTACAAAATTTGTTTAATAATTGATCTTAAATTACAGTAGTCAATCAGATTCAACAAGTCAGCGGGGTTCGTCCACAGCAACAGTTGTGTCTGCGTTTCATGGTCAGCATGGTGTTTCCTCCGCGTTGGGGCTGGCGGTTCAATCTGGTCGCTTGACACTATCCCCTGCGACATTTACTCCGGTCATCGTGGATCAAACATCCTCAGGATCGGAGGATCACAACAAAATCATTTACCCATTCCATAGTAGTGATATCAAACAAGTTAGCAACGATCTGAAGAATTTGGGTCGTCTAGATGGTTTGGTTAGTTCGCCGAACCGAGTTAGTAAGGTTCGTGTGACTGATTCGAAAAAAATAGCTGCCATATTGCTGGAGACGAACGTTTTAGAACTACAGAGGCATTTGCTTACACTTACAGTACAAAATCAGGTGAGTTCGAAAACAAAATGTATTATATTTAATTTAGATATATTAAAACTACCTACATACATTTGTATAATTAGCTAGATTTATAAAAAAAGTAAACAATAATTCAGGGGGGAATTCCGTATCTCGATTCGAAGCGCTTCTATTCGTTTCGATTGAAAATGAAAATCAGCTATTTCGAAGCGAGCTCAATCCATCTTCGAAATCGAAGAAAGTACTAGTTTCGAGCATTATTTCAGCTCGAATCGTAAATTCCCCCGCAGTGTTCAAAATTTGTAAGGTCCCCCTGTTTTATTTTTTTATTTTTCTAAGAAAATAATCTGGCTATTATTATAAAATTTTCATTTTTTTTTCCAGTAATTTATGGTATGCTCCAGTATATCATAAATTACTGGAACAAGTTATTAATGGATAAAAAGGTATGCCACAATTTACCAGAGCAGGTGAATATCTGGAAAAGCAGAAGCCGCCAGAATAGTTGATTGCTTGAATCATAATGCCGTGAAGATCCATTTTGAAAAGGCGTTCTATGTTCCTGCATCCAGAACTCAATTAAGAGTTAGTTTAGGTCTCCCCCATATCAACGTCCATCAAATAGTCCGCAATTTTCTGAGAATTAATAAAATTAAAGGCATGCGCAAGACTTATTAGGCTATAAAATGTATGGAACACTCAAAGCCACCGTCACAGTGGCTGGGTGCTCGTCAAGGTGTAACAAAACGGAACCGAAAGGGAAACAAACACGCAGTCAAGAAAAAAAAAAAAAGTTATAGAAGATGGATTGAATGCGAACTGTATAGGTCTAGTCTAGCGGGTACAGGAATTGTTAATAAATTCAGGTCGACAGGAATGCCTTTTATCCAGATATTTGTCCGGATTCATGTCGCAGTAGGCAAGCAGCCTCAAAAGCCCATTCAAGAGATAGAAAAGTCGGCGGATCTATTTCAAGTGCTACAGTTACCCGCGTGAAAGTGTCTTTTCTACTGCTTCTTTCCCAGTTTCTCCTGTCGAGACGCGCTAGATCGATGGGGTGCCTCTATCATTTGTCGACTGTAAACTAATATCACTGCTAATTTTCCTTCGATCGATCTGGAAGGCGGACTGATTTCCTTTTCACTTTTCCATTCAAATTGAACAAGACATGTTCTCACAACAGGCGGTTTTCTTCCTGCATTGTGCATTGTGTCGCTGTCGTCGGGAGCCCCAAATACTATGGAGGCACCATGGCCAAGAAGTGTCGAATGTCGTTTTATTCCACAGCAACTTCTATCGCTGGATGGGAATGGGAGGCATAAATTATCGACGTTTAAGCGAATCCGTCAAGAGGCCCTGGACAACGCAGTAATCGACACTAGAAAAGCGGAAATTGTCGATTAACTTGTTGTCCGCTCTTTTCGCTTTGTTCTGTCGAGTTACCGCCGTGATTGACTGCACCAAGAAGTTAATTTAGCGAATCTAGCAAGTCTTAGTCTTAGAGGTTTCTCTCCTTCAGTCGGACCCGGAGGCGGCTTAATGTTCCAAAGACGCTAATTACAGCGCAATGTTGATCGACACTATGACTGCACTAAAACGTGATATAATTTTGTATCAATTTACCCCTAAACCAAACATTACATAATCGATGATGGTTTTCTGGTTTTCTCGAATATCACACAATCACCTGAATCAGGAAAATGAATACGTTAAAGAGGGTAGCAATTTCAAACAGAAGTTAACCAGATAACCGGAGCTGTTATCGAGAATTTTCGATTTTTTATTCGAAACAATGAAATCAGTGTGCAGCATTCTTAAGTGGTGTCTCATTAAATAAATTAAACGCTGCATGGCCCCCTTCCCATCCGGAATATTAAATTTCTTCATTAGACACGACAATCCAAGGAAATTAGCAGGTTAATTTCGAATAAATTCTCGCTAGGCAGCCCGTACCGCGGTGTCGGCAATAAGTTGTAATTTAATACGCTCCATTGGGCCGTCTCTCTTTTATTTGTCCTCAAAACAGTTGTGTTGCAAAAATCACAGCTCCGCATTGGAAAAATAATCTGGCGGCGAAAATAAAGAATAATAACAGCAAAAATTCAAAGAACTCGCTTTGTATTTTTTGTGAAATAATGAAATTTGTATTCAGGGTTACGCAAAAGTGAAGATAGTGAAATGGATTTTCAATTTTTTTAAATATAACGAGTATAATTTTTTAGATTTATTCTTACTAGAATTTTCTTCTACCTTCTTCAGATTGCTTGTAGGACATTGTCGTTATTATTATAAATTTTCGTATCCTTAAAGGTTCTTACGCAGAGACTGGAACAGGCGACAAAGTCAAAAATTGGTCTCATGAAAAAATTGGATAAGTCAAAAGAGGATATTGACGATCTTCGATTTCAAGTAAGTTCAGCTAAAAAATATCTAGCCAGTAACTATCCTAATTATTTTTTTTTTATAGCTTGAAGAAAAAGACATTGAACTCGAAGGGACAAAGGCTCAGTTGCGAGTGCTTGAATCTAAGAATCAAATTCCATCAAGGCTAGACTTAAGCACGGAAACGAATCGTTCCTCATCAACCATAATCCTATCTTCGCGGGACTCGCCGATGACCCCAACGCAAATCTCAACGCCGAGCATGAAGGCGATGATCCCCCTCACAATGGACGAGGTCCAACAGCACAGCAGCAGCACAGAATCAGCTCAAGATCACACTGAACGAGAGTCAAGACTTGTGGGTGGCGCCGAGACCCCAAAACGCCGGCCGAGCAAAATCCCACTGCCTGGCAGCAAAGGGTACTTAGCCCCAAAGCCCCCGACCGGGCGAGCGGCCCAAAAGAGTCCCGGCTCTGGGCCGGGCTCAAACAAGAGCCTCAGCCGAAGCACAGGAAACCTCTACGGGAAATCGGGACCCTCGTCCGTTCGCCGGGAGACGAGCACCCAATCCTCGAGTCTGAACAGACCCGATTCAGCGCAAAGCATACGAAAGGACAGCTCCCTGGGCACGAACAGTCGCAGCTCGTCGTCGTCGATCCCGATCTCATCAAAGTCAACTCCGTCCCCACACAAAATAAGCAGCTCACCGCTCCCGAAACCGAAGCGGGACTCGCTGACGTCACGGGTTCGCCACCTAGACTCACTGTCGCGCGTGTACAACTCATCGGCATCGCCGCCCTCGCCCCCGGGCGCCTCTAGTAGTAACAATTGTAGCACTAGCACTAGTAACCAGAGTAGCCAGTTAGTGACAGGTTCCGTGACCAACTTGCACAGACTCGGCTCGAGCTCAAAAAAGGACTTAAGCTCGAGCTTCACGCAAGGACAATCCCGCGATCGTAATAAATCGAGCGCGTCGGTTAGGCGCGTGAGTAGTGCCTCGGTCGGACGAAGTGCTACCGCTGAGTTACAGCAAAATGAAACGGACAATGGAAAGGTACGAAATTTGCGATCAACCCTTCTGGGTTGGCTGAAGATTTAAAAATCAAAATAAAAATAAATGAGAAAAAAAATATAAACATATTTACAAAATTTTCAAAGATATAGAAAAAAATGAGGGAAAATGACAAACACATGGACATTGCTCAAATTTCCGTTAAAATACACATCTCAATTTCAAGACATTCTAGACCACGACAACACAAAAATCTCACACCTCCAAGTTTGAGTAGGTTTTTGGCCGGTTTGTTGCCAGAAATTAATTAATTTTTCTATTGATTGCCACAAATAGTTCCTTTTTATAAAAAGCTTTTTGATTTTGATTTTTAATTTGAGCTCGTTTTTGTCCACGCCCACATCTCGACCACACCCAATTTTAGTGATTATTATATTCATTATACTTTTGTATTCAGTCCACTCATACACAATATTTTGTAAAGCAAAAATTTCTATTATGTCGTAAATTTAAATATTTTGAAAAAAAAACAATAATAATAATCGAGGACTGTGTGTACATAACACGAGGATTTTAGCATATTTGCTGTGATTTTTGCCTAGTTTCGTTCGCGTGACTGTTCCTGTTTCGTTCGACGTCCCCTTCACTGTTTACCTTAGTGATGAACACTTCCAGGTAGGTCGCATATTTTGTTTGGTTTTTATTTATTCCAAAGTTTTAAATATTTTACCTGCCTTAAAAAAGTTTGCTCCCTACTTCTACTTTTCTTTCACAAGTTTTAAAATGCACTTATTTATAAATTTACTTCGGCTTATATTGGGTTTTTATCATCCTTGTGATCTTAGATCGTGTTGTTTTCAAAGTAGAGAGTAGATACAAGTAAAAATTTCAATTTACGACATTAAGGTAGCTTTGAACATCTTTTACGTAGAACTTTACATATGTAAAATTTATAGTAGTAGTCTTTTGAAATGTAGCACATGAGTCTGAATATTTTCTACACAACGAGCTTCATGGCCTTTAATTAATTTAATAAAAAAATATATGAACTATTCGAAAGGAAATTATAAATAAAATTGTATAAAAAACAAAGCAAATTATTTGGAACCGAAACCTGAGATGGGACTAGCATAATTATGAATTTTTCGTACATGTACTTAGTTGTTACGAGATTTAAGAAGATTTTTGGCGGACGCTTTCTTAACTTGAAGAGGAATAATGCCACTTTCATGGAGAAAACGTTGGTAGTTTTGGGATTTTTCTGAATTAATAAGATAGCCGAAATAGCTTAGTTTTTAGTTTTAACTTTATTTAGTGAAGTTGTAAAAATTGAAATAGGGTCGTTAAATGAATAATGGTATTGAATTGTGTTTAAAATAGAATGCCATTAAAATTTTAAAATAGTAGGTTCAAGAAAAACTCCTTTAAAGCTTTAATTTCAGTAATATGCAATAGTTTGCTTAAAAGTTATCAGAAACTCTTCTTGAAAATATTGTATGTAAAATCAAAAGTTTTTTTTAACCCACAAAATCAAAATATCCTCGTAGTTCATTTTGCACAAGGCTTTAAAACTTGCGGTTCGTGGTTAGTGACTATAAATTTTAGTAGGTAATACATATTTTTAAATATTTTTAATATGTCTTTCATTTGAGTTTTAATTTAAACCTCAGTGGTTTTTAAAAATGAAAATGGTCGCTTATTTATATTAAAGATATTTTTAAAATTTTACTCCTTTTCCCAGTTAATTGAGCTCATATAAGCCAAAGTAAACTAAATATTTTTAAAACATTTAAACACTGCTCTAAAATCTTCACAAACAAATATGCGACCTATTGTATTAAAACGAGGCTTTTACGTATTTAATTAGTATACAATCATGAAAATGTGTTTTGTCATCAATTGAAAAATCATTGATATTATATTATTTGTGATTAAAACAAAATAAACAGCTCATATCTCATCAAAATAACCAGTGAACCGAAAAACACCACTAACCCCACCATCAAAATTTTGTTTTTTAACCTTTGTATTTTGTTTAATTTATATATTACAATTTTTCCATTGTCTATATAACAACAAACAAATGAATTTTTTTCTGATTAAGTAAAAAGAGCACATATTTTTCAATTTTTCAAACAACGCTATTACATTATTGAAATTAACCTAATAGTTAACTAATTCTGAATAAAATAAAACACGCAAAACAATTTCCTACTAAAGAAATATTTTTAAGTTATTTTCCTCAATAAAAATTTAGATTTAATAATGAAATAGAAAGAAAAGATATCATATTAAAACTCAAAGACTAGTCGCTAAATTTAGATGTACTTTTTTTTTTGTATAAAGAAAAAGAAATCACAATGAAATCGTCAAAATTTCGCTTTATTAATAATTTCTTTTATATAAAATTGCTTCAAAAAACGAAAGCTTCTACAGCAACTCCATCACCAAAACCAGTTCGTTGAAAGCTATGAAGAGAATTTTAAATGGATTTGTTAATGACAAAGAAAGGCTGAACTTCATCAGATGGTGCTGTGTTGTTACCATGAAATACAACAAATTGGACTTATTTCGCTTAAAGAAAACAAAGAGACAAAATTTAAAATTTATTCCATAATGAGCACACACACACACAAGATAGCAGTCATCTGGGCGAACATTCAGTCGCCGGATAGAAAATTCGATATAATTTCGAAAGTCCAGGGCACTTGTTTAAATTGAGAAATTCCGACGCGCAAAAAGAGTAAAGATTATTTTGTCGTTCTGCATTGTGGTGTTATTGATAAAAGTTGTCCGTATTCAATCAAAACTGCCTCGCTTGTGACAAGGATTCGAAGTCGAGACGATCGTCGGGAAACTCGTTGTCGTTCTGCATCCACCACAACTACCACCATCACCTCTACTCACATTTTGCTCCCATTTCTCGTAAGTTCCTACTTCCCCTTTATATGTATGTTCTTTTCTTTTAAGTTTTCTTTCTAATTTCTTACTCTTTTCGTAGACTTAAAATTTAGAAAAATTTTCTTTAGTTTACACTTTTGTTTATTTTGTTATTGCTTTTTCAGAACTCGGTTGTGTTTAGTTTAAAAAAAGGCGTAGAAATTTATTTTTAATGTTTTAACAGTAGAAAAAAAAAATTAGTAGTTTGTGTAGTAGTCATGCTTTGTAGTATACATTTAGTTTTAATCTAATTTTGTTTGCCAAACTTCTCACATCTACCACTCTTTTCCTTTTAGTTCGTTTTATCTTCTTCATATCTCACTTTTTCGCGGTTATTTTTATTGGAATTAACAAGTAAGAGATTGTTTTACACTTTTTGGCTTTAATCGTCGGCTAAATTCATAGTTGGATTGCTTTTAGAGGTATGTTCGTCAATCTTTAATGTGTATTGCGTTAATTGTTGTGTTGTATTTTCTCATCAAATATAACTGCTTCTGTGACCATAAATGAAAAAAATTACTGACATTTTATACATTCTGCGCTCCCATGAATTTGTACGAATTCCATGCAACACAAGCATATTATACATTTTTCTAACTCATATACATATTTCACCGTTTGACTGGATTTATGTATGAAAAACTCCCGGCTTAAATGTCCAAAATTTTATCAACACAGGCGAGGAGAAAGAAAACCGAAATTCTTACATCCCGAAAAATCAAAATCCCGAAGATCTACACACTATCAGTAAAATTTGTGTTTAAAATAAGAATTTTTACGCAGATACATACGCACGCATTTCTCCTTTAAAATAATGTTTCGGATTAATGATCTGTGTACCATTAATTAGACTTTTTGAAGCTTTGGGGATTTTGCTTTAAAAGTTCAATCATACTGGAATTCGCATTTTAAAAACGATCTTCTATTTACAGTCACTGTTTACTGAATATTTTGTTAACTATATTAGTTAAAATATTTAAAAGTCGAATATAATTTATACAAGCAGGGAAAAATATTACTTGGATAAGGCTAGCGACATTTAAAATAGCGTCACCATACCAAATATGAATATAACTAAATCTTTGCAGTAAAAATAAAATATTGAGCTATTTTATTATTTTCTTAAAATTGAAATTACAAATTAAGCAATTATTGCATTCCTTCAAATATAAGAGTTTTTAATGTTGTGTCAGTAGACGTCCCACTTATGATTCTATCTCGTGAAACATTAAATTGGGGATTTCTCTCTTCCTATTAAAATGTAATGCGGTTTTACGAATAGACGTGCTCAAAAAATATACATGTATATGTAGCTCCAAGGGCCCCTTAAAAAAGAAATTTTGTAGAGGGAAAATAATTTATGATGTAAAATCACGAGTTGCGCTAAATTAAAAGCTCTATTCTTACTTTTGAGTGCTTTATATTGAAAATTATAAATTTTAAATAATGGCAAAAAAGGCAAAATATACTAAGAAAACTATTCAAATTTTTTCTCTTTTTGATAGAAATGCCATTTGATTATTACAATGAAAATAAAACAATTTGAGGATAATTTTGCCTTTCTAGCTATCGAATATTTCTTGTCTCTGTTCTTTTTCAACAATTTACCTTTTATTTATACCTACAGAAATAAAATTCATTTCCACTAATATTAGAATAGAGTTTAAACAATTGAATAGCTTCCCTTTTTCCGTTTTCATTTCAGATCATTTCAAACTTGAAAAGGCGTTTTATGAAATGGTTTCAGAGCAATGCAATCAGCCTCAGAAATCCAAGACGGCCACCAAATAACAGTCAATAGAGTTCTAATCAAAGCAATTTATAAATAATAAATCGATATGAATTCGGTAGCCTTAAATTTTTTAAATGTGCAAATAATTAAAGATGAATAAATCGCCGTTGCGAGCAAGTGCGAATATAATCGGGAATTATTAATTATAAATGTTGACTGGGAATTTATTATCATAAATAAATTAAACATTTAATTAAAAGTACATAATTTTAGTGGTACTGTGAGGTTAAGTTACAAAGAGAAAACCAGGTTCGATTTATTCACGATAAATTTAGGTAGGCAGGTGAATAAATGTTAATCTTGGCAAAATGCTTTAAAACAGATTTTTATATTTTTTATCGATTTTATCCCAAGGGTCCTAATGTTATACATTTTAAAAAAATCACAAAATGTTAATAATGAATTATACTTAAACCGTTACAGCCCTCCGTAATACGAAAATACTTCAAACACATCTATAAATTTATCGAATGAATCAAAAATAAATTTAATAAAGTTCCAAAACTGATTATTATGTTGTGAGTAATTGTTTGTAGGATAATTTTATCCAAGATAGAATTTACCATTCTTCAACTTGTATACTCCGAAAATCAATTTTCTGCCTCCATACGACTCGCAGTGCGGCGATAATTATTATTTTCTGGTTTAAGTATAATTAATTATGCGACATTTTGCAATTCTTTAAACCCAGAATTTCCCTTCAACTCCTTATAAAAGTTTGTGTTTGTGAAGATTTTGTTTGTTACCTCTAGCTCTAATGCTTCAATGAGCCAGTTTTTACTGGTCGAAGGTATCAACAATGCAAGCTTATTTAAATAATAACACCAGCCTCGTAGGAAGCCACTTTTTACGATTTTGTCAACTTTTATAATTTTGCACTATTTTTTATTTTCCATTTCGATGCGATGTTTTTTATTTAATAGAAGAGTATAAATGCGGTTTTGGTTGGTATGGAAGCTTCCTCAGTATTGTTTGGTTTGGCTGCAATTATGCATAATATAATTATTTATGGGCTACAAAGCTAAAGCAACGCAATATTTGCAACTGTTGAATGGATCACCAGTGCCTGTGTTTAGGACGTTATAGAATAAAATGAAAATATATAATAATTGTATTTAAAAACTACATTATTCAGAAATGAACTGATCTTTTAATTTTTGAATTATTGAAATTTGTTTGTTAGGAGGTAAAAACAAAAAAAAAAAGACCCAGGTGATTTTCGAATTTCTCACCCCATAAAAAAAATAGCTTTTGATTTTGTCTTCTAGACTGATTCTAATTTCTGTTGCATGTTTAGCTGCTACTTTGTGTGTTTCTTTGTTGCATGTCCTTTTCTGTTCCAGCAAATAATATTTTTTGGCTGCCAATTACTTACCAATGCTGTAAATAGCTTTTGTATGTCTTTTATAAGAAAAGAATAAAATAATAATAATAATAAATCGAATATGATCATAATGAGTGTAAATTTAACCAGCTTTTACGTCCCTTCAAGAAGGAAATAATTTTTTTAAAATTTTGCAGTATTCTTTTTTCTCTTTCTTCAAATTGTAGATAAATAAATTGCGAAAAGTGGAGAGCAACGAATCCCTTGAGATCGTTTCGAAATACGCTAGAAATGGTCAAAATTTGATCAATTCGCGCAATTTGATTAGCGAGTATATAGCGAAAACTTGCCCACCACCGGCCATTCTAACACCATCGAATCAACCCTATGAGCTACCATCGCCCGATGCTCAAATGGATTTAGCCTACAAACATCCTCAGCTGCTCCTTAAGATGATGGAGGACGAGGGCAGCTACCAGGCCAACAAAGAGGTGGAACTGAAATTTGTGACCAGTTCGCCGACTCGACGAAGAAGGTGGTGCTTGGATTCAGCTCATCCGAGCCAGTGCAAATTAATCGGGAAAGTTAATCCCACCATTGCGAGGACCTGGGATCAATTGAGCTGCAGTTCCAGAACCCTGACGCGATCGGTTTCAAACAACAGCGACGACAGCGAAAAGATCCTTTTTTACCAGCCAGTCTTGGAAAATGAGGCAAATTTCCACGTCAACAAAATTTCCTATTCGGACGATGACGAGGAGGAGGACGACGACGACGTTGAGTCTTCTTGCAATTTCTACGACAGCATAGACGACAACAATAACAAAAGTGGTCCTAATCCACTCGAGAACATCGTTTCACTACGCCACCAGGAGGCGGGCGAAGAAATGGCTGAGTACTGCTGGTCCTTAGACAGCGAATACAAGTGAAAAATATTGGTAGAATTCTGCTTAAACTTGGATTTATAAACATTCCATAGATTGTTCGCATAGGTAGACTGTATCTCAAGGAAGTGCTTACAATTTTTATTGCCTTAATAATTTTTATATGTTTGATAAATATGTAGCTTTTGCAAGGTTTTATAAAACATAAATGAGGGAGAGACATCAATTTTTACATATGAATGAGAGAGTTATGCTTTTATTAATTATAATAGTCAACGTGAGTTAGATGCAGCGAGTTTAAGTCGAATTTATTTACTTTTTGGAAAGTGCCTATTTAATAAAAATTTTAGAAGAGAATCTTAAATTTTATGCTATTTATTTATTTATCATATATTTTAAAAAAACTCAACAGTTTCTTGTAATTGTATAAAAATCATTTAATATAAGTAATAATAATGTTTATAAATGCATACGGCCGCAGCTTCAAAAGTTCCTATATTTCTATTATTTATGTAAATCGTAAAGTTATTTTTTATTGCTTCACTTAAATGCAGTTTATCGTCTTAGAAAAAGTGCTGAAGAATCAAAATCAACCATTTATTACTCAATTTCCGGATAGTCGAGACGACCAAGTTTTATATAATTATCTTATTTAAATTTCTAATTTCAAGTTTTCTTTTCAATGGAAGTTAAATACTACTTTGAATTACTTCATAATTTGCACTGAAAAAATTTTCATTGATAAAACTGAGAATTCTATTTTTTCACTTGAATTTTAAATTAATTAAATTAAATTAATAATTCTCACAAGTTTAGATGGCGGTTAAACTTATAAATGCGCTTGTATCTGGTATAAAAATAACGGTTTTTGTTCATGTTTTATTTAAGGCGTGACACTCGCTAGCCTTGTTAAATAACCGTGAAATGACATTTTAGTAAACTGGCAAAAATATATTTTGCATCTCTATTAGTGCATTGATCCGTATCATAAGAGTGCACAAATGTTAAAGGTAATCCCTGAAGCAACTTTGATATTTTTAATGGTACTTAACCTTATAAATATGTAAATGGAAATTTTAAACCAAATTTCCATTAAGCATTATTTAGAAATTCGTTATTTATTTTCTTATTCATAAAAGGGTTTATGGGTTTACGGGATCACATTTTATCCGGTTAAATGCTACGAATTTTTTCACGTCTTTCAAGCAAGTCTCGTGACTAATTTTATTAGAGTCATTAAAAGATTTTAAAAACCTTGCAGTTTGGCAGTAAACTTAACGAGCTAGACTTTAATTAAATAATTATTTATAGACGGTGTGAACCTTTGGCTTTCCTCAAATTGTATGATTCATTCTAGGAATTGTTAGATTGTAAAGTGCATTATTTAGTAAACATTTTGTAAGTTCGATTTTGACGTTATCAAAATGCTCATTGTATACTCTACCAAAATCGCTAAAATCATTTTCGTAATTTAAACGCAGTAATTATGCAATATCCCAAAATATATTAAAAATAGTTTGAGGAAGTGTTCATTTCAAGGTCGAGCTTTCTCTTTCTAGAAAATTAATTATACGAACATTCTCCCTATTTTTTTTGTTAAAGTTCATAGAAACTAGTAAATAATTTTTTTCTATTGTTTTTTCTCCGAAAAACAATAAAAGAAATAAAATAAACCTGAATAAAACTATCGCTGGATCTAGCTCACAGCAGTAACTTTTTTCTTTTGTAAAAGAAGTCAGTGCTAAAACAAAAAATAATTAAGAACAAAGCAAGCTTTCGAGGAAATTAGCATAAACATACGTAAGAACTATCTAATAAAAAAATAATAATAATAATAAAACAAAGAAATCACAAAAACACGCCTTTTCGCTACCAATTTGTAATTAATTATAGCGCGCGAAGGAAAAAACAAGTGCGCGAAACCAAAAGAAAACGAAAACAAGTAGACGAGTAGTTTGTTAGAACTGCAAATAAAATCAATAACATTCATAAAAAGCAGCATAATTGTCTTGATTTGTTTTTTTCTTTTTATGTGGCTTAACTAAAAGAAGCCGTGAATTAGTGTTTCACGTTTTTCAAATGAAATTTTTAAAAGAAAACAATTGCTAATTATATATTTTCGTAGACTCTTTCGCAGTTGGTGCAAAACACCACTTGCACGACGAATTGTAAGAAGAAACTTGTAATTTAAATCTATAAACATAATCAAAAGGTAGTCATTAAACACAAATCACACCATCTCATTCAATTAAATTATAAAAGAAGTTTGCAAGGCGAGAATATTCACTACACGTAACTTGTTAATTATTCATTAGAATTATTTTTATTTACTACTAAACGCCGAGCATGAGTGAAAGAAACACAGAAAAAAATGCTATGAAAACTACGTGCATAGAAAATGATACACAGAGACGCAAAATGATATTAAGTTTTAAGCAAGGACTAATCATTGTACTAAGCGAAGACTTTTTGTAAATGTTATTTAAGTATATATATATTAAAAAAAAACTATGTCCTTTCCCCACTCTTACTTTTACCCTGTTCGGTTTTGTATGCAAAAGCGAATTATTTCTAGTTTTAAGCAAAAAACATTAGAAATTACTTAGGAGTTGTATGAATTTTACACGCAGTTGAACGGAAGCAAGGTGTTTTTGTTTTTAACCTATTCGTTCTCTTTTTGATTTTAGTAACTCTTTGTTTTCGTCATCATTGCGGTTGCAATTCAATTGTAAAATTTATACGTTTACTGTGACAGATATTTTGTATAGTTTCTTATTAAAGCAGTTATAGTGCATGTAAATATTTAAAACAAATCAAAAATGATGACAACTGAAAAAATAAACTGTTCATTTAAAAATTAAAAAAAATAAGAAATGTTTCCTTTTACAACAATTTCCCAATCATATGTTCCTTTCTGTTGCCAGAATTAACTGAAGAGAAGGAAAGGAAGGGGCGGCAAAATTAAAAATTGCAGATTCGTTTTAAATGTTTATTTTGAATAATTATTCATTTTTACAATTTCAGGACAATTCTAATTGAACTTAATTCTAAATTCGACTATTTATTTACATTGTAGATTGTAGACATTTACAAATTTTAAACGTATACAAATTAAAATACAACTTGTTACACTGGGCTTGTACAAAATGAACTTTTATGCAATTTTAGGTAGGCCGCACACTGAGTATTCAAATGCGGTACACATGCAGTTTTATTGCATCATAGAGGCATCATATTTATAAGCCGCACACTTGTATTCAAATGAACATTCGCACATTTAGGCAGGCCGTACACTGAGTATTCAAATGCAGTACTCATGCATGCAGGCTGGAAAATCCACACCTAAAAAGGTTTACGCGAATAAAATCAGTTTTTCTATAAATTTTTGACTTCATTTATTATGATTATAACCTATCCCAATGTTAAAACATAATAATAATAATTTTCTTTATCTTCTCCACAGGAACCGATCGCTCGGGATCAGGACGGAGCAGAAATTTAACGCTGGAAATATCCGAGGAAGAAACTTTCAGTTGGTGTTCCACCTGCTTTAATAAAATCAAGAAAACATGTTAAAATTATTATTACAATTGCATAAATGTTCGTTTTGTTAAAATGCTAGTTTAATAAATTGTTTTTTAATTTGTAAGATTTAATTTTAAAATTTGTAGATGTATTTAAAATTTTTAAATATCTCAATCCATAATGTAAGTAAATAATCATATTTAGAATTAAGTTCAATTAGAACTATTGCAAATTTGTAAAAATGAATAAACGTTTAAAATAAACAAATATTTAACATAATCTGTAACTTTTTATTTACCGTCCCCTTCCTTTTCTATTGCAAAGAATTTTCAGATATTAGAATTCTTTCATTTCATAAAATAATAAGGAAAAAAAAAACAAATGGCAGTTTTCCATCGTAGCCCGAAAATGCATTCCGTTAAATAAATACATAATTTAAACCAAATAAAATAAAATCATCGTTAAAAATCGCTGCCCGCTTGGAGATTTTATTTCTTTCTATATGTCGCCTACAGAATGCGTGTGAGAAATCACTCATACACACACAGAACCCCATGTGCCGCTCTGCCGTCCTGCCCCCTTGCCAATAAGCCAAAAAATTCCGCGCTGCGATTCCAAAACTTCGAAAATTCGACCAGGAGCACCAGGGGCCCAGAAATCGCAGCAGGCAAATTCCAACCACAAAAAGTGCCGGAAAAGAGTAAAAAAAAGATAAAATACGTCACAGCACGACGAAAAATCGCCGATCCCCCGAAGAGCGTCAGCCGAACAATTTACCCACATTCCCACATGCGGCATGCACTACACGAATACGTGTGACGCACACCACCGCATGCATCACTCAGCAAGAAGGCGAAATTCCACTCGGCCGGTCTGAAAATCGACCAGGAGCACCAGGCGCCCAGAAACCGTAGCAGGCAAATTCTGCGGTCGAAAAACGGCGGGGAAAAGAACAAAAAAAAAATAAAATTGTCCGATGACGCGTTTGACGTCAGAAGGGGAAGGATGAGATTCAGTGAGTGAAACCGCGATAAAATTTCCCTCCTATCTACCAAAAGTTGAGTGAATGCAACAGACAACAAGTGCGCAAGTGTGAGTGCACTAAATCATAAGCCGCCATTTTGTAAAATTTGCTATGACATTTAGTTGATTGCGAACCGGCGGCGCGTGGACTTTTCTTGTCTATTTTCTTGATAACGCGTCCCGTTTAATATAATATTAATTATTAATATTAGCAAAATACTGATTTTTTATTTAACTTTGACCTCAAATAAAAAGTTTTACCGGAATGGAATCGATGGGGGGCTTTCCTAGTTGTTTACCAATTTTGTCAATGGCCGTGCGAGGCCCTCAACTGGTTAATTGGAAAATATTAATTACAACGAATTATTTAAAGGCGTCCTAAGCAATAATCCAGGTGATCGATCGTCCAGGATGTCACCGTGGTTTCATGTATATTGAGAATCATCACTTCTTCAACAGGGAAATGCTAAAAAGTGAGTTGACTCAACTAAGATTTTGTCAAAATGTGAAGCACGCTGAAGCTCCTCGTGCTCTTTCAAAATAATCCCTGCAAAAAGAAACCACTCCTACTTAAAGCGATATATTCTTCGCAGACATCAAGCAAATTGAGAGAAATTTTGATTTGGGTCTAGGAATATAAAATACTAACAGACAAAATAAAAATAAATCCTTATTTAATCGCAACTTGCTCAAAAGGAGGTTCAACCGCTTTTATTTTCCATTTTAAAATTGTTTAAACATTTTTGCGGGAAATTTATTAAAATATGTTACAGAGCAAATAAACTTTAATCGTATTATTCGTAGTATTCGGAAAAACCAAAATTTTCAGGTATGTTTTGGATGCTACGAGCAGAACGTAAATTTGAATTTATTCACAAAACGATAACTACTATCGATAATTTGAAGTCTTAACATGCTTGTTACAACCATTTTCTGTGTAAAAACATGAGTTTAGTTCAAATTATATTAATCTTGATAATATTAATCTTTCACCCGGAAACTCTTAAACATCGATTTTATTTAAGGCATGATAATAAAATCTTTTTCACCCGCATCTAATCTTGGATTAAAAGAATTTTAATCGGGGATCGACTATTAATATCTTCTTTCGAATCACATTCATTATCTACCGTTATGTGAATCGAAACTCCTTTTTATTAAGTAGTTGAACCATTAAAACCATTCTTCATCATTTCACCTTCTAATTTACTTGTTGTTTACGTGTTTTGTATTTTATTTCCCATTTTGATTTTCTTTCATGTACTTTTAGATGGACCAAAAGCAAGTTACACCTCCATTTAACCCTCGATTGGATTACAACAAAGACTTGGCCAATTTCCCTGCAGAATTCACAGACGCCAGATGATAGTAAGTAACCCTTTTTTGTATGTTTGATTCTCACATACCCTTCGTAATTGTAATCGTAGTAAGGCTTTAAGGCATGCTTTTCAAAAATGTTGCTTTACTAAACTAAACATAAGATCAATGTGTTCGAGACATCCAAAATATTTTATGTGTGGCGAAACTATTAAAGGATTAATGTAATTTATATTAATTGTAATTTGCTTTTTTCTTTTTCTTCTCCTGCAGGCGTGTCATATACAAAATAAATCAGTCCAAGTTCGAGGGAATCGAGTATGTGAATCCATTGTTAATATCATTGAACGATTTCGTCTGATACCACGCATCTTGCGAGCAGGTAGATACTTTCGATTTCGATTAAGAAGTTGGTCGCAACACTGATCTGCAAAAATTTTACCTCGAATATCTTTTATAGAACATTTTCTTTAGATTATGGTTCCAAAAATGAAAATGTTCCAGCACGTCACGTTTAGGAGAAACAAGGGATCGAAAAGTTAAAAAAGCCATAATTTGGTCATAGCAACTAATAAAACTTTTAGCTGCAAGGAAGGTCTCACAATACCAGGCTTGAAATGATAAAGGCCTATTGAACGTATTTGTAACACAACTCAAAAATCCTTAACGTCTATATAAATCAGTTATTTATATACTATTTTAAAAATTGCTTATCATTTTTATTTTTTTGCTTTTTCCAAAATAGAACTCCTCTTTCTTAATCACCCACAGGAAAAAAGCTTCTTTTGTTATATTCATCGTCGATTATTCTTGATATTAAGTTTTTTTTTTGGAAAGTCGTGCGTATTTTCGAAATATTCGTCACAACAATTTTCCTGAAACATTATTCAAAGGGCTTGAAGGGAAAATAAAATATGTATGTAATTTCATTTCTAAATTTTCGCAATTCAAAATTTGCTACATTCCTGGAAAAAAAGAGCATAAAGCGAGGGATGTGGGCATTAATTTAGGTGGAAAATTTTATTTCTTCTATTTTTCGCCTATAAAATAAAAGTGAATTAAAATTTGCCCACACGGCCACTTGCCGAACTACCCCCAAAAGAGCGAAAAACACGCAAAGTTATGTGAGTCAAGTCGCGAGGTATGGTAAGAGTTTAAAATTCGCGTAAGTGAAACGGCGATAAAAATTTCCCCTATCCACTAAAAGAGGAGTGAATGCGACAGACGCATTGACGGGATGGGGAAGTGTGTCTGAGATAAACTCAAGAAATCACCGATTTGAGGCCGCCATATTGTAAAATTTATTTTGACATTTAGCTGATCGCGAGCCGCCGGAATGCGAGCAATTTGCGTCGCGTAGTTCGGTCTGCTTACTTTTCGCAAGAATTGTTAATTAATTGAAATATTATAGAAATGTTTTTTCGCAGAAATGGCGACCGTGGAAAGCTCCGAAGACGTTAATTGGCGGATTGTGGAGTTTCCGCCATTTAAAAGGAGCAGCACCAGCAGAAGTTTTAAAGCAGCAGCAATGTAAAAAAATAATTTCATTTAGAATAAAGTTCAATTTGAAGTGTCTCAAATTTGTAAAATTGAATACCGTTTAAAATATACATTCTAAAAATATTCACAATTTTTGATTTACCCACGCCGCTGCCTTAACCACTCCAAAAAAATTTTCATTAATGAGCTCCACCAATTGATCGCTTCTTAAGACCAAAAAGTAAGAGTAAATTTGCTCCTGGAGGAAATTGTTGCATTTATAAGAAATCGCATCATGGCTAGATTTTTGCTTATCTAAAATTTTATTTATCCAATAAGAGTTAGAAAAGTCATGGCGGCCGCCTACAGAGCCTGCAAAAGAGCAGAGCAGATTCTGTTTACAAACAGCCAAAAATGTAAACAAAAACAATAACACAGAGCGCCATCTGGCCCCTGCTGCGGTTTCTGGGCTCCTGTTACAAAATTCGGATTTTGCTGCACGGTCGCCCGGCCAGGCACCGATCGGCAAAATCTGAATTTAGCAACAGGAGCCCAGAAACGATAGTAGGAGAAATCCGGTCCAAAAATCCCATAATTTCCTGCTGCGGTTTCTGGGCTCCTGTTGCTAAACTCGGATTTTGCCGATCGGTGCCTGGGCCGGGCGACCGTGCAGCAAAATCCGAGTTTAGCAACAGGAGCGCAGAAACGATAGTAGGGGAAATCCGGTCAAAAAAAATCCCATAATTTCCCCTGCGTGACGTCAAATTTCCCAAAACAAACCAAGGCCACGCCTCCTTCTGAACACAACTTTCCCCTGCCATGACCGACTGAAAACAAAAACATGAAAAATGGCTGAACGGAGCCATGAAAATTCTACTTTTCAGAAATCTTGCACCTTAGAAATTCAATAAAAAATACAACACCAATTTTTTTCAATTTTTATTCACTAATTGAACAATTTTAACAAATTGTTTGCTTAAAATTATTTGTTTGACAAAAAGTGGCTGGTCGCTACTCCTGGTGCTGCTCCTTTCAAGTGACAAAAACTCCGCAATCCAAGCTTTCCACGGTCGTCTTTTCTGCAGAAAAAACACGTCTATAATTTTTCAATTAATTTAATTCTTGCGAAAAGCAAGCAGACCGAATTACGCGACGAAAATTACTCGCATCCCGGCGGCCCGCGATCAGCTAAATGTCAAAATAAATTTTACAATATGGCGGCCTCAAATCGGCGATTTCTTGAGTTTATCTCAGACACACTTCCCCATCCCGTCAATGCGTCTGTCGCATTCATTCCACTTTTAGTGGATAGGGGGAATTTTTATCGCCATTTCACTCAAGCGTATTTTAATTTCTTGCCGTACCACTTCACAAATTCTAGGTCACAAAAATTGGATAGCCATAAGAAAAAAAAGTAAACAAAAAACGCTCTAATCGTTATTTAACTTATCTTTTTTAAGTATTATTTTTTCCAAACTTTATTTAAAAAATAAATAAATAAAAATGATGTCCTGGGTATAGAGTTAAAGTAATTTTGGTACAATTTCAATTTTGATAACATTTTTTTTTAATTAATTGAATATCTCTGACTAAAATTTACTAGTGCAAATATCCATAGATATTTTGCAAAACGCAATGTATATTATTATTAATATTATAATAGCAATTCATAAAAATGTAATTTTTTAAAATAATTGTAAGTTCGAAATCGATTACATGTAGAAATTAGCAAGCTCAGGAATTATTCTTCAGTGCACC
Organism: Machimus atricapillus; assembly: GCA_933228815.1. NCBI lineage: Eukaryota > Metazoa > Arthropoda > Insecta > Diptera > Asilidae > Machimus > Machimus atricapillus. Next base: position 24,337,229 of record OW121788.1, on the reverse strand, counting down.
CAATTTTTTTAAAAATTTTATTAAAGAATAAAAGTATTTCTTATCTAGAAATATAATTTCTTTTTCTATAGGGCTGCTGGAAAGTGGTTATAATATAGAATTTAGAATTTTACTTATGATACATATAATATGCCTTAAAGGTCTGTTTTAGAAGATTTGGTGCTTTAAATTTGAATTTTATAAATAACATTAAAAATATGCAGCAAACTTATGTGTTACAAAAATTTACGAATTTACTACACAATTTTACTAATTCTTCGATTGTGTAGGTAAAATTTAATTTGGAAAACTGCATAAATTGTGTGACAACGTTTTAAATTATTTTATTAAATTTTTAGTGTGTTAAGTGGGGTACTGCTGATAACAGAACTCATTCCATAAGCAAATTTTATAATTGTATGTAATTAACTGATTTATATAAAAGTTAAAGATTTTTGAGTTGTGTTACAAATTCGTTCAATAGGCCTTTATCATTTAAAACCTTGTATTGTAAGACCTTCGTTGCAGCTAAAAGTTTTATTAGTTGGTATGTATGATCAAATTATGTTTTTTTTTAATTTTTCGATCCGTTGTTTGTCCAAAACGTGCAGGAACATTTTTATTTTTGGTACCATAATCTAAAGAAAACGTTCTATAAAAGAGATATTCGAGGTCCGATCAGTGTTGCGACCAACTTCTTAAATCGATAAAAAAAATTAATAGTATGAATTAAGTGTCACACCTATGATAAAACAAAAAGTATATACTTGCATATTATATGAATAAGCTCGCAAGATGCGCGGTATCAGACGAAGTCTTTCAATGATATTCACATACTCGAAACCCTCGAACTGGGACTGATTTATTTTGTCTATGACACGCCTGCAGGGGAAGAAAAAGAAAAAAGCAAATTACAATATAAATTACATTAATAATTTAATAATTCCGCCACACAAAATATTTTGGATGTCTCGAATATACATTGATCTTATGATTCTTATGTTTAGTTAAGTATTAAGAAACATTTTTGAAAAGCAATGCCTTAAAGCCTTACTACGGTTACAATTACCAAGGATATGTGAGAATCAAACATACAAAAAAGGGCTACTTACTATCATCTGACATCAATTGCACACCTTCTACTGCGAATTCTGACAGGAACTTGGCCAAGTCTTTGTTGGAATTTAATCGAAACTTAAATCAAGGCGTAACTTGCTTTTGGTCCATCTAAAATTACATGAAAGAAAATAAAAATGGGAAATAAAATACAAAACACGTAAACAACAAGTAAATTAGAAGGTGAAATGATGAAGAATGGTTTTAATGGTTCAACTACTTAAAAAGGAGTTTCGATTCACATGACGGTAGATAATGAATGTGATTCGAAAGAAGATATTAATAGTCGATCCCCGATTAAAATTCTTTTAATCCAAGATTAGATGCGGGTGAAAAAGATTTTATTATCATGCGATAAATAAAATCGATGTTTAGTACTTTGCGGGTGAAGGATTAATATCATAAGAATAAATTTATTTAAACTAAACTCACGTTTTTACACAAAAAATGTTTATAAAACCTTTAAAGAATGTTAAGACTTACAATTATCAATAGTAGTTTTCGTTTTGTGAATAAATTCAACTCTAAGATAAGGGACTCAATGACAGAGTTGTAAATGAATGATAATTTGAAACGGACATGTTAAAACTTGCTGTAATAATGTCTGTATTACTTTTAAATAAATATGTTTACGTTCTGCTTGTAGCATCCCAAACAGACCTGAAAATTTTGGTTTTTCCGAAACTGGTTAAAGTTTATTTGCTCTGTAACATATTTTAATAAATTTCCTGCAAAAATGTTTAAACAATTTTAAAATGGAAAATAAAAGCGATTGAACCTCCTTTTGAGCAAGTTGCGATTAAATAAGGATTTATTTTTATTTTCTCTGTTAGTATTTTATATTCCTAGACCCAAATCAAAATTTCTCTCAATTTGCTTGATGTCTGCGCAGAATATATCGCTTTAAGTAGGAGTTTAGGTTTCTTTTTGCAGGGATTATTTTGAAAGAGCACGAGGAGCTTCAGCGACATTTTGACAAAATCTTAATTGAGTCAACTCACTTTTTAGCATTTACCTGTTGAAGAAGTGATGATTCTCAATATACATGAAACCACGGTGACATCCTGGACGATCGATCACCTGGATTATTGCTTAGGACGCCTTTAAATAATTCGTTGTAATTAATATTTTCCAATTAACCAGTTGAGGGCCTCGCACGGACGTTGACAAAATTGGTAAACAACTATGAAAGCCCCCCATCGATTCCACTCCGGTAAAACTTTTTATTTGAGGTCAAAGTTAAATAAAAAATCAGTATTTTGCTAATATTAATAATTAATATTATATTAAACGGCACGCGTTATCAACAAAATAGACAAGAAAAGCCCACGCGCCGCCGGTTCGCAATCAACTAAATGTCATAGCAAATCTTACAAAATGGCAGCTTATGATTTAGTGCACTCACACTTGCGCACTTGTTGTCTGTTGCATTCACTCAACTTTTGGTAGATAGGAGGGAAATTTTATCGCGGTTTCACTCACTGAATCTCATCCTTCCCCTTCTGACGTCAAACGCGTCATCGGACAATTTTAATTTTTTTTTGTTCTTTTCCCCGCCGTTTTTCGACCGCAGAATTTGCCTGCTACGGTTTCTGGGCGCCTGGTGCTCCTGGTCGATTTTTAGACCGGCCGAGTGGAATTTCGCCTTCTTGCTGAGTGACGCATGCGGTGGTGTGCGTCACACGTATTCGTGTAGTGCATGCCGCATGTGGGAATGTGGGTAAATTGTTCGGCTGACGCTCTTCGGGTGATCGGCGATTTTTCGTCGTGCTGTGACGTATTTTATCTTTTTTTTACTCTTTTCCGGCACTTTTTGTGGTTGGAATTTGCCTGCTGCGATTTCTGGGCCCCTGGTGCTCCTGGTCGAATTTTCGAAGTTTTGGAATCGCAGCGCGGAATTTTTTGGCTTGTGGGCAAGGGGGCAGGACGGCAGGGCGGCACATGGGGTTCTGTGTGTGTGAGTGATTTCTCACACGCATTCTGTAGGCGACAAATAGAAAGAAATAAAATCTCCAAGCGGGCAGCGATTTTTAATGATGATTTTATTTTATTTGGTTTAAATTATGTATTTATTTAACGGAAGGCATTTTCGGGCTACGATGGAAAACTGCCATTTGTTTTTTTTTTCCTTATTATTTTATGAAATGAAAGAATTCTAATATCTGAAAATTCTTTGCAATAGAAAAGGAAGGGGACGGTAAATAAAAAGTTACAGATTATGTTAAATATTTGTTTATTTTAAACGTTTATTCATTTTTACAAATTTGCAATAGTTCTAATTGAACTTAATTCTAAATATGATTATTTACTTACATTATGGATTGAGATATTTAAAAATTTTAAATACATATGTATCTACACATTTTAAAATTAAATCTTACAAATTAAAAAACAATTTATTAAACTAGCATTTTAACAAAACGAACATTTATGCAATTGTAATAATAATTTTAACATGTTTTCTTGATTTTATTAAAGCAGGTGGAACACCAACTGAAAGTTTCTTCCTCGGATATTTCCAGCGTTAAATTTCTGCTCCGTCCTGATCCCGAGCGATCGGTTCCTGTGGAGAAGATAACGAAAATTATTATTATTACGTTTTAACATTGGGATAGGTTATAATCATAATAAATGAAGTCAAAAATTTATAGAAAAACTGATTTTATTCGCGTAAACCTTTTTAGGTGTGGATTTTCCAGCCTGCATGCATGAGTACTGCATTTGAATACTCAGTGTACGGCCTGCCTAAATGTGCGAATGTTCATTTGAATACAAGTGTGCGGCTTATAAATATGATGCCTCTATGATGCAATAAAACTGCATGCGTACCGCATTTGAATACTCAGTGTGCGGCCTACCTTAATACTAATTTGAACATATTTTTTGGGTTTTCAGCTGGTGGGGTGGGTCACTTCAGCTGAAAGTTTCGTCCTCGGCTAATTTCATTGTGAAATTTTAGCTCCCAGAGTCCTGATCCCGGGCGAACTAATGATGAAAAGGTATAATGTGTCACGGCGTCATTACCGTTTTCGTCATAATGACGGTGTAGTGTGTCAATGGTATTATTTCTTACTGACGGCTACTCAGTAATTAAGAAACATTTGGACAAACAATTACTAATGTGCTCTTAGTAAAAAAATAAAAATATTCATTTCAAAAATTTTGTTTTTTAAGAAAAAAGATATTATTAAAACTGATCAAATTTTATACATTGGGTAATTTATGTATCAAATATTGATGTACTTTTTTTCAATAACCTGAAAAGAAATGTCACAGTAATCAGAGGCAAGTTTGAAATATTTTGAAAGCAGTTCAATTTAAGACCATTAGCGACGATATCCTTTCAAATCTTATAGAACAATTGCGTCATTGAATTAATTGCTAAAAAAGGGAGAACCTATAAAATACCACAGCTTATTTTATTTCAAATTAATGGGTTTCTGAACAAAAAATATGGGCCTATAATTATGGAGAGTTTGACTTACATGTACTATTTTAAATTCCCTAAAACTCATGTAAAGAGAAATTATTGTAATTAATACTGTATTAATTCTGCTTTGTAATAAAAATATTTCCTTGTTCCTACGGTTTACAGTTTACTATAAGCCAGGAAAATTATGGTGTACCTATATTTATGAGGAGCATTGTAATAAAAAATGTTTCGGAATATTTTCATAGTTTTGGTTTTATATGGCCTTTTCGAAAAATCTAAACATATGTATAATAAAACTGTAACCTTTACTACTCTGTACTACATTGAAAATATTCACAAACAATATTAAGGATGAAGGGTACTGATGAATTTCTTAAGAGCATTTTTGGAATTTATGTTTCTTTGTATGTTTGAGTATGCATAACGAAAAAACTACTGACCCAAATCAAATTCGGAACATTGTCCTCAACTTAAAATAATTTTTAGTTATTATTTTATCTAAATCGACTTACAGAATCAGAAGATTTACATATGGGTTTAATTTGGTTCAGTTTTAATACAACAAAGACATTTAAAAATAATTTATTTTAATTTCTGGTCAGTAATTTAATTAATGTGAATGATTTCTTTGAATTTTGCATTCACTTTGGACTGTTTGTTTTTTTTTTTTAGTTTTTAAACTACACATTGCTACAGTGCCAAGCTTTAAAAGTCAGTAAACGATTTAATTGTCTCATTTTTCACGCTGTCATGTTTTAATAATTTTAAAATATTTATAAGCCAACAAGAAAAGTTTAAATTGCAAGAAAAAACATCTCTTTTATTGGAAATGGATAAAAAGGAAGAACGCATTTACCGCAAAATCTTACAAGATTTAGCACTGTACCTTATTTTCTTAATTATAACAACTGCGGGTAAGTAACGTCTTCCACTTAAATTTTAGACACAAAACTAATTTCCCTTTTGTAGTTGTTTTACTTCCTCGAAGTTTTTATATGTACTATTTCAACAAAACCATTAAAAACATTTTCCTGAATAGTTACTTTTATGGAAAAAATGACTTAGAAATATCATTTGAAGATATCACAACGGCTGAGGACTGGTTGGAGTTTTTAAGGAGTGCTTTATTTAATGAAATTTATGAAAGAAATGTGAAAGAAGTCGACAATGTTTCATCCCTTCACGAAAGTATTTTTCTTGGACCCCCAAGACTTCGGCAGCTTATTGTTAAAAATGGTACCTGCGAAATTCATGAAGATTTTAAAAAGCACTTTTATTCTTGTTTTGGGGGCTACAATTTTAATGATCTTGATATTGAGGATAGAGATAAGTAAGTAGATATAAGAATTAAAAAAAAAAAATATTGATAGACATGATGATGTTAAGCAAACCGAAATGTGTAAAGCTTCATTTTGAATTTCTTATGGATGAATTACGTTAATACGAGTTTTTGTACGTAATTCAACCATAAGGCACGAATAATATTATTTGATTTTCTAGAGTAAGGCTAAAAAGAATGCTTCTTTGTTTATAAAATATTTCTTTTAGTAAATCAATATACTTCACCTCTTCGGAAATCGATAACATCGATACCCTTGGAAAATTGCATTCTTACGATGGTGGTGGATATGTGAAATATTTTTCTTTTAATAAAAACGAAACTGAAGAATTATTAACAAGCTTGAAAGAAGATGTTTGGATAGAGCGTGGAACAAGGCTGATCGTTTTTGAATTCACCCTTTATAACGCGAACGTCAACCTTTTTTGCCTCGTAAAGTAATTTGAAAATTATGAGAAATTTTTTAAAAGGGCATAACTTTTGAAGATTTTTAGCGGAACAGCCACCAGTTGGTGGAATTATTCCCTCATACGACATCCGAACATATCACCTGATGGAGCTCTGGTCTTGGAGAGATTACTTATTTTTTATGTTCTACTTCATCTTTATTGCCCTTATCATTTACTTTACAATAGAAGAAATTTTGGATATTGACCGCTTAAAATGGAAATATTTATCATTTGTCTGGAACTGGATTGATTGTACTGTGATTTTGGTGAGTACTACAAAAGGTATTAACAAATCGGTTATAATCGTATTTATTTCATCTTTTGATTTCCACTGTTCTGAAAAGGAATAGAAAAGAAGTTAGTAAAGTTGTTTTGTTACGAGACACGTTTCCTATTTATTTTTTTCTTCCGATAATTTTCCCTTGTAAAATCAGTTGGAGTAAGTTCTAAGTATTTGTTTCTATAGGGGCCTTATTTTAAAATACGAATTCGTATAATAGTTAATAATAAGTCCGCCTTTGAATTGACTATCGTATCCACTAAGCTAGTGCTAAATAAACTTTCAATTACCTATGTCATTACCGGTGCGAAGATTGCTAATGAGCAAATGTTTTTTTTTTAATATTCATCAATCGGCACTGCATCATCCGCGAATCTTATGTTGTTGATATATTGGTCATTAACTCTGAAGCCAATGTCCAGATTACCTACAGCTTCTATGCCTAGTCCACTCGACTCAATCCCATTTGCATTTTAAATTGATAAAAAATTATCCAACTCATCATATCGGAAGAATAAGAAAGATACATTTAACAAAGTTATAGAGAAAAGTGTATCTTACAAAAAATGAGTGTGATACGTTCTCAATTGTGAAAACAAATAAAAATATAATTGCTTCCATAACTTGTAGCATTATTAAAAAAATAACTTAAATAAAAGACGTTAATACATACTCAATTAATTTTGATTGGATGATTAGTTAAAAGAAAAATAAATTTTAAGCACATATCTTTATCAGATGCATCTCCATTTGCGTCAGAAGTTAAATTTAATTTTTTTTATTTAATAAAATGTTTTGGTTTTTGTGATTGACAGTGCCGGAGAAACAAAAAAAAAGTAGTAAGAAATATGTACTGCATCGTTTCCTAGAACTTAATTTTCAACCGAGCCAAGACCAGTCTCACAATGTTGTTTACTAATTTTACCGCGCTTTTTTATCTTCTTCCATCCTCTTTGCATAATTAAAATTCTACCTTTTACGTCAGAGGTGCTCTCTATGGAAAGAGGAAAAAATTGATTTTTGACATCATAAAAAGGTAGATAGTCCAAACAAATAAGTATTCACGGCTGTGGGACTTTCAACTTTTTAAAAAAAAAATATTTGTACTCGTCGTCATTTTGTACTTTTGGACTTACTCTCACGTGATTCATGCGAATCTCCCGCCAAATCGGATCGTTGGCAGTTTGATGAGATCAGATACGATCAATTGCATAAGAACTTTGTAAATTTGTCAAGGTGAGAGGGGGTACAATATAAAAAAAAAATTTGCGATAAGATTGAATTTGTGTTAGCTTTTTCTAGTCGTTAAGAATATTTTCCTAACATGTTACGAACTGTTTTTGTTTAACTGGGTAGTTTCTCAAGATTTATTAGGGCATGCAAAGCTTTGATAATGTTATTTATTTACTATAGTTAAAATTGTTTGCATAGATTCCAAATTCTCAAAAGAAATTGCTCGAACACGTTGGGCTTTTTTGAAAAAAGATGGGAGCAACAAGTTGAAAAAAAACTTCTTATATGAGACAAAATAAACTAAAAATTTAAATCAATTGTTATTGTTACATAAATGAACTATTAAACATTTTATTTGATCTTATTTTCCTAAAATTGAACATGGAGAATCTTTTTTTTTTATTATATTAAATTTTCCAGATATTATGTTTAAAATATTAATACAAAAATTATTTAATTTTTTGTAATGGCCTTTTGATGCTACTTTATATGGAGTTACCCAAAATTGTAAGAAATTTTAAAACTGGATTTCATTCTAAAATTGGAATTTTTATAATAGAAAGTAAAGGTTTCTATCTACGTCATTAATTTAGTATTCTAGTTATAAAAAAAAACATAAAATATTTGAGCTCTTATATTTCTTCCGCAGATTGGCTATGCATCGGTAGGCTTGATCATTTTCCGGATTTTGGAGATGAGGAAGGTTCTCAGAAAGTTCAACGAAAACCCCAACGAGTATTTGAGCCTCGAAAAAGTTGCTAACGCCCAATTCTACTACAATAATTTAATGGGGATCTGTGCTTTTTTGGTGTGGCTAAAAATCTTGAAGTACCTCAGCTTCTGGAAAGTAATGATGCAATTCAGCACGACGTTAACTAGGGTAAAAAAAAAGAAAAGAAACAAATTTTGTCGCCGCTGTTATTGTCCAAATTCGAGGACTTTTCGATTTCGCGCTTTATTTATTTTGCTCTCGTTTGCACAATAACAAAAGCGAGTGGCTCGGGTCACTTTTAGAAAAAAATTAAATTGTCTTCCAGTGCGCGAAAGACCTGCTCGCCTTTGGGGTTATGTTCGCAATCGCGTTCGTGGCCTTCGCGCAGCTCGGTTTCTTGCTCTTCGGCTACGAGGTGGAGTCCTTCAGGAACTTTGGAGAGTCGATTTTCACGATGATGAGGGCCCTTCTGGGCGATTTTGCTTATGAAGAAGTGAAGAGGGCGAATGGGTTTCTTGGCCCAATATTTTTCATCGCGTTCGTTCTCTTCGTTTTCTTCATTCTGTTGGTAAGAGCTTGGTCCTATTGCACCTACAACTACTAATTTAAGGGAATTATCGAAAAGTATGAACGTTTTCCTTATAAATATACATACATACACTGAAATTATCAATCTTACGAAATACTATTACTAAATAATCTAGTTGCTAATTGCTAGTCAATTTAAATACTTTGTAGCGCATTACTTAGGGGCATCAACCGACTCAGGGCAAACTAGACAATTAAACCACACTATAAATGAAGTAAAAAGTAAAAATTCACCACGAGGAAAATGTGCTAATTGAATATGAGAATATAATTGTATGTACATCTAGATTCTAAACAGCAACGTAAAAAAAGAGTAATTCTCAGTATTATTTAACTGTTGGAAAAGTTTAAACAGAGTTTTTTGTAGTAAAAATTTCTCGTTTATTACCCTGGTTTACAAGCTCTTCAAAATAATGTGTTCGATTATGAATTTGCATATTGAGAGGTGATTTCTAATGATTTTAAAAAGCCTTTAATTTACGTAAAAAGTATTGAGTGGTATGGGTATAAAGAAACTTGTCGATTTGTCGAATTCCATTGTTTTATTTTAAGGAATTGTATATTTTACTCGTAAACGATGAAAATCCTTTAGTATAAGGATTTTTCTCAATTATCACCAACATTTTGCTGAAATAGATATCTAGGAAATAGCAATACAAAAATTTCATATTTCTTATTTATAAAGTTAAAATCATTTTAAAGGATGATGGAAAATTTTCTAGCGAATTTGGATGTGAAACTCACAGAAGTGAAATTAGTGTCGATTAGGTATATGTATGTATAAAAAAAAAAACTTAAATTGGTTCATTACTTTTTGAATATTGAAAAGGTAACTCCTCAATTATTGGGGGTTCCCCATTTTTATTGACCTAATCAATTTTTCCTTAGTTTCGCAGATTTACATTTTTCTCAAGCTAATTTGTGTGAATTTTAAATAGGTAATAAAGAAAATATAAAAACATACACATTTTGTAATTCGTAATGCATGAGTCAAATGATTAATTACAGAATAGAACTCAATTAGCTTTAGTTATCTAGGGTTAACTAACAAGCTAATTAAGCTAAGAGTATCTCAATTTCAGGAATTATCTCCGAGAGTGTGTATTTTTATTTTAGTTTAGGGCAAAAAGTTTGAAGTAAAGATAAAAGTTTAGACATAGAAAAGTAACTATCAAAAAAAAAGTAACACATTTAGGTGAAGAATTTCAATTAATTTTTATTGTTTTGTACGATCCGAATGGAAGGTCACAATTTCTGGAACTTGAAATTAAAATTTTTTGTTTACATATTTTTTAATATGCATACTTTAAAGAAATACAAAACAAATTTTTTTAAATATATTTTATTAGTTAAATTTGACTGATAAGTTCTTCTATTTCTTGTAAACCATTCGAGCCGTTTATTTAGAATAGTGCCTGCACCATCGGAAATATTTTAAAAAATAGCTGAAAATCGAATTAAATTTACTTCCTTTCGGTGCAGCAGAAATAACATACCAAAAAAAAAAAAAGAATAGTACTTTTCGATAGTTTGCTTAATTAAGCGTAAGATAAGAATGCTGGTGCAATAGGGCCCTGGTGGGTCTCTCATTGACCTTCCGCCGAATCTGAAACGACTTTGCGCCGCAGAACATGTTTCTGGCGATTATCAATGACACCTACTCCGCCGTCAAGTCCGAGGTGACCGCGGATCGCATTCACCTGGGCCGCTACATCAAGCTCCAGCTCGCCCGAATTTGCAGGTGGTGCTGCTGCGGCCGGGAGGTCTTAAAAATTCAGCACACCGAAAAAGATGAGGAGGAGGAGACGGTGGGGGACACTTCTCTGGTCCGACCCCAGCCCGGGTCCAAACCCTCAACCAGCAGCACCCCCGGACCCAGTGGGGCATCCCCGCCTGCGATGAGTCCTGGGATCGAACCTTTGGTTTTAAAGTAGCTAAACTCGATTTTCCGTGAAAACTGCTTCACAAAAGATTTCCTCATGTCTCTAGGTATTTTGAGGCGGTCGACTCGGGGAGGTCATCGGTGGACAGCGCCCAGCTCGACAGGTTGGTAAATGAGCTCAATTATTTCGGGGCAATTTGCATTAATCAAGTCGATGTATTAATTTAATTAATTAATCTTACACCGTCTTCTGCTAAGCCTGGCTCAAAGAGTCAATCGCCTGGAACAGATCATGGACCACTTCATCGACAAAGTTGACGCACTTGTGACCCGATTGGACAAAACTCGACTGGACAAGGAACGAAAAAAGGATGCCAATTGAGGAGCCGTCGCCGCGTAGAAAACCGTAGCACACTCGAAGATGTATTAACATTTTTGCATAAATGCAAATATTCTTTAAATAAGTCAATAAAACTAACTGAGGTGAAACTTACCATTTATTTATTTTGGTTGCTCGGGCACTTTCAGGTTGACCGAACCGCGAGTTCGGCTTCTTTCTGGCACTGGACTTTAAGGACGCTGAAGTGAACGAACGCTCATTGAAATCGTCTCATTCATCTTTCGATTCTTGGTCGCCTTGCCAAGAGATGAATCTTCTGATTGTCTTCGTTTTGTGTTCTTGCAGGTCTCAAGAAAGTCGGCAGACCGCCGCCCGCCAGCAGGTTTTGTTACGTAATTGGGAAATGTTATTGTTAATGAAAGAATCCAGAACTTGTTTTCGAACAAATATTTTAATTTAAAGAAAACGACGGTATTTTTTTAAATAATTGATTGATCGCAAAGGTGTTCTCATATCACTGTATGATAAATTTTAGGCAAATTTAAATAAACGTGAACTTTTACGGCAAATGATATAAAAGAGCAACTTATTTAATAGTATAGCGAAACCAGAGTTAGACGAAATACAAGATGATAAAAATATATCCGTTCTAATATCTTCCGCAAACGTTTCATTTACAAAAATTTACATTCTTAGAGAATAGGGACAAAATATATCAAGCTGATTTAACTTATAATTAGTAAGAACGATCTAGAAATCGTGGGGTAGTAACGAGATATTAAAAAAAATTTTACAGGTGACCCTTTATTAATTATTATTATATATCATTTCTTATATCTCACTCTCGGTAAAACTTTATTCGAAGATTTGCCTGAGGTGAATATTTTCAGTATGTGCCAATTTTTCATGTCAATTTGTAAGTAATGTGTGAAGAAGTAAAACGAAAAATGATCCAAAAAAAGAAGTAGAATTTTTTACACATTTCACTATTCTCTCTATTTTTTTTGTAAAAGGAATCTCCAGAGGTTTTTTAAAGTTATAATGTAAAATACTGTATCGAATCTTCATGAAAATAATGTTTCTAATAAATAAATTTTATTTTAATTTAACACAAACTCATTTCTAAAGAATTTGGTTTATATGTATATATCTTATTTGACGGTTGGTTGATCCCGACGTCTAAATAACAACTCATACAATTATTACAATACAATTAATTTTTAAGATTATTTTCAGTTTTAATTGTTGTTACAAGTGAAATATTTCCTTTCGAAATGTTTTCATGTGAATCAGATCTCCGATTTGAGCCAACAGTGAAAAGGGACATGGGGGCTTTTTCGGAGATCCAGTTCACCTGAAAAATGAATCAGTTTTGAAAAGTTCTGAATGTGAATGTTTCACATGTGAAGGAATATTTTGTGAGGTATGTGTGAAGAAAGGAGGTTGCTAAATAGGATGAAAAAAGTATGTAGAAACGATTGTTTTGTGAAATCAAGTGAAAAATTTTCATTCGATTTACGCGAATCTCGGAATAGATGTATTCACATGAAGTGGAACTAAGGTGGAAACGGTTAAAACAATTTTTCGTGTGAAGCAAATCTCAGAACAAACCCTAGGTTGTGAAAAGTTACAATTATCTTAATCTTTACTAATTTTTGAAGACAAAATTAATTAAAATCAGTTTTACAGTGGTATAAGTAAAGGAGGGCTATCTTTCCTGAGTGTAAAACCCAAAAAGTTAAACTTTGTAGGGCATCAGCGTTAGCCGCCCTAATAGATAACAGTTTTCCGATAATATTATTATTATTATTATCTCAGAATAGACCCCATTATCTCGAAAACCATTGATCCTACGAAAACGCGTTTAAAGTAACAAGGTATGTAAAAGGTCGACTGTCGCTAACTCGTGGGACTATACCACGAATTACTTTCCAAAGATTTTGGAATATGTTCTTGAAAGTTATTAGAATCGATTGAGCAATTTTGTTGACCGGCTAACCCAGACGACCCCTTAAATGCAAATACAAATTTATTATGAGTTCTAAATGCTTAATCAATTCAACTGCGAAATCTCACATTTAGCGTATAGTAATCAGATCCAAAAAAAAATAAAAAATCAATTTGAAGCATCACAAGATCAAGGTCGACAGGTCGCACTGCGTCCATAAAAGGTGAAAATCTACAAAAAAGCAGGTTGTAATCAACATCAAACACCGTTGATCGCACTTTTGGTGTTTTATTTGGCGACATGAAACGAGTTATCAAAACATGCACGCGGCTCCGTGCTCTCGCGAACCTTTTCTTAATACCCGCGAAGACGATTGATTTGCCAGGCGGCCCCCGCCAGACGGGTGCGACACCGCGGACGTCTTAATATTTTGGTAATTATATTTTCTTTAAGTTTTTTACAGATCCGCCAGTTCTTGCGGTGAACCACTCGAGTGAGTAACTGCGATTATAAAGATTCTGGGAGCAAGGGTTGCTTAGCCAGTTGAATAAAAGCAGCGATTCGCGCAGGAGCTCTTGTTGGATACTCAAGTTTCATCGTTGCGGAACGTCTTTGAAATCAGATTTACTTAAGCATTACAATTCCTTTTTTTTTCGCAAAATGAAGATAATTTTTGTGGTCTTAGCTATTTTCGCAGTCGCGTGCAATGGTGCAGATGTAGATTATTTAACGGAAGCACGTAAGTGATCGTTATTTTTAAAATGGACTTGTCGTTTGTGAAACTAATCGAAAATAGTGCGACATTTTAAATAAAAATTATTTGTTATTTTATTTATCCGTTGCAGTGAAACAATTTATTGTTCATAAATATTTTACTGATATATAGTCCAATATCCGTTGTAGCGGTTATTTAATTACGAACATTTCTATCCGAACGGAAGTGACCACTTCAACCGTCTCCATCTTAACCTTCGAATTAACATTTCGGAATTCTTAATATATGAAATGGATTTTGAAATATGTCTGAAAATGAAAAATGATAATAATAATAATAACAATTTAAATAAATAACAAAAATAAAGAGATTTAATCATCAATAAACAATAGAGAAAGTTTTTGTCAAATCACGAGATATCATAACGTATTTCGAAATATTTATAATTGGAATGCTTTCTTTAAACCAAACCCACACTTCTAATGTTATATGAAGATGCATGGTGAAAAAATACATTTTTTTATTTTTATTGGCGTTTTAAATCTGTTATTGATGCAAAAACTTTTGTACTTAGTAAAAACAAGATAATATATAGATTTTTGTTTAAATTAGCTCCGTCGCGATTACAAATTTTACGTGTTAATAATTTCATTATCTCTCTGTGTATGTATTAATTCGACATTCAATTTCTTTTAATTTAAAACCGCATTTACATCTTAATTTTTTAGTTCACCATCTTAAAAGTAATTTTAAAAACTTTCATGTTTTTAAAAAATCATAAAAAATAATGTTGATATTACTTGCAGTTAAAATATTACTTTAACAACAGACTTTAGTTTACACTTTGAATTATTTCTTGCACAATGGATAATTTCAGAGATTTTACGTCCGTTAAGCAAAATCAAAACTAATAATAACTTTTAAAAAATAATTTCTTAGAACACTAATTTGCTTTCAGCGGATTTCCTTCCTTCATGCAAGCTTAAGGATCCCGAATTCGTCAAGTGTTCCACAAGAAGTGTACAGGAATTATTCAAAAAACTATCCAAAGGTAGTTAATATGAAAACTAAAATTAAGACGTTGGTCTACCATTTATTATTTGAATAGGAATCCCCGGCATTATTCCCTCAATTGATCCATTCACCGTCAACAAAGTCTCACTTGAGCAATCCGGAACAGATGCTGCAAATATCAAGGTTGACCTCACCAACGTGAAAGTGAAAGGATTCGGTCAAACCAAAGTTACAGAAAGCAAGTAAGGCTATCTTTTCTATTTAATTTGCATACATTTATTTACTAATTATTATTTCTTAATTATAGAGTCGATCCAAAAGACTTCAGTTGGGTTACGAAATTCAGAATTCCCCACATTCGCGTTGATGCTGATTATGCGCTCGATGGAAGAATTCTTCTTGTGCCTCTTCAAGGCAAAGGAGATATGTTCCTAGATATCGGTAAGATGGACACATATTTTGTTTTTAAGTAATAAATTCTAATTTAACTTAATATCTTCAAATCGATGCGATTTTTTAACATTTTATTTCTTATTTGTAGATGATTTGAAAATTATCATTTATACTGACACCCGCTTGTACGAAAAGGGAGATTTCACTTTCTGGAACATCACAAAAGTTAGAGCCGATGCTAAGCCAACCAATGTGAAGAGCAGACTCAACAACTTGTTTAACGGAAATAAGGAATTGGGTAAGCTTTCTTAGATTTCTTCTTAAAATTTAAAAGTTAAATATGCATTTTGTAATTCCAGAGGAAAGCACTAACCAACTGTTCAACGATGACTGGAAAACATTCTTTGAAGCCCTCAAGCCAACAGTGCTCGATACTTTTGAAAAACTCATTTACCAAGTGTTACAGCAAGTATTCACAGCGGTACCAGCAAACTTCTTCATCCCGGACATCCCAAAGTCAACTGAATTGTATGCATGAAAAAGTGAAAAAATATATCTGTAAATAGCCATTGGCGTTGTGATACAATTAAGTATTTATAGTGAGAAGAGCAAAATTAAAAAAAAATAAATACAGGCGTTGTTCCCTGCAAAGATATTACCAAAAAATTGTTTTTTTATTTCTGTACCTTATACAAGGAATACCTACTACGTTTTTTGTAACCGCTTATAATTTTTAAAAGGATCGTTCTTTACAAATGCAAATAATCAGAGAGCCCATATAGTAACCGGGTCATCAGAGCTAATGACAAAAAAATTAAATCTCAAGGTGTCTTTTCAAAATTGAAATTCAAGCAAAGATCCTATAGCAATCGAAACCTAATGTCACATATTATATCATTATATCTCACTTTCGGTAAAACTTTATTCTAACATTTGCCTGAGGTGAATATTTTCAGTATGTGCCACTTTTTCATGTCAATTTGTAAGTAATGTGTGAAGAAGTAAAACGAAAAATGATATAAAAAAATAAGTAGAATTGTTCACACATTTCACTATTCCCAAAAAAATGTCTTCTGATAGAACCAAGCCCTCAAATATTTATCTCTTACCCAGGACACACATTTTCAATTTAAAAACTCTATAACTTCTTTAACAATAAAGCCGTTATTTTTATATTGTTTGACACGGAATTTGAGCTAATATGTAGAAGCAAGTTTTTTCTCTATTTTTTGTAAAAGGAATCTCCAGAGTTTTTTTAAAAGTTATAATGTATATAATAGTGTATCGAATCTTCATGAAAGTAATGTTTCTAATAAATAAATTTTATTTATTATAAATTGAACACTAACTCATTTCTAAAGAATTTGGTTTATGTATATATCTTATTTGTCGGTTGGTTGATCCCGACGTCTAAATACAACACATACAATTATTACAATACAATTAATTTTTAAGATTATTTTCAGTTTTAATTGTTGTTATAAGTGAAATATTTCCTTTCGAAATGTTTTCATGTGAATCAGATCTCCGATTTGAGCCAACAGTGAAAAGGGACATGGGGGCTTTTTCGGAGATCCAGTTCACCTGAAAAATGAATCAGTTTTGAAAAGTTCTGAATGTGAAGGAATATTTTGTGAGGTATGTGTGAAGAAAGGAGGTTGCTAAATAGGATGAAAAAAGTATGTAGAAACGATTGTTTTGTGAAATCAAGTGAAAATTTTTCATTCGATTTACGCGAATCTCGGAATAGATGTATTCACATGATGTGGAAGTAAGGTGGATCCTACGAAAACGCGTTTAAAGTAACAAGGTATGTAAAAGGTCGACTGTCGCTAACTCGTGGGACTATACACCACGAATTACTTTCCAAAGATTTTGGAATATGTTCTTGAAAGTTATTAGAATCGATTGAGCAATTTTGTTGACCGGCTAACCCAGACAACCCCTTAAATGCAAATACAAATTTATTATGAGTTCTAAATGCTTAATCAATTCATCGGCGAAATCTCACATTTAGCGTAGTAATCAGATCCAAAAAAAAAAATAAAAATAAAAAATCAATTTGAAGCATCACAAGATCAAGGTCGATAGGTCGCAGTGCATCCATAAAAGGTGAAAATCTACAAAAAAGCAGGTTGCAATCAACATCAAACACCGTTGATCGCACTTTTGGTGTTTTATTTGGGGACGGGTGCGACACCGCGGGCCGTCTTAATTTTTTGGTCATTAGATTTTCTTTAAGTTTTTTACAGATCCGCCAGTTCTTGCGGTGAACCACTGGAGTGAGAAACTGCAATTATAAAGATTCTGGGAGCAAGGGTTGCTTAGCCAGTTGAATAAAAGCAGCGAGTCGCGAAGGAGCTCTTGTTGGATACTCAAGTTTCATTGTTGAGGATTGTCTTTAAAATCAGATTTACTTAAACGTTATAATTCCCTTTTTTTCGCAAAATGAAGATAATTCTTGTGGTCTTAGCTGTTTTTGCAGTCGCGTGCAATGGTGCAGATGTAGATTATTTAATCGAAGCACGTAAGTGATCGAAATTTTTAAAATGGACTTATCGTTTGTGAAACTAATCGAAAATAGTGCGACATTTTAAATAAAAATTATTTTTTTCATTTTATTTACATCCGTTGAAGTGGAACAATTTATTGTTCATAAATATTTTACTGATATATATAGTCCAATATCCGTTGTATGTAGCAGTTATTTAATTACGAAAATTTCTATCCGAACGGAAGTGAGCACTTCAACCGTCTCATCTTAACCTTCGGATTAAATTTTCGGAATTGTTAATATGAAATGGATTTTGAAATATGTCTGAAAATGAATAATTTAAATAAATTTAGAAAAATAAAGAGATTTAATCATCAATAACAATAGAGAAAGTTTTTGTCAAATCACAAGATATCATAACGTATTTCGAAATATTTATAATTGGAATGCTTTCTTTAAACCAAACCCACACTTCTAATGTTATATAAAGATGCATGGTGACAAAATATTATTTCTATTCGCGTTTTAAATCTGTTGTTGATGCTAAAACATTTGTTCTTAGTAAAAGGAAGATAATATGTATAGATTTTTGTTTAAATTAGCTCTGTGGCGATTACAAATTTTACGTGTTAATAATTTCAATATCTCTCTGTGTGTGTTTTGATTCGACATTCAATTTATTTTAATTTAAAACCGCATTTGTATCTTAATTTTTTAGTTCCTTAAAACTAATTTTAAAAACTTGCATATTTTAAAAAATCATCAATTTTAAATCAAACTACATAAATGTTTGATATGTTGTGATCTGATGTGAAAAGATTATTCATAATTTTATTTTTAAAACCTTTAAGTTTATTGCAATTATTATTTTGCCTTATTTTAAATATTTCCATTATTTCTAGCACATTATAAAAAGTTTGTTTTGGGCGCATTTAATATATTTATTATAAACTAAATGCTTTGTTTGTTGAAGCAAAACCAATTACTTTATTTTTGACAATTATAATAGAAGTTAAATAATGGTAACAAAATTTCTTTCCTATTCAAAAATCGAAAGTGAGTTCAGTCAAAACTTAAAAAGCATTAACAAAATTGTATTCATTTTGGTGAATTTAGTATTTTGCATTAAAAAATAAAAAATAAAATTATTATAATAATTATTTTTATTTTTTCAAATAGTGTTGATATTACTTGCGGTTAAAATGTTACTTTAACAACAGACTTTAGTTTGCACTTTAAATTATTTCTTGCTCGAGGGATACTTTCAGAGTTTTTATGTCCTTGATGTTAGAAAGGATCTGGAAATAGGTTACTTAATAGCCTGATACTTTTTTTGCATTAAAACAAAAAATGTACTTTATCTAACTTTCAATTTAATTGGTAGAGTCGTTAAGTAAAATCAAAACTAATAATAATTTTTAAAAACTAATTTCTTACAACACTAATTTTCTTTCAGCGGATTTCCTTCCTTCATGCAAGCTTAAGGAGCCCGAATTCATCAAGTGTACCACAAGAAGTATACAGGAATTGTTCAAAAAACTATCCAAAGGTAGTTAATATGAAAACTAAAATTGAGACGTTGGTCTACCATTTATTATTTGAATAGGAATCCCCGGCATTATTCCCTCAATTGATCCATTCACCGTCAACAAAGTCTCACTTGAGCAATCCGGAACAGATGCTGCAAATATCAAAGTTGACCTCCTCAAAGTGAAAGTGACAGGATTCGGTCAAACCAAAGTTACAGAAAGCAAGTAAGTTTATCTTTTCTATTTAATTTGCTTACATTTATTTACTAATTATTATTTTTTAATTATAGAATCGATCCAAAAAATTTTAGTTGGCTTATCAAATTCAGAATTCCCCACATTCGCGTTGATGCTGATTATACGCTCAATGGAAGAGTTCTTCTTTTGCCTCTTCAGGGCAAAGGAGATATGTTCTTGGAAATCGGTAAGATAATTTAATATTATCTTCAAATCGATGCGTTATTTTTAATTTTATATTTCTTATTTACAGATGATTTGAAAGTTATCATTTACGCTGACACCCGCTTGTACGAAAAGGGAAATTTTACTTTCTGGAATGTCACAAAAATTAGAGTCGATGCTAAGCCAGCCAATGTGAAGAGCAGACTCAACAACTTGTTTAACGGAAATAAGGAATTGGGTAAGATTTCTTAGATTTCTTCTTAAAATTTAAAAGTTAAATATGCATTTTTTAATTCCAGAGGAAAGTACCAACCAACTCTTCAACGATGACTGGGAAACGTTCTTTGATGCCCTCAAGCCAACAGTGCTTGAAACTTTGGAAAAACTCCTTTACCAAGTGTTGCAGCAAGTACTCACAGGGGTACCAGCAAACTTCTTCATCCCGGACATCCCAAAGTCAACTGAATTGTATACATAAAAAAGTGGAAAAATATCTCTGTAAATAGCCAGTGGCGTTGTGATACAATTAAGTATTAGTGAGAAGATCAAAATTAAAAAAGAGAAACACAGGCGTTGTTCCCTGCAAAGATATTACCAAAAAATTGTTGTTTATTTTTGTACAAATGTAAATAATCGCTAACTTTTAATTTAACGTGAGATATTCTGAGATCTCATAGTAACCGGGTCATCAGAGCTAATGAAAAAAAATATTAAATCTCAAGGTGTCTTTTCAAAATTGAAATTCAAGCAAAGATCCTAGCGCAAAGGTGTGAAATGAGCTAAAAATAAACAAATAAATAAATAAATTGGTTTGGGTACTACCGGGACATGAGAGTAGATTAAAAAGATTCTCTCTCTGAAAACTGCCAATTAAAGTAAACTATGAAAAAAAGGCCGACAATTGAAAAAATAACAAGAAGATTAAATTAACAACAAATTAAAAGCAAAAAACCCGACTGCTGAGAAGAAGTTTATTAGTGAAAGGTTGAATATCAACTAGCACCAAGAAAATACTGGTAGTCCAGTAAAAGTAGTAAATTTTTTAGCTGCATAATGCAAATATTTTAGTCAAGTTCTTAGAATATGGTGCCTCCATATCAGGTACTATTATAATTTTATGCTATTATCTCGAAAACCGTTGATTCTACGATAAAATTATAAAGCCCTTTGTAGGTTAGAACTAAATCTCCTATTTCTTTTTCTAAATCAAAAGCTTGTGAATTACTTAAAATTTTATTTGAAATGGCGACAATATGTAAAAAAAAGCTTGAGTTAAAGTTTACGTTATTTTATGAAAAAAGTGGCCTTGGCGGTCACGACATAATTTTTAGTTTTCTAAAGTTGTTATTTGAACATACATAGTTTCATTTAATCTGAAAATGGTTCCATTTAATCCGAAAATGTTATGTTTTATACATTTAACTATCGGCATTTACTTAAAAGCACATACAAAACTAAATAACACTTTAACTACTCTGTACAATTGCTTTTCTAGCGGCATATCGTCAATTATTTTTCAGCAGAAATTCACGCAATTCATATTTCATCACTTTTAATTAACAAATTTTGTTGCACTATATTAACATGGTGAAATCGAAATAAGATGGATCCTTTGCCCGTTTTGACAAACACAGAAACAGTGATTTTTATATTTACTTCTATTGCACTTAAATCTCCAGCTAATTAATATCCTGGGCATTTATGTGAAAAATTTAAAAATTGAGCTTGTTTTAACAGAAATCGGTTAATTTTATAATGTGATTCCTTTAAATATTATAGGACTCTTTTGTATTCTTTCTTCGCCCATTCAACTCAGACTGAATTTTTATAAATAAAAATAAAAATGATCACTTCTTTCACATGAGGTGAGTTACACGCGCTCTTTTTTACAATATTTTTTAGTTCAACAACGATAAAGATAAACAAATTAATTTATTGAATGAATGTTGATCCAAGTCAACTGACAACCAAAACAAGTTGTAGTCATCATCAAACACTGTTTGTTGATCGCACATTCGGCGTTTGATTTGGCGACATTAAACAAGTTATCAAAACATGCACGCGGCCCCCGCCAGACGGGTGCAACACCGCGGACCGTCTTAATTTTTTGGTAATTATATTTTATTTAAGTTTTTTACAGATTCGGCAGTTCTTGCGGTGAACCACTGGAGTGAGTAACTGCGATTATAAAGATTCTGGGAGCAAGGATTGCTTAGCCAGTTGAATAAAAGTGGCGATTCGCGCAGGAGCTTTTGTTGGATACTCAAGTTTCATCGTTGAGGATCGTCTTTGAAATCAGATTTACTTAAACGTTATAATTCCCTTTTTTTTCGCAAAATGAAGATAATTTTTGTGGTCTTAGCAGTTTTCGCAGTCGCGTGCAATGGTGCAGATGTAGATTATTTAACCGAAGCACGTAAGTGATCGTTATTTTCAAAATGGACTTAACGTTTGTGAAACTAATCGAAAATAGTGCGACATTTTAAATAAAAATTATTTTTTATTTCATTTACATCCGTTGAAGTGAAACAATTTATTGTTCATAAATATTTTACTGATATATGTATAGTCCAATATCCGTTGTAGCAGTTATTTAATTACGTCCTTGATGTTAGAAAGGATCTGGAAATAGGTTATTTAAAAGTCTGATACTTTTTTTGCATTAAAACAAAAAATGTACTTTATCTAACTTTCAATTTAATTGATAGAGTCGTTAAGCAAAATCAAAACTAATACTTAATAATTTTTAAAAAATAATTTCTTACAACACTAATTTCCTTTCAGCGGATTTCCTACCTTCATGCAAGATTAAGGAGCCCGAATTCATCAAGTGTTCCACAAGAAGTATACAGGAATTGTTCATTAAACTATCCAAAGGTAGTTAATATGAAAACTAAAATTGAGACGTTGCTCTACCATTTATTATTTGAATAGGAATCCCCGGCATTATTCCCTCAATTGATCCATTCACCCTCAACAAAGTCTCACTTGAGCAATCCGGAACAGATGCTGCAAATATCAAAGTTGACCTCACCAACGTGAAAGTGAAAGGATTCGGTCACACCAAAGTTACAGATAGCAAGTAAGGCTATCTTTTCTATTTAATTTGCTTAAATTTATTTACTAATTATTATTTTTTAATTATAGGGTCGATCCAAAAGATTTTAGTTGGGTTACCAAATTCAGAATTCCCCACGTTCGCGTTGATGCTGATTATGCGCTCGATGGAAGAATTCTTGTTGTGCCCCTTCAGGGCAAAGGAGATATGTTCTTGGAAATCGGTAAGATAACTTAACATTATCTTCAAATCGATGCGTTATTTTTACTTTATATTTCTTATTTACAGATGATTTGAAAGTTATCATTTACGCTGACACCCGCTTGTACGAAAAGGGAAATTTTACTTTCTGGAATGTCACAAAAGTTAGAGTCGATGCTAAGCCAGCCAATGTGAAGACCAGACTCAACAACTTGTTTAACGGAAATAAGGAATTGGGTAAGCTTTCTTAGATTTCTTCTTCAAATTTCAAAGTTAAATATGCATTTTGTAATTCCAGAGGAAAGCACTAACCAACTGTTCAACGATGACTGGAAAACATTCTTTGAAGCCCTCAAGCCAACAATGTTCGATACTTTTGAGAAACTCCTTTACCAAGTGTTGCAGCAAGTACTCACAGCGGTACCAGCAAACTTTTTCATCCCGGACATCCCAAAGTCAACTGAATTGTATACGTGAAAAAGTGGAAAAATATCTCTATAAATAGCCGGCGTTGTGATACAATTAAGTATTAGTGAGAAGATCAAAATTAAAAAAGAGAAACACAGGCGTTGTTCCCTGCAAAGATATTACCAAAAAATTGTTGTTTATTTTTGTACAAATGTAAATAATCACTAACTTTTAATTTGAGGTGAGATATTCTGAGAACCCATAGTAACCGGTTATCAGAGCTAATGATAAAAATAATTAAATCTCAAGGTGTCTTTTCAAAATTGAAATTCAAGCAAAGATCCTAGCAATCGAATCTTAATGTTACATAGATTTATCTATTTTGCGCAAAGGTATGAAAGGAGCTTAAAAAAAATAAATAAATAAACTGGCTTGGGTACCACCGGGACATGAGAGTAGATTAAAAAGATTCTCTCTCTAAAAACTGCCAATTAAAGTAAACTATGAAAAAAAGGCCGACAATTGAAAAAATAACAAGAAGATTAAATTAACAACAAATTAAAAGCAAAAAACCCGACTGCAGTGATCTCAGATTAAATAAAAAGACAGAAAACCGAATAAGCGTAATTTACACCAAGTTGCGGACCGCCACTATGTTATATAAATACATATATGTACATATTTATTTACAATCATACTCATTAATGTTTTTCATTTGATATCATACACGATACATTTGCTTATTTTTTTTTATTTCAAGGTGCCATTTTTTGTCCATCATATTTATTTTAACAGAGCCTATGTTACCTGCGCCATTATGACGAATGTCTTATAGAAAAGATTAAGAAGTTTATTAGTGAAAGGTTGAATATTAACTAGCACCCTGAAAATACTGGTAGTCCAGTAAAAGTAGTAAATTTTTTAGCTGCATAATGCAAATATTTTAGTCAAGTTCTTAGAATATGGGGCCTCCATATCAGGTACCTACTATTATAATTTTATGCTGTTATCTCGAAAACCGTTGATTCTACGATAAAATTATAAAGCCCTTTGTGGGTTAGAACAAAATCTCCTATTTCTTTTTCTTAATCAAAAGCTTGTTAAAATTTTATATGAAATGGCGACAATATGTAAAAAAAAGCTTGAGTTAAAGTTTACGTTATTTTATGAAAAAAGTGGCTTTGGCGGTCACGTCATAATTTTTAGTTTTCTAAAGTTGTTATTTGAACATATTTTCATTTAATCTGAAAATGGTTCCATTTAATCCGAAAAAATTATGTTTTATACATTTAACTATCGGCATTTACTTAAAAGCACATACAAAACTAAATAACACTTTAACTACTCTGTACAATTGCTTTTCTAGCGACATCTCGTCAGTTATTTTTCAGCAGAATATCACGTAATTCATATTTCATCACTTTTAATTAACAAATTTTGTTGCACTATATTGACATGGTGAAATCGAAATGTTTTGACAAACACAGAAAAGTGATTTTTATATTTACTTCTACTGCACTTAAATCTCCAGCTAATTAATATCCTGGGCATTTATGTGAAAAATTTAAAAATTGAGCTTGTTTTAACAGAAATCGGTTAATTTTTTAATGTGAATCCTTTAAATATTATAGGACTCTTTTGTATTCTTTCTTCGCCCATTCAACTCAGACTGAATTTTTATAAATAAAAATAAAAATGATCACTTTTTTCACATGTAGTGAGTTACACGCGCTCTTTTTCACAAGTTTTTTAGTTCAACAACGATAAAGATAAACAAATTAATTTATTGAATGAATGTTGATCCAAGTCAGCTGACAACCAAAACAAGTTGTAGTCATCAACAAACACTATTCGGCGTTTGGTTTGGCGACATGAAACGGGTTATCAAAACATGCGCGCCTGTTTTTGTGGTAAATCACTGCAGTAACTGCGTTTAAAAAGATTCTGCGAGGACATAAAAGCGACTGTTCGCCGATCGTTGAGTTCAGGTTACCTTAAACGTTACAATTTAAATTTTCGCAAAATGAAGACAATTTTTGTGGTTTTAGTTTATTTCGCAGTCGCGTGCAATGGTGAAGATTATTTAACTGAACCACGTAAGTGATCGTTATTTTTAGAATGGACTTATCGTTTGCGAGTTAATGGAAAATAATGCGACATTTTAAATAAAAGTTATTCGTTATTTTATTTACATCCGTTGCAGTGAAACGTTTCATATATGTATGGTCCAATGCCCGTTAAAAGGAGTTACTTAATTATGAAAATTGCTATCCGAACAGTGTTGCAGAACAGCGGAATCATTCTGATCGATCAAAATACAAGCGTGATAAGTTTTGATCGGAATCAAATCTTCCATATATATTTTGATTGTGCTCAAAACTGATTCGAGTTGAATCGCTGATGTGATCAGGATCAAATTCGATTTCTGTCAATATATTGAAAAGTGGCATCTGTGGTATTGTTATTCAAAAACTTCACCTCGTTCTAATTAAAACTGATGTCAAAATTTAATACGACATATCATCAAGTGCGTCATGTGGACACGATATGAATTTTAAAAATAATAATCTATAAATATTTTTTTCATCAGTCAAGGTTTAAGAATTTTTACAGACTATTTAACAACTAGATATACTAATAATACTCAAACTACCGGAAATCAAAACTGACTAAAGTAAAAAACATTTTTAAAAGAATTTCTAGTGGAATAACAATTTAAGTCTACGAATCTGCAAACAAAGTTAGTCTGCCTTAAGCAAATTTCTTGCAGCAACAATGCCACTGAAAAATCGATTAAAAATATGTTGATAAAAAAAAAACTATACCAACTTTTTCAACAGGCAGTAACTAATTTGGATTATTTCATTGAACAAGGGATTATTTATAAAAGATACGATTACTATAGATTCTTAAAGTTTGATGCATTTTTTATACAAACAATGTGCTTTATATAGCTTTTAATTAAATTGATAAAGAGGTTAAGTAAACTCAAAAGTAATAACGTTTAAAAAAATAATTTACTACAACACTAATTTTTTTTCAGCGGATTACCTTCCTTCATGTATGCTTAAGGATCCTGAATTCGTCAAGTGTACCACAAGAAGTGTACAAAAATTGTTCAATAAATTATCCAAAGGTAATTAAGAAAAAAATAAAATTTATACGTTACTGTACCAAATATTATTTAAATAGGAATCCCCGGCATTATTCCCTCAATTGATCCATTCACCGTCAACAAAGCCTCAATTAAGCAATCCGGAATAGACGCTGCAAATATCACAGCTGACCTCGAAAATGTGAAAATTGAAGGATTCGCTCATACCAAAGTTATAGAAAGCAAGTAAGGCTACCGTTTTTAC
The DNA here is from genome assembly GCA_933228815.1 of Machimus atricapillus. Classification (NCBI taxonomy): domain Eukaryota; kingdom Metazoa; phylum Arthropoda; class Insecta; order Diptera; family Asilidae; genus Machimus; species Machimus atricapillus. The sequence continues at coordinate 24,310,357 of OW121788.1, read as the reverse complement.
TTAATATGCATACATTTATTTATTATTTTTTTCATTATAGAATCGATCCAAAAAACTTCAATTGGGTTTCCAAATTCAGAATTCCTCACGTTCGCGTTGACGCTGATTATTCGCTTGATGGAAGAATTCTGTTTGTGCCCCTTCAGGGTAAAGGAGATATGTTCTTGGAAGTCGGTAAGATAATTTAACAATATCTTCAAATCGATGCGATATTTTTAACTTTATATTTATATTTATTATATTTACAGATGATTTGAAAGTTATCATTTATAGTGACACCCACTTGTACGAAAAGGGAGATTTTACTTTTATGAATATCACAAAAGTTAGAGTCGATCTTAAGCCCGCCAATGTGAAAACTAAACTCAATAACTTGTTTAACGGAAATAAGGAATTGGGTATATTTTCTTAATTTTGTTCTTAAGATTGAAGAGTTAAATATGCAATTTTTAATTCCAGAGGAAAGCACCAACCAACTGTTCAACGATGACTGGGAAACGTTCTTTGAAGCCCTCAAGCCAACAGTGCTCGAAACTTTTGAGAAACTCCTTCTCAGTGTGTTTCAACAAGTTTTCTCCGTGCTGCCCGCAAACTTCTTCATCCCAGACATCCCAAAGTCAACTGAATTGTATGCATGAAAAAGTGGAAAAATGTCTTTAAATAGCCATTGGCGTTGTGATAGAATTAAATACAAAGATATTACCATAAAAAAATATTGTTTATTTTTATACCTTGTTTTAGAAGTCTCGCTTTAATAGCCCCTTGTAATTTTGATAACGATTGTTTTACTTTTTGTAACGGTTTTTGTAAATTGTCGAGGTGTATTTAAAAAACTGTTTTTGGCCTATGTTAATTTTGTAATACCTATACATACATATTTTGCACTATACATTTTATTATATTTTTGCAAATAATCGTTAATTATTATTAATCTGTCTTTATATTTTGTACAGAATTTAAATTTGCAAAAATTTATTTGTAGGTAATCATTTTTAAGGTTCCGTAGCCAAAATAGTAACCCTTATAGTTTCCCCATATCTGTATGTATGTATCTCGGGATCGCTACAAAATCTGGAAATATAAAATACCGAAAGCGACCAAAACATTAAATCCCGAAAACAAAAAAAATTAAATACAGAAAACACAAAATGCCGAAAAACACAATAACTAAATATTTCCCTTTTACAAAATAAATGAATGAATGAAGTGTTTTCGGCTTTTGCGATAATATTCGATATTTTGTGTTTCAGAATTTTCCTTTTATGTATTTTGTTATCGAAGTTTAATGCAATTGTTAAACTTTAAACACTTTTTTCTTGAGACTATATTATTCGACATTTTTTACTTAAATCTGAAATAATGGAGCTTTTATTTTTAACAATTTACATACATATGTACATAACATGTACCGGAAAAAGAAAATTATATTAAATATAAAAATTCGCGGCAGTCGTTATATACGGTCACGGACATATTTATTGTTAGTGAAACTAAGAACAATCTTGCCTTGGTCATTTTATATTTATTGAGTATTGAAATAACGATTTTTCTAGAAATTGTGCATCATTCGTTAATATTTAGTTTTGCTATTATTATTTGAGGTCATTTGGTATGAATAAAAACCAGACAAATTAAGTGTTGGTTGCCAAACATTGTTTCGTTTTTTTTATACATAAAAAGAAAGATTGTAATTTGAAGTCACGTTTTCGTATCAGACTTGGAATAAAATTGTTACAAAGTAAAGGGTTTATTAGATATAATAAAACAAGTCGCCACGAGTGTTACTCGTAAAATCCAGCACTGTTTATGTTAGTGTTTAGTTGCAATATTTCAATTAAAGACAATTATAAATAGATACATATGTACATACATATGTACAAGAATTTAAAATGCTTAATTAATTTATCGGGGATTGGTCATTGCATAAACGTCAGACCGTCAGACGGTCAGGAGACAGTTTTACAGTATTTGATAATTATATTTTCTTGAATTTTTCCATATTCGTCATTTTAATCTGAGTAACGTCTGCGGCTATAAAGATTCTAGAAAAAGGGTTGCTTAGCCAGTTGAATAAAAGCAGCGATTCGCGCAGGAGCTCTTGCTGGATACTCAAGTTTCGTCGTTGAGGATCGTCTTTTAAATCAGATTTACTTAAACGTTATAATTCCCTTTTTTTTGCAAAATGCAGGCAAATTTTGTGGTCTTAGTTGTTTTCGCAGTCGCGTGCAATGGTGAAGATTATTTAACCAAACAACGTAAGTGATGTTATTTTTAAAATGGATTTATCTTTTGTGAGCTAATCGAAAATAGTGTGATTTTTTAAACAAGAATGATTCGTTATTTTATTTACATCCGCTATAGTGAAGAAATTTATTGTTTATAAATATTTGCGAAAATTACCATCCGAACTTTTAAAGTTATAAGTGCATAGTGGCAAAAAAATGTTAATTATATTTCTACTCGTGTATTATTAAATTTATTGTTTTATTGCAGAAACATTTGTACTTTTAGTAAAAATAAGAGAATAGATTTTTTTTAATTTATACCATAATTGTTGATACAAATTTTTAATATTTCTCTACTGTTTTGAAATTTTTGTTTCCTGCTGGTAATTTAAAATTCAAGTTAGATATAATTCTTGCTACCAGCAAATAATTATCTGTAAATGCTATTGATAAATCGATTAAAATAAGCTGGTAAAAAAAGCTATAAACAACTTAACGACAGTCTTTAGTTTAAAAGCCACCACTTACCCCATTAGCAGGCAACATTTTAAATTATGTATTTTACGTACACAATGTTGTAATATATCTGATGAAAATAGATTATTTCAATCCTTGATACTTCAAATTTCTCGCAAAAATGTTGGTTGTATACAACAAACACGTATCACTTTCACTTTTAAATAAAATCAAAATTAATAAATACTTTAAAAAATACATTTTTTGCAACTCTAATTTTTTCTAGCGGATTTCCTTCCTCCATGTATGCTTAAGGATCCTGAATTCCTCAAGTGTAGTACAAAAACTATGCAGGCATTATTCAATGCATTTTCTAAAGGTAGTTAATTATAAAAAATAAAGTTGAGACGTTACTCTATCATTTATTAATTGATTAGGAATTCCCGGCATTGTCGATCCAGCTGATCCTTACTCCCTAAAACAACTCGTAGTTCAGCAATCCGGAATTGAATCGGCAAGTATTCAGGTTGAGCTCAATAACGTGATAGTTAAAGGATTTTCCCATACTACAGTTACAGAAAGCATGTAGAGCTACCGATTCTATTTAATTTGCATACATTTATTTACTAAATATTATTTCTTAATTATAGAATTGATACCAAAACTTTTAATATGATAACCAAATTCAGAATTCCCCACATTCATGCTGATGCTGACTATGTCCTTAATGGACGAATTCTTCTTTTGCCTCTTCAGGGTAAAGGAGACTTGTTCTTCGATATCGGTAAGATGGACACATATTTTGTTTTTAAATTATAAATTCTTAGTAAAATTTTAACTTAATTGATTATCTTCAAAACGATCGCATGACGGACAAATTTTGTGTCCACTTAAAATTTCAATAGGCCATAGCGTTACTCGCGCACGTGGACACAGAATTAGAGTGTGACTTCTTTATAGTTACTATATAAATATTTTCTTATTTACAGAGGATTTGAAAGTTATTATTTACACTGACACTCACTTGTACGAAAAGGGAGGTTTTACTTTTTTTAATGTCACAAAAGTTAAAGCCGAAGTTGATCCAGCAATTGTGAAGAGCAGACTCAACAACTTATTTAACGGAAATAAGGAATTGGGTAAGCTTTCTTATTTTTGTTCTTAAGATTTAAGAGTTAAATATGCAATTTTTAATTCCAGAGGAAAGCACCAACGAACTGTTTAACAAAGATTGGAAAGCGTTCTACGAAGCCATGAAGCCAACAATTATTCAAACTTTTGAGAAACTTGTTTACCAAGTGTTGCACCAAGTATGCAACAAAGTGCCAGCAAACTTTTTCATCACCGACATCCCAAAATCCACTGAAGTATACACATGAAGTGGAAAAATATAACTGCTAATAGATATTGATTTTTTTGACACAATTTAGTACTTATAGACAAAGATGTTTAATGAATTATAAAAACCATTCAAGGACATAGATGGATTAAAATTATAGGTAAATAGGTTTCAATAAAACTTGTTCAATTGTAGATATATGTTAAAACCTTCGAAATTTTATTAGTAACAATTTTTTTTTTTCGATTTTGCTCTTATATAAAAATTGCAATAATAAATACTCAATAATATTCGGGCATTTAATATTTATAAGTTCACTAAACATTAGTTGGCTATCGACTACACAAAAAATATTATTGCTTTAGCACTGGTAAATTGGGCGGTACATACCTTTTTCTTTGATGAACGGTGATCAGGATGAATGTCGTTTGCCCTCCATTTACCTTAGCATATAAAAGCAGCATAATCGTGTAATTAAGCAGTCCTCAGGTTCCTCATTTTTATATCTTAACTCTTTCACAATTCCTGCCTTTCCTTACCACTAAGTAAAACGTTTCTTCATACATTTCGGGCGTTAATTTATCTCAAAAAATGGCAACAAGTTAAATGCAATCAATATGATCTGTGCAATTTCTTACTATTTCTTATAGTTTTTTGTTATTTTTATTTTTTGTACTAGCTGCCTACCTACGATGCTATGATTATTGCGGCTTCCCTAAAACCCGGTCATAATTTGTGGTGATTTTTTTTTTTAATATTAATTATCTTATAAAATTTAACAAAATGGCCAATTAGAAGACAATGACTGAAGATGTACGAAACACACAACCCTACAGAAAAAAAACAGATACCTGACAGAGATATGACTGACTGATTTAAAAAAATTATGGGCTAAATATAAAACAAAGTGTTCTAACTAAACGATGACGCGTTAGTAACTTTAGTTGGATACGATACAAACGATATGATACGAATACGACATAAGAATGAAACGCTACGTAACTTAACTACAAGCAAACTGTGCAGACTTATTGTGGTCTTAAAGTCTGACTTTGAGAGATTCCATTCTCTGGACAATTCTACGACGCATCTCAGCGTATCTAAAGTAGGAAAGACAATTATTATAAATATTTTATTACGAGAAATTTAAATTTCCCACCTCTCTTTCACTTTCGAAACTTCTCTCTCAAGCTCATCGTTGTATCGATCCAAAATTGCACGACATTCGGGTATCGAAAGGTTAAGAAATTGAGCAACTTCGCTACTGCAGTTTTAAAAATAATATGTCAGTATATAAATTTTATTTATTTTTTTCTAATAAATACGTACCTAATTTCCTGGGTATCTTGAGCGTCCATTAAAAATAATCGAGCAACATCTTCGTGGGGTCCCAGCATGACCCGAACGACAAGTGGATAATCGTCTTCTTTGAGGCGCCGCTGTTCGCCGTTATCTCTTATAATGAATAGGGCGAAATTTTCTGGCCTGCTGTCGACTTTGTATTTTTCAAGAAGTAAATTTATCACTTCGGTCGTGCTCACGAGGGAAGTGACCCAAACACTCATCTGAGATCCGTGGGGCGGTGTGAAAAAAGATGTTTCTCGATTGTAAAAATGGCCATTTATTGAGCAACGCCGCTTCAATTTTGCCCGGGCTCTGTTAAGTAAAAGTATATTGGATGAAAAACTCAAATCTTAGATAAAATTTCATGGTTTACCAACAACTTGAATTAAACCAGATAATAGTTGAAACAAAAAAAAACATCAGTTAGGCATCAGAAAATAAATCTGATACTTAACTTTTGGAAAGAACAGCTGACAAACAGACAAAAAGTAATAAAAATATTCTTGAAGCTAAATTAGCGCTCGAGAAAATTAACGAAATATGACGCGTTTCACAATTTTTTTGAATATGTTAAAATTAAGCAAATTAAGAAAACTTAAACTCACCTCTTATTCCCTGACCTCCTCTTAATTGCGGAAGCTCCAGTCTTTGGTGGTCTTCGCAAGACGACACCATCCTCCGTGACATGGTGGTTTTCATACATTCCCGAAGTGGTGGTTGCCGTTTCGTACGTTCCAGTAGTCGTCGATAAACTTAAACTATTTGATTCAGTCGCTTTGCTAATATCATCGCTTTGGTCATAGCAGTCCATTTTAATGTTGATATATTTTGGGGAGTGCGCCTCATTCTTGCGCATCGTTGGAGCCTTAATAGTCGCCTCATCCTCGCTATCGGTGGTGGTGTACCCAAAGCAGTTGGGACCCGATTTTGATCGATTAATGCCCTTCTCAAAAATATATTTGTTCTCATAGAACAAATTATTTCTGGACGTTGCTGAGCCCGACTTTTGCAGGGCATAGTTGCGATAATTTTGTGCATTTTCAGCTTTTAATGTGAGAGTGTCATTTATGAGGAATGGATCAATCGTTCGAAGGGCTGTTTCACAGTTGAAACTTTTACTCATCATATTCTCGCTGTAGAGCTTGAGAGAATCATTAATACGTGATGGATCGATTGGTTGATTGAGTTTCAACGAATCGGTCCCAGGGGATTTAAGTTCTTTAGTTCCGTTGAGGTACTCCTCATGAACACTTCTCTTAAAATCTTCAAAATCCATTGGTTTTAGTGTTGATTCATCGTCAGTATCGTCGGGTTTCTGATCCTGTGCTGAGCCATTCGATTTCGGATCACTCTCTGTACTTTCCTGAGTGGATAAACTCTGCGGCGTACCTCCATTTGAAGACTGTGAGGGAAGTGGCGAAGGCATTGTTTGGTACAATTTTTCGGTATCATCTACTTTTCGTTCGACCTAAGCGGAAATTGAGGAAATGACTAGAAAATGGCTTTGTGATGGTTAATTACTTGCAAAAGGTCGTCTATCTCGTCCCATTCGATGTTCTTGACATCTAATTTCGAAGGGAGAGTTGAAGCTCTGTGGGTGGGTGAAGGCTCCTCTGAAGAACTGGGCGCTTCTGTGGCAGCATCCTCGTTAAGGCTGCACGTGTCGAACGACATGCTCTCGGACATTGAGACGTCTGTTGCGTAGTCGTCGAGGATGCTAGACGCATTCTCTGCTCCTGTATTGTCGGTATTATCGTTTTCTTTGTCGGAATAGTCCTCCATCTGTTAATTTTATTATTAATACTTTCATTTTATAAAAAAAACTTTTTCTAAATTCAGTGTAGAACCTATTTAATCTAAAATTTTTGAACGAATTAATTGTTAAAGTGAAACAAAAACTTTATTTGATGAATCGGTGTAACCCAATTTTTAATTAATTTTTTAGATTCAAGATCTCCACTTTCAGAAGGTAAATGAAAAACGTTGGTTTTTTTTTATTTTATCTTGAAAAGCGAAAGGAACTCTATAAAATGATTTCACGTAATTTTTAGTTCTGCTTTAGGTTCAGGCACAAATTTCATCTCGCTTATCTACAAATTGTGCTGCCCGCAAAAATTGTAATTATTTACACTAATCGAGTTTTATAAAGATAAAAATAAAATGAAGCGTAAGTGCAAGTGCAATCGCTTCAAATAAACGATTCTAATAGTGAAAAATGCGTTCTTTTTGAAAAGTGGTAAACAAATACCTTATTTAGGATATCTTTGTATACTTACATTTTTGACATCAAGAGAATTTCCATAACGACAAGAATTGCGTTTTCGAACAGTAACAACAGTGCGCTGATCGTCGTCTTCCTTGAGGTGTATGACTCCTTGGACGCCCCAATAGACCCTCAATGCGCCTTCCAGCACGAGCCGGTTGTTCACTTCTCTGCTCCTCACCTCCGAACTTTTATTGTCAAAAAATTGATTGTACAACTGGAGGAAAGGCATTAATTTATAGTAATATTAAACAAAACTCGAAAAGGAGAGCTGTTTACCTTAAGTTTTGATTCTAAGTGATCCCTTGGCAGTGCGGGGCCCCCAGAAACCCGTGGTGTCCCTTTTTGCCCAAAATTTTTGTGGGATTCAACTCTGGTCCCGTGGCCAAACAACTGCGGCCCAAAGAGGGCCCCATAACAGGGTACATGACAGTAAGGCACTCCTTTATGCTGTGCCAAAATTCAGAGTTTTTTTTAATTAGTTGAATGATAGGAGTTTTATACAATATTAAATTACCTCGGCATGCTGGCCCGGATTCAGTCGCTTTCCGCATTCCTCGCACCTCAGGCACTCCGGGTGCCAGTCGTAGCCCAAAGACTGCTTCCTTTCAGCTGGAAAGATTTCAAAATGTTTGCTTCAGTCATCGTAATTTTTTTGATTTCTTGTTTTGACCGGCACATTTACACCAAATTTTTAGGGGTCTCGCTTTTGGGGGGCGACAAAAACATACCAAAATACACTGGTTTTCCGCATTTGTGACACTTCCACATGATTGCCTCGGGGCTTTGGGGCTCTGCGAGCGCACAAAGATGTCACTCTCGAAATCTCGGGCTTCCGTCCGTCGCTGAATGAAGCGGGGGAGCACCACTCTTGTGAGCGAAATTTTCTTATAAATTTGCGCTAATCGAAAACATTTTTCCGGTGGAATCGATGCGGCACGGCCCAACTACTCTGCAAGACAATGAACTCTACAAGAATTTTCTGTTTGATTTCGCAAAAAACAAGAAAAACACATTGCCCATGACGTTTCCCACCGTCTCGGACCGAACGGCAATTGGCGAACTATCAAAAAAAGAAGAAAAAAAATAATGCACAACTACCAAAACGAACCGAGCTAAAACCATGCAAATGTCCTCCCGCGGACAGTCTTCCGAATGTGCTTCAGTTGTGTTTTGGTTTGAACATTGGGTAAAAACGGTTTTCGGCCAAAATAATCGCATTATGGAAAAAAAAAATCGAAGAAAAATTTTTTAAAGTAGCCTTTTCATTAAACGTCTTAAAAATAAATTTAATTATTTTTGAGAGCGAGAAATGTGACTTTAATTAAATTTTCAGTCAATAAATGTAAATCTAAAGTTCAAATATACATTTAATATGGATTTAGCAAAATTACAAAGTATCGTTAAAGCGCTTGTAATGGACACTTTAAAAGAGGTTGCGCTGGATAACGCGGTAACGTATATCGCGGAGAGGTACGAGGTAAGAGTTATCAAAATTTAAGATCAAATTTTTGGTGATATGTAACATAAAAAATAAACGAATTTAGGTCAATCCATCTTTAGTCAGAGGACTGATTCATCAAGTGCTCGCAGCAGCTGGTTTTCGAAAAAAAACTGGACGAAGACGAAGGCACTGTTTAGAAGCGAATGATTCTATGGAATCTGACGATAAGGAGGGGGAAGCTGATTATAGCGTCGACGAGGAAACATTAAATAGATCCCGAAGGCGTCAAACACGCAAGAGGAAGAGCTGCTCCCTAAAACGCGCCAGTCGTAGCCGGAGCAGAAAACGGCTTAGGAAATGATACCTGTGAAGTGATTGTTGGTGTCCTTTATTATTTATTTAAAAAAATTGTTATCTGTATGAATAAATTATAATGTGTTGTCTACAAATGAATTATTTTTTCGAAATTTTATAAACACAGCACAAATTCTCTCAGCATTTTCTATCAAATTCCCGCCGTGTTCCCATCCACCATCACCTCGAGTTTTCTCTCAGACTTGAGCTGTCTTCCACTGAATTACAAACATCCCAAAGATTTTTATTTTATGTGACCTTGGTACCGTTATTCCTCCCAACCCCACGATTTTGATAGAAGTCGATAGCATGCCCAAGCATTGTGGTGGAAAAGAGAAAAACAATGCAAAGGCGGAGCTTGAAATTTAGAGAAATTGGTACAGAGCTACAGGGTGCCGACTGCCGTGCACTTAAAACTCAAATAAAACGTGTTTTAAATAAATAAATAAACCTGTTTTATAATTGGTCCCTTATGCTAAAATATCAGTTTTAATGCACTATAAATTTCACCACAAAATATTATAATTTTATAAATCAGACTCGTAATTTCACAAATTATAAAGAAATTCCCTTAAAACACAATTAGAAAAAATCACCCTGTCCTTTATAGCAAACGGATTACCGGTGAAAAAACGTAAACAAACAAAAATGATAACTATTAATTGGTATTTCACAAAATGAAAAATGCAACTACATATGTAATGTACCGCGAATCAAGAATATTACCGCTTAAACTCAGTTATGTAAATTTTTGTAAAAATTTCTAGTAACCTTTGAAATTTTTAATCTATCAAAAAACTTGTAAAATTCAAAGATCTTTTTTCATAACTTATCACGATGGGTTTGTTTTTTTCCAGTCTTCTGACGCGGATTTTTGAACGCAGACAAGTTCGCATTTTAATGGTTGGTTTAGATGCAGCTGGCAAAACGACGATCCTTTACAAGCTGAAACTCGGTGAAGTGGTCAACACGATTCCAACGATTGGATTCAACGTTGAGACCGTCGAGTACAAAAACATTTGCTTCACCGTTTGGGACGTTGGTGGACAGGACAAGATACGTCCGCTGTGGCGACACTATTTCCAGAACACCCAAGGACTAATTTTTGTGGTCGATTCCAGTGACAAATATCGGATCGAGGAGGCCCGCAAGGAGCTTAACAATTTGCTAATGGAATACGAGCTGAAGGACGCCGTTTTATTAGTGTTTGCGAATAAGCAAGATTTGCCAAATTCCATGACCGCGTCAGAGCTCGTCACAAAGTTGGGTTTGGACCAGCTCAAAAGGAATTGGTACATTCAGACCAGTTGCGCCACTGAGGGCTACGGGCTCCACGAGGGTCTGGACTGGTTGTCCAGGGAGATTTCAAAAATATGAAGAAAAAAAACTGCTTTTTTTGGTGAAGCAGAAAATAAACTACAGACAAATTCTAAAAACATTGCAAAATAAAAAATAATAAATGTATGTTGTACAGACATAATAGTGATATAATAAATTTTAATACGAAAAGAAAATCAAAAGGTTTTAAATTCACTTAAGGATTCAATTACATATTTATCAATGGTAATCTTCCAAAACTAAAAATTTTTCAAGTATAGGTTAAAATGTTTAAACCAGAAACGATGCATGTAACTAACGGTTTTCTTTTTTCGCACATGAACAGTCTTTTATTATGATTTTTTAAATTACAACTTTATCACAAACTTTACAAATCTTATCGCTCAAGCTTTTCTATGAAACGAATCATTTCAATTAAATTTACAACTAAATAAGAAAAATTAAAAAAAAAAATTATCAGACCAATTTCACTATTTAAACAATAAAAAAAAAAGCGAAGCTTTCATTGTACACTCCTACGGAGTATCACAAGGCAGTGGAACGTGGGTCACTTGTTCGAGCTTATCAAAATATGGGTGAAGCATTGCTTTCCTTGCAGGAATCCTTAAATTTGGATCATAAGTCATTAAGAGCTGGAGAGTATAAACTATTAAAATTTTTCTACAGAATATTTTTGAAACACCTCACCTTGAATAATTCAAACGATTCGTGATTTAAAATCGCATCGGGGATATTTTGTGATTCCCACTTTGGAAATTTTGACTTGTAATCGGGAAGTTGTGATACTCCTTTCCAAACTCTTTCATCAGGCGTCCCCAATGTCCTGAATATTCTATAAAGCTGATCAATTTCACTGTCTCCGGGGAAAAGAGGTCTTTTCATGATCTGAATAAAATTAACCAATAAGAGAATGGGAATGCATTAAAGAGAAATTAATTTGTTTACCATTTCGGCAAAAATGCACCCCAAACTCCAAACATCGACGCCAGTCGCATAAAATCTTGTTCCTAAAAGGATTTCCGGGGCCCTATACCACAAGGTAACAACTTCGTGGGTGTAGCCACGCATTGGAAAATTAAATGATCTCGCTAGACCAAAATCAGCCAACTAAGAGGTTTGAATTTCATTAGAGCTGTTGCCATGCTTCTAAAATTTTCGAAATCTTACCTTTATGTTTCCATTGTTATCCACTAACAAGTTTTGAGGTTTTAAGTCGCGATGGATAATCCTGTTCGTATGGCAGAAGGAAATTGCATCGAGCATTTGGTGCATATAACTCTGGGAAAAGTAACAATTAAATCAGAAGGAGCTTTTTAACAAGTCTATTAATTTTTTTTTAAATAATTTTCGAGGTACTCCTAATCGATATTGTACCAATTCAAGGTTTTTTCGCATCGAGAATTTTGATTTTTAATAACAGTCTTTATTACGGCGAGATTTTAAAAATCATGTTTTCGTACCAATGCCTAGTCATTTTCAAAAATGAAAATATTAAACAACTTAAGCCAATAAAATATAAAGTTACGCAAGTTATTTTAGTTATTAAAATCAAAGAAATAATTATGGAAGTTATATTCATGTCTGTACCTTCTAAATTTTGTAGTTTCTGTATTTTACTTTTAGGGTAAAAAACTAAAATTCATACGTACTTTTACCAACTTTGAAGTGAACACCTCCTTGTTCTTGTCCATGAGCTTCTTCAGATCCAAGTTGAGATATTCAAATACCATGTACAAGCTGGCATCAGCTATAACAACATCGAAAAGTTGGACAATTTTTGGATGCCGTAAGCCTTTTAGCAGGGATATCTCCCTGATTGCTGTCGATGGAACTCCTTCGGTTTCGCTATACAAAACAAGTTTATTAACACAAAGTAGGTAATTAAAATAATCGGTTTATTTAAAAAAAGGTATTAAATGGTTTACCTTTAACTCCAACACGGGAAGCAAACTAATTAAAAATTGCTTAATTAATTATCTTTGTCTCAAAATATTGAAATTTTATTAAAAATGCATTACTTTACAAAATTTAGTTTATAAATATTTTCGTATTTTACATTTGTAATTCAGAATAAAATTATAATAATCTATTTTTGCCAAGCAAAAGTTTCAAAATGCATTCACTTAAAGCTAATTAAATTCAACTTAAAGAGGAGGCTGAATGATGAGATGCTTCTGGTTGTTAATTTTTCTTTTAAGTTTCCAAAGAGTTATAAGTTGGGGAATGTCTGGGACTATTTCCACCTTATCGTAATTTAAAGTTTTTTTTCTACTATTTATTAATCTAAAATCCTACGCGAAATGGTCTTTAATTTGGATTTTTGTTGTCTCAAAATTTGAACTGCGTTTAATAATATATTAATTTTTATCAAGTACAGTTTTCCATATGGTTTAGTTAGTAACGCTTTCTTTAAGAAGAGATATTTTCTACGTCGTTTTATTTATTAATTGATCTTTTATTTACTTACCCTAAATTTAATGGATGTAAATATTGATCAAAAGGGGCTTTTTCTTCATTCCCAAAGAAAAGGTGCTATTTCCGGAATATCTGAACAAAAGGTGTTCTATTTTTGATTGACTGATATAAAAATAAGTATCCTAAGTTTGCTTATAGTCCTTTTTTAACAGACGCTCTTGGGGTTAATCCTAATCGTTGAGACCAATTTGAGCGGTCCTCAGAAGGGTTCTTGAGACTGTTCTGCGTGGGTAAACACCAGAAAATCAGATATAAAACAAGATGGCTGTGAGTCTTTGACTTCACGATGAGTGAATGGCTAATTTTTAAGGGTAGGAACACAGAAGACGATATTTACAGGCTCTTCGGGGAATCTGAATTCACTGTATGTCTTAGAAACAGTCGAAATTTGTTCCAAATGCAGAGTTAATTAAAGAAAGCCCTAAGCATTATTTTTCCAGCTGCTGAGTAGGCATTTTGCCTGCTTTAATACAAAATACGGGAAGCTCAGAGTTATGTTAGATTTCTCTTGGTCGGAAGGACTAAGGAGAAAGGCGCATTTGCCCGCCCTCGCATCCCACGCTGGAGTGGCCCCGGAAGGAAGCCGAATCATGTGGTGCTACGATTCAAGGGAGCGACGCAGCACGGACACGACTCGGCCTCCTTCGGGGGCAGTCTGGAGTCCGCCTACTAGGGAAACTCTCGAACCGCCTAATTTCACACAAAGGACGCAATTAACGAAATTTGCACACATTCCAGCTTCAGGCGGATGAATGACATTCCTCAAGGACACTCGTGTCCTTATGGCACAAGTCTACACCTTAATTGCCGGAACAGGACCGGATTAGCTCCGGCTTGGAAGTTCCGCGGCCGCTTAAAACTACGGGAATAATAAAAAATTAAAAAAAAGCATTCACCTCTCGAGCCGAATCTTCTTCAGGGCCACGTCTCTGCCCGTCTTCGTGTCCTTCGCCTTGTAAACAATGCCATAGGTGCCCTCGCCGATTTTCTCGATCTTCTGAAATTTCCCGACGTCGTACATTTTTGCGCGTTTCTCGTCACCGGGGCGCCGCAGCCAAGCTGTTTTGCATTCAGTCCAGTTGCGGGGGGCACTTCACACACAGATTTTTGTAAACCTCCAGCCGAATTACCGCCGAGGACCAATTTATTTACTTTTCTAACCTTCTTGACAGCAATCACCGTTTTGAGAAAGCGCGAAAATATCGATTGGTTCGATGCACTCCGGCCGGCGCCGCTCTGTACTACGCGGAGTCGGCCGCACTTGGTAATGTTCCGAAAACCAAGGGAACGGTTCGGGACCGCGGTGTGAGGAGATGCGGCCATTGGTTCTGAGAGAAGATGAATGCTGGATTTTCCGGTTTTATTTTCTAAAGCGCGGGAAATTTTGAAATTTTCCGTTGATTACATATTTGAATTTACGATCAAGTTCTACAATAAAATGTAAAAAAAAAAACTAATTAATGTCGCTCCTTAGCACTTTCAAGATCTAAATAACGATTTTCATCTTTAGCGGCAGGGGCAACGAACAGTTTTGCAAATCTGCATGATGAGAAAGCCGTTGAAATAAAACGCCTGTGGCGCCACCAAGCGCTGAAGTGCGCTCTGAGTGAATCATCGATCATTGGTTTTCGGAATCTGATCTAACGGTAATTCGGGGATCAGAACAAAGAAAAGCAGAAAAGAAGAAGAAGAGACGTGTCAGAAATGTTCGCGATTTTTCGATAAGTAAAGTGCTTAAAGTAAAGTAAAGCGAAGTGTTGAAATGAAATAAATGTGTTCAAACGAATTTTTGAGTGTTTGAAACTAAATAAATATGTTTACCGTGGCTGTTAAAGACGAGTCGGAAGGAATTGCCGAGTTTCCAAATAGGTAAGTAAGATTTTCTTAAAGCCCAAAATTTGCCCCATTTTTTTGGAATGGCGCGGCGGCCATCGCTGTGCTCCGGGTTCAGATTTTTCATCAAACCTTTTTATTACTTAATTTAATAATTTTAATATATTCAAAATACAATATATTACATATATTTACTAAAAATTAGAATTTAGTAAATATATGTAGTTCCTGTATTCTTTTATATATATTTAGAAAGTTTACGTCTAAGGGGGGGAGGGGGTGCAGCTGTTCTCTAGATTAGCTCTGTTCGCGTACTTGCAGTCACTGTAAGCATCTTGCAGTAAACTGCGCAAAATCGATTTCTTATTTGGAAAATCGGATAAGAAAACGACTTTATGCAGTTTACTGGAAGTTGCTTAGTGACTGCAAGTACGCGAACAGACGTATTGTTCTCTCTGTCCATATTTTAATTACATAAAAAATAAATTTAAATTAAAAATATCAATTTATTATATGAATTCTTGGGTCATTTATAAAACCGATTGTTGATATAGCGAAGCTTGAATTAATTGACTCGATTAAAAAATGAAGTAGTTATTTATTTTGTTTTTTAAGGATAGCTAATTTAATTAACCATATAAAAATACTGAAATAGTTCTGCAAAGACATACTGAGCTGAGCTCCCTCAGGGAAATACACAGATTTCTTTCATACATTTATACATAAAAGAATTTTGAGAGCTACCTTAATTGTATTTTTCTAATTTAAAAATCAACCCTCATTCTTTTGCTTTCGAAAAACAAAAATGCTGAGTAATAATCAAAATGAGTAATAATCAAAATTATTATTTCGTGTAGCTTACACCAAAAGGGCTTATTTCCAAATGTTTTTTTATTTTTTTTAATTAATACAAATATGTTAGAATAAAATCTTTAAGCGCATTAGAACATTAGATGAACGCACTATAACACTACATACATTAAAACAAAAAAAGTTACTGTAAAGAGCTCTTAAACGTTTTTCCTCATTACTGAAATTTTGTTTAACATGGAAATAAGCCCTCCTACAAGCTTGTAACCACATAACTCTTTTATGTATTTAAAAAAAGCACGTTTGAAGATTCGCGTAGGATTTACTGTTTTTTCCATTTTCTTAGAAAGTTTAATTTAATTAATTAACTTAATTTCTAGAAAATATGAAAACAAAAATAGAATATAAAAGGGTTTATATTTATAATGGAAATTTTTAATTAAAATACAACATGGGTATTATTAAAAAACTTTGAGATAATGCATGAATACATCGGAAAAAAAGGAGAAAAGCAAGTTTTCCGCTGTATATTTAGATCAATTAAATTATTTAATAAATAGGTATTCTGTCATTTGAAACAAATAAACATTATTTTTAGGATAGGCAACTTAACTTAAATTAACATATTTTTGCATCAGAAAATCAAACTCGTATCTATATATTGTTTAAATACTTCTGCTAACTTAAGTCAGTAAAAATAATTTATTGTTACACAATATAAAGTTTTTCCAAAAAAAAGGCGCAATAGAGTATCTCAAATTGCGAACTCATAAATCCCGCGGTTTTTCCGCTATATGCAGTATCTATGACTATGAGGGAATATCACCGTCGGTTGGTCGCGCAATTTTATTTTTAGTTAGTCGCTAATGGTTAGATGCAGCCAACAAATATTCGGCCGGGTATCCCGGGGGACGGGTCATCCTGGGGCGGGGTAAACTAATTTTTTTTGGCACATACAATGGTTGCAGTTAAATGTGTCAACATAAAGTTTGCTGGGAAAAAAACTTTTTCGACTGAAATAAATTGCCTGGACCTTCGTCGTTGTCGTCAGCGAGGAGGCTAAATTTAAGCAAAATGCTGAAATAAACGCCCTCATCAACATAATTCGAATTTCGGTGGAGCAATAGAGGGAGGAGGGTGTTTCCCCGGGAAGGGCGGAAGTTCCCTGTCGCGGCACGGAAGGGGGCTCTTAAAGGAGCTCATATCGCGGAAGTGCATTTCGCCGGCTCCATAGTCTCACCCGAGATAACCCAATTTCTGGGATTCGCTAAACGTAAGGATTTACGTTAGTAATGCCCGAGGTGCTCCTCCGCGCTCGCGAAACTGCGCCCTCGGGCGTAATCTTTCCGGGGAGGCGGCATTAATCGCGAGACGGAGGTGCCTTCCATCTGAAAGACATAAATAAGTCTACCTTCAAAAGAACGCAGTCAAATTAAGAACGTGCCTACGGGGGTGCATGTGTGGGGCCCGGGGGTGGAGCGACACTTTTAAAACTTAATTTATAGCGGAGGATGCTCGCAGCTTCTGATTTATCTGGGCGACATTGCTGAATTAGCATCCGCAATTACACTCTAATACATTTATTCAGCGGGGGTGCGGGGGGTTCTGTCCACCGCTACGTGGTACGCCATACCTCGACAAAAAAGACAGGGGAGTCCCACCAGGATGCGGCTCTTCTCCTGGTTGGTGGCGCTTCCCTGGCACCGCACCGGGACGACGACGACGCGACAGGGGGCTCTGCAAGGAGCAGCAGAAAGTGGGGCGAAGACGTGTCACCTCGGACTTTTAATTAGGAAATGCATTTTCTTCAATTGCTGTTTGTTGGACAGTATTCAGGCGCCAATTAGACTGCTTGCCTGATTTGCGCCAAATGAAATAGGGAATTTCGCCCGGTAGGGGGGGACGGGAATGCGGATAGGATCAAAACACGGACAGAAATCAAAAAAAGTTTCCTATGCCCCGGTTTCAAGGATTCCACGCCAAGCATCCGGAGGGAAGGGGGGTTGCAGCGGGCAAAGTGGCGGATGGGGAAAACTTTATAAGGTGCAAAAAGTTTCCGTTCCGTCCTCGAAGAAAACTCATTGAAAATTTGAATTTAATTAGTCACCTGCGAAAGCTGCAGCCAAAGGCTCGTCCTGACGCTGTTAATTATGGATGTGCCCCAGCATTCCGGCGCCGCGACGGACAGATTGGGGGGAAGTTGGGGGGTGAGGGTAAATTCATCCTCTTTTATCACTTGCAGTAATCAAAAACTTAGGGGTAGTGGAGACGTTTTGGACAGGTGTAGCCCCTTTTACCTCAATCTGATAGTCGTTACGGTGCGGCTGCTGGGGGGTTCGTCGATGGCTCCCATAGCTGTAAATTTCATCGGAAACTTGATAAAAGGACGCTTGAGGTTTAATCTTCTTCAATTAACATCCGCTAAATTTTCGAATTAAGGCCCCAGTGAAAGGAGCCATTTAGTTCAAGAAGTTTTCGAGAGCTCGATGCAAAAGGAAGGGCGCTTGTGATAAATTGAAATGTGGAATAACTGTAAAACTGACGAAAGGGTATACAATTAGAGAATTTATAGACAGGAAAATTAGGTAGAATCAAAAATCCGATTAGAATTAAAATATATTAAAAAAGATACAGTAGGAGCAAAACTATATCTGAATTTGGTATGCTTTGCTTTCGTGTCTTGACTGGACAATAAATAATAATTTTCTCTGAACAAGTTCATTATTCAATTATTAAAAAGAATTGATTACCTACTAAATTATGCAAACGAAAAGTAAATTAACATGATGTTGACAAAAGGTGTGTATTTACATAGGTAGATACATATGTATATGTATATCTATGTAATGTACATATGTAGTTTTGAAATTAATATTTATCTTACAATATTGTTTGGCATTATTTGTCATTTATTTGAAAATTGTTTCATTTTATTTGAAAACGAGTTCATTTAATTTGAAATGAATTTCATTTAATTTGTTAATACATATTTTCATTTCATCTGAAAATAGTTTGATTTAATCCGAAAATATGCTACATAACATTAAATTTTTTGTTGATGTTATCTTAAATATTCTTAAATAGTCGGTAGTTTCTTTTAATAAATAATTTGTTTAAGAGTAAGTTAACTAGTCTATCAAAAATACCTATTCATATAATAAAAACTAGTTTATTTATATACATATTTAAACAAGAATTGCATTATCAATAATAACGACATAATTTCTTTTGAAGTCCCGGAGATAAACTATTCATTGAACGAGTTCTTTTCCAATTAAGGCAGATCCAGTTTCCTTTGTATGTAGCCACTAAAAAACTTACATGAGTAAGCAAGCTATTAATTATTTTAATTTGATAAAAATTACCATGTATATATTCTGCAAACAGTGCTTTAACATATCACTTTTTTTTAACAAAATGTAATATTGAAAAAAAAAACTCAAAACTACTTGCAAATCAAAAAATTAACCATTTATACTAAAAAATACTTTCTTTTAATTTCAGACTTAATTACTTAACACTCGAGGTTGACATTTTTAAAATATCGCAATTCGATGAGAAGTCGTAAAAAAACATGCGGCGCCGGGCTTACAGTTTTTCTCGATTTGACGCGAAATAAACTCATTTCATTTTCACTTATTTCAGTGAAAAAAAATATTCTGAAACTAGATATTTACTTAATTAACTTCATAATTTCTGAATGATAAATCAATAATAAAACTTCGGGCACATCGCGGATTGGCGGTTTTTTTTCATCGAACAGACTTAAAAGTGATCGCGTAAGTCAAAACGCCTGGTTCATAATCGCTTGCCGTGTCGCTTAGTAAAATTTAATTTTGGTGTCGCGTCTCTTTACGTTTTTGACAATTCGCGAATGTCGGTTTCCTGATTCTTCGTGCATTTTGAGGCTGTAGAAAGGAATTCTGGTAAGTTCTACTTTTTGTATCAATTAATTATTCATTTCCGCAGTGAAGATTTAATTTTTCGGAATTCATTTTACACCAAAAACCCAGCCCTAGCAGAAATAATAATTTCGTTTTTATCCTTATTGATTTTTAGTAGCTGCTTCAAATTGTAAAAATACATATACCTATATGTACATAGTTAAAAAACGCTAATTTGGTTGGTTTTTTTTCTTTTGTCTATTGATTCTAATTAAGACACGGCATTAAACACCAAAAACTAAGCCGTGGAAGCAATTATTAGAAACTTCCTTTTTTTCCCTATTTGCTTTTATGCGATCTAATTTGGATAATGCTAGTAAGCTTTTAACTGTTTTTAATTTGGCTTTACCTTAATTAGAATATTTTTTAGTTTTTTTACTTTTAAATGATACTTAATTTTTATTTTATTTTTGTCTTGCAGGATTACCAGTGAAAGTAAAGTGAATGTGTTTCAGTGATTTGTGGTGTGACGGCTAGTGGAAATTAAATTTGAAAATATGGAAATAAAAGCCGTTAAGTGCATGTGCAGTGAATTGAAGTTCCGAGTGAAAGTGGTTTCGCGATAAAAAGGCCTGTTTAAAAGGAAAATTTTCCTTTAAGAAAGTGAAAGTGTCATGTTGTCAAAGTGTTTGTGATATTTTCAACAGGATACACCGAGGAGGAGGAGGAGCAGGAGGAGGAGGTCGACGTATACGAAAAATGTAAGTCTATATTTCTATTACAACTATTAACAACAAAAAAACCGCCGGTAGCTATTATATTATTCAGCATTATTCCTATATTTGGTGTAATGATATTGGATGTGTCATTATTATAGATTGCAACACCTCCAGCTTGAATTTTATCTTTTTTAAATTGATCAATGCAAGGAAAGTTCGGTATATCTAATGCTTGGTCGATTGGGGGGAAGTTTGGGGGTGAGGGTAAATTCATCCTCTTTTATCACTTGCAGTAATCAAAATCTTAGGGGTAGTGGAGACGTTTTGGACAGGTGTAGCCCCTTTTACCTCAATCTGATAGTCGTTACGGTGCGGCTGCTGGGGGGTTCGTCGATGGCTCCCATAGCTGTAAATTTCATCGGAAACTTGCTAAAAGGACGCTTGAGGTTTAATCTTCTTCAATTAACATCCGCTAAATTTTCGAATTAAGGCCCCAGTGAAAGGAGCCATTTAGTTCAAGAAGTTTTCGAGAGCTCGATGCAAAAGGAAGGGCGCTTGTGATAAATTGAAATGTGGAATAACTGTAAAACTGACGAAAGGGTATACAATTAGAGAATTTATAGACAGGAAAATTAGGTAGAATCAAAAATCCGATTAGAATTAAAATATATTAAAAAAGATACAGTAGGAGCAAAACTATATCTGAATTTGGTATGCTTTGCTTTCGTGTCTTGACTGGACAATAAATAATAATTTTCTCTGAACAAGTTCATTATTCAATTATTAAAAAGAATTGATTACCTACTAAATTATGCAAACGAAAAGTAAATTAACATGATGTTGACAAAAGGTGTGTATTTACATAGGTAGATACATATGTATATGTATATCTATGTAATGTACATATGTAGTTTTGAAATTAATATTTATCTTACAATATTTTTTGGCATTATTTGTCATTTATTTGAAAATTGTTTCATTTTATTTGAAAACGAGTTCATTTAATTTGAAATGAATTTCATTTAATTTGTTAATACATATTTTCATTTCATCTGAAAATAGTTTGATTTAATCCGAAAATATGCTACATAACATTAAATTTTTTGTTGATGTTATCTTAAATATTCTTAAATAGTCGGTAGTTTCTTTTAATAAATAATTTGTTTAAGAGTAAGTTAACTAGTCTATCAAAAATACCTATTCATATAATAAACTAGTTTTACCGCTTTTTTATATACGTATTTAAACAAGAATTGCATTATCAATAATAACGACATAATTTCTTTTGAAGTCCCGGAGATAAACTATTCATTGAACGAGTTCTTTTCGAATTAAGGCAGATCCAGTTTCCTTTGTATGTAGCTCTTATCGAGCTCTTATCCTGTTTTATGTGCTCAGAACCATCCAACCATCATACATATCTAAAAATATTGAATACGTTCAATGAACTGCATTCTCACGGTAAACACTTCATTTCGTTTGAGAATGCACAGGGAATCTCTGTAAATGTCATTTAAACTATTCGAGAACGCATTCAGCATATTTCACCGTCTTAAAAGACGTCGTTTTACATTTACACGTCCCCCTTACATTTAACTTACATCTCCTCGAAGATTCGCGCTCACTTGAGCACAACAAAGGATGACTTAGTGCAACCGAAAACCCTTATATTCAGGTATTTAAGCGCTAAGTGAGAATGAAATTTTCCTTAGGGAGACCCATTGCACAAAGGGAAATCTCCGTCTTGTCGTCTTGGCGGTATGTGACAATTTTGCCACAACAAAAAGGTCCTTGAGAGTTCCTCTTCCTCGTCTTTTTCAACTGCTCGTTTCTGTTGATGATGATTCCTCGTCCTCCTTACCATCCTCTTCCCCTTTCCGCTTGTTCCCTTCCACTCCAACATATGCCACTGCTTCTGTATGTTTATTTGTTAATCTCGTTGTTTAACGAACAAATCCTTACAGTTACAGCACAAACACTGTCTTTATGTAATTAGTATTAGCAGCGTAATTTGTTTAAGTCCCCGTTCTGTGCCCACCATATCCTTGACGTGCATGGCATACCCCACCCAAACCTATTTCCTTCCCTCATCCCCTCCATCACCAGTCCGGTGGGTCACATACCCCAGCAACTGAAGGAATCTCTCAATTGATGAATACCGTCTTTTGTTGTCGTCGTGTAGATTTGCTCCACCACTCGAGCCACTTCAAATTGATTACAGCTTTTCTTCCCCTCTCCATTACCCTCCTCCTCCCACCCAGCCTCCATCCATACCCACCACAACCAACCGAATTGGGACTATTTGCCAACACAAAACTTTCCTAGAAAACCCTTTGGGCGCGGAGGATTGTCCTGAAATATTTGCTAATTTACCTCTGCGTTGGTAGAGGGCGTTTCGCGTCCTTTCCCCGTTCCTTTTTTTATTATTTTTTATTTTTCCAGTGCCAACAACACCCCTTTGGGCCCCTCGGGGCGATAATTACTGCTAGTTAGTGGTGGGGTGGAGAGACGGGTGGCAGGGATGAGGCGGACGGCGCTAAAAGTGCTTGCACAAACATTTTTTTTAATGGAAGCTCGAAAGGGTTAATTCCTTACTTAGATTAACCCTGAACGAGGGGGCGGGGGGAACTCGACTGGGACCTTATAGCACGAGACAGAGGCGCCGCTGTACTGAAGCAAAAAGAAATAAATTGTGATAAGGATAAGGAAAAATTAAGAGTATACTTTGCAGAAAATTAAATATTAAGCGGACGATGTTAATTAAAGTGGCCCTACGAGGCCCGGGGAGAGGAGGGTGGGGATGGGGGTATAAAAAAAATGTCAAACTGAACCCGTGAATTAACTGAAACCGACTTAATCACTGGATGAAGGTGATTACATTGCTTAGCCAAGCGGCGACTCGGGGTTTCTTTTGGAGGGCGCGCTAGGTCCACACTCCGCAGGGTTCCGAGTTTATTCCTCCAGGATGATGGTTTCCTTGCGGAGTTCCATTTTTTTTTGTTTTTTTTAATGGCAACATTTATTCCCTGAGTGAGTCGAAGTTTGGCGGCAAGAAAAGTTAAATGTTAGCAGTTTTTAGCTGTTTTCCCTTTGCCGTCATGCCGTTGGACGCGAGCCCTTAAAATTAAAGGCAATTCTGGGCAATTTTGCCTCCACTATGAAAATTACCAACGGTAGCCACATGCCCTTTTGGTGGTTCGGACTAGGGCAATTTATTTTTATCGGTTTACCACCATTTTTAAAGGGCTTTTCAGTCCATAAAAAAATTTCTGGTCGTCGGCCAGTCATGCCTCCTTATCAGTGCTGGCGAGGGGATTTTTGTTTTATTCTCGATATTTTTCCGAAAATTTATTTTGTGCCAACTTCCTGCAATTTCACCTGGCCGTGACATGTGTAAAACTTGATGTTTCCGCACATTTTATCCTCTGCTGGCGGCGATGTTTATTGCTAAAATGCATGTGATAATTCGGGGGGAAACACCGATTCCCGGGCCATCCAGAGACAAAGGGCCGAGTAGGGACAATTTGCGATCCCCTCATCCATCCCCCTCCGACTTTCCCTCTATTGTTCAATACAGACTTTGTTTGTTTTCATTTTTGTTTTACATTTTGCAGAATGTGGGTGCGTCTGAACTCCCAAAAGCCCTTTATGCGTTGCCAGGAACGCGTTCATACCCCTTCCCGAACTGTAGTAGTTCACTGGGACAAAATGGGATAAAATTCCAGAGATAATTTTTTTTTCCTACAACGATCACCCACAACCGCCGCCCGGGGTTCCGCATTGCCCGCAGGAACCCCCCGATTGCACAGGAATTGTTGCTGGCGGGGCTTTTTTTGTTGCTCCCCAACTTGCTCCATTTGTTGTTGGTGCCATTTTTGTTAAAATATATATTTACCTTTTCCAGTTGCAACATTTTGCATAATATAGCAGGATGCTGGTCGGGGGCGGAGTTGCCTCCGACAGGGGCACCGGGCGTTGTTTGGGCCGCGTTTTTCGAACGTGAGTGCGACCAATGTGCTCCGGAACGCCCGGGAGATCCTTTTTGTTGTGAAAATGTTAGCTGAACCGGAAGATTTAATTTGATAAAAGCGGAAAAAACATGGGGCACTACACCCATGAAAACCAGGATAAGGGCGAAGCACCGACGGGATAACCTTTGCATGAAAGGAATTTCAATGTTGGCTGAAATTGGTAAAAGCCGTCTATTGGCTGTTATGGGGCCGCTATTTTGCGCTATTGATGGCTCCCCCGCGGCGAGCGGAGCCCCACCGTAGTTAACTCTAGTCCACTTGAACTGTTCGACAGGCGTTTTGGTTGTTTTCGCGTTCACTACTCCGGACCCTTTTTTCGGAAGCGAAAAATTGAGTTAGATAGGAACTTTTTACATGAATTTTTCCTATTTTGGATAAGCAGATTAGTCGAATGCGGCGAAAAGGATCCAGACAGTTTTGAATATGTAATTCGAGCCGGAAACTAAACAAATACATATCTATACAAATTTAATCGAGGTCTGGTTGTTTGGTACGAATGCAGACTAATGGCCTACATAAAAATTCAATACACTATTTTATTCCATTTTGCGATTCTAAATTTTGGGCAGGAAAAATTTGAAAAATGACATTTTTTTTACTGTAAATTATTAATGAATCGAACGGGTTAAACCCATATGATTCTCATTTCCATCGCAGAAATGATATAGGTAATTATGATTATTATTATTTGTTTAATTAGCAATAAAAAAGACATTTTGCAAGCTTAAGCTTGCACTTAAGTCAGAATTGAATCTGGCTTAACCTTAAAGCACTTAAAGTGTTCCCAATTTGTTTACTAAAACTTATATCTTATCTAATTTAACTTGCTTTATATTTATTAAGTACAAGACGCGTCTTACAAATTATACTTTGTTTTGTTTTTGTACTGTTTTCTTCATACCGCCAAAACTGTAGATTCTTTCGAAGTTTCATCATTATGCAAAATTTCTATAGGTGCACCTTTCGAATGCAATTAACGCCCATCTCAGAATGCGACAAGAGCTCTCTGGGAAGCGTTTACCTTTGGTGGTGTTAAGAAAATCATAGCAGCCAAGCCAACAACCCGAACATTTTTCCATTCAAATGAGGACATGAACTCTGCCACCGCAAAACCAGCTGCAGTACAAAGTTCATTTTGTGCGGCACTTGGGAACCGAACCACTCAGACGTTGCATGCCTGCGAACAACTTCGTCATATCCGGTCTCTTTGACACGCCTAACACAATAATAAACCGAAAAGGAGCCACATTCACCACCTCCCCCCCGTTGAACGTAACAAAGTTATCTTGTGCCAGAATAATATCTTCATGTTGCCAGACAATTTTCCAGTGCATTTATTGATGAAATATATTCAGGCGGGGCCGATGCCGATGCCCGATCCGCCCGCATTCGACGCCGCGACGCGCCCAGCACAATACCCTCGCCCTTGTTCACTGTCAAGGAATCGCATATATACTGAAAAATTTCGAATTCAGCGAACAAGGTGCGCCATGATTTGTTCCCGCAAATTAAATTGAAATGGAAATTCTGGATGTAACAGGCAAAAGGAAGTAGCGCGGCCCGCTGGAAGCAGTTGCGGCGGGCGGCGGCGGCGGCAGAGCGCGCTCTTCCTTGATTTATGACTGAAATAACGCGAATATGGCACCTTGGGGAATGTCGAACAACTGACAATGGAGCAATGTATGGCAGGAAATTTTGCCCACAAATGAAATTCAATTTTTTTCAAATTTCCGAATATCAATATCCTTGGGCGCAGCGAGCCCCTTAGCACTTGCGGTAGGCACCCCACCCCTAAAACTTCGAACCCTCGCGGAGCAAAGCATGAATATTTTGGAGAGGGATGGGTTCTCGTGTGGGCGATTATATAGCTTAAGTCGCACCTTAAGCCCGCCATGTGTTGGCTTAGCTTTAGAATCCCGGTCCCGGTCCCGGACCCCGGTCTCGCAACACATGAGCGGGTGTCAAGTGCTCTTGTTTTGTCACCGCCGATAACCACTTTCACCTTGGCCGCCCCGGTGGGGCGCATTCGGATTTATTGACGTGCGATAATAATTTTTCAATCCACCACACATCCACAAAGTCTAAATATTCCCGAATCCCGAATTCCTCCATCGGTGTGTTCTATGCCAGGTGAGCAACGTGCTCCTTGCATCAATCATCGACTCCACTCGCCATACGGCGCGGCGGGGCAGGTAAGAGAACTCGAGCGCCGCGACGTCGACGCTCCAATGGGCACAATGGGCGAGAAGATGGGGACCAAATGGCGTCAATACCTTTTAGGAATGTCACACTTCATCATTGCCGAAATTGCAGGCATGTCAGGAAATTGTTGATATCAAATATTTCCTTGGCACCTCTATTCATAAGAAGGAACGTTGCTTCGACAATAAGCACCGCCGTCAGATGGTCGTAGCTTGTTTGGAGTTATGTTTTGGGGCATTGATTCGATGTGTGTTTTCTTTATATACATATAAAGTAACTACAACATTGTATTTACTTGTATCCACCCCACATATATAAAATAAATAAATTGCTAACGAAAAGAAGTTAAAGCAACTGTTTATTTAACGAACATTTGAGCTTAACGCATATAGAAAAACTTTTTAAAAGCTATATAGGGTTGGTCCAGAGGAGAAACTCAATTAGAAGTTCGGGAACATGTATACCTACCTAATGTTTTTGAAATCATTCAATTATTTCAAAAAAAGGTTCAAGAAATAGTTTATAATATATTTGAAGTTTGAACTAAGGTTTTAAAATTAAAACTAACAGTCAATTTAAATTTTAGGTACCAAAATTGTAAAGCTATATTCGAAATGGTGACAAATATTTGACTCCGTTAAAATTTCACGTACCTACTTCCATATAACTCAAATTTGAGCTCGTTTTTTACTACATGCATTTGGAATATGACCTTGATAGGGATCATTTATGAGCATGTCATAAAATCGCGAAATTGGTCACATGTGGGCTTTCCGAAATGACAGATTCGTGAGTAACTACCTAAAGTTTTCTATCAAAATGAAAATAAAATAAGACCTCCATAGACACAAATTTCCAAAATATATGGAATTTAAATATGTATATCATAAAAATGTATAGGTTTCATACTTGTTCTGAAAACGGAAATAAAAGTTGTAGTCACAGTTCACAAAAATTGTCTTAATAGTTAAAAAAAACAAACACCTATAAAAATGAGAATTGGGATTGAATACGAGAACATGAAGCCAGTTATTAGATAAAAAAAAAAATTTTCCATCAAAGCCAAATATGTTGTTAATAATTTAATTAAAGTTACGTTCTCTAATTTTAAGCGATTATTTCATTGTTGTAATGATGAGCTCGTATATTACATTCATCATCTTTTCTTAAACTGATATGATTTTCGGTTTATTATGAGTTATTGATTTACAGCGAATTTAAGATTCAAATTAGAAAATGACGAATCCATCTTTATAAATAGTAGGTCTCTCTAAGAATCTGTTTCCTTGAATAGAAGATAAATGTAGGTAATGATTTTGTAGATATGCATTTGTGTGTTCAATTTAGGAATTGGTTTACAAAATAGATTGCTTATTTATAAACTGTTTCTTCCCATTTGACATGTCAATTAAGTAGTTATATGTAGGTATGTACTCGTCGTAAAAGATTTGTAAAAACATATTTTTATGATATATGTATGTAGATATGGATATGTACACAATTATGATTTAATTCAAATAATCTCACAACCTGTACACTAATTGATGGAAATATGCGCAGAGTATAATTTAATTGCTTTAAATAATCTGGTGCTAAATTGATGTTTTCTAATGAATGTGTTAATGCGTCAATTCAGCGAACAGTGCTTTTATATAATCATCATGGATACTCTTAAAACAACATAGTTTAGTCTAATTTTTGGAACGAACATTATCCCAAAATTGTCGGCACAGAAACATGATAAATAATCATCAGTCCTGCGGCAGAGCAGCGAAGCTCATTGATAATTAATGCCGCGACCGCGATCATTATCTGTGAAAAAGGACGATGTTTCCAAATGATTTCACAAATTAGACAGAAACATCTAATAATTCTGGGAAAATAACCAATAGCTATCCCAAGGGATAATAATATCCGTGCGGATGATATTTTTGGCAGAAAAGCCTGTAGGATAAACAGAATCCCCAAACCTTTCCGCTAGCCGCCCGTCGCCCTTCACCGGAAACCCTTGTAAATTTAACATGCAGCAAGGATGCTCCGCCCGCAGCAGGCTGTGGTACCGCCTCCGGATCCCGCTGGTCCCCCAATAAATTCTATTTCCGAATTTAGACTAAAAGCAGCCATGAATCATGAGCCCAATTAGGGCTCAATTTGTTTATGGATGGAATCAATTCGAGATAATCGCATTAGCACTTTCGGTTCACTTTATTTGGCGCGGGCGCTGCTTCCTCTCGTTGCGCCAAACTGAACGCGATTTTCTGAGGTGTTCCCGTGTGCACAACGCCGGGACGCCGCCGCCCGGCCGCCGCGCCGCCACCGCCGCTTATCCACTTTAATTCAGCCCTCGAACCGAACAAGTGCTTAACTGAAAAACACGTCATCGGTGGGCTTCATGATGCACGGGACGCCTGGAGGGCGGGAGGTCGGTAAAGCGGGATGCTGCGCTTGGATGTACCAATTTTGCTAGTTTCCCCAGATGCCTTTTTGCCTCCTAGAGGGCGCTGCGAAGGGTGTACCCGTCATGTATTTTTCGTTAGATTGGTGTCATTATGGTGAATAATTGCGTCGTGTGTACTTAATTAACTTCATTAATTAATGACCCATAAAGCAGCCAGCCGGAGGGTGCTCTCTGTGACACTCATGTCTCCAGTCGCACGGGTAATAGCACCCTGTCACCTGATGTAATCACACTGATTTTATGGGCCAGATGCTCGCTTTTATTTTTAGCGTTTCACGCTTTACCTCTTCTACCTTTGCTTTTAACATTGGCGCCCTTTTGCTAACTTTTTCGCATTTCGACCTCTCCTCAGATGAGCGAGTGACTGAGTGGGTGAGTGATGTGAAAATTGTTAGAAATTTTTCATTGATGGTAATGAAAAGCGTCATTTATTTCAGGCGCTTTGCCCGCTCGCTTGCGAAGTGGTTGAGCAATTCATCTAATGGTTTTTGAGCTCGTGTTCTGAGGGAAAACTTTTAACGAACGTCAACGCTTAAAAGGATGCGTTTAATGAATTGTACCAACTGTGTTCATGGAGTACGACGTATGACCTGACAGTTCATCATAATTACTAAGATTTATAAAAGCTTTCTTTAATATTAGTAAAACCCCTTCTGTAAGGTGTGAGCCTACGCGCCTAGAGAAATTTGCTTAGACCTAATCAAGATCAGGTCCAGCATATCCGATGAGGATAATGTAAGGCATGTAATTGCAGAAGATTACTCAGGTCTTGATCAGCATCCGCTTGGCTGCGATATACCTACCAAGTGTGAATTATAGTTATTCAGACTGAAAATAAAACAGACTGAAATTTTTCGAATTTTGTACTAGAAATCCCGAGTGAAAGAATAAAGGTTAAAAGAGACTGCACAATTTGCAAATTTTTATATGTTGAAGGGTAGCCAGCCAGAAAACGAAAGGAGACTGAGGTCTGAGGTAGCGACCAAGAGGCCGAAATTAATAAATTTTACAAAAAAAAAAAGAGGATATGTTAAAAAGGTAAAATTAAAATCAATTAGTTCAACTCAATTTTTCATTTAAAATATCTAAACTTTGTTCTAAGTTTTTAAGTTTGCTTTATTTTATGTATTTTAAAAGCATTATTGTAATCCATTACAGTTTCTGTTCACTAAACTGAATTACTAATTTTTAGTAAAGCATTTAAGCTATAAATTCGTAGACATTTTCTAGCTCTATTTTGTTCATAATCGGATCCGGATCAGATTTAGCAGCAAATATGGCTCTGAATTGAAGTAGGTACATGAACAGTATTTGATGGAAATAAAATCGAATTGCTTCGATTTATATACCTCCTATTTTACTTTAGAAAGTTAATTCAAAAAAACTTGTTCGGGTGGGTAAAAATAAAAGCAATTTGATGTGCTTTTAGCGATGGCTCGTAAAATTCAATTCAATGAAAAATGTCCCAACTAATCTGATCCGGATTTGATTGTAAAAAAAATAAAACTTTCTCTATATACAGAGTACAGAATTTCAACTCCGAAGCTAAATATTTCTGAGAAATCGGTCAATATTTTCATTGAATAAAACAATTTTCGCAACAGTCCATTAAATTATTTATTATTCATTTTAAGTGCTGAAGCTCAGAGGAGGAGTCCTTCAGGCAAACTTTTAGGAAGTTGCTGCGTAAAAAATGACTAATCCATGCATCATGTGCGAAACAATTACTCAAACAAAAATAAGCTGGTAACTCACTTTAAGCGCTACTGCCGCTATTCGTCGTCCGTGTGCGCTTGAGAAAATTTGCAGAAAATCCTTCCAGGAAAACGATTCCAATAAAAGTTTTTACGAACAACTATAACTCAAAAACTGCAGCGGAACAAAAATTTTTACGGTAAGGACGGGAAAGAGATTCGCCCCGGTGCACTTTTAATATTTTTGTGATAATTTCCCCACATCCAGATGGATGCTGCGGGGGTGTGGGGAATTGCACCCCATAGCCGGGATCCAGACATGACTTGATCAGAGAAAATTAATTTTCGACATAAAGTGCACTTGAAAGAGTTGTAAAACAAGGGATGGCTCTTGCGTTAAATCACGTCGGCGAAACTCGTCAAGTAGTCATCAATTTGGAGGGTGTGCGAGCACAGGGATCCACCGGGCGGCGAAATAATGGCAAAGTGCAAAGATACACAACATCACGATGATTTTTTTCAACTTTTAAAAGAAGTTTTTCCCGAGGAGAAACTTTCCGTATATAAGGGAACGGGTCGCGAAAAAAAAACCAGAGATTGCGCGCGAAAAAAAAGTATCTGAGAAACTTTCAACACTTGAAAGTTATTTTCTGCTGGTTGAGTCCCAACAAAACTCCAATTTCTTGTACAAATTCTTTTTTCCCCGGCCGCTGCCAGCCCTTTTGTACTGGCCAAGGATTTAAAACGGAAGACGAAGTTAAAGTGTGAAGTCGCATGTTTCACGAATGCAATGCGATACGATGAAGCGCGGCGGACGGCGGGGGTATCGAGCGTCGTGACGAGAGCTACGACGGACGCCGCTGTCGACGTCGACGACAAGGCAAGAGAAATCTTTGATTTTTCCAAACTTTATTGGCTCCGATTTTTTGCCATCCCCCGCCGTTGTTGATATTATTCCACGTACTGTTGTTCTTCTTTTTCGTTGTTGAGGCTGTTGTTCATTTGTTTCTTGCGCAAGAAAGTAACTGCCAAAGTTATCGAATGAATTTCGCCCGCGAGAAGACCTTGTGATTGATACTGGGTATAAGGCAAAACGAGTACTTTTTACGGGAACGTGTTTATTCACAGCGAGTGGGCATTTTTTGAGAAAATGTTTCAAATTGCTTTTCTTCCGTTTCGTTTTAACACTTAAAAAATAAAACCTTTTATGTTTGTTGAATTACCACAGTTTAAATTGAAGATCAAAGAAACTGATGTAAAACTTATTTCTGTTTTTGCTGTAATTTAACTTCTAAGTACTTCCAAAGGTGTTTATTAATTAAAACAACAATTGCACTACGCTTATATGTATGTATGTAGGTATGTACTTATGTAATCTATACAAAATATTTTAGTATACAGGATGTCCTCTTACGGAAATTATTACAATTACAAGTACAAGGTGTTGTGCTAAGGTTTGAACAGGGGTGTATGCCAATCAATTCCCACGGTCTCCTGATCAACGTCCGGAATCGATGCTTCATTCTTAAAATCGTAATTATAAATATATTTAGAGGAAGTGAACCCTGAAAATGCTTTATAATTTCTTTAAGAGATTTTGGTTAACAGCATGCTCCTTCAAGCTTTCTAAGAATATTTCCTTCATCAACAAACAAGTGCTAGAGGCTGCGTTAAACTTCGAAAATTGAAATTTTGATACCCGAAGTTTGACTTTGGCGCTTCGTTCTGCTGTTGTTTTTCATGGGAAGATCAAAACCTTTCCTGTCTT
The DNA here is from genome assembly GCA_933228815.1 of Machimus atricapillus. Taxonomy (NCBI): domain Eukaryota; kingdom Metazoa; phylum Arthropoda; class Insecta; order Diptera; family Asilidae; genus Machimus; species Machimus atricapillus. Next base: position 24,277,720 of record OW121788.1, on the reverse strand, counting down.
GTGACCTTTCTCAGAAAAACAAATTATATTCAAATCCGACCACGCGTTCCGATGTTATTGTGTTTTCAAATCATTGAACAGGTGGGTCGCTGGAGCACAGATAATTAACAGGAATTTCTCATTTTTATTATGAAATTATTCGGTTATCCTTAAATACTGATTTGTCCCAAATTTCAATATTAAAAATCGAAAATTATTTCTGTTATAGACTACAAAAACCATTATGCTGAATGAACTCAGATTGCAGTTCTAACCATAAGTTTCGAATATGTTCAATAAAAAAATTGAGGGTAGAAATTTTTGGGAATATATTAAAGAGTTTCTTTTAATCCAATTAGTTTCAATTATCTTTTTTATTTCATAAATATCATAAAGAAAACTTAAGCTATTGTAGTTTGTTCTTTAGTAGATCAGTTTTCTAAATTTTTTTTAGAGATCACATTTACTTAATGTACATAGGTACATTATACATAAGTAGAAAATTCTCTTAAACTGCGAGACCGAATAATTTCTAACGAAGGGTTGGAGGGATTTTAGAAAATCCTATAAAGGTTCCTTGTCAGGACGCAGGAGTACCATGAAACGTTCTACCGGAGAATTTTCCTCAGTGACCGCAGTGATGTACCTTTAAATTGGAGTCCTACGACCACCGGAAATTCATACCCGAATTGAAAGAAGACGAGATATTGGATAGGTGACACGATTAAACGATACCTCCAATAAAATCCCAGTTTTCAGGTGTTATCTGACTGTCTCAAAGGCGACTACTATATATCAATCATAAATACCCCATGAACGCTATAATTTTCCACAAAATCGGTGCCAAAAACACTTTAGTTGAGACGGGTGCTGAAGCGTGCCCGGAGAGAGGAGCCCTAGCGCTGCCGCAGAAATCGTGATAACACGCTCAAGGGCTTTCGGATCTGTTAACGAGTTTAAGTGCATGGGAGAGACACAAAAGGCGCCTGACAGAACGTGCTAGTAATTTCACGCCATTCTGCACTAGCTACTCTAGCCGGGGGAATTCGTCTGTGGGAGCTGCTCTGGAGCCCTGGAACATCTGATATATGGTCGGGGAGGGGTTTGGGGGCTGGTCGGGGGCGCTCCGTGGGCGTGTGTCCCCTGCACAAATCGTGAATATTACCCACGACACTTATCCTGGCAAAAGCAAACATATTTAGCACTTGTACACTTGTACACGTGTCATGTGCGGCGAAAGTGTTAAGTGTTTTGTTGCTCCAGCTCCTTTCGATGGGCCCTTGAAGTGAGTAAAGCGCCCCCCGCACCGCACCCACCTTGTCCTGCACCGTCGTCGGGTAGTAGACCCTTTGATGAGTCCAATTGACTAAGTACCCACTCCCCCGGGTGACGTCGTCGTCTTCGTCGACGTTGCCCCAGTGCAGTTGTTTTTATTTCACCTCATTGGGAATTTGATTTATGAGAGCTGTCCCCTGCTCGGCGCAGTATTTATACAAAATTAGCTTGAGTGTATAAAAATGGCAGTGCTCCCATCCATTCGGGATTCCGGAGCGCTATTAGACAGAGTGGAAAAAAGGCACCCCCGCCCGATGATTGATGAGGAAAGGGTTGGGCTCTTCGGAAACGACGTCGAGACGCACAGTATAAGGTGCGGAAAAGACGAAAAAAGACTCTTTTCCTTGTCTGGAAGGTCGGGTCTCACTATCCGCTCCTTCTGCTTATCGGGAGCAATGGACCCGTGTCGTCTTTGGACTGATTTAATGACGTGCACACTAGGATTATTTGAACTGCTGGATCCTTTGAGGACGGAGCAAAAGTACCGGCAGTCTCCTGTTTGATGAGTTCTTCAATTTCAGCCGAGGATAATTAGTTCCGGCCCTACCTGGTGCACTGCAGCCCTATACGTGAGGGCTTTCATAGACCTTTTGGGTTATTTGCGCGTCACTTCTTTCGGCAGGACAACGACAGTGTCCTTCCTTTGTGAACTCTATCTAGCCGGATTCTCGGATCTGGCCGGATCCTGGCCCATGGTTCATTTTGGGTTTTATTTGAGAAAAGGAAAAGGTTCGTTCTGGACATCGAAGGATGTCAAAAACCCGTCAATCACCCGGGCACAGCGACTGGATCTATGTCGGGGCCGGGAACTAGCCATTGATTTCGGTAGTAAAATTTATGATCGCGGCGAGCTCGAATGACACCGCTGCAGTCGCAGCATAACAGCGGCTGACAAGAAAAAAAAAAGGCAGTCTAAACGACTGCCACGGGCCACGACTTATGATGTGGTGGTGCATTTGATTTGATTTAGTCGAAATTTATCAACATGACATGGCTAACGATGTATGAAGTAATAAATTCGGGTGTGTGATTGCCGGCACAAACTCTGCATTCAGCGTGCACAGACAGCCATAAACAAGTGCAATTATACATGATGTGTGCAACGAGTGGTGAGGCAGCCTCACATACCCTCCCCCGCGGCCCTTCGGACCCCTTTATCCTCGGACACAGGACCCCGAGCCGAAGCCCCATGGGATGGATGCACTATGACTGGTGCATAGGTGAGGTGTCATCGGTGATGCACTGCTCTGCATAAATTACATTGTATGCAATAATTTAGAGCTGGCCGGGCGCCTTGTGCTGCTTCCCGATATTAACTGGGCCCCATTACGAGCGGGGGCGGGGGTGGAGCGGGTGATTGCGGGCGACGGAAGGCATATATTAGACCCTCTCGATATGGATTAAAACATTTTGATACCTCTGAGGAGGATGGCATTAAGCAGAAGCTGGAAAATCGGTGGAGGCTCTTTGAAATACGACTGGGCGTAAGATGAGATAAATAACTTAAGGCTTCCTGTAAATTTCCATTGAATGATTGGGCCAGGGATTGGTAGGGAATTGTAATAAACAAAGACATCGACCAATTAATCGAATCAATTTGAATTGAAAAGATGGCAATAATGGGGCTATTGAAATACATTAGCTTAGCTAGTATATAGTTAGTAGTAAAATATGTACATTCGCTACATATGTATGTAGATACCTATATCAAATTTCAAATTAACCGCGTTTATTTCATATTCATTTTGATTAATTATTAATTGGAATAACTGGGATTGATCTTAGTAAAAATGTTTCGAAATCACTTTTTGAAAATTCGTGAATATCTTTAGGTTACTTATCTTAAAAAAAGAGAAAGTAAGTAGTTGAATTTAGTAAAATTTGATAAATGGCTGAAATATGATTTGCATGTTAGACATAAATACCGATATTTTAACTTTTATATAGTTGATTTTTGATATTTTTAAGCACTTTGAAAGGGGTAAATTGCTAAAGTTTATTTATTTATAAGCATTTAAACCAAGTCACGACATTAATTTTAGTAGAAGATATCAAGATAATACAGGAAATTTTTTCAATGTTTATTATCTTAACATAAAAACCCTTTTATTAGGCAGTCTTTCAATTTTAGTTATAGCTTTTATTTGAAAATTTATTTGGCGATAACAACAAATACATATATCAAATGAAAGGGAATCACAAAAATGTTTCGTGTTTTATAACACCACTAGAATCGACCCTAAAAGCAGAATAGTATTCTCTGTAAATATGTGGGAATCATATTTTACTGTGGATTTAGTGAATATTTCTATTGCTATTAATTATTCGAAAAATTCAATCCAGAAAAGAAAACACGTTTACACGCCTTCCAATTTCACCCAATGCCATTACCCTGTGGGAAAAAATCGTTTTTCATTTCCTGTTTTGCATCATTCGTTTTGTTGGGCGATGGAAGTATTTTTCTTGTTAAGAAAACCCTTTTCGAAATTGATATAAAAAAAAAGCCACCGAAAGATACCCCAGTCCTGGTCCCGCAAAAACACTTCCATTACTTCGTGAAGCATGCCGCCCGCCAAAATTCCTCTCCATTTCTCAACTCGGTTATCAGGCACTTGTGTATCGAAAAAATCTGAATTTTATGCAAACAAGGCGAGGGCCCTTTATCAATCCCCGGGTCCTGGAAGAAGCCAGCCAAACTATACCGGAGCAAAAAGTGCACATCCGGGCGTCGGGCGACGTAGTACCCGAAAAATCCGCTCTTGTTTATGAGGAGCTCGTTTTTCAATTTCGTAATATGCGGTGCCCGGAGCGGCTATCCCGGCGGCTGCGGGGGCGATTCCCGGCCAGATCCGAGTGCGGTGCACGGCCAGGGTAAGTATTTCAATTTGAACTGAATTTATCCATCAACCGCCGTATGAGCGGGAGCCGCATCCTTGCCGCTTTTTCTCTCTTTGTTATCCTATAAAACGCTGTCAGGAGCAGATGGTGTCCTGCGCTTCCTTTGACTGACACTTTAGATTGCAGCCGCTTCCACAGAGAACCTATTCGGGGGGTTGTTTTTTTGTTTTGTTGCCGCTCTTCGCAGGGCTTAGCATCCCACTTTTGGGGCACCTATCTCGCGGGGGCGGCCAGAAAGGGTTACGTGCACCATGTGTGACACGTATGAAACGCACGAATTGAGCTCCAGGGTGCGGCCCAGTTTGTGGCGGTAGTGCCGGTGGGGCGCCGCCATATAACCGCCCGGCCACTGGAGTCCTGGAGGCGTGCAAAAAAAAAAAAGACAGATTCCTTCGTTTGAAATTTTGATTAATTGAATTGAGTGTACCAACACGTACAGGGCCACGTGCAGAGCTGAGTTATTCCAAGAATCCGAAACAAGCCCGAGTTCATCCATCATAGGGCCTGCCTGGAAGCGCACCCTTATCTTTTCCAATTGGCCCCATACCTCCGTCTCCTCTCCGGGGCCTCCGCTGTCGTCGGGCGGAGGAAATTCAAGAAATCCGAAGTAAAAGTAGTGGAAAAGGGCTTCGAGCCGGAGTCCTAGCAAACAGTAATTCATCCCGTTTTGTGCGGAGTCTCTGAGACGTATATCAATGATCTGTGTAGTTTGAATGGATTCGTTCTCCGCATACTGAAGGAGCTGGGCGGGGGCGGCTGGGACCTATCCCTTTGGCTCCTTTCAGAAGCCAGTCACGTCATATAGGTAAATATTCCCGGGGTTCAGGGGGCTGCGATCACATACATCCCGAATCCCGAGAAGACCCCGGATAAGGAGCGAATGAGGGCCTTCACCCACTCCCGAAAGTTGTCGCCAGCTAGCGCACCCTCGTTGCCCCCGCGGGTGCTCCTCTGCTCCGTTGTTGATGATGCGGAGGGCACTCGACGGAACCCAACGCAGGGTCGATGACGAGGACGACAACCGGCGACCGGGCCACTTTGCCGGGCCCCGCCGTCCGACAGTTACAAATGAATTTTTAGGCATCTATGGGACATTTGTCAGAAACTGAATGCGATAAAGTTTGTAATACAATTACCAGGGGCTATCCCTGCGTCCCGTGCGTGTTTAATTCGAAATGGGGGACGATTGATGGTCCCCGATACGTGTGAACTCCTGTCCTGCCAAATGGCCGAAATGCGCCTGGAATAGACAATTCCCTGTAATTATATTCGGGCCAATTTCGTTGTTTATGTGATTCTTTTCTTGATTGAGACCGATGTCGGAACGTGTGTATGGGTCGGTTCGGGTATTTAGCACGCTAGAAAGTCCCTTCAATTCCCTCCAGACCCTTTTAAATTTATTTCTAGCGGAATTCTATTACTTTCTGAAAAACGCATTATTTTTCTCTAAAAGAATTGCTAGTAGTACTACTTAGTTTTCACTTATGCATTTTCATTCCGCTTACTTAATATCGGTAAGTTCTAATTAAAAACTGCCATGAGTATCTACCAATATATTTACATACACATGTGTGTATTATTTTATGAAGTCAATAAAAACGATTTTCCACTTTAATTATAATTACATACCTATGTATATTCGTTCAATGTTTTATTTTCAATTGCCTTTGTTAAGGGAATTTCAACAGAAATATTTTAAGCGAAATTTTGCGTAAGATAATTATATTCAAAGCTCCATCAGTAAACCATGTAATTAAATATTCATTTAAAATCGAATTATTTTCACACACTCCTTAACTAATTGATAATAATTTTATTGGTAAAAGCGCGAGGAAAATTGAAATTTAACACAATATTTAATTATTCGACGTGGTCTTTTTCATAATTAAGACCAGATTACTTTGATTTCAGTTCACATATAACTTAGTACATTATACATACGTGCATCCAGCCATACATATCCATACAAAAAAAGGCAGTCGAGCGACTTTAGTAATTTTTTAAATAAATTTTACACTATGTAATTTGATTCCACTTTACAGGTGCAAGTAAATGGCGTGGACCAAATTTCAATGGCTTGACTAATGGAAGAGTAGAGCGAGATGGTTTTAAACCGTAAATTTATTGAAATAGTCCATATTTGAAAATGTATTCACTCAGAAACATAAAGTAAGTCAACTTAAAAATAATAAATTTTTAAAAGACCACCCATATACATATTGCTGAAACCCTGTACATTTTTAAACATTTGCATTTTTTCATTTTTAAGCAAGCCATAGCAAATCGCTTTTTTAGGTTAGATTGTAGAAAAAAATCCTGTGTATCTTGGGCAATAAGTTTCCTAGCTTTAACATTTATTTTTATAAGTTACTTCAGCTGTTCACATTGTCACCCAATGTTTTGTTTTAGGTCAAACATTGGAAAAACTAACTATACTATTTTATTTTCATATAGTTTATCATCAATTAGGAGATCAATTTTTAAGATATTTTCAGCTTCCGTCGTCATTAATTAAATAAATAATTATGTGACGGTGATTTGCTAAACTAAACTAATTGAAATACTATCTAAACTATGGGATGCATATATTTTGCTTTTTTTTTGGGACAGAGTAAAAAACCTTTTCTGCTAAAGATGATAGATTCATACATATCGGTTTCATAAACGTGGGAACAAATTTACCATAGTACCCAGAATTTAAGTGATTAGGGATACTTAAAAGGGGCCCTTTTTGTGATTTTTTGTAATGCGACATGCGTGCTGTTTGGCTCAATGTTTTTGTAAGTATTTGGGTAGGTACCTATTCATTAAAATTTCATTCAAAAATAAATTCAACACGCATGAAACATATTGTCAAAATTGTATTCTAGCCGTTTGAGTAATTTTTGACTGCTGATATCTCCGATGAAAAGTTTTGAATGAAATTTTACTAACGAAATATCGAGCAAACTAATACGCATATGCTACGTTACAAAGTTAACAATTATATTGTAAGATCGTCAACAACAATTTTTTTGTTCAAAATCTTATATGAGGCGATAAAGCAACTATTTTTCATTATTAAAAAAAAAATTATTGCTCAACACATTTTTAATTTACGATTTTGGTTATTTTAATCAATCAATTTTTTTTCAGGATTTGGATTCGGCTGCATCTAATGCATCATTTTCATATACCGTGCGTAAGCAAAATGATCTATGGTAAGTGCTAAAATCTATCTATCTAAAAATGTAGGTAATAAATTTCAAGTTTTTTAATTTTTCGAAAGTCGTTCACTTTAATTTAAACTTTTTAAGCGATATGAGCCAGAGTATACTTTTCATTTTCCCATCATGAGCCATTTTATATTAAGCTTGAATATAAATACCAAAATGACGATAATCCTTGATGGGTATCGCTTTAACTTTATAAAAAATCCGAGACTGATGTGCATTCAATGCGAAAATGATCTTTTTTAAATGACCCCTATAAATCGCTGGAGCTCTCGGGACAGCACCTTTTGTTGGAATCCATTCGTTCACATTTGTCGCCTGCCGGAGCTCTCCTGTGGATCTTCCTGGTTTTGCTTGGCTTTTCCCGGAGGTGCCGAGTTAAAAGCTTTCTTAGCCCGATTGTGGGGCAGTGGCAATGTTTATTCAATGCTGCACCCGACGTGCCCGGCCCCGGCTCTTACCGTCGTCGCGTCGTTCTCGTACCTCCGGCTCAGAAGGTCCTTGAGAAGGGATTTGTACTACAGACGTATCTCCCGCTCACGAGTGGTCAAAGAAACAAAATATTTCAAGCGCCCGCCAGCGGAGATAACAAGAAGACACATGCCATGGCCGGAAATTTATTTCTGTCTGAAGTTAAATTAATAGGAAAATTCGTGCACTGCCCGTCCTCCGCCGTGAATCTTTTACTTAATATACAAAAATAAAAAAAATAAAAAATAAAAAAAAGAGGGAGTGGAAGCAGGTTGTGCTTTGTAGCAAACCTTTTTTGAAGGAACGCGTCCAAACCCTTGTTATGTTCCTGAAAATGTAAAGTAAAAGCGTGTCTTCACCCGGAGTCATTCTCACAAAAATCTAATTAATCACAACCAAGGATGAGAAGGATTATCAGCTAAAGGGACCAGGGAGAGCGAAAAAGAGAAAAGTTTTTACCCAGGAAATAGGGTACCAGTCCAAAGTATTGGAATTGACTTTTCTACTAAGCTAAGAATCCTTTAATTGGTTTTAGAGCAGAAGACCGGCCCACTTCTGATCTAAAAAGTTCAACCCGCTTTGAGAAAATATAATTAAAAAGATAACGTTAAAGCAGTTCGTGACGGCAATTTGAAATTTACTAGTACCACTCCCACAGTCTGGGCTTGGCACAATTTTTATTTTGTTAAGAAAAACTTAAAAGGAAAAACATACAACATCTACTTTGGGTAAAATAACTTTGACGGAATATGAAATACAAATTCAAAAAGGATGTCGTAACGAAACTTTTTTACAATATCCGAGCTGAAATCAAAGCTTTGGCATCAATAAAAGTAAAATGCAAATACGTGATCCTGAAAGGATCAAAGGAAGAAGGGATACGCTGTCAGCGAAATACCCCTTTACTATAAAGAAAAGAGTCATCTTCTTAAGATTTTGATGACGTTTTACATTAAATTAATAATATGAAGGTCGTAAACATAATATACTGAGATTCATTTACTCAACTTTTTCAAATTTTCGAATCTAAGTTAATTATCAGATAATTAATTAACAGATACCTTGAAATCTGTTAGGTATACTTAGTCTGCTTTTAAAGATAAAATAATCGCTAGGGGTTTAGACAAAAGTTTAAAAAATAATTATCTTTTAAGAGATTACCTATTGTTCTTTTGTTAAAAACGCAGCTTAATTTTGAAGTTAGTGTTATACAGTGCTGTCTAAAATTATAGGACCAAACTTTAATTTTGCATATATGGTCTATTCCCAAGCCCATAACTTGTTGGTAAGGAGAAGAGGGATGGTGACAACTGGTACATATGAAATCGTTGTGTGTTCTTAACTATTTCATAAATTTTTTTTTTAAATTCATGTATTAATTTTAAAAAAAAACATAAAAAACTCAACAAAATAGTGTTTAAAATTATAGGACCAATTCTCTCAGCCCTTAATATGACGTCCTTTGGCCTTTATCACGTCGATCATTCGTCGCGGTAAGGACTCCATCAATTTCTTTGCAAAATCTTCCGATAGTCCTCTCCATTCGGTAAGTAAAACATCCTTTAATTCCTGAAGGGTTCCCGGTTTTCTTTTCGCAGCTCTATCTTTAAGGACCTTCCATACATTCTCTATGATGTTAAGGTCCGGACTTTGAGAAGGCCACTCCAGGCAATTGATATTTTTATTTCTCAACCAGCGCTGGGTGGACATGGCAGTATGTGGCCTCGCATTGTCCTGCTGCAACAAAGACCCTCGTAAGGGCATTTCATCTTCCATAAATGGAAGGAGGTTTTCTTCCAAGATATGAATGTAATAATTTTGATCAACGGTCCGAGTGCATAAATGAAGATTGGTGAAGCCATACCAAGATACCCCACCCCAGACCGTTACTTTTCCACCACCACTGTGCATCTGGGGATTTACACATTCTGGAAGATAAATCTCCTTAGAGAGTCGCCGAACGCTAACTTTGCGGTTTGGACAAAGCTGGAAGGTGCTCTCGTCGGTGAATATTACTTTTTTCCAGTCTGAAGCAGACCAAGAACGATGGGCGCGACACCAACACATTCTTTTTGGAATATTGCGTTGAGTAAGTGCAATTTTTTTAGCAGCGGATCTCGATCGGTAGCCAAGAGAGCACAACTTTCCTCTGATCCTTGAAGAGCTAATTGATGTTCCAACTGCCGTAGTCAATTGCTGTGCAAGTTCTACACTTGAAGCCCGACGGTTTTGCTTGCAAAAATTAACCAGACGCCTTGTGACCCGTTCAGTGAGCTTTTGTGGTCTGCCTGCTCCCGTCCTATGTTGTACACTGCCCGTCTCTTGGTACCGTTGAATGGTATTGTGTACACACGTCTTGCTTATTCCCAACTTTTGTGAAATCCCTCGCTCTGTATAATCGTCACGTAGTGCTATGATCTATAGAATTATGGCTTAAATGAAAGCTAAATCTATCGAAACTCAATATAAGTTTCTCTACCTGCCATAACTTGGACACGTCAATTGATTTTTTTACCATTTTTATAACAATTAACAATTTGTTTATTATTTCAGGGAGGACTTTGAATTTTTTCTTTATTTACGAGTATTAGAAATTTACAATAAAATAGCACTGGTATGTATCACACAGTGACAGACACTTGAACAATGAACTATTTTCCAAAAAATTTCCAATTTTTCCCGTGAGAAAAACGGTATTTCACAGTTAGAGAGGTAAAAGAGAATTGGTTCTATAATTTTGAACACAACTGCATTACATTTTTGCAGATGCTCGATGTGACACTTTCCAATTGGACTTGTAACACGAATAACTTCGGAAGGCGCCGTCGGATTCGAGTGCGGTTTTTTTCTTGAGAAAGGCCATATGACAGGGAAGCTTTTTCTCAAGAAAAGTTTCGATCTTCCCATACAAAAAATCGACAGAATGAAGGGTCAAGGTCAAATTTTGGGCTTTGAAATTGCCATTTTCGAAATTTGACGGGGTCTCTCCCACTTGTTTGTTGACGGATTGGGTCGAGGGTGGTATCGTTGAAAAGCTTGAAGGCTCAGCTTTCTAATGCATTATCAACCAGTACTCTAGGATATCTGTGAAAGAACTTATGAAGCATTTTCTAGGTTGACCCCCTCCAAATTTTCAATCGCGATTTTGGGGGGGAAGGACCGATCTTAAGGGGGTGGGATGTCCGAAGAAACGTTGATCAGGAGACCATTTAGAATCGATTGGCATACCCCTGCTCAGACCTTAGCAAAACACCCTGTATATAAGGCCAAAGACGTCATATTAAGTGCTGAGAGAATTGGTCCTATAATTTTAAACACTATTGTATTGAGTTTTTTACGATTTTTGTTAAAATTAGTACATGAATTTTAAAAAAAATTTATGAAATAGTTAAGGACACACAACGATTTCATATGTACCAGTTGTCACCATCCCTCTTCTCCTTACCAACAAGTTATGGGCTTGGGAATAGACCATATATGCAAAATTAAAGCTTGGTCCTATAATTTTAGACAGCACTGTATAAAGAAAACCACAAAAGCAATCTTTTTAACTTCTTTACACCTTGTTGGAGCATGAAAATTAAAACGTAAAAAAACATAAAATGGCGGTTACCATGGTCAGGCGCTCTAGAAGGTGATGATGAAAATTATTTTTTTGCAATAAGTATAATAGTAGAATTATATCTTTCGTATTTCTTAACCGCTATTGATTAAAATTGATGTATTTATATATTGACAACAAACAGTAGTTCTAAGTCATGTATCAAAATGGTGGTCAACGGGGTATATGCGGGGCTACATCAGGAATTCAGCATTACATTTCTTTATGTAAACATCTTTGTTTACTGTCTAATGGATTTTTCGGGGGTTAATAGAAACCTCATATGTTGCGTTTTTCATGGGTAATTTTTACCGGAGGAATTTTGTTCGACCCATCTTGGGTTAGTGTACATGTCAAGTATTAATTTTTTAAGTGTCATAAGGCTTTTGTGTTAAAAATATTCATTTGCTAAACCGAGAAGGATTATACTTCCCCCATACTCCAGTGCTGTGGCGCAAAAGTTTCGGGAACTTTTCAGCTATCCTTTTGAAGGCGGTCAAGCTTGTTATCCCCCGGAATCAGATCCAGGAATTCATCTCGCACGCAATCCATTAAAGCGAAATCAGCGGCGACGACCGCAAACTCTGTGAAATCTAATCGAATCCGGGCTCATCCCTTTAATGTATTTAAATTCAAGTCATCGGGAGGAAATCATTGAAAGGCATAGCTGCGGAATCCATTCAATCTGTACTTCGATGAAACCCCAAAAATGCTGCTCTCCTCCGAGAATACAAAAGGCGACCACAAAAACATTTTATACAAGCAAATAATCGATGTCCACAGCTGTTAGATCCTATGTTTTCCTGGCCGGTCTCCCAGTCGGGAAACAGCAGGAATCGCCGGAGCTGAGGGGGTGGCAGGGACTGGATTCAATCCGGGAATCGGGCTACCGAGGACGGTCGAGAGTATGCCGTGCCCCGAGGGGGATTTTCTCCATTATTCAAGCGACACAAAATGTGGCAGGAAATTTTATTCATCTTTTGATTTGTTTCAGCCGGAGAAAATGATGAAGACGGTGGTCGCACAATCAACGCCTAATGCCATAAAATACGGCCTCCCGAACTCCAAGAAAACATGCTCGAAAGGAAATAGTTTAGCTCGGGTGATATAACCTTCCAGGGACTAAATCTGCAGGAAATGGCAAAAATTCCTGTGGGGGAGAACTAGCCAAAATTCTGACTCTGTTCACCATGGCATGGTATTCTTAAATTCGTAGAAACTTTCTTCGACATTAACATTTAATGTTGCGAAGTTTCGCCTATGGTTCGGGCAGTCCCACAACACCCAGTCAACCAAATCCTCTGAATGCTCTGAATTTGAGCCTTTAGGAGCTGGAAGATCAAAAAGGATGTTTGCAGCAGACACGTGAATGGAAAGCCAAATAAAGTAGGGAAAATATTGTAACTAAAATACTTGGAAAACAATATTAGTGCTCTCCCTGATTGGCAGTGGTATTTCTGCTTCGAGTACCGGAAAATTCGCTAAACTGCATATTGGAAAATTTTATAAATATTTACAATAGTTTGCCCTGCTTCGCAACAAGACGCCAGTTATGAGTTTCTCTGAACTGGCGTTTGCAGTTCGGATTAATTAAATTAACTTATTTTTTAAAGTATTTACTTTTGGAAAACATAAAAAATAGGTACAAATTATTTTATCGAGATTAAGTAGGTATACACCTGTTCCACTCGTCACAACATTTTGAGCTTCTTAGATTTTTGTCTCACTTGTTTTAAGAAAATAATTAGTGGTGTTATTCAAATAGTGTACTAAAATCAAATTAAGGCTTTAGATGATCTATTGACCTACATACTTCTTGATAGGCAGTATGTGTTCAATCTGTCGCACGCAAATCTGTCATTTAAACAAGGTATGATATGTAGTCACGTTTTCTAATTTACCCTATATTAAAATATTTATGTGCATATATGTATACGTACATATCTCATTCAAAGAAAGAAGGGAATTGGGATACTCCAAACATTTCAAAACTTTTTAAAATTGTTGAACAGTATTAACTCAGCGAAAAATAATTCAATTTTAATGATTTTAAGCTTGAAAGCATTTTCTAGTAAACTATAGTTTACGAATCAGAAACTTATAACATCTGACTGCTCGGTGTTAAACTTTAGAAAAGAAAAAAGATGGGTCAGGTATTACAAGCATTATTATTCGTTATAATTGATTCAACATTTTAGCATGACTGAACTTGGAAATGACTACCTACTAATGAACAAATTAATTTGACGTATTTACGGACACAATTAAATAGAATTACAATCTTTCTTGCAATAAAGTAAAAAAGATAGTATTAAGAAGTTTTTTTGGAGCAAGTCGGAGTAGAATTTTAATTGGCTCCGAAACGTTATATTTAGAACTTTTTTATAGATAGAGAATCGTTTAATTTGCAAACTTTGTATAAACTATTTTTACGATATCACTGTTTTACAGATATATCTATGCGAAAAAAGGTTTTTTCTTTCCTTTGACCTTAAATAGTATGTTTAGCTGAAGTGGGTTCGATGAAGACTTTTTATAGCTCATTTCTATTTGTAATGATATTTTTAAGGTCTGTATACCTATTTTTAGTTTCATGCGAGTTATTCCGAAGTTGAATGTTTATTTTGACTGGACTACTGGGAAACTTTTACAAGTTCAATATACATGTTTTTTTTATGTTTTACTATCACATATTAATAAATTTGCTTATTTATATAAGCCAATTTTGATTACTTTAATCCCTTATATTTTGCCAATCCTTTTTATAATATAAATTTATTAGTAGAGACTGTATCTTTGTAGTGATAGTTGGCAGTGTCTTTTTGTCGTGTGGATAAGTGTGAATACTTGCACTTTCTGAGGCACCCTTGTATAATAAATAAAAATAAAAAGTACGACATGTCATTAAAACACCGTCAACCTTAAACCCTTAGAGTTAACTTTTCAGACTTAAGCCTCATATTCGTGCACAAAATCCCTTCTTAACAGAGTGGCAAAAGCAAAGAGAGAGGAGGCACCCGAAGACGTCGGGGACTGCATAAAAAACGTGTGTCTTCCCCAAACGAGCTCGAGGAGGCTCCGTCTCATCATCCCGCCACCTTAACACAATATGCAAACTTATAAACAGCATGTTATTTTTGGGGTATGATACAAGGGGAGCCCGAATGGCTTGCTAAAGCCTAGGGTACACAGGCCCCGGTTCTTTTCAAGGAGGTGTAAACACGATGGGGCGACGGGTCCTCTGCCCCGCACGCCCGTCCTCAACAGAAAATCTGAACAAATTTTTGACAAAAAGATAAAATTGTTATGAGGTGGAAAATTGTCTTTGCTTTTGTTAATTTTTTGTGTGTCTTTTTTACTGGGACGCCCCATTTCATACAGGGCGGGCCCTCACGCCTTCGGGGGCTTGTCGGGAATGATGAAGGGGTGTAATTAAGGGAATTAGTTAAACTTTGAAGACGAATATTGCGGGACGCGGGAGTGAGAACCTCTGGCACTGACAAAGTTTTTACACCTTTGGAAATATCTCGCTTTTTCATACACCCACGCGCAGGGGGAGAGGCTGCAGAGGTTTAAGCCTTACAAAAACAGCCTATAGGCTCGGGACGAAAAAGAAGATTAACTCCGAGCTCATTTTAATTAGAGCGATATTTCTTATCATCGCAAGCGCGTTCGTCGGCCGAGGCGGTGATATATGGGATTTGGAAATTTTAGGGATTTCGGATTGTGTCAAAAGTTATAATTACTTTTTTTTGTGATTAGGACTTAATATGAGGACAACGGAACTTGGGGATTCGCTTAGGATTTGAATTTGTTACCGATAACCGCTTGATAGCAGAGAGTAATGATTTTTTACCCACTACCTTTATTTAGAAGAAAATTACTTTATTGAATCCTTGTTTATATGTAGATATCCTCCCTAAAATTCATTAAAGTCTAGATTTTTGTCAGACCTTTTAAGATTTAGTTAAAAGCAACTGCGAAGAAATTCAACATTTTCTCCCAATGACTTAATGTATGCATTTCGAAATAGAGAATAAGGTACTGAAATTTGTACTACATTAATATAATCAAAACTTGGATTTAAAATTCATTCAGATTGGTTAAATTTTTTGATTTAGATATAGATAGGTACTTATTAAATGTTTTTCATACTTTAAATATCTATCGACTGAACAGAATGGCGACTTTTCGTTTTTGCTTTATATCTATGTATGTATTTTTATTTCACTGATACTGTCCACCCTGCACGTGGTAGATGCACCTCAAAAATGTGATGCACTCATGCAATTTTGTCGTCATATGACATTCAACGAATTTACGGGGCGGAAAATCCAATAGCCTGTGAAACATTCGTGATGTAGTTACTTTTTAATGCTCTTGACAATTCAATCTATCAATTTAATTTGCTGTTTTTATAGCAACATTTTTTCAATAGATAAAAGTGTTTTCATTGATACTTTATGTTGTTTACACTTTTAGCTTTCATTCATTATTTTTTTGACCGGGGATGGTTGGCTATAGGGGCAGGTAGACTAAGCAACAATAACTCGCCACCATCACGTGTTTTTCATTAACCATTCACGAGCGACGATGCCTCCCCGCGACCCGCTAACTTGTGCGAAATGAGCCGCCGCATTCGCGCGACGTTCGTGAGTGGCATCACATGTTGTATTTTTGATCTCGGTAAGTAATTTTTTTCGTTCGTACTTTTTTTGTTATTGTGCCTATGGATCTGTTAGAAACAATGTTGTTGTTATGCCAATTGTAAATATGATAGTTTTATTCTATATTACACAGTATTGCTTCCATGTTAGTGCCAGAGTTTGCATATGATACGCAGGTAAAATTCAAAATGGCGTCAGGGGTTGGTTGACAAATTTTGTTCGGGGTAGGTAGACTAATTAGTCAACCAACCCCTTTAAAATAAGTATAACATTTTATACTTATTTTAAAGAATTGTGTGGTCTAATGGTTAATGTGCATCATCAATGTAAACACTATTATGGTCTTCTCTCACATACTAAATTACAGTTGTATTTTTACAGAAAATGAGGACGTACAAAAGAAAATCTGAAAGGGGTGATGTACCAAGAGATATCCTAGAAATAGCTTGCCACGCAGTAATCTTCGATAATAATAGCATAAACGCCACATCAAAGAAATACCAAATTCCATACAAAACGTTGCATCGTTATGTAACTAAACTTAAAGAAAAGCTAGAAAGTAAAAAATAGGCAGATATTTAGCGATGACGAAGAAAATAAACTCTAAGCTTATTTGAAGACGGCTGCTGACATTTATTATGGATTAACACCGTATGAGACACGCAAGTTTGCATTCGAATACGCAAAAAGGAATAATAAAACTATGCCTGAATCTTGAAGTTTGTTTATAATTAAATAAAAAGTTTCTATCATTTAGTACATTTTAATGTTTTATTTTATACTAATGCTCTTTATTTACACTAATTACTGCCTAGGTCAACCTACCCCATGCTTATGGCCAACTTACCCCGGATATGGGGTAGGTTGACCAAGCGTCAGGGGTTTAGAAAATCGAATAAATAAGTATTATAATGATCAATATATAGGTTATAGATTAGTATTTTAGGTACCTGAATAGTTCTTCTATCTGTATCAACTGTTGTTTTTGTTATATTAAGTTAAACATCAGAGATACACGAGCTTAAGTCAAAAGTTAGTCAACCATCCCCGGTCTCCCCTACAATTCGAAAAACAAAGATATTACATCAGTTCACGGCTCAGAGAAAGTGTGAATTTCGAGAGAAAGCTAATTTTGTAACAATATCCTGTCAATGACGAGTTAAAAATTTTATTTCTTTTAGACTATTTTTGAGAGAAAAACTACCAATAAGAAGCAAAAACGGGCAGAGCCAACCTATTCAAGACGAATTTTTTAAAGGTGGAAAAAATGGTTTAATGTTTTCATGTATGAAAATATAAAATATTTCACTCAGCGCAACGATGCAATAGGATATACAATAAAGTGTGATTACCTCTAAAATTTTCAAATTTTAATTAAGAGTATTCTACACCATCTTAGAATTATTGCTGAATATAGTTTTATTATTTATTAGTAGGTACATTTTAGATTAATATTAGGTAGGTACTCTGTTTTTTCTCTCAGTGCACATATCTAGAAATTATGTAAATTCTGAGACGAAAAGATATGCGATGAAAAATAAATTTAAGTATTATAAAATTGAGCAAGCTGCAAGAAGTTGCAGCTATTTATACATAATGTTAACGGAATATTGGGAAATAATAATAAAAAATTAAAATTTATTATTACAACAAATAAGTACCTACCTAACTTGAAAAAAAAATCTGGTGATGTATTACATACATATGTAGGTACTACAGTCACTTTTATGAAATGTGACATATTTGTAGTGACATGTTTTAATATAAAATATTGATTTATTTTGAAATTAAAAGTACTTAATTTTGAAACCACTTTTTATCCATTTTATCTAAAACTTCATGAAGTCAGCTTTTTAGCGTGCTTCAATTGTTTTGCCAAATTGGATTGACTCTTTTGCATTTTAAGGCGATAAGAAGCTTATACTCGTATGTATAGTTTGCAAAGGTCATGTTGGCATAATATTGTTGGAAAGCCTCTTGTATTTTTGAAGGGGCTTGCAATATTGATCGATTGTTTTCATAACCCAGGTCAATGAATTAAAATATGTATGTATGTATGTATTTACCGTGATGATATCAAAATATATTTTAGGCGTTAGCTAGTTCAGAATTTTCGTGAATATGAAAGTGGAATTAATTAAAAGGCATTTTTAAGCTCAATAGGCGTTCTGCTTCTGTATATTTATCATGTCTTAAATTCACAATACCAATTCAATTGCAGTTTACAATTTACAGTCCGGAAGCTATAACAGTAACAGAAAACCTAAGGTCAGATTAAGATGTTTAAGCACTTGCTGCCTTCTCCTGAGTAACCTGGGATTGGTTGTCAGCAGCTGGAGCTGGTTCGTTGCCGCCGCATTCAAGGCATGGGAATCGTGCGTAGAGGGCAGCCCTATACTTGGGGTGGCTGATGCCGTAGACGATGGGGTTGTAGACAGCATTGCATTTGGCAAAGACGGATCCCCAGATGGTAGCAAGTGGTGATAGTTTGATCGTTTCGAATACGCCGCTGTAGTTGATGACGAGGTATGGTGTCCAGGCCATGAACCAAAGAGAGATTGTGACGAGGGCTACCTTGGCCAGTTTGGCTTCAGCACTCTTGTTGGCATCCTCTGAGGATCGCAGAGAGGCAACATTCATCTTCTTGGCCTGTTCTCGCATGGCTTTTTCGTGTTCGGACACAGCCTAGAAAGATATGGGTTTTAAAATTAGGTTAGTTTATTTAGTTAGAATATGGGGTTTAGCGATAAAACTCACCTTGATGATGAAGTAGTAGGAGTAGATGATCATGAAGAGAGGTAAGTAATAAACGAAGATCGAGTATACCAAGATATAGGAGCGGCTGACCCAGTCCTTGCTGAGGTAGTCAGTTCCGCAGGCAGTCATGTTTCCTTCTGGGACATACCTGTTCCAGCCGAAGAGAGGAGCAACAGTCCACATGATGGCGAATGCCCAGATGCCCAAGATCTTAGCCAATGCAGCACCATTGGTCAGTGGCTTGCCGGCCATACCAATAACGATGACATTGTATCGATCGAAGGCGATCATTGTCATGGTCCAGATGGAGACGCATCCAAAGAGAGATCCGAACATTGCATAGAGGTGGCACATGAAAGGTCCCAGTACCCAAGTCTCATAGTAGCAGTTGAGCACCATCGGCGGGAACATTGTTGTCATCATTAGGAAATCAGAAATGGCCAAGTTGACAACAAATAGATTTGATGGGGTCCTTAGCGATTTGGTCGTGGTGAAGATGAAGATGACAACAAAGTTGCCAGTAACAGCAATAGTTCCGATGACAGTCATCACAAATCCCAAGATTCCGTGCCAGAGTGGGTTCATCGGGGGGAACTGGTACCAGTAGGAGTCCACTAGGTGGAGCATGTCCGGTGATACCATGTCCACAACCGTCATGTTGCCAGTTCCATAGGCCTGGAAGTAGGGCTCGGCGACTCTCTCTATAGCCATTTCGGGTGACTGCTCAAGAGTGGATTATACAAATTCACAGTAGGTAGGTAAAACTACTGAAGAAAATCGTTGTGGTGTAACGAACTACTTCAGCTCCTAGAGCGCTTGTTCGAAAAGAAGGTAAATGTTCAACTCGGCGTTTCAACATGATTTTCTCCGGATCCGACCGCTGCTTTTATACCCGTCCAGAGAAAATCCAATTTGTAACCCATATGAAGAGAATATTTATAAACTTTACGACATTTCTATACAAATTGGATATTTAAATTTAATAAAATCGATTGCAGCTGGAATTGCTGTAGGCTTGCGGGAAATTTTCATAAGTAAATTATAAAATAATCATATGCGAGAGATATTAATTTGGAATCTATGCTTAGCTTCTTCTATAGGGTGAAAGAGGGTTGAATTGATAAGTTCTTGTTCTTAACAAATTTTGCGCCGGACACGTAAAAGTACGTCTTTTCCATGCTATCTTAACAGCCGGTTACGTAAAAATACATTTTTAATATTCCTACTTATATTTTTTTCATGTTTTTATTCTAAGTAGATATTTGTACATTTTTCCTAATATTTACAATTTCTAATTCAGTTGCAAGGTGTTGATGAAATATGTCTTTAGTTAAATTAGTCTTTTAATTTGTATTATTAGTTCACTAATCTTGAGAAACTAAAATATCTGATTATCTGTAGGTATACACATCAAACGCTTCAGATTAAATTCGATATTAAGGATTCGTAGAGCTGATTCCAATTAAGAAAAAATTTCAATGCACTTCATGTTATTCATTAAAAATTAAATAGGACAATCAAAAGTATTCTGTTGGACATTGTTTAAGAACGTAGGTATATTTTTGAAATCTTTAAATAACTGATACATAAGTTAATAAATATATTTTGGGTTATTATAAAATTCCCTGCGTTCATTTGGTAATTTGGAATTTATCCTAATTTCTTGCTTATTAATAACAATTAGCTGAAGCTTATGTAGACCGAATATGTCAATTAGGAACTATATACATTTTCGGGACACTGGAGAATTTTCGTTTGTTATCCTATCAAATTTACTCCAACTTGGTCACCCATCGAGAAAAAAAAACACGGAACAAAAATAGTAGTCTTCTAACTAATTTATATAACTTTATTTCCCAGTAACGAAAAGTTGTTTGATATTTGCCATCATTAGTAATTGTTCTTAAAGTATACCGGAAATCTGCTGTTTCCATTTCTTCACCATATCAAATTAATTCAGACGCATTTTATCCTGTGGGACTCTATTTTTGGCGCTCCGTGGAAACTCATTTAATTATATTAATTAGGAGATTAATGCGTATGTGCTCAATTCGAAGAACTGTATAATGCTTTTTGTTGATGAACACGAAATCGCTATTCACTCAGATTTTCCTGAAGGAAAAATTTATTTTATAAATTGGAAAATGTTTGTTAATAAATTTCATTGAAATTTCGCATCTGACCTTAAATGAATGATTATAAAGCTAATTGGCTACAATAATGTAATATGACTTTAATGAGTAGGTATTTAACCCATTTATAATCCGAATATCTTTTGAATGTCTTTTTAAATCATGAGACACATCAAAGTTAAATCCCTTTGGATTGGATAACCTTTTTAAGTGTACTATTATCGGAGAATGTCATTTTATTTTTACAACCGAAGAGGAAAGTGAAGCCCTTAAAGAAAATTGAGCTCTTCATGTGCTCGAGGCCACCGGGTGTGCCGAGTCTTAAGACGTTTTTCTTGCGTCTCCCCCATGTGCGCCACAATCGATATTCGTTTCCAATTAGTTACTTATAATTGAAGAGCAGTGTCATGTACTTGTAATTATTTTTTTCTCATGTACCTAGTGGTCGCCAACTCCGCAAGAGGGCATCCAGGCGTTCGTTGCTCCTTGATTAGTCCCGGTGAGTGCGGCTTTCATTCAGTTGGAAGGGCGGGAGCCCTAGGGTAGCAAAACGAGCGTAAAACATTTCGACTTTTGATAAATTTCTCAGTTTGTGAAAAGGAGACTCATCTGTCGTGTCGACATACATCTCGGAAGATAATTGGCTCGTGCTCATCCGTTCACTGGTCAGGTGGGTGCTCTGGCATCTGAGATGAGATGCGAATGGGGCTCCGATGGCGTGCAATAACCGAGAACCATGTCGCCATGGAGCCCCGGTGATCAGGACAGTCCTCGTTGTCAATAACGAGACCCAGCCAGGCATAGGTGTCCTTTGGGAACGATGACGCTCCAATTTTGGGGGGTTTCCGGGTTTACACCTAACTGCACAAAATTGCATGTCCCTTCAAAACGTTTGACTGTAACTAATACCGTAATTTCATGGTGGTGCCGGTGCTTCACCCCTGCGTCGAATGTGTCCAGGTGGCTGGCTCCATATGCAAATGAACTTTAATCTCGACTCATTCATTCTGTGGAATCGTTAAATCTCCCACGCTCCATGACATGGTCACGGTGGGGTCTGATTCCGTGTCAAGGGGGGCTCCCCATTGTGTGGGGTGCGCCCGCTGGACCATGGAACGTTCACCGAAACGTTGAAAGAAGCAACGAAAAAGACCGGAATAATCGGTGCTATGGTCCCGGGGGCTTGCCCGTCAGACTTCTCGTCCTGTGGGACTGACGCTGGCCTACCTTTTCTCTGAGGAGCCTTTCACCAACTTTCGCCTGCCAGCCGGGATAACATGGAGGAGTAGAATGAACACGGACCTGGCGGATGGGATGACTTATTGGACACTGGTCACATGTGTCCGTGTGTGGGCGGGCCGGGTTCAGGGGCTCTGTTGGTGTAACTCCAACTACATCTGCGAGTGTCCTCCAGGATAATAAATGTGTCATTTCACTATTCATAGACTCCTATGGTGCGGCTGGAGGACGGTTAGTTAGCGAGCAGTTCTGGTCCCATTATCCCACCCCCTGCTCGAAGTCCCTCTGTTTGGGACACCAGGAGCATTTAAATAGGCGCTTCGTCCCGGGAATCCCTTAATCTTTGAAATGAGGCTCTATCAGCTTTCCCGCCTCCACAAATTGTGACTTCTTTTCCCTTCTTTTGCATGGACCGACCCGATATGATCAGGTTAATGAGTTGTTAGTAACCCTCTGGTAGTTGGGCTCATAACTCATCTCGCTGGTCATGGCTGCAGGCTATTAGGGAGTTTTTATTATTTTTTATCTGACCATAAGGTTCCCGGGGTGGATTAATTCCCTCAGTGGTCCATTGTTGCTTCTATTTTGGAGGGGCCTTCTGTTTTTTTCGGCTATCCTCTTTATTCAGCCTGGCGTATAAAAATACGGGGTGGTTCGCTTCGATAACTTATGGCTATTCAGAGATTCTTTGCGTCAGATTATCTGAGCCACATTGTCAGACCCTCTTAATTTTTATATGTCTTTTGTGGTGAGAAAGAACAAATAAAAGATGGTCTTAAGCACCTGCCCAATGGCGGTACTTGAAGAACAAAAAGTTTCCGAGTACCAAATGTTATTGCAAGCAATTTATTTCTCAGTCAGTAGTGGTTTGACAATTTTGAGGCAAATTTTAAAATTTAATTGACTATTTTTAAGGTATTTATGGGGGAATTCCTAATAGAACCTTTTCTCTACGATGTATTGTTTTTTTAATGCTACATCATCTAACATTGTAAGATCGGCAGACAACAAAATCGTGGCTTTTGCATATATTTTATCAGCTTTACGTGAAAACTTGTAAGTTACATTCAATACAATATAATCCCATCAAAAACATAAAATGTAAAAAATGCCAAGTCTCGCAGCGCAGTTCTTCTGCCGTAAAAAGTTTTGAGATCTTATGTAAAACCAAGTCAGTAATATTAGTTAGTGTCTATGGAAGCACCTATTCAATAACTTTGTTATAAATTGTTATCTAATCAATTACCTATCAACATTTATAGTGACCGTATCAATATTAGACATCTTTATTTCTATAATAATTAATATTACTTGGCAATTGCACGGCCAGTATTTTAATTAGTAGAATATGTTAACTGGGCTGACAAAAAATATTTTTCATGATAAGTTTTGTTGATTGGTTGAATATGTTCTCGAAAACGCATGTGTGCGGGTAATGAAAAAATCTTAAGATCTATAAAATTCGAACTTAGAGCTAATTCGTTAAATTCAAAAAGTTTTATACTTAGCCTTTTATTCCGCAATCAGGAGAAACTGTGTTTCTGCTAAAAATTAAGCAAAGCCCCACAGAGTTGAACTGAGTTGCCCCCCAGCGAGACCCCATTCATTGGAGGTCTTTAGGAAACCTCCATCAGATTGACCTTCTCCCCCTGCGGGAGGGAAGGACTGAAGGTTGGGGCAAAAGATTTCAAAGTTCCAAAGAAATGGATTTCTTGGCACTGTTGAAATTTCATCCCAACCATCCGGATCCCTATTGATTAGGTCCCTTTGTGTTACACTCTCTCAATGAAAATTAGAAGTCCTTTCACTCTGTAATTTGACCAATTGTTGACTTTCTCAAGTGAATTCCTTCCCTTTCGCCGTCTTGTTTCAGCTCTTGTGCTGGTCCATGACGACATCTCCCTCCTCGGGATGTGGGATCGTTGTTACACGGACGAAAATAAAATAAGAATCGGCCAGAAATTCGGCAAGGAGCGACTGTACATAAAAAACGGAAAAACGTAAAAACATTTTCTGGTGGATCATAGAAGTTTGCCAGCCCGTGCAGTATCGCCCCTCGTCCCCCGGCCTTCGCCGTGACATGTTCAGATTGAGGACAGACCAGAAATCTAATGAAAACTCCAATGGCGAAGTTATTAGACAAGTTCATTTCGGGGTTTTGAAAGTTTCGCAATGAAATGGTCACTGGACGAGGGCGACAGCGCCAACGATGAGGATGACGACGGCAACGACTATATCTTGCGGCCCCGAGGATCGGGAATTGATTCTGCTGATGGTGCTGCTGGTCCTGGAGATGCTCGAGCTGGTGCTTCACCGTCTCCCGGCAGTGGTCCTGGTGGATGCTGGTGTTACTGATGGCCACATGGTCTTACTTCAACACTTCGATACTTCTTATTCCCTGCTTTTCTTACAAATTTGGGGGTACCGGGCGCTGGGATGGGAGAGGTCGAGGTAATTCACCTCGAGAAATATTTGCTGAAGGGATTACTCGGGATATCTTTCATTAAAGTTTTCACGAGATCCTTCGACTGAACGCTATTCAGGAATTTTGCTTCGGGTCGACAATGAATTTATAATTTTCACATCTGAAGAAAATTAAGTTGGTTATGGAAGTTTTTGGCGTTTTTGAACGATGCTTCCACTCATTTTGGATTTATATTCCACTAATTGCTCGTTTCCATTGGGCACTATTCTGGTAAAAGTCCGGATTCCTTAAAAAAAGGATTCAAAGTCCTATCTTCGATGAAATCTTTATCCCTTGCATTGCTATATCACTTTCTTTGCTTAAAAATTATATTAATTTTTTTACATTTGCAACTTTATATAACACCCTATTGTTTTAAGAACTAAAATATATGTGTTATAAAGATTCTATGAGCACTGGCTATTTTCTCCCCCCTGGTAAACTCTCCCGGACTCCCCTAGATATGTATTAATAAATTGTCATGCTCAAGTAACGTTTGACTAAATCGTAAAATAAATGAATAAAAAATCAATAAACGTTGCCATTAATTGAATAAGCAGTTGGCGGTCAATCATTATTTTCATATTTATTTTATTTATGTTATAAATATGTATTTATTTTATTAATTCAATCCAACCACCATAATTTACATTTATAGACAAAAAATATGGTCTTAAGAGTTTAGAATATTCTATCATTATTCTTTCATTTGAATTATTGCGACGGACTTGATCAAAGTTATTGAGAAAAAATTTATTGTATTTATGATTTATTAGTCCGTCCGCCGCCGGTAGCCATTTGAACATTAAAAAATTGCAGATACAACTAAAAGAAGTACCTACTTCTTAAGTTTGAAGTGAACCATACTTTTTTAATAATAGTTAATGATTTGTGACATATAATGGTTAATTGAAGTTTTTCTCATTAAATGATATCAAAAGCGTAGTTGTAAGTAGCTAATAAAAGGAAAAACTCGTTAATCTTATAGTAAAATATATCAAAGCATATGCTGAAGTTACCTCTGTCCTTAAAGCAACAAAAGCGAATTAATAAACGTTAAAGTTGGTTTGGTTTAAATGCGGATTTTACTGTAGTGGGTCGTTCTATTTCCTCCCTTCATTTTAACTGAAGAAGATTTTTATATGAATCCAAATTACTTCCCAAATAAAGAAAACAGGAAGAGTACGTCTTATGAAAATCTTTCTAGTTCGTCCTATTTACGGGGTACTGACTTTTTCCTGTTTGCTAAAAAACATCCCTTCTTTCGTCGTAGAGAATGTCGGAGTTGAGGCTAACAAGTTTCACGTGCACATCAAGATATAGCAATGCGCCCTATTCACCATCCACATAGAGGGAGAAAACCAGCGAGTAAGCCTCCCGGCGTCTATTTTGAAATTTGGTATTCTTCTTTACCGGGTTAGTCCTTGTGGAGGGCGAAGGGAAAATCCGAGTCCCGACGACCGCAGCTAATACATCACATTAAATCATCTCCGTGTATACAAAATCCTAATTTAATCCCAGTATGCCGCAGGCAAATTGAAATTCTCACGGGCCATTAGGTTTCCATTACCGCGGTTCGGATGGCAGGATGTCCCGCTCCCCATTAGAAGCCCCCGGGGCGGGAGTTGGGGGACCTCTCCGGGTTCGGCCCCACCCCGGGGCTGGATCATGTAATGACTAATCACACAAAAAGTCATCAATTCATCAAATAAAGTCCTTTCGAGCCCCGGCCATTCGACGACACCACATTATTTACCGAGTTAGATAAATCATCTAATTTGGCACGGTTTTTCTCGTGTTTGGGGCGCATTTTTTGCGGGTGGGTGCGGATGACATAGCGCGGCAAAGGATAACCGAAATGTGAAATGTTTATGGACATGTGTACCCACTGCCACCCTTTTTTGGCGGCGGGGGTGGACACTCCTGGCCCTCGGCCCCCCTCGTCGAGCAGGGCCAATTGATTGGCACCCACCAGGGCCGATTACTCGCCCCAAAGCGCGAGGACAAGTGGTAGATGTCAAGGGACAGCGTAAAAATTTTTCAGTTCGATTGGCATGCGAGTCGCGATTATCTCCGGCTGGCCGCCATTTAAATGGAATCGTCCCTGTATAAATCACGAGCTTAATGAATTAGAAACTCGATTTGTAATTTTGGCAGGATCGGTTATAAATTATCGCATTAGCAGCTCATTGGCCCCGGGCCCGGTCCCGGTCCCGGCTAGTCCTGAGGGCGCTGCCTGCGAGTATTTACGGGCACAATTTATTCCTGTTGATTTCCTACTTCTCGCTGGGTGCCAGAGGGCGAAGCTCTGGCTTTTTTGGGAGTGCCCCGGCAGTCAATTAAAGGACACTTCGACGAGTGGATCGATCGCCAACGGGTTGCGGAACTAGCAATTAATAAAATTTCAGACACTAGTGCATTAAAAATTCCATGTAACAGTTTAGATAAAATTTCTTAATATTTGCATATGCTTAAAGAATTGAGGTGCGCATATATTTACTTCGGAAAAGTTACCTTATTTATCCAGAAAATTTTGCGCAATGATGAAAACAAAAAATTCTAGTGGATAAACACTACTTAAATTTTTACAAAATCTAGAAGTACCTATAGTTTAAAGAATCTGCCCTAAAAATGACATTAAAATACTGGAATTACTTTAGATTCTACAGAGCCACACGTCGGCAACTGATAAAGTGGGTTTTTCATAAATTTTAAAATACATTTAGATATCTCAGAACGCTTTTCTTACCTGCTTTTGTATACGATGTTATTGATAATAATATACTAAAAGTATTAAGTATTAATCGATCATTGAAATACCAAAATTGGTATGATCCTTGAACCGTTCTAAATTCGGTTGTTGTCATTTTTCTTTAACAGTCTGGTGGTGCTACCACTTTTCGATTCTTTAATTAAAATAGTATAATACTTCTCCTAATTTATTTGAATACTGGAATAATATAAATATAAAAGTTCTTAATTCATAGTCTATGAGTCGTATCGTATAATTAGTTTCCCGTTTCCGAGTAACACAAACACTGATTTAAATTTAATTATCCAGGGTTAATTAATTGAAATATTAATCTCCACCGAAGAAGGCGGAAATGAAAACTAATAAAAGTTCACCGGATAAGTGAGTTCCACTGCTAATAAAAGTTAATTCAAACAAGAATTCCAGAGATTTGCCACTCAATCGCGGCTGGCAGAAGTAAAGCCATTCGCGGCCCAGATTACATCTTTCGGGGGCATTAATATGACAATGAACTACACTTGCTGAATCGATAAGCCGATGAGCGAGGTGCAATAAAAGGGGATCAGTCGGAGAAAGTCTGCATTTTAAATGACATCCGCCCGAGAAATTTTTCATCCCGTTCCAAGGAGGCGTCGAGGTCGTCCATTGTCTGAAAAAGTTCCTTTGACCTGGACCCACACCTCGTTCTCCACAAGCTGGAGATATTCCGCCAAGTCCTCCTCTGTCTTTAGTTTTTTGCCGCAGGCACCCAGACAGCCAGGATTCGTAGCCATTCTAGAGTAACTCTGGAGCACTCGGTGCCACTCGAAAGCCGAAGAAATGAACAAGACCCAAAAGAAGGAGCTTCGCCGTCGTCGGGCGAGCGGGGGTGGTGGAAAAAATCCAACAGAGACTCGTCAAACCCCAAACATCTGGAAAGTTGGAAATAATCCTTTATCATCCCTGACGGCTCGACAATTGATTTAATTCCTTGTGTTCTCCTTGTTGAAGTATTTATGGCTCTCCCTGGTTCAACTTTTTCAATTGTGCGATTCGACAAGTTCTCGCTTTAAATGAAATTTTGGGGCGAGGTGTCAGGACGAATTTAATTACAGGAACGGGAGAGCTGGGATATGATGCTCCTGCAGTCCCAAGATATGCTGCTGAGCTCTGCATATTCACGGGATTTCGACGCAGTTGCACCATGTCCTGCTGGATGATTCTTATGAGTTTATGACTGCATTGAAAAAGAAATAATGGGAGAATAACTGAGTTCCAGCGAATCCCGATTTAAACCAGGTAGTGTGAACCATGCTTAAGTTCAGCGATGTCGTCCGAGGCGGTGGACGAAAGATAGGCAGAACACATATTATACAGGGTTTTAGTGTAAGCCACAGGATGTAACATCCCGAGGGATTAAGTCGGAAGCTGCAGACAGGTGTGCATTGTGCAACGAGATCCTGCAGTAATTAATGGCTTTCGTGACAAGAAAACTGGACAATGGCTGGGGACTATACGGATTTTAGGAAGAAAATTGTAATCTAAATTGGCACGCCTGGAAATTTCACCGAACAAGAGCCTTAATTTCATGGATGACTTGCGTATTTACAAAATCTGTTTTAATGAGTTTAGGCAACGATTTTGATATGAATAGGTACATTTTATCTCAATTGAGACAGACATTTTAAGGGATAAGAGTAATTTGTAATATACATTTGAACCTTTTAAATATTTACATAAATCATAGTTTTAACTGATGATGATTAGCAACTATTAAATAAACTAGGACCATATATGATACTTAGAAGTTTTGCTTTGAATACGCGGCTCTTTCTGCAGTAAGTACATATTTATTTTTTTTTTCTTGGAAAAGTCTTCAGAAATAATTTTTTAAAGTGCATTAAATGTTTCCTTATAAATATTTCTTTTACTCCAAAATATTGTTTTTTGTTCGAGGAAATTAGGACTTTATATCTTGTGGTTAGAAGGAGCATGTTTCATCCCAGATTATTATTGGTTTATTTAAAAAGTTTAAAAACTGCATTTTAAACTTTTCCACAGTTTAAAACTGAACCCGTGCATAGGTTAATATCGTAAGCTTATAAGTTTTAAGGTCGCTTTCGAGTTGGCATGCACTTGCACTTTTCACTAATTCTTCGGATCGCACTTGCCGTTGACTCTTTTTCCGCGCATAAGTAAAGTTTTAAAATTACTATAATTTTCCGACAGTGCACGTTTATAAGTTTATTCTTGAAAAGTCAAAAGATTGGAATTTTGTATTTTGTGTTCACGTCAAGTTGAATCATCCTAAATATGTAGGTATTAATTAAGGCCTCCTTTAAACTGCCGTTTTTTCGGTCAAACAATAAGAATAGGCCATAAAAGTCTGATGTTAATTTAACTTTATGGATATAGTTAAAGAGTTCAATACTAAATTTAATGTGAGTTAAACTTTATCTGTTTCCTTTATTTTGAAGCTATAACTGATCCATTTGTAAATAAGTACATATAACACTTGGACACCGTAAACCGCTTGAAGAAAATGTTAAATAAAGCTCAGAACACGTAGAAAACATAGTTTTTCTTGCAACGTCGCCCATTTGTAAGCGGCTCCAAAAGAGGTCTTTCAACTTGTGCCCTACATGCCCTTTGAAAGAAAACCAGCACGAACTATCGTCATTAAATAAGATACACATCTGCTGAGCAACAACTCACTTCAAGTTTAATGAAATGAAGTAAACGAGCGAGAAAATATCTCCTGCGGAAATACATGCCCCGATCCCCATTCAAAAAAGCGAAAAAGGGACGTGCCGGACTAATACCCGAGAAATGACCAAATCGCAATCCCCATAACCAAAGTACTAAAAAAATATGAGACATTTTTTATGGGCGCCTCCCTTTATCCATTTATGAGCATAAAATTATTCGAATTTATATGGTGTCCCCAAATGCGTTATCCCTGCGCATCCCCTTTGTCGGTGCCTTTGTAACTCTCCTCGGGGGCAAAATGTCCGGGACTTAGTTTTTTCCCTTGTTGTAGTTGTTTCTCAGATAAAGGAAATTTATTGTTAAGATATCCTTAGCACCTGAATTTTTTTTTGTTTTTTGTTTTTTTTCGGAAAAAGAATATACTCAAGAGGAAGGGTAAATAAGAGAGATAGAGGCCCGGGCTAGGAATCCGGGGACAGAAGTAGCAAAAGTATTTTTGCTGTAGACTTAAAACAATAAAACACCGGCGAAAATGAATGTAAGGCAGGTGAAAAAGAGGAGTCCGAGGTCCGATTATTGTCTCCGCCGAATGGATCGAATCGGCCTTTGTTTTTTTCAGAACCGCCCCTGGGTCGGTACGCTGCAGGTGAGCTCCAGCCTTGGCCACTTGAGACTGGCCCAACCCCCGACCGTCTGCCAGGCCAGGCCTTAAACTGGATAAAACGACTAAAAATGTTATGATCATGGATTTACAGCTTTCTGCCTTGGGTTTAATTTTGTGTTCACGTTTCAAGTAGCACCGGGCTTTAGAGGGTGGGTTTCAGAAGCGGGGTCCGCATACACACTCCACTGTGGATGGGGTGTTAAGGCGGGATGACCTGAAAAGCGTTAAAGTTTTATTATAGGAACCGAAATTTCGGAAATCGTGTTATAGTCCCGCCGTTATCGCTTCTTTTCTAATAACAACAATTTCACCGTGAAAAGGGGTTTGATAAGGTGGATTACGGCGAAAATTTTCACACCAAATTTATGCTAATCCCCGGTCGTTCCCCTTAACAGCTTATTCGCCCTGTTTAGCAATATAATTTGGCCGACTCGCTGCTAATGGATCTTTCACTTTTCTGAACATGCCCCATGTAACCTTTGTTGCAGGCGATCGCTAATGGAAACGCTTTCGATTTTCCTCGATGGGCACACGCAGGAAAACTCTGTTATCTTAATTTTGAATGAGCACCGTGGTGAACAGGAAGTTGATTTTTATTATTCATAGAGCAATTAA
Organism: Machimus atricapillus; assembly: GCA_933228815.1. Lineage (NCBI taxonomy): Eukaryota > Metazoa > Arthropoda > Insecta > Diptera > Asilidae > Machimus > Machimus atricapillus. Next base: position 24,246,246 of record OW121788.1, on the reverse strand, counting down.
TGACTTTCCCGTAATATCCCTTCATTAAACCCTGGTCTGGCTTCCTTGTTCCACGCAAAATATGCTCGAAGCCCCAATTTTCCTTTGTGTTCCTACCTTCCGACTATAATACACTCATAGAGCAGAATTTAATCCTGTTCGAGGTATTAATAGGTTTGCTCAATGACCTGTTTCAGACTGCTTTTAAGCTTACTAAAACTCTGCTTATCAAACTTACTAGGTTTCCTAATCATTTCATACATGCTCCAAATAATCTCAGGCTAGAAATGATAATAGTTTAGAGAATTAAGTTATTGATATTCTTGCAATTTATGAACTCTATAAAATACTATTTACATTCACATTTGATAATGTTAATTTTCGGCTTTACCACTTCTAAGGGTAACTACTTAGTTATATTTTCAGAATTCAAATTTACTTCAATTTTGTTGGAAGTGGATAAGACTTCTTGTAAAACTTTAATCTTAAAATTTGTATGAAAAAAGCTGTGCTGCTTAATTTTCGTTGTGGTGGTTTTACGTCTATATTTTTGAGTTCGTGTTATTTGGTAGACATTTTTAAATTTTACAGACGGAAAATATTCAATTTTTAGCGAAATGCAGAAGGTGCACTGTATCAAAACGTTTTACGGATGTACCCTGTAGAATTAAAAAGTAAAATCGTTTTTGGCTTTTTAAATTCCCTCAACACAATGAGTTTAAGGGTTTTTTCTCTTTAAGTTGATTTATTTAAATTACAGTTGATCTACATTAGTAGGAATATGTTTGAGCGATATGTAATTCAGAAGGAAAAGTGAAGTTTTTAAAATAGCAGAGTGCTGGCCTTTGGCATAATTAAGACTTTAAAAATTGAAACAACGCACTTGCTGCAATTGTTAAAATGCCCAACACTAAACAGCCTCCTTTTAACTAAAGGTAAAATCACACGAAGTACAGAAATAATAAAAAGAGTTATCTTCGTCCTAAACTCAGCAGAATTTGACGTGGCGCCGGTGTCTCTTCGTGCTGGTGTTACTGTGAAAATCAAGCAAAATTTATTCATAATTCGTCCGTCTTTTATTTAAGGCATGGGCTAATTCGCATGACTGGTCTAATTCTTAAAACAACCCCAGCAGCACGAGCAGCAGCAGCAGCCAATCTTCGTCCTTAAGATAGAAAACGGGGCAACTGGAGCAGGCAAAGTTAATTTTCTGACATTCAGCACGACTTCACTCATCTTGTTTTCGGCGATACACAAATTTTTCACTCAAAGGTAAGAAAAATACGAAAACATCAAGATAAAGCGGCTGCCCACCTCTCCGACCCCTCAGTTCCAGAAATCGTTCTGCGTCTTCAGAGTTGACTCAACTTTCGAGGAATCCTCTTGGATTCTGGATGCTGGTATGCGATGGAGCCTGGATGCTTTTGGGGTCGACGACGACGCACCGAGTGCGGGCGGTGGGGGATCCGGGAAGGACGGATTTGAAGTCGAAATATGTAAAGGAAGTAAGTCAGGAAGAAAAAAATTCTCACGTAAATGTTTCAAGAGGGTAATAAATTCCATTTGTGTACGAGGGGAAGCCCCGGATTGCCGGGAATGGTGGCGCGGTAAAACGACGGACGAAGCCGGCTGCGGGTCTGGCTGCTCATTCCTTTTTTTTTATTTTACTTTATTTTTTTTTATTAAATTATAAAACCGAAATGAGTTTTATTTCGACGCCTATTTTCATTATATTTCGTTCACGTTCCCAACTTACCCCGCCCACGTCGCGGGCCAAGGCTCCTCGGGTGGCCAAGTGGTGCTTCGTTCGTCCCGGTGGCGGCGAAGACGACTGCCGGTCCTTTCCGGGATTTTTCCACACCCCCAGCATCCTCGCGCGGCCCATGAAGATGCAGAATCTCTTCAGTTTTCCGTTATTGGCACTTACCTTGAGTTGCCGGAAGGGTGGCCGCCCCCAAGTCCGCCCCCTCCTTTCCATATTTTTACATCCTCGCGGAGTGTAATTTTGTTATCCTATCTGCGGAGCGCCTTCTGCGGACTCAATTGGCTTATTTTCCTGGTTGCCTGGTGCAAAGGGTGCTCCTACCCGGGACCGGGACTGGGACAGGGACGGAACGGGACCGGGATGATTGTGGGGCACGGTATCCGGGGCGGCTGGAGGACTCTAGTGGCATAAACTCATGCATGTCACGATTATCACACCCCACTGATGAACTTTGATAGAATTTGAGAGGGTGGATGAATCGCAAGACCAAGAAATGCGGATTATGCCGGGGGACGTCACCGGGGGAGGAGGTCGTGCCGTGCCAAGGCGAATCGCGTTTAACACCTTAGCCGCCCGTGAAACTAAGGCGTGCTCCGCCCTCGGCTGAGGAAGCAGGACGGAACTGTGGGGCATGGGGCAGCGCAATCATTTCGGAATATTATGAAAATCTGAGAAAGATAGAAGAGATTATGCAAATTACGGCATCACCTCCGCCGTTTAGGTGAAATGATCAAAGGAAACATTCCTTTAGATTAAAATGCACTTGAGCGGGAGTGTGATAAGGCTCCGCGAGGTGTTTGCTCAAATTATCAAGAAGAGGAAAAAATTGTTTTCTTTAAGGGGACGAATTGAGGATGCGGTGCGAGTTTCAAGTAGAAATTGGGGGGGAATTTCAGAATCAATTCATTTTCAAATGTTTATGACGTTGGGAATTTTTAAATATTTATGAAAAAAGAGATAGTTAAGCCCCTCATTTCCAAGTTTTAACCTTGAATAAATTTATTGAATATTGATATTAGGTACATACACATTTGTTGAGATGTACGAAATTTTTCAATTTGGAATTATTATTTAAGTGTTTTGAGTTTAAGGGGACATTTTATAATTAAATGATGAAATTTTAATTTTATTTTTCGATAAAATTGCTTTGCGTAAATGACTGCTAGAAGATTTAAATCTATCGTGATTTATCTGAAAACATATTATAAATGAATTGAAATCGAACATGTTGATATCATATAAAAATCGTTTAAAAAAGTTGTTTGATTTTTTAACTTCAACGTCATCAAACACAACTATACCTATTGACAAAATCTCACCCTCGTGAACGCAAAATAAAATTCTCTTTTCACTTCTATTTATTTATTTTTTCATTCTGGATTCAAAAACTGTTTATTAGCGAACATTTTTTTTAATGTATAGCATTTCGAAATTTTCTTAGTCGATCCAATATATGAAAAATTTTAAAGTGTTGGGGCGGTAAAAAATTCAAGTCTAATATTTGAAAAATTTCCGACTGATTTCTTTTTCTTCGCAGTTTCTTTCCAAGTGCAATTTTTGAAAAATTTGTGGCTTATTTCCGTCTTAACTTTCTCAAAATAATAATTTGTGATTGCCGATTGTGTTCGATCCCTTTTTCGTCCCAAAATTCCAATTTTAACAACTCATTCGCATTACATATATTTACAATACAAAAGCGCCATGGTTCTTGAAATATCTTTTCAATTAATTTATCAAAAAACAAAAGAAAAAATACCAGGTACCAAGCTAACAAGTTATTTTTTATATTAAAGTTTCAGTTAAAAATGCCGGAAGGAAGTAGTAACTTTAATTGTTCTCATAAAAGATTATGTAAAAGACATGCGAAATAAATTAAAACAAATAATGCTAAACATTTAAAATTTTCTCTATTCATTTTGCATGTCATTGCTCCCTAAAATTCATACATATAAAAAAGCAGAAAACTGAAAGTAGGGCAAAATGCCCTCAAGCGTGACAAGAGAGCGTGGATAAAAAACGACAGTGTCACCTTCGCTGATAAGAATCACACCTGTCCGGTGCTCTCAGCGTTTGGTATGAAGATCTCAAGGGCCGCTAGCCGCTCCTAGCCGCATAGGGTCCAAGAAATTACCTTTCACAATGCACGATGCACGCCGTCCTGGCCCTTTTTTATGGCGCCTCTTACCTGTCGTGAGGCAGACGCACTTGCAGAAAAGATCGCGTACATTTGCGTTATCAGTGCTAATTACCGTAAGCAAAAATTCGCTTTTCCATAGTCCGTGACATGAAGGGCGCCTGGAGTCACTTCATGCCAGGAATTCCGGGAGTGCCCCACTCCGACTCCGGGCCGACTCCCGGATATGGGCACACTTGCAACAAAGCCGGATATCAAAGTAATTTGCCTAATTAGCATTCTTTTTCATGTTTTATGTTTTTTTTTTTAATTCTAATTAAGTACGACGACGCCGTGATAAATGTAATAGCGTCGCAGCAGTCGCGGCGGCCCCTTTCCAGTTCTCTCCGGGTAAAATGCCTGGAAGCACGGAATCCAGAGGGGCATGGTTGGCTGGAGGGGGCGGGTCGGGCCGAGCAGGAAGTGTTCTGTCGCTGGATAGTACATTAAAAGCGCACATAACTCTTCGCGCTGGAGGAGCCCGAGAACCAATTCAGCAGCAAACGAACCAAAAAATTCTCAAAACAGCTTTACCCTGCTCCTCCATGTGAAGTGCAAACTGCACACTTAAGAATCAGTTCAAGGAACCTCAAAGGACCCGGAGCCGCAGCCCGGGCCCCATAGTCGGTTGCTATTATTTTGCTGGTTTCTGTTCGATACACATGAGCCCGACGAGGAATCGGGCAAAAGCATCCGGGGGATCCTCAGGCGGATTTGGGGAGGAATTTGTAACTTTCGACTCCCGTATATGGCGTCTGCGAAAGGAGGCCCCGGGAAAAGCGCACCCCATGATGCATACGATCGATTCCCAGATAGGAAGTCGCATCGAACTGGCGAAGGCCAACAAGCCACAGTCGAAGATGGCTAGAGATGGGTCAAGGATGGCCCTGGAATCTTATCCGAGCCCCAAGGAAATCCTGAATCTTTCCATATCTCTTGCCCGGGTGAATGTTCACAATGCGACCGAAGGGGGCGCTCCGCCGGGGGCTGAAACACTTTCTGGCGACTTTCGAAGGGAAACATGAATGGAGTTGTTTTGTTGCCGCTATAGAAGCGATAGTGCCCCAAATCGGTCCGCCCCTGCCGCCGAGGAGCCGCTGGAAGAACACTTTTGCGGGGGCGGATCCGTACGCAATATAAATGAGATCGGTTCCTGTCTCGTCCCAGCCGGTCCAGAGGGAGCTTGCGATGGATAATGCCTCAGAGAAGCAATCACGCTAACTTCCACGGAATGGGGCTCCGCGCTGGACGAGCACAATCAATGGGGCACTTGTCTGACGATCACCCGGATATCACTTCCTTGTCTCCTGCGGCCACCGTGCGGTGTCTGGCCATAACTCCAATTGCTCCAAGTGCTCCAAGTGCTCCCCCGCAATGGGGCTCAGCTCATGTCCTGCTGTTGCTGCTCGCGGCCCCCGGAGCCTTTTAAAATTCTCGGCAAGTCTCGTTATGAATTGTGGCCGTAAAACTGAAGGAATGGGGCCGAATGACTCTTTTATGGTCAGTTCAGTTCAGTAGATATTACACGGCTGAGGGGGCGGGGAGTTTATGTTTTATTGGCACTTTTTCATAACGCGAATATTTTTTTTTTTAGAAGTGAAATGATCGAGATTTCAAGAGACTTTTAAAATTCCCATTCATCTCAGCAAATAGCATCGTCTCATGGGTCGGGGTGTATCTTTACTTTTAAAATCTCGAAGAAACGGGCTCTTTTTGTTTTCTTTATTATTCATATACAGTAGGAACAGACAACAATGCTTTCTAAAGGAAATATTTTCTTACACAAATAAATATATTCATAAATGTATGTATGTAAATAAGGCATTGGACGATTTGAAATAGTAAATACATACTTTGAAGTTCCAAATATTTTATCATGGAATAAAGTTAATATGATTATTTGGAATTGGCAACTGAAAACGGTTGATTTTACAAATTGAGGTCAGTGTGCTTAGTAAAATTTAAAACCACTGAATTCGACTTAGTAAATTTATTTATTTATTTATATTCATTCGCTTAATACAAGCTACAAAACAAGGCCTCTTATTTTTTTTCCTAAATTTGTTTATAGTCTAAATTGACGTTTACTTAAAAATGATAACAAACTATATTTATATAACTATAACTACTCAGATAGATTATCTACTAAAGTAAACGCACAAATGGCGATTTTTTTAGAAATAAATTAATGTGAAGTCCTTTAGACGTAGACATGGTTGCCCTTCCTGGTGGTTTTCTGTTTATTTCTGTAGTATCTGACGTGTGTCCCTTATGGTTGCATGCATATCAGGTCCATAGTTTTGCCGGACAGGTAGCTGGATTGTTCAACCGCTCACAACGGAAATATTTCTGGGAAAATTTTGTCGTATAATTATTAAATTCTGCATTGTTATTGTATATCATGGGGAATTTATCCCAGATGCAGTCTTATTCTATGAGTTAAAAGTTTTAATTTTGTCCTAGTTCTACGAATTTTTGCTAAAAATAATGGCATTCAATCTCTGAAATAGAAATAAATTTATTTAGTGTTTCAAATATTTTATTCAAACAAATGAAATATTTCCTTAATGTGTATATGAAAAAGCGTAATTTTGAATCATTGTATACGTCTAACATTTTCCTCACTAAAATGCAGTGAATCTCAACCAGAGTTGGTTTCCTAGATATACAATTCATAATTTTCATATGTGAATAGAGAATCGCTAGAATTCTATTGTTATTATTTCCTGGATTTCTATTTTAGTGCAGATGTTTTCTGGAAATATAATTAGAAAGACAGGAAAGCCTTTGTTTGCCTTGTTAGTAAAATTCATTTAAATTCCAGGAAAATTGAAAATTTATTGCAGTGTCTAATTATAGTAACATACTGCTGAATTTTGGTTGCTTTTGCTAGAAATTCAGTAAATTTCGCCAGAGATGCATTATATCGCAAACTGATTTTAGACTAACTTTTATGTTGATCCTGAGAATTCAATAAAATTCTCGCAGTATTGAGCAACGTTTACATGAGGATACATAATAATTAGTTGGGTTACAAAGTGTATTAGTTTTTCGTTCTTTAACAATTTGTTCAACCTACTTTTTTAGCAAAACAAAGTTACGACATGCAATTTTCAAACTATAGTTGCTAACACAACATATTTAAACAATTAATTTTCACAATGTTCTTTATGTAATTTATTTTAGCAGATTGGAATGTTGGATAATATTTCTATTTGAAAAAGTACTAGGTACTGAATAGAATTATAAGTGACGACAGAGAACGCCTTAATTAAGTAAGTTTTAATAAAGCTTTTTCCTTTTTCATACATCAATATTTAATAGAATAGAACAGAAAAGTTTTTAGTGTCAGTCTAAAAATCTTACCTATATAAATAATAGTATGAAGTTTGAAAGTGAAAATTTATTACTTATACTTTTGATTTGTCCGCTTTTAGAAAATCTCTTATTTTCTCAATTAGGTATTTATTTAAAAACTAATAGGAAAAAAATTTCAATTCCAAAAAGGCTCATAAACAGCGTGTTGCAGCTTAACTTCTAAAACGTTTGGTGTGCTATTATCGAATTATTCAGAAGGTGAGCAGCACCAAACAAAACTTTCGTAAACAAGCAGCTCTTCGAAAGCAATTATCGCCTCATTGTGTCGCTTTTTATCAACCCTCAAAGTTTCATTAATTTTAATGCTGCGGTGTTCTGCCATCGCGGCAAAAACCCGCAGTAAAAATTAATACAGCGAAAATCTCTGGCAGGCGGTTCGCTCCCCTGAACAAAGCGCACATCGCGTCCGCCGCCGCGCCGCGCCATCTTAATGCACTTGTGACACAAAAAGCTCCAGAAACTTCGCCGTCTCATATTTCTGTTAAAAGGAACTTCCTTGAGACACCACACGTAACCCGGCACGTCCTGGCCTCGTCCTTTTGTCCTCGTGGTGGCTCAACGCCACAATTTCACCGGAAAGGCACATGCACGGACGGAAGAGTGCCATAAACGAATTTTATTAATATTTGCGACTTGATTAAATAATAAAATCCGGGAAATACTCCGATGGTCTGGCCGTAAAGATTTCCTTCCCGATTCGATTCGTGCCAGAGCTGCGGTATTGTGTCGTCGTCATTCGTCGCCACGGGCTAAGATCCTGCTCCAGGCTCCAGGCCCCAGGCTCCAAATCCCATTAGCAATCAGCAGGAAGCACAAATTGGGATCATATCCTCATTGTGGGTGCGGCTTGCTTGACGTACGGCAATAATAATTAAGTGGCACTCACCACCCTGTGTTGAGCTGGCTCGTAGAGCGCCCACCACTCTGTAGAGTACCGGTAACATCCAATATCTAATAAAAGTTCATTTTCAGAATGGATTTACCTTTAAAAGCTCTTACACCATAAACAGGATGAAATAAATTTAATTTTCCACTTATAACTTATTTTTATTATAGGTGCTATGATTCCAGTGACTCTGCTAGCCCGAGAGCGAAATTTTTTAAAAGTTGACATCATTTTTAATTTATAAATTTTAAGAGAAAAAAACCCTAATAACCATTTTGCATATAGGAACTTTTTATTGCTTATATAATATGGAAAAATGTCTACTATGTCTCTTCATATTGTTTCCTCCTATCCTAACCAAATCCTTTCGAGCTCCATCTTAAATTTTCTGTAATACTTTAAGAAGGGTTTCATAGAAAAAATTAAAAATTGCGTGAAATCATTTATACGAATGTTTAAAAAAAAATCAATATATGTATGTACGTCAACGTATTTTTATGTGACAATGTCTAGTCTAGGCATGAAAAGAATGGATGAAGAAAATGTTAGACTCTGAGGTTATTGAAATGCCGATGAAATGTTAATATTATCGCCTAAGTCGTTATTCTATTATCAATTTTTGCTTCTGCAAATAAAATGACTTATTGGTTCGAAAACCGTTATTTGAATTTATTATTTACGATTTTCGGTTATGTTTCTAGTTTTTTGCTCGAAATTAGAGGTAGAGGTTTGTTGTGTGGATACCAGTACCACGTCCTTCTGAAGCCTGACTGACCTTTACTATCGTTACTTTTACATTTAAGGTGCTGCTAATTCTCAACGAGAAAATGCCGCGAGCACCTGATAGCAAAATTTCGTTAAGTTTCTGAATATCAGCGGCTGAGTTGTTGTAAGACGTCATATGTACATATGTATAGAAAAATAAAAAAAAAATATAATTCAAAAATAAAAAGAAAATTAATTAAAAGAAAAATAAATTTAGTTTCATTTTGAAGAGTAGGTCCATTAAATTACATATATAGCGTGGTAAACTCTCGTTCATAATGAAAAATTGTGTGAAGAGGTTATTAAGGAAATATTAAGTCTGTAATATACCTACATATAGTGAGTGCCTACTTAAACGACTAAGTGGTATACAATAGTTATTTATGAAGAAAAAATTTATTAAAATCGTGCTAAAAGCAGAACGGATGAAGTAACTTTCCTCGCCGGTGTCAAACTGGTACAGGGTGATTATATTGCCTGTATAATAAGCCCCTTGTCCTGTCGTACGGCATATTTGCCTTCGCAATAATCAAAGAGGACTTGGCAAGATGCTCTGCTCTCACTCGAAGAGCATGCATCACTGCCCCCGAAAGGACTTGATTTACGTTTTTACCCTTTTATTACTTTTTTTTTTTTTAGCTTACCTTGACCGCGTTTCCCAGGCTACGCCAGCCGGCGTGTACCTGTGCCTCAGGAATTCCTGCTTTCTGCGGAGATTTTTCATGTTCACTAGCCGTAAACGGTGGTGTGGTTGGACTCGTTTCAGTCGGGAATTGGCCGGGGCGGGTTGAAAGTATGTAGGCCCCTCCACCTTCCGTCTCAGCCTAGCATACTCTGTAGCCGGGACCAACCACTCCGCAAGAACTAACTTTATCGACACATTTGCAATTTAAAGTGTCTGCCATAAAAAAATTTATGGCAAAAAGTTTTCCAATTTTTCTTAAGAAATATGAAAAATATCGAGTGATGCTTTCATATGCGGAAATCCTTCCTCGTTCTGCTCCTGTTCGCTGAGGAATAAAAAAAAAACTATCTTTGCCGCCACCGCCGCGCCAGTCCCACCGTCGAATTTTGCTAGTTTTCGGCTCTTTTCCATCAAAGGGACTCCTGATGGGAATTTGAATTAGTTGCCACTAAGCATGGATATATCTTGCGTCCGACGTAGAAAACAACCATTCCAAGGATACACGGACCCTAGTTCTTGGCCGAGTTGTGTCTTACCACCTACCCGAACTCATCCTACCAGCTTCAAATCGTCTTATATATAGTTATTTTTGTCGAAATAAATTTTCTATCGATTGAATACAAAGTATGCGGCGCGGCTCCAACTAGCTCCTTGAGGAGCACCCTGTGCTCGCATTTATACGATTTCTTTAAAGAAATTTGCGGAAACATCAGTGCGGGACGGTAATTGAATTATGTTGGTGCGCGTTATTGAGTCGAACGATCGGTGGGCGAAGGCATTGCAAATCGAGGGACCCATAGGACCAATGACGAAGGACCGAGGCTGCAATTGCTGGGGCTGGGGGCGGAGGCCCTGAAGCCCTAGTTGCTGGCACTGTTGCAGCTGGTCTTTAGTAGCGCTAGCATTGCCCCAATTCTTTTGTATTAAACAAGGGCGAGGCGAGGAAATCAATTTATGAGGAAGGATGTGCTGAAGTGGATGGATTTACTCGTTCAAGCACTTCGATCAGTTCCCATCTATTGTATTTTTATTTGCGGAAACTCTAGCAAATTTTCTGTAAATGCGATTTAGTTGACTTTCTGGGGCTGAAAGACATGTTTTTTATAAACGAATTTTCTTCGGTTAGCAAACAGTTTTAAATATTTTGTTGTAAATCCTAAGCCCCATACTTTTAATTCAGTCTATTTTTTTGGATTCGACAAAATGTGGCTAACATTTTTTGGGTTTCGTAACCTCCAAATGTCTGCTACAGTTGATTTTCTTGAAAATAGGTTTAACAAAAGGAAATGCAACAAAAGCCAGATATTTTTTTATGAATTTTGAAGCCAACGATTTCTATTATGTAATTTTAGCAGACTAGCTCAGTGATATACTTATTACCTAATGATTTTAAAAATTTTAAACAATATTTATTACTTTAAGATATTAATTGAAGTCACTAATTAAAGTAATTACCGGAAGAACTTTTTACTCATGTATTATATTCTAATTGCCTGAAATATTAAGTCATTGATAGAAGTGGAATGTAACATTGAGTAATTTCCTGCAAAACCTCAATAATGTCATGAAATATTCGTAGAAATTTCTCAATAAAGCTCAATTTAGAATTGTCACTCGTCACTATGTGGAGCATAATCGAATAAATTAATCAAATTAGAGCTGTAAATTGGAAGTACCTTCGTACTTACCTAGATCTACGTTCAATTACTTACATATCTTCTGAAAATTGCAGATGAAATTGTTGGAGTGGAATTTCACAGAACACGTATATTGAAATACCGGAATAATGAAAAGATATTTATTGCAAGGAGGTAGTTTTAAATGTATCATTCATATGAAGAGAGAAACAGATTCCTTTCAAATTCTCAATCTGCAAACCATTTTGTGATAAAAGGAAACGAAATATAATCCTGCGTTGAAACGAATTGGCTTTTGTAGTTTATTTGCCATATATGTACGTTTCTTATTTTTGTAGTAATAGTAATTGTTCTTTCAGTCAGATCAATGGGAATAAGTAGTTTAACTAAGTCTTCAAAAATCAAACGATAGCGTAGTTAATTTCATATTTTTTAACAAAGCCAGAGTCGATTTTTTGCTCTGCTTGTTTACTTTTTAACGAAATTCTCGGTTATTTTAATATAGTTATTCAATATTCTTGCTAGCAGCGCTTTCCTCACTTATCCGGCTTAGGATCTAATTAAACATAAGTAGTAATAATTTTTGAATTAACTTTAAATTTAAGAAGAATTTTCTTATAGCATATAGTTCTTGTTGTTATGATCCTTATTGTTATGTTTTTAAATTTAACAGTCGCATTCACGAAAATTTTCAAGGTTTGATGTAAATTTTCCTGGTTTTATAAAATTATATTCATTCGAATTGCGACAAATTGATTAGTTTGATAGTATTCTTCTCAGTGTAAAATCGAACATTCAGTTGAGAAAAGTCGCTTTATAAAAAAGGCATTGGAAAAGTTCAAGTGAAGCGAAATACTACCGGCTCCATTGTAAAGGGTTGGAGTTTGAGTTTTATTTTACATACTTTGAAAATATTATTTCAGAATGTGTAAAAAAACGCCAATATTTTTATACCTATAACAGTGTTGTTGTTCTCCTTTGAAACAAATCAGATGTTACATAAGGCTTTGAGTACCTAAATAATTTTAAAAGTTTCAACTAAATATTGAAAGTTCTCTAATAATCAACATACGATTTGTAATGTTTTCTAATCCTTCAATAAACTGCTTAAATGACTGTTTTATGAGAATCAAAGGAAACCGTCGTCATACCCTGGACTCGAAAATCCGTCTAATAAATGTCGCGTAAACAAAGTCCCCTTCCCGGGAAGAATCCTTTGCTAGTCAATAACAGCACTCCTTAACAAGGCAATTAATCCCTGCAAATAGAATCGTCTTAAAACCGCAACAGAAACGAAATCCCGAAACTTGTGTCACCGCCACTGATGATGATCGGCGCGTCCTCGAGGAGGTGAAGTTAAAGGATTTATCTTCATCGCGAAGGAATCTGTCTCCGTCCAAGGAAGGCCCACTTTTCCCTCCGCCCCCTCTGGCTGTAGTCTGCAAGTAACTTGGCCGTACAAACAAACGCGCAAACGAACTTTTGATTGATTGCTTTGTTTTTGTGAAATTTAGCACCGGGACAATAACAGGACCTTCATTGTCCCGTCTCTCCCCCTCTCTAGCTCTAGTATTCCAAAGTGCTCCGGACCGCCTCCTCCTCCTTTTCCCTCCCTGTTCTCACCATCACACTTCAAAATCGACGTTGTCGTCGGTAACCATAAGAATTGAAAAGGACAGTGCTTGAAACCCTCCCTCCCTTCTTTTAGGTCCCTAGCGATTTTCGTCGACTTCGAAAATGTTCGCCCACTTCCCACTTCAAAGGGAAACCCATCTATTAGGTTCGAAGTTATAACGGTAAACAAGGACATTCTATAGCTGTGGTATTCCTTGGAACGTTCCAATGAAAGTTTTAATTACGATTTTCGGCTCCGCACCTATCAACACAATCTGGTGCCTTCGTTTTGCTTCTGGGTGATTTTCAGGTTATGGGAGGGCAGTGAGGAGTGGAGATCGAAAACGACGTCGTCGGCGGCGGGTGTGTCCGCAATCCTTACCTGTCAACAAAGAGTCGACCATCCATTGAAAATGATATCAAATCTCTCCGATAAACACTTGGCTACAAGTTCTCAATAAAATGGAGCCATACCCCTTTCGCCCACGGGGCTCCCTTGCCACATCGAATGTTTCAATCCCGTCCACATATAACACTCCCCCTCTCCTGGGTTGTCAGAATGTCCTGATGGCAGTAGCATCCCCCTCATTGCTCCCTCCCTCCGCATCGTTAAGACTGGGTGTCAAACAATCCGAGTCCAATTTTGTCACATCCTTCTTCCCCCTCCTCCATTAACCACCCTTTTGCAGCGTAGATTCGGACCTCCTGTCGTATACCAATTCAACAATTTTCAATTGTTCTCCTATTGTTGACCGCCATCCTGCCCGCGTTCCAACCCCGCACACACCTGGGGGACACTGTGTAACTCCTTTCTTCTGCCGCCTTTCCTGAAAATTGCACCTAAAAAGCTTTGCCCCAAAACGGTCCCATAGTGGTAGGGCCTTATCACACGCTGAAAGCTCAACCCTTTTGCTTTTAAAATCAACCTCCCCCACTCCTTCCACCACCCTCTCTATAAAAACTGATGCTGTGAAAATCTTACGGATCTCATCTCGTCCGCCCCCGATTTGTACCGTTTTTCAGTTGTGAGCTTTTCGCGAGATTTTTGTATGTTTATCACAGAAGAAAGAGACGGGGAGAGGAAAGCTTTTGAGAATGAAGCCAAGGTTCTCGCTCCTCTTGGGGAGCTGTGAGACGCCACGGACGCTGGGATGCTGGGATGCTGCATCTCGTCTCACGAGAGTATTATTTTTTTTTGGAGGGGTGGGGGAGTGTTTGTTTCTAGGCATCCCCCAGCAACATTTTTGGATGCGTGTGCCGTGCTGCTGGGGCTTTGGGGCAGCTTCGCTTTTATGAGAAGGGATCAGGTGAGGGGCTCTCGGGGCCCCCCTCTTGTGCTGCACAGATACATTGCGGATTTTGTAGAAACCGCCGAGTATCATAGTCCAGTGGCGTTTTAGGGCAATACACCAGGCCGCACCGGGTTCAGTTTATGATTGCCAGTCGGTGGTGACGGGTCGTCGGTCCGGTTGCTATCTAGAGTTTTGGTTCCGTGTACATCGGCACTCTGTTTTTAGATACAAGAGAACCACAGTCCACGTTGGGAGTCGTATCATAAAAATTCAACTTTTCTCTACGGAAGGTGATTTCGTTCTAACTAACTTTGGTGGGTCCAGTGTTCGGGTGTCGAATTCGTGTCAAACTCGTGTCTTGAGTGTCCCATATTAAACAATCACACCATAACGGAATCAAATTTGGGGCATTTCGCGCGGCCCTCTGGTGTGTACGTGTGACACTTGTTCGCTGATTGTGGATGACAGATGATACTAAAAATTTAAATTCACATCGGCCGCAGAGTGCGCTCTTCTGTGGCTCGTTTCGTGCCGGTCGTTGTGTCTCTGGTGGGGCCCACCTCATCACCCCCGCGTTCGACTTAATGCGGCTTTAATTATATGTGCCACCCGGATATGCTTTGGTCGCCCCCAGTGCTCCGGTTTTTTACATTGCAGATCCTTCTTTGCTGATAACTCACTCACAAAAAAAAGGGGGTAAGGTCGCGCCACATTCGTTACACTTTTTTTTTCAAAAAAAGGGCCATATACACAGTTTTTCTGCTGGTGCCATTTTGCTACACCCCCAGGGCCCCGTACCGCCGACCAAGTGTGTGAATATCCAGAAATCTCATTATGTGCTAAAAAAGTGTGAAAATTTGCATTCAGCCGCGCTCCAAAGTGCTTTCTTCCTATGCAAACATTTGTTAAGTGTTAATCATGTGCTGCAAGCCGCTGGTACCCCCGCAGCCCCATCGTCGCTGAGCACCCCAGCGACTACCCCACCGTGTCCTGCTGCTCCTCCTGTGCTGGTGCAGCTGGCCAACTGCTGAGCGGGGAACGCCCGAGGGACAGCCCCGAATTACCCGGATAAAAGATTAACTTTGGATTAAGTCGCATCTACTCGCAGTCACATGTAAGTGCATTTCCTAGTTCCGTTCGGGGATCGGCGATAACCTTTTTGAGGGGGCTGAGCAACTAGCCAGGGAGGGGGTAATTTTCGCCCGAATGCACCGGCAACTCCTGCCCCTAGATGGCAAGATAGATGAGTTCGTCCGTTGCATTTGGGGCTAAGGTTCCGAACGCAACCCAGAGGGTCTGGACCCAGACCGGAGTTAGAAAGAGCTTTTAAGTGCCTGAATATTCGCAGATTTTCACTAATGAAAGAAATCGCAGAGGTGTGGGTGCTTTTGTCGGTCGTTTACTTTAGAGGAATTTCGAGTGCAACCTTTAGAAGTTCGGAACGGCCCCCACACCCCATTGTATGCATTTCCATCACACCACTTCCAAAACCTTGAGGTGAGATGCTTCGGTCGGAGCCCCGAGAAACGCATAGAAAAGCTCCTCAACCAAGGGGGCTACGCGGTGCAAGGATGGGAAAGTGCTCCCAGAAATTTTATTAAATGTGAAAAGATCGTGCTTCCCCCTTAAAAAAAAAAGTAAAAGAAGAAGAAAAATTAGATGATGCTTCATTTCACTTAACTTCTTGTGAGCTGGAAAAAGATTTACTTTTATGGGATGATTGAATTCATAAGGATCACTTGGGAGATGTCTGCACAATCAAAAAATATTGGCGAAAAGGATACTTTTTGAGTAGAGATGGGTAAAGGAAGAGCTCCATTTTTTTATGGTTCGCTGGTCGAGAATGAAAGGGATTTCTCCTCCCGCTTTTTAGCTATTTTTTTTTTAACATCTTTTCCACTTTTGGCCATGTTTTGGTAATGCACTGGGATGCTGTGACTTTTTTCTCCTCGGAAAATTTGAGCGAAATGAATGTGCATTTTATTTAGAAGGGATTTATGGCTGCTAAGCGAGCATATTTTTTTTCTGTTTGACGAAAGATAAAAGGGACTACCGAGCACTCATGCCTAAAAAGGAAAAAAAAGGTTCTTTGCTCAAACCACAGCTTGCTTGGAGGTTGGAAGGCTTAGGTAATCTGCTTTGATTAGTTGTTTAACCCTTTTCGTAGTTAAATTCCTTAAAACTCATTCTGTATACTAAATTTTAATTCAACTTTTCCCAGCAATTATGTTAGCGTACTTTAAAAGGTATAGATAAATCTACTGTACAATATTAACAAAATAAACTAAATTTCAAAATCTCCTGTCACACAATTTGAAAATATATCAAAATATATATAACTTCTTTCTCAACTTTTTTTACTTTACTTTAAAACGAAAGTTAATTAAAATAATATTGTAGAAAGCTCATAAAAATTTAGGACTCTTTGCATTACAAAATACATATTACTTTATGATGATCAACACTATTTATGTACTTATGTTTTATTTTGCTCGTATCATTTAATTCAAATACCGGCCACATCTCGAAATTTATAAATTTCCAATTTTTCTATTTATGTATTTATTAATTTTGCTTTAAATACCTAAATGTGTAGCTTAGTATAGTCTTGGGAAAAAATTACAAGTTTTTGTAATAATAGGTAATAGTTCATTTTTATAGTAGTTTCTATTATTTGGCCCTATTTGAATTAAGTTTTTAACACCTTTAAAAGATTTCTTAGAGAAATCAGTTTTAAAAAAGATCAGAATATTTCGTAAAACAGAAAGGTACAAATTTTTTTTTTTACTAATTATTCGAAAAGAACTCAACGTCCTTCCCGCCGAAATAAATCATTCTGTGATTTCAATTCCAAATTGAATGACTCAGGGGAATATTTACGTTCAAGAAGTAGGATTAATTTGACTGGACGGTCTCTCCCTAGGTACCTCAGGTATACTCATTGATAAGTAATTAATCAGATCTGTCATTCATTAATTTATTCTGAAAATAGCTTTGACCTGTGAAAGACAACAATGAGATCTACTTCAGCATTAAAATTGTCATGGGAAATGTAAAGTACGATGCAAAACGATTCCTATTGATTTCGTTCTCATTCTTTAAGAGGGACAATGAAAGCGAAAATTAATTAATATTTTTTAATTTAAATGTGAACGTGAATGATTTCTTAAGCTGAGGAAATTTCCGTAAAAGAAAATGAATCTGGTATTGATTTATTTGAATGAAAAATTAAATTTTATTTTAGATGTTTCTTTATTCATATCAATAATATCTACTTAATAAACCATAAAGTATTTAGTGTTAGATTGGGCCTTTGTAAATATAAATTGGTTCTTGGAAACCATATATGAAAATATTAATTTGTGCAAAAATTGCTTTGAATTTCTTTATTACTGATGGCGTGTACTGCCACCATGGGTACTAATTCCTGAAAGAACCTCAATAGACATGAAAATTAATTCTGTAATTTGTGTACGATCCTTTTCAATGAAACACGTAATTAATCGAAAGAATTCGCGAGTGCGTTAACCAATCAACCGATCAAAAGCATTCGTTCGTGGTCATATTCATTCAGAAAGAAAAAAGTTATTTATTGATCGAATCTCAACAGGTTACCGAATTACCAAATAAAAGCTATTTGGAAAAAAATAAATGAAAATTTCTGTGTACGAAAATATAGTGCCTACATAATTTATTTTTCTTGAATTCTATCTAACAGAAGACCTTCAAGTCCAATATTTTTCAGTGTTGCTTAGGTGTTATTATGGTAAAAGGAGTATAAATATGTATTATGGTACGTATATCAATGTTTATATTTTTATCACTGTAGTTAAAATATAAGTCATTTTCTTTTTAGGGATTTTTAAAAATCTCTGCCTCTCGACCAGGGAGACGAAGTTTTTCAGACTTTATGAAAATCTGTATGACCGTTTTGTTATGTACAAACAAACTTTCGTGTTTTAATTTTTATGATTTTCCTTTTAAACAACATCAAAGTGAAAGTTAAGCACTTAAAAGATTTTTTAAGTAGTAAAACCCTTTTAAGAAGAAGAGTCTCACGAGTATTAAAGAACCTTTCAAAAGATTACAAAATTGATTTTTATTACAGCTCATACTCTAAAGATGAGCTGATGAGTTTAAACTATTACCTAAACTAAAAAATTCTTAAAAATGCTCGTCTAGTTCTAAAACACTATTCAGGCATGTGCTAACTCACACTTTTGCTTGGCGAGAATTAGACTTAGAGGAGAGTTCTATGGAACTGAAAAAAACTGAAGTAACTCCCGGTATCCCTCTTACTTTAAATTCTTTTGCAACCCTAAGGTGCTCCGAGTGCCCTAAAGTGTTTTATAACCTGATGTTTTGCACTGCTCTCCGGGGAATCCCCAGATGCAGTTAAAACGTATCCCTTAACCATACTGAGATGCTTCGAGAATATTTGCGGGAATGAATCAAAAAAAGCCGGGAACTTTGGTTACACGGTAGAAAAAATGCTGAAGTGCAAATTTTTCGCCACGTTAAGGAATAATTTGCGTCGTGATGTTCCAACATTTGTAAAATAATCTGAAAAGGATGCTTTTTCCCACTTTTCCGCTTTCCTTCCTTCGCTTTCTTCCAGCGGAGTCGAACACTAGTTTTATTTTACTATCTTTTACTAACTAGTTGAACCCAAAACCAAAACCTAGATTTGCCTGAATTATCTTGGGTGCTCTAAAATAGGTGCGCTTTCAGAAAGTGCTGACTGAATCCAACTGGCTCCTCAGTGCGCTTCCATTACCCATTACACCGGAGGCACTGAACACCTCTTAAATTTTTCCCTCATCCATCCCCCGCAGTGGGTTTTTATACCTTCGATGGTGGGAATATTCCCGCAAATTGCACCCCGTGACTTCAGCCATCGCGGGCTCCTCCTCGGGGATGATGGTGCTTCGGTAATGCGCTGTCTGTTCAAATCCGACAAGACCTTGACTCTATTCAATTAGTGCATGTGTACCCAACTGGTTGCATGCAAATCCTTCTTTTCAAGACGATCCAGAGTCCTTCTGTCTTCATGGGTATCTACACCTTTTCCTTCCTTTTGTGCCGCGTACGTGGAAGTTGTCCTACACGGAATTATTCTACACCCTGTAGGCGCTCCACACAAAACAGCATGCGGGGACGGAGGGGGTTTTCTGGAGCACCTCTTCAAGAACTGAATAAGTTTTAACTTTTAACAACTGAGAGCTAAAGAAATAAATAGAGGGATGAAAAAATATGGGAAAACAAGGAGAGCCCCTATT
This sequence comes from Machimus atricapillus, assembly GCA_933228815.1. NCBI lineage: Eukaryota > Metazoa > Arthropoda > Insecta > Diptera > Asilidae > Machimus > Machimus atricapillus. The sequence continues at coordinate 24,226,793 of OW121788.1, read as the reverse complement.
CACGGGGCTCTGATGCCTCGCACAGATCTTAACAAGTGCGCACGGCACAAAAACACTCACAAAGGGAGCACCTGGCCTGTCTCTTACAAAGCAGCAAAGGTGAAGATAAAAAAATAAAATAAATAACAAAAACAAAAAAAAAACAAAGGAAAAACTAAGAAAGTGAAAATTTCCTTTTAATTTCAAGAACATCTCGGGTCTAGAAGGTCGTGACGCGTACTGTTTACGCGAAGAAATCATGAGACCACTCAAAATCGAAATGAAAAGCACCGCCGCCGTCCGTTTAAAGGGATGCCATTTAAATTAAATTTAAATTTGAAACATAATAAGCAATGCTGGGAATTTCAATTACATCGCCCGGGATTTTTGTTGCTATAGGAAAGTTCGCTCTAAATCAGAGAAATCGCGATGTTTTCATGAATTGCACCGGGGGCGGAGCATACCACTTCCTTTTAAGTTTTCTAGAAGCGCGTAATGAATTCCTCCGTCATTCACTGTAATCGTGGAAAATCCTTTGTTTTTCAGCTTGTTTTAGCTTCCGTGCACTTCGCTTCTATTTAATTCGAGACAGTTATGAAAAAATTCTTCTGCTAATTAATTAAAAGTTGAGAAAATTGAATTGAGAGAGAAAAAGAGGTAAATTACATCTTTAATGGACAGTTTACACTTCATAAGATGTGAAATTTACTTTTTTCGTTCAGGTTTATTACTGTTTTTTGAGTTTTATGTTTCAAGATTATGTATACTTACATGCATAAATGACTAATTATTCTCCACTATCATATATGGGGTATAATTAATGAATGACATCTCTATAATTTTTTACCAAAGACCTTATGAAATATTTATAATTAGATGTTATTTAAGGAAGAATCTATTAACACAGTATTTGCGGGAAGTCTATTAACAACTTTAATATGTAGGTACATATGTATAGGCTACATACATATACATACATACATATTTATTTTTGTGTTTTATAGCCTATAGAAGATAAGCTGTGAGAGTCTAACGAAATTGCAGCTCTAAACTCATTTAAGTTAAAGTTAAATTTTGAAACGCAATAATTGCAATACTAAAGGTATATATATAATAAAAAAAAGGTACAACGTTTTAAAACAAAAGTTATGTCAATTTTTCTACAATGAAATCCCGAAAATGATATATTTTTTGATCGTCTAACACTGACGACTTCCAAAGCTATTAAAATAACGTAAATCCGAATTTTATATGCTTTAATATTAAGTATACCCAATTTAATTAAAAACCGTCTACATCTCGAAATTTATATTTGCATAGTTATAATTGAATATGTAAGACCACGTTTATATGTAAATAAAAACTCAGAATTTTTTGTTGTTCGTTTATTTATTAATTTTGCTTTGTTGTGTTGTTTCGTTAAGTCTTGTGGAAAAAAATTATGTTTTGGTAATAATACCTAATAGTTCATTGTGTTAGTTTCTATTATTTGGTCTTATTTCAATTAAGTCCTTAAGACCTTAGACTATTCAGAAAGAACTCAAGATCCTTTGCGACGGAGCGGATCATTCTGTGATATCATTTCACAAAATTGAATGACCCAGGGAAACAAGCACATGTTAATCTGACTGGACGGTCTATCCGTAGGTACTAATTGATAAGTAATTAGTCATGATCTGTCATTCACTAATTTATTCTGAAAATAGCTTTGACCTGTGAAAGACAACAATGAGAATGAGATCTACTTCAGCATTAAAATTGTCACGGGGAATGTAAAGTACGATGCAAAACGATTCCTTTTGATTTCGGTCTCATTCATGAGGAGGGACAATGAAAGCGAAAATTAATTAATATTTTTTAATTTAAATCTGAAGGTGAGAGATTTCTTAAGCTAAGGAAATTTCCGTGAGATAATTTTCTTGGTACCTTATATGATTTGTTTTAATGAAAAATATAATGCCAATAATGTCTGTGAAGTAAACCATTCTTAAAGCATTTAGTGTTTGATTGCTTTTTTGGCAATTACTTTCTGCGATTCTTAATTGATTTTACATTGAGCTTATTGAGCATATAAACCAAATGCAAAAGGCTTAAAATCGCGCAAATAATAAGGTAAATTGCAATGTAAATTTACCAGAAAACTCCTCTCGGAGATCATTTGTATTCATTTAGGGAAAAATATGGGTAAATCCTTAAAATCCAAAGGCATTCAAGTTTTTTCGATCCCTTAATGCATTTTTTGTTGATTAATCGGAATCGTTTGGCATTATATAGCAATTTTATGTTGGAAAAAATTTTTTATTTTATGGTGGTACGGAGCAAGTGGTAGGCTTTATCGGATATTGATATTAATAAAGTATGCAAACATTTTACAGGGGCTATTCAAACATTGTCACCTCTATTAACTGAAACTGAGGCTAAAATTGGCCTGTGCGCAAAAAGCGTCCGCAAATAGAGAAAAACTCGCGCATTCATTACGCAAATCGCCGATCAGCAAGAACAAAGTGGACTCTAGCTTAATCGGGGATGCCCCGGTTAAGGGAGTGAAAAGGGCCGGGAGGGTATCCAGAACCGCGCATTAATCCTCCACTTTATTTACAATTTTTCACGTATACGCTCGATTTTTCCACTTTTTACCCGCTCCAGCCGCAGCTCGCGAACGATTGCATGGAAAATATTGGGGGTGGAAAACTCTCATCCAGCGGCGAGATGCAGGGCAAAAAGTCCCATCGCACTGCGACTAGAGCTCCCGGTGGTGGGTTGGGACAAACAATGGCAATGTAACCGCAAAGTAGGACTTTCTCCACGGCTGAAATCCCTTCTAAGCAGATTAACGAAACTAATACACACTTTTCGCTGAAATCAGGTCAACGCGATTAAATTTATCCAAAATGCATGAGTTAAAAGGAGTCCCGCATTATCGGGGTGAGTGGGCCGGGTGACAACTTTGCGGGGATCAAGCTGCGCTCGATCGGTCCTACCGTTAGATGGGGGGATGCTGATTTTGCGGAGGTTTTCGAAAATTTCCATCTTTTGAGTTTGACGACAGCGACGCTGGGGGCGGCCAATGCTGTCGACGACATCGCAGAACCCCAGGCGACGATGACGACCTCCTCCGACATGGACGATAGAGCCCCCGGACCCGGAGCCCCACTCGCCTCGGATTATAAAGGCAGCGCGGTAAGCTCCTATAAAAGTGCTGCGCTAATGATGGCGGAATAAGTTGGGTCTTAGCTCCTCTCCGGCGGGGCTCACATGCAGCGGAGGCCTTATGTAAATCAGCGGTAAGTTTCAGGGAAGGAAAAGTTTTTTATCTTGTTATTTTCTGCAAGTCAAACTTCAAGCCCTAAATGGATTAGATGCTCCTCCTATGCGAAATTGTCAGAGCTCTCCCAGACACCTTTGTTTTTCCAGGGTAGGGCCGATCAAATGTCGGAGTGATATGTGTTCACCATTTAAAGTAAAAGTGCAAAAAGATCTTGGGGGTGGAAGGTGGAAAGTTGAAAGTGGCACATCGGTGCTGGGGTTCCAGTTTATTCTCAAAATATGCTAATGCCACTGTTTACCACCTCTTAAGCTCAAACACTTTTGTTGTGCACCCAGCGAGAAGTGTTAATCAATGTCAAGGCGAATTTAAAATCGCTTCGAAATTAAAGCGATTGATTGCAGGGGTGGCGGTTAAGTTACGAAGTCAAATTGAGATATTTTTCGCTGTATAGTTAGCTCAGAATCTAAAGACGAGGCCGTTAGTAAGGTCATTACTCTGGAAGTCGAAATGAAATGAGTCAATTCGTCACTTATAAGCATTCTTTAACGCAAAATATTAATTTTAAGCTATATGTTTATTGAATGGACATTTCCTTCAAATAAATTAATTTCAAAACCAAAATGGCAATAACTATTTGAAACAATTAGATACTTCCGAAATAATATCCAATAGTTAAAGCAAACATTAAAAATTTTAGTTTTTAGATTTTTGTATTTTATTTCTAAAAACATATTTCTTGCTCCAACTTATTTCTTTTTTTTAATTATTCTATTCTAAAAATTTTTTGAATGTCTTAGATTCTTAAAATTTTAGTAGTTAGTTTATACTTGTTTAATTTCTCTCTTACTTACATACATAATTAGAAGCATCATCAATGATATTTGTGCGCAAACTACCCTGAGAGCTCCTCTTCAACTCGAGAGCCTATCACAAAAAGAAGATAATGTTAACATGGGTAAGTGCAGTCAATAGGATCCAAATAATTTGAGTGCTCTGCTGTCCTCCCACACCCACAAAAATAGAAAGAAGGCAAAACTGTAGATGCCGAAAAATCGCATATTTTTCTCTCTTATTGCAATTCGGAAAACAAGTGTTTATTTTTCCGGCGTGTTCTCTACTGCTTTTCATGATAAACAAACTTTTGCCGTCACCGTTCGCCTGCAAAAGATATGTATCAAATAATCGAAAATTTTCAGCGGAAAATCTTCTTCGTACCCAAGAAAATTGTAAATAATTGAGGAAAGCCAGATTTACGGAGGGCGGAAAATTTTGCTGGCGTTTATCTTTTGTATTTTATGTAATATTTTATTTTCCTTGTTGCTTCCTACTTGTGGTTTGTTTAACATGGTCATGATGAAGTTTTAAGCGGGTGTCACGTCATTCACAGGATATTCTGTGCACGAAGGATGAAGGTCGAAGTGAGGAAGGGATTTCTGTAAAAGATGGAGTGGATTTTAAACATGCTGTTTTTTTTTTAAGTTAAAATGTATCAATTTTTTGGATATTGCGCATTCTATTATTCGATTTTCTATATCAGGGAACCTTTTAAATTCATTGATTCACAAAGCAACATAATAGGTGATTATTTTAGGTCATATAATGATAAAAGATAGTATCTAACCATATCCATAATTATGTACCTACTATAATCAGTCTGTTTGACTTTCTTTAAACTTTGGTGTACCTAACGATAAATTTTGTAATTGTAAGTAAAATAATAAAAGTCAAATTCTATTTGGCTCCCTATAAGAAATAAAGTGTAAATACAAATTTGTTTGAGTTTGAGGCTAATTTATTTATTTTATTTAAAAACTTCCAACAAACTTCTCGTGTCAAAAAATAAAATTTTGAAAACTATTACTATTATTGATCTTACAAATACTATACCTATAGATATTATTTTGCTAAGGTATGTCCAAAATTTTTGATCTGTTGAAAACTCACAGAGGCTAGGACTGACTTCATTTTAAGAAAGGTTAAAAAGTCAATTGAAAAATTATTTTCTGTCCAAGTGTCTTTTAAATTGCTAGATATAGTATTAATTTATTAATAACTTATTTCAAGAGTCTTTCGTTTAAATACAAGACTTAAGACCTAAAAGACAAAAGTGCCAGTGGTCAATTACATGTTAAGACTTAAGACGGTGTCTTCCCGGCTGGTAATTGGGATTTCTTAAAGAAAAACGAAGCTTAATTAGCACTTGTCTTCCTTACTAGATTAGTTTTCTTGTTTCGTAATCGTTCAACATGATTTTCTAATTTCCTTCATCCATTCAGAAGCACCCACCGAGGCATTCAAAGGCATTAAAACAATTAAAACCGAAACACATAAAATTCCGCCAACTGCATGAAGTCGTTTTACATTCTTCCCACGGTCCCTTTCACCGTAACCCAAATCCCGGACGAGTCCTTTATGCTCATGAGCTGCAGAATCCAGAAAACAGACTCTCATCCCCCCATCCCCCTCGCAGACGACTCTCTTATTTTAGGGAAAAGAACCCTAAAAAGGAGGAAATCGTTTTGCTTGCCAGTCCAACCGAAGGATTCAGTGAATAGCTGCTGCATGAGATCACAAGGGTAGTTGCTTAAGTCTGCGATTTCATGTCAAAAGTGGCGGATAAAAGAAATATGCACTATACATAGAAATTACTACCACCCCTCTCCCCCCCGGCTAAGAGAAGAAACTTGTGATAGAGGTGCATGTGACGTACCACCCCTGAAAATTATGTCCTATAGTTTCCCACGAAAGTTGTCCGCTCTCCGTGCACCGGAATCTGTGCAGGGGCGGCGAACAAAGGGCGCCCAACTCTGGTGCAGCCCCTTAACTGCCTCCCAGAAACTAAAGCGTAAAATTTTAATCAAAATTGTTAACGAGAAAAGTTTAAATTTTCCCTTGATTATTGCTTGTCGTCTTCGGATGGTTAGCTCCATCGGGCGAAGCACTTCTTCTGGAGTCATCCAGCTCCAGATGCAGTCCGACTGCATTACTTGCTGCTCGGCGGGGCGTCGGGACGGTGACGCTACCGTCGCAGGACTTTAGCTGCAAGGTCCTTCGAAGAAAAGGACTCTTTTAGAGTTTGCACTAACTATTAACCGTTTTTCACCGGCCCCGTCCGCCCTACAGCACTTTTTCACTTCTGCTCCTGTGAAACTATTTCGTGGTTCCGTCCGCCCCCGCCATTCTCCCAGGGCAACATCTGGATTTTTTTTCACCCCGCCAAAAGACATGCCCGTGGGATGTCGGAAAACTCTTAATAACTAAAATGGAAAATTGAATCGCGTTCCAGACTCCTGCGGTCAGATTTTATATGCCTCGAAGAGCGTTATGTGGGAGATAAACTTTCGTTAAATGTTTTATTGCCGCCCCCACACGATTCTGCCCTCCTTCGCGGCCGCCCACTGGGGCTCCGCCAAACTAGCCCCCCTCGAAACGCCCCTGCCTCCGCCCCGCCAGATGATGCTGGCGACGGACGGGCGGCAGTGGCGCCCCATTCAAAGTTGCGGCGGAGGACTTTTTCTTGCATTCAACACAGAGAAATTCAAATTGCTTGAGAACTTTTAATTCTGTTCGCTGCAGGATTATTTTAATGTTTCAAAACTTTTCAGGAGGTGGACGACGATGAAGTTTTGGATTAATAGCGCTGCGTGAGTTCGCAGGATTAAGTGGAATTGCCCCGGGGAACATGGGGAGCACGTGTTCTGCTCCTTGGCGAGTTGGTAAAATTTATTTTTGAGTATAATTTCGTGGGAAGACAATTTACGCCGTTAAGGTGTAGAAATGTGTTTAAGTAGAATTGTTCGTCCTCTTCACGAGTCTTTTGTTTACCAGTTACGTGCTGAAAAGGTCGAGAACTTAATCCGAGCTGGTTTCATCTTTCGTATTCAACTTCGCAACAGACATGCACCACCTGGACATAAAAAAGTCGTGAAATTGTAAGAAACAAAACTTTTTATCAGTAGGATGTTTTTTTTGTACAAAGTAATAATCGATTGAATTCAGACTATCATTTCTAATTAGAAAAAATAGTAATAAATTTAATTTCATTACCTTTCAGTTCAATTAATAATAATATCTAATAATATCATTCAAAGTAGCAAAATAATTCGATAGACAAATTCAATCGAAATATTTTAAGGTTTTTTGTTGAAAAATAAATTGATATCAAAGGTAACTCAAATGAATTTCTTACAATTTCAAGAATTTTATTATGGAACTGCAATTCAAAAGGAGTGTTGCAAGCTCTTTTCGATTTAATTTTACTCGGAAGAAATAAAAATTCTTCGACGTTACAATTTTATTAATCATAATATTCTGCCTTTGCCATCATAATTTGATAACTTTTAACAAGAAGTATGGAAAAACATTTTAATGCAAGTTGAAATTTACGCCACCAGAATCAAAGGGTTAGAAGAGAGTTTACTATTTATAATGTGAAAATGAATAATCAATATATTCAGAAAATTTTTGAATATTGTACATATATAAAAATTCTTTTTGACCTTGACATTAATGTTTTGAATACGAATTTTATTATTTATTAATTATAGATAATAAAATGTAATATCATGAGTAACAAATTTTTAAGAAGTTTATTTTCGGTGGTTTAGTTACATTTTTTACAACTTTATGCATTTAGTTCTAGTCGAATTTGAATGAGTAGGTACCTATATGTACATATGTATATTTATTGTAAGAAGCAACTGAAGACAAAAAAAGTTATTTTGTACTTTTCAAGCTTTCAGAAATCTTATTTAGTATTTTAATTTAATCTACTATACCCCTTCTCTCTAAAACCTTGCTTTGTATAGAACAATGACTTCGTGTTTAGTGTTTTTGATCTAGGTAGACATGAGCAATTTTCCGCTATTTCATAAAAACAATCTCCTTTCCCCCATTCTTGTTACAGAGAAAACCTTTAAAATCCCGAATAAAAGAGGGATCACGGTCCAGGGGTAGAGCCCGTCAATCTTCACCCACAAAAACGTCCCTGCAGTGCCGGGTGGATGAGGGTAGAGCAGAATTTTAGCCGCCTCTCTGTTCCATCGTCCCCAACGTTGACGTCAAATTGTTTTCAACTCCATAATAAGCTGCTCAGCACTGTTTAGTGTTTAATCGATTGTTGTAATATAGACTTGGTAATTTTCCGGGAATTACACACATCACGGATGAATCTATTGACCATCATTCCGTCACAGAGGAATATCCCGGCATTCATTTAGGAGTATAGACCGGCGTAATGACATAACCTCAAAACGTTTATCTGCGATCTCTTTGTTAACCATCACCCACAATGAAAAATGTCGAATTCGAACAATGTGCCATAGGTCGGGCGTAGCCAAATTCTAGCACCATACCTTGTAATTAATTCCTTCTTTTGAAGGGCGCTTCCAGGATCAATTCCATTGAAACCTGACTACCTGCTCAGGTGACTGCGACTAACGAGGACACGTGCGGCAATCACGTTGCAGTTTGTGTTGATGGCACGGGAATGGGGTGAATGCTTCTTGCAGCAGAGTGGCGGAATGTGTGCGCATGTGGGTGGTAAATGTGGATCGTAGGAAATATCCTGGATATCATGGCTGCTTTACCCGAGCTTGATTGGTAACGGATCTCAAAATTATTTCAGACGCAAATTGTAGGCTGTCCCGGCCTAGTTTTCGATTTCTCCGGTGTAACCGTATGCTGCCTCTTGCCTCAGTGACACTCACCCCAATAAAATAAAATAAATTGTGGAGGAGATAAAGCTTATCGCCCGGCTAAGCTTCTCGCAAATGTTGCCCAATTACAAGTTTGGCCGGGACCGACGGATGAGTGCCAATGGGATCCCATCGGGGTCCCACCGAAGGACCCCAAGACTGGCATCCTGGCAAACTACTTGCTACTAATTTGCGTACATCTTATCGCCATCTAAAGATTGTGCATCCCTTCATGTAAATGGCTCATTACCGACAGTGGCAGAACCCTTCCATTAATTAACTAAAGGAGTTCGGGGCGCAGAAGGCGGCAGTTAACATGTAGCCTTTCTGGCTTCTGCTGCCTTCGGGAGGGGCATCCTCCCTTCCCGGGTATGTGAATCCTTGGAGGATATACGGTGGTAAGTTCCAGTCGTTTTGCTTAATAGCTGGGGTCGCTGATGCCCACCGAAGGTGGCAAAGGATAAAGGGCGGTCTAATTGAATTACAGGGACTCACTCTCTCCAGAGCCCTTCAGTCTAATTAAGTTCTAGTTCCCTTCAGTTTAGGAGGACGAAAGTTGTGTTTTCCAAATCAATTTCCACAAAGTTTTGCCTCCTCCCAAAAATTATTTTTTTGCTCCAGCCTCCAACTACCCCCTAGCTCCTCAGCGGCACACAGTGGGACATAATTCGAAATCAGCGCTCACCAAAATAGGGAAATTACATATTAATAATGTGCAACTATATCATTTTTACACTTTCTTCCGAACATTTAAAGTACCTACTTTCAAAAGAAAGAATAGCTTCTATTAATTTGTGTGAAAGCGATATATGTACATTGTACATATACTACATATCTTCTATAATTTTCAGCAAATTTTGAATAATATTTGAATTGGATATTATTAAGAACTGACATACATATATGTACATAGTAATGGACTACTCATTCTATACAACTTTGCGCTTCAGGTAATAGGTTTGAATTATTGAGGCATTTTTGGGGTATTTCTCAATTTTAATGATATAAAACGAGCAATTGAACAAAAAATTATTAAGTTATTGTTTTGCATATAAAGACCCTTAAAAGAACATGCAAAGATAATATAGGTACCTAATATACAACTTAGGATCAATTTAAACTTTAATAATTCTTTTATTTTGTTTCTGCGTAAATTTAGTTATTGAACAATGAGAATGAGATCATAGTCTAAATAACATTATTAATTAGCCTTAAACTTTCTTCTTCTTAGAAACTAAGTGCGATACTTTTGGTCGCTAAAATTGTTCGAAATTAATGTTGCATATTAAGTATTTCTTATATCGCATGTATTTTGTAACTTATTGCAGTTTTGATTGATGTAAGAATTAGAACTAATAAAACAATTGTTTCGACCGCATTTTCTTAAGAGACAATATATTATTACCGTATCAAATCATACCCTACAAAGAATGATAAGTATATATATGCAATTTTTTTAAAAATCACATTAATATACTTCTACGATGTCACACCTATAACATGTTATAACCTTTGTTAATATTGTTGTCAAAGCTTTTTAAGTTCTGAAATATTCTGCTGCGTAATCAATATTCACCCTATAAATTTAAATTGGTTTATGCCAGTGCCAATTTGTAGCTACACATACTATAGCTTTTTATCTATTAAATTAAATTCAGTTATCTCTGATAGAAGCTATTATTTACGATCACTGATTAGTGATTTCGCATTTTATTCCAAATTTTCAAAAAATTAGAACTTACCCTATCGTTGCCTCTATGTGGCCTGCACTAACTAATATTATAAGCATCTATGATTTTCATGAAAACAACTTAATAATACTTAAATGTTGTTAATGTTCATTTTTTTCGCATGTCGGACCATAGTGTAACATTAATAAGCTGTAAAATTTCCAGGATGCTATATCCCCGGTTCGGAGGTGTACAAATCCTGACCAAGCATTAAATTTGTGCTGCAAACTTGCATACGGAGTTTAACGAGTGTGCAGCGCTCTCATCAATTCCACAATTTTTTTAGAGCATCCTTAAAAAAAGGTTTGTTTACCCCCAGAGCAACGTAGGCTGAACGGGGCGCGCCCGCTTTTATTCATAAAAGTCCTGGTCCTGCATTTATGCATGCCCGCGGCGGGGCCAACTATGCTCCACAAGCCCCGAAGTAGTGCAGCTTTATTGATTGCAATCCTACAGAGTCTCCGAGGCGAAATTTTAAGCTGTGAAAAATGAATTTAATAAAAGCAATCGATAGTTCAGCGGTTGTTAATTTTTTCTCATCCCCCTTGCCGCGAAAGGCCCTTTCTCAGCCATCTTCCAGCAACGAGGGGTTTTTTGCTGTGACCAACATTTTTACGCTTTTCCTAGACTTTACCCCTTTTTTTCAATAAGTTTTAAATATATATTTTGGTAATTCTCCCTTTCGGCTACAGCCCTTCCGGCTCTTTTTCCAGGCAGAAAAATATTTGCCATTCTGGTCAATAAATAAAGGTTCGGGGTGGATACAGGGCGGGGACATGCACCTGCCTCAACACTGCTTTTGGGGATTATATTAAATTATCTGTCCATCGTAATTTACTATTTCGCAATATTTACGTGTATTTTCCGAGTAAAATGTTTTTTAAAAGGCTTTTCCAATTTGCAGTACAAATTCTGGTTCTTTTTTGTCATCACACTGTGATTTCTTTTTCATATGGCACAATAGTGGATGGAAGCTGGAGAGGAAAATTGTGTGTGCTCTCGACAGGTTTAAATTACTTTTACTTCAGCAATGTGTACGCCAAACTTATTTGTTGACTTCATCGATTACTCGAGCTTTATTTTGCCATAACAACGTTTTTATAACAAAACAGATATTTTCATCGAAGATTATTTATACCATAATTCCGAGAATAAGTCAACGGGGTTACATCACCTGCAGCTTAAGAAAAAAAACCCTTTTGTCTAAATTTAGTAGTAATATTTATTTTAAGCGTTTCCACATATCAAAATTCCAATTTTCACCTGAGTTAGAGCCAATTAAAATGAGCGCGGCGGTGAATATTTTTTGCATTTGGCTTGGTATCATGTTTTTCAAACTGGTGTGCAAGATTTACTTGACCAATTTTGATAAAATTTAAACCACGTATTCTTTAAAACATTATCTAGGATGTGGGATAGGATTTCTCAATAGCAATAGCAATAGCTCAAAAATTTGACGGTTTACCAATTTTGTTAATGGCAAATTCAAGTTCAGTGTATAATTTATCATAGTCGTATACTTACAGATCATAATTTTTTTTCTGGGCTTATGTAATTGTCCATACAAATAACGTGTTAAAGTAATTTTTATATGTGGTAAATATTTTGCTTGAATTTTTAACAAGCTTTGCTATAAAAACGTAAATGTAAACCAGAAAGTTGTTTGATGTTATTTTACATTTATGCATTATTAGGCAATTGTTAACTGCGTGGTGCATGGAATTATTACTTTTCAAAATAACCGTCGTTTACTAAATTTTGAACAGATTGTAAATAAAATTATAACGCAGACCCACTTACTAGGGTACCTAAACTCACCAAATTAGTAGAGTTTTATGAGATTTTGAAGTTCTAAAAGCGTAACAAAGTTATTTTGTTGTGAAATTTCCTTTTAAACACAACACAAAATCTGTAGAAATAGATACGTCTGTCATTTGTGCGAAGTAAAATTTGTAGCCTCTTAAGCAGAAGAATGTTTCGCTACAAAATCGTGCTTATTTTGAAAAATGCCCCTGAGCGACCATTCCGGAAATTATCCGTATGCAGCCAGGTGAAATGCCATTAAACCCGTAAATAACTTGGGAACGACAAAACCCAGGGACTTGATAACATTTCACTTAAGCCCGGTGGTATCCGTCTCGAAATGTCCTGCCGTAATTCTTCTCCTTAACGCAATCCCCATAAATTCTTAAGGTTGCTGGAGGACAGGCGTAGGCTCGAGTAGTATTAAGCGACATCTTAAAGGGCATTAAATTTTACGTTTATTTCTGAGCCGGGGCCGGCGGCGGCGACGGGGCGTATGAAAAGCATGGTGGGGCCAGGACGGGTGGCCATAAAGTGCTACATCCGTCCTCGGAAACTAATTGCTCCTGGAAATTGGTTAAAATCAACGTCCTGGCACTAACGAAATTATTCCTGTCTTACACCAGCCAGGGGTCACAATTTAAATCCAATTTTCGGAATAATAAAGCCGAGGACGGGTGTCTTTGCCTGAGACAATGAGATGGGAACGGGGGGGATGGGGACAGGACGGCACTTATGGGCGCGGCTGCGGGGCCGCCTACTCTTAGCTAAATAAATCTGCGGCAAAAGCCAATGATACCCCAGCCATCGCACCGGATGCCCGAGAAGCGTCTTGGATCCGGATTCACTCAATTATTTAGTTTTGTCTCAAATGATCCGCAAAATTATACACCAAGGGCCACCAGAGCCACCGGGGACGCCGCAACATAGACGAAATAGAACGATAAAGTCCCTGTGACTCTGAAAAGGGCCTTCGGTGGGGGTGGAGCCACCGGGGGAGCGGTCGAGCGCAGAGAAGTGGCCCTCAGTGCGGGTGGGGGGCGGCGGGGCGACCAAATTTACACCACATTGAATCCCATGGATCGCTAAGTTGAGCTCCAATTTTGATGCTACTTAAGTCCTTTTTTAATAATCTGTGACTCGAGTGGCACGTGAAGGACCCGCCCAGATAGGGCCATTATACCACCAACCGATCCGGGGGCGGAATACTGAGCAGCGTGTGGGCGGGTGGACGCCCGAAGACGCGACCCTCAGCATTCAGTCCTCAGCCCTCCGTTTTCCGCCCCCGGGGCGCGGACTCCACGCAGATGGTATACAAGCGGGAGGAACATCAGGCCTCGGTCGTGTTTGCATATCTTTCGGGCTTCCGAGGATTTCTGTTGTGTCTCGTATTTTACACGGAAAGAACGAGTTCTTAAGGGATGACTGCTAAGGATGATGAAGCTGCCAGATCACCCTTAATTTATGGGGTGAGGACAAATTCTGGGGCGTCGTCTTACTGCGCTTGAGTCCGCCAGGGGCTTTGTACTCCTTTTTGAGTGATTTATCGCCTCGCTTACTGCTGCTTATTTACTAACCCGAGTGTTTTTATCTCCGCCAAGATGTGTGTCTACTTAATCACGTCCTCGGTCTCGTGGGCGATTCCGCCCTCGCCTCCTTAGTCTAGTCCTTCGGCGACCACAACTAGAAGACAACCGAAGACGTCCTCCTCGAGGGTTGCATAGGGCGATTGTTCTTCAAATCAGCTCTCGGGCGTCATCGGTACTCGGCTCAGCGCGGCGAACCGGATGGAAATTTAATTAGGATTTTGTTTTTCTGGCAGATCCACGGCCACGTAATTGGTCAATTCCTCGTGATTCCGTTTTGATGGGTTATTGATCCGCGCCTAATTGGATTCAATGCGGCGCAATTATGCGGGAAATGAGCATGTGATGTCGGCCACGTCTTAGTGCCTGGCATTTCGCTGATAAGGTGGATGATTGCACCGGAAATTGCTTGATTGATTTGTGATGTGGTCCTCAATAAGACGATTACGACGGGATTATGGTAAGTCCGGTCGCATCGATGGTTTCACCTTTCAGGCGTGAAATAAGGTGTGAATCTACTACTTTAGAGTCCGTCACAATTAGTTTAGTATATTACTTGGTTATTGTTTATAAGTATTATGATAAAGTAATAGTTTGAAATTTTTATTTTCCAACTATTTAAATTCCAGGTGCGGAATTTGTTTTATAAGATTTAGTGAAGTCCAACAATAAGCTTATCTTGAAACAAATAAATGCTGCTCGCCGCCCGACCAATATTTTAGAATTGTATGTTTCTTAGATATAAAAAGGTTGGTGACTCCTGTAGGTAGTAAGGGAATTAGTTTCTCAAAATATTATATTTTTGATTCATGGCGTACCTAATACCTGGAAGAAATTTTTTGTGAAATAAAAATTAGTCTTCGTGTTATTAACATAATTTGAAAAGAATCGAAAATGAATCAGCTAATCTGCAATTTTGCTAAGTCATCAAGTAATATCCAAGTATGTAGGTGCCCAGGCTCCTGTTGCCCATACCCATGCTTTAATACGTATTATTAAAGTTCCAATGAAATTGGTCCAATAATGTTGTACCTACACTTCTAAATGATTAGCCTTGTGTAATCGAATTGTATGTTGCAAATAGTTTTTGCTCGAAAACCAACCTCAAAAGACATAGGAACTAACAAATTGACTGCGCTTTGCTAATGCAATAAAATCTCCTGTGGTTGAAATAACCATTTCTTTTGGATCTCCATGAAAAGCTTGGTTTATTGCATTCTTTTGCAAAAACAAGAATCCAATGTAGAAACTTTCTGTTCGTCTCACCTCACCTTCCCATAAATCTTGGTACCTACTTTCCTCCAACCCTATCGCACTGAATGCATTTTGAGTGGGATATTTCTTCCAATGAAATTCAAATTTGCATTCTCCGTTTCTCTCTGCTCGGACAAACCCTTATTCCGATACCCCCCCTCCCGGTCGTAGCTAAATCTTCATATTCCGAAAAGGTCAGTCACGTAAAACTTGAATTAGTTCCAAGCACTGCACGCTATCAGGGTAAAGACGTTGTAATATAAATTTTTCCCCACAATGTTCATTCCTTGTCCATTCGCCCAAGTCTTGCGCATATTTCACACTACCGTTGAGCAATCTTCCACCAGTGGTTCGAGAAAATCCGCAGATACATCATGCCAAATACTTCACCAATCAGCAGACGTATCACTTAAATATCGAAAACATTTACAGCCCCCGAGGCGCCCCCTCCAGCTTCTGTGGTCCAGTGCACAAAAATAATGCAACCACCGAAAGATTCCTCCTAAAAGCGCTTCATTCAAATTGCAGCATCGCATTTCTTAGCAATTTTGTTCTGGGAAAAGATCAAAACAGTCACGAAATTTTCTCTCCTTTCGTCCGACCTCAAAAATTGTATATGTTGTCCTGTTTCCCGGCCCGGGTCCCGGAACGGAAGACTTCATGTGTGTGGGTGTGTAGGTGTGTGTCCTCCTGGTCGTCCGTCGTCTTGCATTTCGTGTACGTCCCGTGCAACAATGAAAAACAATTTGCGATTAGGACTGCACGGCACGTACATCGCCATAAATTCTTATTCACCAAAAATTTTTGCAACTACCAGATACATTCGGAGGAAACGAGTTGGGCAAGAAAAAAAAATTGAAAGGGCCAGGAAACGCTCGCTAGCTATAGCTATGAGAATGGGACCGGGAGGCTGACGGCACGACGCGACGGCGGAGGACGCTAAATTCGTTTAAAGGACATTTATAAGAAAACTGGTCATGTCGTATGCTCCTTGTCACGGGGAATTTACTAAGTCGTGCAAAATTTAGGTTCCATGCCTGCTGGAAAACTGCACAATTTACAAATTTATGACAAAAGTCTGAGCTGATTACTGTCGACTCAATCGATGAAGACAGGGCAGATTTAAATAATATTTAAGGTACACATCGCCTCATCATACTTCAAGGTCACTAAGCAGTCTTAGTGTATAGGATTTTTTTTCCATAGATTACGTGTTTTATCGCGTCATATTTTCGAGAAAAAGTCCACAAAATATTGTATTTTGAAAATATTGAAAAAAAATTAAAGAAGGTCACCAGTTGCAATCTAATGTAAGTATATTGAGTTTAGTACATATTTTAAAATGGCAAATTTGAATATCCGATCTTTCTTAGTAAGTAATAGATATTGTTATCTCAAATCAATTAATAGAGCTGTGTAGGCGTGGTTAAGTAACAAATGAAATGAAACAAAAAGGTTCTCAGATTTTCAGGTGTATTTATTATAGTCAAGGGCGACATGAAATACTTCATCTCTGCCCGTTTTAATTGCTCCATTATCCCAAATAAGAGCAAAAAGTCCTCATACCCTCTTCGTCCCAAAATCTATGGAACTGAGTTGAATCAAGAAAATTTACAAACCCTACATCCGAAAGATTTGCGACGCTTTTGCTTTTGTGGTAAAGCATAACAAATGAGCTGAAGCCAGAAAATTATTACCCCATTCCCACCATATCTCAGCTTTCGCTTCGTTTCGCCGCCGTGTGTCCTTGTAACTCTAATTATTCTGAGCAAACTGCTTATGTTTCGCGTAATTTTAACTCATCCGTAAATTTTTGGAAGTAATTTGTAAATTTTCCCTAGGCCGGAGAGATGGTAAAAAATCGAAAATGTACATACATACACATATCTTTTGTGTCGAGTTTTAGATTCTGTGCATTTATTTATACCTTTAATGAGCGCAACCTTCGTCATTTATGTTTTCTATGTAAAAAGGGTAAAGCACTGCACTTGGGGGTTCTGAACAGAAGAGATGCGAGTTGAGATGTGCACTTGAGTGCTTTTGCTCTATGGTGTGTCTCCTAATTTCCATATAAAGTGGGGAGCTGTCTCCGCGCCATCCCCCACAAATTCCCGTGTTATTATTAATTAGAGCAGGGTGATATCACTCTGGAAGACGAGATGTACTATTCATAGTTTTCGCACACTCGCCACGCCATTCTTCCTCTTTAGCATATAGCGGCGATGGTGCCGTGTGTGGGATCGGGTGAATTTTGGGGAGGTCGACTGAGGAACAGGGGTGATCGTACAGTTGTCTAGTTTCTGTTTTCCTTTCTTCATGTGATAATTATCCAAGATGGCCTTGTCGGCACCCTCCCGCTGGTCATAATTAAGCGCACTAATGCAGTTTTGAAAGACATCAGATACGGACACATAGAATCTTGCAAGAAACTTAAACAGGGGCTTGGGATGGGGAGGAGGAGTGGTTTTTCATAGTCGTGGCCACCGCCGCCGGATAAGATGTAGAACTTGACTCATCTTCAATTCTCTTGCGCTCTTTGTCGCTTGGCTCCTTGAAGAAGGAGCAGCGTGTTCTTGCTGATGGTAGACCGGGCGGGCGGCGGGCCATGCCGGGCTGCTGTCGGGGCGTGTGAGACAAAGACAACCAAAGTGCTGTCGGTGAAAACAAATATTTACCCTAAATATGAGAAGCGCACTATAAAGTGTCATAAAGTGCAGTGCCGTACTGCTCAAGCCATCCTTAGAGTATCAGAGTTGGTCCGACTGGAAGGCTTGCGGGCAACGGTTGGGTTGGATTGGAATATTATAAGATGCTCCCGGGAGGATTTGAGCAAGTTTCCAGAAGAAAGGACAATAAAAACTAGCACTATTACTCTCCTTCCGTCCTTCGATCCGCCCAGCTAGAATGCTTGACTGTATCCTGGAGCTTATTTAACTTTCGATTCGAAAAGTTATTTAAGCGCCTTCCGGCAGTAATAAACTCCAGTGTCGGCAGACTCCCTATAAAGCAATGAGGAGCTCATTCATGTGAAAATGCAAGAGCGCATTGAGCGCCCCGGGCCCTGCAGCCTTGATACAGGGTGACCAAAAAGTTGAAAGTTATTGAAATAAAATCCATACCGTCGGCAAATATCTTCAAACTGTTATAAGCTAGAATTGCTACAAAAATATGCGAAAAGTTTTGTTTCTATCTCCTTGCATTTTGCCTTCTTATAGGGTGACAACAAAAAGCGGGAAAATAAAAAACAAACATGAAACCGTCTGCATGGTGTCGGGATTTTTATTTAGCAGCAGAAAAGCTTGTATTTTTTTCTGCGATAACAGAAAACATCATGTCCTTGTCTTCTGGAAAGAAGTTGCTAGATTCCAAAAACTTGCCTGGACGTGAAGCAGACGACCCACTAGCACTTGTGAGGTTTATCTGAGTCTGGAGCGCCGCTGCCTCCTCGGAGGAGTTGCGGTGAATATGCAGACACAACAGTTGACAGAAAGAAATTTACTTACAAGACGCAAATAGGGCCGTGTGCTCCACCCCCTACTCTCTCACTCCTTTCTGAAGCAGTTTTGCAAAGAAACTTTTTTTTATTTTATTGTTGCTAAAGTTGCCACTTTCACCCCCTCATCCGCATTGGAGTTACACAGATTACGGCAGTCAAGTTTCTCGTAAAAGTTGACAAAAAGGCAGAAAAAAAAACGATGAGGAAAAATTGTGTGTTTCCTTCCTGTGCGAGCTTGAGAGGGAGTCGATCCCTTCCCCCTGTGCATGGGGCCCTTCAAGGGAAGGATTCCCATCTATCTCCGGTGCTCCGCCCCCTCTTGGCCGCGGTTACCCGCTCTGAATGTGCTTACGCAACAGAGCTTAGATGGGGTCCGACGTTCGTTGGTGCGGTTCCTGTACACCGTTCAAAATGAAGCGACAGCAAATTTGCATGACAAATTCGATTAGTGGGAATTTATTCGGTTACAAATTGACAGGCTTTTCTTTTGACGACTGAGTATTTCATTTTTTCTTTTTTTAACATTGGTCGTACCTGCGCTAAATCGCGTTAAAATTGAGAAAAAATTGGAAGCCCTAATTATTCCCGACGGGCACGAAGATCTCTGCCGAAATTGATGAGGGTCCCTTGTGTAATTGGGCGGGCAGAGGAGCAGATTTGTGATAAATTTGTTTGCTAATTTTTTAATATGATTAATAACGCCGGTGTTGATGAGAAGCAAACACATTTTTTGATACTTGCTTTAAATTGCGACCATTGTTATGTTAATTCTCATTTTTTTTTTTAAATTAAGTTAGTGGGGAGTGGAATTTAAATTTATATTCATCCAAAAATTATCAAGTTTAATTCGTAGCTATACCTTGGAAGGTAAAATAATTTTGATAGTACATATATGTAGTATACCTAAAATCAATAGTTAGCAGCAAGTAATATGAAAAGACTTTAGAAAGTAAATGTTTAACCCTCTATAATGGGCATTGAGAGTCGTTCTGTCCATAACTGACTTTCTCCTCGAATATCTAGGCTTTTAGTTAACTTACCATATTAATTGAATTTGAATAATAGAAACTTTAATATCGTTTTGAAGGTCGAACGACTTTTTTAATGTTTTCTTTAAAATTGAATATCTAGGCTTGTAGTTTAAAAAAATATATATGTAGGTACATATGAAAAGGGTATGTATAATAGCCCTGAGAGGGTCGATATCATTCTGAAGGACCTACAGGGGCTAAGACTCAGTACCTATAAATAATAAATTGTAACCAAAGTGTGGTTGAAAATATATCGCATTAAAGATTATTATGTCCACCATCAAACTTGTTTGCATTGCTTAAGCTATTCATGTCCTCACCTTACTTAGAGCACTATCCCTAAATTTTCGACCCAATCAATAAAATTTGCCTTTACGTTTCTGTTCAGTCCAGTGGCTATGTCCTGTGCTACTTCACTTTACCACGTGAAATGCCCATGTGTCCAAAAATGCAATTTGTTGTGCACATTGATGCTGAATATTTTTGCATTTCATTACTATTCAGTGACAGAAACTAGAGTTTCTACGAAAAGCGCTTTACTAGCAAAACTAGAGTTTTGAATGAATGTATCTTTTGACATGAATATTTTCAAATGCTCTGCGCTCGGAATGACAATAATTTATAGGTCATGCAAAACGGAAAATTGAAGAGAACTTTTCCAATCGTTGGATTCCTCATGATGAAAAAGATTGTTTCTCAATTTTCATTTCATATGGCGAAGTACTCGTACCTACATTCTTAAATAAAATTGTTATATATTGTAGGTGTTTTGAGATTCATTATATTTTCTGAACGATAAAATTTCTGAAAGAACCTACATATATCTATTTTCAGGAATACAATAATGTAAAACTTTTATCCTGATATTCCTATGTTTTCTAGTTTAGTGAAGGCTTTAACAACCAGTCAACTTTTAATATGTTTTTCGCGATATTACCTACCCCTGGCGTGCGTGATATTCGGGAGTTTATTAGGAATTATATGAAATAAAATATGCTTTTCAAAATATTTGTCGATTAATTAATTATCCACTTTAATTTATTTTGTATATGTATTTGTGAAACATTTTTTACCTTACGGATTGGCATGATTACAGATTATGGGGAATATCGCGCGAAAACTCCAGCAGTTGGGGAATAGGTAATATAGACATTCAATAGGAATATAATTAACCACGCAAAAACACTCGCATACCTAATATATATTTAGAACCCCAATAAAAAAGTGTATACGCAAATTTTTTTAAAATTTCTAATTTTTGGTATATAATAATAATAATAATTGATAAAAATCCAAACATAATTTTCAAAACTACTTACATGTTTTAAGGTACCTACCTATTTGTGCAAAATATTGTGCCTAATGAAAAATAACTATTCAATATTTTCCGAATTTCATTATTTAAAAACTTTATCTTTCGAGATACTCAAATTTCAGTGTTTTTCCAATAACAAAAAATTTGTATGCGTAATCAAAACCCCCATTTCAGGCTCTTGCTTTTATCATTACAAATCAAGTAAAAAATTTGAAATTGATCGCTGTAATAGCTTTTGAGGAGTTGCTATGACCGCGGGGAATTGTATAGATATACTTTTGTAAAAATATAGTTTCGAGATAATCGAGTTTTAAAATGCAGGTATATACGTAGTTTAGCCTATCATTTCAAGTATAAGTTTAAAGCAATTTTGATCTTTATGAAATTAAGAGTACCTACATACAAATATTCGTATAATTTGATTTACTAAATATATTGAATACAAAAAATCGAATGTTTTGACTCATCGGGTTGTATGTATAGCCCCTTAAATACTAAATAGTAGCATAATTTCTAGAATATATGCAAACAAAATTGATTTCATCATTTGACCTTAACTTCCTTCCTCTTTCATGAAATGAAATGAAATTAAGGATAACCTAACCCTGGGATCCTTCAATATTCAGGAATAACCCCAGTTGCCTGGACCACTTCCTTCCTGGGGGCCATCACGATTTGAATCAATTCCGCAAAAATAGGGGCAACGTGTCCGGACCACCTAGAGGGATCAAATTGACACTTCGCCATTAGCCCCGATGATGAAAAAATACGATCCTCTTAGATTCTAATAATCCGAATAAGCACAGCTATCACGTCGTGGCTATTCATTCATTAAACTCCCCCGCTTTTCGTAGGGTTTCGCCTTTTCCTGGAGCCGTGTCCTAGTCCGCTCCGCTCTACGTAAACATGGCAAAAGGGCTCAGTGGTTGGGCGTAAGGGTGCGAAGGCATGTGAACCCTCAGAGAAACCCTTTCGTTTCCCTGATCAAAATTTTAACAGGCGACTCACGCCACACCATCTCCAGACATATTCTCTGGATGAGATCCGCCACAAATTACGGCAATTGAAGCGATTCCCCTGAGGGATACGTTCGAGCGAACAAACTAACCGACGACGGATGGATGCAAGATGTGTGCGGCGGCTACGTCCTCCCGGGTCCTGGGACGAACCCGAAGGACTCGAAGAAGAGGCCACCCATTAAATGCTTGCGCCACAGATTCATCCCGGAACGCCGATGTCGGTTCGTCGTCTCTGGAATTGGAGGGAGGGAGGACTGCCAAGAAATTGGTCACGCACACACAAATGAAACATTTATCCCAGGGACCACTGAAAGGGGATTCCCGGACGCCCTTCATCCGTTCGTTTCATTTAGTCCGATTCGCCTTTGGTTTGTGGATTTGCATGTCCTGGGAACATAGGGACCGTATCGGAATTTAGGGGATGGGGAAAGACATGTGCCGACAGGGAGTTTTCGGGCTTTCGGTACGCTCCTCAAAATAAATAAAACTAAGCGATGCGTGCGGTAATTTGCTTATGGAAAAGCCTATTAAATGTCAATGATAATAAATTCCGTTCCCGACCGCCCCATATCCCTCGGATGTGATTAGAGGAGATCTGGGACTTTCGGGAACTTTGATCTGAATTATCTGCTCGGCTGAGCATCGAAACTCCCGGAGAGGGTGGGAATAGAGAGGATGTAGTTTGATATTTGGTCTTCGAAGTGACGGTAGGAAGGGTGTGGAACACATACCCCTTGACTGGGATAGATGACGATGGTTTCTGTTACAGGATGTCACTCTTTCGGGTGCGCCCCATCCAGCAGCCTCATCTTGAAGCAAAACAACACTTGCACACCCCGACTCCTTGTTCGCGAAATGCGGGACGCTGGGGACGTGACAAAAAGCTGATTCCTCCCTTATGGTTAATTTACAGATTTCTAAAGGAATTTATCCTGTCAGATTTTGTGAATGACGGTACTTACTGAGAAAATGTGTCTTCCTTTTGAGACCTAAGCAAGAGGAAACATCGCCTGGATCATTTTGGTGTAAGCAATCCTTTTCATAGTCCCGTCGCGTACCGCCCAGCAGAATCCCTCAGCCCCTCTGATATCCTTAATCCATTAAACACCAGAAACAGAAACGATGAAGATTATAGCAGAGGTACCCGATCCCTTTCCCCGAGATAATTCTTGGCGTATTTCGTGTGATGAAGTTTTAAATTACTTCGTGTTCGCCTCAAGTGCTCTGGGTCTCCTCTGCCGCCATCGGGCTTTGCCCTCTGCTGGGGCCCCATCCTCCTTCCAGTTTCATCGAGTCCACCCGAAGCGGCTGGTGAAAAGATCCGAGCTGTGTGTCTACCAGCGGCTGCGATTTCTGAATTTACTCAGTTTTAAGATGCTGCAAAACGCTTCTTAAGTGAGCCTGAAGATTGCAGCAAAACAAAAATAAACCCTTGAAAACCAGGAAAGGAGCAAGGGGGCGATCAATGCTATTTTCGAGTCTAAGCTCAACAGCTCGAAAAAAAAATGGCAACCGAGACCTGGACGGGAGGGCCTGGTCATCCCAGGAAATGCACAAAAGTTTAAGAGCGTGGAACAACACTGGCCTGAGGAAAAAAACAAGTTCAAAAAATAAAAAACATTTTTTCGCTCTTGCTCCTATGAAAAATTAACTAGAGAAGGAGTTTCCTTCTTGGCTTTGCTTTCTTTCCACTTCTTTTGTAGCTGCTGGGGCTGTACTTAGAAAACTTTTAATCTTCCGATGGAGCACTGAAAATCGGGTCACGTCGCCTTAGTGGTCCTCTTGAGGATAGCCTCGGTGTATACTTCATCCTATTTCACAGGCCATCGATTTATCTGGCTGTGCAGCTCGGAGATTAGCTGGACTCTTAATAATTTATCAGAAGTCATAGCTGGGGCTGGAGGAGGAGCCCGGTCCAGGCATTCAATCTTTTCGCAACAATGCTCCTGGATCGTCCTCCGTCTTGACGAGAGATTGTTTGACTGAGAACATCCGTGGCATCGTCCCGGAGGGGGATTGTTTAATCGGCTTACGAAACGCCTCAAGTGCAATTCCAGAAGATCCCACTTCTCGGCACTCCACCAGCTGAGTGGTTTGTGCATTCATAATTTTGTGACTTTTGTCCAGCTAAATTCAAGAGCTGTTTGAACGGCCTCGGGGGCTGCTATAAATTAAAACCTCATTCTGACCTAATGGAAATGATTTTGCAGTTGACTCTTCGCGACAATAGTAAGCAATTTTAGCAGAATACACAATGCATTCAAGCGCAGGAGGTCTATTTAAAATTAGTGTTTCATTTATAACTCGAGGAGATACTCTCGTCGAGGTTAGAGCAACCGTATAAATAGTTTGAGACATCCATCTTGAAATTTTCTTCAAAATGGTCTCAATTCCGGAATGACCCGTAATAAAAACATTAAAACTAGTTGCACCCTTGTAAGACAAAAATTAATATAAAGTGTACTTCACAACTTACATTATTTGCAAGTTATGAGAGAAAAAAGCTTGAATAACTTTGAGTTTCGAGATTTTTTATTTTATTCCAGCAACCGAACACTTTTCTAAATTTTCTACTTTGAGGATGACTTGGATGATGGAAGGAGGGTGGAGGATGACTACGAAAAAATATAAAGTTCCCACAGGTTTAAATTGATTTATCAAACAAATTATTTCTATATAAAATTAGATTAGATCATTAGCGTCTTAGACTTTAGTTTATGGTACTCATTTTTATTTTCCTAAAAGTCGAGTTCGTCCCTAAAACCGTGGTAAAACTTTGCTCATAACGTAATTCCGGTAATGGATGTACCTACGTAATTCCCTGATGTCTTAGGAAAACACTTTTGCATGAAACAACAAAAAACGATACATTTATGTATTTAGGTAGTTGATTTAAAAAATAAAACACAAATCTATCTTATGTATATATATTATAGTTTTTGTTGACAACATAACTATTCAAATCGGTACCTAGATTAATAAAACACCGTGATTAATGGTGAAATTAATTTGTGATACCCCCGTGATTAGGCACAGAAGTTAAAACTCATGTACCTAGATGTAACATAAAATGTTTAAATTAATTTAATACCGAAAAAAAGAAATGTTTCATTTTCTCCCTATTTTCGCTAATTCTCAGAGTAGTGTAAACATATTTTCTTTACTTCTATTACAAAATTTTATATTAGTGTAGTACTTCTTGGTGCACTTTGATCCCATTTTGAACTAAAGAGTACATCTTGAAGATTGCCTAATGAGATATATTTCATATTACTAATAACATTCTTAAGATACACGAAGCTTTATTTTCTGAGAAAGGTTTATTATATTAATCCACAATAACAAGAAAATGAATATAATTCTTGTAATACCTAGTCAACTTAATGTGTAATTGAAAAAGGGACGAAGTAGAACGTTATCCAAGGTCTTCGGGTTAAATCAAAAATCCTCTTCTCTCTCAAATTGACTATTTATATTCGAGCTCTTCTCAGTCTTTTATTTAACTATTGAAAGTTGTGGAGAAACCCATAATATAATTTGAAAATTGATGCAAACTCATTTCCTGAACAATTGATGTGGGCATCTTCAGAAAATGATTGCTTCTCAAGTAGATTTGATTAACTTGAAAATGTTTTCATAGTTTTATGAACTCAGGTCTTGATAAGGTTTCATTCTCCTGGTAACCACTCAGAACTCTCTTGAAAACAAATTTCCAGCGCATAGTTTTTTATGGAAACAAGTACACACCGTGGAATTGAAAATAAATTGTGATATTTCCAATTGAATTATGATTTCATAGGTATTTCAATTTAAAGTTTAGTAAGGTAATAATAAAACTATGCGTCAGTGCTCATTGTTATGGCTTTGTATATTGGAAAATTCTCTTCAAACTTACTTCATTTTTTCCAGATTTGAAATCTGAATTCAATATCTTAAGTTAGTTAAATATAAGATATATGGAAAATAAAACAATTTTGCCTTCAATAGTTTTTGAGCGTCATCCATTAAAATCGGTTACAAGAACGTTGTATGTTTTATGTATTCTAGAAATTGAGCTTTGATGCGGAAAAATCTCACATGGATCTTAAAAGGAAAGGAAATGAAAGACTCTTGAGCTAGTCGAAAGGGGAAATCTTAGGCTAAGAACGGTGGACAATGAAAGGAGCTTGGCTCATCGTGGATAGGACAGGGTGTCTATTGCACTTTCATAAGGTGCCGGCAAACCTTTTAGTTGTGTCAATAGAGCGCAGTGATATGGATTTTTTAGCTGCCTCATGCGATATTTGAAAACGACTTCGAACTGATTGCACAGAGTTTCTTTTCTGCACAAATGCTTCTGTCAGTGACACAAATCGCTCCTGCATCGCCGCTAGCTTCTAAGTGCGCCAAAGAAGGAAGACTTCCTGACTTCCGCCGGGAACACAATACCCGTGCTGCAAATGAGTTAATTCTTACCTCGAGTAATTGTGGAGGTAAATTCGCGCGAATTTCAAAATTTTATTTCCACTCCGTGTCCCGGCATCCGGGTAAAATCGACCCGGGCTTGTTCAGCTAAACGAGTGCCATCCGTGCGCTAAATCAAGTTCCTCCACTTTATTTCAAATAGTGCCGTGCGCGTCTTCATAAATTTCTAATTCAATCAGAGCAACTTTACCCTTGCCGCATTTTCGCACATCGCATGGTGTATGCTGAGCTGAGATGCCGCGGGAATCCCGGGGATGCAGGATAATCTCCGGTTCTGCTCCGGCATATTGACGTAAGTAGTTTTCTTTTGTGCAAATATTGCAACAGTACAACAATCCGCGGAGTGGGCGGAACGGAAGAAGATTGGGGGCTGTTTTGTTAGTATATATACGACGGAAAATTTTCGGGGCTCCTGACGCCGCCGCCATTGCATTTTGGGGGGGAAACTTTTTGACACACGTGACGTACCCTCAGCATACTTTGGGAGTTCCTAAGTCGACAACTCTAAGCCGGGAGTTGTCACGGGCAATCCTCTTCTGTTCTGTGCCGTTATTACGCCAGCCAGCATTATGGGCAGAACTATGTAAGAATTCTGGAGCAGAATCTTGCACAATGCTCGCAAACGCCCTCCAACCGCCCTTGCACCCACACCGCACCCCCGACTGGGTTTGATTAAACAGCAGATCCTGCTTAGGCGCTCCTTCTTCCGGCTCCTACTGACTCCCCGAGGAGCAGTCTGGAGCCGTGGAAATCTGCCAGGTAGTAAAGCAGACCGACTTAAGCCACACGGCACACGTAAATGGACAGCATTTAAGCAAAATCTCCTCTAAGTGGAATTTCAAGGAATTTTAATTTCAACCCAGAAAAGCTGCTGGAAAGGGACACAGACACGCCGTTGAGATACCCTTGAACTGGAGCAGTGGGTCTGGAAGACCCGGCCGACGATGGCGTTTTGTTCCAAATTAGTCATCCGGCTGCTCCTGTTCTATAAATTTTCCAACAGCAAAAAGGAATTTAATTCTCGGCACAAAATGCGAAAAATAAACCACAAAAGTGTAGAGCTTTTGCAAATACCCGGCCAAGGGTGGACCCCAGAAAATGGCCAGCTTGAGTGCGCCGTATGTTTTATGGCACCCATCTCAATGCGCTGTATGACCAATGGCTGTTTTGTAATTAGAAAACTTTTTCCTTAAAAAAAAACAAAACACAAAAAAGAAAAATAATGGAAGACAAGACGAAAAAAGACAGTGGTGTCCATGTTCAAGTAACATTTTCCGAGACATTGTCGAATCTGGAGGGGTTTCACAGATAGCCGGAAAAGCAGGAAAAAACTGTTCGAACTCTGCCAAGAAGAAGTGATTTCTTGTTAAATAAGGGGAATTTCATCAGCCGCTTATTGAAATTAAAGGGGACCTATTTATGTCATTGAAAATGTTTAGTAAAAATCAAATAAATTCTTTAAATTAACTAGTGCCTACTTTCCCCACGTTTAAATTCGATAAACCTCAAAAGCAGGAGGGAAATCTTTTTATACTATCAACACACTATGAGCAAAATTTAGAGTTCCGAGCGTATTCACTTTCATTTTGCTCTAAAATTAAAGCGAAAGTGTCTAAATCTGTTTTTGATGGAACATTGGTTTCAATTTTTCGAAAGATTACGATGTTATGAATATTGTAAATTTCCTTTAGATTAAAGTAGTTTTCTTAAAATTTCGTACAATACCTACATACCCCGTCCGGAATGAATCACTCTGAATTAATTCTATGGGGATTACAATTGGTGTGATTATAAAAACTTTAGGAACATGAGAATTTTGGTAATTTGCAATTTTGATCTAAATTGAAAGAAGAAAAAATTGATGGAAAATAGGCTGATCAGCTGATTGAGTTCCCACTGAAGTAAGTAAGCTAATAAGAAGTCTTTACAAAACCAAATAATAATTTTTTTACCTCAGTAGAAAAAACATTTTAGCTAGTTACATATAAAAATTGTTTTTTTTAATGCTACGCACGTTCTTTAAGAAAAAAGAAAAGAACATTAGTATAATCTATTAATTTTCTGTTGTATTTATACTTATTTGTTTTTTTTGCTAATAAGTTTGTGCAATTCATTGGATTTATGACTGAGTGTGTTTCAGCTGCCGTTTGTGTAACCATCCTGTAGGAAATGCAAAGTAATCAAAACGATTTGCATATTTGCGCACATGCCCGAAGGGTAGTTCAGTAGCAATTATTCGACTTTCTCTCACTTTCCAGCCACTTTCCACCCTTGTCGACTTTAATTTATGTAGTGAGGTTGTTCTGAGCCGCGGATCATCTCCTCGGGGAAATAATCCGAATTACTCACTCCCACTGAGCATGCTTGCCGGCGGCGGGCGGGCAGAACCTCCATGGCAACTTGACCGCGAGCATCATGAAGTCCGGCTTTGGTCCGGCTGTTTTTAATTTTCCTGTTGATTCATCTGGTCACCACCGCAGGGCTCGTCGTCACTTTGCTCCATCTCGGGTCAGATTACACCGCACTCCTCGCTTTTTGTTTTCACGCCTCCTCTGGTCTCTGACTGCCTTGATTTGCATAACTCACGTCTGACCTAAATGAACGATGAGTGTCAGCCGCGGTGATTAAACTCCGGATTAAATCCGTCACTGCTTAGAAATTTCTCTTAATCGGAAGTGGGAAGAGTGCAGCCCGACGGGCGGTTTCGAGTTAAAGTGCAGGGTCAAATTCGTTAAACAAATTTTTCTGTGTTGTTTAGTAGTAGTATAATTAGCTGATTGCGCAAAATAAATAAGCATCAGTTTGTACTTGACTTCGCATCATTCGCTGTTTAACTTGACTTTCAATCGGGAGATATTTTTGGTTTTTTGTGGGTTATTGTTGGAAGTGGAAGTGGAATTTAAATACTTTTAGTTTCCAAATAGTTTAAGAGTTTATATACTTTCAATCTCAATATTTTACTTCAGAGTTCGAGTTGTCTGAAGGTATGTACAAAAGTGTTGAAATAGAATTCACATTTATCTATCCCATGTATTTTTTTTAGATTTTAAAATTTAAAGTACCTAGTTTATATAAATGCTTAAGTTGCCTATATATAAAACCAGAGTTTTGTCTACAAGCTTTTAAGATTTAACATTGATTAAAATTTTATAAAATTTTTCTTTGAGAATTTTGAAGCAAAAGACGTGGTAATTTGACAGACAGAATTTGAAATATTTCGTCGGGAAGTGTCTACTTGAATATACCTACTCACGAAAAATTGTGAGTTGTTGCAATACGCAAAATATGTTTATGCGGTAATACAAAATAAAGCTATCCACATCCACCCCCAAGCACGTCACTTGAACTTGCGATATTGAGAAGGGGGTAAATTTTTCAGATCGTTTTCTTTTATACCCTTCAAAAGGATTTTTGCTCAGGTCTCAGTCGCTTTGGCGCGATTAATCCGTCGTCGTTTTTATTCTACCGCTTCCCAGAAGAGAAATGCCCTGAAACCATCCTGCGGAGACAGCCCCAGACCTTTATCAGGCCCTCGTCACGAAAATCTCGTTACACGAAGATGATTGACTTTGCTTGTATCCTCAACCTTTGATTAATGGCGGGAGATGCAAAAATACCACCCGCACCCAACCGTCGGGGAATATGATTAATTGTCCCGAAAGCTGAGGAATCTCGTCTGCACCGGAGTGAGGGAGTAGTGGGAACCAAAGGGCTGGCTGTTGAATGAGTTACAGGCGGTGGGCGGGGGTGGCCCTTTTAGCCTCACCACCAACCGTTAGTTGTTGTTCCCGATTTTTGGCGGGCCGTTGGCATAACTCCCCTGTCGCCCTCGGGAGAACCTCTAGCCCTGACATCATCAACCGCATTTGCAACTGAACACGATTCGGTGGAGCTGAGAGGATGCTCCCGGTCCCGTGCAGCCCTTTGTTACTTGCCACTATTTTCCCGTTCCGGAAGAACCCAGCAACTGGTGCAGAGCTCCCCATAAAGCAAAAGGAATGGAAAGGAGCAAAAAGGAAAAATTTCCAGAGAAGCTCCATTCTCGTGACTTTGATTTATGGTGGAAAATAAGCGAATGCGCGCAGGAAAGTCTTCATTAAAACCACCACCACCTTCAGAAAAGGTTAGGGTTTCGCCCGGAGGAGCCGCACGCTGCACCCAGTTGGTGGGTATTGGCTCCTCAAACCCCTTCGCTATTCCTGACGATCCCGACGAGACGCCGCCCGTTCGATGTCGGGAGCAAGTAGCTCTCGGCGGCATTACCCCACTTTTTGATTAAATCCAATTATGACGTTATTTTGCGCCGGATTAACTCCAAACTGAGCCCTGCTTTGTATCTGGCGCTAATTGGTTAATTGTACCGCTATGTGGGAAAATCGTACCAAACTGCAACCGAACGTACATCGGCTGCGCTATTCCCGGTTCCCGGCTCCCGATTCCCCGTCCGGACTGTGCGGCATCCCTGAGGAACCCCCGGCACTCTCCAGTTGCGCCAGTTGCTTCCTTAATGAGTTGCTGCTGCCGCTGAAAATATGATGAATTATTATGCCTTCAGCTTAATGGTTCTTTTATTTCGCGATCCTCCGATGCCCGCCGCTAAGCCGCCCGCCGCCAAATTAAAGATTCCACTGAGGGGCGGGCAAAGTTTTCGGTTTTTAATTTCATTATTTGGCTTTAATGCAAAATAATTACAGCGGATTTCTCTCGCGCAGGGTAATTGATCCTGGCCGCGAATCACCCGCACTAAGTGCAATCATCGCAGCCTCTCTTCAACAAAGTTGAAGTCGGAAGATTTGAACGAGCGCGCCACAAGTCGGGTGCTGGGTGATGGGAGAACTTTTCTCTGGTGTGGCTTAAGGGCCCCACTGTTGTGGGTGGCCCTTTGTTTCGAAAAGAAGTGCTCCAGCTGTTTGAATGAAGTGAAAAAAAAAGTTATCGCCCCATCAAGTAATTTAGTTAAGAGCGCTCTTTTTTAGAAGATAATTTAGAAGGAGCACTTTTGGCAGGAACACCTTTTTTCGTTGGTTTGGGGTGATTGGCTCAACAGATTCCTGAGACTGACATGGTAATTACCTGAAATATTTTCGACAAAAAAATTGCAATGGTATTATTATTTATATATATATGTATATTTTTTTTAAATTTATTTTTAGTCTGGAGTAGTAATTTTACATATATTTATGTATACATACATATATTAAAAAAACCTCAGCTCCGATTTTTTCATAGAATATGGAGAATTTAAATCTCAGATCCAACTTGTTTTTTCAATTTTTGATACTGAGCTTTTGCTCACTTTTTTAGCATATGATCCAATATATGTATGTATATGTATACTTGTTGAAAAAAGTAAAAAGAGAAAAACGCGTTTAAAAAGAGTAAAGTAGAGGGCGTCAAAGGTATCTTTTTCAAAACTTTTTTAGGAGTCTCCTGATGAAATTCGAAATTAATTGAAATCGAAACTAATTGAATAACCTGAATTAACCCGGTATATTATAAGTTCTATTTAATTAGATACTTCTGAAATGCTCAGCCTTCTCTATTAGGTACATACATAGATTCGTTAAAACAAAATTGCTCTGTTTAAGTAAAAAAGTTATTTTTTGTGTGAATAGATTTTAGAATACACAAATTAATTTCTTCTCTCCGCTAATAGCGTCCTCGGATTTCAAACCCATATGGCCGCATTCTTTACTTTGGTATGGCGTCTCCTCTTTGATTTGCTCAACATTTTCCTAGGACTTTCTATAATTGGTTATTTATTGCCAATAGAATACAATTTACTATATTTTGTATACTGAAATATAAAAAATTGGTGTGGATTTACAAACATTTTATAAAAATTATTTTACCTCATATGAATATTAAAAAAACACAAAAGAAAATCGGAGCAGATTGAGTTTCAGATCTCGTTTGAGCTGAAAAGTTACAAACATGTATCTAAATGAAATATGTCGCTCACTTATACTTTCCAAGAAATTTAACTTTGAAGTCTTGAGAAAATACCTACATATTCTATCGGAACTTTTAACGTATGTATTCATTAAACATTTCCTTTTAAATTTCCCAAATAAATTTAAAAAAAATTTCCTGGAAAAGGAAATAACTTATTCTGCTAATCGGATTTTTTTCATTTTTCATGCTGAAAATTGGATCAGAAAAATGTTACTTTTCGACATTTTAAAATTAAATATCTAGGGAATAAGTATCGACAAAAGTTTTCAAAATCCGTAAGGACATTTGAAACACAAATTATGCCTTCAATTATTCCAATATTTATTAAAAACGGAAACTTAAAACTTTCTCTCTTTTAATTCAGTAAACGAAAGATTTAATAGTCGATATTTCTAATCATTGAATTTTCTCAGATTATGTGACCTCCATTATGCGAAATAGCGCAAAAATCTATCGAAATTAGAACATTTCCTGATCACATTATGATATTTCAAAAAGTTTAATGTGTACTTATTGTTTTTTGAGTTGGAAAAAGTAATATATATATGTATGTATACAATCTGGGCGTTAATGAGTTAAACCTTCATACAAACTCGATGTTGTCCTCTATTTTATAAAACTGATAAACATTTACATTATTTTTCAAAAAATACTATGCATACTGAATTATCTACTGGGAGAAACTTTCTGTACTTTGTGTAATTTTCAATTTTTCCCGACTGGTGTGAATTACTTTACTGAACATCATCTGAAAATTTCAATTAAATAAAGAACAAGTACGGGACTGTCCAGAGCCAGACCAGAACAAAGGAAAAAGTTTTTTATTTTACCGAAACTTTGCGTAATTAAAAGTCATGAGTAGGTATATTACAATTTTATACTTAGTGTTAAAAAAAAGGTGGCGCTCTCTAAATTTTTGTTTTAAGTTAATTTCGTTTTGATTGAAGTTAGTTAATTAACATTTGACTGTCTGTTAGTATACACTTTATTTTAAATTGCATTACCAAAAAATTAGGATTCACCTTTTGCCACTGGGAGAAATGTCTCTAGACAGGCGCGGAAAAGTGTGAGGGCATGAGTGATTGCGGCACTTGGTAGTCAAAGGTATTTTCTTATTAAGTCAGGACACTTCAAATACTGGTACTGAATAGCAATGGGTATACGCCCCTAGGAATTCCTGTCAAGGTTCTTTGAAAGCTGTCGCGGTTTTGTGATTCGCCTGAAAGATGTGTATTTTTGGATTCTCCGTGCCGAAAGGATTTGTTTTCTAGTGCTGTTGTACAACTACAGGTATTCAAAGAATACCTTCACTGTCTCTTGTTTTGTTAAAAATATCTCTTGTTTTCGCATGAATGAAATATTTTGCAAACATTTAAAATAAGGGCTTGTGGGACTCTTTATGGCGTCAAAGCTTTCATAACTTAAGATGGGGACAAGGAATTTTTCTTGTCCTTTTATGGTGACACTTTGGTGAGACTGGGCAAAAATTAACTCAAGATAGGTTCCAACCAAGAATCATTTAGGCTGGGGCGTTTTGTCGTTTGAAATTTAAATCTTTAGTGCTTTTGTAGCTGTTAATTGGATAAAGCTAGCAGAACGCCCAAAAAATGTAATCATAAAATTTGCGAAAAGGCATCACTGGCACTCTTCCCAATTATTTCCATTAAAAATTCAAGAGAGCTTTTTCGGGAATTGGTAGGAGCCCTAAATCTTCAAACTTAAAGTTTATACAAACGATTTATCCAAAACCCTGCGCGGTCCCTCCCTCGACTTTAGCGAACCCTAAATTCAGGCTCGTTCTACGAAAGGAAAGCCCTCGCGCTCTGTAAACTTCTTTCACGGCTGTATCCTGGAACTCCCTAAGGATATCCATATCCGTTAATCGTAGGTAATTCATAAGGCTGCCTCGAGAGCGGAAGTAACTAAGATACATATAAAGGAAGCACACCGGACAAGATGCCTGGGGGCTATCATCAGAGCCCATTTTCTGTCAGACAAAGTGCTCCCTTGATTGGGCCATAAGCGTCTCGGGGCTCACTTCATAACTAATTCACAGGTTTTTCCCTATTCCCTTAAAATCCCTGCCACTCCCGAACCCCATGGCCAGGTGCCTGAACTGTCCAGGACTTGGTCCTTAATAATGAATTAAGGAACGCTGCACCGCTGGGCTCTTCTAAAGGGCGAACGAAAAAAATAATAATGCTATTAGCGGCCTTTATGGATATTTAGCAAAAAAAACAAACTTTTCTCCACCTTTCCTTGGCCCACCCACGCGCGCTCGAAGGAATGAAGCAATTTTCTGATGCTTTGTATCCCTTTTTTTATGGTGGTACTTTGGTCTCCTTAATTTATCGAGTATATGGTGCAAAGAGGCCTATTAATGCGCCCTCCGCAGAGAGTCCTCCTCCTGGCGGTTTTGCTTTTTATTTCCTATCTTTTAAGGTCTATTCCACCTGAAGCAGGTTGAGCTACGAAAGTAATTGGGGCCTAATCTCGTTATCTTTTTTTCAGGTTCTCCACGATGCTTAAACCGACTTCAGAGGTGGCTCGAGTGACGCTCACCTTACTGGTGTACTTGATTTACACCGGATGTGGTGAGTAATACATTTTTGCTTTGTTGCTATTTTTTCATTTAATTTTTACAATATCCGGCGGGCTTCGTCGTCCTTTTTATTGCATTTAAAGCACTAATTGCGCGGGGCTCGTATTTTTCGCTTTCATGGAATTTTATGACGGCCGTAAAGGCACTCGAGGTGATTCGTTCTTGTCGCGAGGTGGATTTTCGGTGAATTACAAAGGTGTGGACGCTTTATGAGGCGTCGTGTAATGAGAACCTGATAAGAGGGTATTACAGCAATAAAACGTTGAAAAGCCACTCAACGTCCTTACAGCGTTTATTTTGTGGATTCTTTTCGTGAAGCTTCAGAGAAAGGACAGCGCAAGGGAGGGGCACTATGGTGCCTTTTTTCGGTCTACGTCTTATGAGTTTTGGGCTCGGTTCAGTGTAATATCGTGAATTCAATACACTGAGTGCGCAATTAGGAATAAAAAAAGAACAAAACGAAAAATTTGAAAGGCCCTGCCTGCCTTTTAGAAAGCATTTACGAATTATAATTTGTTCTTATACAAGCTTTCGTTTCATCCTCCGTAAAGTTAATATTAAATTGAAGAAAGGAGTTCACCAGTAACCATCTGAAATTTTCATAATTGCGATTTCCATTTTTACATAATTTTTTGTTCCCGTCCCTGCATGAGTATATTTATATGAAACATCTAAATTTTAAAATAAATTATCCTAACTGAAGTTGTGCGCAAACGCTTAAAACCATCTCTAATTCTTGCATCATTTTAATTTTAAGAACCTCAAATTTAAAAAATCCTAAAATGTTATTGGACAAAACATATTTGCCTTTAATATATGTATATAACAATTTAAAACAACAGAAAAGCTTATCCTGTCCTTGATTATTAATTAGTCAGTAATTTTATAGAGTAGAAGAGTAATTAAAAAAGAGCAAAACGAATGTAAACTCTTTAATCTAGTGGGATCTTCTCCTCTGACCTGAATATTTTTATAATTGAAGGCCTTATTTGAGATTGAGAGGACCTTAAATTCAATCTATTTCTTAAAAGCTTTGGAAAAATTGAATGTTGCTTTTCAATAGAATTTGTTCATAAGCTCCTTCACTTCATTTCCCTTAATTCATAGTTGTATTGAAACTAAAGAAATTTTTAAGGATAATGGCAAGATTTAACTGATTTTAAAATTTTTGCGCAGTTCACTTTCATTAGAAATTATATTTTTGTAAGATATCCATCCAAAAATATATATACTTATTTGTAAAAATACCCACTAAGGGGAAAAAATTAATTTTCTAATCTTATGATATATTGTTCCTTCAAGTTTGGTAAATCATTTCAAAAAATTTTCGTTTTACCTAATTTTAGTAAAATATGTTTCAAAAAGTTAGCACTTTACCCAATCTAAGCATGCACTAGGTTTTAATTAAGAAATTTATGGGATGAGTGCGACATATTAAGGCTATAATGGCTACGACACCCAGTAAGACACTTGAGACAATTAATTACATTCTCGAAGCTGTTGTGGAGGAATTTCTTCAGAACATTAAGTCCGTAACTCTCCAGTTCTTAAGTTGTTCTTTATGAAAATAACTTAAGTATTGACTATTCCAATTTTGTACAGCATTATTAACTGTGGCAACCAGATGCCAGTTAAACTGTAGACCGACGATTTAAGTTGTTTCCCAATTTTACATTTGCTAGATTCCTTTCTGGTGTTGGAAGAGTCCCTCTGGGTCTCTCATTAATCAAGGATTCCTTGAATTTCTTGCAGCCGCACTAAATCAAGGCTCTGGCGTACCAATTTGCCACAGGCAAGAGTTCATGGCCCACCCCCAAACTCGAGTCTAAGTTATTCTCATGATTTCTAATTAACGAAAACTCGTCCATATATTCTCAAGCAGAAGCTCCCCCAAAGTGGTACAATTATTTGCGGAAAGGACCCCAGTTTTCGTGGCGCTATCCCATTCCCGGTCTAAAGGGTAAACTTCATGACAATGTATTACGCTTTTCGGAATAATTCAGACATAACCTCAATCAAATATTGCCCGAGGCGGGCTCCAGGAGAAATAACACACAAAGCCCCATGAGTGCCGGTCGGATAATTAGAGGAGACACCGAAAGGTAAATACTTAGCCCAGTCACGAGGGGATGGTTTTTGTGGTTAATTTCTGAGCCGTGTGCAGAAGGCGCCCCTTATTCGAGCCTAGGCTGTGCCTAGGCAGCGCCTAGGTTCTCGACATAAACAAATTCGCCACAACGCACACATAAACAAATTTGCACATGCACGCGCGCCCATATATTTAACAAATTTTCAAAGATTTATTTGCATGCACAGCGAGCTGGAGCAGCGGAGCCGAGTCGAGCCAGCCGAGTCCGGTGCAGGACAGGCCCTGGAAAGTGCTCCTGGTGCCTAGCACTGTTGGGG
The DNA here is from genome assembly GCA_933228815.1 of Machimus atricapillus. Classification (NCBI taxonomy): domain Eukaryota; kingdom Metazoa; phylum Arthropoda; class Insecta; order Diptera; family Asilidae; genus Machimus; species Machimus atricapillus. Next base: position 24,189,189 of record OW121788.1, on the reverse strand, counting down.
GCTGTTCTGTTTTTGGGGCTGTTCGGGGGGCCCCACTGTACATTTATTTGCGCCAATTTATCTTACTTTGAAGTGGGCCACACTGGACCGAAGCTGTTTGCTCTTCCTGCGTCCGAGCGAACGGTGGCAGACAGCCCTAGCCTTGGCCAGCCACACGGTCCAAGGCAATTGCGCGAGCAGTGTCTGAACGTACCTCTCTCAGGCGAATTTTGTGCACCCCGGATGCTGTGGCGCCCAGGACCAGGATCACATCATAAATCCAGGCTGTCCTGCTGAATGCTGCAACGACCGTTGTAATTATTTGCCAATTAACCGCCTTGCTTAATGCTAAAAGTAGAAACGTGCTGCCCAGGGTCAGGCCTGGTCGCTCGGAAGCTCTCCTAAATATTATGTTTCTTGGGTGCTGTCCGGGCGGAGCATTCATCCAGGAGACTCCAAAAATCCCCGTGTCATCCGGCTGAAACCGGCAAAAAAATAATTGAAACGTTCCATAAGCGAATGATTTTGTTATCGCACGAAGATCAGGGCATTAGCACCCCACGACCCGGCCCTTGTAGTTGCACACCCTTTCCCTTTGCTCCGAATCAATTTACAGAGTCATCCCGAAGATCGTTAGTCGACACAGCCACTTAGGATTCAGGCAGTGGACTTAGTTCAAACGGATGAACATTGCCCAACTTCATGGAGAGAGAGTCCCTTTTCATTTCCAGGTCCTGCAAGTCACTGCTATATGGACAAAATGTGTGTTGTCCGGCCCTAGAAAGTCCGGTTCGGGACAAACAGCAAGTACCCGAGATCTGGACCTATGGACAATTTTGGACAGAATCCTCGAATGGAAGCAGGAAGTCAATTGATTCGATTATTCGACTCAAAAATTGAATTCTTCCATTTCTGGGCGGTCGCTAGGACTTCCTGGTTGGACGCTCAGTCATGGATACTTTCGAGTTGTCCTAATTTAATTCGAACCATTTTTTCTCCTTAAACCGTCCTTGGCTCCGAGACGTCCATATTTAGCCCTGGTACAGCGCTTCCGTTGACGTTGTTCCAACAGATTTTTAACTTGGCAGGTCCCACCGCCCCCGTCCAGCTCAGTGGCGTCGTCGTCATCATCAGTCCCAGTCCCCGCCGGCTGACCGGGAGGATGGGTGGGCAGTTTAGGGTGTGATTTCTTGATTTTGTCTTGTGATTTGCCGCAAGCAGGGCTAGAGATTGAGGGACAATACTAATAAAGTCATCGAGACCCCCCAATAACTGCCCCGGAATGAAACGCCCTTGGGGAGGAGGGCTGAAACCCACCCACGGATGGGATGCGAAAATTGTTGTGGGCCATTTTAATTTGATTTCGTTTCGCCGCCCTGACCGTGTCCTTCATTGTCCCTTTTATGCCCTTCTTCTCTCCTGTAAACTCATTAATTCGATTTTTCGTCACAAAATATCCATGAAAGGATCTATGAAGGTTTCTTCAGTAACTCGATTTTAGCTTTTGTTGAAAATGTCCCCTCTAATACAGTTATTTGTATCCTAAAAGGGCGAGCGGTGAGACAAAAATAGAGGGAATAAAAACGTAAAATCCACTGAAAAATCCTTGACACAAGTTGTCGCTGCGAGCACATTGTGACGCGGAAAATTGCCGTAAATTAAATTAGTCCTATAACGTGTCCAGAAATTTATTTTCGAAATTTCTCTCAATCTTATTTCAAGATTGAAATAAACTTTTGAACTTTAATAAAGGGTACGGACCACATGTTGTAGTTATTAATACAGGAACCTCATGAATAAAGACTTTTCAAGTGCAGCTATTACCATTTCGAAAATTAATTTAAGGAACCTTATGTTTATTCTACAAAAACTTTGAAAAAATCGTTTTATTTTTTTTAAGGTTTTCAGGAAACTTTCAAGACTCCAAACAAATTTTCAAAACTTGAGTAGAGAAGACCTTGAATTTTTGTAAGCATATATGTATGTAGCTATTATTGCTATTATTTATCACTAATCACTAAACTTTCCCTCGTTCTGGGCCCTCTTTCTCGATTTGCAAAATTTTGGTTACCTATATCTAAAGTCTAAATTCTATAAAGACTAAACTTTGAAATTCGAGCACATTTGCTTTGCTATGAAACCTATGCTCAAAAGATTTATTTAATAAATCCTACAATTCAACGATACCAAGAAAAATGCAATAAGTTTTACAAATAGATAAGTAGTTACATATAGTATACGCAGTAGGTACCTGAGAAATTTCATAAATGCATTCATATTTAAGTATTTGTATTCATCTTTTTAAATATGCCCAACGAGCTGTTCAATAGAGTTATGTATCAGAATTTATTCACATCACTGTTGCAAGATGTTTCAAGTCTTTTCCTTCCAGATATAAAATATTACCTTAAAAGCGCGATGAAGGCGAAAGATTTGACTTCACCTCGAAAATGGAGTCACACTAAATCCCCTTATAATGCATTTTTCTTCATATTCCGAGCAATTCCACTTGACTGTTCCCAAAAGGGATAAGTATGAACTTCAATTTCGCAGCAATTCCAGGGACTGCTGGCATGGCACCCAGATCGATTCCCATCTACACGCGGGTGCCGGAAGATTTATGGCAAATATCGCAACTCGTATAAGCAACGATTTGGTTTACCTCATAAATTCACTTAGTGAGATCGTCCCATGGATGCAGCCCTCATTTCTCGTGGAGCACGCTTGTGGATAAATCGGTGTAACCGTCGATTTTCCATGCGGGCTCCAAAGGGTTTTGTGGGGGTAAAGGGCATCGTTGCCGTCGGTTCCCATTGACTTGTAGCCACTCTGTAAAAGCGGGGTGGTCAAAGCCAATAAATCCGATCAGGATCCCCACGGGGTGACAATCTCGGGGTAGGTAACCCTTTCGGTTTCTGTGGAAAAAAAATCGCATATTACCCATCCTCTTTCGCGAGCAGAAAATGTCATCCGGCATGCAACCAAAGCCCACACTAAAGGGATCGGGATCAGCTGGAAAACGAAGAGGAGGCAATAAATATCCACCTAATGCAATACTGCACATTTCAAGTCATAAAAGTGCACTTCGCTTCATGTGCAAATAGAGTCCGCGCAAAAACCGGGAAAAAATAACCGGGACGCGAGAGCAATTCCTGCGCCTCCCGGAGCCGAACCTGGGCACAAACAGAGAAATATTTGAGCTTCTATGAAAAAAAATGGGGGAGCAGACCAAAGGATGTCGGCTGGATGTCGCTCAAGGACCGGGACAAGAGCCATCTCTCGGCGCATTATACAAATAGGTCAAAAACTGTTTGCGCTGCATCCGTACACAGAAAATGTGATAAAATACCCCTGATAAGGTTTATGCACAAACATCCCAGCGACCGTCCATTAATCTGCCCCATAAGCGGCCCTATCTCGATCTGAGCGGGCGTCGGGGTGGCCGCCCCCGCACCCACCACACCCCCTGAGTTATGTTTATAAGGTAGGTACACAGCATCCATCCTGGACCATTTCTGTCTACATGCCGCGCGCTTAAATGCACATATTTATGCCCGCCAGCAGCCAGCTCAGAAGCTTTTTGTGCACGAATGTTGCAGCTGCTGGAGCTGCTGCAGCATCCCTCCCGCACTCATTCCAAGATAGTTGCCGGGGGTGGGCTCAGAAAGAGACTCCTGTGTCTTCTCAGCCCAAGCCCCAGTCTCGGTGAATTAGTGCTGATTATACCGAGCAAGTAAACGCTAAATAATTTGGTGATAAATTGCAAAACGATTTTCCCCAAATTATCTAATTAACTCGCTCCCACACCCGCCCGTGTTGCGATCCATTCTCTAGGTCTGGAGCCTCTATACCCAGACTCGGGATGCCCACTTTGGCTGTTTTCCGGGTGCTCCGGTGCAATCCTTAGCCCGGGGCGCCGGGTCTTGAGCACTCGCCTGCACCAGAGAGTGCATTTCACTGCTTACATAATTATTGACATGAATTGAGGTTAGTTACAGATGGAAATTTATGGGGCCCAGAGATAAGAAGCCCCCAAATTTCTGGCCCAAGCTCATTTAGAGTTCCGGTGCACTTGGTGCTGCTATGCAGTAAAGTGGGGGAGTTGCGGGGGTGGATGGGTTTTTGGGGTAGTTATGCAAGGAATTTAGTTGGATTTTCCCGGCCGATTATGCTCAACAAAATGAAAATTGATTAATGGCGGGTGCAGCTGTCGAGCTGGGTCCGCCCGGGCGGGTTAATTTTTCGAATTCGCCGAGCTTTTCTCGTTTGCAGAGTCTGCGGCGCGGTTAGCAGCTGCCTTCATTAGTTGTGCTTCGTTAATTTAGTTGAGCTAATTGCGGGCGGGGTCCGATCTTGGAAAATGAGCGGCTTTTTTCCTTGTTCTTTACCGAGCTCCGAATGCTCTTGCTATTGAATTACCTGAGCTGGAACAGAAATGCTTTCGGAGGCTTCAATGAGAACTGGTGAGCGAAATTCTGAAATTGCTTAAAATTTGAATAATTTTAAGGGTTTTCGGCATGAAGAACGCCAATTAAGCTGACTGCCATGATTCACTCTTAATTGCGTTTTGCTTTCGAATGATAGTCAGCAACAGCGTTCTGATTGCGCCCCACTCATCAAGTGCATAATTCGTTTTTCTCATTTTGGTCAATAGTTGATTTGGTACCTAGATTTTGTCAACACAACGTCGCAGTATGTATACATAGGTACTTCCACTACTACTTAGTATTATTTCAATTAATATCAAATACTAAAAACTCATTTCTCCTATTGTTTTATAAACTCTTATAGAAAAATCTTTATAAACACAAATTTTAAGTAATAAAAACGAAAACATAAATCCTTCACCACGAAGGGAATTAAGGCAATAATGAAAAAATGTAATCAAGTCAGTTTGTTTTAATGAATTCAAAATAAAAATGGTTCCTCCATGTGAAATCATTAAATGGGAGGAATTTAGATCTCACCGTAATATAATTTTTGGTTTATTTATATTTAACGTTAGTGGTCTCATTTGAAATCTCAATGAAAACAAATATAAACATAATAATTATAGTATAGTGATAAAGTAGGTAGCTCAATAACTTTTTCTATTGAAATGAATAAGTCAAGTTTTTTTTAACCCAATAACAATTAAATCATAATTCATATAATAAAAAATAATTGTAAAATTTTATAAACAACATTTGAGGAAATTATGTAACTTCGAAGAACTTTTCTGTAAACATTGTGCAAGAATTTTTCCTTAATTTATCCAAAAAGGAAACCTAAGAAGCTTGGTAGGCAATTTTATCTGAGTATTATAATCTTCCATATAAAAGCTTTTTTAGGTAACTTTAATTATAGTTTATTCTTGGGCCTTAATTTTTAAGTTTCATTTTTCGTGACTCGAAAATAAATGATCTTTCTTAATTCACCACATAGGAGAATGTTCGTAAATAACTATCGGTAGCTTAAAGTTCTTAAAGGCAAGTATGATGTATAGATATCTACTTAGTTAATATGTCCTTTCTTAATTTGCCTATAGTTTTGGGCATTGCAATAAAGTCGGATTAAGCCACATTGTTGTCACGGCTGCTAATATTAGTTCTAGACTAAATAAACTCGAATCTGCTTTTAGTTTTCATTGAGGGATACTTGAAATGCATTTCGGTGCCAATTTATCTCTCTTGTTCAAAATGCCTGTCCAAATTCGCAGCGTAATTAACCCAGAATTTGCACAAACATTGAAATGGCAACTAATTTATTGAAAGCGGTATATCTCGTTCAAAATTCTGGCTCAAATAGCAAAACAACATCCACAACGGCTTTAGGGCCTGAGGTTTGTTTCTACAGTGACGCTCTAACAAAGTAAAATATGGAAATCAGACGAAAGGACGTGTGGCTGGGGATATTGTGGAAGTTAGGTGCATACGCTGCTGGTCTTATTCATCGATTTTGATATTTCCTCGCCCGATCTTTAGCTCAATATTGTTCCATTTAATTTTACCTGGATAGCGTTTTCCCAAACATCCCCCTCGGCCGATTGGGAGCAAACAAATGCTCGTCGCAAGCAGCTGCATCGTTTGGGACAATTAAAACGGAAGAATCCTGCAGGAACTCAACCGAAAACTGTTGTTCTCACTTCAAAGCGCTCCGGAACATCAAATGTGACTAGAACAGGAGCAAAAAGAAGAAAGAAAAAACAACACGCTTTCAAAAAGTTAATTCATCGCCCCCGAGGAGTGGCATCAGATCGATGGATCCATTTCAATTCAGGATCCTGTTCAACAAACTTCTGTTGTATCGTAGTACAAAAATCCTCGGGGATTCGGGTAAAAACATGCACATTTAGATGCGTGTGGGATTTTTACCAATTTTATCCTTGCTCCCGATCCAACCACCCCCCCGAAAGCCCTTGGGCATCTCAGCAGATGTGCCCACATGGACCATTGTCCCGATTTATCAGCGAAAGGAGCCCCCAAAGCGCATTTATAGATTAAGACTGCATCCGTTAAAGTGCAATCAGGAAAATCGTCCACCAGCAGCAATATCTGCAATTGAGTTTTTCTTTGTCAGTTTTAATTTCTCTCCCCTGCTCTTTTTCACAATTTACTATTATTTTTTTTTTCCTTCACAATTTTCACTTTGTTACCTTTCATTTTTCCAGATGCACACAAGTCTTACAATGCAACCCTGAAAATTGAGCCCGTGTGGATCCGGCGAGGGCAGAGCGTGCACCTCGTCTGCAGCTACGACCTCGGCGGGGACCCACTTTATTCGGTTAAATGGTACCGTGGACATTTCGAATTTTATCGATACTCTCCATCGGAGAAGCCCCCATCGAAAATATTCCCATTTGCGGATATTAAAGTTGATGTAAGTACTGGTCGTTGTTTTTTCTATTCCAATATAAATTTTTGTTTCCATTCGATTCTTTCACCCGGCTCGTTGTTATTGCGCAATATGGTGGATGGCAGGAGATGGAAACTCATATTTTAATTTCAAATTGTTAAATGCAATCAGGTTGATTAGAGCGGGGGATTCGTTCCAGAGCACTTTTTCTGAGTGCTGCAATTGGGTGCGTTTGATTAAATTTTATTAAAACATAAGCCGCATTCCATATTTTAAAGGATAAAATAATTGGGTTTGAATTTTAGTCTCACTGCGAAAATCATTTTTCGAAAAATGTATTTAAACGTGTAGTCGTTAAAAGGGAAATTTAATAACGAGCAGTGGAAGAGTGTTTTATAATTGATTGTGAATTTTTTCTTTTATACGAAAAGGTCATGGCCGATACTAGGCAGTGATACCTATTTAGAAAAGAAATTTTTTCGATACTTTGCTTTTAAAATATTAACGATAAAACTCTGGTGCAGATTCCAAATTGAAAGCGTTTTTGAAGTTTTATTGTTCAAACTGCCGTAAAATACTGATACCAAAAAGAATTTACGACTCTTGTATTTTTTGAATTTCAATTTAACATCGCTTTAAATTTAAAAAAACCAATTTTGCTTACAAACTTGTCCGAATTTTTAACACAAATAAGTCCAATTTTTCAAATCAAACTAGTCCAATATTTCAGTACCTACATATAGTATTTCAAAAACATTGTTTTCGTTTTATAGTAAATTTTACGAATACAATAATTTTTGCAACTATTTGAGTTTCCGCTCACGAAAATCTAGAAAGCATTCACTTATTTCACAATATATTGTGAAGTGAAGTGTGAAATCTATAATAAATTCATATGAATGCATTGCGAGTTGAATTGAAACATTTTAAATTAAAAATTTGAACTTTTGTTTCAGTTGAACATCTTGAACTTAGAGTTTTGAGCTGAAATGTTCAACTAGTTTGATTGTAAAAATTTGACTTTAGTGTGTTCGAAATTTCGACTAGTTTGAAATTAAAATATATATACGAGGAAATTCGCTAAATGCACGTTTTTTTTCTAAATAAATTGATAGAATTTTTCGATAAATATATGTGCACTTACATAATAATTCTGCGACATGAAACAAAGCCAAAGCTTGGTCAATTTTGCAAGTCAACTCAACTAACGATATTAGAATCAAAATGATTCTTAACGATATTTGTAAATACAAATATGTATTTGTAAAGTGCCAAATACATATACTTATTATACATTGACTTAACAAATATTATCTCTTCCCAATAGTCGGAATAGTGTCTAAATCTAGCAATGGCCAGACGCCCAGATTCCTCCAAGGATTTGCGTCGGCGATGAATTAAAGATGTTCTTTAAGTTAAATACACAATGATGCGATCGTCTAATCTCTCAGCAACTAATGGGTTTCCTTGTGTAAAACGTTTCTAATTTCGCAACCTCTTCTGTCCGTCCAAGTCGACTGGAGCTGGTTCCGCATTTGCCCGACCAAACCATATATCATTCATTCTTCAAAACCAATCTCACACGCACCATTCGCCGAGCGAAATCTTAATGCAATCCCAGCTTCCATTCCGTCTTGCCTCAGCCGAATGGTCAATCAAAATTCTTTCGGCAAATGGTTTGGTAAACAAAGCTTATATCTGGATCCGGGAGTTGCTGGCCCTTCCCCCTACCCCCGGGACCAGTTTTGGATCCCCATCTCTCCGACAACAGCAGCAGCCCCCGGATGTCTAAATCAAGCTTTTCTCCTTATCGGGAGGAATCGACGCTGCCAACTCTATCCCCATTTGATTTTAATTGAATTTCCTGAGGAGTGTCAGCAGGAGAGGAGCTCCCGAGTATCAGGCCAGACTTTAATTCCTGGAATATTTTCATCACGATCAAAGTAAATGGAAGAATTTGCATTTAGAAAGGACGTACTATGGTCCATGGCCACAATTATGCACCCTTTCCCGGTGCTCCGGTCGCTCCATTTCGCTGCGGAGGTAATGGGTCCTGACTCCCCCCTCCCCACGAACAGCTCCTTTAGCGGGGCTAAAGCACCCCCATCGCATTTCAGGCTCAGCTACTCAATTCTACTCAGTTTTATTGTTTGTCGGAAAGTTGCTGGATCCGGCTCCTGTGGGTCCTCGTTTCTTCCAGGAGACCGGTGCCGGAGCACATCCTGTGGAAAAGGGAAAACTAACGTACAACAGAAACGAAAACACAAAAATACCAAAAGATACGCAAACACAGCCACCCCCACTGTCTCTGCTTTGCCCGAGCGCAAACAAATATTGAAATTAACCCCAAAAAGCAGCCAACATTAAATTTTCCCTTCGGTAAGCAAAACCTTTTGGGGCTTTTAAGCTGGGGGCGCAGGTACCCCCCTCGAGGAACCCTCCGCGATAGTCCAACAACGCCGGGAATAGAAATGTAAAAAAATTAGTCGACGGCGGCAAAATAAAATTCCACCGCCCCCGCCGCTTCCTTGAAAATTAGCCAATTACTCGAACAGTAATACGCGACACGGTGCGATGTGGAGCTAAGGGTGGGCCACCCTAAGGTGATTAATGGACCAACCTCCAAATGCCGTCGTCATGCCGTAATTAGATTATAATCGGAGAAACTCTGCGTGGCCCTAGCTGGGTCAAATCTGAAAAAGGGCGAAAAGTAGTTTTCCTTCATAGTAAAACCCGTCGTGGCGGTTGCGAAAAGAAAAGGTTCGTCAGGGTCCACTTATGTACCTATTTATATATGTATGTATTTAATGTACATAGTCGACGAAAAGGCAAACCGGTCACTTTTTGGCTTATTAGCAACCAAGCTCAAGAGTGGCGGGTGATTAAAGGCCTGAAAATTGGTCACCCATTGACACAAAATAAACTTTCAGGCCATTTGAGGCGTTTTCTGGTTCGTCTTTTACTCATTTTCCGGTAGAATGGAAAGCGGTTCTGGGAAGGGAGGTGATTTTTTTTTTTTTTTTGGTAAACCACCAAAACGATAAACTGGAAAATGTCTTCAGAGTTGACTTGCCTTAATTATTTCCTTTTTTGGGCAGTTCACAACCTCGAAAAAAAAATCTTTTTCTCTACAAAAAGAAAAAAATAAATGAAAGAGGCCCAGCAGTGCCGCTTTGCCCTAATCCAGCCTTGTCCACGAGAAAATTTAATGAGAAAAAGGTCAAATTAGGAAAATTGGATTTTTTATGGGGAAAATATGAACCGATTTTTATGAGGGGATTTTTGCTGTTCCCCCTGCTTAAATCCTCACAACCCACAACCGAAAACCCATTGTTTGGCCTCTGTGGGTCTGTCCGTGCGAAGCAGCATTGTGTAAATATTGAAAATGTTTTTCTTCGGCCATAAAAATTTTTAATACTTTTTCATATCATGGAGCCAAAAGAGTCCTGCCGGGAGAAGGAAGTCCAATTCCCTCCACTCAAGATGTCAGTGAAGTTTTAAATTTCCTAGAGAGGGATAAGTCCTTGTTAGCAGGGATTAAAGTCTGTTTGGACTCTTTATGCGGACAGACCGTTATTTTTAGATGAAGGCACTTTAAGCTCTTTCTCAATTACTGAAAAATGTATGCATAATGAAGCGATATAATATGAAGGGATTAGTTCCACGGAAAGCCCGGCAAAAGTGAATTTGCTCAAGTTTTGTAATTGGCCTTTGCTCCTGAAGAGGACACCGTTTAATTTCGCTTTATGAAAGAAAAGTTAATAACTTGTTCTAAAAACCTGTAAGGACTACGGAGCATGTTATTGTTCCAGGGAAATAGTACTTAATTAAGCGGAATGCAATTTTGAAATTTTCTATATAAATCTCTTGAAAGTTAGTAATTATATGAAATTTTAATAAAACTATTTTATGAAAACCATCCATGTCAGCAGATTTGCGAGAATTATTATGAGAAATATTCATTTAAATACTAAATTGTTTGAGGACGTATACGTGGTTGACAAATTTGATTTATTTTTGATTAATTTTTTTTTGTTACCTAGTAAGATGTTCACTTACTATTATTAGTATTAAAACTTAAGACTACTTACTATCTTCTAGGGATTTGCTATATATCTTAGCATTTTTTATTAACTAGGTATCTGCTACGAATTTTCTATAGACGTAGTTCTACGTAAAAGATCATTTCTTTGCCTTTGTTTCTAAAAGATCTATTTCCGCAATGCTGCGCCATTCCAGCGTGCAATAGTGACAGGGGAGGTGACTGACATCCTGGTACATTTTTCAACAAATTTAGTTCTTGTATACATATAATTAAAGTGTTATAAATTATGATAAAGTAATTAAAAAGAGAAGAAATACAAATATTTAAGTGACAATTAAAGGTTATGATTTATGAAAAGACATCATCCAATTACCCAATTTGGTGGAACGACCCATGTACCATGTACATTGTAGAAGAATTGCATCGTTGTTGAGAAAATGTGTACAAAATCGGTTATCTTACATTCAAACAATTATACTACGTTACATACATACATACATACATATATTTTAAAGGAAAAAAATTTAACAATAAAATCTCGGAGGATTTGCAGTCTAGCTTATTTGAAAAAAACTATTATTATTTTTTACTTATTAAATAAGGAAGTTGATACTAAAAGCAAGAAGTAATAGAATTTTAAAATAAATAAATTTTTAACGAGTTTCTATAGATCTTAAAGAATTGAGGAGTATTATTTATTAATATATGTAAGTCTGCCATTGAACTTTCCTAAACCTACTTTTTTAATCAGTGAGATGCGGAATATAGAAAAAGTCGGCCAAATCCCCAGGAACAAAGCAAGAGCTCCATCAAAGTACAAAAAAATCAATACTCGCCGAATTGGCCTAAATGAGCTTAGTGCCGACTAGAAAATCGAGTGATGGATTGCCTCTCCACATCCACCAATCATGGTCCCGAGTGTATTCATTTTTCAAAATATTTTTTCGCGCCCCTTTTCACACTGCCAGTTTTCATGGTATATCTTATTTTTTTTGTAAACTTTTTATCTTCCAGCTGACTGCATCGAATGCCACCCAAGTGACACTCCGCAACGTTGGCTTTCGACTATCGGGAAATTTTTCATGTGAAGTAACAGCAGATGCACCATCTTTTCACACGTCATTTGCTTCCAACGCTTTGACAGTCGTCGGTAAGTACCTCAACCCCCGCATGCCCCTTTTCTCCTTGTCCTGTAGAACTAAAAACTTCTGAGCACAAAGCCGGCACGGCGTGGCGCGGCGCGGCGCGGCGACGGGAACAAAACAACAAGAGAAAAAAGTGAAAAACAATATTTTGATAAATTGCTCACAGCAATAACCCAATGCACGCTGGTGCACCCGCAGCAGCACCCCTTCGGCACCCACGTCCACCCCTTTCAAAAGTGCATTCGAGTCCCGGGAATCGCACCGAGTAGCATTTGTTTGCACTCTGTGAGTTTATTACGTCGTGTTTAGCCACAAATTTCATGTGAAATACTGTGGAACAATGTTGAGATGGGGTGTTGTTGCGGTAGTAACCTCCCAGGGCTCCCGAGGGAAGGGGTGCGCCGACCGGCCGGACGACGGGCCCGGGAGGTTAGGCGCTCGAACCGGGCGAAAATATGATTCCGTCTGAATGATGGGAAAGTTATCGGAAAAAGTTCACTCGTCCATAGCCAGTTTCTTGTGACACGGCACATCCTTTCATTGGTCCAGTGGGATGCTGCTGCAGGATATCAGAATTAATCTACCGTGAAAATAATTGTGAAAACTTTTGTATGCCCTTTCCGGGAACGTTCGTTATTGGGGCCATCAAAACGAAGGGCAGGGTGCCCTCGTGTATGCTAAATGTACTAGGGGTTGTTTCACGATGTCCCACAGATGTTAAGAAAAATAGGCGATTTTGGTGGACTTGATTCTGGCTATAGGAAGGATCTGGACCAGATCGTTTCAGGGATTCATCAAATTTTAATGATTCTGCCTTTTCAGGAGATTTACTCGGAAACAAATAAAAGCTTTTGAATCAAAGAGCTTAAGCAGATCAGATTTATGTATAGGTACGACGAGTAGATGTTATCTTTATAGAACTTAAAATTATCCAGAATTAATATTTTGTTTACTTGTTTTAAGTTTCGAGAAGCGAAAACCGTTTTAATCCACCAAAAAACAAAAAAAAATGTTGTAGCAGTAAGAAAATTGTTTTCTTATTACTAGGTTTAATAAAAGCAGCAAATAATTCTTATTTCTAAATAACATTGTATGTTCATTTTTTACAATTAGAAAATGTTGAAATAAATAAAATGTTCTTAATAAACTTCTTAATGGTCCTGATAGACTAATCATATATAGAGAGATTTTTGTAACACTAGCTAAGTGAAATATCAAACTTGAACATCAGGTAACACCAGGTTGATCAACAAGTAAAATAATAATCATTATACTACAATTTAGAAATGCAATGTCAAGGTTTTATCATTGTTTTTATGTCTATTTATCAAAATTCACAAGTGGTAGTAGATTATACTATACAGATTTTGAAAAATATGTAAAATCCATCGTCTTAAACTAAGTATTTGGCATTATTTTACATAATCGGTTTGTTGTTTACAAAACATAATGAAATGGATAAAAATCCCAATTTGGATCCAGGATCCGGAGCATTTATATCGATCAATTTAAAAGTTGGAGTTTCTAGTTTTGCATTTTATCGAAATTCGAGCCAATTTTGGATAATCTCAGAATCCTGGCAATGGTATTGAGATTGCTCTATCGCAACGTTTCAGGGAATGGCAATTGGGTCAGGGAAAACAAACTGTTAACGAAAAAGGGATACACCCGAAAGCAATTATCATTTTTCTTCATCAATTGGAAATTCAGGCGAATGTCAATCGCGTAAACGTACCCCTCCCCCCGGATGAAACCCCGCTCAGGGAAGGAGTATTAATTTAGTGAGCAATTTCGATCTTTTTTCTAGAAATTCACCCGCTACGTGACAGTCGAAGAGAAAGGAAACTTTTTACATTCCCATTCTTCGACGACAGCATCTTTGGCGTCGTCGTTGTCTTCACGAGAATTTCGGGGTGTAGGATTGCTCGTCTGGGGACCCGCTTCTGGTATCATCCAATCATCCACATAATACTGACAGTCCTTAATCTTTCTTTTGAAAAATTGGCATTTACCAGATTATCCAGACAGGATATCCAGACGCAAAGTCAATCGAATGTCGTTTAAAACACATCCGACCGTGAGTGAGGTGGTGGAAGAAGATCCGGGGGCATCTTCCCGAAGGAAGAAAAACAACAGCGGGACAAGAAGCGCGAGAAATCTTCTGCTGACAAGAGATTTGTTGGTCCGTGATTAATAGTCGATCGAAAAGTATGTGATAAGGGGGGAAAGGGTGACGAAGGGAATCATTGCGGACCAGAGGGGGGTTGGGAAGGGCGCATCCTCCCCCGAAAACGAAAAGGCCGTCAGTGCAGAGATCAAAGTCACTCAGCGGGTGATAAGCGTCGGTGAGGGGGAAGGGAGTCAGTCAGTCCCTAGGGCTCACCGATTACGTGGAATATGCCTCCCAGATAAGGGCGAGTGGGGACATTCATGTCACTCAATAAATCGATTATACGACTTTATGACTGCTGACATAACAGTGATCGATTGGCCGAAGAAAGTGTGCCGGATTTTTTTATCTCACCCAATCCATGGCTCGGGAGCCTAGCAAAAAAATGCATCTAATCCAGGAAGTTCTCCTGGTGACGGAGACGTATTACGTGTGTCACTCCCTTCCCTGATTAGATAGTGGCGCCCGGGTTCTCCGGGAGGAGGGCGTAATGGAATCCGGGCCCTTCCCATGTAAAGTGGGATGTCAAAAAACATCCTCGTGAGATAATGCCGAGGGGAGGAAAAACGTCCCCAGGTTCCATTACCCATTCCCAATGCCCGGCACCTCCTCTGGACCCATCTTTTGGAGCCTCTCGCTCACAAATGGGGCCACAGACAAAAAGAGGCTCTTATTGAAATGCGATTAATCATTGCACCCTTGACGGTGCAGCATTCATGTAAAATCCCCCCCTAGGGATTTTGGGGCGTGTTGTTTACAGAAAAATCCTCAAGGATGCGAAGACACGGGGTCGGGATGAGGCCCCATCCATTTGGATTCACATCAAGAACCCTTGCCTTGGTTATGACAGCCCGCCGTAAATCCAGTAGTTGTGGCACCTTGGAGAGTCCCGACACTCCCGCCACTATTCCCTGCACGGGGACCAACTGGCTGGAACAGGAGATAAAACCAGGAAAAAAAAAAACAACGACACCGCGCCGCAGCGACAGCGTCGTCGTCGCAACAAAGCGCTAAAATTTAAGAAAAAAAACGGGATTTCAGGTTTATACCCTGCTCTGGGATTGATTTACGGATCCAGGATCCAGCCGAGATGAGGGAGTGGGTTTTTCGGTGCAGTGGTGCTACAGGATGTCATCCCGGCTCGTCGGAGGCTGCGGGTGTCCTGGACCTGGACCATATCCATCCCATTTCGTACACACGATCCCGAACCGAATGGGAAATAATACAGAGCTCCCGTATACTTCTGTGGCGCTCCAGATGGCCCCAGATTTTATTTGTTCTCTTTGTTTTTTTATTAAATGATGATGTTCCAGGACACTTGTCTCCCCGACCGACGAAGTCCCCTCGCCGTTGTCTGCGTCTTGATGCAAAATTTACGGAGCGCTGCAGGCTCAATAAAACTTTACGGCGTCTCGTAAAATAAATGGAAAAGTCCTCTGACATATGACTTAAAATGGCGAGTATCCCTCGTCACACCGCCCTTTTTTCAGTTTTTTTTTTTCTTTTGGGGAGCTCCCGAAAGCTCGGGAATGTTAGCTGCAACCCTAATCTGTTTACAGGAGGGTAAATAACGACGTTGGTGAGCGCAGAGGTCGAAGAAGTGCGGCAGAGGGAGTTGGGACAAATTAAATAAAGTCACCATAAAAATTGCCAGTTGAGGAACGACAATGTCTTACTTTTTTTTCCGGGGGGTTTCTTGAGATCAGGGTGGGATTTAAATTGCTCGACTTTATGGGGCAAAAGCTGGGTAAATCAAGTAAACTGGCTTTATTGATTCCAGAGATTTTTGTGCGAAAGTGGAACGGATCAGGATGTCTATTGATGGCTTTGAGCTCGTTTGGGACGATTTTGCGCCAATTTTAAGCCAACCGAGGGTAGAAAGATATATCCCCACATAAGTAAATATATTTGTCCTAAGAACTATTTTGTGTTCCGCAAATTATCCTTTTATATATAGGTACTTTTATATATAAGTACATATTTCTATTATTTCTTCTTCATTTTTTGTTTTTAAAAACGAATGCAGCTCGCATAATTTAAATGAAAAGCTTAAAAATTATTATAATAGTTGAAATTATATTTCTAACTTATACTATATGTTATTATAATAGTTTGCAACAAGTTTGCTGTGGCTGTGCTAACAAATTCATTTTGTGACCATCATATTTCTCCCTTTTTATCAATGGCATGATCAAAACCAATATCATAAGTTTCAGTAGTTGTAGTAACGACCCTGCACGAAATAGTTAATAGAGGTACATTTTAGAAATTCAGTTTTCCCAATAGTTTCATTCAAAGCAATTGCTTGCTTCATGCAAAAACTGTAAGCAAAAGCAAATAAGTTTAATTCACTAGCCGGACTAGCAATTAGCTAGCGGATTTCTGATGGGGTTGAAGTAAAAGTAAAGCGAGATGTGTTAAATTGAATACCCATGTTTGCGATAGTAAAGCTTTCCTATCTATTAGTATTCTCACCGTTGACTTAACCCAAAAGCAACTTTAATCCTTTAGCAAGTTAGTTTAAACTAAACACAAATATATTTGATCCAAACGCAAATAACTGTGATCGTAGTGCAATGTATGCGATTGCTATATACATATTCTAATTAATTTAAGTCTTTTTGATAAGACTTATGTAGGTGTCTGAACGAATGATTAATCTTATCCGTTTTAAGGTGCAAAATGGAATTAGTAGACAGCAGAAATCAACAAATAAATATTTATTGCTATTAATATGCTACAAAAAAACTGAGTTCACCCAGAAATTTTTCTACATTTAAGTTTATATCAGGACGGATATCTGATCAAAGGGCTCTGTAGTGGGAAAATAAAGTTCTCCTCACTCAGCACAAGAAATAATATGCAATAATAATAATAATGTATTAAATAAAACATTAAGTCACAACTTCTACTTATTGACGTCCACCATGGCTGGGCATTTTACTTCAAAAAAGTTCTTGGGCATAATCATTCCTTTTTGATATCGGGACCTTCCTTTCAAGTAGGTGAGAAAGTCCTGAATGGTTTGCTTAGAAACGGCGGGCCCAATCCCCGGATACGGCGGAACAATACAAGAAATATTTTCCCTTTCCGGACACAACGAGTCGCTAGTTTCACTGTGATGGGACTATAATGGAAAATTTCTTAAATAATACGTTTTTAATTGTATAAATAACGAAGTAACTCACGCATTTAAAATTCATTGTCCGCTCTTTAAGAGGTTGAGATATTGCCAGCCCTGATGATATATCTGAAATTGCTCCCAACCCACTGACGGTTCCTGAGGGCGTTATGGATGACTGCTCTTCTTCAACCACTGGCTCTTCCTGTTTTATTTCTGGTTTAGGAACTGTTCCCAATATTTCGCACGGCTCGGTTGCACCCAATTTGGTGTCCTCGGGTAGTGTTCCACTATCAACAAATATCTCTAACATCGGCTTTTCCCGGATTTCATCGATGGCATCTTCCTTAATGGATCTCACTTGTTTTAATTGATCACCCGGCGTCTTTGGCGTCGCCTCACCTAAAGCTTCTGCTCTTGCAGTATCCGCTATGAGCTTTTTTTCTACCGCTTTCTCCGGCAATGGCGTAGGACTTTCAGTTTCTTCAGGTAACGCACCCTGCGTATCTTCATCATTTTCTTTAGGTAATTCTTCAACATTCTCGTCCGATGGAACAGCTTCTTCCTCGATTTTTGCAGCTTCTGCTTCTTGCGCTTCTACAGTGGGGCCGGGGTACGGTTCCTCCTTATTTTTCCAATATTTTAAGTAGTCCATCATGTGGTCAACTGTCTCAAAAGTTATTCCACCTTTATCGGCGGCTTTCAAGGTTTCAATGATTTCTTGTACATCAACTTTGTCAAGAACTGGCTGCCCTGCAGTTTTCCAAACGTCGTGTTCCGGATTGCTCAGTATGGTCGTCACACTGGAGACTTCCTCAGCATTTACCACACTTTGTTCCTCCGCAATCTTCAGAAGAGATCTAACAATGAATAACGTCGGATTCTTTTTCCATTCTTCATTTGTCCGGTCAGAATGCTGAAGGAGCTCTGAAGGATTCTCAGAAGATGACTCCGAAATTGCTGAAGCTGTGATTCGGTCTGAGTTAATCACCGGCCTACCCTTACAGAAATCGAAACTTTCATCCGACGAAAGTGGCGGAGTTATGTCCGAAATTATTGATTCGATCTCGATAAAGTTGAAGGACTTTTCCATGCAACTGTCTGCTGCGAATTGCTGAATCCATGTCCACGGTGGTCCCAGCTCATTGAGCATATTGATTTTCTCCTGGAGCATGCATTTCTTAGAGGCTTCCTCGTAAAGCCCATCTCGAAGCGCTGTTTCAAACATAACTTCTTCTTCACGCCTTAAAGCGTGGTCTATGTTTTCCTGAGTGACCGTCCCAGGTCCTTCGTATTCATGAAGAGTTGCACCTTGAGCCTGAAAGTACAAATCGTCTTATACTATAAATTTCTTTTACATCGTCAGCTGAGGATTGAGCTTCTGTTTACGCTTGAGAAAAATTTTTTTTCTTCTAACTTCATTTAGAAATGTTGATAGCTTCTTAAGAAATTTTTTTGATTTTGTTTTTAGTTGAAGTCTCTGTAAAACGATGTTAAATTTATGTTGAGATCAAGACCAGGATTTTTTCAGAAATGGCTAAGGTATCGAGTTGAAATTAAAAGCAGGAGTTGTAATAGATTATAAGTATACAAAACTCAATTTTTTATCTCAATGCAATAAAAAGATACCTACAGCTTTTCAACGTGTATTTTCACTTATTATTTCACTGATTGACCCATCCAAATTTTTAGGATATACTTTCCGTTGGAATTTTCTTTTTTTATAAGTCGAAATCACATTTCTTAGTAGGTTATAAACTTAATTTCCAATTGCCATTGTCGATTTTTGTAATATTTCATATATGTTGTTTTAATCACCGTCAACATCGGAAGTGCATATATATGTATATGTATGTATATGTACTATGAATTAAAAAATACTGGAAATTAAGTTATGTAGATAGGGAGTAAAAACCCTCTACCAGGTTATTTGAAGTGTGGAGAGGTTTGGTACCTATGTACATAACTAACTGTTATAAATAACGAACGACTATGTCATATCTCGAATAAAAATTAAACAAATATTGAAGTTAAAAGCGTTTTTAGCTCAATCCTCAACTATCCACAAGTTGAAGGTTACCTCGCGCAAAAGTAGGATAAGGCTATCGAAATCGTTGTACCGTTGCAAAATATGCTTAGGGTCGCTTGAGTCGCCCAAAAACTGGAACCCGGAGGACAAAGTCGACTCTTGGTCGCCGTGGACAGGGCACGATTCCGTTCTGAAGGTCGTTCCGTCAACCTCTTTCCGCTTTGGTAGGCACTGTGGAACAAAAGAGTTTTGGTAGCCGCAGGTGGAATTTCGTAATCAGGGTCACTGTGGCCTCGAGCTCACCTGGCAGTCGACGTTGTACCTCTGTGTGCATCTGTCAAAAATCGCTTCTCTGATGGACGTCGCCGAAAGGACTTGTGGCATCCGTTCCATTAGTATCTCTTCCTCAAGCATGCCGTCGGGTCTTTTATTTCAGGACGCAAACAAAAGTTGGTAACGAACGAAAAAAAAGAAAGGTTTGAGAACGGACGTTAATGCCTTCTTAATCCGTCGTACGAATTCTTGATCTTACAATTTCTTACGCCCGTTTATGAAACACTGCTCCTCGGAGCAGTCCAGCTCCGAAATGAACTTGTAGCACTCCCGGAACATCCAGGTCGGAATCCTGGCGAGGCCCCCCTCGACGTCATCTGTCAGGAGTTCACATATCATGGTAAAGGTGCCACGGGGCGTCTAAGCGATGCCCCGACCCACAAAAAAGAAGATTGGGGCCCAGAGGGGCTTTAAAGTTAAATTAAGTGTACAATGGTCATGGGGTGGATTTACCTCGTTTAATGAGCCAACCATGACAGCAAAAACTTTTAGCCAGTGGACCTGGGGCCAATTCAGCATGCGGCAGACAGATAAATACTTCAAAAGTTCCTCCTTCAAGTTGGCATGGAGTTGCGGAATGGACAGGGGGCAAACGTCCGGACCCAAAGGAGCACGGCCAAAAGTTAGAAAAAAAAAATAAATATATAAGAATAAAGATAGAGAAAACTTCTGTATTGGGAAGGTACTCAGCCAGGTCTTTGTGGGCTGGCCTTCTCTCACGGGTGGGTATAAACAAACGCAATTACCTCCGGTAGACAGAGGGAAGCCCACCTCTGCTGGAGCAGTCTGCGACTAATGAAGTATCCTTTGCCGACCTAGGAAGAGGATTGTAGGGTTTTTCGTTTCACATTTTTTCCAATTTTTATTTCGTTTAAGTAAACCAGCAGGGCGAAGCGTCAGTACACGGGAAAAATACAAAAGTAAAGTGATTATTAAGCTGCCCAGAATGCGGTGTTGGCAAAGGTAACTTACCTGGTCCAGCAGCACCTTCAAGTAGCCCTTTGTGAGGCTCCCGTGCTTGCAGTCCTTTTCTAAGCGCTGCTTCACCGGCGGTGGCACGTCATTTGCCAGGCAACGAAAGTACGTCGCTGACCACCGGAGCAGGTCATAGGGCTGGGTCCGGATCGCCGCTGTAAAAGCGCAAAATTAATTTAATTTCAAGTAATTTACCTTTCTTCCCCTATAAACAAGATAAGAGGTATTTTAGTTTGAACGGAGGAAAAATATAGAAATTGAAACAGACCGAACCCTTTGGCAGCAAAAAAAATTTTGAATTTTCTGGGTTAAGGTATAAGCAAAAAAGATTCTCTGAAAAATGCTACTTTTCGCTTGAGGGAATTTTGCAGTGCTTAAGTAAATTCCCGATTTCTTTGTCAAAATAATTGTTTTACACCTGTATGCATTTCAAAAATTCCCACCCAATCATATCTCACTTTTTAAAATTTAGGGTAGTTACCTCGAGAGGCTGATTAAAAACCTGTAAGTCGACTTGTTTTGTCAGGTGTTCCAGTACCCATAAAGTTCTATAGAATATTTATGTTTATCACTGCTAAGAATGTGTAAAAGAGATTCCCTAAATTATAATTTCTTCCGTAGCGGGAAGAAAGCAGCGAATAACTGAAAAGGGATAATAATTTTGATTTGGCAAACATTAAAACGACATTAATAACTTCCTAAATTATATCCAAATTATCTTTTAATTAATCCTACAATTTAAAGAATCTTGGACGTTATTTCTTGAGTCTCTGCACAAATAGCGTAAGATCGTATTCCAAACACAGATCTGTCTGTATATCGTGCGATTCCGATTAGTCTGTTTAGTCACTATCTACATATATACGTACCCAGCTTAAGTATGAAAATTTCGGTTAACACTTATGAATGTTACTACGCTGTGCATGAATAAATCGTGGGAAAATTACTTGAGAGCAAAATAGAATCATTTGTAATAAAACACTACTTAAATATCGATTTTAGATGAAAAATAATTTTAAACAAAGAAAATGCACAATTTTTTATATTCCAATGATTAACTTATTGTTCATTTCGTGTAAAACACTGAAAGTTTTAGAGATTTATTCTATTTTTTAAAATTTACACCGTGCTAATCCGTTCAGAATTGGCTGAGTACTTGGATAAGGGGATGTTGTCATAGTGAAGGCTTGAGAAGAGATCGCTGATGAAAAGAATCTGGTCATTTAGTTAATCATTAATTATCAAGATTTTCGTGATTTAGCTGCCTCAGTTCATGACAGACAGCGCCGTAATTGCTAAGCACGTCTAATCATTAATGCACGTGCGCTGAATAATTAAAACCTCAAAATAAAATCCTTGTTTCAATTTATATTCATATCTTGGGGCTCTTTAAATTTGTAGAAAATAAATTTCACGAAGTAGCCCAAAACCTGTGCAACCCCAGTTTATGGTAGGTACCATACAGAAGCAATTTCCCCGGGGGTATTCATTTTTCTTGCATATTTTTTTCTTTTCGAACTTTTACCTTTTAAAAAAAACTCACCAAAAAAAACAAAAGGAATAAAAACGGTGAAGGACACGATTTTTGCAGCAATGAAGAGATATCGCAGCGCTTCGTCGGCTTCGTCGTATGCAAAAAAATACGAGAGATCGCAAAGAGCCAGCCAGAGAGACAAAGGTACCCCCAGCCAATTAGTTTCGTACCACAGGCAATTGTTCCATGTCATTTGAGTCGGTAACAACCTGAAAACAGGTGAAATCAGTCCCATTCCGCGCCACCCTCACTTTCAACTCGCGTACTTTTTTGTTTCAAACAATTTCCTTTTGTTCGCTTTTTTGCGATAGCAACCTCAGTTGCCTGGGAGGGATACAAGAAAAACAATCGTTCGATGACTTTCACGTGAAATCAAAGAATTTCTTAAAACACAATAAATAACTGGTAGATGTTAAATAAATTAAATAGTCAATGATCCTGGGGCCAATTATCGTCAATTGGGAATCGACCTCTATTCAAAAAATATAATAGGTGCCTATTTTAAGAAGTAGTCTTCAAAACACGTAAAGAAATGCCCTTTACTTATAACACAAGCTCAACACAAAGGAAATTTTTTAGAAATTCTCAACAACTTCGGCCACGTTTTCTTCCAAATTAAAAACAAGCACTCTGACCAAGAGCTAGGTGTTTTTTTAGAATTTAAAGCGTTTTGTCCCCTATTTACTGAAATATTGCGGTTATCATAAAATTTTCAAATAGCCGTTTAGAATATCATAATTTTGTTATTGTCTACACACGTCTTTTCCTTCACTACGCAAACAAAAAGGGAGCCTCTTACCTTTCGCATAAGTTTTCAAGATGTTGGGAAACGTTTCAGGTATTTCAATTTGCTCCGCACAGTACAATCTCGATTTCACCATTTTAAAGGAATTTTTGAATTTTTATGTAGGTATACCTGAAACGTGGGTTCCAAAGTCAAATAAGTGTCCTGAAAATAGGACACAGTTATTTCATTTCGGGAAGAAGCACCTACGCCACAAGCACTATATTTACACAGTCCGCCAATGGCATAGGTGAATTTACCACTTTATACAAACTGCCTGAATCTAAACAACTCGAAACAGTATGCAAGTAAAACAAAAACCACTGAATTATAAATTTACTTACCCTAAAATTATTAAATGAGAATATCAAAATCTTTTTCGGGGTATTTTGCTGAACTTACCCCCCAGCCTTCCAGGAAATTCTATTTTAATTACACCTGAAAGTTATTAGCACACACTGATGCACCAACAGATGGGACAAAAAAGGGTTTATTTTAAATTCTTTACTTTTCTCCGTTCGAGAGGAAATTCGAAATTTTCACCTTTTGCCTGAACTGAAAATTGACTTAGGAGCTGTCGTCGCTGACAGAAACGTTGAAGTTTTGTTTGGAAGACCACGTTGCCGTGGAAAACCTGAAAAGTTGCTTATTCCTGGATCGCTATTGATTTTGAGTTTCCGTGCGGTGAGGTAGGTTGCAAAAGTCCTAGGCTCTGGGGTTCGCTACCCTTTAATTAAGTTTAAAATATTTCGATGTACATATGGCGATTTTGTAAAGATGACAAATTGTTCATATTAATTAATTAATTGATTAAATGAGGAAAGGTTTTTTTTCGAAGACTTCGTTGAAATAGTTACATTTCTTTGGTACAAGCAACTTATCAAATTGAGGCAAATATTCATTCCTTCACTTTCTCTGTAAAATCCGAAAATGTACTCTTTTAGTTGTTACGATTCGGCAAATAGCCTAGAATGGTTAGAAAATTGAAAATTTTATTTGAAGATATCCATATGATTCCATCAAAATTTAGTAATTTTTAATTTCTTTCTTTGGGCCTCTTAAATCTTGAACTGATTTTTAAAAATTGGCCTGCGTTGTAAATTTTAATCTGGTACCTATATTGAACATATTTGAAAACAAATCGTGATTATTGAACGAATTTAATTAATATTATTTTATATTATAGCTTTTGGCAACTAATATAATAAACCTGGAGTACCTACTCTATGAACCCTGAAGTATTTATATTAAACCAACAAAAACTGACTAGCATTTTACCCATTAGAATGCAAGTCAAATTTACAAAAGTCATTAATAGTGCATGCATAAGAAAATTCACGCACCACACGCGCACCTCATGAGGAGTTTTCAGGAGCATATTGCGATGACCGAGACAAACGTGCAGAAGTTTCCACAAAAATTTATATCTTTATTTTCTTGTTGTCCAGGAAATTAAAAAATAAATTCCGCAAAAGGTTTTACGAGAACCTCGTTACTTTAATGGATATCTAGTAAAACTAATATTACAGTATAATTTAGAAATTCATGTTAAAATATTTCCTCTTAGTAGAGAAGACAGTAATACTCATACCCATATGCATGAAAACTACAAATTTAAGCCACTTTTAGTTGTTAACTATGAGAGTTCTTTTGGAGTAACTCTTGTAAAGAAATACTGAAAACTTTATTTTAAGTTTCCAAACGATTAATTAAATTAAGTTATTACTCCGTCTCTCGATGTGGTACCTACCTAAATTAAGGCATTTCAGCTACCGAAGTATGTTTACCTTCATTATGGTGTAGGATAGCGTTTTTAGCTTATTAGCACCATCATCATCCGCACTTTAAATGGAGGCTGCTTAATTTAAACGTCTCATCCGGCTCCATGGGTTTTTGGGTGGAAAACTCCCAAGACTTCATTCCAAGTCCTACTTTGAGTTTATATACTCAATTTAGTTGGGGATGAGATTTCAGGGTTGGTTACCCTTTTGTCAGCCCAGTGGGTTTCCTACTCTGCATCAGGCATAGGCCAAATGAAGTTGTTTATCCTTTGGCTGCCCAGTTCTCAAAATACCGCTACAGCTTTAAAGGTCCCCCACAGGAGTCTCGGGGCTCAACCAGTGGCGACATAGTTTCATTTTCTGGCCATGCCAACTCAAATAAGACCATTGAAACTGGGGTTCCGGGAACCGGGAGGATCTCATGGATCCAAGGAAAAAGTGAATTACGCTCATCCTGAATTTAGGAATTCTCGCATGCACGCTGCCTCGCTGTGTCTGCAGACAAAACGTGACAAAGAAAACAAATGACCGATGCTTGCCAACAAAGAAGCAGCGGAATGGTCGCGCTCGGGCAGGATCCGGACCCGGTACCCAGGATCCGGGACTCGGTATCCGGGCCGGGCCCGTGCCGCCACGGCATTGATAAATTGTGCACGTTCGTCTATTCCTCGAAATAATTACAAGGAGCAATCTCCCAATTTACTTTTCATGTACGATTCGCAGGAGACTCGTTTTTGTTTGGCCAGTGCCACACCATCAGCTGCTGGGTTTGTGTTTGCCGAAGGATCTCCGGTTTCATCATCAACTCCTTCGAGTTTTTGCACCTAGACGGAGGCGCTATCCCTCTTCCTCCCCCCAACTCCACTTTCTTGGTACTTTCTTAGCATTAAAGTTTTCTTTCTTTTACCACCAGAATTGCCACCTGCACCACCGACCCTATGGACGGAGCGGGAGCGTTATGATCCCGGCGACATATTGAGGGCCAATTGTTCAACTCCGCCGTCGAAGCCGGGAGCGAGCATTTCATTTCTGCTAAACGAGATTCCGGTAAGTTTAATATAAAACTTTTCACATATGTTTATTCGGGGGTGGCTGAACAGGGGCTGGCTGTCGCCCGTCCATCCCCCCGGGGGAGACGTGTTTATGTCCTGCCGGCCCATTCGTGCAGATGGCCCTGATCCACTGGCATATTCCTGGGCCCCAGATATGCATCCGTCCAAGGAGCCCTCCCAGAACCACCGAAGGTCCTTTTATTGAGAAAAATGTTTCATCGTGGAAAGGTCACGTAACTTTTAGCATAAGAACGGCCCTGAACGGCCCCGATGTTTTGTGTATGGCTGGGCTGACGGGAAAAAATGGCGTTTCTATTCCGGGAGGAAAAAATGGGAGAACGAAAAAGAAACAAAAATACCAGCGGAAGAACCACCGAAAGGACACCAAAAAGGGAACCGAATCGAAGGAGGACGGAGATAATGGAAAAACTGCTCCGGACCTATGCCGTACATCGAATCTATTATAGTGAGTGGCGGTAAATGGGCTTCCGAAATGATAATATGTTTTTGGTTGTCTGCCTGCGCTGAGTTATGGGATAAATCAGGCTAAATCTCTCAGACGACCAATTTTTACTTAAAGTGGGACAAATTAAGCAATTCGTGACGTGACTGGTGCCCAAAGACCTCTGTGGCATACTCATGGCGATTTGCTGCATTTTCCTTTTTTTTTCGCGGAGAGTTCCTCCCGACTCCGAATCCGACTGTGGGACTGCTGCTTTGAGGGCGCTTGATTAAAATATTTTTCTGGATTTTTTCCTCTCGTCTATTTCTCGACGAGGATGACGGGAAGGAAAGCAAATGGTTTAAACTTGTTTTGGACTCATGCAGCAAACGCCAGACGACAGGACACGAAATTGAGGGAAGTTTGTGGATGTGGTTTTAAAAACTTTTGGCATGTTGATTTCAACTGTATTATGTTTAATCCTCTCTGGTGGAAGAGTTGTAATTTCGTGAAAATGCGAAACATGTAATTCAATTTACTTCTATCGGTGGGATTTAATTAAAGTAATGAATACTTGATGAAATTAAGTTCAGAAAATGTACAAAATCTTCTCTAAAGCTATGGAAAACGATGGAAAATGTTTTCGACATTCACATTTAGGAAAATAATTCTCTTCAAAATAGTTGATATTCTTGTTTTCGTTCATAAAAGCTGTGGTATTAATTCAAAACATCTCATTCATAACGTAAATAAATATGCCCGAAGTACACATTACTTATTTTCGGATAAAACTTGTTCGCCTCGAGAATAATAACTTCAATTTCAACTTTCTCACATTTCAAATTTTACAAGAGCCTGGTGCACCGCATGTATCCATTAATTCAAACACAAATCCCGTTGTTACTTTTTTGTGGCATTTATTTCTAACGTTTCTTTAGCATTTTAACTATCATGCGGTTTTCATAAAACAATAAAGTTAAGATTAATTTAACAATTTTTGTACATGATGGAATCAAACGTAAAAAAAGCAACAAAACTATTCTCTGCTAAATTTTATGTAGGTATGACAAAATATTAGGGACTGATGCATGATTATGATAAAAAAAATTAAATTATAAAATAATGATTATATAGAGTATATACTAATGGTTATTTTTCGATTGTTTGAAAATGATTACGAAAATTTTTATTTTTTTGATCAGTTGATACTGATTACGAAGGAATTTTTATTTTTCAATTAGTTGATAATGATTACGAATTAATTTTTTACAATTATCAAGATAATTTTATTTTTTGATTGTTGAAAATAAATCTCATTTCATTATTTTCTTTCATTTAAGTAGTGTAAATTAAAAAAGAAAAACATAGGCATAATTCGAAATGATAGCCTTTTCTTTTTTTAAGTCGGTTAAAAATCGTTTTGTGTTATTATATACATATTAGTTAGTTATAATTTAATCGATGTTTGATACAAAAGCTTCTTTATGTGGGAAGTTAAGTTATTTACAATATTTAGGTACTCATACCCTTTACTTCAACCACAAATGCTAAAAATAGTTAACTTTACAATAGAAAAAAGCTTTAGTGTTAATTGACCAGAGAATTTAAAATTTCTCTTTTTCAATAGAAAATTTTACATTATCGATCATTAAGTTGAGATAATTTCTGATCAGGATTAAAACTTCTTTCTATAGATTTTGTAGGGTTTTCCATAGCAGAGAACCCTTAGATATGGATATAACTATAGTATAAAAGCCAATGTCTTTTATGAAACTAACTATCTTATAAATTTCCTCTTCCTTCCGGCAAAACAAAACAACCAATTTCACTTGCATCAACGTTCCATTTTGAGAATTTGCAAAATTTTGGTGTCCCCAAACACCTTAAAACACAATGCTTCGTGGCTTGTTCGCGGAACTCAAAATTTCTCAATTAGTTTTCCGCGCGAGACGACGCGACGCGACGCGTGCTAATTTCGTATTCCACTCAGCGGCGGCCCGTAACAAATGTCGTCGTCTGGCTGCTCTGTTTTGATTTTTTCCGTGGCCCGCCCGTGCCTTTTTCACCTGGTTTCCTCATGCATTTGCTATTTTGTAATTTCACTAAAGTTCGATGATGCAAGAACGAGTGCACATCTTTGCACCGCGCAGCCCGCCCGCCGCGGGCGCGTTCCGTCCGATTTGCGGGAAGAAAGTGGCACGTTGCGGGCGCCATTTGAGCATAATGGGGCATACGAAAATGCACTGTGACTGCACCTCCCGCGGTCGGTCGGGGCGGTGCAGGATGCGTTTTACGTTTTACATCGTTTCAAATACATATTCAAATATTCAGCGAAATGAACTGAAACTGGTGGCGAAATGATCTTTTGTTTAAATGCTAAACATTGCGGTGGCTTTGCAATTCAATTGAATGACTGAGTGGATTCGAAATGGCAGAGTTCACTGACCCCAATCAACAGGATGGCGCGTGCGGTTTGGTTTCGGGTTCAATTCTCCATCTGAACGCAACCCAAATTTGCCAAAGTCGAATGTTCGTATTAAGTTGCTTTCCATTCCGATTCACGAACTGCATATGCTGGAATTTATTCCAAAACAGACAGAAGACTAATTTAGCGCACACCAGAAAATACACCTATATAAAATTGGTTTTAAATCAAACGAAACCTTTGTGTTTAATTAACTTTGCGTATTTATTGCACTTTGCAATCGCAATTTATACATATGTACATATAATAAAACTATATGAATCCATATAAGTCACGAAATATATATTTTTTAAATCATAATTTTGGTGGCAAATGTCGCCACAAGTAATTGAAAACAGGCTCTTTGTTTTAATCAATCTTTGTAGGGTAACAAAAACAAAGCAAAGCATTTGAGAAGTCTTTAACTAAATCGTACTGAAAGCATGGAAGGCCACAATGTCAACAAAATTACTATGTTATATTATTATGTATACATATATACTAAACCTTCAAAACCAGTACCAAGAGAAATATAGTGATATGATGAAATTATTATCTTACACGTCTCATTTATCACGGATAAACGAAATATAAAAAAAGTTTGGAATTTATTTTTTATATTTCTTTATTTATATTTACTTTCCAAACATAATTTCAGAACAGCCAACTTCTATTATCTTTTATAATTTGATAAATATTATTATGTAGGTATTTATTTTCTTTCATTATTTTGTTGATTATTATTTATACAATTTAACAAGTTTGTAGTGTTAAAAATATCACCTGAATAGATTAATGTTTGCCAATTATTTTCAAATTGATCAAACGCAAACTCTTAAATATCTCAATATATATTTGATAAAATGCCCTTCAGTCCTGTTTGCTTATTCGACCGTTCATGTGAATAACTCAATGAATAATCTTTTGAGCGGTTTATCAGAAATAAATTATATTTCATTTAACCGCAAATACTCATATTAATACATACCTATATGCATTTAAATTTTAGTCGATTTTGTAATTATTTGGTTTGCAATTAGTCAACTCAATTTATTTATGTATATTTTAAATAAAGAGTAGGTACCTACTGATAGACAAATATGCAAATACACAATTTCCAGTGCTACAATTATGGAAAATTAAAAATATGCCCTTTTGAAAGGGATGATTAATAAAAAATTGCATAACTTTATTAAAGTTCAAAGATTTTGTGTAATGATTACAGGTTTTGATCCTTTTAAGCGAAGTTCCTATCTTATTATGTTTGAAAGAATATCCTATACAAAATCGAATTTTACAATACATATTTATACAATTATGATAAGTCGAATAAGTTATTTGCGTTGAAAACATTTATTTTGAAGATGTTTTTAAAAGAATGATTGAAACATTTTCAATTTACGGTAACTAAGTTAAATATCTCGTGAAGTATGTATCTACAAGCGTATGTTTAAAAAGTTTTGGTAAAATTTGTGAGAAGACCGCAAACTCCACCTTTTCCCCGAAAATTAAATTTAGTGTAGGGCCTGATTACAAACTTTAAAAAGTTCGTTCCTAAAATACATTTACCTACTCTTTCTTAATGAATTTCTCGATAAATAAAACATTCAAAGTCTCAACAACTTCAAACACTAACTATCCATGAGGACGAGAGCCCGCAGAGCCCTATACCGACGAAATCCCCTAGTCAAACACTAGAAAGCAATCATGGGGTATCATTTTAGTTCCGCAAATCCCTCAACAGCCCCTGAAACGACTTCAATAAAAATTTAATGCCGCAGCAACTTTCAATTACATCGCTCGTCTGATTAATCTCAGTCCACATGAAAACACCCGGCAGCCCCGACGATGCCAGAAACCACTTCCAAACCGCAGTGAGCAATCCGCCGTCATCATCACTTTGCACAATGTACCAAAGAACATCCCAGTGCATCTCAAGACATTGCACCCCGAAGCCAGCTTCATCTTTGTTGCACAACAAGCGAACGCCCAGCGTCGCTGTTGGCGGAGCGGCAAATGTTACTTTGTTTTGGGGGCCACCCAGGTGGAGCGGGTGCTCCACTGGCAACGAACAAACAGCAAGAAATCCGTCCTCCTCCTTAAGGAGTGCAAAGCGCCTAGGATTCATCTTAGCAAAATGTTTTTATACCCTCGTTCCACAGTGGCGGCGTTCAAGTAACTAATACGTTTTTGGAGGGTGCAACAGTGCAGAGGCGGGGGAGGGCGGACACCCGGACGGCAACGTTCAACTTTATTTGCCCGCCCCCGAAGCCTCTAGGAAAGGAGGGTGAGGACCAAACCCGCCCACAATTTGAATTTGAATAACTTTAACATTCCATTTAAAGTTGGCGAAGTTAAATTTACCAAACGTAATAACATTTACGTAGTACACGCTCAAGGGGACACTTGGGTACAAGTGCAAAACACCAAAACGACGTCTCATCGCACACAGCCCGCCCGGGAGTGGTGTGGCGGGGAATGCAGGACCAGGACTTCATCCCGACGTTTTATTATGGTGACATCTTTTCTTATTCCCATGCCCATTTTGGCATATAAACACACACGTATGAAGTGCCTGTTTCCTGCAGCTTCCCTCCCCCTGAGGGAAGTTCGCCTTCGATGCAGAGCCTGAACTTCTTGCGAGGAAACTAACTCCCCGAGGAACTAGTGTGCTCCTGAAATTCTAGAGTCTTTATTACCGCCATTAAGACGACATTTAAAATTTTCAATTTTACGAGCATCCCACCCGGTTGCTTTCCGCCCTTCCCGGTCTTAGGAAACTTTATATATACATATATATTTTTTCTTATTTCAAGTCTTCATCCTTTTACTGCCGGACTCAGTTCCTCCCCACTAACCCGGAGATCCACTTGAAACCTTATATCCCCGGGAATTGGAATCTATTCAGATCCTTGAGATTGATGGGAAAATTTTGACTTCTGGAGTGGATAAATAGCACTCGTACTGGATGATGCGCATCTCCGCTCGGCTACGGCCTCTACGCCGCCCAGAAAAAGGAACCACGAGTGAGTTCCCTTTGGCTAGGGCTAAGGCACTCGTGGTACCCGTCGTCGCCGACGTCAACATCGTGCTCAACGCCCGGCGACGTCGACGGGGTCCTTCCCATCTTCATCTTAGAGTTAGAGCTCTATAGCCATCGTCGTCTACGTCTTCGTCGTCAACGAACGTAGTTAATGTTTGAAAACTCCATGAGCCATGGGCCCATATTACACTTTATGTGGGTGAATTTCAATGCAATATGGATGACATCATTTCGCCATTTAATTTATTGTTGTCTTCCTTGCCAGCAATTCCCCCGCGTCCGCCACCCGATCTCGCGTTTTGGCAATGCGCGACGAAATTGATTTTAATGGGCAAACTCTTCCAATTTATGTCCTCACTAATTTGCTACGCCCGCGCGCGTCTGTTGGATAACATATATCCTGCAGATAAATTACTTTTCAATTTTTATTAATTGTCTCTTTGAGCGGCTTCATTCGCCTTAGAAAGGAAAGATTGCGTCGTATGATGATGACATACGAGATATATAAAAAAATTCTAGGAACTTTTTTTTTCTAAGATAATTACGTGTCAGAAAAGAGCACCTTACCAGGCATCGTATGTCGTTAAGAAGACTCAATTTACTCATATTGCTGATATCCACAAGTGCAGGCGAAATATTTGAAATTTATTTTAAATCGAAAATAGAGATTTAAATTTCCGGTTTTTTCTTTCAATTTATTTAGCGCGGAAAGGAAACTGAATTTACATTTTATTTTCTTACTTGTACACACTAAGACATTTTTCTAGTGAAATTTAAGTAGATGGGCTCTAGTAAATTAGTACCTATCTGAAAATACCGAAAATTAATTCCGGAACTTCCAGGACATTCTCAAAAACCTTGATATTTTAGTAGTTTCTAACTCCAATTCTAGTAAAATGTAGCGTAGTGCATACAGTTATCGTTGCATAATTTGATTAATTATTTTAATGTAAATAATTTTCTTGTATATGTACGTTGTATGCGTATACAGACGTATCAGCTAATTTTGGAAATTTTTTTAAATTCTAAGTAATTCAATTAAATCTTTTTAACAGACGCCCCATAATATTTAGTTGACCTATCTGCTCAATATTAGTTTCATTGAATTCTCAGCACCCAATTCAAAGTAACTGCAATTAATTAACTAACTGACAAAGGTTTATTTTGGGTGTGCAAAAAAATTCGTAGTTATATAAAAAATTCAAGTATACCTAAATATTAATGATTTACATTTAGTTGTAATTCTTGTTTTATTCTTGTTGATGTGATAAAAGGAGTCAGTTTGTCTTACATATCACAAGGACTAATTTTTCTGTTCCGCCCACTAGATTCTGATTTTTTTTACCCACTTTTTTGCATTAGCAATCATTTTACTGGATACGCTAAGCGTATCTTAAATAAGTTTAAGCACGTTTAAGTCTTGCAAGTTGATTAATTGTATGTAGGTTACAATAAATAAATAAAGACCTTGCGCCATAAGCTACAAGAACTTGATAGTTTTCGTGTACCTCGCAGCTTTTAAACTTTGATATTTTTTTACTATTTTCAACATGTGAGAATTGAAATACTTGATGATTAACTTTAATTTTGTATATTTTGTAAAACTGATCCTTAATTTGACCCATATAAATAAATAATGTAAGCTCCCCTAAAATGTAAACCGTACAAAATTGCTGAGACGCCAACAAAAGTCATTTTCGAGAAAATGAATTAAATCATCCTTGAAAATGTTCCCATAAATTTATTGGCATTCTAAGGATGAAAAATCGTGCCCTGGAAGGCACCGACTACACCAAAACGAAAGCGCTCTCAACGCCGAAGACACACGTTTGCTTTGCTCGCCGCAAGAGCCGCCATCGAAAGCCAACCATTTCCCTTCCATAAAATTTTTATTATCCTGCAAAGTGATAAAATTGCAGCGACACGCTTTCCACCTGAGCAGGTGTCGGCGGCACGTGTAGCAATTTTTCATAGAATTCCTCCGGAAATTTTGTCGATTTTTGGACATTTGTGGGGAATGTCGGTAATAAAATAGCGCTCATCTTCTCCACTGAGGGCATCTTTAATAGAATTTTTTCTAGGTCTTATAAAACAACAACAATAACAACAATTGAATGGAATTATTTTCTACAACAAAATAAAAAAAATTATTGATAACTAAAAATTCCCTAAGGACTCAAGAGTGGTCCTTTAAAATTTCCCGGGAGGTCCGTAAGATGGCGCTGGCGGTCCGTACGCGGGTGCTGGTTTTTGGCCATTCTTGTACTTGATGAAGTACACCTCCGGCTTGCTGGGCTCCGTTGGGGCAGGTTGTGGAATTTGAACTTGTGGCTGGGGCTCAGGTTTTTTCACAAGGACGTAGACCAAGGTCTTGTGCTCGTCCGGTTCCTGGAGCGGAATGACCGGAGCCGTTGGAGTCGGTGGAGTCGGGGCATGAATGAAAATTATCTTGTAGTGCTTTTTTGGCTGGGGCACCGAAATTGGGGCACTGTGGACAAACTCAGCAGCCTCCTGGGGCGGCAGGTGGACATAGACATTTTTCGTTATGAGCTTCTGCTTAGGCGGACCATATTCGGCAGCCGGTGGTCCATACTCTGGAGCTGGAGGGCCGTACTCCTGCTTCGGTGGTCCATACTCCTTTTCGGGAGGTCCCGGAGGTAGGTACTTTTCTGGGGCTGGTGGCCCGTACTTGTCTGGCGGTGGCTGGGGTGCTGGCGGTCCATAACGATCCGTTGGTGGTTCGGGCCGAGCAAGAGCTGCCGCAAAAATTGCTGATAGTAACTGAAAATGGTATAAGAAAAAATATCACTTCAATATCATCGTCGTTCTAAATCCTAGGTGAGAGCTTGTGTCCCAGACGTTTACATATGTAATTAAAAGGGTCAATTGCGTCATTATACGCCTTGAGCTTCCATTTGATGTAACCAATTCAGGGGTTATCTTGTTTTGCCCACACTATTTCCTAGCCAAAGTTGGAAGAAACCACAACTCGAACTCCTAATATAAAATCAAATTACCTTTGACAAGGTGCTGTGAGCAGACAGTTATTGGATCTAATCGGTATGCGAAATCAAATAATGCGGTCAAAGCTACCACCTACCAGGAAATATGTTTTGCGGAAACTATTGGGCAATCCCATCACAAGATGTAATCCGCCCTCGTGGTCTACGCAAAATGAATATTTGCTCTCAAGGTAAACACTATTCACAGGGCTACTCCTGCGTATAGATTAATAGTCGAACGTTCTGGGCACCAAGGGTTTCATTAGTGGGCTTACGGATGCTAGGGGATGATTTCCCATCCCTTAGGTTGGAAATTGCAATTCTCATTGAGATTGAGATATTCTTGTCCATAGTCCAGTAAGAAGTACCACCCCCATGTGATAATTTGCAGGCCCTTATAGCAATTGAACGGAAACTAATTTTATGATTAAATGTAAATGGAGCACTTTCAGGACCAAACCAAACCCTTCGGGGTTTACACAAAATTTAACAAAATCAGATATGATTTTAAGAAACCTCAAAAGGTATAAACCACATGAAATCATATTATCTCAAGCCTCATTACGCAGAATTATATCGAATAAAGCTATTCAACTTCAAAAATCAATTTCTATATTCTTTTTTCTATGCTACATTAATTTTTTCCAAGAAATTCCCAAAATAAAGTTATAAAACTGGCAATAGAAAGAAGATAGCATTGACTCAGTTCTTCGTAGCAATTTATCTCCACCTTCCGTTTTAGCAATTTTTCCCTCTCAGTTCAAATGTTTTTCATCATATGCATAGGTATATGTTTTTTGTCTGTTGACATTTTCTGCTCTTTTAAATAAATAAATTTAGACAAGCATAGATTCGCGGAAAACAATCTCAAACCATCTCTTCATGAAGATGAACATACCTATGCAGATCACGTTCACACATTTTCTCAGGACAATTTAGATAAACCATCAGGAGCAGTGGGGGAGTGACGTGGCAACTGAGGAGGGAAGCCAAAAGCGGCATCATGCACTGTGCCATATCAATCTCCGTATGGCTGCACTACACCTTTTCGAATTAATTGTTGGAATTTAGCGTTTTGTATACCTGGACACTTTCGTGTTAACATCCTCGGACAGAATCTCCGCTTTCATCGACGATGGAGATACCCGAAAATTTGTTGGTGCTCTGCATATGGTATACATGACGTCAGGGAATCATTTTGTACGTGGATCTGTAGGGCTCGTATGGACGACAGATAGGCGGGACTGATTCGTTTTAAGAACATAGCCCGAAGTTGTTATTTGTTTTGCAATAATGCTGCAATGCACATTCCCCTAAAGGGAAAAGGACATGTTATATGACGTAGGAATTTCATTTCATTTAAATTTTAAATCAGGTACCAATGTGGTAATGATCTCAAACAGTTCATAAAAGCCATATTGTGATTGATAATAATTAAATATCATTGTATCTCAATTATCTTTTTCAGAATTTAATTAATTCAGAAATATTATTGCTGAAATTCCAATATTATATTCAGACGCCTGTAAGCGTATTGATGAACGTGACTCATTATAAATAAATAAGTATGTATTTATTAATATCACTAAAACAAAAACAGGGCTGCACTTATGGATGAGAATTGAATTCGACAATTATTCCATTTTTTATTATTGTTCTGTGAATGACCAGAGGCTGTTTACGATGGGATTTTCATTATGAAACTGGAAACAAATATTTTCCATTGCATCACGTAATAAATATTGGGAGTAAAATCGTAAATATTTCATATTTGGAACATTTTAAAATTTTATCAAAAAAAGAACACAGGGTAGGGTTCTAGGAGCCCGAAATGCGACTCAAATGAAAATATAAATTTTGTACCATCTCTTCCCTTACCTATACCAATATCAAAAAAGTCCTTGTTGCCCTTCGTATGCATTTTATATGTAACAACTGGCATATACCTACTCATAAAAAATTTGTCCGTCAGATGATTTTGGTAAGAATTAGGAGGAGGTTAAAGGTGTAAAAGTGCTTTACGTGTATACGTACCATTTTTTGGGGGTGCATATGACATTTGACAATGTCCAGAATTTATTACATATGACTATATGAGTATTAAAATGTCTCCGTTCTCTGAATTAAGCATACCTTGTTGTCACTGGCACCAGGGTTGAAAAATTACTCTAGCTAGATTGTTTTAGCATAAAGAGTTTTACTAAACGTCCGGAAATAAAATAGACCTTTTGAAAATTTTGAAGATGCAGCAAATGACTTTGTTTTATTAAATGACGCTTTGATATTTTACTAATTTTTTCAAATTTTAGTACCACAATCAGAGTAACCTTTATAAAGAGTCATCTTTCCTACAAATAATTTTATAGAATTTGTTGCCATTTTAGTTAGGTATAGCTTTATTTACAAGAAGAAAAAAAACGTGATCCCTTAAAGCCATATCATTATCGCAGACTAGCGATATTAATTCAAAAAAAATAATTAGTATAACTGTCACATTTATAAGCCATTTAGTTTTTCAAGTTAAGGCAAATATGAATTTTTAATTGTAAATTAAAAGCGAAATTTAAAGTTAAAGCAACTATGAATTTTTAATTGAAATCACTTCATTCTCCATTTTTGACATGAATAAATCTAAATCGACTCATTATCATTTTGCAATTAAACACATTACATTGCTTAATTTCATTCACCTTTCCCCAATTATCTCGATGGACTTCATTAACAATTGCTTAAATTAACACTCCATAACAGCTGAACGGCATTCACCACGCCTGAAAATGGAATTCAGTATATTCGGGCGGAAGCGTAATTAATTAATTAAATTAATTAAAAAAAAAAACATTTAAAGCCAATATAAAAATGGACGAAATTCGAGAAGCGCCTTTAAATTAAATGGAAAATATTTTCAATTAATTTCAATTATGGTGTTTCAGTAATTTCAAATGGATACAATTTCAGCAAATTAGAGATGCATTAAATAATTTATATATCACAGGTTTCTTTTCCATTTAATAAATACAATTTTTTTCTGTCCACCACTTTAATGGCTCAAAAGGAAAGCATTTTCAATTAATTTTTTTATAGCTCTCTTGTGAGGGACACTCATACAGGAAAGCGTAACGAATGCATTGAATGCACCAGGGGTGCAGGGGCGAAATCAATTTGAAAAATCATTTTGCTCCTGGTGAAAAAAATATATAATGTAGGTATATTTAAATAAAAGCGGAGTGAACACTTTGACTTTGTCGAAGTTTTTCGTGTTCGTGTATCCATTTTGGCATTCGTTTTTGTGCGCTCTTTTGCACGGAGCGTGTCTGTCCATGTCCCTTTAGCTGGCTGACCATCTCATTTCCAAGTGCTTTGCAGGAGCACTTTGCATCACCATCAATCACTTTTAGTGCCTCAAATAAATCCCCTAAAATGCTTTTTACCTATGACAGAGTGAAAATTTTTGATTTTTACTCAGTCTTTCAACATCACCACCCCGCCCCGAACAATTGAGTGAATACCAATCAGTCCATTTCTCGCGGGAAGATGCTGCAGATCGATAAAAAAATTCCCAGGTTGGTTATATGTATGT
This sequence comes from Machimus atricapillus, assembly GCA_933228815.1. Classification (NCBI taxonomy): domain Eukaryota; kingdom Metazoa; phylum Arthropoda; class Insecta; order Diptera; family Asilidae; genus Machimus; species Machimus atricapillus. The sequence continues at coordinate 24,150,876 of OW121788.1, read as the reverse complement.
ATGTATACAAAATCGAAAGTTTCGTTTATTTGTTTCTCTATCAGACTTAAACACTTTAATTGAAAGTAGATTTTACATATCCCATATACATACTTTTCATTAACGGGCTTCAAATTGGCATCTAACAATTTTAAATTTCAATTAATTGTCACAAAAATTCATATTTGAGAGTTTTTGGAGATCCTAATTGCGAAATTTAAAAATTGAAGATGGCGACGAAACCCAAGGAATTTTAATGAAAATTAGTAACAAGGGCATTTGGAATGTACAAATGAAAGAATTTGATTGTACATTAGTGCAAAGGTAAATTTGTGACACTGAATTCAAAATTTTGAAAATCATAATAGCGGATTCAATATAGCGACCACAATTTTTGGAATTCAACAAATTTAAGTAAAATTTCATGCTAAATCATCTCTATACATAACATGTACATATGTTGTATTAACTCGAAAGTTTTCTTTTTTTTTGATGTTTGGATATTAGGACCATGATTCTACAAATATCCTATCATATAGTTCTCATATAAAATTTGGAACGTTCCCGACAATTCAGTGAAGCATTGATTGCTTCCACGTATTTACAAGTGATTGAAATTAAGAAAGAAAATCGAAATAAAAATAAATAAAGCAATTGGGTGCTTTTGATGGGCTTTGAGGGTATAGAGGAGGAAAAAATCGATTGAAGCAGCGCGATGCAATCTTTCTCGCAATCATCGGAACACTTGACTTAATCAGCTTAAAAGTGCTCAAGCGACGAAATCCGGTTCGAATGACGGCAGAAGCGCTGCCAGAAAATTTCTATCACGTACCAAGATGGAGCATGGATATGATCCTTTTTTCCAGGCACTGCACAGAATTCCATTCCCGTCCTGGAGCAATATCGCAACAGGAAGGTATTTCGGTTGTTTTTATTCATTCACGAGGCAGAGTCGAATAAACAGGCGCCCCAAGGACCGCGGCATGTATGCCGGCAGCAGTACCGCCCTTCCCGCCTCCACTACTTGTTCCTCCCAAGGAATACAACTAGAGGAACACGAATACCGAAAAGGTATAAAAAAGCGATATACGAAGAAAATAAAAACCCAGAAGGAGGAAAAATTTCGAAACATTTCCTTTTCCTTGAGACGTTTTACACTGTTCATTCCGGAGGTATGTGAGCTAGCCCGGCATCCAGCAGGAAGGAGCATATCTTTAGTCGGGACTCCTCCACTTTCCAGTTGCCGAATCTTATTCAATTTGAGTTGATCTTTTTATTTCGGGGAAAATCGGATTTGAGCGATTATCTTAAGCCTCCCTGTACTCATGAGTTAGTTACTTCGAACTGGATTGATTGAACAAGTGAATTAGAAAGCCGTCCCTTTGCCAGAGCGGCAGAGGCGGAGTTTCTGGCCGGGATTTTGTCTTTTTATATTCCTCTGCTGTGGATGCTTAAGCTGCAGACAATACCACCCGCATTCACTGTATATTTTTTGTCTTTTTCCTTGTTTTAGTACTCCCTTTCGTTCCCTGGAAAACAATCCCGGGTGGCCCCAATCTACGGACTCACAGCAAAGTCCTTCCGCCAAACAACAGAAAATTTCACTGGCAAGGATGCTTTTATTTGACTTACATCATCCGTAACTAGTGGTCTAAGCAGGCAGGAGGAGAGGAGTACCTTCGGTTTGCAGTAGCTCGTCCTCCAGCACTTTGCCCTCATTGTCCTGATTGATATGGGATTAAAGGCGGATTGATCCACTTCGACCGGCCTCCAGAGCCCCGATTCACCCAAGTGCAATGTGAAACGCCCGGCGGTACTTTTCCGAATTCCCGAAAATCAGCCAGTCCCTGGCCAAAGGAAGCCCTTAAAACAATCGAAGCTCCTCCTCCTCCGTCCTCCCGCCCCTAACCTACTATAGATATAAACGCCTTAGAATTGGAGCTCCAAAAACGAAATTATCCAGCATCCGTCATTGTAGCACTCGAAGTCTGTGGAGCCATAAACAGTCGAAAGATTGCCGCTCGCCTGGGATGGGAATAAATTCGTAAACCCCTTGGAAGACAAACGTCTTTTGGCACTCGGATCGATTATTGAAACTTTCTGGATTCGGAGAAATGGAGCGAATACGGCGTTAATTAATCACATCTTGGCTGCATGCTGATTTTCGTCCGGCGAGCGCAGACGATTGATAAGTTTTTTTGGAGAATTATCGAGGCGAGCTCGTTGTTTTTGGAGAGGAGGAAATTGAATAAAAGTTATCGTCCTCTGGGAGATTTAAGGAACCTTATTCGGGTCAATTCTCGACTGTTGCCATATCCTCGTCAATTAAAGATTAATTTTTATAGAAATTAGGTACCTCATACTGTTTTGAAAGAAAATAATCTTAAATAATAATTACAAAATTTTGATAAATCTGGATCTGGAACTTCTTTACCTTGATTTTGATTATATTTTTTAAGTCTACCTACAGAGATCCGCGGTAGTGTTACGTAACTTTATAACACAACTTAATTCATAACGATTAAAGTCAAATCAAAATTTCTTCGGAGTCATGTAATAATTCAATTTACCCAAACAGTAGTGCTAACAGATTCAGCGCAAATGAGAATATCTTTCACAAACTGAGTTCACTGTTTTGAAATTAAAACTATAGTAAAAGTAATAACAGCACTATGTAGTTTAGACAATTCCACGTATAAATGGAAATTATGTGAAAAAAGTGCCTCACCAACTTTCAAAAACATAGTAATCTATTGTTTGAATAGCTAATTATATTTTTAACTGGTAAGATTTACGATATTTTTCCAACAAACTAAAACGAAATCTCATGGTAATCAGACGCAACTTTGAAATCTTTTGAAAGCAGTTAATTTTAAGTATAATAAAAACTATCCATATATCAAAATATGTATATACATATATACATAGTGTAGAGAGTAGTTCTTTAACAGGTTTTAATTTCTTTTCCAATCAAAATAATTTTAATTTTTAAAAAAGTGAACTTATAACACATATGCGGCAATTTCCTTGAAGAAGTTAAAGATTTTACTTAAAGTGTACCCATAAATCACTAAAAAGCAGTAAGCTCTCTAAAGTTCCGAAACATCCTTGAAATATTAACTTGAGGTAAAACCTTCTTTTCTTTTTCACTCTCTCTTTTTTACGATTAAAAATTATAAAAAGGCGCAAAAAATATCCTTCGAAGGTAACTTAACAACGTATCACGACATAAACAAACCTCTCAACATTAACTCAATTCGGTTTTCTTAGCATATCTTAGCGAAATTACGAAACAAGATCCTTCAAAATTTAAGCATTTTAAGATTTGTATCCCGCAATCTCACACTTTCTTTCTTCGGTTTTGCGTTTTATTTTATGAAAATGAAATTCGTTCATCTCGTAAACGACAGTAGGAAAATGCCTAAACCAGCTCAGTCCCTAACTTTGCAAGCGGCGGCATATTGCCACAAACAGTTTCCCCAACAAATCCAGCACAAAACTCAAACAATCCCGAAGATCTCACAGCCAGTGACACAGAAGCACTTCCAGGGAATCCAGGGCCTCTTCACACCCCACAGGAGCTCCAACACCCACTCGAGCCAACTTCAGACACTTTTTGCAACTTGAAACGTTGAGAACACTCACGTAGTCCGGTACAAGTGCAAAACTATCACGTAAAATTTATTCACGCACACTTCCTGGACAGGGATCGGGCAAAGGGTGTCCCTTATCTCCCGAGGCTGCACATCCTTTAAATTATCGATCCGGGGCCAGGGGAGGGAACTGTTCGATAAATTCAGTGACTGTTTTTGCGGCACCCGCTCATCCTGCAGACCGTCATCTAAACGGTACAGCTTCCTGCAGCCAGGAGCGGGCGGCACCTTCGGGAAAACAAATCAAGAGTCCCTGGCACCTGTCCCTCGGGAGCATCGATCACATCCCAATCAGCTAGCCACCCGGCGGCGACCTTAAATTGTCATCACGTTTTGACTTTAACAATTTCCGAAGAGCGATCCAACGCCATCGACGGACCATCTGACCCCAGGTCACACCCGCCCGGCGCCTCCACCTTAAGCCGGACTAAGCGGATTACACGAATGGACCTGGACCTGGACCTGGACTCGCAGCCTCCCGAATCCCCTCAGATGAACACAGAAATCCCGGCGACTTACCACGATCCCCTTCATTTTGAGCAGGGTGCAGGCGATGCGATTCGATGCTGCTGCTGCGGTGGCCAGCGGAAATTTTAACTCGCGATTGATGCGGCAGCGGGTGGATCCAATTGTCTTTATACCTGGCCACCTACCGCCACGCAGGTGTTTTTTGCCGAGGTGCCTGCAGCCCGCCCAGCACGTCGCATCTCGCAATTGTTTTGCTTTGTTTTCCCATTTCGCTTTCGATAATTTATTCATCCGCCAAGAAATTGGTTTCGCGTTTGCGACACAGATTCCATGAATCCACGTGCTTTTAATAACGATACAAATCGACAGAAGTTTCTGAGCAATGTTTTTGATACCCATATCAATGGGGCTTAAACGGGCACTTTGGTGGGCATGTGTTTGCCATAAATTAACCCCCTCGCTTAAAATTGTAACTACAAATTGAAAAATGACGCCAGTTTGCTTTTACTTAAATAACGATTATAAATTATTATAATATCAGCTTGCTAAATAAGGCCTATATTTTAATTTTAATTGAATCTGTTTTCTAAAATTTTCAAAAATTTAATAGGCTTTATGAATCCGCATACATACATATGTTCAACTTTTATGTAGTAGTTTAAATTATTGAAGTTGGAAAAAGACATGAAAAATTATATATACCTTATGCTATTTGAGCTATCTAGTTACCTTTAAAAATTTGAGCAATGGAATTCATATGTATAGATATTTAATGAAAATTGGTTTTTTAATATACCTATGCTATAGGTATGTACGTTTATTTACTATTTTGGGGACACACTAAAAACAAGAATAGACTTTTTTCAGTTCACCTTCTTTGGCAAGGTACCTACTGTATATTACAAAGCTACTGAAAGTTCTCTTGCTCCTTAAAATATAGTCTGAGAAGTTTCTATCAGATCATTTTGAAAATATTTATTAATTTACTTTTTTTATTTTCGTGGCTTCCTAGAAGAACTCCTCCTGACTGCAATTTATAAATTATTTGAAACCTGAATAAGACCAATGGCAAAGGGTTTCAAGAACTCTTGATTTTAATGATAGAATGGATACTTTTCACCAATATCGAATTATTTTTGAGAGGTTTCCAGGAAAGAAGCATTTATCAATAAGTATTTCTTCTTTTTTCCAGAATAAGGAATTTACATTATTTGAATTATTAATGCGAGTATTTGTTGTATTATGTTTTATTAAATTGAACTGAAATTGATTCTACAAAGAAACAAATACTGTTTGCTTTTTTTTTTTAAATATGGGTTTTCAGCAAAATGACGTCTTTAATTCGTTTATGAAAAATTAGTTGTTAATGAATCCAAAAGACATAGGTCCGTGCCCGTATACTTTTATCAAAAATCTTCCCAGATGTAGTTATAATTTATATCAATCGGATGAAAATTAAAATATTTAAAGTTTTTGTATGGGACTTGCATCAAAATCGTCTTAAAAATTCAAAATATTAAAATATGCCAAAGAAGACAATTTTTTGAAAATAACATTTGAATGTAACTTTCCCTTTTCCGCATATTGCAGGTGATTTTTATTTATATATTCAATTATTAAATTTAATTTGTGTTAAAAAATATTCAGGGCATACATTAACGATTATACCTACATACATTATGTATTTGGTGGAAGTGGAACTACAGCACAAATTTATACCAGATCTGTTCTTATGAGGGTGCGTTCAAGTTCGTTGCTCGTTATTTCCATTGGATTAATGCGAAACTATTTTGATTTATTAGCTGAGTTTTTTTCTACTTCCAGACCTATAAACAATTTTCTATTGAATTGATTATTAAAGTTTCCTAGAATAAGGGTTTGATATTTGTGTCAACAAAACATCAAATAGGCATGATATTTTTATCCAAAACTTCAAGTCTTTAACTACACATTATTAGATTAATTTTTGACTTAAAAGTGGATAAAAGTGGAAATTTAATGCTATTTTTAAAATTTTTTAAATATTTCCTACAAATTATTCAAGACAACTTTCAAATCTAAGGGTAACTTCTTTTGTTCTGGATCGACGAAAAACGCAGATATTCTTAAAAAATTTTAAACTATGTATTTATGCTATACGACAATTTTTGTGACAAGCTTAAAATTCTAAGGCATTGAGGATAGATGAAAAGATATTTTGTAGAAATATTTATTTACGATTTAATGTTTAAAAAAAAAAAGTTGAAGCGTGTCTGCGAGACTCTTTGTGTCTAAGGCTTCGTGTCTGAAAAATTCTGAATAAATATGTGTAAATAATGTTCTTTATTTACAGTTGTAACCCGTAGACAGGGTTAATTGAAAAGAAGAGTTTTTTGCAATTTTTTCTCTTGTGAATACATTTCTAAATCAAAAATCCTTCGAAAGTAAAATGTCTCGTCTCGACGGAACATAGATTCCCTAGATAAAATTCTCACCCCGAAATTGCCTAATCGGTTTCGCGTTTGCGACAGAGATTCCACGTGCCTCGAAATTCGTTTGGAATCCGCAGAAGTTTGTTTTCCCTTCGGCTCGGTTCAAATTTATATTTAATTTTTTTTCTTCTTATTTTTCGAGGCCGTGCGGACATCCCTTCCCATTAATTTGCTGGCCCTTTTTTCGGAGTAACTTTGGATACTCGGGAAGATCCTGGAGTAATCCAAGGTGTCCGGGCGGTAATTCGCCCACCTCCCCGGGTGCTGACAAAACACCACAGAAACATCGGCCAGGGACAGGCTCCGGAAGTTTTTCAATGAGCCGAAATGAAATTAAAAGTTTTGCGGCGTAAGACCAGCACGAAAGTTTTCTATTGAAATTGTAAAAGTTGCCAGCAACTCTGTGTTTCTAGGCTGGTGGTAATTAGCTCCTTTTGTTGTTACCCCGGCGAAGTTTCGGTGGGGTCCATACAAAGGGCCGGCCGGCAAAGCCACAGGGAAAAAAGGGCGAGCAGGAAAAGCGGATTGAAAGTTGTACGTTTTTTCCCTTTTCTTTCTTGAGGTAACTCACAAAAGGGGGAAACAATTAATGAAGCTGATTTTGTCTGGTTTTTGTTAATTTCTCCCCTGCCCGCAGAGGAAATATATGTGAAAATAGGGGAAAAGCCGGATGTCGTCGCTCTTTTTTCCTTTCTCTTTCCGCGAATTAAAAATTAAATATTTAACTTTTGTTCGCTTTCCTTGCCAATTTGCAAGTGCGTCCCCGCCCCAAACGAAATGTGTACTTTTGCGGGGAATTTCTTAATTAATCCGCAGTAAAAACGGAATCCTTGGCACCCTCCGGCTGATTTATGGAAAAGAAACTTCACAAGCTCATTTTCACACCCCTGCATTGTGGGAAAAATGGCAAACATTAATTTGAAGAAGTTTTGCTCCTTTTTGCCGCCCCCGCACCATCGTCGTCACAAAATTCGCTGTTTCTATCCATCCAAGGAAGAATTCTTTCTAGAGATCATGTCCTTATCCTCGTCAGTTGTTTGCGGAGGGAAAGGAAAAGACATCAAATTACCGCATATCCAAACATACTTAGCTTTAAAATATGCTCATGAAGATATCCTGGGAAGTATTTACATACTCAAAATTTATTGGCACGACCGTTTTCTGTATCTTTAATAAATTGAACTTATGTGAAATGCGTCGGCAAGACTTAAGTCAATTTCATTCAATTTGATAGGTTTATTTAGGACTTAGTTGGTTTCCTATTTTTGACTTAATAAGCCAAAAAATACATATATTAAATATTTTGATATACCTACCTTATTTCAGAGACCGAAAATAATGATTCATTTCTGAATTTTAAATCAGTTTATAGCAAGCTAAAATCAGTCATTTGTATATAGGCCTTACTTAAGATTCAATAGTAGGTACCTAATGATTTGCAATAAAATATTTTTTTCTCGGCTAAATAAAATTTTATAAATTAATAACGATTATGTGAGGTGATTTTTATACTTTTCGATTGCTCGATAATAATTAAGAATAAGTTCTTATGAAATAAAATTGAACTATTAAATGAATAATTTAAATTGAAATATCGTTACTTTGCCAGTTTTTGCGTATGACTTGTAAAAATTACTGCGAGTTATTCAACAAAAATAAAAATACATATAAAAGTGAATAAACGGCCTAAAGTCACTATAACAGTTTAATTAGTTAGGAACAATAATAAGAAAGAAGGCATATATGTAATAATAAAATACTGACTAATGTTATTGTCAATATCTTTATAAAATTGTAAAAATAATTTTTATTCTCACAATATCTTCATTACTTATTGATATGTAGATGATATACAGAAAATGTTTGAGTTAGCATGATCCAGCAACACATACTTTAAGAGTATTATTAAAGTATGAATTTGGAGGACACAAGTACGCGACACTTTGAAGTTTCTTGTTACAATAAAAATAATTTCTGCATTGCGTCGGATGAGCAACTAATCCTTCTTTTAAACATTTAATTAATTGATTATTTGGGGGAATTGCTGTTGGAGGAGTTGTTGGAGGAATTGCTGTTGACGAAAAGCATCTGTCCCCACTAAAAGTTTCTCCAGGAGGACATCGGAAAAGTCCTGGATATATTACAGCATTTGCGTCCTGCAGACATATGTAAAATATATTCGCGTTTCCTGGCCATGGTCCCGTGTCGCCAAGATTATCGCATTTATATTGTTTTGTGCGACAAATGTTATCAGCCGAATTGGCTGAGCAGTCACTAGATTTAACTGAAAATGCAAACGGCTTAGTGCACTTCATTTTGGTTGTTGTATATTTTGAATCAGCAGCCAAAGCACAGGCGTAGTAAGTTTGGCAGTCAAATGGATTAGGAAAAATTCCTTCAGCATTGCATACAAAATCTATCGGAGTTGTTGCGCCACAATCCTTCGTTGCTGAACAATTTTTCGTGGCTCTGTTGCAAAATAGATTTTTTGTGTTATCGCATTTTCCTAGAGGAATGGTTGTCCAAGTTCCAGCAGTGTTAACACAAGTTGCCATATTTCCGCAGTCTGGGCAGACGAATCCCCAATCTTTATAGTCTTCACATGTCTGGCTATTTGCTGGATCCAAAACCTTAACAATATTAATTCAAACGTAGTAGAAAAGTAGAATTTACATGTAGGTATGATAAATTTCGGACTCACCCAAATAACTAAGATTGTTAAGAGTTGTGTTTTCATTGTGTCTCAAAATTGAACTAAATGAATTTAACGTAAAACCCTCCTTAAATACAAAAAAAACAAAAATAAATTCAATCGTCACCTTGAATTTATAATTAAATTTTATAATTAATTTTATTGCTTTCTGTTTCTTTTATCATTACCGAAAATTTAATTTGAGAGTATGTACAAGTATATTTTTTTCTTGATTATCTTTAAAAACATCTTTGATAAAAATTACTTCTTCAAAAGCACTTCTGAGATTAAGTGATTATCTGTTATTTTGTTGACTCATGTCATATAATCAAGCTACAAATTGAGACCTTGATATCTAACAAATTACACAATTTATCGAGTTTCATTTTGATTTTTTTTAAGTATAGTCAAGTAATACCAGAGATAACGAATTTCTTAAATATTAAATGTACGATTCATTTGAAATCTAAACAAATTCCATTTGTTATTCCCCCTGCAAGCCAATTCGTTCAATTTATACTTCCTCTAATTGGACCAAATACCTCACAAAGTCGTTGAAAAAGAGTAAAGCGATAACAAGCGATTCACAAAAGTAAACAATAAATATCTAAACGAGTTAAACATTTTATTTAGTCGCTTTGAAAAATTTAAAGTGTCGCGGATGTGTAAGAGTTTATGTATATACCATATGTACATACGAGTATTTCCCGATAGTTAAAAATCCATACTATCGAATGCGTGTAAAAACGTGGACCTTTCGAAGCGATGCAATACAAATTTCAAAATTGTACTTTCCTAAAATAACATCGTGCAGCTCAACCAGAACATTCACCCCGTTCACAGGGTGGGAATAAATAAATAAATAAAAAAAACAATTGAATTAAACTGCTCCCATGCATGAGTTCGTGGGCACGTTGCTAAATCAAAGCTGATATAACTTAATCGGCGTGCCAAATAACATTTTTGTTTCATGCGATTTTTCACAGAGGCCCTTTTACTCCGCATTACCCTTGCTATCGATGTAGAAATTGTACAAAAATGAGATTTTGACAACAAGCGCGGTGAGAATAAATGGAAAAGTCGATTTTTTTTTTAATGTTTGTGGCTACGTAACATATCTGTGATAAAATCTTAAAAATATAAAAGGTTCTAGAAAAACATTTTTGGGTACATGCATATAAGAACAAATCACGCTGGTATAAAGCCAAGTTTTCAAAATCTACTTTGAAAATTTCCTGACTGCTGGTAACAAAAGGGTATTAATATTGTACAGAAACTTGAAAAACTCGTAAAGCAGGTTTTCAAGAAATTTATGGAATTATGTCTAAAAATGGTAACCTGTAGGTTAGAATTTAGAAACAAAGTAATCCACTTAATCTTTTGTTTCCGAGAAACATTGCCCACACTTGATTTGAGTTTTCTGCAAAGAGCTAAAAATATTGCTTCTCACTAGAATCTGAATCTCAGCTAGAATTGGTTGCCATAGATATGCAATTTAAAATCAAGTGAAACCCAAATTGTGAATATTTCATTTCTACGTATCCTAGCTCAGTGGTTTTCTGGAAAATTTAACTCAAAACGGCGAAACTTTTACTGTGTTGTGCCCGAAAAATTAATTTTAATTCTAGGAAAATTTCGTGAAGTATCTAGTCTAGTGTTAAATTCACCAGAAATACATGCATGGCAAAACTGATATTGCAGTAACTTTTAAATGGGTTCTAAGAATTTAATATAGTAAAACTACGACAGTGTTGAAGCCAACTAAAATTGTTAATATTGCAACCAAAAAGGTATCTTCTGGATATCAAGTGAATTTCACTGGAAGTTCAATTAAAAATTATTAAAACGCACATATGAGAAGTTTCTATTTTAATCTCAGCAGTATATTCTCAAGGCATCAATATATGAAACATATGAAAATAGGCAAATAATTCGTAAGATGTCTTCTTTTATTCCTTGACAAAATTGTAAATCGTAAAATGAAAATAAAATGGTTATAAAACTGGAGAGGATGTGCTACATAGAAATTTTTTTTATATTTTCATCCAAGAAAATGGAAGAGTTGAAAATTTTCTAAATATGCGACTGTAGCAAATTTGAGATGAAAAATTTAATACAGAATATTTGAGGAAGAAAATTTTTTGAATGGACCTTAACAGAGAACGGCTGGTGATGTACATAGATGGTGGTTAGAAGGATAAATCTAACCGAAATTCACGCTGGTCTGAAGCCAAGTTTTCAACATCCACTTTGGCCAATTTCACGGGACGCGGTAGAGGCAAGTAGCTTCTTGCTGCTGGTGATAGTGCCCGAAAATTTCATTTTTATTTATGCTTGGAAGAGCGACTGCCACAGTTCCTTGTGGCGGAATCGCTTTTTATCGACTTTTAAAGATTTTACTAGAGTCGAAGTGGCTCGGATAAAAAGTGCACCAAAGGACTAAATCCCTTTGGGCAAGGGCCAGGGGTGGGCGCTGCGCCGGGGTGAATTGGGGCCCCCGGAGCACTTAAGGCGGCCGCGTGAACAGAACGAGTGTCGCTGGCACCGGGGATCGCAAGGCAACAAGGTAATTTTGAAGCGTATGTGCAGCGCCCTCCCCGCGCATTCGGGTGCTCCGTTGGCACGGGGGGGCCCTCTCTTGGCATAGAACGCGGAAGATAAGTGGCCGCCCTGGATGATGTAGGAGAAGGTAGAGCCCGGCTCGGATTTTTATTTATGCTCGGGCTGCGCAGGGAATGAGGCGCATAAATGTTTTATGAGAGCACTCCAGTTATTGTTAAGACCATCCCATTCGACGTATAATGGCAAATAAAGGGAGATACTTAGTGTTTGCGGGCTGTATGCAGATAAAAGCTTCATCCTGCGCGCCCTGACAGCGGCGATAAAGCGATTCCTGCATTTCGGGGAGAATGGGTTTTCTCATATTGTGGAAAGGGCAGGAGGGTTGCTTTTGCCTTTTCACCCTGCATCACCCCCGCCCTGTCCTTGCCCTAACTTTTTCCAAAAAAAAAAAAAGTCACTGCCGACTCGCGCCTAACTCCCACTTCGCTTCGTTCAGAAGAGAAAAAAAATACCTACAGAAAAATTTTTCAGACAAGATACGAAATAAAATTGAAAAGCTCGAGTCGAGGCTGATGAAAAATGGTAGAAAATGGCAAGCCATGTATCATGACGCTGACGAATTTCCCAAAATAAATGGATTTTTTTTTTTTTTTCGTTGATCCATGTGTTGGTGCAGGCCTTTTAGGGCCCTAACAATTGAAAGTGACGTGAATTGTGCCGGCACGGGGCTGACTTCCGATTTAATGACTGACAGCTCAATTTTCACTTTCGTTCGAAAGAAATTGGACGTGCCTTGCATACGATTAAGACACCTTCTGGCGCATTCCTCAGGTGTGAAGCAATCCGTGGCATAGCTCGACTACTACAAGCCCTGATAATGTCTTGACTTATTATATCTCTTCCGCGATTTCCAAATGGAAAAATTCAATTGTAAGAAGGTAAGAAGCTATTTTTAAAAATAATGAGGAGCCGCCAACACTTTACAGAAATGCCTTTGTTATTGGCAAATTCGCAGACGCGTAATTGGGTTGATGTTGAAGAGTAAGGACTGACTGTTAAAGTTATATTTTATTTATCTATTATATAACAAAATAATTTGTCAACGCTGGGCATTTCATTAGTCTTCTTCGCTTTAAAATGTTTACTTATAAATATTAGTGATTAATTTGTTTTTTTAGTGAAATTTAAAAATAACATGTTTTCATGAAATTGTGACATGTTTTTTTATGAAATTGAACGCACTTCTTTATATAGAATGTATTTGCTACATCGGGGGAGTAAATAACTCAATGATTATATGCTATATGCAATAGTTTAAATTTTAATTTTACACACGTTTTTATTATTTTCGATATAGTGAATATAAATGCTCTCGTATGCGCAGCAACTTTTTGCAATCTTTTTGGGTGCGAACTTATAAACCATATAGGTACCTACTTAGGTATTTACCACTGAATAACAAAATCTTGGAGGTTTTCGAAATAAACTTTGACCCTTAAAGAAACGAAATTATTCATTTATAATAAATCGTACCACTGATTTATCGAGATGTACATATATACACATAAATGCCTTGAGCACGAAAGGACACTGATGTAATCAATTCCAATACTAAAAGTGAATGAATGCAAATCCAAATTTTTTGCTATAAAGCATAATTTAGTGCAGAATCATAGCTAAATTTTGCCGTATTACAACATGAAGTAAATGATGTAAACTTATAGAAGAATAATATTTCACTTCCTTTGAACCCATTAACTGAATAGAAAATAGTTTATTCACTCCGAACACACAATTTTCTCCTAAAGGCAGACATTTTATGGTTACAAATAACTTAACGAATTTACAAGACCATTTGGTGCCCAAAGGCCAAGCGCTGTAAATCCCAAGCGCTGTGGATACCCGAACAAGATGTACTCAAAGGTCCAAGAAAGTTTCCATCAAGTTATTAGTTTATCGAGTTATTACTTGTATCCCACTTTAAATTAATTTTCGTCTCCTTATCAGTCCCAAAGGCACTGTTTTGTGCTGACGAACTGTTTCATAACCGTCCAGAATCTCCATAAATTTTAGTGGTATACTTGAGCACCCCAATACCGCCCCTGTACTGTCCGTCACTTAAGATGTTTTTAATTTGCACTATCCAAACATTCAAAGGGTGCTGGGCATGTAATTAAAAATTTATGGCAAACACTTACTGCCACTGTCTCCTTCTAGAATTTTCTTGACTGCTGGGGGGCACGTACGACGGGGTGGATCAGTGTCAGCCGATTCTGAGGAACTTACGTCTCTTACGTAACCCATATCCATTTTATGGGCCGTCATTATCCCATGCCGAATATCGTAACACTTGATTGTCACAACAATTTGCCAATGCCATAAAGGCGAGACTTGAAAAGTTTACAACATAATTCCTTTGAAAGACCCCCTCCAGTGAGGAGAACCGCCCCTTCATGCTGGCCACCCCCACCATATGAAGTTGTGTTCAATCATAAAACCATGCTGAGTTATGGTCGATCGTATCGATACTTTCGCCACTCGTCTTAAAAGCGCAGAAATGTGCAGACTATCTCAATTGTAACGTATTGATTATGACAATATGTTTTTCGATCTTTCGCAAGGTATTAATTTAGATGCCATGAAAGAAATTTCATTGTTCGAACAATGACATTTCTTCCTTGATAAGATGTCGAGAATCTCTGGAACATTTTTGATATTTTCCAAGGAATGATGCTGCAATTGAACAGATTATTCTTTAATATGTCATTAAACCATAATCGATTTCAATAGACAACAAAATCTATCTCAACTCGAATAGTATACCTATACAGTAAGAAAAATATTTAGGTATGGATTTGCTGGCAATAAAAATAGTAATAATATTTGCAATAAGCTGTTTTTTCACAATTGGATCCGGATCAAATTAGTTAGGAAAGTTTTCATTGAATTGAAGCTTATAAGCCTTCAAATACGATTTCAATTTTAAAATGATGTAGGTACCTACCTACATCAAATAGCCATGATACCCACTCTAACTTCAAATCTTGAACCGAACAAATTTTTGGATTAATTTTTCGACGCCAAGTGGATACAAATCAATGTAATCCGATTTTAGTTTTATGAAATAAAAATTGTTTGATATGCGTAACCGCTGATAAATGTCCAGATTTCCTGCTAAATCTGTTCCGGATCCAATTGAGAAAAAAAAAACACAGCTATAGTTAGACTCTATATAGTTTTATAATTCGGTTTCCTCCCTTAAATCTCCTGATGAAATGAATTCATTTAGCATGTCTTATTAGAACGAATGTTTTAATATATACATAATTACCCTATTTAATGCAGTCAGTCATCAGAAATCAGGTTTATGTTTTGTAATTTTCACTGCATGTATCTGAATAGAACAGCATTTAATGCATACCTAAAAGCAAATACCTTTTCAAAGGAGGCAAAACATTTTGAAGGAAGCTTAAAATTGAAATCGTACAAAATCAGAACCGTAACGAGCAATTAGTCAAATCCGATTAATTTATACTATCATGGTAAAAAGAATACCGCGAAAACATTTCGAATAATTTCGAATAAACGATGGGAATAAGAGGCTTAAGGGATTTTAATTGCAATACACAGGTTAATGTGTGGCAACCCAGAAAATAACTTCGTTAAATTTCCGCTAAATATAATTAACATGTTATACTCGTATTGCATGACGGGAATGCGGAATGAGGAATAAAGAGGGCAGGGAGAAACTATCCCTCCGCACTGAAGCTTACCTAAAAAATTTTGTAAATTCATCTAAACTACATGTTTAATATTATTGAATTATTTTTAGGTAATCCACCGAAACATCTACATGTTCACTTAAATTTTTTTAAGTGTAATTTATAAAGTTTAGTAAAGTAATTCTTCTATCTTCAATAAAATCTTACCAAGAGTTTATAGCCTATGGGTCATTTATTAACATATTTTATAAATGCCCAATTAATGAAAACTGCATCATGGTAACTAAATACCGCATACTGTTTAGGCCATTAGATCACGTTCTCATTAATTTCGGGTTAATTACAACTGTAAACCTACAGCTCCGCAATTTTCTATTTTCCGCAGAGAGTAACCTGCATTCATCAACAATTCGCGGAATTTTATCTGACAATTAAGCCAACATAGAGAACAAAAATCTTCATTAAATATTCAGGGTTTAATATGGGCACGTATGATGCGCCTCCGCCAGGCGAGTCCGTGTCTCTTGTTACCGGGCCAAACCCAAATCTCGGTGCTATTTCGCAAAATATTGTGCCTACATTACGGCAGCAATTATAAATTCTGAATGGGTCCAATCATTCCTCCTGCAGTATAAATACGCACCAAATTAACAAGCACCTCATTTCCACCTATTTTGCACCGCAACAATTCCCAGCACTCGCCAAAATCAGTCCTATTTTGACTAACTGATTGATTCCCAGCGTGGTGCGTACACAGCGCTGCGAGGAGATTAAATTTGAAAGCGCTTCATTAAAAGGGAATCTGAAGCTCCCAGAGGAATCAATTTTCATCGCACTGACAAAATCTGTCAGTCAGTCGCTGGATGGAAATGTAACAAACATGGGGCCCCTATCCCCGGGGAGCTCGCTGCGGCACCGCAGCTAGCCAGGACCCGCCCCAGAATAAAGATACATACGTCAATCGCGGATATTGAGTCCTGCGGGGTCACCGGGGGCTGCGGAGGCCGAGGACGGAGATCATGGGCAATGTGAGGCTAACTTTCTGGACTAAGGTCCTGGACGCTGGTCATGCCCTACAGTTGGAGGCAAAAACATTTATATCGGCTATTTGCCCTGACGAGATTTCCATTATTACTTTGTTCCGGCACAGGCGACATTATAGTTAAATAATTGGTCCTGGATTTCATTAAATTAATGAAATCGTATATATCGTTTGACTGCCATATTTCCTGATGGAGGTCACGCACGGACCGCAGTCATTTCCGGTCAACACCATGCCCGAGGCGAGCTCCGATGGAAGGCTTAAATGAATCACCAAAAGGTGGTTAAGTGACGAGGCCTCGTAATTTAATGAAACTTCGACGACCTCTTCATATTTTCACTCTCTTACTGAAAGATTGACAAAAGTGTTCATACTCAAAATTTTTAAATGAAATTACAATTAATTAATTTCTTCATGTGCAATTTATTCAGTTCATTAAAGTAACTTTTTTCTGTAAAATTTAATTACGAAAATATTGTCTTAAAATCAAATACACACAATAGGTACCAACTGATTCTGAAGAAAAATTTTTTTAAACTCTATATAAAATCTTCTCTTTAAATTTCTGTTGTCCTTTTCGTACCTATGTATATACATTAAAATATGTACCTATTTACGCGTAGAACAGAAAACAGAAAGAAAATCATCGCATTAAAGTAGGTTTTTGTTTGTTGAATTATACCTACATAGAATGAGAAACTCTACAAATCCAAGTATACCAAGCTCAATTATTTTTGCAAATTAAGGAACAGGGACAGGGCAAAAACAAGCTTAAATCAATTAATTAAGACGAATAATACAAACACAATCGCATTTAAATAAGGCAAAGGAGGAGGAAGAAAATAAATTTATGCGCAAGTATATGTATATTTCTTGAAAAAACAAAAATAATATAATACTTATAATATAATATCAAAATCGTCTAAGTCTTTAAGTATATGTCTTTAAGTAAAAGTTGATGACATTTGCTTAAATGCTCTTTCGGCATCTAACCTTGTTTGCTTCACCCAGGAATTTATTATTAGGAGAGCCTTGATTTCAGAAACTACATTCTTTGCGCTAATTTTGTCGGTAACATAAATTCCCTTCCATTTTATGTATTTACAAGCTTTTCCGAAATTTTTATAAAGGACACAGATTAAATTGAATGCGTTCATGCCGGACGGACAAATACAGTGCTGTCTAAAATTATAGGACCAAGCTTTAATTTTGCATATATGGTCTATTCCCAAGCCCATAACTTGTTGGTAAGGAGAAGAGGGATGGTGACAACTGGTATATATGAAATCGTTGTGTATCCTTTATTATTTCATAAATTTTTTTTTAAAATTCATGTACTAATTTTAACAAAAATCGTAAAAAACTCAATACAATAGTGTTTAAAATTATAGGACCACTTAATATGATGTCTTTGGCCTTTATATACAGGGTGTTTTGCTAAGGTCTGAACAGGGGTATGCCAATCGATTCTAAATGGTCTCCTGATCAACGTTTCTTCGGAGACCCCACCCCCTTAAAATCGGTCCTTCCCCCCCAAAATCGCGATTGAAAATTTGGAGGGGGTCAACCTAGAAAATGCTTCATAAGTTCTTTCAAAGATATCCTAGAATACTGGTTGATAATGCATTAGAAAGCTGAGCCTTCAAGCTTTCCAACGATACCACCCGCGACCCAATCAGTACACAAACAAGCGGGGGAGACCCCGTCAAATTTCGAAAATGGCAATTTCAAAGCCCAAAATTTGACCTTGACCCTTCATTCTGTCGATTATTTATATGGGAAGAACGAAACTTTTCTTGAGAAAAAGCTTCCCTGTCATATGGCCTTTCTCAAGAAAAAAACCGCACTGGAATCCGACAGCGCGTTCCAAAGTTATTCGTGTTCGATGGTTCAGCCCTACGGAGCAGATGCTCGATGTGACACTTTCCAATTGGACTTCATTGCGGATAGTGGGTTTTGTTGTTCTATCAATTATTGTAACACGAATAACTTCGGAACGCGACGTCGGATTCCAGTACGGTTTTTTTCTTGAGAAAGGCCATATGACAGGGAAGCTTTTTCTCAGGAAAAGTTTCGATCTTCCCATATAAATAATCGACAGAATGAAGGGTCAAGGTCAAATTTTGGGCTTTGAAATTGCCATTTTCGAAATTTGACGGGGTCTCCCCCGCTTGTTTGTGTACTGATTGGGTCGCGGGTGGTATCGTTGGAAAGCTTGAAGGCTCAGCTTTCTAATGCATTATCAACCAGTATTCTAGGATATCTTTGAAAGAACTTATGAAGCATTTTCTAGGTTGACCCCCTCCAAATTTTCAATCGCGATTTTGGGGGGGAAGGACCGATTTTAAGGGGGTGTGGTGTCCGAAGAAACGTTGATCAGGAGAGCATTTAGAATCGATTGGCATACCCCTGTTCAGACCTTAGCAAAACACCCTGTATATAAAGGCCAAAGACATCATATTAAGTGGTCCTATAATTTTAAACACTATTGTATTGAGTTTTTTACGATTTTTGTTAAAATTAGTACATGAATTTTAAAAAAAATTTATGAAATAATTAAGGACACACAACGATTTCATATATACCAGTTGTCACCATCTCTCTTCTCCTTACCAACAAGTTATGGGCTTGGGAATACACCATATATGCAAAATTAAAGCTTGGTCCTATAATTTTAGACAGCACTGTATGTACCTACCTATTAAATTAATGCTTAAAATCTGGATAACATAATATTTGGAGAAGTAAATTTCCAATTACCTCCTCTATCACTCCTATTAAAATGCAATATCTTTTGATGGAATTATTGCAAGCAAATAAATTTTCTGCTTGGTTTAAAATCTGTGTTTAATTTGTATACCTATATAGTCAATTAAGATTTTACTGTCTATTTGATTTGTGAGTTGAGATGTCTTAAGGATATAATTTGTGTCTGTTTCATACCCTTCTTATTCAAGGAAAACAAATCATTTCGGTCGACACCTCTCAAATCACTTAACAACTGACTCTGACAACTGCGAATTTCCAAATAATTGAAAATGGTCAGAGTATGTCATCACAAGTGTCTATAGTCCCCTAGATCTGCTCCATTGCGGTCCTCCTCAATCCTCAGGCCTAGATAACTGACGGAACCCTCAGTGCATTGACAAAGCCCTCAATTTCCACATATATTGGAAACAGGGCCCGTATCCCACATATTCAACAAGTAGCTCCCCCACAAATCGCACGGAGCAAAATTCATCCCCCGCAAAGTACATTTGGAGCGGCGAAATGGCGTCTTCCTTCTCTCGAAGGGCTCAAAGCGACGGCGAAACCCCGGCACCAGAGCACTAAAATGCCCTCAAATTTCGCTGGCATTTGTTCAAAAGTGCTATAAATGATTTTTTTTTCTCGCCCCTCGAGGGTATGACTGCGGAAAAAAGACAGGCCCTGAGGAGGGCGCGGGGCACATCAATTGCATCAAGCGCCTTTGGTTCAAAAAATTCCTCTTTTGTGGGTTTGACGCCGCCACTGGTGCGGTGTGGAGCAAAGTAATTTCGGTCCTTTGGAATTTTTGGAATTTTTTAACCTCCCCCGTGTCACGCGCCCGTTAAGTTGAATTAAAACATGTCAACTGAGGTAAATGGGAGCAGACAGGTAGACAAATTTCAGGTGGGTCGTCGTTCGCCTGGAAAACGTGTCGAATATTTGGAATCAATCAGTCAGGCGGAATCCCAGACACAGGTCGTCCTGAATCATTAGACGACCTGTTTGGATACCATCCAGATACGGCGGAGACTAATCACCTGCCCGACCGTTCAACTCCTGAAATTGCCAATGGCATGACAAATCGATTTTCATTTCGCCAAACTGCAACCCTTTAGTAGAAATTCAGTAGTAAGAGTTACCTAGAAGTATATTTTACTTTTCTTTGCAATTGTTTTTAATTAAAAAGTTTATTTTCCTTGAAAGTTGTCCTTCGCTCTCTATCTTAAATTTTTAATTTATAAATATTCTAAAATGCGATGTCATTAAAATGGGATGAGTTAATCAGAAGTTAGAGGTAGAGCCAACAAGGGAGTCAAAAAAACATTTCAATTTTCATACACCTATAACTAGGTATACTCTTTGAAAACGCCGTATTTATTTTTTGGAAAGATTATGCATTTTAGAATTTAAATGTTGGTTTAGGAACTTAATTGATTTTAAATAATGAAAAATAAAATAAACGTAAAATATTTACGACTTAAAAACGAGTTACGATTCTTTTACGAAAAATCTTAAAACTAGTAATTTCACAGAACCTAAGTGAATAAAAAACGGCAAATGCTTTTAACTTTATATTTGTAGGAAATACTGACTATTTACATTTGTGAACTGCACAAAGATTTAAGCTTTTATCAATTAAAAATACTGCAAACGTTTTTAGTGAAACACTTACCTACTAGCTAGTAGCTTTCCTAGCAAATAGTGAAATTCTCCGGAAATTAACTGCCTTCGCCTTGTATGTATAAAAGTCAATCCATAACTTTATTTCGGTGCGGTTGTCGCCTATGCTTGTGGTGTAAAAAAAAATATTACCATTTACAACAAAAACTTTTTAATGAGAAGTAATAAAAACGTAAACATTCATCATTTTGATTTAATTGTTTCATAAAATGACCATAAACCAAAAATAAATAAAATATAAAATCCTATGATATTGTTCGTTATACATATTATGTACCTACATATATCTTGAAGAGAATGAAAAAAAAGTGCATTTTTGTGCAATAAAACATATAATCATATCATAATCATTCATTCATTTATGGTTTTGCTTTAATTCGTTTGTAAAATTTATAATTGGAACATTCACTCTGCATTCATCATGCGTACTCCTCTTTGTTTAATTTTAAATACACACTGAGTGAGGGATTTAAAAAAATAATTTTCGTATTCTAAAAGTACTTATTTTCTAACGTTTACTAATACTTTAAGCAAATGCTTTTACTAATTATATTTACTTTCAGTAAGTATGCTTGCTTTTTATTCACTTAAGCCTATAATGTTTAAGCTGTAGATATTTTAAATCATTTATTAATGGCGTTGTGAAATAAACATAGTATAGGGCTATTGAATTTTAATTCAGTCGTGTAAATTCAAAA
The DNA here is from genome assembly GCA_933228815.1 of Machimus atricapillus. NCBI lineage: Eukaryota > Metazoa > Arthropoda > Insecta > Diptera > Asilidae > Machimus > Machimus atricapillus. Next base: position 24,129,161 of record OW121788.1, on the reverse strand, counting down.
TATTGGAATCAATATTTGTAATCGATTATAAAAGGTACACTGTCCCCTGTGTGTAATTTTAATTTATATTATACCTATAATCATTCGAAACAAATAAATATAAAAATGCTTCCTTTGTTGTGGTTATAACACCTACATATATTTGCTATTCAAATAGCAACTTAACTACGATTAGAAATTAGATCAATTCAAATTCCGTTTATCAAAAAAATTGAATACAAGTAATATTTTAATTTAATTGATGGAAGAAAGTAAATGCAGAGTATTCCTAATTCATCTGCAAACATGGTTTAAAATGACAAAATGCATTCACCGTGAGCTAGACTCGAGATGCCATCAGAAGGTAGGACGTAGCCCGTTCTGTTCCTGGAAATCAGAGCTGGGAAAAAAGCCAGGATCACTTTCCATTGTTGGTAAACAAGCACGAGTTTTCCACCCCGAGCCGAGCCGCGCCAGGATGAATTACCAGTCCCCGGGACATTCATCCTGTCACCTTCGAATGGAACAATCAATTCTAGCCGTCTTGTTGCCGCCAGCGGCCCCACAGAGCATCCCGGTGTCTGCCGTCGCCGACGCCGACGCCGCTACCGTCGTCGCCGTCTTCGTCTTCGTCTTTGTGCTCTGCGGGACCAGCCAAGAAGACACAGAGCTGCACATTAACATTTCTTGAAGGAGGCAACTCGAAAAGAAAAACTCAAGATAAGGGCCCCGCCCCGAGCCCCCCAGCCATCGGAGCACCCCCAAGCCCTCCTACCCTTCGGGGGGATGAGTATCAAATAAACTATTTCATATCCGAATTGTGTGCTCTTCACGGAAGCACCGAACCAAAAGGGTTCTTGCTGCCTCTGAAGATGCTAGCGGCACGATATGAACTTCCGATGGTTTCACGTCTACTTTTCGGCATGTGTACCCTTCTTTGGCGGGGGTTGGGGAAGTGGGCGGCTCGGGATGGCCGCGCATCTCTGGCCGCTAAAGATATAAGAAAACAAAAGGAAAATTAAACCAAAGTCTGTGCATCGGGAGCACCACGTGAATGTAATGAAAACGTGAGCTTTATTGTGTTTCGTGGTCGTTCTAGATTCTCGCTTTGTTTACTGTAAGTAGACGGGACGATCGAGGGATGCTGCAGCCCCATCAGCCTCATCAGCCCTACACCCGGTACTCGAGCATTGTTGTGATGCTCGAACTATGGCAGAAGCTGGATGGGGACCCAAAGATAGACCGCCCTTCCGACAAGGTTCACGGCTGCTCCAGGATCTGTTTTCCTGGATGCTCCCAACTCCCCTACTTTGAACCATGTCCCCCGAACCGAACCGAAACAAATTTACCCCGTCTACGGCAGATTTTATTATGTTTGAATACGTAACGAGATATATCCGCGAATGGATGCACCTTTCGGGCGCCCACCGATTTTCGCCAGAAGTGAGGAGCCCAATGGATGCATGGGGGGGGGGGGGGGGGGGCCCTGCAAGCGAGCGTTTATTGCTCTTACCAAAAGTTAGGGACTTTGTTTATTGATCCGGGACACCCCGCACTATCCGCCCTTCTTGCGCTGTTGTGTTGTGCGACGTCGGGGCGCCCGGCCCAGGTGAATGTAATTATCGGGCGCTTCCTGCAATTGAGTCGTCGACGTCCTCCCAGCTCCTAGAGACAATTTTGCCCGTGATGTAGCCCTTTGGGTCGTGCAAGGAAATCTTAATTATGTTTGTGACCGTTGATGTGCACGACTCCAAACTCTGCCGACTTGCGACCTCGAGGTAACCCAACATCAGCAGGAAGGTTGCAGTTAACGAGCTTAACTTGCAGAGCCCTTCCGGGAAATTGAAAGACTGTGATGACGACAGGACGTCTACTTTTCAGGTGTATTTCAGACGCAAACTGAAAGAATAACCCTAAATTTCAACGTTAGAACAGCAGATACAGAGCATAAGGACTTGAGAAGGTCTCTTTCAAAGGTGGCAAGCAGAAGGTTTTCAATTCACTGTAGTGCGATAGAAAACACCTCAGAAATATTTTCTGTTCGGTGCTTTATTTTAAATTATATTTTAGAGAAGTGGCCACTTGTGACGATACATCGATTGATATTTTCATGTTTCGGTGTATGTTTGGTCTTGTATCTATCATAACAAATAGCATCTACATGCTGATTGAAATTTTACAAGTGTGTCTTAGCAGAAAATTCTCTTAAACTGCAAGAATATTTATATACCATCAATCGAATCATTTCTAAAGATAAGTTGAGGGTTTTTAAGAAATCATGTTAAAGGCTTGCGTGTTTCGAGTCCCATGATACATTCTACTGACGAATTTTCTTCAGCGGCTCGGAGTTTATACCTTTTAATTAGAACGCTCAAAAGCCCGACGACCACCGAAAATTCCTACTTGAGAAATTGGAGAGGCAACACGACTAACCGACACCCCTAAAATCCCAGTTTTCAGGTGTTATCTGACTGTCTCAAAGGCGACTACTATATATCAATCATAAATACCCCACGAAGGCTATAATTTTCCACAAAATCAAGGGCGAAAACCCTTTAACTGACGCGGGTGCTGAAGCGTGCCCTGGGAGAGAAGCCCCAGCGCTGCCGCAGAAATCGGGATAACACGCTCAAAGGCTTTCGGATCTGTTAACGAGTTTACCTACTTGTATAGGAGAGACACAAAAGGCGCCTGACAGAACGTGCTAGTAATTTCACGCCATTCTGCATTAGCTACTCTAGCCGGGGGGAATTTGTAATTATTATATGTATGGTGGTTTTTTGGACCACTCATTTTAAATTCGTTTTGCCCGATTTTCAAAATTCAAAATGATGAACTTTTTATTAAAATCTACAGTAATTAAGTTGTTAAAAGAGAAGATTCATAAAACTTCATTTAATCGATTAAAATCATAGAAGGAAAGTTGTTAATATATTGAATTACTATCTGAGCAAGAGCGGCCCGGTTTTTTCCGGTGTAGATATCATAATTACTACTTAATTAAAGACTTCTTAAATAATAAGTAGATATAACTAAAATCTGGGGATGTGATTACATTTATATTCATGGAAATCCTTTAAATTAGGAATTAGTTCACCATATTAGATTCGTCAATTTCTGAATATCTAAAATGAATTAGTAGGTAATCAGTAGGTTCAAAAACCCTCAAACTTTGATGAAAATATTTTCAAGTTTATATTGAAATATTGATTTTACCATTATAAATTTCTAAATTTTGAACACAATACCATTAGCCATAATTTTTATTTAAATTTTTTGAACCTATAATATTGAATCTGCCATCTTGAATTCCAAAATGTTTGATAGTATGTTTTGAAATTATTATTGCCGAATTATCTTCACACTATGTACTTTTCTTAAAATTCCTTGCATTTCAAAAGCATTGGTCGTCATATTGGATTCGACATTTTGAATTACCAAATTGTGATGAAAGTAGCCTATTGTATACATACATATGTTAAGTTGGAATATACATTTTAAGGCTCCTTAAGGTTTTAAGACAATTCCATTTTCTATTAGGTTTTGTTGTTGCTAAAGTTCAAAGTTTCACATTGAACTGTCGCATTTAAAAATCAAAAATATCTAGGTTCATGGTAGATCGCAAGAGAATAGTAGCACAATATACCTATTTAATTTAAATAGACTGATATACATTACTCGTTTAATGGTAAATAATGAATTAGTTGGCTCTGAAAGATGGAGGATTGTGCATTTGTGGAAATCAGCAAATGTTTGACTGAAAAGGATCTATTGTAAAATTCTCCCAAATATTTAAATCCAAGCACAATCCCGATTTCAGGGGTTTCGAAAAATACCGGGTTCGCCAAATATTTGTCCAACAACCACATTAGCACGTTACGGCTGTATTGTGTTCTGCCATAATGCAAATTTCATACATAAACTGTAAGGCTCCCGCAAATATTTAGCAATTTTGGAATGAAAAACATTTTCGTGACCGGACAGTCGAATTTTACTGAAGTGAACGAGGAGTCCATCATGGAACCTATTCACTTTATTTGCAATTCCTGGCACAGCAGGTCTTTTTCAACTATTTAAAGGGCGTTATTTTGTCTTTCGTTTCATTTAATTTTTTTTATTTTTACTGAATAGAGCTGTAAACTAGCGATAACACGGAGCAGTCAAATGGCATCAACCACGAAATACGTGCCTGCTCCATGAATCACACACAATGCAGCATCCGGCTGTGCCAGGACATGAGAAGCGCGGGGGTGCGGGGGCGCATGGGGCCCCCAATGGCGGCGGCGGCGGTGGCGGCGCTAGCCAAGTAGTTGGCTGGCGATAGCTTAAAATGTCAGAAATGTGAGATGAATACTTGATGAGACGGCGTATAACCGATAAAGCAAAATTTCGTGCAAAATATCACTCTTTCAACCCTTCGGTGAATGGCCTGTCAGTTGTTCTATCTGCGTTCTCGGGCGTCCCCCGCTAACCCCACAAAGGGGGAGTGGGTGGGGCTGCGGTGATGGGACCCAGTTTTTTTCTGCCAAAAACTCTCCCGGGCAATTAGCGAGCCGAACCATATCTAGCCGCTAAAGTGTTGCTTGCCATTTGTCATTTGCAGCCCTAACTTTGATTGAGCACGACTATCTCCCCATGGGCCGGGGGTAACTTTTTCGGGTGTTGGCGGATTAGTTACGCCGCCCTTGAGGGCTTCTTGGGCGCTTCGCCCCCTGCCCGAAGTCTTCGTCACGGCGGCGGGCTAACTGAATACGTGTGCACATAAACGTAATCCCATTATGACGGCGGCTAATGAAATTAATGAAGGGCTCCGTAGCAGCCCTGTAAGGTCGATTCTGTCCGTCTGCTAATTGCGGAGCTCCGGAGCAGAAGTTGTGGAACCCTCAGCCCTCAGAACTCCCTTTTCTATTTGCCTACATCACCTTCAATGCCCCAGACATGAAACAAAAACCTGTCAAAGGATGAATGCTGATGGGAATATTAATTGACTGTAATGAATTGAGCGAGCACCCTGCTGGGGAGTGCGGTCGGATGGTGGCGGAGCCCGGGGTTTGGCCCTTCCTCGCCCTCCTACATGTAGGAGCAATTCCTTGCAGATAATGGGTCTAAGCGAGAATTGTTTACGGCAATCGAAGTGGCAAGTGCAGTTAATAGTTCCTTGCTTTGGCTGAATCGAGGTGAGTGGAGGTTGTTTGGCAGAGCTATTTGCAGCAAATTGCGATCAAATTATACGATTTGTAATAATAGTATTTGAAAATTGAAGAGGCCCTATTCTTGAATCTGCTCGAATCGAAAAGAGCTTTCAAATGCCCGTTTTTGATAACAGTTCCTTAATAAACTTATGTAGGTGCCTTTGAATCCAATTAATTTTTTCCGTTACATCAAAATAATTCGATTGAACTGTAAAACTGTAAAACGCTTTTCAATTCGATTTGAACGGATTCCAGAAGGGCCTCAGGTTCTTTATCCAAGAGTAACAAAATCAAAATCGCGTCAAAATGTGATAGAAATATATATTTTTATTTTTAGCTAACTTAGAAGACAAGTCAGAGGCATATGTACATTTTTTATTTTAAATATTATACCAAGTACTTACACTGTATTTAAAGTAATAGGTATCAAAAGGTTGGGTTAAATTTAAATTTAAGGAAAATCCATAAAACAGAAAAATACTTAATCCCAAATCGTACCTATATTGCAGTTGTTGATGTAATAGCTAAAATAAATTTTTATTTCAGCTACTTCGCTTATACGATATTGCAATTGTTCTGCCTGTTTTTCTTTGCACAATGACATTTTACACGGTATTTTTGCGAAGATTACAAATTCTTATAATTTCAGAAAAAAATGTCTCTAACACGTACAGTTTTTGGCTAATTAATCACCATTAAAAATTCAAAAAGTATTATAAGCGTTACGATTGTAGAGACAGTATTTAGGAAAATAAATTAAAACTGAAAACTTGGTTCGTACTTATAATTTTTTCATACTATGTTTTTTACTATTTTTTAAAAACTCGGGCATTCTTGAAATTTTATGTTTCGTATTTGTAGTCTTACAGCAAAATTCTATTGAAAATTTGTGTATCACAACACAAAAACTAACAGTCAAAGGACAGAAAGGGGAGAAATAATTAAATAGGGAAATTGAACGCAATTTCAAATATGTAGTTCAGTTTTGATTCAGTCATTCCTCATAAATTAAGAATTCAGATAGGGCTACTGACCTTTAGCCTGTGTTAGGTGGGGGGCAATCAATCCGAGGAATCGTTTCATTTACGAAATCAGACCTGTGCGATCCTGCAGGGTGCTTCTGAAGCCTTTCAACGGTCTTCAACTCCCTGTGATACATTAGATTCAGGACTCCCATATTCGGGCTTCGCATTAATTGAAACAGGTTCTGGCTGCTCTTTGGCACGCATTCCTCAAAATCCCAGATATTTACCAATTAAGCCAGTGGTGGGGATAGTCTTGTTGCTCCCCTGTTACTACGTCGATTCCCGGGACGCAATAACTCGAAGCTGTTTGCAGGGTGGCTTTTCTAGCAAAGCGCACCCATTACTCCTCTGTGACACTGGATGCGGCTCCGGGAGTGCTTTATCAAGGATACCCCGACAGAGCTCCAGCTGGGAACTTGCCCCTCTGGACGCTTGGCCCCCACAAAGTGAACACCGTGGTATGATAATAGGATAATGCAGCAGATGCGGTACTTTTGGCTCAATGTTTGATAACTCACGATGTCCAACATGAAATGACATTAAGCTCATCCAGCAGATGTGTACTTCTGGGATGACATGCCACAAATGAATAATTGAATCCTGACAACAGCAACAAACAGACAAACTACGTGCGCAGACAAAAACCGGGACATGACCGCAACTATTCCGGGAAAATGCATATGCTCACCGAGCACGAGACGTTTTTAAACGCTCACGGGATGCAACAATATTTTGCGGAATGTCCTGCATATCCGAATAAATGACGGCGATATAACCGCCTTCAGGTCATTGGCTAAAAGAGATTCATTCATGGATGTCGCGAAAAGATGTCTTCCGGTACCTATAGTTATAATAACAGCGATTTCTAAAGAAAAAAACTCATGTTTACATCTTAAACAATACTTTGATTTAATTGTAATGGTATGAAAATGTTATAAGACCTGAAAGTTTTTTTCTGATATGTTTTAAACAAAAATTATAGGGATAAATTTACGGAGAAGGCGCATGAATAGTAAGATTTGCGAATTTCATTGAAATTTCGATTACCCGATTATCGATTTTCAAAAATATCCTGCGATTGAACGATCAAAGATTCTATGTAAATTTTTTGGTGATACTATCATATCATTGATCACTTAAAAAAAAAAAACTCCCAGGCTGCCGCTGCTTATCCAGTCGAGGGATTTGTCACTTTTAATCCATTTACAGGTAAATAAAAATTTAAAAACTTTTTATAATTATACATCCACTGTATGTATACTAGATGGAAAAGTTTCCTCACAACTTTAATTTTCCGTAATATTTGCTTCCACAAAGCAAGTTTTTTCCTCCTTCCAGCTTTAAAGACACTCATATTTTAATATTGTTTCTAGTAAAAATTTCATCCTTTCATTAGTCCATATTTTATCACTACAGTAAGTAAATAGGCAAATTTCACAATTGAACCTAAAGTTTACCCTGAACAAATTTCGACTGTGTTGTTTGCTTAAACTTGACGCAGCGTATTCCGTCGCAGTAGGTACATTTTATAATTGTTTACTTTCTCGTTTATTTCAGTTTTGACGTGATGGAATTTATTTAATAAATTGTAGAATACTACATGTGAATTTTATGTACCTGCCATTTGGAAGACAGCCTAAATTTCAACAAAAAACAATTTTATTTTAGTATATAATATATGTATACTATTTTACCAGATTACTAATGAAAAGCAAAGTTAATTGCAGTCATACTTTCTAGTATTTTCAGCTGCAGACAGTATAAAACAAAACGTAGGTAAGCTTTTAATAATGAGCGAATCCTGTACATTTATGAGTTCTTTTAAAAAACATCTAACAAAATTAGTGTAGAATTCCACTAGAAAATAAGGAAATTGAGATAAAAAAAAAAGCAGAAATGGAATACAGTCAAACCTGGATAAGCGAGAGTTCAAGGGACCACAATCTCATTCTCGCTTATAGAGGTTTCTCACTAACCCGAGTTTCTCGCTAATGCAGGTATGCATGGGTAGCGTTTCTCTCTTATAGGGGTACGCAGCAATAACAAGTCACAGCAAGTACGAATATGTAATATGATAAAATTATGTGCATGATATGCACAACATATATTATGTACATATGTATTTTTAAATGCTTACGAAAACAAAACAAAAATTCATGCACTATGTAATTTTATTTTATTTAGAACTTATTTACACTTAAGAAAATCCGTCAATTTCGTTTGGGTTTCTGTTTTTGTATTTTGAATGTTTTTCTCTAACTCATAAATTTTGTCGAATATTGCTTGATCAACAACCGCCGCGTATTCAAAGTACTGATGGACCGTCTGGAGATGGACAATATTGACGAGAAAACAATACAAAAACAATGGTAGGAAGTTCCACGAAAGTTAAGAATGAGTCATAAAATAGCAGATGTTAAACAAATAAGCTCGACTATCGCTTATAGAGGTATAGATAAGTAGCAGTCTCACTTACGGAGGTCTATGAGGGAAAAACGACTCTCTCTTACAGAGGTTTCTGTTTCTCGCTAATAGAGGTTTTGGGAGCTTAAAATGACGGGTCCTGGCTATTACTCTCACTTATACAGTTTTCTCACTTATCCAGTTTTCGCTTATCCAGGTTTGACTGTACATAATGTAGAGATTTTGTGGATGTAATGTCGTATTTTTCTTCTGCGTTAGAAAAATGCTGCAAATGTTTAAACTTCTTTTAAATTGACACTCATTGCAATGCTTAAAAATGCTTGGACAACGATTTGATTTGCCTAATTCTTTTACGTGTGATTTACTTTAAAAAAATCAGCCATAACATAAGACAAGTTTATATAATGTTTGATCCCAAGAAATCGCTTATTTATTTAAGTTTATACTTATAAATTTTAGTAACCTCTACTTTTGTAATTCAATCAAAGAAAGCTGAATTGAAACGAATTCAGTAAAAAATTTAGGTATATTATACTGTGATTTAATCTTTTTGGAAAGAAGAGGCAAGAAGCCCTATCAATAGGAACTCATCTGCAAAGAGAAAAACTTTTTGAAGAATTTTGAAACCTTTTTTTAATTTCATTTATGCTTATAAATTAAATTTAATTTCGTTTATATTTTATTGGGGTGCAGTATATATGTATACAAGTACATGCCAAATCGACCATCAAAAATTCGTAGCACGAAAGCTTTTTATTTAAATTGTTTTTAAACAATTTTCATAAATTCCCATTTTCTGGATATCGTCATCTCAAACTTCAAAACCTAAATCAAAATTTTACTGACATTTGGATGATAAGTTCTAATCTATATATATTTATTTGTGAGTAGCTAGAGTAGAAACATTTTTCGAGACAAACGACTACCTTGATTGTCTGCTGCATTTCTCAGTTGCTTTTGGTCGGCTAAACATATCGCTAATTGCAAAATTGCATCGCTGCATTCGAGCGACTATCCTTACATTGCACTGCAGTGCAAAGGGACCATCCGGCAAGGATAACTATGAATTTTATATTAACTGCGAAAAGCAAATTTCACAGCTTTATATATGTATGTAGTAGGTATATGTAGAATCGTGTTCTACATGGCGGGGATTATGTTCAGCAAAAATTCTCACTTCGATTTTAGCGAAGTTACACGATTTCGGGAGCACCGCGCCCTTCCTGGAGGCTACGTGGAGCCCGTGCAGCTCCACCAGGTGTAGTCTCCAGTTCCCGGCTTAGTCTAGTCCTCCAGGTCGGGGGCAGGAGTGCAGAGCCCCCGAATGGGATGTGGATTGCCCTCGACGGGACGGAAGGTATGCCCTTTTATTATTTTTGTTATGATAGTGCTCTCTATCTGCCGCGCCGCGCCGTCTACCCGAAGCCTCCTAGCACAGCTCCCGAATCTCCTGGTGATGATTCCATACATTTTATGGGCTAAGGGGGATCAAATTAAATCCAACGGCTGCGAAAATCGAATTCTCGTTTCTGGGCCAAAGCCCATGTTGTACTAAAGCGCGCTAGCAACTGCTGTCGCTCATTCGTGAATCATTCAGCTAGAGAAACTTTTTCTAGAAGGTGTGAGGGTGGTTAAACGAAAGGGCGAAGGGCCTGTCGAGGGAAAAATAGGTCACTTGGGCTCACAGCAACAGCTTGGGACGGCAACTCCCGCATCTACAAAAGCTTGAAATTTTAAAATGCATTTATAGGAAGGACAAAAAATAGTCGTGTTATTTATATATTTTTTATTTTTTTTCAAAAGGAAAGGAGTATATTTGCGTTTCAGTGCTGAAAAGAATTTTCACCCTGACCTTATTTTTGTACTATTGTAACAAGCTCGAGGTTTTACAAAAACCGAAAAAAAACAAAAAAATTAAATAAAATAAAAAATCAGGTCTTGTTTCCCTGAAATTAACTCATTTCTACAAGTTCGCTCGTAAAATGAATTAACGAAAGCACCCCTCCAGAGGTTTGAGATTAACCAGAAAACTTAAAAGCCCCTAAATTGGCCGGGTGACGGGTGGGTGGCCCTCGAATAAAATCGGTGGAGCACCCAAAACCTACATGGGTTGTACAAAAACATGCTTTGCTCTCCTGCAAATTGCCACATAACTCAAGAGCACCAAAATGAAATTTGTTTTTCGCTTAGATGTCGACCTCTCACACCCTTTTGCGCGCTTAAACTTTGAGCGGTGACAGAGGAGGAGGGCTACGCGCCCTTCTGCTTTAAGATGGAACTCCTTCAGGAAGAGCTCCTCCGGGATGATTGCCGCGGGGGGAGAAATTTACCCATTTCACTTCGGATGTGGGTGGAAGAAGATAAAAGCAGCAGATTGCCACTTCTTTAAAAATAATTGCCAATTTAGAGGTCGTTTGTTATCCCTTCCCTCCCGCTCTGTGTGTTTTCCTTTTTGGACCAGGGAATCTGTTCGAGGTCATGAGTCAACACTTGGGCCCATTCATCCATACGAACAGGAGCACCCCAGAACAAAGCCCGATTGTACCACCAACCCCCGCCAGCGGAGCCCCACGGGAGGCGCCAAGTGCGGGGGTGTAATATGATATCGGTCTCTCGAACTCCCACGGCCAGGAACAAAAGAAAAGATTAAGGAAAGTGAGCAGCGGCACAGCGGCAATGGTGGGGAATTCAAAGGGTGGATTCCCTGATATCACGAAAAACAAAGTAAATTGGCAGCGGATGTAGTGTAGCGTGAACCTTAGGCGAAATTAATTAGTCGAGTTAGGGCGCCCTGAACAGCCTCCCCAGATTAAGTGAACCTGAAGGCACCGGGGGCTCTTCTTAAAATGGCTTGTTGCTTCCCGGCCGGTAAAACCTTTATTTTGACGAAATTAAATTACACCTCTAATTAAAAAGAGAGCTTCACTCGTTCCAAGGTCATGACAAATCGCCCATCACCGGCAGACACACGAGAAGTGCCCTTAATTAACTAAAGCCCGCCCCCGCTGCTCACGAGCGAGTCGAACTTTAGACTTGATAACTCTTCACGAGTTTTTTCGGTAAGTTGATGTAGAGTAAAGGACGAAGGGCCTTAACGAAACGGGGGGCGAGACATGTGCATGCAAAACAAAGTCACATTTTATTTTATTAGAACTGAAATTCCTCCACCTTCACTTTTTGTGACTTTTGGGCTCCTCTCGGCTCTCTTTAAATGTCTTGTAACGAGGAACTGTTTTCAAGAAGCCCAAAAAGGGATATCTCTTCCCTTTCAAAAGGACTGAGGGATTCACGAAATTGTAGACGTTTCATGTGAATCCCCGGATCCATCCATGTCCTCCTTCGTCTCGCGGCTCGCGAAGAATTTTAAATGTTTTCTTTAATTAAATTGCTGAACCAAAATTCTTGTTCTTTTCGGTTGTAAAAAAGAAATGCAAAACTTTTTCATATTTGAATTTTGCGAAAAACATGTGTGCCAGAGACCGCCTCCAGGAAAAAGGGGGTAAAGTATAAGATGAACCCAAAAAAAAAAACGGAACGACGACGTATGCGACTCAAATCTGCCGTGAAATTGATATTTGTGGGAAAGGGCGTAACTACGCTTCGCGGCAGCAAGATGACAGAGGCTTCCCGGCATAGAAAAGTTAAATTAGTTTCAGAACAACGAGGTAATGAGATTTGGAGAGTTCCGCCGCGTGCTGGAAGCATTTATTCGGTTGTGCCCTCTACTGATTTGGAGCTCATATATATTTTATTTCTTTCCTCGAAAGGAAATTTACGCTTAAAAGAGGATAGGTACGCAAATGATAGGCATTATTTGATGTGTGGCAGCGCCAGTGAGCTGCTCCTCCTTCGAGTTGACACAGCAAAACCCTTGGGAGACAATCACATTTCGATAAGGACGAATTCAATAATGTCAACTGTGACACGACGCGGAGGAAGGGCTTTGTCAGGGGATGTTCTGTGTGGGAGGATTTGGATCGAAACATTTTTTTCAATTTCATTCCCAACGAAGTGAGGGGCTTCGGAAAAATACAAGAATTTTTCTGGGTGGAGAACACACGTTTTGTACCAGAAAATTAAAAGCGCCGTAGATTTTAAATCTGTTAAATTTCAACCATAGCTTCTTATTGACCAAGGCAACCAAGTGATAGGCATTCTGAAATTACATAGATTCCTTGTCAACAAGCATCTTATGTAAAATTGTTAATAACAAAATTAATTTTTTATTGTATATGATAATTTAAAATTTCGGTGGATTTAGGGAATCAATATCCTTAGAGGATGTGATCAAACTGAAAAACCGAATAGACTAATGAAAAGGGATTATAACAAATAATTGATAGTTACCGCAAAACGGGGCTACTTTGACTTCCAGGGTTACTTTGACAGATTTTGGGGCTACTTTGACAGAGCGCCAAAATCGGTTTTCACGTTTGCTAAGCAAGTGTGTGTGACCTCGAGTAATATTGCGCGAGGCGCGGGGTGTGGGGAACGCGTCATAGCGTTGTGATCGGCGCGCCCGCCGACTAGTCCGAACAGGTTCGTCGCTTGAGTTTGTTGTGTGTTGTGTGGTGGTGCAAAAATACGACTAAATATTGTTGGAATCTTTACTTTTCGGTAAGTTTATTGTATTGTTGATGTCAAAGTAACCCATGCTTTTACTATCTTTGACGTCAGTTGCATTTCAATGCCCTGTCAAAGAAACCCCACTTCTGGGGTTACTTTGACATTTAATAAATTAAAAAAAGTAGGGAGTTAGGGGGGTGGTAGGTTTTAAATTTGCCATAGATCTGATAACCAAAGGACACATTGTTCTGTTGGCGTAAAAAAAAGTGAAATTCGATCCGTAAAAAAAAAGTTACAATCCAAAAACCTCCAAAACCTGTTCAAAGTAGCCCCGTTTTACGGTACTCAAAAGTATCAACAACGAATAATGTTTTAAAAACATAACAGTTACATGAATTTTATACACTTACATATACATATGTATACTACTACCATATTTTTTCGCCTCTACATTTTTTTAACTTCTCAATTTTGCTAGAGTTTAATTGCATTGTGTTCAGGTAAGTTTTACCTAACTCCTTAAATAATATACATATATGTATAGATACCATATGATAGGAAAAAAATACATTTTTACAAAGCAAAGGTAATTGAGGTAAACTTAAAATTAAAAGTAGGTATTATTGTCAATATTTTTTGGTATATAAAAAGAAAAACTATACAATTGTTTAGGAAAATAGCGTTAAAACGTTACCAAAATAACTTCTTATGACAAATAAGGTACCCTAGTACCTGCTTTTGCAATATTTTATAAGAAAATATTGGACCTGCATATAAAAAAATACATAATTTCGAAGACATTCCATGTAAACCTTACAAAAACTTCCCCAAATGCTAAGGCAAAATAACAAAATTATTTTAGATTATTTACCAAAAATTTCAAAGCAAGAATAAACACAAACTACGTAGAAAGTTTACCCAAGTTTTGAAAGGTAATATTAAAATGTTTTTTCTCTCGATGTATGGTAGAGATCTTTCCTAATTAAATATACATAAGAAGACATTTTCATTAGACCCACATTCATTAAAACGATTTAACTTGCAATGCAAACCATATGCGGAAACAACAAGAAATTCACCCTTTGTTATTATGTTTTAATTAGACTGAGTGTGTTTAATTTTGCTAATAGTATGTACAAATTTATTCATATAGAAACAGAACTAATTTTAATCTGTTCCATATTTTTAATAACGCAGCTTTACAATACCTACTACACAAAACCAGGAAAGAAGATTTACGAGGATATTCAACATTTATTGCATGCTTTCTCTGATGGAATTGAATATTTTTCGTTTTAAAAGTCACTTCGGGTTCAATATTTTAAAATTTAACTGGTTGAAAATTATACTCATAAAATATCTTTTTTCTTAGATGAAGTTTAGACATCTACGATATTTCCATTACTAAAATCGATTAAAGATCTAACATACATATATACATACGTGCATTATATATGTATACGTGAGTCTAACAATACTATATTTCGAACTCTTTCATTTTATTATAGGTGTTCTTAATTTATGAATTCTGTGTCATGATTCGTTGAACTAAGTCAATAAAATTCGTTGAGAAAGAGATAGGGTTTCTAAAAATAACTAATGGTTAAATTATGAGAATCTTTCGAATGTTTCAGTTATTGAATTGCGCATAATTGCTGGGGAGTATTCTTTTAAATATTCTGTCTTTGTATACGAAAAGCAATGAAGCGTTTTGTTTTTTTTCCTCTAAAGAAAAATGGAAAAAATTAAAAGAATTGTTCATTCAACCGATCCTGTGTGTATAATTAAAACAATAAATTATTCGCCAATTCCGACAGTGGTACTTTTCCAAGGAAGGAAACCACATTCGTCCTCGCTATGTCAATCCGACAACATCCGAAAAAAGGTAATAAATGTCTCAAAACCCGCCGGGACTGTTCCCGGAAGGGGACATATAACATCAGTGGCAGCTGATGCTGGATCCATTGTTTTCCGGGCTCTTCAATCCTTTAGGATAGATTTCCTCGTATTAAAACAGCCCTCCTTCCTCCCCAACCCGAAGTACGTACATCGTCCCAATATCGAAGCAAAATAATTCCCTCCCGGAGCACTTGTTCCGCTCCAGCTTATGACAGAGCCCCCAGTTCGATGTGCCATTTAAACATAAATACGCGATGCAATAATGCACGAAAGCATCTACATAAAATCAATATGAGAAATAACGACATCTTTAATGCACTGCTGCACCTTGCCCCCTCCCGTGGGAACCCTTCGAACCCTAGTCACTTATGCTTACCACCGTCCACCACTCCATAAATAGAACAAACAGAGAATGATACTCTGAATAGTCGTCACGCGGAAAAAAGCATATGGGAGCAAACCCTTAATGTTGATGCAGTACTTAGGGAGGATACGAGGGAATTCATTATAAATTTCCCGATGGAGGACGATAATCAATCACATAGACGAGCACGACGAGAATTTCGAATGTATGTTACATGCGTTTTTCGCATTTTTCTGATTTTCCCTCGTACCAGGACACAATTTTTCTAGTTGGGAAAATACTGTGAATTTGGAGACAATTTATTTTATCATTATTCGTTCCATTCGTCAATATTTCATTTTCGTACTTAAAAATAATAGCGATTTTTTTCTCTTAAAAGAAAATTTAAAATTTTCAGGTTAAATTTACATTTGGAACCTTATATCATCGAGACATACCTTTTTTTTATAAATAGCGCATGTATAAAATCATTCAATTAATATTCTCGACAAAGTCCATTCTAAAGTCCAAATTAGCAGATACTGTACACAAAAACATTCGTTCAAAAGTGGATAAGATTATTGATTCTTTAGTAATACTTAAGCACTTCATTCATTTGAGGTGTTATCTCATTATGTTTTTAACTTTTAGTTGAATTAATAATAATGAAAAGAGCCAAGTCAATTCCCTAATTCTTTTATTTGCAGTTTATTCAATATCAAAATTTATTCATTTAAATTTTAATATATTGTATTTCTTATCAAAATATCGTTTTTTTTACAATGTATCTTTAATCTTTAAGACATTTAATAAATTGCGTAATTTTTTCCTGAATGGGTCCAAAAATGGTTTTCTCAATAAAATTAAACAGAAAGTACTCATCGTGAGAAATCTTAAAGGGAATGGCTGTACATTGTAATACGCAACACACATAAAGTCAACGGAATTTTTCATTGTGTTGACTTCTTAGAAAGCAGAAAGAGGACTTTCGTTTCCAAAAATTCCCGGAATTTACTTGTACATCTGCACAAAAGGGGGAGTCAACGCTCAAAGCACAGGGCCATTAAAGGTTTTTGACGGGATGTAAGGTTGTTACTTTTTGAAGCCAATGTTACAAAGACATGTAACGTAAGCTTTTGCCGGAAAAAATTATTAACTTTTTTTGGAGATATTACCTTTCCTTTTGAGTGATGAATTTAACCATATTTAGAGGCGGAGAAATTTGGTTTTATATGTATAAATATTAAAGCTAAAATATCAGTTTCATACTTTGATTGGATTGTAGGGATCTCTTAAAAGGAAAAGGGTAAAGTAAACTTTTGCTTTATGTATAGAAACACATTTTACACGGACTCTGCACTATCTTTGATTATTTTATTTACAGATGTTCGACCTTTTGAAATAATTCTTATACTACCATGAGTAGATAAGACCTCCACAAGATTTAAAAGGTCATAACGTTATCTGATTTGTTGATAGTTCTAAAACAAAAAATAATGAAAATATCCTTAATTACGTATTATTATAAAATATCTTTTATGAAGTCTATGTACACAATTGTTTTGTTGACAAAAGTCATCAACCGTTTTATGCTGAGGAGTAAAATAAGTACTAGATATTTTGTCGGTTTTTGTTCTTCTTTCTAAAATTAAGAACTTACATAAATTACCTATATCTGTGGGGTGAATTAATGCTGACAATTATTTAAAATAACCGTATACGTGTATGATAATAGGACGTTTCTTAAATTAAGATTGCCATTATAAGTTCAATATTCCAAATCTTAAATAGGTATAAAATATCTCAAACTACCTCGAAATTATTGTGAAAGGTTTTATTATTACTTAGAACATGTTACATAGATTAATATTACTCTGTATTTCCCTCAATTTAGGTATTCTTTAATATTTTTGCATTTCATATGTATTATTTATTTGATATCTCCGTACGGCTACAAAAATATGATTAATATGGATATGCGTCCTATAATTTAAGGAATTGAAACCATTTCACAAAACCACCCCGCCACAGTGCACTGTAGAACTATTGTGACATTTTTTACTGCCTGTCCAAAACTAATAAATTATATAAATACAGAACGTGTGCGCTGGTGCAATCAGTAAAATAACGTCGTCTGTTGGCGCCCGTTTGTGCATTTGCTGGTGCGATGGAAGGGCGCGGGCAGCATCCATTCAATTAACTCCGATATTAACGTCATTCGAAAACAAACAGTGCCAGAGATGTAAAATTTTCCGGGAAATCCCCCGTTTGTCTATCGTAATATCAATTAAGTCGCTTTTAATTACATTTCCTTAAATAAAGTCTGGCTGAAAGCGGCCGGCGTCATATAAAAGCGCAAAATTTGTCAGATTGGAGTTGTTTAACCGGACGGAGTATGTGTATCACGATTTCCGCGATATAAAAACGACACGGGAGTGGGTTTTGTATAAATTCGTATATTCATATAGTATATCTCCACTTTCATTTATTCGGAGTCCACGGCATGCTGGTCGTGCAGAAGGGCTATCCTTTTTCGGTAATTGGGTCCTGATGCAATCGCATCTCGTTCTACCGCCGCGAACAACCGGATCGTAATAAATACCGCGAGATATCGAAATAATTAAATGCGTTTATTGAAATCTAGGCAAATCGTGATCTGGTTGAGTAATGGCAGTGAGTAATGCGGAAGCATGGGGCATGTCCTTCAGAGGCAGTTCTTTTGATTATTATTATTCACAAAAAATGTGACGTCATCAGTTTCGGCTTCATCATCATCATCAGAGCATCATCATCATCGTCGCAATCATCGCCATCAGCAGTGTCATTGTGGCGTATCTCATCCTGGTGAATTGCAAAAAAAAATTGAACTAATTGAAACGCGAAAAATAAACGCAGCTTGGAATGTGATTGAAACGATTTCGGACGGAGAAGGGCATGTACATGTACAAGTACACCGTTGCTGCGGGAGTGGCATATAGAATGAAAATAAAAATTTTTTTTTCGAGTGGAATGCAAAGCACGTTAAGGGTCATGTCGTATTCGTCGTGTGTCCTGCATTCGAAATGCATTTATTGGAACTAGTCGCGATGCCGTGCACTGGACTTCCTCTCGGAATGAATCCTTTCAATGCGACCAGGTGCATATGCGATGCCGTAGTACTCGAAAGGGCGGGTGCGATGTCGTGCGATACCGTCTTTGAACCCACATGAACATTGCTTAAGTGCCACGTTACAATAAAAATTTAAGCAATTTCTTCCGGTTGGCGCTAATTTGAAATCGAGCTCAATCGAACTTCTTACTCGACCTTTATGAGCGTATGCTCCCTTTTGAAACTTAAAATCAAGTATACATATAACATTTTATGAAGCTTTCTTTTTCACCGGAATTTTTTGTAAAGTAGCAATCAAACGTGTGTTATTTTATCAGTGTTAGGTATCCACTTTTTTGTGTGGAGTCAGTCGAGTTGGCAAATTAATGGTATACATTGTAGGTATGTATGTATATAACACAAGGTCATACATACGAAGAACCCAATTCTTTGCACGAATACAAAATCGGAAGAAAGTTCACTTCTGTTTCGAAACTAATTCGATAAGGAAATTAAGTAATTTGGGGTATAATAATATTTTCATAAAGAACTGACAGTTTTATTTTCGATGCCGAATTTGTTTACGACCGAATAAAAAATCTGAGTTATACATACATAATGTATGTAAATAAAGTTTGTTTAAAATTCCTATTTAATTTACTATAATCGTATTTAACAATCGCATTGTCGGGGTAAGCATTACAATTATAATATAACACAATTTTAAACTCTTACAATCTTTATGAAGAAAAATCCAAAAGAAGATAATATAATTAAAGAATTGCTTCAATATCCAGAAGAACTCATATTTATTATATACTTTCGCAAACTGAAATTTAATCCCTTTAATATTGGTTCGTCATAAAGGACAGAGTTTTTACTATGCAGATGCTCGTATCGTAAAAAGTGGTCGTTATGTTAGCTCGTTATATGAGAAATTCGTTATAGAGGTATTCAACGTATTTTTATTACGAAATGAATCGGAAGTATACTTTCAACCTCTCCAGGTTTCCTTTTTCTCTCTTGTCATGTGACTTCCTCTTGTAAAATAAATAAATTAAAACTGACAAAGTCGAGCTACTGGTTGCATGGTCTCTCCATAGAAAGACACAGGGTCTTGTGAAGTCAACTAAGGTAAAATGAAATCCTCTTTACCAGTGTAAAGTGATCTGCAAGACACGGATCACAGGAGACACAAATATTTAGAGAAGACGAGCATCGCCCTTAATACGGATAAAAAGGGACTAAGGAGTTGAACAGGTGCAGGCTATCACTTGCCCTGTCGCTGCATTCCGGCGATACCAGGGACCGGGATCCAGGACTTACCTTACAGACAAAAAAATAAGTATAATATTCTAAAAATAAAAATGTGAGAAGAAAAACTTCACGCGCACTCACAATCGTTCATTTTTTCTTGTATATATGAAAATATTGCCACATAGTTTTTCTCCCGCGACTCATTTTAAGAGGATCTGCTTGAACAAGACTCAAGACAAACATCGCATGGGATATGAAAATAAAATGTTTTGTGAAGCAGCGCAACGTAAAACGCTCACTTTCCCGGAATCCCGGAAGAATTCCTTCTGGATGCTAACACATGGCGTGGGTTCACAGCTTTAGTGCAGTCATTCTCTTCCGTTCATCGCCCGAAAGCTAGCTTCTTTCGGATTAAAAATCCTAACTTAAAGGTGAACGAATAATTGTCGAAAAGAAAACAGTACCAGAAAAAAATAGGTGGAAGGAAAAAAGTTTCGGATTAAAACAGTTTTTCCATTATCAGATAAAGCAGGACACAATGGGAGCAGAACAAGAAGCTGCTTGGGAATTGCTCGGAACTATATTCCAGCAGGATGCTCCTCCTAAGTCCCCCTGTTCCCTCTGGAGAACACCGCTCCGATCGGGGGGTTAGATTTGTGCTTAATTGAATAACTCGCTCGAAGAACATGAAATACAATGGGAGCAGATGGCAGGATTTGATGTCCGATGCTCCCACTCAGGATTCCTTGACTTTTATTAGGGTGCGGGGTGCGGGGCGGCCCAAATAGAAGCGCCTGGAGCATCCCGGACCTTGCTAGAACTGGAACATCGGAAGGCTTTTATTTATATGCTCCTAAAGACCTCCATGACTTCGGCGAGGGACCGGGTGGGTGAGTTTTCATCATTTATATTCAATCGTTATACATACGATACAAGTCTCCAGTGTTTACCATTAAATTTCTACTGAAATAATATGCTTGAGATGTTAAATGTTATTTTGATCTCATAATGGGGCTGTCCTGGTGCTTGGGAGTGGGTCTCAAGACCATCTTAGCGACGTAGCGAAATGCTGAAATTTCGTAGATTTGTTGTTTACCAGTGCCTTTGGTTATTTTGCTCGAAGGAAGTCACCGGGGCGGACGAAGGAATTCCATTAGGCTAATTGGCACTGAAATTGTCCAAATAATTGACTTACAGATGGGTAATGAGTTAAGGTTACACGTAAAGGCTCAATTACATGTTTAATTGAACAAAGGACTAACATCTCTCATTGCATTCCATTTACTATACAATCCTTTCGGCAAATAACCGGAACTAACTGAGTAATTCAAACTAACCTGGTATTCACAAAATTACTAAGCAAGCCATCCGCATGCGATCAATGGAGCACTTACATTAAAGTATGATTAAATTGAAATAAATATGATTAAAGTATGATTAATTATGATACATAGAAACTTGTTTGCGACTTTTCGTTCACTCACTGCAAAGTTGATCGAAAAAAACTCTTCACTTCATCACTTTAATTCCTTTGATCGCAATAATAAAGGACTCTGTTTTTATTAAATGTTTAATCTTGTTACTACCTGGCAAGGAACGATAATTGTAGCATTTAATTCCTTTAGTAAAATGTTTTGTATATTAGAATTTTTGAAAAACAATTTACATATATCATTGCAATGCAAAAATTTCCTAAATTAACGAAATAACTGAAATTCTTACTTGTGAATGTGTGCCGTATAAGAATAAAGTCTTTAACAACTTCACAATTCGTTTTTATTGTGTTAATATGTTTTCCACAAATTAAATAAATTTATCCAATTAATTAATTAAATTATGACAAATGAAACAACTTTTTGTTATAAGTAAGCAAATATCCAGTCAATTTGCATGAAAGCTACAATTTCATGTTCAAAATTATTAACAAAAATTTAATTGTGTCAATCCATTTCACAACACGAAAGTAAAACTCAATTTACATGATTTTCGACTATATTCATTTCGATGTCCGCCTTAAAAGAATCGAAACATATCCAAAAATTGTGTGCAACTTTGCCAGATTAATGGATGATTTATGAAATTGGAAAAAAAACAATTGATTTAAAATTCCATACAAAAATTGTTTAATTGCAAATGTATTAAGTGGTAAGAGTAATAAATTGCTGCCACTGTCCCCTTTGGTTTAGTATTTTTCGTAGTTTGTTTCTATGGGATAAAAATATTTTTTTTTAATGCGAATATTATCGCGAGAGAACGGTCTCTCTACTGGCAGTGATTCACTGCCCGGATATATGTTTTTTTAATGGAAATTTGATTGGATTTGTTAGGGATTTAATATTTCATCGAGACATAACAGTTTATAGGTCGATATCCATCATCCAGCTTAAGGGTGATTTGTTTTATTCGTGGGAAGAGAAGGGAAAACGATGTTATTTTTAAAAATTATTCGTTACCTTCTTGAAAAAATTACTATAAAAAACATCAGTTCATTAAAGGAGGTATGTATGCCATACTTATCCTATTATAATGGTGTTGGCACACAAATTCTGCAACACTTCGACCGGTCATTTTTCATACTTCATAACGTGTGGTTTTACCTGTCCTACAGTCGTGATGAAATTCATCACATGAATGTGGGTACCTAAAAACATAGAGTAGAAAGGCGTAAACAACAAAATCACTCAATTTGGTCCTTATGACTCTTTTTTGTGTGGTATGGCTGAAATCTCATTAAACGTGCGGTAGAGTGGACATTCTGCTGAGACCTGCATGCCCTTTGCCCCGTACAAACAATATGTCACCGTACACCGTGATAATTAGAAAGGTGAAACACATTTGCCAGGTCTGGGGGCTCCAAATCGCATTCAATCCGCCTTTAGTGCTCAAATTAACTGCTCTGGAGCGCTGTATGAAATGAACACCGTCAGGGTGTTTTTCGTCCTGCAAAAGGAGCATAGTCGCCCATAAAGGCGCATAATTACGAGTCGTAACCCCTCAGTTACGATCCTTCTAGCAAATGTGGTTTCAGCCGTAAAAATAAATTTCACGAGTTTTACATAAAAAGCCTTCGGAGAGCGCCTATACGAAAATACGATGCGGTTTACGGTGGTAGACCAGGACACCGGCTGCGGGACGCTTCTTGGCACTTGCCGGGATAAATTCCTCCCTGACGCCTATCCTTAAGCCCTGGGAAAAGAATTAAAATCAACATTAATCTGATTGGAGAGTGACCGTGGCACGGAGACCACTTCAAAGCAAGAAGTGCATTTGCGACAATTAAATTCGCCGGAAGCAGCTAATCCCGAAATTATCCCCGGGCGACACCCTGCACTTTATGCAATTGTTAAAGCTCGTCCCGCACTACGGGGAGGAATTCCTGCAATCGATTTAGATGCGGACGGGAAACTCAGCCCATTTGCTAAGCGAGGTTAGATTTACACCTCGAAGGCCATAATTGCCCTCCTCCCTCTTCCTTTTCATCCCGGTCAGTTGCCAGGAATTCCTGAATCTTCCCATCTTGTTGTAAATTTAGCACACATTGCCCTAATTGGCCGGCAGAAAAGAAGGACTGGAATTCGGTTGCGATGCGATGCGGTGGTCATGACGACACCACTGTGGCTGCAACCTTATTAATGGTTCGAATTAACTATCCGGCGAGCGAGCCATTAATTAACCACCGCCGGACCAGAGCCTAGCCTAGGGCCTAGAACTCCTCTTCGGTGAGGGCAACCGACTGCCGAAGGGATTAAGGACTAATATGGAGCTTCATTAATTACAAATTTATAGTCATCCTGTTGCTATTCTAAATAAACCAACCGTTACGTTTGGTACTTATTGATTCACTTTTTGTATACATACCATTTATTTATATTTTCCCCCGTTTTATGAGCAAATTTTATTTTACCATCCGGAATTCATAAATGAAATTTTTGGAGACACAAAAATGCTTTTAAATTTCGTTTCCATTTTTATTGTTGAATTCTGTCGGTGGAAAATATAGAAATAAACATTCACTCAAATAGAAAAAAGTTTTAATGAAACACTGACAAAAAACGAACTTTTATGCGTTTTTTTGATAAGAGTGCGACTCCAATTTTTGCACTAGGAAGAACAAAGTTGCAATATGGATATTATGACATATAGTCGTGATATATACATATGTAGGTATATAATATATAAATAATCCATATGTCGGCCTATTAAAGGATTTCATGTTTGTATTTATAAATTTTATTCAACGCATTAACCTCTTCAGGGCAAATTTGTAAGGTGGAAAAAATGTTTTTATATTTTATTTGATGGTTTTATTTGAAACAAGTGTTTAGTTATATTTTGCGAAGAGTTATGTTAGTAGTATATAAAATAAACAAGCTGTATTCATAGAGTAAAGTGCTATTAGTTAAAAAAATAAGAAACCTCATTTTACAAATTATGTTTTTAAAATAAAGCAATTTTTTAACATTGGATAATTCATTTATCAAAAATTTACGATATTTTCCAATGAAATACAAGGACGCCATATAACATAACGTCCTTTTTCAAATACAGAATAATACTGCATAAAAATAAATAAAAAAGTTTGATACAAAAGAGACAGTAATTAATTACATCGCAATTATGAAAAATCGTATATAAGATAATGAAATTTTATTTTAAAAAAATAGCGAAGTTACATACTCGCATATGCTAAATTTTTCAATTTTCTTCCTTCTCTGCCTATAGGAGATCATGACCCAGTACTGTGTTAGTGCAGATAATTTTTTCTTCATATTTTGCTATATGTACATAAAAATATGAAACAGAAACCGAAGATTCTCCGCGCCCCCGGCATTTTGCCAGTTCTGTCACCCTTTGGTTACTCCACAGCGATTATAGGTATACTTTAGTATTGTACTAGAATTTTTTAAATAAAATGATTAAGTAGTCCTTTTGCATAAATGACAATAGATTTTAGACATATTTGACTTTTACTTTGACCAAAAAAAATTGTTTTTTCCCGTTTTTAAAATAACTAAAAAATCATGACTCTCTTAAAGGATAATGTACTAAATGGTAACATAATCGTTCAGCTTGTTAATAAAGCTTGCGAAAAAGGAGATGAGTTCTGGGAATCGTTGCAACTTTTGGCATTGTCAACTGCTCTGATGGCGTGGTTCGCTTTGGCAGCGAAAGGTGAAGAAGACAACGACAAACCCGAGGGTTAATTTATATTTATGAAACAATATTAACTAATTAAAATTGCTTAAATAATTAAAATATTTACTTATAATTCATGTTCGTTATGTCTCCGGAAGTTAAGTGTATTTGATCATAAAGCAAACACATACTGTCTGTGTTTATATTTTATATAAAGAAAAAATCTGAAAGTCTTTAGAAATGAGCGCAAGATAAACTTAGGTATTTTCGTTTGTGTTTCTTAGCAAGCAAGATTTTCTTAGAGTACAGAATACAGAAACTGTGCAATGCCGACAAAAAGATAGAAAATAATAGTCCACGGGCCAGCTATGTTTTTTGTAACTGATTAATAACAAGCTGATAATGGGTGAGTAGCTTCGTGTAGCCGAGACGCCCAACTTGTCTGAAGGAAAAATCTTGATAAGGGTAGGTAGCGAAGTGGGTGGTCGTGAAACATGTCGATCGGGTGGCAAACTCAACTTGTTTCATAACAATTATTTTTATTGTCGAATATTGAGATTTTAGTATGCTAAGCTCGAAAAAACATTTGTCCTACAAAATGGACGGTTTCACCGAAGCGTCCCCCATGCTTGATATGTTTAAATAATGACGTCACGAAACTGATCAATAACCAGCTAATTTTTTGTACTGTTATTAGTTAATGACTGCGCAATCACAAGGACACATTGTCCTACAAATTTAATGGTATGATTTCTCTGTCCTACGCTCCGAAGTTGTCCGATCCGTGGTTGCATTTTATTCATTAATAACCGACTAATTTTTTTTTCTTCTGTTTATAATGAAGCATGGAACACGAATGTACACTTGTCCTACAAAAAAAAAGGTAGATACTAATGAAAAATTAATTTAAAGTAGTTTTAATTCATCCTTTATCTTGCTCTGAAAATTTTGCATTTGGAACAGTTTTTACAATCTCAACATACGGATCTGGATCTGGATAATATTCAACAATATTTAGAATTTTTCAATGAACAAATTACGAATGAAAATGTGAAAACATTATTCGAAGAATATGAGAAGTATACCTACAACTGAAACTTTGGAAGGCAAGCATGGTAAAACACCACAAATTTATTTAATTTATACTAAATTAGTTGAATACTATCTCATATTTGACTACAGCATTCGTAGAGGTGATTTGGATTTATTTTTATACGTATTGACAAAAATTTCTAACATATTTTTTTCTATGAATCATCAAAACTATGCAAGGTATATGTCTCTTTATTGTAATAAGCTAATCAACATTGAAAATACGCATCCGGGTTTACTTGAAGATTGTAAAAGAAATTTTTTGGGTATTCGACGAACATTGAAACCATTTTCGAGGATCCCAGTAGATTTGACTTTAGAACAGACAATTAATGCTGATGCTGCTTCTAGAGCCTCTGGCATCATCAACATTACGAATTCGTTCTTCGCGAGACAAAAGTGGTCAATTACGCACTCATTGCTCACGAGTGTTATATCGAAAGTGCTGGAGTTTTGCGATATAAGATCGGCTGATGATACAACAAAAGAATTAAAATACTCTAGCATCAAAAAATCTGCTAAAAACGCAGAAGTTCTGCTGCAAATGATCAGGCAAAACTCTAATCGCTTTGCATCAAATTTGTCTGAAAATCATCTGTATAATGTAGCAAAAGGGCAGTCTGTTAGGAACGAAATATATGAATTTTTGGCATCAGTTGAGGTCGAGGGTGAAAAACAACGTGTCAATTTTATTACTGAGACTCTAGCAGCAGCAGATCGATTTGACAAAGCTATAAAAAAAAATAAAATATTGAACTTCGAGTACAAAAATTGCAAAAAGGTAATTTTTGTCGGACTGGCGTCACATACTTATTTTTGTGTAGGACAGCGATACAGTGTTTTTAGAATATACTGATCTTTCATTTTTTATTTTTGTCCTACGGTTATTAATGAATAAAATGCAACCACGGATCGGACAACTTCGGAGCGTAGGACAGAGAAATCATACCATTAAATTTGTAGGACAATGTGTCCTTGTGATTGCGCAATCATTAACTAATAACAGTACAAAAAATTAGCTGGTTATTAATCAATTTCGTGACGTCATTATTTAAACATATCAAACATGGGGGACGCTTCGGTGAAACCGCCCATTTTGTAGGACAAATGTTTTTTCGAGCTTAGCATACTAAAATCTCAATATTCGACAATAAAAATAATTGTTATGAAACAAGTTGAGTTTGCCACCCGATCGACATGTTTCACGACCACCCACTTCGCTACCTACCCTTATCAAGATTTTTCCTTCAGACAAGTTGGGCGTCTCGGCTACACGAAGCTACTCACCCATTATCAGCTTGTTATTAATCAGTTACAAAAAACATAGCTGGCCCGTGGACTATAAGGTGCGGTTGAGGTTAATTGATGTGTAGACATCCTTTTTTAGGGCAACCCCGAAGTTCTAACTCTCACTCAACGTTTCAACTTGTTCAAAATATTCGTCTGCTGTTGCTGTTTTAGCTACTCTCCACAAGAAGTTTTTGATACCTTCCAAATTATCCGCTTGAAGAATTTCATGGTTTTGCCCCAAAAATTCCATCCGCCCGGCTACTCATTAACAAAATATTTAAGAACAAAGCAAAAAGGTTCCATCACCAATTCTGGCTAAGGAGGAGAAAACGAGAACGTTTGGAATATTGTTTATGGCTTTTTCGTTAATCAGGCCTCTTGAGGCAGCCAGCCATTGGTGAATCTGTTTTCAAGGGCTGCTGCTTTCAAAAATAATTAATTAATTACTCTCATTCCTGGCGGTCTGTTCTAGTGCCTAAATTATAGATAAAGCGGGGAAAAAACAATTTTCAAATGGTTTTCTTCTGGAACCCAGCAGCATTCGCCCAAAGAAATCAGTTTTATCTAGAGCCATTTCCGCGTTTTTCGCCATATTGCCTCTAATTTCCCTGCCGCTCTGCGCTCCTCCAGATTTGCAAACATAAATAAATTATCCTCGGTCCTCTGGGTACTGGCAGCACCGACAATCATATTTTCCAATTAACGTCACTTAGCAGCTTTGAATTGAAATTGCCTCATCAATCATTCGAGTTGAGGACTTCGAATTTTTTTTTTTTGTCTGCATTTTTCCTCTTCCTCAAGTTGACAAAAATGTTTTTTTCTTTTTTTTTCGAAGTTTTTTGTTCGAAGTTGTTCCTTTTTTCTGGCTGCTCACTGTTCCAAGAGAGCTTTTCAGATTTAAATCGCTTCCAAACGGGCAGGATTTATGTCGCAGCCAATAAACACCGAATGGTGGTAGTTCCCGGGGGCAGTAAATTTCGAAAACGTTTTTTTTACGCCCGTTCACTTTTTTGTGTTGGCAACTTCTGTCGTCAACAGTAAAAACTTGTCGGCACTTGGGGCTCCAAAAGTGCCTCCTGCAGTAGTTTCGAGGAGGGCCCCAACAAGTACTCTCTCGGGGGCAGGAGGATTGGGAAGGCCCTCCAGAAACTATCGAAGTTGTATGCCAACTTTCCTCCGAGAAAGGAAACAATTAACGAATGTCCACTGGCTGGAGGGGGGAGGGGATGTCTACCCTAAAGGGCATTTGATATATATATAACAAAGGCGGGAAATTAGGCGAACTTTTTGGGCAGAAAAGGGCAGGCGACTGGTCATAATTTTGAACTCTTGCTCAACTGCAGTATAAATTCGGCGCCAATTGGAACGGCTCAGCCGAGGCTCAAATGGGGCTCTGTGGGGCTTCTTAAAAGAAACGGGAGGGGACTAAAGTTTGTCTCACCTTATGCTGCCCAGAGAATTGGTCCAGCCGACTTACTGCCCAGAGGGCCCTCGGAAGGGCAGTCACCTCGAGGCCGCTCGTTTATTTTCTTATCATTAGGGAGCCGCTTAAATGCGGCGCCTCCTTCGCGGCGACAATTTTCCAGAGTTTATAATTAAAGTCCTGCAACAATTGCACTCACTTCCGAGAGCACAACTCGGATCCAGAAAGTGCAAAGGATGAGGGATTTTAGTATCTAGCGCTGTATGCAAATATGAAAGCTTACGAGAAAATTAAGGCTTATATCCTTTATCTCTTATAATCCCAGCAGCAAGCCGGGCCTATACCAGTGAAGCTCTGCAGCGCGCTAAATTTTCCTCATATGTGACTACTTACCAAGAGCATGGATTTACACCCGGCCAGGAGGGGTATGAGGACAGGGGGGGGGGGGGGGGGGGGGGGGGGGTAAATGTCATGAGACATGCATATCCTGAAAGCGCCCTAGACTAATTTCTGTTCGGTGTCCGGATTTTGCTAGATTTGTTATGTGTGTGCTTGAAATTAACTAGACAAATCTTTTATTTATCTGCCTCAGGGCGAGCGCAGAGATTTTGTAAAAGTACCGAGCACATCCGGGAGCAAACGACAAAATTGGATTGGCTTATATTCGACGAAGGGAGGCCACCCGGGATTTCGAGTTTAACCTGATTGTGGGATCATTTGCAGCATTTGTGGTGGATTTTTCGAAAGGACCTTATGTTTTCCAGTCCTTTTTATGGCTTTACGAAAGTTTTTCCGGAGTAGTACAAGAGGAATTTAGAAAGGTGCTCGACTCGAGTGGGAGAAGCTTTCAAGGATATTCAAGGATATAACTGAATTCCCATAATTTTTCCATATTCCTTTGCATATTTTCTCCCTCGAGATTATTTTAGCTATGGCATTTGTTTAGTTCTACAACATGCAAGAATTCTCAAATGTCAACATTAAAGAGGACTTTTGCTGTTCTAGAATTAACTATATTATTTGACTTTGGAGTACTAAATATAATTCGCTACAAACGATAGAGCTAAATGGTAAACTCCGCTCATTTTATACACCAATTTAAAAGCAAATGCATACTATGTCGGAGTTTTTTTTTTTTTTATCCTATTGTACCTACCTATATAATTCATGATTATAATATATGTATTGCATGCATACACACTGATAGAAAAGTTATTAGTCATTCACTTCATGTTGTAAAGTTTGGCTCATATATTCTACATATGTATACGTCTCGAAAACAAGATAACTTGAAATGAAAGTACTTTTCTCGTAAACGCGCACAAGTAACTTGAACTGTCAATGTCTGACAAATAAGTGTCATTTTTAATTTTATTTGATTTTAACTTTTTTTCAAGTTTTTGATGATAAAATATTCGAAAAAAATTTCTTCAAATTTATCTGTTCTTCAAATAAGATATTTCAAAATATTGAGCAAAAATATCCGTCAGATCCAGTTGCGATACACAAAAAGAAAAAGTAAGTACCTATATACACACTGCTGTCCTTTTCCAAATTTTTATAAAAATAATTTTCCTTTCACAAAGAATAAAGTAGTTTTATTTTCGGTCCATGATGCAACTAAGAACATCAAACACTTGACAAAAGAACGATTAGACCTGGATTTGAACTCATTTTATTTGACATAATTTAATAATTTTTTTTTATTTGACATAATTTAAAAGTGAAATTTAATATACTGATCATTTATACAATATTTTATCTAGTCAATTTTAAGTATCCTGATTTGTTAATCCTCATTAAGTTGTACACATTGCGGTTATTAACGCAATGAACTTAAAATGAACAACTACATATACTGTATGATTTGATAATCTAATTATTTTAAATAAAATTTCGACGCACTTGTCTTTCACACAAGTATTCCAACGTGATGTAATGATAAAATCCCTTAAACCCGTGAACGAAATTATGAATTATGTGGCTTTTGAAAATTACGTAAAAGTTTCATCAAAACCACTTTTCCGTTGAATAACTCTGAAATTATTAATTACCTTGAGAAGCGCGGAGAATTTAGCAGAGCAAAACTTTTACCACAGATTATCGAATCATTATTACTGCGAAAAACTATTTAATAATAAAAAGATGCTCATAACAGAGTAATGTAAAAAATTCAGAATTTAATAAAGCGTAAAAATTTCTACGGTGGTTTTGCAATTTAAGAAGGATTTTTAATTTGAAAAAGAAAGAACAAGTTTTAAAGAC
Organism: Machimus atricapillus; assembly: GCA_933228815.1. Taxonomy (NCBI): domain Eukaryota; kingdom Metazoa; phylum Arthropoda; class Insecta; order Diptera; family Asilidae; genus Machimus; species Machimus atricapillus. The sequence goes on along the minus strand of OW121788.1, from coordinate 24,098,182 downwards.
CATACCTTGAAGAGAAAGAATTATCATTAAATTTGTGTTACACAAACTCTTATATTATATCAGGCAATGATAAAAAGGAAATTGCAATTTATTTTTCCAAATTAAATTAAAACTATGTGCCTGGAAGCCAGGAATGCCCCAGTTTCGTCCACTCGATAACACACATCATTTCTAGCACGAGAAATAGCCGAAAAATCGGATTTCTTTGGTGTTCCCGTGAAATTTAAAATTTATAGAAAGTCTCAGCGGGTCTTGTTTGAACGAATTATCTGGCGCTACTTTACCACGGAACTGCCGAAGTCATGGCTACAATTTTCGAGGAAGCGCCCTCCCCCACCTCGTCGGGGTCCCATCTTTTATCAGAACATTTTCGCATAATGCTCGTAGAAGCCAACTATCATATAATACATATAATATACATACATATAATACAGCGCGATATCACCCCCGCAAACGTATCACGTTTCGGGCTTCTCGTGCTCCTCTCGAGTTTCTCATCTCGCCGAGTGAGCCCGGCTTGTTAGGACTTCTGGTGAAGAGGCTCGTAGCGGGGGCGGGGGCGGGCGGGTTCTGAAACTAGCTGAGTCTAGCTAGGATACCGAAAAAGGTGAAGCAGGGGGTGTCGAGATAGTAGCACACAAACATTGGAGGCAATTAAATCGTTCCCCAGGGATACATTCCTTATCATCAAGCACACTCCCGCCCCCGCCAGGCCTGCCACCTACAGAACAGGGCTCACTTTGTGGAGGAACAGAACTCAAGAAAGGTTAAGTGGTGTGATACCAGCCTAACATGGCTACAAACATCCAATTTACAGCAACAAAACAAGCAAGTAGGAAAAAAAACAAGACCTTTGACTTGAAGCTTTCCTTTCGGTCCTTGTGACTCCACTCCCCAGACCCTGGTCAATTCGCCATACTTCTGCTACTTTGTTGCCAGAAAACCTTCCAATCAGTGCCTTTTACCTTTCTACTTCGAAGTAACCTCTGCGACTGGTCGACTCGTTTTCCCAGGCTACCTTTGAAGAACCTCAATACATCTATATGCCTTTGACCCCACACCATCTTCATCTTCCCTGTAATTGAAGAAATTTACTAAGGGTTTCTCTTGCTTGGTATTGATATGGTTCAAGGTTGCATTTATGGTATCCAAAGACCAACGACGAACCCTAACTTCAAAATACCTCTGAATTTGAAAAGGCCCCTCCGTCTGGCGAAATTTTGGTCCACTTTGCCTTTTAGGTAAAACGGATAGAAACCATATAACGAATTAAATAAAAATCTCTACACCAGGGACATCTTTACTTTACCTTGAAATAGTCTGGGCTAGCTGAAACCATTAAAATCATTAAGTACATTTCGTTTGATGAAATTCCTGAAATGCCTGAGTGTCAGGGTGCTGTGTATTTGGGTACTCTAAAATGTTCCGATTATACGAAGAAATGTTGTTAATTAATATTCATTCTGACATCAATATAATTTCAGTTAAGAGCTCCATAATTGCTGTATTCTGAATAAAGAGCGAGTAATGGCGTATAGTTCTTCAAAGTTAATTATCTGCTCGTGACTTTTAAGCAGATGCTAATGCCTCGTTCGAAAGCACACGAAAGTTAAGTGTCTGGAATAAACGACTTTCGGCTCATTACAAATTAAGTATACTCTGTCAATACTCTTATACACTTCTTCAGGAATAATACTATTTGAAACTTGATTAACACATTTATGCTAGCGAGCTCTTAGCTTATATATATATGTATATATGTATGTATTGTAAAAAACAAGAACTTTATGTTAATCATAACCTCTGAATATTTTCTAATATGTACCTACAAAATATTAAAGGAATTGCACAGTTTTTCATAAATTAACTTGAAATGCGTATTAATTAAAGTTCTCCATAGGGAAGCTACCTCACAATAATATCAGTAGGTATAGCTCTGTAACTGTTCGTCTAACAAGCTTTATAAAAACATGCCATTTTAGAGTCGGCATTGTTTTCAGACATCGACGTATAATTGATAAAAGAAAAATTTTTTCTATTTAAACCACAGTTAAATGAAATACAAAATTTCAAATAAATTGGTCTATCAATTTTTCGCAAAAGCATTCTAAAAAACTATGGTAAGAACCGTTGAGCCTCATAGAGAGGGAGTAACTCAATTTTTAATGAGAATATGACATCTTAAAAGGATAAGTGATGTGATTTTAGTTTTAACTCAATTCTTGAAAACTGTTGACTTACGCCGATATGATTTTTAACGGCTCATATTTTTCCAACTTTATACCTATACTGGCCTAATGCCTAATAATGCAAAAATATTCTCCGCAATCTCTGCCGCACTGTGTGTCGAATAATAGCTCTATTAAGGGAGGACACAAGATGCTCACGTTACGTCAGCATCATGTCCCAATAGTTTCCCCAAACGTTCCGCAGCCACCCGGGAACGTCCTTTGCCTACAAATAGCCGGTAAATCGTCAAGCAAGACGACTCCTGGACTACGTTCCACCCAAATAAACGTAAACATCCGGCGCTGGTGAGTGAGGGTGGTGTCGTGCAAGAATAATGTCGGACCCATCACTTATCTCGTTTTTGCATAATTACCACCTAAACCCGGATAAAAGTTGACCCTGGATGTGGGCCGAAGCAGGTTTAGGTCAAAAGGCATCTCAAGTTTGCATAATTGTGCGGGGGTTGGTTAGTTTCTTGGGATGCACTCCCGAAGGGCTGCGGTTCGAATGAGGCAATTTCAATTTTAAACGAATCCGGCTGAGCAGAATGGTCAATTCTTATCCGAGCGCTCGCTGGACTGGTTGGGTCCCATCCCTTGGATTCTGTGTAAACAGAGCGATCGATGCTGGAGCCCCGCCCGAAGGGCTGAATGCATAATTAAGGAACGCCGTTCAATTGGACGTCTACGTCTCAAAAACTTATTAACCTGTGTGTGCCTGATTTGGGGACATACGGCCAGGAAGTGACACCTTTTAAAATAGTGCAGCCTCTGTGGTGCCGGAGCCGTACAGCATCCGGGGCGGAGCGGGACCCAAGATTTATCGAGATGTGGCCACTGCATTCATTATACAGGCCGGAGGACGGACGATTTGGTAAATTCTGAGGCTTAAATGGGTCTCACAGATGTTTCTTATGACATTGGTTAGCTATGGGTCGCTCCCGAGCGTACACATAGTCTCTAGAATTTCTTATTCGACCCCCGAGGGGGATGATTAATTACTTCAGATACTTTGCCAATCAACTACGGTTCTGGAGCATATGGAGCCGACTATCCCATGGGCCAGAAAAACGCCCATTTAAGGCACAGGGTAGCTAAGCTACTGCCCAAAAAGGAATTTTATTAAATCTGAGATGGTGGTCTGTCTCCCTCTCTTGGCATCAAGGGCAAGAACAGAAAACCAGCAGCAATTTGCGGTGGTCGAACGTTGTCGAAAATTTCTGAGCCTTGAAAATCGAGCTGTGATTAAAATTCCTGAAAGGAATAGGCGTATCATGGCCAGGGACAAGAACCCGGCACAAATCCCATCGATCCCAGGACAAATCCAGCCGAAGAAATTAAATTTTTTTTTTTATTTTGGTATACATATACTCTCCGTGCTCTTCGGCGAACTGATTGATGAAGTTGTCCACCGAAAGCTGAGACCTTGTAATGCGCCCACATAAATTTCGCCCATAGGGCGCCCGGGGCAGCCCTAAACCCCAAAGTCCTAGTCGGGCATTAAAAAGACGTCCATCCCTTAACAAGAACGCCGAATTCCCGGGGTGACACAACATTTATTAAAGCGGCGGGGCCGCGCCCGGTAGGACGGGCAGCTGCTCCCCAAGCTTTTTGTGGAGCCCGGTTGTGACGTGCCCTCATCATCAGGGTTTGCTGTCACCCCCAGAGGCATTAAACCGTTTAAAAAGAAAAAAAAATTATACGGGGAAAATAGCAACACCCGCAGCTTCGACTCAAGAGCGTCGTTGAGTCCGCCCGCCCGCCCCCCGCCCGCTTTATTGTCGACAAGTCGTCAGAAAATCATAAAGTCATCAGGAGCGAAGGCGTCCAGACTTAACGAGTCTACCGAGACGAAGATGGCTTTCTTTCAGCTAATAATGTTAGCTTATCGCCATAAACACGACACTCTGCTTCTGGTCGTGCCGGGTCTCGGGGCGGAGCTCCGAGGCCCCAGCAGTGCCTCCGGGGGTCGGAGCCCGGCGGCCAGAGTAGCCCTAACTAGCTGGTTGCGATTGTAAATTCTCTAATATTTCAGTCTATGTTTAATGAAAGGTTACTAGAAAATTTCTACGCCGACCTGCCTTTGCGGGATGTCTTTGCATGTCACAGGAACACCGTGGCGAATTACGGTCACAAAAGGGAGGAGTGGGCGGCAGAATAAAAAGCTCCAGAGACAGAAAGACAGGCCGTGAAAGGTAACAGAAATGCGTCGAGCATTTTAATATGTCTTCCCCGCACCCTCACTCTTGTACCTGCCCCCGACCATCCCCGCGGCGGTAGTAGAGCAGAAAATTCTTCCCTACTGCTATACCCGGATTTTCCGATTCAGTAAATCCAGCAGCACCACCATTTTCTAGGGTTTTTCTTTTTACAACATGAAACACGGCCATCTGCGGATTTTATAATAGTCGCCATCCTTGGGGCAGAGAAAAAGCTGCCGCCTGGGTTGCAAACACTTTTATTTGAATTTTCAAAGTATAGCTCCCCCGCCCCCAGCCAAAATTAAAAGCGCTCGACGAAAGGACACCCGGAAACAGGACTAATGCCCAGTTCTACTGCGACCCACATTTTGCGCACTTAGTGGGCGCACACAAAGGCCGATTGCTCAAAATTAACATTCAGCTTTAAAATTTGATTTAAAGCCAAATTTGCTTGGTAACATGGCTTCTACAGATCGAAGTCGAAGGTGCGGCCGGGCGAATTTAGAGGGAGACGGAGGACCAAAATCGATCTTTAAGGGACACATTAGGAATATTAATGATGTTGCAAAAATGCTCAACGTCTTACAAAACCCCTAATCGGAATTTCTTAGAAAATATGAGTAAATAAAGGAATTGTGGTAAATTCAGAAGCATCCCAAGGTTACTAAGAGATGCGTGTAGAATATGGTGCCCCGTGAAGTTTGTAGCCACATTTTCGTGTCCTTGGTGTTTTTCCTTTTCGCGATCAAGGAACATAAATATCTTGAAATTATTGTAGCGATCTATAAATAGGAATTTAAGAGATACACTTTCCAGAGAATATAAAAATTCGGGGGGCAAGCTTAAAAACAGCTTTTCTAAAATATTACAATTATTCAACCGAATTTAAAAGAGAATTTGTTCTGTTCTCCAAACTGAACTATGCCAGGACAAATGAAAAAAATGTTTCGAATAATTGCACGAACATATGTATGTATAGCTTACATTCATGTATATACTTTTAAGTGAGAACAATTTAAGTTATTTATCAACCTTTTCATATATGTAATTGTACGGAAGGGATCATAGCTAATATACATACCTACATATTGAAAATGAAAATTTATTTTTTATTGATGATATTAAAGTACATATTCAGTTGCAAAAATTTTTAGCCTTATACACCTCTCAGGTTCCGGTCTAGTAAATCCTTTAAATGGATTAAGCGTAGATATAAATAAAACAGTGGGATTATTTTTTGCCCCTTAATTCGACATGTTCAACTGGAAACGATTGAAGAAAGGGTCGCCATTGAATTGAAAAAGTTGAGAAAACTTCTCAAATTCATAATGCACGTCTACAAACTCAGTTGAGGATTGTTGCATATGTTCTAACTGAGTTTCTGTTGTAGACGAGCCAAGGCATGCGTAAAAAGATAGGTATAAAAAAGTTGCGTATACTAACCATAACAATCAATTTACCAGATGAATAACTCTGTTCGGGAACATCATTTTAAAAATAGTATGTTTTTGTCTAAAAGTTTTTATACCCTTTATTTTCTCCCCTTTTCTTATATTATTTATATTAAAATGAATTGAAGTATATGTATAATGTTCCGCATAACAAAACCAACCAAACCCTCCCAAATCCTATGCTATAAAATGTAATTAATTAAGCTCAAATAATAACGAACGTACTCGAAGGGCACTCCCTGTATTTATTAACGTAGGGTACGAGTATTATTTGAGTATGTGAAATGCAAAGCAACTTTTCGGAAGGGTATTTATACTTTCCGGTGTTCGTTTGGGGCAAGCCTGTTCAATTTCCTGCGCTCTTGGAGTTAACTCGACCGTTCGACGAAAATCCGTCAAACCCCCAGAAGTTCGAAAAAGCCCAAAACCCAAAACCAACAGATCCCTCCAGCATGGGAATGGTATAAAATGGAGGGATTATTCCATATTTCGACAATTAATCGGGCTCAACATTTCGAGCACTTCTGGCGAGTGTTTGCATACCATTAAAGGGGTCATCGAAAGGGTCCTCATCAATGCAACGCGCCGTCGAACGGCCGCCCATTACATCTTTTGTTACCCCCGCTTTTTACCCCCAGCCCCACATGGGCGTACACTCCACTCCCGTGGGTTTGCTGCCGCCCTTTCTGGATCATGTGAGACCGTGTGTCCACAAAGTTCTAGGGTTTTTTACAGACTGCACCCGATGTACACTGCATCAATTTTCCTTTTTATTTTGCTTCCACTTGAGTTGTTCTGGTGGAAGAGGGCCCCGACAATGGACCTCCTCCCCCGCATGACCCTGCACTTGACATTGCTTTCCGAGTTCATTCCTGAAGCGGATCGACTGCAGACTGGCCACAGGTCTAAGAGAAAAGAAATAAGAGTGGACTGCAACTCCTGGAAGTTGTTCATCTTTAACTCTTATGAAATGTGCATGATGCAACTATACAATTTTTTTCCGTTCCTTGCTTAAGCTCGAGCAGAAATGCAAAATGAAATTCCTGAAGTGATACCCGGGTCGCATGTGACTATATGTGCATTCTGGTGTTGCACTATTGACTCTTGGGGTGGACCACTCGACCGAAGGACAAAGGGCTTAAGGAATCTCTGAAATGTGAGCAACTGTTGTTTCTGTAGACGAAATTGTAAAGATTCTTCTACAGCACCCTGCCTGTTGACGAAATGTTGCAAATATGTAAGGGCAATTGGAACCAGGAAGCCCTACAATCATTAATTTAATCAATATGTATTGTAAAAATTCCAAGAATATTGAGATACCGACCTACGTAATACTGCAAGATAACTGTCGAGAGGTAAACAGCTTCGCAAGCTATGTTACCGGATGTCAAAAATACATATAGCAATAATTTATTGTAAAATTAAATTTGTCTTAATCAAAATATTGAAAAATCCCTAAAGATGTATGACTTCCCTACTCTAAAGTACTTACATGCATATGTACTTAGTTATATATCTTTCGATAGTTGCGATACAAGTTAGAAAATATATGCACTAGTACCAGTGGCGTAGCTAGCTTTTAATAGGACCTGTATCATTTCTTGGAGGCCCTTTTTCGGAAAATAAACAAAAACATTCTTATCAAATATTCTAGTGACTAAATAAGGTACTTTTCTTGCTCTTTTATATATATTATATTATTGTATTGTCGCAACTGGCACAGGTGGTAACTATGCAGGTTTATGGTTTAGTACTCAAAATAAATAAAAAATGTCTTAATTAGTTTAAAGTCAGAAAAATTTGATGCTCTATCTTTAGCCTGTAAAAATCAAAATGGTGGCACTGGACTTTTCGATGGACTCCTGTAGTTAACATTTAATCCTTCAATGCAAGTTAGAAACTATGCCTGAAATTCCGGTTGAATTCCGGTGAAACACATGTTAAATGCCTATGGAATTTCGGATGAAATTTGGCACGCAATTCGAATGGAATTGGACACGCAATTCGAATGGAATTCTATATGTAATTTCCAAGATATTCTGCAAAATCCCTAATTACATTCGGAATGCACCAATTAATAGTTACAAATTTAGCTAATAGCTATATTATTATATAAAAAACCAATCAAAAAAGTATTTGAGCCTTTAGTTAATATTTTAACGATACTATAAAAATGCGAACGAAATTTTTGCGAGCAGTACCTATTATAAAACCTTCAGAAAAATTATTATTGTTTTCCTAGAAAAAGGTAAACTTTCACAGTTTTGACTTTCCGATTTTATTTGTTATTTTGATGTCTAAAGCATATCTCCAAAAGTACACTTTTAACCGATTGAGTTTGCGGTATCTTCACGGACTTTGATTAAACCAAAGAAAATATAAACAAAAAGAACTTGCACCCAGTAGGTACAAATCTGTGCTTTATGAAATTTATGTTGCACCTTGTTGGAAAGATGATAGGAAATTCGGGAAAAATAAAAAAAATAGGTGTATTAATTAGGTACATGATTTCAAAAGAAAATTCGGGGAAAAGCTGAATTGTAGGAAAACAAATTAATTTGTTTTTCCAGTTTCGGAAATGAGTGTACGCTTGCACTGGTAGGAGATAGGACATCATCGTTGACACTTTTGATTAACACATTACGATAGTAGATTTTGGCGTGAAATGGATATCACTGCGTTGAGTAGATCAAAGGATAAAATTAAAATAATGATATGCATATACATAAAATTGGAATTTACGAATCACCCTATAAGTCCCAAACGGTTGATATGGCCCCGAAAAGGAATCTACAAAAATCCAGCTACAATAGTTCGGATGTTAAGTCAATGTTTTATTTCCTGGACTTTAGCAATGCAAATGGAAAGGGGTCGTGTGGGTGTTGAAAGATAAAAATACATTTTTATCATATGCATCTTAACGAAGGGGGAGTCTGAGCCGCAGAACATCCTTGGGGCCTCCAAAAGTGTTACGATTCGAATCCTGCTGCAGGAAATGCGGAGGGAACCTAGGCACCAAACAATCGGCACACGAGTTCCTCCGGGTTCTGTAGTAGGGCCGATGTTGCACCGCAACACAAAGAAATGTTGAAGCCATACTGCTCTGGGTCGCAAGTCTTTCTTTCAATCGATTTTTCCGCTTGCACTCCCGCCGGCATTCCTTCGGCATTCCAGGTGAAAAGCGCCAGTATCTTTGGAAATGAATTGCGAAAATAGCAGGATCATCTCGCGGTGCATAAACACCCGGTGCACGGTTGCATACTTCATTTGCCGAGCGTAATGGAGCTGAATGCTACGACATGATTTCCGCAGCATTGCTTTTGTTGCTCGATGGTTTTTTGTGTGTTTCGCTTCGGTTTTTGTATACCACAGGGGATGACTTGTCGTCACTGGGGTTGCATTTAAATAATGCAGAAAAATACATGGGAATAATTATGGTGATTTGCTGCTGTTGTTGCAATTTTTTTCCACAGCTCTTTTATCAATGCTGAGCATGCCGATTATATTTAGGTCACTGTCCTGGTGAAAACTTTGCTTGTGATACTTTTATTTTTAGAATGAGTTCATGGCGTGTTCATAATTTTGCCTTTCTTTTTCAGAGAGAAGAAAAGATACAAATTAGCTTTGCATTTCCGGGGAATATTCGCTTAAATCCGAAAACCTTTCGCATAAAACTTATGAATTTTCCCCAGTGGTAAAAAATTACGGTCCGTCCACATTTCACTGGCATACATTTCATCCTGTCCCTTCTCGCTTTGTTCTATGTTTTAGTCACAATCGACAAAAGTAGCCAGATACAAATGACGCAATTATCTCCCCGGCGTTTCGGTCCTCAAATTGATGGTGGGCCATAATAATCAAGACAATTAGGAATTCAGCAGAAAAACAGCGGCTCCGTCCTGCGCTGGCAGTTGCCTTCTATCTTCCTATTTTTTTGCTTTGTGTGTTTGGAATGTGCCTTTCGTGTTTCCTGCCAGAAATATTAAGGTGATTTTTTCCCGCAGAGAACTGGAATTGATGTGACGAAGTGTTAACAGCATTTTTCTGGCTATTGTGGGAGGGACAGCGCAATGATCTTAAGATTCTGGGAAAAATTTACCATGGCGGCGGTTCGCAAAAAGCCGCTTTAATTTTTCGTTTAAAAAATATAATAAAAAAGATTAAGGAGTATTTTCGGAAGGAAAAAAACGGTTATTCTCTGTATTTTATGGTTGTCGAAATTTAGGAGATATTCTTTTGTGTTTACCATAACTACAGCTTTGCTTGAATGAAAAAAAACTATGTAATTAATTAACATAAGTCCTTTTTCCAAATTTAATTTCCACACTAAAATAAAAGTAAGCTTTTAGTGAAATAATGAGAAATTCTAATGAAATTTATATTAATACAAACACTATGTTGAAAGAAGTTGGGAGGAGAATCCTTGAAAGCTTGCTCATAAAATTCCCAGACAAGATTTTTCATTTTATAGCACAAGATAAAGCAGTATCAACGTATACCCAGCAAATACTCTTAACTTAACAAAATTGAATTGCAAACTCGTGTAAATGTACATGAAATTCTGTTGAGAAGCTTTATGTGTGCAATTAAGCTCATGGTTTTTGGATAAAGACCAGTATTTAGAGTGAAGGAGTTTGTATAATGAAAATATCTTAGGAAGAAAATCAGAGCATTTCCAATGTAAGACGTTGTGAAGTTATCTTTTGCTAAGTGTACCATAAAATAGGGTAAGAGAATTTGGTCATTTTTGCAGCTTTACAGTTATAGATAATAGGAAGTTTAATGAATTCTTAATACTAGATTACAACAATTTAAAATTAGATTTTTGCTTATTCCATATTTGAGTGCACAACTCTGGATGGAGTTTACAGAGCATTAGAGGGTAACCTTTCAAAAAATTCATAATTCAAAACATATAATTTTAACTATGCAAAAATGTATAAAGCGATAACTGCCCTGAAAATAAAAATTCAAGCAACCCTGAAAAAAATTTGTTGATTCCGGAGAAAAAATTGGACATCTTTTATGATAGATATTCTTTTCCATGGGCTGGAAAAATAATCTAAATAGAGTATCCTGCAATTTGTACGCGAACTAATGAATTCATGAGTCATGGTAGCAATATCCTTTGATGTTTGAGCCTTGCAGAACTTTCAGTAGCCTTTAGTCACTGACGACGATATGGAACAGTTTTCGGTACTCAGATCATCGCTAATATTTGCATAAGAACAAATATCGACGAAAGATATTTTCAAAGGGAAAGCCTACTCAATTCATGGGGACGGTGCAGTTTGTCCCAAATTTCTGTTAATATCCGTTTCATGCAAACGCACTCTGTTTGCACAAACGCAATATTATGCATGCGATATATGGAATTTTTTTCAATTTGGTCTCTATGCTGTACGGAATCAATATCTCGTAGTTCGCTTCAATTTCAAGTTAATTTTCGTGGAAAGCAAGCGAAAATGTTTGTCATAAGACTTTGAGGTTGCAGTCACTCGCACATTCGGTCATTCGATTCGAGCTTAGGGCATCTTTCTGAAAGGATTTTTAATCATTCGACGACGACACATGCAGAGACCGCATACTTTGTTAGTTTTACGTCAATTCCACAGTCACGTGAGGGCCATTGCAAACTTAAACACCCTAACTCTCGTCCAAACTCAATTTTATTGAGGGAGCGTAAAAAAACTGAGGACTTGTTAAAAAGTCATAAACGTGGAAGTCGATGTAATTTACGCTGAGACTGACAGGAACAGCGCAATAAAGGGCAAACAGGACAACCGTGCGTACCTCAGACTCACTTTCAAGTTGACTTTAGCTGTTGAAGCTTGACGCTATCAAACAGCAACAGCCAGGTAAAAAAGACGTGTTTTCTGCATGCACCACCCCCGCAGTTGCGGCGGTTCTACAGGACTCACGAGTTCATGTGGGTAAAGAAACAGGAGAAAAATGTGATCAACAATACATTTATATATATAAAAGCGAACCTATACTTCGGAAGAACGATCCCGGGTACCCTTATAATCCCAGTTTGATGGGAAATTCGAATATCACCTGGTACCCGGCTCCTGGGCTCGGTCGATGGTGGGCTTCCTCCCGGTCGGACGGAGGGGTAAAAGGCACTTCCCTTACAGTCAGGATTTATTGAAAAATAAAATGAGAACCATCCAAGGAAAATGGATCCATCCACACGAAAACACAGCAGCCAAATGGGAGTGCATTTGAGGGAATCACCTTTTTCCAGGATATCAAGTTCAATCCACCCATATCATACTTTGTCGTTGTTTTCCATAAAATTTACGACCAGATTGCTTCCTCTGCCGTTGTCATCGTATTCGTCGTGCCCGCCGCCACGCCTCGTTCCCCGGTATGAAGTCCCGGAGATCCTTGGTACAGGACACCCCCCACACACCCTGTGCCGGACCCACCTCTATACCCTGTACCAAAAACTGTTCAAAAAGGTAAGGGGGAAAAAGCGTTTAATAGCGAATCAGAGAACTTTGAGGATCCTGTGGCGTCCCGGGATACGCAAATGTTATTGTAGGTGCCACAGGGATGATAAATAGCAGGGTCCCATAGGCTTTGCTGGAAAATTTATATCCCGTCCAATTTTCAGCCGTAAGTAAACACTTCCTAGCGGTGACGGTGGATAATATTCGCGGACAGATTATGTATTTTTTGTCGGCCCTCAAGCGAAAGGGAATGGTGAGGCATTAATAACGCAAGAGATTTAATGTAAAATTATTATAATTTTAAGCGGTCGTTTTTATTTTGTCAGCCTTCACAACGTATTAATATAGGTCTCTTTTCATTTCAGGTGGGAAACGAGCCGACTCTGCTCCATCCTGCCCAAGAAAACCTTCTCTGGGCCTCAAGGGATCTTTCAATACAGGTGAGAAAAAGTTTGGCAAGTTTGATTTGTTTTGAATTTTGTGTAGCAGTTTTTCAAATACTTTTGGGAAAACATGTCAATTTGCATTTTAATTTTCACTTTTAAAAGCTGCTGCCGTCGCACTACTATAAAGGACAGCTTGTCCTGCGGTGCAGAGCGGAGGTCGATGATATTTATGCTGAGACCACGGAAGCCCCCTTGTGGAGTTCTAGAAAAGAGCCCATTCCAGAAAGAGGTGAGTGTTTTTCTTTTTTTAAGTAGGTACCTAATAATCTTTAAGTACTCTAACTTCATCTATGATTTTAAAATGAGATAATAAACTGTGCTTAATTAAAAATGAAGAACAGAAAAACTGTTCGAAAACATAAGATAATTTCTTGGAATTTGTAGTAAAGCTAAAAATGAAAACAGCAAATATTCATACCGTTTTCATAGCGAAATTCCAAGCTACAATCACTTTATTAATTATTGAATTACGATTGATCGTAATATAACAACCCTTACTTTTGTTCAAAAATCCAGAAATTAAACTAGGTTTTATTGAAATTTTAATGCAAATTTCTGCAACGGTATTGAAAAACTTCCATTTTACGCTCTTGCAAATCAAAAAATAAATTAATTAAAAACTATTTCGATAATTATTTACAGTAGCGCAACTTTTTAAAGACAGTTTTATAAGGCTAGCACGTTTCGCCTTAAGTACTCAACTCAGTAGGTCTACTCTAATCTTTCGACTTTGTTTTTTTAAATACTTAATCAAGACAATGGAAGTTCAATAAAGTGGTGAATAAAATTTTATACGGGGCAAATCAATTACTAAATGTAGCTTTCATTGAGGTTCTTAAACATTTAACAACCATTATTTTAAGATCTACAAGACTTTTATTTTGCAGTAGCACTAATGCGAAGTTCGCTTTTTTGTCTTGATGCGAGACACATGATTTGTGTTTCTGCATTTTTAAGAATAAAATACGAAGGGATATGTGCGTTAGTATCCACTTTTCATCCACTATCTTAAAGTTACTTTAATATAAAATTTAAAACCGACAAAACTGAAAACCCTCATGTATATGTAAGTAAATCCCTAGCCTCAAGAAATTGCGGCTGAATAAAAATGTTCAATATACCCAAACAGTAAAGAACATTTTTATGTTATGTTTTTAAAGCCGAAATTTAGATGTGATTTTTAGAAAGAATGACAGGGAACGCTTTTTAAAAGTTATAAAAATCTTTCGAAAGTTTGATAACCAAACATATAAAATAAAAGTTTTTAAATATTCACAAGTAGGTACCTACCTACTCCAAGAAATTCGCGGGCATTCGCTAGTGTATCAATAAAATTAAACAAAATACTTAGACAATTCTTATTATATAAATATACCTTATATGTATGTATATACCTTTATTTTAAGAAAAGTTTCAATTTAGTATGAAAGTAATTAGAAAGCGAATATAAGAACAACTTTTGCTACTGGTAACAACATTTTAACATGATTGTCGGTTGAAGATAAAATTGACGAGCAACATTAGAAAATGTAAGTGTGTTGCTTAGCTCTTTAAATTTATAAAGCATAAAAGTGGAATTTCAGCACATAACATTACATAACATTACATTATATTTTCTCTCTATGTCAGTTGGTAATTTAACAAATCTAATGCTCAGCCACTCGTACATATCTATGCCTTTTGCGGTAGGAAAACTGAGGCTCTCACGAAATGAGTCCCGTGATAAGCAGCTGCATGCTCCAGTAGATCCAGCAAATCCTCTAAAATATAAAAGTTCATGGTGAAAGCGAAATCCAAATCAAAGGACGAAAGCCTGGAAACAGTGCACAGCTCGCACTAATAACTTGCGCTAAAATTAAGCCGACAAAGCGCAGCGCGGCACGGGCGGCGGCGCTGAAACAAAACGAAGCCTGTTCGACGTCGTTAATCCATACAAAGTGTCTGCACGCTTCGCTGTAGTTTCCCTTTGCAGCTTCCTGCAAGTTGCCTGCATTCAGCTTCGATGCCATTGTTTATCTTTTGTACCTAGGCATTTCGCACAAAACCGCCTTAACACGATTAAAGCGAAAACCGATAACTTTCCTCGACAGAGTACTTAATTAAGCGGCATCCTTTAAAATCCCGGGTCTCCTCCACTCGGGGAACTTCGGGATCTGGCACGTAGGTATACCAGGGAGACGGGAAGACCTTTTTTACCCTGCATATTTTCTGCACGCGTGCACGTTCCCTAGCAATAAATCATAAAGTTTACGTAGATTTTCTAAGCGCACGACTGTCGCTAATGGAGTGCCACCCCAGTCCCTGGAAGACAAAGGGAATGCGCAACACGAGCCACAAAGAAGACTTCCAGTTCCTGGATATGTCCTTTAACAAAACCCTCTCAACAAGTCGATTCGCTGCAGAGTCCTTCGGGAGCTGGCGCACAGCCCGTCGGGATCCAGGTGGAGCCACCTCCCAACCTATTTACCATTTTCATTTTAATGATGTGCTCACTTCCTTTCTATTTGTTGTGTGTTCGGCGTGGCACGTTTATGGGTGCTTTATGCCGTGCCGCCGATTCTAAAGCGAATGGAAATATGCCGACCCACCTGAGCCCACCGCGCACCGCAGTTTTTCCCAACCCCCGAATAGGGTCCAACTAGCGCACCTATCTTTAATAGAAATAGTTTGCTGTTTGTTCCCATTTCGACGAGCCGCCGCGATCTAAAAGGACTGGCTCCCTACTTTTTGTCCTATACCTGTTGTTGTTGGTCCTGTTTGTAGACGGCGGCGGCCCAATGCGGAGCCCGGCATTATTTATACATCAGAGGAGGCGCCACTATTTATTGTATGCACTCCCAATTTGCTCACTTCGATCCGGATATCCCCGGGAATGCAGCAAAATGTTGCATTTTCAAAATTTTTGTATCTGTCGCCCTCTCAATAATTGAAGGAGGCTCCTCATCAAAGGAGTGAAGAAGCCCGAGCACCCCATCCTTAAACAGGATCCAAAAACTTCCGAGATGCTACCGGTAGGCGGAATACGGGTGAAAGAACATCCTAACATGGGATTGGGACTCACATCCACATGAACTCAAAACTAGAACGGGCAAACGAAATGGGAAATTTGAATATTTTTGAATTATTCATATTTCCTCGAGATTGAACCCGGCATTGATTCGCTCCTAGTGTGCGAGTAGACACGATTTTTGGGGATCCAGGAAGGGGTCGTCCTCTAGAATTTCATTCGATAACATTCCTCAATGGACGGCTGGTTGAGGAAGTCGTTAAAACACGGCTCAAAGGGATCAACAGGAAGATGGAGCATGTTGTGAGCATAAATGAACCCTGTGAAGAAGCATATGCCTCTAGAAAAATGGAGAGGAACCAGATCCAGCCCCGGGCTCCATGTGGTTATTGGGTAAATTGGTCGCATTCAGGAAATACAAGTTGGACGACGGATGGTTGGAGCTTAATGTCCTGGGGTGTGAAAGGATTGCGCTTTTAGGATTTTTTTTTTAAAAAATTCGATCAGTTACGCTAATTAGAAGTCATAAATCGGAAATAATACGTTTTGGTTGCCTATTTCTCAAAGGTTTATAGAGCGAAAAACTCAAAGCGTTAGGGCAGCTTTAGGATTAATACATTATCAGTATTGATTTTGCTTTCAAATGAATATTTATTAATTATCAGCATTAATTTTACTTCTGTTACGATGTCAATAACATTCTTTGTTATTCTATATGAAATACTCCATAAATGTCTCTCTAATTGAACAGAAAAATATAGGTATCTGAAAAATAAAGCGATAATTTGCAGTATTATTATAGGTGCTATAGAAATTATCTTCAAAGTGAATTAATTTTAGTCATTCTTAATATTTAGAAATAATTTTCCAAAAGGAATGGTCAAAAAACACAATTAAGCATATAGTTGGAAATAGCATAGTTTGTGTTGTTTTTCATGATAAATAAACACCATGACTAGATCACTCTTACACCAACCTACCCTAATATGTTATAAATTCGGTGTAATTTTTTAAGTTTTTTTTATATCATGTTGCTAAAATACACTAGTGCATGATGGGGAATTTTCCAACTAAGTTGTGAATTAATCAATATCAATAAAAGCATGTTGTTCTTGTTGGCAACAGGTTTTATGACTTGATAAATTACATTGAGTGCAATTAGGTTTTGCCTTTTATAGGTATACATAGGTACACCTTCGCATACCAATAATAAGTCTTCTCTAAAATTATAATTGTAAGCATTGTTTATAAGAAAGGACAGAACAGTGAACAGTGAACTTTTTGGCTTCCTAAAAACCTTTCTGCTGAGTATTCTTAAAAAGTACTCAGCTCTTTAACAAGGGAAAAGGACAAAATGACAAAAACTTTGGGACTGTGTAAAATGAATCCATTAAGTAGTCGCAAAACTTTCAAAAATAATTCCAAAGTAAAATGTAGAAATCAAAGCAGAAATAATGGTCGAGGCAAACAGACCCTTCGCCAATTTCCCAAAAGATCTTCCATGTGCCCGGAGGAAAATTAATCTTCGCTAGAGCGGAAAAAACAGAGGACACAGAGGCGGTTCCATAAAAATAAAAGTGGAAAAAGAGTGGAGGAGCAGAACGACAAACCCGCGACCGTACTCCCTTAAGTGGTTGTCTATCTGCTTTTCCTAACTTCCCAATAAATCCACCATTAAGGATGAGATAGACTAGCTGTCCTGACGTGGCTGTAATAAAATAGCATCACTTCCTCCATTAGAATGTCACATCCAGTCGGTGACGTCGCATGCGAAGAGGTTCAACCGAATGAGGAGCATTTTGGAAAGTATTAAAACTTTTCATTCTTCAGAAGGTTGAGGGGCGGGGGATGTATACGCAGAGCGGGGGTGGCTTGTACACGAAACGTGCGGAAAGGTTTAAAACACAAATTCCTAGGAGCTGTACAAACTATCAGGGCAAGTAAGTGGCAAACTTTTTGATAAACACATATTGGCCAAACTGTGTGCCATGCTGGGCTGGTGTAAGGAACCCTTCTGGGACCCTCGGCGGGTAGGAGCGCTACAAAGTAAGGAAGTTTATTTTACAAAAGAATGACACATGGTTCTGCATTAGTTCTGAGGAATCCGTCCGCTTTGAAAGTTTGTCCTTGTTCAAGGGGTTTCTGGTTTGATAGCGAGAAGCGCCCTTTTCTCAAACGTGTCAAAACTGAGTGTTAAAGAAAACTTTTTGTCCTTGGGAAAATTTCAACCATCGGGCTCATGGTGGTGGCCCTTCTTATCTTGGGGGCTTCCCAAGATGTCGAAGAAGCACCAACTGTTGCACCCACACTTCTACCGCTATCACAGCTCCTCTAGCATCGCCCGAAAGCTGCTTTTAGTCTAATTGACTGCTCCCGGGCCTTAATAAAACTTTGAATGAGAAGCATCAAAACTTTTTGGACCGAGTTTGAATTTTGTGGCATTTCGAGGGACGATGTTATTGTGGCTGCACAGAGTTGTACTAAACTAATAATACTTATATATGAGCGGTAAAACTGTTGACTAGCAATCTATTTGTGGACGATGAAGTGGGCTTCAGTCCATTTTAAATATTGAAAATCATCTGAAGACAGTTGGAAAGTTTTAAATAGACAGCCACTTCGCCATTTCGGTATTCATTTCTGCAGCTTTGAGGTTTCTATTCAGCTGACTTTCTAGTTTCTTTAGAAATTTCACTCCATTTCGTGAAGTGCTTGGAATTTCGCACTTTGCGATCCAAATAATGCAGACTTATTCGATGAGGTCGGTAGGTACCCCAGATGTATTTTCTATTTTCTACGTTTCGGAAATTTACTAACTTCTAGAACTTACAGAACACAAATATTTAAAAGTGAATAACTTTTCAAGAATAACAATTATTTGGTACATTTTTGAACACATTTTTGGTAATATTTCTTCTTTAATTTACCTTGACTCATGCCGCATAAAATCATAAAATGACGATTTTTAGACACATCTACGTATCATACTTACTAAAATATTTAAAAAGCAATCAAAAAGTGAGGAAATTTTACATTTTACCAGGATAATGACCCTAAGCACACTGCCATCATAATCAGGGAATGACTTTAGTACAATTTTACGTTTGCCTAATTTTTCATGATAATCACTGTATGTAATGTTCCAAATTTTTTCCTATTTTTATTTTCTTAGTTTTTGCAAGCATTCGAAAATAACAAAAAGTATATAATTCATTTAATTTAAATATTAAAAATAATCTCCTAAAAGAAAAAAAATTTTGGGTTATTGGTGTATGAATGAAACATTATTTTTTCAAGCTACAACTGAATTAAAGGAACTAAAATTTTACAGATTTCAAGGAAGAGATTGTCTGAGCTCGTAACTCGTAACATAAAATACAATGGCCAACTGTACGGTAGAAATATAAATTGTTTCTTGTTAGGCTAAAACAATAGGTGTCTATAGGGAAGAAAAGTTCATTCAAAACTCATTTCTCATTGGATAGAGTTAAAATCTTTTGTAAATAATATGACCGTCCTCCGCCTGCTAGCCCCAGTAGAGGTGCATATAGAAATCTTAATTCTCTGAGTTTTAATTGCGGAAACTAAAAAGCAGTTCGTTGTTCAAATATTAACTGAGTTCTAGTAGAGGTCTTCAATGTGCACTTTTGCCCAGTAGAGGAACCACGAACCCGAAGGACTGAAGTTTGCAAGTGTCGTCCTGGTCGGTGTAGAAAAAGCCAAAAACGAACTTCCTGCAGGAGCTACAGACGAGGGAGGATTGCGCCTGAATTTTATGAGTTCTTATTTGCGCTCTTTAAAAATAATTCCACCTAAAATAATTCACTTAAGAGCTAACAATGGGAAAGTCCTCGTCCACGACGAATAGGGCTCTTCAAATATCAAACTAAAAACTTTTTCCCTGTTCCTGCACATTTTGTTCAAAACAAAAGGGATGAAGGGCTCCTAAGGAGATAATGGATCCTATCAGCTTTAATTGAGATCGAGTTCGCTGCACCGCGTCCGGATAGTTATCTACAAAGAATCTACTAAATTTTGGAGTTATTAAAATTTTTTTCATTTTGCGAAAACTTATAGTGAAGCAAAGAACATTTCTTTACTATAGGTCTTATGGCGGATATTTTCTTCCTTTGTGATACAGAAATTATTTTAAGATTTTCCACTTTGAGAGACTCAAGAATGTTTGCTTGTTATTGTGAACAGTCGACTGAGGATGTTTTTCTAGTCCAGAGTTTGAAGTTCGAGTCAGGTAATGACGTCTTCCCGATGAAAGGATTTTCACAAGAGGGCTTCTCTGTTGAGCTGATAACGAAAATATGAAATAAGAAAAAAAAATAGGTAAACACGAAACGCAATCATGAAAAAGAAAAGGCCAGCTAGACCGATGTTACTCAAGAAAGGCACTTAAGTCCTGCTGTGCTTGGACAAATTCTACTTGAAAGGGATAACCAAGCACTTTCGCAGAAATAAGCAATTTTTCATCATTCCAAATGACATAATTTGTGGCATTTGTGTGATTTCTGAGCAATAAATATCGACGGGAGGTGCTGTTGTCACGGAAAATATGTAATTTGACTGCGAAGTTTGCTCAACTGCTGTCACCGAAGAGTCCTGTAAATGAAAACAAGGCTGAATCGCAGCAGGTGCTTATTATTGCGTATTTTGAATATTGTCACGGTTTTGGGCACGCGTCGCGTACCCACAAAATTTATTACTCGCTGAGAAAGGAACCATGGGATATAATTTTCCCTAACAATGTTTTTGCTAGCATCTTATTTTTGTTTTGTATACAAAATCCTAACCTGATGTACTATTTTATATTCCATTATTGCTGTATAAACACGAAAAAATGCGAATAATTCGAAATTAAGAACATACCTACCAAACGGTAATGACTTATTTTGAAACAAAACAAATTAAATTCTAATTTACTAAGTTTTTTACAAAATTCAACAATGTCCTTTTAGATATACATTTGAATACGGGCGTGCAAATATAACTCCAACAATAAATTTTATCCATTTGAGACCTACATACATATACATAATCTTTAAAATCAAGTACCCTACTTCTACTATTGTATGCAAATAAGCAAACAAATCTTCAAAAATACATTTCTTGTGATTAATTTTTTCTTTTTTCTTCCTGTGCACAAATGTGCACAGGGACATTTTACATTATTCCGTTCCTAATGAAATTGCAAATTTCAGAATAATGATACAGGTACTAGTAGATATGAAAAAGAAAAACTGAAAAAAGTAAAACGAACTCTACAATCTAGAATTCTTTTGAAGCATTGTTAAATGCAACATAAAATAAATATTTTCTTGTTCGATGCCTACTTAGCAAATAAATACATAATAAAATATTGTGTAATTTTAGGTATTGCTGATGGGATAAACGGGTTGATTTATACATAATTTTTATATAAAGATTACACTCGAATTGTATTTTTTGTGACACACGAAATGATGAAATGAGCAAATTTTACTTCTTTCGATGAAATATAAAAATTGGTCTTCAATTTTATTTTTTCAATCGATTGTATTTTTGTGAGTTTTGCTCAAAATAAATCACTTATGTACATGTTTATATATATGCTATTTGTCACATAATATCCATGGATGTATATTGTATGTACATAAGTATCTTGTCAATTATGTGTGATGTAATGATTTATTTTTGAGCGAAAACTTTAAAAAAGACGATTCAAAATTCCTCTAAAACAAAATGTTTTCATGCAAATTACAATTTATACCCTTATTAGGTATACTTCATATTCAGATCGTGGTTTCCTTATCATAAACGAACAATTCTGATTTTGTCATATAGTGTCGCTACTTCAAAAATCCAATATACGATAGAAGGAGGGCTAATCAAAATGAACGGGACCGCCCCCGTACTGCATAATTTCACTTTACAGTAAAATAAAGGGTGTTTCACATCAAGAACCGCAATATCCTGCACGTAGCGGAGCAAACGAGGCCATTCATAATTGATAACAAAAATGTAAACCCCATATCACGGAGCCCGACTGGGCAATTACAGCGAAATTTCAATTTCACCTCAGTCCCTTTCGGCCCTTTTTACCACAAAGGACTCGGGGGAGTCAAAAAAAAAAAAAGGGCATCCGCAAGTGGGCCGCACCCGCCATTAATCGCCCGCCTGCACAAGTGGCCAGCACCCCATACGAAGAGAGAAGCATTAAAATCCAAAAATGCAATTAAAAGCCTCGATAAAGTCGTTTACGTTCGCGTAACGAGCAAACAAATCAATTCCAAGTTGCTCCCATGAGCCGGGGCTGCGGCGGCGAGTCGCTTTCTTGGCGTCTACGGCATCATCGTCACAGGCGATTATTCGTGCAATAACACTAAAAAAGTGCCCTTTCCCCAAGGGCGGGGCCGCTCCGGCGGAGGCCACTGAATACAAAGCGCACTATTCACATAGAATACAAATGTCCACCATCAGGGCCTCAAATCGTGCATAAATCGCAGCACTTTGTGTAGCGATGGCGGCCGTAACGACCGAATAATAAGGACATTTGCAGTAGGTAGCCGAGGCCCTTCGGTAATTTACAAATCAGCAATGAAAACAGATTGGGGCAGGAAGCGATCGTCTTGCGGAGATCCCCGGGGCAGGGCCGGGGCCGCCCTTAAAACTTGTGCCCCATCAAATTTTTGGGCGACTTTCCGACCCTTCAGGGCACTTTTGAGAGAGGGGGGATGCTAAACAGTACCTCGCATAAATAGCATATAAGGAATCCCCTCGAATCTGCCCGCCAGCACGTGTCCTCCACGCCCGAGCTGGTAGAAAAGTTTTTCGGGGTCGAAACATAATTTGTGCGAGCCTTTCCGCCCTTACTCCAGTTTTTTTTTTTTTACTTTCTCCGCCATCGGCGGAATTCGTATGCGTGCCGCACTATCTTGGCAATTTTTCACTGCACAAAAAAATAAAAAAAAAAGTGAAAAGGATACCGCCCCCGCGTACTTTCAACGCCTGAAGGGCGCTCCTTCGGTGGGCTGAGGTTGACCCGTTTCTTCTGGAGGCCCAAACAATTATTTGATCAAAGGAGCCCCTTTAGGGCTTTCACGATGCTAACAACAGCCAAATGGACACCGAAAATCTTTCCATTTTTCTGCGTGTGCTGGGCCCGGCGATAGTGCGGGGATAGAATTGGAAAGGGCCCCACGAATTGAATGGGACTGATTTATTACGTGAGCAGGAGTTAATTCAATCTCCTGGAGAAAAGACGGTTGGCTGGCCATTGATACACCGAACGCATATATCGTGGCGGGGCCCATTGATTATGCTCCTGGTGATGATGCTATCGATGAGAGGGGGCCCCGGCAGACGGGCCGTTCACGTGCAAGACATACGGCTCCAAATGTGTTTCATCAGCTCAATTATCCTTGAAGAGGTCGTTTACTACGTAAGGAATGGCCCTGGGTCGGGCTACTTACTCAAGACGATACTGATGGATTTTCGGGGAAAATTTCCCTTTCCTTCCTTCCTTTCCTAGTTAATGAAAGGTGCTAGAAGTTGGCTTAATATTTACCTTGTGATTCCTAATTACAAGAAAGAAACAACAAGAAATTATCATTTAACCTCAATATGTTAAGTAATATTGTCGTTGCGAAAGACTCTTTATAGAAGAAAGAAATATTTATTATACCGATCTAAATTCACAGACAAATAAAAATAATCATGGTGTATTTAATATTTTTATTACATAAATCTTGTTATGCAAGCATTGAGAAATAAAAATGTCATTTAAACTTCGTTTGTTTAACAGAAATCTCGGAAAACATAATTTTTTTTCTTACTACGAACACAGTGTAGTGCCAGAATAATCTACATACATATGTACATATATAATATTAGGTACAACTAAATGTTGAGATTGCAATACCAAGTTAATTTATTTAAATATTGTAAATTACATCAGTTTTAAACAGACTCTTTGTTGAAAATTACAAAAGTATAACCAGTAGTATTGTTATATTCAAGTCAATAAACCCAAATCATCTGTTTTTCGGTCTTTGGTAACTTGTCTTTTTGGTTACCTCAACCTTATTTGGGTTGTATTAAATTACCGAAAGTGGAATAAGTCAGTTTTGTTAAATTTACCAGTATTATACATTTTCTTCAGTGAAGGTGCCATATTGTTTTATTGTGATACCTATACGTCATAAATCACAATGATAAAAATATGCAAATTTCTTTTATTATAGCCGCGAGTTTAATGATATTAATTTATCTTCGTTATCGACCATTTATAGTTGCATATAAATAAAAAGCTTTTTTCTCCGAAAGAATAATTATTCCACTTATTTGTAGGAGTTTATGCAACTTCATGCTTTTTAAAGAATATTTTTTTACACATACCTACTCTTTATCAAGCAACCCCTAGATAAAGATAAAAACATATTTTGCGAAATAAAAATTTCTAACCCAAAAACGATAAAATAAAGTGTCAATTTGGTTGGGTAAGCCAGTAAAAAGCCACAATTTGGTTTTCAGTGCCAGCAGCTCATTTAACACATTAAAGTAAAGTAATAGTTAAATTTTCCAATCATCAAATTGGTAAATCCAAAGCGCAATTCAATTATAGAGATCAATACTTCATAACGTTTAACTATGGTATTTAAATGGCAATCCATAAAATCTTTTAAGACCAAATATGATAATCCTCTTATAGTTTGGAGTAGGTAATGTCCCTTAAATCCGATCATCTAAAACATTGCTATTATGAATGAATGTTGTTTATTTAAATTAAGTATTGAGGCTTTACATTTTAAAGTAGCATAAAGACTAGCAATATTAAAATGAAGAACATGTAGCTTCCAGGAAAACTGCATCGAGACCTTTGATTAATTAATTTGCTTAAAAACCACCTGGAGCTGCATCGATTTGATTGCTTAAATATTCCTGCAGCATCAGCCAGATGTAGCCATGGCTCATGGCTCCTCTTTATCGTCTAGTACATTCTCACTTCCTAGACATGGTCGCTCATCAATATTCATGGTTTCACCTAAAATTTTCTTGAAAATCTTCATTTTCCCACGAGAAATTAATTTCTGATCCGTTTAAACTTCACTCTCGGCCAAAATAATCGGTTTTGCCTAATTCCTCGAAATACGATGCTCCTGCAGGTCGTGGATCTCTCAAGCAAAAGTTCTAGAAAAGATAACATCTAAAGCCAAAACTGCAGATAAGCTAAAGTCAACAAATGGAAGTTCTGTCCAGACCGCTTATACTCGAGTTTCGCCCCACCTTTTCTTGGTTTTGGAGCCGAACCGTTTGCGCTCCATTCGGAGCCCCCTCGACCGTGGGTCCATCGTTCATCCCCCATTGATCCAAACGAGTGGGTGGCAGCTTTCCGACAAAACCAATTTCCATTAACATCGGTGTATTTCGGAGCACTGAAACTTTTCAATGCCCGGGGCCTGGGTACGTTAAACTAAACAAACCTTTTCAGCTCTTATCGCTGCTGCACACATATGAGACAATTTTCGGTAAAAATCCGGCGCTTCATCGCTGCACTGCAACGCCGTTAAAGCGCCCCTTTCATTCCACCGGAGCCCCAAAGATGAAGCATCCCATTACCACGGTGGTGAATACGAAAATTGCGCCCCGACCACTGAACTCGCATCCACTTAACTTGAATGGGGGCCACTAAGTGGCAATTATTGCAATTTTCCTTGTAGGTATTGAATTTTTTTCTTCTCATCCCCCAAAGACCCTAAGGGCCACTTGAAAATCTGAGAGTTCGTCTCTAGTATCCACCCACCCCCGTGTTATCACCCAACAACTGCGAGGAGGACACTGCTCTAAGAGTGTCGTCTGTCCTGCGAGCCCAGCGAAGACACACCCTTCGCCCTAGCCCTAACCAAGCCCCATGCTCCCAATGTCGCCACACAATTTTTAAGATATTTCTAAGAAAATGGGGAATAAGAAAGGGCTCAGCGTTCAACTGTGAAATTTGCAACGCAGTCGGTGAAAATTTATTCAACGGGGCCCTACACTCCAGCCCTGGGAATCATTTTTATATCGGAGGGCTTTCCGAACCCACCCACTTAAAGTGGTCCGAATCGATTGTTTTAGGCAGCATCTCTGCAGGTATCCCCCCGTTCTGATCTCATGAAAATAGCGACGACACGCTTAAAACGATGAACAGACTGAAGGAGCCCTGGCGCGTCGTCGTCTCAGAGCAGAAAAGAATCTTAAAAAAAAAAAACAGAAAAATTCGGGGTTAGCGCAAAAGATAGTTTCTGCCGAAATGAATTGAAAACTTTCGACTTGGCAAAGGGAATGTGGTGAGTCCTTTTTTCAGGACGACACAATAAAGTGTGAAGGTCATAAAATAGGATGCACGACTTCGACAATCCTTCGACCCTCTTACGCTTATTTATTGAGGGAGGGATTGGAGTCTTATGCTATACTTGCTTTCGTAGGGCTTCTGTTGTATTTTTCGAGCAGCTCTGTTTTCTGCTCTGCATTCTCTGCAAAAGTGGAAAACTTCTGGCCGAGGAAGTCGTTCAGATTGTGCTACACGGGAAGCACTAGCACTAGCAGAAGTAGCAAAATTCTGGTCGATGGCCTCCATCCGGCCAAGGAGGGAAGTTTCCCAAATTGAAATTCCAGTGGTTATGGTTATGGGTGTTCGACCTGGATTTTGTTGCTGCTACTGCTGGTCTATGTAGTCACTCCAATTGAAAAATTGATTTGGATTAGATCGCCCGAAACAGGCAAATTTAGCGAGTTTGGACATTATACCAACTGAACTTTGGTGGTCTATTACGGTTCAAAGCAGTTCAAATTTGGCAGAATCATTCTCCCCTTTGAATTTGAACTTTATCCTCACAAAAACCGCCTGCCTTCGTATATAGTGGTTTAAACTGAGAAAAGTTTAATCAAAATAGCAAATGTCATTAGATTTGCATAAAGAACATAGGGTTCAATAATGTTTTTATATTTAGAATTATTAATGGTTTTTCATAAGTTAATTCAAACAGATTGCCAAATTTTATTTTTTCAAAAGGTTTAAACAGTTTAAAAAACTTTTTAAGACAGATAAAGAAATCAGGAGCTTAATTATTATTATGTAGTTAATAAAATAGCTTGCAGAAATTAATCAGATTATTTGAGCACGTACCTAAATAAATTTTTCTGGAACTCGAAAACTTTTGGGTCTAAAAATGTCTTTGTAAGTAATGATTCATTAAGTCCAGTCAACCAATGTGACGTTAACATCCATTAACTTCAAATAAATCCATCTTGACGTAGCCCCAAATGATTATAGACGTATAACGTTCGAGACAGGGAGAGATTGAAAAGTTCTCAGCTTAAGGTAATTTTAGTAAATTTATTTAGTCAAGTCATGCGATAGCTCATTTGTTGAGATTAACTTTTGAGGATTATTAAGTTAATTTCGTGTCATGAATGCCATAAAATAGAATCGTAAAATTGGTTCCGATTAAAAATTGACAACATCGAGATCGTTGCTCTAGAATGGTTGATCTGATAAAAAGCAAAAAAATTGTTTTAATTTCTTTGTTTTTAATAATACAAATTACAATTCAACACCTCCGCCATTGAACTGATGACCGATCTTAAATATTCCGTTTTTATATAAACGGATATAAACTTCCCATATATTATAAATAATTTAATAAGCTTAAGATCGGATGAGTAATAAAAAGTGACACATAATTTTTTTTTTTAAAGAAAATGCTAAATCTCTTTTAAAAATCAGAGGGCCAAAAACCTTATAAGATAATGTTGACTTCTCCGTTGCTATATTGTGTAACCATCCTTCGACCTTTTTAGATTAGGTTTTCATTCATTAATTTATTTATTTGAGATTTGGAAAATAGTTATGTTATTAAGCATATAATTGAACTTATTTCGTGTCAGTTTTTATTTTATGTATATTAATAGAGATTCTCGGTAAAAATGTTCAATTGCCGAATCGAAAAATTTTGAAAAACAAATGGCTACTGCACTATGAGTTTTTTGTAACTTCTTTTAAATTTTGCGACATTCTTTAACAAGTATCAAAAACTGGTCTGCTATTTTAAAGAGCTTTCATCGCTTGTTGTATGTATACCTACATATTTAAAAAGTAAGGTCACTCTTAAGAATTAAGGAAATAATTATGAATCCGCTTCATAAATCCACAACAAATATTTGCTTTGTCTGTACCAATGTCATAGAGCATAATTCACCTAAAAAATTTATGCAGACAATTGTTCTATCAACACCTTTCCCTCCAATCTCCATTGTCAATTGTTTGCACCATTTAAAATAATAATTAAGCCCTGTTCACGGTGGCGTCGCGGACGACCCAAATTCGCAATACCCAAACAAAATAATTCATAATTCCTCCGGAGGGCACATTTTGTCTAAGTGAAGGAAATCCCTCCGCTCCCGGAGCATTAGGGCACAATTAAGTTATTGAATTGATTGTTTTCCTGGCAAGCAGCCCATAAACCAGCCGCTCCGCCCTTTGGCCCGCCCCGTGCCTTTTCGGCAAATTTGCCAATTACTGTAAACAATCATTAAAATTTCAAAGGTTCCCAGCCTAATCCCATTTACTTCACCCACGGCCAGGAGTGAGGAGCCGCGCTTTTTACCTGATGAAAGTCGCGTGCATATTCACCTCCCCCCCGCGCAGTCTGTCATATAGCCGCCCTTTTCGTTGTCGTCGCTTATCCGGTGGGCTCCAGCGGGCGTCTTCCTTGTTTATGTTTTTATTATTTTCCAGAGTGATTTCGTCAGATATCCGCCCTCATTTAGACGGTAATAGGAAACCGGAAGGGCGCAAAACTTTATAATTTTTTAAAGCTAATCCTGTGTAGCCTCATAAATTTCGATAACACCTGCTTCCGGGTTGCGATCATAATTTAGTGTGGCTCGACGCAGAGGAGCACCTCCACCCCCGCGAAGCCCTATAGGTAATCACGGAAGTGTGGAGGGATGGGGGTAGACAGGGTGCGTTTTAGGCATTTCCCCAGATGAAAAATGGGAAGCTTTCCTGAATCATATTTTCCACTTCGCCTATTTATGGGAGCATCCGTTGTAAATTGATTAGTTCTGGTAGTGGCCGAGCCACCACCTACTGAGGCAACATCTTTTCCTCACCCCCCGCATATATGTATGCCATAATAACGCTGGGGTTCCGCCCGCCACGTGATCCACAGTCCTTCGCAATTTGTTGCTTAGTCCTGCAACCCCCCAAAAATGGAGGCGCATGAGGGCTAGAAATGTGAAGGGCAGGGAAATTGCTACAAAGGAGCTTGTCACGTAGCCCAATAAAATCCTTCATGACCGGGGTGTTGGCAGATTGTCCACGAAAGTTATGAGGCTCCTTTTAATAAACGCCCGCACCTACACTGGGCTTCTCCGGAAAACGATGGCGCGTTTCTCGGACGACGATGGCGGTGACGACGGTGGTGGTGGCGGAGTCCTCGTCATCCAGAGCGTGACCCGAAGGGCAGATCGGTATGGGTCATGACCCAGGGCAGTCCGGGGCCGGGGTGTCGGAGGAGCAGGATCCATGCTGAGGTAGCTAATTTTTTGCGTGTCATAACTTAATAAAGGACTAATGTGCTCTTTACGCTGGATAAAGGGCTTCGGGTTCTGCTGTACAAACGGAACTCAGCCGGAGCGCAGGCCCTTGTTCTTTGAGCCCCTCTGGACCCGAAGAACACGTCGGGAACGGGGTGCTCCTTTGCTGCCTCAAGGGCCAGGACACCAGCTCCAAGGGTTGGGGAATGGGACGCACTGGCAAAGTTTGCACAAGTAACTCGACTACGTCGACCTAATCCACATATGTCGCCCCCGTAAGGTGTATTTATGAGTGAATTTGGTGAGAAGGAGCAGCTCCTGGAGGCGAACGGTGAAGTTACGCGTAACTTGATTAAACAATAAAAAAAAAAGAGCCAGGAGCTTCGCTGCCTCAGCCCCAGCGCGCAGAGCGCCCACGATAAGACGGCGGTGGCGTTCCGGTAATGAGCGCACATTGCCGTGTCGGCGCTAATCATATCTGATAACTTCGATTCGCACATATTTCACACAGTTGGCGAAAAACTTTTCCCTGGTGCTCCCGGATAGAGTGAGCCTGTAAGTCATAACAAATGAGCAGGATTACGCGGGATTTGAGCAAGTTTCGGGCTCATACATTTCGGATTGAACAACTAATTAAATTTCATGTCCTTTTTCCCACCCTAGCTGCAGGAACTGGGTGGTTTTACCCGAAGTTCCCCAATTAAACAAGGAACTGTAGGGTACAATTAAATAGGGATTACCACCCACCCGCTAATTCATATATTGTATTCCTCAACGAGCTAATTTCGACAATTTCAACTATATGTTTAGTGCGGTTTTCGAGAAATTATGTAAAGACATATTCAAGGCAGTAAGCAACCAAAATGTGGGTGGCGCGCTTTTCCTGTTACCTCTAAAATTATTACCGCCACTTCGGAAAATACCTTGCCTATCTTTTAAAATAAGAAAAGGAAACCTGATATTTTTTTTCTTATTTTCTTTAATTTTCCCCCATTTTCCCTTTGTGCCTACGAAGGCAGAAGTGCTTAATTGAATCTCTTCCTTTGTGGCGTTTCTGCCTGTTTTTGTTTATTTAACTCCTCGAAAATGTTTGGTATTTTTAGCAAAACTGCGGCGAAATTAAGTCGAATTTATGGCGGTACGGGAGACTACTGCTTCAGAGGGGTGCGGTTTGTTCTGCCAACCTCAGCAGATACTTTGAAGATTTTTGCTGTTCTACCCCCGAAGGGATTTTCTCTAAATTATAAGAGTCCACCGAGTAGGGAGCAAACAAATCGATATAAATTTCTTTTTTGTTTCTTTTAATTGGCCCAGAGTATTGTTGATGTCGTTGGGTATAAAATTAAAATTCCGCAAGCTATACTTCTTTAGGGAGATACAGTGATTTAAGTATTCAAATTGTTAAAAAAATATACAAAATATAGGTTATTTTTATATAAGATCAAATCAATTATCTCAACTTTCTCACTTTCTGAATCTACGAACTTTTTTTTTATAACGATCACTTAACAGTTCGATTTGTTTCAAAATATTAACTATAATCTTCATTATTTGGAATATGTAGGTACATATTTTATTCAAATAAACGAAGATTACCTAATGGCTTTGTATGACAAATATTATATGTATTTATTTCCTTGATTAGTAACTAGCAGTACTGACTCGTAGGCAAATGCAATAAATTACAAGATTTAATTTGCGATCCTATGCCCGTTTTTAACCATTACTATCTTTTATATTTATGTAAGTTTCTAAAAAAAATATGATATGAAGTTCCTCTAAATTTCAATTGTTAGTAAATATAATTAATTTATATCAATTGCACTTTCACAAGAAATGAAATACAGTCGGAAAATAATTTATAATATTATAATTCGTATCAACATTTGTGTCTAAAGTTCTTAATTTTTAAGGACCATTAGTTTATATAATAAATTTTATAAAAATTTCATCTGCAAGCTATTATATGGACGAAATTCAGAACGCCATTTACTTACACCAGTAAAGATCTTGATTTGTTTTTAATTAAGAACGATGACTTTCACTAAATTCTGTCCAAAAAAAAATTGTGTAACCCCCTCGAGTTTAGACTCATTTTATTTATGTTTATCAGTTCTCTATTCTGGTTTTAGGGATAAAAAAACGCTTGTTTGTTAAAATGATTTGATATGCTATTCTTAATAGAGATATTAAATTTTAAGTATTCATATTTAACATATAATTTTTTCTTTACAGTGACATCGCCCAGCACTAGTAGTAGGATATTAAAGTACCATCCATCTACAGTCACTACGCTAGTGCTTACGAGCTTATTAACTCGATTCATCTGCAGATAGTCTGTTTGCATTAATATTCAGCAGAAGGACAGCATAAAACAATTACACTTCACGTTAAATAAAAATGGAATATATATGTGTGTAAGTCTAAATAGCAGTAAAAGCATACAGTAAAAAATTATCATCTTAAATGTCATCAATTAGATTTAAAAAAAATCAGAAAGCAAAACAGAAAAATGGTGGAATTACTGCCATTTAATCCAGTTTAAGTGTAAATGAGATTCGAAAATTATAATAATGAAAAAAAATAAAATGAAAAATATTTAAAACTAGAAAAGATGGGAAACTATTTATAAATGATGGATACATTTTATCGTGTAAAAAAATAGTTGTAAGGATAAAACATATTTACTAAAATGGCGCTACTAAATTAGTTATTTTTTTAACTATGTTATCTTTATATATTTTACGGTTGTGCGATTCAAAATAGTTCGATTATACTTTTGAGAAACACTCACATTTTATGTAAAAGCTTGAAATATTTTTAATATAACAAATTGAACAGGTGTCGATACGAGACTTATATAATTATTTTAAACGTAAAAAACCAAAAAACAATGTGGCAGGAATATATAAATTCTTAATATTCCATTCACGCATGTGAAATAGTTTTGTTTATTATCACGACATCATCAAAACATCTGCATTGTAACTTATTTAGGACAATATCCCTTAGTTGTGCATTTCTTTCAATTACTAAAAAAAAGGAAATTTAAAATTTATAAAGTACTATACATATTGAATTGCAAAACTTACTATTTCGATGTTATCTTCATTTCAGTTGCTATATGAAAATTAAAAAGACTTTAAATAATTCGTTTAAGAGCTTTGTTCAACAGGTTGTTGATCAAGATATCAAATGTTTCATAAGATGAAAATATTTTTATAATTTATACTTTCTACTAAATTATTATTTGTACTCCTAATAAATAAAATATGTGGAGTAAAGTTAAAAACCCATATTAAATTGCCTTGATGCATAATTCAAATTCAAACTGCACTGCGCTTTATTACGTAATAATGCGATTTGAATAACATTTTTGTTTTATCATTTTGATAATTTTGGGCATACCTAAAACATTAATGAAAAATTATAAAATTGTGATTTAATTAAAGGCTAAAGATTTAAAGTATAATATTATAAGTGTAAATTAATGGTCATTGTTAAACATGCGATTTTTCCTTTATAGTGGCGACAAAAAAAATATAGTTATAGAAATTCATGTATAAATAAATATTAAACTAGAAATGCGAGAATAAGGAATATGAAAACCCGATAAGTTTATAATTGAATACAAAGGTGATGAAGGATAATATTTTTTGAAAACAAGTTTCCGAATTGGGTTTTGGTAACTTACTCTTATATTGAACCCCTTTATTTTATTTTGTTTTTTATTTTATTTTTAATTTTTCTTATAGATCACTTACGTATGTATAAGCATGAGTAAATACGGATGAAGTTTTCAAGACGTACCTACCATTCGAGCGACGGTTTTTGTTGGATGACGATTTACGAAAATTTATGTTCTAAGTTAGGTAAGTTCCACAAGCAACTTTATTTAGTTAATAGTTAATTATTTTGCTTTGATTTCTTTACCCCAGTATATCATAAAGTAATATTTTGTTGTAATCAAGTTTTATGAGCAGAAACTAACACGTTCGGATAAACTAAACTTCCTTAAACTTCTGAGTAAAATTTTAAACATGGAAAAATTTTTTTGAGTAATATTATTAGTATTATCTTATGATAATTATTAAGAACAAAGAATTTAAAAAAATATTAAGAATTATTTTGCCAATACAACGTCAACTCAGCCGCCGCCCCCTCTCCAACAATTTCTATGGTCATCCACAAGGTACCATCTCGGATCACTACTCATAATTACTTGATGGCACTGTAAATGTTTGCATTTGGCTTTCTTCAACACGCAATCTGTAGCACAAATTAGGTAGACATTATTTGCCTTTAGATTGTTGATTTTATCTTTAAGCTTGGCCAAGAGGAGCACCTACACAAGTATCTTACAGAGTTGTTAATTTTGAATTTCAACTAATTAATCTCAAGGCCAAATATTTTCGCATTTATATTCAATCGAAAACAGCCGCTTTAATCTATTTTAGAAATTTAAGTCTCCATTACCAAACACCCAGATTTAATTTAGATTTAATTTAATTAATGATGAGTTTTAAATAGGAAGAGAAAACACATTTTTTAATTACTGCAAAACGCAAAACTTGGAAAACTTGATTGAGGATTTTTAATACACATTAATTATAGTTTTTTTTAAAACCTTCGATTTTTTTTACTATTTTCTGAGCACATTTTTATTTAATAGAATAACACTCATTTACGCTTTAAATTAATACTTTAAGGTATTAATCTAGGGATTTCATTTTATACAAAATCAATTATTATGATTATGAACAAAAAAATATAAATTATACAATAACGATTATCAAGTAATTTTTATTTTCGATTGCTCGATAATGATTAAGAATTAATTTTTATTTTTTGATTAATCGTAATAAAACTCATTTCATTATTTTCCTACGTTTAAGGGGTGGAAAGGTAAAAAAAACTAGATACGATTCGGAAAGATATCCTCTTCATTTTTTAAATCGGTTAAAAATTGTTTCTTATTATTGAGCTATAGCAAAATTATCCGTAACAAGACCATCATTCGAGTTTATCTTTGTAACTTTCTCACTTAAGATTGTGATTAAAAGAAACTCAAGTCGTAATGACTACACTGATGAAAATAAAATAAATAGTAAGCAAGATTTCAAATTGGCTGCTTTACATCCATCTGGTCAAAAGAGCTAACCTTTGCTCCGCTGGCCAGAAGCTGCAATCAACGCAGTTTCATTCATTTTCCACGGCGAGCAAGATTAAAGGTGTCCATTGATAGAAATCTCGGGCATTTCTCATACCATTAAGGGAGTGCTGGGCAATACTTCTTCTCGTGGAATACTTTTAAATCACGTTCCTGGCGGAGCACCAGCGCTCCGCCCTCGTCTATAGTTTTGTATGTGTTTGTGCATCTGAAGATGTGTTGAGGGGATCTGGACGCCTAGAGGTATCCATTCTTAATTCACAGATTTATGGTCTCGTTAACCTCGTTAAAGGAAGAAAAATTCCTTTCGCGACCAGGTCCCATTTTTCAGAACAGGTGAAAATTACGATGAAGAGAAAGGACGTCCAGAATGGAATAAAGCGGAAGAAGAGCCCGAAGGAATAAATGAGGAAGCACCACTGAAAGGAGCATTCAAGTGGACGAGTGGAAAAATAGTTCTTAAGGACTTGAAACGGGGACAACATTGAAAGTGGACTTGTCTGAAGCCTTCCTGCTTTTTCCCTTCGAATCTTTTTCCCTCTGTAATTTCTTTCGCCTGCTTTCCTGGGCTACAGAAGAAGAAAGGAGAGATTCCACGGAAGTTATTTCTTAATGATTTGTCAGGGCATGTCCTAATTCTGATTAATTACAAACGAAAGTGAAAAGTTGCTCGAAATAATAGTACAAGGTGTTTTCATCTTTAAAACCATTTATTTGTGCTTTGAAAAAGACAATATCAGAAGAACATCCAACGATTTTATAGTAAAAGGGAAACTAGGTCGACAGTGTAAGGCTGTGTGACTCACAAAAACATAAATAAAATCAAAATACATTCATTAAATCTTTCAGAATAGTATCAGTTGCAGCTTATTTTTTTACGTAAGTTACCTAAAACTAACAGAGAAAACGAATTAAAATGTTTAAATCAAAATAAGCAAGAAATCAAAAAGGCGCTCTTTAGACATTAACATTTATTTAAAAAGAAAAAATGTGGAAACAAGTTATTAGAGCGGATTTTTTAGCGCCTTAGTCATAAGTGTCAAAGACAGAAGTAATAAATTTTGATGGTATACTGAAGAAAATGCCAAAAAAGATTTTTGTTAAAAAAAAAAAAAATTAAGCAGTCTCGCCACGCAAAATTGTAAGGCAATTATGCATTGATTGAATCAAAATATTGTAAATAATAAAACAGTTTATATATGTATGTATATGTAAGAACTAAGTGGAAAAAGAAATAGATGTAAACAAAAATAAAAAGATAACCGGTCGAGGAAAAGCTTATAAAGTTACGACTATATCAAGAATATAATTCTGATTAAGAAAAAAAAAAGAAAACATATGAGGTATTTGCGATTTCTTATAT
This sequence comes from Machimus atricapillus, assembly GCA_933228815.1. NCBI lineage: Eukaryota > Metazoa > Arthropoda > Insecta > Diptera > Asilidae > Machimus > Machimus atricapillus. The sequence continues at coordinate 24,062,292 of OW121788.1, read as the reverse complement.
TTCCTATTGTGTCGTATTAAGTGTAAAATTTTTATATTTTCATAGTATTTTCTATGACAACCGATCGTTTTACACCTTTTACAACAAACTTATAATAGTAAATATAACAAAACGTTAATACCCATAAAGTTTAGAAAATGAAAAGGATTGTGGGCCTGTTTAGTTTTGTAAGTATGTTAGTGCTTGGAAAAAAGAGTAAAAACAGTAAAGAAAAAAAAAACTTATTGAAACGTCGTCTAACGTATAGTTTATGAAGTGAAAAACTTTCCGTGTTTTTTGATGTAAATACATTTTAATAAACGTTTACTCAATTCCGGTATAGATGCGTTTTTCATATCTATTTATTAAGTTCCTAAATTGTTTCAGAATGCAGCATGAATAATTTTGAAGAATGTCTACTTAAAACTAAAAATTAATTACAATACGCGTATAATGCAATTTTTCTTTATGGTTTTATCTCGATTTGACAGGATTTTAACGAATTCATTTTTAATTTTATAAAAATTCATAAATTTTGTTCCTTAATTGTTTATAGACATTTTTTGACAGACTATAAAAAATTTAATTCTACAGAAGACCTAGAATTAAACATTATTCCAAGAAAATTCGGTTTTAAGCACAAATTTGAAATAGTGCCTGAACAAAACACCTTTATGAGGCCAAATTTTTAATTTTTTTAACTTCGCTTCTTAAAGGAATTGTTATATTCTTTTTCTGAAAATTAGCAAATCGTTTGCCTAAAAGTATTTCCATAGCTCCCAGCCTATTTTAATCATTTACGATTATTTATTACAAAATAACAAATTGACTTAAGAGCTTAGGTATATACATACATTTCATCTAAGCCACTGCAAAATTAAACCCTTTATTTATACGAGATCAGATAATCTACCAGCAAATTTCTATAGAAATAATCGGCCACTTGTTGTTGTCAAACCAACTACCGATCGTTGTCGACATCGTTGACATGAAAAATAATGGTAGAGCAAGTGCTTGAGAAATTTTAATTGAATTTACCATTGACTCATCAGTCGAGGTCTTTGTTTCGAAAATACTCCGAAAGCATACTTGACCGCAAAACAACATATACATACATTTTTTTTCTTATGCCTCAAAAATGCATTAGGTGGAGCAGAATTTTAAAGGATTTTACCATGGTGATACAGCGGATTATGTCGTTCGGAAGCTCCTTTATTTTTTATTTGAATGTCGAATTCAGACGGTAATGTACAAAACGAAAAATTTTTAACATTTCCGGGGACATAATTCTGCAATGAATTTTCATCCTTTTGATGGTTACCTACTCTTAGTTACTACCACAGTATGATGCTCTATTCAATTTTTACATTTTTTTTTACATGAACGGAGAGCAAGCAGAGAAATTTGTGTAAGTTAAGTGAATTTAATGCCAATTGAGGGGTAAAAAGGTTGGGGGTGGCTTTAAAACATTTTATACACCTTTTTCACACCCCACAAAGAGTGGGGCAGGAAGGCTATGCGGGTGTGGAACCTACACAAACAGTAATTAAAATTTACTAAAAAAAGTGGGATAAATAGGGTGCTAGGTGAAGGAGAGGGAGAGGGAAAGCTGCTTCATCGCAAGCCCTTGTTCTATGAGGCTGGAAAAAAGAAGAAGAAGCAAAAAACAGCCGCAGTGCGAGGTAAATAGGCGGAATTAAACCCGGAACCCTTTCATTTTCAACTACCACGGCCTAGAAACAATTCAGACACCCCCTCTCCAACCTGCCTTCCCCTCTTCACCCTGTCTTCCCGTCTGCACCCTTCCTTCCCCTGATCAAAATCTGGGCCTCACGCAGGTGCTAAGTTAGGCTTTTTCATATGATGCGGTGTACGGGAGAAGGGCGCGGGGTTTCAGCTGTAGTTGCTCGCATGTAATGCCGGGGGTGGTCGCCCGGTAATGGGGCCCCTCGACCCGGGGCTCCGCCGTATGACTGGATGGGATGTGTTTACTGTCGGCCCTTCTCCCCCTGTTCCATTTCAATGGCCTTCAATTTTCTGTTAAAATATTGTAAAAAATGCAAAATTTTTTACAGAGATAGTTCTGTCGAGCGAGGTGAATGATAAGGTGAACGAGGAGACCCCCCCCCCCCCAACCCCCCTCGGAGAACCGCCCGATTCAGCTAAAAGAACGGCTGCTTACCACCGCTCAGGGCTTCATTAGGAGGGTCCTTTTGATAGTTGGGATCCATGGGAAACTTCTTCCTGTGGTCGGTGAATAGTCGCCTCGCTGCGTTTTAAACTTTTTTAATGGGTTTCATATTCTTTCGCACGGCCCTGACCCACCCCCATCCGCATCATCCGATGCGCGCTCCGTTCAATTGAAAGCGCATGAAAGCAGTCACAATAATCAGAATTTATTATGTCAACGCAAACAGGACCCCCGCCCCCGTTCGCCCTCGCGGCAATTTATTCAATCCCCGGGATAAAAGTCAGCAGTTTTCCTCCTTGGAGGACGGGGCTAGTGATTATCAAGCGACTCCTGCACCACCACCATCCCGGAGTCCAGGACGATGCCTTCGGGCTCCGGGAAGGTGGAGGCTGGAGTGATCCCGGTGCCTGTTGATTGTATACCCCTCCTTCCGGGCTGCTTGCGTTTCCGACGCCCGCCCCCGCGCCCCACGAAAAATAACTTATTCACTTAATAATGGCGAGTTTTAAGCGAGACCATTGAATTGCTGGCAATTTACTTTCGGTTGGCGCACTTACGCCTGCATCCCCCCCGGGCTGGAACTTGGGTTCGGTGGCTCCAGCCGACATCCAGCCTCCAGCCTCGAGCCTTGTCCCCGAATGTTTTCTAGCATCCCTCCGCATCCACCCCCGCACTCCATGAGAAAAACCCTTGCTCCAGCTCCAGAGAGAGTTGGTGCAAGTTTTGAAAGTTTTCAATTTTTGGTTGGTTGGCTCAGCGAAAAGTTTCCGGCAACTTTAAACGTCGACCGGAAGGCGGCCGTATTTTGAAATGTTTGCGCGGCGCGCACTTCTCCCTTTCTGTTTTAGTTGGACTAATTACGCTGCCTTCCACGGGCAAAGTGCTGAGCTGAAGCGCGAGCGGCAAAACATTAAGGGCCTCTAAAATTATTTATAGGGAGTGAGCGGGCAGAAAGAAAAAAAACAGAAATATATACATATACATAATAACACAAAAAAATACCCCATCCAGGAGGTTTTAAATTACTCCTACCGTGAAATTTCTAAAAATTATGAAAATGCCACTTTACTCTGCCAGCCACTAACTACCCCAAGGATGTGATGGACTATACCATTTTAAGGTGGATAGTGCTAGATCCGACAAAATTTAATTTTCTACAATTTCATCCCTGAAGCTCGAAAGGCGGTGTGCTGCAGAGCGAAAAGTATACTTACTGAGTTAGTTCGAAGAAAAGGTAAATTACCCTTAATTATTCCACTAACAAGTGAACGACTATAAAAAGACTTCAGCTGGAATCTCGAATTAAGTAAAGTTAAGCTCTCGTGTACTTTCAAATTCGGATGGAAGCTCTTTTTTCGGCACTCTGGCATTTTTTAGAAGTAAATTTAAATTATACGAGAAAAAATATTCAGGGATTTGGAGGTGTGTGTACACTGAATATGCATAACATTAGATTTTATACTTTTATATCTTAGAGAACACTTTAAATGTAACACAGCGGTTATTCTGAGCCAGAAACCGCTGATTTGAAAATTGTGTTTAAACTTTCTTCATGTTTATCTCTTTGTATGTTCTTTTGACACAGCTCTTTACATATCTTGTAAAATTAAAACAACTTTAGAAAGTATTAAATTCTCTATGGAATCTTTCTTTTTTGTCGTATAAAAATATCATAATTTTGCTATTTTCTACGTTTTGAATTGAATTGATATTTATGCTACCATACATTTCCGATACGATTCTCCGTAGGTTTAAATAAAATAAAACTGAATTTAATGCATTTTTATAGAGATTAAAAATATTACAGCATTAATCAAACGATCGGGCTATATTTTTTCACTTTTACCCAAATAAAAAACACTGTAAACAAAACAACGTATTATAAAATTACTACTAAATTTTTTTTAATACTTTAAGCTGCAAATAAAAACATAAATAGACTTTATAAATTTTATTTCTTTAGAGAAGGAAACAAGAACCTGAAATAAGCTTAAAATTTTAGGCATCACACCACAATACTGCGCTAAAACTTCCAACTACGAAAATCCTTTAAATAATTGGATAAATCTTTTTATTTCGGTAATATTCAAAGTTTAACCAATATGTCTGCTCATTTAAGGACAAACAAAGCTTAACGACGGTTTTCAGATAATAATGTCGTCTACGTCTACCTGTGATGGAAATAAGGTTTTTTAATTAAAAACGATTAATTAACCTATGCCTGTGGTAATGAAACTGAAAAATAATTTTATCAGACAATTCAAGTTTCAAAAGCATTCGATGATGGCAAATTAAAAATAATTAATTAAATGTTTTCACTAGAGCTTTATTTTATTGTGCAGGTAAAATTAACTTCAAAAGTTCCTAAGAATGCATTTTGTATAATTTCCGAATGTAATAGGTCAATAGCCAATTAATTAAATTCAGAATAAGCGAAATTATCCCCAAAAATATTTAACTAACCAGGTATACCCAGGTTTTCATTGATCATAGTGAAAAGCGAGCATTTTTTCAATTACTTTCATTCATTTTGTAATTCCTCAAAGAAATGATAATTCCCGGAACGCTACTAAAATATAAAGCGAATAGCGCGACTGAGCGAATGCAAAGAACGCCGCTACGCAGCCATTTCATTTAATATTCCATAATCGAACGTTCAATGAATTTCAGAATTTCACACATGTGGAATAATATCGGATTTTTTTCCCGCTTTTTCGGGGGGAAATTACTTTTTATGTTCGTTTTTATTAGCGGTATGCCCGCACGCATGCCGCTCCGCATGCCCCAGTCCGGTTGATATTCGCATGGATTTTGTGGCGTCGGCGGTATTTTCCTTTTTATTTGTTTCAATTACTTTCGTTAACATAAAAAGGCTTTTAATATCCAGCAGCTCACCGCAAGGCCGCCACCAGCCACCAGCAATGGCATCATGTCGTTTCTCTCATTTGCGATTTTATTTTAATTACACAATTATTGCGTAATTTGTTGCGTTATCAAATTCCCTTTAATGAGTACCTGATGAAAAATTCCAACTCAGGGGACTCTGGCTAAAGAAATATATCAGATTTACAAAACGAGTTTTTTTTTAATAATTATTGTTCTCAATTAGCACCAGTTTTTGATGGCATTGTATTTTGTTGACTTTTTCCCATTAACTCGTTTTGAGGAATTTTCGATCTCGTTTCAGGTAAAAGTAATTTCCAGCTACTGTTACCTTCATATTGCATACAACAATTCAAGTTGATATTTGAATGTTTACGGAAAAATTTTATTTCCAAAATGTTCTTTATTTAAAACCTGTTTTTTTTAAATTTCCGTATTAGGTATGAGTACTTAATTTATAACAAAAACAAATTTTATATTTTATTTTAATGCTATAAACCATTTAACTCCGAGTATCTCTCACAAGGTATTGCTGATACAAAATTAAACATCCGGGCACAAATTGAACTCCTTCTCAAGAACTATTTTATTTACAAAATTCCGATAAAGTAAAGTGTATTATTTTCAAGATTCATCGGTCCTTTCCTTTATTATTATTTTAAAACTGAACTCCACAGATACACAAATTTTAATAAAGGCATAACAAGAAGACGTGCTCTAGTTTTTTAAAAACTTATTGTTGTTAATTGTTTTGTACTTGGGGTGAACTGTGCATGGAAATGAAAGCTATCGAGTAATTCTTGATTTGTAATCAAATTAGAGCTAACTTTTTTCGCCGTTTTAACTTATAATTATTACAAAAATCAGTGTCAGAATTCAGGTTTTTTATTAAAAATGCTAAAGCTATGAATCTTCCAAATGTCTGTATTTTTATAGAGAAGTATTCAAAATAGGCTTACAATTACCACAAAGTCAGGTAAAAAATTCACTTAGCTCGTGTTTTCAGTAATCCTGCCAATTATTGGAGAATTAATTCTTTTTTTAAAAATTGTTCTGCTGATTCATATTAATATTGTTCATAAGCCATGAACAGGGAAAAAGAGCACCCTTAAAGATTACTCGGCCCAAGCAATCGCCCTAAATGTCCTACCCTAACGCTGGTGCTAGTGAGGGCAGCTGCAAATCTTTGCTCGCCGAAAAATTAAGCATTTACTTCAGCATAAACTCAACTTAATATATTCATAAAATCCAATTCTGTGGTATTAAAAAGTATACTTTTAAGCCTCATCAATTTTTAATTATACTAAAGCAATTGAGAACCTCTCACAGGCGCTACAAAATACGTTTTGGTTATAGAAATTTATATTTGATTACCAATTTGAAATTTCTCAATGTAACGACAACAATTTAATATTCATAATGCTTTCCATTTCGTCAATTTGTTTTCTTATCCAGAATTTCTTCGACTCTGAACGATTGGTACCCCTGTGTCTTGACGTTTGCTATTTACCGAACAAAAAATCCAACATGGCGATATGTTGTTTGCTGACAGCTGTCGAAAAGTTGTAGCAGGGAAATTGTGTTGCTCGGATACGTTTAATTTCGGGTCTTTCAATCTTTTGATTAAGAAACTATCGCACGCAGAACCTTCAAGTATTTTATTCCTTTCAATTAAAGTGCTCAGTGCCACCTAACGCCGCGGCCGCGTCGCGAAAACCGTCGCAGATTTGGTGAGTGGGAGTCGGAATCCAACAAAAGATTTGTTAGTGCGTCCGGTAAGTGCCCCAATGCAGAAATTGAGAAGGGGGAGGATTTTGGGTTTCTAGCATCCTCCGGATTCTATTTATAGACGATTTCAAATAAAATCCACTTGTAATTTTTGCCCGCTGGGGATGTGCAGGTTTATTCTATAAAGCGCCCCGCACCTGACGACTTCCCGGTCATGCATCCGCCGTCGCGTCGATTGAGATGCAGATCGGGTCGCCTGCTAATTTCCTATTTTCCAGCTTCGAGAGCTTCATTTTCAAGATTTTCCTGGTTAGTTAGAAAGTCGCGATCGCCACAGGCAACCTTGAGTTCTACCTCAAGTGGAGTTAGTTCGATTTGAGCTCATCGCGGCTGATTGAATTCGCGAGATGCGATGCGAAGGTCAGTGCTTTTCGGGTGCCTGAAAAGAGCATTAAAAAAAAGGAAAACAAGCTGTCATCGGATTGTGTACATCGTCGCGGCGGTGGCCCACATTTTCTTGGCTCCAGTCGGTTGCTGTGCGCCCCAGGAATTTTTCTAGATCGGAAGAATCTCCGCAGTGCAGTGACGCTGAATTGATTTTTTCCGCCTGAGATTTGCATAAATGCCTACTTTGCGTGGACGCATTTTCCAGGTGCGCTATTTTGTCTGCACCCAAGGTCCCTGTGGTGCTCTATGGGGCGACAGGGACGATGAAGCGGCAGAAAGGAAAATTCCTCCTGAACGTCTTCGAACTGTTCGTGTCAAGTGAAAGTAAAAGGAATCCTTAACCCACTTTAAGTTCGCTCCCCTTGCAAAATTGCCTAAAAAATCCCATAATACTCCCATTAAGCGGATAATTAGCATATCGAATGTTTCAGATGGGTCGCAGTTCCACGTTCCATCGCAAATAACTTGTTTACTGCTCTCCCCGCGATAATCTATCTGAGGAGCGCAAAACATGCCAAGCAAGCGACAGAAACACGTGGCCTGCAGCTTTTCATGCTTAAAAACCCCTGATAATATTGATCTAACCTTTAGTTGTTGAATCGCCTTAAAATAACTTTGTTATGCTCGACTCCACGTTAAGAATTTTCTTTTCCCGATTGTATCTATCTTTTCGTCTTGACCTCTTAAAAAGAGCAAATCAAGAAGGTCTTCAGCTGTTTTTTAGTCCCAGCCACAGCAATCATTTCTCAGAAACGAAGTAAAAATAAGCACATTCTGCACAATATTCTACAGGTTAATGTCGGAGTAGTTAGCTGAAGAGGACTTGTTCCAGTTATGTTTAAAACAAATTAAAATTTCTTTTTATAATTCATTAACTTTGAAAAGAAAAAGCATTTAATATTGATTTCGAATATGTATTTGCTTTCCGAATTGGATCCCACTATCTTTAATTCTAGAATTTCAGTGTACTATTCACATTTAACGGTCTGAACGTCTTTAGTAAATGGAACTTTTTGGCATCATATTCTACAATTTTATTTATCAGGATAAACAATTTCGCCAGTTGCAATACGAAATAAAAGGAGTTCATATAAGACCTACTTTTTTCTATTTTAGATCTCCGAAAGTCCCTTATTGGTTTTAGTAGTTGTGTTTCAACAAAATCAATCTCAATTTATTTTATACATTCAAATTTATTTTATGGTTTCTGCCAAAAATAAACAAAAAGAAGAAAACTTAGTCAAATAAAAACATCCGGCTTTCAGTAGATAAAATCTATATCTTGGGCTATATCGCAAAACCACTTATAAGCATTTTAATGACCGGATCCATTAATTAAAATCTGCGCAAATATCTAAATAGCATCTGAGTTTACGCTATAAATGCCACTGTACATAACGATTGAATCATTTCGAACTCGAATCTCATTGTAAGAGGAAAGTAAGAAAGATAAGTAACGAAATAAAAACTCGGTCATAGCGTAACGAAAATAAAAATATTGCATTATTTGGAATTAAGTAGAGCTAAGTGGCGTATTGCGTATTTTCGGACAAATAGAAGGGATTGTTTTATTTTTATATTTTGTTTTTATTTTGCTGGGGAAAAATTTAAAATGTTAACTCTTAAATAAGTTCAACAGAATTTCTTAAAATAGATCCTAAATGGTGAGACCAGAAATGCTTTAACTCGTTTGATTTTCTGATGGGGTCGCCGATCTTTTGTAAAATGTATTTGATTAAAAATATCCCATCCGGTTTTTGAAGGTAATTCACCTTCAAACCCAAATAGATTGCTCAAGACAATGTTTTTCTCAAAATTTAGTAAGATCGCAGGGCAACTTAAGCTCGTTCTTCCTAATTGCGCAACCTTGCTATTGCAATCATAAAACCAGAAAAGTTGTATTTTCGCAATCATCAATCGTTTCTTCTTTTTTTTCAAAATGAATCTTCCGGACACCCATTTGTTTGATGTACAAATCCAAGTTGAGTCCCGGCGCCGAGGACGGTCACTGGCTACAAAGTTAAGTTGCGAAATGAATAGCAAATGAAACTTGTAGTCTTGAAGAAGTTGGTAAATGCCACAATCGGTCTACCTTTATTCGTTTTTTGGCATTTTTTTTTTCTGGCTCCGCCAACATGTCTCACCGTTACGAAAATTTTGAACGAATTAGCGATTCAAGAAAGGTAAGACACATTTAACTGTTCGTGCGCGGTATTGTAAGGCCATTTGACGTTCATTCAAAGATTTGTCTATAGAGCTAGTTTTATATGCGTGCGCGAAATCGCGACTATCAAGTCACATAATCTGCCCAGATGACGAAGTGCCGAGATAGAGACGAAAAAGACAGGTAACAGCCAAAGATTTAGCCGATGAAAATGAATTACCAAAAGAGAAAGTGATACGGTGATAATTTCTTTTTCGAACTCCATCGCTGCTTTTTGGCTCTGGATTTTGCTTGTTAAAATCGGTTGATTCGGTGCTGGATAGCGCGAAGAGCGCCAGGGCCACACGCTAATTTTCTTTCCACTGTTGCAGTTCCCCCAAATTAATGCGATTTCGCACGTGAGAAAGCAACTAAATTGGAAATTTCTTTTTTATTATTAATCAGCGACCGGAGCAGTGCTGATGATTATTTAAAATCAAATCCCGCTCCAACGGGAGGAAAACAGCGAAAGAAAAGAGGAAAAAGTATAAGTACTTGGACGGAGTAATCCGCTTACGTGGTTTGGGAGGGCATGCGTACTTACCACAGGTTGGTTATGAAATTTTTATACGTTCCTCTCAGGTAACCGCATCGTGACTCAAATGCCTCAAAAATTCGAAGCAATGCGCGCGCAGATGATTCAGGCAAATAAACGCTCAGGGCAACTTAAAGACGATAAGATTTGGCCTCCGTCGTCTTCAAGACAGGTTAAATTGTGTGAGTTTTTCCCTGATAAGATATTTTCAGCCGGCAGCGAAAACGTACATTTTTTAAAGCGTATGCCGAAAAATATGAGTCGAAGTTTGTTGGCAAACTTTTATGATGACACCAGGCCTTCTCCAGTGGCATTTATCATCTTATTTCAGTTAGCTTAATTCTGCGCAGTAATTCTTATCGTTTTACACAACCGTCTTAGAAAAATCATTTGATGAATTTCCGCGTGCGACAAGTTTTTAATAGCTTGACTGTATGCATAACACTTTGGACTGAATCATAAAAATTTATTTCTCCATAATTCCTCCAGAAAATGACTTGCCGGGTGAATTAATCGAATCTTAATTCGGAACGTGATAGCGTTGTTTTGTTATGGACAATGATTAAAGTTGTCGTGTATTTCAGGTCATTCTTGAAACATTTTATTTATTTTTTAGTAGGGAACGAAAATTAAATGGGGCTATTTCACAAGTTGTTTTAATAAAATAATATATAAAATGAATTTATATCAGTAATCGTGTGCTATTTTGCTAAGTAATATTTATTATATGTTCGTTACGTTTTAGATCTTATACTATTATTATAAAAGAACAGACACCGAACCAGTTGTAACTCTTTTTGAAAAAAACGTTATTTACCTAGTTAGGATTTGAACCACTAGGGTTTGAATTTCCGTAGTGGGTGCCTATGTCATGAAACGTAAAATCGTGCAAATTTCATAGTTATAGCTTTAGAAATTTGGGCTGAATGAGTGAATGATTATAGCATTTGGATTCTTATGTATGTATATAAGAATAACACATTTACAACCTGTTCCCAAACTATTAAATTTTGAAATTCATTCATGTTAAAAAAACAAATTATATTTTTCTGCATAAAATGAATGATAAAATTAAAAATAAAACTGTTGAACGTCTGCTAAAATCGTTGACATAACATTCGGTAGCGAACTAAATGTTGACCATCACATACCAGAATTAGTGCCTACAGAAATAAAAGTATAGCTACTAAAGAAATTTAATGACTTTCTCTCACTCAGAAAAATAATAGGAGATTTGTTCAACAATTTGGCAGATAACTACCTCCTAATGAAGCCAGACAATGTGAACATTATTTATTAATTCTCAAAAAACATTGCGCAAGCAGTTACAGGAATTAAATTCTCCATTAGACCGACGAACAAGTCTGTGAAATATAAGATTTACGATTTCACGAGTAATATCTGCTGCTCAAAATGAAATTGCCCAGGAAATTATTTCGTCGCGCAAAGACTGAATTTTGTACACTTTTCAGTTAATTAAGGCTCGTATTTCGAATATGAAAAAAAAATTAGTCATATGAATTTTCTAACTTTATTTATTGTTTTTACTCATCATGAGGTTATAAAACTTAATTTTGATCATTATATTTTTGCTACATTCTCTTGATATTTTTGTGTTATTTACATGCTTGTACCAATGGCAAGAGCATCGACCTTGCTCCGATAAAAATTAACCTTAATGCAGAGTAATTGGAGAACATTTTTATTTTGTCTCTTTGTGTTTTTATGACAGATTCTGGTTTCTTTGGTGATCGTATAAAGATGAAAGATATTTTTGGACGGCCCAGAAAACTCTATCTGTGCAGATAAAATTGGGCACGAATTCTTTGTGTGTGTCCAGTGTTATTTTTTTTTTATTGCCAACTTAATTGTGTATGGAATTTAAACTTAATGAATGAATCTATTTCTCTTAGGGGCGAATGGAAAAATTCTAGCATAAGAAATTGTTATTTATGAAAATGAAAGCAGTTTGCACGTTTTTATTTTTATTTTTTAAATTTATATCAGCATGATAAGAAGAGAAACTTCCCTGTAATGAATTGCATCAAAGCTTGGTTTATTCCTGTCGTTGGTCGTTTAAAATTCGTACCTTTTCCCCCAGGCATTATTTCATATCTAGTGAAGTTTTGAAGTACTCGAAAAACACTTCTCAATTGCGATCTACTTAAAACTTTGCCCCAAATGGCATGGAAACTTTATGAAAGGACAAAGGAAGGTAACTCAGGAAAAAGCTAGGAGATGCCGATTCTAAGAAAAGAAAACGAGTTCTCTTCGATTACATTTATTCGGCTACTACTTAACAATGTTAGGCAAATAGGCATCCTTTTTGGTCAAAAAGTTACTTTCAGTGATCTCCTTTTCTTCCTTGGAGCAATTAAGGGAAAACCTTCTCCCGCGCACTAACAGACAGACGAACATTTTCTACACCCCTACAAATTTCCTTTTGTAAGTTTTATAGAATTTATGGGATGAAATCAGTTTAGCATTTCCACAGGTGCGTCGAGCCCCACCCCGCCTTTTATGAATTCGATTCGAAACCACATGAGAATTATGTGCTAATTATGTGCTAATTATGTACCGAATTAAAAAATTTTGTGCTGCAAATTAAAATGCTTTTTTAAAAAATTCAAAAGGCGGGGTGTAGCTGGGCGCCAAGCTACACCCCGCCCGGCCAGGAGTTTGTAGTAAATTTTTTTTTTATAGTCCAGATTTATGTGCTTTTTATGTGCTTAACAAATATCAGTTAAACATTTCTCGGAATTGATTTTTAACGAAGATATAACAATTAATGAAAAGCTAGTAGGCGCATTGCTTCACTCGGCTTAGGGATCGATTGGAGCACGAAAATCTTTCTTTATCCCAATCGTTAGCGCATAAAGAGCACATAATTCCCCTGCTCTTTATTTTCGGGCACATAATTATTTTTGTATAAAAAAAGCTTTTTTGAGTCACACCCCACCCTAAAAACATTAAAAATGCCCCAAAATCGGGTCTGAGTGGAGCACAAAAATCCTTCTTTTGCCCAATCGCTAGCACATAAATAGCACATAATTCCCCTGCTCTTTGATTCCGGGCACATAATTATTTGTTTATAATAAAAGCGATATCGAGTCACACCCCGCCCTAAAAACACTAAAAATGCCCCAAAATCGGGTCTGAGTGGAGCACAAAAATCCTTCTTTTGCCCAATCGCTAGCACATAAATAGCACATAATTCCCCTGCTCTTTGATTCCGGGTACATAATTATTTGTTTATAATAAAAGCGATATCGAGTCACACCCCGCCCTAAAAACACTAAAAATGCCCCAAAATCGGGTCTGAGTGGAGTACAAAAATCCTTCTTTTGCCCAATCGCTAGCACATAATTCCCCTGCTCTTTGATTCCGGGTACATAATTATTTGTTTATAATAAAAGCGATATCGAGTCACACCCCGCCCTAAAAACACTAAAAATGCCCCAAAATCGGGTCTGAGTGGAGCACAAAAATCCTTCTTTTGCCCAATCGCTAGCACATAAAGAGCACATAATTCCCATGCGCTTTATTTTCGAGCACATAATTATTTGTTTATAAAAAAAAGCGATTTCGAGTCACACATTGGAAAGTGACGTCACATTGAGCATCTGTTCCGTAGGGCTGAACAATCGAAGACGAATAACTTCGGAACGCCCCGTCGGATTCGAGTGCGGTTTTGTTTCTGAGAAAGGCCACATGACAAGGAAGGTTTTTCTCGGAAAAAGTTTTGATCTTCCCATACAAAAAATCGGCAGAATGAAGGGTCAAGGTCAAATTTTGGGCTTTGAAATTGCCATTTTCGAAATTTAACGGGGTCTCCCCCGCTTGTTGGTTGACGGATTGGGTCGCGGGTGGTATCGTTGGAAAGCTTGAAGGGTCAGCTTTCTAATACGTTAACAACCAGTATTCTAGGATGTCTCTGAAATTTGATCCTTCCCCCCTAAAATCGCAATTGAAAATTTTGAGGGGGTCAACCTAGAAAATGGTTTATAAGTTCTTTCAGAGCCATCCTAGAATACTGGTTGTTAACGTATTAGAAAGCTGAGCCTTCAAGCTTTCCAACGATACCACCCGCGACCCAATCCGTCAACCAACAAGCGGGGGAGACCCCGTTAAATTTCGAAAATGGCAATTTCAAAGCCCAAAATTTGACCTTGACCCTTCATTCTGCCGATTTTTTGTATGGGAAGATCAAAACTTTTTCTGAGAAAAACCTTCCTTGTCATGTGGCCTTTCTCAGAAACAAAACCGCACTCGAATCCGACGGGGCGTTCCGAAGTTATTCGCCTTCGATTGTTCAGCCCTACGGAACAGATGCTCAATGTGACGTCACTTTCCAATGTGTGACTCGAAATCGCTTTTTTTTATAAACAAATAATTATGTGCCCGAAAATAAAGAGCATGGGAATTATGTGCTCTTTATGTGCCAGCGATTGGGAAAAAGAAGGATTTTTGTGCTCCACTCAGACCCGATTTTGGGGCATTTTTAGTGTTTTTAGGGCGGGGTGTGACTCGATATCGCTTTTATTATAAACAAATAATTATGTACCCGGAATCAAAGAGCAAAGGAATTATGTGCTATTTATGTGCTAGCAATTGGGCAAAAGAAGGATTTTTGTGCTCCACTCAGACCCGATTTTGGGGCATTTTTAGTGTTTTTAGGGCGGGGTGTGACTCGATATCGCTTTTTTTATAAACAAATAATTATGTACCCGGAATCAAAGAGCAGGGGAATTATGTGCTATTTATGTGCTAGCGATTGGGCAAAAGAAGGACTTTTGTGCTCCACTCAGACCCGATTTTGGGGCATTTTTAATGTTTTTAGGGCGGGGTGTGACTCGATATCGCTTTTATTATAAACAAATAATTATGTGCCCGGAATCAAAGAGCAGGGGAATTATGTGCTATTTATGTGCTAGCGATTGGGCAAAAGAAGGATTTTTGTGCTCCACTCAGACCCGATTTTGGGGCATTTTTAGTGTTTTTAGGGCGGGGTGTGACTCGATATCGCTTTTATTATAAACAAATAATTATGTACCCGGAATCAAAGAGCAGGGGAATTATGTGCTAGCGATTGGGCAAAAGAAGGACTTTTGTGCTCCACTCAGACCCGATTTTGGGGCATTTTTAATGTTTTTAGGGCGGGGTGTGACTCGATATCGCTTTTATTATAAACAAATAATTATGTGCCCGGAATCAAAGAGCAGGGGAATTATGTGCTATTTATGTGCTAGCGATTGGGCAAAAGAAAGATTTTTGTGCTCCACTCAGACCCGATTTTGGGGCATTTTTAGTGTTTTTAGGGCGGGGTGTGACTCGATATCGCTTTTTTTATAAACAAATAATTATGTACCCGGAATCAAAGAGCAGGGGAATTATGTGCTATTTATGTGCTAGCGATTGGGCAAAAGAAGGATTTTTGTGCTCCACTCAGACCCGATTTTGGGGCATTTTTAGTGTTTTTAGGGCGGGGTGTGACTCAAAAAAGCTTTTTTTATACAAAAATAATTATGTGCCCGAAAATAAAGAGCAGGGGAATTATGTGCTCTTTATGCGCTAACGATTGGGATAAAGAAAGATTTTCGTGCTCCAATCGATCCCTAAGCCGAGTGAAGCAATGCGCCTACTAGCTTTCCATTAATTGTTATATCTTCGTTAAAAATCAATTCCGAGAAATGTTTAACTGATATTTGTTAAGCACATAAAAAGCACATAAATCTAGACTATAAAAAAAAAATTTACTACAAACTCCTGGCCGGGCGGGGTGTAGCTTGGCGCCCAGCTACACCCCGCCTTTTGAATTTTTTAAAAAAGCACTTTAATTTGCAGCACAAAATTTTTTAATTCGGTACATAATTAGCACATAATTAGCACATAATTCTCATGTGGTTTCGAATCGAATTCATAAAAGGCGGGGTGGGGCTCGACGCACCTCATTTCCACTGGTGGTGCACCGAGTGAACGCTTATAAAATTTACCTCTCTGATGGATGTTTTACCAAGCACAAAGACGCGAAGGGATGCAATTTACTCAACTTAAGTGGAACATAGACACAGCCCTTATCAAAAAGCTATGGAGGTACTCATTTCACCTGAGACCTGAGATGGTACAGCTGCGAGGAGAAAGTGCCTCACTGCGTCAAGCGAAAGCAGATTAATTTAAAGCACTTTATTTTCTTTTGAGGAAGTACAATTTATGATAGTTTTATCGGATCTACCCACTTTATATGAACCATGGGCAATTTAATAAGATGCTATTGATTCGTATTGGGTGTAGAAAATTGATTTACTGGTTTTCTAACAAAAGTTATAATCAACTCAATTTTTTTCCCTTATTATTTCTAGTTGTGTATGTATGTAGTATATTAACCGACACCTCTAAATATTTAGTTCCAGCTGAGAACTATACTATGACCATTTAACTTGAACTTTTTAATCATTGCATTATTACATAATTGGAAATATTTCCTAAAGCTAATCAATTTTTAATTTATTTAATTTAATTCAATTTATTCAGTTTACCGATTACGTTTTAATCTTACAGACTACAATTACATATGTACATATATTTCATTAAAATGAAGAATTTATCTCTCTATATGATCTATGTGATTACCAAAAGAAAATTTTCTATTAAAGATAACTCTCAAATCAATAATAACATCTACTTACAATTGATCAATAATGAGAGATACGTTACTGAACGGTAAAATGATATAAACCATTTTTGAAAGAATGTCATATACTGTTATTTTAGAATTATAATTTTTCCTTAATTTTTAATATTATTATTGTTAAGTAATCTCATTTCTTACTTCAAGATGTTTAAGGAATTCATGTATCCGTAATTTTTATTATTTAACAATTTACGTCTCGATATGGAAGCGAACTGTGGGAACTATGGTAAACATTTTCATTAACATAAATACATATACATACATATATGTATATACAGATCTAAATCATTTTCTTGAAGACAAAATGTTATTAAAACGACCTCAGTTATTCAAAACTGAATTTCTATGTGATTCTATTAATTAAAGTGTGTGTATTTTTGTTTTAACAAAACTCTTGTGTGAGTTAAATCTGCAGATTTATACTCTACTCGAATGACGACTATTGAATATTGAGACCCCCTACTTAACCCCTTAAGTGAAAATGACAAGTCTCGCCCGTGTACATTTTTTGTTCAAAATTTGAGTTTCACGGGCGAAGCCAGACTACATCTATACTGTAAACAATGATATTATTATATTATTATTAATATAATTACGATATTAACATATTTTTGCATTAAAACTAAATAAATAGTCTTTGGAAATAAATTGTAAGGCAAGCATTTAAGATGATAAGATTTGAAGAGGATCCAAAAAAATCGTGTTATGTAGTTGCAGAACGGATTGGGTTATAAATTTAAAATAAATGCGAATATCCGCCTGATATTTTTATATCTTTGGTCGCTGTAAAATATTCTCAAACTTAAAGATCGCTGAGCGCTAACATATTTTTTTATGGTATTGGAATGCACCTAAGTGGGAGTTGATTGGTTACTACTTTGAATTTCCTCATTCGTTCTTCAGATGTTTTTTTTTTATATTTTGGGAGAATTAAATACAGATTTTGGTTATTTGCAATCACTAAGCATACAAACATACTTAAGGTCATGTTGACTTTAAAATGCGGTTAAAATCGTTTATACCTAATTTGGAGCTTTTTTATGAATTCAAAAGCTTATGATTGTTTTTTAAACAACGATACTATTCGGCTTTCTTGAACCATTAACTTTGCATAGAAGCCCTCTCTATACACGCAATTTCATAGTGACCCAGGATTAGTATGAAAAAAAAATAGAGTAGATGACTAGATTTTTATCGATCGTAAAGGACTAAGGTCGCAATCTTTAATTAACACCGATTAACAACTGTTACCATCGTGACCCTCTAATTACGCCTGAATAATACATAAAACAATTCAGGTGAAATTCCCCAACTGGTATTTAAGCATGTAATTAAATTACCGCACCGCACATAAATCCATTCCAATTACACAAGAGATGTCACACATGGAAATTAACATTTCCCTCATAAAAACCGTAAAGCGCCCGAAAGTCCCGAAGGACCAACAAAAGAACTCAACAATCCCATTAATCGTGCGGCAAATTGCTTTCTATCTTCTGATTTATCTCCTTCAGATACTACGGAAATTTTACTGTTGGCAATTTAGAATCGCTTCCAGACACTTCTGGCACATCGTGCCAGTTCTGAAAAACTTGACCTATAAAACCCGACACACTTCTTCGCTTTTAAAGCATTTTACAGCCCTTTTCCCCCCGTTACCGTAATGAACCCGAAGATCTTGAGGAGTAAAATCGTCAAAATCTTCCCGAGAAAAAAAACAAAATAATTCTCATAAAATTTGTGTCGGCGTACGCGAGGCGATGATACGAAGGTAACACGCTGCACGGCAATAACTTTTCAATTTCACTCCGCAATTTTCACCCATGACAGATTGTGTGTTTGGTTCTGTACAATTCGCGAAAACAGCTCATGTCCCATTACGTGCTCAACAGGGTGAACCCGGGGGAAAATCTCATCGCACTCCCCCGCTGAGGCACATATCGCATGGTTTTATTGTTTTATGGATGAAATGAGACCAGGATGAGGATCAAACGTGTTCCTTAAGGAAGGTTTTAGTATCTAAGAGGCATTTAAAACCCACCCACCACAAGGTCTAAGAAGCTAAACAGCTCGCAACAGCAGTGGTAGCAAACCCTAAACGAAAACCATAAATCTTCCCGGGTGATATTCATAGATACTTTTTGCCACAAATGCGAACAGGAAATTGTTTTGGCAATTTTTCAGCAATAAAACTTAAATTGTGCGCTTATGGAGGGCGCAATGACCAGATAATTCCCCTGTGCCTGTTAAATTATTTTTACGAAAATTGGTCACGTTACTGCTGCTGTAACTCGTACAGTGGCGTCTAAAAAAACAATAATCAATTCTAATAGTAAAACTTTAAATTTCATTTTTGCTCAAATTAAACTTGGCCTTGAGGATAAATTATTTTTCACTTTACCTGTCAAAACTGACAAATATACCATCCCTATCTGACTGTTTAAGGAGCGAATAAGTTTATCCATCTGATAATTAAATTTTAAATCAAATCCAAGTTGATTATTGGTACAATTTTATTCGACGAATCAATTTATCTGACAATTGTCATAGTCATTTTCAAAATATCATCCTATCATCCTACTTAAAATCTTTTTCGCATTAAAATGAAATTTAGTAATAACACAAAATGAACTAATTTTCAAGAAATAAATATACATACATATGTATGTATAATGAAAAAAAAAGACATGCAGGTCACTTTTAAACCTTATAATTTAAAGTCGCTTAAAGGCCGAACTGCTATCCGGATGAAGGGAAAAATTCCAATAAATATGGAAAATTGTTTTCTTTTTCCACAGCTTCAAAGCTTTCTAAAAATATTCGATATTCTAAATACCTCAAAGCCTTACTCTTTTAAGCGTCAAGAATGGAATTTATAAATTATTTGTGGTAAATTACATGTGCAGCTGATGCTTTATTGTATCACTACTTAAAATTGCTATGAATAATTAGTTTAAATTAATTAAGCTCTTTTAAGAGTTTTAACTACACTGGTTCGCTTTTAATTAAGCTCATTACACCTCGTATATTTGTGATATGTTAATTGGGATACTTGAGAACTATCATATTTATGTAAATCAAGTCAACCTTATATGTAAATCCAAGTAACGTCGGGAGCGCGTAAGCTTAATTCTGATAATATTTAAATTGTTCAGACTGTTTTTGCTACCCTACCGAAAAATATATTTCTATCGAATGTTCGTAACTAAATTTTCAATAACAGCTGCTTAAATTTTGTCCACCACTGTAAATACAGAGTTTGGAAGCCCAGAAATATTCATAAGCATTAACGCGGTTGTACCCGGTACAAGTGCCATAAGTGCACACCAATTGAATATTCAAGGCGGGAAAATGATAATTTTATTGATGATAATCTCTAGCCCCGTGTCTGTTTAGCACATGCCTGCGGGCCATACGTTCAAAGACTTCACGCTGCTGTTTACAGATCAAATTCCTCCCGCACTAAAGTTCCTAGGAACCCGTCGAAGGTACCCGCGGCAGGAGGTACCATATTAAATTTTAATGCAAATGTATTTATTCGCGGACAAAACATCAATTTCGCACATGTCATTGAATTCATTGTGCGCATAAATTAAACGTTTTGTTTCCAGATCATAATTAAGGTTTGAATTATTGCAGCGGCATTTTATTAAGCAATGATATAAATGCCCCTGGTTCAAGCTGTGTCCTACGGACTGAACACGATTTGGGCTCCATGGCCCCGTACAAGCGCACACAGAACGTGCACAATAACTAAAGGGGTGGGTTCCGAAAACGCCCCCGGCCTAAATGCTTTTGAGGTTCATTTAAATGTGATTAAACTGAAATAGCCAATTTACCCCATCGTTGGATACATGAAAATCATTTTAGGAAGCATAATGAAGTGTTAAATTAACTGTTTTTACTGAAAATAATAATTGTCATAATTTTCACTTTATTCCGCTGTTTTCAATGAAAATAGTGAGCTAAATAAATTTCTTGCATTGATTTATGTGCGATTATTGGAAATACATAATAGGTGTTTTATGTCGAATTGCTTGCGTTCGAACAGAAATAGTGTCGCATTAATCGATTTATAGGACGTGTGGTCTTTTCAGATGCCTAGTCCTATTCAGAGACTTCTGAGAATGATAAAAACTGAATCGATCTACCTGGTTACAATTGATGTCTACCTTTTGTTTAATTTTTTTTTCTTTTTTGTTAATCTCTTCAGTTGTGCATGCTATTCAGTAGAAATTAAAAATACTTTGAGAAAAGCGAACTTTAACGAACAAAAAGAAATATAAAAACTACCTGATTGAAGTCTGCAAATAACCTACATATTATTCAATTTCAACTTAAAATAGACTTATATTAAGATAACAATTAAAACAAATTAACGGCCTATATTATTTATTTACATACGTCCATTGTTTGTAGGTGGTGTGAGGTTGAGTTTGGTTTCATTGGATAGTTTTTCAAAAAATATTTGATACGTTTTTTTCTCCTTTTTTCGATCCGATGTGTATTGTTACGAATTGAAAAAACAAATATGTATGTCACTTAAAATTTTCCTTTTTCTAATTATAGAATCAGATTATGTAATATAGGGGTTCCCATTTAAAATGTTAAGGTTACCCCCAGTTTGGTATCATTGAATAGCTTTTTTTTTAAATATTGAACACGTATTTTTTTGTTTTGCAATCCGATGTGTATTTTTCGAGATATTTGACCTTTCCGGGACAATCGTTATTGTTTCAAAATCTGCAATACTCGCAAATTGTGAACCAAGATAACATTTTCACTTCGGGCTCGTACTTATCCCAATAAATTCCAATATACTTTTTTAGTGGCTGATGTAATTCAAATAAAATGCACCTAAATGCTTCTGTTTATATTATTTAAAATTCGTTAATTGGTATTTATTTTTAGCTTTAGCTAATATTTTTTCTCGCACTTCTTATCAGCATTGATAAGTTTAGGTTCGAGGACAAGGTGATTTAATTTCAAATTTGGATGAGTAAGATCAATTCCCTCATTAGCTTAATGATAAGATAGATACGAAAACAATTCCAAAAATAATTGAATTTGAAGAAATGATCCACAATATATTTATTAAGAGTAAACGGAGTCAACAGTAGTTACTTTTGTAATCAGTATCTGGTGGAATACGTCGCGATTAAACAGTCGACAAAACCTTCATAATACTAGAAATGCAATTATGGAATCAATTGTATTAAATTCATAAGAAGCAGCTGTTCAAGATTTTTCTGTAAAAATTTCAGGAAACAATTGATTAAATATGAAGAGGACGTTGATAGAATTAAGGCTTGGCGTCACTCCAAACCTATTTTTCCTGCTCATTTAATTTGCGGTCTCTAGGTAATTGATCAGCAAAACACCTTCAATGATTATCACCTTGTTCTTCAAATGACAACATTTTATCGTGGATTTCACACGCAACTTTTTGTATTTTCCTTTCATTTTTCTGCACGCCCTCCAGAGAGGTGTTATTTTGCGTTAAGGTCAATCTTCATTCTTCACACACTCTTACGCCATGTTTGTCTATCAAGCAGTCTGTTTGTCTGTCTTGTCTGTCTGTCTGATCGGTTTACTAGCAAAATAGCATGCATTTTCCTTCCCAGAGATCGAAACCAAATTTTCATCAAATAGTCTTCAAAGACTGATCCAAGTTGGGAGGGGGGGGGATCAAATCTCGTTTTCCACTGGGTTTTAAGTTTTGATTAAATCGGCACAAATCTCAGCAAGACGGTTGAGCACCGCGGCTGCTGCAGTGTTCGTTAACGCGTTGGTTGGCGCTGGTGTCTCTCAAAATCGGCAGCTTGGTGCGACGCGATCATCCAACACTTCAAAATAAAAAAAATTTTCTAGCCAGTCGCTATCGCGGTCTGGAGCTGGCTTTCTTTGCAAACTTTGGAATTTGTTTTAAAACGTTTTTCTTTTATCTTTTCGCATACGAGGTGGTTTTTGTTGCTGTTGCTGGTGGCAATTTTTCTTTAATGGCCGTTGTCATAACTCAAAGATATTTGTGAAACATTTCACTTTCAGTTGCATTTTGGAGCTTTGCTTAGCCAGCAAAACGGCTGCAGTGCGACGGAGTGCGGTAAACAGTGGAGTTCGGTCAAATCTTTAAATACGTTGAGACGCGATAGCGATATTTGGATATGTGATACTTTATAAAATACTCGAATTATTTCTGATATCGACTTTTGGATTTGTGGTTTATTTATGTTTCTGCCAATGCTAATTATGAGGAAATATAAAAATATTTACTAATTTGTGCAGTGTAGTGCTTTATATACACTGAAAATATATTATCAGTGTTTACATCAACGTATCTGGGAAAAAAAGTTATATGCTCTGATAGTTGTTCTTTAAAAATATATCGACGAGAAATTAAACTGCAAATATAGGTAAGCAGAGGAAAATTGCGTAGAAGCAATTGTCAATATACTCAAATTTTATTTAAATAATGCTAATGGAATTTCAATAGAATCTCTCATCCATACATATGTATGTAGACAACATTTTGAAAGATTGTTTTGCAATTAAATTTCCTAAAATCCTGAAAATCTGGGAATAAAAATAACAAGATTATTGATTACAATACCACAACAGCTTTAACATTTCTTGGTATACCATAATTTATCATATTCGCAAAAGATTTGCTATTCGATACAATATCTACTTAGTCTTTTGTATCGATACCGACTTTTTCCCTACCTGACACAACGACCATTTTTTTCTATAGCTACTTTACGAAAATCGACTAAATTAATCGATACTTTTGCTGATGGAAATGAAGCAAATTTACTTGTGCGAAAGGCGATAAGTAATTCGTTGTGACTTCGAGAGAAAAACAAAGTCGTTGATAAAAATATTTCAACCATATAATCGCACAACTTGTTGTTCATTCGCTTTTGTGGAGTTCCCGCAGAGTGAGCTGAGCACCCTTTTGCCCCAATCATTCTATCATCAAATCGCAGCAGTAGTCTCTAATCTCAAGTTGAGTTGCATTCCAAAAATAGTTCGCTATCTAAAGCATTTTTAAATCTTCGTAATTTGACGGGACTGCCTTGATAAAGTTTTATTTGCAAAAACAAAATGAATCAATCAGGAAAACTGGTACATGATCTCGTGGATCTTGATTATGTAGAATTTTGTGTCTTTCTTGAAAAGAAGAAACAAATCGAATAATTACTCCCACGTCCCACCGTTGGAGTGATAAGAAAACACACGCTCCGCAAACAGTTGAATGAATTTACACCTGTGCACTTCAAAAATTTCATTGAGTGATATCATTTCTGGTTGAAAACAGTGTTCGTGTTTCGTTTCCGTTTTCCAGCCAAATCGGCGTGCATTAAAAATGATGTAAAAATTTCTTTTCTTCGTGAAAAGTGAAATTGTTGCCCCGCTTTATATAACAAGTTTTTTTCTCCAGCTTTTTATGCAACCGCTCGAATCGACGTGCTTAAATTTAATCAGATTTTTATTTGTCTCGACTACTGGATCTTAAGATTACTGTCGTTTTATTACACTTCGAGATTAGACAACGAGTTTTTAACAGAAGGTAAATATCATTTAAATACCATTCAATATGGCGGTTTTTAAGTGTATTCACAATCTATTATTAATATTTTAGTAATACAAGTTCAGACATATGTATTGTAATGTACCTATGACGCTGAAGCTCGTTAGCTATTGTTTATGACGCGAACTGGTCTTAAGAGTGACGACAATGATAATAAATATTGATTATTTGGTCTTAGTTCTTAGATAAGTAAAACCCCTGGTAAACAGTTTACTTTGGTTGTGAATCATTCCTCTTAAGAATGCAAAGTTGTTAAGATTGAAAAATCTTAGAGATAAAATTAATTGTCGTTTACATTGTTGCTGGATTCCGTGATTACTTTTTAAATGCAATTAAACTTCTTCCAGCAAAAAAAATGTAAGCGCAAATCAAATACATCAGGCTTGTATCTACTAGAGAAAATGTTGGCGCACAAACTTCTATAAAAGTGTTTCATACTTGAAATTTAAACTGAAATAAAAAAAAAATCTACATATAAAAGTGTTTTACATTTTTTCTTATATCATTCATATAAAACTCGATAGATTCTTAGAAGCGCATTGACCTCATAAAAAAGTCAATAACAAAAAACATAGCCTCCAATTATCAGATTTAGCACGAAGTGTGGTAACGTGTCAAGGTCAACATTCTTCCTCTGGTAGTTGACCATTCCATTGAGCGTCAAAGGCCAACAAATAGCCGTTCTAAATGAATGGAGGGGAAACTACCGTTCAATAACAAACAAAATTGAGAGGCAAAATCCACCAAAAAGAAATTAAGCAAGAAGATAAAAAAACTTCGTCATGGTCAACGAACTTAGCCGTAAAGTAATTATTTTTAATGGCGTGGTCAACGATTGCCACACATGACTGCATTATTGCCCATATCGGAGTATCTTGGCAACGAGATTATTATTAAACTGTAGAAATTCCAAGCTTTTTTTGTCATTTATAACTTTTCAATCAATGATTTTTTTGCAGAATTTCTCTGCTGATGATACAGCGATATTTTTAAGCTCCATTTGCTTATCGAAATCAATCCCGCCAATTCACTCGAAATAATTCAATTAAACAGCAATCATTGCTTGTAATGGAAATCTACTGGACCGATTTTGATGAAACTTTTACTAAAATAAACAAAAAACATTTGATTTAAACCATATTTTAAAATGTTCCAAAATATTTAAATTCTTTTCTACCAAAACAAATTACATATGTAAAATGTCGTTCTAATAGAAAATCGAAATATATGTATAAATCCTGGTTTAATCTTAAATAATTTAGTTACAAACTTCTCAAATGCTCAAGTTTGATTCTTCACTCAGTTCAAGAGGGTTAAAAGTCTGTGCATGTGATATATTTACATAGAACAATAATCGAAGTCTCATTTTATTATCACTATCAGATTCGAAATTAGAATCACTTAAATTGATTTAAATTCGTAAACTTTTCGTCGCTATACTTCAATTTCTAATTGCTGTTCTCCGTCTAAAATACACGTACTTGCTTGTAGTTGTGCCTACCAAGAAAAAACTTTATCAACTTTATACAATATTTATATGTACATAACGTAGGTATTGTGATGTTTTTCCAATCCCCAAATATGATATCTTGACAAATTAAGCACATTAAAGTCAATCTGTTTGGCACAACGACCTTTAATATTAATTTAACAATGCATTGTTTTTCAAAGGTCAGTTAAAGCGACGATCAGAAAATATTGTTTGCATGAATCATTAGAAGCACAATAGTTTGCCTTGCCTTTTTTAGAAATTTAAAAATAGTAAACCAATTTACCTCTTGTTATTATTAAAAACAAGAATTACAGAAAACTAAGTTACTAATCACGAAAAATTATTATTGCTTAATATTTTTATTGCCGACATTGTAGTATTAAAATGTCCCTTTTAATAATTTGCTCACTTTGTTTAACAGTTTGTATAACATAAAAGTAATTTTACAACCTCGTGTCTTTTGACGAAACATTGTCGTCACTTAAATAGTTTTGCATAAATTCGATTAATAATTTATTAGAAAATTGCATGATGACATGGTAACTGAAAAGAAAATAAAAATCTAATCGCGTAATAAATAACATAGACCAACAGTGAATTTGTTGTCGAACAAGTGGCAGATTATTTCCATTGAATTTTTTCTATAGATTATGAATTTGTAAATAGAAGTTCCAAGATATAAAACATTTCATTTTTAATCGTTTATAAAAAATGATAAATAATCACAAATTGTCCCAGGAATTGGTAAATCTGTAACTCCTACAAAAAAATATTGAATTTATTAAATGCTTTTAATTTTGATAATTTGAACTAAAGAAATGCACATTACAAGTATGACTAATATAAGAATTAATTCTCAATTTCATAGCGAACCAAATATTTTAAATGGATATTTCCTTAATCTTTTAATAAATATTTATCATTACAATGTGTTGGACTACAGAACTTGTTAGCCTGCAGTAAACGAGATGAATGAGTTTTGAAATACATATTTAAATGAATTTTATTGATATTGATTCGCTGTTTTGTGACGCATATACTCGAATAAATCGGACGTTTACGTGTTGTAGATCCACAACACAATATGGCAATTGAAATGTGGTCCGAAACAAAAATATTCAAAACTTGTCGGCATAGCATCTGATTATGTTCATATCAACTTCACATAAATGCAAATTAACATTTTAAAAATACGATCTCAACTTCCTTGTTACTAAACATAAATTCAGCAACTCATTTTTTCTGAATTAAACTTTTTTCGCCAGAGAACCTTGAACTTTTAATATTTTCTCGAATCTTATTTTATGATGGTATTCTATGACGCACGACAACAATTTCAATCAAATTTTTTTTTTAAATATATATTTTCGAAATAGAAATTACTGACGTGATACCTTTATTTATTTTCAGGGAGCTAATTATACAAAACGCAGATTCCATTTATATACCCGTAGTTACAACGCCCGAGAATTGTGTTTGCTTCTGGGAGAAACAAAACAATACACATAACGAAGATAAACAAGCCCAGAAACGTGACCCATGCAATTCGGTTTAATTATAATCGAAATCTGGACTGGAATCGAACTGTTTTTATGGAATTTTAACGGCAATTAATGAAAAATCTGAACAGCGAATTTTTTCTTAAAGAAATAGTCTAAATTCTATGGAGATTATATTTGTTGGAAAAAAAATAACACTGTCATTATTAATCTGCGAAATGTCCAGTAATTGAGTGTATGAGCTTCGTAATATTAATCAACAACTCGCGTTTATTCTAATTTATTCCCCCCTACTCAATTGATGTCGCATTATCTAATATAAAGCTGCAATTTATGAACAATCAGACTTTATGTTAAATAAAGAAAAAAAAATTATTAAAGAGGAAAATCAATAAAGTTGAAGTAGCAAAATAGGGAAAGAATTTCCCGTAAATGAAAAAGATGAGTCGGAGTAGTCGGAGAAACACGTTTATACCGCCTGGATTTTCGCTACGGAGACTTCTGCTACAAGGTGCTCGGGCTGCCAGAGGAAGTCCCCCGTTTAGTCAGCGAACCTGTGATGTCGAGAAAGGTACAACGAAGCATGACAAAAAGCCGGGAGAGACTTCTGGAAGCAGTGGGAACAAGGTATAAAATATATATTGGATTTTAGCAGTCCACATGCTCTAAGGCGTGAAACGAAAAACGCTTTTAACGCAACCGTATACGCTTAAAACTTTGGTTGTTAGGCAACATTTTTTGTGAATAAAAATTTAATGCGAAGTCATTTATGAAACGCATCACTGCCTCAAAATTGTATATCAAAGGTAAATTTTGCATTTCTACGGCAATGATGCGTTTCCGAACTTGAAAAAATTTTCATTCCATTGCATACGTTTACAAAACAATTTTTCCATTTAAAAAAAAAAAACATCGAACTGATAGCTGAAGCATGTTATATACTGAAGTTTGTTACAACGCTCGCGTGCCTCGTTCATATTAATATTTTATACATATGGTACCAATTATCCGGTACTTACACTTCATGTAGTTATAAACAAGTTAAAGCCTCTTAGTTAAATAGCGTAAATAATTTCCGTTTATCCAAAAAGCCAATGTCAAGAAAGTTTTTCACAAAATTCTATTTTACAGAGTAATAATCCGGACTCATCATCTCAAATATCATCAACCCCACCACCGCCATACACCAGCTCTTCAGGGAGTTCACAACAGCAATCAACTCCGAATCAACAGCAACAGCAACAACAACAGACTTCACAGAGTAAAAATATAAATTCACCTCTTCGTGGCGAATCAAACATGTACTGCCCGATCTGCTACAATACTCCTTCAACAGAGTCATTTTTTACACTATTCACCTGCAAACATACCGCTTGTCGCACATGTCTAGAAAGATATCTTAAGAATGAAATCAACGAATCCAGAACTGATATTGGTGCGGCGACCGTTTGCATATATATTTTTTATTAATTCTATTAATTTAATATTATCTTTTAGCTTGCCCACAATGTTCCGAAGCTATGCATCCGAGCAACATAGAAATCCTCCTAAAGGACTACCCTGAAATCATCAGTAAATATGAAGATTTCATGGTTAGACGGTTTCTTCTCTCTGATCCAGATTCGCGGTGGTGTCCAGCACCTGACTGCAGGTATTTTTCCAAAAATTATTTTATTTTTATAGGGTGACCATAGTGATACAAAAGCTTTCAAGATTTTAGAAAATATGAAGACAATTTTAATGTTATTAAAAAAATTTCAAAGCGATTTTTTTCCCAGAACAAATATTTAAATTATAGCAGAATGATAAAGCTTTCCAAAGACTTAGTACACAGGGTAGTTGCTGTATAGTATTTAGCGTTTTATTAAAAGACGAAGATTCTACAAATGAAAACAGGTAACCCCCGTACAGCACCTCCTAATTGTCGTAACCAACCTAAAACTAGTACGAAACGTTGGACCGGATCCAATAATGTAAAAAAAAAGCGTTTTATTTTTATAATTAGGAAAGCTTTCCTTTTTTCAAATTCCGTGCTTTTAATTAATATTGATTGATTTATAATTTCACGCAAAAACTAGTCCATGTCAACGGACATATTTTTTTTAAATTATTAATATGATAATTATTACTTCCTAATCGAGTTAAGATAATTGCAATAAGTAATGTAAATAAGATTACGAAATTAACTTGTTTGGACATTAAATCATGAGTTAACTCGTGACTGATGAACAATGTGTTAAACGATTTTAATAAATTTCCTTACCAAGCACTTTAAAGTTTTCTCATAAACTTTGCTCACTTGAAAGATTTTTATTTCAGAAAAATGGGTAAACTTTTCCATCGTTTTCCCTAATTGTCGAACCGTGTTTTAGAAATACCGTGTTATTCGCGGGGTACCTGTATTTGTATTGTGTACTGTTCAGTAAAATGAGTCGATAGGCAAACATGCAAAATTACTTTGAATTATGAAATGTGAAATGTTTGCTTTTCTCCAGTTGTCTTATGCCTCACAGTTTAAAAAGGCTTATTAAATAAATTACGCATTTTTTTAATAATTTTAGTGGATATGGTTCTTTAAAACATTTAGTCGATTGAGACAAAAACTAACGCTTCCATTTTTTCTATAGCTACGCTGTAATAGCCACGGGATGTGCATCATGTCCCCGAATAAGATGTCAACGGCCTGGCTGTGGTGTTAATTTTTGCTATCACTGCAAAGCTGAATGGCACCCAGATCAAACTTGTGATGCGGCTCGAGCCTCCCGACAGAGACCTACCCGAGCTCCATCTGGGAGCATTAGCCAAGATTCTCAGCATCGGGATGAAATAAAACCGTGCCCCAGATGCAAAGTTCTTATTGTGAAAATGGATGATGGTTCTTGCAATCACATCGTCTGCTCCATTTGTGGATCAGAATTTTGTTGGCTGTGCATGAAAGAAATAAGTGACTTGCATTATTTAAGGTATTTTAATCATTCACTCCCTTCAATTGAATCGTTTTGAATGTTTTATTATTTATTAAAGTCCCTCGGGCTGCACATTTTGGGGGAAGAAGCCCTGGTCAAGAAAAAAGAAAATTCTCTGGCAGCTTGGAACACTAGTTGGTGCTCCTGTAGGAATTGCTCTGGCAGCTGGAATCGCTGTGCCCGGTATGATAATTGGTGAGCTTAAAGGATTTAGTTAAAGATTTCTTTTATTCAATGTAAAATGATTTTTTCAGGTATTCCGGTTTGGGTTGGTAAAAAAATTCATGCTCGATATAAAACAGCAACAAAACGTAAGAGGAATTGTGCGCTTTTAGGAGGTGTTGCAGCATCGGTAAGTTTAAATTTTTATTTATATATTGGGTCGAATTCGACTTGACTAGAAAAGACGTTAATTTTCTAAGCACTTCAGCTTTGAAATTGTGTCTTCGCTGATCGAATCGAGTGAAAAAGACTTCCCTAATAATCTTAAGGACGATCTGAGAAATGTTGTAATAGGTTTTCTTGTAAACTGAATGCGAACGTCATGGTGTAGTAATTTTGAAAAAATACTTCATTTGTTAGTTTTGATAATTTTTTTTTTCTTATATTCGCTTCGTTTTATTATTATTATCGTTAAGTCAACATTTTATGATGAACTATTAACACTTTAACGGCTGTACTCGTCATTTGGTCTTACGTTATTTGCCGGAGGTGCCTGTTTATGTTCTCTTTCAAACTATTTCATAATACCATTAATAACAAGTCACGATTGTGAATAACAGCAGTAGATCATGAAAGTGTCAATAAAATGGAAAAAATATTTTCAAACAGGTTTTTTGCAAAACAAAATATTTTAAGTAACTAAACCGCACTTGGATTATTATCTCCGACTATGTTAAATCATTTCAAAATTAATAAATGCTGACCGATGTTATCAAAACAAAGATAACTTTATATAATTTAGTAATAATTTAACAATCAATAAGTTAATAGATTGCGATTAAATACTTTAATGGAAAAGTCGTTATTCTGGAAGATGAACTCTGATAACCTGGTCGCATTAAACTATACAATTAAGAAAACAAGTAAACTAAGCCTTTCTAAGGTATTCTATAAAATGACATCATTAATTACAAGGTTCTCCCCTAATAGATAGCACAGTTCAAAGTTTCAAGGATCTTGTTTAGCTGACATAGCACTGCATCATATTATCAATTTGCTGTTCTGAATAATTTCTTTTGTCATCATTTCATGGTGGATATATTTGAAAGTGGGGAAGGTATTACAAAATTCACATTCTCGATTCTTTTAGCGAATTTTAAATCATCTAAACAAAAAGTCCATAAGTAAAAGTTAATTAAACTAACTTCATAAGTCAAACAACTATCAAACCGGGTTATTTCATTTTATTTTTTTCTGATTTTCCTAATAAAGGATTTTGATTTGGATATTAAAAGCATTTTTTAATGTTCTATTACAACTGTGTAAACAATATTAAATTGTGTTGTCCCAAGTGCTGCGTGGTACATAAAGCTATGCGTTTATTTTTCATTTATCTTTTTAGTATTTACTTGCATATATATTTTTTTCCTCGACTTTGTTAACAATTTTATTTTTTTTTAATTTAAAATCAAGACATTATAAATATCTTTGGTGTTCTTGTCGCGTATATTTTTCTTCTAGTTTTTTGATTTATTCTCTTTAAAACTCTCTGGCAGTTTTTAAAGTTAAATTTCTTTTACGAGTAGCAATAAAAAAAAATGTCGTTTACTTTTATAATTTAATCGATAAGATAAAATATGATGTTGGTTAATTTGCGATCATTCTTTTCGATTTCTTAGTTATCGTTCAAAAAATCAGAGCTAAGAATTCCCTCCTTATAAAAATCTTCCAAAACATCCAAAAATCTCTGTTCAGCCTCTTCGTTTCCTAGCGCTATATCGACAGAGCCAATGCAAAGAAGTAAAGCCAAAAGTTGGGATTTTCTGGAAAAAATGTTTATTTATATTTAATACTCGTTTAAATATAATTATAAGATATTTCACCTATAGTCATTATCCAACTTTTCCCTCGAGTATGCTAAATCAACTTCTAGATCGATTCCAACCTTTGATAGATTCCGCTTAAAATGCTCGTAGTAAAAATCTAACAACTTTTTCATGCTTTCGCGGCGAATTTTTGAAGGCAGCGATGAGATCAACAATAAAGCGATATCATTTGTTGGCCTAGATAAAATAAAAATCGATAACTGAATGAAATTTTTCTTTAAATTATTTTCTTTTACCTGCTGTACGTGACCATTTGCCAGTCTAGAATCACGCAGTTGTCTGCGTTTCCTGTGTCCACCGGTTCCTTAAGGAGCAAATTGTTGCACCAGAAGTCCGTGTGCGTGATCAGACCCATGGGCTCGATGGGCTGCAGAAGGGTTTCAATAATATCACGAGTCTTGCAGCGAATATCGTCCAAAGCAGCGAGCTCATTATCACGTCCTCCCTTTTCTTGCAAGAATTTTCCTAATTGTGGAAGACCTTGCTCGACTAGTTGCTGGTAGCTGTCTGATGCTTTCGTTATTTGAAAAAGGAACTATTTAAAAAAACGAGAAATTTCATTATAAATGAAAAATTATATAACTAAGAATTTTGTACTCACTGGATATTTTTCATTGAGGTCAATTTTTTCCTTAAACTTCATAGCAAGCGATAAGGCGTGTACTGATGATATTGATATTATGGCACTTTTTGCTTCTTCTAAACTAAGTCCTTTTGTGAAATGTGCTGATTTATAGCCCAAAGGGCGCATATCTTCCAAAACAAGTATGCTTTCAGGTGGTTCGGGGCTTATGTCTTGTTGATTTTCTATTACCGTATCTAAGGTATACGTCGTATGATAGCATTTGGGTACTGGAACAAGCATTGGATCTGCATCTGATACTAAATGACGCCTTTGGAAGTCAAATAAATCGGGTAAAATCTGAAAGTTGAAGACGTTTCTTTGTTTAAAATTTGTTTTTGAATAAAAATTTGCTTCATATTTAATTTTCCTCTTAAAGAGTGCAAGCACAACGATTTTTTCTATACGAGAAGAAATTCTTTGAGTTTCTTTTCAGTGCTCTTCTGAGAAATATTGCGACAACAAAAATCTCTGGAGTGCACTCCAATTAATAATTCTTAAAGTCATACAGTCACTCGGTTGTATAGAAAATATATTGTTTTATAGAGAATGTTCAGATTAAATGAGTTTGTTTTGTTACACACTCACCTGTGTATAAAATTTGATTTCACGTAAATCAAATTGAGCTTCAGTTACAAAATATCGGCTAAATGGATCGTGCGGTAAAAGTTTTATAAACAAGTCTAAATGTTTCTTTTCGTTCTTAAATTCATAGTCGATTGTAACAGCCAATACTTCACTTAAATTGCTGACTCCATTCGAACTGCCACTGCCGACGCGATAGTCCTAAAAATGAGAATATTCAATCTGAGATTGTTGTCTTAAGTTTTAAGAAATTTTTAAAAGATGTGACCAAAGTCCATTTTGTTTTTTTAACACGGAACGATTTAAACATTTAAAGTAATATAAAAATCATAATTAAGTTAACGTTGATTATTAGTTTTAGAAACATTTTAGAAATGTTTACCTTGACAATGAATTCCCCATTCTGAACTTTGTGGTACTCCTTAAGGAAGTCCTGAATCCATTCAGCGTTGACTAGCCAGTTTTCACTGCTAGATGAATCGTCCTCGGTGTCCGACATGATTTACTGGAAACATTAAAATCTCTCTTAAATTCAAAATTAAGAATAAGTGTCATATTCAAGTGTCGTTTCACATTTGATATGACTAGCTTGGGACAACGCGTAGAGTCTTGAAAATAAACAAGCCCCACAATTGCTTCTAAGTGGTTCAGTAAGATTGTGAAAAAGTAGCCGTAAAACTATGAGGTTCAACTCACAATTAAACCAGAAATCAAAACGTATCCATTAATCCTTTACAGTCAAATTAGCACTGATATATCTCAATCTGTTGAAATAATCTTGAAAAATTTCATTTTAATCTGAATCCCAGGGAGTAGTCAGATAGGCGTGTACGTGCTCGTCAGAATCGGCTGATGTATTTTAAAAAACTATCGAACCGTATAGAGAGGCACTGTGATCATGATGGCAAGTAGAATGGATGAAAAAATAAATAAACCGCCGCAGAAACAGCGGCTTAAAACATGACTT
Source organism: Machimus atricapillus (assembly GCA_933228815.1). NCBI lineage: Eukaryota > Metazoa > Arthropoda > Insecta > Diptera > Asilidae > Machimus > Machimus atricapillus. Next base: position 24,027,865 of record OW121788.1, on the reverse strand, counting down.
GGGCGGGTTAAAAAAAAGGACATGGTCGGATGAATTCTTCCCCATGTAGAGCAAAAGCACACTGATTTACATACGCGCTCTTCTGTGCATCGCGACGTTATAAACTGTGGAGGCACACATTCTGCGCTATAATAAATTTTTGTGTAAAATCGTTGGCATCAACTTTAAGGTTCCCCCCGAACTCCTCCTGAGCGTGAAGACGAGTTCTTCTCCCACTGCCGACGACATCCAATTTAAATTCTGTGTGACAGATTTTCCGGGAGCGCATTAAAAGGCGTGTCGTTGTCGTCTGATTTGTCTGGCTCTGAATTCCATTGTGTACCAAATAATTATCACAATGACTGCTTTGTTACGGCTCTATTAACTCAATAAACAGATCTGCTCATCGCAGCATGTTTCTAAATTAGAATCGGACCGATTATCTGATGCGGTGCAATCAATTCAATTTATTATCAAACACCCTTCGGTCTGTTTTGTATCCAAGTAAACAGCCCTAAAACATTTATGTACGCGCCCATAAAATCACAAATTTTGTTCCCAGACGTCTAGACACATTGGACTTTTTTCATTACATTCACAAAAACATGGGAAAAAGACATCGAACACACTCCCATCAGGGATTCATACATCGCGTGTAAAAGACGAAAATCCATCAGAATGATAAAAAAAAAAATAACTTACTCAATGAAATAATTAAAGCGATTGGGCAGAATCAAGCCCAAAATAACCGAGAATTTTTACACAAGTTTTGGATATATGAAAAATTTAAATTTCACCACTGCGCTGAGGAGATAGAGGGCAACCACTTCACTTCAGACAGAGGAAGGAAGGAACAGCGAACTGCACAAGCACCACGTTGATTCTGTGGGCAACGTTCTCCCGCTGGAAGTCTTTCACTTGATGAAACAGATCCCAACTTCCTCCTCGTCGAGCAGAAACTCCCAAAGTCGTCGCCCGACTTCCAGTGAGTTGAACAGAAATTTCGTTCAACTGCACGCGCCTCTTTCTCCCCGGGCGCTCCTCCCAAGTGGCGCATTGGGGCCCAGAATAGCGGCCGGTCAGATGGACGCAGGGCTCCGTCGGTTCTCCTACTTTCGAAAAAAAAAAAAAAAAATAGGTAAAATTACCTTCCGCTTTAGCCCACCTTGGAAAGGTAAAGCTAGCCTATCTTCTTCCGGTATGAGGAGGAACTTTCCCTTTCCCTTTCCCTTCCTATTCCAACATCTGCGAAGCGAAAGTTTGCATTCCAGCTCTCCAGAGTAAATCTGTGCGATAATGACCTCGCCCAGTGCTCTTGCACGATTTTCCTGCTCCGAAGAAGGGAGCTTTTCTGAAGGATTTCTCGTGGTATTAACCTGAATTTTTCACCTGTATGGCACACGACAATTTCACAATTTCAGACAGCTTGACCCAATAACAATTGCCTGACGGAAGGTGTGCGATGAATGGCTCCCGGTTGCGTGCCAGGATTTTCCTTTGTTGGTCAGGAAAATTATTGTGAGTAAAAGTAGACTCCATTCAGATGGTCAGCAAATTGCATGTCTAAAATTGTGGCTCCCCCACACAACAGGAAGTGTGTTGATTCTTATCGTTGATTTCGGGTAATTAATAGGAGAGCTTTAGCACCTGAACGTCCTTCACTAATCACTGCTAGTTTACAAATAGGCAGGGCAATTAACTTCCTATTTTGGGGCTACGATGGAAAATCGTAGTAAATTAGTAAGTTCAGAGCACTCATTTACGAATATAAATTGATCGATGTCTTTAATAAATTAAATCCTCAATTTAAATACATAAACATAAGTAGTTTTTTGTTTAATTATTTAAAAATTTAATTCTTCCCAAAAAACGCATAGTTTTTAAAAAAGTAATGAAAATAAATAATATCATAAACTTTATAAAAAGTAAGAGCTTTTTTTCAAATTCTACGTTTTTTGGATCGTAATCTTAATTAAGAGATTTACACAATAATTTTGAAGGGAATTGAATTCTTTTTAAAAGGTCTTTCTTGCCTTTTTTTCATACATTCAATGTTTACAGAATTACAGGCCTTCAAAATTATATAAGCTCCTTACTTGATATAGAAATATCTATTAGCGGGAATATCTTTTTTACGACAAATTTGAACATCGGAGATGATAAGAAAAGAATCTTAAAAAAAAGAAAATAACCATCTTAGTAATTGATAATAATCGCAAAAATTCAAGAATATTAAATATATTATCCAGGTTTTTACGCCTATGTAGCACTTTCAAAGATGATGCAAATATTGAAGAGTAATAGTTTCATTCTGAATATTATTAAAATTTTTGTTGTAAAAACTCTTATTGCATATTAGGCAAATTTAAATCTACAATTATCTTTTACCCAAAGAAGACTATCGTTCTAGTATACATATATAATAAATAACCGCGGAATCAACTAGTCTTTGTTGATATACTGTTGACAAAACAAAAATTACTTAAAAATAAAATGATTGCACAAAAAAGTTTATTTCAACTAAATAAGATGTTAATTGTTCCATAGTCACCAAAGCCATTTGTTGTTGACAAGACAACCAAACAATTCTGCTGTCGCTGACTCATCCAACTTATTGTTTGTTTATTTTGTACTACTTCCCAACAACATCAATCAAATCCAAAAGAAGTGTCTCCTTGACTTTGCCACAAATTAAAACTCTTGGAGCGGTTGCAATGAATGAGTTTTACCACTTCTAAAATTTAAATAGAGTTTATATCCGAACAGAGCCAACTTGGCTCTCAATTATCCCCAAAAGCATTTCACTTGACGGTGACAACTTCTTTCAGTGACCAGCCCCCATGAATTTCCAACTTCTCCAACTTCCATGGAAATATTCCAGCATAAACCTCGTGAGAACTCGAAAAGAATCGATTTTCCTCCAATAGCCAAAGTTTGCGCATGGACTCAATAGAGCCCCCCATGCTCTCATGCAGCAGCATCCCTTCGAGATGAATATTAAAATAGTGGGGGTGTCCACCACTCAAACAGATACAAATTGATGCAATTGAAGCAGAGGAAAAGTAACTACAAATTCGTGGAGTCTTGTCGCAAAATTGTCCTTAATTCAAGGTGTGGAATCACTTGTTTACAGGCTTCAATTTTTGTTTTATTTTGAAGGCCGAAAAGAAGGTGTGCTTGAGATCGATACTCCAACTTTGGTCGAGCTTGTTAGACTCTGCACTTGTCGGGGGAGCCTAATTGGGCGTTTGTGGACACAAGATTGTGGCAAAGCTTTGGAAATAATGCGACAGTTTTTACTCTATTTTTAGACGTGTTTCAGGAAGTATTGAGATATTTCAGGTGGGGCACAGATTTCTTTCAGTCCAGTGACAACAGGACGACTTCGATTTATTTTACTCTTAGGCTCAGATAGGCGTTTACTTCTACATTTTAAAACTAAGCTATTATTAAAATTTAGCTATTCAAAGGTCTAACATAAAATTTCATATAAATCGTGTCATTTTTTTTTTGTAATAGCTGAATTATTCTTATAAAATGTTGACATGCAATTTAGGCATAACGGACATTAATATTTCGACATAAATAATATTCTGAAAATGTAAAATGTTCGAAATATGCAAAAATTAAAAAGGAGGGCGATATATGTATGTATCTCATTAACCTTAATTAAAAAAGTCGAGCCTTTTGGATCTTACTTAAGTACGTTTTATAGTATACTTACAAATAGTAGATACAGTTCAACCTTGATATAAAAAATTGTTAAACAGAGGTAAATTATACCTTCTATGTGTATTCTGCTGGTGATTGAAAATCGTTATAAAGAGGTTTTAGACAAAATTTATTCGTAATTTAAAGGTATATTTTGCATTGGCTCTTACGGACAGTTCTAGAGGATTTCGAAAAAATTGTTAAATCGAGGAAATCGTTATATTGAGGTTCGTTATATTAAGGTTACACTCTATTAATAAAAAAAAAGTCTTTACAAGCAAAGAAATTTGAATCGAATAAAATCAACAAGATAAGCAGGGTCCAATAATTTAGGAAAAATTTAAAGTTTTAATTTTATTTTTTATATATTTTATAGTATTCTTCTCTTTTTTTTCAGTTTATAGTATCGCCAGTGCTTGCTGGGCTAGCAGTTGCCATCGGAATACCAATTCTCCTCTTCTACGTGTACGGCGTGGTGCCCGTCTCGCTGTGCCGAACTGGCTGTGAAGTGTCTACAACACGAGATGGTTTCAAATTTGAGTTCGACGAAGAGGAGGAAGACAACCACCACCTGCGAAACCAAGGAGATGGGGCTAGTGTCGATGCTGTGTCCCGAATCGGGGCAACAAGTATTGGCGAAGTTAGTCTAAGTGTAGCCAGTGGCAGCCATATTGGAGTTTCTGGTCAAAACACCACATTTGGTGTAGCACACGCCTCAAACCGGGAGTCGACGACTGCCCTGGCCGGAAGCATAACCGGACATCGTTTGGAGGTTCAGGCTGATGTCAGCTCATCTGAAACCGCATCAGCTGTGACCTGTGTCAGCGAAAAATCCGGGAACACCCTCAATGATACCGCTTCAACACGTGCTCTGGCTGGTTCTATCCTTAGTTATAAACAGGTAATTTGGCCGCTGGTGCTGATGCTTCAATGGTGCTTCCTCAAGGCATTTTTTTAATTGAATGTAATATTTGGTTTTATGTTTTCTGTTCCCTTGGTCGTTTTTTGTATATTAACAATGTGTTGCCTGTAGCAATTAGATTCTTCCAATGTTAGCGAGGATGGTGTCTCTGAACGTGTTCGTTTCGATAACACTGTTTGCTATGTTATTGACGGGAAGAAAGACTGCTCTGACGTGTGGTACACAGCACCATTGGATCAAGTATGTATTCCTATTTTATCCTGTTGTTAGTGCTATTCTTAGATGGTTGCTTTTATTAGTTCAGTTTCTGCTGATTATTACGGAATTCAGCAATTGAATCGGTCATTTCAAAAACCCCATTAGTTAATTAGTTAGTTTTAAATTCCAGAATATCTTCAGCTATAAGCTCTTGTAAAATGTGGAACTGTGGAACAGGACTCAATGACAGCGTCGAGAAAATACTGATAATTTTTTTCAAAACATTGTCGTTTGAATGGAATAGGATGTAGGGATTTATATAATTTTTATCCAGATTGTAAGTTTTCCCATAAGAGTTCGTTTGCAACAAGAAAAGTGTGTTTGAAAACAAATTGACTTATGTGGTTTTTGAAATGACCGATTCAGTTTCTCTTTAAAGCAGAATTGAGCATGCAATCGCAGAAACTAGATTTTTTAAATCAGTCGATGTGTGAGAGATTGTTTGTAAGTTTAGTGTTTGAACCTTTTAGTTGTCAACTCTCAAAACATCTGGCTTTCTGTAACCTCGTAATTCTGATTATTACCTTAGTTTTAATAATGTAACAGCTTATGCCTGAATGCTTTGATTCTAGTAATGAAATTGTTCATAATTTAGCTGCAAGTTGTAACAATTTTTAAATTGCAATTACAAAACCAGGGGTGAAGGAATGAGAGGAGGTTGCATTTGCTGTTGTATAAAGTTTATAAAATGTCGTTTTCATATTTTTACGGACACAACTTTTGTACTGTTATGTGGCTGTCTTGGAGATCAGGATAATGGCTCTAAAATATCTTAGCTGTTAAGTATTAGATTTAGGGGCATTTTGCTTATTGCTGTCCTTAACTAATTTAAATTTTGCAACAAGTCAAAATTCGTTTATATAAAGTTTAATCTTTATTTCCAGGACGCTGCAGCCGACAAAGCCAGTGTAGGCAGCAGCCGATCGTTTCGGAGCTCAGAGAGGTCATTTCGTGACGATGTTGATTCAGTAGGCTCAGCGAGTGCAGCAAAAAGGCTTACATTCGGCAATCGTATACCTAAATTGAATACGACGTCCCACAGGACTCTGTCGTTGGATAGCAACACCGGCTCCAACAATATCCCGGAAAATGTAAGTTTAGAACAACAGGCCGAGGAGGAGGACAATAAGGAAAATTCTGAGGTGAAGCAACAAGTTCTTTCACAATCCCAAGCTCTTGAAAATTCAGCTGACAATAGCACAAATTCAACGCCATCAGCAGCGCCTTCCCCAAATACTTTAAAAAAGAATGAATCTCCTTTGAGGTTTGCCGAGAAAAATCAGTCGAAGGCATCCATTCTGAGAAATTTATTTTTCTCCCAAAACGATATGAATGTTAACGCCGTAAAGGATTGCGAAACAAATGATGCTGGGAAGGAATTAAAATAAAAGAATAGAACGCTGCAGCTCCTCAGTTGTATGTGGGTGTGTCTCGCAGAATGCCAAGTCCCAACTTTGACAGGGTGCGAAGCAAAATTCAATTTGAGTTACTCTGGAATTTTGCTTTTTCCCTCCCCCTAATTTGTCCAATAACTATTTTTTACAAAATTAATTATATAATATATATTTAGTGCGTATTAGCGCGATACTTGCGATATTTAGTTAGAGCCTCATCCGAGAAATGATAAGTGCCAATGTTCTGATATTATTTAGTGCTTACCCGAAGACTGATCTACAGGAGGAGGAAACGTAGTAGGAACTATTGAAATTGTCAAAGGCTTAACTGGACTGCGAGGTATCCTCCCACACCATAAACCAGCACGTGTTGTCTATCTCTTTGTTGCATTTTATAGGACAAAAGCGATTTAAAAAATTAAGCATTATAAAATATATAAACGTTCTGAAAAACAGCTCACAAATTAGTTAATAACAATATAATGGGCATATTCAGGCTTTTCTTTCAGCGAAGTTTGCTAATTTTGCCTGGTAAAATAGCGAGAATGCGGGAAGCAGTGCTAACGCAGTGTGCATGGTTAATAAATGGACAATTATTAATAAATTTAAAAGGAAACCCTAGAAATTTGGCCTAAGTTATACATCTATGTAATTGTAACTAGTTGTGTTTATTACTTACTATGTATTTGAAAAAAAAACTACGAAAAAAATAGACAAAAAAAAGGAAAAACGTTTTTATGCGCGCGCCCTTTATTTATAAACAAAGTTCGATGGTACATGTGAACATCGGATAAGCTCGTGAAGATTTTGTTCGATTTTGAACAGGAAGTGAAATGTAAAATATTGGAGACAGCTGCTAAATATATAACAAATATTTCATGAAGAAGGTAGTGTATTAATTAAAATAATTCATTTGTTTTCATGTCATTTCCTGAAATAATCCTGTTCACTATTACTAAGTTCAAAAATTCGAAAATTCGTATTTCTTATATTTAATTCATATTAATTCTTTGAGAAACTAATTTAACTCATCGTTTGAGATACATAAAAAAATAATCAGCATTTATTTCGTTTACATATAGATTTTTATTTTGTGTACATTATGAAAAATTTACTTTATAAGAATTATCACCTAAACTAAATTAAACCCTCCAAATTTTTATCCTTTCCTATCCACAAAATTTATTTAACCAAACTTATTCTTTATACCCATCTTTTATTTCTGTCCCTTAGGGTTATCAACGACTCAAAAGAAAAGCTTCGACATTTGCATCAAGTTCATCGAAAATTACTTCATACCATACACAGCGAAATTATTTACTATAAGCAGACAGCACAATTTACAATTATTGATGAAACTAACTCCACGTGTAAGTTTCAACCAAACAATCTTACAAAAAGTTGCACCAGTCGCAGGTACGTCTCTCTATTCCTACTCCAAGTAAATTATATATTTAGTTTTAATCTTAAGTTAACTATACTACTTAAACTCAGACAACTATACAATTACTGCAAGATAAATTCAGTCAACTGTTCAAATTATATTCAAAAGAAAAAAATAAGGAAGTGAAGTTGACTTCAAAAAGAGTTTTTGAATTTGTGGTCAAAGACGAAATCTCAATTTCACCAATTTATATTGTTAAGCTGTTATGGAAACAGGGTAAGTTCATTAAAAGTTTCTTTCACTTTTTCCCAAAATGATTACAATAAAAAGTAGAAATATACTTAGAATAAAGTAACACTTGCAATATAGCTGAATGGCTAAAACGTTGTTATAAAAAGTAAAAAAACTGCTCAAGTGCGAACCGGTCTCACGCACTAAGGGTTCCGTCCTATGGAAAACCCTAAAAATTATAAAGTAAGAATTCTTATTCCTGATTAGGAATTATATCAAATTGCGTCTTCGTATATTACTTACAATTTTTTTCTTTCTATTGTATAAAAACACATTTACAGTATTTGTTGGTTAAATACAGAGTATGAGTAATATGGTACATTAATTGCAGCTCAGTACATGCCATGCAGCCATTTTCGTTGGAGACCTTATAACAAAATATGCCTAAAAACAGTAACTTTGATAGGAAGTCAAATATTAAAAATAAAAACATATTCAAAATTCCCTTTTCATCAACAAAAATTATTTGTTTGCCTCTGTTTACATGAACATATGAGCACCCCGCCCTAAAATAGATATTTTTAATCTTTTGTTGCTTTTTGTCTTTGAGGCGCGATAATATATATTATATGTGAACTTCAAGTCCCTATATCATTTTGTTTTATAGAAGCCAAAGGCTATGTAACAAACAGACAGACAGGCATCGCTGGCATAATAAAAGGGATCCATAATAATGATATTCGCTATTGAACGCAACATAAAAAAAAGATTGAAGTCTTCGATTGATGAGAAATGTTTTGTCATAAAAAGTATTAGTTAAGCTTTTAATCGATCAGTCGCAGCAAAAACCATAAGCTTTCAATTTCTTCATATCGATCTTCTGATAAAGCTTCTGTTGGGACAACTTTCCGAAAAAGTTTATGTTCTGAAATTGTTTAATGTTGAAAAGGTATTTTTCTTTACTTTCATTATATAAATCATTTTTAAATATTTTTAATTTATTGCCTATATCTCGGTAATATACAATCAATTCTTGTCTTCTATGTTTTCTTCTATCCACGTGATGAATTTCCGGACATCTACATACACACCGTATGGCTGGAAGCCACAGAATTGTCCTATTCCAAAGGAAACTATCCCAATAACTGTGTACGAATGGTTAACACCTGAATATTGCAACGCACCTCCACTGTCTCCCTAAAATCAAATATTCATAATATAGAAAAGTGTACTTAAATGACATTTAGTTCGCTTACATTACAAGAATCTTTAAATTCATCTTCGTTACCAGCACAAATACAATCTTTTGGAATGTCTAAAAAGTTATAAAATTTCTGGCACTCTGAATTACTGATGACCTTTAGATCTGTCCCTTTTAACTTGCATGGAGTGTAATTGAATATCGGATGCAGATTTCCCATACCAATGACTTCAGCCGACGATGGTAATTTACCTTAAAATTAGTAAATTTGCATAAGTAGATGCAATATCTTCTAAGTATTGAAACTTACTAGACGGTTGAGGAAGGCAGATTGGAAAAATATAGACTTTCTGTTTAAGAACAATGATTCCGATGTCACTCCCTGAGTGAACTCCATTGTATTGAGGATGGACGATAGTTTTAGAGATAGATAATTGTTGACCGTGTCCACTCCTCGTGCATGCGTTGCGAACTCCCATATAAACAGCAAGTGATTTGTGGTCTCTACGTATTAATTTCGAACAATACTTACTTTTTACATATAAGATTAGAATACTCACCTTAATACCAAACAGTGCGCAGCTGTTAAAACATCTTTCCTTGTAATGAGGGATCCGCCACATATAATATTTAGTTTTTCCGAATAAGTTTGTCTAACCGCAATTGCGGCAAACCATGGATAAGAAACAGTTGTGCCTGTTCAAAGAAATATTGAAAAATATTGATTGATAAAGTTTAATAGTAAGGCCTATTAAATTACTTCTGATTAAAATTTGTTCAATAATGTATATTATTTTTTTATGTAATGACATTTTTTCGGTAATCCGATACTTTTTTCCTACTCTAAAAAATTGTGACACGAATTACGTTGATAGCCAAAATATCAAAGGGGAATGAGTAAAATTTCACTGAAATTTATCCTAGCAAGCGTACAATATCAAGACTCATTTTTTAAAATAAAAACAGCATAAAGGCGCGTTTCCAATACAGCGTGGATTTCAGCGCCAGAGTAGGCCCGTTCCAAATGGCAGCGCAGAGTATGTTCGAAACATTCAGAGCTTTTGAAATCATATTTGATTGCCTGTGATTTTCTTGTCAAAAGTCTTTCGAAAATTGTATTCGTGCGAATTAAATAATGGAAAACAATATTGCAGCGAGCCTTGCAGTAGCTCATTATGTAAATATGGCATCACAACAAGATTGGAAATAAATATATATTTTTTAAATTGTCAATTGTCAGTTAATATTTCGGAAATATACAAGCCATCTTTTGATGTCTTAGTGCAACTCATCCGAAAATACAAATTTGAAGAACTAATTATTACCAAAATAACGAGCAATTCTACAGAATATTATATCATGTAAATAAATTAGCAAAGTAATAAATTTATTTAATATATAAGAAGCAATATTTTTGCCAATTTTGCGTTACAAGAAATAAACTTTGCAGCAGCGCCATCTCGTATTAAATCAAGATCGAAAGCTTTCGACATCCCCAGCGCGGGAGTAGAACTAGAACCTACTTTCGCGCTGACTCCCAGCTCCAGAGCGAGATTTTGAAAGAGACAAAAGATACAACTCTGACATGTGGAGCGTGGAGACAGCAAATACTCTGAATCTCCACGCTGTATTGGAAACGCGCCTTTACGCTTAATGAACTCAACACACGTCAACTAATGAACGAATATTACTATCAAATTAGTCAAAAATTAGTGAAATTGGTTAATGACAAATTTAAATCCATTCCTTACTCAAAGAAACTGAAATGATGTTTTTACTTTAATTTTTATTTTTTTTTTGCAATAAAGCAAGCGAAGTACATGCAAATTAAATAAAAATTTAAATTGATTAATCGGTGACATTAGAACCACTGTAAATTGGTCAACCATTGCAATAAATGCGGTCAAGTACATTAATGAGCCTCTTTAATATTCTATGATTATGAAACATTTTGAAGTACATACATACATAATAGCAAATTAGTACACTTTTACCTAAATTTCAAAATTGAAACACTCTTTTTTATGTTATTTCATTATTCAAACATTAAAAACAGCATATTTTAGGAAAATGCTACGCAAATGTTTACCTTGAAAAGCACGTAAACAGTGCTGCAATCGTGACTGATTATCAATGAAATAGAACCAATAAAAGCATGCATAAGCTGATACACATTATTTAATTAATTTTCACCTCGAATAAGAAATTGCCCTACTTGCGCTTCAAATTAAACCCGGATTTTGGTTGTTTTAAGTATGTATCTAAAAAACTTCGCTCTAAATCAAACATCGTTTACTTACCTCCAATAATTCTGGATGTCGGAATACGGCCACAAATTTTAGGTTTCGATACGACCAGAGTAAAACATAAAGTAAAAAGGAAATGTTTCACTATCATCCTGTGGAAGCGTTCGTACGGTTCTCGAATGATTAGGTACTAACGTAACTTGGTTTCAATTTTATAACTTATTTAAAAGTAAGCAGGAATTTTGCCAATTTATTGAAGAATGTAGAATATTTCTAATTATCTTTTACCACGGCAACAAATAAATAGCTTCGTGACGCCCAGCATTGGAATTTTTCATGTTTTTTATAATTTTGTAAAAGTAGAAAATGGCAATGATCGAAACACTGAGGAAATAACATTCTGAATACGGTACATAGTGTTGAAACTTCCCTTTTTTTATCTGAAAACTTATTGGGGAACATATTATGCAGTTTTTACTTTGATTATATTATTAAATTTTAGCCGAAAAATTAAAGCTGTCTTGAGTAAAATTTATATGGGCGCTAATTTTTAATTTTTATATGTATATTTCGATAATATGTACATATACATATGTAGAATCAGCAATCATATTCTGTATTGTTTTGAAGCCACCAGAGATATGTACATAAATATGTACATATATTCAAAAATCTGAATACACAGTGCCTGGTTGGAAGCCAAAGAACTTTTCTATCCCAATTTGCCAAAAACCAAATTTTAAATATTATCCTAAATCTACCGTGGCACTTTCCCATCACTGATCATCAGAAATAAATTAAAATGCATTGCGAACAAATTTTTTTAAATTAGTAGATGATCTTCTATATATCGAAACTTGACGGTTGAGAATAGTTCAGAAGACCGCAGATTCATTGCCGTAACCGCTCTTTTTTAATTAAAAGTAAACAATGTAAATTAACTAAAAAATTCAAATTGATTAATTGGTGACGTTAGAACCGCCGCAAACTGCGTCGTCCATTACCGTGAATGGAGAGGCCAATAATGAGCCTCTATAACCTTCTATAATTATAAAATATTTAGCAATATATAAAAGCAAAATAATAGCATACTTTTACTTAAATGGTTTTATGTTAATTTCATAATTAAAAAACATTTTTTCTTATTGTTTTGTTATGCAAATATTAAAAATAGCATAGTTTGTATTATAAGAATGGAGAGCGAATGTCTTTTAGTTAAAATTTGAAAATGGACTACGCTTTACCGCACCTGGGCAGTTCTTAAAGCGATTAAAAAGAACCATTGAAAACAATAGTTTATTAATTTCCAACCCTAATAAAAAATAGAAAATAAACTTATGGAAAAGAGAAAATTTGTGAAATATATTAAAAGTGGCAAGCGCTGGTACGTATTCAAAAAAGCTGTAAAATTTCCAGGATGAGGGGAAGGAAGAATATAAGAATACTCAGTGTTTCACGAATTAGAAAATGTATTTTTTATTATATTTTACACATAACCCATGTTTCGATGGATTTCAACATACATTCTCATGATCTACATACACACCGCTAGATTCCCATGCTAAACCACATATAGGATTATACCAAATAGTGTTCTTTCCTACGAATATAACAAGATTCATTCGAAACTCGACTAATACTAACAGTGATGAATTAAAATGAAATTAACAATATATTTAAATAATCTTGACTAACCCTAAAAGTCGTATCGCGTCTAGTGTGCGCTTACATTGAGCGAAGCTTTGGTTCGTTGTACAATTTGTTCGTTTGAATTAAAATCCTTCTTAAATTCTTTCTTATTTGAGTTATTGTTCAAGTCGTCGGACTTAATATCCTTTTCAAGTTGTTCCATTAGAAGTTTGCCGTTGGCCTCCTTCTTACCGACGATGTATTTTCTAAGGGTGCGTTCTTCGTCCTCGATGTTGTCCTTGAGAGCGAAGCTTCCGTGCATTGGGTGACTTCCGTCTCCAGTTCTAGCGATTCTGCTCTTAATCATGGTTTCACTGGCGCATTTGCGATCGTACACGTAACCGAACCTAGCCAAAATGTCGATAAGGGTCGTTGTGAGATTGTAGGGCATACCGAATTCAGCTGCCCTGTAGTCCCATGGGAAGGCGTGATGATAGTTGTGCCATCCCTCTCCAATGCCGAAGAAACTGACCAAGTGTGATTGTACTGGTAGCATATTCCTTTGAAAATTAAAAGATTATCAGTAAATTTTCATTATCTTCAGATTTTTATGAAACTTACTTGTCGTAAGGCTTAGTACCAAACATATGTGCGTAACTGTTGACACACCATGTAATATTCAGTTGGATGATTGTACGAGCGAAAAAGGTGATCACGACTGAATTAAGTAGCGTTTCGTTCCAAAGATACACTGGCAGGGCGGTGGGAATTATGAAGGCGAAGATTGTGTACAATGTTTTGTAGTATCTAAGTAAAAACAAAAATTTATTTTATTTAGATAATTTCGGATTCTTTAATAGCAGTTTCCATTAAGAAATTTAAGTATTTATATTTGTACTTGGGAAAAAGCAAAACAATTTTAGAATTTATCATTAAGTGCTATAAAGGATTAAAATTTAGCGAAATTTGCTACATAATCGGACGATGTAATATTTTCTTATTTTTATTCTTCTTCAATATTTATTTAGTCTGTAAAATTTTTCTATCTAACATGAATATAACGACACTGCATTTATAAAAACCGGTTATTTTGTTTAAACTGTAGAATATAACATCTATACGGACAACTCTACCGATTTGTTTGATTCCATGTCAAATATTTAAACAATAATTAGTAAAATTCAAATGCATAATTATACGACTTTGATGAAAGGACAGTAATCTCAACCAAGAGCTGCTTCCTACGAGTAAGAAGGTTGTCATCAAGCTAAATGCCAATTAACAATTTCCTCGGGTTTTTTTTTGCATTTTCTCAGCACTCATAAGTTATGCAAATTGGCTGACTTTTGCCACAATAAATGCGTCGGACGGAAGGCGAAGTGAACCGGCTCGCGCCAATATGGGTCACAATTTGATCGATTAGCATCGGACCGACTCAAGGCGACTTAGACGACGGTGGCAGCGACTGTCAAGGTGCTAAATCATGTTTGGTTCGGTTTTCGTCTTCGCGGGTCCCAAGGCACCTGAGGCGATTACCTGCTGACCCAAAGACCAGTCGGCGGTCGTCACGGTGAGCGCCGCTGCCGCGATCGCTCGACGGCCGTGGCAGCAGCAGGAACTACAAGTTCAAGTTCGCGTGCTTTTGGCGCAAACTAGTTGCTCATCGAGTCGTAAAAAACTTCTGTCGATGTTACGCAATCCCGCGATGTCAACGAACTTTTTCTTTCTTGTTACGCGCCTAAAATTTTCTCCATCGCCGAAATTCAAATTTCAAGGAACTCGTTTCCGTCCGAAAGGCGGCACGTGGCGACGACAAACATATTTAATTGTTTGCGTTTTGATGAAGACACGAATTTTAATCATTATTAATCTAAATTTTATAAATCCTTTCATAGAATTTGCATACATACATACATATATGTATGTATATATAAGTCCATCTTGGAATATCAGATTTTCCCAAAAGATGCAAGTACAATTGTAGAAATCATATTTTAAAATCAGTATAAATAATTAAAAACCATTAGTCACGTGTAGAAGATTTGATCACACAAAATTATCATACATATGCATATTAATTTTATTTATTCGTCTTAGTGAAATGACATTTTGCAAAAAACCTTATAATATTTTAGCAATGTCAACGAAAACGCGAGTCGGTAAAGGGGAAATTCCCAAGAAATCTTAGAAGGAAACAAATTTCCAAAAGGTTATGGCCATATAGTCCAAATTGCGGTTGGTTTATGTATTTTTTTTTTTTTTTGTTATTTACATAATGCAATATTGATAAAGACGTCATCATCATTTGAGTTCTGTTCATTATTTCGTTTCTATGATATGCAATATGCATGACAATTTTTCGGATTTTATGGCAGTCTTTTAATTGAAATTCAATTTGAATAGCTACGTGGTCTGCAAAATGACTCGCTGTTTGGTTATGTGTGTTTTAACTTGACGACAACTATTCAGGTCTATTCAAAAATTCATCACAACAGTAACGAATAAGAAGAAAATGTTATCTAACAATATCAACAAAGTTAATAAAGTTTGTCCTAGAAAATAATTATGATGAGGTCCATTGGGATCGTAAATTTACAATTCTTGCATTACTTTTTGGGGGATTTTTCGAAATTAAATAAAAAGAAGGTACAATAATGTTGCGCGAATAGAATTTTTAATTGTTTCCAAAAAGAGCTTCGGCTTGACAAACTTTTTGATATTCAAAACCAAGAGGGCTGATTTTATTGGTTGTTCTTAAATCGTTTTATTCTCAACTAATATTCCGCGAAATTTAGGGCATGTTTAGAATATAAATTCTAACGATCATTGTGAAATTTCAACTAACCAATGAAATTTAAAATAATTCATTTTGTTGACGTGACTATTTTAGACTTGGTACTTATTACCTATTCGACTGACTACATAATTGAATCCTTAATGAAATTTAAAAGGAAGCCGGTTCAAGGTTGTTGTAGGAAAGTAAAATAGATTTTAGTATTGCATTTTAGTATTGTTGCTCACCTTTTTTGGAACATCACCCAATAATCGGCTTCCAAGTCTGACATATCGATTTTCTTTCCATATTCCAAAACCTGTAACGATTTTCAACAAAATAAATAAGCATCAAAATTTGTAGTTATAAAACAAAATACTCTTTAAGTTAAATTTCCGAACAGCAAATCTTTGAAAGGCAATCAGAAGAATCAATGACAAATGCATGATGGCAGAAAATTTACACGTAGACAAGCACGCATTTATGATTGAAATTCCGAGATTTTGGTTTCTTACGATATTAGTCTTGTGGTCTTAAAAAAATAAATTTTTTAATAGGATGACAATACGAACCTTGGGGTGTTTCTTAGACATGAGCCATCCAACATGAGAGAAGAAAAATCCTCGTGTAGCATTGTGTGGATCAGCATCAGTATCCGAGTATTTGTGATGTTGCCTGTGGTCTCTAGCCCAAACGTATAAGCAGTTCTATAACATTTCGATAATTTTATATTAAAATTCTTTAAGAATTTCATCAACAAAATTACCTGTCCAGCAACCGTTTGAAGCAAAAGCAAAGATAGCCTCAACGCAGGCACAGCTTTGTAAGACCGATGAGAAAAAAGTCTATGTGCTCCCATTGTGGTTCCTATGCCACACGCTAACCCAACAAGCAGTGCTATTTAAAAAAAATATGTTTAAAACAAATTAGAATATTTAAAATTCTATATCCAGCTTACTGTAGACCGTTGTGATAGGCATGCATTGTCCTGTGAAGGCAAGGTAGAGGCCGTACACACCGATCATGTGGATGTAAAGGAACCCAAGAGCGTTGAACCATACGATCTTTCTTTTAAAATTAGGATCGGTCCCGATTTGCGAAGGGAGGAGTAGTTTTACATTGTCGATGGTGTCTTCTTCTGCCGTTTCGATAATTCTTTTCCCACCGGAAAAGTTCTCCATCTTGTTGAGCGGGTCATATTGAGCTGGTTTTGGTTCAATATGCTCGGAACAGTCCTTGGTTAATTGCGTACTGGTACGAGTTATGACATAAGTTCTGGTCTCCGCACCCATTGCTATGCAATCGTCTGCAAAATTGTTTAAAAAAAGAAAAAAAAATTTAACTTATGTACATAATTATTATTCTCAGTATTTTGTATCTTCGTACGCTGCATGACTAAAATATTTGGAAGAATCGCACCGAAAAGAATCGCCACACCTTGGTAACGACTAACGACTTCATTAAGATGTATTCCGAGTAAACAAACCAACAAGAGGAGCAAATACGCAAATTATGTTTGTTTCTTGATACATTTCTTATTGGCCAATATTTGAACATCTTCGCGGAGCGACGGCTCGGCGTCCGGTCTAAGTGTTTGCAAATGCAAACGAGTATTGCTCCAGTGAAATACTTCACACGTGAAACACATCTTGATGGATGTCGGATGATGCAAACCATGCCTTTGCCACAGAAAATAAGAGAAAAGCAGTGAAAAATTTTGTTCATGGTCGGATCTCAGAATGACGACGGTACCGAGGAATGATAGTTGGTGGTCCGGTAGACCAACTATCCCAGCTCCACTTGTTCGTCGATGGCGGGGCTGCCAACCGAGTGGAGTGCAAGGTCTCCCCAGACCCCAGATTCAGTCAGTCGAAGTGGTGAGGAAATCTTACGCTTCCTATTACACAAAGGCAACCTCAAAAGAAATGCCTTTTTGGTTTTTCGTGTCACCACCGCTGGGCTTTCTTAAGGTTAGTTCAGAATTCGCTTTTATTTTTCGCGAATACCTTTCGGAGGGAGACCTCCAACCTGAAGGTGACATCTTGCCGAAGTTTTTGTTCTCGCCGCGTATAGTTTGTTTTTGTGTGCGAAGTAACCGCGGGCATGTTGCAGGCTTTGACCTGATTGACTGCTATTAACTTTTCACTTTTTAACTTATGACAACATTTCCCATGTAATCGTTAACTGAAGAACCTCTGTACTGACCTTAACAGTAACCTACTTATATTACGACATTTTTAGAATTTCCGAATGATTCACAAATTTTATGAATGCATTGCAAGTATAATTTAACAATATCGATTACCTACCTCTACTACCATGGAAAAAAAATTTAGTGTTAGTGGTAAGGCGTAAACCAAAACATAATTAAAGCCAGCACAAAATTTTAAAAGCACTTGTCTTTTTTAAAGAAATTAGAAAGGTATTTAGAAATTGCTGCAAAAAGAGTGACCCAAAAATTGTGATTTCTTAGCTTGTTTGGAAAGAAAACAATTAAGTGATCAATTTTATCTGACATCAGTAACCGAAAATAATAATTCTATAATTAAAGATCGTCTTGCGTTAGTTTGTAGGAAATGTCAAAGAAATGTTGATTATTGCAAAAGATCATTCTTAAGAAGATGCATGCAAAAATAAGCGTAAATGAAGTAATATCACGAAATCATTTAAAATGCATACGTAAGGAAGACATTTAGGCTCAGTATGTCATCATCAGCATAATATTCCGTGACACATGAAATGAAAGTAATTTCCAAGATTTATCTTTGCAATTTATGGACTGTCATGTTTCCATAGAGGATCATCATATGCACTTAAATAGGATTGTTTTATTTTAGACTTTTAGAGAAATGCCGAGTACAATTGATGAACTTTACTGATCCCAGAGTTTCAAAAACGCATTACCCAGAGTCGGTTTTTGAAAGATGAAAAAAGGTATGGTCATCTCTGATAGTTAATGATAAACAAATTACTTCTTTCTTTCTTTGTATGTCTAATTCTCGAAATCGCGATCAGCTACATTATTGAATTTTTAATGGTGGGGGAAATTTCCTAATAACGAGAATTTAATACTTTAACAAAGCATTCCCACCTTGAAATTTCATGCCGTATTTAAAGTTCATGTTTTTAACAGCGTATAATTGCTCTTGTTTATAATTTCAAAACATTAAAAGAAATTTGACTTTCTTAAAGAAATATGTATGCGCGCATTCCTGTAATTGTACTATTTTCCCAAGAAACAGAAAAATTTGTTTTTAATTACGGTAACTCAGCTGCTTCTTTACTACCGTTCTGGGCGCTTAGGTCGTATGCAAATTTCACCAAACCGGTTCCATTTATGACCCAAATTTCGATAAAGTAACTTGTTTTGTACCGAATCGTAAAATAAGAATGTTCGTATTTTAATAGCTATGATAATCTTTTCTCTCGTTTTTAAGGGCAAATTTGATTGCTCATATTACCATATTGCAACAAATTCAACATTTACAGCACATCAAAATTTATCTGTAATATTATTTTTGTAATTTTGGGAACGGAAAATTTGAAATCATTTTAATAGCTGCCAATAAATTGCATAGTCTCCTAACTCCTACTACTGTAGATTAATTAATTTATAAATTGTTTAATCCATTCGCTGCCGAGAGCATATTCAGCTAAATATTCAGCTATTGCCAACTACGAATATAGTCGTGAATGTGTTAAAACAATTTATTTTTCAAATGTATACTCTTAGTATTTAAGGGGGAAGCCCCAATACACAAAAGAAAGAAGAAACAAAAAAATAATGAGCCCATTAAACCTTAGAATATTCAAATCATGTTTTTTGATTCGATTGATTTGTGCACCAACCTTCCGGTCAAAATGCTGCCCCTGACCACGGGTTTAGTTAAGGTCAGAAATGACCCATTCACAAATATCATGAGTCAAGCTGGAAAGGCTTGCAATAGATTTCGATTTAACGAAATACGACCGAACATATGTATAACCTTTACATATTTAATTTACAATGAAGAATGAATTTTCGCTTCTGCCCTTGGAGGAAGACATTTTAGAGACTGTTCCGGGGCATAGTAAGAGCCGTCATTTGACTTTTATTTTAGAGGACGGGGAAGACGTTTGAACGTTGATTTTTGTCAGTTTAAATTTAGAGGAAGTAAATTTAAAATTTATATGAAAGGTTACTGTTTTCAAAAATACTAGTTCTGCTTTAATAGCAACTGTTCCCAATATTTGTATACATATATACATAAGTATTAGGAAATTTTCTGAGTACCCTGCAACCAACTCTATTTAATTCATTTTTAGGGTAAATAAATCCATATCTCTACTAAAATGTTTTAAAAGATCAAAACCTTTAAGAAATTTTACAGAAATTGCTGTATTGTGAAGAATAGACCCTGATATAATATTTAAATATGGACCATCTGTTTTATTTGTGCAGCTGATATAAAATGCTACATCGTAAATAATTGATTACCGTTTATACATAAAAATTCCTAACGAAAGTTTTCAAATTGTTTATTTATTCCAAAATTGGAAAATCTATTTGTGTAAAACTACTTCAAATAAAAAATCCATAAAATGTGGGTAAAGTGCTCAAGCTTTCATGCGTTTAACTCTCTTTGAACCGCAGTGTACCCACCGAGTAGGTTTGCGTTTTACTCACAAAAAATTGCGTTGCAGAATTTCAAAACCTAAGCAGGATTCAGCCGGAATAATTAGACGAAAGAAAGATAGAGAGCTAAACATACATATATAGTAATCTTTAGGGCCATAAAAGCAAATCGTGCACCATATCAAAGAATACTCCGTCATAGTGCAGTTTACAGACATGCCGGGGATGTGAATGGCAGAGTAAATTACTGTTTGCAATAAAACCCACATTTCTGCAAATTGAAAGTAAAGTTAATTGATTTGGTCAAAAATGGGTTATCTGGATAAATAAACATTTTTTGCAGTAGATTTCTAGCCGAAATCACTGTAGTGGCCTCAAAATCAGAAGATTAGATTAAAGTATCATCAAAATGTGAGTGATATTGGAGATGTTGCATAAATACTCATTACCAATAATTAACTGCTTTCCGAGTTGTGCTGATGCATATAAAAAGTTTCCGGCTAATTATGATTGGGCAGAAGTAGTAAGAAAAAGAATAGTCTTTCC
The DNA here is from genome assembly GCA_933228815.1 of Machimus atricapillus. Classification (NCBI taxonomy): domain Eukaryota; kingdom Metazoa; phylum Arthropoda; class Insecta; order Diptera; family Asilidae; genus Machimus; species Machimus atricapillus. The sequence continues at coordinate 24,006,976 of OW121788.1, read as the reverse complement.
TCATGCACCAAGCCCCCGAACAGCGACTCATTCGTCTAGGTACAACTAATTTGTCCTGAAAACCGAAATACCCCAAGATCTACTGATTTATTGTTGTTTTGTAACTATTATATAACTTAAGCATTTATGAGTGGCCATAAAAATTGCAAACCCACCTTAGGTTTTACATTGTAAGCGCACTTGAGGTGAGTCGAGTATTTTTCCCGGACTGAATGAACTTGCCGCAGTGATAGTTTGCGGTCAAAACTATTGAGGGGCCTCTTTGATTGGAAAATATGAAAATATATATTTCGTAGTAACCAGTGGGTTTCTTTAAAGCGAAGCTAAATTATTCGTAATTAACTGGGTGGAAAAAGAGGAAACAAATGGTTAAACAAAAAACCACAAAATACTTTCGAATTGCACCTTTTAAGTGCGCAAACTGCAACGCGATTCGCAAAGAAAGGGATTCTTTTTTACATTTTGGAAAGGTGTAAAGGTTACGTAGAGTGCACTGATGCATTTAATGTTATGTAGTTATTACTTTCAACTATTTAGGTTGAAATAAGTGACAAAACAATATCAAACAAAATCACATTTAAATATGTATGTATGTAAAAACTTTATTTGATACAAGTTAATCAAATTTTTGAAAAACAGGAGAAAAATAAAATAATAGAAGAAAAATATATACTGAATTTTAAAGCATAAGTAAAAACTATAGCCGAGTACATAATTTCAACATTAGGAATTTGCAATTATCCAATAATTACAGCTAAGAAAAGATCGTTATGTAGGCAGTTACTTTAAACTAGCAACTTTTTACTTTTACCAAGAACTCGTTACAACATGTAATCTTGTGCTGGGGAAATAATTCAAATTCAGCAGAAACTTTTTTACTCAAATCGGCAAAACTGTTGCTCAAAACACGCAGAAATGAATGTGCCAATGAATATTTTCTAAAGTGTCATTTCAAACTTGCTCTGTGGTCGTTTAACGACTGCAAACGGTCGACTGGTGCACGTTGTGCACTTGCAAAATGCAAGTACTATGAATGGATAAAAATCATAAAAATAGATACAGTCCTAGGGAAAATTTCTAGCACTAATGGTGTTTTTACTGATTTAAAAAAAAAATCAAATCAATAATAATTGGACTAATAAAAGATTGACATTGAACTTTAAAAACGCTTTCGTTTCTTTCACATTTATCATATTTTGTTTAAGAAAAATTAAAATTGTTATAACAAAATCCTGTTAAAAGTTCATAATAGCGCCAAATATATCCATAAATTTTTTTAATTACTGCATTAAACTATCTCCATAAAAGCTGCTTTAACTCTAATTATTTTTATGTATATACATATACATATAATTTAAGTCAATTTCGCCAAGCGAAACTGTTTTATGCGTAAAAATAATTTGTGGTAGAACACAGAATTTAATTAATTCGTATATGTTGATTTATTTTATTTCTCCAGGCCTCTATATAATTTGAAATTGTTAATTGCTTAACAGAAATAAATTGTGTCACTCCGTTTGAACTCGAGCGCTCATTTTAATCAAAATCGAATTAAAATGTTCTAAGATGATTTCACTATTTTAAAAAGGCTCTAAATAGGTTAATAGGCTATTTGCAATTTAAAGGTTACGGAATTTTCTTAGGATTCGTAAGATTCAACATTTAGTTAGAGAGTCCCTAAAGACACGTGTGGCCAATTACCTCTAGAAAACTCCAAATTAGAAGTGCTTTTTATTAAAATTGACCTTTGTGAAAAAAAAGTGTGTCGTTTTAGATAGTCCTAAAGTTTTAATTATACTAATTGAATTTGGATAGTTTCATTGATTTCTGTTCTGTAATGTAGGACCTTTCGTCGACTAATTCTTTTTTTTTTTAAATATGCTAGCAACAATCTTATGATTTTTTGGATTTTGTTTACTACATGTACCTACATTTCCTTTTTCAATTTCTTCTTTTTAGTTATACATATGTATTGTATAAATTTATAACTTCGAGTTTTTGAAAATATTTTAAAATTTAATCATTTAAAAATTAAAGAAAAATTGCACTCGATTTTATTATATATATAGTTGTTATTGTAATCGTAGGTACTTATTAATGAAAATATTGTAAATTTTGTGCTAAAAGAATAGTTTTCGGAACTTATCTGCCATACAATTTTTTTACAGCGTTAACGAAGTCTAACACAATTCTATTATTTCAAAAAACCGCGTAAATTAAAATTAATAAATAATTAATAATTTGCATTAAGTTCAATGTCCAGTGATATTCTTATTACTTTTGAGGCTGAATGTGCCTGTTACTTGTCCGGAACGCATTACATCGCCGTGAACAGTGAAAGGAATAAAACTTGAAAGAATCAAGTAACAATTCAACACGTAATATTTCCGATTTAATGAGGCAAAAGTGGAAGTGATTTTATATTTTCATTCCATCCTCTTCGGTCGAATTGGTACCTAGTACCAAAATAATTTTTTCTTAACAAATAAAAACGGTTGGTATTTGAGAAAACAGAAGAAAATATTAATTTTGGATAATATTGCACGGTAAGGTAAAACCACAAATAAAAAAAAAAGATTTAAATAAAACTCACAATTAAATAAAAATTTGTTGGAGGAAAATCCAAAAGCACGAAAATTTTTCAAGATTTTGTCACAGCAAAATTCGTTAATCCAGCTTATGTCCGGTGATAGCGATTCCTTCGTTATTTCGAAACAATCCTTTTTCCACACAATAATCACTGCAATCCGCTATCACTTTTGATTAATTGTCAATAATAAAAACAATTTATAAATCACAACACTCCATAGGACACAGCAAGACACGGAGGATGTCGATCCACGGTCCGTTTGACTCGAGAGACGGTAAGAAAGTTAACTCATCTAACGAACGTCTTATGGTTTTAAATCCTTGCAAAACCTTAGGCCGCGAACTCACAACAATCGACGGAGAGGGACAGGTGATCACCGCGTGCCGCGACTCTAGTGAGCCTCCACCTCGCCGGCTAGGTACTTCGAGTCACGTAAACATTACACCTGGCCGGGCAGGTAACTTGTCGCGGGGAGGGGGCCACCTTGACGGGCTCCGAACAAAGCGATAGGTTTGACAAAAAATACTCAAGCTAAGCGAAGAAGATGGAGAAAAATTCTCTTTTTTTCGCACCTTTACCTTCATTCCAAAAACGTCTCTAATACCTTTCGAAACGATTTTTTTTTAGTATAACAAGTAGAATTTTTTTGCAACTCACCTCACCCGCCCAGCGGTTTCGTATTCATTCAGTGTGCGATTGCCGCCGCTCGCTGGACCTTAGGCACGTGATAATTTTATATTTCGAATGTTAATCATAATCACCCAGTGACCACCCAGACCTAAAGATGCACCTTTGCTGCTGCAGGTGATAAGGAACTGGTGCACCACCCCATCAGCAGCCGCCTTTAAAATCAATACACTTTCCCCTACTTTTCGTAGTCTGATTTCGAATCTGACGGCTGCGCATTCTCGCAAATCAATTCTTAAACCCTGAATTCCTATCACCGCCGTTTCACACCTTTATCTGGTTTACGCGAAAATGTTCATTCAAGAAAAAATAATATTGATATGTAAATATCGGTGACGGCTTGCACTTGATGCACTCAATGGACTTGAAAATTGCAGCAAAAATGCGTTTAATATGTGCCAACATGTTTTTAATGTTTTTCAAATTATTCCTACCCCTTTCGGCTTCGACACTCCGCGCCTCAGGGCATTTTGCTCAATTGGGGCAATCTTGCTCACTGCGTTCGCAAGTTTTGTTAAGAAATTCTAACGATTGCCTGTCTTGAGCTGCGCAGTCAGCTCGTTGTGTAAATTTTGACTTGCCTTTTTCATTTTCTAAGAGGAAAAGTAACTGAAATTGAAATTTTTGTAGAATCATTGAAAGATGCAGTAGGCGTTACACGATACGATTCACGTAAATTTTCTGATCAGCCAAGTGTAAGTTAATCAAATATAATTTTTGCATCATTAGATCGAACAAATTGTTACTCGAAGACCGGTTATGATTTTTGAAAACGAAAGCAAAATCTTTTTTTTTCCTTTTCGTTCAATTTATTTATTTTTTCTTTGTATCGTGCATACAGACGTTAAATTTCCTAAATTGTTTGTTAATATAAGCTCAGTATTAATTTTACGAAAATTCAAATTTAAGCGCCATAAATCCATAAATAGATGGATGCTTTTTTTTCCTAAATTTCAATAAAATTTTAAAAAGCCCTCAAGCTTGAAAGTGTCTATCATAAGATTGCTAACCTTTAAAGAAATTATTTTTAAAGCTGAAATATTTTCGATGTTTCTGCATATAGACCCTGACCGATTGTAAAACCTTATTACGTATTTTGAAAATGCAAATGGTAACATCACGATGACTTTCCTCTTTAAATAGGTTTTTAAAATTTGTCTTATTTTAATAATTAATTTTAAAAACTAAAATATTTATAACTTTTTAAGGTTTTGCGTTTAAAGTCATATAACCATCATTTGGGCAAAAACAAATAGAAACGTCTAATTTTGTGATTTTAAAGTATTTTATAATCTTTTTAATTTATATGCTCATACACATTTCTAGACATAAATGCAAAATTTTGAAAACGTTTTTTTTGCAGCCAAGTCAATAGTTTAAGAAACTCGTATCTCAAATAATATTTGAATTTTTTTGTATAAATTTTTTTTATATATAAAAAATAATAAGATATTTTAGAAATACAAACTCTATATTTCTAACTATGTACATATTTCAATAAGATCATCATTTTAGAAATCTCCAGATGTTCAAAAACGTGTTTCTAGCTCTGAATATTCACATACTTCAATTAAATATTAATAAATACTCTTAATTTGAATGCAACAAAAATACTTTGAGTAACTACGTAAAATAACTGCTTTATATAATGTTCAATTTAAAATTGCGATTCAAAGTTCAACCTTTCCTTTAAGCGTGACAGAAATAATTGACAACGAGTTTACATTGCGATATTAAAGAAAGTTATAAAAAAAAATCAATAATAAAAAACTTGACTTTTTTATATTATGTTATTAAATATTTAATATGATTGTAACAATCAAACAATTACAAACTTACCGAGTAATTATGTTATTTACAAGCAGCAATTAATGCAAATTCCGTATTGGAAAAGAAAAACAACTATTCTGATTCTGGAATATAATTGCACCGAATTAAGAGAGAAGAAAATTATAATTTTTTAAGCACTTGTAAAAAGTAAATTATCAAAAACTTCAATTGTTAATAAAACGTTAATCGTACGGTTAACAGCATTTAAAATATTTTGTATAGAAGTTCAGGGGCAGCATATGATTTTTACAAATTTGTTGGCTCATAGTGATCGGGAATTAGATCCAAATAATTACCTTCCCATGTCGGCAAGTACGACTCAATCGCCACTTTTCATCACAGTCTGCTTTCTAAAGCCTCATGCTCACTGAGCTGTGAAGCTGGCAACACGTGCTCAAATGCATTTTAACATCTAGATGAAATCTGCAAGCAGTAGGCGTGCTTCAGTGGATAACGAACTGAATATTGAAAATCTATAGAACATGTCCTTTGAATAGTTTATGCTATTTCTGACATGAACATTTTTAATATCCGAATTTTTATGAAACTATAAAAATAGTATGATTTGAAATTTTGAGAGAAAACAAGTGAATCACGAGTTGAAATTTTAACATTTTTAAATGAAACGTAAAACTTATACAAAATTTTTAATTTGGATAATTTAAAACTAGTCTTGGAAAAGGGAAATAACTAAGGGTTCCTTGAAGTTGGCAATTTTAAGACTCTTCCGTAGTTTTATTATCGAGTAATATATGATATTAGAATTTACTATTATTCCAAACCGTATTATCAAGGATTTTATATACTAAAATTTAAGGAATTTAAAGAATAACTATACAATTATAAATAGTAAGATAAAAGAGTTGCAAAATATGTAAATAAATACAAGCAAATACCCTGAAACAAGTTATAAAGTCAGAAAGAAACGAAACCAGATTTAATGTAAAATTTATTCAATTTTTGTTTCGATCTGGGTACAACCAGTGCAGCATAATTTGGAAATCAGGAAAAAACTGGCATGAAATCATAAGAAGATTGCCTAGCCGACTCCGGATAACATAAACCACGGGTGAATTCCTTATTACTCTTTTGGCAATGTGCTGCGTCGCGGCGTGTCTAAGGTCTCCAGATTAGTAAAATATTTTTAATCCGGCATAAATTACTGTGTCACAAACCCAATTCAACCGATGTTGTGAGATGTTAAGAACCTACTGTCGAACAAAGGTTTCATTGACCCCATCAGGGCCTCAAAATGAACCGAAAAATTTCTCTGTTGGACCTATTTTCACCTTAAATGCAGATCAGTTCCATTGCTGCTGGTGGCGGGCACCTAGCCAAAGTGTCCCAAGCGTGGCTTACTCGAGCATTTCATTAAAACGCTGCTGAACTTGACACACTCCGCCAGATCACAAGACGTTCGCGAGTAAGATTCAGCCCAGCGTCTTCCGGGCTCTTTGGATTTTCGGACCCGACCACTTCCCTTCAAGAGCGGCACACTGGGCCAAGGCCGGAGCCGGCTTCGGAGATGAAGTGAAATGAAAAGTGATTGCCGCTTTTCCACGGCTCTCGCGAGATGGTGTCGAGGAGATTTGCATGTTCATGCTTCGCTAGATGCGACCAATGGACCACTTGCCGGAGAACACTAATTATTTTAAATACAATGGAGGCTGCCATATAAAAATGCTTAACTATGCTTAATTTTGCAGCCTTCGTGGACTATTGGTCCATCCACGTTAATTACGCGTCCAAGAGGAAGAAGGTGACTATCGAATCATTGTTCTGCAACTTGCGATTCTGCGACTAGGTCTGCAATTTTGTTGTTACCCCGAAGGCTCTGCTGAGCTATCGATGATGGCTTTAATTGTTACCTATTTCGAAATCCGGAAAAAAACACTTGCACTCAAACCAAAAGACCAAATTTTCGCCAGTGTCGAAAGACTTGTAAAAGAATTCGTGTTCGATAAAAATACATCGATTTTTTTCTTTTAGGAGCTTTTAGGGTCGGCTCATTTAACCCGACATTTGCATTGTTCTTCCTCCAAGTGACAATATTACATAACGGCCCATTAAGCTTTTACAAACCAAATTGGATTTTCAAGAACACTTTCGGAAACGGGTTTTGTAATTGTTTGAAAGTAGGCCTTAAAAGACTAGATTTAGGTTAGCTAAACATTTCTCGCTTTTAATAGACCTTTCGAAATCGAATTAATAATATTTTTTCTTGTAAACTCGTCAAATGAAAAAAAAACCATTAACTGTTGCACCTTCATATATTTTTAATCCGAGTTCAATTATATGTATGAGAATTATAATATTATATTCAAAATAAGGAATTACCCAAAAAATCGTCTCAATTTTTAGATTTTGTAGTTTGTATCTCCATAAAAAAAGGATCGAATATAAATTAATCGTAACCTATTCAAAAAAACTCGAGTATAACATTTTTAACTCTTTAAAATTATTTTTGAAAACTTAAAACAGGCTTTGAATTAGTTGTGAATAATCAAAAACTCGTTATTTTTCGTGGAGATTTGATAGTTTTAATAGTAGAAAGAATTTCCGTTTTTTTTAAAGATCTTTTAATATTATGAAAGCTGGTGTAGTTCATAAAAGCAATTTTACCTACAATATTTTAATCCTTAGAAAATTATGTTATAAATTTGAAGGATTCGTTCATCAGATTGACATATTTTCGCCCGGCATTTTCTTGTTGACTATATATTTTGTTTAAAAAAAAAACTATCTGACCCTTACAAAATCAATTTCCAAAACTCTGTTATATGCATCAACATTTTGGGATTTAAAAAAAAATCTGTTCTTATATCCGTAAAATAAAACACAATTACTGCGGATAGGTTGGACAGGCTTAAACAAAAAGCTAAAATTCCTTGTAGATTCCTGAAACTTTGTGCTGGACGAACTGAATAATACTGAGAATGTTGTAAAGTAATCTACGAAAAGGTGCATTCATAGTTATGTTTTATCTTCCATTTAGAAAGGATTATGTAAGTTTTAGCTATTAGCTTATACTCGAAAATTTCCTAAAGCTATTTATATTATCGATACTTAAATGGAAATTTAACCATTTGCTAAATGTAAATGTGTAACACTTCATAGACTTCATTTTTTTAATTTTCCATCGATGAGTTACAAAAGGAAGCTCTTGCCCATGTGGATTATTTTATAACAAAGGCTCTTAGAAATCTGGTGTTCCTGAAAAGAAATACTAAAGAATTTCGAAACGCCTTTACATTGAAATCCATTAAGGGTTCATTCGTTATGTCTTCGGTTGAATTTGCATCTCTGGTATAAAATCTCACAGAGATCTCTGACATCCTGAGAATTGAACTCATTTAAAAAAAGTTCAGACTTTTTGTATATAAAAAACATTGTAGAATTTTGAGTCTATACATAATTACCATACTAATTATGATTTTAAAGATCCTCAAAAAGCTTTAATTCTGTTTATGAATTTATAGATCTTATTATCAGCTGGTTTAGAAATGCTTGCAAATTAAAAATCCTAGACACTTTAAGGTTAAAATTTCCTTAAAATTTATATTTAGTACCTATTACTATATGCATTCTATTAGCGAAATCGGTTGGTTTCCTTTTTTTTATATCAACAGTGGAAAAATACATTCTTATGAATATATTAATGCTAAACTATTACTTTAGTATTTGTAGCAATGGCACAATAGAAAATTCTTAAAATAACAAACAAAATTGAAAAAATTATTTCCACCGCATTAAGAAAGTCAAGCCAGTCATTAAAATAAATTAAATCTCATAAAAATACATTGGATAACATGATTTAACGCCTTCGTTGTCAGTTTGCTCGAAAAAATTTCACATCTTTTTAGTAAAGCAATTGGATAACAAAGAAGTTTATGTGTAATAACCGTCATAAAGAAAATTTTACAACATTTCATTATTTTCGTAATATATTCGACCTAGCGACTCTCGGTTACCTGAACTTCTACGATTAGTGTGCTAAGAGGATTCATATTCAATTAATAACGTTTTTTTTTTTAACTGCGATGAAAAACTGCGCAATTGTGGTTCCCTGCCATATTTTATGGAATAACTGTCAGCAAAAATTGTTGTTCTTAAGTCATCCAATGATTTATTTATTAGCCGCTTTAGTTAACCGAATTAACTCAAGCGATGGCAAAGCTTCTCCACAAATCGAATCGGGCCCAATTCAGGCAAGTCAAGGTTGCGCAAACGCAAGTTTCTAAGATATGATCTGCCTGCTAAGTAGTTCTAGATGAGGAAATCGGAAGATAGGTTTTATAATAAAGAGGCAGATTGATTAAATGAGTCTAATTCTAAAATGAAGAAAATGCTGTTGTCGAACCTCGTGCTCTTTACAAGTATTACCTTATAAAAAAAATACCATTTTCGTGTAATTTTATTAATTAATGCGATGTTAAAAAGTATTCAAATCGATCAGCAATTTCCTCGGAAACGATAAATTAGAATTCTCTTCATTAGGCGCACAAATCACTGTGTTTCCTGATGTTTCGAAAAAGCTAGCTCGACATCAAAAAAGAACGATTATTAGTAGTCAGTTAAAGAGCACCTAAATAAATTTCCAAATTCATTTGGTATTTAAATATCAACTTTACTGCTGAAACCATTCTTAACTCTGACCTGCGTTTATTCAGATTTTCCGAAACTCCGGCCGGACTATTTCACAAAAATTTTATTAATGGAAGCAAACGCGGAAGATGCTGAATGCTCTCAATGTCGCATAGCACGAGTCATATCAACTTGACACGCGATGACTTGCGCTAAATTTCGAAAACTTCTTCACCCATATTTGCATAAGTTGGGAAATAAGCAGTTTTCATCAAATCGGATTATTTTCATTTATCAGACATAAACACTTGATTTCAATTTTAATAGGACCGATGCTCTGAAGGTTCTTCCTCAATCACGTGCCAAACGGACGTTCAAATTACATTTATCGGAAAAACAGCAGGTCATTCTTTCCTTCGATTATTTCAGCAATCTTTGTTTGAAGTTGAAACTAATTAATATTAGCATATTTGTCAAGATAATGAGGTAACGAGGTTTGCGTGTCCCTCAGATTACATTAAGTTCAAATAGTGCAAGATGGAAATTTCTTGTTGACCTAATGCACCTGTAGCATCCATTTCAAATGTTTGATGAGTAGAGATGGCGCAATCTTGACAAAACCCATTTAGGTAACTTCTGTAAAACTGCTTCCTTGGCATTGTATTTTTTTTATCAGTAAGCTTGTAAATTTTATTTTCCCAGAAGACAAGATATGCTGAAAAATTAGCAACCTTTTCCCTTAATTAGAAATACGCAATTCCTACCTGTTGACATTTTTAACAGGTTTTGCAAGATGCGTGGAAAATTTTTTACCAACAATTCAAGTCCTTTTATTTATTTTGTCTGACGGTAGGGAGTACCCTAAGATGATTTTACAAAACTTAACCAAGCAAGAAATCGGGGAAGGTCAAACTTCTTTTTGAAAACATAGATCTACTGTAAAATGTGCATAGGAAATAGATAAATTTTTTTCGCAATGACGATGTTGCATGTAATACCTAGCATAACAGGTCGTGACTCATCGAGGAAGTGACAAAATAATTCAAATGACATTTTTAAAAATTTATGTGAATAATATTCGGATGCAAAATTACTATATTTAGGATTTTAATGATTTTAATAAATTTGTTATCGCCTACCCTTAATACAAATGCTTGATGCAAATTATAAACAATACTAATATTCAAAAAACATTACCTTCCGGCAAATGGAAAGGAAATTATTAAAACTTAAAAATTACATCTGTATAGTGATAAAACTGCGGAAGGACAGTTAAATATTTATAAAACCCCACTGGTCAATTTATTAGTTAAAAAAGAAACTGAATTGAGCTTAGAAAATAAAGTAATTAAAGGTGAACTGCGAAAAATGACATTACTCAAAATTACTCAGTATTAAGCATTACATAAAATTCTTTCAATCAACCACACTTAAATAAGGTTACCTCTTTTATTAAGAAGTATTTTTATTAATATAACTTACAAATGTTGAAGTCAGTAATGAACTCTAATGCTAAATAATATTTGTATAAATATGCAATAATCATTTATTCTTCAATTATTCAATCCATATTGCAGCAAGTTAACCAATTTTTTCGAGATTTGTAGAATTTTAATACATACAACGATACATGCTACTCAGAAAGGAAAATATATTAGATACATAAACAATAATTTTTTATCGTTAGGGAAAAATTAAATTCTTAGAATTATCGTTTCCTGCCATTACAAAATAATACTCAAGTAATAATTATTAGCAATAATAAAAAATAACCATTTAGTTTTTATTTAACTAAATTGATTATTAAATTTATTGTTTGTTAAGTGTTATTGAATAAAACTTTATAGCCCTGACATTAAAACTTAACTTAATACATTACTTTCGATTTTTTTTTTATATTTCTACTTCAATAGTTTAATTTAAATTTAAATTTTGAGTAACTAATTTTGTTTTTTATTTTTTTTTTATGCTTCGGGGTCATTTTTAATTTACAAAATCCCCTTGAATCTGTCTCTTTAGACTCATTGCTAACTGCTAGCACTAAAATGTTAAAAAGCCGTCATCTGTGATTGAAGTCCATTATTTATGAGTATGCTTTAAGAAATTCAGTTGCAATTCATTGTCTTGTTATTATGATTTTTACATTTTAAATACATTTTTACATTGATTCCATTATACTACTGCATACTAGAAAATTAAATCTGAAGAATTTGAATAGAAATATTACGTTTTTTACTTAAAATGCTAAATAAACAATCATAAAGTATTTTAGTATTATACTAGAATTTTATTAGTCGATAATAGAAGTGCATAAATAGGTACGTTCTTCGTAATTTTTCGAGTAAATTACAGAAAATCTGCTATGTACGATTTCGTGAATTTTAAAATTTTATATATTTATTGTATTTTGTATTTTCAATATTAAATAAGTTTTTAGTACCAGGTTAGTTAAGTTAGGTTTTATTTTATAATTGCATAAACTAGCCAGAGATCTCTTCATGATTTAAATGAAAATGTAATGCCTGAGACTTTGATTGCAAGAAATTATACCTGACCTAGCCAACGCAACAGTGTTCTCGGCTATCAAAGACCTCATTTAACTTATTTAAATTACTGCTGTTAATAGATATTATTTTAAATTACTTCATACAAAACAGATAGAAATTGTATAAAACTGATGTCATCAAAATGGTTCTATTAGCTTGACCTGTAACATTGTAAACAAATCTTAAAACTTAATTTCCACCCACTTCTAATTGTCGTATCGATTTGAAAATTGAAAACTTTCGCAATTCTGGTATTAATTTTTAATTTGGTGGGCTACCTACTCATAAAAACATGTTTTTACTTTTTTGATTTCTTAAACTACTATTTTTTTTATTTAGTAGCCTTTAGCATACAAACAACAATACGCTTTGCTATAATATGCTTAATTTTTTCTTCTTAACATTATATACAGTGTTTTTTAAACAAAAATATAGAGTAAACAGGTAAAAGTTCATTAGTATAAAAAAAATAATAACGAGGTCAAACAGTTTCCGTATTTTAAAGTGATTTGTCTTAGATGGTAATTTACTTTCATGGTCATACATATTTTTATTCCTTAAAAAAGATAATTATATCAAGGATGCTATATCTTAGTTTTTTCCGTCATTCATGGGAGTAAGTTTCAATCGAACAATGCTCAAATTAAACAACTTCCTTGACTACAATTTTTTGATGTTTTATACTCAAATTGATTTCGTGTACACAGAAAAAAAAAGAGCTCCACTATAGCGCCCTCAATACAGTTCTTGAAATAAATAAAAACGTGTAAAACAAGGACCAGTTGCAGCAATCGACTTCCCATAACCCAAATAGCGCGCCACTCTAAAAACGTACTAAAGCTGCAAAGGCTTCTCACCCATTCCAAAAATTTAAGGTCGTTGGATTATAAAAATTACCCAGAAAGAACTCTCACTTACCAACCCACATCCGAAGATCGGAAAAGTTCAAGGAAGACCTCATTGAAATCGTCAAATTATTTAATAATCAAAAACCTCAGCTTCATCGCAGCCAATGTTCTTTGGAAGCCTAGAAAAACAGCTGGGTAAGTGAGAAACTACTTGATTTGACCAGATAGAGGTCAGCGGTATGTTTACGTTCTCTCGATGCAGTCAGCCTCCATGCAGACAAATTACGCGGCCTTCACACGGTTTAAGAAGCTTCGCAGATACTCGAGTAATGCTATTTCCTAGCAACGAGGCAAAGGCCTTCTAAGGAAAAACTCAGTTAATTAGCACTTATTTTATTTCTAGCATAATTTACAGCTTACACCTGAAACAGGAATCTTTTGCATATATTCGCGCATCTAGTCCAAGAAATTGCCCACGGTGGTCATGACTGGGATGTCGTTGGTCAGGTAACAAAACTCCCAAATAAACGCAGATTTATTTTGCTGTCATTACCCTGACAAGCTCAAAATAGCCTGAGGCGATCTCGAACTGGACACCGGTACCTGAGTCATTCTGAAAACACGATTATGTCACTTTTGTTGCAATTGAATTCAAAAAAGTCTTACAATATTGCTCCGGTGAGGGGAGGAATTAATTTAGTTCAAGTTCAAGGGAGACAGGCTTGAGGAAGGCAGTCGATGTTTTATAAGACATTCACCAAGCACGTGATGTTTTCTATTCCTAGAATATGTACGTCGGCAGTCCTCGAAATTATAAATTCTTCTGAAACTACTCGGTTGAAAGATTAATTCAAGTTTATTTAAAAACTGGTTCTTATATTTATGTTGACAATCCTTAACATTCTCTACGGTAACTAGCTCGATCGTCACAACAAACTCCCTAAAGGTATGCATTTAGTACGTTCGAAGCAAATTAATTGGGAACGAAGTTGAAACGGAACATAAATAACGGCATTTTTAATATACCAAAATCCGCTCATTGCAAATATCGGTAAGAGTCTAGGGTGATCGTACTCACCTGAGACGCCAACCGCAAGCTCAGTTGAATTTATTTAAAATTACCGAGATTTTCAGTAAGCTGTAAACAGTAAGTCTGTTTTCTTTTTTATTTTAACGATCTTTTTGCATCTTGTCACCGAACAGGAAATTTTACGTACATATAAATTGCAGCAGCTCCCGTTATCAAAAATCGATCGCTTCTTAGAGTTCCGCTTAATGCCATCTTCTTTCCGAATATCAACGCAAACCATGGGAATTCTGGTATTAATAATGGGACTCCGTTATTGGGCCTGGATAACTTAACTTTATAAATTTGCGGCACATTCTGGAATTAATGAGTAAATGCGATTAAAATTTATATGAATTTACCCTGTAAAGATGATTAATGGGTCATATGTAATAAAAATCACGTTTTATAATTCTTGTCATAAACAACGAACTTGTTTTGAGACTTTTAAATTCTCAAACAATTAATTTTAGTTAATCAATACTTTTTTTTATCTATATTACCATTGATTAAAAACAAACTTTTATCGAAGTAAGTTCCAAAGAAGAAAAGAAAATGTCGAACTACAAGCGAATGAGTGCGATATTTCTAAAATGTTATATGTTTTTCGTAGATGGGTTTTATTCTATTTTAAATTAATTGCTTTTATTTTTAATGAAGTTAAAACATAATTTGCAAATCTCAGGATTTTTGTTTTATTTTTTTAGCGCTTTACTTACAAATCTATGAACTTAATTTCGTTTTTATACTATTGTTTCTAACTTTTTCTTACTTACTAAACTAAATGAATAGCCGTCGACAAAAAATAAGTAAACAAGTAATCGAATAAAATTTGAAACCATATTTTTCACCTTTAAAAAATTCGTCCCCGAAGAGGTTAAACCAAACTCAGCTTAACTTACATAAATCAATGGTACAACTTAATTTCAAACTCTGAAACTGGCCTTTAAAGAATTATGAATAATGCATGTAGAAGAGACTTCTTTTTTCTCTACATATTTCAAAACAAATTGATTACAATAAATTTCATTTTTCGTCATTTTTGAGATCGCAACTAAATGAATTTCGTGGTCAAAAGAGGAAAGATGGAAAAATACTTTAAAATTTTAATCATTTTAATGTCCTTCCTTGATGAAATGCTTTATGGTATATAATATATTTTTTGTTATTATCTCTCTTGCACATGGTATTTGCAGATTTAATACTAGTAATGTGTGTTGTAAAAAATAAAGCCAATTTAATTGACCTTCACATGATTTACTGCATCCAATGTGTTTGTTAAAACGATCTACCAAGTTCAAGCACTTTAAACTAAAATAAAAGTCAAGAAACTTTCAAAAAACAACGCACAAGAAAACGATAAACAGCCCGCGTAGCCTTAAGCAGGTTTAACCCATAAATTTTAAGCGAACTCCTTACCTGCTCACCGAAATGGGAACAAAACCAGAAAACTAAAAGAATTAGCAGAATCCCATTGGTGACACTCATCGCGAGGTTATTAACAGCACTTTTAGTATTTATGGCATTTTTAGCATCTTCCCGCGAATCGTCTCGTCGTCAGGATGACTCTAAGAGATCACTGATCTTCTTAGCTCAGAGCCATTAGTTGGTGCAAAAATGACATGCATAGTCCCGAAAGTTGATTCGGTCTGCGCCACTTTTGAGACCCACGTCAGCCAAATGCAGACGGTCTAATCGCCCTGTTTAGATTTTAGATTTTCTTATTTCTTACTCAAGCGTAACGGTAGAGTAGTAAAGATTACCGTGAAAATATGCAAAGTGTATCGTAGGAGAATTGAAATGCGCCAATTTTATACGCAGATCATCGTTGCTCCAGATTCGTTACGATCACCTTCAACTCTCGATGGTATAACACATATTCTAAAAAAAAAAAAATAGGTGATTTATAACATCTAACTTCCGCTTGATTAGCTCATTTAAGATCCCAGTTGAAGAGGAAATTTTAATCAAAAATGTCTACATTCCGATCGCTGAAATATGGGCCACGATCCTTCATCTTTTGAATTGATCAAGTGATCTTGAGCAGCCCCCATGTCGCAGATCCGTCAACAACCGCTTAATTCGCGAATAAGTTGGTCGATTAAGGGAGAGGAAAAGCGCGGCTACAATTTCGCCGCTGATTGGGGCGATTATGTTCAAGAGGTTGATGATGGTCATGAAAACGACGCTTAATGATGATGACGACGGTATTAGCGGAGCGTAACATACCCATTTTCATAACGGTGGTCACTGATGCCTTTCCCGTGTATGTGCTACGCCACGCCACGCTGCGCACGTGTCGAAAATAAGATTTTCCTTCAATTCACCGCGAAAATCCATCTTATAAAAATCTTTCCCTCCCTCTTTGGTGCTCTAATTTTTCATTGTTGCTAGGAATCTAGCGAAAATCTCCGGAATGTTGATTAGCTGATTATCGCCTAGGTATCGGCTTTCAACTGTAGCAAATTAACGTTTTCACGATATGAACACAATTTGGCGGTCAGATCTTTTTCTTTTCTTTCTTTTTTTTTTTTTGTATTATACTTCTTATACTCGCATTCACTACTGTTTGCCTTCCGCTCTGAAAGTAAATCTCGGCGGGGGATTAAGTCGTTTTTTCCGCCAGCTCAGAAATTAGGTGCGTCGAGCTGCACCCCGCCTTTTATGAATTCGATTCGAAACCACATGAGAATTATGTGCTAATTATGTGCTAATTATGTACCGAATTAAAAAATTTTGTGCTGCAAATTAAAGTGTTTTTTTAAAAAATTCAAAAGGCGGGGTGTAGCTGGGCGCCGAGCTACACCCCGCCCGGCCCGGAGTTTGTAGTAAATTTTTTTTTTATAGTCCAGATTTATGTGCTTTTTATGTGCTTAACAAATATCAGTTAAACATTTCTCGGAATTGATTTTTAACGAAGATATAACAATTAATGAAAAGCTAGTAGGCGCATTGCTTCACTCGGCTTAGGGATCGATTGGAGCACGAAAATCTTTCTTTATCCCAATCGTTAGCACATAAAGAGCACATAATTCCCCCTGCTCTTTATTTTCGGGCACATAATTATTTTTGTATAAAAAAAGCTTTTTTGAGTCACACCCCGCCCTAAAAACACTAAAAATGCCCTAAAATCGGGTCTGAGTGGAGCACAAAAATCCTTCTTTTGCCCAATCGCTAGCACATAATTAGCACATAATTCCCCTGCTCTTTGATTCCAGGCACATAATTATTTGTTTATAAAAAAAGCTTTTTCGAGTCACACCCCGCCCTAAAAACATTAAAAATGCCCCAAAATCGGGTCTGAGTGGAGCACAAAAATCCTTCTTTTGCCCAATCGCTAGCACATAAATAGCACATAATTCCCCTGCTCTTTGATTCCGGGCACATAATTATTTGTTTATAAAAAAAGCGATATCGAGTCACACCCCGCCCTAAAAACACTAAAAATGCCCCAAAATCGGGTCTGAGTGGAGCACAAAAATCCTTCTTTTGCCCAATCGCTAGCACATAAATAGCACATAATTCCCCTGCTCTTTGATTCCGGGCACATAATTATTTGTTTATAAAATAAGCGATATCGAGTCACACCCCGCCCTAAAAACACTAAAAATGCCCTAAAATCGGGTCTGAGTGGAGCACAAAAATCCTTCTTTTGCCCAATCGCTAGCACATAATTAGCACATAATTCCCCTGCTCTTTGATTCCAGGCACATAATTATTTGTTTATAAAAAAAGCTTTTTCGAGTCACACCCCGCCCTAAAAACATTAAAAATGCCCCAAAATCGGGTCTGAGTGGAGCACAAAATTCCTTCTTTTTCCCAATCGCTAGCACATAAAGAGCACATAATTCCCCTGCTCTTTATTTTCGGGCACATAACTATTTGTTTATAAAAAAAAGCGATTTCGAGTCACACATTGGAAAGTGACGTCACATTGAGCATCTGTTCCATAGGAACAATCGAAGACGAATAACTTCAGAACGCCCCGTCGGATTCGAGTGCGGTTTTGTTTCTGAGAAAGGCCACATGAGAAGGAAGGTTATTTTCAGAAAAAGTTTTGATCTTCCCATACAAAAAATCGGCAGAATGAAGGGTCAAGGTCAAATTTTGGGCTTTGAAATTGCCATTTTCGAAATTTAACGTGGTCTCCCCCGCTTGTTTGTTGACGGATTGGGTCGAGGGTGGTATCGTTGGAAATCTTGAAGGCTCAGCTTTCTAATGCGTTATCAACTAGTATCCTAGGATGGCTCTGAAAGAACTTATAAAGCATTTTCTAGGTTGACCCCCTCAACATTTTCACTTTCCAATGTGTGACTCGAATTTTTTTTATAAACAAATAATTATGTGCCCGAAAATAAAGAGCAGGGGAATTATGTGCTCTTTATGTGCTAGCGATTGGGAAAAAGAAGGAATTTTGTGCTCCACTCAGACCCGATTTTGGGGCATTTTTAATGTTTTTAGGGCGGGGTGTGACTCGAAAAAGCTTTTTTTATAAACAAATAATTATGTGCCTGGAATCAAAGAGCAGGGGAATTATGTGCTATTTATGTGCCAGCGATTAGGCAAAAGAAGGATTTTTGTGCTCCACTCAGACCCGATTTTAGGGCATTTTTAGTGTTTTTAGGGCGGGGTGTGACTCAAAAAAGCTTTTTTTATACAAAAATAATTATGTGCCCGAAAATAAAGAGCAGGGGAATTATGTGCTCTTTATGTGCTAACGATTGGGATAAAGAAAGATTTTCGTGCTCCAATCGATCCCTAAGCCGAGTGAAGCAATGCGCCTACTAGCTTTTCATTAATTGTTATATCTTCGTTAAAAATCAATTCCGAGAAATGTTTAACTGATATTTGTTAAGCACATAAAAAGCACATAAATCTGGACTATAAAAAAAAAATTTACTACAAACTCCGGGCCGGGCGGGGTGTAGCTCGGCGCCCAGCTACACCCCGCCTTTTGAATTTTTTAAAAAAGCACTTTAATTTGCAGCACAAAATTTTTTAATTCGGTACATAATTAGCACATAATTAGCACATAATTCTCATGTGGTTTCGAATCGAATTCATAAAAGGCGGGGTGCAGCTCGACGCACCTTCAGAAATTAGCGATAACTTACGGTAACTTCGTTGTAATTATTTTGTTTGTGCTTCACTGTTAGCAAGTTTTTAAAGAAGTAGAATAGGAGTTAAAAAAAAAACTAAAATAAAATAACCACATGGCGATGATCGCGATGTGATGAGATCGCAACTTAATTACCGAAGAAAGTGCGTAGCGGAATTTATTGGGGTAACGGTTTCAATTATCACAGCACGACCTTTTATACGTTTCTGAAGAGGTCATTTTCTATTATTATTGTTTGTTTTCTTCTTTTTAATTGAACTTCTCCAGATCGAGTCAATGCAAAAAAAGAGTTTGCCTTTTTTTCTAACTATCATTTTTGAAGAGTAGGTCAGTCGGTGAGCATTTGACTCAGAGCCTTGGTCCATCTTAATTCATGAACATCAGTTTTATTTCCTAGTAATATATCTAGAAGGTTTTTGTAACTACATATTTTCATATAATGTGCGATAAAAGTTCATTTGTTTTTATTCTTATGCAAATGATAATAAAAAAAATAATGTACCTATAGAAAATATAGAAATCGAACTTACCTACATTTAATAAATGTCTCTAAATGTAAAAATATTTAAAAAAATTCCTAGCAAAATTGCAATCTTTTCGTAGGCCAATTGGGAAGTTTTTCCAGGGTCGGGTAAACTGAACGAAAAACTGTCTTTTGGTAACGAAGGTATCAGAAATGTGGCACTCGTAAATAAAGACTTAACCCTAGCACCCTACAATTCATACGTTTATTTTATGGATTGTGTGAAATACGTAATATCGCTATGCTGTTTACGTTTAGGCCTGTTTGAGAATTTTTCATAATTTTTGCAATGTTTAATATTTTTCTGTATTTTTGTACTTTCAATATTTTATTCGATTCCTACACCCACTTACTTTATAAGCTCTTAAGTTTTTAGGGTTTTTTACCTAAAAGTGTAGATATAAAACCCAAAGTGAAACGCAGTCGTTTAACTGCTATTGCTTTTGACTTGAAATTTTGCAAATCTATTACCAGTGAAAGTTTCTCTGAAACATTTTTTTTATTAAAATTATAACTTTGCTTAAATTTCTTCTTCTACTCTTTTTGTGTACTTTAAGCCATATTAAGTTTTTGAGTATGTCCAATAATGTGCGAATCTAAAAATAAACTCGCCCTATCTCCAAAGTTTGCAAACCAAGTCGTCGGATCTAATATAATACTAATAGATTTGCATTTGCATTGAAAGATTATTGTATAAATAAAAGGATATTTTAACTGCATATCGAACATAAATATATTTCTTTATAATATGCATTACATTAATTTGTTATAAGTCTTCTAGGGTTATGGGAAGCGCACTGCCATTATTTTTTTTTTATTATTTATCAATGGATTGTTATTCGAACATAACATTTAATCCAAAATATAATTTTTAAATCCCTTACTTTGGGATCAACCTTCCGACTATCACATTGTTTTATTTTATATTTTAAGTATCTAATTTATTTTCTTTAATTCGGTTTAATTGCACATAGGGAACAAAATGTATTGTAGAATCGAAATACACTAGAAATTCTGAAAGTTAGAACCTGTTTATAATTTTTGGCAGGATTCCAAGGTCATTAAATGGAATGTCTCGATTTCAAGTCGACATTAATTCAATCAATAATCATGTGATATGAGTTAATATTTTATAAGGGTAATTACATTGTTGATTCTTTTTTTCTACACTTATCTAAAGATTTTGAGATTAAATAATATAGAAAAAAAAAGTCATGACACGCTTTTCTCGAACTAATCGCTCGCGTTCTCGTGAACTATGAAGTTCTTAAGCTTCCCAACATGCTCTGCCCTTTGCTCAAGTAGCTTTTCTTAGCTTCTTAGCCCTATTAAAAAGAACTCATTAATACTTACATTTGCATAACATGTAAAATTTAATTTTTTTCTCCGCATATCCACTGCGATGTTTTTCATATATTACGTTAAGTCGCCACACGGTAATGCGCGGTTCCAAAAACCTTAAAAGCAAGTTACAAAACGTCTTTTCCGAATGACCCATTTGTTTACAAACTATACCCAGTCGGAGATTGAAATATTCGAGGAGGCATAACAAAAACCGGCTCCAAGAAGAATTTCAACATTTCCTCAACAGCGTCAACCACACGATGGCAACATGTATGCAAACCTGCTGCACCACTCCAGAACATCGCGATCTGGATGTCACCGTGTATTCCATTAGGAGCCACCGCTTCCTCGTCTCATTACGGCGTGAACTGTCCCGCCCCGGAGCCGTGTCTTGGCACCGGGAACAACCTCCGCGGGGCCAGAAACAGGCACGTTTCCCGTGTCCAGCGTCGCTCCCGTCCAGCTGATTTCGCTGAATGGGGAGCCCACACTCCGGCGGGACCAGTTGCAACTGTTTTCCTATTTTAATTGAAATTTATTAGCATATACCTTCCCCGGTGCGCTGCCTACAAGAATTTACAAGATTTCCGCGCATTATGCAGTAAAACACCCGAGTGAATTCGCCCAAGTTGGCGATGCAGCTGCAAGCGATGCAACTCAGAAGTTATGCGATACATGAATTTCCCATCAATCCCACAGGAAATTTGAAATTTTCTATTAGAGGCCAGAACAGTCGATGGTATCTGAAAAGATATGGCTGAAGGTGGCAAAAACCAGAAAAGAGCTCACTCAATATCTTCGATTTTATTTTGTTGCAAATTGCTAAGTATTTATATTAAATGCGGCTCAAGGAATAATTTACAACTATAGATACATCTACTTAATGACTACATCACTAATGGAGAAGTTTTGGAACAGCTTCCGCATGGTTCGATCGGTCCTCCGTTGAGGTCACTCTCTGCAGAAGCAACCGTCTTTCGAGTTGTCCAGGATCCAGTCCAAGTACCGCGTAATTCGGGTATAAACTCCCGGGTAGTGGGGGCGGGCGCATCCGTTGCCCCAAGAGACAATTCCAATTTGTTCGTAGCGTTTGTCTGGACGCATCGCGATCAGAGGACCACCTGAATCGCCCTGAATGTTATAAAAATAATTATTTTTTTTACTTCTTAGAGGTTGAATGAAGGATTTAAGCATGTACCTACTTATACAAAAATTAATTGCATTTAAAATTATAATAATGCTGTTTATTAATTCAGTCAAAATATGATAGATACATATTTAACAACAGAATAATTCGCATCTAGTATATAGTACATTATTTTAAAAAATATTCTGTAAAAATATGAGCATTATAATATGCAAATATACGATTTTAAACGAAGCCGCCTCAAGCTCTAGCAAACTAACTTAAAACTTTAAAGATATTTTTTTCGAAATAAAACTTTCAATGTCAGTGTTGATCATATCTACAGCTTTCGATTTTTCCAAATTTAATTTAATTTTCCATTTATGGAAGTATTTAGCTATTGTACATATTAAGTCCTGTCTGTGTGCCTGATCGATTACTTTGAAATTTCAACAAATTATTGAAATCATAACATTGGCGGTACATATTTTATTTTGATGAAAAAACCGTGAAGTGCTATAAAATTAGAGGGGTGGAAATTATAGATAGGGGTGGAAATGCAACTCTTATATGGTTTTTTGAGTATATCTCGAAAACGAAGCAAAATTTGGGATTTTTTATATGACCAATTTTTGTAGAGAACATGATTTTATATCAAAATGGCTTATTTAAAAAAATTAAAAAAAAAATTTTTAGTTCAAAATATATTAAAAAAAAATTGAAAAAAATGCAAAAAATTCAATTTTTATTTTTGTTTACTTTTATGTAAATAACTTTTTTCTGAGTAGAGATAGGTATATAGGCATTGCTGAGGTTAGTTCTAGTTTAGAATGATTTCTTTAACTTG
Source organism: Machimus atricapillus (assembly GCA_933228815.1). NCBI lineage: Eukaryota > Metazoa > Arthropoda > Insecta > Diptera > Asilidae > Machimus > Machimus atricapillus. The sequence goes on along the minus strand of OW121788.1, from coordinate 23,983,866 downwards.
TTTCTCAGTGAAAATGCTAAGAGTCAAAATCTAAATGGAATTTTATGTATTAATAAACAGCATGTTTCTGTGCTTACAATAATTTTTATGTACTAAAGGTGTGTCTAACTCACCTGACAAGAATCTCTCTGGCCCACTCCGGGATAGCCGGCGCACATCATGTTCTCGGTGATCATTTTGCTCGTGTAGTTCGTGTCTTGAACGCAAATATCGTTGGCCAAAACTGGAACCTCGACCTCCTGGAGAATGCACGACGGCTTGCCATCTTCCTTGAGAGTACCCCAGCCGGTGGCGACAGCCTTCGTTGACACATAATTATTACCTGGAAATAATTGTAAGACGGGAAACGCCTTTAAAAACTCCGCACAGTGATCATCAATCAAAATCACTCCGCGATCGCGCAGCAGGTGATCAATTTCGCGGTATACGCGATCAAAAATTCCCCTTACCTCTGTTCGTCGGAAGACAAATCGGCCGGATGAAGTCAGTTATTGGAACTCGGTCGTTTAGGCGCAGCAGCGCGATGTCGTTGTCGAAATTCGCGAAGCTAAATTGCTGCGTGAAGGCGCGCAGCACGAATCGTGTTTCGGGCCGCACCGCGTCTTTGCACCGATCGTGCTCGCCAAAAGTTACCTTGATCATGAACCACATGAACCTGGAAGGAAAGAAGATGCGTGCTGTGTGAGTCAAAACAGTTCCGAGAAAGGAATCCTGATCAAATCGGCAGACTCCAGAGGTCCATTACTCCTCAAGATCAGTCGCGACGCAGACTCGCCGCTGGACCACGCTCCCCTGAAGAAATTCCCTAGAAGGGCAGACGGAGTGCCTCGCGTCGACGAGGCCAAGAGCTAAGAGTCATTTGGCGGAACGTGATCGGGATGTAAATGGCACCTATCTCGCATCTAAAGTGCCCTGGCCGTTGGTTAAAGTGCGCGCACTTTTCTTTTATTAATTTCTTTTTCCTCCTTCCTCCACCTGGGGCTCCGGATAAGAATAAGAAAGTTTTCTTATCGTTTCGGACGAATCGTCGCCGGTGGTTTTTGAATGACAAAAGATTTACTTCTGTCAAATATGCTTGGAAAGTTCCTTGTTATTGTTTTCAAAATATTTGGGATTACAACGAACTGGGTCACATCGAGATAATGTGGAGGTGTTTCATACACCGAATTACCGTCATTATTTTGCCAAACAAAACTATTTTAACAGTCCGCACTTTCGAACTTTTGAAATGACGACGTCTGGTTTTTGTCAGTTTATGATGTGAAGGGCGATGATTTTTTAAAAATAAACCCCTTTCTTCCAGAAACCAGTTATAAATGTTCAGTAAACATTCAAAAAGTGAAATTAGCAAATCGGTCGAGGCAATACTTTCGGAGCTTTATTTCTGAATGGTACTTCATTTGCAAAAGTAATGCTGTTACGTTGATTAATTTTTTATAATTTTAATTATAAACATATTTAAATCAAGTTAATTTAGTTTTTATTAAACTTCGTATCCAACATTTAAATAATCTAAACTCTAATTCTCCTGACACTTATGTATTTTGTCCAGTAATTTTCTGGGAGATATTTCAAGAAACAAGGGAAACTTTTACCTGCTTTTCCCAGTAAAGTTCTTCTAAAATCTCGGAAAATTTACTGAATTTTTTTATATTGGAGTGAGTCTTAAGTAAATGTTGAGAATTTAATAAGCTAAGTGGGTCAACTAAGTAAATATAATTAATTCTAGTAATATTTGCCATAGTATTCATTCTCGTAGCCAAATTGAAAAAGCAAAATCAAGATGAATACGGATGTTAGTTAATTTAAACTGACAAGAAGATGTTATAGTATCTAAATTTTATGTAATAGGTATAACTAGTCATATTTTTGTGGAGTTCAATCCCTTCTAGTAAAACTAATCCTCACAAACCTGATTAACACGCCAATTGCCATAGTGACAAACGTTGCAAATTGAAACTCATTTCACGCAAATTATGATTACTTCAACTTGTGTTTATTGAAATTTTTAGTCTTGCTCACACTAAAGAGAAATTTCATGGTATTTCTTTAATTTTGTAAGTACTTTAATGCTTATCATGAGAAATTAAATTTAATGAATATTGCTGATATTGTTCTTAACGATTTAGCTAACTTTCAATTTAAAATCAAATAAATAAAATGTTATTATTTTTTTTTTTAGATTTTAGTGGTTAATTTGAATTTTTTATATATAGTTACATTACTTTCACTCATTGTTTTTCCTTATTTTTGCTACGTATGTATATTCTCCTTAATTCTCTATTTTATAAAGATTTTTCAGAATAACTATATATGTTAATTTAATTACCATCATAATGCAACTTCATCTAAGACGAAAGATTTCCAACTGCCATAAAAAACTTTATTACCAATTGAGTTAAGTCTTAAATGATTTACAACTAGCTTCTGAGATCAATCAACTGTTTATAATTTTTTTTTATGACAGCAAAAATACTTGGTGAATTGCCTTGTGATATACGACAGAAAACGAATGCCAAGTAGAAGCCAGATTCATTTGCTACAGTAAAATCAAGAAATTGTTTGTCCAGGAAATGCTCAAAATCGATTCTCTAACCCTTTAAATTTCAATAACATAAAATCTCAAAAAAGCGCAGTAAAACCACTTCTCATCATTCAAATGCCATCAACAAAACATAAAAACATGCGTTGTCATAGTTGACACTGAAATTGAAACTGGATATGGAACAACTGCAGAAAAATGCTGCATCACTGTTCAGGGGAAGTCGAAAATTTTAATCAATGAAATTATGCCAAATCTGATTGCATTGGCGGCCACGAATCAATATCGAAAAAGGTCTTTTTTTGTTGATAAAAAAATAAAATGAAAATGATTTATTCCTCTACCTTTGAAGCACACTAATTAGTTCACCTTTTGTTTGTTTCTATCAAGAAGAGAAGAAGGCCGAAAGGTGAATTAAAAAACAGTTCTACGGCATAAAAATATAAGGAATTACACGGCGATTTCATATTGCAAACGTTCTCTTTTTACAGTGGTATTAGTATAAAATCAAATAAATACTTTTAAAGAAAAAGCAAAAGTAAACATTTGTAAAATTGATATTTTTGGTTAAATTACTTACTTACTTACTCACTTTGTATAGCCAAAATTACAATTTAAGAGGGTATTAAAACTCTAAAATTAAAATTTTTTTGCCTTGCCATTTACTCTTATTTGCCTAATTTAATAGTTTAGTTATGTACATATATCTGAAGTTATCTGACAATATAATACATATATTTTAAATTCCCCGTCGTAATAGAAAAACTTCTTAATACTCGTATATAAATATTTTCATAATTTGACTCAATGTTTATCCTTTCCTTTTTAAAAGCCAAACTTTGAGATTTAATTTTTTTAAAGAAAAAGGTAATTAAAATAATTACTCATCTTAGCACAAAATAAATTCTTACTTTCTAAAACACTAATTTCCAGAATACAGGTCAGTGGTAAAACTATGTGTGTCACACTCCTCGAAAGACACCATTCAGAATCACTTAAGATTGCAATTCCTTTCTGAAATTTATTTTTGCAATCGTCCAATTTAAAAGTCATCCTTTCATTAGCTCATCAAAACCGCTAGAGCCAATCTACACCGTCAAAAGAAAATTAGATCGCGCACCTCACGAATTCCAATTAGCCAATCTTGCTTAGAAAAGTGTTCAATCGGGCAATCATGCATGAATTCGTGAAGTTACTTTGTCTCGTTAGTAGAAAACCCTATGTATGAATTTTGAACCCCACCATTTACCGGCTTCAATCCACTTTAATGGATTTCTGTGTAGGAATAATGAAGACGAAGAAATATTATATAGAATGACACTCTTCTTCGTTCAAAATTAGTCACCTTATAAAATTTCGAAAATTTTTTTACTTAAATATGCAAATCGATTTTTTACGTGATATTCGATGTCACTGCCTTTAATCAAAATATTTTTGTTTGCTTGTTTAAATTCATTTTAACTCATGCAGAAAGCTGCCTCCTGCTTATCGTAATTTTTGCAAAAATAATCAAATTAAGAGAATGTGCAAAAAAATAAAAAAAAGATCTGTGAAAAGTTTTTGGTATGTTAAACAAGTTTTAGAAAGAAAACAAATTTTATGAATATTTAAAGTGGACCAAAAACCACTTAGAGATCAAAAGTATGTCCTCTACCTCTGGCGAAAAATATTAACAGCCTGAGAAATTTAAGGGGTGTTAAGCTTAAAATGCCACACGTTTGCTTTTAAAATTAAAACTTCGAGCTTTAAAAAAACTGGTAGGAATTCTGCCTAGGAAGGTCAGATGGCTATTTTAAAACTAAACCTGAAATCCTTTGCATTAAACAGGATTTTTCAAAATTTCATGTTCTTATTTGATCTCTTCGATTTTATTAATTTTAGCCAAAAATAGTCAAAAAATTTCAAATACTTACCCTTTGACGCAATGCGCCGCTGTAAGAACGTAACGATCATTTATCAACGTCCCACCGCAGTAAAATCGATTGAAATAGCTGAGACGTGCCATCCAAGGGAATTCGTTGACGCCAGCAACGCTTCCACCTACAATTCGTGATTCATCGTTTCTTTCTCCACACCCTGTAAACAGTTACAATATGCATAATTTTTATAAGATTAAAGCATAAGTTCCAAGTGATAAAAACATTTTTTGTTCTGTACTATCGCGCATACGAACATATTTTGGGGCATTCAACTCAAAAACAAAAAGTAATTCTTTTACGTCAACACGGTGAAGATGTGGTTCTTCGATTGCAACTCGAAGATTATGGAGGGCACAAGGCACAAGACGAACTTAAAGAAACCAATGGTACGCTAAAAATACCACAAAAAAACTATATAAAGCCCGGGCCGTTTGCTGTTTTGCGTAAAACCAAAAGAAGCAGCGCTTTTAGAAGATCATGGAAATCGCCGATGTTGAGCCTGATCGGAATATTTTCTGCAGAACGGGTGAAAATGAAAGGAAAAAAGAAAGGTGGCGTGCCGGATGAATAATGCAGTTCGTAATGTCGAATGGCATCTGAATTGCAAATTAGGATTTTCTTATGTGTAGCGAACACGTGAGCCTAAATTACTTGTTTTACCATCGTCTGCGCGATGCAATTTTGTACACGGATTCGCGGTCCAAGGGAAAGAAACTGGTTCAGTTCAGACTTTAGACGCGTCTCCAAGTTCGCATCAATTAAGCTAATGGCTTCTTTTATATGCAGAGAGAATTTCTATTCAACATCCAGTTGTCGAGAAAAAAAAACATAGGAGAAACAATTCCAGTTTTGGAGTCTGCTATGTATTTTGTACACAAGTTGAAACTTGATCAGCTGTCCTTTTAATATTCGAAAAATGTACGTTTAAAACTTTCAATTTATATTTTATAAAACTTCATTTTCATAACTATAAATTCAAAAATGAATTCAAAATTTTTAAATTTTTTATGTATCAGGTCATAAAATAATCCATTTTCCCCGAAGTTTTAAAACTTATAATTTTGATCAAAACTCACTATGTAAAAGACGTCAATATAATTATGCTGTAGTACCAAATTCTGGTGGTCCGACAGACACGACACCTATCGACCTTACATCGATCTTACATCGATCTATCTAAAAACCATTAAAACATCATCCAAAGACCGATTAATTAGTGATACTAATGGAGGATGATCGTATCATCGATTATATTGGCTCATTTAAACCAGTTAATGCAATGTTGTGCCAAATTAAGAAAAGCAAACCCACCATCTTAGGAGAATTTATGATGCCTTGCAGACAATTGAGAGTTAAATAAAATATAGGGATACCGAATATATTTTTGAAAACATTAGAACAGTGAATTTTCAATTGAACTAATTTCTGAATTTCAAAACATATTTTGAAACCGACTTTGGAGCGATGTATTCTTCATTAATTTTCATTCTGACGAATCCTAGCAATAAAAAATAAAATATTTATTGATAGAATAGAAAGAAATGCATTACGATGTCAAATCATACTCATAAATTGAGTTTTACGGAGCTATACATATACATATGTATGTATGTGCATTAATTAAGAATTCCTTAAATTTCGAGAAAAAAAATGGAAAAATCTAGATATTACAGACCTATTAAGGTTCAATAAATAAGGAGTATCTTTTCAAAAGTGGCTATTCACTTCAAAAACAATATTTTAGAAATGGTAAAAATGTTCAAGAGGTCCTATTTTTTTTTTAAATAGACGAAGATTATTTAGATGAGAAATAGGAATTTTGGGGCTACTTCCTGTGGAGAATGAGATTGGAAATGGAGAAAATTCAAGATTCTATAACAAGGTAGAAAAATAAGCTGAAAATTTTGGAAAATATAAATAATCACTTTTGAACATACACTCCTCAAATTGAATACAACAATAAAATTAATTAAACTTACGGCATTTGCAGCTACTAGAGGGTGTATCATGAACAGGGGGTGGTGATTGTCTCTCCCGATTCCAAGCACCAAAAAAGTTCTTAATCGGATTTCCGGCATTTTCTAATCCTTTCTGCTGCTGCAAGTAAGCTTCATATTTTCCAGGAATAATCGACTGAGGCTCCCCAAGAATTGTATAAGAAGTTGAAAACAAAAAAAGCAAATACAACTGTAGCCACATAGTTCCAATGTTCTATTGAACCTCAAACTCTTTTTCTCGAATCGTTATTTTGTTAAAACACAGAAAAAACACAAAACCACAACAAAACGATTTAATTCAGCTATTAATTCTCAAGATTAATTACGTGTGTTCCACTTGTTTGTCAACACATATCTTTTATCACACGCGACAAAACTGTTGTTTTGTTTCGTTTATTTTTATAAGATCACGTGAAAGATACAAATACAAGTAGCAAATAGAAGATCCACTGTCTATCCAATAAAAACAAGTAGAAATGCGATTAATTCTGGCTGGTAAACGGCGAAGAAGTACCCAAGTTCAAGGAGACGCTGCAGACGACGATTCCACTAGGTGTCTTGGAGGCCACTGATCAGTCTTGATCTTCAGGTATATTTTTTAAGACTTTAAAGCCCCGCTCAGAGAATGGATCGCTGGAAATAAGAAAATGTTTGCGTCTTGGGGATGTCTGGAATTCAGTGGAAGACAGCTTAAGTCTGAGAGCGAACTCGAGGTGATGGTGGATGGAACATGGCTGGAATTTGATAGAGATTGCATTGGGGAATTATATGGTGCAAACTTGGGAAAATGCTGAGGGAATTTGTGTTGTGTTTATAAAATTTCGAAAAAAAACTCATTTGTAGACAACACATTGTTTATGTTACATATCATAAAAAATTTGAACTTCAATTTGATAACTCTGACCTGCTGCGTCTGCGTCTCCCTCCGCGATATACCTTACCGCGCTGATAAGCGTGGCAAGCTCTTCAAAACCCCGTTCCCCGTCTCCAGGAGCTCCACCCCGGGACCGTCTAGGAGACATTACTTCGGGGTGGAGTCCTATAATGCCGCCTCCACGAGGCACCCTCCGCCCGCTGGTCGACACCCAACCGTCTGCATTCCCTCAGCCATCAGGGGCTCCCTTAGGAACTAATGTGATATATATTAGACAGTCTCACTCTTGTAATATTAGTAGATAAATATTTTTTGAAATAATTGTTATTACAAAAGTTGTTTGTTGGTTGGGGGCTTCGGTTTATTATCCAGTCATGTGTTGCTGTCGTATGTCCGATTCTCAGTCTTGCAAGTTGAATTTCAAATCTTCTGTTGTTTTGAGATGCTGTTATCCATTATCTGGGTTCGTCTTTAATTGTTTTTAATTGGGTTTCTGTGTTCTTCCATTTGTCTATCCCTTCTTTTCATATTTCCTCTTTTGTTGGTGTGAATGCATCTCTTGGTGTTATTTTATATTGTGTGGTTGGCGTACGTAATGTTTAGAGCGTTTTTTGCAATATCCGTGCTTTAAATTAAAGTGTACATTCAATTATTTATTTATTTATTTATTTATTTTACGCCAATCGGGTTTGTACAACTGTAAGGTACATAATTACAAAAGAATAAGCTTATCATGTGAGAAATTCTCATACTAAATTATTATAAATGTACGAAGACTAAGAAAAGTTGGTCACATAATGTACAGAAACACTCGATATAATAGGGACAGTTCAGTTATGTATACCATTTCAAATCATAACGACGAAACAGTGTTGCCCTTCGAAGTTATTTATTTATTTATTTATTCATTTATTAATTTATTCATTTATTAATTTATTTATTTATTTATTCATTTATTTATTGTTAGTATTTTTATTGTCAGTATTTTTATTGTCAGTATTTAATATTTTTGGTATTATTTCATTCAAGTTTTTCAATAGTAAAAGAATAAAAACTTTTTGTTAGTTTATTTACTGATCTGACTAACGCCTCCTTAAACTAGAGTTTTTCTCAGGAAACATCTTGATTTTTATATGTGTCTATATTAAATTAGTTTTTATAGTGAAAAATTTATTAGATTTACTAGTTTACAAAAACTGATAAAATAAATGAATGAAGTAAAATGCAGGAAACGCAAACCATTTAACGTTTTCTTCATAAATAAAATGAAAAATTTCTATAACGGTTTAATAGGAACCGTTCTAACAATATTAGCAGGTTTCCCATGAATCAACAAATTGGCGCTTTAAGACGAAAAACACTTCCTTCTTAAAATATCGCACCCATCGTTCCATGACGACGCGACGTACCTACAATCCATTCACTTTATGAAACCTTTTATGAGATTGTGGTCCATTTGAGTCATCAATTCAAAAGTAATCATGGCATCGGCCGCCGCGCCGCTGGAAGGAGTGAAGCAGCGAAGATCAAGAACTCACCTTGACTGACTGCTTCGCGCGGGCACGTCGCATTCTCCCTTTCATCGACAGCGTGAGACCTATGCTCTTTCTCGGCTTTTGCTATCTTTGAGCGCTATCTGCTCATTATGTAACATGCTGCTTCAATGTGAAGATGCCGTCAGACTACCGTTGCCGCTGCATAGGTTGCTGCTGGCAGAATTTCTTCTTGAATGTTTCACTTGTCGGCGCAGGGATGCGAACTTGAGGCAGACGTCGTTACCTCTTTCATTTGCGGGGCTGATTCGACACAGAAGCTTGACTCCGCTTGTAAATAAGCAACAATTTAACAAGCCGTGATAGAGTCATTTTCTCGTCCGTATCGGTAATCTTCTTAATCGATAATTTCCAATTCTATCGATTAGATGGTGGCAACAAAATTTCCCTCAAAGTTCACTTTTTCTTATTTTCTGTTTTTGTGAGAAAATCTAAGCCGGAACTAAATTTTGCGAGTACTTAACCTTTACCATTGCCTGTAAGTAATCGGTGGAAAGATTTCTTTCTTCTTTTTTGTCGTTTATTTTCTCTGGCACAATCTGGACTTATCGCAATAATGACTACCGCAGCAAAACACTTATTATAACTCATAAACAAGCTCGTTACGATTTCTTTCACTTTTCCCGCCAATTACTAACGCACCATGTCGGTGGCCCCCGGTAAATTTCTACTTCGTATCAGGCAAAACCCATCTAAACTATAAAATTAATATGCGTAGAGTGCAGGAAAATTGCAAGTGTTTTAAAACCTTTTTACAATCTTTTTCCACATTCATTTCTGGAGTGAAGTTATTGCAATTTGGAAAGGTCGCAGCTATTTCACACTAAAATTAGTTAGTATTCAAATAGTATAATACTAGCGGTATTGCGAATTTGGAAAGTTGCCAGATATAGCTTGAAATATTCGTAATAAAAGAGAAGTTTAAAATCTGGTTTAATTTTTATTTAGTTACATAAACATGTCCGGTCCAAATTCGCTTTAATCCATGGTATAAATTTGCTGACTCTCGTATATACACCGGGGTATCCGTCCCGGCCACAGCCAACCCCCCAGGAAACTATTCCGACAATATGGAACTTATATCCATTAGATAGCAAAAGGGGCCCCCCACTGTCCCCCTGGCAGGAGTCCATGTTTGGCTTTCCAGCGCAAAGCATACTCGGTGTGATCCTCGAACTCTTGTACTTCTGATTTCTGCATTCAGTAATCGTTAGAATGGGCACTTTCACATAGTTGACCTTTCCTGGTAGCTCACCTCCTTCCGAGGTTCGTCCCCATCCAACAACAGTCCCGATCCTTCCTGAAAACTTAATTTTAGAAGAAAACCAGCTATATAACAATTTTACCCACCTGCCGGATCATAGTTAAATCTCGGTAGGCACACCGGCTTGATCGTTTTCGAGAAGACGACAGGTTTTCTTAATCTTAGCAGTGCAATATCGTTATTGTATGTGTCCGGATCGAACTTTCGATGCTTCACAATCGACGTAACCGCCCGCTGAATGGCTCTGGTTTCAGTTGTTATGTATTGATCGTGATCACCTAGAATTATTCTGATCTTGGATCTTCTCAGCCGCTTAACGCAGTGCGCCGCGGTCATTACGTAATCTTTCGTGAGCAGAGTTCCTCCGCAATGAAACTTCCCGTCGTAGACGATGCGCGCCATCCACGGGTATTGGTTCACGCCTGTTGGCTTGCCGCCGACTATCCGAATTTCTTCGTTCGACGATCCACACTCTGAAAAAATATTAAGACAGAAATGAATTGGTCGGTTCCTAAAGATATGCAAGAAAAGTTAAATTTGTGAGGTTTGCGCACAGTCGCAGACGCATTAATATACCACTTAATTAACACTTAGAATTTAGATAATGGAACTGAATAATATTTGGTCGAAAATATGGAAATCTATATACATATGTATGTATACCTAAAATTATTTATGGTATGGAATTTCATACCTTTATGACAAGCCATCCTCACGAAACCCAAGATTTTTGCATAAAATACCAGTCAGAAGTCTAAGATATGTGGTACCGTATTACACTTACAAAAAAACAAAATAGTGCTTTGCGAACCATATTGTATAAATATTCTAAATTTTAAAGACAGGTCGCTCAATCGTAAATACTTATCACGATTTTTTTTTGCTTTTATTAAGAAATTGCATTTAGATTATCGATGTTTAGAACGTTTTGAATAGTTTAAATAAAAAGTAAAAATTTAGGTTGTCTAGTTTTCAATGTTTCAAAATTAATGTTTTTTGTATAATTAATCTTGCTGCAGTATTTTTATATATTTATAATATAAAAAGCTCATTGATTTAAAAAAAAATTAATATTGTAGGTATTATTTCACTGCTTCTCATTTTACTTGTTGTCTGTTTCATGGAGAACTGACACATAGAATAAATACAACAAAAAACTCAACATTGATATTATACTGATTAAAAGAAAACCAATTGCAACATATGTATATCGAATATGAAATTTAGACCAATAATAATCTGAGATAGGTTTTTTTTTTTGCTCCAGGCTTAGGTCAAATTTAAACCGTCTTCTTTCCCCAAGAAACAAAAATTTACTACTTTTCAACTTAAAAACTTTACTTGGAAGAATTTTTCAAATTATAAACAGCAGAACACAGTTTTTATGAGGAAACTGGAATGTTGTTAGAATATACAATAATTTAACAAAGTACATATAGTTTACAAACTCAGAAAAATTTCAGTAATTTATATTGACTTGTTTAAAAAGCGTACATACTAAAAGAAAAAGTTTCTAAAATAAAACAAAACTCTCTTGAACGAATGCATTTTCTGCAATGATTTTCATCCAATTGAATTGGTTCTTGAATCAACCATTAATTCATTAATAGTTTTTTACTTTCAAAGTCTTGTTCCAAAAAATATTTTCTTTCTTCAATACTCTAGAAAAAACAAATTCTGCAAAGGCGTTCTTTATAAACATAACAAAAGTATTACAAATGGCTTACTGATTCTTCAGATTTAGAATTTGACCGCTCCCTATCATGTTCTGGTTTTTTGAAGAGTTTTGCTCAATTACTTTGCTGAAATTAAACTTTAAGTTTTTCTTCCATTAAAGAACTTTCAGAATGGTAAAAAAAATTCGTCGTTATTATTATGATAGAGACCAGTCTTATGCTAGACCTACGAGTATATGCAAAATTTGGTCAAGTCAATCTTTAAATATGTCTATCAATTCGAAAAAAAAAACTTGTCTCCGAGGAGAACGGATGATATGTATGTTATATGTATTGTTATATAATATTACTTGGAAGATATTGCAACTAAATCATAAACTTAAATCGATAGATACACAGTGAACAAACTAATTACCTATACCTACCGCAATCACAAGTCCTTACATTACTTGAAGACGAGCCATCGTAGTCCAAATCCTCATCACCTTCATCATAATCCAAAAATGAGGAAAAATCTGTTCCTATTCTAAAAATTGCATCAAACCAAAATCTTCCTGTCCGATTTCCACTTTTTGCACTATTTCCAAGAGTCACATTTAAATTGCTTGGATTTTCGGTCCAATTTCCAAAGGCTTGCACTAAGCAAATCTCAATATAAATCACAGCAATGCAACAGAGAAGTCTCCGCATTTCGAATTAAAATTTATATAAAAACAACAAATGTTTCACAACTCTCTTATAAGAATTTCACCACTTTTTATTTAAAACTCTAAAAATTTGTGCAAAAAATTAATTTGGTGGATTAAAAATGTTTTTCTTTTATTGTTTAGTTGACACATTTAAACTCTCGATTTTATAGCTTACTCATTATACACCAATTCATTAATATTTATTATTCAAATACAAAATATTTTATTATCTAAATTAAAATTCGGTTATATAGTACAGAGCATTTTTTCACATAATTTCTTAAAATAGCCTCTAATCCACCCAGTTGGCGAGTTTAAAGCGAACTAAGCTCGAAATATGACCACATTACGCTTTGATTGATGAAAGTTTCTTAGTTAAAAAAAAAAAACATTGTTTTTTCTTCACTTTTTTTTTTAATTTTCTTCTCACAATATGCGCACGCACCTGTAATCATCGATCCGCACCTGATGTAATATCTCGAGAGAGTGTTTGCTTTTTCAATTATATTTTAAGTGCGCCGTCCTGTGAAAGTATTCGTAATGTAATCGAACCGCAATGGGACCAATAAAAATTTTAATAAAATTATCCACAAAAATGTCACTTGCTCTAGCCAGCAAAACAAAAGACTTAAACGATTTCATTCAAATAAAAACTAGAAAGCGACGAACTTGTAATTGCGCCCGGATAGACTAGCAAAAAATGTTGTCTTTTAGATTATGCGCCAGAAGCTCTAGACACTATTGTGTAGCACTTTCTTTTGCAGAATAATTCAAATGAATTTTTTTGTTTTTTTTCGAGGTCGAAAGCTTTTCGGCACACTCAGAAAACGCGCGGACAAATGTGGAATAAGTGGCCCTGCCAGAAACCGTCGTCACATCTCAAAATCTCACTGCTCGCAAATCACGGAGATGTTTAAAAAAATTTTTAGTCATAATAAGAAATGCTCACAGATGGTACCTTCTTTTGTGTATAATTTCTCTTTCACTCGATGCTAATGACACGGGGTTTTCACTTTTTCAACGGGGAGTAGAGAACTGGTTTATCACCTCATCGAGCGGAAAGTCAAAGGAACCATGCGAAAATCTCCATTTGGAGGAAAATAAACTTTTAATTGCAGCTAATAGCGCGCTAAGATTTAAATGAATCGGTTCTTGCAGCTGATATTTGTCTACTGCTCGGGGAATTCCGCCGCGGATCTGCGCGACTCACCGTGCCCGCGCCGACGAAGTCCATCGGATGGCGGAGATTGTTGTTTTGAGACGGTGGTGGTCCAGCCAGTGTCACCGAAAAGATGTGCACTGGACCATGACCATGCAAAGAAATCAGCCACTTGCTTCACTAAATTTGTATATTCAAGAAATTACACTCATTAGGTACCCTGTGTCTTGTAATTTTTAAATTTCCAAACTTTTAGAAAATTCTTTCCCCCGGGCAGCCAGAGAGTCGGAGAGAATAGTGCAAATTAGTGTAGCATAAAATTTTTTTATTCGAAAATTAATTAATAAGATATTCGAAGATAACTTTCTGAATCGTGGAATATATAAATACCTATTTTTAGGGTTTCATACCTAAAAAAAAGAACCTTTTGCTCAGTCATTGACGCGTCAGTTTGTCTGTCTGTTTATCATAGGTTTTTTTAAAGCGTTGGAGTGTTTTCTTCAAATCAAATTTTTATATGGTAATATATTATTTCTCAAATCTTAGAGGGGCAAATTTGATATTCGAAATTTTTAGTTACTTTTGAGATATTGTACTTATCTCTAAAAGTAGATACAAACTAAAGTGACAAAATTGCTAGAAATTTACCTTAGATTTACAAAACAGGTTAACACAAAATCGGGATAGAATATTTGTAATACCAGCGCTCAAATAAAATATTAAGTAACTAGCTTTTTTTACAAACTCAAACTAATATTTCATTATTAGTTGTGATTGTTGAAAGTTCTAAAGGAGGATATCATTCGTCTTCGGGCATTGAATATTTTGTTTTGAAAACATATTTTAAAAGATCGACATATTCTTTATATGAGGGCCGCCTAAGCCACAATAGGCACAATATCACTACCAAAAATGGAATTTGAAATGAAAGTGTAGTCTGATATATAGTCACTAAAACAAAATGGAATATATAATTTTTATTGTGTTGCATTAGAGGTAAATCACTGCTACTTTTCACTGATAATTTTTGAAATTTTCTTTGAGAACCAAAGCAGTTAAGCTCAACATTGATAAAATATGTGGCAACATTAAAAATGTCATCAAATTGAAAAATAGAAGTTCAATCAAATACATTTTATTTTTGAATCTTTGTTTATTTCAAAAATCGATCTAATCTACTTACACTATAGACCATGAAAACTATTCCATTTAAGTATTAGACATTTTAGGATAGTCCTTAAGAAAGCCTCATATTATTTAAATTCACTTACATTTTAAAAACCTTGATTATTTATTAAAATTGATAGGTACGAATATTTACTATTTACAAATGTATTAACATACTTCGAAAGAATCGCTAAATTTAATTTGCTAATACTTTCATTCAATTTTCTGTGTGCCTTCAGATAAATGTTATCAATTCCTCTAAAGTGTACAAAATTTCAGATTACTGTGCTTTGCTTATTTTATGTACCTCTCAAGAAAAAGATGATATAAAAACTTGTGATATTTCTTCTATTGCATCTAATCATATAAAAATAAAAGACTCAAAGTACTTTTTACTCGCATTTACCTGCGTCATAAAACCATCCTTTTATTAGCTCAAATTGAAATCCGCTCGAGAGACGCTGTTGCATTCAACCCAATTAACACTTTCACTGTTTCCGTTGGTATGCAGCGAAAGTTTTTTAGTAGACATGCACCTGGAGCGACGGTGGTCATGGTGACCATCGGTCGATTAGCTCCCAGCCGAGTTCATTCAGTGAACCCAATCATTCACGCGGTACCGCGCAACGCGGCATCGGCTACCTTTTTTCCACCGGTTTGATCTGATCCGAAGCCAGTTATTTCGTGTCCCACGCACCTGAGCCAACCTTCCGTTCCACTCGATCGATCTGCCATCTGAAGGAAATTAAAGATTCCGCGATAGCCAAAAAGGTGCACCTTGAACCATCCCAGAAAAATACAAAAGCCAACTTACGGCACATGCATCAAAAGATGGGATCTTAAGAAGCGGTGATTTCTTACCTAAGTGCGCTGGGCACTTGAAGACGACGGACCGAAGATGCTTTCTCCGAAAAAAAATCGCCTCCCATCTAATTCCGCTTTTCAGGTGCTCTTGGTGTACATCGTTTTCGCACTTCAATGGCTCAGTGGCTCGCCTGATGGAACTCAATGTCCCGCTGATTTATGATTTAATTTACTTTATTATGCAAATAAATTGGGGTCAGCGTGTTTGGTGAATTTTTGGCGATTACTTTTGATGGATGGGTGCGTGGTTCGGATGAATAGATCGATGGCTGCTAAGAAAGAGTTCCGTTTTCACTAAATGGCATGTTGAGAATTTTAAATGTTTTTCTGAAATTGAGTCGAAAGTATAATTGGTGGCTTTTGCACCTGAAAATTTTATACATGAACTACCTGTTTATCTTTTTTACATAATTTCTTATAAAACATATAACAATTAAAGTTTTAAAAACCTGTAAATTTATTATTCATTTATTTATTTCGCCTTATACAAATACAATGAAAAATTGGCTTAAAATTAAACAACTATCTAACAATAAATCATGCGATGACTTTCCAAGCGAAAGGTGTGAAAAAATCAAAGACATTAGTCCTGAAGAGGAAAATAAAAAACTCCTTTGCTTTTGGATCAGTGGTGAAGTATGGTTCGTTCGAAAAAATCATTTTAAAATTGTGAAATAAAATCGTATCTGATTTTAATTTCAGATCCCAACTGCGAGCTCGCTTTGGACTTATATGCATATGTATATTTTTAATCGGCGGAAATTTTCAATAGACATACAATACATTTCTTCATGGAATGATCAAAATTTCTAATATTTTTTGAGATTTTTGTCTTTTGAATTGCACACTGGTATATATGTTCTCACTACGTACCTTGCAACAAATTCAATCATTTAAAAAAAATTAAGATTTCACTTTTTCAATAAAATTTGATTGAAACAAATTTCAAATTTTTTTTAACGAAGCACAAATAAATTTTGTACGAACTTCCATGGAGCAAACGAAATCTAACAAATGAATTCTGTAGATCCGCTTATCTGGATCATCATCAAACCAATCTATAACAAGGCAATTAATAAAACACACATGTTCATAATTCTTCTAAAGAATAATAAATCAAATTTATTTAACTATTAAATTCTTAAAAACAAGGTAACAACTATTTTTGACTAGAATTTGACTTCAACAACAAAATTTTGCTAATTACAATGCATCCGTGGCATTAGGGACTTCTTGCTAAATTTTCAATAAAATTTGTCCTATCTCCGGTTTTTGGCGAACATAAACATTCTCCACTAATTTTGTTTTGGATCCAAGGAAGGTAATTTACAAGTCTTGTGTAAATCCCAGGAAGATTTGGTCTTGCACATCCGCGACCCCATGATACGACTCCAATTATCTCCACACTTCCTGTTGGTCCTTCTATGATCATTGGACCACCGCTATCACCCTGAAAATTAAAATACGAATTTGAGTGTTAGTTTTACTAATTTTATGCGTTGAAATTGAAATGGAAATATTCAAATTTCAATATTTTTAAAATTAATAAAGTTAGCTAATTACCTGGCAAGAATCCTTTCCACCGTCGTGGTATCCAGCACACATCATGTTACTTGTAATTCTTTGTTTTCCGTAACCTGCGTCTTCGCATTGCTGCTGAGACCAGACGGGGACGACGACAGAATTCAAAACTCGTGAAGGTTTTTCTTTTTCTCCAGTACGTCCCCAACCAGCGACTAAAGTCAAAGAACCAGAATAATCCGATGTTTCTATAACAAAATGAGATTTTCTTAAAATATTTCCACATGGGTAGAAAACTAATTTTTTTTTTAAATTTGAACCTTACAAATTTTTCTTATTTATTAAGAAATAATCTTACCTCCCGTTGGCAAGCAAGCTGGCTGAATCTTAGAACCAAACTGAAGAGGTTTGTCCAACTCAATGACCGCGATGTCGTTGTTGAAGGACACAACGTCGAAGTACTCGTGCTCATGAACGCGCTTTATCCTTCTAATTTCGGAATAGTCCTTTGAGACTTCGTGTCCTCCCAGGTAAATTCGAATGTCCCCGTGATCAAAGCCGTAGACACAGTGGGCGGCAGTGATCATGAAGTTTTCCGAAATCACAGTAGCGCCGCAGTAAAATTTCCCCTGTCGCCACAACGTAGCCAGCCAGGGATGATCGTGGGGCTGAACCACCATCCCGCCGACTATGCGATTCGATCGTCCGCGCACTCCGCATACTGCAAAAAAAAACATTAAAAATGAGAAATTCAAATATCGCAATTTGTCGACAAAAGACTGTAAAAAGTTTATTGGCCTGCGTACTTGAAACCTCGTAAATCGCAACTCTTTCAAGAGCAAGGTTGAAACGTGTAACGAGGGGCATCCAACTCCAACCACGCGGAAAAATTATCTCACTGAAGTGCGTACGCTTTTTTATTGACTGTTTGATAATCGCTTAAATTTCTTATTTGTATTTAGCTTTTTACAATGTTTGAGTAATAATTTTGGGTTTGAGGTCATTGCGTCCCGATATGACTTAAATTTTTTTAATTTAGTAATTTGCAGTTAGAAATAATTTTATAAAATAAATGAAAAATAACTTTCCTCTTTGAAAGTCAACATTCTATTCTATCTACTGGGAATTCTTACAAAAAGGTACTTTTAGATTTTAATGATCAATTAGTGAGTAGGACTTTTAGTATGAAAATATGCCAAAAACTTACAGGGGAAATGATTTATACGATAATAACTGAAAACTATTTAATATAGTTCTAAATTTTAAAACGTCGAAGATGTTTTTCATTTCTCAAAACATAGTCATAGAGAAAAGTTAATTAAACACTTACAAAAACCGACTTTTGGCTTTCACTCACAAGAGTTTTTGGGCCCTCAACTAATTTCAAAGATTAATATTTATTAATGATTATTATTAACCAACAAATTAATTTTTTTCAGGTAATCTTTTAATAGACAAAAATAAACTTAAACAAGGCCATTGCGAATTTGTTTAAAAAAAAAATTTCTAAAGTCGCATCACAACTTAAAAGTTTTATTATCATAAAAAACCGCAAACACTTTCCAAAAACCTTCGAAAAATGATCTTCACATAAAAACCTCTTAAAAGAGTAAACAGAGAGCGTCGTATGTTAGCACAATTCAGAAGATACCGGCTTACATCACCAAAGACACATTTCATAACACCCACACTCGTTACACATTTTAGCCATTCCGGAGACACAACAGAGTCCGTTGTGATCAATAAGAAAAAATTTCCCCAAAAACACGCCAAAATCTTGAATCTTCCAATTTTAGAGAAGCCACATTTGCACGGCGCAATATTACCAAAATTATAAAGATTGAGATTTATTTTTGATTTTGATGAGATTAACTCAATAAATCAAATTAATTTGTAGAAACCTACCACAGTTGCAGGGTCCAGTGAGTCTGGAAGATGGTAGAGCATCCGAAAGGAGTATGAAGAACCCGAGGAGTACAAAAGCTAATTTAGTATTCATGGTGATTGACACTTTTTAAAAAATTACAAATCACGACTAAGTCCAAGTGGATATTTCACTGAAGCGATGTTTCTTAATAGAAAACCACCGAAAATATCGCAAAAGTTCTAGGCGCCAAAGAACACTTTCAACCAGAGACACGCGATCCGCTCTACTGTGGCTCGGTGCTCCGATTCCGCTTATATACAATATCCAAATAGATTTGGTCTTCATTCACAGAAATTCGGTGGTTGACGACAATTTATTAAACGGCAAAAAGTAAATAAAAATAAATAAAAATAAATAAAAAAAAAAAAACAAAGAAGGTGAATCCACCACGCATCACCCAAGTGTGCTAAGTAAAGCACCCATTGTGGCGCAGCCGCGACGCGATCCGTCGCCACTCGCGTCTTCGGGTAGGGGTGGCCTTGGCGTTCTGCGGCAGCACCCGACTCACAATTGCTCGCATTTTTCACCTGCCCGCCCGCCACAGGTAACTCACAGAATTTCGTTTTTGTCATTGTTTCCTTTCGGCCCAAACGTAACGCCGATTACGTCCACCTCCACAAATCGCGCCTCAAGTGTGTGCCGGCACGGCGTAATCTCACGAGCCTCATTCCATCGGTTGTAGTAATTTTGATTTGTTCTTTTCTCTACAAGCATGAAAAAAAAAATGTTTATATTTCACTCAAATTAACGAGCCCACCCCCACAATGGTATGGGGGTTACGCGACTTTGGCACGCTTCGATCCCAAGTTATGATTTTCATTTTTCCAATTTTCCGCTGCGGTGCTCTTTTAGCAATTTTGCGTGCGGGGGTGTGTGCATTAAACGCGCTTTTTCCCACCGTGTTGTCGTAGGGCATGGTTGCTTAGCGGCGTTAAGCCACTCACAAATTGGGACAAGGTTATATTTGTTATTTGTCGCTTGTTAGACGGCGACATTGCCGCCAAGATAACGATAACACTCCATGAGAGCTCCGGTGAGGTGCTCAGGTGTTTTCAACGCTCCATGCAAGCAAAAAGTAGTTTCTAACTCTGTTTACCTTCTTCAACCGTGAAATATGATTTTGAGCTCATAGCGCTGCTTTTCTTGTAAATGTTTGGTATTTGAGACTCATTTATGTTAGGCGTTGAATTTCACTATCACCTACCTCACAGAAAAAATTCAAATAATATTCCAAAATTTTGTAGTACATATATTATTAAAACACAACACTCATTCTTTATGTTATAGAAATTCATTAAGAAAAATTGGTACATTATCAACTATCCCTTTTTGATTTTCTTTTAAATGGCAACATCCTCTCCAATGCTAGCACTTACGCAACAAGAATTTTATTTTTCCTCAAATCATATAAATTTTTTTCAAAAGTGACAAAAAAAAATGTGCAAGCCCAAATTAATATCAATAACGAAAAATTTAAAAAAAAAATAAATTTGTTAATCAGGTACTAAAAAAAAATCACCCTGTATCTGTATTTTTTATTCCTCTAACAAAATGCAAATTCCAGTAAAAACGCTTAAATAGTTACATAATAAACAAATTTCATTAACCTGAAAAATTACGTAAAATAACCCTCTATCGGTCAGTTTTACAAAAAATGTACTGACCTGATTTAATAGCAGTTAATCATTATATTTAATTCAATCCAATCAAAAGTTGTTCAAGGTTCCATATGTAGAGTGCAGTCATTACTCAAACTTTTCAAATGCCACTGCTTCTTAGCAAATCTCTCCAGATCTCCAATTTTTGTACTTTGAATTTATTTTTTTTTTTTTGTGAATGAAGGTACTTAAAAATAAACGATAATGAGATCAAATTATATTATACATATATTATATATTGAATGATTTTAATTTCGAAGACACAAAATTCTCTATTATTAATATCATGGACTTGAATTTGATTAATTGTTTAATTTTTATAAAATATAATTAATTTAAGGTATTCATAAAAATTATACCTTACAAAAGAATAAATCTAGTCACTTGTGTTCCCCATAAAAAAAATCATCTGAATATGTATAATATATGAAAAAATATTTAAAGTTAAACAAATTCAGAGCAATATTTAAGAGAATAGTGATTTATTTTCATTTGATTATTTGATTATGATTATTTTACTTTTCAAAGATAAGATATTAAAGTTCCTGTGTTTGAATACGTGTTCATAAATTGTTTGTCTTTTATTGCTAAATTATATTAAAACCCAATTTCCTTGAACCCTAAAACGTTCAAAGCATTGAAATCATGTCTTAACCTTTTGAAGTACTTTATCTATTTACAGATTAGAATTTTAGACAAGCAAGAAAATGTTGTAAATTTTAAAATTTCTCATCCGGCGTAGTTTTTCGTGCAAATAAATGGAACGAGATGATAATTTTTTGAACTTGAAGGTGTCTGGGCTCATAAAAAGTTCGGTGAACCAAGTGGTGGGAGCGCCGAGCCCCACAACGTCTGATAACGCCCAAGGTGAGAATGATCAATTGATTCACCTGGGTGCACTCGGCACGAGTCTTCTTCTGGAGGTCAATCAAATATTTAATCGTACGCACTCGCGCCACAACTGCGTTTTCGGCATTGTTTGGTTTTCGCCTCAGTCCCCGGGTATACCTTGGGAGCGTTCAAAAATCCTCAAGGTGTACCCCGAAATTTTGTTGAATATGGGTCAAGTTCAACTCTAGTTCGTCTTTTTGAACTTCAGACGATTCGAGGAAAATTTTTTGAAGTTTAACTCGCCACCCGTAGAAGTTGGTTTGGTATCACAGCGCCCAAGGTGTAATTAATTGCATTGATATTAACAATAACAATCTTCCTCTGGCGCCTCCGACTAACCCAGGGTCCAATTAGAAAAGCAAATTTCGCTCCGGTTAGGTAATGAGGTGCTCCAGAATGATTGCGAGCCCGTCATCTGCCGTGTCGTGGTAATTTATCAATAATCGGCGCGATGGAGGCGCTGCAGCCCTGAAGAAACCTTGTGGAATGCAAGTCCGAATGGAAAATTTAAAAATTATAGTCGTTGCAATGACACCCATCCGTCCGCCGCGAGTCGCGATCCATTCATCCTTGCGTCGTCTTTTGCTAGTGGTCGGTGCGCTAAAATTGCGCCGCATTGCATAATAAAACGCGCCGGTGCACGCTGCTTCTGCATATGATTAATGAGCGAAATATAGGTAAGTATTTCACGGTTACTTTGCCGCGAGAGGCTCGTTATCTCACGTTCTGCAGAACGCAGTTTGGCGCTATATTTAATTAGGAAAATTTTATGCAAAAAATGTGATATTGCTGTAAAAATATTTTTGTAATCATTTCAAGGAGATAACATTTTTGCTTGATAATTTGATTATTAACATTCTTTGCATGTTTTATACGAGTTCGCACAGAATTTATGTTTTTTTGTTATCATGAGTGGAAAATATGAAATGTATAAAAAGCTTCAGTGCTCTGAAATCTAAATGCTTTTTTTTGATTAAATAGGTACATATGTAAACTAGTTAACCCTGAGTGGGTGTTACATCAATACAGGCGCTTTTTGTGGAAAATAAACCAAAAACACTAAAAAAAATATTCTGGTAGTTAAATAGCCACATGGTTTTTCTTTCGGAGAACGCCTTTATTATTATTATTATTATCATTGACTACATACATATATGTATGTATGCATATAGCTGAAAAAGATTTTAATTTCTCGAGTTTTTTTTCTATGGACAGTATTGAGGCAAACATTTTATAACTATAAAAATGTCGCACGCAGAACAAATTTTGTGGATCCCAAAAATTTCAATAGGACCTACCATGAAACGTGAAGGATTAAATTTTTCTAGGAATTCTCTGAGATGTGTGCTGCTCAACTCTGTAAAGAAATCTTCGAAGGAAAATTATGTAACGTGAACAAAAGTCCAACATTGCATGACTTATATCATCTGTTTTTTACCCCCACAACTATTTTATTTCTTTCAGAGCTGGAAAACTCACACCTGAAAATGTTTAAGCGAATAAAATCAGGTTCTCTATAAATCTTAGACCTTATTTATTATGTGTAAAACCTATCCCAAATTTAAAACATAAACATGTATCGTTATCTCACTTTTTGGTCAAAGGAATTTTCAGAATTTGGTTTCATCGGTTGATTGCTTATTTGAGAATAAAAGGCAAATAATAATATACATAGGTACTGGAAAAAATTGATTTTGTTCAGAAGCGATTGGACTTCATTGTATAGAATTTAGGGTTTTCCCGAATTAAATTAAGTATTTATTTCTAATTGGTCCGAACTGCTTGCTTTTAAGAAAAGTGAAACCAAGGTTCTCCAGGGGATGGGGCCAAAAAAAATTGATAAAGCTGCGTTTTCTGAAAATTCTTTGGAATGATGTAGGAAGGGGCGGTAAATAAAACACTGCAGATTATGTTAAATGTTTATTTTAAAAGTTTATTCATTTTTACAAATTCGGGATTATTCTAATTAAACTTAATTTTTGTTTTGGTTTTCTTAAAGCATTGGTTTGATAATTCCATGGTTAAATTTCAGCTTCCAGTGTCATGTGATCCCGGTCGATTGGGTTCTGTGGAGAAAAATAAGGAAAAAGAATAATTTAGATGATTTAATAGAATAAATATTAAAATTGTATCACTGATATATCCAACAATGAAATAAATTACCAGAAATTAATATTTTATCAATTTATAAAATTTAATAAACTACAAACTGAAGTGTAATTGTAGCACAAATTAGAATTAGAATTTATGAAAGCAAAATCTCGTATTAAGCAGTGCATTATTATCTTATTCTTATCTAATATTTAGTTGTAAAAGATAAGAATTGACGAATTTCCTAGAAAGTACAGCAGGAAATAAAATTAAAACTAGCGACCTAAAAAACATGTAAGTATGTACATGTAATCGCTATACATATAGGCAAAATTAACGAAACATACCAAAATATGAATGGAAAAAATGAAAATATTTATTTTTCTACCTGTGATGTATGACGTACATGCATCCGTCTGCTTAGAAATTATACCTCAATTTCATATGAAATTTTATTGTAGACCAATTGGCGCAATTTGGAGTTCATTACACACGAACGGGGCGAGATAATGTCATTTAATATGTTTTGAATTTTTGCTGGATTAAAATGAAAACCAATTCAGTTTTATAAACGACATTGCCCAATCGCAGCACTGGTTCCTAAGTATTCATCAGTTGCTATAAAGATAAGAACATTTTGATAATTCGCGATAAGAAAAGGATTTTGGTATAAAACTGCAAAAATCTTTATTCATTCCTCCAAATCTTGCGTGGAATGAGAATGCAGCTTTTGTTTAATATTATACAGTGCTAGAAGAAATATCTAAAGTGTTAGTATTATAATTTAATTTTATTTTTAACTGACTTTTACAAACTTTGTAATAAGAGGAAAAATGAAATTATAAAAATTTCCAAAAGAAAAGTTCAAAATTAGTGTTCTCGTGTCTTCGGAAATGTAAAATTTAAAAAGCAAAAATAGATGGAAAAAACACAATTTTGTTGGTGTTGATAAGATTTATAGTCTTATAGTGGAAAATTTTTCACCAGTTTTGATTAAAAATTAATGATATAGAATTAAAGCAACAGAATCGGAATGAAATATAATAACTTGTTTTCAAAGGAATTGACCTAATTAAAACAATAGCAATAATTGTTGTAAATAAAAAAAAGTGACAAATTTCAAATTATTTTCATCGCTTTTTAATATAAACGTTTTATCTTCGCATAATTATATTAAATTATATTACATTGAAATACAAGGGTCAGGAGTCCCGATTACAATTTATGCCAATTTACAGACAGTTTTCCTACTTAGTTTTCACCGCAGGACTTGAACCCGAAAAAATGAATCTCAGTGCAACGCAAGCATTTCTTGCAACAATAATATTTTGTTGTAATTCCTTGGTATCATCACAAAATGTAATACTATATTGCATCTTGCATTTTGGATAAGTTTACTTACTAATTACTTGTTTGTTACAGAATGACGCATTTTATAGAAATCCATTCGCTATTTTTCTGGCAACAAGTCAACCATCTAGACAATCCGTTCAACCAACTACCCAACCTCCTCCAGAACCTAATATTTCAAATCAGGATAATCAAGAATGCAGTAATGAAATTTACCTCGTAATTTTCTAACTAATATTTAATTACATAACTTGATAATTAGCTTGTGGCATCAAAAATACGAAGAATAGAATTGTGGGTGGAAGAGAAACAAATCCCTTGGAGTACCCCTGGATGGTGGCGATATACACTCGAGGAATTTTTATTTGCGGTGGAACCCTGATTTATGACGATCTCGTGTTAACCGCAGCACATTGCATAATTCTGTATTTGAGAAAATACTACACAGTTAAGCTCAACGTACATAATTTAAATGCTGATAGAGGCGTAATTGCAGAGGTAAGCTCAATTTTAGATAATATAAAAAATTTTAGATTTCTTTTTATGCAGGTTCTTCAAATAGACGTTCACCCAGAGTACAACGAGGCACAGTTGAAAAACGATATCGCCCTAATAAGGCTAAGATCCAAATTTGGTGTAACTCCAGTCTGTTTAAACACAGATAATAAAGATTTTGCGGGGTCCAAAGTAAGTTATGGACTTAAAAATTGTTGCGAAACTTAATCAATTTATAGGGCCTCGTCCTTGGATGGGGAAGGATCAGTGAAAATGGTCAGCTCTCGAAGGGTTTGCAAGAAGTGGATATCGAAGTTATAGGCAGAGATCAATGCAAGAAGGTTCTACCGTTTATCTACGACTACAGCATCTGTACCAAAGAACAGGGCAAAGATGCTTGTCAGGTAATATTAAAATCTTCTTTTTTTTCAATTTTCAACGATTTTCCACTTTTTTTTAGGGTGATAGTGGAGGACCTTTGCATATTACGTTCGATGGTAAACACTACACTCAGACTGGTAATGAAGAATTTATACACATTACGACAGATAAAATAAATTATCATTCTTTTTTAGGAATTGTTTCTTGGGGTGTTGGATGTGCTCAACCTGATTATCCGGGCGTCTACACAGCAATTTCTAATTTTATTCCTTGGATTGAAAGAAGAGTTGGACGGAAGTTTTTTACTTGTCAAAATAATTCTTAATAAATTGTGTAGGATTTTTTCGACAATGCAATAATTTCTGAAAAAAAATATTTTAATGACTTTACATCTAAGCTGATAAAAAAGTGGAAAAAAATTCAAACGGATATTACCCCTTAATATCAAGTGATGCATCGAATATTTATAAAGGGTTTTTTAGGAAAACAACTTTGCCAAAATATTCAATTATTGTTGAACGAAAATAAATGCGAAGAGGCTTTATTTCGTAAATGAAATCCAAAATTTTTAATTAATTCGTTAATGCAGGTAAAATGAAAGCAACACCTTTCTTTCCACTGTCGATAATTTTAATTACTTTCTATCAAATAATTAACAGCTTTATGAGTGACATGTGTACCCACACGCACTAAATTAAACCGCTAATTGATGGAGATTATTGATCGGTTTTTCGAGTTGTTTACACATAACTAATTTCCTGTTAATTTAGTATGTCATGAGCAAAAAACCAATGTGTATTTAATTTAAATCCTATTTTCACTTATCTACACAATCTCCATTTCTTTCATGCAATTTCCGTAAATAAAGAGCTCACCTTGATCTTGACTATAAGCTTCAGACGGCAGTCTTTCGTCGATTTCTTGTTTTTGTTTTTTATGCTTTAATTTCCAGAGCATATCAACGCACCTGATGATTGTGCGATGTCTCATCAACCGCGGCCAGGTATCGATCAATCCATTCCACTTATGTACGTCACCCATAACGACATTATTTATTTATTTTTTATTTTCGCTTTGTTTAGTTTTTTTATTTTTGTTTCTTTCTTAATTTCTTCACCTTCTTCACTAGATCATATGCGCAGAAGGCGATCGATGAAAGTTTTTTCACTTAAAGAAAAAGTGGCTGATTGGCCACGATACATAAAAAATAAAATGGGACAAAAAATTGAAATGAAAACAAAAGAGAACGAAACGAAATGAATTTAGAGAAGTGTCCCGCCAAAAGTTGAATATAATTTCGTGAATTTTTTGACTGTTGCTGAAGTCTCACCTGAACACAAGCGCTTCTTGACCGAGTTCATTTAACAAATCGGATTTGCATCAAATCAATTAATTTTTCTATTCATTTGTGTTGTGATTATTCCCAACGTTTTTCTGTGTATGAAAAAAATAATAATCAGTGCTATTTTTTAATTTACACAACAATGGCACGATCAGTCTTTTTATTTTTTGCTATCACTTTCTTTGTGGCGTTGCTGTGTACTGAGGTAATTTGTGTTGAGCACTAATCAGTGAATTTAACAACAAATGCGGTCTTTCTGAGGATTTGTTCTATATTATATTCCAAATTGAAAATATGTACTCATATTTTTTTACGAACAGGCGACTTACAACGAGACATTTAGTGATAGAAACAACGTGGAATCGTCACGTCAGAGCACCCCCTTCCTTCAGTGGCTTGGAGGAATAATTGGGATACGTCCAAGACCTACGACGACAAAATCACCATCGACGACCTACAAACCGACAATATCACATCATTCTTGCAATACTAAGTGCGGTATAGTGAAAATAAAAATGTCTTAGTTCAAAAAATTAACGAATGTACTTTTTTAGCTTGTGGCGTGCCAAATAAGAAGAAAAGAATTGTTGGTGGTCATGAAACTCAAGAAAACCAGTATCCATGGGTCACCCAGCTACTTTACAACACGAGATTTTATTGTGGAGCGTCATTAATTAACGATAGATACGTGATGACCGCCGCTCACTGTCTTAGTGGATTTAATCCGAGTTTTATTACTGTTCGTTTTCTAGAGCACGATCGATCTAACCCGAACCCATACAAAATTGATAGAAAGGTTGAAAGAAATAAAAATTAGGAATATTTGTTTTAACCTACTGCTAATTTTCAGGTTAAAAAAGTCATTCAACACTCCGGATACACCTCAGCGACTTACAACAATGACATCGCACTGATTATGTTAGATGAACCTATCAAATTTAATTCGGAAATTAGACCTGTTTGTTTGGCAACGAAAAGGAAGTCGTTTACTGGCGAAATTGTAAGTAGCTTTATATAGTAGAATAATGTTAAAACTCTTTAACTAAATGTGATCTTTTCAATCCAGGGTATTGCAATGGGTTGGGGCGCCACAAAGGAACATGGACAGACTTCGAACACCCTGCAGGAGGTGAATGTCCCAATTCTTTCGCATAGCGAGTGCAAAAGGAGTAAATATGGTCCTAATAGAATAACTGAAAATATGATTTGCGCTGGGTACAAAGAAGGAGAAAAGGATTCTTGCCAGGTAAGTTGTTATATCACAAAATAATTGTCACAGTAAAACCAATTATTATTCTATAAATTATAAAGATCCAATTCAAAAAATATATAAAGTCATGATCTTGTTTTACTTCTCAGGGCGACAGTGGTGGACCAATGCATGTTGACAATGGAATTGGATATGAACTTGTCGGTAAGATGAGAGTCTATTATACCAACAAATTTATTATTCATAATTCCACTAATATAAAATAATCTAGGAATAGTTTCATGGGGCGAAGGATGTGCTAAACCAAATCAACCAGGCGTCTATACTCGAGTAAATCGATATCTAACGTGGACAAAGAGTAATACACCTGATGCCTGTTACTGTAAATAAAATAAGAAGAAATAAATACAAAAATGTTCCTCATATTTTAATGAAGAGTTTTCTTTTTCCTAAAAAGCCAAACAAACAAATATACATATTTTTAATAAAAGACCTAAATTCGATTTTAAAATTAACCGAAAGTAAAGGAACTTGAGTGAAACATTAGCTAAATAAGTCAAATTTATTGAGGCTCTAAATACATACATATGCAAAAGTTCTTTATCGATCCGTCTTGCGTGAACATAATTATTATCAGGATAAAAGAACACAAAAAATGGTTTTTGCAAATACATATCTCCAAGCCTTAATTTTTTGACGAAAACATATCTTGCTAAACTTCTATTCTGTATTATGTTTTTTTGTTTTTAATTAGAATCAAAATAATCTAAACCTATTCTTTAACCGTACACTGAGTATTCAAATGCAGTACTCATGCATGCAGGCTGGAAAATCCACACCTAAAAAGGTTTACGCGAATAAAATCAGTTTTTCTATAAATTTTTGACTTCATTTATTATGATTATAACCTATCCCAATGTTAAAACATAATAATAATAATTTTCTTTATCTTCTCCACAGGAACCGATCGCTCGGGATCAGGACGGAGCAGAAATTTAACGCTGGAAATATCCGAGGAAGAAACTTTCAGTTGGTGTTCCACCTGCTTTAATAAAATCAAGAAAACATGTTAAAATTATTATTACAATTGCATAAATGTTCGTTTTGTTAAAATGCTAGTTTAATAAATTGTTTTTTAATTTGTAAGATTTAATTTTAAAATTTGTAGATATTTAAAATTTTTAAATATCTCAATCCATAATGTAAGTAAATAATCATATTTAGAATTAAGTTCAATTAGAACTATTGCAAATTTGTAAAAATGAATAAACGTTTAAAATAAACAAATATTTAACATAATCTGTAACTTTTTATTTACCGTCCCCTTCCTTTTCTATTGCAAAGAATTTTCAGATATTAGAATTCTTTCATTTCATAGAAAAATAAGGAAAAAAAAAACAAATGGCAGTTTTCCATCGTAGCCCGAAAATGCATTCCGTTAAATAAATACATAATTTAAACCAAATAAAATAAAATCATCATTAAAAATCGCTGCCCGCTTGGAGATTTTTATTTCTTTCTATTTGTCGCCTACAGAATGCGTGTGAGAAATCACTCACACACACACAGAACCCCATGTGCCGCTCTGCCGTCCTGCCCCCTTGCCCATAAGCCAAAAAATTCCGCGCTGCGATTCCAAAACTTCGAAAATTCGACCAGGAGCACCAGGGGCCCAGAAATCGCAGCAGGCAAATTCCAACCACAAAAAGTGCCGGAAAAGAGTAAAAAAAAGATAAAATACGTCACAGCACGACGAAAAATCGCCGATCCCCCGAAGAGCGTCAGCCGAACAATTTACCCACATTCCCACATGCGGCATGCACTACACGAATACGTGTGACGCACACCACCGCATGCATCACTCAGCAAGAAGGCGAAATTCCACTCGGCCGGTATAAAAATCGACCAGGAGCACCAGGCGCCCAGAAACCGTAGCAGGCAAATTCTGCGGTCGAAAAACGGCGGGGAAAAGAACAAAAAAAAAAAAAAATTGTCCGATGACGCGTTTGACGTCAGAAGGGGAAGGATGAGATTCAGTGAGTGAAACCGCGATAAAATTTCCCTCCTATCTACCAAAAGTTGAGTGAATGCAACAGACAACAAGTGCGCAAGTGTGAATGCACTAAATCGAAGCCGCCATTTTGTAAAATTTGCTATGACATTTAGTTGATTGCGAACCGGCGGCGCGTGGAGTTTTCTTGTCTATTTTCTTGATAACGCGTCCCGTTTAATATAATATTAATTATTAATATTAGCAAAATACTGATTTTTTATTTAACTTTGACCTCAAATAAAAAGTTTTACCGGAATGGAATCGATGGGGGGCTTTCATAGTTGTTTACCAATTTTGTCAATGGCCGTGCGAGGCCCTCAACTGGTTAATTGGAAAATATTAATTACAACGAATTATTTAAAGGCGTCCTAAGCAAGAATCCAGGTGATCGATCGTCCAGGATGTCACCGTGGTTTCATGTATATTGAGAATCATCACTTCTTCAACAGGGAAATGCTAAAAAGTGAGTTGACTCAACTAAGATTTTGTCAAAATGTGAAGCACGCTGAAGCTCCTCGTGCTCTTTCAAAATAATCCCTGCAAAAAGAAACCTAAACTCCTACTTAAAGCGATATATTCTGCGCAGACATCAAGCAAATTGAGAGAAATTTTGATTTGGTTCTAGGAATATAAAATACTAACAGACAAAATAAAAATAAATCCTTATTTAATCGCAACTTGCTCAAAAGGAGGTTCAACCGCTTTTATTTTCCATTTTAAAATTGTTTAAACATTTTTGCGGGAAATTTATTTAAATATGTTACAGAGCAAATAAACTTTAACCAGTTTCGGAAAAACCAAAATTTTCAGGTCTGTTTGGGATGCTACAAGCAGAACGTAAACATATTTATTTAAAAGTAATACAGACATTATTACAGCAAGTTTTAACATGTCCGTTTCAAATTATCATTCATTTACAACTCTGTCATTGAGTCCCTTATCTTAGAGTTGAATTTATTCATAAAACGATAACTACTATTGATAATTGTAAGTCTTAACATTCTTTAAAGGTTTTATAAACATTTTTTGTGTAAAAACGTGAGTTTAATTTAAATAAATTTATTCTTATGATATTAATCCTTCACCCGGAAACTACTAAACATCGATTTTATTTATCGCATGATAATAAAATCTTTTTCACCCGCATCTAATCTTGGATTAAAAGAATTTTAATCGGGGATCGACTATTAATATCTTCTTTCGAATCACATTCATTATCTACCGTCATGTGAATCGAAACTCCTTTTTAAGTAGTTGAACCATTGAAACCATTCTTCATCATTTCACCTTCTAATTTACTTGTTGTTTACGCGTTTTGTATTTTATTTCCCATTTTGATTTTCTTTCATGTACTTTTAGATGGACCAAAAGCAAGTTACACCTCCATTTAACCCTCGATTGGATTACAACAAAGACTTGGCCAATTTCCCTGCAGAATTCACAGACGCCAGATGATAGTAAGTAACCCTTTTTTGTATGTTTGATTCTCACATACCCTTCGTAATTGTAACCGTAGTAAGGCTTTTAGGCATGCTTTTCAAAAATGTTGCTTTACTAAACTAAACATAAGATCAATGTGTTCGAGACATCCAAAATATTTTATGTGTGGCGAAACTATTAAAGAATTAATGTAATTTATATTAATTGTAATTTGCTTTTTTCTTTTTCTTCTCCTGCAGGCGTGTCATATACAAAATAAATCAGTCCAAGTTCGAGGGAATCGAGTATGTGAATCCATTGTTAATATCATTGAACGATTTCGTCTGATACCACGCATCTTGCGAGCAGGTAGATACTTTTTGTTTTATCATAGGTGCGAAACTAATACTATTAAATTTTTTACCGATTTAAGAAGTTGGTCGCAACACTGATCTGCAAAAATTTTACCTCGAATATCTTTTATAGAACATTTTCTTTAGATTATGGTTCCAAAAATGAAAATGTTCCAGTACGTCACGTTTAGGAGAAACAAGGGATCGAAAAGTTAAAAAAGCCATAATTTGGTCATAGCAACTAATAAAACTTTTAGCTGCAAGGAAGGTCTCACAATACCAGGCTTTAAATGATAAAGGCCTATTGGACGAATTTGTAACACAACTCAAAAATCCTTAACGTCTATATAAATCAGTTATTTATATACTATTTTAAAAATTGCTTATCATTTTTTTTTGCTTTTTCCAAAATAGAACCCCTCTTTCTTAATCACCCACAGGAAAAAAGCTTCTTTTGTTATATTCATCGTCGATTATTCTTGATATTAAGTTTTTTTTTTGGAAAGTCGTGCGTATTTTCGAAATATTCGTCACAACAATTTTCCTGAAACATTATTCAAAGGGCTTGAAGGGAAAATAAAATATGTATGTAATTTCATTTCTAAATTTTCGCAATTCAAAATTTGTTACATTCCTGGAAAAAAAGAGCATAAAGCGAGGGATGTGAGCATTAATTTAGGTGGAAAATTTTATTTCTTCTATTTTTCGCCTATAAAATAAATATGAATTAAAATTTGCCCGCACGGCCACTTGCTGAACTACCCCCAAAAGAGCGAAAAACACGCAAAGTTATGTGCGTCAAGTCACGAGGTATGGTAAGTTTAAAATTCGCGTAAGTGAAACGGCGATAAAAATTTCCCCTATCCACTAAAAGTGGAGTGAATGCGACAGACGCATTGACGGGATGGGGAAGTGTGCCTGAGATAAACTCAAGAAATCACCGATTTGAGGCCGCCATATTGTAAAATTTATTTTGACATTTAGCTGATCGCGGGCCGCCGGAATGCGAGCAATTTTCGTCGCGTAGTTCGGTCTGCTTACTTTTCGCAAGAATTGTTAATTAATTGAAATATTATAGAAATGTTTTTTCGCAGAAATGGTGACCGTGGAAAGCTCCGAAGACGTTAATTGGCGGATTGTGGAGTTTCCGCCATTTAAAAGGAGCAGCACCAGCAGAAGTTTTAAAGCAGCAGCAATGTAAAAAAATAATTTCATTTAGAATTAAGTTCAATTTGAAGTGTCTCAAATTTGTAAAATTGAATACCGTTTAAAATATACATTTAAAAAAAATTCACAATATTTGATTTACTCACGCCGCTGCCTTAACCACTCCAAAAAAATTTTCATTAATGAGCTCCACCAATTGATCGCTTCTTAAGACCAAAAAGTAAGAGTCAATTTGCTCCTGGAGGAAATTGTTGCATTTATAAGAAATCGCATCATGGCTAGATTTTTATTTATCCAATAAAAGTTAGAAAAGTCATGGCGGCCGCCTACAGAGCCTGCAAAAGAGCAGAGCAGATTCTGTTTACAAACAGCCCAAGAATGTAAACAAAAACAATAACAAAGAGCGCCATCTGGCCCCTGCTGCGGTTTCTGGGCTCCTGTTACAAAATTCGGATTTTGCTGCACGGTCGCCCGGCCAGGCACCGATCGGCAAAATCTGAATTTAGCAACAGGAGCCCAGAAACGATAGTAGGAGAAATCCGGTCCAAAAATCCCATAATTTCCTGCTGCGGTTTCTGGGCTCCTGTTGCTAAACTCGGATTTTGCCGATCGGTGCCTGGGCCGGGCGACCGTGCAGCAAAATCCGAGTTTAGCAACAGGAGCCCAGAAACGATAGTAGGGGAAATCCGGTCTAAAAAAATCCCATAATTTCCCCTGCGTGACGTCAAATTTCCCAAAACAAACCAAGGCCACGCCTCCTTCTGAACACAACTTTCCCCAGCCATGACCGACTGAAAACAAAAACATGAAAAATGGCTGAGACATGAAAATTCTACTTTTCAGAAATCTTGCACCTTAGAAATTCAATAAAAAATACAACACCAATTTATTTCAATTTTTATTCACTAATTACTTGAACAATTTTAACAAATTGTTTGCTTAAAATTATTTTTTTGACAAAAAGTGGCTGGTCGCTACTCCTGGTGCTGCTCCTTTCAAGCGACGAAAACTCCGCAATCCGCCAGAAGACGTGCTCCAAGCTTTCCACGGTCGTCTTTTCTGCAGAAAAAACACGTCTATAATTTTTCAATTAATTTAATTCTTGCGAAAAGCAAGCAGACCGAATTACGCGACGAAAATTACTCGCATCCCGGCGGCCCGCGATCAGCTAAATGTCAAAATAAATTTTAGAATATGGCGGCCTCAAATCGGTGATCCGTGATCCGATCCCGTCAATGCGTCTGTCGCATTCACTCCACTTTTAGTGGATAGGGGGAATTTTTATCGCCATTTCACTCAAGCGAATTTTAATTTCTTGCCGTACCACTTCACAAATTCTAGGTCACAAAAATTGGATAGCCATAAGAAAAAAAAAGTAAACGAAAAACGCTGTAATCGTTATTTAACTTATCTTTTTTAAGTATTATTTTTTCCAAACTTTATTTAAAAAATAAATAAATAAAAATGATGTCCTGGGTATAGTTAAAGTAATTTTGGTACAATTTCAATTTTGATAACATTTTTTTTTAATTAATTGAATATCTCTGACTAAAATTTACTAGCGCAAATATCCATAGATATTTTGCAAAACGCAATGTATATTATTATTAATATTATAATAGCAATTCATAAAAATGTAATTTTTTAAAATAATTGAAAGTTCGAAATCGATTACATGTAGAAATTAGCAAGCTCAGGAATTATTCTTCAGTGCATCATTACCCAATTTTCTTAAACATTTTATTAAAGAATAAAAGTTATTTCTTATCTAGAAATATAATTTCTTTTTCTTTAGGGCTGCTGGAAAGTGGTTATAATATAGAATTTAGTATTTTACTTATGATACATATAATATGCCTTAAAGGTCTGTTTTAGAAGATTTGGTGCTTTAAATTTGAATTTTATAAATATGTAACATTAAAAATATGCAGCAAACTTATGTGTTTAAAAAATTTACGAATTTACTACACAATTTCACTAATTCTTCGATTGTGTAGGTAAAATTTAATTTGGAAAACTGCATAAATTGTGTGACAACGTTTTAAATTATTTTATTAAATTTTTAGTGTGTTAAGTGGGGTACTGCTGATAACAGAACTCATTCCATAAGCAAATTTTATAATTGTATGTAATTAACTGATTTATAAAAAAGTTAAGGATTTTTGAGTTGTGTTACAAATTCGTTCAATAGGCCTTTATCATTTAAAACCTTGTATTGTAAGACCTTCGTTGCAGCTAAAAGTTTTATTAGTTGGTATGTATGATCAAATTATGTTTTTTTTTAATTTTTCGATCCGTTGTTTGTCCAAAACGTGCAGGAACATTTTTATTTTTGGTACCATAATAAAACGTTCTATAAAAGAGATATTCGAGGTCCGATCAGTGTTGCGACCAACTTCTTAAATCGATAAAAAAAATTAATAGTATGAATTTAGTGTCACACCTATGATAAAACAAAAAGTATATACTTGCATATTATATGAATAAGCTCGCAAGATGCGCGGTATCAGACGAAATCTTTCAATGATATTCACATACTCGAAACCCTCGAACTGGGACTGATTTATTTTGTCTATGACACGCCTGCAGGGGAAGAAAAAGAAAAAAGCAAATTACAATATAAATTACATTAATAATTTAATAATTCCGCCACACAAAATATTTTGGATGTCTCGAATATACATTGATCTTATGATTCTTATGTTTAGTTAAGTATTAAGAAACATTTTTGAAAAGCAATGCCTTAAAGCCTTACTAAGGTTACAATTACCAAGGATATGTGAGAATAAAACATACAAAAAAGGGCTACTTACTATCATCTGACATCAATTGCACACCTTCTACTGCGAATTCTGACAGGAACTTGGCCAAGTCTTTGTTGGAATTTAATCGAAACTTAAATCAAGGCGTAACTTGCTTTTGGTCCATCTAAAATTACATGAAAGAAAATAAAAATGGGAAATAAAATACAAAACACGTAAACAACAAGTAAATTAGAAGGTGAAATGATGAAGAATGGTTTTAATGGTTCAACTACTTAAAAAGGAGTTTCGATTCACATGACGGTAGATAATGAATGTGATTCGAAAGAAGATATTAATAGTCGATCCCCGATTAAAATTCTTTTAATCCAAGATTAGATGCGGGTGAAAAAGATTTTATTATCATGCGATAAATAAAATCGATGTTTAGTAGTTTCCGGGTGAAGGATTAATATCATAAGAATAAATTTATTTAAACTAAACTCACGTTTTTACACAAAAAATGTTTATAAAACCTTTAAAGAATGTTAAGACTTGCAATTATCAATAGTAGTTATCGTTTTGTGAATAAATTCAACTCTAAGATAAGGGACTCAATGACAGAGTTGTAAATGAATGATAATTTGAAACGGACATGTTAAAACTTGCTGTAATAATGTCTGTATTACTTTTAAATAAATATGTTTACGTTCTGCTTGTAGCATCCCAAACAGACCTGAAAATTTTGGTTTTTCCGAAACTGGTTAAAGTTTATTTGCTCTGTAACATATTTAAATAAATTTCCCGCAAAAATGTTTAAACAATTTTAAAATGGAAAATAAAAGCGGTTGAACCTCCTTTTGAGCAAGTTGCGATTAAATAAGGATTTATTTTTATTTTGTCTGTTAGTATTTTATATTCCTAGAACCAAATCAAAATTTCTCTCAATTTGCTTGATGTCTGCGCAGAATATATCGCTTTAAGTAGGAGTTTAGGTTTCTTTTTGCAGGGATTATTTTGAAAGAGCACGAGGAGCTTCAGCGTGCTTCACATTTTGACAAAATCTTAGTTGAGTCAACTCACTTTTTAGCATTTCCCTGTTGAAGAAGTGATGATTCTCAATATACATGAAACCACGGTGACATCCTGGACGATCGATCACCTGGATTCTTGCTTAGGACGCCTTTAAATAATTCGTTGTAATTAATATTTTCCAATTAACCAGTTGAGGGCCTCGCACGGCCATTGACAAAATTGGTAAACAACTATGAAAGCCCCCCATCGATTCCATTCCGGTAAAACTTTTTATTTGAGGTCAAAGTTAAATAAAAAATCAGCATTTTGCTAATATTAATAATTAATATTATATTAAACGGGACGCGTTATCAAGAAAATAGACAAGAAAAGTCCACGCGCCGCCGGTTCGCAATCAACTAAATGTCATAGCAAATTTTACAAAATGGCGGCTTATGATTTAGTGCACTCACACTGCGCACTTGTTGTCTGTTGCATTCACTCAACTTTTGGTAGATAGGAGGGAAATTTTATCGCGGTTTCACTCACTGAATCTCATCCTTCCCCTTCTGACGTCAATCGCGTCATCGGACAATTTTAATTTTTTTTTGTTCTTTTCCCCGCCGTTTTTCGACCGCAGAATTTGCCTGCTACGGTTTCTGGGCGCCTGGTGCTCCTGGTCGATTTTTATACCGGCCGAGTGGAATTTCGCCTTCTTGCTGAGTGACGCATGCGGTGGTGTGCGTCACACGTATTCGTGTAGTGCATGCCGCATGTGGGAATGTGGGTAAATTGTTCGGTTGACGCTCTTCGGGGGATCGGCGATTTTTCGTCGTGCTGTGACGTATTTTATCTTTTTTTTACTCTTTTCCTGCACTTTTTGAGGTTGGAATTTGCCTGCTGCGATTTCTGGGCCCCTGGTGCTCCTGGTCGAATTTTCGAAGTTTTGGAATCGCTGCGCGGAATTTTTTGGCTTATGGGCAAGGGGGCAGGACGGCAGAGCGGCACATGGGATTCTGTGTGTGTGTGAGTGATTTCTCACACGCATTCTGTAGGCGACAAATAGAAAGAAATAAAATCTCCAAGCGGGCAGCGATTTTTAATGATGATTTTATTTTATTTGGTTTAAATTATGTATTTATTTAACGGAATGCATTTTCGGGCTACGATGGAAAACTGCCATTTGTTTTTTTTTCCTTATTATTTTATGAAATGAAAGAATTCTAATATCTGAAAATTCTTTGCAATAGAAAAGGAAGGGGACGGTAAATAAAAAGTTACAGATTATGTTAAATATTTGTTTATTTTAAACGTTTATTCATTTTTACAAATTTGCAATAGTTCTAATTGAACTTATGGAAATTTCTCTTTTGTTCTTATTTATAAAAATAATTACATTTGAAAATTGAATGATGAGTAAACATCGTCTATTTTACCTTTATTTTAAAAATAGTTATCAAGACGATTTAAGTTATTAACAAATAGGTTGGTCTGTTTTCATTTCACCGGAATAAAATGAAACGATGTGAGTTTATACTTACCAGATATCATTAAAAATGTTGAAACCAGTTATTTATTATTTCAAAACCGCCCTGATACCCTTCTTGCACCAAATGCTTCAATTGATACTAATTTCTTGTGGTATTTTGCTGTTGGATATATTAATTATATTAGCATCTTCTCTAGATTCTGGAGCCACGTTCATAAGACGTTATAATTACAAAGTAAGCCAACAACTATGGGAACTGCGTGAAATATTCACAAAAGCATCATCATCTGAACTGAATTATTTCCTCCCACCTCCGAAATCACTTAAAAAATCCCTTTTAACCTGGCATAAAATGTAAACCATAAATTCCAGCAAAGTTGTTAATAAATCTGAGAGCGTACTTAAAAAAGAGCCAAAAAGGGATCAAGACGGCGACGCTGAGGCACAGAGCACACCTTCCGGAATAAATAACCCCAAGTATTTGGTTGGGTGCATCTTAAAGTGATAATCTGATGACGCGAATAAACAGTACTGAGTACCGTTAAATATGCGTATAAAAACCGGTTATCATTAATAAATTTACGTGAATTCCTGGTAATGACCTGCAGCAATAAATTAAGCAATCAAGAAGTAGCGAGAAATGTTTTTTAATACTTACATAGCTCGTTTTGTGCTTGCGATATTTTGAAGATCCACGAATCTGTACTATAAGAAGTAAATAAAACTGCACTCTTTCATTGATTTCGATAATAAGCAAATATCACAACACTTTACATTGATTTATAAGCGACACTAATTGTAAGCGAGATTCGTTGTATCGTGAAATTTTTACCTGATCTCCTCCCACCTGTCTTTTAGCCAAATCTGGCGGTTTACCTGCAGTAGGAAGCTCATTAACAGGCAGCACGCTCCGCTAATTAATTGAAACTCTCTAGAAGATGATTTCACTTTTATCGATCGGAAGACGAACGGAACGATTTCGCATCTGGGCGATTGGTTTCGATTCGATTGGTCCCTTAATGGCGCTGAAGATTTTTCTCTTTTTTCGGCAGTTTTTTTACGGGTCCCCCGCGAACAAAGATTTGCATCAATTCTGCAGCATTTTTTTTATGGAAGGTGGCCCCAGTGACCCCTTTTTCGCGGTCGTATTTATGCTGACCGAAAGTCAGTTCTGCATCGCATTCTTACAGAAATCGTTGGACTCTAAAAGTCGTTTAATTTTTCGCCCAGTTGATCCGTGCAAAATATTTTTCTGTTAGTTTTGGTGTGGTGTCTTAAAAACAAAAGTTTTATCAAGAAAAGATTTTTTCGAGAGTGGTAGTAGAATGAAGTTACATTTAGTTCTGTTCATCTCAGGTGTTTTGTGCAGTGCTGTTAGCGGACAGGTAAGAGATAATTGCAAAAATCAATTAAATATTCGGATAATGTTTGAAAAAGAATTTCGTTAACTTATAGTGAAGGATCAAATATAAAAATAATTTTAAATTTTAAATTTTACATCCACCAAATAACTAAAAAACTAAAATTGAAAACTTGGAATATCTTTTCAAACATTTAATATATGTAGTATGTATCTATAGTAAATGTGTTTTAGAGAAAACGCGTTAAAATGTTTTTAGTATCACCCAATTTCAATAATATCGATGTGTTTCACCTTTTCCCTACTTTAGATTTACCTTCTACCAGCGACATATAGTGCAGATCTTCAAGACTTCTACGTGACTCTTCAGAAGAATTCCTCAGCACCGCAATTTGGCAATGAAGCGATCGAAGAGCTTTCATTATCCGAAGAAGTTGACGGAACAGATCCTTCATCCGATGAGAATCAGAGCAACGTCGAAATTCCACCTACAGACGAGCTTGAAGGACTCGGAAGACAAGCACGCCAGTGCACCCGTTGTTGTAGGCGATATTATTTAAATAATAAATAACTACATATAACAATTAATAACAATTCATTCCAGCTTGTGGTATACCGAACAATAACCGAATAATTGGCGGCACTGAGGTCCATTACAACAAATATCCTTGGATGGCTCAGTTATTAAATAGTAACCAATTTTTCTGTGGAGGAGCACTCATAAATAATTTATACATCCTCACTGCTGCTCATTGCGCTCAGGGAGTTAGAGCTGAAAAACTCACAGTTCGCTTGCTGGAATTCAACAGGACTAGATCCAATGGAATCTTGAGAAGGGTAAGAATTTGATGATGATGATTAATTGTTTTAAATTATTTTATTGACATGAAGTATTTCGAGCATAGCCAAACAACATTGATGAATTAGCCATTAATTTGTGAATTTCAGAACTTCATGATATTAAGTAAAACCGCGCATAGTGTAGGGTTCTGTATTCAATTACATATTTTGACGTGAACTATCCAAAGTTTTTATTTTACAATTTTTATCACAGGATACCTAAAATAATTTTCATTGGGAATTTTCACTACTGCTCACTTATATGGGTGCTTACAAATTTCTATGTCAATAAGTTTTGATTGTTTTTTAAATATTACATTTAAATATAAAGCATCCTCGTAGAAAATTTCATGCACTTGGTTCATAACTATTTACAAAAAAAAAAAGAAAAACGTATCTCAAAAAACCAAAACGACTTCTTCGCAGTCGGTAGGATTCGAACCTACGCTCCCAGAGGGAATCTGATTTCTAGTCAGACGCCTTAACCGCTCGGCCACGACTGCCTTACTTTATCTGATAAAACAGTTATATAATAATCCATAAGATAAATTTTTATTGACTTTTTAATTTCATAAAAGCATTTTGTTCCTCCGCTATTCGTCTTGAAGGAGGTTAAAACTTTTTATGGTTTTACCACCAAAGACAAGAACCATTTAGAGGCTTAAGCTTATTTAAGGGGGCACTAAATACCAACGCGAAGCTAGCGCCGACAATTTTTTTTTTTTTTCTAAATCGACTTTTTAATTAACGTTTGATGACTTAAAAAATTGCCCTTTAAATGCCCCTCCCGAATATTAAATTGCCCCATCTCTATCTTTTTGCAATAAAAAGTTATTAATTATTTAAACATTTTAATATAAAATGT
The DNA here is from genome assembly GCA_933228815.1 of Machimus atricapillus. Classification (NCBI taxonomy): domain Eukaryota; kingdom Metazoa; phylum Arthropoda; class Insecta; order Diptera; family Asilidae; genus Machimus; species Machimus atricapillus. The sequence goes on along the minus strand of OW121788.1, from coordinate 23,941,995 downwards.
CATTTTAATTAAGAAAAAAATGATTTTTATTAATCAAAATATTTTTATTAAATACTTTTCAATTTGCCCCATCGAAGCGCCAATCTTTTTTTCGATTGAATTGTATAATTGGGGAGATGAAAATTAAAATTGTCATGAGTACATATTCAACATATTGCAATAAAAGCTTGGTAGCGTGAAAACAATATGGCGGCGGTTATGAAAAGCTCGATATAATAAGCTCAGTATAATAAGCTTTTATTGCAATATGTACTGATGACAATTTTAATTTTTGTCTCCCCAATTATACAATTAAATCGAAAAAAAGATTGGCGCTTCGATGGGGCAAATTGAAAAGTATTTAATACTAATATTTTGATTAATTAAAATCATTTTTTTCTTAATTAAAATGACATTTTATATTAAAATGTTTAAATAATTAATAACTTTTTATTGCAAAAAGATAGAGATGGGGCAATTTGATATTCGGGAGGGGCATTTAAAGGGCAATTTTTTAAGCCATCAAACGTTAATTAAAAAGTCGATTTAGAAAAAAAAAAAAATTTGTCGGCGCTAGCTTCGCGTTGGTGCACTAAATTCTTACTTTTCCTTTATTAGAAATTGACAGCAATAATAAGAGCAGAAAAATGCTTTAAAATTAAAAACACTGGTTTACAAAATTCAATTTTTTTTTTGTTTCCGTCACATCACATTTGTCAGAAAAATAAGTGCTAAAAAATAACATATTTTGAGCATATTTGAAAACTAATTCGAAATCTATGGAAAAAAATCTTATAGAAATTTTAGAGATATCACTTGCTTACGTACAAAATTATTGTAACCCAATGTAACCGTAAACTTACTCCAACCACGAAATTACAAACTCTATTTGGGAAGATCTTCAAACTATTCTCTTCCGTTTCCTTTAACCCCGATGGGATCTTCACAAAAAATATATCTTACAATTTGTTAATTTTCTCAGTTTTTAATTCTCATTAAATATTTGCCAGTAGAACGAAATGCGATAACAACATATGAAGTTTGTCAAAAAAAACAAAAGTATGTCATCAATTTTTCGTAATTATCTTTAATGCCGAAAAGCAAAAGATCGTAATTAACTTGGGCTCGTCCGGGATTTGAACCCGGGACCTCCCGCACCCTAAGCGGAAATCATACCCCTAGACCAACGAGCCATGTGACCGATCCACTCATCTTCTCTGGGAATTGCTGGCTGTTCCTTTAGTATATTTATTATGTATTTATTTATATACTTTTTTTACTACTTTTAAATTAAAATTTAACATTCAGAAAAATCTCTTATACAATCATGAAAACACATGAAGTATCCGTTCCATTCAGCAAAACAAAGTTGAAAGCTTCATAGAACAAAAATACAAAAGCATTTCTGTTAAAACAAAAAAGTAATATAATACGCCATTTTTTCAATTTATTAGCAACAAAGCTCATAAACTTCTTTGTACATATATTTTGAAAGAATACTATCTGAGGTTTCAAATTAATTGTTTTAATATAGTTCAGTTGAGTTTTATTTGTATTTGTTTTATTTCTTCATCTCTTAAAGTACTCAAAGCACTTTCTTGTTTCTTTCACAGGTCTCGAAAGTAATCGTGCACAAGAGCTACAACCCGTACACCGTGAACAACGACATCGCCCTGCTGAGGCTGAGTGAACCAGTTCCCACCACCGGGATTATTCGCCCCATTTGCTTATCGAAGGAGCCAACGAGATCCTTTTCAGGGCATGTGGTAAGAGGAATCTTTTAAAGTACTCAATAATCTTCGTTTCTTAGAAATACTCGCATGATGTGTTGTACTGCACAAACTAACTAATATTTTACTACATTTATTAGATTTATTTTTAAACTCTTGATTATAGGGCACCGTTGCTGGATGGGGAGTTACAAAAACAAACGGCAGGCCCTCAAACATTCTGCGCGAAGTTCGCGTCCCTATTTTATCAAATGAGGCTTGCAGAAAGACTGTTTACGGCAGCAAGATAACAAAACAAATGCTGTGTGCGGGATATGCTGCAGGAAAATTAGATGCTTGTCAGGTAAGCATACTCTTATATGGATAATAATTTGTTTAATTAGAAAAGGTGGATAACTTACCAAAATTAGAAACCACCTCCACTCCTATATGAAAGCTTTACCCAGCTGGCTCGTTGGTCTAGGGGTATGATTTCCGCTTAGGGTGCGGGAGGTCCCGGGTTCAAATCCCGGACGAGCCCAAGTGCTTGTACTTTTTTTTTCTTTTGAATTAATTATTTTTTAAAAAATAAGCTTTTGCCACAAATACTTAGTTTTTAATTGATAAATATTTACCAATCTCTGCCTACAGGGTGACAGTGGCGGTCCTCTAATGGTTTACTCTAAAGGAGCGTTTGAACAACCAGGTAATTTTGTTTATAATTTAATAATTATAAACTATAAAAATTTACAATTATTTTAGGAATTGTATCATTTGGTAACGGATGTGCCCTCCCTAACAGTCCTGGGGTTTACACTCGAGTCACAGAATTTTCAAAATGGATCTTAGAAAATACCAAAGATGCATGCTACTGCAATCATCGTTAAAACTGACTACATTATGTATATCGCTTAAAAAAAAATAAAAAGACTGGACGGATCATGAAACAATTCTTAAATTAATAAAGTCATTTTTGGGACAATTTGGATGTTTTTAATAATAACTAAAATTCATAAAAGTCATTACACCTGTGATTAAATTCGACTTATTTAAAGCGACTGATTTACCCATAAAAAGCGACTTGAACACCCTTTTGTACCAAAAAGCTACAAATTATCTCCGGCTGAGTGGTAATCAGGCGTGAAAATGATCGACGTCTTTTGAAGACTCACTCTCATTCATTCCAGAATTGTTTTTCTTTTCACGCGTTTTATTTTCTAGGTCAAGAACTTCTAGAAAATTGGTAGAAATTGAGCAAGTGCCGCAAAGTCAATCGAGGGATTAGTTAAATGAAGATCGTGATCGCGTTAAGACCGTAAGAAAAATGTTTCTAATAATAAATATATCAGTGCTCAAAATTTGTTTTATTATGATATTATTAAATGTGACGTCGCAAAAAGTTGATTCTGATGTAACTTCGAACGAATTCTTCCAGTATACAATTGATCCTAGTGATTATTTTATTGAGAATCAAACTACACGCGCCAAAAATCATCGGTATTTCGATGATCCGAACGATTATGGTTTACTTGATCTTGATCACATTCACTCACTCAACCTGCATAATTTTAACGTGATCAGCGAACAAAACGATACTTTTAAAGAGAACTTAAGAGATAATTTAAACGAAGGAGAAATATTAGTTAACCCCTATATAAATCATAAGTCGGGCTATGAATCTGCGCTCGACTATCCAAATGAACCGAATTTATTGCCTCCTTATGGAGATCAACCTCGAATCAGTGACAAGATCGATTACGACTATGACTACGACTACATGAAACCACTGCAAGTCGCTCCGAAAAAACGAATTGTGGTGAAAAGGTGCGGAAAATGTAGTAAGTGGGCTAAAAAGAAATTCAGATCTATTTTCTTACAACGTTTCTGAAAGAGTGTGGTGTGCAGGTTAGAAATCATCATCGCAATGGACATGGAACCCCAAACGAATTCCCATGGCTGGCGATGTTGGCCTATTTCGGAAGGATCTACTGCTCGGGAAGTTTAATTAACAGCCTTTATGTGATCTCAGCCGGGCACTGTACACGAGGATATCAAACAGCAAGGATACTCGTCAGATTTGTTGAATACGATGGAGGAAATGTTGATGATACTTCCGATATTATTAGAAAAGTACGAAATCCTCAAAAAAAAAATTTATTTTATCTTTAAAGAGTGCTATTTATATCAAAGGTGTCACGAGTTTTAAGACCAAAAGGATACAACGAGAAATCTTTAGACAACGACATTTCACTTTTAAAGCTGGCCAGGACTGTGCCAGTTCGAAGCAGTCTTATAAGGCCTGTTTGTTTGCCAGAACCAAAAACTTCTTTTGGAGGGCAAGATGTAAGATTTCATTAAAATTTCTTTGTCAATTAATTTATATAGCTCAAATAAAATGTTTTAAATAATTTAATAAAAAGGGAATACTTGTTGGCTGGGGCACATCTTCAGAGTCACAGCCTGCTTCGATGGTTCAAAGGGCAATTGTACCAATTTTGAGCAACAGACGCTGCCGAGCAACTGATCACGGTGACTCGATAACTAGTAAAATGATTTGTGCCAAGAATCCTTCTAAAAAGGGAAGAAGTGGATGCTTTGTAAGATTTTTTATTAAATGTACAACTATCAATTTTTTCACTAACATAAGATTTTTTCAGACTGAGAGTGGAGGACCTTTACTGGCGGTTCAAGGGGGAAGATATAGATTGGCTGGTAGGAAACTTTTTAAGTAATAGTTTTTTTTCTAATAAATAAAATTTTTAAAGGTATTGTTTCATGGGGAAAAAGTTGCGCCAAAAGAGCTCCACCGGGCGTTTACACGCGTGTTACAAAATTTAATAAATGGATAAGAAAATATAGCTCTGGTGCCTGTTGGTGTTCTTGAAACTTAGAAATACATCTCCATATTTTTGTAATGAGAGACAAATTATAATAAAGGTACTGATATTAGTATTTTAATTAAACTGTGGGCAAATTATCATTTTGGTTTAAGTGTAGATCTTGATCCCTCTCCGATTTGGATGAAATTTTGCAGGGACCTTCCGGATGGTGCGAAACGGAAGAATCTGCAAGAATTTTTTGGCGCTCGGGTCTAGTTTCCGAAATATTTAACTTTTAATTTTGACATTTCCAACTTTCCAGACGTCGAAATGTCAACATTAAAAAATTAAATTTCACGCCGAAAAACACCTTGCACCTGCACAATTTCACCCACATCGGCACAATAGGGTATTCCCTACACATTTATTTACTTCACAGCACTTTAAAACACTTAAAACCCTGAAAATAAGCTAATTATTAAAAAGTAAACAAAAAAGACTTACCTGTCAATAATTCTCACTTTCTACAGCTGGCTGCGTTCGTAAATTTTAAGATTTGCCGTTGCCCACTGAACTATAATCTTATATTTGTAAAATATTACCAAAATAAATTGGAAATGTCAAAATCAAAAGTTAAATATTTCGGAAACTAGACCCGAGAGCCAAAAAATTCTTGCAGATTCTTCCGTTTCGCACCATTCGGAAGGTCCCTGCAAAATTTCATCCAAATCGGAGAGGGGATCAAGATATACACTTGTTCCATCATTTTAATGAATACAACTAAAAAATATTTAAAAAAAGAAAAATGTTAAAAACAGTTGTATAATATAGTTCTACAAAATATAATGAAGTAATTTAAGAATTAAGAAAAATTAAAATGATAAAATAGTTAATATTTTCTTTTTCTTTTTTTTCAATTGCTTTAATAAATTAAATAATTTTAGACAAATACATGCATTAGTTTTACTCTTCTAAAGATAAATGCTATCAAAAATACATCGACATTGTGTTGTAAATGAAACTCTTTAGGTAAGTTCTGCTTTCAAGTGCAATGAATTTTTGTGCCTACTTCTTCGCCTTAATCATCGACATGTGGTCCACTTATTAGCCAATATGTTTCCATTTCACCTTTTCCCTTAAATTTATCAACGCTAATCAAGTTAATTAAGTTTCCCCCAAAAATTACAATTAATTACCTTTACTTTAACATGTCCCCTAGGAGTCAATTTGTATCCACGATCTTTAATTTTATCTGCTGTAACATGAGAAACCTGAATTTTGTTGGGTTCTCCACTGCTTTCCATTCGGGATGCAGTGTTGACTGTGTCCCCAAAAAGACAATACCTTGGAACTTTTAAGCCCACTACCCCGGCTACTACAGGTCCTGAATGAATACCTAAAATTTAAATTTTTATCAAGATGAAATTATTAATTCGATTTCTGAACTTGCCAATTTTAATAGATACTCCTTGAATACCAAGATCATTAATTCTTTTGATAAGTCTCAAGGAAAGATCTGATGCATGTTCTGCGTGAAGAGGATTTACATCAGGAGCTCCACTAACGGCCATATAAACCTTTGAAGAGATAAAATAATAAATTAGTAATAATATAAAAACAAAAACTAATATATGCGAACTTGTCCAACAGTTTCAACTTTGTAGACTAAGGGAGAAATTATTTCTTCATCGAATGCAGAAAAAACTGTGTTAAGTGTAGCAACTGCACTCATTGCATCTTGAAGATTGCTGTCCGAATACGACATATTCTACAAAAACTCGCATTACTTATTTAAGAAAATGTTTTTCAAGCTCACTCTCATACCATTAGTTCACCAAAAAGAACAGAAACTTGTTCAAAGTTCTGACACGTGTTCAGGGGGTCACACCCAGTTCTTAGCCGTTCGGCTACAGGTCTTGGGATCATCGAGTATAAAAGTTCATCTCCTTGACGCTTCCATGAATCAGCTAATTGTAGGGATTTTTCCAACTCATCGGAACGTTGTTCTTCTTTTTCAAACATTAATTCTAGTTTTGAGCAGTGCTGCCATCCCGCCATTACCATTTCGCGACTCAACCCATGTGGATTTAAATCGTTTAGGTAAAGCCCCATGCCATGGAGTTCGTCCAGATTGTTTATTCTTGAGAAATAAACATAAAATGAATAAATAAAATAACAACATATGTGTAAACTGTAATTTTGAATTCATAAACGCAAAGATTATGTAAAGTAATAAACTAAGTAAGTTACTTTACATAATCTTTGATAAAAAAAATTGTTGTCAAATATGAGTACCTCTCGCACCGAGGCCTTAGAGCTTAATTTTTTTAAAACAATATATATATTTATAAAGAAAATTTTAAAACGGATGATCAATAAATAGAAAGCTTTTATTAGAAATAGAAGCTTTTATTTTGTGTATACGAAAATGTAGGCGTTGCGATAGGGCATGACTTCTTTAAAAAGTACTATTCTATGATATCAATAAGGTGATAACAATAAAAGACATAAATTTATGGGTTCTAGTGACTATAGATTTATGAAGATGCGATGTGAAATGTACCCAATGCTCAGCCTACATTTAAAATCAGAATTGGAGATTCCGAAACGGAATGTTTTCATATTTAATGTACCTATTGCGAAGTGGTCAAAGTACCCATATGAGTAAAAGTATTGGCAGCAAAGTATCGATATCCAATACAAAATAAATCCAAAAAAATTTCACTCTGGGGCTCGTCCGGGATTTGAACCCGGGACCTCCCGCACCCTAAGCGGAAATCATACCCCTAGACCAACGAGCCGGCGAGAATAGCTTTTCCAAAAACGACATTTCAGCCAGAGGTTATCCTAATTACATATTTTAATTATTGAATATAAATTATCACTATTGAAAAACCCAAACGCACAACTTTCGAAAATAGGGAGATTGCGAACTTTCCTATAGTTACTGATTTCTGGAACTACATATGTCTTTTAGAACAATTTAGTACATTTCGAGTTATTTATACTCTCACATAATTAGATGCATAGGTCAAAGTGTTTGTTTAGTTAAAAAGGTCATCATACCGTTATGTACAAATCTTATGTAAGTAGTGATGTACTAGCGAAGATAGTAACAGCTTTCTAACAACACACTTATGTATGTAATTGCTTTTACATGAATATAAATTTTTGTAAGGGAAGGTCAGAATCAATACCTGTTCAATTTTGTATAACAATAACTTTCTATATCGAATCTTATTGAAATTCTTATTTCAATTGTTAATTGTCCGTCCATCTTATTTTTGAAGTGAATATTTAGTTCTTATGCGACTAATGCAACGCAAGGCAAGATATTAAATGGCACTGTGGTCTTATTTACCGAATGCTTATTTAGTAATACCACTTGGTCTTATATATTAATTCACTATAATTAGTTACAGTTTATAACCTCCTTATGTGAAATCATTTTTAACACTAGAACTACCAGGACCAGTCAAATTGTCTTGCAATTTCTTCTTTGAATTATATTTTTTTAAATGACCAATTACGAATTATATGCCAGAACTTAAGATTCAAAATTATGACATATTTTTCTCTTTCCATTTATAATTACAAATTACAATTTTAAATTTGAAAGAATTTTATCTACATTGAAGATACAGAAAATTGTTAAAATTACAAGCTTACGCGCTGGTATAGTTCTAGTGTTAAACGTCTTCATGCGTCTAACTCAGGGGGCCTTTTGTTGGGGCTGAAGAACTTTTGGCTATTGTTTGGTTGGTTTGGTACTGTTAAAAATAGACCCCCACTGACCCGCGAGACACGACCTCTGGTGGAAAACAGAGCAGTAGTGGCCGAGCGGTTAAGGCGTCTGACTAGAAATCAGATTCCCTCTGGGAGCGTAGGTTCGAATCCTACCGACTGCGAAATTAATGTTAATCTCTTTTTGCTGCATTCAATTATTATGTTAAATAAATTAAATTAATGAAGTAACTGAAAAATACTTTTTATATAACAAAAATAAATGTTTAAACTATTTATACTTACAATGGACTGCATAAAAAAATAAGAGAATCAATTTCCTGCAAGAAAAACATTTGTCCTTTTATCAAGATGCTTCTTAGACCTTGTGAGCCTCTTCTGTCCATAGGTATAGATTCTTTTTCAGCTTCAGGTAGATCAACTTGATTGATTTCGCATTCGTCGTTATTCAAAAGACAAGCATTCGCTGGTATCCCGGTACCAGTCCTGACCAATTCTAGTTCAAAAAGGACAGTGTGCATTTGGACTACTGTATTCCAATTGAAAGGAATCCCTTTCGGCCGTCTTAGTTTAAAATTGTCGGTAATTGTGGACCCTATAAAACTTTTCGGGGACTTGCTTGGATTATGCAGGATCCACGTTTCAATTACCTGGAAAATGAAAATACATACATATATTTATTATTGTATGTAATGCAATTATTATGCAATCGACTTTCAACCATCTTTTGAAAAGAGAATTTACCTTTTCACCAGCACTTTGTATAACCATGTTTCTGTCCAAAACCAAAGCGAATGGAAACAGTTCAAGAAGGACTTTTATATCAACGTCCTTGAGTTTAAACTGTGAGGAATGTGCCTTAAAATTGACTCTCCGTGACATCTTTGAATAAAATAGACGAATATTGTTAAACTAGTGCCCTAGTGCCTTACATTAAGAGAAGATTTAAATTACATAATCAGTGTTATTAAAGTCCAGCCGGTATTTAACAAGAATTGACTTTGAAGACCCTGGAAGTTGTATTGGGCCAGCTGTGCCGCCGCTAATATCGTTTTTACTCTCCAGTACGCGAATTTTTATGTCCAATCCATAAAAAGAAGTGGCAATTTCGTACAATTGACCCATAAAATATCGCGAAAATCCCGACCGGCTACTGCGATAAACCAAAATTGCTCCATTCTCATCAGTGTGTGTCAGTTGCATCGAAGGGCTTTTCATTTTCGGATATGTAAACCTCATTTGAAGATGAATGTTGTCAACGGACTGTAGAAAATCGCAAAAGTATCGCCCTGTTGCTTTTATCATTTTGTCGTAGCTATGCAATTTTTAAAAAATTTTGATTCATCGTAGTAATTTTTTTTATTTTAAACAATTTTACTTACCCAAAATTACTGAAAAAACGAACAAAGCATCTCCCAAAGAAGTTCATGAAGTAATCGAAAGATTTCCCTGTGATAGCTGCAAGTGCTGCAGCCAGGTCAGGCATTAAAGAATCTGGGTAAAGCTGAAAAAGTCCGAAAATAATATTCACGAATTTGCTTAATTTAGCAAAAATACTTTTCTATACGAAAAGCTGATAAATACAAACCTGATGAGTTTTAAATGCGGTGTGCTTGCAATCTGTTGCTCTGAGCGCCTGTTCCCAAACTTCATCACCGAATTCAGTCTGCAAGAAAAGTATTTATTGTACATATTTGCTTGCATTCACAAAAACAATAAATGCCACCTGGAATGCACTAACCCTTAAGAGGTATCATGAGTGGATTTTTACCCGATTAAAATTTTGGTTAGTATCTTCGTTCATGGCTTAATATTTACTTGTAGATTTAGTAGTTTTTAAAATGAGATAGTAAATATCGTTGTTAAAAATTATCAAAATACTGCACAGTTTCAATATTTACATATCCATTATTTGGTTGAGTAAAAGAGTATGTATAAAGAAAATAATATGTACCTTGCTTTGACTTTGAGCTCAAATGAGATATTTTCTTAGTAAGTTTTTTCTTTAAACTTTTGTGAAACATTGCTCCAAATCTGGTCATCCAGCAGTCGTGGCCGAGCGGTTAAGGCGTCTGACTAGAAATCAGATTCCCTCTGGGAGCGTAGGTTCGAATCCTACCGACTGCGATTTACATTATTTTTCAATATATATTTTTCATTTTTCCCGTTTTCTAATATGTTTATTATATGTATACTAGTGCAGGAAATAAAGATACCGTACTTCGAAAAAATGTTGTGGTTCTAAACAAAGTCCCAAAAGCCCTCATAGATACGTACATAAAACCGCTGAAATTTATATGATTTTGTCATTATTCCATGCACTATATGTATGTACTTTCAAAATCAAGCTCCCCTCGGTTTATACAAAAAATGATCCAATTGCCTAGTTCCGTAAAAAACCGAAATAAGCCTCTTTTTAGAGATTCTTAAGTATTGTAAATATTTATAATGAAATCTCCGAATAAAATAATGTAAGAGCCAAAGGAAGTACTTTATATGCAGTACATACCGATATCTATGAACGTATGTATATGTAAGTACATATATTATAAGATCCCTATCCCAACATATCAAGTACAAAAAACTTCAAATAGTGTTTCGAAAATTGTAAATTTAGCTAGATACTTACATATACACATGAATTTTAACTGAAATTATAATGGAAATATGAATACTGTACGTGAGCTCATTTTCGGGTCAATATAATTACATTTATTAATATATTTTCAAACGAACAATAGTTAGAGAGGTCGAATCTTTTCCTCTTCTACGCGACTATATTATATGTAGGTATTAAAAAGGAACTAACTTCTTACTTATCGATTACACTAAATAATAAAAGAAATTGTTACCTGCACGAAATATTGCACACTCTCCAGTAGCATTCCATACATTTTGTCAAATTACTTATTTTTTTGTCTTCTTTGGCAATTTAATTTCTTATTTACATCAATTATCTTGCTCACGTAAATTTTATTACAGTTCCTTCGTAAGAAAGATAATTTGCTGGTGGCACGATATCCAAGATAGCTGCGACATTTTCCAATTTATGATCAATATCTTCTGCCTGTAATGCGAAAAGATATTAATTAGTAAAAATATGTCATCCATTGGCACCAGCTTAGACCAAATTCTTTGATGTATAAAAAATAAAAAATATTAGGTACTTGCAATTTAGATACATATACGTACAGAGTTACGTTTACAGAGCGTGGGAAAAGAATTTTAAACTAATTAACTTTAGGAATGTCGTCCTAAAAAAGTCCATTACTTTCAGAATTTTTTACAAAGCTTTTAAGAAGATAAATCGAAAACAAATTCCTGGAATTAGCTTCGGTTTTTGGTTTCTCTCTCCCTATGTAACTTCCTGATTAATTCCTGTTCCTTTCTTGCTTGGTATTTTGGTATATAACCCAAAAACAACGCACTTATTATAATTATATAAAAATTCCGACATTTAGTTTAATCTTATTGATAAAAGTATCGATCCATCTCAATCAGATTAGATAAAGCAATGCTTGCTACTCCTTTAGGCGCTTTGACAAATCTTTATCGAGTTTTATCACTTGACTTCTCGCCAAAATTCCGATAAAGGAAATAAAATCCTTGAACTTTGCTCAATTCCACTTATCTCCTTTAAACATTAAATTTCAATGATTTTCAGCTTAACTCCTGCCAAATCCCCCCAAAATCCAAGATTTTCGTTAATCTTCCGGCAGGAAATTTCGTAATATTGCTCAATTTGCTCCATTTGAGCCATGCCAACCGAAATGCGTACGTTCCAGCACCAACCACCCCGCCAACACCTTTCTAATAGTAGCGCCTAGTCCTAAGAAACATGAGAAATTCAATTGAAAGGTTTTCAGGGTAGAAAAGAAGCTCTGTACTTCAAAGAAAAAAAATATCAATTTTCGAGAGGAATTCATGGGGAGTCGTTCCATTGAAGAAGCTAAAACCGCAAGGAAATTAGCGTGTAATTTTAGACTTTGAAACTTTGATAAATTGCTGATCTGAAATTTATAGGGTTTTAGGTTACTTAGGTAAATAAGTGTCTTAAATTATTCCATGTTCATTATCGTTCAAAACAAAATTCATTTTTCCGTCTGAAGTACTTTTGATGCTTGTGCGTACAAAGAATTTAATTAGAGAGCTCCCCAACAAACATTTTGAAAGAAATTCATTAGCATTTCAACACGTAATACCGTAATTTTTTTTCGGGAAACGAAAATAAATATTTTTTCCCCTGTAAAATAACTTTGCACAGAAAGTAGTTTGCCAAATGAAAATGTTGAAAAGTGTATAATTTGCGTTTTTCCCCAAAACAATTTCAGATCCACCACCTGTGCCACAATCAGTTCCTATTCAGCTTCAAATCCCCTCTCGTCTGCTGCAAAAGTTCACATGAATTTTTTCCCAAAAGTTAAACAAACGCAAATAGAATTGTGGAAAAAGGGAACGAAAAAATGGAAAATGTACACCCTCACATATTCTGGGGCCGGAATAGCAGAATAGAAAAATCAGCTTCGAGGACATCAATAATGTTTATTGTTCTTTTGGCATGAATAAAATCAATCAATTGTGTTCGACAGTCGGGCTTTTATTAAAAAAATATTTCATTCTCGAGGGAAAATCCGGGAGAAAATTAAAGAGAAACAATGAACCAGGATGAATGTATTTTGTGGACTGCACAAAGTTGATTAGTTATAGAATTGTATATGACTTTATATCTACAGAAATTGAAAAGTTTAATTCTGCAAGACAATTCCAAATAAGGGTTTTTTTTATTAAAGATTAGCACTATTGAAATACATATAAGTATGTATGTTCTAATGAAATCAATGACAAATAATAATTACAAACAACATTTCCGTAATAAGACGAACTTTTGAATTTGGAAACAAATCAATGTTCGTAGCACTTTCAATGGTATTAAGACTTCATTAGAGATTTTTCCATAATCAAACCAAAATAAAACTTATTAATTAGTTGCGAATTTGGTCCTTGCAGGTTAAGTAGTTCATTCCTGTGACATAAATTAACATTGCTTTCAGCTTTCGTGTTATTATACTTACAGTAAGCTGTTAAAAGCATCTCCATTGTTTATAAGTTTTATAAAAACGGAAAATTGTACACTAAGCTACATTTTGTTAGTTGAATGAAATATTAATCTTTGTCGAAAAGAAAAAAATCTAGATACTCTTATTTCAAAATAAATAAATAAATTTACTCTTCCTTCCATTATAGCATTATAGCATTGTATGATTTGCAGCGATGGCGCGCGTTTATCGGAGTTCTCCAGCAAGAAAAATAAAAACGTGCTTTTCAGCGCGACACTATAAACCGCACTTATCAGTGCGACTTTCAGTACGTTATATAATTAACGAAAAGGTAGAAAAGGTGGATAACTTGATTCTTTCGAAGATTGATGCACCCACGCAAACATACTACTCGGTCGACATTGTACTCGATCTTGAAGAGTCTGTTCATTTTCCCACAGAATTTCTTAATTCTTTGAACCCATCTTGACTCTCTCCACATAAAATGTTGTTGAAAGTACTGTTATTTTATTAAAGAACCTTAATCCGCCTAAATTATGTAACGGCACGCGTTTGCTGATAAAATCACTAAAAACTTTCATAATAGAGTGCACAATACTGTGGTACTGGAGAAGATGTGTTCCCCGGGTTCCTCTAGTAACATCGGATTTACCGTTCCAATTTAAGAGCCTGTAATTTCCAGTAAAGCTATCTTTTGCAATGACCATTAATAAGTCACAGGGTCAAACATTCAACCTTGCAGACTTAGATTTGAGCATTGAGTGTTTTTCACGTGAACAGTTTATATGTTGAAACTTTCGAGAGTAACCTCTAAAGAAAACATTTTTGTATTGTCTCATGAAAAAACAGCTGTAAACATTGTATATAAAGACATCCTGTAGTAAAGTCTAATCATAATAGTAATATTTATTAATCACTCCACACTGACACCACATTAGTATTTAAAATGCCCCCGTGCGAAGACGATGCGGGCCGCTAGTATTTCATAAATTTTAATCTAAGGTAAGTACTTAAATTTATAGGTATTATGATTTAAATTGAAGAAGACAATAGAATATAATAAAATAAAATTTTACAATTTAATTCTAAAGTAATAATATTCTAAAAAGAATGCCTATTTCCCTACTTTAAAAGTCTGTATATGTATAATAAAAATAGATGTATTTAGTAAACAAAAGTCAGATATTTAACCTATGTTTCCTTATTGTAATTATTATTGTATAAAGGTTTTGTCTCAGCAGATTTCTTGAGAATTTAAGAAATTAAAAGAATTCGTTAGGCGACAAAATGGAACATTTTTGCAACCCTTTATCCCATTTAAACCAATATAGAAAGGACAAAAATCAGTTTATCACCTGATTTTTCCATCTTAACCCTTCCGACATAATAAGACAAAAAAAAAGAAGATTCCCTTTAAAGCCACCCAAACAAACCCTTTGCTGGCCAGCATTTCCTTAGAAGAGTTATGAGGGTTACGCTCTCCCCTTGAATAATTCACCCTTGACATTCCAACCACATTAAAGTCAATGAGGAACATTCTGCTTCCTTTTTTTGCAGACGGCAGACCTCATATAAAAGTCACGTTTCATACCGGTCAAAAATTCAATAAGGCACACAAAAGCATTGCATTTCCGCCTCTCATTTTTGTTTTAGTATATAAATATGAATAAATCCGTTCAATTATTATAATACAAACATTGCTTAAGTATTTCTTTAAATTATGTAGAAGGGATGAATGACCTTACCTTTAACCGATTTTTTTTAGGATCGTCTTCATCTTATCTACTCGTAATTAAGATTAGTACCTTTTAAGTCTTCCATCAATAAAATTGTCGAGCTGCAGCGAACCTCGCCGTGTGTGAGCCCTCACCTTGAAACAACTGCCCGAACGTGACCAATAAATCTGCTGGGTTTATGCTCTCAAGAATCATGCCCGGAATTTGAATGAGATTTTAATGAGCTCTATCCACGTGGGAAGCTGTGATACTTTTTAACGAAGGATATTTAACAAGGCAACAAGTCTTAGAGCACGTGCACGCTATTTCACTAAACGAAGCGACGTATAGGCGCTAAGAAAATCATTCGCTCCGATCTTATGTAGGAGTCATATTCCTTTCTATTACATACATAATACCATCCCACTTTCATCTGCAATCAAATTTTCAATAAAGCTCCTTCCAATTTATTGCTTCAGTTAAGCAAACAGTTTGCTTCTTTACATTTGGCCATTTATCACGCCGAAAAAATTCGCTTTTTGCCATGAATAGACAGCGTTTTTATCGGAGCCGCCCAACACCGCCTAGTAAATTTCTACCAACATCAATCAAAAACAATAACGTCTAAAAATATCCCCGCAACAGCTTGATGGCATTTTATTACAGAAACAATTTTACTTTAAGGGGGTCTTGTCTTGCAACCGAACAGCTCCCCTAGGAAGATAAAACAAAAAATATTCGGGAAAATTTATCTGTAACATGCATCTTTTTCCCTAAAAAGTTAAATTACATGTAAGAAAACTCCCTTCGGGCGCATTTAGTGTAAACCTTCGAATTATACAGAAGAATACTTCACGAGCATCCCTTTCAATTAGTCCCTGGAGCCTTGAGGAGTTCGATAGTACTTAAACTTAAAAGAAAAATTGTTTTCAAGTATACCAGCTCGTTACTTTTTTCGATTTCTTAGAAATAAAAATATCTCACACAATTTTTTTTAAAGACCAACAACTCTTACTAATAGTGGGCTCCAGAAAATCCAGCCTCCAAATAGTACGACACCTCAAATGGCTCATCAATTAATCCACTAATTGATTCATCACAATCTTCACTTGTAGGGTTCCACCGCGGAAAAGGTCATTCACTCGCGCAATTGGGGACGCGCCAAAAACGCCACTTTTGCACCTCTTCTCGAAATTGTCTCACCGGTCGTCTTATCGTGAAGACTCTGCGGCAACTACTGCTTGATTCCGCGAAATTCCACCGAGCTTTTACCAAACCTGTATAACGGCCGGATCTGGATCAGCTGATAAAAGAACCCTCACAAGGCATGCCGAACTTTCAGAGCTTTCTGGTTTCATGTCGATCTACCGCTAAATTAAACGCGGGCGTTGAGCAGACACGCGGAGGAGTTCAGGCGCAAGAATTCCCACGGTGCTCCCTTTTTATCGACTTGTCGTGTTGAGCCAAACTTTTGGAGCCGGGGAGTCAGTCGGTGGGGTCATTTGCATGTTTTCCGGCGATAAATTCAGTACTTGAGTACTCGTGGCTGGGTGAAGGGAAATTTGCCGGAATCTCTTGGGGGAAACCCTCACGGCCTCATCCCTCACTTCGCAGGACTCTTAACGAATTAAGTTTGGTATTTTGCGAACTTTTGAAGAGTAAGTTTATTTTGGTTGCCCTAGGTCCTCTGTAATTAGCACATTCACTAATTGAATTGCCCCAGGATAAAATTTGAATATTAAACTATGTATGTATATCAGAAAATGCTTATCAATATATGCATACTTATACATATGATAACTGAACAATTGGATGCCCTGAAACAATGAAAGGAATCTCGATTAATCAATTAATGACGCACATGGATGGGGGGAATGTACAATTTTGAGGATGAAACATTCGAAAGGGTTCAGATAGTTAACATGTCAGAATAAATTACTTACAAACAAATTCCCGGGGTTTAAACGAAGGATTCCGAGGATTATTTTGGGAAGACTTTGAAAATTAATTGGATTGGATTGATTATAATTAGAACGGATGATTTTCATTAGTAAGGGATGTGCACTACGATGAAAGCAACAACAGAATTAGTTGCGTAAAAATGTATTTTTGCCCGAAAATCAAATACCAAAATGTGATGATGATGAACAAGAATTTAATTATCATTTTCCTAGAATATATTCTTGCCCTCAAGCGGATGGTCGCAAACGGACTTAGCCATGAAAAATAATTGAATCTTATTTATGGATGTGAAACTCATACCAAAAGAAATTCAGTAAACTGACGACTAAAAAATTTACATTAACTTAAAATAGAGTGTATTAGAATAGAAGTATATTTTAATAATTATTTGTTGTTCTAAGTTATTACAAGATACGAAATGACCTTTAGCAGTTTAGCTCTCGGTTTAGAACGAAATCATATTTTATCAGTTTTCTTTAAGATTTTTATAATATATTATTTTTCGAAGGAATTGAAAAGTCATAATAAATTTGCGTGTAAATGAAATGTTATAAAACAAATGGAAATTAATTTCTTCATTGCAAAGCTTTTAAATATATAATAAATAAATAAATATAAAATATAAAGCAAGCTACTATATCACCTCACGCAGACTAATTCTATTAAAAGTTTGAAGAAAAAACTCAAACGAACCATAAACAGTTTGTTTCGTCTTAGTCCTGATAGTGTCCTTTGACCCCAAAAATCACCCCAAATTCATCATCAGCAGCAGCAGAAGCAGCAAAAACCAACAAACCGGAGCTCTGTACATATTTGCTTGAGTTGAGCAGTAATCAGGCAAATCCACAAAATCTGCGGAGATGTTCTCCTTTAATAAGGACACCATAATGACAAGATTTGCACCAGAAGTTGAAAGGTCAGATCCAAGTTGGTTCAGCATCGCTGAGCAACAAAAGGACAGTATTAGCCGCATGTGTCACAGCCGCAAATTACGAAGTTAGCAAAGGAAAAGGCAGAAGAACCATTAATTCGAAATAGGTGCCAAGGAGCCGGAGGACAATTTCGAGGTAAGCTCACCCAAAAAAAGAATGAACGATACAAAATTCCCACTTTCGAAGACCTTGCGGTCGTTCCTCTGGTGCGGGATAAAAGTTTTATAGGGAACTTTATTTATTTATAATGCTCCGTAACAAGCAGCATTTTATTGAATGCTGCAAGGGAATCGGAAAAAGCGTGCTGATTTCAGACGGGTAACTTTTTAAAAAGTTTCAGCGAAAATTAGCATAAAATGTAAGTACTCCTTAAGTTATGGTTCACGGGGAAAGAAGTTTTTTAACAAGTTTTATATATGTAAATTTTTATGCAAGTGGGTTAATTCAAATGTTGGTTATATATAACATATGTATATGTATATGGCAAACAAGAAGTTGTCTTTTATCAATCAATATTAGTCAATATCTAATTTTGTATATCTCAAATTATTTTCAGACAAAATTGCAAATGTAAAAAGTATTTAATTTCTTAATATAACTAGGTATACATGTACAGTTATAATAATACTTTGTCAAAGATATACATATATAGTATGTACGTATGTATGTAGGTCAGGTAGCCAAATACTTACTATAAAGCTCCAAGTTTTCCTAAAATCACAAATTATTAATTATTTTATTTACAAGGCTAGATGGGTACAACGTTTTTGGAATGCAACAAGTTGCGCTTCAAAGACACATTAAAAAAATAAAGAAAACAAGAAATAGTAAAATTGGCCTTCATCCACGGCATGAAGGCCATCACCAATTCTGAATTATATCACAGTTTGCAGTGTTCCAGATGCAGCGAAGGCATGTCCTTGACGATTTCAATGGTTTCTGAAAGAACAGAATCCTCATCGGGAACGAATCCAGTATTTATACGTCCAATGCCACCATTTGCTTCAATTTCCTTTTTATGCTTCTCGTTGCCATTCTCAACGTCGATCTTTAATTTCTTTTCAATCTTCATTTTTTCATCAGAGATGGTGGAGATTTCCTTGCCAGACGCCTCTTTGGCCGCTAGCTCTTCAGCCTCCTTCCGTTTCTTATCATTTTTGTGCATTCCGTACATCCAGCTAAATCAGAACAGCAAAATAAAATTCTAGTAATCGGTCATGGATCTAAGTAATCATAGTCATGCATGAAAAGCGTTTCAAGGTAGCATAATTATGGTCTCAGGTTGTCCGGCAAAAAAGTTAAACAACAGCCGGCTCAAAACAATTACAATATTACCTGAGGAAAGAATGAATGGAGGAAAAAAGTAAAAGACTTACAAAAATATCACAACGGCCGGTGCTGTGAGGGCCCCGCCAAGCAAGAAAAATGTTCCCGGTAACGTGTTTATGGTTGCAGCATAAATGCTGGTGTACATTGGCGCGTAGACCAGTGGCATTAGGGCCTCGGCCACACCAAAGAGAGAGTTAACTTTTCCAAGTTCATCGCCGTTTACCAATTTTGTTGCTATCGATCTCATGGCTATGAATGAAGTCCCATTCAAAATTTCGACAATAGCAGCCAAATACATGTGCCAGGCGGTTGTCGCAAAAGCGTAGACAAAACTGGACAAAATTTTTGACATGCTGGACATAACTCCTATAAGGGCGTCATCTATTTTCAACATATGCGAAAATACGCCAACAGAAAATAATGTTCCTGAAATTTTTATTTTTATTTAATAAGAACCGAAATATCTTTAATTAAGATTATCTACCAAAAAGGTTAGTTATCATGGCATAGGTGGAAAAGAAACTAAATTCCACTTCACTCCAATTGAACCGGTAGCGAGTGAACAGGTACATCACGGACATCTCACCTGTAATTAAATATTTAAAATAAACGGTCAATAACCGAAAATAGCATTCGAAAAGAACATTCGTCAAGTCACGAGAATGAATGCGAATTTATGCTAATTGCATGTTTCGCATGCATGTCTCGAAAGGAGGTATCACATCTATTTTTGCAGGTGGAAGGACGTAACGTGCTGCGACGACGGTATCATCGATTTATAGAGGAACAAAAATGATTTGACGGTCATGCGAAAGCGGAAAAAATTTAAAATTTATTACAATGAAACTTTAACTGGATTTGACTGATTGATCTTGACGTGCAATGGATGTTAGTTTGGTAGAAGGCTACTCAAAGGTTTAAATTCGTTTTGTGTTTAGTTTTTCGTGTAACTTATAAAAGCTTTAGAAGTGACAGCTTTTAACCTGAAGGTTATTAGTAAAATTGGTAAGAAAATTCAAGTCATTCAAGGTAAAATTATGAATTTTCCCAGTCTTTAAAATCTGTAAAAAAAACAATTCAAACTACTAAATGCAGTTTAACCGGAAATGAAAATTGCCTAATATTCCGCCGTTCTCTTTAAACTACTAAAAAATTACTTGGCTTATGCAAAAGCAATAGACATTAAAAAAATATGAATAATAATGAGTGTGTGCTTAGTTTAGAGCATCCAAGTTAAATTACATAATAACGAGTATAATTATTAGAACTTAAAAAAAACTGCCAAATCACTATTAATCTTACAGTATTTATGATATGCAAAAACGTTTCACTGTCTTCCTACAATCAATTTACTTCAAGAACTTCAAGATTCTTAGATGGGCACTTCCAGATCTCTGCTAGCAGCATCAGGCCCGGGCCCACCTTAGGAAATTCACTTGTCGTAATTTATCGCGGGTATTTAAAAGCTAATGTCACGGCCACAGTACTCCATGCTTCTTTTCTTTTAATGAGGAAGACAAGTATTATCAACAATAAAAGCTGTCGCATGCTTTATTTTGCAGCATTAGATCACTGCATGTTGATTGTGTTTGCGTTTTGTTTTAAGATGTATTACTTTTTTAGAAAAAATTATATTTTCTTACCGTGCAGAGGCCCAATCACCACCATGACCACTATCATCAGCATAATGACGCGCAATCGGCGCTGATTTGAGCCGTTCTTGAAAGCGACCTTGAAGGTCTCAACGACGTGCTCCTTATCGAAAAAGTCAAGTAAAAAGTTTTTTTGTGTAACCTTCTCGAGCTCCTCCTTAGTTTTTTGCTTCGGCTCCTTTACTATGAAAATGCAGTATAATATCGAAATAAGATAGAGAGTTGCTGAGATTGAAAAAATTCCATAGAAGCCAATTTGTCTGAAATTTACAAGATAAAATTTGAATCGTGAAATTTCAGTATAATTTTACTTATTTAAATTAAATTGCACTAATTTCATTTTCTCAGAAGGCACGATCGCAATTTAAATACAGATTTTTTTTAAAGTGAGGTAAATAGAAGTTATTTTCTTGACAACACTTTCTAGGATAAGCGTGATTTTATTTTAGAGTTTAATTATTAAAGCATGGTTTGAGGTCGAGTTATATAATGACAATTACATATTTGCAATTGATACTTCTGCAAAGCTTTTAAATTGTTTAATTAGTTTTGTGGTTATAGGAAAATAACTCGATTTTCTTTTGTTTATTTTTAAAGTCCATCGCCAAAAAATCTTAGTTAGAATTAGAAGAGCAAGATTTTGTTTAATAGAAGTACATACATATATAAATAAATGTTTCGTTAAATGTACCCGTTTCTTTTAAATTAATTTTTTTCGTAGAAATATCTCGAGGAAAATTATTTCGAGAAAAATAAAAGTTAATGTAAAGAATTTAATTGTACTAACTTTAGTAAAATTCCACTGAATGCCATTCCAATCGGCACCCCCAGTGAAAAGCATAAATTCAAAATTCCGATCCTCAGAGTGCGCTCCTCTTCTGTGGTTACATCCGCAATGTAGCTGAAAACGCCCATCAACATGGTGAACCAGCCTCCAGTCAATCCCGGAAATAGAGCTTCTGTAATTCCCGCCACCTCCATCGGAACGCTCTCGAAATATGTGCACAAGATTAAACCGATGGAGGCCAGAAATTCGCCTATCACAGGAATTACCATGCAGGGTTTCCGGCGCCCGTGCCTGCAAAAGGGAAGATGCTTATTTCCGCTACTGCTGCAATTTAGGGATTTAATCTTTGTACCTGTCGCTCCACGAGCCCCAAAATAGAATCAGAAGGCAAGGAATTAAACTCTGGATAATCGTTTTCCACCCCTGCATCACAGCCACGAGCTGTTGAACTTTCTCTTCTTCCCTGTGGAGGATGTAATAATAATTTATTTCACGATTTGTAATTACTACTATTAATATTTCTTTTCGTTTATATTTCTTCTGAATCTTTTACATATTCAATTATTTCACAAAACCCCCTTGCAATTATAGTTTTTTAGAACCCATCCTCACATCATTAGAAATTATTCAAATTAAGTAAGAATCAAATTCTTTTAAGATTAAAACAACTATTAATTAATAAAACTTGAATTCACCAGTTACCCGCAATGTATTTAAATTAAATTTAGTTAAATAAATTATTGCCTACATTGTATAATTAGCTGTTTCCCTTCTGGTAAGAGCATCACATATTTCTGGATCGTAACCCATATTTACGCGGCAGGCCTTTTCCAAATTCAGATTTTGTGTTGCTAGACTTGCTAAAACACTAGGCATTATGTAGCAGGCCAGCATAGGTTCCACTGTTATGCTGTTCCACAAATGTTTTATTTTTTCTTTTAAAGACATCTTTTTCCAAGAACTTATCTTCTTCTTATCCATCTTGTCTTTTTCCGATGTTTTTATCACCATTTTGCCGTTTTTCTAAAATTATAAAAACAAAAACTAAATTAATTTTAAAAATATATTTTTTTATAATTGTTTTATATACGGAATTTTTTTGCAATTAAACAGATGTACATAATTTGGACATTGATCAGTTATATTTTGTCTTAAAGGTTAGTCACAACTTGAAGGTTACAAGTAAATAATTCATTTACTAATATTTACAATATAAACCCTTATCTTTTATTTAGATAATCGTTTCCCTTTTCCACATTTTATTTTCGGAAGAAGAAATCAAAAACGTTTGAAGGACTTTTATCGATTAAAATAACTCGCCTTTTAGAACTGATTTAATATAAAACTCCTCACAATTGCGAACTCTAAATTTATTCCGGTCAATTAAAGTACTTATAATTAATATTTTTTGGTTTGGTTAAAAAAAGAAACCGCCACTGGTTGTTAGAACAATAATAATCCAAGGATTTTTAATGCAACATTTACTTTATTTAACATCAATCAATATTACGATTTCTTCGCCGGCTGGCAGTCATTGAATCGGTGTTTGGATAAAAGTTAATGGTCCGAACGATAGTTACCACAAATAAAATTCATTTAATTTAGTTTTTACGACGGGGAATTAAAACGCTAATGAACGGCTTTAAGTTATAAAAAATTTTATATGTGTTCTGTTAATTTAGATACACGTGAAAAATTTATGGATTTCAAAACTCTGAATAAGTAATATACACTGTAACTAAAGAGGTCGAATATAAACTTGTGAATCATAAAAATTTTTATAAATTATATTTTCTAACAAGGCAACGTATTTTTTAAATATTTTAATAAAGAATAATATTTCAAAACAGAAACAGTAGATAATAAAGTTATATAAAAATACGAACTAAAATCTACATACTTATGTATATCGAAACCCAATTTCATCCAATTTGTGTCGGTTTATCTTGCATTAAGTAATACAAATGGAAAATTTATGGTAAAAAAGTTACCAGTCATTCCATTGTTAATTAATGATCATTTAAAAATTTAAATATGTTAATTTAAGTGGCATCCTTCAAAGAAAACGACTCTTTTTGTTTCAGAAAATGCAATGTAATGTCACAGCAATAAACTTCTATTTTTTTAGAATATCACAATTATACAAGAGAATACAATAAAACGTGACTAAAAAAATCTCAATTTATAATAAGTAGCTTAGCATCGTCAGTAACGCTTCTTTTTTCTAGTTGGATTATTTTTAACTGACAGCAGATAAGATTTTTCTAAACGACGCTAGTACCATGAGGAGGTATTAAATGCCAATTTACCCACAAATAATTATAATTGAGAAATGTTTCTTCATCCATTCATATGTAATTTTATTTCTGCGATTAGGAGATAACTTAAGAAAAAAAAAACAGAAAACGAATATAATTACGAAAACAAGCTAATAACAAAGAATACTTCTGGAATTTTCATTAATATTCAGTATTTTAAATGAATACAATAGTAAAATAAAAATACAAACAAATTTACATAGTGTGATAAAATATTATGTGTATATTAATAATGTATTAGGAAACATGGCCTGTAAAATAAATATTTTCGGTGAACTGTTAAGATTTAATATTATTTATACATATACATATGCATATGTATTTACTTGTTTGTTTAAATAAAATAATAAAATTAAAAGTTGACTGAAATATCTACGTTAAATTTTCCGCAAACATCGAAACTGAAATCTGGCTTTCAGAATCAAAATTATGTTTTTGTATCAAAGATTCTCTGCACATGTTGTATTTTTTTTATCACTATGTATTTAAAAACTCGTACTGATTACCTGGTTTTCAAGTTCAAAAGACCATTTAAAAATAAATATTGTTACGATCACAATTGACTTAGCGTACGGAGCGATGTCGGATAATTCTATCAATATTCATACAAGCAGCGAAAAATTGTGCAAGCCAATTAGGCGATACTTACACCTTCTTCCGACAAAATGGAGGTTGCAAACGATTGCAAAACAAAATTGTATAATCATAATCGTCGACAATTAAAGCAACAACTTTGTCCCAGACCTAACTTAACAATTATTAAGTTTTAACTGCTTTAGAAAAAAAGGAAGAACTATTTAGCGCCATTATAGATTTTTTTTTTTTAATAAAAGAAAAACGTATGATTTTGCGCAATTACAATCAGCACTCATATCATTAGGATGAGAGATACGATCTGAAGCATCTTGAACTTTAACAACAATAAAACACGAATTGACTAAAGGCAAGACAACTCCACTGCGATCAGTTCATCTCAAGTCAGTGGACGTCATTGACACAGTGCGAAACTTCGATCTAGGTCCCTTGGTTGGATCGATCGTAAAGCTCACCAGAAATTAATATGCCACCTGAGATGTTGGCGCGAGATTGCTTTTTTTTCTCAACAATTTCTTAAGCTGATACACCTTTCACTTCGGGACTGCAAAGACATGTACTTATAATTGACTACTGATGCAGACGCAATTTTGATAATTCCGACTGTTAATTTCAATTATAATTCGTTTGTATTGACCTTAGTCGGGTAGAGTTTTATTTCCTGACATAAATCATAACTGAACTAAGAATAGGTACATTCAATCAATCAAAGTTAATCCTTTCTGATCGAGTTAACAACTGCTTAATTATTTATAGATAAAAATCGTTTAATTCTTTCGGTTTGCAAGTCATTTCTTGTCTCTAGATAGAAATGTCTACAAAAATTATCCGATAAATGTGAATACGTAATTTAAAATTATATTTTAAAAAAGTTTTTTTTTTTACTTAAGCTTTAAAAACTAAATAAACGTGGAAGCAATTATTGCTGCTTTAAAAGAAAAAATATTTTCTTAAAGTTTTACTATGATTCTAAAAAGTAAAATCAACATAAAAGAGCTGTTTTAACAAAAATAGATATATCAGTTGCTCAGTTTTAAAAATAAAATTAATAAAAATTCTTGGTCCATTTGCAATTGAATATTATGCTAGTAATGTACGTTAATAGTTTCATTTCACATATGATTGCAGGCCTACTAATTGACTCAAATCGTAACTACGTACGTTTTCTTTTAGGTACAACCAAACATCCTTTTTGGGAATCCCCAATTTTATTTGAGTTTTGAAAAATTAACAACAAAATAAAAAAATCCCCAGAATTTTAACTTTCATGTTAACACATTATTGTTACTTTAACAGAGCAAATTAAGTTGACCTCAAAAATTTTCGCGGTGTTGCATATAAATATCTTTTTTCCACGACCCATGATTTAAAGAGGTCCATAATCGAGGATGACTTGGAAAAAATTTGTTTTGTTAGAAAACTTTGTTAACTTCTCACGTCAAACTCAAAATAAACAAACTTACTTTACGGTCTGTTGGAATAAGCCAGAATTAATTATCGCCCAACATTTGTTTGTCCCCAAATTTCTGGGATACTTTTAGCTACGATCGCAAATAAATTAAATATATCGTAAATTTATCGATTTTATTAAATATAAGGCCAATTTTCTCTGAAATTGCTGCTTTTTTACTTTCTGGTTACCGGCTACCATCTTATTGCTAATCATTTCACTTTCTATGCAGCTTCGATTATAAGAAGATCGTCAAATTAGCAAGATCACCTTTCCCATTTTTCCACATCTTTTATTTTTGGTAAACACGACTAGGCATTTTCGATTTCGAAGCACATTTTTTCTACCTCCGAATGCGTAACGACCGGAAAGCATAAAAAGAAAGTGAAAAAACATGGTGAGTGCGTGAAGCATATACATTTTAAAGAAAATCGTCACTATGTCTCGAAAGGTTGCTAAATTGCATGGATATAATCTCAGGTCTTTCTGTTTATTTTGCACATTCACGGCTGCAAGCTGCTCTGATTGTGATTATCCTAATCATGGAACGGCGGAGGCTTGTCGATGGTGTGAGAGGTGCTTCATAACTAGTTTTTGGACCGACTTCGGTGCTCCATAGTTCGCCTGCTGCACTAAGGTGCAATGCTCGCAAAATGGTATGCAGCTGAAGAAACAACTGGTTTTCAATTATTATGCAATCCCATATTGTAGGCCGGCATGGGGCTGAGTGGTTTTCAACAATAACATTGGACAACGAAACTACAATTAAAAACACGCGACATACATAATATTTTTCTTTTGAAATTTTCAATTTAAATTGAGCTTAAGAGCTTTTGTTTGTTTATAAATGCTACCGAAATTAACTAGTTTTATGAATTTCTGGCGGAAAACGACTTTATCTCTTTTGTATGGACAATACCATAGCAAAATATGAAAAAAGATATTTTGATGATCGTTATAAACACATGACCTCAATTTTCGATTTAGTTGGTTAGTTAATTATGTAGTATATTGTTGAAATTATTATTATTTAATTTCTCTACCTAAAATCCCTATGTTGCTTTCGATGAAGGATGAAAAAATATACATGTATCTTCTACGCTTTATGATTTATTGTATATAGGATACCTCACTAACAATAGTACCAAGATAATTTTCCGTCCTCCTTGAATATAAATGTGGCTTACGCAAGTACCTATAAAATTTTCTAACGAGCTACAAAAGTTCATTTTAATGATTTTGGCTCATTATCGAAACACCCACGTAAAATCTCGTTTGTTATTTAAATCTCTTTTGAATCTCTTCGATTTTTAGGTGGGCTGAATTTAACGATGTCTTTTTTTTTACCGTTACATACTTACTTGGGATTACCTTCCCTGACCACAAATTTTTAAATCATAAAATTGTTACAGTCATGATCAGATAAATAATAAAAGTATGCAGCTTCAGCAAAACGAAAGAAGAAATATCAATTCTAATTGAGTTTGAAAATCAAAAATTACAATAACGGTTCTGCTTCTTAATAGATCAATATCGCTACTTTATTCAAATCTATAAATCTTGTTAATTGATTTAAATTAATTTGCCAAAAAAACAATCGGAATGTAAAAAGCTGGCCCAATAAATTAACTATAGTTTATAAAAACCAACATTAAAAAATTTGCCTGTAGGTAATAAGCAAAAAAAAGCGTCTGATGGCATCTTATAAAATTAATTTTATTCGATTGTGAAGAAAACTCGTATACGGATATTGTTTCGGACATCGCTGTGCGTTATAGGAAATATCACAGCCATAATAAACACCACCAAACTGCATTTTTACTGCCGATAATCTTAATCTTTCCCTAAGGAGAAAACGATCAAACTTTTGACAATAACTTTTGTAATTATTTGCTTTTTCATTTATTTTGCATACCCTAAATTTCGCTCAAGAAGATGTGTGGTGTGAATGACCTAAAATGATGTTGAATTCGTAGGAAATGACACGTTTGTTTATTATGCAATTATGAACTTTGAAAGTTATTTTTCTTGTGGTTGTTGTAATTAAGAAATAAACCAAACAAGGTGGTTGAGCTCTTTTACATTTTATTATGCTTGCTCAGTAGGAATATAGGAGTTGGAAAAAGTAATTTTTATTTACATTTATATTGAAGGAATAACAGAAAAGCCAAGAAAACATGCACTTAAAAAAACATTAAAACCACGTCAATGAAATGACACATTTTAACACTTCTCCCAAAAGGTGTAGAACCACTAATGATGATCTACATATTTGTATTAAAAGCTATGTTTGTTTTCTTTCCTTATGCACTTGTTTCATTAAATTGTCAATTTTTTATCAAAAATAAAATAAAATAAAAACTGGTTTAATTGAACTTATTTTGTCGAATACCTACATACTGTAGCCTCATACAATTTTGTCCTGTTAGTGAATGTATGTAGTATTAAATTTTAAGAAGGTAATTTTTCACATAAAATTTTATTAAGGTCATAAGTTTATAAGTTGTGCCTATTAAGAAAAATACAATTTAAAAAACATGAATTCAATCAAAATATCAAGACTACTATTTTTTAAGTGCACCTTTTCTTTTTTTGAATGTACTTAAGTCTGATGTTTTTAATTTTCAGACTTTTTTATTTTACTGTTGAATTCTAATTTTAAATGAATATCAAATCAGTTAATTAAAACAGTAAATACCTACATCTCAACAACTAAAAATTACTTGCTACTTGAACTAAACATATAGCATTTAGACACACTTCTGTAATTACTTTCAACAAAAACGCGATGATGTGCTGATGAATTCGTTACCGCGGATTAAATAATTTTTTTCGCATACCTATCTTCTTACATAATCTTTAGAGTTGATATTTTCAAATTCTTTGAAAAAAAATTTCAAAAACATATACGTGCATTTTCCATAAACTTAAATGAAAATACCACTTGAACGTGATCAGTCTTTGTTTATTTGAAATTTATCAATAATATCAGCTGAGCTAATACAAGGTATATGGCGGTATGCAAAACAAGTCAACATCCACCAGTTTTGTTGGCATTTTCAGAAAAATAGCAAATCATGAAAACATATTTTTTTTTTAAAAAAGCGAATTGATGAAAAACAGAAAATTCAACCAAGGTCAGCTGGACAACTGATTGTAACGAAATTTGATATATCCAAGAAATAGGAAATCTAATTATAATTCCGGTCCGATCCGCGATCTTAACAATTTTAATGATTGCATCCACAAAAAAATTGTAGCATGCACCCGGATAGAATGAGAATACTCGTTACAATTAGTCGATTAATCGCACTGTTGAGCATTCTCAAAGAGATTATATACGTATGTATGTTATGCAACTATAAGCCGATCATCATTAGGTAAAGCTCTCATACCCAAAGCGGAAGCATCCAAACATCGCAATGATGTCCACATCAAAACATAGAAATTGCGATCCACCCCGAAACACCACTACCCTACATTCTGAGATTCAATCAGAGAAATTATATAAACCACGCCGCGCCGCTTTGGCTGCATCCCGGTAGAGGATAATCAAATAAAACTAATCAAATTGTGCTCGTGTTGCTGCGATAATCTTTTTAATTCAGTTAGTCAGCTAGACCGGTCCGAAATTAGTTTAAAACGAAATTGGACAGGCAACAATAACAGTAGCAGACCATTGGGCTGCAAGGAAACAGAAACTTACTCTTGAGATGATCGTCCACCAAAAAGTTCGCTTCAATTAATGTTCAGCGGCTCCGTACAGCCTCCCACAATTCGTCACTTTTATTATATTCGCGACGTTCGAATGGGCTCCTAATCTTATCCACTCTTTTATGCACTAGACGATCAGTCTATTGTGGTTTCGATATTTTTCGGGGTCGGCCACAATAAGGATAACTACTTTACTACTTCCCATTCACTTTGGGGTCGCTCCCAAGGGAGGAAATTATTGTGACAATCAATCTAGACAAAATTCCATCAAAGACACACTTATAAATTTATGTTAAACGAACAATAAACTAACGTCACGAAAAAGAAAAATTGCCGAGGACCTCCAGAAGTAATGAATAATTTTCCAACATGTACGAGATCTTTCACCGTCGATCACTTCCTGGTCCTGAACCGCTTAAGCCACCGGATTGATTTAAATTCAACCGTTTATCGCGGCATCTATTTTTATACTGGCGATCAACCTGAGTATCATTCGCACCGTCATATAATTCTATCACGAAAAAGCTTCCCGCAATTCACACCATTCAAAGCTTCGCGAATTTCAGCTTGTGGACTAGATATACACGATCCATCTCCACCTAAAATACTCTATCAATTGTCGGTGGCTCGTCGCCTCACCTACCCACCAGCACCAACCTGCCTGTGGTCGCTGTGCCTTTCCACCGAATCCGCTGGACCATTCGTTTTACCCCCGTTGGGGTCGAGATCGAACCAGACCCGGTGCAGGTGATAATCCCAGTTAATTCAAGCGCCTACCTCAAAGGTCTAGGCAAGATGCGATTTAACCGAGCCTCGGATCAGCTGAAACGTCGCTGGAAGCTGGTAGCCCGTGAACCAACCTTTCTTCACAATTTATTGAATATTGGAGGCATACTGAAACTTAATAGCGTCTCATGGCGATCTGGTAGCGCTTCATTAATGAAAACTGAAACGACGCGATCGATGATCACCTTAAGTCGCGGAAAACGTTACTCTTGACTCTCTTGAGGACGACTACTGAAGTGAAATTCATCGTTTGGCGGTCAAAAATGAGATTCGTACTGTAATTGATGATAATCTTCCTTATAGCAGTTGTATCATATCCATGTAATAAGAAAAATCTGAAGATTGTGTAACCTCACGTGCAATAACTATAATAATAATAATTTTGTTATACTTTACCTAAATCAATAACAATAAATTCAAATATTTGTTATTGTGATATGAATTTATAAAAGTACATACCGAATAAACATTTTCCATACTAAGAGCATTTAATTTTGAGGTGCATCCCGACCAGTAAGAATATTTCCAGAAATCAGCACCTAAAATTAAAAAATAAAAACAATTAGAAACTTAATTCACTTATGGCAGTTCGTGGTGGTGCGCTGTAAAAGAAAAGTATGGTATATTAGTATACATAGGTTTTACAATGATGAAGCGAATTATGGAAGATAATATAATAAATATAAGAGCAATTATAATTGTTTCTATACATATATATTTCTCATTTTACAAAGTTAAAATCTTACCTTAATATTTACAGAATTTACAAAATGTTATTTTTAATAATTGCTTTTGCTTTACAAACTATAATTTGAGGGAAAACAATGCAGGCAGCTTGTAATCAAATTTTGTTTCTTTTAAATTTCTTACAGTGTATGGGCTTTTGTCTGCGGGTTGAAAATTTGGAGATATTTAAACCTCATAATTTATATATGTATGTATGTAAAGCAAAACTAATTCGTGGAAGGTTAAATAATTTTTAAGGTGTAAATTACTGGAATCCGAGACTACCTTCCCTGATAAACCTCATTAAATAAAAGAATTTATAAAAAGACATATTTATAATTTTCAAGTGAGCGCTAAGAATTATGTCTGAATTTGAGCTTATATAATAATCTTTAAACGTGAAAATAAACACATCCTCATAAAAAAAATATGAAAAAGGTAAAATTAATTCAGTATGAGATATAAACTCCCTAAACGAACCTATGTAAATAATTGCAGATGAGCAAGATGAGTTAAAATAAAAACTTTCATCTAACAGAAAAAATTTTTTTAAATAACTAAATAGTTTTAGTCTTTATATTTCCATATGTAGTGATGGTGACTAAAAATCCTCTGAAATCCTCCAAACATTTGGGCTGCAAATTAATATAAAAAATATTTATTTTTTAAACCAGCAGTTTTCGCTCTCAACATTGTTTGGTATCAATTATAACAAAATCACTAAAATTGTTCATTAGAGAAAATGAGAACTGAACATATTTCCGCTCAATTTATTTCACTGATTAATACGCATGTAATTTCATAATCAACTAAAGCATAACTACAAATATTTTGAATTTGTCGAAGTTTTCAAAATTATAAATATGTAAGAAAATGATATATCAGTGCTTTCCCTCTTATTAAATATTGTGCACAAAAATAAGAAAAAAATTAAAGAAAAATACTTTTTATTTGTACGTTTCTCTATTCACTTTAAATATTAAACACAGTAAACACTTGCACTAATTTTATAATAGTTTCTGTAAAAAAGGAAACATAAAACGTCGTAAAGTAACTTTACACAATGTTAATTCAAAATTATAGGAAAACTGGTTCTGTGTGATGAAACCTAAATTTTTTTAGATAAAAATCTCTTGCAGAAGGGAATACTTTTCTCGATTTTGTATAAAAACAGGTTTTCATTTCCTTAGTATTAAAGTTTTTCTTTGAATATCAAAAATAGTTCGTGCTTTGATTTATATCTTTTTTTCTAGGCTGTATTTGTTATTGCTATAATTATATTTACAGAGGTATATATATTAAACTGTTTACGGAGAAGTGTATAATTTATTAATACCATGTTTAGGAATACGATTTGGCAACACAATTTTAACTCAAACTCCTTCTTGTGGAATTGTTGAATCTCATTTTTCGTACACGTCCAAGTACAATTTGAATAAAAAAAAAATTTAACGTTGAATAAATAACACGATTATTTGGCCTGTTGCAGATTGTTTTAAGCCTAACATCGACAGAAGAGCCTACTCTGGAAGACAGTTGTTTCCATAAATTTGTTACAGCTAAGTTGATTTTAAAAATGTGTATCCAATTTAGCTAGGATTTGAAACTATTCGCGATGAATCCCGGAGTAGAACGTCTAATTATTGACGATAAACTAAATAAAGCCTAGTAAGAAAAAAATTAGGCAGTGCCAATTCATTCTTTAGCTGACTAGCGTAGCTGATATGCATAAGATATCTCAGTACTGAATTGAACTGTAAAA
The DNA here is from genome assembly GCA_933228815.1 of Machimus atricapillus. Taxonomy (NCBI): domain Eukaryota; kingdom Metazoa; phylum Arthropoda; class Insecta; order Diptera; family Asilidae; genus Machimus; species Machimus atricapillus. Next base: position 23,908,960 of record OW121788.1, on the reverse strand, counting down.
ATTTAATTTCCTATTTGATTTTTTCAAACCTTGAACTGATTACTTTCACTTATCAACCAGCTGAATATTGACTATTTGCAGGGAAAAAATTCAAGTAAGCTCCAAAGAAGCTATTTTACGTACCCCACATTGCAACACGAAAAGAATCGTAAAGGGTATAGTATTAATTTGAAGTTTATTAATCAGAAAATAGTCAAAATAAATTAAATTCGCAAATATTTCAATATAAAAATAAATTGTGTGCAAATAACATTTGGTCCTCCATAAACAGTTCAAAAATTGTTGTGAAAAATAGTCACCTCTACAAGAAATCTTCGTAATGTTACCCTTAAGACAAGAATAACTTTTCTGCACATATTACAAATTTTTGCTCGTTTTTTCCTTAAAAAATTTTACATCAATTAAACTGTCCACTTTCTTCCTAAAGTTATTTATATTCACTATTTTTTCACGATTTTTCTCTGGTTTTAAGTAAAAATTATTTTTGTGTGAACCATCACTGGTGCCCAGTGATTGCGTTGATAAGGCCAAAAATCTTAATCCTTACATTCTGTTGTATTTTTTCGTCTTAAAGCTATGGGTTCTTTCTTAATATGTACAGTTACAATTCATGTTGTGTAAATTTAATTTACAAGAGGTGTCCTTGTCCTTCATTGCTTCAACAGTTGGATTTTGTTAGAATTTTTTTGAAGGCATGTACTTTTAAACTGATCAATTTTTCATGTTTTTTTTTTAATAGATTAACAATCGATTCATATAAAAACTGAATTTTTCTCTTAGTAATATCTGTTTTTAACAAACACATTTACAGTTTTGGATTATCAAACATCGGTCCCTTTGTAACCACGATATTGCCATAGGGCTCATCCTGGAGGATTTCGAGAGCACGGAATTTCTTTAGCACAAGCAGGGAGTAGAATTTCTGGGCAGCCTATGCAGAAATTAATAATTAATAAATGTTTCGATTCTAAGTATATTCTGGAAACTTACCTGTTTCCGTGTATTCCTATACGTCAATTCTGAAAGCAATAGGGAATCCCTTCGTTCCATTCGATTCCGCACTGCAACAAACATTTGTGCCGCTCTCTTATTTAACACTCGTTCCTCAAATTGTTCGTCTGTTTCATTTTCCATTTGCTCCTCTCCAGGTTGCTATAGAGAAAAAATCGTTGCTTAGTAAAATAATTAAAAAAAAAAATAAATAAAGCTTTATAAATCTAACCGGTGCTGGGAATTCTTCAAATTCTTCAGTCCATTCTCCAGCTAATTCACTGCCAGCATCAATTCCTTTCGAGGGCAAATCTAATTCATCATGATGGTCAGATGGACCCAAATGGAGTTCGTCCCCTAGCAAACCACCTTCCTCATGCAGCATCGAAGAAACCTGATCTGATTGCAAATGGGGAAATACTTCACTGCCATCTAGTCCAGGATGACCCGGTGTAATGCCTCCATGCGCGAGATCAGCCGGCGTCAGTCCTGTGTGATGGAAATCATCGTGGAGTTCCATTCCATGGGATAAGGCTCCTGGCGTCATAGGTATGCTTGGGAGAGTCGGAGTCATTGACCCCAGGACACCCATACCAAGCATTGGATATTGTGCAGGACTGGACATTGGCTCGAATCCAGGCGTAGGCGGTGGAGGCATAAGCGTGTCGCTGACAGCACTGCCGCCCAAATCCATTGCTGACATAGCTGATATTCTTGATTGAGCATCAGGAGCTCGCACTGGTTCTGGCTCTGGAATGCTGGCCTCCATAATTGGAACTTCTGGTGCAGGCAGTTTTCGTTTGCGACCCCTCCTTGGTGTAGCAACCACTTCCGGTTCTTGCCCTTGATCAAGTGCAAGAACATCGGGTGGTCCTAACATTGAGAAGTCTTCAACGACTGAAGACCGCGACACCAAGTGTCTTTGGTAATTCTATTTACGGGAAATTTTTAATATTCATTTTAAATTATATAAACGAATTACTTACGGCAAATAAGCACCGCGCTGGGATGTCCCGAGATGGTAAAGCAAACAATTTTTCCACACCGCCAGTCTCCTTCCAGTACATTAACCTGCAAGAAATATTGGGATGTTAATAGGGAGCTCGGGTTTATAGAAGTTCTAAATCGATTCACCACCTCTTTGTTGGGGGCGCCAGATCCAGCGTTGTCACAATGTCAGAGGTGTTAGCCAGTTGTGACTTCATTTCTTCCCCCGATATGTTTTTCACCTCATCCACAATTAATTTTCGCTTTCGTTTTGCCTTTGGCACCCCTTTGATTGCCGAGGCATCCACCGGTGCCAAGGCAAAACTTTCCTCTTCATCTCTTATAAGAGTTGATTGATCGACGGCCTCTTCAGCAGGTACTTCTTCCTTTTGGTGTACACTCTCCGGACGGGGACCCTCGCCTTCTTCATGCACGCTTGCAGTCGCAGGGGCACGCAGGCGTTCCTCGATGTCTAAAGGTGTCGGAGGCCGAGATCCCATTGAGCTGGGCATCGGCGATGGGGCTCCATCGTATCGGTCCATTCCGTCATTTGAGTCAGCGGCTGTTGGCAGCTCTGGGATTTCAGGCTGCGGTAATGGGGGTTCGCCGAATATATCTCCTTCAAATAATCCGGCAGCCGGCTCTAAATGGAGAAATATCGTATAGTGTCGAATAATAGTTTTTAGGGAAATTATAAACTTACGTCCAAACTCTTCCCCAAAACCATCGCCACCCAATTGTGCATCTGTGATGTCGTCGCCTAAAATATCACGTGAAGTGCCAGGTACAGGTTCTTTAATGTGGTCTATGTCCTTTTCCAGCTCCTCAGCAAACAGATGTTCCTATCATTGATTAAAATGAATTAAAGATTTCGACTTTTTTCTCCAAAAAAACGTCAAAGTCAAAATTGAGAATTCTATCATTTCCGAGTTTTCAAATTAAAAACGGTTTCTGAAGCACTTTGTATAAGGGAAAATAATAACAAAAAAAAAAAACCACCTGTAATTGTTTTCGGAGTATTAATAAAAATATCCAACTTTTTCCTACCATATACATCAACAACAGCGTACAAACTAACATTTGCCTTTTAAAAATATATATTTATTGACTGAATATTATCCTTATACAAAATTCAATAAATATATAGTAATAAATGGTTTTGTTTTAAAAATGGGCCGTTCTCAAATCGAATAAACTCGGATATGATAAAGGTGGGTGACCCAGAATTTGGTGATCTCAGATAATCCTTTTTTCTATCTTATCATTTTCTTTCCTTTTTAAATCTTTATAAGTAATATGATTATGTTCTGGCATACAGAATTGATAAATATATTAGATTTACAATAATCTACTACTTTTTAAATGTTTATTAATTACCCATTTCTGCATTTAAGTAAAGATAATTAAACTTACGTCGATATGGGCATCCATACCATCGCGCACCAGCTCAGGGGTTTCAGCATCGAACCCCATATCACCGAAACCGTCGTCGTGTATGGACATCGACAAGCTTCCGTAGTCCTCCCTCATGGTGATCTCGTCAGCCCGGACTTGGTTGATGGAAAATTGCGCTTCGATATCGACATCGTTCAATTCAGGTAGAGCTGTGTCGAAATCGTGGAAGACTTCCGGTAATGTAATAGCGTTCACAGCAGCCTCTCGATGGCCCTCCGGAAGATCAACAATCCCCGGCCGGAATGCCATCTGTTCAAGGGATACGCGATAAGTTTATATATTTTAAAAGGAATCGAACGCTTACCTTGATCTTGACAAAGGCCTCATTGCAGTCGGCCAGTAGGTACTTGGCCTTCCGCGAGTATATGCGCACCACACCCAACAATAAATGCCCGGAAGTCCTGAGGGCTAACTTCACCTTCGGCTGCATAATACCCTCCACAGATTGTTCAATATTAGTTTCAAATACGTGTGCTTTGGTCAACTTCTTGTCCCAGTGGGCCGCAAGCCAAATCCGGGCCAAGGGGCCCTTCTTGGCCAACACAATATGCGCGTAAAACATGATGGATGAAAGACGTGCACCACTTTGATCGCTTTATGCTTATAACAAATAATTTCAACTTAAACCTATTTATATTTCATATTAACCCCGGCAGGGTCCTTCTTTAAATTTGATTTCGGTTGCGCCCCAAATTGCCTCCACTTTTCTTCATGCGATCGTACCGCCAGTCCCATGGGCCTATCAACACAGTAAAATTGAGTGGATTTCTGGCTTTATCCTCACCACCAAACATTGCCAGGGTCCACATTCAGACCCTTCGCAGTTGGAAATTTACATTAAACGCCGAACAAAACTTAAATTTCACTTAAGACTGGAGGTAAGCGTTGGCGCCCAAAATTTTTACCGTTGTTCCCGGTCGTTTTTATACAGTTAACCGAAAATTCCACTACAACTACTTGCATGCACTTGTCCGGAGGAACTTTAACTATAATTTTCACGTATTTTCCGGGTTTTTAATTTAAGTTAGATTAAGAAATTAAGCGAAAACCCGCGTCATGTAAACATTTTATACATAATGAACTTTTTCTTCGCTTCAAAATGGCGGCGCGTTCATTTCGAGATTCGGTTCAAGCGTTTAACTGTGTATGTGTGATGTATTGAAAGTAAATTTTTCGCGCTGTTTGGCGTCACTCCACTGTGATTATGAAAGGAGTTTATAGATGGCGCTTTTAAATGAAAATTAAATTTTTATTTATTTTCTATCAATTTTTGAATTTTTCATGTAAAATAAGGGCTTTAGTTTAAAATTATCTTATAAATCGAAATTTTGGCAATTAAATTGCATATATAATCTTATTCAATTGGTGTGAAATTTTTTTATATTATAAAATTTTTCTAGTTAAAGAATCATCTTTGTTTCTTTTCTATAAATATTTTAGTTACTTAAATAGTATTTTGATTTGCGTATATTTTATGCTTAATAAAGCTAACTAGTACCAGAATTACTACCTTTTCCTAATTAATCTGGCAGTCCCTTCATTTACTGCGACAGCCGTCAAGTGTCAATTCACGTCATCTGGAACAAACGTCAGTCCGACGGGGTCGTGTGGTAATTTCGTTCGTATTTTTCAGTGGGTTGATATCAGTGCGAGATAAAGTGGAAAAGACTTGTGAAAATCGCTTAATATTTTTCAATTTGAACAGTTCCCGCGGCGGTGTTACTCAAGAATGCCGAAGTTCTACAAAATTGAGATCAACAAAACGGAATGGGAGGTCCCGGAGCGCTATCAGATGCTAACACCTGTGGGCTCAGGTGCCTACGGCCAAGTCTGGTAAATAAAATAAAAAAGTAAAAGAGAATGCCAGTGAAAAGAGGAAATTTGCATTGAACTTCGCAGTCATTCATAACGACTCCGTTGTCATCGCTTCACCATTCGGCTGGGCATCGCCGTCTATTTTTTGGTTTTGTGACTAATCGAGGAGCCGCCACCTCGGGTCACCGATTTATGCAGTAAATTTTCCCCACGGTCAATTCTAGCACCTTTGCTCGATCGGTGCGCTTTGTTTCTTTTTTTCGTTGTAGATCAAGGAATCTAAGTTTAGCCCCCTTCGGCAGTCCCCAGGCATTCTTATGCGCTAGAGAGCGTCTAGAGTCTAGACCGTTTTTACGGCCAGCCCGCCAATTTGCACGAGCCTCAATCGGTGAGGAATAATGCATCAGATCACACATTCCGCCTGCTGTTCGTGACATGTTTATCTGCATAATTCAAATAAGCTCCAAGCGTTTCGTTGACTTGTTTCTCACTTTTTTTCCGGTGCTTTGCTGCTTGCCAGGTCTGCGTTATCGCCCTTCACTAATCGGCCAATCAAGATAAAACCTCTTATGCCCCGGACAGAGCAACAATTATTGCGAAAATTGCTCCTTTCGATGGCAAACTACTTTGGGTTTATTATCTTATTAGTACGACCAAGCTTCAGGGTGAATGCCTTGCACTACGGCGGTCGTCCGGATGTTGATTTATTGAGTGTCGGTAATCTGGACATTTACTTAACTTGGAGGCTACTTGGTCGTTCTGTTTTGAAGTGTTAAGAGAAACACTTTTTATGGACTAAAGCAGTCTCTTTTTGGGGCCTGATTAGATTCGTCCTCAGCTCTGGAGTCACATGTGCTACCTGCTTTAAGTACTTATACTAAATTTGCAGTAGCCTCAATAGATACTATTTCAATCAAATTCATCGATTTACTCCGCAACTCTGATAATTTCAATTCCAATAAAATACTGAATAGAATAGAATTTATTTGAATTATTTACTGTATTCACGTATCACTCTTCTCAATAGCAGAAATAAACATGCAGAATTATAAATGGTACTTTTTAGTTTAACCATTTGAACGCAGACAGTAATTTATGTCCAAAAGTTTTGTTCTTTACCTATAACACCAAGGCATCCCTTACCCTACTCTAAGTTTTGCGAATTTTTTTTTCTTGTATGTTTTTTTTCTTTCTTGAATTCCAATGAAAAGGAAATTATAACCAAGAGGAAAGAAGGAACGCTTTAAGAAAAGTACCTGATCAAATTTGACTATACCTATCCGTAATATTGAAAATGGACTTCAATCAATTATCTCAGTATAAATTTTTATACAGAAAAAAGATATATTGGAATCAGAGGTTTTCTAAGCAATATATGGTTTGGCAAGACATTTGTGTTTGCGGAGTGGAGAAAATAGACTTCAGCCTAATTTCCGCAAGCTAATGAGTAAAAAAAAATATTGTAATGTTTTTTCTGGTACCGTACTTATAATACATAAATTGAGCAAATAATGAAATGTAAACTGTGTCTTGCGGTCTCGTTACCTTATTTAACTTCTCTTTAAAAGAAATCAGGACAAAGGAAGCTCATGATGCCTACTCTCAATTATTCTGCTTAAAATTTACCATTAGAATAACAACAACAACAAAAGCAAACACCACTTCAAAGGGCTTTTAACGCCCTTAGTGTTTATCCCCCACAATGCCGACTTATTTGTTCATCGTTTCTTAATTCCACGTAATTTCTACGCCCGCACAATTCAGGGAGCTCTAAGCAACCAAAGCGAAGCCCTACGTTAAGGTGGCAGGTCCACCCAATACCTTTCTTTTATTTTGCGGTTTATTTTTGTGCACATTTTCGTTTTTAATTGTTAAAATGATTTTAAACGGTTTATTTTATAATTGGGTGATTTTGGTGGTATTTTCTTCAGATTCCTGAAATGAGCACTATTTAAACCTATATTTAAAATTCCCATTACAAGATACAAACTACAAAAAATAATCAATCCTTTTGAATAGTTACTTTTCTTCGTTGGCCTCTATTTTTTCATACAAAACATGTTACAAAATCTTTTTCTATATAAGTTTCATGGAAATTCATTTTTCGATTAGCCTTGAAATATGTGAAGTTGAAGAGCTATAAAAGCCAGTCTATTTTGGTTTACGATAGAATCGTTTCCTTTGTATTATATAACTCAGTGAAACTGCTCACATTTTAATCCGAGCTCATATGAACTTTACGTTGCATAAAAAATACTTTCTGTGATATAAGATTCAAATTTTTGTTCTACAAACCCTTTTTAATATCAAAGCCTTAAAATAGATTAAAATGTTTTCTTAGAAATATGAACGAATTGTTTAGAAAGCAATTTATCTTCCAACAAAATCTTATAAAACTTTCGTTTATCACAGACTAAGCAAATTAAGCAAAATTGATAAGCCTGCACGCTGGGCTAGACCAGCAAGCAAAAATCCCAGACAGCGATGATTCAATTTTTCTCCAGGGAATAAATAGCGAATTAGAGCTCACTGTTAATAGAAAATATTCAGCACGAAATATTTCGCACTTCTAACAGGCATGTTTTTGCTACTCGTCGAAAATAGTCTTAAATGAAAACAATGGAAGATAGTGCTCTAATTAGCAGAGGTTGACTTGCTACTAGAAATGGTAGTGCACGCGCACGCGACTTTTGATTTGATGGAGAGCCGACTAGTGATTATCTTTTGGCAGGTCTGGCGGCTGCTTGTTAGGGCAATTAAAATAGTTTTAAGCCAAAAGAATGCGAGTAATTCAAATTGAATTTAAATTTCAGTTCAGCCGTTGATACAAAGCACAACATAAAAGTTGCCATAAAAAAATTGGCACGACCGTTTCAATCAGCCGTCCATGCAAAGCGAACCTATCGCGAATTACGTATGTTAAAACATATGAATCATGAGAACGTAATTGGCCTTCTAGATGTATTTCATCCAGGAGCTAATTCCATGGAAAGTTTCCAGCAGGTCTATCTAGTCACACATCTGATGGGGGCTGATTTGAACAACATCATTCGCACACAGAAACTTTCTGACGATCATGTCCAGTTTCTGATCTATCAAATCCTTCGAGGGCTCAAATATATCCACAGTGCTGGTATAATTCACAGAGTGAGATTGAATTTAATCAAACTTTGGTAATTTAATTACCTTTGGTATTTTCCTTCAGGACCTTAAACCGTCTAACATTGCTGTGAACGAGGACTGTGAGCTAAAGATTCTTGATTTCGGTCTAGCCAGACCAACTGAAAATGAAATGACGGGATATGTAGCTACACGGTAAGTTTGAATTTTTGTAATTTTATTTTGTATTACAGATGATGCATACTTCATTCAAGTTGTATACAAAAACTTAATGAGTAGCGAATTTCAAGCGCTAATAAGACTTTTGTCATCTAATAATTAATTTTACAGCCAATCTAAGGCCTTCTAATAAGAAACGAAATTGCTCTGAATAGCAAGAAAAATTTTAGTTTTAAATTTAAATAATTCAGCTTTAAGCTGGTGCCCTGTCTGCCTAATGAACTTAGGAATAGTGCATGCAGATTTTAATTTTTTCTTCAAACAGGTGGTACCGAGCGCCAGAGATCATGCTCAATTGGATGCATTATAATCAAACCGTGGATATTTGGTCTGTTGGGTGCATTATGGCTGAATTACTCACTGGACGGACGCTATTCCCAGGAACAGATCGTATCCTTTTCACGCAAAAACACAAAATAATTCCGATTTTAATACATTTTCATTTCAAATACGTTTGCCCCTTTGTTAAAATATACATATATTAGAGTTTTATTGTGAAAAATGCATAAATATACATTAAAACGATTAAATTACTCTACTTAAATTCAGCTATATATAAACTTGTGCATTATGCAATCATTTACGAACCATCCTGCTTCAGTCAATTTGAAAAAAAGCCATGCCGATGAATATATTTGCCAATTTTTCACAATACAACCAGTTGTCGTAATCCCATCTTTAAGAATTAATTAAGTGCCAGTTGAACGTATTTGCATGTAATTTTATACCTTAGTCTCAATGATATCTAGATATTCATCAATTAAATTTAATTATGGAAATATTGGGAACCCCAACCGATGACTTTATGATGAAAATTTCATCAGAAAGTGTAAGTTTTCTCACTTTTAATTTCTTTTTTTTTTTATCTTTTAACTTGTGTTGACCTTATATTGTATAGTCCTTGTATATATATAATTTTGAGATACACTGACTTTTACTTTAGGGAAAATTGAGTATTTTACAGTTTTAAAGTGTTATTTTACAAGAGTAAACTTTATTATAAATATCTCGCAATCAACACACTAATTATTCAGAGTAAAATTCAGTGTTTTCTCATATTTTTTACTATATTTTAATTTTTTTTTTTTTATTATTTTGAGCTTGTGGAATTTTTTCTCTTAGTCGAGAGAGTTTTGATGAAAATCGCTTTCCCAATTTTTTCATTCAAGCACTTTTTTAGACCAGAATGTCTTGTGTGTTTATTTTTTTTTTCAAAACTGTCGTTTTCTATTCAAAAAAATTTTAAAGAGGAAATGATAATTAGCGCCTTAACTTATCTCTAACAACAAAAATAAAATAAAAATTCTTGGTGCAAACAATTTTTGCGTATTACAAAATATAGATCTCGATCATTTAACACGAATTCTAGTCTTGTGTGGTACACCTGAACCAGAACTAATGAACAAAATAACAAGCGAGGAGGTAGGTAACAATTAACGAGTTATTAATTTGTTGGTAATACACTTTTTTAAAATCATGTTGCTTTGGTAATTAATATATTAATTTTTCTTATTTTTGCATGATAAAATAAATATTCTTTGCTTCAAAGTTTAGCGGTCATTTGATCAAGTACGAAATTACATTTAAGAAAGCAATACTTAAATTGTCCTATTTCCTTGCGTATTACTCTTACTGCTATGCCTTCAAAGTTGTAAATACTAACTAACTAATTTAATTTAATAAAATATTTTAACAACTTTCTTTATTAATAGATTTTTTATGCTAAAACCAAATCCCTCAGTTTGTGTTCCAATATTTGCTTTTAAGATGATTAAACAGACCTAATTCAATATCTTGAGCGCAATTTTAATTCTTGAGGGGCTTTGCACACTAAAAGAATAAATAGCAATTCAAAACCAGATTTGGATACCTTTACATCCCCTACTCATAACGAGATTTACTGAAGGTATACAATAGATCGAATTAAAAAGTAACTCATTTTAATTTTAAGAATGCTACATAACATTTACGTGTTTAAAATTTCAATAATGCCCAAAATACGGTTCAAAAAACCTTTATGGAAAATGGTCATTTCCAAATTGGTATTTAATATCCTAATAAATTATTACAATTCAAACTCGATTTCATCATCCAAATTCCGCTTGTACATTCCTACGCAAATATTTTTGCAAGGCTCTATGTTCCGTTTGTAATTTAAAATTGTCAGATGACTAATTAAAAAAGCTAGACTTTAGAATTGATCTCAACTTTGAACGCTAGTTGGGTCCTGCTCGTTCAATCAAAGCTGACCTGTCGATTTATTTTAAAATTGTTCATATAGTAATTTCTTTCTATCTATTTTTACAGGCCAGAAATTATATTAGATCCCTACCGTTTATGAAGAAGAGGAATTTCAACGATGTTTTTAAAGGTGCCAACCCATTGGCAATTGATCTTCTTGAAAAAATGCTTGAATTGGACTCAGAGAAGCGAATAACAGCAGAAGAAGCACTAAGTCATAAGTAGGTTTTTCATATTATTATTTATCATGACGATTTCAATTTAAAAAAATTTGGTTCCAAAATTTATTGTGTTCGACCGAATTTTATAACTTAAGATCTTATTCGAAATTCCGATTAAAACCAAACGCATTTCGTACAGGTACATGGCTAAATACTCTGATCCAAACGATGAGCCTACATCAGCTATCTACGATCAAAGTTTCGAAGATATGGATCTAGCAGTCGAAAAATGGAAGGAACTTGTCTTCAAGGAAGTTATTGATTTCACACCACACACGAACCTCTTCCCGCAAGACGTGCAGTCTTAGACTTAAGATTGATGTTGTAAAAAAACAAACGCCTTCTAGAGGGTGACGAATGTGAGTTATTATTGTAAGCTTAATCTAATCCTTTTTTACGTCCACATTTCTTCAAACTCCGCGCTCCTATTTCGCTTTTTTACTTTTAACAATAATTGCATCTATGAGAACGTTTTGAACGTTCCACCTTTTCACAAATTTCGTAGTATTAGCATACATTTTATGTGAGTAAAAAAAAAGTGAAGACTACAACACAATTGCCTTGTCTTAAGAGGTTTATCCTTTTAAAATCTAAGGAACAATCATGTACCTCTAATAGAAAGAACAATATATATTTAATAAACTAAAAAAAGTACTTACAGTATAAAACGTGTTTTCTTCAAACTTCTTCTGAAAAACGCGGTGTTTTGTGTCTGCAGCATTAAGGTATAACTGTTGAAGTTTTAATGTTGAAAATGACCAAATTTTGGATGACATGGAAGAAGCTACATACTAGATAGTTTAAAGCTTTGTGTGAAAATATGCGTGCTCTGAAAGAAAAATGTTAATGATCTTTTGTTACTTATCAGGAAATTTTGAATTCGATAACTTTAAAGAGATAGGAGGTATGAATGAATGAAATAAATGTGATGTCATATCTCGTATCTCATTGTTATTAAATACTTAACTCTCTCAATTTACAATTTTATTATCATTTTTGTTGTTCATTTTTATTATTTATTTTGTTTGCAATTATATATTTGGCATAAAACTAGAACTTTTAAGTATAATCTTAATAAATAATTTTTTTAGTTTACTTTGATTTGAGACGATTCACTTTTCACCTTCTCCTTATTGCTTTAACTTTTTTAGCTAAAGTATTTTGCTTGTCAAAATCATTCTCTGGTGCTTTCGTTGCTTCACTTTTTGTTTCTCTTTCTTCTTTTAACTAGTTTAAGGGAGGGTTTGAGTAACTGTTGTGGCTATATATATTTTATATAAATATTCAACACTTTTAGAACTGAGCTCTAGATTGGTGCAGATTTTTCTATTTTATGTTTTACTAATTTCACTGATTTTGATATTATAGTTTTCACCGCACTTGAATATGTAGAGTTTCAAAAAAACTATATATAGTCGTTTTTTCCCTTACATTTTCAAAGCCGTGCGATGAAAACGAAATGGAACTTCTAATACTGGGACTAGGTGGAAGTTCAGATTGGTTGTGATGTTATTAATTTATTTAATTTATTTTCCTAAAAATATTTTAACCTATGGAAATAATCGCTTATTGAAATTAGAACAGCAACAAAGATTTAACTATTAAAATGTATATATTTTTAGTTACATACATCAGAAGTAAAATATATCTATGTATTATCCTCATAAAAGGCATGTATAAGGATTCAGTTACGGAACTGTGAAGCCATCTAATAGGGAAAAAAATCTTTCAAAAGAAAGGAGAAATATTGTAAGCACAAAAAAAAACACTTACATGAGGTAAAATTGCTATTGTTTTTGAAAACCGGAAACATATTTCAACTCGAAGAAATGCCTTTGTGCACTTTTGTTAATAGCATATTTAAAATCACTTGCCAAGAAATAAGAAATAACCTTTTGATCCTGACAAACGAATTTTACAAACTTTTTCTTGTTAACATTTAAATAGTATCGACAATTAATATCTTTTTTCCACCAGTCAAACTAAAGCAAAAGGAATAATGTTAAAAATTCCACTTCATTGTGCCAAATGTTAATTAGCGTTTTTGTGAATTTAAAAATTTTAAGAAGTACTCTACGTTATGTATTATATTTAAAAAACATTTGTTTCTTTTTGTTCTCAAAATATGTATAAAAAAAACAATTAGGCCGCAGCTAAAAACGCTGCAATAATTACTTTGACACGGTCAAAAACTTAGAGGAAAACTAAAAAACGTTATACTTCTGCACCTTTCGAAGAAACTTTTCGACAAGTAACAAATTTAATTGATCCTGATCGTTGTGTTAAATTGTTAGTAAATTTTTTTTTTCGAACGTCTTCTATGTAACCACTAAAACTTCTTTCTCCTCGTTTTTCTTGGAATTAATTTTTCGTTTGTTATTTTGACAACACATGCTAGGTCTGGTTTTTAGTTTTTAATAAAATTTTAACAGTTTTTAAAGAGAAAATTGTCGCAATCTATTGTTTCGTATAATTTGTTGCCTGCACTAAAGCGGTTGTGATTTTGGTTTTTGGTGTTTCTTTTTTTCTGCGTGTTCACTTTTTACCTATACATACATATAACTAATACGTTCACCAAATTAACGTTCACCTTTTGTTTTAAAACCTTAGCAGTTAGTGACTAAACCAGATTAGCAACACTGGAGGTGTCCATGTGTTGTATTAACGTACGCATGAAAGCCATCTCTTTTCGAGCATTCTCTAGAATTACTTTCGGATCCTCCGATGTACAGCGTAGGCAATTTGGTGCAAATACCATTGCAAGATTTGATGAATCCATTTTTGTGCAACTAACAACATCTGGCTGAGCAAATTGTTGCAGGAAGTGTATTAAATACGTTAGGACCTACACGCGAAAATAGTTTCAATTCAAGTATAAATAATGTTAAACTTAACTGGAAGGTTTAATTAAATGTATTTATTATTTTGTTCACTTTAAAAAAATAAACTTACCAATTTGTTTAGATCTGGCAATTTTTTTATTATTCTATCGGCCTCATCAGGATCCTCAGTTTGCACGCAATCATTGTAAAGTTCATCGGGAATCAATGGATCGTATAGTTCTCTGTACCACAATTTCAATAAACTAGCTGGAGCATGAGCATCTGAATGGAGAAATTAAATTTTAGAGAAATGTTGCACTAAACATTACTTAATTTAATGCTGACCCATCGTATTTTTATGTTCAGGAACTTCCCACCGATCTAATCGACTCTTTAAAGAGTTAACTTCATCAACATCTGCAGACACACGAAATATACCTTCAGTTTGTTTGCCATTCAATAAAAGAACCTTAAATTGGAAATGGACGAAATATAAACGAATTTATTTACCTCATAAAAGTAACCATACCTGTTCAGACAAAGTAATTTGTATCCAGGGCAATTTCCTCTCTGGATATTTATCTTTCTGCAGTTCCATAACTTCACCCAGGGTGTTACCGAACATACTATTTCGTAGAATTTGTCCCTAAATATAAAAATTATTTAAGATGCATAAAAGGCACATATTACAGAACTATTACCCTCGCCTGTTCGATTTCATCTTCACTTGGTTTTTTGGCTTGTTTCCTCCCGGAGCTGCCTATTCTATCTAACCTTCGGCAGCATACAGTGGCGTAATGAGAAATCTGAACATGTATTGGCCATTTTCCCACTTCTGGAAAACTTGTAGCAAAAGTCGGATCTCTGTGGCGGTTCATATAACTATTAAAAAATAAATAGATTATAATTTTGATTTCGGAGAGATAATAAAAAATTACTTTAGCAAAGCTGGTTGAAAAGTTGGTGATGGAGGAACAAATGATAAACAAATGGCCATAAGTTCCCAGCCTCTTTTAAGTGATTCTCTTTTTGGATTCTCTGTAGTTTGTCTACATAATTGCACATAAAGTTCGTCTCGGAGCCTGTATGTAATAACAAATTAATATTTTTTAAAGATATACTCTTTTACGTACTGTTGCTGACTTAGGGCTGTAACAATAATATCAATAGCAACAGAATTCAAACTCATTCCAGCCCTAGCTTTTCTATCTCCCATATAAATTTGAACAAGTTTAAAAAGTTCTGTTGCCATCTTTTTGCCAGCTTTATCTCTGGACAGAGCTAGCATCGGTCGGCTAATGGCATTCGCTGTCCAGCTGAGCATATCACGAACTGAAGACTGTAAGAAGTTATAATAAAATTATTTGCCACCTTAGAAAGCATGTTGTCTCACCTTCTTCCTGAAGATACCTTTCGAGTGAAGATTAAGGTTATCTTGTGCGAATTTTTCAATATCACATTCTTTCATAATGGACAATTGCGATACACCGCCCCCAACCGCCGCCAGTCCAGCTGGCGGTGGGAAGGGTGGCGGCAACACCTTGGCCTTTTGACTTTGGTTTATTGTTGTAGCTGCTTCTTCTCCACCACCAGTACTTTGTTGATGTTTCAGTATTGGTGGTGGCTCTCGTAATTCAGGTACAGAAATCTGTCGATGCGGTGAAGGGATTTTTGCGTGTTGCTGCGATGATTTTGGTTGGGTACTTAAATGGAACGGATAACTTCGAACAGGACTATAAATTTGAGTTGCTTCACGTTCACTTTCTAGAACAGCTTCAACGTTATCGGAGCTGTTAAAAAAGTAATTTAAATATTCATTGTATAATTTATTGAAAATGTTTTGACTTACATATCTTCACGTTCACTTCTGTCGAATCCGAGATAATTGTAGTAAGAGACACCGTCACCCAGATTCGAAGCATAGTCGTCCATAAGGCCATAGTTATGCGTTAAGTAATCTCCATGTCCATCTGAATGATCAGAGTCCTCATTGTCGGGTTCGTGGCCAGAAAACGAATGCTCAGACTGACTGTCCGAGTGGAACGAATCAGAATCTAGAGGATCTCCGAAGCCATAACATCCTGATAATTTTGCTTGCTCTAATATATAATGCTGCAGGGGAAGGAGATGTTCTTGCATTTCCTAGAATACAAAGGATCCAAACTAGAATCTATAGGCACCTCATATTTATTAAAATTATTCACCTGATCCCAATTGCTATAAAGTGGTGAAATATTGCCATTGTCATACTCTACATCACTAGAAGGTGCATGATGCCTTCTTTTATGTTTACCGGAAGACTTTTCAACATTTTTTATTTCTTTATTGTGACGTTCTATATTAGGCTTACTTAAATACTGATCCTACATGACAGAGATGAAGCGAATTAATAAAAACATGAATTTCTTGAACGTAGAGAACACTTACTAAACTCGGCGTATTTCGAAGAGAACCAAAATTGTACTCATTAAAGAAATGACTAGAAGAAGTGGCTGAAGTTGCTGCATTTTTGCTTCCACCTCCAGATGGGGAAACTCTTATGATATTGTTCACTTTGTGCGGATCAACTGTGCCTGTACTGCCGATTGGTGAATTTGTTCCATGAACACTGCACTGGGAATTGGGTGAGCGCTTCTCAAGTTTCATTTTATCTAAATATTTTTCTGGTTTTGTTGTTAAATCAAGATTTAGATAGTCGGGATCGTTTTTATGACTAGACTTTACGTTGTAGCATACACTAGGAGGCTCTAAAGCTGAGAGGCTACTAAGAACTGAAGGACGCGCTGACTTATTGTTCTGAAACCAAGAAGGATTTTGTTTTTTACTTGAACTCATATTGAGGATTTTATATGGACTTACATGATTCTGTGGACTGATTGGACTTTGTGGACTGGAGTCGCTTGAATGCTTTTTATTGCAGGTTTTCGTAGATGTATGTCTTCGGCGAGACACTGGGGTGTTTTCAACAGATTTGAAATATTTTTCATGCATTGAATCGTCACTAGCACCGCCGTTACCATCAACACTTGATTTTCTGTGCGATTGTGAGTGATGAGGAGGATGATGAGTTGTTGGAGACGACATGAAGCTACCAGAACGAGTCAAAGACACTAGAATAACAATTGTTAAAATAATGCATCTTCTGTTAAGTCAAACATTTTTTTTTTCAAGTACATATGTATAAATTTTTTTATAGAATAGCCTCAAAAAAGAATTTTGTTTTTAAAATCTAATAGATTCATGATTACAAATAAATTCCACTTACTTCCACCAGAATAGTCAAAACTTTGATGCTTCGTCCCAATGCCTCCAGCACCTTCACGCTTACTGAGTCCCGATCCGTCTGAAGAGAGCTTCTTTTTTAAAATTGGAGTATTAGCAGAGTGTGTTGGCGATATTCCGCCCAGGTCTGATGAGTTTGATATTGAGTATGATAGTTTTGAGTGAGGATAGTGCTGGTGCCGATCAGTAACCCCAGCCACAAAAGGAACATGCGGAATGTTGTGTGAGCTTGAGCTTTCTTGCAGCATTCGATAACTGAAAATATAACTCGATAAACAAATATAAATTTTTATTTTATTATTGTAAACGTACCTATTGTCTGATACATGCTTATTTTTGTGCTGCGAATTACTTAATCTTAAGCTGCTGCCTTCATGGAGACGCCTATAGCCGTGTGCACTGGATAAGCTTGAGTCACTGGATTTTCCTGAGTCTTTATGCTTATGGCTACTGTGTGATATAGCTGAGCCTTTAATTTAAAAAAAAAATATGTTACTAAGTTGAATTTTTTGTTTTCTATTAATTAGCTTATATCGAATTTCTCCGAATAACCGCGCCATATCGAGGAAAATAAAGCCACTCACCTTGAGAATGCCGACAATACTTGTACGAGTCCGTCTTCCCAGGAGCTGGCAGTTCTGAGGAAGGTGGTAGCCTACAACTTTTGGGAAAAAAGCAATAGTTAAATTTAAAAAGACTTCTAATTCTGTCCAACCTGTGACTGTGCCTGCCATGGGGACTAGACAATATTTCAGAAGAGCTCTTCGCCTCCGAGGCCCCGGCCGATTGAACTCGTGCATGACCAGATGAGTGGTGGCGATGGTGGTTGTCCCGGTGGCTTTTCTGAGTTCGCACCTTCGAATGGGATGTCTGTGTCGAGCCATCTTTTTTGTCACTAGGATCGGTGTTCTGCTTTAGAGTTTGCAGCTTCGCTAGAGGGATGATATCACAATTATTTGGACGATGCCAAACGGTCGTTTGTGATGCAACGTTGTAATAGTAGAAGCGCTGCGTGTTCGAGTCAAATAATTCCCACCACTGGGAGGCATCTGTGCGTTTAATATTTACACCCTGACGAGAGAAAATAATTAAATATATTACTGATCTAATCATGTATAACGCTTTATGATATTGTTTCTTTCTGCTGAATTTGTTGCATTAAATTGTTTGGAATACTTTGTGATTATGATTTTTGAGTTTAATACCCAAATTAGTTCGATTTCAAATTATATACATAAGTGGCTGAATGACTTTTAAAATTCTACTTGAAACTTTAGAATTGATCCAGCCATTTCACCTGAAATCGAGCCAAAGCCCCCCAAGTCCCCAATCGGTCGAACGAGGCATGTGTGGTTTAGTTGTGACTTACAAACATCCTTGACATATTCGGGTCTTAAATCTGATACTATCTTTGAATTCCTATCGAACCGCAATACCTTTCCTTTCATCTCGTGCAGCGATTTTTCTTCCCGCCCTTGTGCCGTGCCACTGAGCGCTCATCGCAAGCAAACAAGCACACAAACGCGGTCGTTTTGCGGTTAATTTTGCAATTAACTTTTTCATTTAAACTAACTGCTTATCTTGACGAAAATGAAACTGAATTCACACATAATTACAATGGGCATGAACGGCCACACCAGTGCCTGCCTTCTATTAAGCTGACTTTCACCGTAAACTAGAAAAGCGGAGAATTGCGGGGCCTTCCACTTACTTACCCTGATTGTTGGCGGCTCCTCTATCGGGCTTTTCTTGTGCTTTATTGTTTTGGCCATGGTTAGAGTGCGGTGCGGTCAAGCGCCTTCTGATAACAGAGTTCAGGAGGACTGTTGCAAAAGAGCAAGGAGCCAGCAGCAAGTAAGAAACACTAGCACAATTCAGCTACCACACAAAAGGCGCAACACACTTATCCACGCTCTCGATTCTCCAGCCCATTAACATCAGAATTACAACATATCAGAAAATGTAAATAATTAATGAGCCTTGGGTAGGCAAATGCGGCGGAGAGGAAAATCGTTGAGTGCAGTAGAACAAATCACAGCCGGCTGTAGTGGGCCGATTTTGAGGCGCCGCTGTAGGCAAGACGAGACAGACGAAAGGCAGCGCGATACTGAGGAGGCTGCTGAGGGCACCCCGACCAGACTGCTGCATCTGTTGAGGAGTCAAGCTGTTGGACCGGCGCTACTGCCGAGAGGAAAGAGATTCTTAGCCAATTCCGCTTGCGTCTAATGAAAGCCAATTGAAGTGGCCCCACACTCGAGTGTGCTATGTGCGCGCGGCCCAGAGCGCTTTAATTGTTTTGACACATTTTAATTATCGCCCCAAGCATGCGCTGCTCTTCGGCTTATTTGGGGCCCCCAAACCGAATGGGGGTTTTTGTTTTGTTTTGGGGGAAACAATCAAAATATGCTCTGCAATTTAGCAATTTCATCAATGGATAGTTACCTCGGGAGGATCCCAGACGCACTCCCCTGTCGTCAGATTTGCGTACATATGCTCCTTTGTCTTGGGCTCGATTATCTCGACCCACTCGATCCTGAAAACATGAGAATGCATTTTAAATAGTGCTCAGATGATGTACACAGAAACTGATATTTATTTTAAGCGGAATCGGCGTTCCAAATGTGTTATTATGTCACGCCCTTGCTGCAGAATTTTTGTTTGTGTTTTCACACATTGCACAGGGAAAAAATATTGATTTTGACAGATGCCTTCACGGAGTTGCTCCTGTTCGGGCTTTTTTTGGTCATTTTTACGGCACACACCTTTCCGATGACATCTTCCATTAATAGTATAATACCGTGCAAATCGAATAAATACTTAAAGACATCCGTAATGATTATTTATTGCTTTTAAAAACGGCAAAAACCGAACCGAAACCCCCATCTAACCGCCATGTTACACGATCTAAAAAGGACTGCAGTTTGTCAATGGAAATTCGAGAACAGCATTTTTAACAGTGTACAACATAATTTCGAATTAAAGTTTCGAAACAGCTAATGTTAACAAAAAGTCAAACTTTAATTTTAAATCCCTAATATTATATTATCTAAGAATTAATTCAATTCATAAACTCTCAAAAAATCAAATAGTTTTAAAGTAAAACGCAGTTTTGCGATAAATTGGACTTTCGAACAGTTACACGCACTTTTCGAAATAGCGATCAGCTGATTTTTGTTGACAAGAGGCGGCTAACGTGTGTCGGACGGTTGTGCGTATCGAAATCTTGTAAACAAAGTTGGTATCAAATGGAAGATATCACCACAGTTGAGAAGCTCAGCCGCATTCTAAAGGGGTTTCTGCACCAGAATTACGCGGTGCTAAACGATGCGTACCTGGAAATGTTTATTACCCACTTAGGCGGGAAAGGTGAGGTTACTTGCGGCTTTTTGAATATTTAACGTTCTTCCTCCCCCCAGAGTACGGACACTTACTGAAGTCCCCCTGTGTTGGGGCGTGGATGGAGGAGTGCCTCACAATTTTAGCCGATGATTTCACCAAGCTGAACCCGAATGTAACCGCTCTTTTCCTCAAGGTGTGCGCGCTATTAACCCAAAATGAGTGGCTCGTTATTCAAATCAGGGAGCACGATGTAGCTGAAAGGTTAGAACAGTCCATTTGCGCCCCACTTGAGGTCAATTAAACCCTTCTGTTCTAGGATTCAGAAGATCATCGGCGCTAACCAGGACAAGTTACAACCTTCGATTAAATTGGGCCATGTTCGGTTCCTCTCCGCCGTCTCCAAACACAGCCTGGGGCTGCGCTGGATCAAGAGGGCCGAAGCTTGGCGCAATTTAATTGACTACTGCCAGAAGAATCAAACAGTCTACGTCGTCCGGGAGGCGAGAGAAATCCTCTGCGACATTCTTTATAAATATTCAGTAAAAACAAACGATGAGGAGCTCTGTGTGGAAATCCTCCGGGAGATTGTAAAACCCTTACTTGAAAACGTCTTCCAGGAGGACACAACCACTGTCTCAGTCGACGACTCTGAGCTCCAAAGGAAGTTGTCCCCAACACTTGACCTTATTTCATACATCCTCCAGAAGACGCTAGAGAATGAACAGAAAACGGACACTGCTCACATCCTGGCAACTGAATTTAATTTAGAAGTTAACTTGTGGAAGCTCGGGGATATGACACAAAATCAACAATTCTTGGGTAAAATCTTGAGAGTCCACACAAGCTTTAATTTCGCCAAACTTATCTACGAGAAGTGGACGAGTGGTCCCATAGCTCCGGAGGATTTTAATCAATTTGGAGTAAATTTTTTTAATTTCATGAAATTTTGTGTTTCTCGGAAAAGTTGTCAGAACTTACTCCTCATGACTGAGCTAAATTTAATCCTGTGGAAAAAGTTAAGCTCTCGCGTACCAGAGGAGATCATGATCGAGAACGAGATCATTCAGTTCGAGAATCAGTTGATCATGATCCATATCCTTCCTCTCCTCTTCATTTTAAAGTCGCAGAGTCATCCTGTGGATGATTATATTATGAAGCTGTTTGCTATATCCTGCAAATTTATTTTGCGGATAATGTACGCGTTCAGAGATGTGCTGCTAGAGAACCCGAATATTGCGGCTGATCTTGCGTACAAATCTATAAATGGTATTCTGTCCATCCACAAAGGACTAAACCAGGATAGAGCTGTTCTGGTTTTTCAGGCAATGATTTACATCCTCAAGCTGTTTTCTTCAGAGGAAGAATACGGAGAGACCACGAGCACTCATCTGGTGATGAAAATACCCAACGTCTTGTTCGCCGTCCTCGTTGGACTTCAGTCACTTATACAGCGATATAGGATTACCTGGAAGGATTCGATCGAAACGATTTGCTTGCTGAATTTCCTATTGAGCCTATTAAGAAATCCCAATCTAACTCCAAGGGTGAGTATATTAAGTCCTGATTCATTAAGATAAGTAAAACTTTTTATGGAATGTATCTTACAGCTAGCCGTGCAGGCCATCAAGCTAACCCAACTGTCGATAGAGCATTTTCTATCTCCTAATTTGGCGCTATTAGTTGATAACTTTAATGGATCAGGGATGCAGAATTTAGGACCAATGATCATGAAGAGACTTCACGATTTGGAGTGGGAAGTTAGGGACAGCACCCTCGAGCTGGTATGCTCAATAACTGGAATTTCAAGACAAAGTGATTAAGTAAAAACGTTATATTCACCTACTAACTCGAAATAATTGCAGAGTACCCTGCGTTCCAAGAATATCTCCTCGACAATGGTATTTGCAAGGTTGTGGTATCAATGTCCAAAAGCGATATGGAGCCCTACGTACGAGCGTCTGCCTTTAAGTGTCTCTCCCAAATGGTCGTTGTTAATATGCACTGGGACAAGTGCTTGAGTCAGTTGGATCTAATGGTAATTGTATAAAAATCACCTTTAAAAAAAATCTTACAGTTTTGATGTCGTTTTCAGGATCATCTTCTTACAGCGCTGTGCGTTGAATCCGAAGGGATTGTTCGAAAAGAAGCAGTGGACTTAGTCTCAAAGATTTACTATCATAGAAAAATAGCGCCCAAATATCTAGACTGCGTCTACTCGACCCTCGCTCACTGTGCGGTTAACGATCTTCATTGGGAGGTTAAAATCAACGCCATATACTTCTGGAAAATAACGGTGTGTCGCCAATTTGAGAATCAGGGAATGATCGATGGAACATTTCCAACAGTAACATTTTCAAAAGAGAACAAAAAAATTGTAACCCTCACCGAAAAAGAGATTTCTTTGAGGATTGAAAAGGCTTTGAATGAATTGTCGCGTCGTGGATGTCTCGGAGTAATTTTACATTGCCTGAACGATGAATGCGATCTTGAGGTAACTAAAACAGCCGTAAAACTGTTAAAAATCCTTCTCAGGAGTCTGACGAAGTACGACTACTTAAAAGCTATGGAATTGGATCGTGGTGATCCCGCCCAGACTCCGACCACATCGAAATCCTCGGATGTAGCTGCAGAGGCTAAAGAACCTGAAGTTGTCCCAAAAGAAACTAACAAGGAAGTGGAATTGGACTCTGAAAAGATAATTGAGTCGATCGTAACGGCTCAAGATATAAATCTCCTTGCTGAGGCCTACCAGAACCAAATGCAGGTAGAGGCTGATTCGCAGGAGAAAAAGATTGATGAAAACTTATACAAGAGTTTTGCCGATGTAAAACCGACCGAATTCATCGCAAAGGTGAAAAGTTTGAATCTTGATAAATTGATAGAGACGAGGACCAATTGGATCATGAACACAGAAAGTTTTGAGTCCCTTCTCGATGATATGCTTTTTTCAATTAAAACCCTCGAAGTCAACGATGCTGACTGCTATTGAATACTCTTTGAACATTGTAAATATTCTCGATGTTTAAAGTTTTTCAGATTTGTAGGGACATAGGACTATTGGGGAAATACATTTTCTTACAAAAATTTTATGGGACTTTTCATTTGGGGTGGAATACATATAAATAAAATTAAATAGAAGTAAAACTCTATTTTTTGAAAATTAAATTAGAATTGTCGCTGTTCGAAGAACATTTTGTTGTTACTTTAGGCAGGCCGTACACTGAGTATTCAAATGTAGTACTCATGCATGCAGGCTGGAAAATCCACACCTAAAAAGGTTTACGCGAATAAAATCAGTTTTTCTATAAATTTTTGATTTCATTTATTATGATTATAACCTATCCCAATGTTAAAACATAATAATAATAATTTTCTTTATCTTCTCCACAGGAACCGATCGGTCGGGATCAGGACGGAGCAGAAATTTAACGCTGGAAATATCCGAGGAAGAAACTTTCAGTTGAAGTGTTCCACCTGCTTTAATAAAATCAAGAAAACATGTTAAAATTATTATTACAATTGCATAAATGTTCGTTTTGTTAAAATGCTAGTTTAATAAATTGTTTAGCTTAGCCAGTGTAGATATTTAAAATTTTTAAATATTTCAATCCATAATTTAAGTAAATAATCATATTTAGAATTAAGTTCAATTAGAACTATTGCAAATTTGTAAAAATGAATAAACGTTTAAAATAAACAAATATTTAACATAATCTGTAACTTTTTATTTACCGTCCCCTTCCTTTTCTATTGCAAAGAATTTTCAGATATTAGAATTCTTTCATTTCATAAAATAATAAGGAAAAAAAAAACAAATGGCAGTTTTCCATCGTAGCCCGAAAATGCATTCCGTTAAATAAATACATAATTTAAACCAAATAAAATAAAATCATCATTAAAAATCGCTGCCCGCTTGGAGATTTTATTTCTTTCTATTTGTCGCCTACAGAATGCGTGTGAGAAATCACTCACACACACACACAGAACCCCATGTGCCGCTCTGCCGTCCTGCCCCCTTGCCAATAAGCCAAAAAATTCCGCGCAGCGATTCCAAAACTTCGAAGATTCGACCAGGAGCACCAGGGGCCCAGAAATCGCAGCAGGCAAATTTCAACCTCAAAAAATGGCGGCGAAAAAGGGCAAAACAAAAATAAAATACGTCACAACACGACGAAAAATCGCCGATCCCCCGAAGAGCGTCACCCGAACAATTTACCCACATTCCCACATGCGGCATGCACTACACGAATACGTGTGACGCACACCACCGCATGCGTCACTCAGCAAGAAGGCGAAATTCCACTCGGCCGGTATAAAAATCGACCAGGAGCACCAAGCGCCCAGAAACCGTAGCAGGCAAATTCTGCGGTCGAAAAACGGCGGGGAAAAGAACAAAATAAAATTAAAATTGTCCGATGACGCCTTTGACGTCAGAAGGGGAAGGATGAGATTCAGTGAGTGAAACCGCGATAAAATTTCCCTCCTATCTACCAAAAGTTGAGTGAATGCAACAGACAACAAGTGCGCAAGTGTGAGTGCACTAAATCGAAGCCGCCATTTTGTAAAATTTGCTATGACATTTAGTTGATTGCGAACCGGCGGCGCGTGGGCTTTTCTTGTCTATTTTGTTGATAACGCGTGCCGTTTAATATAATATTAATTATTAATATTAGCAAAATGCTGATTTTTTATTTAACTTTGACCTCAAATAAAAAGTTTTACCGGAATGGAATCGATGGGGGGCTTTCATAGTTGTTTACCAATTTTGTCAATGGCCGTGCGAGGCCCTCAACTGGTTAATTGGAAAATATTAATTACAACGAATTATTTAAAGGCGTCCTAAGCAAGAATCCAGGTGATCGATCGTCCAGGATGTCACCGTGGTTTCATGTATATTGAGAATCATCACTTCTTCAACAGGGAAATGCTAAAAAGTGAGTTGACTCAATTAAGATTTTGTCAAAATGTGAAGCACGCTGAAGCTCCTCGTGCTCTTTCAAAATAATCCCTGCAAAAAGAAACCTAAACTCCTACTTAAAGCGATATATTCTGCGCAGACATCAAGCAAATTGAGAGAAATTTTGATTTGGGTCTAGGAATATAAAATACTAACAGACAAAATAAAAATAAATCCTTATTTAATCGGAACTTGCTCAAAAGAGGTTCAACCGCTTTTATTTTCCATTTTAAAATTGTTTAAACATTTTTGCGGGAAATTTATTTAAATATGTTACAGAGCAAATAAACTTTAACCAGTTTCGGAAAAACCAAAATTTTCAGGTCTGTTTGGGATGCTACAAGCAGAACGTAAACATATTTATTTAAAAGTAATACAGACATTATTACAGCAAGTTTTAACATATCCGTTTCAAATTATCATTCATTTACAACTCTGTCATTGAGTCCCTTATCTTAGAGTTGAATTTATTCACAAAACGATAACTACTATTGATAATTGTAAGTCTTAACATTCTTTAAAGGTTTTATAAACATTTTTTGTGTAAAAACGTGAGTTTAGTTTAAATAAATTTATTCTTATGATATTAATCCTTCACCCGGAAACTACTAAACATCGATTTTATATATCGCATGATAATAAAATCTTTTTCACCCGCATCTAATCTTGGATTAAAAGAATTTTAATCGGGGATCGACTATTAATATCTTCTTTCGAATCACATTCATTATCTACCGTCATGTGAATCGAAACTCCTTTTTAAGTAGTTGAACCATTAAAACCATTCTTCATCATTTCACCTTCTAATTTACTTGTTGTTTACGTGTTTTGTATTTTATTTCCCATTTTTATTTTCTTTCATGTAATTTTAGATGGACCAAAAGCAAGTTACGCCTTGATTTAAGTTTCGATTAAATTCCAACAAAGACTTGGCCAAGTTCCTGTCAGAAGTCGCAGTAGAAGGTGTGCAATTGATGTCAGATGATAGTAAGTAGCCCTTTTTTGTATGTTTGATTCTCACATATCCTTGGTAATTGTAACCGTAGTAAGGCTTTAAGGCATTGCTTTTCAAAAATGTTTCTTAATACTTAACTAAACATAAGAATCATAAGAGATCAATGTATATTCGAGACATCCAAAATATTTTGTGTGGCGGAATTATTAAATTATTAATGTAATTTATATTGTAATTTGCTTTTTTCTTTTTCTTCCCCTGCAGGCGTGTCATAGACAAAATAAATCAGTCCCAGTTCGAGGGTTTCGAGTATGTGAATATCATTGAAAGATTTCGTCTGATACCGCGCATCTTGTGAGCTTATTCATATAATATGCAAGTATATACTTTTTGTTTTATCATAGGTGTGACACTAAATTCATACTATTAATTTTTTTTATCGATTTAAGAAGTTGGTCGCAACACTGATCGGACCTCGAATATCTCTTTTATAGAACGTTTTCTTTAGATTATGGTAACAAAAATAAAAATGTTTCTGCACGTTTTGGACAAACAACGGATCGAAAAATTAAAAAAAAAACATAATTTGATCATACATACCAACTAATAAAACTTTTAGCTGCAACGAAGGTCTTACAATACAAGGTTTTAAATGATAAAGGCCTATTGAACGAATTTGTAACACAACTCAAAAATCTTTAACTTTTATATAAATCAGTTAATTACATACAATTATAAAATTTGCTTATGGAATGAGTTCTCTTATCAGCAGTACCCCACTTAACACACTAAAAATTTAATAAAATAATTTAAAACGTTGTCACACAATTTATGCAGTTTTCCAAATTAAATTTTACCTACACAATCGAAGAATTAGTAAAATTGTGTAGTAAATTCGTAAATTTTTGTAACACATAAGTTTGCTGCATATTTTTAATGTTACATATTTATAAAATTCAAATTTAAAGCACCAAATTTTCTAAAACAGACCTTTAAGGCATATTATATGTATCATAAGTAAAATACTAAATTCTATATTATAACCACTTTCCAGCAGCCCTATAGAAAAAGAAATTATATTTCTAGATAAGAAATAACTTTTATTCTTTAATAAAATGTTTAAGAAAATTGGGTAATGATGCACTGAAGAATAATTCCTGAGCTTGCTAATTTGTACATGCAATCGATTTCGAACTTTCAATTATTTTAAAAAATTACATTTTTATGAATTGCTATTATAATATTAATAATAATATACATTGCGTTTTGCAAAATATCTATGGATATTTGCACTAGTAAATTTTAGTCAGAGATATTCAATTAATTAAAAAAAAATGTTATCAAAATTGAAATTGTGCCAAAATTATTTTAACTATACCCAGGACATCATTTTTATTTATTTATTTTTTAAATAAAGTTTGGAAAAAATAATACTTAAAAAAGATAAGTTAAATAACGATTACAGCGTTTTTCGTTTACTTTTTTTTTCTTATGGCTATCCAATTTTTGTGACCTAGAATTTGTGAAGTGGTACGGCAAGAAATTAAAATTCGCTTGAGTGAAATGGCGATAAAATTTCCCTCTATCCACTAAAAGTGGAGTGAATGCGACAAACGCAGGGGTAGTGTAGTAGCTGATTTCTGAAATAGCCTCAAGATTTCACCGATTTGAGGCCGCCATATTCTAAAATTTATTTTGAAACAAATGGCAGTTTTCCATCGTAGCCCGAAAATGCATTCCGTTAAATAAATACATAATTTAAACCAAATAAAATAAAATCATAATTAAAAATCGCTGCCCGCTTGGAGATTTTATTTCTCTCTTCCAACCTCAAAAAATGGCGGCGAAAAAAGGCAAAACAAAAATAAAATACGTCACAACACGACGAAAAATCGCCGATCCCCCGAAGAGCACAGCCGAACAATTTACCCACATTCCCACATGCGGCATGCACTACACGAATACGTGTGACGCACACCACCGCATGCGTCACTTAGCAAGAAGCCGAAATTCCACTCGGCCGGTCTAAAAATCGACCAGGAGCACCAGGCGCCCAGAAACCGTAGCAGGCAAATTCTGCGGTCGAAAAACGGCGGGGAAAAGAACAAAATAAAATTAAAATTGTCCGATGACGCCTTTGACGTCAGAAGGGGAAGGATGAGATTCAGTGAGTGAAACCGCGATAAAATTTCCCTCCTATCTACCAAAAGTTGAGTGAATGCAACAGACAACAAGTGCGCAAGTGTGAGTGCACTAAATCATAAGCCGCCATTTTGTAAAATTTTCTATGACATTTAGTTGATTGCGAACCGGCGGCGCGTGGACTTTTCTTGTCTATTTTCTTGATAACGCGTCCCGTTTAATATAATATTAATTATTAATATTAGCAAAATGCTGATTTTTTATTTAACTTTGACCTCAAATAAAAAGTTTTACCGGAATGGAATCGATGGGGGGCTTTCATAGTTGTTTACCAATTTTGTCAATGGCCGTGCGAGGCCCTCAACTGGTTAATTGGAAAATATTAATTACAACGAATTATTTAAAGGCGTCCTAAGCAAGAATCCAGGTGATCGATCGTCCAGGATGTCACCGTGGTTTCATGTATATTGAGAATCATCACTTCTTCAACAGGGAAATGCTAAAAAGTGAGTTGACTCAATTAAGATTTTGTCAAAATGTGAAGCACGCTGAAGCTCCTCGTGCTCTTTCAAAATAATCCCTGCAAAAAGAAACCTAAACTCCTACTTAAAGCGATATATTCTGCGCAGACATCAAGCAAATTGAGAGAAATTTTGATTTGGGTCTAGGAATATAAAATACTAACAGACAAAATAAAAATAAATCCTTATTTAATCGGAACTTGCTCAAAAGAGGTTCAACCGCTTTTATTTTCCATTTTAAAATTGTTTAAACATTTTTGCGGGAAATTTATTTAAATATGTTACAGAGCAAATAAACTTTAACCAGTTTCGGAAAAACCAAAATTTTCAGGTCTGTTTGGGATGCTACAAGCAGAACGTAAACATATTTATTTAAAAGTAATACAGACATTATTACAGCAAGTTTTAACATATCCGTTTCAAATTATCATTCATTTACAACTCTGTCATTGAGTCCCTTATCTTAGAGTTGAATTTATTCACAAAACGATAACTACTATTGATAATTGTAAGTCTTAACATTCTTTAAAGGTTTTATAAACATTTTTTGTGTAAAAACGTGAGTTTAGTTTAAATAAATTTATTCTTATGATATTAATCCTTCACCCGGAAACTACTAAACATCGATTTTATATATCGCATGATAATAAAATCTTTTTCACCCGCATCTAATCTTGGATTAAAAGAATTTTAATCGGGGATCGACTATTAATATCTTCTTTCGAATCACATTCATTATCTACCGTCATGTGAATCGAAACTCCTTTTTAAGTAGTTGAACCATTAAAACCATTCTTCATCATTTCACCTTCTAATTTACTTGTTGTTTACGTGTTTTGTATTTTATTTCCCATTTTTATTTTCTTTCATGTAATTTTAGATGGACCAAAAGCAAGTTACGCCTTGATTTAAGTTTCGATTAAATTCCAACAAAGACTTGGCCAAGTTCCTGTCAGAAGTCGCAGTAGAAGGTGTGCAATTGATGTCAGATGATAGTAAGTAGCCCTTTTTTGTATGTTTGATTCTCACATATCCTTGGTAATTGTAACCGTAGTAAGGCTTTAAGGCATTGCTTTTCAAAAATGTTTCTTAATACTTAACTAAACATAAGAATCATAAGAGATCAATGTATATTCGAGACATCCAAAATATTTTGTGTGGCGGAATTATTAAATTATTAATGTAATTTATATTGTAATTTGCTTTTTTCTTTTTCTTCCCCTGCAGGCGTGTCATAGACAAAATAAATCAGTCCCAGTTCGAGGGTTTCGAGTATGTGAATATCATTGAAAGATTTCGTCTGATACCGCGCATCTTGTGAGCTTATTCATATAATATGCAAGTATATACTTTTTGTTTTATCATAGGTGTGACACTAAATTCATACTATTAATTTTTTTTATCGATTTAAGAAGTTGGTCGCAACACTGATCGGACCTCGAATATCTCTTTTATAGAACGTTTTCTTTAGATTATGGTAACAAAAATAAAAATGTTTCTGCACGTTTTGGACAAACAACGGATCGAAAAATTAAAAAAAAAACATAATTTGATCATACATACCAACTAATAAAACTTTTAGCTGCAACGAAGGTCTTACAATACAAGGTTTTAAATGATAAAGGCCTATTGAACGAATTTGTAACACAACTCAAAAATCCTTAACTTTTATATAAATCAGTTAATTACATACAATTATAAAATTTGCTTATGGAATGAGTTCTGTTATCAGCAGTACCCCACTTAACACACTAAAAATTTAATAAAATAATTTAAAACGTTGTCACACAATTTATGCAGTTTTCCAAATTAAATTTTACCTACACAATCGAAGAATTAGTAAAATTGTGTAGTAAATTCGTAAATTTTTGTAACACATAAGTTTGCTGCATATTTTTAATGTTATTTATAAAATTCAAATTTAAAGCACCAAATCTTCTAAAACAGACCTTTAAGGCATATTATATGTATCATAAGTAAAATACTAAATTCTATATTATAACCACTTTCCAGCAGCCCTATAGAAAAA
This sequence comes from Machimus atricapillus, assembly GCA_933228815.1. Taxonomy (NCBI): domain Eukaryota; kingdom Metazoa; phylum Arthropoda; class Insecta; order Diptera; family Asilidae; genus Machimus; species Machimus atricapillus. The sequence continues at coordinate 23,877,865 of OW121788.1, read as the reverse complement.
GAAATTATATTTCTAGATAAGAAATAACTTTTATTCTTTAATAAAATGTTTAAAAAAATTGGGTATGATGCACTGAAGAATAATTCCTGAGCTTGCTAATTTCTACATGTAATCGATTTCGAACTTTCAATTTAAAAAATTACATTTTTATGAATTGCTATTATAATATTAATAATAATATACATTGCGTTTTGCAAAATATCTATGGATATTTGCACTAGTAAATTTTAGTCAGAAATATTCAATTAATTAAAAAAAATGTTATCAAAATTGAAATTGTGCCAAAATTATTTTAACTATACCCAGGACATCATTTTTATTTATTTATTTTTTAAATAAAGTTTGGAAAAAATAATACTTAAAAAAGATAAGTTAAATAACGATTACAGCGTTTTTCGTTTACTTTTTTTTTCTTATGGCTATCCAATTTTTGTGACCTAGAATTTGTGAAGTGGTACGGCAAGAAATTAAAATTCGCTTGAGTGAAATGGCGATAAAATTTCCCTCTATCCACTAAAAGTGGAGTGAATGCGACAAACGCAGGGGTAGCTGATTTCTGAAATAGCCTCAAGTTTCACCGATTTGAGGCGGCCATATTCTAAAATTTATTTTGACATTTAGCTGATCGCGGGCCGCTGGGGTGCGAGTAATTTTCGTCGCGTAATTCGGTCTGCTTGCTTTTCGCAAGAATTAAATTAATTGAAAAATTATAGACGTGTTTTTTCTGCAGAAAAGACGACCGTGGAAAGCTTGGAGCACGTCTTCTGGCGGATTGCGGAGTTTTCGTCACTTGAAAGGAGCAGCACCAGGAGTAGCGGCCAGCCACTTTTTGTCAAACAAATAATTTTAAGCAAACAATTTGTTAAAATTGTTCAAGTAATTAGTGAATAAAAATTGAAATAAATTGGTGTTGTATTTTTTATTGAATTTCTAAGGTGCAAGATTTCTGAAAAGTAGAATTTTCATGTCTCCTTTCAGCCATTTTTCATGTTTTTGTTTTCAGTCGGCCATGGCAGGGGAAAGTTGTGTTCAGAAGGAGGCGTGGCTTTGTTTGTTTTGGGAAATTTGACGTCACACAGGGGAAATTATGGGATTTTTTTAGACCGGATTTCCCCTACTATCGTTTCTGGGCTCCTGTTGCTAAACTCGGATTTTTTCGATCGGTGCCTGGTCCGGGCGACCGTGCAGCAAAATCCGATTTTTGTAACAGGAGCCCAGAAACCGCAGCAGGAAATTATGGGATTTTTTGGCCCGGATTTCCCCTACTATCGTTTCTGGGCTCCTGTTGCTAAACTCGGATTTTGCCGATCGGTGCCTGGGCCGGGCGACCGTGCAGCAAAATCCGAATTTTGTAACAGGAGCCCAGAAACCGCAGCAGGGGCCAGATGGCGCTCTTTGTTATTGTTTTTGTTTACATTTTTGGGCAGTTTGTAAACAGAATCTGCTCTGCTCTTTTGCAGGCTCTGTAGGCGGCCGCCATGACTTTTCTAACTCTTATTGGATAAATAAAATTTTAGATAAGCAAAAATCTAGCCATGATGCGATTTCTTATAAATGCAACAATTTCCTCCAGGAGCAAATTGACTCTTACTTTTTGGTCTTAAGAAGCGATCAATTGGTGGAGTTCATTAATGAAAATTTTTTTGGAGTGGTTAAGGCAGCGGCGTGGGTAAATCAAAAATTGTGAATTTTTTTAAAATGTATATTTTAAACGGTATTCAAATTTTACACATTTGAGACACTTCAAATTGAACTTAATTCTAAATGAAATTATTTTTTTACATTGCTGCTTCTGCTGGTGCTGCTCCTTTTAAATGGCGGAAACTCCACAATCCGCCAATTAACGTCTTCCGAGCTTTCCACGGTCGCCATTTCTGCGAAAAAACATTTCTATAATATTTTAATTAATTAACAATTCTTGCGAAAAGTAAGCAGACCGAACTACGCGACGAAAATTGCTCGCATTCCGGCGGCCCGCGATCAGCTAAATGTCAAAATAAATTTTACAATATGGCGGCCTCAAATCGGTGATTTCTTGAGTTTATCTCAGACACACTTCCCCATCCCGTCAATGCGTCTATCGCATTCACTCCACTTTTAGTGGATAGGGGAAATTTTTATCGCCGTTTCACTTACGCGAATTTTAAACTCTTACCATACCTCGCGACTTGACTCACATAACTTTGCGTGTTTTTCGCTCTTTTGGGGGTAGTTCGGCAAGTGGCCGTGAGGGCAAATTTTAATTCACTTTTATTTTATAGGCGAAAAATAGAAGAAATAAAATTTCCCACCTAAATTAATGCCCACATCCCTCGCTTTATGCTCTTTTTTTCCAGGAATGTAGCAAATTTTGAATTGCGAAAATTTAGAAATGAAATTACATACATATTTTATTTTCCCTTCAAGACCTTTGAATAATGTTTCAGGAAAATTGTTGTGACGAATATTTCGAAAATACGCACGACTTTCCAAAAAAAAACTTAATATCACGAATAATCGACGATGAATATAACAAAAGAAGCTTTTTTCCTGTGGGTGATTAAGAAAGAGGGGTTCTATTTTGGAAAAAGCAAAAAAAAATGATAAGCAATTTTTAAAATAGTATATAAATAACTGATTTATATAGACGTTAAGGATTTTTGAGTTGTGTTACAAATTCGTTCAATAGGCCTTTATCATTTAAAGCCTGGTATTGTGAGACCTTCCTTGCAGCTAAAAGTTTTATTAGTTGCTATGACCAAATTATGGCTTTTTTAACTTTTCGATTCCTTGTTTCTCCTAAACGTGACGTGCTGGAACATTTTCATTTTTGGAACCATAATCTAAAGAAAATGTTCTATAAAAGATATTCGAGGTAAAATTTTTGCAGATCAGTGTTGCGACCAACTTCTTAAATCGATAAAAAATTTAATAGTATTAGTTTCGCACCTATGATAAAACAGAAAGTATCTACCTGCTCGCAAGATGCGTGGTATCAGACGAAATCGTTCAATGATATTAACAATGGATTCACATACTCGATTCCCTCGAACTTGGACTGAATTATTTTGTATATGACACGCCTGCAGGAGAAGAAAAAGAAAAAAGCAAATTACAATTAATATAAATTACATCAATCCTTTAATAGTTTCGCCACACATAAAATATTTTGGATGTCTCGAACACATTGATCTTATGTTTAGTTTAGTAAAGCAACATTTTTGAAAAGCATGCCTTAAAGCCTTACTACGGTTACAATTACGAAGGGTATGTGAGAATCAAACATACAAAAAAGGGCTACTTACTATCATCTGGCGTCTGTGAATTCTGCAGGGAAATTGGCCAAGTCTTTGTTGTAATCCAATCGAGGGTTAAATGGAGGTGTAACTTGCTTTTGGTCCATCTAAAAGTACATGAAAGAAAATCAAAATGGGAAATAAAATACAAAACACGTAAACAACAAGTAAATTAGAAGGTGAAATGATGAAGAATGGTTTTAATGGTTCAACTACTTAATAAAAAGGAGTTTCGATTCACATGACGGTAGATAATGAATGTGATTCGAAAGAAGATATTAATAGTCGATCCCCGATTAAAATTCTTTTAATCCAAGATTAGATGCGGGTGAAAAAGATTTTATTATCATGCCTTAAATAAAATCGATGTTTAAGAGTTTCTGGGTGAAAGATTAATATAATTTGAACTAAACTCATGTTTTTACACAGAAAATGGTTGTAAGAAGGATGTTAAGACTTCAAATTATCGATAGTAGTTATCGTTTTGTGAATAAATCCAAATTTACGTTCTGCTCGTAGCACCCAAAACATACCTGAAAATTTTGGTTTTTCCGAATACTACGAATAATACGATTAAAGTTTATTTGCCCTGTAACATATTTTAATAAATTTCCCGCAAAAATGTTTAAACAATTTTAAAATGGAAAATAAAAGCGGTTGAACCTTCTTTTGAGCAAGTTGCGATTAAATAAGGATTTATTTTTATTTTGTCTGTTAGTATTTTATATTCCTAGACCCAAATCAAAATTTCTCTCAATTTGCTTGATGTCTGCGCAGAATATATCGCTTTAAGTAGGAGTTTAGGTTTCTTTTTGCAGGGATTATTTTGAAAGAGCACGAGGAGCTTCAGCGTGCTTCACATTTTGACAAAATCTTAATTGAGTCAACTCACTTTTTAGCATTTCCCTGTTGAAGAAGTGATGATTCTCAATATACATGAAACCACGGTGACATCCTGGACGATCGATCACCTGGATTCTTGCTTAGCACGCCTTTAAATAATTCGTTGTAATTAATATTTTCCAATTAACCAGTTGAGGGCCTCGCACGGCCATTGACAAAATTGGTAAACAACTATGAAAGCCCCCCATCGATTCCATTCCGGTAAAACTTTTTATTTGAGGTCAAAGTTAAATAAAAAATCAGTATTTTGCTAATATTAATAATTAATATTATATTAAACGGGACGCGTTATCAACAAAATATACAAGAAAAGCCCACGCGCCGCCGGTTCGCAATCAACTAAATGTCATAGCAAATTTTACAAAATGGCGGTTTCGATTTAGTGCACTCACACTTGCGCACTTGTTGTCTGTTGCATTCACTCAACTTTTGGTAGATAGGAGGGAAATTTTATCGCGGTTTCACTCACTGAATCTCATCCTTCCCCTTCTGACGTCAAACGCGTCATCGGACAATTTTTTTTTTTTTTGTTCTTTTCCCCGCCGTTTTTCGACCGCAGAATTTGCCTGCTACGGTTTCTGGGCGCCTGGTGCTCCTGGTCGATTTTCAGACCGGCCGAGTGGAATTTCGCCTTCTTGCTGAGTGATGCATGCGGTGGTGTGCGTCACACGTATTCGTGTAGTGCATGCCGCATGTGGGAATGTGGGTAAATTGTTCGGCTGATGCTCTTCGGGGGATCGGCGATTTTTCGTCGTGCTGTGACGTATTTTATCTTTTTTTTCTCTTTCCCCGCCACTTTTTGTGGTTGGAATTTGCCTGCTGCGATTTCTGGGCCCCTGGTGCTCCTGGTCGAATTTTCGAAGTTTTGGAATCGCAGCGCGGAATTTTTTGGCTTATGGGCAAGGGGGCAGGACGGCAGAGCGGCACATGGGGTTCTGTGTGTGTGAGTGATTTCTCACACGCATTCTGTAGGCGACAAATAGAAAGAAATAAAATCTCCAAGCGGGCAGCGATTTTTAATGATGATTTTATTTTTTAAATCATGTATTTATTTAACGGAATGCATTTTCGGGCTACGATGGAAAACTGCCATTTGTTTTTTTTTTCCTTATTATTTTATGAAATGAAAGAATTCTAATATCTGAAAATTCTTTGCAATAGAAAAGGAAGGGTAAATAAAAAGTTACAGATTATGTTAAATATTTGTTTATTTTAAACGTTTATTCATTTTTACAAATTTGCAATAGTTCTAATTGAACTTAATTCTAAATATGATTATTTACTTAAATTATGGATTGAAATATTTAAAAATTTTAAATATCTACACTGGCTAATCTTGTGCATACAAATTAAAAAAACAATTTATTAAACTAGCATTTTAACAAAACGAACATTTATGCAATTGTAATAATAATTTTAACATGTTTTCTTGATTTTATTAAAGCAGGTGGAACACTTCAACTGAAAGTTTCTTCCTCGGATATTTCCAGCGTTAAATTTCTGCTCCGTCCTGATCCCGAGCGATCGGTTCCTGTGGAGAAGATAAAGAAAATTATTATTATTATGTTTTAACATTGGGATAGGTTATAATCATAATAAATGAAATCAAAAATTTATAGAAAAACTGATTTTATTCGCGTAAACCTTTTCAGGTGTGGATTTTCCAGCCTGCATGCATGAGTACTACATTTGAATACTCAGTGTACGGCCTGCCTTAGGGGAAATTTAAAAACAAAATTTACCTCAAGTATCATTAATTCAGTTAACTTTATGATTTTTCTTCAGACTGGAGCAAAAGTCTCGGGTGTTTTCAGAAATTCATGGTTGCTAGCATGCATTCCGTCAAACTTGCAGTCAGTTTCATTTTTTATTCGCTAAATTAAAACACACTCCACGTGACTTTATACTGAGGAGACCGTTAGAACATTGACAACTCTAAATCTTCTTCTTTTTAGTCAGCGAAGTCAGGTTCTCATTTGGTTGCCAAGATGTCTAAAACTTGCGTGGTCAGATTGCATTTGTGAACATGCAGGTTGAATTATTGAACACTATGCAAAAGCAAGTTTTACGCAACTATGCATTTCTGAAAACGCCCCTCATTTTTTAGAGCAAAATAAAAAATTAATTTCTCAAATAATTGAGCCTTTTGTGTTTTCTAAATAAAATTCTCCTTTAAGGTAGTATAAACGCACCATGAATGAAAAGTCATCTTTTACGTTTTGGCCTTTAGCTCTACTTTTGTTTGAAGAAGAAGCCGCAAGGCAAGCTGTCATCCGTCTTTTTATAGGTGTCAGATTTTTATAAATTTGAGGGAGTGTTTTGTTTTGAGAAAATCACAGTAAACTTATCAAAATGGGCGAGAAAAACTCGGACCAAAGTATCATGGATAAGTCCATGCGTTCAGTATTCGGTATAGATATAATAAAATAAAATTCCGCGGCAGAAATAATCAAATTTTGTTTCAGTCGGAAACATTCCTTATGAGGCCACCGAAGAGAAACTGAAGGAGATTTTTAGCGAAGTTGGACCTGTTATTTCACTGAAGTAAGTATTTATTAAATTACCATGAGTCCGGGATTCTGCTGAGCTTCCACAAATCACTCTGGTGCACTAAAGTCTGTGCTGGTAATTTTCGTAGAACAGGCTCAGAACGTGGTGCTTTTTGTAGTTTCATCATTCACATAATTCTTCTTACAGGCTGGTGTTCGATCGAGAAAGTGGCAAACCAAAGGGCTATGGATTCTGCGAATACAAGGATCAGGAAACTGCTCTCAGTGCGATGAGAAATTTGAACGGATACGAAATTGGCGGCCGTACTCTGCGCGTGGACAATGCTTGTACAGAGAAGTCTCGGATGGAGATGCAGCAGCTCCTGCAGGGGCCCCAAGTTGAAAATCCTTACGGTGATCACTGCGAGCCGGAAAATGCTCCTGAGATAATAACGAAGACAGTCGCATCATTGCCACCGGAGCAGATGTATGAATTGATGAAGCAGATGAAACTTTGTATTCAAAATAATCCCTCAGAAGCGCGACAAATGCTGCTGCTGAACCCTCAGCTTGCGTATGCTTTGCTCCAAGCTCAGGTAGTCATGCGAATTGTAGATCCCCAAACAGCCTTGGTGAGTTATGCATTTTAAAGAAGAAATTTATATTTAAAAATACTTAAAATTTTGCAGTCAATGATTTTCAAAGCTAACCAAATGCCGCCGGTTCTTGTAACACACCCAGCAACCGGGCAACCGCAGCAACTGAGTCCGATGCAACATCAACCAATCCCAGCGCCAAATCCCGTGCCACCTCCAACGAATATTCCTTCTCTATTGGGAAATACGTTCACAAATCCTGGGCAGGATATTGATCTTCGCAGCGTCGTTGATCCTAGAGGAATGGATTCCAGAGGTGTCGACCCGAGAGGGATTGATCCAAGAGTTCTTGATCAGCGCTCTGACATGAGAGGAGGCATGGATCCCCGTGGCATAGATCCAAGAGTTATGGACCCGAGAAATGGAGATCCACGTCTTCTTCGGAGTTTGGATCAAGATATGAGGTCCATACCTAATCCGGTTCCGCCGCCCATTGTAAATCAAGTCGATCCTCGGAACCAGCGACCAATGCCGCAGCCTGTTGCTCCACCATTCCAGGCGGATCCTAGACAGCGGCAGGATCCACGCTTAAGACCTGGCGGTCCAATTCCGCCGCCTGCTCCTTTGACACAGGCCCAACAGCGACAATTGCCCGCCAATGGGATTCCTAATGATGCTTCTGATCACGAAAAAGCAGCACTTATTATGCAGGTGCTGCAGCTATCCGATGAGCAAATTGCAATGCTACCACCGGAGCAGAGGGCGAGCATTTTGGTGCTCAAGGAGCAAATAGCTAAAAGTACTCAACAGCGCTAAAATTCGTTTATATGTATCTTAAAATTTATTGAACTCAAATAAATTCTATTCACAAATTTGGTTTTCTTTGAAATCTTTTCAGCTTAACTTGAAATTATTCGAATTAGGATTCTATTAGATTTTTAATTAAATCTAAAATTGAAAAGTCCGAAAGAAGATGCCTGTATACATTTATTAAATTTCATTAAATCATTAAATTTCATCAAGAGGTAAAAGCAATATAAAAAAAAATAAATCCATAATAATAAACAAAAACGTAAATGTGCTTACTTTAATCCTTTAAGAAGTAACGTTGTTCGATCATCTCGTTGTAAATGACCGAAGGTGAAGTCTGCGAAGAGAAGATCTCGACTTCTGGTATTGAATCGATTTTCTTAATGTTAATGAATACTTTTTTGTATTCGCACAATATTTCTGAGAGCTTTCTCTGAATGTCGGCCTCCCGCAAGCGGGGATTTGGCTTTACTCCACTCAATTTTACTACAATATTACGGAGGGGATATTCCATTAAATGATCGGGACATATTTTAATCATGTCTTTAGTCACCATTTCGGCGTTTAAGAAATCTACAAAAAGAACATCGGCTTTTTCAATATCGGACCGATAAGAACGAATTTTAGCACGATACCAGAGCTGATCTACAGCGTACTTGGCCAAGCAGGGAGTACCTATCTCGAAATTATTCAAATTCTGACATGTCTTCACGACAGTTTGGATGTGCTTGGACATGTCGGTGAAGCGGCTATCAAAATTCATCAAATATGGTGAAACGTATATATGTGTTGAATTTTGCACGTAAGTTACTTCACAGTAAAATTTAGTCGTCCCCTTTGGGATCTTCGGGGTCTTGAACTGCCCGCCTTCCTTAAGATGCGATTTAACGGAGGATGTTTCGAGTGGCTTAAAAAAAGACATGGATGAGGTTGGTGTTTCTATTTCTTCCTTTTGAGTTTCTGGATCAAATTGCTCGTTATCCTCATCATAATATGGCATCTGGAATGAATACTCCAATTCGATGATATCCTCATCTGATTCGTTTGAGGGAATCGTAAACGATTTGTATAGATTTTCCAGCTCCTTTTTCTCATACAGGCTTTTTAACTCATCAGGATCCATCTGATTACGTTTCGGAGTTTCTAAAGGGCTGGGTAGTTTCACTTCTATATCTTCGTTTGAACCGTTTAAACTAGATTCAGTCACAATAATTTTCTCTTCAAGCGGTACCTTTCTTAAAATACTCTTTGAAGGAGAAGTTTGGTAGATTTCATTTTTCAAGTAATTTTTCTCTACTCTTTCTGCTTTTCCTGCAAAACCGGAAGTCCAAAGAAGCTCAGCGATATCAACATTTTCCACTTTTATAGAACATTTTTTAATTATATTCTGCTCCTCGTTTGGAGACACACGAATAGAGCACAGCTTCCCTACAAGTTGGTTGTGAATAAAGTCTAGTATATCAGTGCTCCAACCATCGTCTTGATTTTTTGGCACTATATCTTTAATCTGATACTTATTAGCTAAAATAGGAATATGCTGCATCATAATTTGAGGCCGTAGGTCGGCTATGGTGCATTCCTCTAAATTGCCGTAATCAATGAATTGAACTAATATTAGTTGATTCGGTTTCGTTTCTACTACCACTGCCCGATAGAATTTGTTGTCCAAATGATACCGCGCTAAGCACGGCTGACCAGAATACCAATAAAGGTTCTCTACAGGCTTAGTGTCCTTCATTTTAGAATCGATGGTAGCTTTCATAACTTCAAGAATTCTATGATCAGCGGCATCATGGAGGTAAACGTTTACCTCGCTATCCACATAAGTAGGATAGGCTGTGAAAACAGTTTTAGTAATATAGCGGACTGGAGGCCACGATTTGATCATCGCTCCGTCAACTACTTCGTCATTGATATCAATATCGATAAAAGTAGTGTCATTCGGCTCATTTGCCTCATTTGGCTCATTTGGCTCATTTAGCTCATTTAGCCGCTGATTGAAATCCTCAATCCATTGTTCAAAAGTTTCCTGTCCCTCCTGCAGTTCATTTGTAATGGTACCTAAAATGGTGGTTATGAAATTATGTGTTTTTAAATGGAACCTGATTCTGTTCATAAATTATTTAATTATAATAATTTTTTTAGTAATTTCCGTTAATTAAAAACTTACAATGTTAGACTTGATTGATTATTATATTGGATCGTATGCCAAAAGCTTTATCTCAGTCTCATTGGAGTGAGATCTGAGACGAAGAGAAAGCTAACGAGACTGAGACAATGTTATGAGACAAAGCTTAAAATGGTATGCGAAACCTAAATGTCAATAGTTTAGCTCAGTCTCAGTTTAATTTGTAGAAAGGATGGACTATGTTTACACAAATATTATATATTCTATAATAAGTAATTAAATAAGAAACAAAATTCGTAAAAAGCGACAGTTCCTTGACCTATCACAGCCGTGTTACCCCTTAATTTCTTTTCACAAAGGTAAAAAAGAAATAATTTTAAACTTAAACTACCTTTTCTATTGATATATTCATCACTATGCTGATTTGGCTTGCTTATCCTTATGTGAGTGCAGTTGTTGACTCTCATGCATGATGGAAATCTAAACCTATATCTTCTCCTATTCCAATTTGAAAACCAGAGTCGCCAACAAATCTTAAAAAAATCATCATTCTGGTTACTTTTCCTAAAGCACTTAATCAGTTAACCAATTTACTTCATTTGGATTAAATCTGTAAAGGCTTTGAAAGTCTTTATTTCGATCACTGCTAGTAAAAATGTTCATATACGCTGCCATTTTTGCACTGAGACTGCTGTAATGCAGTCTTAATTACTTTTAAGGTAAATCTCACTTTACTGAGACGGAGTTGGATTTTTCGCATACAAAAAATGAGAAAATGAGACATGTCTCAGGAGCTGAGACAAAGCGTAGACTTTGAGATTTGTCTCATTTTATTTTGAATACGAATAAAAAATGAGATTTGAGACTGAGATAAAGCTTTTCGCATACGAGCCATTGACTATTGCATTAATTACGATTAAAATTTAAAATCGACAATTTTAAAAACAGCGGATATCCAAAAATTTTGTACTATTATACTATTAGTATTTTAAAATGTTATTCTAGCTCAAAACGTAAGCGATATGTGTGTTGAAGTAGTAAAATAAATATAAAGAAAAAGAATAAACAGAAAGTATAAAAAACTTAACAAATAACTCACAATCTGTTTGAAGTGCTGGATCAAATTTCTCGATCATGTGCGCTAAACCGCAGTTCATCAAAGACTTATTAATATTCACCCATTTGCAGACACTCGGCTTAAAAGGATCACAGTACGCAGTTGTCATTCCCCACAGAATGATCGGAATGGAATTATTCTTTCGTTTCCCTTGAATAACAGCTCCAAAAGCCTCGTAGGAAAGAGTTATATTTTTAAACTCATCTTTCGACGAATACGACCACTCATCAAGACCTCCAGTTGGCTGAACGCAGGCTAGATGACATAATATTGCTCCGTTGCAGACTCGACTGAAAAACTTATCAATTTCACCGAGCTGCGTGTTCGTAATACCCTGTAAAGTATGGCCGTGGTCGCATAGAAATACCGTGTAACTTCCCGCATCCTGTGAATTATCCGAGCCTTTGATAATTCCTCTATACCATTGGTTTTGCGTATCCTGCTTGAGTGATACATGAACTAGGCAATTTTCACCCACTTCCCAGTCATTTCTAAACATTTCAGATTGAATTTTTTTTTGCTGTTCATTTTGAATCTCCCTATGTAATTGCATAATACCATTGATGTGGTCAACGAGACGCACATAGAATTCTCCAGGCGAAATGATGTAACTTATCTCAATTTTTGTCTTTGCTGCGCCCGATGCAGGCGACTTCGGTATGGGAGCATTCGTATTCGGAATTTGTGTAATTTCATTTATATTCATTTTTGGTATGTTCTTTGCATAATCTTGAAGTTCAACCGTAGTCGCTTCTGGTCCAGTAGGGATTGCGTGATTGTAGGACACAAGAAGCGCATTCACGTTAATGGCTATTGTCTTCTTGATTATTAATAGAACCACCTTATATCGGAAGTTCCTGGAGCGGTGGATATTTACATGAAGAATTGGGTTCTTTGCGATCCTCTTAAATTCATTTATAGCCTCCTCAGTCCAGGAATAATAGTTCTCTTGGAGGGGTTCAATATCAATCATTGAACACTGGACAGCAAATTCGCTATTGATAAGGAATTTCTCATCAAGGACCCGAATTTGTGTCCAATTAACGGTTTCATGACGACCTTCGTCTACTAACCAAACTTTGATATTTCCTGGTAAAACAAAGTTCTTTAAAAATATTATAGTTTATAACTGTTTCACATACCCTTGCCCAATCCTTTTTGGAATCGTCCGCGGAACCATACTCCAGTAACATAAACCGCACATGGCATGTCCGGGTGAGGAGCAAACAGCTTTTCTTTATTTTCCCCACAGTCTTCGTTTAGCTCTTGTTGCATTTTATTCCAGGCGTCTGAATGATCGTACTAATATTTTAAATTAAACTTATGTTGTACGTTAGATAAGAAAATTTTCACTTACTTTTCTTACGTAAAATTCATGGGGATTAATAATGTTTATTATGTTAACTCGGAAATTTGCACTATCCTTAAAAGCATTTTTGTAGAATCTTTGCGATGGGATGGGGATCAAATTGTTCTGGAAACAAGAAAAATTTCAAAGAACCCATCATCACAATAATTTTGTTTTTTTTACTTACTTTCATTTCTTCAGCAGTTTTTAGTCTATCTTCTATATCAAAATCTACAGGAGTAGAAAATTCAGCCAGGTTAGTGTATAAAAGGGCATCCCTTAATGATGTTGGATATTTGGAGTGGGTGGTCACCAAATCGACTAAATTTTGAGGATCTTTATTCTTCAAAACAATCAAAGTAACCAAATGACTATAAATTAAAATTGAAATAATATGTACTGCCGGAAATGCATAAAAAAGGGTGATATACTTCTTAATAAGTTCCGCCATCAATTGACTGGCCTCGTCTGTCCATGATCCATTCGTAGGACTTACCCCATAAATGCAGCATTCAATAGCACCATTGGGAGGTGATTTAAGATCTCCTATTTCCTTGAACCTAGAATAGAATTTAAAGGTGTTTAAGAGAATTATATGTTGATATATTAACTTATTGAAACCCACAAGTTGTTTTTTTTTAATTTCAAAATAATATTATTAACTACTTTACTATTTTTCTGTTTTAGTATTTTAGGTAAGTATACAGTAAGTTGTTTAAATTTGTTTCAAGCTCTGAAAAGGTGGCCTATTGCTAGATACTCTAAGAAAAACGAACAACAAAATATTTCAAAAAAAAATATAAAAGTATATATGAATCACCTTTGCTGTCCAACTTGAATAGTATTTCCGTAATCGATAAGGAAAACTTTATAAGTGTTATTGGTAGTAGCATCAATAACTTTTCCCCGATACCATACATTGTCAGATTTGTTGTAAACCAAGTAGATTTCATTTACTTCGATAGAATCCGGAATGGCAGCGTAGTCAGCTTCTTCGTTACAAGATTTCTTGAAATCATCCGCAGTAGACAGGAACATTTGATTTTGCACAAAGAAATGCGACGGATTTTTTATGTGCGATACGTGAACTTGTTGGCTGTTGACCACTGAAGGTTGCGACGAATGTTCTGAGACGCTCGAACACTGTGAAGCGACGGTTTGGTCGAGTAATGAATCTGATTCTCCAGGTTTGGCATGTTTGTCTTTTTTGTTAGCATACGAAGAACGGAATTGATAATTGTTTTGTTTTGATGCTTCACTACTGATGCTTTTATTACTGTAAAATGGCATTATCTTCATTCTCAGAGGGCTTGTTCTGGAAGATAGGCTGATCAATCTCTGAACCTCCTTGCCTACATCTTTCAGTATAATAAAACTGTAAAATATAAATAATTAAATGCACAAAATTGAATGATTTTTTTTTTTTTTTTTTTTTTAAAAAATACCTGAACGGACTATCTTTAATTTGTTCCAATTCAATGTTACAAGCAGTTTCTTCCAATCTAGTATTTGTTTTCTCAATTACTTTGGACAGGAGAAATTGCGGTGGATTATCGATCACAAACTGCAGATTGTTTTTAACTTCCTTTAAAAAATATTCCAATAAAAATCTACTTTTCCACATAAGAGTCGTTTTGTCACCTTGATTATTGAATCCGTTGACGTTTATGTACGGAAAAATTTATTGAAATCAAAGGTAACTACAATGAATTTTTGAGAATTTTCGCAACTTTATTAAGGGCTTTTATAAGCTCTTTTCGATCCGATTCGCACGGATTCAATAATCAAGGTGTGTTTTACATACCTCTAAAGACCCATAGGCTTTCATAAAAGTATTAAGAGCATTTCTTGCGTCTTTAAGAGGCGCTGTAGTTTGTTGCTTAATGTCCATCAATAAATTTCTTTCCATAATTTGCAAAGTGGAATGCATAACAGTAAAAAATTTGGTCACCTCTTCAATTGTTTCACTTGCATAGTCTTCGTATGATTTCTCAAGTGCACGTATCTCCTGTAAAGAATAACATGAATTAATTATAAATATAACATCTATTTGTCGTTTACTTTATCCAAATTGCCAATTCTTGCGTGAAAAACGAAAAACTTAAGCGATAAACTTTGAATAAATGTCAGGGAATAATTTAAATAATGTATTAAGATTTTGCGTATTCCTAAAATGGGAGATCTAATATCTCGATGGAATATTTTAAAAAAGAACATTTTATTTTAAATTACAATATCGTTTGAAATCAAAAAATGTGCGCTATAGAATATTTAATAATATGTTTTTTCTATGAGGAAGATCTAATTAATGTCAATGTTGAAATTTGCTGGTTTTTTGTATAATCTGCCGAAATAGGGCAATCGAAAATAACACTGAATAAAAGTTGCCATCTATCCAAGCTAAATATTCAAATTAATCCATAAAGGTGACCATTTCAAACTTATTGATATCTTCTCTCCATTTATTAGTGCGACGTTGATGATGTCCGGATCCATTAATTTTATCTTTCATGAGGTTGTAACCGCGGTTCAGAGGTCTAGTTAAAACTCCACAATTGATTGGCTCATTTATCCACTCCACTTTAGTGAAAATCCACGAACTGCGAAACCTTTATAATTTTTGATCTTTTCGACCTCTGACTCTGACAGGCTTTTGTTCATGATTTGACTGCGTATTTTTTTCGGGAATATTTTATAACCCACCGGTGTGAATAGAACGAATACGAAAGCGTGAAAGCAACCTTGACTTGTGGGAGTTCGTGAATTGTTGTTAGGTTGATGCATTTATTTTTTTTTTGCACGAACTTTGGAGATAATGAAGGAAACATTAATGGATTATAGTGATATTAAATCGTTTTGAAATTTTGTAAATGCGACATGCGAAAATATGGGAAATCATATTTCCGAAATTTTTGAATTTTGTTCAGAAGTTAGTGTTATACATATGCACTAGAATTTAGCAATATCATAGCAGTGGCGGCAAATTATTTATCCAGAAATTATGAAATTTGTTCGACATGCACCAAGGAGTAATTACGAGTGATTTTGCAAATTGGCTGACGATTATAAGTCCCAATCAAGTTAGAAGCGAGATATATTTTGAATGTAGCGCTTTTGACATGCAATGAGTCGAAATTGCATGTTGTAATTATGGCATCAATTATGCTGCCAGTAACGTCTTCAAGTTAAGACGCTCTAGGCTCCTGCAAAATTAATTAGTCTACGAAGTTTTGCCATTTCCAAAGGCAACGACGAGTGCCAGAAGTCTGCTCGAAGTCTCATTTGTTCTTCTAGAAAGCGCGATCGGCTGTCGAGCACAGAAGAACATATACAAAAGATCTTCTCTGGCCCGGGGCTAAATTCGCGTACTTTTCTAGCCAATAAATCTTTTAGTGTCTAAATCTCAGCTAGTCGACTTGAAGAGAACCGATCGGCGGACAGAGGTTTTGTTTATTGAATAATGCCACCATGTTGCTGAAGTGAAGGTAAATCTCGGATTCAGCTCGATGGAAGCCGCGCTGATTGCTGAAACCGACTAGACCACTGCAGTTATGATGGGTAATAGGCGCTTAATCGTCCTCTAGCAATATTCGAGTACAAACTTTGGACAGGTAACGTGATCTAGGGAATGCTCTTCACCACCATCGAGTATTCAAAGATTGCAGAAGGCCCCAGCCTGCAAGCGAACAACTTTGCTAGAGTAAAAGTAAAAGGAAACGACGAAAAGTGCCGTGGCATCGATTTGAAAGCGATTCGATTGCCTAGAATTTTTCCACACGTACTTATTACAATGCGACAAGACTAGACGGATGCTATAAGTGAGTCTCCTGCATGCAACTGGGTCATTTTATGAGGAGAAGTGTATTTATTGCAATTAGACGGAATTGCTTCATTTCAAAATTGTACACATTGGAATTGATTAGAGTAATATACAATCAAATATTAAGAAATATTTGTACAGACATTTTATCAATATACAAATACACAATTCATAATAACAAAAAATTCTCAATAAAAATATGTACCAATGAAAAAATTTTACAACTACATGGTAAGCTTGAAAATTGGCATGTTTTTAGAGAATCATTTCTTTAAAATTAAGACTGTGATATGCAGTTTAGTTTAGTTTTATTATTTAGATATCACTTATTATAATCTTCCTGTTCAAAAATTGAATTAAAAATATAAAATTCTTGACCTCGGCATAAACCAAATAGTTTTGTTTTTATTTAACGACTTGCAATAGTTTTATTATCGACGTTCTTCTATAAACCACTAAACATTAATGAAGTTTAGTTTTTTTCTTTACTTCGAAACTCAACCTAATTTTCAATGAATATTTCGTGATACCACATTCTTTTGTAAATTGTGAAAATATTCATGAAAAGCATATTAAATTTTATATTAAGAAGTCATCCTAAAAATTGGTCAAAATCTATAACCTAATATCAATCAATCTATAGCAACGCATTAAAGCCTGAAGTATTACAAAATTATCTGGTGTCCATTAATTCTTGGACGTCGATATAGTTAAGGTCACGATGGACACGACAAACAAACCTCTTATTGGAAACTTAAAACGACGAGAAGCTCTTCTGTTGGATCCTCTTCGAGTATCTTGTCGAATAGACGATTAATATGTTGTAAAAGAAACTGGAAATTGTATACGGGACTGGCGATGCTGCTGCTTATGCTCAAAAAGTTAGACCAGCAAGATATTGGCATATGAGCAGAGGGCTATGCATTAAGACAGTTGGAGCGGTACCCCACTTATGTTGGCGGAGACTTCCACCACTGCACTGAAAGAAGTCTGTTTCGAACCTGGGCGCCTGTAGATTGTGCGGATATTTACTTTAAAAATAAAATTGTTTTTCACATCGACGACGGACGGTTCGGTTTATACAACTTTCAAGAAGCCATCCACATTACGGCGCGAAGTGTGGAGGCCCCCAGTCAGTTCTCGCTTGGAAGCCATGCGGAATCGTACCTATCGTTGCTAGTTGAATCGTGACAACAAAATTGGCGAACCTATAGGCAGCTGCGGTTGAGCATAAATCAAGATCGTGCTAAAAAATTTTTGTTTGGTACTGGCTAAAAGAGATCCCAGCTGGCATCTCTCGAGTGCGTTTTATCCAGATCTCAACGGGTTTTTGGGTGTACTTCTTGGATGCTACGATCAGGAGGGTGGAGCAGACCAACGTTGGGTCGATTACCCCGACAGTGTGCCATTTCGAGTGCTTTCCATAATTTTTAGTATGCATTCGGTTTCATCATCAGAGTGATCTTGAAAAATAAATCATAACGAGCGATTGTCGTACCTGTTTTATTTGTTTTATCGAAAAAAAATTTCTCGAGCTGTAGAAGCAGTGATAGAAGGCAGCAGGAAGAAAGTGAAACTTGTGCAAATAATTATATAAACCAAAAGCGAGATGTTCAGTAAGCTGCCATTCCTGGTTTTCATCGTCTGCGGATACCTCCTTATAACAGGTTAGAAGAAAATAAGTCTCCTGCCCTCGGAATCGGTTTGTTTACTCGATTTAAAAATTAACAGCCATGAAAGCGATATCGGCATAAATATTAAAAACTTATGTGATTCATTGAAAACATGTTTCGTTCCACGCCAGCTAGGTCAATGGGTGCAATGTGCTACCAGTGCAAATCCCCGACCAAAACCAGCTTTGGGGTCTTTATGAGACAACGATTAATGGAGGTTGTGCAACGGCCGTAGACTGACTGCGATTCCTCCTTTGGTGATTAAAAATTGTCATTGTGAGACCCCTAGTGCAAGACAAGTGCCTTAGCGCTTATTAATCTCCGGCTTTTTTGTTGCACGGTGGGAAATTATGAAATTTTTGCAGGAAAAAAATTTATTAGCGACAAACAGAGCAATTCGATTGGATTTTATCAGGACAATTAATCCGTCCACTGCTCCCTTGTTGGTTTTCTCCAAATTGGTGGGAGGCTGAACACTTCCAACTTGAATTCTAGTGAAAGATCACGTTTTGCGATTTGAGAATTCGCAACAACCATTCTCTCGTTGAAGTTTTGAAGGCGATGGCTGACCCACTTTTTGTAGGTTTTAAGCTTGTTTCGTTTTTTTTTTTTTTTCTTTATTATCCCGGTGTAGCATTGATTTTGTTTGTATGTCAGGTGGTAATCAGTCAATTGCATTCGATATTACTTTTACCTAGCCGTTTTGTGTGCGTTTTAGTAATTATCGCTGTTGAAGATGCTTTTTTGAAAAAAAAAACAATTAATTATCTGAGATATCTTTTTTTTCAACAGCAGTAGGAATGCAACTGAAAGTTTGAAGGCTCTATTTTGTAATTTCTTGGTTGTTTTAGTAAAAAGTGCGGCAATATACTTATTCAAAATTACAATAAATAATGAGGCCTTTTTCATTTGTTTCGGGTATCAAAGAGACGATTATCAACAAAACTCCATAAAAAAAAGAAGATTAATTGCGTTTTGTACGTAGCTATGTTTGGGAAAATTACAAAGGTCGCATGTTTGCTCTGAGAGCTATGATTATTGTTTGAGAGATCAAATAATAATTTTTTCAAAAGTAAATAAATTAAGGATCAAATATGTACATAATTCCAACAGTCGCTTTTTCAGTTTAGGATGTTATTAGCACAAAATAAAATAACACCCCAAGATGAAAACTAAAAAGATAGTAAAATAAAATAAGATAATTGGTCATCTTGTAAGTACAATGGAGTTATGTATAAAAATTTGAGATTATGTGATTATGAAAATGTTTGGAAATTGTAATTGTATGAGAATTGTAAAGCCTATATGAAATGGAAAACAATTTCGGACAAAGTGTTATTTGGCCACTCTTATAAGATCATTTTATTAGTCTATCTTTCTATCTGTCCCTTTTTTTCGGACACGGCTAAAGGTATTTAATTGAAACAATATCAAATATTACAGCTTCATAGTCCTATAATGAAAAGAGGCAGTATTCAAAGCATATATTGGCTACTCCCCATTGACCTCGAATTTTAAACCCTACTCGAACTTGTCCGTCTCTTTTATTATTAGGCGAAGCGAGTTAATTTACTTCATTGCTTAAAAATTGTTTAGCCTTATAAAAAACATTGCAGAAATTGCATATACATATTTTTAACTTAAAGCTTACTCGATAACATTGAGAAAAGACAGATAAGCAATTTTCAACAAATAATTTATCATTTCATTTGGTGGAATGTTCTGTAATATTTAATTTTTACACAATATTCGTTCGTCGAAAAACAAAGGGTTAGGGTTAAACGCATAACCATAAACATTGTGTTCCTGACATTAAGCAAAATCGCGTTAACTTGACCCACACCAGCCAGACCTGGTCCTAGTAAACCAAAAAAGGTGTCAATGTTTCGGCTACGCGAAATGACGCCACCCTAAGAAGGTGGTGCATGCTTAAAATTCGACTTAATAATGTTAATCAAGGTACACAATGCTGCAATTTGCGTGGTCGTTAATAATTTTTTGTTGCTGACCTTAAAAAAACGTAAAAATTTCATTTTGTTTGTTTGCAAGAATGTTTTTAACGTGTGAGCGTTGTTGTTACCATCGTCCGTAGCCTAAAAAAAGGTTCGCTAGATCCATTGTTTCGCATTATGTAAAAAAAAAATATTTTCGCACTTTGGGTAGGCCGCAGTGAAAGCAAGTTACTTTATGGGCGGCAGTCACAATAAGGCAATAAAGCTACTTAAGCTACTTACCCATGAGGAATCATAATTTTTGCATTTGTCGTGCCACTCTCGACTTCCGTGAAACAGGCGAGCCCACAGTAGAGAAATCATCTCACGATAATTGCGCAATAGGTGCTAGACTGATTAATTGATGCCTAATCGCGCGAGAGTCTTTTTTATTGAGACTTAACGTCTGTGGCTGAGAGCTTGATAGTAAATTAAGCGCCACAGTGGCTCTATTATTAGAATCCAGGAACTCTTTCCGGAAGCAAGATAATCGATCTTTAGTTGATCAATAGCGGCCGACGTCATGGTACATTACGGAAGATGTAACCGTCTTGAAGGCCTGGTGCTACGATGCTAATTTTGCAATTAATCGATAGAGGTATTTCGACTTACGAATGCGAGGCACAAAGATTATTACCTCTTTTTTTGCTGACATTTGTTATTTGGGAAAAAACTACATGTGAAGAATACAGTAATGCTACTTTATTTTGAAACGATAATAAAAAATATCTGTCGTTGATTATAAATTTCTTTTTTAAATTGTTATATTAAATTCGTATTTTAGTGGATAGAAAGGCAATATTTTTTATAGTTTTTATAGCATAGTAGTAGTGGTTTTAATAAAAATTAAGTAAAGTTTCAGTTTATCGAAAGAGTAGAACAGGGATATTTTAATGATTGTGTAAATTATACATATGTATGTATACGGAAAAATGAGAGTACACTTGTAAAACATTTGTCTAATTTTGGCTTATGTGAAAATAGTCTAGAAAGGTTGTTTTTTTAGCCATTACTCTAACCTTCTCATCAAATACATCAGGAACGCTAAATAAACTCTGGTCTCGTTAAAACTAAAATAGAAATGATCAAAGAAGTAATGTAAGCAATTATCCCATTGTCATTACCCTGGCATGCAAATGAATCCGAATGAGCAGTTCCAATTAAAATGCCTCCACCCAGGCTTGAAAGCACGGAAACGAAGAAGTTCTTTTGTGCTTGACTCTTGGTCTTAACGTTTCGAGAGAATTCTTAAGCTGTAAACCCGTCAATATTTCTATAAAAATGCATAAGTAATATCAAGCGTGGCCGGGGTGATTTGTAAGAAACAACAATGGCAATCTGCCTTGACTAGCTAAATTTCACCTTTTGCTGAGATTTTGAGGCCCACGCCAAAGTGTTTTGCATCAGCTCAATGCTAGAGCCACATTGGGCCCGCGCATCTAAGTGAATAATATTTATGTCGTCTTGACGGCGGCACCGTAAGTGACAACGTCGATGTCTTCTTTTTAGGAAGGCGTTCATCTTAAGGTTAATGTGCCCAGGCAAGAATACGCACGGAATCAATTGTTGTCACTTATCGGCGACTTGAAAAAATTTCACTTGCCAGGTGTGTCTTTAGTGGGAGCGAGCCTTGACCCAAACTTGAGGTAATGCACGTTCGTCACGATACGGCATTAAGGGGCCTGAGAAAGATATGTAGGGTAGAATTAGATAAAGTGAACCCGCCGGCATTAATAACCTATCAAAATATACGATGATTGGTATCGGTTCATTGGCAGTTTATGCAAAATCGCCCGGTTGATTTCGCGGCGATTAACATGTAATTAAGACGGGGCTTTTAATTGATTTCTCCCCGCTGCGGCTGGTAGTCACCTTGTGACCGCGCGGCAACCCTGACACTGTCGTTAAAAGCCTAAACCCATTCTTAAGACGAATGCCCAATGGTCATTAAATTTGCGTCGAGATTATCGGTGTGAATTTTGGTGCATGCATTTTGGAGGTCTTCTGCAGCACGACGGTATCCGACTGTGCCAAGACAATGCGCGCTCCTTCGTCGACCGATTTGCTTCACAAAGTTGAAGACATCTCTTTAGAATTAACGTCTTGAGCTAGCGAAAAGTGTGACCTTACCAGCTGTTAGCTCCTGCTCGGACGAGATGATTCATTTACAGACGATTAGTTAAAATACGCAGCTGGAGTGATTTCAAAAGTAGCCTCGGCAACGGGGACAATAACTCAATTATGTAACCATTATAGCGGATGAATGTAAGTTAATTGGCGCCGCTCGACGGATTAGAAGCATAAACTTTTTTAAATGGATCATTTTTTTTGTTCGTGGCCCATTTGTGAGCGCCCCCGTCCTTGCTGGACAACGACAGGTGAGAAGAGATTTTACAACGGAAATCTGAAGACCGATGAATGGACGGATATGCTAATTTAATTGACTTACAATAGGTACAAATTGGCTAAGTGTGGCGGTCTCATTTAAATGGGTTTCTTGTTTTAGACGACATCCGATTCGATACTTTTTGCGATGCTTGTTATTTGATGAAATTTAGATATTTTCACGATTTAACCGGAAATCTGAATTTGAGATTGCTTGTCATCTATACAAATCTTTGAATTTTTGAAAATATAAATACTATGGCTCTTTTACCTTTTAGGTATACTTATACTATTTAATTTTTAAGTAGGAGAATTTTGTTCTTATAGGATAGCCACTTTCTAAAAATCTAAAAAACTGGGATTATATTTGAGTTCTCGGTATGAGTAAGCATTTTGAGTAGAGCATAATTTATTTATTGAGGTTGAGGTCATTAAATAAATGTTTTAGTTATAGGTACCTACTACTTAGAAATTTATTATATAAAGTTCTTCATTTTTGTAATAAATTGATTAGTATATTTAAAATACTCTACAAAATGTATTTTACTTGAATAAATAGCCAAACTTCAATCCGCCCTATTGACAATTTATTTAACTCTTTCATAATCCTGAAAGAAGATCAAAAATCAATTGGGGGAAAAAATGCAAATAATGCTTATTGAATAATCCGATTCAAATCCATCCCATAACATTTAAATTGAGACATCGTATTATATTTCTCGCTTCAAATTATCAATCCATAATATCTCCCACCAAAAAACCTTGAGCAGCAATCTATTTTCAAAATGATCTTAACTGTTCACCTATTTCTTAAGATCACGATCGTGCCTTCCGGCTAATCTTGCCGGTTATCGTTCACGGACGCAAGAACATCAACGTGAAAGAGAGAAAAAAATAATAAGACGTAACTTTTATCTTTGATTTCGGTGAGTTACCTGAAATTTGAATCGAGCAGAAAACTAGTTAACCACTTAAACGTGGAGACTGATTTGCTAAAAAAAAAAAATAAAATAAAATAAAATACCCTTAACTCTTAGCTGACCTTTACCCAAGGCTCATAGATCACTTGATGCGAATCGATACTTGACGCTTTTTTGTGTATGACTATGCATGGGATACCAATTTCCTTCTTTTGACTGTGCAGACTGCCGACACATATCAATTACGTTACGACAAACAAGACCTTTTTCTACTGAGATTTACCGGCAGTGGTAGCATCACGGTCTATAAATAAAAAAAAAATAGCCA
Organism: Machimus atricapillus; assembly: GCA_933228815.1. Taxonomy (NCBI): domain Eukaryota; kingdom Metazoa; phylum Arthropoda; class Insecta; order Diptera; family Asilidae; genus Machimus; species Machimus atricapillus. The sequence continues at coordinate 23,854,082 of OW121788.1, read as the reverse complement.
CTAACGAGACATAAGACGTGCAGGAAATAATTGATTTTTTCTGCTGTGGCCTATTCCGGGTTGAATTACGTTTTCAGGTAGGCACGCTATTGCCATTACCTCAAAATTATCGCAAACCCTTTTTTTTTGGTTTCATCATTGACCTTGTTAACAAAGAATAGTTTGGGAATTCTTTATATAGCTTAAGAGTTATAATTTTTAAGTAAAATTTATTAGGTAAACGTAAATCAAAATAATCGTAGTTCTAATCTTCAATCTGCACAATTTCAATTGTTCCTTCGAATTGATTCTCAGAGATATTATTCTTAACAAGCATAATATCGTTGCGGTTTAAGAGCAGTCACAATTGTAGAATGATCCTGAAACTCACGATCTAAAACCATTTAGCTGTGCCAATCTTATATCGCCCGATCTGGATAGGTGGAAAAATTATGCTTTGAAGAAACCCTTTCGAATGACCAGCAAGATCTGCAGGCGATTTCTGGCCAAACAATCCTCTGATTATTTCCCAATCGCCACCGATCGTGATGGTGCAGTCCACAGTGAGCAGAGAGCTCTCAAAAGATCGAATGTCCGTCTGTCCACTTATGTTGCGATTAACCTTGACGCAACCAGCTATATAGTTTGAATGAATATACGATAATAATAAGAAGAAGAAGGATACTGTGAACTTTTGCAATGAATCACGGATTTGATCGTTAACGATCACACATGAAATTATGGAATGAATCGAGTTTGATCGAAACAAAATTTTTTTCCTCTTAGTTTTTTGTTGTTATTATATTACTTAACAGTTTCTATACGTTATGCGATTAATTGAGCTATTGAGTCAGCGGCTGGCTACCGGCTCCCGTGGGCTATTACTATATCCAATGGCGTTTTGATGCTATTAGCGTGGTTTAATAGGGCAATCGCGCACTTGAAGATAGCGTACACGGGTGTGACGCCTACAGTGTAATGAGCGATGTAATTACATCAAATTACCGCTGTATTGCCTTTAAAATGGTCTTATAGTAGCTTTGAAAATTGATCATTATTTTGTTATGTTGAGATCGATCATTTTTAGATTTTATATGACAATTCTGCAATTACTACTGCCTAAGTTTGGGTTGAAGAGAAAAAATTTACAAAGTCGCTAAATTTATAAAGGCAGATCAAGAATAAAAAAAATATATGTCAATCGACTGAAACCCACTAGTAATTGCATGCACTATGTATAATCTCCTCGCCTTTCATCGGGCAAGGTAAAAAAAAAAATCACACCCAGAATTCCGTGGTCGTAATGATAGCCATATCAATATCGCAAATTCCCAGTGTCTCAATCAATTTGAGTATAAACAAAAAACTAGTTCGCCTGCTCGGGCTGGTCAGTCGAAAAAGATTACAAACTAGACAATCGATGTGATCTCCTTTGGCGCGAAACATAATAAAACATAATAAAAACGATCAAAATGTGCTTGTACGGGGCGGCCGTAAGCTTGTACGTTCGTACGTGCTATCGAGAGGAAAAACCTCGTTGCTCACCTGAATTTATAAATTGGAAGTAGGTTCAGACAAGTTCGATTACCGTGCGCCGCCTGCATAAGGTGCGGCTGCATTTTGTCAGAAACAATTTCACTGCCCTCTGGCTGCCTTCACGTTTCGCGTTTGTGTAAAATATCGATTTATGCACTTTTATAGGTCGCTCGACTTCCAATGTGATATTAAGTGGAGGACTATCGGTGGCATATGCAACAATAGCAACAATTGGAGAGGTTTGCAACTTCAACTTTTGGCGGCAATATTTTAAAATCGCTGCAATTTAATCTCTTCGATCAAATTATAAATAATTCGTTTCCGTAATAATTTGACTGGGGCCACTTGAATTTTAATTGAGGTTTCCATGGCCTTTTATTTAAACTGGATTTCGAACAACTCTAGTACATGTGTCTACACTTATTGGCCTCAAAAATTCGCATTGTTACTTTTCGTGTTCGTGTTCAACATTTGTTAAAAATGAAAGCCGAGTTTATTTAATCCATACCTCAAAGCTCAGCTCGTGCACTGTTCTCCTAAAAGTTGTTTTTAAAACCCAGAAAATGCGGGCTAATTTACTTAACAACAACTTCAATGGAAAGCGTGTGGTAAAGGAGGTTGGGAAAAAAAATGTTTATAAGTGGAATGTGCTGAAAATTACATCATTGAATTTGTGCGATTAAGTGCAAACACACATTACAACTAAGTGTAGAAAAATAGCAGAAATTGCATTAATAAGCGATTATATAGCATCGTTACGTGGGAACAGCAGGGCACTATTGAACACAATTCCTTTTCTGCTCGAAATATTAAGCAGATTTTGTAATATTTGTAATATTATCACTGATACATTTCTGCAAAAGTTTTAACATTTTAAATGTATGTGAAAATGATTTCTATTCCCGCTCCTCCTATAAATTTCAAAACTTATTTTTTCATTTTCTATCGACATGAATATGAACATGAATACTTCATAACATTATTAATTTATTTTACATTATACAAGTCTAAAATATCTCATTTAAACGTTTCCCTAAATATCTATGATCGAAAGTAAAAGTTCTTAAAATAAAGAAACATTCTGTTGTGAAGTGTATGCTACGAGTTACGAGAGCGAATTGATCTTTCAAGGGCATATAAAGGAACTACTTTTGCAATAATTCAGCAGAAATAATGTTATTGCTTTTTATGAATAAAGCACGACTATCACATCAATATGATTGAGAATTTTGCATTTGCTTGTTATGAACGAACATTTGATTATGTATGTTATATTGTAGAGATATATGTAAGTTCAAAGTTCATATGATAATTGGACGAATTATATTTTGTCTGTCTATTCTGTAGAATGGACAAAATGCGTTTTATCTTATTAAGCATTAAAATTTGCCGTTTACTTACTACACGTTTTTCATATTTGATTGAGTTTTTTCTTGAATCATTATAGTGGTATACCGTATACGATATTATAAGTACGTTTTCCTGCTTAAAAGGAAATTGAGTCAATTTATTTTACTTGACTTGTACAGTTGAAGTAATTTTTTATTGGAGATTTTCTTGTTCTCATTGTCATGATATATCTAGAACTTAACAAAGTGTCTCGACTTCCATAAAAAGATGTTGTATTTGTTTATAAGTTTTCTACAAATTGATAAATTCCTACCTTAACTGCTTAAATTTACTACAACATCTAACTAAAAATTTTCACCAGACAAAATGTTTCCCACGAAAGACACCTACACCATTCCGATAAGACGACAAACCGCAAAAAAGATTAATGCGACTTTTAAGCAAACGAAGGAATTGCCCAGGCGAGTTTTGAGTTCTCGCCTAACTACGAGTATTTCATAAACTTATTAACATGTTTCCAGCAGGTTCCACCTGAAGCACCATGCTACGAACGCTCAGCGGTTACATAGCAGACTCTTAAGAGGTTTGGAAGCGAAATCGCAATCAATTGAGCAGGAATTCGCATAGCCATCGATAGCGTCTGGGACGGGATTCCCATGTTATGGAGTATCACTAGATAAATTACAGCATATCATGGAAAAGTTAGAAAAGCAAACAAAAATGGTTACTGAACTGAGTGCATGAAGCTGCAGTTACTATCGATACCTTCGCGGTTGACTGGCTTCGAGTACCAGATGATGCTGAATGAGATGCGGAAAGGCACGCCACAACTTTAATACCATAAATGGAACTTTATTCACACCTCCTGTCTGACAGGATTTGTTTAAAAGATGTTCAATTGATTTTGAATGGGATTCAGCGACCGAATCGGTGAGGCCAAAAATCGATACACCTTTTCAGGTTGTTGTATGTTACATACAACAGTCCAAAAATCGAAAAATTTAATCGATACATGAGGTAAAGTTTCAAATTTATGCAGAGTGTCATCATCTGCATGCGAGACATTTAGAACAATTGCGCAACGATTATCTGCAGAACGGCAGGCAAGCGACCGAGGAAATTGAGATAAATTGAAAGAAACCACAAAAAGTGGCTCATTACGCGGTCGCCAGCCTTTAATCAAGGTGAACGTGCCCAGTTAATAGTGACATTGTGATCTACGGCGATGTCATAACTGGTTCTGCGCGACTCACTCAGTTGCGCAACTTGCATTTAGAACAAAACGCAGCGATATTTGATTGCGAGGTGTGAAGATCGCGAAGATAGTCGCGGTGCTCTAGTTCTGTGCAAGGCTTCTAAGGCCTGCCTTCTCATCGGAGACAAATTAATTAGCACACCGCAGCTGACTAATCCAAGATAATCACAATGCGCATGACGAATACTTCATCCGGATGCATAAATATTTAGTGCAAATCAATCGTGCGCTATTACGCGAAACCGCCGCGTCAATTATGAATGAATGCCAGGGGTTTAATTATACCAATCAACAAGCACTACAAGTTCTTTTATTCCCTGTGGGAAAATTCATTTTCAATTTTAATCAGACGTGCTCGAATTTTCTCTGGTGCTGCTGTTTTGATATTTCGCAGTGGTGGCCTTGTCCGTGTCAATATGTTGCGATTCGTGAATTAATTTAATTAATTTTTTTGTCTTTCCCGAATTTATTAGATAATGTTAAAAGTTAATGATGTAGGTGATTGTAAAACTTAAGTTACTTTTAAAGGTTCTTCCTCATATTTTTATTGCGTTGACTTTTACACATCCGTCCTGATAGTATTTCAAGGCCTTTCTTTCCCTTTTGCAGGTTGGATTGGCTAATTTATTTTTAGGCTTTTTTTTATAAATAAATATATTAATCATAATAACAGGTTAGTGATTATTCATACAATTGAAATTATTTATAAGCCAATATCGTGATCATTATACGTAGCTACATAAAATTTCCACAGATATAACAAGTACATAAATCCAAAACGTTGAAATAAATACACTTCGCCTAAAGGATTTTTTAAACTTCTTTAACATTTCTAACCTTTTAAAAAGTAGAGAAGTGAAAACGGACTTTAGGGATTTTTAAATTTGAATGTTTTTATCCAAAAATTGTCAGTCAAATAGCACAATGCTTAACTTTTTCTCTGATTTTATCCTTTTACTAAATTTTATGTGCACTAAAAGTAATTCAAGTTAAATCTGATTTAATTCGTCTCATTATAGTTCTATCAAAATATGTAACCTCGATTTTATTGTATTTGATTTGAATTTTAAGCTGAAATTAAGCAAATTACAATGTAAGAACATTTTTTAAATGTACGCAAAAAAAAAAAAATAGATTTGATGTCATTTTTGCAGTTTTAGACTTAAAATAAAACGTCTAGATTTCTAAAATCAAAAACAAGAACCATTAAAACACTCTTTGCAATGCGAGTTTTGAAATGAAGTAAAATTATCTTGTGCAAGAAAATGTAAAATGTTAAAATAAAAACTTTTATTGCTTTCATTGCCAACTTAACCTTCACTTTACTCATAATTTGAAACAGTATCGTTGCAGGTATTGTCAATTTTAGTTTTTAATGTATCACAGAAAAAGAAAAAAACAAGTTTAATGACCTTTCACAATATTGAAAGATATACAGATAAATTTATAAAATGACTTTCGTAACTCAAACCAGAATAAAATCTGTTAAGAGTGTGCCAACAAGCAATATTAAATGAAATTGTACAGGTTTTACTCTGCTTCCTGGCAGTCGTTTTTCGAAAAATTGAGTAAAAATTTCAATGTAAATTGTTCGATTTAGGACACTACTGATTGCAAGAAGTGAAAACATTTTGCAACTTGAGATTTTTTTTGCAGTTAAGTTCTTCCGCCTGTACAAATTCAACAGGAAGAGAATGAAGTGAATTTCAGATTATAACTGATCATTAGTCAATATAGCAAAACATATATTGAGTTTTTTTACGTAGTAGGTAGGTAATACATGGTGCAGTTTCTTATTATCTTTTGTATAAAACTCTTCGCAGTTGTACTAAAAGAGGTATATGAAAATTATGTTATACCTATTTTGAAAAAACGTATATTTAACATAGAAAATGCTTGTGAAATGGGTAGTGATTTATAGCTCATATAATTTTTTTTTTGCTTTAATATATTCATAAAGAACATTTTCTGTAATACTAATCCTAAACACTATCTTTTTGACAAGCCATTGCAATTTTCCTCTCATAGTGAATCATTTACGAAAACACCTGATGAGGTAAAAACAATCGAGCACCTCACGTGCTGGTGTTCAACGTTCGTTAAAAGTTACGCAAGGTCCAGAGATGTGAGTAACTCCCGGGGCTGAATGCACTTTAAACGCGGCGTTGTCGTCGTCAGCGTCTTCAACTTTTCAATTGAGTTTCGCGCGAAACTCTTGTGCACCGACGCGCACCATCTTAATCCGGCTTAGCTTTTCACAGCATTGCGCATAAATTTTCATTCGCTGATTCGTGTCATAAAAAAAAAATTAAATATTTTTCGCACGTCCCACGGAAAGCTGGTTTTGTTTGGGTTGAATACTCGTAAATCTTGTTGAAGAAGAGTGTAACTCTTATGACATAATTCAGGTGTGCGTATTTGCTTCAAGCAGCTGGCCAAGCTACCGCCAGCCTGACTCTACTTCAGCTGCAGTGAAGTGACCTTCACTTTTCTGAAGAAAAAACGGCTGTAGAGTCGTGGTACACCTTTTTATTTTCTAGGACTGCGGTTAGAAATTGATTTCTACCAGAGACGATTTTGTGCGGTTCACCCATTAAGAGATGGAAGGTCAATGCACCATATGGTTTTATGGGGCGGATTGACTTCTAATCGAGACGCTAAGTTCAATTAAGGAACACAAGTTAAATCGATTTCAGGCTTATTACCGCGGAAGCAAACTGAAAATTACCTAGTCGTGTTGAAATTACACAGGTTGCGGTGAAAACTCCTGATACCCTTCACCTGTCGCGGGTGTCGGTGCCATCTTCCCGATGATTTAATTCACTCATTTGCGTGAATGTCAAGATATCCATAAAATCTTAATAACGATAAAGATGTTGAATCGATCACCGGCCTTGGGCGTGATAAAAGCCTAAGTATAGTAGGTGTCCAAATTTTGATACCATATTTACATGACACGGTGCTTTTAATTCATAGACGTTTCGCACAGTTATTGGCAGTATTCAAACGGCTGTTTTTGAATAGGGTAATTAAACTAAATGCGGGTTTTTTTTGTAAGAAAGATATTATCAATGCATATTAAGTTTTATAGATTCATTTTTTGTAAATTAAACCATTTCTAATATGATTTTTAAACAGTTATTTTTTATTTCTTATGGAATACCACGATTTTAGGCGAAAAAGCCTTGACTTTGACCGCCCATATATTTTTTAATTAACAGGGTCACGTCCACTTTGAATTTGTCCTATAAAGCCTTTTTAATTTACTTTTAAGAACAAAATACGTACAACCTCCTTTATTATTATCTGATTCGTCCGGTAGCTCTTTGGTCTATAAGTTTAATTCCTACTAAAGCCTGTTGGCCAAGTATTTGAGTGAAGAATAAATGCAAGAAGAAAAATATCAAAATTTTCCTTTTTTCAGTTAACTAATTTTTTTCTTAAAAGTAAAATGTTTTTATATTTTATTTTAGATTGCCGAGAAACAATCAGATCAAAACGGGCAAAACGACCGCGAGCTCCAGAAGCTTTAGATTTTCAGCATGAGCCAGAGCAGGATTTGGATAAGGACGGTGGTAGCCAAGAGAAATCTCCTCCAACGATACCAACGAATTTTCTCAGTCCATCAGTCCGGGAATATTTGGAGTTAGGAAAATCAATTCCAGGTACGCATTTAAATATTAAGAAATTATATAGATTTGCATATAAGTAGTATATATTCTCAGAATCTTTTTATATTAGACACAACTTTTCATAAATTAATTAGTCCATCATATTAGGCTCCGTATTCGATTTACCTAATAATACAAAACTACATTCGGAACATGATTCTTTAAATATAAAATGAAAAATAGTACAAATATAAAGCTGACAGAAGTGTTCATTCGGCCAAAATTTAATGTATTCTTGCCAAAAATGATCGCCATTTGGGAAAATTTAGGATTAATCTCGTTCATACAGTATCGCAGCCATCGACTAATTGCGTTGATTTCAAAACAAATTACAAAACTTGCAAAATATGCTCTCGACAAAATGAATTTATGCATTGCGAAATGGCCTCTATTACTTTTAATTATATGCTTACGATGCACTATGCAGGTGCTTTGAACAAAAACTGGAGCTTTTAAGAGTAATAACTCATAATTGGCGGTGGGTCCGGGCCCATTCGTTTCAACCATAAAGCACTCACACAAAATGTGCACACATCTCCCAAAAATAATAAAAAATTAAAAAACAAAATCCTCCCAAAAAGGGGAGAAAACTAAAAATTTGCTGGTGATCAAAACAAATTGCAGCCATAGAGATATTTTGTCGCTTATCACTTTTATCAGGCCTCATCGATTGATGACATGGATGACTTACAGAGACACCACAACTTTTGAACATAATTCATTTTTCGAGCAGGTAGAATTAATTGAAGGTGAAAGTGCGAATATTCGTGATATTTTTCCGGTTCACCTTAATTGGCTGCGGTGGCCGGTGTCCGATTTTGAAATAATTGAATCGGTCAGGCCCACAGCTGTCGTACACCTTCGCCTTTAATGCGCCAGCAAAGAGATGAGGATTAAGTTTTTTCGATACACCTTGTTTTTGTTTGCCTACAAATTAAATTATGAGTCAATTTAACGCTCAAGCGTTTTTGTTAATGAGGCAATAAGAGATTGGGTATACCTACTACATATATTAAAACAGTTTTTGTCTACTCAAAGTGTTGTGGAATTTGACTCTTTGTCGGATAACAAAAAAAACTCAAAATGTCGAGTAGTAGTTTTTGTGAAATTCTTAAAATAAGGCGTTAAATGAGACGAACTCATTTAAATCTGTTAACATATCCGATGTAAGACAATAAGCTGAGTATAATTAGTTTATATTCATAATGGAAGCATCGATTTAAAATTCTTTTATTGTAGAGCTTCAATTATACTTTAATTATTAATTATAATTCTTAAAAAATGCATCCATATGTAAAGCCGAGGTGCAAGAAATGTTCTTAAATTAAGACCAAGTCACAAAAATTTGTACGATTGAAATTTTGGCTCTATATTTAACAATTGTTATATACTTTAGATATTGTTCATTTACAAAGTCAATTATGATGTTAAATTTTCTCTTATTTTGGATTCCACTATTTCCACATTTTAAATAAATCTTTCAGTTGGCACTATATTACTAATAACTGTTTTCTCAACATTTAAGGACGACCTGGGACAGATTATCCGATCCTTTCGGCAATTCCCTATACAAACTTTTACTGTGATGAGCAACCCTACCCGGGATTCTTTGCCGATATGGAGACAAGATGTCAAGGTAAGTTATTTTTAAATTTAAAAAAAGTACTATTATTAATGCGCAATTTTTTCAACAGGATGGCACTACTGCGACATAGATGGACGACAGGCGAGTTTCCTGTGTCCGAATGGAACTCAGTTTTCTCAAGCAGTCTTTGTCTGCGACTGGTGGTTCAACGTACGCTGCGACCTGTCGCCTCGCCTTTACGCGATCAACGCCCGCCTTTATCAGCGCCCGAAAGTGAATCCAACTAGGCCCCACCGGATAATCACTAAGCAATTAGTCGACGACATTTTTAATAAATAAAATTAACTAGATCGACAAGTTTTCGCATTTAAAGAATATTTCATGTATAAATATTTTCATGTTGGCATTTAGGAACATCACACACCGTGGTGCTTTGATATTCAAAGCGGGTAACGAGGCAGAGGGGCGACATAGCAGTCGGATTACAATAGAACTCCAGGCTACTTTTAGAGCACCAGTTAGATTTTACCTTTCCGTCCATCTTTAATGTACAGTTTTTCATCGTCTTATAGGGAGTTATTTAAAATATATTTTATTCTTTAATGCTTGTCGATGTTTTATTGTAGAATCTATGCTTAAATGCAAAAAAATCTTTGCAAAGAAATACAAAGTCTTTAAACTAATTTTGTTTTAAATAATATTTAACTCTAAAAATAAAAGTAATAATATTTGCCCGAAATCGATTTAAAAAATGAGTCCATAAGCTTTTTGAGGGTATCGAACAAATGAAATTTAGTTATAACTAAAATTTACAAAATTACTTTCAGACTGAGATTAATTATCCAGAAAACGCCTTTAAAGTTCGAAATATACTATAATTATGTCTACCTTTCTTCTTAAAATTGTAGAAACTAAAATATTTCACTTGTATTTTTAATACTTTTGGGAATCAAAAATATTTCTATTTCATACATTTAAGTTGGGTCCGTTGCATTTCCAAGATATTCTAGTTAAGTTCTATAAGCTGTGTTCCTTTGAGGGTAGAGAATAGGTCTCTAAGAATGACAAGGATAATTGACTATATGAGTTCAAGTTAGAAGACCGAATTTGAGTAAAGGAGTTCTGAGTACTTGAGAGAAAAATTATTTGAGAACTCCAGTAAGTATTCGAATACTCATTTAAGGAATATTCAAGTATGTATTTTAGAGTTTGGGAGTAATAAAGCAAAGTTGACTATTGGTGTTCTAATGAATGCCTACATTTTAGTCCTTTTCGAAGATTTATGCTTGTGCATCCACTAACTAATATTGCTTGCCGTGTTGAATACGAGTAAGAGCATCTCTTCTCACAGATTTAATTGTAAAATATCTTGTTTCTGTCTTTTTGGTCAATATGAGATCACTGCATTACTCGTTTTTTTTTAGATTTTTAATAATTTTTTGTTTAGTTATTAAAACTTACAATTGATTAATTTTAATTCTAATTTCATAATGCATTATAATTCTATAGCTCCTTGACTCAAAGTTAAATCTTTGAATTCGAATATACTCAAATATTCAAGTATGTAATTGAATTCAGAAGTACTCGAGTAGCAATAGTCCTAGTGGAGAACGTTAAAAGCAGGGAATGTATATAAATATAAAAATTTGCTACAGGACTGTACCTAACAAAAAGCCAACATAAAACTAATAAAAAAATAGTGGCTCTTAACTTGAATACTGCCTGTGTTTATGCAATATAAATTCTTTACACTACAGTTGATAAAAGTGGATGCTTTAACGTGAATTGTTGAGTCAGTATCGAATTTTTAAATTGAACTTAAAAATGTGGAATCATTAAATATAATATTTAACTGAGGGTATTTGAGACCAATTTCTTAAATTCATTGGAGTATCACACATTTGGCACTAGTTCGATTATAGCAGACAGACTTCTAGAGAACAGAACTATCTTCAAATAATTCCTATTAAATATTTTGCTGTGTAACGATTTCTAAATTGTGCAGCCACAGTCTTACACAAGTAATCGCTCAAAAGGACGTACGTGCAAGCTACCTCTGGATTCCTAATTGAATTATACTTTTTCATCGTTATTTTTCGTCTGTAGTCATCAAAAAGGAAATAACATTTCTAAGCGTCGATTGCACAGTAAAAAGGGAGAACGCCAAAGTCTAACAGTTTAATCGGTTCTTTGAGATCGCAAATCGGTTTGTGGCACCCCCGCACCCTCTGGTACCCGCCAATTCCGATATAAAGTTATTTCCCCACCTAAACGCACTGACAGTTACCAGCAAAGCGCTCCACCCGCACTCGTAATTGAAAACAGTCAAACGACCTCAGACGGTTGATTTTTGCAGGCGCGCTCCTGGCCGGGGGTTTTTTTTTTCCTGTCCATGCCGCCGTGATTGCCATTCAAATGGTGGAAATTAAAAAATAAAATTTGCCCCTGTTATGAAATCAAACGCACTACACCGCGGCGGTCGTCAGGATTAGGAGGGGGGGCCCGGGCGCCCGCTGCAGCCCTGAAAAAATATTGGATGCAAATATGATTCCTGGCAAGTGCATTCACGGCATGGGGGCGGCAAAAAGCGCAAGATATTAATAGTGCTGCATTTTTGTAGATATCGCGAGCGGGTGGACTACCGCACTGTCGGGCTGGGTGTAGTTGTGAAAGAGCGGTGGTGGCCGGCTTTCACAGCCAAACGCCATACACCAGAAAGGTTAATGGAAATTGCAGAAAAATACACGTAGAAATCCGCAGAAAATCTCTTTCCTTTTGCCGCAAAGGTTTTCGATCGCAAAATGCAGGAAATCACCGGAATCGTGAGAGGGACCCAGTAAAATAGCTTAGCTGTGAAAAGTCCTGCTCAACACTTCTTTTTTAATAAGTAAAAAATAAAAAAAAGTCCATTTGCTCACTAGCAAACTGGCGATTCCTGTCCCTTCGCATGAAACAGCTTTTTTCCTGTTGAATTGCAATTTTCAGGCACGAAATGATTAAAATAGCCAATTGCTGGTTTGACAGGTTTTTAGCGATTTCTTGCAGCAGGAAACCATTCTCTATATAACGAAAACCTAAATTCCGAATGAACCTCAGAAGGTGCTAACCTCCTGCGAGGCCTTCTCAAGCTAAGCGAAACCATTACGCGGATGAGTGCATCTTTTGTATTCTTCTCAAGTGCGAAAAAGTTCGCGCTTTACCTGTTGTTTTCTGACCTAAACAGAAGAAGGGGGAAGGTGACGTTACCTGCTACTTCGCACGATTCACAAAAATGAATCGGGCTCGCACGTGAGTACGTGATTACGTCGCGAAACATTAGGCGAAAACAAAAACGTTTTCCAGGAAGTCAGACGTGTGTTCATTGTTCCTTTTCTACACTTCAAAAAGTAGATAATTTCCGAAAAATGAAAGCGTACCAAAATTTTCTACCCAAGTGTGCCACTGTGCTCTGTAACGATGCACTTGACTGTATAAAAAGAAAGAAGGTTGCCTATGCTCCGCAGGTGATCCGCGGTGAATGTCAATGGTCTTTTCAATGATTGATGGTCATTGCTTCTTCTCTCTATTGATTCGGAATGGTGTATTTACATTAATTGAAAGATACTTTGATATCATTTACAAACCAAGTTTATCTTGGAAAGTGGTGATCTTTTCCTGAACCAAGTATTGCGATACATATGTATTTACATAATGCATTAAACTTTTTTTTTATTTTTTTCGATTCTCTAATCTAATATTTTAGCAATAGCTCTAACAATCAAACACAAATCCTGTAAAAGGCGTAAACAGAGCTCAGTTCCCAACATTGATCTGGTTTTATCTATTACATATTTCAACGAGCCATTTCTATCTTTAAGTTGTTCTCTTGAAAAATATGTATTTCGAAATTTTTAGCTTTTGTTTACAGACATAATAAGATTTAGTCAGTATTGTTAATTTTATGCATTACTAAAGTGCATATTATTATAGTTTGAAATTATGTCACAGTTAAATAAAAATTTTACGATCGAATTCTTAACCAATCCTTTTTCATATTCTCATCATAAAAGAGTGTTAAGCTATAAAAGAGTAATCACAAACTTTTAAGACGACCGTTTTCCTCGGGCTTTTAGTATACGACTTTTTAACTTTCCATTTCGAAGTGATTGTATAATGGGTCCGATTTTTCGAATTGTTTCTATTTGAATATCCTTTTCCTGGCTTTCATTGCATTCTTGCATCTTTGCAGATTCAACTACTAAAGAAGAATCTCAAACTTGGGTCATTATAAAAACAGTAAGTCGTTTACGGTTATTTTGCTAGTTCCTTAGACCCCAGAAACTTTATAAAGTGATTCGAAATGCTAAATTGTAGTGGTTTATATATACTTAGACTGTTCGATTGTCATAAAATGCCGTTGGGATTGGCATCGCGTGTATAATGATAGAGCTCATAAATCGCGCAATGGCACACAATCGTGAGTTCTGAAAGAAAATTGCTTAATTAGGGCGTTGCTTAGTTACCTTTTGTGTTGTTTAAATATTAAAACAGTCGAGCAGCTCAAAACTTGTCATTTGGAATATTTCACTCCCGCATGGGAATAAAAGTGAAAATTTTCAACTAATTATGGTATTGTGTGTAAAATTTTGGTTTGGACAAGGGCAAGGTTAACAATAACTCAGAGGAAGAAATATAAACTATAGACCGAAAAATCTTTTACGTTGTTGTTTTTTCCCACCATAAAAGTATTTGTATCTTTCGCCTAATTAACGCTGCGAAATGTTTTAGTGTTTATACGGATGATTGATGATATTGTGGGAAACTGGACTGTTTATTTAATATCACGGGAAAATCTTCCGGATTTGTACCAAAAGTCACAACTGCAAAAAATATTTAAAACCTTTCATAAAATCCCATCAAAACCAGCACTAAATCCGGCTAAAATCCCATGCATCTTATGTCACCCATAAAACACATCGAAAGCGCCCAGTTGTTCACGATTATCTTGCTCTTTTACAATCGATCCGCGATCAAGAAACACGAGTGCAACTGAGATTAATTAATGCAAGGTCGCGGGATCGGGCCGTGTTCGTTAAGCGTAAAAATTGCCACAAATGATAAATTTCTGGTCAGTAATGAGTGTGCACACCCTCGCCGCGTCGTGGTCGATTTCCTCGTGGCTCTGATTTCACAAGATTCGATTTTTTTACACAAACTGTCCGTTCTAAGCACGTCCCAACGCCTACTATTACTTAAATTAAATTAACTACGAGGCGGCGAAAACCACCATGATTTACTGTGAGGTCAGACAGAGCGGATAATAAATCGACGAAATTGGCCCAAGAACTGCCAAATAATTGCAGTTCGTGTTTCCTGAATTAGCAAGATCCGGATGAGATTTTCCTGGGTCATTATGTTTTGGGCCACTCCTAGCGGGAGCCGGGCAAATATTCAGCGGTACGAAGGTCGCTGGCAGCTATGCAAATCATCAAAGACGATAAACCCACCTTTAGCAGCTTTAGGACAATCACTCCAACTTCAGCCAATGTACCTTGACTTTTTAGACCTCAACCACCAGTTCGAAACCGCACCACAACCTACTTGTATCAGTTTACTTCATTTCAAGCAGTTTTCTGGCTTATTTCTCTTTATTGTCTCAGCTTTTTCTACAACTTCTTCACCGCGAAACGAGCCCTTGTCTATGATTTATGAATTTTAATTTAAGAAATCAAATTGTCGGTGATTACTTTCGGCAATGGCTATCTATTTTTGATTGTTCCACTCCAAAGACGTGTAGAGGATTTTGTTAATCTGCACTAATGCTATGTTTCTTTGTTTGGTTCGTTTGCTACTTTCGTTCTCATATCTATTAATGGAGTTTATGTTGCTACTCAGAGTTTGGCACGATAGCTAAGACCTGTTGAAATTCTTAAACGTTTTACTGAATTAGAGGTCTTAGGGTTAATGTGAAAATTAATACTAAAAAGCAATAACAACGTTGACGATTTCCTTCATTAATTTACTTTCAATTTGTAAACTGCATTTGCAATTTGACTTCAAATTAGTAAGGAAGGTTGTATTTAATTCTTGTGCTGGTAAATAAACGCATTTAAAAAAATTACAACAGAAATTGCTTTTTATTATAACACATTAAATTTTTTAATGGAAGTGCGAATAGTTGCGTGAACGGTTTCTGTACATAACTTTGACAATAAGAATCTGTACTGTAAAAACCTTACTATTAAATATTCTGAGAACATATTTTTTTACGGAACTTAAGGAATTTTAGACAGATTAAATATTAATACATACATATTTTAAAAATTGTAGTTAAAACTAATCTAGTTTATTAATATGGAATGTTGTATAAATTTTAATTGCATCAAATAAGAAATCGAAAAACGTACCTTTTAGGAAATATATGTTCAAAATAATTTCAGGTTAACACGGAGACACGAAAGTGGTTACGATTTTTTAATTTACATTAAGTGTTTCTTAAGGCTTTCTTAATAAATTGCATAGTTGCGGAGTATTTGAACTACATTTTAATGTTTATACGTTCAGAGCTAGAACAACTATCTTTTAAAATAGCTCTTATTATCGATTCTCCGCTCCGTCTAATCAAATCAATTCCATTCATTAAAATTATGCAAACAATCGTTTCAGTATTCTTGTTCTCCGGATAAGTTTCCTAAGTCCATTTGCATCATTCCACAGGTTGACATTTGATCCGAGCATTACCACTTATCCGAGACGATAACTCGAGCTAGACAAAATGCAAATTGCAGGAGCATTCAGTAGCATTGTTTAAAGACGTGGGCCAAAGGTGGCAAAATCTTGCCAAGTGTCCATAAAAAGATTTTCATCTTATTGTTTAATTTCCATTTAACATCTAATTATAGAGCGATAATTTCTTATGCAAATTTTGATATTCGATGGATTTTGAATTTTTAGAAACGTTCAGAGGAAGCTTTTGAGGAAATAATTCCGTAGATGGATTGAAAATTGCTTGACACAAAGGGATTCTAGTTCTTCGTCTACAAAGCCGACCTCCGCAAACGCAATTTCGAGAAATAACAAATTAATCAAAGTTAATTACGAGCCAAGTCTGAATTGAATCCGCCTTTCAGAGCGTCTCTAGGTGGCTTTTCCGAGAGCACGTGTTTCCCTATAATTACGACGGTGTCACAACATCATTACCTAGATATTTCCACGGAGGCAGCCCGCTGCACTTTCCAAGAGTAATGCTCCTTCCTCCTGGTCTCTTGGTCTTAAATATGCTCGTGCAGAATTTGTTGGTGATTGCAGTCGCCGAGGTGAAAATTCGCTCGCCACGGTGATGTACCGGGGTTTATATTGCACCTGCCTAATCCATGTTATTGTTTGATTACGTGCCGACGTTGTCTTGTGTTGTGATAGACCTGCATTTACCCGCGGAACGCGACTCTACGCCCGTGTGGCCACTGCTTAGTGAATATCTTTTCGCTATTCCTCCTTTTACTACATAGTATTATTTACTCTGTGGTAACATTCGCTAGATGTGAATAATTGCACTATTCGCTGCACTTGAAAAATTCCGTTTAGCGGAAGTGATACAAACAAGGTAAACGCATATCAAACATCAACAGTACGTATCACGCAATATTAATTTAAGGAATGTAAATAATTCAGTGTTAGATAACTGATAAATGGCCATTAAATCAGAACATAAAACAGTAATAAATCTTCCTCATTACATAATTTTTAGTTGATTAACCCACAAGTGGAGTCCCGGTAAAATAATCTTCCAATTTAACAAGCTTCCTTGATACAACCGCAGATCCGATGGAGATTCCATTGCAAAAAAAAAAAAATCGGAAACACGCGGTAATGGTACACGTTTTTCACGTAATGAATGAATGTTTGTATAATGACGAAATTTCGATAGAAACGTGCGTCTACATCTTCGACTACGTCCGATTAAGACCATTTCCGATTCAATGAGAATTTTATAGAAGCCATCGAAGCGTTCCACGCTTTTTTGAGTTTAGCTCAATAATACATTGGAACGCACGAGTCTTTTGTGTACTTGTGTCTAATTAGGCGACCCAAGTAACCAAAGGGCAATGAATCAATTGTTCCCGGAATTTGACGCATTGTTAGCATAGAGCACAAAGTTTTGTAACTAAGACAAATTATAAAAGTATGGAACTTGAAAGCAGCGGAACCATCTTTACGTTACGTAAAGGAAGTAAGGTCATTCAAGGCCGATTTTTTTGTAGTAGGTTAGGCATACCCAAATTTTTGGTTTAATTTTTGAATAATATTCAGTGCCAAGAATTGAAAATAATTTGTAGTTTTTGAAAAATAAAAATATTTTTACCTAAGATAGTTTTAGTTAGGGGTGCATACTTATATTCAAGAGGTTATATTCAAGTTGCTTTGAATTTTATGAAAATATGTAGTTTAATTGAAGCCGCAACATATCATTTCTTGATACGATTTTAAAATTTTTCAAAGTTTAGAATATTTTAGCTTCCAGCATAAAATTTATGATATTCGGCGATAACAAATTTGCAGTAAAAAAAAGGAAACAAAGAGTTAAAATGTCTTGAAATTATTAGCTCAGTAAGTGCTTGAGTGCGTGAAAATTCAATTGAATAGTAAAATGAATACCTGTGGCTGAAAATTTGTAGCAAGTTATTCAATCCAATAGCGGCAGTACAAAACTTACTCAAGCGGAAGATTAAATAAATATCATGTTCATGCGTGGCGAGGTAGCGAACTATTTAACTAACGTGATAATCGTATTATTAATCATTTTATTTCTCAAGTATCTATTATTTGCATAAAATATTTATTCAATTTACCAGTCGAGTATGTTTTGTGCTACCGCTGTAAGATTAAATAACTAATCAAAGTACATATTTTATATTACTAGCTACATCTTATTGCCACAATTAACTCAATTATCTCAGAAGTGCGCAATATAACCGTAATGTATAAATAATTATTTCTTTGGACTCACTTAGCCAATTCATCCTTTTGGTAGAATAAAGAAAAAAGGAGTACACGTTTAAATTAATACCAATAATAACATTTGTTTAAACGAAAAAGTCTTTAACTATACATCATCTGAACTATGCAAGTTATGCTTTTCTCGATTGTTTGTTAATTCAAACTGAAAAGTATGAAAATATAAAGCCTATTATTAAGTATCAGTATCATAAAAACTATATTTTAAATTTACGTCCGAAAAAAACTTGGTTAAATCAGGAACAAAACGACTAGTCGAAAAACCAGAAATAATTACAATCTAAAAGCGTACAAGTGCAAACGATGAATGTTTACACCTGGCATTATTTCGTGCTTTCAACGCCTATTAAAGTCAATTACTACAATTTCTTCTGTAAGTGGAAACGCAATCAATGTTTGTAGGCTCACCTTCAGTCCAACCCAAAAAAAGTAACTTGTTCCGGCGAGGTTGCAGAAGAAATTATATTAGAGAAAGGTGCAGCAATGCAATCTTAAAAGTGCGCCAGTTTAGACTTTAATTAGATATAGGTACCATTGTTGGTAATGGTAAATTCCGCAAAACGGCAAAGGTGAAGTACTTACTTGGCGCTGAGATTTATGGTGGCGACGAAGGTTCGAGTCTTGACCTGTCGCAACCAATTATCTCAGATCTTTGACTATTCAATATTCAGTGGCCAGGAATAAATGGGGCTTGTGGTGCAGCTCCTCCTGAGGAAACTGCAGCCCATTGGTGGGGGCCTGAGAAAAGCCGGCGGTCCATTAATTTCAAGAGGTGGAGGAAGACCGTGTGGACCGCGGCAGAGTAATGGTAACAAAACAACGCATGCAGGAGAATAATCCCAGCCGCACACCTGAGTTTACCTGAGCGCCGGGCTTATCGCGACCGTAGTCAGTCAATAAACGTGCAAAGAATTGAGCGACTCGCGCCGTTAACGCTTTGCTGAGCAGAGGCCCGACCTAGACGCCGAATGACTTTCATTATATTCCCCGATTTCATACAAAAGTTTATAGTTTATCGCCAAGAAACGCGACTACCAGCTGACAGAATACAATCCGCGGTTCGCCGGCTTAGTTTGGACGCACTGCAAATTATTTCGTTTCGCTAGACGACTATCGTCACCATTTGGGACAGTTTTCGATCGTCCCAAGGATTTCCGGGCTCGAAGGGAGTTTTTTTTGTTGGAGTGCCTCATGGTAGTGAAAGTTGGCCGAACTTATTCTGATTGTGCAATCCTGCACGGCTGGTGGTGAAAAAGTGTGTTCTTGTGCATGGCGCAAAGATCGAAAATCGTGAAGATTAATTGTGCAGGTGCTTCGGTGAAAGGTGTAGAACAGCGACAGGCTCCAAATTTATGATAGTACTCGCGTCGCGAAGAGCAACACTGACCATTATGCTTTTTGTGGTTGCAGTGGTTTCGGCCTTATTTGGTAAGTTTCTGGTCTAAAGTAATGTTTGTTTTGTTAACTACATACTTTGGCCTGCTAATTTTTTTTTTCAGGTTATGTATTCGTGTTATAAAATTTTGAGTTATTTATTTAATTTAATAACCAATATTGATTATAATTTGTAATCAGAACTGTAAGCAAGGTATCTTGTATTTTAAAAAATTGGACATATAATAGTCTCTTAAAAGATACTAAAAATAATCATAAACAGGTTGTCTTTTATAAATATATATACAGAGATACAACAATATCAGTGGAGTTCGAAAAATAATTAAATAAAAGTGGTCGTTGAAATCGATAAAATATAAAATTAAGAGCAGTTTTTTGGGTTAACAGAGTTGAAAACCTTCCATTTTATGTTAGCAATTTATCATTAACAATGTTAGTATGAAAACTTGTAAAACCTTCCCGGAGCTTTAGAATGTAGGTATTGCTGCTACTTTTATGAACCGCCACACCTTTTTGGGCCCTTTTACTACTCGGTGTGAGTTGAAAAAAAATTCACTATGTGTAAACAACTTCTAAAACTTTAAACTCGTTTTTCTCAAAACTATGTTTTCAAAGTCGTTGAGCTAGATTTCTCAACCGATCAGTCTCAAAATTTGTACACAAGCTTTATAAATATATTTTTTAGTAATTGATCGAAGGATTTATTTTTCCGATAAATATTTATAATTTTATTAACTATTTAAGGCCACGCTTTGCATCAAAAATCAAATTTTTTTTGTAAATCTGCCATTTTGTTAAGATTAATTACTAGTTAATATACCTTACATTAACTAAATCTTTTGGGTTTTTTTTTTCAATTTTGATGATCCGATCCAGAGATATCGCGCACAACGCAAAACGACGTTTTTTAGAGGATTTCCCGGGATACATCTACAGGGGCTTTACAAATCATTATTTAAAAAAATAATTTGTTTTTATAAAGTTAAAATGTTAAACAATGTGTATGTAAATTTTTATATTAACCCAATTAAAAAATACCTTCTCAGCAATTTTTTTTGAAAAACCGCTTTTTTTCGTCCTGCTAACTGCGTATAACCCTTTAACATTATGGTAACTACATACTCTTTTCTCAGTTTGAGTGGCATTTCCTGTTCCTTGTCTTCTTGGTTACGATTTTTTTCTATGGGTGCTATTAGATAATATAAGGAGTGTTATAAAAAAATTCCATTTATCTTTTCTTTTAAGATCAGTACACTTTCAACAAGTTTTTGAATAATAATGTAGTTTTCTGCTTAAACAACAAAAATAAATTTCTTGTGATGATTAACAAATTAGTCTACAGTTGCAAAATCTTGAAAGTAGGTATGTTGGGATAAGCTCTTTTTAGAGCCATAGTTTAACACTTTTCCTAAACGTTCCTAAATTAATACGAAAGTGTATCTTATAGCTGTTGCGACATATTATAGGGTCGTATTGCAACTTAAAAATATCTCCACGGGCTATAATTTCTGACATTCTTCTTAAGGCACGGTAGCTTGTTATCTCCCATCAGACCTGACGTGAAAATTGATTAAATGCGCTCACTCGAAAGGCCGTTTAGAATCAAACATAAAACGAATTCAATGCAGTTCACGTTCAAAAGCGTCCAGATGTTTTCGTCAAAGCAACAAAAAGAGCAAATTATTCATGTGAAAATACTCGAGCATATGCAGCCCTCGACAATTTAGTGAGCGTTGGTTGTTTCGCGAACCCAAAAGGAGAATGATACTTGGCACAATCCATTTACTTACGCTGTTTAACCAGTGAACGGCCAGCCGAATCGATCCGACTGCAGATATTTTACAATCTACGGATATAAAATAATGGCAGGGATTTCACTTCAGCCTAGATGAAACAGGTTCTTATATATTTTTACGACTAATTCCTTAAGTGGATTTTAGTTGGACAAAAGTTACTTCAATGCCGGTTGGTCATGCCATATATGCCGAACATAAAAAACTCTAAATTTTCCCCGGGAAAATGCGAAAATCGTCTAATAGTTCGGTGTACCCGGCACACGGTAGAAAATTGCTAGAGTGTATCTTTGTAATTACAATTGGAATCCGTGCTGATACAAGAAAATCTACTTGTCTAATTGGATTTATTCATACAACTATCGCAGTTGCGTCTCTCCGTTTTGCCGTTCTAGAGGGTCATAAAGCTGGGTTTAGATATGCAAACCATGCTAAAATAATTTCACTAATGACGTGTGCTCGTTGCTGGGATCAATCAAGTAAAGTGGATCTGTCCATAGGGGGCACTACGTGGGCAGTTTCTTCCAATTCGATTAGAGACGCTTAGATTTTCGGACCACGCAGCGTCCAGGTAATCGGATTACTCCAGCCCAGCATCCGATTAATAAAAATGGAATGGCCGTAAAGCTATACACATACATATCTGCAAACAAAAATTTGAATTGCTGGGACAAAAATAAAAATAGAAAACGTCCACATCTCGCTAATTCTTTTAAGTTAGCAAAACAAATCAGGGTGGTGACCAACGCCGCCGCAAGCACTTATTCCGTGCTTGACTTCATGAAGCATTCTGCGCTCGTTTGTATCTTGTCCTGCAGTTCGTCCGAATGAAATTTTCAATCCTTTGTTGGTCGACAATAACACCTCCTGGTGAACTCAGTTATTCCCTTTTCCAGGTGCTGCCTTTGAATGCGAATTGGATCTGAAGCTGAATGTACACAAAACCTGGAAACAGGCCGTGTGCTCCTAAAGCCGTCACCAGATTCCCTTCTTTTAGCAAATTATCTCGTCGTTCCCGCACCAGTTTTGTTCCCCGTTCCCTAACGCTCCAGGACTGTACGGCGATGGTCCTGTGTGCAACTAGATTTGTCCACTTATTGCCAATTCGTGATGATGAATGTGCCCCATGGATATTCATGAGGGCCAATTACGTGTACAAAAGTAGATCCCCGCATCTCACGTTCAAATTGTTTTGTTTCTGTGGTAAACTATTTCTGCCGGACGGGTTGCACGTATTTTGGATTTTTGTCAGCTAACCGCTCTGTGTACAATTCATTTGGAATATTATGTTTTTGGACACCGGCAGCTCTCCATCATTCGAATCCAGGTTAGGATATTATTACCTAACGAGAAAACCCAACTAACGTTTAAGTTAATAAATTCCTCGCCCATATACATAAATTTTAGATTTCAGTTGAGTTCTCAAGGGCAATTGACTAATTACTTCATAGTCTGCTAATGTGAACTTACAAGAAAAGCATCCAGTAGTTGTAAAAACAACAAATATTAAATCTTTGCAGTAAAATCCTTTTTAGGGTTACGCAACAAAACCAGAAAGCAATTATTATAAAAAATATATATGTACCTACCCCATCGAGTGGGGTATCGTTGACATGAAAATTTAAAATCGTGAGGTTTCTTAAAACGTTTTTCAAACTTATGCTCAGTTTTTGAAATATTCGACTCCAAAGTGACCTTTTTTGATTAGTCCTGTGTCGTAATTTACAAAACCCTTCACAGATGAAATTTAAAATGACTGCGCTAATCAGGAATTATAAATTTTTGCTCGTTAATGATCAAGATAATTTTATAAATAGTTGAAATTTAGAATCAAACACGAGGAGCTGTTTCATCACAACTTATTTTACATTTAATTAATTAATTTTAATTTGAACATAAATTGAAAATAATTTAATATGTTTTTATCTCATACATGCGTTTTCAAAGTAAGGTGAAGACAACTTTTAGATTTTGCTCAATGTTAAATTTTTGACATTTTCCTCAAAATTAGTACAAAAATGTTTTCGATGTCGCTTGTTAAATATCTTTATTAAAGATACCATTCTTCTCAA
Source organism: Machimus atricapillus (assembly GCA_933228815.1). Taxonomy (NCBI): domain Eukaryota; kingdom Metazoa; phylum Arthropoda; class Insecta; order Diptera; family Asilidae; genus Machimus; species Machimus atricapillus. The sequence continues at coordinate 23,830,452 of OW121788.1, read as the reverse complement.
TAATAAATTACATGTTATGTCGTTTCTCATCTTCCGCAACAATTGCGAAGAATTAAAGCAATGAAGAAGTCAATTCGTCCTCAATTAACAGAAGGTCAATTTCTAATTGAAGTGAAAATTGCCTCTGAATTTCTATCGTGGTGTACTGAGCAAGTTTTCTCTTATGGCACCGAATGCAACGATAAAAGCTACAGAAACTTTAACCAGTTTCCTTGCGTGAGTTGCGACTGCTGTGCAACATCTGTTGGAAACAGTAATCCACTGTCAATTTCACATTTCAAAAATTGTCGAGGTAACCTTGTTTTCGCAGCCATTACCAGGTGAAAAGAACCAGATAAGAAAGCAAAGATTTTGTTAAAGATATGCGCGGTTGGTTGAGCTAAAATTAACGAATTATTACGATCTATCAGCCGCAAAAGAAAACTCATGCTTTCCGACCAGGACAACTCGCTGCAGCATACATACATATATTTATGTTTGTCAGCTTGATTTTAATTAAATTTCAGCTTTCTTAGTCACTACAATTAGTTCATTAAAACTACGATACCTGCCAACTGTTAAAAATGTCGTTTATTTTTAGTTAACAGAAATTCTGAAGGTAAATGGACTGGTGTAAGGTAAAAAAAATATCTAGTTTGCAAGTTTTTATACATTTCCTTGAGAAAAAAAGGGAAATATTGTTATTAACCAATTAGTTTTGATTATATATTATATTTGCATATGAACACCAGTACCCACGACATTCATGACGGCGAAAAAGTGAATTGGATAGCACGAACCAATAAATAGTTATATGTGATGGAGCCCCCATTGAGTATGCATCCAGTTCCAGAAAAGAAGCAATTTCGTCTTCACTTTCTCGACAATAACACTTTCATTTTCTAAGATAACACTGAAAGTGCTTTTCCCAAGATTTATGATCTTTATTCAATTTCATACGAATGGCACTCTGACAATGGGTGATGACCACTAATTTTAGTTTATTCCACTCAGATTTTTGATTTTTAATGCGAATGGCGGTTTTAAGGCGTGGATTAGAAACACATATTCTTTTTATAATGATAATAGCAGAGGATGTTAAATTTGTGGGCTTTCAAATTTGAAAAGATTAAAAGTTAATTTGCCTGACTGATGGTGTTCGTTGGAGGTTAGAGTGGTGCTTTTTAATAAATCATTAGTGTGGATTATTTTATTTCATTTATAGTAACTTCCTTTTCAGACCTAATTCATTGTAATAAAATAAAATTGACGAGAACATGATACACACTTTACATTCCTTGGATATTAAAATTTACTATTACAATGATGAAAATCTCTACGTTATGTAGAAAACTTCATTAGTGTTAAAATTAGTTCACAATATTCGTTTATGGAACGGATACAAAGCTATTAATTAAATTTAGAAAAATCAGAGGAGTATTTGTTACTTACGTTTTAAATAATGATTTTTCTAACGAAGGTAGAGAGAAAGTAAATTGAAAATCGTTTCAAAATATACTCCTTATTACTCTTCGATGTTAATAATATGTAGATTCAATTGAATTAATGAAACTAATAAAAACCAGTTTTTCCAGGCATAACAAGCCTGACATTTTAACAGTGACACACCGTTTCTGTGAACTTCAGCATAGAAAAATAGAGAAAAACAAAATGAAGCAATTAAACGCAATATATCCCAAGAGTTGTAATTAATTTTCACCTGTTTGTAATCTGGCGTAAGACAGTACGGCCTTCATAAGCACGCCGGAGTTGCAAATGTCTGCCACCAAATTACCGTGCAAATAAAAACTTTGTGGATCTTATTTCCTTCACAATATAAAATTTTAAAAAAGATTTGGCAACTTGAACCAGTTTTGATACCATTTTCACCCATAATAAGTAATGATTTGAACTCATCATTTAGAAATTAATTGCTTGTTACTTTAACAAGGAAATTCCTAATTTCCTCCATTTATTAAATAGTTCAATTTGAGAATATTTTAAGTAATAGTAATACTCCAAAATAACAAAAGAAAATGCTGGTAACACCGTGGCATTGATTTTTGCACTTTTAGCAAGTGCAAGTCACAAAAGTGACAAAGAAATTGCGCGGCTAAGGTCAGATGGTTGGCACCGTGTAGATTATTTGTGGGTATTAAATTGAAATTTAAGAGCAATCTATTTTTAGTGTTCAAATCAAAGTATATTTAGTAGTATGTAATACTCATAAAAATAAAAGACAATGTGAGATAAATTCCTTGAGTTTCCCATTTTTAATAGGAATTTGAATGTTACTTATTCAAAAATTGTACGATAGCGAACCTTTGGGCGGGTTCCCACCTGTACCACTATCTATTGTCTATTGAAATTCGTTTCAAGTGTTGATTTAAGACGACGGAAGACGGAGTATATGGACCAAATAGCTACAAGCGATCTGTCTAGAAATGAAGCTGCACGTCTTCCATAAATATGGATAGGGGCAAAAAAGCAGCGGTGCTCAAATTTGCACACCTGGAAGAATGTGTTTACTTGTTGCACCTAATAAACGATAAGCGTTGAAACAATACGACTCACTGCGTCCTAATAAGGTGATTATATGCAAATTGCATTTTTTTATTGTACACATCGCGAATAATTGCTGAGAACAGACTGAGAAGAAGAAAATCGTTCAGAGGCAATGTAACTCGTTTTATGCTTCGGTTCACAATAAAAGACCTTCAGACTAGTGGCTGTAATGCATGGATCTTTACATAAACAAATTAATACGAGAGATATTTTATCGGCAAGCAATTGTATCCTCCTAATTGATCGATAAATTGATATTGTAGAATGCAGTATTATAGATCTTTTTGTACTTCTTCCAATATGTATAAAAGCAATTGAAATTGGTTCAAAATTCTCATAAAATTTGTGTACAACTGAAAACAACGCGACCACTTTCTCCTGAATCAGTAGTCAGCCCGGTAGTGTTCGAATTCAAAAGTACGTAAGCAACTCTTTACTTGAATGGCAAGTCATTTGCTAATTGATGGCCTTGCTTCTGAAAACTAGTCTACTCCTATTTTACTCTGTTTCTTTACTCTTGAGGGGTTTTCGACAATCCAGCCTTGGATAGGTATTTTGAGTAGAGCACCTGCTGCTGCTACAAAAAAAAAAAAAAATTTAAAAAAAAATTAAGACTTTCCAGTGTCACGTCGTGGATCGTTTGGCATTATTTATGTAACGAAACGAGCAGCATTTTCTTTCATCTTGAAGACGTTGACTCAAATGCCCATGACAAATGACTCATGTGAAATGTTAGCACTAAACCGGCTGATGACTTTTGGCTTTAAGTTCATATTTTGCAGGAGTTGTAACTATGCTCATGAATGGCAGTTGCCGCCTTGATAAATTGCTAGTAATGCTTGTACTTGAAGATCTTAATTAGCTCCAAAGTAGAGATAGATCTTGTTTTGTCGTATATGTACCAGTATCTTTTCATTGCGGTTATGTCACGTCTCATGCACTTACAATTATTACATTTTCAATTTCCTTTATTGGGTAAATCACTTTCGTTTTTCTTGATGGTATTTTTTAACCAATTTTCCAATTAAAACCAATATCTTATTGTGATGGATCTAAATTGCTAAATTAGTTACACAAAGCAAAATGAAAGCAGCCCTTCTACAAAATGTCTAGTCACTAAAAATTTGACACGACCTTTTCCTTTAATACTAAAAGGCTAAAAGATAACAAGTAGCAAAGTTTAATCGTTTTTCTTTGTAATTAATTAAATTAAAATTTTCACTTTTTATCACAACTACATTTTCTCAACAGTGTTGAGAGCAAAACAAACAAAATGGTTTTCTTGATCTCCATGTTTTACAAATATTAACTTATACGGGTTTCTTTTTCAATATTTAAATTAATCTAAAATTAATTATCTACCTTTTTGAAAGGCCATAATTTTGAGATTTTATTATTTTACTAAATTTATTATTCGTGCGAACATTAACGTTTTTTCGTCATTACATAAGAACATTAAATATTAAATAAGAAGCAATTACTCATTAAGCGCTATTATTGCGTTGATATTACTTCAGGAAGTGATAGAATAACGAAGACAAGCAAACAAAATGCGAAAACTTAGTGAAACTCGTAACTGATCCTCTTACTATGTTTAAAAAAAATATTAAGCAACTCTAAAATATTTATAATACTTTAAGTGGATAGGGCTAACAGCGAATAAAAAGGCGCTAATTTAGTACTGCTAAAACCGAATCACTTCTATAATTGCCTTGCCTAATTGAAAGTTACACAATATTTGAGGAGCAAATAAAATGTTCGGTTTACTCCTGATTTGTTGATCATCGATCACTCCGGTTACGTCCAAACTTTTCATAAAAAGCAATACCTCACGGTCAATTTTACTATTACCTTTCCCAGACCTTGAGTTTAAATACGGACAACAATGCGAAAATGGAGAGAAGAATACCTAAATAAAAAAGTGAAGAAAACAAATGTTTGCTCCAGAAATTCCCATCAGCGAATTGATCGAATCTCGTTTGGAATTTTTGTTGCCAATCGTAGTAGACAATTTCTGGTAATCCTTTCTCTTTCGATGGGCAGGTAATACAACACTTTCCGGGTATTATCGTCCCCAGTTGGTCAACAAGGCATCGGTTCACCGAAGCAAACAGACACAAACGAAAACGAAAGTTACTGGGCTACACTGTACCAACAATCTACACCCTGTCCAGCTGTAACTTGAACGAGTTAATTGTGTTACTAAGGTGGTGAGATAAACGTTCCACCTTCGAAGTCAAAGACAATGAAGAAAAAAAATTGTTTCGCCGTTCTCCTCCCCATTTTTCCTGACAGCCCAAGAAATGTGCTTAATTTTCTGTCCTTTCGGTCACACGGTTTACGTAACATTTTTAATCGCACCTCTTGACGTTTTGTCGACGAAAAGTTCATTTTTGGAACTCCAGCATGGCACGACTTAAATCTGCGGAAAATAAACTGGAGCATGGGTTTTCGGTGGGTCGTGATGCCTTTCTTTAGAAGAGAACATGAAATGGGTCAGGTTTGGCCAATACACGACGAAGCAATGTTAACAACTGTTGGGTTTGTTTCAAATCTCTGACTGCCGAATAATGAAATGCAAATGTATCTTGAGAAATAGAATGAAAAGTCTGTCGCAAGCACATGATTATAGAGTTAAAAACTGGTATAGTTTTTCGATATTCTTAATTTTTTTTTAAACCTTTTCATTCCTGGTTCTTCACCTTTGTAAAGGTTATTTTCAAATTTCGTATCTAAACTACACTAAAATCCTTGTTCACGTAATCAACATATTAAAGTTTCGATCGGTCTGAAATTTTAAATGTCCTCCTCAGTTATTAACGTTTTTTTTTTTGACGAAAATATTTTGTGAATTTTTTCTCAAACAAAATGATCGTTATGTTAGAACCATAGTCATACTTTTTCAAAGGATATATATTTTTTCCTTTACCTTATGTTCCGTAAGCCGCAGTCGTACACGAAAGCAAATTTTTTTCAAATCGCCATCAGGCCGCAGAAAAACCTTTTAATAGGGTAATCAATAATTTAAAAAATTATATAAGAATTCTTTTGTGTATTTGAAGATTTAAAGAAAGCATATATGTATGTACATATACCTCTATGCAAAAGGTGAAAAATTACAAGTTCAAAAAATGTTGTTTTATTAATTTATCAGTCCCATAAAAATCAGTAAAATTTCCGACTGAGAAAGTGTAAGGATAAATACTGTAAAATATATCAAAACGACTAATACTAGTTCAAAAATAAACGTACCGTGGTATAACATACTTACTGGAATTACCTGATTGCAATCGCTTTAATCATCGTAATGATACAGCTCTATCCGCATTTGCATTCCAAAGCTTTTTACAAGCAAATTTCATTGTTTTGCTCCACAAAAACAATTGCCTCTCGCAAAATTTTTTTTTTATTTTAATTCTCTCTTGTATGACGAGTTCGCGGAAATCGCCGTGAGTTAACTTTTCTCAAACAGTCATAGTTGTACTTTGTTATTTCAAGGTAAGCCCATTAATGCAACCAGGTTCCAATAATTACACCTGTATCAGTAAACTTTGGTGGAAGCAAACTGCTTTCGCTTGGACACGCGTCGTATGCATTTATGAGTCCATTGCGGATCGCAAAATAGTCCAGCAAACTTTCTTAAGACATATTTACGATTTCCTTACGTGCCTAACAGCGTTCAATAAAGTTTTATTTGTATGGAACTCGAGTAAAGTTAATAATCGTTATCGAGTACTAATTTCTTATTGTAGATATAACCTGTAAAGCTCTTCCATTGAGCACCTTCAGAAGTTGAAGTTGAACTTCCTCATCATTTTTATTACTACTCAGGAGAATGTGTCGCAAATGTTTTTGGGTAAGATGTCAAAAAGCTGCTGAGTTTCCCAAAATTTCTAAAGTTGTAAACGATTTATTTATTTTGGTTATTCGATTTAACGTTCAAATTTCAAATTGTTTAAATTTGTTGAAGTTTGCGATAGATTTTAAATATGATCAAAATTATAAGTGAGTTTACTGCTTTGAAATGAAAATGGCAGGTCAGTTTTGAAACTTGTGGAAAATGATGAGAATCCTTTAAGTAATATAATACTAAAGGAAAATCTAATTTGCCAAAAGGATAATGCTACAATTTAAATTGTTCCCTGTTTGAAGACTTTTAAATTAAAATATCTTCTATTTACAGAAGACTGCACAAAATATTTTGTAGAAATTTGTTTTAAGGTAAGATTTCATTATTTAATTTGGGTAATTTACTTTTCGCTGGCCTGAAATACGGCATCCTATAGCGATAAATAACAGTAGCTAATAATTCACACCTCAAGTCCCGAGGAGTTAACAAAATCTTTTACCATAACGCACCGTTCCAAATAAACCTCTCTATCAATTTCGCAGAAAATCTCGCATTCGACACGCAATTAAATCTTTCTTAAAGGCTTTAATGCAGATTTCCGTAATCTTAGAGAAAATTTTAGTGCAATTGCATCTTATCGCAGCCAGTGGTCGTACTACACCTGAATAAATCTTCAATTTTGTCCCCCTTATGCAACATTTTCACCTTCGAATAATTTTGCCGGCATTTATTTGCTGAATAAATTGCTCTGTTCGCCCTGCGTTTAATTCGCCGATGCGACAGCACGGCCAATTTCAATTACACGGAGAGTTGGCCCAGCGGGTGAAAGTCATGTGTGGAACACTCCTGGGTTTTATTAAATAATTCGTCGTAATAAATGCGAATAACCAGATCAGGGTAGAGGTTTTTTTGGTGTTTATGTAATTACCTCCCATCAAGGTAAATTTGTGCAAGTTCAGAGCAAACGAGACCACATCGGAGGTAGAGGCCGTTTTTCCATGCCACCTAAATTGAAGGGATTTAATGCGTAGATAAAGAAAGACGCGCCGAAGAAGATTAATTAGATTAGATAGGCCTGATCAGGTAATTTTGAGTGTTTCATAAAAACGATGTTAATAGAGCATTTCATTGTTTTGTAAAAAACCTTAATCAATCATCTTTCGAAGTGTCTCATCTATCGATATCCTCCGATAGAGAAGGTAATTTATACCACGCTTGAACAAGTCTACATTATATTTGAAACGAAATGTTATTATACTACATTGGTCTAAAATGACTTAAAATAAAATTAAGTAAGAATCAAATAATAAGGGGAAAGGGTTCTGAAATTTTTGAAATAATAATATTGAAGCTAAAGCAATACAATAAACAAGATTTTATTCAATTGTTGAGACTTCTAACAATCTATTAAAGGAAGGTACGAAAAAATAAATAAATAAAGCGGTAAGGTTTCAAAATGGGACCTGTTCGACTGAGTAACAAATTACATACACATTTGAATTCTCTTGATTCTTGAACTAATGTGCAAGTAAATTTTATGACCATACCGCCAAAATGCTAATTTTTTTCAGATTTGAAACGCTTCCAAATAAAACGGGGTAAACTATTTAATCACTGAGTTGAAAAATTTAAAAAGTCTACATACAATTGATATTAAACCTAATTATAAGTAAACAGGTTGCATACATATGTTAGCAACAGAGCAATTCATAAAAACTTAGCTCTTCAAATGTTGCATATAATCTTCTTTATTATTATTTTCGTTTATTGGGATTGCATGCGATATTCGACCGAAAATGACCATTCGCCCTGACCAGGTAACTCAAATACTTCGTCGTGCATTGTACCTGTTCTGCACCAGTAACCAAAATCATGCGAATGCATGTGGCTTATGATCGTGCATGGGTCATATTGGAATCGATCGTATAATTATTTTCGCGAGGTAAAACGCGCAACAACGTATCGCGTTTCCCTGAGGTCTCTGGGGCTGTGTTGCAGTGAATGCATACTGCCATTGTTGCATCACAGTGAACTAACTGCATTGCGGAATTGCTCATACATTTTTTTCTTTATCTACTGTAATTAGTTGAAATTATTTTTGACGCTTAACTGAATTTTATAGCGAAGATTTATTTTCTTTTTTAATATCATGTCTGGCAATATTTATCTAACAATCAGCGGCAAATTGTCTGAAATTTATGGTATTTTTCTAAAACGGAATCCGTCCGGACGTAACAACAATCACCCCACTTGGCACGATCAAATGTTATTTATATCATGCGATCACCAAGATATGCCCTAAATAATTGTGGATTATTGCATTTTCCATATTAAGGAGACTGGGAACGCAATCGTGACAATTATTGTCCGTGTCCATTTTCTTGAGCCCCGATATACATCTCTGCTGAGTTTCGAGCACTATGCATGTTACTACCAAGCCACGCTGATTTTTCAGTCTATCCATCTGTCCATCAAACGTGAACGAACCAACTGTTACTAATAAATAAACTCAGAGCTTTTGCAATACAGTGGATAATGAAACTTATTGGGCATTCTAATACCGAGTCTCTTATTTACTGAGGTCGGCGGAACTATTTCGACCACTGGAGGCTACCTGGAGGAAATTGTTAAAAGAAAAAACTTTAATTGGATTTTATCGGCATCATTATTTACTATAATTGTCAGCTGCAAATTAAAACATTTGTTTCAGCTTGTTTCTTCGTGGATTCGTCTTGAAAATTTGCAAAAATTTGCAACTACTGTAAAAGTGAAAAGAAATTTTAGTAGCTTAAAAATCATATCTTTTATGCTAAGCTCAAGTATTTATTATAAACCAGAATGCATAGAGTACACAATTGGAGCAAAATTTTCTGTTATTTATACTACTATTCAAACTCTCAAATAATTAACCAACGATATATGTTTTATTTAATAATACTAAATTCAGACAAAAATCATCATGGGGAAAATTTTGATATAAAGATTGTCAGGAGCCAAAATTAAATTCCATGCTATTATATAATCTAAACGTCGACTACACTCTCACGTTTGAAACTTTCTCTTAATACTGAGAGCTCAGGGCCAGATTGTTTTATCCATTTGCTATTTAACACACTATCCAAAGTCCATCTCGATGAAGGCTCTGGTTCCAAAAGAACATCAACAACGGCTTTTACATTGGATGAAAGACGCTCTGAAATTTTTTGACGGAAAGCAAATTTTCTAGTTCTTTGGTCTTCAAGCAATTTGTTCAAGTTGCTATCATCGAATGGCATTTTAGCATTAAGCATTATGAATAAAATAATTCCCATAGACCATGCATCAGCTATTTTTGGATCGTAAGGTATGCCTCGAACAACCTCTGGAGCGGCATAGGCTGCTGAACCACAATACGTCTCTGAAAGTATGTTTCTGCCCTGTCGATCAATCGTATATCTTGCAAAACCAAAATCAGCTAGTTTAACGTTCATTCTTTTCGATAGCAAAATATTTTCACATTTTAGGTCTCTGTGAGAAATGTCCTTGGAATGAAGGTAGCGCAATGCCCTGACCATTTGAGTGAACCAAGTTTTGCTCTGATATTCAGGTACAGGTCCGTGCGTTTTAATATAGTCCAGTAGGTCCCCGTTTTCGGCGTGTCTCATAAAAATGAATATTTTCGGTCCTCGCTGCAAGATACTGTGTATTTGAATGATGTACGGGTGTTCAATTTTCGTAAGTATATCCAATTCTCGGGGGAAAAATTTATCAAGAAAGTCTGTTGGTGCTTTGGTCTTATCGATTATCTTGCAAGCTAAACTGATGCCCTTGCCAGACTCGTCCTCGTACTGCGCTGTGATGACGGTTGCATAACTTCCCTTCCCTATCTTCCTACCGCAGGTGTATCCCCGTTGGGCAAGGGCATCGACATCTGAACTTCTAGGGTTGAGTGTTTTACTTTCATTGTACGTTGGCATAGCTTGAGCCAATTTTTTCGAAAGCTCGGGTTATTTCTGAAAGCACCAAATTTAACTTATTTCGTTCCACTGCAGTTTTCCAAATTTTGATTTTTCATTGATATAGGCTCAAATCTGCAATTGGGACTTCGCAAGAATAGCCTATAACTAATAATTTCCCCTTTTGGAGCCCTACTAGAATTTTTTTTGTAAAAAATTATTCAAAAGCAAATAACTTCTGAAAACAATAAGTCAAAAATTAAAACTGTCATACAGAGGATTTTTGTTTTTTAGTCATTTGAAGGAACCCGGTATGGTCTACTAGCCCAGCAATTTCCGTAGGAAAATTTCCCAAATACAGAGGTATTTATGGTAAGACACATCGTACAGTGTACTTTTGTATGAGCTCGTATAATATGCCATCCGATGTTACAGTGTTCTTACTAAAACTCCTAGGCTATAAATGATTTAAACGGGGTTGCAATTTCCATTTTTATTATTAAGTAATCAACATTCCGTAAAATCATTTTTCGTTATTACCCAAATAATGAAATGTTTAACGTTTTTAAATATTTACTTTCAGGGGTCCAAGGAGCTCAAGGAATAACCGTGTCGCCTGATCTTGGTATGAGAAACAACACATCAACGCAATTAATAGAAACGGTTTTAATGAACAAAACATCAGAAATTGATGAAACTCTAGCAGATCGAAATAGAAGACTTATTCCCTATATGACGTTCTACATGCCGAATGACTACGCTGCTAACCAGCATTATAACTTCATACCAGAGGTAACAAAATCGTTATCTTAAATACGTAATATCAATTTATCGCTAATACAGCAACAGAAGCAAATGATAGCATTTTATCAGTCTCATCAGCCGCAACAGGTAAATGTAGACCAAAATGCATCACAGCAAAAACAGCCACAGTCAAATCGCTTTCAAGTTCGATTTCCATCGAATAAACCAAAGTACCAAGCAATTGTCTATGGAACGAGACACCAGTTGAGCATACCAGGAAAAGAAAGACCTCTTCACCAAAATATTCCTATTTCTTACAAAGAATCGAAGCTGGTAAGATTGAAACTTTTCAGGCCCTATTCCAAGACCCATCGAAACTGTTATGAATACAAAATTTTATTTGTATTCAAATAAAATTCCGAATTTTTAACAATTACGAAAACATAAAACATTTTGGAAGTCTTGTATATAGTGGATGTAATTGTAAACTGCTTTTTCATATTTTTAGTCTAGACCAGTGCACCAACAGCATTCCTCTACACCGAAAATAACGCCTTTTGGGCCTTCGAATAAACTTCCTGGCCATTTTACACCAATAATTTATGTCCATCCAACCGATAGCATAAATTACGATAGAAAACCGCAGGCAAATCAAGGTGCCCTTCACCATTACAATGAAATTTTAAATGAACAACAAAACTATCAACACGATGTACAAATTCCAGTCGGTATTTACACAACCCCCAAAACTCAAATTTTAGTTTCACCAAGTCCAAGGTATTAATTTATTTTTATTTCAAATTAAAAATTTATTAAACTAATCCTTTAGGCCTTTATATGTTAATGACAATAGCCAACATCTCAACCAGCAGCTCCAACCACCAATGCAGTTCCATGAAGAGTCTTCTCCAAATTTAACGCCTCAACAGAAGTATGTGGAATATCTAAAGGACCAATTACGATATAAACAACAACAGTACTATCAACAAGAGCCCGCTTATATTGTAAACGCCAGTCCTCCACCTCCTGTGGCAAACAACATCATTTCCTACGAGAAACCACAGCAAATTCCAGTAAATCACATTATGTACCGACCTGTGGCTGGTCCATCTGGAGGTGAATCTCTGGAAGGATCATACCGACAGTCTCCTCCACCACAACAAACTCTTTCGTATGACCATGCACCCTCTGGGCCACCTTATGATTACAACCAGAATCCATCACCACGTCCACCAACATATAATAATTAGTACTTTTTTTATTTTCATATTTAAATATTGTAATAAAAATTGAACTATATTTAACAGTCCCAAATACGTTGATGTGATTTTACAAGAGCCTCAACAAGTAATGAATGCACCTCCTGAAAAACCGGCAGGATTTAAACAGGCTATATACGTAACCACGCCTACACCAATCATGGTTTCATCAGTTTCACCAATTTATCAAATGGAAGAATCACATAGACCAATAGAAATTCCAAAATCAACTCAATCCCCAAGACCTTTTGAAATACAAGTTGAACCCTTACGACCTGTGTACGATCCGCAAATAAAATACAAGCCTGATAAACGTCCTCATTACATACCATCACCAACACCACAAATATATAGACAGCATATTACTGAAACAACTCAAGTGCCACCTCCTACCCTTACAACATACCATCCAAATTTTGTATCTGTAAAACCAAAATTCAACCCCAATTATCCCACAGCTAGACCTTACAAGCCTAAAATATCCCATAAATATAAACCGATTTTAGTTGCTAAACCAATTGCTCAAGCTGTTACACATCTTAAACCCAGTCCTGCTCCCATTGAAAATAGTAACCATTACGGAAATATAACTCACAATTCTTTAGCCGACATTCTTCATAAGTTACAGGAAAGTAACCAACTTCCGAAAACTTTCACACCGGAAAACATCGACAATTCGATAAGAACATTAATAAAAATTTTAAACAATTTAAAACAGTCACAAACAATAGTTGAAAATCCGCCTCAACGACATGAGGATGATTATGATGAATACGATGACACTCCATTGGTTGATCCAAGTATACGTTCTCTTTACCAATCGATATTCAATAATTTTATAGTAAAAATTTGTTTAAGGTCATCCAAGTCCAAATTCAGGACGTCCTGGGATAGATTATCCAGCATTTTCTGAAATACCTCATACTAGCTTCAACTGCAAGGAGCAGCGATATAAAGGATTCTTTGGCGATCCAGAAACGAGCTGTCAAGTGTGGCACTATTGCGATTTGAACGGTGGACAAGCATCGTTCTTGTGTCCAAATGGAACTATATTTAGTCAGGTAAAGGATTTTTGAAAATTTATCCCCTAAGAGAATGAAAGTTTCTAAGGAAGTTTGTCATTTTTGATGTTAGAAATATGGAAATTGGTTAGGTTTCTGTTGTATTAGCGTTTTTGTAAATTCATCGGGCACACTAATAATAGTTCATAATTTTAGAAATAAAAAATAAAAATAAAACCATAATTTTAGGTTGTATGAGTATAAAATAAAAAAATTCATAATTTAAGACATGGTAAGAATATAAAACAAAAAAGTTCATAATTTAGTGTGCGTGCGGAATCGCTCCTCTGTTATCACCTGATTTCGTTTTATACCCTGACAGTCGTTAAAACATGTACATACAAACATGTTTTTCTTACTAAAAATTATTTTCAATTGAAATTTCTTAGATCACGTTAAATCAAATTAAACCGCGTAAAAAGGGCATGCAACATTTTTTTAATCGTGTTTAATTAAATAGCGTAGAAAAAACTCGCGTAAAAACAAAATTAGGGTATATGTATTTTGTAATGTAACGTAATTTTTTAGACTAAAAATAAGCTTTGGCTCAGATCCAGGCCAGCTCTTTTACAAATTTGAAAAAAAAAAAATCAAATCTTAATTTAATACGAAATTTAAATCGATATTAAATTGTTTTCTTCCATTGTTCACTTCGTCATAAAAACCTTTAAGGTTGTTTTTACAAAGTTCTGCGTCTTTACTGGCATTCATTGATTACAAACGAAATGAAAAACCATTATTTGTAGAATCAATAAGCTAATGGAAAACAGTTTAATTTATAATTACAATTTCGTTCAATTTAATTTGTGTCTTTGGTCCCCCAACAGGTTGCTCTTACCTGTGACTGGTGGTTCAACGTGAAATGCTCCAGCACCGCCCAGCTTTACGTGCTCAATGAGAGGCTTTATAAATACATTTTGCCACTAACACCGAAGTTCCCTGAAGATTACAGTGGACCACTTGTTGATAAGTAATACAAGCGCAAATATGCAGATTTCCACCCTACGGTGCTACAGTGAAAATTTTATTCAATTTTTAGGTACTTAGCTTTAAAATTCAAAGAAATGGAAGAAAAAATGAGGCGAGAAAAAACAAAAGGAAAAAGTAAATCTGAAGAAGACGAAGAAACTGATGACGACGACGAGGAGGACGAGGAGGATGAGGAAGATGGCAGCAGCCAAGAAAGTGGAGAAATTGTTCATAGCACTACAACTCGAAGCGACGAAATTAGCGAAAATCAAACTGAAAGTAGCGAGTATGAAAGAAGTAGACCTTCAGGGGGAGTTACAACTACCCCGGTTATTCCATCCCTGCAATCGATGCCCATTGTCGTGACATCGACGGAAGAGCCTGACCTCTACTCACCCACTCCACCCAACGTAAAAACCAGCGTTGAAAGCGAGAAGGTGGAAGTTATCGAGATTAAAACAGATGGAACCTCGGGGCGTCTTATACCGCCGCGGATTTTTAATAGCGGACTCAAAAAGTAGGGCATCCGCCTTGAGCCAGTTCCTTTTTTCTTGTACATACAAAATATTTATTTGCATAAATTTTTTCTTTGATATCCTGAAAATTAATTGATAAATGTAAGTACGCCTCAGTTATGGTTTCATCATGCTGTAGAGCTCATATCATTTATTAAATTTTCCAAGTCGTTTATTATATATATTATTTCTATTTAATTTTTAAGAATGAGCTTAATTTTAAAAGTAAACTGCTTTGTAACAGAGAGTTTCGTTGGTTAAATATTGCATTGTCTTCAGAATACAAAAGCAACATTAAGGTAAAAAAAGCATATGTGCGAAAAAAAGACAAGTCCACAAATTTTGGAAATATTATTGGACCATCCGCAGACAAGCACTCATTCGTACGATATTTGATATTCTTTTATTGCTAAAGGTTGATATTTTTTTAATTACTTAATAATATTGAATTTGAGATTTGCCAGCGAAATTTCTCGCTGCAGTTATTATTGAGTGATTTTCACTTTGAAGATAATATTAAAACTTAGATCAGAACTCCTTATTAAGGCCATTTTTTTATTGAATAAATCAGACAGAAGAACTGATGCGTAGAATATAAGGTCTAAAAATTAAAACAAAAACAGATAGGCGGAAACTCTGCTTTTTGTTCTTTGTTCGTTTAGTTATTGCACTTGTCTTAAGTTTAAAATCTTGTAAATATTAAAGACATTAGAAATGTTTATATTTATTTAGCATAATAAATTATATGTTTTTAAACCCATTTTTGTGTTTTTTTCCACTTAAATTGTTAAAAAAGTAAGTAAAACTCGAATTCTTAAAAGTAATGGTTATGCTTGAGATTTCCAGTACGATTTTCCGAATAAAATTTTATAATATGTATTTCGGTTTTAATTAATATAATTAACAAACAAGGGTTTATAAGGCCAAATTTTTTATAAATAAAATTGTAACCCTTATCAATCCTCCTAGTAAAAAACAAAAAGGTATAAAAGTACTCACCTTTTGAGCGCGTTTATTGTACTCCTTAGCCTGCTTTACAGTTTCGATAAGACTGTTAATTTTTGGTACGAGCTTCTTGTTCTGTAAGAGAAACATCAAAAGAAGTAAAGTATGCTACTTAAAATAAAAATATAATACCTCAGCATTGAGGCTCGTAACCGGATGGCCATCGTGTAATTTAGTAATACATATTCCACAAATTACAGTGTTGCAGGATGTGCAGTAACTATCATAGATCCTCTTATGCATAATACATCTCGCGTTGTAGTCTCTTTCCGACAGAATAGTCTTCTTTTCTAGTATTATCAGCGAATGCTTTTGTAGGGCCTTTCCCAGTTTGTGAACGTTGTTAAAACAGTTCCTGCAATATGGAACATTGCACTGCAAACATACGAGATTCGTGTTCGCACTGCATTCACTGCATTCATTTTGATCTGATACAATGTCAGTTTCTTTACCGAGCGAAGGATGACACAAATCTTTTTGGAGATTATACTCAATGTAGTTTATCAGTCCCATTAGATAGTAATTGAGCTCATATCTCTCACGGATTGGTCTGGTTCGGTCAATGGGATTACTCTTTTCGCATTCTTTACAAAATACATTCCCTTTACGGTTGCCAAGAACGCAACATTCGCAGGCACTATGAGTGCAATCAAGTACCAACGGACGGCGACTATTTTTCAAGCGGTCTAAATAAAAAGTACAAATAATTTTAATAAGGGGATGGGAATTCGATATATTCGAAAAGTAATGTCAGTGACTTTGATATTATATAATTTTTTTACTTTTACTTTAAGCCTTTGTTTGAAAATTATGACCATGGCTTAAAACTCTTAGTTTATGTCCAGAACCGAGAATTGACAATTATGTACATACATATATTAGAATATGGTGCAGATTTAGTATTTCTCTAGTTTAAGAATAATTAATTCGATTGTTGATTTAAAATTCGTGAATTAATTATGACGACAATTTGTTCAAAACTATTTTTTTTTATTTTAAATTCCCTTTACGTAGCTCTAAAGATTGAGAAAAACAATCAGAGGGTTTTACAAAAATTACAAAGAAATATACCGCTACGACTTTTATTTACTCGCGAATCGCATTGACTAAAATATTCAGATGGACAAAAACACCCAGTAACGAGTACCTTGTGGTTTTCTTCATAATTACTAATACAGGGGTTCTGGGCATGCCAGGAAAATATTTCCAAAACACAACCAAGGTTAGATTTCACCTTAAAAGATGCAGAGAGATTAGGTTGTTTTAAAAAAAAATGATTGAAAAAAGGATTTGTTTTTTTGAGAAATTATTAAATTTTACCTATATTAAGTACGTATCTGAAATATTTATTATTTAAAATGTTAGGAAGTTTTTAAATACTTCACTACTATGCAATATTGGTGTCGGGTTTTGTAAGTTGGTTTAAAAACATTCTAGACCGGTGATTCAATGTGGGTAATGAAAAATTTGGCCCGAATAGACGGCTCTCTTCATGGATCATATGAAATTTTTTGCCCAAATATTCTTCTTTTGATTCGACTCGAACGAATTCAATGACCGGGGCTCTGGAATTTATCTTTATACTCTCTCATAGTTGGAATATACGGAAAAGTATTTGCGCGGAATTTATAGTTCTTTACGTGGACAAGACAAAGCCCTTTCAGCCTTTTTATTTTATACGACTTTTACGAGGTACTGCGGCTGCCGGCTGAGGGAGGGAATGGAGCCGGCAGACGTTTTCGACACCCGATTTTTTAAGCAATTTCGAGATGGCATTCTCCGTTTGGTGGGTGTAAGCCTTTTTGCTTATAAATTCTGCTTAAGCGTTATGCATTAGTGTGGCAACATAATTCTAGTTTATAGGAAATACATAAAAACAATTTAGTTACCAGACGCTTTGCTTTGACAGTTTTTCTTTTTTGCCAAAATTCTTGAGCTGTGAGTACCTACTTTTTAAAGAAAGCGCCTATCGTATCGGACTAATTAATAACATGCGTATGCGCTTAAACAGACTTAGAATTATTTAAATAAAGAAAACAAATGATTTCTAACTTACGGTTCACACTGAACTCATTGCCGCACACAACGCACTTGGGAATTTTCTTCCACGCAGCGGGGAAGTCGCAATCAAAGAGTCTTTTACCACCTAAAGGTCTTTGGTACATTTTCCGTGAATTAGATCAACACCACAGCGATAATTCACTACTTTTATAGCAATAATACAAATGATAACACTACTTTTGTGCCTTTGTGAAATCGACGCGAGAGGTTATGTCCGAAAGTAAACCATCAACGAAACAATCGCGGCCTTACCAGGTGGAATGACTCGAACTGCATTACCAACAACTGAAATAGCGCGCGCGAAAATGTGGCAGAGCGGAATTAGCTTAAATTGTGGCTTTATTTTCAGCTTTTGAAGTGCTTTAAATGACTAATGGATATCCTGGGGAATAGAATATGGCTGCAATTGTGCAGGTGCAAAGTAATTTTGTGGCGGAAAATGCAGTTAATGCTGATATTGTGACAACAAGTTGGAAAAGTCAAAATTAAAAATTGAATATTTCGGAAACTTTAGCCGACCGCCGCAAAATTCTTGCAAATTTTTCCGTTTTACACTAAATGGGAGAGAACGGGTATTTTTCACTTGTTCCCAATTAACCATGAGTGCAAGTTAAATTTTCAATCACATTTTTGTCAAAACGACTTCTCGATCTCGCCGTTATTTTTAATTTAGTGTTTTTTAAGTCTCCCAATGGATATAGCGGAAAGTAAAACCTTTGCCAAAGTTCAACCTTGTTTTTGAGTTTTTGAACATCCATCATTTTGGCTGTGTGCAACGAGAACTATTTTTGTATAGACTACAAAACTTTTATATTCGTAGTTTTTGGACCACTATGAAATTCTCGATCAGGTTATTGAGTCACATTTTTTATGCAGGTGTATTTATATCTAGAAAACTTTGTCGATTTTTAATTATTCTCAATAAAAACGTACACGAAATGAGTTCAATGTATGCCGAAATAAATCTAGCAGATAAAAACAATTCAAGAAAAAATTGACAATTTTTCACAGTAACTCCACGTAATTAATTTGTTTAAATTTTTTCGAGCTAACTTGAATTCTGCTTCACAGATTTGAATTAAGTTTTAAAACTTGCGTTTAAATCAGTCTTTAGCTATACATAATTGAGATATAAAGGGTTCAAACGAGTCTCTTTTAGCTTCAAAGAATTACAGAACAATCGTCATTTTGTTAAACATTATGTAAATACATAAAATTGATTTATATAGGATTTAATGAAAATACTAAGAAATTTTGGAGAGAAAATCTATGCTTTTTGTATTTTCCAGCACCTAGAGTTAATTTTTAAAAATAAATCTTCAGTTACTTGTTACACCAAGATGTTATAAACTTCATACAAACATTTTGTTTTTAAAAGTATGAGAATTTTTTGAGGAATGTGCACTGAAATTTAACTAAACATAGAACTGTGAAGATCTTCCATTCGCCGTTTTCTTTGTGATTCATCTGCTTTAAATTTTCTGATTTCTTCGTATTGTGGATCATCTGTTTCCAGCTCATGGCGGCACATTGGGCAGGAATTTGCCTGTGAAAAATCACAACAATTACATGAAATTAAACAGAATTTGAGTTTGGCCCAGGTAATAAGGGTTTGAGTCGGTTGATTAAAAATGAAAGTAAACTAAAAGGAGTTTTACCTTTTTCAACCAAAGAAGAATGCACTCTTCATGAAATTTATGCTTGCATGGAAGAATCTTGTAAATTTCATTTTCTTCACAAGCTTTCTTGCAGATTGCGCACTCAATTGCTGCCTGTTCTTCCTCCGATTTAGTAACCACGTGCTCGTTGAGTCTTTTGATGGCCTCTTTCGAGGCTGGTGGAACTTCAATTTCTATATCGATGCCGTGGAGGATGGCAAGCACACGCAGTCTTTTCATATGGTTTATAAACGCCTCTTCTCCAGGACCTTCAGCACCAGTTGGCTCACATCCCAACTCTTCGAAATAATCCGACATTTTAGAGAATGCGTAGTGAGCTTTTATTGAAAAAGCTGGCAAAGGTAAAAATATAATAGAACATAGTTAATATTTTAAATTAAAAAGTTAAAGTATGCATGCAGACATATTAAAAATACATGTTTGTTAAGACTTTTCCAGAGCATACCATAAACTATTATTATCAAAACTTTGAACATGTTTTGATTTTTTTATATTTAAAGACAATATAAATATAATAAAATATTTGATGATGAACTCTTCTTTTCATTTTACTTATATTGATTTCATTGCAAACCGAGCCTTTGAAGCCCTTGGCTTCATACTTCGAAAAAGCCTGCAAATTTTAGAAAGCTCTTTTTAACAGGCCACAAAAAATTAGTCATCATTACGGAAATCCCTCTCACGTGCGTTAAGAATTTAAATCGAGATTTTCTTCTCATTTAATATTTGAATTGTAACATATATTTTTCCTAACGATAGTGTATTATCTGTTAACTATTCCATGAATTGCTAAATTCAATAATCGAAATTCCAGAAAATCCCCAACAAAAAGTATCATAATTACCTTCATAAAAACAAATAAATTTTCAAAAAGAACCATTTGGCACTTTTCTCTTGAAGATAAATGAAAGAATAGACACATTAAAATATATATTTTTAGTTATCTACATCAAACATTTTTAAACAATATGTTTTTGAAATAAGCTTATTTCCAAATGTTATAATTATTTTAAATGTATGGTTTAAAAAATATTTAAGTATACATATACATGTTTTTTCACGACACGCACGCACACATCATAGAAAATATTAGTTTTTAAAAATTTATTACACAATTTTAGAAGTTTCCTTTTATGTAATTTTTAAACGGTTTTATTTAGCTCACCCCGTTTGTTTTATTCTTGGGTCAAATTTAGTAATTCAAATTTCACCCTCTTCCTGTCGACCGATTAATCTGAAATTTTGTATACACTTTGGATTTTGGTGACAATACAATTATGTTTATTCATTATTTTATTAATCCCATCAATATGGGTATCAAATGAAAGTGCTCAAGTGCTCAACCAGTAGAATACAATGTACTATATAAATAAAATTAAAATCCAAGATGGCGGCCTCTACAAAATGGCGGATAACTTAGGTTTTATACAAGTAGAATACAATTTACTATGCAAAATTGAAATCTAAGATGGCCGCCGCTACCGTTTAAATGTCGATTACTCGTGGGAACAAAATGGTAAAAAAAATCTAAGATGGCCGCCGCTACCGTTTAAATATATAATTTTTAGACAGTCTATACATTAAAACTGAAATCTAGGTATCTAATTATTTTTTAGTCTTTGGAAGGATTAGGTATGTATTGAGGAGTTAGACTCCAACAAATTGACAGGAAAGAAAACTAGTAAAAATGAGGCACTAAATAGAATGAAAAATATTAGATGAAATAAAAACTCCAACAAATTGACAGGAAAGAAAACTAGTAAAAATGAGGCACTAAATAGAATGAAAAATATTAGATGAAATAAAAACTAAAAACTAGAAAATAAAAAAATAGGTAAAAAAACTTTTTAAGTTAAACGGTTTTATGTTAAACATACATTGCAATGTTTAAGAAAAATGTACTAAAAACCAAAAAATAAAATAGATACAGTCGTGGGAATTATAAACATATGCATAGACTAGACTAAAATATAAAACCGTGGGGCACGTCAATTGTCTACAAATTATCGACTTAATGTGCGATAGAAGAATCGTTTAATTCGTCGTTAGGCAGTTGGCCCGCAGACGGTGAGGAATTTGTAGACAATTGACGTGCCCCACGGTTTTATATTTTAGTCTAGTCTATGCATATGTTTATAATTCCCACGACTGTATCTATTTTATTTTTTGGTTTTTAGTACATTTTTCTTAAACATTGCAATGTATGTTTAACATAAAACCGTTTAACTTAAAAAGTTTTTTTACCTATTTTTTTTTAGTTTAGGATTGTTTCAGTTAAGAATATTCAGTTTGAGAAATATTTGCAATGTAAAGAAACATGAGATACTAATTTTTCGAAATAATTATTACTAAAAATTAAAAATATTGTATTACTAGACGTTATGTATTATTTGAAGTAACTTTTGCAAAAGAATAACGAAAAACTGTTAAGAGCACCCTCAATTAACTTCTGATTGCTATGGAAATGTTTACAAAAATCTCGATGTAAGTTGAATTTACGGTTCATAAATCACTTAAAATCTATTGAGATAAATTTACAATCATCGCCAATTTTCCAGAAAAATACCAATCAAACTGAATTAGTTACGTCTTGGGGCTTATTTACAACTTCAATTTGTGCAGGCAGATGACTCTTTTATGGAATGCAAGTCGCGCAAAGTTCGGCTTATTGATTCTCATTGATTTGGAACAGCTCGCAACGGCCATTGGCCGCGACTCATTTTCGAAGTAATTGAAAAGTAAATCACAGCGAGATGCCAATAAGTGCGGCTGGTTAATTGACTCGCGTGCTCGCATGTGATTCTTCGAGTGCGCCACTCGTTCGCCTTGAGCGGGCAGCTTCTTAAGATCGCAGCAACAGGCCAAAGGTGTTTCGAAGACTCGCGGAAAAAATCGACTCCGCAATTCGCCGAATGCGATTGTTTATCTCGGCGGGAAGCGATTGATTATATTAGTTAGCGCAATCACTATTTGTTTTGATATCGCTTATAAAAATTAATGTAAACGTGGGATTATGTCGATAATACTTGATGATATCGTCAGTGTTTTTTTTTCACTCTTGGGCAATTTCAAAAATTAAATAAAAAAAAAAAGCTGAAAACATTCCACTCGTGCAAATATTTCAGAAAGTTTGATTACCTGAGAAAATCAATAAATTAATTTTCTCTTATAGCGTGCTGAATTCATAAAATTATTGATTTAATTAATTCCATGCGCATACATAGATAGCTCCACGTGAAAATGTCTAAAGGAAACACTTATTTTATTCGCTAAAAATAAACAAACTGGAAATTTTAAAAATCTGCTGATGACGAGTCCGGCTATCATCGATAACTCCCAAGGGTAAATGAATGAAATTCTATTTTTAAACAATAAATTGTAAGCATTATCGATCACTTATTGACGGTTATTCTTAGCATTCGAATATGACAGCATTTCCGGAAGTTTTGAGTAAATATAACTTTTAAACTCTTTTGCACCACAATTCTCGAAGAAACAGTTTAAAAAAAAACTAACTCACCACTGCTTACTAGAATTTAATATTGCTAATGTTGTTGCTAATTACATTGTCAGAGGCGATAAAAACAGGCATTTCTTTTTGTTTTTCACAGTTATATTATACCAAGTATTTTACACTATATTTGAAGTAATCTCCATAATCATTTCTAAACAAAATTCTGAAATTTGAACCAAGATATCTGCTGGATTTTTCACCCCTAATTTGCGGTGACCATTAGAATTTTTTTAGTAGCTTGTCCAAAATCAATGTAAAAAAAGGATTATTGATTAACCAGGAATTTTCACAAATATTTTCTAAATATCAGCGGTATAAAAAATTGATTTTTTCAAAAGCTATAGATAGCCTTAATCCTTTCTAATGAAAACATCAAAGTTTTCTCAAATCGTATTCAACATTTTGCAGCAGCATTTTTTGTTAAAGATATTAATTAATTAAATTTATAATTTTTTCCTTCTATTGAGGTATAAGTATGTATGTAAATTATCTTAACTAATTCTTTTCAGCATTCAAATTTTTTTTGGGCATAGTATGAATTATGAAAATGAATTAAATAATTGAACTCATAAGGAATTATGTACAGTCCGATTGGTTAATAAGTTCGATTTATTTTTATTACATTTTCTGTTATTAAATCTCAAAATATCTCTACAAAATTTCATAAAGGTTAGAGTATTGGTTCAAAAGTTATAAGCATATAACGTGCGCTACCCGAAACAACTAGCTAAACCAAATTTTAAACACGACTTTCTCGCAACTATTCCCGTGGCCACGATAACTATAAAACTATTAATCTAAATATTGCTAAAAAACTGAAATTTGAACACCTTGAAAATGGGACTTTTCGGTAAAAATGCTACATACTTTTCTTTATTGGTTACTTCGAAGTGATCAAACTGCTAATCAAATTTAACTACTAGTAATTGCAATTTCAAATGTATAAGGACAGCCGACATTGTAATTTTTTGTTTTGAACGTATAGTAAATAATGATAAAAATCAATGTGTTTTTAACGTTTTATTTTAATTAATTGTATTTATAATTGGCAGAAAACTTGCATTCTTTCTTTCATGCATAGAATGAAATTTTTAGACTGTTAATTATGAATTCCTGATAACAAGTGTAGCGAATATTTTTAATATGTTTAGCTACATTTTCCTTTAATTTAAGAAATTATTTGTCTTTGTTACGAACTCACAGCCTATATACTTTGGCATATTATGCATTCGAAATACATACATACCTACATAATTTCTGTTGCATATTTTTACGCAACTTTTCCATTTTTTTAATTATTCTCAACATTCAGTGGCTGTATATATAAAAAAAAGCTCACTAAATTTTACTTTGCTTACCTTTAAACATGAATAGTTTTCCAGAATGCAGAGTCAAAGGAAAAAACAAGAAAAAAAATATATTATTTGGATAAGGAGAATAAACACCAACATTCCTGGAGTGCTCGACATTTTTATTTTTTTTAGAGCTAAATGAAATCGCTCCACAATAACTGGCTTATTTTGTATTCGACTTTGTCTGATTTTGTTCAATCTCATAAAACATTTAGCAATACTTAGCAATGCACTTGGTACGTGTAATGCGATCAAATCGACTATCCAAAATCCGGCTGCGGCCAGCTCCATTTCCCAGTTTTTGGCTCATAAAATGCGCAAGCACAAGTACAACTAGTAAAAGAACAATTGTTTTTTTTTTATATCAAAAATTTTTTTTCTCAATAGTTCGTCCGATAGTCTCTCGTAAAGCTAGTTTTTTTTTTTTAATTATTATAACTTTTTTTTTTTGTTTTTTGTATTTAGTCCGACAGAACAGAAGGTGTAAATTGAGGCATTGAAAACACAGAGTAAGATACACTTCTCGTTTACTAGAAGAAAAATACTATCACAAATTTAGCAATATGCCCTTATCGGTCTTATATAACTCTCTTTATTAAATCGTAATCTCCTGCTTGCTACAAGCAAATATATGTATATTTTACGTATATATATCTACAAGGGGGTGAATAAAAACACTACGGTTGAGAAGGCTGCTTGATTATTGGGTTCTAAAATGTACAGTCCGATACACATAAACTAGAACAATAGTCTTCCCGCGTGGAGAAGCATCAGAGATGATATGTGTTTAAAAGCAAAAGAAAACAACTATGAATTATTTAATAAAATTAAATATACAACAAGGAAAATAATATTAAAAAAAAAATAACATACAGCGGGAGTGTGAACTTGAAGGGGAAGGGGGATTAATCAGTGATTGATATCTGCGCGTATCCGACCAAGGATTTTTCATCGGCTATTTCGCCGGGCCTACAGCCGGAATTAAGCTGGAACGTGACGGTTTTTATCTGATTTCTGTTGTCGATCAATTTTTGGAGATTTGATGACATCACAATAGTGTCGAGAGGATCGACAAGTCCAGCCTCAACCAGCTCGGTCGCGATGCCCTCGGCAGAGTCCTTTCCAACCGCGAATTCGAACCGGATGTCGTGAAGTTCCCGCCTTGCGTTTCGCATGCGTAAGACTAGATTCACAGGGGGGCACTCTTCGGCTGAATTTGGAGCCTCCGGGGCGGAGTGCTCTGTGGGGCACGTCATTGTTCGTTCCGATACCTCGGAGTGTTCTTCACGATCACTGTCCGAGGATTCAGCCTTTTCCAGTCTATTCATAGGTCGATCTTCAGATTCAGAATCTGAAGATCGTTTGCTATTGTCCTCCTCTTCGCTGGACCAAACCCACTCCCCAGTTACTGTTCTATGGAGCCGCCCTGAGGCACCTGGTTGTCGCTTTGCGGCTTTGTGGACCCTCGTCTCCATCGAAGGACCGCTGGCGAGGAGAGTTTGCGTGAGGTACTTCCGGTCTTTGGCCTTCTTGAAAAAGGGATGCTTCAGCAGCTCACTCGCTGTGGGCCGTTTCGAGGGCTCCTTCTGCAGGCATTCGACTATCATTTTCCTAAACGTTTTCCCGTAGGCTTTGTATTGATCCTTTTCATCGGCACCCGTGTCGAGGGTGGGGGGCTCGTTCTGTAGGGTCAGCATAAGAACTTTCATTGGTGGATATTTGTGATAGGGTGCAGTCCCGGTAGCCATCTCAATCGCTGTTATACCAAACGACCAAATATCAGCCTTAAAATCATACCCGTGGTCCTGTTCCATCACCTCGGGGGCCATCCAGCACGGCGTCCCGACAAATGTGTGACGTACTTTCTGGCGAGACAAATCTCGTCCTGTTGCCAGCCAGGCGCTAACTCCAAAGTCAGCTATTTGCACTGTTCCATCATCGCCTAGGAGGATGTTTCCGGCTTTAATGTCCCTGTGGATTTGCCCGTTGCTGTGAAAGTACTCGAGCCCCTTTAGAACCTCCTTGAGAACAGTCGCTATTGTTGGCTCATCGAAGACTCCGTGCTTGCAGTTCGTCGTCCGCATTTTATGCTTGATTATGTCGAGGAGGCTTCCACCCTCCAGGAGCCGCAGAACTAGCCACAGCTCCTCGCGCACCACAAAACTCGTGTGGTACGTCACAACGTTCTCGTGGTTGCAGCTCGACATCGCTTGGATTTCCTTAAGGAGCTCATCCATCGATGTGTTCCATTTTTCCAGATTGATGCGCTTAATGGCGCACTTTTCGCTCCTCGGGATGCAAAGGGCTGCGTGGACAACGGCTGTAGCCCCAACTCCGATCACGTCTCGTAAGTCGTAATCGTCTTTACTGTTCGGCCAGGGCACCTTCTCGAGGGGTGCTGTCGTCACGGGGGCGCTGTTGTTCGTTGCCATGGCCTGCTCCTGGATCCGTTCTGGACTGATGGTCGTGGTCTGGCTAGTGGCTTTTCGTGGTGGGCTTCTGAAATTATTTAGGACAAAAATATCCACTTATGGCATGCTCTTCATTTTTCTCATATTAAGATTAAAAATTTTACGAAAAATTTTTGGTGTGGCTCACAAAAATCAGCAGAGCAGAAACGGCGCAGACTGGGTGTAAAACTGTTTGGGGCTGATGCTTGCGAGAATAATAAAGTCCCTTACTAATTTTCAAGGCGACAGAAGACCTGCACTGCGACGAAATCCTTACTTATAACAAAATTGTATCTCTGTTTCTGACTATTCCGCCATAATGTCTTAACCGCTTTACCGATTTTAATTAAATAGACTGTCTATGTTCTGAATTCTGAACGAAATGAAATCGAAATGTGCTTGTAATCAAATCAATCGTTTTGAATTTAAATCCCGTATTAAACTTCTAAAATTCTCATAACATCATTTCAGTAACTTTTAACTTCAATTAATTTTTTTGTTCAAACGAATATGAAGTTTTTGTGGAAAAACTGAAATAAATTTCGTATAATTTTAAGAATTTCATTAAGGAATATCAATTTAAAGGAAATTTTGTAAGCTCTTTACGATTTCATTTCATTCGGAATAGGTACAGAATATATGTAGGTGTATATAATATATACTATGGTTACAGGTCGAAAGGTTATAGTCTAGCCAAGTTTAAGCTATAGGCTTAGCATTCCAAATGCATGCAAGTTGGTTTATTCATTTCATTCACATTATGCATCAATATAATTCATAATATATATGTATATATGTACATATCTGAAAAAAAATATATGTATATGCATATGTACATATCTGAAAAATGGAGCTGGTCGCATATTTCTATTATATTTATAATAGTTTCACGTTATATTACCGTAAAGCTTAGTAAGTGATAAAGTTATCTTTCAATTTTGAATCCTAGACTGAATCCATTTTGACTTTATAAAAAACAAAACAATTCCATATAGAATTCGAAATTAATAACTTTTGGATTTTTTTTTACTTGTGATAAAAGGCCTACCTTCGCGCCATATTTAAAATTTCATGTACAACGGAAAGTTTCCTATAGATTTTGATGATAAGATCGTATAAAAATCCAACTTAAAAGGCCGCCGTATCTTCTTATTGCATTGAGTTAAAAACTAGAAATTTTTATTACTATCAATTTCCGAAAAAGGCTTTTGACGGGCTGATGGCCAACAAAGCAACAAGGGTTGCCGGAAGCCTAAAAATGATTTATTTGGATGATCCTCGGACGAAAAAGGATTATTTTTCCTTTTATTATTAAGTGTAAATATTGAATGTACTAATGCAAGTAAAATAATTGCTAAGGGTGTAATATTCCTGAAATAATTAATATAAAATTTTTTCAATCTGTGGAGAAATTTACGTGGTTCTAAAATAATGCAGATCTATTTTCGGATTAAACATCAAGTTAATGATTTTTTTTTCAAATAAGCAAACAATTTTGCCAGAGAATCATTTAAATCTGACACAATAAATAAAATACTCTCTCCGTAAGATAGTTAATGGTGCGTGTAAAATATGTACATAAGTTATGTATAAAAAATAAGAAAGCATAATGCTGCAAGTAGAAAGCCAGTAGGAATATTTCCATGATATTTCAAACACGAAGACTGTGCCAAGACTGCGGAAATATTTAAAGGAGGCGCCACATACAATTACCCACTAATTCATTAGTTCTGGTCTTGTATTTCATTGAACAAATGTCCACTGTTTCCCATACGCAATTTATGCCTAAAGAAGAAATGTTTTAGAATTTGAAATAGCTAGCTCGAAGCATAAGCGATAAAGCAAAATTTATCAATTGCGATTTGTTTCTGCACAGAGGGGAAATGGTAATTGATCATTGAATCGACCGCAACAACTATTTTATCATTTTCACGCTCTTTGCATAAACTGTGACGGAGCAACAATACTCAGTCGAATGGAATTTATATCATTTGAATTTAGCGGCGGCAACAGCGAAAAAATAGCGTTTAAGAAGATTCTTTTCCTCAGAGCGTTTCCCGTCAAGAGAGAGCTTCATGTTTTTGCAATTTATTTTAATTGCAAATGCCACTGATTAAGCACTCGCGAGCCATCCCGCGGATAGGACTCGTTTTAATTTGCATGTGAAGGGAACTGTGAACGCTGGGCCGCTGTTATCATGTCAGCTGCATTAATTTTTCCGCGTTTGTCGTTTCAATGAATGTTATCATGAAGAACCACTTCGACCTGTTCCAGACGAATTCCAACAAAAAAATAGCAATTACCCGTCGCAAGAAGTGGCGCCAGGAGGAAGCGTGTGCACGGCAAAAAATGCAAATTTACCAA
The DNA here is from genome assembly GCA_933228815.1 of Machimus atricapillus. Lineage (NCBI taxonomy): Eukaryota > Metazoa > Arthropoda > Insecta > Diptera > Asilidae > Machimus > Machimus atricapillus. Next base: position 23,801,150 of record OW121788.1, on the reverse strand, counting down.
TCCAACGAGAGTGTGGCAAAGTTAGCAATCATAGAGAATATTAATCAAAGTGTCAACTGGCACTCGATAAGTAACAACTCGCGTTCCATTGTGAGGTTTCATATTCGCGTCACAGGCTCCTACGATAAAGTTCCAGAGTCTGTGTCATGTGGTGGAGCTCTGGAAATCTGCGACAATAGCGGCTGATAATAAATTGATAACACACCTTTCATTCTCGGCTAATGGAGGGCAATTAAGTTAAGTAAATTAAGCTGAAATTTATTCAATGTGGGAATTTCCCGCCAGAGACAGAAAGTGAAAGTGCGTGATAACAACTAATGAAAACGGCGCTAATACTTTCCTATACTTTTAACGAAATAAAAGTTTTCTTTAATGAAAACATTTTCAAACTTATAATCAATTAAAATTGAACTGGAATAAAATTTGTTAATTTAAAAAGGAATAAGAAAAAAATTATGTACTTAGAACGCAAAAGACTTGGGAACATGTAATAGATTAGAAAGTATTATAAATAACTATTATATTTGCAAAAGATAAAAATAATTGACTTTTATTACCTGCAAATTCTGTAAGAATAGTCATTTGTTGTTATAAGAGTCTGCAAATACATAACGGCTTATTAACGGCAACATAATTTACCAATTAAAAATGATACCTCTTACTAGAGATACCAAAGATTAATCAAGTGAGTTCAATAATCGATTTTGATTATATTAATCGAATAATCATAAGATATTTTGCCTTCCGATTAATCGATAATTTTGAAATGTATCAAATGAACACTGATAGTTAATCGATTAATTTCACATAATTACCCTCTCTATCTCTTCTGCAAAATAATATCGTTTAGAAAAGGTTAAAGTAAAGCATAATTTCTTTTTAATAATTAGTAGCATTCCAATTTTGTCTAAACATCTTGTTAGGAACAAACAGATTTTTAAAAATAAATATTTGCTAGCCACTTTTTTGTTATCAGATAATACGCGCATATAAAGCCTGAGTGACTAGATAGATTTCGAAGAGTTTTAATAAAACAATAATAATAAAAATAAGGTTAAATAAAATTACTTGTTGAGAAAAATAAATTTAAAAAGCACTACGTTAGGAAGGTTTTAAATAAGAATATGCCATTAAAATTCTCTAACTGATTCAAAACGTATTTAAGGGGCTTTAAGAAAACACCGGCAAATTAAAAGAAATTTAGTACGTTATATTGCCGATGTTTAAATATTTTACTGTTTTCTTTTAAATTAAGTTCAGTTTTAAGCGCTTTTCTGAACATATCGTTTTTTTAATCTACTTTGTGTCACACCAGTCAACATTTTCACAAATTTCAATTGTAGCTCTAACCTTCAATCAACGTTGTCAAGACTTTTTTCAGGAAAATTGAAATTGTAGAAGGACGTAATAACTCACAAACTGCGTAGTTCCGATTACTTAATTAAGGTAATCCACTTCTTGTGTACATTTAATATTTTATTCATGCGACTCAAAGACTAAGAGCCATTGAACTCATGGCGCCCTGCAACAAAGTTCAAATGCTAAGGCACTCACTTACTGGAGCCTGGAGGTCATTGGCGCCAAGTCTTTACCCAAAGGGTCTAAATCGATAGTGGCCATACTAAAAGATAAAAAACATGATATGACCCACATGATATTGTAAATAAACTAAATTGACATCGTTTTAAAACTAATACAAAAAGGTAAAGATATGAAATCAACATCTCCTTTAAATATGCTCAACTTGACCGGGCTAAATAGAGAAAAGATTTCTCTTTCAAATAAAAATTAATCGAAATCAATCATGTTTTGAGAAAAATAAAAAGGGGAGAGTAATCATAAACTGGTTTCATAGATCTTGAGCACGTATCCCATTCACTTCATTCATCTTTATTGGAAAAGAGATCAGCTTTCAAATAACAAAGTTTTTGCACAGAAAACACAAGTTAGCTAAAAGTAGGGCTAGAATTACAGCGAATATCATCGTTTTGTAAACATTTGTTTATTACTTAGCACAATTTCAAAAGAAGTTTAATTTACAACAACGAAAATAGCCACATTTAGAATAAGCCAACATTCTCTGGAGGTGACATATACAAAAATTGTCGTTCAATACCACAAACAGTCGACAGCGATCGGACTTAAAAATGGTTCGGTGTTTGTTTTTTAAATGTTTTCGTTTAAGTGAAATGAAACAAAACTAGATTCACACATTTCCATGGAATCACCCTGGCAAATACATAAACCGTAATTAGTACAAAACATAAATGAACACTTGTGATAAGGTGCCAATTTTAAATTTCTCTTCATAAAGATCGTTGCACTTTTGCCATGCTACACCAACTTTACTGGAAGTATGTCACGAATTCTTAAAATAATAAACTTTCCTCGCTCGAAAGTAGTTCAGTATTTGAGTGCACCAGCCCCAGAATAAGAGGCAACCAAGTCGAATCGATACCATTTCGAGTGGATAATTCTGGTATGTTGTGAGCCACACAAAACACTTAGCAAAATGACCAAACCTGGGTTGACTTAAGAGAGGTGACCAACTACTTTGGATGGTCTGTCTATCGATCTGGTATTCTGATTTTAGCACTTCCACTAATAATAATTTAGGTAAACTTGATGCCACAAAATTTTAGGTTCCCGGTGACTCTGCACTTAGTCGCGGCGACGACTGAATTCCGATTCCGATTGTTGCCGATTCGAGGTGAGAAAATGTTCACGTGCGTTTGAATTGAACGAGTTACGAGTTACGCCGGTGTGACGTCGGACGTTGAGTCAGCCACATGGAGGCTAGGGTAGAGGCTAGAGCTTTACTGACAAGATCCAGAGACAAACAGCTTTCGTAGTAACGAATCTTCCCATTCGTTAAAAATATCATCGAATAAACGCAAATATTTGCGATGATAATTAAAACGCCACTCATCCCCTCGCCGCACCATTCCCAGTTTATTTGTTGCTACTCAGCTGAGCCGCAGCGCATCCATCGGTAGGTAGGATGTCTTTAACTAACCTTTCGCGGACGTCACCCTGTCCTCGGTGTCAATACCTCAACAAATCTCACCTGTTCACGACCGATGATTTATGACTTTTGAAGACGTTGGACTAATTTTATTTTGAGTTTGGCGTCTCCTGGTGATTGGTTTATAGCCAGCGCAGAGAGCGCGACAACCAAGATTAATTGATACTAGACACGAGCTCCGTCTTAAGTTAGTAAAGTCAGAAGCAGACTTTCCTCTCATCTTAATGCACTCATAAAAGAGCACTTTAGCATAAATTGGGCATCAAATCGGTTCTATCGTAACTGCCCGATTTGATTTATTGCAAAATGCAAATTTATCTCAATTCCATGCATCGGTCCCAAGCATAAAAATACATCGAGTATATTTCGAATTTCGACGCACGAAGGACAGCAACTGAAAATTGCGCATTTGCGCAAGTCGAATGAAGCATGCGGGAATGCCACTCATATCAACTAAAAAGTAAAGAACTTTTTAAAATTTTTTAGACATTTTTAGGGGCGTTTCAACTCCGAATCCGCCTTTTGCTAAAATTTCGCAAGATGGTAAAATTTAGAATTTCTTGTTTTTCACTTCATCTTCTTGTTTACTTTGATTTAATGTGCTAAACTTTAAAATCACAAGGCGTTAAAGCTATGGGCGTAAAGTGTCGTTGAGAAAGGTCGGGAAGTAAGTAAATCGATTTATAAAATCACTAAATGTACCATAAAAGTGTAAACCTCGGAGATATTTGTCGACTTTTCAATGCAATGCTAAATATGGTAAATGCCGTGAGTCGTCTCAGTTTTCATTTATTATGGATGAGGTTAATTGTTGGAATTCGAAAATTTATCGGTTCGGTGTTAATTAATGGCTTAATCGGTAGAAAATAAATTATTTATTTGTTTTTGTAAAGATCATAGTTATTACGGTGTTAAAAATTTGTATTCTGCATTCAATCATATATATTGTGTATCGCATTAAAAACGAAGTACATATATCAAAACAATTAAATGAATTTTTATAAAAAGAATGGTTACAAAGTGTCTGACTTATCAAACAGCCTTCATATCGTACCCATCCACTGCCTTATGGCAACTGACAATCATTGCCCTGATGAATAAATTCTAAAAGTCTTTCACTTGTTAATTGTTTCACTGATTGAGTAGTTTTTAGTTTGAGCAGCCACTTGTTGTATAAATGATATTAATAAATGTTTAATATTTTTCCATTTTAGATACCAGACGTCACTCTTTATTACTTTAATTGAGTTTCCACCTTTCGTTTTTAATTACTTTTTCTTACTAAAAAAATTGTTTGTTCTGTAGTTAGGTAAATCGATTTTCAATTTTAAGGAATACTGAGAATTTCAAGTATGGAATTGGAATATATATATAAATTATTTTGAATGAGCCCTATTTTTGAATCCGTTCGAATTGGATCGAAATTAGCTGATTTAATTCTGGTATTCAGTGACACACATGTATTCCGATAATTATTTTAACCACTTTGAAGAAAAAAATTAATTAAAGTAGAAAGAAACTGAAATATAAGATTGTAAAAACATTAGGAACTTTATTAACCCTTGTTCTATGTTTATGAGTCAAATCAGCCAGAATGAGGATTAAGGAAATTCAATTCAAAAGGTGCTTTTCGATTCGAATTAAACGAATTTACGAATAGTGCCCAATAATTTGAAATTTGTTGTGATTTTCTATTTATTTCTATTTCCGCTTTGTCGATTTTCTTCAATTTACATCAATTCTAGTTTTTCTTCTCTATGCTTAAAACCATTATACCCATTAAAATTAAACCACATGCGACAGAGGGCGCCTGCTAGTAAAATTCCGATTATTATTTTAAGCCACATACATATAATAACCCCAGAATTAATTTTACACACGCAGTAAGCAATTGGCATTACCATCATTATTTAAAAAAAAAAAAAAAAAAAAAAACGCTGCATAGCACGAACAAGTTTAAAAAAATTAAATTATTTTCTGTGGGATATCAATGCCATATTTTTTTCTTCCAACGAATCAATGCTATCACGAAATAATTATACCTAACAGCAGGCATGATAATTTTGAGTTTAAAAAAATTCTTGGAATAATTATACGTGAACATTTTGAAATTATTTTCGGACCAGAGAAAATGCTCTTCACTTGCTAATTTATTGAGTTTCTACTCTAATTGATTGGAAATAGCGGCCGGTCAAGAATTGCTTCATTGACTTATATAAAGGCCTGTTGATTGGTACACCGCAGACTTGTTAAATGCCCCGTCTATCTTCAATTTATTTCAGACATAAAATGCAGCAGCGTTTTAAATGTCTCAAAATGTTCTTATTTGTGAAGAATTTTTTTTATATTTGCAAAGAAAAATTTTCCAATGCACATAATTATTATTTATGTGCGAAACTGTAAATAATTAATTTGTAACAATAAAATGGTTGATAATACATTCTAGCGCTAAGTGTTGCATGTAGCACCTTAAAAACAAAACATTTTAAAATTGGCTGACGCATTCAATCGCTTAATTAGCTGCAAATAATGATGCAAATTTTCTGTTACAGTGCAGCAGTTTTGCTATTCAAATGAACGTTTCTATGATCTGCGACTTTACGCTTCACTGGCAAAAGTTGTAAAACTTAGACGACTTATTTATTTACTGCAAAACGTTAATTGTTTCATTAGTAAATTTCCATTCAAAGTTTAACATTGCTGCATTCAAATGTGAAGGCACTAAATAAAAGTTGTTTGCAACTTTAAACTGATTGTATTAGTCAATTTTAAGGTTTTCTGCAAGTGCTTAATTTAGAAAACATCCTCTCAAACTTTTTCGATGAAGCTGTGAAAAGAGACTAAAAATTATGAAATGGATTTTTCATTTTTCCTATAAAGATCATTGGGAATGTATATCAGAAGGCTGACTATTGAAAATGAGATTTGATTTTTTTATTTCAATTAAATAGAACGCAATCGCATCGATTATGTAGTAAGAATCCTTGCAATGTGCTGTAAATTTTCATAACTTAAACTGCAACGTACCATAAATACATATGTATATGCAAAACCATAAAATCCTTAGTTATTTTTTTTATAATATTGAATTTAGTACTATTTAATACAATATTGGGTACAAAGAACTCATCATTAATTTTTATCGAAGAATATTACTTTTAATTGATGCGAACGGAAACATAATTCTGCTTTGGTACTATTTTATAACTTGCAAAGGTAATTCACTCAACACATATGTATATTTTATTTAAAATGATCCCGTATAGCGTTCGGCTTACAAAGCCCTCATGGGTCAATATCCATTACTCAGAAAAGTTGAACCGTGGGACTTGGAATTATATTTCACACATGAACTGGAAAATTTTGTGAATGACGCAAATTTGGCTTACGAAATATGAGTACGCGGTTGCGATCTATTAACATATAAAAAATTAATTAGAATTTGCACAAAAGTCAGTGCGCTCTGCTTTCAGTGAGTAATAAATGTTTTCAATCAACTGGGTCAAAGAGGTTCTGTGCGATATGAAACCGTCAATATGTTTAAAATAAAATTACGATTTGAGGACACACGCAGGAATTAGTCACTTAAACTCAATTCTGTATTTTGTAAATAAAGCAATATGGCAAATTGGCAAAATTAAATCATTTTTTCCTTTGTCATGCTTTGATTGAACTTGTCGATTTGAAAGCTTTTCGTTTAAAAATAAATTTTTAGAGGGACGGTTGAAACGCAAAAATATTTTGATATATTACCTTGTTTATTTAAAATTCTGCTTTAAATACTCGACTCATTAGTAAACAATAAAAATATCGTGAACTTGTTGAAGAACGCGAATACCATTTACATAAAGAATCCTAAACAAAGTATTTTAAATAAACCTTCGATAAATTTAGCTATACAAGCCCTGAAATAACATAAAATGCAAAAACGTTTATCTCAAATCAAAATCGTTTAAACTGAATAAATTATATTTTGAGAACTGCTAAGTCTAATCACTACAAAACAGATTTTTGCTCTCATTTTTAAAATAAAAGGTAAAGTTATTAATGCAAAATTGCTGCTTTATAAGTAATCAATTCTAAAATAACGTTTAGCTAGTAAAATTATGAAAAATGTTTTTATAATTATGCCATCGTCATTTTTACTATTTTTTTCCTTTATTGTGAAAACTTAAACTAGTTTAAAAATACTAGGGTGGAAAACAAAATACAAAGAGTAAATCATATAAAATTCAAAGCTGTATATTAATTAATTAATAAACAAAAATACCTTTTCAAGAAAACGAGAATTGCAGTACCCTTTTTGAAGCAGCACACCCACTAATTTCTATTTGCAGAGTGCCAGGAAAACTGAAAAATTTAATTTACGCGAACGAAACGCGCTGTTATGAAATTCAATTAAGTAAATGCAACCCATCCATTTTCGTCGCATAGCAGCCACTTTGGACTTGCTTAAGAAATGAGAACATGGTAAGGACATTCAGCTTAGTACAAAAGCCTCCTCAAAGTCTAGGTCATGAAATAATTGAGGACCACTTCACCTACACCCCCATTGGCGTCTTCGACGTCGTTTTGAACGGCATCGTCGTCGGCGGCGGCATACTCAGACGGATGAAATGCAAATGAGTGGCCGAATAACGAAGCGCGCATTCGCACAGCAAATTAATTAATCTGTTTCATTCTTCATGATAAGAATAGGTCGTTATTTGACTCTTTTTTTTCTTTATTGTTATTTTTTTTAATTTTTCCCAATTCATTCAGCTGCAGCAGTCAATGACTCCACAGATCGAGTTGGGGGCGGTTGGGCGCTGAATTAAAGCGAACCGTTTCGATTCAGCACATCGCAATGTTGGGCGTCTTGCGACACTCGTGACGTGCGCTCCGGACCAACGCGCGGCTGCATATCAAATTTCTTCTAGGCTAGCTGCGGACTGGAGACGTGCTTCATTCTGTCTCCAATTGCTCCGGCGGAACCATGATGTAGGTCGTTGTCGTCGTCGTCGTCTTCGTCAGCTGAGTGCCCAAGGTGTAGACGATATGCTCCAGTTTTAATTGGACGCAACAAGTGATGTAATCGGAGAGTATTGCAATGATCTTTAAGTGTGTACGGAAGGCGGCTTAATCATTGAAAGCATTAAGTAATTCCTGGCGACATACAGTTTATAGCTATTTCTTAGCTGGGTGTAGCTTGTCTAAGAATCTTTTCTTAATTACAATCACGCGCCGAATGCCATTTTTTATTTTTCGACCCTGGCCTAGGTAATGCTCGCTTTTAATGTTCAGTTTATGGTTTTGGGCGTGCACTCGTTTAGAAGTTAAAATAACGACAATTCGAAATTAGTCTACGAGACTTCTCTAGTGCTTCTACGTTTATTTCTTATCTAATGTATTTGTTAAAAGATCTCAATTATAAGACAGTTTTAAGGTTTCTTATATTTCTTAAGTTATTTTAGAACTCCAAATGGTTTTAAGATAAAAGATAAGATAAATAAATTTTATTCAATAAATCTTCTTATGGTTTTTCATATTTTTAAGGTACATACCTACAATGCTAGCAAAAATTAAAACTTCGACTATATCTTAGGCAACTCAAAAACAACCTTGTATTCGTTGAGTCGACAGTTTAAAAGCATTTGTCTAAACTACCTGACAGTTTACATGGATTTACTGAAGGTAAATCAGCAGCAACAAATTACCTTCAATATTGCGTTCAGATGTATTTTCAGCCTCGATTCATACACACACACCGCTTTTTGCCTTCGCAACATATAATCAGGACACCTATTCATGAATACGATTTTGTTTAAATCTTATCGTATCATAGACTCATCACAATAAAATGAAAAAGGCCTAAAGCCCAATTTCGTTGGAGATTTCTATAATTACCTTAAAATGAGATAATTGAACATGTTTAGATAAATATGTTACACTTTGTACGCAAAAAGTTCCAATTAGTTGTGTATATTACAATTTGCAAATGAATTTAAAGTAGAAAATTATTTAGAAATCAATTTTTTAAAAGTATTAAATCAATGATTTATGCACTAGTGGAGAATGGTCCTAAGTTACTAACCAAATCAATAACTTAAAATGTCTAAAAGATTGCATTTCGTATTTTATTTGCCCAGCTGGGAAGTTGATCTTGATGTCATAGTTACCAGGGAAAGTGGGCGTAATTATTAAACCATAATGAAAACGTCAGAAGTGAATGTATCTAAATGATTTTGATAAGTTATGTATGAGATCACACTCGTTAACGGATCGTTACAACTGCAAGGATCTATGGATCGCAATTTCACATAACTTTCGATGAATAATAATAGAACGCAGAGATTGATTAATTTAAATTTGCTATTCTTATAGTTCAATCTGATTACACATATCTCAACTTGCTTCAAAAACATATTTTTAGGCTCGAATCATATTTTTTCAAATAGCTGTATAAAACTTTGTTACATGTATTTGAAAAGCAACTCAGCTATTACACTTGTTTAGACCAAATTCGAGACAAAATTTCTTACAGAAAAAACAAGCAGAAGAATGAAAGACCTCGTGCTAATCACGCTCGAATAAAGTGCATTCTGCCTGCAGTTTTGCGTCACTTACCTCTAAACTAGTAGTCATAAGCAACTTATACTAATCGTGTTGGTAGTTGCTGATAACGATTTATAGGTAAAATGATATACACACTAGATGATAATGGTTAATCGGAATTGTAATCGTATCATTTCTATTTATCAACATAAGAGGCCAGTGCATTGACAAAACCAAAGTCAATTTGAAAAAGCGGTGATTATAAAGGAAAAATTGCTCAATTGTTCTTTTTAATTTTTAGCCTAAGATAATCGTACTCTAGTTTATTTCTCAATGAAGCTAATTATCGCTGTCTGAGTCTGTACAGCGTTGAAATATATGTACTTACATATACTTAGATGCTTTGGGATTATTTCATTGACACCATATAGTGTAGTATATACATTATGATAATTTTTCGGTATGGTTCCATGGATACGCAACCTGTTTTTTAAAATTGAAAAGCAGTTTGATGTGACTAGATGAATGAATTTAGTGAGTTATTGAATAGATAAGTGGTAGATTTCTGTATCTATGTAGTATGATTTTTTTTTAATCTGGGAAAACCTCAAACAGGTAAAATGTTCCTGGAATTAATGTTAAACATCATAGACGAAGGGATTCCCCAGACAGCATTTTTGTGTTTAAGTAGTACTTTAGCTGATAGCGTGGTTATAACCAAAAGCGAAAGCTCGTGGAAAACCTAAGGCTATGAATGAAAACACGAAGCTCCAATCGTAGAATTCACCTTCGGACCTGAGCTCGTCATGCAAATTTAAAGCGAAACGCGACGCCGCAAATTCAAAGCAAAAATACTTGGACTTGGGAAACCGTCGAAGCAAAAAATTAAAATTAAAAAAAAAAACATTACTGAGAAATTTATCGCAAAACAGAGGCCAACAATTTCCGGATACTGCGGAGTCGGACCACACGTTTGGTGCATTCGCTGGCCGGTCTGGCTTGCCAAGTCTAGAGCTGCTGAGAGGTGGCTGGCGTTAGCGTTTTAATCTTTGGCAGGTTTTAATGTCACCGCCGAGGTCAATGACGGCGGAGCTCGGAAAACATTAACATCGCCAAGGAAAGCGCAGAGCGACAAATGTGCAGGCCACTGTACAACTAAAGGCATGTGAGGGGAGGTGTACGGGAGCCCCACGGATGACTTGACAGCTTCTTGAGGAGTGAAAAGGCAGCCGGGTTACCTTGATGCGGTACACTTTGCGAACCGGTCAATCCCCGGAATCCACCTGAAATTCCGTTTAAGTGACCTGGATTCCGGGCGGGCACTGTCCGAAGGCCCCGATCGGCCGTCTACGTCTGTTTGAGTAATGCAAATACCGTCAATTTTTGTGAGCCACCACCGAGACATGTTCTTCGCGCTAACCGGCCCCAAAAAGTCGTGTAAATCGGAGTCAATGACACAAGAAACCCGTCTCTGCCCTTCAGGAATTCCTCCAGGATATCGCCGGACAGCAGGGCCACAGTGAGGGCCTCTGTGTCCACCAATTGGCGACTGGGCTCGGGCTGTCGGATAACCTCAAATTACATAACTTTTTGGGGCAATTTCGTTAATTGGCCGCATTAAAAGCAGCCTCACTGCAAAACCTGACATATTCCTCGGAGTACGTACCTCTGACGGATCTCCGGAGCAGAAAATATCCTCAGGCTGCGACGACGGGTGTCTGCTGGTTCAACACGGCACGGCTTCGCGATTTAAATCCGGGACACTGCGGCGACGGCGACAACACGAATTTCTTAAAGGCTGCTGTTCGGTTTGGTCGAGCGCGAGGGGCCTCCGCCGAATTTACGAGTCTTTTTTGAAAAGTCAGTAAACCGTACAACACCACGAAAATAGAAAATCACTCGCCTCTGACTGTTCTTCGTTCCTTCGCCTTCCTCGATTAACCTCCACCTTCTTCTTGATGTTGCACCGGTCGCGCACTAGGCAACTAAAAATTGGCTCTTGTGCAGAGCTTTCAAAAATGCACTGCATAACCGGCACTGCCAGACGGGATTATATTTAAAAATTACGTTTTCGGAAAGATACCGTTAAAAACTCACAAAAACGAATATCGACTTTCGGACTCAAAACTAAAAAGTTGAGAAAAAATAAAAGCATTACTTATAGAAACCAAGCGAACTTTTGAAATAAACTCACAATTCGATTTCCTTTTTCATGGAGTGGATTAGTTTTTTTTTTAATTTTAAGAAAGAACGGGAACCCCCAGAAAAATTGCACTTTACTTTTAATTAGAAAGAAACGGTCGTAAGAACGTAAGAAAGTAATAAAAATTAATAAAAAAATTAAATAAACAGAGATTTTATTTTTGCGCTTTTTCTCTACCGCAGCAAAGAATTACAAAATCAAATTTTAAAAAAATATCAAAAGAAAATAGAAAACCTTTTTTAGTTGTAAGAAAAAATAAATTCAATACTAACGTATGTAAATGTAATTAAATTTGTTATTTGGCACAAAATAAAGATATTCAATAGAATTGAACAGTACCGTTTTAACTCATGATAAAGTTTCAATTTCAAAAGTAATGCAGTAGAAAAGACTAGAAACAAATTTTCGACTTATTGTTTTCACTGAAATACTATAATATAACAACAATGGACCTTCACATACAAAAAGAAAAAACTTTTTAAGTTTTAACAATATTACACGAAATAAGTAGTCAAATTATGATCATAGTCAAAAAATTTACTTTTCTCATTTAAAATTTAATTTGCTTCTCCTTTTAGATATTAATAAAAGAAATTACAATTCCTAATAAGACCTTATAACGCAAAAGAGTATTATATCCTAGTTTTTATAACAACTGACGAATGCATCGATATTCATATTTTAATGAAGCAGAAAGTCTTTTTTCAGGTAACTTAACTTGCGAGCTCAAATATACCAAATTTAGTTTTTATGACCCTGCTTCTTTAGATTTTACAAATACACAAGCGTACAAATAGGTAGAGAATTAAAAACTCTGGTTATAGTAAATATGTACTAAATAAGCATTTGCCAAACAGCAATTGCAATAAATGCAGTACTTTTAACATAAAATTTGATGGGTTTAATAAATAGGATTGTTTTTTTTCCAGTTTTATACTTTATATATTAATAACTTCCCTCGCCGTGCTTACTTTTGGTATGAATATTAAAATTAATTAGTAGAAGAAAGTTATGAACTCAGTTCAACTGCCATCAGAGCAATATGCGTTTTAATCATACAATTCATAATATTTACTACAACATCATTAAAAAATTTTATGTTTAGAATTTATTTACGAAGTATATGTTGTCCCTTTTTGTGTAAAATGAAATTTCAAACATATAAAAATCTATGTAGTTATGCTATAAAAATAAAAGTGTGCAGGGATCTAAATCGACTGATATGTACTTAATTGTACTCAGTCCACTTTTCTTTCAGGATTTCTGCTGCGGTAGCATCCCATCTAGAGGTATTCATTTTTCCTTTACTTTCCCATGACAAAGACGTAAATCACGCCAGAGAGCATGGACCATAGAGTGCCAGCATGTAAGATTTTTACTAAAAAGTTATTAAATTTGCTGCCACCGTCGGACATATCCCAACAACTTCTGGATAATGCCAGCCTCGTTAGATTTTGATTTTTGGTTGGTCATCCGTGAAAATATGGCCAAAAGTTCAAATATTTTTCGCATAGCTTTGCATTTGCGGGCAAGATATGCAGCTCCAGCTCGTTTTAAAAGTTGCCTCCCGTCAGAGGCGAATTTGGGGCGCTCCCAATTAAAGTTCGTCATTTGCCGGACGTCTGCTGTATGTAACTCTTCGTACACCCGGACGACGCGACGGTGGAATCCGACTCACGGCAAATTTCATTTCCTGGAATTACTTCTTCCCTCCATTTGAACATTTTTACAAGGAACCGAGAGGGTCCTGGAGGATGGGCGCACTTCCCTCTGTCCAATTGGAATATTTATCGCATTCGTGGTCGCGGTCCTGGCCGAATGAAAATTAGATTACGACAATGATGCAGTTAAGAAGTGCAATTCGCTTATCCTAACAGGGAAACTTCCGAAGCGATTTCTATTCATGACGTCCGCGGAATTGATATTCGCACAAGAAAACTCAACAAGCAGGAGGGAAACTTCGTTTTGAAGTTGGACTGGCCAAATTGTGAAAAGTTGGTTTGTTTTGTAAACATAAGAAGCAAATTAGGCTGGAGTGAGAAAAGTTTTCTATGCATTTTTCCTTTATGCAATTACATTGACGCGAGCGAATATTGCTTTTTGAAAACAGAAAAATTTAATTTACTGGTGTAAATTTCTTTTTATAGAAAGTAGGTATCCCTTAAGGATTAAATAATACTTGGCATAATAAAACTAATTTTCTTGGGGATATTCCATTCTTAACGAATTTAGAAACTTGTTCTAACTGTGTTATAAACAAGAAAAGTGGTAGCTGAGAATTCAGAATACCCAAATTATTTTGAATTCTAATTTTTACTAATAATATTATTACTACAAATTGGCTTATTTGTACAAAGACAAAGGTATAATAGAAATGTAGCAACACCAAAAGAGATTATGTTATTTTTATTTTAGATTTAAACGCTTTAGACAAAAACCATGAAATTGAAAATTAAGACATAAGTAAAGTATACCTTGGTAAACTATGTAAGAATACTAAAGTGTTTTGTAGTATCACTAAAAGCGACAGGAATGATCGCAAGAGTATGCCAGCTCCTAAAACCGACCGAAAAAATTCCATAACTCTTCGAGAAAACCAAAGCTACTAGGGAAATTCTTACAAGCTAAACATGAGATCTCCCTTGACGATGCATGTATGTTTGAAATTTCAGGAAAATTATGAAACAACGAAATACAACAAAGACTCTTCTCATGGTTCTGGTAAAATCAATAATCAACATTAATTACCAAAGAGCAACTTGGTTTTCATAAAGGTCATTTTAGTGCAAGAAGCGAGGTTGTAGCAGGTGTGGTATTTTAATTATTTGATACTGTAAAACCTATTGTGTTTAACTTATAACATAAATGATTAAATGAAATTTAAAATTTTGGCTTAAATGTGAAAATACAAGCTTTCATAAACTTTAAATCAGCTGAAATAAAATTTTACTAAACTTACTGAGATACCACTTAACTGCTTGCTGCACTTTATCACGAATTCAAAATCGACTTGGTTATAAAATACAAGTTTAAGATTTTCTCATACCCTTTATGAGGTTTTGGAAAATTCTAAAATTTTACATATAAAAATTTAGTTTGTACAGGATAAGTTAGATAAGTAGAATAGACTTAAGTTAAGAAATCCCAGAAGTTTTTCTTTAGCTATTTTCCTTTAGCTGTGTTTTTTCATGATCTGATCTGGATCTTGAATTTCGCGTTGAATTGAATATTTTAAACTGTAATCTAGAGCAAAATTTTTGAACTTGGCAAAAAATTCATCACATTGCAATGATTTTAGCCCATCCAAACTTAGTCATGAACTGAAAAATTTATTAGATCTAGTTTTTCACCCAAATTGGTTATAAGTCAATGCAATTTGATGCTCTTTTCACAAAAGTAAAAAGTTTTGTTAGGAGTCATTACATATATAAAACACAAACTGTTTCTACCTATAACCTTTATAGACTCTGAAACCATCCAACCGATATGCCCCAAACCGGTTTTATTTCAAAGGCAATAATGTGAATATGGTTATAGGCCATAAAAGGAATGAGGAATGAATTCATCATTCATCATTCATCATTCATCATTCATCATTCATCACTCATCATTCATCATTCATCATTCATCATTCATCATTCATCATTCATCATTCATCATTCATCACTCATCATTCATCATTCATCACTCATCATTCATCATTCATCATTCATCACTCATCATTCATCATTCATCATTCATCATTCATCATTCATCATTCATCATTCACCATTCATCATTCATCATTCATCATTCATCATTCATCATTCATCATTCATCATTCACCATTCATCATTCATCATTCATCATTCATCATTCATCATTCACCATTCATCATTCATCATTCATCATTCATCATTCATCATTCATCATTCATCATTCATCATTCATCATTCATCATTCATCATTCATCATTCATCATTCATCATTCATCACTCATCACTCATCATTCATCACTCATTATTCATGATCGATGAATGATGAATGATGAATGATGAATGATGAATGGTGAATGATGAATGGTGAATGATGAATGATGAATGATGAATGATGAATGATGAATGATGAATGATGAATGGTGAATGATGAATGGTGAATGATGAATGATGAATGATGAATGATGAATGGTGAATGATGAATGGTGAATGATGAATGATGAATGATGAATGATGAATGATGAATGATGAATGATGAATGATGAATGATGAATGATGAATGATGAATGATGAGTGATGAATTATGAATGATGAATGATGAATGATGAATGATGAATGATGAATGATGAATGATGAGTGATGAATTATGAATGATGAATGATGAATGATGAATGATGAATGATGAATGATGAATGATGAATGATGAATGATGAATGATGAATGATGAATGATGAGTGATGAATGATGAATGATGAATGATGAATGATGAATGATGAATGATGAGTGATGAATGATGAATGATGAATGATGAGTGATGAGTGATGAATGATGAATGATGAATGATGAATGATGAATGATGAATGATGAATGATGAGTGATGAATGATGAATGATGAATGATGAATGATGAATGATGAATGATGAATGATGAATGATGAATGATGAATGATGAATGATGAATGATGAATGATGAATGATGAATGATGAGTGATGAATTATGAATGATGAATGATGAATGATGAGTGATGAGTGATGAATGATGAATGATGAATGATGAATGATGAATGATGAATGATGAGTGATGAATGATGAATTATGAATGATGAATGATGAATGATGAATGATGAATGATGAATGATGAATGATGAATGATGAATGATGAATGATGAATGATGAATGATGAATGATGAATGATGAATGGTGAATGATGAATGATGAATGATGAATGATGAATGATGAATGATGAATGATGAATGATGAATGATGAATGATGAATGATGAATGATGAATGATGAATGATGAATGATGAATGATGAATGATGAATGATGAATGATGAATGATGAATGATGAATGATGAATGATGAATGATGAATGATGAATGATGAATGGTGAATGATGAATGATGAATGATGAATGATGAATGATGAATGATGAATGATGAATGATGAATGATGAATGATGAATGATGAATGATGAATGATGAATGATGAATGATGAATGATGAATGATGAATGATGAATGATGAATGATGAATGATGAATGATGAATGATGAATGATGAATGATGAATGATGAATGATGAATGATGAATGATGAATGATGAATGATGAATGATGAATTATGAATTATGAATTATGAATGATGAATGATGAATGATGAATGATGAATGATGAATGATGAATGATGAATGATGAATGATGAATGATGAATTATGAATGATGAATGATGAATGATGAATGATGAATGATGAATGATGAATGATGAATGATGAATGATGAATGATGAATGATGAATGATGAATGATGAATGATGAATGATGAATGATGAATGATGAATGATGAATGATGAATGATGAATGATGAATGATGAATGATGAATGATGAATGATGAATGATGAATGATGAATGATGAATGATGAATGATGAATGATTAATGATGAATGATGAATGATGAATGATGAATGATGAATGATGAATGATGAATGATGAATGATGAATGATGAATGATGAGTGATGAATTATGAATTATGAATGATGAATGATGAATGATGAATGATGAATGATGAATGATGAATGATGAGTGATGAATTATGAATGATGAATGATGAATGATGAGTGATGAGTGATGAATGATGAATGATGAATGATGAATGATGAATGATGAATGATGAATGATGAGTGATGAATGATGAATGATGAATGATGAATGATGAATGATGAATGATGAGTGATGAATGATGAATGATGAATGATGAGTGATGAGTGATGAATGATGAATGATGAATGATGAATGATGAATGATGAATGATGAATGATGAGTGATGAATGATGAATGATGAATGATGAATGATGAATGATGAATGATGAGTGATGAATGATGAATGATGAATGATGAATGATGAGTGATGAATGATGAATGATGAATGATGAATGATGAATGATGAATGATGAATGATGAATGATGAGTGATGAATGATGAATGATGAGTGATGAATTATGAATGATGAATGATGAATGGTGAATGATGAATGATGAATGATGAATTATGAATGATGAATGATGAATGATGAATGATGAATGATGAATGATGAATGATGAATGATGAGTGATGAATGATGAATGATGAATGATGAATGATGAGTGATGAATGATGAATGATGAATGATGAATGATGAATGATGAATGATGAATGATGAATGATGAGTGATGAATTATGAATGATGAATGATGAATGATGAATGATGAATGATGAATGATGAATGATGAATGATGAATGATGAATGATGAATGATGAATGATGAATGATGAGTGATGAATGATGAATGATGAATGATGAGTGATGAATTATGAATGATGAATGATGAATGATGAATGATGAATGATGAATGATGAATGATGAATGATGAATGATGAATGATGAATGATGAATGATGAATGATGAATGATGAATGGTGAATGGTGAATGATGAATGATGAATGATGAATGATGAATGATGAATGATGAATGATGAATGATGAATGATGAATGATGAATGATGAATGATGAATGATGAATGATGAATGATGAATGATGAATGATGAATGATGAATGATGAATGATGAATGATGAATGATGAATGATGAATGATGAATGATGAATGATGAATGATGAATGATGAATGATGAATGATGAGTGATGAATTATGAATTATGAATGATGAATGATGAATGATGAGTGATGAATGATGAATGGTGAATGATGAATGATGAATGGTGAATGATGAATGATGAATGATGAATGATGAATGATGAATGATGAATGATGAATGATGAATGATGAATGATGAATGATGAATGGTGAATGATGAATGGTGAATGATGAATGATGAATGATGAATGATGAATGGTGAATGATGAATGATGAATGGTGAATGATGAATGATGAATGGTGAATGATGAATGATGAATGATGAATGGTGAATGATGAATGGTGAATGATGAATGGTGAATGATGAATGATGAATGATGAATGATGAATGGTGAATGATGAATGATGAATGGTGAATGATGAATGATGAATGGTGAATGATGAATGATGAATGATGAATGATGAATGATGAATGATGAATGATGAATGATGAATGATGAGTGATGAATGATGAATGATGAATGATGAATGGTGAATGATGAATGATGAATGATGAATGATGAATGATGAATGATGAATGATGAATGATGAATGATGAATGATGAATGATGAAATGAATGATGAATGATGAATGATGAATGATGAATTATGAATGATGAATGATGAATGATGAATGGTGAATGATGAATGATGAATGATGAGTGATGAATGATGAATGATGAATGATGAATGATGAATGATGAATGATGAATGATGAATGATGAATGATGAATGATGAATGATGAATGATGAATGATGAATGATGAATGATGAATGATGAATGATGAATGATGAATGATGAATGATGAATGATGAATGATGAATGATGAATGATGAATGATGAATGATGAATGATGAATGATGAATGATGAATGATGAATGATGAATGATGAATGATGAGTGATGAATTATGAATGATGAATGATGAATGATGAATGATGAATGATGAATGATGAGTGATGAATTATGAATGATGAATGATGAATGATGAGTGATGAGTGATGAATGATGAATGATGAATGATGAATGATGATTGATGAATGATGAATGATGAATGATGAATGATGAATGATGAATGATGAATGATGAATGATGAATGATGAATGATGAATGATGAATGATGAATGATGAATGATGAGTGATGAATGATGAATTATGAATGATGAATGATGAATGATGAATGATGAATGATGAATGATGAATGATGAATGATGAATGATGAATGATGAATGATGAATGATGAATGATGAATGGTGAATGGTGAATGATGAATGATGAATGATGAATGATGAATGATGAATGATGAATGATGAATGATGAATGATGAATGATGAATGATGAATGATGAATGATGAATGATGAATGATGAATGATGAATGATGAATGATGAATGATGAATGATGAATGATGAATGATGAATGATGAATGATGAATGATGAATGATGAATGATGAATGATGAATGATGAATGATGAATGATGAATGATGAATGATGAATGATGAATGATGAATGATGAATGATGAATGATGAATGATGAATGATGAATGATGAATGATGAATGATGAATGATGAATGATGAATGATGAATGATGAATGATGAATGATGAATGATGAATGATGAATGATGAATGATGAATGATGAATGATGAATGATGAATGATTAATGATGAATGATGAATGATGAATGATGAATGATGAATGATGAATGATGAATGATGAATGATGAATGATGAATGATGAATGATGAATGATGAATGATGAGTGATGAATTATGAATGATGAATGATGAATGATGAGTGATGAGTGATGAATGATGAATGATGAATGATGAGTGATGAATTATGAATGATGAATGATGAATGATGAATGATGATTGATGAATGATGAATGATGAATGATGAATGATGAATGATGAATGATGAATGATGAATGATGAATGATGAATGATGAATGATGAATGATGAATGATGAATGATGAATGATGAGTGATGAATGATGAATTATGAATGATGAATGATGAATGATGAATGATGAATGATGAATGATGAATGATGAATGATGAATGATGAATGATGAATGATGAATGATGAATGATGAATGATGAATGGTGAATGATGAATGATGAATGATGAATGATGAATGATGAATGATGAATGATGAATGATGAATGATGAATGATGAATGATGAATGATGAATGATGAATGATGAATGATGAATGATGAATGATGAATGATGAATGATGAATGATGAATGATGAATGATGAATGATGAATGATGAATGATGAATGATGAATGATGAATGATGAATGATGAATGATGAATGGTGAATGATGAATGATGAATGATGAATGATGAATGATGAATGATGAATGATGAATGATGAATGATGAATGATGAATGATGAATGATGAATGATGAATGATGAATGATGAATGATGAATGATGAATGATGAATGATGAATGATGAATGATGAATGATGAATGATGAATGATGAATGATGAATGATGAATGATGAATGATGAATGATGAATGATGAATGATGAATTATGAATTATGAATGATGAATGATGAATGATGAATGATGAATGATGAATGATGAATGATGAATGATGAATGATGAATGATGAATTATGAATGATGAATGATGAATGATGAATGATGAATGATGAATGATGAATGATGAATGATGAATGATGAATGATGAATGATGAATGATGAATGATGAATGATGAATGATGAATGATGAATGATGAATGATGAATGATGAATGATGAATGATGAATGATGAATGATGAATGATGAATGATGAATGATGAATGATGAATGATGAATGATTAATGATGATGTATTACGATTATTTTTGCTTTTTTCCGAATAATTTATAATTATAAAAATTTTAATTTCCACTAAAATTGACGAATTAATCAGATAATAATAAAAGATTTGATATCGGATTTTCGGATCCAAATTTAAAGATTTCCAGCATCGATAACCGCATGCTTGGAACTAATGGGGGATCGAATAGCGAAACAATAAATTAAAAATTTAAGATTAATTCTATTTTTTATTTTGCTCAATTAAGAGATTCCTTAATCTATATACATATTTGCAAATTTCAATTCAATACAAAATTTGCTGCGAAATCTGATCCGGATCAGATCATGAAAAAAAACACAGCTAGTACATCAGTTTTCTCAGGTGAGACGAATATATTTTGGAAATTTTTCAAATTTTGCACTTATAAAGAAACAATAGACGAACATCAGTCAGAAATTTTCCAAATATTGGACGTAGCAAGATCGCAGCAATTCGTTTTCCGACTGCCTTTTAACACAGACAAAACTACATAATCTCTTTTCAAATAAACATCATAATTTAATTGGGCAATGGATATCATCCTGAACTCTAAAAACGGACTACATACTATAGGTAATGGATTAATTGAGCTGATGATAAAATAACTGAATTCATTAATTCATAGAAACATGAAAAAATATAGAAAAAATAATCTTTAAATGGCTTTAAAAAAATCGGTTTCTTTAACAGATTTTGGATATGTTTTTTCCCGGATACTAATTTTACTATCTTAAATATTTTTTCTGTTATTCTGTAAAATAAGAGATAAACAAAACCGCTGTAAATTTGCTCCTTTTTATTAACACTTTGACTGCTGCCTTTGTGAATTTATGTCTATGAAGAAAATGAAAAAGGGGAAAAGCTTCGCGATATCAAACATATTTGTGTCGAATAAATCCACACATTCCAGGGATTACAGCGCATTACAAAGGAACGTAGGGCTGTAAAGTGGGGGGCATTACTGCGCCTGCCTAGGTATTTTCGGGTTGCCAGTACCTATGTATTGTGTAGTAATTTTAGCCGAAAAATATGTAGAAAATTAACAATTTAAATCAAATGGGCTATGCAAGTTTCTTATATAACGTTTTTCTTCAACCTTTAATATTTATAACAAAAAATGTAGTTTTCGATGTAGGAGTCAGGTATTCAATTTTGATAAGGTTTTTTTTAAGCATTCATTCATGTTGACTGTAAGACCCTATACCAGAATTTCGTTTCGGCGATGTAATGTAAGTACGTATAAAAATTATGAGAGATGTTGCTCATGTCAATATGTTTAAAATATGTTATTTACTTTTAGAAATTTAAGATAGATCTCTATTTTGCAAGTTATTCTTCCAAGTTGAGGCTTTACAATGAGTTTTTGACGAATTACTTTTAAGCTGGGTATAGAAAACGTGTCATCATTAAATCAGTTGATCCTTTCACATTTTTAGTTTCCAACTAATCAGCTTGTTTACTTAAAAAAGCGGAGTTCGTGCCAAAAAACAGTATTTTGATCGACAATAAGCGAGGAAGCAGGTGTATTTTTCTTTAGCGTTATATAAAGCGAATTTTCCGCGGAAAAAAATAGACCAATTAAATCCCTCGCCACAATATGTTTAAAGCATACCTGCGAACTCCACCTCTCCTGAAGTCACTTTCGGTCCACAAAGGACACGAAATCACGCACACCAAAGCTTGTTATTCGAGGAAAGCGTGCCTTTTGTTTGATCTTCCCGGGGCGAGGAGTGTTCTATTTACATGGAAAAGTAGTTAAACATTTTTTCTCACTTTCTTTTTTTTTTTTTGAGGTTTGGTTGCAAGTCAAACTGAAGCGGCTACAAGCAGGACGCATCCTCGAGGCGTCCAAGTGCTTCACCTGGATGATTGTTTTGTTTATCCCATAGAAAAATCTCATGCATTTTATAGAATCGCGTCTCAAGCGTTAATTGCTGCTACAATTTTTTTCACCCTATGCTCTGAGATATGCTCGTCGACGTGACGATGTTGATGATGTGGTTCTTCAAAATAATTGTAAAGTTGCACGCCATTGTTTGTAATTAGTGGGTTAATATTTTGTACGGTTTTTTGCAAGGGTTTAATTTTGTTATAAGGTGAGAGGGTCCTTCTTCTTTTTTTCCCAGGTGTTTCGCTAATTGGATGTGAACAGATGTCGTCTTGAAAACAGGTCTGACACAATATTTTTATACTTATGATTTCTGGAATTTTAAACATATTAAATATTTTAGTATATTTACAACACTTGCTGGTAAACAATCTGCTTGTAGAAGTCATTACAGTGATCATTTCATAACAAACATACTTTAAGAAACGTCAATTGAGCCCAAATCTTAAATAAACAATTTTCTCTATATCTTGGACTTATCAAGTATTTGCTGTTGACAAGTTTGATCAAAAAATCCATTACTTTGATTAAAATAAGAAAAAACAGGCTTCATATGACAAAGTCTAACGATCTCTAGAAATAAATTTGAAACAATTTATTACTGGTAACCCCGGTGGAATGGAGAAGGTGAACCAAAGATGTATAAAGAACACTGTTTACTTTATTTTCCAGTTTGTTCCTCCGGAATTTTGGAGGGATAAATGTCCTTCGTACAGAAATATGAATATACAAATTGTTAGTTGGTTCTACACTTCAATTAGAAAATTATGTTAATTATGTAAACGTTTTTTCCATTCTAAATTTTATGATGCTGCAAATTTATTTTTATTTCATTATTTTAAAACAAATAATCATATTTTGAGGATTTTCTCTAACTTCTTTTCTTAAACTATCAAATTTTTATATTAAGTATTATGTATTTATATGCTGAAAGAATTATTCTTTTTCTAATGAAAGTTAGTTGAATTTTTTTAAATATATAATATATATAGGTAGTTTTATATATAAATAATAATATGTAATAACAATAATATAACCTTATAAAATAAAACGGAAAGGGTTTCAGAGAAAAGTTATCAACTATGTACTATGTCTTAAAATTTATAAGGCTTTTTCTTTATTTACTAATTCATAAATTTAAAATTGTGGATTTCGATAAAATATTGAATAAATATTTCAAAAATTAACGTACAAGAACAAATATAAACTGCAAAAATAACTCAAAGTGGAGGCCCCGTCCCTAAATGTAAAGTAGCCATAACTTAGCCTAGTTTCAAATTTCCAAATATATGTATAAGAAAATTTTTTGGTAAAAGTATGCAGTTGTCTGCAATAGTTTAAAACCACTATCGATTTTTCATGCTACTATTCAATTGATTAACATTATTGGTTCTTTCATTCATTTGGCTTTTATGAAATATAACCTTAAAATTGAAAATATAATAGTTTTTGATTAAAAGCCTAAATATGTAAGTATATCAAATCGACCTGCCATAACATTTCTAAATTAACTGCCGTTTTTTGCATACCCTCTGAATAATATTCTTAAATAGTTATGAAAGTGAAGGCAATTATGTATATGCTTTTATACAGATAAAATTATGCGATCTTATAAAATTGGGTTTCATAAAGTGGAAAAAATGAATAGTCGTTCTTTAGTTTTTGCGCATAACTACAGAATATAGTTGATTTTATCCCTACTGGGTCTGCTAAAAAAACAAATAGTAGTACAAAGAAATAGTAAAAAGACAGTCTCAAAGAAATTGTTAAATTTCAACTTAGTAAAACACCGCCTAAAATAAAGATAACCCAAAAACTGGCCAAACTCTTAAAGTTTGATGTAGTTTAATGGTTACAAACCCAATACAAGAAAAACGGACTAAACTGGAAAAACCGTAATATGTACTTTAAATTTTTGGTCGATCAATTACACATATCTCCTACAGTTTTCATTAGGAATAATATCATGAACCCTGCACAAATCCATAAAATGAAAGAAGTCAAAGGATGTTTTAATAAATATTTAAATCGCAATAAAAAAAAGAAAAAGATAAAAAATCCCATTGTTTCGTCAAAATGGGCTAAACAAGAGTCCTCTGGATTTGCGATAAACACCAAAGGTTGGTTCAAAGGTATGATTTATGCATATCCAGTAGGATTAACATCAATCTTTTTCCTTTTTCGCGAGAGTTGATAGAGCGCCGGTAATCAGAGTGAATGGGCTTGCCTCTAGAGCACAAGTTGCACCGTGAAAGGAAAAGCATCGCGCCATTGTAATGAAGTCTTTTGATCCAGAGAACAAATAAGCCCATCGCAAGGCACCATCTTAGGCCATCCATGTGTACGCTCTCAGGATGCTGCCACATAATTGTAACTTGAGATGTTCTCCTTTCAGAAGCGCCTGCTGCTGTTTATTCAAGTCTTTCATAATCTGCCATCGTTACCATTTCAGGGATATTCCTCACCGGGATGAGCCAATGGGAGCGTCCCGGCTTATTTGACGATGAACTTTCAAAAGTCATCAGCGACTTTACACTTCCACCATATATGAAAAAAATAACGACCGGGAAGATAAGGAGGAAAAGCGAAAAAACTAATACCTTTGCACCCAAGGCACTCGAGCCTTCATTGGCGGTAATCCGTGAAGAGGACTAAGGCGTAGAAGTGCTCCTTTGATGCGATGATGCATTTTTCATTTTACGAGTAGGCTATTTTTCAGTCCTTGCATTTTGCCTGCAGGGAGCTTTTTAATTCTCCCCGGCTTCTGCATGTTTCACCTTGACACATCGCCGAGCATAAAAAACCATCAAGCCGAAGAAGACAAAGTAAACACCAAGGCCTGCGCATATTGTCGACGATTTTATGCTATTCGTTACCCAGGGTAAAAGGCCTATTCGGGAGATGCACATCTACCGCATATTTTTTTATTTTTTTTTTATTTTTCTTTTTACCATCTCTCGGGGGTGGGATGTTCTTAGGCACCGCCTTTTTTGCACTCGTTTTACACAACATGTCTTGGAAAAAAGTTTTATCATTAGCGCTATGCTGTGAATATGTAACAAAGACGAGGCGATTCTCATAACACATCGCAATATTGCAGAGTAAATGCAAGAGAGATGTTTTAGATTATTAAAAAACAGAAAAAATTACCACTTTTGACGATTACAAAAACCTCAAAAATGAATGGACTAAATTTAGGAAAAGTACAAAGTTTTGTATTATTGTGAAACATTATTTATAGACAGAATTTGTTTAGATTATGGTTCTCCTTACAACGACCTATTCAAAACGATTAGTGCGCTTTCATCTATTGGTGTTCATACTGCAACAAATTGTTTATAATTACCATACAGAATAAATCTACCCAATCTGAGTATTCTAAGGATATACCTATCTAATAAGACAGGTTTGTGAAATTAGAGTAATGAAAATATTAAATTAGTTTGTGTAACTTTAAGGATGCTTAGTTCCAAGCATTAACTGTAATAGCAAATAACTTCTAATCAACAATCCAAATTTATTGGATTAATAAAGTAATTTTTGATTTTGACGGAAACCACACAAGTAATAACTCGAATCATACATATAATCATAATGGAAAGACGGAATCATATAAAAGTAATTTATAAAAATTCTCCGCAACGAAGCAAATTGCGCACGTTTCGTTTACAAAAATCAATCATAAATTTTTGACAACATATTAATCATTATAGTATATCATTAGCTATAATCTGTTTGCTGAACTTCTGCTTAAACGATAAGGAACAGTACAATCTAGAAGTCTTACTGGAGATTGGGACTTCAAAGAAACACTTCAAAATTATGCGTATATATAAGAGAAACTTACCTCAAGGGCAAGGCAGCCAATTAATTCGAACCAATCTGCTTGAAACTAACGAAAATGCGCTTCACATTACTTTTCTTGATTGCTGCTGTAATAATAGCAGCATGTTCGGCGACGACTTCATCATCCCCATCAATGGACGAGGACAAAGTTATAGATGGACGTGAGTTAAATTTAAAGTTTGAAAATATAAATTCCAATAATTTTCGTTTTTATTCAGCCGTTAATTATTGTTGGGGGTCTACATGCTACAATAGGTGCGTGGCAAAGGGTTATAAAGGTGGACGATGTTCGTATAAAATATGCCGGTGCTATAATTAACATTTAAACCAATAAACATTTTTTAAAAGTTCAAGCCTAACAGTTTGTTTAATTTTTAGAGCTGATAATGTAAAAAAAATTATAAAATAAAACATTAGATAGCAATTTTAATCGGCACTTGATGATGCTAACTAAAATATTAAATACCTTTTAATTCCATGAGTCTTTCCCTGTCTGCAATTGTTTAAGATTGCATAGTTAGTTGAAGTGAAGTTACAATTTTTTAGTTAAAACATTTATATATTTATCTTACAATACATAAAACATATTTGTTGCACGTTTTCTGTATTAAACAAGTGTAATTCAGTAATCATTTAGTACATCTGCAGCGAGTAAATCCGAAACATAATCCAATTTTAAATCCCAGACCCATGCAAACAGGACCGCAGAGACTAAGAGCACAAATTAATTTGGAATTAATATCCAATTCTAAAATTGAAAAGCTTATGTTAAGAATTATATGTGAAATAACAGAAACTCATTTCTTGTTTATGACCTTTTACTTCAATGACCTCATCCTGTGGTGTAGAAAATCCCAGTTGTATCAAAACAAATAGAGTAAAGAATACTTTGAAAAATTCCATACTATTATTTCGTCGAGAAGTATCGCACTTATGGTTCCTACATTTCCGATGCATTTATATAGGCTGTAATTTATCCTTGGATAGATATCTAATCACAGAAAAACAATTATTATGTTTAGATAATTGCATTCTTTCCAATGAACTTGTGCATTGTCTGTGATTGCACAATGTTTTTGTAATGTGATTTATTTAGCTTTGTTTTATGATGTATTTTTGTTGTACATGAAATTGCAAGAAAAATAAGAATTAAGGTTTTATTAGTGGTGTAAGAGAAAGTCCTCGAGAATAATTGTCATTGAACTTATTGACGGCGACACGCGCGCATTTGTCGTGTGAAATAAAAAAACGAAGAATTTCTTCTTCTTATAATTGCTTTATTTTAAGGAATATTTTCGTGTTGTTTGCCTCCTTCAAATCGGCAAAATTCGTACCTGACACTCCACTGCTGATTGAGCAGTATCTACTTTGCTCAAGCCGAACCGTGCAAACTCCATAAAATAAATATAATCAGTTTCACAACGACAAATGTTCATTTTGGACTTCTTCGTTGTTATTTACAATATAAATCTTTAAATTTTATTTGATGCTTGAAGTTGGCGCAAAAACCAAAAGTGAATGTTGATGATTTTCTGAATGGAGTTTAGGATATTCAAATATTCAATTAAAGAATAGGTTATAATGTAAGTAGCAACGGGGTAGTTCGACGTGCTTATAGGGCTTCCATTTGTAAGGAAATTGTGATGAAAATACAGTATTATGAAATGATTACATATTTAGATTTATAATCGTAGCTAACTTTTTAGAACTCTATTGTAGATTTAGAAAAAATGACTACCATTGAAAAATAAATTAGCTACGAATCGGGCCCATCAATTATCCAAATTCATTAATTTGTAGACAAATTGACATATGTATATTCTTTAAGATCCGAAGCGTCATATCCATTTTGTCCAGTTCCTTATCCACAGAAATAAAATCAATTCAAAAGTTCTGTTTCTATCGGCCTGCGGTATCCCAATAAGGGTTCACCAGGAAAACTTTTACGTTATTCTTGTTGAAAAGAATTTAAATTTATGTAACGTAAAAGTTTCGAAACACCCGATTGAAGCGCCCTCTACAATTCTAGCCAGGTGTCTAGACAGAAGTTAAACTACCGTCTGTCTCGTCATCTTGTCTCTCCCCATAAAACTGAAAGTCAACCTGCACCAGACCAGGAGCTGTTGATTTCCCACTTGTTAAAAGTTCGCCACTACTACAAGTTACAGGACTTGTCTGGTGTAACGGTACACTCTCTCTAAACCGTTAATGCACAGTTCCTTCTGTAGTAGTCGGATTGAGAGGGGGAGAGGAGTTGAGCGTCTGCCTTAACTTGGGGCAACCCCCCTTTTCAGCCCTTTAACTTTGCAGTTGCTGCAGCGCTACTTACTATATATAGAAATTTCTCTGAAAGCTTACATCACCCCCTTCCTACCCCTCTACCCCCTCGTCGTAAATTTGCACTGACGAAAGAATTTCGCCAGCTTCCTCTTTTCAGCCCCTTCCCCCTCCTCCTCCTCCGCCCTTAATTTCCTTCCAGACATTCGTCCCGACCGGGTCTGGCCGAACCGCATCCCCTCCCCTCCCTATTGCCGTCACCAGGTCCGCTTACATAGAAAGGCGTGTGTGACCTTGACCTTGTTACTCGCAAGCTCAGTTCTGAACTGCACGCACACCGAGACCGCATAAACAAACGGTAACGGAGCTTTTTCCTGTAAGGCCCCAGCTACATGGAAGGGCCTGTGTTAGTTAATGCTGGGCCAAAAGTGTGTTCGCTGGCACGTGGCAGCCAATACATCGGCCCTTTGTCGTCTGTGTGAATCAAACCAAAGGCAAAGAGTTCGGGGTTAGGGTTAGGGGTGGTGATGAAATTACATCCCCCGCCCCTATACCCCTGCGACCCTTTATCGTCAATATAATTTTTGTGCTCTGCCCAGTCCTCATGAATACATAACAGAGCGCGGCACGTGTAGCGGAATTACATAAAAGTGCACTTCAGGGCAGGTGGCAGCACCGAGGGTGGGGGTGCTTGGCCTACTTTGGAATGCACCGGTGGTCGTGTTTTGGGGGTGCGAGCCGCATTAATCGCCTGTAAGCCAGCGAGAGAGTGTAAATATTTGCTGTAAACACATCTGCAGGCGTCGGAAAGTTCGTTCTGGAAATGGTCGGTCCATTATGAGATTATGGACCATTGCCTCATCCAATTAATATCGCGGCGAATTCCGGTGGATTGGACAGTCGCTTAGTAACGCACCAGGGGAAAAAGGGTCAAGTGATCCAGTTTCACCCCTGCTTGTCTTCTCTGACATTTTAATCAGCTAACTTCTGAATAAATCGTTCAAATTTGGAACGAACTTGATGTTCTAGGTTATTTAAGGTTTGGATTTAATTTAATTTTGATAGACCGGTCCGAGGGCGAAAAGTGTACCTACTACTTTTTAAACGATTTTATTTTTCATACTGCCTTTGTAATTTTTTCTTCGAATCGAACTATAGGTATGGAATATATGTACATTGATAACAATTTTGTTAAATGTAGTAGGTAATTTTAAAAATAACATTTTGTATTTCTAAGTAAACATATTAGAGTAATGTAAAATTAAAAAAAAGGTGTTTAACAAACTAGCAATTTTTACTTATATCTTACCTATGTAAATCAAATGCTTCCCCTAATAATCAGATTTAAAATAAAAGTTAAAGTGGTAAACTAATTTGTGTGCCCTACAAAATAAATGCCTCGATGCCTTTTATGATTATAAATGGCCCGTACCACAGATGTTTTGTATTGTAGTATATTTTTTTTAAAAGTGTTATAATGCGGGCCTCTAGGCTGCTGATAGTAAATACGGTCCTGCCTTGAAGATTTGATGATGCGATTAGGAAGGTAGAAATGGAATTTAAAGATTATACAAAACATTCAGAACACATCTAAAAAATTATAAGTAAAATGTGAAGCCTGATCGGTGTATACGACTCATGGAAACTTAATGAAGCATGACAAATCTAAAAGCATTAATACTAACAATAAGGCCATTTAGACTATCATGGGTATAAGTTAATTTCATGAGCGTGAAGAAACGAATAAGATGCAGAGGATTAATTAGACTTCAACTTGAGCAAAACTTAGACTGGAATTGAGTTAGCCAGTTGAGCCAGTTTAAGCCAGACTTTATAACGAGTTTTTATCGCACAATTATAATAAAAGTCGGTGCTTTTCTATTCAATTTAAATATTCCGATTAGCGAATTAAGAAAGAAGGGAAGATACATATAACTAACTGTTGGTGGTTGAAAAAAAAATAGTTATGTAGTTATATTCTTCCGAGTCGTGTAATAAAATTTTCTATTACTATATGTACTTATATAATAAATAAAATGAAATAGGTAAAATAAAACGAAAAAAGCGGGTACACCACTGACTTGTTTTCCATTTTTTATGATAAATTTGTTTCAATTTTATTAACTTTCCCTCCGCTACAATGCTATTAGATTTTTTTAAACAAAATATTTGTCATTTAAAAAGCACTCTACCACTTAAGTTGGAGAAGAAGAAATCTCTACTTTCTTTGAATTACATATCTACGTACTCATAATTGTATTTTGGTAGGTTTTGTGTACTTCTGATTTTATTCTACAAATTGTAATTTTACTACTATTACTATTCGTTATATAAAAAGAGCTACAAAGTTTAATTTTTAACAGTTCTAAGCATAAACTGTAATAGCAAATAACTTGTTATAAACAATTGAAATTTATTGGATTAATAAAGTAATTGTTCCCTTTAACGGGAACCACACAAGCAACAACAAGTGCGCTCGTTTTGTTTATAAAAATCAATCATAAATTTTTGACAACATATTAATCATTATAGTATATCATTTGCTATAATCTGTTTGCTGAACTTCTGCTTAAACGATAAGGAACAGTACAATCTGCAAGTCTTACTGGAGATTGGGACTTCAAAGAAACACTTCAAAATTATGCGTATATATAAGAGAAACTTACCTCAAGGCAGCCAATTAATTCAAACCAGTCTGCTTGAAACTAGCGAAAATGCGCTTCACATTACTTTTCTTGATTGCTGCTATAATAATAGCAGCATGTTCGGCGACGACTTCATCATCCCCATCAATGGACGAGGACAAAGTGATAGACGGGATAGAACCACGTAAGTTAAATTTAAAGTTTGAAAATATAAATTCTAATAATTGTCGGTTTTTTCAGGGGGGATCTGTTGGGGGTCTGTATGCCACAAAAAGTGTGTAGAAAAGGGTTATAAAAGTGGACAATGTGCGTACAAGCGATGCAAGTGCTATAACAAGTAAATCAATAAACATTTTTTAAAAGTTCAAGCCTATACTTTGTTTAATTTGTAGAGCTGATAATGTAAAAAAATTATAAAATAAAACAATAGATAGCAATTTTAATCGGCATTTGATGATGCTAACTAAAATATCTTTTAATTCCACTAGCTTTTCCCTGTGAAGTGAAGCAACAAATTTTTTACTTACAATATTTACGTATTTATCTTACAATTAGCATAAAACATATTTGTTGCACGTTTTCTGTATTAAAAAAGTGTAATATAGTAATTATTTAGTACATCTGCAGCGAGCAAACCCGAAACATAATCCAATTTTAAATCCCAGACCCATGCAAACAGGACCGCAGAGACTTATAGCACAAATTAATTTTGAATTAATAAAACGAAAAAAGCGGGTACTTACCACTGACTTGTTTCCCATTGTTTACGATAAATTTGTTTCAATTTTATTAACTTTTCCCTCCGATACAATACAATATTAGATTTTCTTTAAACAAAATATTTATCATTTAAAAATCACTAACTTTTTAAACCGCCCTCTTAATTAATCATATCTTAATCAAATTCATTTCCACTTCCATTCAAAGCCAGAATGGCTTTTTACATTTAAGATTCCATTCAAGTAACATATTCAAATTATTTTGTTTACTAGAGGTACGATGGTCAGTCGTTAGGAGGGTGATAAGAGTTTTAATTTATTACACCATTAAAAAGGACTGCTCATAATTTTTCATCCCCACATGCAATGGGTCACTTTTGAGTGTTTGAACTGCATGAAGCTGGTCAATTTTAAGAGATGGTTTAATTTGTATGCGGTCAGGCGAAGGGACTTTCTCAATGCATATTGAATGCTGAAAGAAGTCAAGTAATTTTTACGTTTATTTATATAAAGAGGGTCTGAAACAAGGGGTTAAATCCTTCGGGCTTGTTATTGTAGACCCCATGATATTTTCTATTAAAAATTAATAAAATCTTAGGCATTGATTTAATTTAAAACTTATTTTTTAAGGAGTACCTACATATGTGCATGTTGTTGAATTAAGAATATTAATATTATAGAAAAGAGCGACTGAAAAACTGCAAATAAATTAAAATATTGAGAGATGCAATGAGTTAATAAAATATTGACACAATTATGAAATCTCAACTCGCTTTATAATGCAGAACCTCCATATTAATAAAGAAAAATATAAAAATTCTACAAACTGTTGAATATATTAAAACCACTCCAAACGATGATTAACACTTGCAATTAATGCCAAAAGTTTATGGATGTAAATCAAGACTCAGCTCCAGCGGATATAGTGAAGAAAAAATCGATTCGGTATAATATTTAAAACAAATTATTTTGCATATTTCGATCGCATTAATTGTGACAATGAATTTAACTTCATCAGGCATAAAGCCATCGATTTATTGTCACATCAATTCACCCACGCACAATAACAATGCCCAACTTGCCAGGGGGCTGGCTCTCAGCTAAATTTAAATATCGCCGGACCGACCGATGAATATCCGGCGATTATCTGATTAGGACCTGATGCGGATTGCGATTTTAGCCTCATTATTAAGATGGGTTGTGTGCTGTATGGAATTTGTTTTTTAGCTATTCCAACTAAGCCATGCATTTAACGTAAATTTGATTTTTGGATGAATAATTCCTGCCACAATGAGGCGCAGTGTAAAGTCCCGCCACGGCCACACACGACCATGGAGAAGACGAAGGACGAGAAAGAAATTACAAGGAATTTATGCGGATAACTTAAATCGCTAAATCGCATTAAAACGGAGCTTGGGCTGGAGTGAAAGTGCTTATACTACACAGGTTTCGAAGTAACGATCAGAGTGTACCTACCCTTTTAACGAATTACCGGATTTCATTTTCAATCAGAATTCAACACCCAACCCTTGCACTACCCTCCGTAGGATTCCATGGCGCACTTGAAGTGCATCATTGAGTGAATTTATTATCTTGGGGATTTACAGGAAATCGCACTGTCTATGTTGTTATTAGAGAAATATCTTCTGAAGTTTAAGCAAGTAAAATGATTTTGATATGATCAACGATTCTAGGGTTGACTTAAAATATTTGAAATTAATGAAATCTGAAACAACAAGATGTTATAATTTAATTTAAAAATCCTCTGCGGTACTATTTGACATTGAATCTTAAGATTTTCTATAGGTGTTCGAATGGAACGCAAAAACATGACTGATATTAATTCCATATTAAATAATCAAGACAAACTAAACATCTTTTTTACTACGTATTGCATTAAGTTAGATTTTCGCACTGAATACAAATATCTAGTAAAAGTAATACAAAAGGATGTTTAATGAAATTATTTAGTACTTTTTAGTACTTGAGCTGTTTTGCAAAAGGTTTTATTTATTATTTTTGCAACAGCTTCCATACAATGAACAAAGTGAGGGTTAATAAATAAAATAATTTATAATTTGCAACAAAATTGCAATGACTATCGAGCTAAAGATGGTAAAATTTATTGCATTATTAAGAATTGCCTTTTAGTTTTACGGGAAACTAATACCTTAAAACTAAAAACAACTAATTCCGAATAGTATCATTTAGGACTTTTTTCGAAATTTAAATGTAGGTACATTGATGCAATGTTTCGGATATTATTTAGAATAGTTGGCAAATTTCCAGAATTTATCCTTGAACGATAATAAATAAGTGAAATATCCCTAAATAAAGTTAAAAATCGTATTCAGTCCCAGAAATCTCCTTGTGCAGCTAATTGCTACTGTTCAAAATCGCAGAACAAAATTTTCGGTGAAATCCCAAACGTTTGAATGTCCTTAATTTCGCCATTGAACAACTGATTCAATTTGGCGATTTGTCCCAGTAATTACACAAATTCACAGAGCGGTTGTGTGCCGCTTTAAAATTTAATTAAATTACAAGAGCCGTGTTACATTATTAAGCAGCTAAAATGTTTATTAACGTGGTAACATTTTAATACCCGCCGCCAGGCACCGCTGAAGTGTTTGTTGACTATTTTGGGGCTAGACAATGCGGTCGAACTGGTATAAATCTAATTCTGACCTGTTGTTACATTTTGGTCATGATTAAATTGACTGAGTCCCTCCTGTTTCGCAGTTTGTTAAGCCAAAATGAGAGTGTTGCGGCAAATGTCGATTTTAGTCAGTGAAATTGAATTTACAATGTTTATTTTTCACGAGACCACTTTTCGAAATTGGACAAACCGTTTTCCCCACGAAAAGAGGATTTTATGGCGACCCAATCTGCGGTCCTCGTGGATTTTTCAATTTCAAGGGAATTTACATTATTTTAGGAGCTGGGCCTGGGAGAAATTGTTTTGAGTAAATTTCTATTGATTACTACACCTAGGATTATCATTATCAAAATATTCATGTGGTGGAAAAGGCTTTCACGCTTTTTGTTTTGCTTGTTAGTTGTAATAATATAATTGTTAATTATATCTATTTGTTAAGTACCTATGACTGGGTTATTATTTATTGCTATACTTTTAGTAAATTGTGCCTATAAAATTGTGTAGACGGTAAAACGCTGCAAGCGGCAAACAGACGGACATACCATATATGTATGTACCGAAAACGGACGTTTATTAATTTCAATTAGGTGCCAAAATTCAAAAAACTTATAGAAAGCCGAACTAAATATAAAAAAAATTGATACACCTGGTTTGCAAATTTTTTATATGTGAACGAACATAGATCGTTTTAGTCTAAATCAAAATACATAATTAACAAAAAGCCGAGCAAGGTGGAGTTAGTCAATTAATTTGCTTTTGAATTTTTTTACGTACCTACCTCTTGTGATTTTCGATTATTGTACACTTCAGAGTATATCTCCTCGATTTTGATTTCTACTGAAATTGTTTAAATTTTTATATATATGTATGTAATCGTCCACTAACATTTGATGAACCAGATATGATTTTTGAAACATACCAATTTTCCGACATTTTAAATGTATTGAGAATTTTGTTTAAGACAATTTTGCACAGGTCTACTTATATCATATTAAGATGAATGTAATATTTTCATTTAATCGTTTTATTTGATACAACACACAATGGAATTGGAAAGAAATTTGGGGCTTATGCTAATAAGTTTAAGCTTAGTGCCAAAATTTGAATAGTTTAGGTTTTAGAATTTTTCCATTAAGGCGCTGGATGTAAATTTTATGAAAACATAAGTAGAAGTAATTTTTGATTCTTTTAAGATTGAATTGAATTGAAAAGAAATTGAAGTGTTTCTTTTGATTGTGACAATTCTCTTGTTTGTGCATGTATAAATGAAAATATTTTAATTCATATATTGTATAACGTCCAAATAGAGGAAATCTATTTTCTATATTATAGAAAGAGATACTAAATGTAATTGAATAACTACATCAATAAAAGCAATTACATACGTAGGGTATAATTGCATAATCTAATTTTCAGATTGCAGTGATACATTTAATTTTTTTTTATCGTTCCATCGAAATTACCATATTTGGCCACAAATTCGTCTATAATTAGTTGTGCAATACATTTGGAGTTTGATTGCTTTAAGTGCTCCATTTTGTCAACTTTCATTGCGTATTATGCATAAAAGCAGTTAAGCGAAAACACAGCAATCTATAATTAAATGTATAGATAGACGATTCTCTGACCCCATCCTCTTTCACCTCGGCCCAGTTGCATCACACGCCATAGAGAAAATGAACAATTTGTTTTATCATTTTTATTTTGTAAAAATTACCTGCGTCCACTTTACACGAAATAAAATATTTTTACATGCACGTGTAGGTTTGCAGTGGGAAATTTATTGATTTGGTGCAATTTTTATTTGCATTTGGAGGGAATTACTTCCGAATGATTTAATTTATATCCCTTCGAGGAAGTTAAAAATGAGCTGGCTCTTGTTACTTTTCAAAAATCAACTGCATTGTTTCTCTTGGCACGCCATCCATATTCAATTTGTTTTTTTTTGAATATTTATGACTTTTACCAGAGGGCGATGTGTTATTGGGATAATAAAAATGTGTTAGGATTTTATTGCATTTTATTTTATTCATATTTTATTTATTGGAAAACAAAATACCTCGCAATGTCCTCATAATTTTCATTTAAACAATTTTAAGTGTTTTCGTGTTTAATCTGAACTAGTGCAGATTTAAATTTGTATTTACCCAAATTGTGTGCGCAGGGATTTTTATTTATTTCACGTGTGACACGTCTAAAGAGAAGAACCTTTTCTTTTTCTACAAAGTGGATGCAATTACATGTTTCGAACAAAAGTACGTGATGCACGTGTTCTCAGGGCTCTCATGAGCTAATTTTAGCTAATAATTTTAAGCAGCCATGTGTGAAGGAGTGAGCCTCGTTGCGAGAAAAAAAATGTTCATCAACTGGGAACGTCCCGGCAGCGTAAATTTAACACGTAAACAAAAACATAAAATTAAAAAGGAAATTTCATGGGGCGTTTTAATTTCTCCCAACATTAATACATTTCAGCGCCTCTTTGTGAACCTATTTTTTTAGATTAACGAAAGATTTTAATCTTCGCTCCAGTACCTTCATCCTGAAGACATTTGTGATACGTTCCTGCTTATGCCTGTGATTTTATCCTAACGTCGTCGCATGCATTTGCAGGTTTGATGCACAGAACAGTCTGGTTGCATACTTGTCCCTATTTTTTTTTCTTTTATTTTTTTATATAAAGACGCCTGACGTCGGGGAACATTCGCTTGGCAGGAAATGCAATCGAGAACGAGGGCAAGAAAAATCCCCCTAAAGCTACAAAAGAAATTTTGTGTCGTAAAAGCTACTTTGCACCAAGAACCCGTAAAATCCTTCAGGAATAGACCGACCAGACTTTGAAGATTACATGCAAGCTCCGATACCTGCTTAGAATTAAAGGCTCTCCCCTCGACAGACGAAAAGAATTAAAATTGGCTTTCTACGCTCTTATACCCTTTTAGGAGGAATTTATTCTTAACGAATTCCTCAGGCGTTTTAAAATTGAGTGCACCACCTAAAAAAATTGGGACAACACGTATGCGTTCTTTAGGGAGATAAAGAATTGTATTTAATACCCTTCCTATAGATATCGACTATACTTTTGAGGAATTTGTTATATGTACCAATATTTGAAATTTTAAAACTATTTTCGAGCAAATTAAGTAATGAATGAAATGTACCATAAAAGCAGCCCTTAATGGACAATTCTTACTTTTTACAACAATTCTAAACTTTCAGAACATACGACAAAGTAAAAAGTATTTTTACAGCACCCGATAAAGTGGATCACTTTCAGATACGAACGAATTTTAACTGAAAAGTTGTGTAAAAGTTGTACGTTTTCCACGTACGTCTTCGGTTGTTGTCAGTAGAATTCCTGTTTGCCATTCAAAAACGAGATTTTCGTATCATAAGTCCAATGTAGTCAGATGAACTTTCGTTTAAAAGTTAAGAAAGTATTTGCTCAGAACTCCGTGAATTTTTGAGAATCTGCATGACATGTGCCAGTGAAATTTCGAATTAGACAAAATTCGTTGTAGTGAAGTTAATACATTTTTTTTTGGTTCTGCATTTTCGAGAAAATAGTATCATAAACTTAATGGCAAAGAGTTCCATTAAGTTTATGATTACTATTTTGTATTACAAAAAATCTAAAACTGTTCTTAAAACCTGTTTTAATGAAATCTTGAAAAAACGTAGGTACATATATATACATATATATAAAGTATAACCTTTTTTGTAGAAAATATCATGATTTACATATAATTTTTATAATAAAAATTTTTGATATTTTTTAGACTAATTTTATTGAGCTCTACTTTTATATTTATAAGCCATATCCTTACATTTGTTTTAATATTGCCTTCTTTCAAATAAGTAGTTGAATTTATATTTCATTTTTTTCAGACATAAAAATTAAGTATAGTACAGAATTTTTTGTTTTTCAATTTTTATTTATTCAAACAATTATATGGGCTCATGTTTGTAGGAGTTTAAGCGGGGTCATTAAAAGAATACGTACTTGAATTTGGTTTTCTTGTATTTTTCTTTTCTGTCTCTTTTTGTTTTATGAATATGGTTTCCAATTCCTGCATTTGATATTCTCTGGAGATATTTTGATAAACTCTTTTTTTTTTCTAGGTATTTTATTCTTGAACTCAAGCTGTAAGTTTCTAGGATGAAGTGAAGGCTTGAAAGTAGTTTTTGAATTCATGACTGGCTTCATACTATTTCCTGATTATGTATTTTTTCCTAGCACTAATCTGAGATAATCAACATTGCTGTCAGAAAATTATGAGCCTCCCCATCAATATCTAGAGATTAGGTTGTTCTCATCACATTTAACACGAATCAGGTATCCACGAAGCAGGTCGTTATCTCGTAACACCTTCTCATTTGTTATCGAAAGGTATTAAAATATAACTTATGGCCTACATGTTAGTAAACATCGGACGGCACATTACTCGCCCCATTTGTAAGGATATAATCTTGCCTATATTCGGTAATAATCTCCAAGTGATCATTATAATTAATTGAAGGACAGTACCGAATATGGAAGAGCGTTTTTATTGTTAGGCCTACTTTGAAAAGTTTGGATTAATTTAAGTAATAAAAATTATGATTTAAATATTCTTTAACCTAATTTCCATTGATTTTCCTTAGGGAGAAGTATCTTAATTAAAAAATTGTAAATTCGAATTTGTTTAATATAATTGAAACAAACAGAACTATTATCATAACAACTAAGAGTTCTTAAAATCTTTAGGGATTGTTCAGATAAAAAGTGCAAAATTGCATAAATAGTAAATGAATCATCTTCGGATTCCATCTTGATAAATTGCATCTATTATAGCGCCTTATGAGTCCTCTTACTAGCTTCTATCTTTTTCTGCGTTAAATATTAAAAAGTCGATTTGCATCGGAGGCTCCGTTTGCCCACTTTGAGTGGCAGCCCCCCTTGGTATTTTCTCCATTTTTGCACAATGCAAAAACCTCTGGGTCTATGTCGGCAATATTTCAGTCATTTTTGGGAAGAAATTAATTTTCTCATTTTCATATAATATAAAGTGGCGGAATTCCCTGTGGAGCCCGAACAGTGCAGAACATCCGGGGCGAATTTGCCCGGTAACAGGTAGAAATAACTGGGGTAACTTTCTTGTCCAGGTAAGTTATCTGCATAGCACGGGGAACAAGATGAATTAAGGCAAGAAAATTGAATGTAAAAAGTAAGAGTTCACTTTTCTGTTCGTTTCGCCTAAGGATAACTTTATCCTCGTTGCAAAAATGAAACTCTTGGCTCTCCACCGCGATGAGAAACAAAAGTCGTTGTCAGCGCGTTCAAAGGTTCTTTCGTCAGGTAGAAAATTAAACGGAGGTAGATGCAGTGCAGGTGAACTAAACTCGCTTACATCTTTAGCGCCATTCTGCGTAAAACCTAATTTATTCTTCAATTTGACCAGGTAATTGAGCTCATAATAGTTATTATAAATTTAACTAATTTCTTGAGATGCTTAAAGTCATAGTAGGTACACCACTTAATTAAAAAGCAATTAATTCATGGTTATTTTATTGAATAATAATTGAAATTACTTTTCGTTTTATCTTTGCAGTTCTATTGAAAGAAAATTTTTAATATTTGTGCGACTCTCAATAAAATAAAAATAAAAAGAGTTAGTTTCGCTTTTGAGTTGAATTTTCATTCAACATATTTTTCCTTGCGAAAAATCAATTATTTTTAGTTAGCAACAATTATTCTCACTCAGCCCATTTTTATTCGGGGTTTTATTCGAATTTTTCGATTGGCTGTTTCTTGGCCGCACGGGGCCACAATTTAAATGTTTTTAGTCGGCTAAACAGTGGCAGGACGGGATCCTTTTGCAGGGCAAATCGGCTGCAACTGACCTGCACGATTGGCCACACTAGTAAATGTAGGACCACATCTCGGCCACACAACGGCGTCGGTACTGTGAAATATGTAGCAAATATTGGGAAATACATAATACTAACAAGCTGCCTTACTTTTATGTGATGTTAACAAACAAAGTTAATATTTATGTATTTAATACAATTTAAATGAGATTTGATTAAATATAAAAAAAACTAAATATTTACATATAGTGCATTTCCAACACTCCTCTTTCCTTATTTTTCAGTCAACCTGCCACAGATCACTTTATAACGCCTGTTATAAAGAATCATCAAAAAAGTAAACGCCAATTTTACATAATTCTTAAAAACATTTTTAAAAATGACAATTTCAGGCATTAAAAGCTTTTATTTTTTCTGATTAGCTTATATGATTACGTCGAACACGTTCGGTAATTTACTTTATCCAAAGACCCTTTTGCGCATTCACATACATCGAAATTAAAAGAAAAATTATGTACTGTTTTTAATCTACTATCAAACATATTTGATTTTATCAATTTTTTTTATTCAATTTTTCATTAATAAGAAGAAAAAATGTTTTTCCTAGATAGTTTGAAGATGCTTGTATCTTTTTCCAAATCAAATAATAAAAACACTTTTTTTAATGGTGGTAAAGAAAAATATTATACCTATTCTAAAATCGACTTTACAATTTTCTAGATTCACTTTAAAAATATATAGTGGGAAGGAACTAGAAAATTATCAGCATGGTAGGAGATTCAAGTCCTGAACCCAGCAAATCTGGAGACTTCAGTCGCAAATGTTCTCATTTAGGAATTCCTCTGCAACGAGCTTATCCAATCTTTATTAAACTTTCTTCACCTTCGGACGGAAAACATTCCGCCGGGAGCAACAGCACCAGAAGGAAAATGGATAGAACGGCGTGGCGAAGGTGTGAAGCGAACTATTTTTCCTTTATTTAGTTCTTTTCGTCCAGGTACGCTTCCTGGGTGATAAGTTCTTAATTTAGATTCGGGCAAATGAAGTCGGTATCTCCTATAAGCAGGAAAACTTCCTTACCAACGGTGATGATTTTGGTCACAGCAAAGTGCATCCCCTGTGCTCTTCAATTCGGAGTTAGACCATTCGGGGAAGAAGCCAGCAACGACGAAACCAATTCCGTCCTGCCGCCCCCTGGTGGGGAGGGATGCTGATTTAATCATACAACAATTTCAGGTGAACCTGATTAAATTAAGGCGGTGCAGCATGTGTATAAACTGTAAGACGTCGTGCAAAACGATTAAGGCTTGAATTTGAGGGTAGTGTCACCTCTCAGTCCTTGTACCCAAAAATACAATGCGCCTCCGCAAAAAGTGCATCTTCCGAAATTGTTCGTTACGCAAAAAAAAAAAAAAAATCCCTGCTCAGCCCTTTCATTTTGGCGTTAATAACGAATGTTGCAATCCTCACTCCTCGAGGCAGGTTCGCTTATTTTCCTTTCGTTTTTTTCGGGGTTTTTAGCTCGCCGCCTTGTGCGGTACCATTAAATTTTCTCGACGGATTTTCCCGAAGTTGTTTGGTTGTTTTTCCGGGCGCTGATTCTAACGCTGATCGTGTGTGGTCTGGCAAATCCTCATATCTCTATGATGTCTACGATTTTTTCTTTCTTCTATTTATTCTTTTTTTTTACGCCGCGCCGCCTTGTTTTGCTTTTGATTGCAAATGCATTTTTCTGGGAAAAACCTCATATTTTTTGGCTTCTGCAGCAATTTGCAAGCTATGTAGACTTTCATTAAGTGCATATATCCTCGTTTCCTTCCGTATAAAAAAAAATATAATTTTTTTTTTGCAAACAAATTAAAAAGAATCAGGCGGCATATTCAGCGCGTGTGCAACATGCATCATGCCTTACAGCTAACTTATATTAAGCAAAAAATATGATGACTTGTCTTCGGATGTTTTTGGGGCAGTCAAGTGGTTAAAATGCTTTCAGTTTTCTACCCAACCATCAACACAAGCTCTACTCAGAGGGAAATGTGCAATTTTTGCTAAACAATGAATTGCATTGTGGCACTTTTGCGGTGCAGTCCAGCCACGTAAACAATTTTATGGAAAAGTTCGTTATTTTGGAATGCTTTTGTGACCGGCGCGGCGGCCGTTAACTCCATATAAACATCAAATTCGACAATTATATGCAATTCCTTTGATTTCATAAGAATAAATCATTTCGTTTTTCGCAAATCTAACTTCAAATTGATACTTTAATTATATATGTACGAGTATAGTATATACCTATAAATACATATTTATAATTTTTTAAAGATATTCAATTAAATTTTGTTGTAGGTACCTAATGTACTGCGACTGCTTACCTTCGTACAGTTTAACATTTTACATCTATCAGAAAACTAATTCCACTTCTAACACCCATTTTGTTACGTATGTGGTTCACTTCTTCTGCACAAGAGAGTATTTCGATTTTTAGATTTTTGTGTTTTTATTCTATTTAGAAAAAAAAAAACATGTAGATAGTGCAATAGCCAACTTTAACAGAATGCTGCAAGAAGTTTGAAAACGGGTTGGGAATTAAATTT
Source organism: Machimus atricapillus (assembly GCA_933228815.1). Taxonomy (NCBI): domain Eukaryota; kingdom Metazoa; phylum Arthropoda; class Insecta; order Diptera; family Asilidae; genus Machimus; species Machimus atricapillus. Next base: position 23,757,196 of record OW121788.1, on the reverse strand, counting down.
GTTTACGATGTTGCCAATGTTGATGATTATGATTGCTTTGAGAACGTGTTTCAAATTAAACTACTACATGAATCAAACTACGCATTTTCGCATCTCAATTTCTTAACGAAATTTGTACACAATATTTTATGTTATTCGCATATACAAAAGAAAAAATTGTTATTTTTTTAAAATTTGTTGGTGGGAGAATTCCCTTAAGCGCGTTTCATGCATACAAAAAGTACAACTAAAACCTACCCTTATTAAACAATACCAAACGGCAATTTTTGACATCATACCCTTTATTAAAAATTTTTGGGGAATTTGTGATTACAATCGTCGAGCCCTGTGGCTTTCCTCCGCCTCCAATGGGGTTTTCGAATATTTCCATACTTCTCCCCAGTAAACCACTTCGTGCCTAATCTTTCAAATGAACAGAAAATGACTTTGTTTCGCGAACAGAAAAACAAATTGGCCCTCAAGAGAGACAACCCTTCTCTATTCATGAAATTGCAAATTCCGCGCAAAGATTTCACTCGCGGCGATACATCTTTTTCGTTTTTCTTCTTTTTCCAGAGAAATTACTTCACTTCTCATTCCTCGATCCTTACAAGGGTTTAACCGACAGTTGGTTTTTTGTTTTTTTGTATAAATCAAAGTTTCTCTCATATGTGTTTTGGAAGTTCTAAGGGAAATGTGAGTTTTTTGGCTTTTTCAAATTGTTAGCAGAACAAGCACCGGATGGCTTGAACAGCCATAAAATAAAGTTTCGCAACTAACTTTCGATGCAGATACACATCTGTAATTAACTGGAGTTAGTTTAAAAATTGTTGTTTTTAAATAGTTCTTGGATTTTCATTTACGTGTATACTCTTATGTTACATTTGGAGGTTAAGTGGGGCAATCATAAATAAAACGAAAGGAACCCATTCATTATAACAATTTTCCAGCCAAGCTAATCTCGGCAAAACTCGAAACTAGCACCAATCGTAAATTCTGCCCCATAAGAGAGGGCTAATTGTTTGTAATTACATAAAGTGCCCGAGTAGTGAGTCTGGTTAATTAGCGTTGGTGGTGCATTGGCATATCCTCCAATATCTACGGTCTGCTTATAAAGTCACTATTTCGGAGACAGCAATATCGAACTTTTAAGAGGTGTAATAATCATTCATTTGAGCAGGGCCCCTAAGTCGTTCATCAGAACTCCAGAGAAACTGCGAATATGTCCTTAATAAAACTTTCCGGCGCCTGGCTTAAAACTTCCCTGGATTTTCGCAGTAAAAATCTTGTTAGAACGGAAGAGATGTGTACAGCAACTTGTCAGATAATCGCTTCTACATGACAGGGACATAACTCAATTTTACATAAAATTGATGTCGTATTTACTGGGGGATACTGTGCACATCCGCTTCCAGGGCCACACACTCCGGGGAAGTTCACATCGAAAGCAGAGGAAGCCCAAAACTGATGCTCCCGACGGCAGCCGGGGGGGTTCCTTTTGCAGAAACAAATGCCCGGCAAGGATGCAATCGGCCAGGACAGCGAATCCTTTACGTGAAAATGTGCGAAGAGTTTTGGAACAGTTTTATTTCACTGTGTCCTGAGAAAATATGAGCTCAAGCATTCCCTCTTCCGCCCGCCAGGATACTCCGACTTCGAGTGTATCATCTGCATTAAACGACCAATTTGTCATTCGTATCTTTCCGTTCTTCTTTTTGAATGCAACCACTAAAATACCTTGGCAGCCACGCTGCCGACTGGGTAAATGTTTTGATTTGAGCATTTGTCGCAGATATTTTTTATTCTTTCTAAGTAATTGGCTTCAACATAGCTTGAAGAGGTTACAAATCTTACAACATTTACTTGTTTTTCTACAAAAAACTAATTAAGGAATTTGGGTTTAATGATAGAATGCATCAAAATCAGTTTTGGACTTTTTGTGTCTGTATGTTATTTGTTTATGCATGCATCACGTAAAAACTGAATTAATTTAGAGAGAGAGTTTTAACAAACATCATAGAGCTCAACTTGAAATATTATTTATTTAGCTTTTACACAGCCTTCGAGTTCCCTCAATCATCATATATGAATTTCCAAGGTTAGAAATATATTTATAAAAAATGGCATCGAAGATGTTCTAAAGTTTAAAAAAGTATGTACCTTAATGAAAATATCAAATAATTAAATTCACTCATTTATAAAAATAAAAACTTGTACAGGGAGGAGTAAAAGTCGTTATTATCAAAAGTAACAGTTAGCGAAAGTTGTTTGTAATTTGTTAGATTATCAAAACTTTAAAGATAGATTTTCTACAGCGGCCAGCTCAAAGTCCTGTCCTTAATTCCATCGAAAATCTGAGCGCTATTATAAAAAGAAAGTTGTCCAAATATTGCCGAATATTGGCAGAATTAATAAACTTTGGTAAACGCTAGATCACAACTGAAATAGTTTGAAATTGTTAGCGCGATAGTCAACATGTTAATTAATATTCAACTCTAATGGAAGCTTCTTTTTCGCTCCAAACATAGTTTTTAATTGGTACTTAAAAAAGAAACTAATTCTCATTTCATCTGGTGAGCGCTCCGAAACGAGTGTTGCCCAATACCCAGGATATTACCCATCCTTTCAGAATGCACAAATCGGTCCTACTTGAAACTCGTCCATGTGCAACGTCCTTGCCTAATCCATCTATAGGCGCTTAGTCGGGCTGTGTAAAGTCCTATCGGTTCTCTGTGTTATAAACGAAAAATGAATATTTGACGAAGAAAACAGAGGAACCATCCGATGTCAGCAAGGACTCTACCTGTCATATCATCCTGGATATAAAAGCGCTCCTGGATAACGAAACTTTTATAGAAAAAATTAAAAAAAAAAGAAAAATATGTGAAGAAAAAACGAGAAGAAAAGAAAAAATGAGATGCAAAAAGTTTCCCATTACACCGGACCAAATATTTACACAAGACTGCCTGAATGGGACTTTAATGACAAACAACATGTGCACACTCCTGGGGAATAGCCAGGATCGCTGGGATTCCTTCCCGCAGGTCGAGAGGCCGCCTCCTCTTTAGTTCAAACATTATCCTTCTGGTCCCAGCCCTCTTTGATTCGCGGCAACGATGATTCCTGCTTGGATTTTCTTTTTGTCGTCAAATCACTTTTTAGGTAAAATTAGCCAGTCGTGCATATGTTCCGATGGATTCATTATCCATCGGAGCCTCTACGGCCTCAGCAAAAATCGCAGAGGCCGACAATATGTCGTCTAGAATCCGGGGTTGGGGGAGGTTAATCGCAAGGTTTATAAGCAAGCATATGCGCCACTTTCAAGAGGTTCGACAGAAGACCGAGGGAGCCTCAAATTGCGTCCAAGATAGCCGCCTTTCACGCCTGAAGGGCCCCCAATGCAAACCTTTTGATGATTTATTAAAAGTAAAAAAGTTTCAATTTTAATTGTGCGGAGAATGTCCTGCGCCAGGGCTCCGTATCTTGGGAATCCATCCGCCTTTCATGTCGCTCCCAATTTGAAGGACGTGGTCCTCGTAGCCGCCACAGGCTCCTCGGCCTGCTCCTGGTCAAACTTAAAATGGTTCATGAGAGGCTTAAGTCCTTTCATGCGGGCAAGTAATCGCATTTTTCTTCATTTTCTTACAGAGGATGCATGACGCTTTGATCCCCCGGTTCGACGGCTCCAGCCGGAGATTTTAATCTTTTGTATGAAGTTAATATGGCATGTAAACGATGCTTAGTGGCAGCCTGAAAGGGATTAAGCTAATCACGTCGTCGGGTGTAACGCCTTCGTCGGGACCTTTGCAACATTCGTGTTTGCATATCGTCCCGGCGGCTCCTTTCAGTCAGTCCTCGCTGTTTACATTTCCCTTGTAAATTGCAGTGGGGCTCTTCTGCACCCGCCGGACTGTGGTACTTGGGGCTCATATGCATTTTTCAGCTCCGAGGAAGGATGCATTCAGTTCAGGCTTGCAAATGAGTTTCAATTAACGTGTTTCCTTCAATTTTTAACGTAAATCAGAGTAACTCATTTTGGGATTATCTCGTGAACAGATGAGTGCTTTGCCTTCAGTTTATATTTTTATTAATTAATTTATTAGTTTATTAACAGGGTTTTGAAATTTTTAGAATTGTACAACCATTGCGGTGTTGCTCATAAAAACTTTTAGGTCTTGAACTATTTCTCAGGAACTGTAATGATTATGATAATAATAATATTGATAACGACGAGGTAGCTTTTCTTATAGATACATATGTAGACGTATTAATTAATTATTATTTTCAATTGAATTAACAAAAAGGGGGAGGTTTTTTCATTCCAGATCGTATCAGTTGTTTTCATTTTTCCTTTTCCAGACCTTAAAGGAAATAAGTGCGTTTGTGCAATAAAAAAACATTTATGTTTTTCATCAATTGAGGGATCAAAAAGTAAAAAAATTACCTCATAATCATTTTTATTTCGCCGAAAAAAGCTAAACCATATTCAAAGAGGACCATTACATTCGACTTAAAAAGAAATAAATGTTATTAGTTAAATCACAACTAATATGTAAGTAAATGAAAGATACAAAGAGAATTTGTGTTTAAATCAAATTGAACGATCGAGACGTTAAATATGGGTGAAAACATAACCTACTATTTGCATATAAGCTCAATAACTTTCGTTTCAGTAGTATCCATCTTAAAAAAATCATGACTATGAAACCCCTCCTAATAAAAAATCGCGATTATGACTTCAAAAATGAGTTCTTTTCCCCAGTGTAATTAGAATGAAATGAGAGTTTGAGCGTTTGAAAAACAAAAACTAATCAAAAACCAATTTCGGATTCATCTCCCAATTCTCAATTCTATGATGCGTTTGTTCCTAAGGATGCGCTCGTGTTTTCCCAAAACTGGAGGAATTTTCCAGGCTACCTACAAATTTTGATCCCACTAACACCAACCAGGGAAGAGAGCCAGAATGCGGTCTGGTACCATGGAAAGATAGCAAGTCAACAATATCCAAAAGCATCATCTCGAAGCACCGGCGAATGAATTTGCACGCAAATCGCAACTCCCACAGAATTAGAGGAGCTGTCACCCATAGAGTAATGAACGAAAATTCAAATTTGCATGCACGCCGAATAGATCCCCGGGCTCCATCTCGACTAAAGAATCTTTGTCCCGTCCCGACTACTTGCCATAGTGGCACTCCTTCTCTCTGGCATTATTTTTATTCCAGAAAGTTTGGTCCCAACTCCCAACGAAATCCAGGAATTCATTCGAAAATAGTGAGTTGCACAAAATATATATTTTTGAGACGATAGAGCTCACATGTGGCTGCGTAGGTGAATCTTCATCACGTCATTATTTTAGAAAACGATTGATTTCTTTGCACAAATACAATTGCTGATTTTTACACATTATGCAAAATTAACTTAGCAACATGAAATAAATGCATAATAAGTTTGTTTATTGATATGAAAAATAAGATACATTCTTCTTTATTTCGTATATATTTTTTTATGGTTCCCTAAAACATTTAAGCGAGATTTGAGTTGGGATCGATTGAAATTCGAGCAAGCTACTAATTGAACTAAAAAACAAATTGAATTGGATTGAACTCATAAACCTACTTAGAGAATTTGATCTCATATGCTGGTAACAGCAGACCTAGAAACGAAGAGTCTCTCAGGGCCAATTTTTCAATCATTAATATAAAACTTGGCTATGATTTAAATTGAAATAGGTATCAGATGTATAAATTTATTCGCTTCTAATCCGGCAGATACGAGTATTATTCGTCAGTTATTTTTTCACAAATGAAGCGAAAAATAGTCAAATAAATGTTAACGTGAATGTATAAAATTACTCTTTTCAATCTTCGTCTCTCAGGAAAAGGAACGTAACTGAATATATCGAAATACTCCAAATGCCTATTTTCATGATAGTCCATTGATAAGCTATAGGTGATGAAAGTTTCAGGATAATCCGATTATGCTGAATTCTTGCGTGAAATAAACAAATAATAAAACTTCCCTCTTCATTATACGGATTTGTTATGGATCTTATACATAACTAAATACTTTTGTATTTTTAAACGTATTATGTTCAAACTCCAATATAAATTGAAAAAGTAAGTAAGGATACCCTAAAATAAAAGGGGTTACATAGAATTTAAGTAGGAGTATCATTGCAGTTGTTTATAATGTTCTACCAAAAATGAAATTCAAATTTATTTTGGCCAGTTTTACAAGGTAACCACTTACCGAATAAAGCTTGGGTTTCATTGGTCAGATTACCGGAGAAAGTATTCGAGTCCAGGGCCAAGTTTTCAATCGGTTTCCATCCAAAATTCAGTGGAGCCGTAAACGAGCAAAAATCTCAGTCGTACCCCAAACACAGTGCGCTCCGCGTCAGCAATAAAAACACACTTTTGTGTGGTCCCACTGTGTAGCCCTCTTTAACCTTCTCCACACGTTGGCCGGGCAGCCCCAAAGGCCAGGACTTCCGGGAGAGGTTCCCCCGGGACGGGTGGCTGCTGGTTAGCCCGACTAGCCGATAGCTGACTACCTAGAGTAAGTCCATGGTGTTGGATCAGAAGAAAGGAAGCCATGGTCGAGTGGTTTTTCAGTCGCTCACTTGTTTAGAAATTCAGGTAATGTCGGCCCCATGTAAATTGATTTAATTTCGTTTGAGTCCCAGCTCCAGAGGTTCCTAGTTATGGGGCGGGCTATTCCTGGGGCTCCGGCGGCATCCTCTCAGCCGCAGCCGAATGTACGTGTCGGACCGATATTGTATCGGTGGCTTATTTAATTCGATTATTTTATGTTTTCCTGTAATCAACAACTAACGTATAAGCAAATATGTGGGCTGCGCTTACTGCCAGAGCTAGTTAATTGCGGCCGACGTGGTCCGGATAATCTATCGGGTGTCATGGGAAATTTTATCCTATTGTTGCTTGCATGGTGTAAACTGAAAACCACACAAGGGATGATTCCACCTCACAAGAATTCATTTGTTTTTCCAATTTATTTTAGCGCGGCACTAGAGTTTTGAAATTCGCTGATTCGGAAAATTAGGTCTAGGTGGAGTGGAAAAACTTCTTCTAGGAAAAAAAAAACTCCTTCTCATCGAATTCTTTTTAAGGGCAAAGGTCAGCGGCTGTAATTCTATTTATGTATCTAGCGCTTGTAAAAAAATTGATTTGCCCCACAGGGCGTTTATCTGGAGCACCCACGATCAAAACTGGGGCGGGGCCACGTTTGCTGATACACTTAACATAAATTAAAATGTTGCGGCCAGAGGTGATTGATTCAAATTGGATCTGATACAAATTACCCGTCTTATTGGAGTAATGATTAATGATACGAAGCGGTGCAGGTCACCTCAGCAAACACCATAAATTATGCCCGGGATTAGTCCTGCGGTTAAAGGAAATTAACGAAAACAATCCCTCCATTAGGTTTCAATTTTCAGTTTGCATCAAAAAACACAAATATATATGTACTCAACTAAAAATTACTGTTTTTTAGTACTTTATTCTATTCTTTTGTAAATCTAATTCGTAACCACTTTAATTAAAAAGATAAGATGGAAGTTGTAATACAACTTCAAGACAATTTCAAGAATGGCGAATATTCAAAGGAAGATTAGAAAATCTTCTGGGCACTATGCCAATTGTGAAATTGACATAAACGATTGACTCTTTGTACTGCCCGGGTTCATTTTCTTAAAGCATGTCAGACCTTAGGGCTGACATGCTCGTCTCTGAGAAGTTTTAGGATATTTTTATTTTAAGGAATGTTCAGGCAGTCCCTTGCATAACAAATTTAATTGGGAGTTAGGATTAAACTTTCCTCCTCTATCTGGAAATATTTTATAACTCGAGAAAATTATATTGTGTTAAAGAAATTAAATTCGTTTTGCATTGTAAGTACATATACCTATCTAATTAGATGATAGAAGCATTTTATTTCTTAAATGTTTATGCCTTGAAAGAAGCATGATTGAAGAAAAAATGTGTATTATATACAAATGTATGAACAAAAATTGAATAGTACAAAAATCGATTCCGTGGAAAACGTGTTTGGTCGATCATATTATAGTACAAATTGAGTTTGAGATCACAAAATTTCTATAAAAATCCTCAAAACAAACGTATAGAACGCAACACTTATTTTATTGGACTTATAGGTGGAAGAAGAAATCGATTGTTATGTCTTTCAATTTCTTTATTTCCAGGCATCGTTCAGTCTTTTTTGCTTTATAAATTGTAAGAAAAATGAACCTTTCCGAATTATGAGATCGACAGAAGCTGTTTGCTTTTATACCTATAAATGAACATTCTTACAACGTTTTGCTTTTAACTATTATTTTTGAATTACTAAATTGTTACCTTAAACAGGAGTTGGTTAAACCCTTAAAACCCCAGAAGAGATGCGTCGGTTGCAATAGAAGGATGAAATCGCATAATCGAAGAACCGGCCAATTAAATCTTGCATTTCTCTTAAAGGTGGCCCCGTGAGGTGAGCAACAAGACAATGATTACTTATTTACATATGAAATCGCAAAGTAAACAGGTGTGCCAAGATGAACACACGTGCAGCGACCAAGGCGGTCAATTTGGTCACCCGAAGCGACCAGCCCCGTGCGAGCAGCGCCACCTTGCCGTTACGATTGCGGCGCGAAGGTACACAGCGCCGCCCGCAATTGGAATTTAATGTCGCCGATTTATAGACACTCGGGTGCCCTAATGAACCCCAAAGCTCGCATGCAAAGAACTACTTCGGCGGCGAGCTGCTAAAAGACGCCCGGAAATGCGGCACTCAACCTGCCACCCTCCCGGGCAGGTGAGCAACCGGTCAGGTGCGCCCAAAAACGATTTTAATTTCCAATTTGAGCCCTGATAGAAAAGTCAATCACTTGACAAATTGATATTGTAATGGACAATGCATGACAGCCATGTGCAATTTAATTTAAATTCTTTTTAACACAAAAAAAAAATCGGATTTTCTCGCTTTTCGTTTTCTACTACTGTGCTGATGCCATTTGCTCCAAATGTAGGTTCCGTGGTGTCGCCCTGGGAGACAAATGTTTAATTGTATCCTATTAAAATTTTAACGATAAAATTTTCTCCAAAATAACGATTTCCATTTTACGTCGAACTATTTTAAAATCACCACTTGTAAACTGAACGTACTTGGACTTATTGCGCTATTGGGTGTTTTTATTTAAAAGCTTTAAATTTAGGTAGGTACGATTCGTTTTGCTTTGCTTTTTACAATTTTTCTAGATGCCTTATATATAAAACATTCTTTAGATTAGCACTTTAATCCCATTTTATAAGTGTTTTAAATAAGTAACACTCAAATATTATACATTTTGAGAACATATTCGTTATTAAAGTCTCTGCATATTACAACCTTTAACTCTATACCTAAAGTTACTAAAATGTGTTAAGTTTCTAAAATCAGGTCTAAAGCATATACACGCAAAGAAATTGTCCTTAAATTGGTATGGTGCAGGGGTTTTTCGATTATGGAAAAAATATCTAACGACATTCGTTTTTAATAAAAATTTATCTTATTGGTTTGTATTTTAAAAAAGTGAGTAAAATCTAGTCTCGATTTTTTTTACATAGAAAAACCGAGGTAGATTTCAGTTTGAAACTCAGTTTGTTATACAAAATTCGAGCCATCAGCTCTTGCTCAGCTTTTTAAAATATGAGCAATTATTGTGAATTTATAGAAAGAATCTTCTTATACTTTATTTCATCGCTTTGTTATTACTTTACAGATTTTAAAGTCTTCCTCCTAATTTGCTGAGAATTTCTGTTTATTTAAAAATTTCTCATTCCAGGTGCTTGGCTGGGTGCCAGCAAAGGACGCCGCCGTCGAGTGCATTCAGCACAAAGTCCAAAGTCTATGATTCATGATACATCAGTGTCAACAGAGAGACCACCCGAAACATGAGATTAAGGGCATGTTCCGGGGTGTCAATCAACTTACTGCCCATCCGCCGATATTACAATCACGTACCCTTAGCCAGGGCAGCCGGCAATAATAAATTGCAGACAAAAAAGGAGGAGACCTACTGCGGGTCCATCCAGCATCCAGGTCCTACCTACGGCTCCGTCAGAAGTTGACATTAAAAGCAGCAGTCCCTGCCTCGGACTTAGTCCTCGACATTTATCTCAGATCCGCAGCACCACCGGCAGCAGGGCGAGCCCGACACAGCACACAGTTTGCTTTGGCATCTTTGAGTGACCAAATTGGTCGTCAGAGTTACCTTACAAATTGATAAAATCACGAAACTGATTTGGCCCCAGGTCGCTCGGACGAGATACGCCACCGGGACCAATACAGGGTCAATAAATATTGCCGCATTAGCACGATGACTTACGTTGCAGCGAATATCTGCATCCCGGCGAGCTCCACGCCGACGAAGACTGAACTCTTCTTCTGATTTTTTGGGGGAATTTGTAAAACCACCCCTAAGCGGGTCCTCTGTCTGCTCATATTACACTACCCGGGGATCTTAAATTTGATTGTCCTTGCATCTTCGTCGGGCTTCCCGTCCTCGGGGGGGTTACTTCGTCGAATCTGATTTCATTGAACGAAAAACATCTTCTAGTTCATTTGTACCAGAGATTGGCCCAGATTAAATGTGTACACAGGCTGGGGCTACACTTCCAGTTGGAGACGCGCCAAAGCCAATTTTTACAAGATGGGAATGAAAAATTATATTTCTACTTTCGGTCTTTTAAGGAAGAACATTCTTCCCACCAAATGAGGTATCCGTCCAATTTAAGGAGGTTGGCTAGGTATAAAAATAAATTCCTTCCGACGCTGCATCGAGCGATGACAATTCACCGAGTTTTCGTCTCGACTCAATGCTAATTGACTGCATATATTTCGATGTGTCGTGGTATTGAATCAAAATTTATTACATCGATGTTTTGCTTCGTCTACAAATTGTAGAGAACCTCACAATGCTCACAAAGTTCAGTAATTGGAGAAGGGGAATCAATAACTCTACAGTTCGATCCTCCATGATGAGATTGAAAAAATTTTTTCTTGCACTTTTCATTACGCAGTTTTATCAAACTTTCGTACACCGTCTCTTTATAGTTTGATTTTAAAAATTTCAAACAGAACTGCTTAGAAGAAAAGCAAAAATCTTGCATGATTTTCATAAATACGAAAAAATCTTTTTTAATAATAAAATTATTAGGAACACATGATATGATTTAAATTCTAAATTGATTGACTTAAAGTATGTTCGTTTAGACTTACATACATTTATTTCTAAATTGCAAACTGTGATGGATCAAAATATTTACAAAAAAACACATAAAAGATGATAGCGTTACTCTTTGTGTATTTGATCTTTTTTAATCGCATTTTTACCGAAACGACCTTATACTTCATAGACAATTGTTCCATTTTACAATTTAAATAATGAAAAATTGGGTAACATACATACCATATAATGAAAACTTTAATTTAATTTAGAGATTTTTTTTTAATAGTAATGAACATTCCCCTAAATTTTTTCTTTAAAGGCGAAAATTACGCTTATATAGTATAGAGTTAGCAATAACTTTGATATTTTTTATTTGTGGAAATAAAATGTTTGAACTCTGAGTATTTAAACATAAAAACTCTGAACTGTACCCAATAATAGAAATATATTTATACTAAAAAACTAGGTAATAAAAATTCTGAGCGATTAAATATTGCAACATAATCTCTCCTTGATTTACAATCAAAGAAATAGGTTTTCTCAATATCTAAGCTCAGGAGAGGTCATTGCATAAAAAGCCCTAGTGTAAATATCTCCAGGAGCAGCCGGAAGCACCTGGCAGCTGCTAATCCCCAAAAGAATTACGCCAAGACAAGACTTTTCCTAAACTCTTGCGTAATTCTCAGGGATTGTAATCCGGGGAAATCCGAACACCGAATGCCGGAATTGCAGTAATATAAAATGAGCAAACCAACGACGGCGCTTAGGACTGGAAGGGATCCAAAGTCAGTTACCCCCAGCGGGATGCATTCCCAATTTTCCAGTCCACGTGGACGGGTATATTCCGCCCCTATTTGTTTTCTCGAAATTTTTGCCTGTGTTGGTGCTGAAATGTGCCCTTTCCCGGCTGCATATATAGGGCTTTTCCTACAGAAACTGAGATGCGATGCATCTCGTTATAGCGCGCTTTCTTCAAAATAAAAATAATAGTGTTTAAAATCGGGAGCAGGAGCAGTAGGAGTGCAACTACTGAGATATAAAAAAACCATCGGGCATATTTTCCCTCTCGTGCTAGTTACAGACATGCACGAAAGTGCGATTTGGGAGGAGTGCAATAATTGCAGCAACTTACAGCTGTTCTCTCATTCTGGATCCTTTGCAGGATGCAATACACATGTAAGAGGAGTTCAAAATTGACAAATACAAGCTCAATTCATTGAGGCCGGCAGGATTTTTGTTTGCTTAAACCGACCCACCGAAAGCTAAACATTTCCTCCGCTTTTACAGAGAAGGACGTCGAGTCTAGCTCACCAATACATGGGTTATACCACCACATTTATAAGGTGTGTCCTGTGCAGAAAATTGCATCCCCCTAAAGCCGGGAACGCTTGCAGACGACGACGACGACGGTGGCGACATTGAAAATTTTCTTGTAGGACTTTTTGTACCTGTCGACTTATACCACTGTTGCTGTGAGGCTGAGTCGATATATTTGTCCTTTTCTGGACTCCTGCTAGCCTCCTGCAGGGAGCAAGTAGCTCCTGGCTGCAAGCCCCGCAAAGGCGATAGTCTAGACTGAGGCTGGTTCTGTTCGAACAAGCGAGATGGGGGATCATGGGATCAGGATTGTCAACAGCAGAAGCACGTGCGAGCCTCATAGGGCTGCACTGTTTCTGCAAGGAGTTTCCGAGAGGATTCGTCTTCTGGCGAATTCTCAGGATCCCGACGGTTGATGGGTATGGGTGCCGAGCGCGTGGCGCGGTATATTGCAAAAAGAAACAATTTCGTTTTCCTTGTTGTCTTCTTTTTCCACACGGAATTTAATGACATGCAGGGCAGCTTGATGAATTCCTTTTGCATCCTGAATCCTGATAATGACCACCCACCGCACCCGCACACAGACGCACCCACACCGGATGCATTATAGTGTGCGTTTCGGGTGCAGGGATGACGATGATGATGCAAGAAGGGTTTTCTCGCCTCCTTACTGAGAAAATGCACAGAGGGAGAAGAGCTTTTCTGTAAGGATGCACTTTACAGTGTCGGTCAGGTGCTTTCCAGTGCAGCTCGGCTTGAGTGTAGGTACGCGTGCCGGGTTGAGTGCATTTGGGCAGGATTTATGGCATAGTGTGACTCCAGAGGAAAGCTTTCGATAGTATCGTATGTATAGTATATAGTACAGAAAATAAAATATAAAAAAAAACTAGAGTGCTAGTTACGAAACATATCGGCCGCCGTGTGTTCTGAACTATGGTGTGCATGTGCACCCGGCGTTAGAGTCGTAGTGGTCTTGGTCCTCCCCCCGTATCCCCTCCCGGTGAAATTCATTCCCTTCTTTTGATATGCAGGCGCTCTCCCAGTCCTAGAGTTGCACTCCCCAAAGTGGCGCTGGTTTTTACTTTACGTCCCATGTTTCTGGGTATATTTGGGAAGGAACGAATCCCGGCAATGGGGCCACCACGTAAATGTTGTTGCCGGGGCTCCCTTGTTTTGTTGGTACTGTGGACGGATGATGCTCCTGGTATGCTGCTGCTGGGCCACCACTGCCGCTATTGCTGCAATCCGTTGTTTTGTTTAGTCGAACGCGATCGCTCCTGCAGCAAGGACCACAAAAAACAGTTTCTCTAATTTGAGAATAGTCCACCTTTAGAAACGTAAAAGTTTCTACAAGTTTATTTCGAGGCTCCAAGCTACAGCCAACAGTTACAAGTTAGAGCAGTAATAAAAGTTCGTTACAATTTAAAAATCCGGCACAACCGGGTTCAATCCCGCTTCTTTCGTCTTACATTAAAAAAAAAAACTAGTGTACATTTACTGTGAAATTGTTTCGACAGGACGATCTGTGCCGTGAGGTGCTTCCCAAGTGATTGAAATCTTTTGTGATATTTTTTCGAGAAATCCTCTCTAATTTTTTTCTTCCTGAGAAAAAAAAAATTTTTCTATTATCGAATTCTTTCTAATCCAAAATCCGAATTTATAAATTGGTGCTTTTTAGAACCGTCGGTAATATCAAGCAGTTAGAGAACTTCTTGCATTGATAGACCGAAAATTAAAATTTTATCCGGCCTTTGAGGACCCTTGATAAAATAGTTTTCAAATTAAAATTGTTTTTCAATCTTGTGCTATAAGACAGAAGTGAAGTGATTTAGTGTATCTATCTCACCGAAGAAGACTAGTCGACCTGGAGGGATACGGCCAAAGGTTAGTTGAGTATATTTAATTATCAATCTATCTAAAGATTAATTTACATTTTTTTTTTAAATTAATCTCTTAAAAAAATGTTAGTTTGTTAGTTAACATACACCTTATAACACTTGAATACCTTACTCATTATGTGTCTACTAATTAAGCTATGAAAGCAGGGGGTAAATAAAGTGGTGAAAGTATGAAAAATCAGCGGCAGCATAGTTTACCGCGGGGGTTTATGTAATAGTCAGCCCTTTTCATAGTGTTACAGAGCGTTTCACAGCTCCATTAGGGCGCGTTCGACTACTGAGCCGAGTCGAGGGTAGCTCCACTAGCAGCAAAAAGCTGGGAAACTTCCCATGTCTGAATCTATACATCCACCGCTCCATCCCCCGGGGGTTCGGGGACAGTGCGCGTGTAAAAAATTACACCTCCGCACTTTAAACTCTCTGAACCCACCCGAGACTGCATATGCATGCAGAACACCCTCTGTAGACGAAAATGTAGGCCATGATTTCCTCTGATTAACTGCTGGGTAAAAAAAAAGAAATATTCTCGCTCGAGAGAGGCGAAACTGCACGGGGAAAAACTCACTTTTATAAAGCAGTATGTTGTAGATTGAGTCTATTGCGGGCTCTACGCTTTCCGGGGAACAGGGGGCTAGTTCTGGAGAGCGGGGGATGCTTACACGTGCCGCTGTAGTACATTTTTATTTACCTCTTTTTTTTTGTGCCTGTTTGTTTACACTTAAACGTGGAAATGGGTTTTTAAACGTTTCACTCTAAACGGAAAATTTAATAAAAGACCTTTCCGCAAAAAGAATTTTCGATCATGGGGCATGGCACAATTTTTCAGCGCTTTAAGTGCTCCCTCCGACAAAGGAGGCTTTTAAAATGAACCAAATATTTCTAAGAAAGCTATTTTTCCTCCTCATAAATTTAAGAGGCCGTTGAACGTTAAATGGTTAATTATAACCATTTATTCATTTAAGAAACAGAAAAATACACTTCCAGCGGCTCTAATTTTTATACAAGAGATATTGTGCAGAAAATGTTGGATGACATGCATTCAGTCAGAAAAAAGCTCAACAATTAGGAATAAATAGTTCTATGGAATTCTAGTTTCCTGTTTTGAATTATAATTTTTTAAAGTACAAAAACCTATGAGTCCTTAATTCAAAGCCCAACCTAGAAATCACTATTTTAATTGTTCGTAGATATAAAATGTTATTGAAAACGCTCAGAACTTTATACTTAAAGTTTTATTAATCATTAAGCTACGATTAAGTATTATGTAGTTTTTTTTTATAATTTATTCGTTATCTTATATTGGTTAATTATTGAATTTTCTGCCAGTATGTTTTTGTGTTTTAAAGTTTTGAACAATTAACTCAAAAACTCAAACTCAATTAACTCACGATTTTTTTTACCATTGTATGAACGTGAAGTTATTTCGCATAGTTTGCGTCACATCGAAAAAATCTTTCGGTGCATATCTATTTTCCAACTTTTTGGTTGCATAGAGAAGATATAGGAATAATATTAGTAATTCTGTTGTTTGAAAGTGTTTACATAAAAACCCTAATTAACTGAGCTGAGTCATAGTTGAGGCAGTTGAGGCGTATATTTTGAAAAATAGATTATTTATCTATACGCTTTTCTGAAAACAAACAAATTCTGAGAAATATTAACAATGTACATAGGTAATCTTTCCCTTACATTATTCCCAAGATACTAGTAAAAAATTTTCAATAAAAGTACTTAAAGAAATTAAAATTACAAATTCTGCAAAATATATCGTGCAAGACGAATTTGAAACAATATAATTTGACGCGTTATCAATAAAAATAATGGCTGTTGCGTATTGTTTTAAGTTTTAGTTTCAATTAAAAAACGAGTCATTTTAAAACAGCACGACTTATTTTAATATAGCACAAATATCATGATTAGATTTTTTTTATACGAAATAATTTCTGAATAATATTTTCTAGTACTCTTCGGATCCTTATATCTTTAGTTAAAATTCTGAGTCAATAAAAACAGCATATCTTAATGAGCCGCCGCAGGGTATTATACGATAGCTACAATATCATTAGTCTTTGCTCATAGATACAATGTTTGTGTTTTGTACGTTCTTACAATAATAATTTTGTGCATCACAATTAACACAAGATTGTTGAGTATTTCCAACAATCTCCTTAAGTTCAAGTACTTAAGTACCTACTTAAAAAGATGCCATAATCGTTAAGAATAACACGAACCTGAATCTCACTAAAAGTTGTTCATCTTTTAAAAATCTTGATCTTTTATCTTGAGAAAACAATTTAAATTTGTTGAATGAAAAATTCGTATAAAAGTTGCTTTTTTTTAAATTTTTTAAAATTGAATAACCTATTTATATATAAACTATCTTGATAAATCTCCATTATTTAAATATAAAATTCAGAATATCTGAGACACAATTTATTAAAAGAAATCGTAACGTAATCGCCGGTAAAATCTTTGCTTATGATTAAATTTATGTATTTTTAGTAAAGGGATTTTTTTTTAATGTTGACTTTTTTTATGATGTAAGGGAAAAATATATTTTTTTAAATCAATAATTGTACGAAATTTTAGCAGTTTTCCGTAGTTGGTTCAAATCGGTGAGACTGTTCTGCTCAAAGGCAATAACTTCAAAAATAACTGGAAATTTACTTTAAAACTGTAATATTATATTTTTTAGATGTTATACGAACATTTTATTTAAAAAAATACCTGTTTTGAAGATTCTTATTGAATCATACCCTTAAAAACCGAAAAATATTCGACTAATGAATAATTTTTAATTGTTTTTGTGTTTTTTTTTTCTTTTGCAAATAATTTTGCAATTCCGGAAAATTTCGTGTAGTCATGTAAACTGACTACCTATATATAAATTGTTTAAAAATTCAAGCAAACAAATCATAGAAATGGAAATTTCTGAAAAACATTTGTTCGTTAGGAAGTCGGTCAGGAATAGGAACAAGGGTTCCGGATGCTGTCCAAAAAGAGAAGAGCTGCTCGGTTTGATTATTCATTTAAATACTTTTGCTGAGACCGGTGGAAACTGAAAAGATGTTACAAACCACTATTGTCATGAGTAATGTACGAACAAATGTCTTCTGTTCATGTTGTTGGTGCACCATGTTGATGCTTCATATGAATAATCTGCCGCATAATATGCTTGTGCTAACTAAGGACGGGCCAAGGAAATCAACCCCCGGGTGGAACATATGCCAGCTAAACTTCTTGTTTTTGAGGCAATTGCGGGGGATGTTGGTTGTTCGCACCCCCCACACTCAGAGTCCCACCAGCCCCCCCATCATCAGCAGTATCATCGCCGTATGCTGCTAAATACGTCGCCTCTGAACCAGGAACAACACAAAAACGACAAAATAGAGACGACTTTTCGGGGTAAAAGTGGAAAAATTTTGTGTTAACCCATAATTCCCTGGGGGTCCTCTGGGCAAACACTTCCCTGCGGAGCTCTAGAGAGTCTCGCATCCTCCTATGGTAGATAGAAGACCCATCGAAGCATCGTCTTCTGTTGCTTGCCATCGCACTCGGTGGGATTTAAGAATGTGGGGGCCGGGAAAGCGCATCGCTCATAAAATATTCACATGTCGAACGCAAGTTTTTCATTACATCTCGGTTACTATTCCCCAAAAAACTGGGTTCTCAGGAAGCGGAAGCAGTCAGGTCCTGGCATTCAGACCCCAAAGGTGCACGAGGTGAAAATTTCTTCATTTAGCGGCAAGAGAGAAAGTTTTCCCGAAGAAATGCATCGTTGGCTCATTAATAGGTGGCTTTTTCGGTGTTTAGCTGAGTCAAGAATTTTAGCGAAGGATTAGGTTCTTCCATAACATCGTTGGCTTGTGCTCCAGCACAGTGCCTGCTTTATTGACGAGTTTATTAGTTTTGTATGCTCCTGTTTTTGTGGCATATTAATAATAAATATGTTATGATCCTTCTTACTCTATTCTTATACTTGTGCCACAATATCGTCATTTAGAAAAATTTCAGTGCGAATTCGTTAGAACAGACATTTTCTGATAGTTCTGAAGACCTTAATTTTTATCTCTTTTTCTTAACGTTCTAATCACTATAAGGGCTAAGAAAAAAAAACAATAATAAAAAGCATTTAGGACAGTCTGAAAAGGGGCACACTTAGTTTCCTTTAAGTACCTTGATTAGTTCTGTAACACATACATATGTATAATATAGGATTTTGGGGATGTTAGAAGATTTAAGTCTTTCGTCATTTTCTATTTCTTTTTGATCTTATTAATTCTTATTATTGCTATTTATTGCGGTTAAGATTTATCATAGTACAAATATGTATTTACTCCTAGAAATTTGTTGCTTGCGATATTTATTTTGGTATTTACCAGATCAAGATCAGCTGTCTTTTGTACTTAGCTTTATGATGAAGAAATGTTCCGCAATATGGAGCACCAACGGTTCTGAATATCAGAAAAATCTGCCGTATATTGTTTTATTTATCCTGTCTTAAATCAGAAAATATATCAAATCCTGATTCTAAAATTGTTCATGTATTGTATACAGATTATGTAGGAAACAATTTTTGTTTAGAAAACATTTAAAACCATTTTTTGCACGATTTAATAAAGTAAAAAATGACTTCAATCAGATTTAATTGTAATGATGAGACATAGCAAATTTTAAGAAGTTTTATGCCCCCTTGAGCTCTTTTACAAGTCGCTGCGATATCAAAAAGAAGGACCAACTGTCTACCGTCTTAGAGCAGCTCCGTCTTATAAAAAAGAAAAGAGTCACCAAAAGTTCTTCCTAATTACTCCACTATCACCGTGGCTGATCCGAGTAAAAATCTAATGTAATCAAGTTGGTAATTAGGACAATCTGCTTACATCACGAATTATGAAATTAATACCATTAAGGAGCTTGATAGTGACACCTTAATAAGAGAGAAGTGCATTCCCACCTCATTACGAGAAATCATTAGGACTATGACTACGGGGAGTGGGGTGTTAATCAAGAGCAGTTTTACAAGAAAATTATATTTTCGTTGACGACTATCGAGAACACCTTGGAGCGAGTTGATGACGACATCAAAGTAAAACGCACTAGTCCTTTAAATTTCACAGGACTCTGACCCCGGTTCGTTGGCATGGAACTCCTTAAAATACTCGGGCGGAAAACTTCTACGAAATTAACATCCCTCTTCTGCACCACCCTGTTTTTGCAGAGTTCTTTGCGAGGGTATTTAGTCGCACCCTGCGTGGTATCTCTAGTAACTACTTGACCTAGTTGCACGCCCTGCCAGAGGTTGCTTCCGCCAGGTTTGTTAAATTTACTTGAAAATAATTTTCACTGTAAAGTAGTGGGGCACTGAGGCAATCGTTTCTATGTTTGTAAAATGGGGCGCTCTTATGCTTACTTTAGGCGCGCACTCGAGTGCCAGGTTTTTCGGAAGGAGCGACAGTAAAACGCTGCATCGACCGAATTTTCTTAGTGGAAAGCTGCCCATTGTATGTAAGTCGGTTTCTCGAAAGGTATATTCATTTCTCTTCTGAACACGGCCAAGTAATTCGGGAAGAACCATAACCATTTCATTCCCGGGTATATGGGCAAATGGCAGGGATATCAAGATGCATTTATGCAAAGTGTTTTCGATTCTCTCAGGACACTGCAGAAGATGACTTCCTTGTTTTTATACATTTCTCTGCGTCTTTTGAGTATTTAAGTAAATTTGTTACAAGGACCCAGTCGGGACTGAAAAGTTGCGTAGTTAAATTTGTTAGAATTGAGTTAAGTTTAGATTTACACTGCATCTTATACCCTTAATAGCAATAAAACTGTAAAAAATTCGGGAATTTATTCTGATTTCAGTTGTTTCGCAGTTGTTTCTATCTATAGATAAATCTCCTGAAAAATTTAAAGCCTAAGTTTTATACAGTAACAGTACGAAAGAATATCTACATATTATAATATCAGCCGCAGCATATTCACTTCAAAGAATTTATCTTAAATTAAAGTCGCGATTGATTATGTAATTTGGGAATTAAAATGGGCGATAACACCATTGAACAAATGGAAGGTAATGTCTACATAGGGTATTTTCCGTAAATTATCTACCAATTCGTAAAAGGAATACTCAATTAGCTTCTTTTTACAAAAATTATAGTGTTACAAAGTATATCTACTGTTCATTTTTGGAAATCATTTTTTTTTGCTGCTTGACATGGCGTAAGACCTTTTCAAAAATAATATCAAACAATATTTATTGACGAAAACATTACCCTTACGATATAAATCAAAAAGCCTCTATTTTAAAAGTTTCATATTTTTATCTATACATTTTGAAACTTTAAATGGATTAATATCTCGAGTTCATATTTTAAAATCGGCTGGCAGTAGAACTCAAGTAATTTTTTAATTGCGGTTTGTTATTAGATAGATTGATTATCTTCTAATCACACACGAATTTTACGATCGATGAAAAAATGCCAATCATTTTTAGGATTCAAACAAATCCATTCTTCAAAGAAAGTTATCGAATTGCTAATCTTTTCTAAAGGAAGACTTGAGTTTTAAGCTATTATATCAAAATATAATAGGTTAACTATTCGAAATTTTTCTTGAAATACAATTTTTCTTTTACATAAATCGATTATTTCATGCAATAGATAGTGAATGAATGAATGCTTGGAATTTGAAGGATTCTGTTTTATAAAAATTTTTCATTTCATAAGAAATGTAAATTCAAAACATCGTAAAAAATACCTTTTTATATGTTTATGAATCAATCTGTTCCAAGGAACCTTTCTGAGAAAAGAGAAATCCATTGAACTTTGAATTCCACTGTAAATTGTAAGCCTTCGAAAGGACCAACAGTTGACTTTACAGATTTCTACAGGTCGACTGTTGCAAAGGGAAAAGAAAATTATGCTTTTGTTCTTTAACTTTAACCCCTGAATGCAGCTTTACTTTGCCTAGGTTTCCATAACTTTTTCGTTACTTTAATACAGCCGATTTTATTCCTTGAAGTCCAGAAATAATTTTGTATTTCCAAGACGTGAAGCCGTTGCCTCCTCGGACAAAAGGCGAAATTTTCAACAATCATCTATCACAAAAGGAATTTGTCGCCAGCATAAGATTGCTGAGCTCCTCTTCTTTGTTACGAACGTAAGATCCGAGATCTCAGGCTGGTGGTGTTGTGCTTACACAGAAAGCCTCCCGAGTCCCGACCCGTCCGAGGAGAAGGACTTCGCCAAATAATTTGTATAAATTGAGAGCGGCACATAAGTTCCACAGCTCCTGGCGTCTCGGGCTTCAAGTGCGAACTAATTTGAAAGTGTAAAGTGTTTGGCGCCCTTTGTGTGCACTTCCTTTTCTTGAGACATGATCTCATAATGAAGCCGAAACGGTCGCAATTTTGCCTAAATTAGGGTGATGCACTTTACATTCACAGGCTGCAACCAGCAGTTAATTTTGGAGGTATTTACCTCGTTAAATGGGAAGATTTAATTAGTTGGATGGCCCTTTGAGGATGTTCAATTGGAACTAATCAGCGGGTATTTGCAGATTTTATTTTTGTCAGTGATTTCAAGCAATTAAATCTCTGCACAAAATTGAGACAAATAGATGTCCGTCTTCTTATAAGTGGACATTCAAATAAAAACAATTTCATCGCCGCAGGGGAGGAATGTAATTTGCTTTCACATCCCTTGATTTCTTGAGGCCGTGCAAAAATTGCGCAATTAACTGCTGCTCATTAATTCGACGGGGGTGGGATAACTGCGAATCGGACAAAGTTCTAATCATCTTGAGACAAAGCAAAGATGTCAGAGCTTGGCGTGTCGTCGCTTGCAATTATTTTTTCGTGGTAGAAATTTGTTGATTAAGGCTTTTCTTCTCCAGACAAGTCTTTAGATTGCGCTTTTATTTATAGCTATACACGGTGGTTTTAGGTTCGATGCATTTTTATTTGTACGCAAAATTAGAAAGGATGTATCAGTTTATGTCAAAACAAAATCTTAAATTTTTCATTTTTATACTTCTATGTCTACAGAAGGGGCTGGAAGAGAATACAGTTCTGAATTACAATCTTTAAGAGTCTTATATTGCAAAAAAAAATGTATGTAACTATGTATTATTTATTAATAGTTATTTATAAATACAACTTCATCAAAATCTGATTTTTTACAATAACGAAAAAGTATGTAGGTATATATTCAAGGGGCTAAGCATTTTATTTTGTTCTAAAGAATTTTCGCTGTGTATGTATAAAAGCAACAAAATCAAATCTATCGTTTTTAACTTCTAAAATTATTTTTAATGATAAAAATTTGTTATGTAGGTATATATGTATATTACTCGAATATGCATCTAAAGCATATGCATTATGATTAACAAATTTTCTCCCGGAGATTGCATCTTACAGAAAGAAAAAAAAATTAATAAACATATGTTGTTGTTGCGGTCGGAGCAATCTAAATTATTTTCTGAAATTTTTTTAACTATAGCTATTTTATTATAAAATTTTTACTAATTTTATAATTAAAAATTGTAACTGTTGGGATATTAATTTCACAAAATTTAAAACAAATCGGAGGAGCTTTTGGATTTGCTTCTCGGTTAATTTTAAAAGTGTTGATAATTTTCGGTAAACGCGCAAACTGGGAAAAAGTGAACAATCAAGGTACCTAGGTATACTTACATATGATCTAAAAATTTTTTCCCAATAAAAATTGTGTATAATTGTACTACTGCTTGATATATTTTCAAACTTGTCTTGGCTATTGTTTTATAGAAGTTAAATTATTGCTATGAAGAAAGAATTCGCTAAGATAACGAGCATGTGGTACATTGTGAATAGTGTAATTACAACTTCAATAAACTTTCTAGTCAAAAATGACATTAAAAATCAAGGCATCAATGACTCTGAATATAAAATTTTACGTTTATAGCAATTTCTTTGCGAATTGAACAGCAACAACTCTTAAAACAATAAAGCACCAAGCCTGAATCGCGTTGCACCCAGAGCATGTTGAACTCTTATTTAATTTTAAACGCATTTTCAATTTTAATCTTCCCTCCCCGCATAATTTGTTTACAAGGCATTTAAACTTCTACCGCGGATTTCGTCTATGGGAAATTTTATCCCTTTTAATTCGTAACAATCACGCAAACCCGTCCACAAAGTAATCATCTGATCTACTTGGAGTCAATTACAAGAGTAATTGGCTGACGTCGTAAAACGGGAGAGAATAAAACCCCGACTGTCGTAGATGAGGTTTAAGCCATGAGAGGACATTAAACCGCCGTAAAATAAATTATAAATGAAAGAAATGTGAATAAACCGCGGGCAATGCGCCAGCGAACAGCTCAGCCAGGAAATTATGTGGCCACCACCAAAAGCGATGAAGAGTTTTGTTAGTTTTAGAAGGGCTCCGGGGCGAGCCCGCGCAGTCTTAGTTTGATGATCGCTTCAAATAACTCAGGACGCTGTAAAACTTCCGGAGCTATCTTATTTATTTTACATTTTTAACTAAGCCAGCGTGGTGCAGCATCAAAAGTGGATGGTGCACCCGTTTTTCAGGGTGGGGGCGTCTATTTTGCACGTAATTTAAAGATTTTATCCTCGGGGCGGGATTATTTATTTCCAGCATCCAGATAGCACCATGTAAGCGAAAAATAAACAGGCAACCATCGACACCCGATCGTCTTCGGAGGAGCCCACCCCCGCCGCCGTCCTGATCCTTATTATCACTTCCGCTGCCGGATGACTTCCCATTGTAAGGAGCTCCGCCCCGGAGGTGCCTGTGCGCGCTTTGTCAGGGCCACATATTGTGAAGAAGGCACGGGAAAAATTATCCTCATCAATATGAGCCCAAAAAATAATTTCCGCCCCTGGCGGAACGCTGCAGAACGACTA
Organism: Machimus atricapillus; assembly: GCA_933228815.1. Lineage (NCBI taxonomy): Eukaryota > Metazoa > Arthropoda > Insecta > Diptera > Asilidae > Machimus > Machimus atricapillus. Next base: position 23,732,863 of record OW121788.1, on the reverse strand, counting down.
GGAATTTATATCCTTGTTGCGATAGTGTCGGGATTTAATTAGCTTCCGAGTCACCCAGTAAGGCTTTGTAATCTCGATTTTAAGCAACTTTTAGTGCAATAAACACACAGCATTTATTATAAAAATAACATACATAAATATTGAAATTATTTCAACAATTTACCCTCTAACCTTAAGTTCACGTTATAACTTAAACAACCTATCGTAAAGTCCTGAACAATTTTAGAGCTACGGAAATTTATTTTTCTAAAATCACTCTTCATGTTGGATATTCGTCTATTACATATTTAATTTCTAAGAAAGAGCATTCTAATTCATACTATTTCTACTGTTTTCGTTTTTTTTATGACAAAATACTATTGGCTATAATTCATTCCAATCCTAAAAATGAACTTTCCCGTAACTACATTATAAAACCGTCATTTTACTGTTTCTTTTTCTGCACTGTCGATAAAATGCTCTTTTGATAATTTTGGAAAGCCCAGTTACTAATAACACACTTTCAATTAATCGAATTCCAGTTTATTTTATCATATTACCCTATAGGATTCGTTATTTTTTTAAATTCTAACTTTGACAATTTTAGTTTTTATCAAATTCCTCTAAAAGCTATCTCGAAATAAAATGAGTGGTCTATTTAGGCCAACAACTTTTCTAGATTTAGAAGAAAATAAACAGACTGCTTAAATTTACGAATATCAATATACATAATTTAGATAAAAAACCGAAAAGAATTATATACATATATACATAGGTAGGTTTAGTTTCAAAATAATTTTCTTGGGCAAAAAAAAAAAAAGATTTTTTCGCAAAACTGTTAGACCTCGAGATAGAAAAGTAGAAAAGAAGTAGAAATTACTACTAAGCATTTTTTATTTCATGATTGGGTCAGAATTTGTAAAAAAGTGAGGGAAAGTCAATGATGTCGCACAGAAAAACATTTTTATTAATGTCGATATATTTTTCGAAGTCGTTTGGATTTGATTTCATGGCGTTTGTCGTTTCTGAAAACTATACATTTTTATATATCTACATTGGATATTACATAGATTCAGATATATTTTATATCAGAAGTATTTAGGTACGATCGGTGTGTAGTAAAGTGAGTCTGAGTTCTACCAGGCTTTGTTTACAGATTTTAATAGTTTTCTATCAGCCAGGCCTGGAATTTGCTGGCTTATTGGCTCGCCATGTGGGACGACATAATGCGCTCGAAATAGCCAACCAGAGCGAAGAATTCCTCGTCCTAATCACGAACATGATAAATCTCGCGCAAATGCTTCACGACATCATGTAATATGCACGTCCGATTCCCGAGGGGCGATGCACGAGCGACTGTTCCGAATAGTGTTGCATGCGAAATTCCTGTAAAATACCCGGAAAAAGCCAGCCAGGAGCGAATTCCTGATTCGAAGTGAATTTACACCATTTTCCTGAATATCCTCTGTAATATGCTAATCACTCGATGAGATATTAATCTACTACGGAGGGGAATGGAGCGGGAATGGTTGGATGTGGTCTGGGGCTCTGTGGTCGAGCCTCCTAGCCGCCTGTTTGCTCCAGCTCAGCCCCGGGATGTGTGAATTCCTGGAAATTGCTTGTTGGCTCCATAACTTCCCAAATAACAATACGAAGGACTTTACGAAGACTGCACTTGTTGGAACAACATGTTTTCTCAGGAGTGTTCTTGCTCCGTTTATGAGCCTTGAAGTTTCCTTGCTCTGGGATAATCATAAAAACCGTCCTTCGCAGGTTAGTCGGTCTTCTTTAGGCGTCGGAGTAGTTCTAAGGAGGTTAATGGTTCCGTAGTGGCAGTCGAACATGTTTCCAATATTTTAATCTCTCAAGAAAACTTATAAGAATTACTTTGGCTCTAACTGTGGAAGCATTTAGGTGTTTTAAACGCATTTACCTTCATTAGAAGAAATGGTACCTAGAAAAAGCAGACTATTGCGATAACCTAAAATTTTAAGATTCGAAGATTTTTGGGTCCCTCACTACAAATCCAATGCTAAATTTCCAAAATTCAAAATAGCAAATCCAAAACCCAAAAAATTCATAAATTTCGATGCACATTTTATGGCAAATGAAATTCTGTTAGCGCTGTTCACAGGTTTGATTTAGAAGTTCGAGATTTCTGGAGAATTGGTTTTATGTATTATAGATCTAGAGCTAGTTTGAATAATTTGAAGCCATCGATGTTATAAAGATTATAAGCTACTTAATCATGTATTTGACTGTTTTAAAAGAAATCAAAAACGATACGAAATCAGTCATAAAATAGAGCATGGGAAAATCGGAAATACTAGCTCAATATAATTATTTAATTTACTTAAACATAAAACAAAAATATGACTTACATAGTTAGTTCCACGGGTCCTCTGCCTGTTAAATATGTTTTCGGGCCAGAAAATACGTCTTTGGCTTTTTAACAAGACGACGAGCAGACCCAGACTTAAAGAAATGTTGTTCTCGCGAGCTGCAAAGAGATAAATTTTTAAGTTCATCGACGTTTTGTTCTGATTTTTTTGATTTAGAATCTTTAAAAATGATCTTCAAATCTCGTTGTTTTCCATAAAGGACCTGATGCTTTTTTCATCACTATCATCTTGAAATTAAAATGGGGTTTGCGAGATTCTAAACTTTAGACGATTTTCATAAAAATTATATCGAGGAATGGCTATGGCTCTATTATTATTAAATAATGCAATTTCGTCAAACCTCTAAGATCAAATATTTACAAGACAAAATTCATGAATATTCTGCGAGTATGAAGTTCAAGTTCTAACAAATTAATTTTCCCCAGAAATCGAAGCCAAAGAGGGTAAACCTACGAAGCATCCGTATCAGTTATCAATTTAAAGTTTAACTGCGGTGCTCCAAATTCGTAAGTGTTTACATGCCTCGCTCAGGCTGTAACTTGCAGGCACATATCTAAAATCTTCAGGCAGAAAAAGTTTCCTAAGTTTACATTTTGTTAGTAGCTAACTGCCTTCGCACTGGCGATTTGAATTTCCGATAAAATTGGTGCCAGAAGGGGGATAGCAGCAAAATTTTTTATTCATTCCACGGATGCCACTTCCTGGCCAGAGCAGTGGGAAGTCAACAGACAAATAGAACTCGAAAGGCGGAGGCAAGTAAAGGCTAAATGCTGAGAAAAGAATAAACTAAAAATAAGGGAAAGGGATGCGGTAGAGGATTTGAGTGATAAAGTAAGTCGTAAACTTTGAAAATTTGCCAATTTTTCGATTTTATGGAGCTGTAAGGGTTGAACGGAGAATGGCGGAGGGAATGATAATTGATCCAACGAATCCAGGCAACTTACAGAATCTTCCTGAAGAAATCTCGAATTTTTATAGCGCGCACAAAACATTGACCTGATTCTCTTTTGGCATGATGGAAACTTTTTCGGAACTAAACCGAATTTAAATTCATAACTTCCTGGTTCACTGGAAAGAGGTTTTCGCGGGATTACTGTCTTTATGATCTGCAAAGACCGACATTTAAGGACGTGATGGTCTGCTTTATTTGGATTTGTTATATCTTGCATAATTTGCATGTATTTACCTAAAAATAAATTTATTTGCTATATGAATGGGAGCAGGACGAGCGCTAATAAAAAAAAATTAAATGCTCAACCACACGGGCTCTTTGAGCTTGATTAAATTAAAAGGTGCTGGGCACAATAAACAAATTGAAAAGGTTAAATAAAAAAAATCACTCGATCTCAAAGAGGAAGCGAGAGAATATCAAAACGAGTCGTGATTGCATTCAGAACACATCCACCTGAATTATTTATTGTTATTTAGCGTAGAATGGATAGTTTTAATTAGATGATGGTCGGCAAAAGCTGCCCGAAAATATTTAATTTGTGGCGGATGAAAGCACCAAAACACAAAAATTTCCCTCCAAAAGCAAACTACCGCGTATCACTTACATGATAAAAACGGGCAGGAAACAATTGGCCACGAGTTGCGATGATCGCGGTGAGTGGTTTAATCGTTCCTATGCCCAAAACTTTTTAATTTGAATTACGGCGTCATTAAGCGCAACACGTTAAAATCGCTCAATTTGCATCCGATTCGCATAAATACGACAAAAATTTATTAACGAGCCGACTCCATTTACATAGACGCATTTTTCCCTTTTACTAAATGCAACATTTCCGGTGGGTCGGATTGGTCCACCGGTGCCCGGCCACGATGGCCTGCACTAAATTGACCAATTTTTGGGATAATTGTGGGCACGTGAAGTTTTTAATCAATTTTTCCATTTGAATTACTTAAATAAAATCGAAAAAGGTAATTATTATGCCATTATCTAGAAAACTCCTGGCATAAAAACAATTAATTCGCCACAAATCACTTTTCGCCCGCGCTTTTGCATTCCTTTGAACGCCTCCCAAAAAAAAATGTGGCCGGGTCGGGAAACATTCGAAATTTTGCCATACCCATTTGCTAAAACCTAATTGAATTTTTTACTACCTTCTGGTTTTCCCCCGATATCAAACGCACTAGCATATTTCTATTACCGCCAATTTGGGGTTCAATTATTTTTTCCAAAACTTTCACATTTCCCAGTGGTTTAGATCAACGAAATAAATGAAGTAGCCTCCAGCGCAGTGGTATAACACATCGGAATACCATTCGAATATATATTTTATTATTTTATCACTAAAATATACCTATAAGTTAAAATTTCAAGATTCCGATTCAGTTAGTTAAGCGTTATCTATTTCGATAGCGATTTATTAAATAGTTTTTTTTGGTTCTAGAAACGAATTCCAGGATATAATTTCAATTTTTTGGAGTGAAAAATGATGTATAGAATATAGATCTATAGTCATTTCTAGAGTTGTTTGAAGAGAGAAGAGGCAGAAATTAAATGCAATTTCTGCCGGTATGATTAGGGAAGGAAACAAATGATGGTCTTCAGGAAAGAATAAAGTATATGTAGGTATAAGGTCTACAATATTTAAAGACTTCTTTTATTCTGCAAAGTTCTAAACTCCATTCGAAATCCTAAGCAGTTACGCTACTGTCCTGCTGTTACGTAATCCATAGAAATTCGTCCAAAAATTATAGCCGGAGACAGAATTAACCCTGAAAAAACCTTTCGGCTTGAATATTCCACAAAGCACTCCCATAGTCAAACTCAATTTATCTGCAGTGAATAGTGGGTGCGCAAATATTTGCTCAAAGTGTAAGTCTTTGCACAAGGCCCTAACTGGAGTCACTGGGGATCCGCACGTGGCCCGAGGAGCCCACAAGATTATCTTTACCTGTTTCAGAGGCAAGGAATTCTTCCTGATGGAATTTTTAATATCTCTGCATCACCCGCTGTAGATATTTAGTTTAAACAATCACAAAATTCTTCGAGGCCAATTAATGACTATAAAAATTTTCTTATTTTTTCAGGTAAGCCTACCATCCTGCATTTTGGAGCACTTAAGCCGAGATGTGACTGTCATCAATTATTCACCACTTCAGCGCAAAACTAGGCGCTGTGCGAACGCCTTGGCTGGTGGCAGGTACCTATAGAGACCTCTTCGAGCATCCTAAGAAAGAGCTAAGACGCTGCAATTATTCTTCTTCGCTGTTTAATTTTACTAGGCGGAGTGTTTGAACAGCTCATTAGAATCTGATTTGCTCTTAATTAACGCGAAAACTTCTTGGTCGCCACACTCTGGGGGCCTCCGCCCGAAAGATATTTAGTTGTTGTTAAGCAATTTTGTCAATGACATAAAAGGCAACGGGGGGCGCCGAAATCACGAGAAGCACAAACCACCCACAGAATTTCCCTTTTTTGGAATGTTTCTCGGTATTCTCGGGGTGTTGGTTGCGATGCGCCGCGACGTCAGATAAAGTTGTAATTCGTTTTACATATAACCGGATTAAAGTCAACAACTGCAACTTTTTGTGGCAAGTTGAAAAGAGCACAGAAGGCCAACAATTTGCGGGAAATATTTAAGCATTCTCCGACAGCGGCTTGTGCTGGGGCTCGCCGAAATTCAGCAGGGAAATGGGAAACGTTAGTGGGTGATTTTATTCGGTTGCACTCGAGGAGGAAATATTCATATCTTAAATTTAATCTACGTATGATAATTATGTGAATAATGCTTCACATAAAATTGTTTTTTTTTACTTCTTACCGCACTATTCTTGTGGAGCATTGGTGAGATTTCTAAACTTGACTCTTTCTGATGTTGTCAGTGCGCAATAATTTTTCTAAACAAAGCAAAACTTTAATCAAAGAATGACTTTTCAAAAGAATAATTAACTTAACATTTAAAAAAATAACGAAACAATAAAAATTAATTTTTCCAATTTCACGTTCACCAAACACATTTTTGTCACAGTTTTTAATGCTTTTCTGGGGTCTTCTTTTTAAAAATTTTTCAAATCAAGGCCAAAATTTAAGTCCCTACTTTGTATTTAAATCGCTGCCATCATTGTATCTTAGTTCTCCATAGTAATTAAATCCTATTTTCTTAAATTGGACCTTATATTTATTTATTTATATTATTATTAAAGCTTTCAAAATGAGATTTTGATAGTTTCCAGAAGACCAAATCTTTCTTACATGTTATTTGGAACTTTTCGAATTTCTATAGTGCTCTTGTTTTCGATGACTCATAAAATTCCCTACATAATTTTTGTGTACATATCCTTCTCAGGGTTTCTATGTCACTAAAAGTATGCTTGACCTTCTTTTTTTTGCTACATCTTAAGTATTTCGATGATATATTGTTATGATTTATTGTAGCAAAAACCCTTTCCTAAGTATGCCACTTGATAATCATAACGACATCACCCCAATTGGCTTAGTTGTTTTGAAGTTGAAGGGTAACAAACGTACAAAACCCTTGTACCACAGACGCATAAATACGAGGCGCATTAAACGCACCTCCGCGCCCCATGTCGTCGGGAGTAAAATGTAGAAAAATTTAATTATCATGTAGAAGGCACGCATTCCCTCGTCTATTGAAGTAACATTAAAGGAACGGAAACGAACCTAATTCGCTAGCCACATCCACCCTCAAAAACACAATCCGGCTGCACGGCTAAAGATCACAATGAAACAATCAACCGAATTGGGGTGAGTGTAATGCTCCCGTCTCGTCGTCAATTGGTTTTAACTGCCAACAATATTCCCGGGGTATTCCCGGTAGAATAGTTTTTTGCTCCCCAGTTAACCTGACTGCTTTCTTTTCAATCGCTTGTTGTAACCAGCCGTTTCTGTCCCGGTGGAAAATTGAAGAGTGCTGTTCCACAGGAGTGAAATTACGATAACAAGGATAATTGCAAGGGGTGGGTGCTTTTTTTTCTAGTCTATTCAATCGTCCAATTCATATGCAATATAACGTGCTTTTTCCTCTCAAGCACTTTCCGGGAAATATTCCCGGAAAACTGTTTCTGCTGGATCTTAGCCTGTGGAATGCGAAAGGTGGAAGTATTTCCACAGTTGGCGGGAAGCAATACGGCGACTAAGAGAATTAAAGGTGGACAGAATGGCTGTTGTCTTGGTGGAAGGGAGGACAAATATTTCGACGACCTGCCTTTTTGGGATTACCTTCAAATAAATGTGGCTTTCACAATTTGCTAAAATTTTATTAGAAAAATGTTTTTCATTTAGTTTCAATATGAACAGTTAAGGAAACTTGTACATATAGGTAGTATTTTTACCACAGATTATAGGATGTATTATTTTTCATACTGCTTCTAATAGTGGAAATTTATTTCATTCTAAAATTTTGGTGATCCTTTATCACACCGATCGAATTCAAAATAAATGCATGAAAATAGCCACATGCATCATTCTATGTATAGGTATATACCACATAGTTACCTTTATCTCTACTATAACCCTCAAAATTACATAAAATTTGAAAAAGTGACTTGGTATACTTACTATAGATATACTATAGTTACGCTGTTAGTCAATATAACTCATTTCCCCTAAATTATGATCATTAGAGACTTCGGTAATGTTCATGAGGAAAGAGCATATTACTGATTATGCTAACAAAGATGCTGAAAAGAAATATTTCAGGGACAAAAGAACGCAGCGGAACTCGAAAATTTCGCAATCAGAACTAGACAAGCAAGAGAAACTTGGCTGCGTTAGAAGAGTTCTGAAATTTTTGCGAGTGCATAACTTTAGTATGTTGTCTAGTGTGTGCATTAGCATTAGCATTATCACACCTCTTCCGCTTTGGCTCATTAAGCCTTACAAAGTAGTGCGCTTTTGCACTCGAGTAATTTGAATAACTTTACACATTTACCCGAGAAAAGTGGGAACCAGTGGCAAAATACTGCGCCACAAAGGCGAAAAATTAACCTCTAAATAGGTTTGCCCCCAAAAACTTTTGTTGACGTAGAGGCCAGGCCTCCAGTAATGAAATTAACAACACACACCCGAAGGATGTGTGCCGTGGAGCGTTTTAATAAAAGAAAAACCACCCCTGCCGCAGCCCTTTGCACCCAGTTACACAAGGAGCTCGCCACCGCAGAAAAAATATCAGCAAAAGGACTCGCTTCTAAAGTTATGAAAGTTTAAGGAAACGTTTAAGCCCTTTTGTGTCGAAGGGACGAAGAGACGAAGGGTCGGATATGTATCGTGGCTGTGACTATCTTCTGGCGCTCCGCCCCAGCGACTGTGTCACCGTGGAGATGTCTCTTCAGGAATTTATGAGCTCTTCCGGCGCTCCAGGGGACTTGTGTAATTTTACGACGATTTCTCGTCTTTGTAAAGTTTGCCGTCCTTCAACATTAAGTTTAACGCGAAATTGGCCAGAATCCTTTAAAGCGGTGCACTTGCGAAAGCCTCATTATTTGTGGTTGAATGCGGGCGCCTTTGTGAGCCGGACTGCAGTCACGGTTTAACTAAATTTGGATATTAAACTCCTTTGAGCTCACCTTTCACGTCACTCGGCCAGCGGTTTTCGAGGACATGGATACTTTTTACCAAAGAAAGAATTTTTCATGAGTTCAAAACTCAAAGATTTATAAGTAATTCTGGGCGATATTAAGTAGTTTTATCACTAGTCTTTTTTTAGTACTATTTTGTTTGTTCACAAAATACAACTTTGTATTGGCTAGGGTTTTAAGTTAAATTAAAAAACTAAATTAAAATTTTGTAAGTCATTTAATACCTATATGTTTGAAGCAAAAAATAAAGTAGACGTTATATTTAAATCGTACTACTGACGGTATATAAAAATATGGCAAGTAGGAACTTTTCTATACAGCCTGCCAATAAAATGCCTCATTACTCCGAGACTAAGTTTCATATTCCGTGACCGAGGTCATTTACAATTTGAGAACTCTCAAGGATGAGGGCGACATTTACTTGATGGATTTTACCCCTGTAATGCCGTCTACTTTTCTTTTTCCTTCGCTAAACTTCTTGCGAACAATTGTCTCCACGCCGGCACACATTTTTCCTACGCAGTCTGAAGTAGCTCGTTGAGAAATGAGAACGTCTTGCAGTGTAAATAAGGAAATCCAAGTGAAGAATTACTACAAATCCCCGCACCCACACATATGCTCCTACTTAAAACCCTTTCTCTGTTATCCTGTTTTTATCATTTCATTCACATCCTTGTTTACTCCACTGGCCCTGTTTGTTCCTGGCAGAGCTCTCATTGAACAGCTTCGTAACTCTCGACGAACTTCTTGTGATAGGACAACTTGAGAAACTTTTTACTGAATGAACCCACAATTTTTAGGAATTGAGTTTTTACAAGGACATGGGTGCCGTAATTTTGAAATGTGTTTTTCCTATACTGATTGCAGCACCCACCGTTTAGAGATTTTGCAAGGGAGCTGTCTTGATGAGGCATCTCAAACAGGCGCCTTCTTTTTCTATTCGTAAATTAGTTTGAAATCTAAATTATATGACTAGAATAACAAGAATCATTGAAAAAGTAAAAATTAGAAGAATATTTATTTTATAATTTAGTAGAACAATGAAATATTTAGTTTTCCTTTTTCAATTTGTGAATTATAAAAAATTTTATTTTAAATGTTAATCTAGCTAGAATATAGGCCGAAAAAATAAAAAATAAAATATTACTTATAAACGACTTCTTAACTAAACAAGGACGATAAATTTCTTTTAAGCAAGCAAAACTTCGTCATTCCTTTCAAGTGCATGTCAAAAGTCTAATATTAGCCCTTCAAAGGGTTCTCCATTCAAAAATATCTCATAATCCAGAGGAGTTCAAGTGCGGCGGCTGTAACATTGCACACCTATGATCAAAGTGACAAAAGATCTTGAGTATTGAATGCAATTGAGCCAATAAACCCAACCCAACCCTTGCACTTCCAGCTAATAACCCTCCCCCTCCTAAAATAAGTTTATGTGCTTTTTAAAGGGTTACATCCGCGATTATGACACCTTACTTAAATAGGTGCCGGCTCGACTTCAAAGGGCCGGAGACAATTGCGGGTGCGAGAAATCCCTCCGCTTTTAAGGGCATATGTCGATTCCGTTCGAGTGGAAGGTTTGCTCCGTGGAACAGGTGTTGGCTGTTTACAATCCAGATTTCTTTTCTGCTAGATACAAAGGTCTAGAATTCTCGAGCGAGTCTAAAGCGAGTGGTTCTATTTTGCGCGAGGACATTAAGGCGTTAATCCCAAGTTGACATTCATTTTAAACTTTATGCTGAGTAGCCCACTTGACTGTAGAAATTAGCATTGCAGGCGCCGCCAAAGGACTCCTGGAGGGGTCTTCAGTGACAGCAATATTGCAAAGTGCCCCAAATTCGTTTGAACTCGGCGCGGCGCCCCATTGATGCCGGGTAGGTTTTCATTGGCTTACTTTCGTCATAGAGCCGTGAGGAAAGGAGTTTCCACGAAGATGCACCTAAATGCCCTTCGAGGGTGGATCACGGCGAAAACCTCAGTCAGTGCGCGAAGAAGGTAATTACGACTGTAACAATGCTAATAAGCCTAATTGCACCCGCCCCGTCGTTGTCGCAGCAAACCCTTTCTTCTCCCAGCACATTCTTTCACCCTTCATATCTCTTTTCTCTAGCCTCGCGGAAGCGAAAGAAAAAATAATCTGCATCTGCCCGAAAAATTATTATTCAGTCATTGTCCGTAATTCATTACGAGGAATTGAGAAATTCCTCTCAATTACGTTGCGCAAAAATCGACATAAGAAAAAATGAGGGCTTGTTCAAAAGGAGGAAATACCGCAGAATGGCCATTTTTGAATGGAACTTACTGCTGGACTCCCTTTTGATGCTGTGCGATGCAGTGCCCACGGATAATTGAGAATGTCCAAATTAGGAATTTATTTTACTTTTTGTGCAATTCCTCCTAGATTCAGGGCCTCGTAAGGTTATTTCTTTTAGGGTTTTTCAAGCTTATAACAAAACTAGAAACTTTTCTGGCAGTTCAAATCTTTCGAATTCACTTTTACGTCTACCTTTAGAATCGATAAATTATTAACTTTGGATTTTCGTGATGATATGCAAAATTTTATGAACATTGAACGTTTTACTAGTATTTTCTACTGTGTTAGCAAATTCAAAAGTTGCATTTCAAAATCCTTTATCAAACTAAGAATTGACTTTATAGTAAGAAATCTTTATTAAGACGTGAACAGAAGGTCAAATTGTTTAACACAGGAATATTCAATGGTCATAGACGGTTTTCAGAATTTTCTTCTTTTACATGCAATTGAAAAAATAAATAATTTAAAATATAGTTTCATGACTCTTTCTTGTAGTTTCGTATATACATACTTTTTAAATAATATTATTGCAAAATTTAAACTCGATGAAAAAAAAATCATATGAACTATTTCAGTTTTAAGGTTCCAAACATTGAAATGAAAAAACGGATCCTTATATGTAGAATCATTTTGCGACTGTTTGTCAAGATTCTTTTTTTCAGGAACTTTTAAAGGCTTTAAGTTAAAATTAATATCAAATACTAAAGTATAAATTCAAATTCAACCTTCTCTTTCAATTTCAATGCAATAAAAATGTACGACATTTCAAAACGTATTTTTATGCTGCTATCAAAACCTATAGGTAGTATCTTAAAATTTTGGCACAATGAAAGGTCTCATATCACCAGTACCTAAAGAGTAAGGTCCGGAAATGATTAATTTTTTTATTCTATGTGGAATCATTACGTAACAAAACAACGCGAGCGCTACTAGAACTTGTTTGTCTATTTTTTACTTCAAAAATGATCTGAATCTCTCAAAGCGGTTTTGCAACCACTATTGTTTTTTCCCCTCAAATTTTGCAGAATATCACAGACTTCAGGCGAACCGAGATACACATGAAAAAACAATCAAACAATCATAGGGAGGCCTAAAAATAAATTTTCTTAATTAGGACATTGAACTCACCATCGTCATTCTAGAGCTCAAGACTAAGTGACTTAAAAGAGTACTGTTCAAATAGAATGCATTCAACTTTATAATATTTTTGAATTATTAATGAATCAGGCCATTAAATAGTAAGCAATCTAAAAGGGTTGTTACTGCACAAGCCCGGTACAGCCCTAAGGAGCGCAAATAAGTTTTACCCAGGCAATTACAAACGAAACCATTCAGAAAAATTCCGTCAGATAAAAGAAGTGAGTTTCCTGCTTGTAAATGGTACTTATGCGAAATTCATAGAAACGTGTAAATTTTTTCTAGAGCATATAGTATGCTCCTCGTCGAGCTCATATTTACAGTCGTCGGCAAAATGAATGTTAACTGCGACGATAAAGCGATGTAGTGAGGACAAAAAGGGGATATCTCATGAGCTAATTATGAAAATGACACAAATATGTCAGGCGGAGAAAGGCTTGGTTACAGCAGAACGAGCTCCTTCTTTTCCATGGTATGCTATTTGCAGGCTTACATCAATTACCGCATTCAAGAAAAAAAATAAATAAATGGAGAAGAAAGTAAGAGACGATCCCTTCTGACGAGCTTTTCTCCCTTTATGTGTAAAAGACTAGTCGATGGCAAGCCGAGGACTACTTTTTTACTGCTCTGCTCGGCACAAAAGTCTGCCTGGCGACCGACTTGTTCTCAGCATAATTGCACGAGATTCGTTTTTGTTTCTGTTTCTCCAGTAAAATCAAACGTAGGCTTCAATAGAAAAAGGGAATAATCGCCAAAGTCCCTGGATTCTGTTTGGTCGAAGTCGGAACTCCTTCAACCCATTCGTTCCCTTCCACAGGGCCCAGACGAACTTACCCTAACGAGAAAAGGGCGCCTTTAATTACTTTCACTTTCTCTTTTGGTCGTGTAAAATTTTCATCACGACTCCCGGAATTGCTAAGTCGTTGGATGTTTTCACTATCCCGAAATTCCGGGAGTATACAGCAGTCACCCAATTTTGCTCGGTCGGAATTCGGGAAGCAGGAAGTTTTTCAGAGTGTAATAATGACTGCATATTGACTGCGGTCGGGCAGCAGTGCAGTGCGACGCAGCAGGGTCTATTTGGAGCAATTTCACTCTCGTTTCCAGCCCCAAAGGAGCTCCAGTTACAACTGGGTCTGCGGCGAACTCCGGGGGCTGGAGACATGCCCACTTGTGGTCCTCCCCGAAGTACATAGTCATTCATTTGCTCCATTGAGAAAAGCATTTCATTCACTGCCAGAAAATCATTCTCAATGTAGCAAAGGAGCCCCATAGCACCCCGCTTCTTGCGCCCCACAATCAGTCAGCAGGGACTCCCAGGGACAAGTGGTTTTTTTTTTGGGGAAGTCCTCTCCTTCGCTGAACGACGAAATGTTTACTGACTGTCTACAAACAGAGTCTGGGCTCTGCAGCATCCCTCTGGTCTGAGCCGAAGTTATGAAGTTGGAGGTAACGCGCCACACGACCAACCTGAACCAGGTGTACGGAGGCAGGGAGAGTGCCAAGTAGGCTGCTTCATTATGCATGCCATCAAGATAGGCATTATTCTGCTCACCTTGTGGAATTCCTTGGGCTCAGCTCGGTGGTGGGAACCTATTTCAAAAAGGTGCGATGTAAAAGCCAAGTAAGTCTCCTGTTTCTTTATTAAGCAAAAACATAAACTGCTAATTTGCCTGAATGGGGGCGACTTTTCTCAAGAGACATGTCTTTTTATAGTATCCCGCTGACTTTTCCTGGTGCTTTTCGCTTATGTTAATTTAAAACACGGCATCTTTTCAGAAATTTCCAAGAACTCCGGACAAGTGACACTTACGAGAAATAAGTGGTGCTTTTGTAGACTTCAAGCAAAGGTATCTTCTTTTTAGTTGAAACAATTTTTCAGGAAAAAAACCTGGTATCCTGTCATTCTAGAGGAAAGTTGAATAAGAGAATAGTAATATAATAAAAAAAAAGAAGCAAATTAACTATTGACCGTAAATAAGAAAACCCGTCATGGACGATTGTGAACTCCAAAGGGTTCTGTACCATGTGCTATTGTAAGAATCTTGAATTTCTTAAAAAAACTAAGTAGGTACTTCCATATGTTACACTTATTGCCAAACCTAATAAAATCGACAAAACTTAAATATAAATTAAACCGCTTAAAACATTAAAAACAAAAAAGTAAAAATATAGGTATATTACTTATATTTTGAAATTGTAATTATTGACATTATGTATTGAAATATTGAATTTTAAGTTAGATACACATAAACGAATGAAGAGTTCTACTTCCAACAATAGATTAGAAATGTATATACTAATAGGTACAGATAAGTCAACTCCAACTGACATCTAAATAAGCGAATTCTACTCTCAAAATTAGTTCAGTAGAGTTCTCAAGAATATAGCGGAATTCAATAATAATTCTTAATCTCCATCAATTTCTCAAAATACAAAATTACATTGCTTGTTATAAGTGATACTCGTGCCTCCAAATCTTCTCATTGTTTATGTTTATAGTTATTCTGATACTATATGTTTTGAGTTTAAAATTTAGGAATTTTCATAGAAAAGCCAACAAATGTAAGACTGTTTTAAAAGTATGCAATTTACTCTAATTCCTTGTGATTATAAATTACACATTTTAGATTGCATAAACTTTAACAAGGTATACAGTCTTTATTAGAGTTGGTATTTTTTGTGTTCAATGAATGCGTTGTAATCCAGCCCTAATTATGCAGATTTTTCCGCTGTTCTCACGAAACGGTTTTGACATGAAACTAATAAAAAATGCACTTTCATGTAATTTTTTTCCTAGCTTTTAACATATATAACATATGCAAACTTATTGCATTATTAAGTCTAACATTACGAAAAGCCATTTTTGTCACTAGTTTCAGATTTAAACACCGGAAAATTAGAACAAGAGTAGAAAGAGCGAATTTTTATGTTTAAAGACAGAATTTTATGCTTATTTGCACTGCTTTTTGGAAGAATTAAAAAAGTTCGTTTGTCACTGAAAATCGTCGGTTGTGCAACCGCACGATTTTGCTTTTAATCGCATTCCCCGTGGGTTAGCACCGGGTCGTCAGGTCGAACGGTGGCGTCCCGACGACCGACGCTGATGAATGGAAGGTTGCATACGGTGGAAATCGAGCTTCACATGGGGCTCAAAAAGCAGGCCGACGAAAGATTTTTAAATGCACACCCACAATCTCAGGTGTGTTTTACTAGCCATATGCATTCAGGTGGCAAAAAAAAAAGAAACGACCTGAAAACAACTTTCATTGGATTCGGTGAAAAGGAATAGTGTCACGTTCAAATTGCGGGTCGATAAACACTTTGAAGCCGGGACGAATCCCACTCCTACCACCAACGCCTGGAATTCTTAAATCCGAAGCATGTAAGTGCGGTGTCCCCAAATTAAAAATGCTTTCCTTCACAGCCATCAGGTTGCGGATAGAGGGCTTACATTGATTAAATTCCACCTGGTGAATGAGGTGAGGTGATTCTTTTCCCCATCTCCGGAATAAAATGCAATTGTCTTTACCACTTCAACCAGAGATGCCTTTTCCAAAGGACATCAGCGCCTCTTCTCTCGCCTTGAATACCTTACAGAAAACGTATTCTGCTTCAAAACTTCTTTTAAAAGCTTTTTCTGAACTCTACACTAAATAAATAAATTAAAAATTCTGTAAAATTACTTTAAAGCGAACCGTCCCCACCTTGTAAGCAGCACAATTTAAAGCAAAAAATTGAAATTTATGTAAGAAATGATTTTCTTAGTAGATGCTCCGTCATAAATTAATTACCTGAGAGAAAATTCAATTCCTTTTACAGGTAGGTCGCAAGTGGAGCAATTAAACCACAGACCGGATATTAAGAGGGAAAAATTTATGTCATTACCGATATATTTTTATTTTTCACAACAGAAGTAATAAAAAATTGGAAAAATCGGATATTTCTCGAGTTACACAATTTTCATGCTCTAGGTAGCAGACGGTTGAGCAATAAATAAAAACCAAAAAATTCAGTTACATGCCTGGCAACTAGTGAAATCACGTATAAAATCCCTTGCACAAATATTTTTTTTTCGAAAATATTTTAATAGTGTCAGAAATGTTAAACTTCAGAGGAGACGAAGCTTTTGGGGTTTCGTTTTGATAAGGTAAATCTGACACCGAATATTATCAGACATAATTGCTTAATTAACTCGATAAATTAACACTGCTCGAGTGACATCATAAATGTTTTCTCTTTTCCCGTGTAAGTAATGTCCTGATGCGCTTGGATTAATATGCCATGCCAATAACCGAAATGGGTGCAAGGTTTGAATCTGTTCAGACTCCTTTAAAAGTTAATTAATATTTAAAATATTACAACTATAAATAAATGCATTTTTTTTTGTCTTCTACTTACAACAAAAGGAGGTCTCATCACAAATATTTTAAATCACCACTTTGAAATCAGCACTTATAAACCCGCTCCATAGAGCCATTTTGAAAATCTTTCATTTCATTTTACCGCTATAAAATAAGGGTCGAATGAATAACCTCGCTTATTTTTATATGTTTAGTAGAAAATTTCTGGCTCAAAGTGATTGTGGAATTAATTAATTTGTTTCACTAATATTATAAACTTGCAAATACATGGAAAATCATGTTACATAACGTTTCTAGAAGAATGTTAAATAAGCAAAACAGCTAAAAGCAATAATTCGATTCGATCGGTTTCTTATTTTTGCTAAATTTCAATGGTAGAAAACGTAATAATCGACCAATGTAAGTTACCTCCTAAAGAAAAGCGTTGGAAACGATTTTGCAATCTATCAAGTGCAACCAATAAATTCCATTTCCAGGACATAATAATAAAAGTGACATCCAGAAAAAACTGCATTTGCGCGACCTCTTGAGCAGCCAGAGGGTTTCTGTTACAATTATTGCTTGTAATTGGAATGGAATGGCGGTGGTTTGGTGTATTCGCCTTCTCGTGCGACCATAAATCTTTCTTTTAGCTTTAATATTTAAATTTCTGATGAAGCTGAACTTCCGGTCTCTTACTTAGAAAAACTTAATATACCTTTTTAAGAGTTGACTGCTGGCAGTAATGAATTTTGCCTTTAATGAAATATTTTTTTAAAGTTATTATATTGTTCAAGTGTACTTGTGTAATTTTTCTTCTTTTAGTAGAATTAGGATGTCATCCTCAAAGCAAAATAGTTTCATTTTAATATCTTACATATATCAAGAAAGGAAGTATTTTTACCAAAATTCATTTCCGAATTTAGCTCTACCATTTTAGCTGTGGTACTTGTGAACTTGATTCACTTTTTTCTATTAGTTATATTAGTCAATACCAACTTCCATAGAATTATTGCGTAGACTATACAAATTTGTAAATGAAAATTATCAAATAGCTCCCACTTTCGAGAAAAATAGGATTACACAAATATAAAAATAACGCATTTATCTGGGAGCTTATAATATTGCTTTAATAATAGCTGAAATCTTAAGCTATTACAAAAAAATATAAATAGCTTTAAAATATTTCAAAATAAACCGCTAGTTTAGTTTTTTTCCATAAACTGATTTTTCCATACAATATGTAGGTACATAGATGGCGAATAAAGAACATGACAAAAAAAGTTCAGATAAGTATTACTGGATATTTTCAGGTTAGCACTGAGGCTTTCATTTAAATCACGGTAAAAACTTGTATGATGAATCTTTATTTTTTAATAACTTTTCAAAAATGACTATAATACATGTCATGTATATTTTTTAACTCAATTTTTGCGAAAACGCGAAGTGGCTTTACATTTTTATTTGCGAATTCGTAATCTACGAAAAAATTCCAATTGCGATTTTCTCGAAAATTTTCAATTTACCTAATATAATACAAACTTACATGGTGTTTTGTTTCAAATTCGGATAGACGTTTCATTGTTCTAAAAATGTAAAATTGCAATTTGTAATTATTGCTAATAATTAGTTAAGAAATTTTAATTCGCACTCACATCGATTTGCAATAATAAGCTGAAAAGCCCTTCCCCGAAATGCAGTAGCCCTTCAGCTGCAGCCAACTTCCAAGTTAAGTTCAAAGTTGAAAAGTTTAACCGCGACACGAACTTTGGGGCGAGAGACATAGAGCCATCGTCGTAATGAGTTTTACAACGAGGCAAAAATCTGCCCAAAAGTGAGCTCGTTCGGGTCTCCGGGTGGTGTGCCTGGCACCCCAAAAACAATTGCCGTGTTAACCGCAGCACTTCACGTTGTCACGGCCAAAGAATTTTACGGCAAAGCCGCCCACTTGGCTCCGTTGAAAGGTGCTCATCGTGGGTCGAGCAAATTGTTTCGGTTTTTGCTTCCTCAATTAAATGGCGTTTTCATGATATTAACCCCCGCCCTCAATGAGGTGGCAGGTGGATTTTGTATTGGCTTTACAACAATTCCAGAGCGTGGGTGTAAAGTGCGACAATTTTACCTTTGAGACAATGGAACAATTCTGTTGTTTCTCAAGGAGTCATGTCGACTATCAAATGCGTATCATAAATTGTAGAATGAATGCGAAAATAATACAGAAGCTTTGTAGGACCAGACTAATATTAGTTCAATATTAAATAATTAAGGCAATCAGTTTGTCCGGATTAATTGGATTAATATCAGTCAGATTTTCACACCGACTTCAAAAATCTAGGAAAGTCTTGGTATTTTATGTTGAAAGTCATCAAGACGTTGAATATAATAATTTTATACTTTTTAGGTCGTGGACTTTTGTAGTCCAGTTCTATTTTTTTTTTAAAAAGTTTTTTTACAAGCTCTTTTCGATTTCGTTTCAATGGGAATACAGAACATATGGGCAATAGTTGCTTTAGAACCTGAGTCGTAGTGTCGATAATAAATTTCTACTTAGGGGTAGCTTGAAGACCATAGTTTCAAAAATATACGTTTAAGATTGTCCATTCCTTAAGCTAATGTTTAAACATTTCAAAGATACAGAAGAGTTTTTGTTCATATTTATTCTAAGGAAAGTGCCCAAAACACCTTCTTCATTATTATCTTGGATTTTAAAAAAATCTGGGCTCAGCCCTGATCCAAAACTTTTCGTGCAGTTTTTTCGACTTAAAAAAGCCAACCTCGAGAACATCACTGGCATTTATTATGAAAATGAGAAAAACGATTTTGCAACTTACTTACATAATTAAATCATCATCTAAATAATCCACTCAAATTGCACCCGCGCTGTCGCCCAGCCTACGAATTCCGATAAAACGCGATTTCATGCCACGAACTTTCACCTTATAGCACCAAATTAATTAACTTTGTGGCCACATCCGGACCGGCGAGCATCTCGGCACTCAACGCTTCTTCGCGGAATTTTCAGAACTTTTTCGCGTCGAATTTTAAGAAATTTAACAATATTACGACGGCGAACTCTTTAGTGAGTATACTTACGCAGAAATTAAGCGGATTAAATCAATTTAAATAGATTTTTTCACTCCGAGACTCACTCCGAAAATGTCACTTCCAACTGGCGAAGATGGCGAAAAATGCCCACTGAACTCAAAGTTCAGGGGGAACTGTGAGAAGGCGCCTGAGCGGGATATTTAAATCATTTAAATCATTGTTCCCATCGGCCTGAGTTGTCTGTTGCCTGTCCTAAACTTCACAGAAGGCAGGATGATGTTAAGACGCTTTCTTTTCCGAGAGATTTATTTTATATTATTACTAATAATAGCAAACTGATTGCCTTAATTATTTAGTTTTGGATTAATATCAGTCAGGTTTTCACACCGACTTCAAAAATCTAGGAAAGTCTTGATATTTAATGTTGAAAGTAGTAGTAGAGGACTTTTGATATAATTTATTTTATACTTTTTAAAGGCTTGGGAGTTTTTCATAAAAAAGTAGTGAATATTTTTCCGTTTAGGGGATGATTTCTTACATAGTAGGTATAGAGTTTAATATTGGATAGAGATGTGGTAAAACGACTATACAAATCCTCAGAGTTTTGAAGAAAACTCGTACTAGGGAAAGAGTGTGCCAAAAAGCCAAAAAACCAGAATATAATTGGCCATGGTAGGCTTCAGCTGGATACCTTTCGTCCAATCAGCGGAATGAATTTTTGCGCCGATGGATACACCTCAGAGGAATTGTCCGCACAGAGCGTCGAGGTGGTTCTTTTTCAGCGAGTGTCGCTTTAACGAATTTATTTGCTTAAGAGCCCTATGCGCTGCACTTTTCGCGTATCAATAAACCCGCTGCAGCACACCATCGAGGCTGCACAAACGTCCCGGCGGCGGGCGTCCGAGGAGAGGCCAGCTATTGGCGATTTTTTTCGGGACTCTAAAACTCCCCCAACAACGACGGGCGACGAGCAGAGCAGTCAAATCCGCACCGATTGTGTTGCATTACTCAAACAAGCCGGGTTTTGATTCCACCACCCCCGCCTGGCGCACCTGGCCTACCTGCGTTTGGTCTGTCGCCGAACTATTTACTTTGCTCGTCAAAGCGGCCCCGGTTAATGGATTCGGGCGCATCACGTATGCATTTTTGTGCATGCACCCATAATCGGCGATCGCCACTCCGGCAGCATAGGATCTAATGCTGGCCCGCAATTTTCTCACAATTCCCATGATTTTTAATATGTTTTATCAAAATATGTAATATTATGGCTGTGAGATGAAATCTTTTTAGATATTTCGCGTGTAGCTCTTTTCCCCGCGATGCAGGTGCATTCCGGCGGGACAGGACCAACGTAGTGCCTATTTATATCCATTCTGCGGACTAATTTTTTTTAAAGAGCGGCCAGACATTTTATGCAAATTATTATTTTGGACAAAATGTACCGTGAACGTTTCACCAGCTATAAAAGATTTTTTTTTTATTTTTTTTTTGTACAAAACCTGTGGTGTATTTTTTTCGACAAAATACTTTTAATAATTGGAACATCATATTTTTATGAATTTTGTGATTGAAAATCAAAAATATACGCCAAGGTAATCAGGAGTGATTGCGATGTGTATTTACAGATTTTATTAATTTGTACCTCTAAATTTTGTGTGATGTATGGAGGAATTTATTCAATTGAAAGACAATTGTTTGTCTAAAATTATTTGTAGTTTTATATTAAAAAAATGGGGGTTTTATGCATTTTTATATGAAATGAACGTTTTAGAAAATGCGTTGTAAAAAAAGAGCTTGGATTAGGTCGAATGATATACATATTTCACCGAACATTCCTGGTTTAATATGAATGTAAATAAACTATAGATTTACTATAAAAATGTAAATACATAGGTATACAGAGGGTTTCTGGGCTTTGCTTGGAATTGATATTGAGAAAGATTTTAAAATGTTAAAAGCGTTTTTCTCAAAACTATATTTTTAAAATTGGCGTAAGCGATAACTCGAAAAGTTTTTTATCGATTGTGCTGAAATTTTACACACAATTTTACAACAATTTAAAAATGAGTTGAAAAAATCAAAAATAAATGAAAAAATCGTTTTAAAATTCAAACGGTTTTTCTTAAATCTAAATTAGATGTTATCTACTGTTTTGAGCAAATTAAACATCAGCACCAAATATGTATATTTTGGCATTCCTATAGACAAAATTATTTTCAGTTTAAAAGTGTGTCGAGTTCTGTTTAAATAATTTATTAAAAGGTTTTGCATACTAATGCTTTAAATCCAGCCACTCTCAAAAATTGAAAACAAAAAAAAACCCAGAATTTAAACTGTTCATAATCCGAAAGATTACTTTCAATAACTTTTGTGTACACCCGAGAATTACTGGCATTTTGAAAACATTACATAAAAAAATACTGCGGTCAAATGGCACGCAATTCATCAGAACACCTCCAGAACATAATTGCCCTGTTGAGGGCAGCGAAACGAACTTAATCCTTTTTCAGCATTCGCAACTCGGTCTACTGGCGAATTTGCGGCATTTCCCGTAGTGTTGAATCATTTTAATTAGTGCTAATGTAAATTTTCATAATTCCCTTCGCCGAGCGCCGAAGCCATTAATTCGTGCAATTTCATAAAGACAAAACCAACGACAAGTAAATTGACACAGAGGCCCGTGCACATTCCGGGAAGAGGAAGCTTTTGTTCCTGGAACAAATCCTTTTCTAAAAGGGCACGGATAATTTATTAATGAGCCCCCGGTTTCCCAGAAACTTGAGTGTTTTTTGGAATGTTGCTTTGCTGTAGAAATATTTTATTTATATATAATTTTAGTGCTGTGGTTAATAATTTGCTACATATACATATGTATATAGAAAAACTTTTGTAATATCTTTACCTTGTAATTACAATCTCACAGTGCATATAGTTTTTGATTGTATAAAGTAAGTAAATTAATAGATTAGAAACCGGGTCAATGATTTCAAACAAATTTTAGGTCTGTTAATCTACAATTTGCTGAATTACAAATTTTGAAAATTTAGTGGTAGGAGTTTTAGCGAAGTTGATTACAATTACAATATCTTGCCGATATTTTATGAGCTCCAGAATCCATTTCTGTGCATTCTACTTTATTTCTGATGAGCCTGTTTGGGCTCATATAAAAAAACTAAAAATTAAAATAAAGATGTTGAAATTTCAATATTATAAATGGAATTTAAAAGTAAATTTTGCTGTTACATATCAATTTTACTTTCTACTATCATATTTTTAATTTTAAGATATTATTATATATTAAACGTGCAAAAAAAGCTAAAATTAAAGAAATTTTGTTGGATAAATTTAATATTTATCGAGTACCTATGTTCTTAAAAATAAATGAGATACAAAGAAAAAAAAACAATTGATTCTTTTCAAAATTATGACTCAGCAGACTCTTTAAAGGAAATACCCGATTTAAATTTTAGGCGCTAAACCTAAAATGGACACATCGCTTTTCACGCCGTCTACAAACGTTTCAACACCCTTTGGTGCAATCCATCACGTCTGAGCAAAATGAGACGACCTTTCACTATCGTTTGAATGCATGCGTTTTCCGCATATGAGTTTCATTCATGAAAATCTTACAAGGGGGCGAAACTTCTTGAGGGCTTAAAAATGAAAACGCAGCTGGACCGGGACGACCGGCAATATGCCGAGAAGCGAACCGGGAAGGCGGTGAGCGCTCCAGAAAAATTTTCATTCTGAAAAATGCCCGCTTCATTCATCTGTTCGTTCAGTTTGCTCAGTTCCCATCGGGGGGAGCGGGGGAGGCTCATAATCGGGCATTTATATGCACTGCTCAAGCAGTTCGAGATGAAGTCGCCTCCGACGAAACCTCGATGCGGCTCCCACAGGAGCCTACCATCGCATTTCGCTCAATAGAAACCTGCAGATGGATGTGGACCTACGACGGCCTAAGAGTGAAATTATGAAACAAGACCGCCGCAGACATTTAAAAAATGAAGCAGGGAAATTGCAAACAGTTAAATTAAAAAAAAAAGTATGGAAAAAAGGAATGAATTCGAAAATTGCAAAAAAAAAAAAGGAAACGACAAGTGCAAGTCTTGAAGGAATTCCAGGGGCCACAGGATATTATTTCATATCAAGTTTGCAGCTAGTCGGGAGTGGGGGAAAATTGCACGCCTGAGGCACGTTTTGCCCTTTTCTTAATATTTTTCACTGCACCAAATGAAGTTTTAATGTGTCAAGGATTGCTTACACCCCGCCCCCGAGCACCCGCAGTGCAACGCTGACGCTATCAATCCATAGTGCGGTGAAGACAAACAATGGTCTAGACTCTGGACTTAATCTTCGTGCATGCAGCCACTGCAGGACGAACCTGGTCCCTGGTTCTGTCATGCAAAAATGGCGGTGGTCAGGCATCAAGGCAATCTGCCTCCGTCCTACAGAAAAAATAAAAAATATGCGACATGGCAAACTTTTCTAATATTTTATAAGCATGTCTAAACTCCCATACAATGGCGAGTGAAAATTTAAACGTTTTTTATATCTAAAGTTTCCTGTTCCGCCAAATTAACTGAAGCTTATGTATCTTGAAAAAAAACTATTTACAAATTTTCTTGGGGAATCGTCAAATCAATTTTAGGAAAAGTTCCTCTTAAGAAGTTTACATTAAGCTGTAACGCGTGGTGCTATGCACCTGCACATGGTCGTCTCAACAGTGTATGGGTTCTATCTTTTCCTGGCAGAAAGGAGTTCAAGCATCGGTTCGGATCTCTTCAAGGAGCAATTTAATTAAATTCGTTCCTTGCAAGTTTACCAGTTCGTTGGGTGATTTTTATTGCTACGTTGGAGCCCTCTGTAATTTTGACGGGGCTGCCTCTGACTGGAGCACTCAACTTTGACGTACTTAGATTAGAAGTAAGATTTTGCTAATCTTACTTTCAAACAGTTCAATAAATCGATCAATAATCGCTGTTTTTTTTATAATTAAATCGAAATTTTCTGCATACGGGTAATGTTTTTACAACACGGTTTCGCCCTTATACGAGGGGACTTCTTATACATAAACGGCAATCTACAAAACTCGAATGAAACACTTTTATAACACTTATTAAATTAAATTATGCACAATACCGGTTAAGTAAGCTATCCGCTTACGTGACCATTATAACATTTTGATCAGCTTTTAAAAATCTTGTGCTAGGTCTTATAAAAAAAATATAAATTACAAAATAACTCTTGTAAAGTAATTTTTATTCTTCGATCACTCTATAACGATTATTAAGCATCATAATTCAAATATAATGCAGGTATAGAATGTGCAAACAAGCGCTTTCACATTCAGGATTCCTTGTATTTTCAAAGATTTTTCACAAAAAATTGTAGATGAATTTAAAGCAACTTATCATTGGTTATCTTAGTATATGTAGGCTGTATAAAGATACATCAACATCGAGCTGAAATAAGTCAACTTTAAAATTTAAAAAAGAAATTGGGTTCACTCAAAACAACTATATTTTTGTGTAAACTTAAACCCTAAATATGCTTAACCTTAACGACATCAGCTTTTAGAATAAAAACCGAAGTTACTAATACTTATTTCCGAAAATATCCAATATTTTACTTATAATACATATACAACAGTACAGGGGACTGAGTTTGTACATTGAAATTTTTTGGAATTTGTATTGGGGAATGTGTGGCATTGAATAGAAGCCAAAACAACATTATTTAAAATGTTAGGTTTTATGTCTGCCTGTTTGATCGCGCATTTCTCATGAATGAATAAATTGAAATTAAATGAAAGTTAAATAAGTCATTTTATAACAATTATTTTGTGACTTTTTTCAGATACCCCAGCGTCAACATGATGACGACATCGGCAGATTTCTTTGGGAATCCATATGCATTATTTCGTGGTCCGCCGACAACATTGCGGCCCCGCGAAAGTCCAGTTACATCGTTTGCCCTTGATTTGCAAACAACAAATAAAAGGAACCTATCAGAAACAGTCCCCCCACCGCAGCCATCACCACCGAGGTAAGCAAGGAAAATGCACGGAATGAGATTTGGTCTTGGTCTTGCAACAGTAAATAATCTTTGCATACTATTTAAATTTACATATATAACTTAACTCGCTTAACAGCATCTCAATCTGAACGAAGTAGTAGTTTGCAAGTTTTCGAGAAGTTCATTTGATTCCATTTATGCTCAGTAATATAACGATTTGCAATTTAACGTAGTGCTAGTCCTAGAGTATCTTACTCGCAAATACTCAACAATGTAAAAATTAACTCGCATACCGAATGTAATACCCGCATATATACAATTTAGCAATAGACAGCCCTTTCAAAATCCAGTCGAAAACTCTTCAATCAACAACAATTAATTGGCGCTATCAACATGCTTCAATCAACACGATTACACGCTCACACCGCGGCACGGGGTAAGTAGCCAAATTTTACAAATTTTGAATGAGCGCAGCATCCTAGCAGCATCTTGAGGGAACGATCTAGTCTGCATGATGTTTTGACAAGCATTATCTCATAAGTAGTTTTCTTTGATTCATGCTCGACCGCAGTAGCGTTTAAGGTTCTGTCGCACTACCGCCAAGGAACCGTCCCGGCAAATTTGTCACCAAACCCGGCGTGTTTACCCTTTCCGGAGCGGAGCAACAGATCTCCCGGGGCACTGTGGATTTCTCTGATTTCTGTAAGCGGCTGGCTGTTTGTTACTTTTGTGCACACATCTTCGAAAGCCCCGGGAATTGGACGGAAACTTTATCCAGCTGAGGAGCACCTACTTCCTGGCAAGCCGGGTGTGAAATCTGAGGATAAACATTAAGCTGAAAATTGAACTCAAATACAACAGTTGATGACTATTGTGGAACCCTGGAGAATTTAAATTGTTTTTCAGGTTTCAACCTCTCCACATTTCCTCAGGTCATTCCTTTTGTGGACGGTGGTATTGCCCGAAAACTGAACCTTAGTTTTAAACTTTTAAGAAATATCATAGTGTTTTGTTTCTCGATTCAGAACTTTAATTAAGCAACGCTATTTACACATTTCTCGTAAACAAGAAGGCAGTGCAATTCTCACAATATTGTCGTATAATATCGGAAGTTTCCTGAACATGATTACGAACCGAAAATCTATAAACTTTAGTTTGCAAAAATTGCAAAACAATTAGGTACTGATTTTAATAACTACTTCCTTATGAGTACATATAGTATATATAAACGCAACATTTCTAACTCCAAACATTAAAACCAGTTTGCTTTCGTATCTTTATTTTATCTTCCATTTATTCTCCAGCCATTCTACGAGGAATATTCTCAAAATAAATGTTCAATAAATCGATCTATTTTTTTTTACATATTTTAACTCGATATATGTATGTGTGTACACATTTTTAAAAATAAATTATTCATTTAAATTTCGCTTATATATTCCTATTTTATAGCAATTTAAAACCAATAAGAGATCAACGACCTCTTTTTATATACTAAGTACTTTTAATCGCGTTTTTCTACTATACATATACATAGTAGGTACTACTATTGGACCAATTGGACTCAAATTTTAATATATTACTCTTTAATCCTGTGCTTATCGTTGTGTTATTTATTTTTAAAAAATCATAAAAATACCCTTTTTTGACATGCAGTAGGAATAACTCCTTAAGAGCTTAAATTTAAAATTGCTGTGTGTCATTGTTCATATTTTTCTATTGAGAAAGTTTTAAACAACTTTTTCAAAAATTAAATTAGAAATTACGTGATGATGAAGATTTAATTACAACCACCAATTTTGTCGTAGTTTTTAGATAGAATTAATTCCTGACACTAATTTCCATTAGTGCGATTAAAGATTTCAATTTAAAGTTACTGATTACTCGAGTTAGTACTGGAAACTTTTATTAACCCTTTAAATATACATGGAAACAAAACAAGGAACCTATCTTTCATTGTGCTCCCTGGCGTTGATTTATATAGCGACCACTCAATTTACTTCCTGCTGCAGAGTTGGTGCGTCCCCCCGAAGTTTTAAAACTTCCAATAAAACTTTAACTGCGCAAGTAACCACGGTTATGGAGCGCTTCCCGGAGGCTGTGCCGGTGTCCTTTCTTGTCCTTGAAACTTTACTGCCTTCGACCCAGTGGATGTCCTAGGAAGTGTGCAACTGGTGCAAATGCAATTTAAATCATTTTGAGTTCATGAAGTCCCCCGACGGTCGTAGGTAGTAGGTACTCTTTCGAGGCCGGGGAAAGACAAATGCTTTGGGCCTTCTTCTGGGTGCATATCAACAAGTTGATTTGTGTGTTCTCCTTTGAGTGAATAATATCATTACCATGGGAAGTAATCTGTTTATTTTCCTCGACAAGAGCCCTAATTTCTATTATATTCTATTCTTTAGATAGTTGACAGTGTCAGAAGAAAGTTTGAGAAATATGTATAACATATTTTTCAATGTGCATAGCACATACACTTGTCACAATTTTCTAAGTTATTTTAGATTTACGAGAATCAGTCATCCTGATGCGATAGTAGAAAAATAATGTTAAATAGGTAGGATTAGGTAGGGAGTTAACCAATTCATTGGGTTTTATCTTAAATTGTAAATTTATTAAGTTATATACACTATTATTAAGCTTTACTTCTAATAACACAGATAAATGAATTAATAATTTTAGTACTGCGATGCAAATTTTAATTCCATGGTCTTAAGTAAAACATTTTTCATTTTTGCACATTTTTGGATAATATCATTTTGTTTTTTAAGTTTGAAAATAAACAAGAAGTAAGAATATACATATTTATGTATCTTCAAACTTTTTTTGGTTTGTATAATCAAAATGTGATTTAGGAACTTTTCTGATGAATTTAAGTAAGGTTTTAGTTTTAAATTGTAAAAATTAACTTCCTCCAACCCGTGTAGAGCGCGAAAAAGATCAATTCAAAATTTAAAGTACCTACGCATAAAAAATGTTGTAGATTCAGAGATCTTTTGACAAATACATTGATCAAATATTATATAGGGTCTCAAATTCTAAAATTCTTAGCTTGCTAACTGTATATGTACCTATAGGGAAAGAAGCTCTTAAGTTTCGGTTTATGAAGTTAATATATTAGGTGTAATTTATAAAATCTACAAAAATTATTTCAATAATAAAACATAAAAAACCAATATCAACCAACCAGTAGTCAAAAAAATACTACATATTTAGTAAGAATTCGAATCGATTTAAAGGAAATTGATTTCATTGTGCAAGTTAATCGGTCCGCTGAATGAGATCAGGGTATTAAAGGAAAAAAAATCGAAAACGGAAGGAAGCTAAATGTCTGCCGGTCTGCCAGAGTTTGAATGGGGCTCTTCAATCGTTGACATGAGACTTCCACAAGAATGATCCTTTTTGGGGCCCCATTGGCGCACCAGCTCCCGTTCATTTTGCACTATTTCACCCGAGCTGGCGTTACACCGGCGTGTGATGCGAAATAAAAACACCAGGGGGAACAGAAAAGTGGATAAACAGGAGCAACAATCGGGGGCGAGCAGATCCCGGCAAAAAGTAAATTCGAATTCCCTGGTGCACCCAAACCCAAGTGCTCATCATCGTCCTCGGCACTTTCGTTCATTTGTGGACTCTCTGGCGCTGGGGCTGGATGGAGCAGCTCCAGGACGAGCAGGAGCGCCAGGAAGCCCGGCTGCACCATGTGTGCCGAAGGATGTGACGCTCCCGCCGGTGGCTCGATGGTGCTTCCACGGTTCCCGATCCCGACAATGGGGCCCACAGGAGGTGTTCCCGCACACTCGCTGCCGTATACATCTCGGAAGCTGGGTAATCTTCAACGGCTGCCGTACAGAAGGTATCACGGTTAAACCAGAAATTTGTTGATAAATGCATTTCCTCAAATTTATTCCCCAATAGTGAAAGTCCCGCCCGACGACGTGCTTTCGGCGCCTGGATCTGGATGCTGGATCCTGGAGCTAATGCTCCTGCACCGAGGACATAGTTTATCTGGATGCCAAAACTTGTTGTTCTCCTTGCGGTCCCGGCACCTAGAGGTGTTTCGCAGCCACTTCCCTCGTCAGAAAGTTGATTTGTTAACTGGGTTTTCTGCGGGACTGAAGCGGGGCTATTTTGTCTTGTTATCGCACGACTTCTCGAATGACGGACCGATTCGGTCGTTGGATCTGCGCTGTTCTGTCTTAATTCGGGGAACATCCCCGAAATGCAGAAAATCCCAGAATTAGTAGATAACTTCAAAACTTTGATCTAATTGGACGCTCGGTTCTAAGAGCATCCATTTGCCCATGTGAATTGCACTCGCTTCAATGAGTTTTGAGTCGTTCGACCTAATCCTAGAATTATTGGCTGCATAAACGTTTTTAATGTAATCTGGTTGAAAGTTTGCTTGTAAGTTATAAATTTAACTATTCATTCAGTAGGATGTATATTTTAGAAGAGCTTCTAAAAAACCGATCAAGACATATGTACCTATGTACTTAGAATTCCATTCTACCTATAGGTACTACTTTTACCGTAAAACGTAGCTATCTATCACCATTTTTTATTCCAAACAAAAGTCGACGAACTTTTAAAAATATATATTTAGATATGTGTGGTCTTTTGGTTCAACTGAAAAATTTTATTGTATTCTAGTTTTGTATTCTTTGCACGATAGCAGAAAGTAACAAACATTAAAAAAGTCTGTTACGATTTCAAAAATAACCCTAGCTAAAAATTTACTTATTTTAGAATCTATAAAAGCTTTTATATGATAATATTTTTTCTGCTTTTAGAACACGATTGCAGATTTTTTAAATCCATCTAAAATTAAAAATTTGAACGAGATTTAAAACTTTCAGTTGTTGTTTAATTACGCATTAATCTATTGACGATCGTTTAAAAAATGGTTATGTTTTTATATGGCTAGAACGACAGATGTTTTAATCAGAATAGAAGAAACAGATTTGGTTTTATTGTTAGTATTAATCATACCAGGTCTCTGAGTGACATATGTATATTTATTTTTAATTTAATTTACAAAAGATATCAGCCATAAAAATCAATCAAACGGTTTTATAGTTATGATTGTTCTGTTAGATGTGCAAAAGATAATGAATATGTTCTTTACTCGAAAGAGTTGTAAAACTTACAAAAAATTAACTTCTGCCGGTTTTATATTTTATCTAAAAGCGGCTTCTCATTTTTCTTCGCATCCACCATTTTTTAGCTGTGTAAAGAAAGTTCAAACAATGATTATTTTCTGAACGTGGACAGACTTTTTGCATTCTCAGCACTGTCGCCATAATGAAAGTTTGCGGAAAGTTCAAAAATTGAAATTCAATTTTTGTAGAGTGTAAGTTAACTCAGTTCGCTTTGCAGGGCCCGTCTGATGCCCGCCCGAAACGAAGTTAGTCGTTTTAGTTAGTGCCTCCCCGGCCCCAGCGTCGCACTAAGTTCCTCTGTTCTGTAAGATATTCCATCTTCGCTATCTCGATGGGAACTTCTCCAATTTAGGTAGCCACTGGAGAACTCCTCGAATTGGTTCATTTAATTTTCATCGAAATTAATTCTAATTAACTTAAGGGAAGTGATAAGGCTGCTTTCCTCAAACTCCTTGCAGTGTAGTCAATGGAAATTATTCTTTCCTCTTTCGGGCAGTTTGTCTCATGTAAAACAGCTTAGTGCGGCGAATTGTTTGCATTTTGTGCAATTATCCCCAGAATTGCTTACTTTCCAAGAAGCAGCAACAGTTCGGAAATTGTATTAATTATACTTGAACACTTGTTGTAAACACAAACAACACAATTACCTAAATGCCGTTTGGAGCAGAGTTATCCTTGTAAAGGATTCATACCTTTACGTTTACTTCATATAATTTTGTACTGACAATTTTGTACTAAACAAGTTTGATCGTTTTCAGTTAAAGTTTTATGTAGACATTTCATTAAGCTGTTAGGACACTGGCTATTTTATATGCTTAAAAAGTACCTAAAAAGTCATACTAATAGAGTACAAATATATTTCATGGTGATTTTTCGGTGGGAGTAAAACGAGCAGGTATAGATATAACAAGCTGGAAAAGCAGCACACAATTCGAGTTATTCCAGCGTTTCCAGTTATCAAGTGACCGAAAAGAACGAGCTGAGGGTACTTTTCGAGCACTTTTCGTGCGCTTGTGCTCATTCGATGACAGTTTCTGTCATTCGAATTGTTTTGTGTTTGCACGTAACAATTTTTTTGCACTTTTTCAATTAAAAATAAGATCTGCTCATCCGACCAAATAAACTTTTTTTCACTTAAACTCGCCATGATAAATTTTTCCTTTCACAAGTACATTTTTAAAAAAACTGACATATCAGACAACTTCAAACTGCGCGAAATAAGCTTGCTTGTCTTCTCTTTAAGGTTTCCTATCCTCTTCATGCTGTGCTTACAATTCGGACAGAATTCCAGCATATAAAATAGCCAGTGTCCTAACAGCTTTAAGAAATATGTTTTAATATTAATTTGATGTTCTTATAATAATTTTTTTAAAACTTGCAAAATGAAGTCTCAAGTCTAAGAACTATTTCGAAGTTTTGTTTTTGAAACGCAGAGCTTGTCGTGGAAAATACGAAAATATATTTTCGTAAATGATATACATATATACCATGCTTTTATTTTAAGAATACGCACTTCAATATGATAAAACCAAGCCTTTATACGGTCAGAGATATCCAGTTAATATAAAATAAAAATAAAAAAACCTGACTTCGAAAAAGTAGGAACGTCTTGGTATTTAAGCTAATGTTTAAACATTTCAAAGATACTGAAGAGTTTTTGTTCATAACTATTCTAAGGAAAGTGCCCAAAACACCTTGATCATTATTTTCTTGGATTTTCTTTTATACCTGTAAAATTCCTGTCAGAAAGTATTTATTGCAAAAATTTTAAAAAAATCTGGTCTAATACCTAATCCAAAACTTTTCGTGCGGTTTTTTCCAACCTCGTGAACATTACTGGAATTTATTATGAAAATGGGAACAAATGATTTTGCAACTTACTTACATAATTAAATCATCATCTAAATAATTCACTTAAATTACACCCGCGCTGCCGCCCAGCCTGCGAATTCCGATAAAACGCGATTAAATGCCACGAACTTCCACCTTATAGCACCAAATTAATTAACTTTGTGGCCACATCCGGACCGGCGAGCATCTCGGCACTCAACACTGCTTCGCGGAATTTTCAGAACTTTTTCGCGTCGAATTTTAAGAAATTTAACAATATCACGACGGCGAACTCTTTAGTGAGTATACTTACGCAGAAATTAAACGGATTAAATTAATTTAAAGAGATTTTTTCACTCCGAGACGATGCTGGGCGCACAGTTTCAGCAAATGTCACTTCCAACTGGCGGAAAATGACCACTGAACTAAAAGTCCAGGCGGGAACTGTGAGAAGGCGCCTGAGCGGGATATTTAAATCATTGTTCCCATCGGCCTGAGTTGTCTGTTGCCTGTCCTAAACTTCACAGAAGGCAGGATGATGTTAAGACGCCTTCTTTTCCGAGAGATTTATTTTATATTATTACTAATAATACCAAACTGATTGCCTTAATTATTTAGTTTTGGATTAATTTCAGTCAGGTTTTCACACCGACTTCAAAAATCTAGGAAAGTCTTGATATTTAATGTTGAAAGTAGTAGTAGAGGACTTTTATATAATTTATTTTATACTTTTTAAGTCTTGGGAGTTTTTCATAAAAAAGTAGTGGTTGGTGGTTGGTGGTTGGTGTTGAGAGAAGATTTGGCTAAAGGGAAAGTAATAACATTTTGCAAACAATTTCTTTGATCAGCCATTGCTTTTTGGTGATGCTCGATTAGTTTTGATACACAAGGATTTCAAGATTGTAAAGTTCTCAGTGAAGACTGCAGACAAGGTAATTTCGATAGATTTCGTTCGTGCTCTAATTTGCGACACTCAATGAATTGAAGTTGGATTGGAAAGCTGATTGGGATTCATAATCTCTTATGAAGAGTTACAATCAAATCAATTTCAGGTGGTACGAAACTTATCGGGTCAGCTAGTTCTTTGATTTTGTACATATTTAATTTAAGAATTAGTGGTGACACTTCTATGAATTAATTTATGATTTCTAATATGTTTATGGAATAGCTAAAGAAAACTGTTTGTTTTCTTAACATACTATCTGCGAGAAGGGTATTAATACTTTTTATACAGGACGAATTAAGACATTTCCCTTAATTTTTTTTCATTTTATAAATGTTTTGATTGTAGACTATATGAAGTAATAGAACACTAAAC
The DNA here is from genome assembly GCA_933228815.1 of Machimus atricapillus. NCBI lineage: Eukaryota > Metazoa > Arthropoda > Insecta > Diptera > Asilidae > Machimus > Machimus atricapillus. The sequence goes on along the minus strand of OW121788.1, from coordinate 23,698,766 downwards.
TAAAGATTTTATTTTATTTGAAATCAATTACTTTGATATATGTACTATATGGTACCTACTTATTTTCTAATTTTCATTGAAAACCTACTATTAGTTTTGTTTTATGAAAAGTGCAATTTTCTCATACCAAAAAACAACTTCAATACTTGCTATTACGTAAGGGAAGTCGTCGGGGCCAAGTGAGTACAAAAGGAATTATACTTAATTTAACGTTTAAGTTTCCTTAGTTATGGTTGAAAGAGGTTGTAAAAGAACATTGCACAATGGAAGCCGCACTCTGCTCACCTTATTAAATACTCAAGAGAAACTTCCAGGACAAAAATGTTTAATGAAAAGCATCCGAGTTGACTGTGAGCGTCATTACCGCGTCCAACGAAAATACTTGGCGGCACCTTCAACTTTAACTGGTGTAACAAACCCGGCCGCACAAGAGATTAAGGAAGTGCTCCAGTGCCCCAAGTGGTTGGCCCCCGGGCGCCAGGAGTGAAAAACTCCCGGGGACAAGCAACAAGAAGTGCTCAAGGTTTCCCAACTTAATTTTTCGTACCTGCAGTGTCCTCATTCGGTCTGTCGAAAAAAGGACGACAGCGAGCTCCTTCTAAGCAGGAGCAATTGCTGGCGGAAAAGCGTTCTTGAGACGTTTAATGGCCACCCAAAAGTTCTCTTGTCGTGAATAAACTTTTCACTTGTGACATGATTCGACTGCCTTTAAATAGGAATTTCCCACCCGTTCCTGGATAGAGCACGGAGACCCCGGTCATGTGGGGCACGGGCGTGCATTCGCTCGGTTTTCGATACAACCTGACACCCCGCGAGTGATACTCACTTGACGAAAACTTTTTAAGACGCTGCCCAAGTCAGCGGGGGCGGCGGGCAGGGGATGAAAGAAATCTTTCACAAGTCTTTCACACGTTCACTTACACGTCTGGCGAGAAAGTTGAGGTGCCGGAGCTGAATGCACCTCAATTCCTCATTCATGTCAGGAAGGAAGATTTGATTTCCGAGCGAAACTATTACATGTCCCCTGATGAGTTTCGAAATCAATCAAAATCGGACCTTTTCCAGCCAGAGATTGCTTACCGAATTATTCGGTAGGTATAAGACTTTAAGAGCTTTAGAAATTTCAATATCGCTTAAGACCATGGTAATAATTTTCGATTTGAAATACAAACAAAACTTTAATTCCTTTGGTTGTTTTGAAAAGGACGAAAGCTCGAGTTTTAAATCCACATTTTATCTAAATCACAACTTATATAATGTATATATAAAAATTAGTGTAGTATTGCATTAAGAAAACTTAAAACCTAAAGGGGCTGAATTGACTGAAAAAAAACAAATTTATAAATTTGAGTTCATTAGCACAGTTACATACTAATTAAAATCTTGGACTTGAATTCTTTTTGTGCCGGAAGCCTTGATACAAAATATTCAAAAAAGTATTTTCTACAAATATTATATTTTAAGGAGTTATCTTGTTTTTAGATAATTTAACATATTCTATTTCACTGAGTGAGTGATTAGGATCAATATTTTCTTCTAAATTACTTATTTCATTTTCTGATCATGATATTAATGTTATGATTGATTAAAATATTAGTTTTCATACTATTAAACTTAACGCGTTCGATTTAATGATGCATTGAAAACGTTTCCTTTATTAACAATTTTATCGTATAATTTTTCGTCGAAAAAAAAAACTGACTTTATGGTTAAATTAAGATTAAAATATTTTTTGCCCATCACTCAAGTAAATTGAATCAAAATGCTTTAGGTGAGAATTCATTACGTACGATTTGAACATGATTCGAATTTTCTGAATTGATTGATCCAAAAATGAAGTATACCTTCACATTTCTTGTACTTAAAATTTCTAAAAACTTCCTGCAAGGCAGATCCAATAACAAATAGAGATACTTTCCGAGACCTTCGCCGGGAGCGCCACCCACGTCCAATTTTTAAAAGGGACCCACTGTAAAGTGAGACAAAATTTCATTTGGTTGATCAATATTTGCGGAGCCTTTCACACAGAAAAATGGTGTACAATGCATGTAGATGTCATTATCCTTTGGCTGCAACCCTATTACGTCAATATGTCTACATTAGCCCGTCTCAGTATCTTATCTTTTCATCTCGGGCCCCCAGCAATGGTTTATTGTCGTAATATCTCTTGACTCTGAGAATGCCCAAGGACATGTTAAAGGATATTCATGCTAAGGAGGATTGCCTCCTTGCCTCGCCCTGGCCGGGATATGTGCGACAATATCTGGATTCTGGAAGGATATATTCTTTGTGGCCAGTGTGCTTCTTGCCCGCCTTTTGTAATTCATTTTCATAGGCATAAGGCGTTCTATTATTGCTCCATTTTCGCCCAGCTTCCCTTTGAAGAGCTGCGAACCGGAGGTGCCGGAATTTACATCTTGTGATATTTGGGCTAATTCTCGATGTCGAGAAGCAGTTGAGAAATTTTACGGCTTCAATTTTCATTTTGGAACAATAATAATGCAAAATGAGTTGATACAGTCAAGAAATAACGATCCAGCATATTGTTAAAAATTCTGCTTCGTATATTCAATAATGTCGGATGCCAGCGACTCCGAATGTTCCCAGGTATACCTATTTATGAATACATACATAACAATTCCTTGATAGTATTTAAAACTTTTATTAGTCAAGGCAAATTCGTGAACGACTACAAAGCATCCCTTTGTTTGATTACAAGCTTTTTTTCCATATTACTTCTCATAAATTTAATTTTCTTCATCAATATTTGAATAATTGATCGTCATTTGATGCTGTTAAGCAGTCGGGGAAATGAAGGATCATCATCAATATTTAAATTTTCCTATACTCGTATATAGAGCTTAAAATTATGTTTGAATTTGAATCTCGTATTTGAAGCAACATTTAAGATACAAAGCCAATCACGTCTAAATTCGAAACACCTTGTAGTAAATAGGTAATGTGCTTTAATGTTCAACGTTTTTTTGAGATATTGTAGAGCAAACAGTAAACTGACTAACTCTAGTTTTCTCTATAAAATTAGTATAGAAGTCTAGCTTTTAAACCTTTTAAAATTAAATAAGTTAACAAGCAATTTTGGTTTTTTTTGTTTAACTCCAAATTTGCACCTATGACTCCACGTTGGATGAAAGTGAAAATTTTTATTAAAGTCGCATCGCACTTAACACCATAACCCCGCGCGGATGTCCCATGAAGTGAACAAATTCAGGGCGATTTGCCACACAGCACACGCCTCACGAAAGAGGAGCGAAAATTGGAGCACTTACTTGGGATTCATTTTTCAAACGGGGCGGCAGAAGAGCCGGGGCCGGGCCGGGCCGCCCCAAGTCCTCCTTATTTCCGGATAAAATAATAAAAGTGTCCTAAACGTGCACGTGGCGCTCCGTGTCCCTTCCGAAAAATTGTTTGTCGCATCACTGGCTGTAGTTGGCCAGGGCCTTGCCGGCGAGGAGTACACGAACCAAGCCGCATGAAAAATTGGTGCAATCGTGCATTTATCATAGGCGCGCATATGGACGGAGGAATTGTCTCCAGCCGCCGTCCTGGACCATTCCGCCCCCCCTTTGGCCTCAACGTCACCCGGGAGGTGTAACACCAAAAATACAAATTTTTCCCATCCTCGTTCTACGCTACTGGGGCCAAAGGAAAGGGAAATGCTTTTTGTTTGGATAAATTTCAAACGCTGAACTCATCCTTTTTATTCAGGCTTTTGGGGCTGAATGTTTTTTTGCCCAATTTGGGGCTCGCTTTGTTCCAGCTCTCGTCTAATTTTTTTTTACACGCCTGTGGTATTTAACACGACAAACGAAGATGTGCACTGTGTAAATCAATCAAAACAATGCACAGAGTCGGAAAAAAGTTGCGGAAATTTAATTTATTCTCGATTTCGTGATGCAAACAAATTTTACATTGTTTTCATTTATAACTACCCATGTAGCAAAATCTAATTTAAGTTAATTTTTAAAAACAAAGGCCCTGTAAGAGATCCCTGTGGTATACTGCGTAACTTTAACGTTAGTAATATTCTTTGAATAGCTGAACGTAAGACCTTAATTTCCTTATTTTTTTAAAAGGATTTTGAAACAAACAGCAAATTTTAACGTGTAGGTATTACATATATTGAATCTAGGATTAGGTACTTTTGAGAACAATTACCTACATATTATTTTATTTGTACATCTTGTGACCTAAATAAAACACTTCAGTATAAAATACTCGTCTTAGAATTTTACAAGATGTTTTGATGATACATACTACAGTTTTTATATTTAAGTTAAAAATATATATGACCTGAAAAGTGGCATAACACTTTAATGAGATGTAAACTTTCTGCCGACATTTCCATTTAGGAATACACACCTGCAGTTTAGTTTACTTTGTGAAAACAGGGAAATCTCTAATTAAAGTCTCCAACTCCAACTCTGTAAAGGACCTAAATTCAGTTTCAAAAGATGAGCTTAGAAATGTTCAGAGCATGGTTTGGATTGTCTTCTTCTGCCATTGCATGAAATAGTGTATAGTTAACGATTGATCCTGAACCTTCCCAGGAAACTTTCCACACCTAGCGAACACCCAATTTACTTGAAACTCGAATGAGCTCATGACTCAATGTCAGCCCCCGGCACCCCGGGCCCTTCGCCCTCGAACTCCGATGGGAAACAAGCAGCAGACGATGGAGGAACCGAACCGTTTTACGTCCAATTAAAATTACACCTAGTTAAGACTTAAAAACCCCAAAATTAGCCTCACCCAGGTAAACATGAGAATGATGCTCGCTCTTTGGTGCGCCATGCCATTTGCGAGGCACTGATAAGAACCAGGAAATTATGGGAAATAAGGTTTGTTTGGGATGCGATAAAACATCAATGGCTCTAACAATCTGCTGGTGAAGTGCACCACTTCTGAAGGTATTTTATGATTTGGTTGACGAACTCACAAATGTCAATTGCTTTGAAGAATTTCGCTGATATCATTAAAGTGGAAAAGATATGGTTTTATACCTATTTAAAAAAACTGCAAGATTTTTTATGCATTGATGAGTTGTTAATTGGCAGTCAATAACAGAATTAATACTAGAAAATAGTATTTTTATAATTCTACATCAAAATAGAAAACTCCGGACCGGCTTTGCGTTGCTTCAACATCTGTCTCAGAAAGTGCTCACAACATCAAAGCATTTTCCAGTCCTTAGGAATAAGATTTTTAAAAACATTATAGTTTTGTCTTCTTCCTCTTTATGGGTTTCTTATTTTTAAATCTAAATTTTTTTAAACTCCTGGCACACGAAGAAATCATTTAAAATTTGCAATAATTTAAAGAGTGAAATATATTATTACTGTTCTAATCAGATATGAAAATTCAAATTGTATGTTCAATCAAATATATTAAGCAATACAATATGAGTAGTAAACATTGAAAGATGAAGCAACATATCTTGCAATTATTAGCTCAATATGTGGGTACTTCAGAGCAATAATAGATAGTAAGTCTAGTCTAGGATACCAAACGCCGCGGACTTATGAACTACATCTAACTGCCAATTGAGTCATTTTATCATTCAAACAATAATTATACAGTATCTATCTCGGATATGTTTCGTATTACCGGATTAAATAACTAAACAAATTCTTTTATTTGTAAATATTACTAGTCACATTTTACTGTCACAATTAATATAATTATACCGCAAAAAAAAATAAAATTGTAATAATAATAATACTGCTCATATGATCTAGCTCTTGTTCCGATGAATACATAGGCAACTTCCGATTGAAATCATCATCATCATAAATGCTACATAGGACAAACATGGTAACAAAATAATATTTATAAAAAAGAGTGATACTGCTAACTGCTCCTTTTAAAAAACGGGTGCCCAAGAAGTCAATGCTGTGCATGTATAAATCAACTTTGGTTGATAGCAATGAAAAAAAAAATACGAGAAATATCGGGTCTAAATGTTTTTACATAAAGGGATTCAATCCTTAACTATCCACCCCCTTAACCGATTCATCCCATTTGCGAGTTTATCCGAGACGAGATATTGCAATGTAATAATGCGGTCTATATGGCAACAAATTAAAATGTATAGTATAGGTTGAAAGTCCCCCTCCCCTTTCTTCAAACCCCGCAAATTTTTAATATGAACTAGACTAAACGTCTTCAATTACTATACAACTATTTTTAATCCAAAGCCCTTTGTTTTGTTATTACATATATCAGAGTTTTGATCTTTCTTCATATTATTTTATGCTTATTTTAAAGTTTTTGCGTACATACATACACAGAAGAGGTTTTATTTTTTGAACTTTTATTTTATTTTGACTTTAAGTTTAAAAATAACGGACTAAAGCTTGAGAGGGTGGAATTTTTAAGGGTATAGATTACTACGACTTAAAGTTTACTTTTTAACATAATTGCTGATAAAACAGATTAGAATATTACGTTTTATATATATTTTCGGGGAAAATTCTCTAAAACAAAATATTCGTTTTTCAAATTGTATAGGGCCTGTTTTATAATTGGAATTTGGAATGTGTAGTGATATAGAAAACGTTGTTTGGGGAATTTTAAAGTTTTGGATTTGTCGATTTGACATGGAATTATTTTTTTTATACGTGAACTAAATTTTTGAATGAATAGTCGTCGGTGAATAATTCGCCGGCAGTGTTATTTACTGCCCGTCCTCGGAATTGAGAAGCAGCCCACCGTCCGAAAGCTCCGCAGTAAAGCTGTCGCCTGTCTAGACACCGTCGATTTTGTAGGCCACTTTGAGTTACTTCACGCCATGTGCGAAATTTGTACACAAACATGTGCCGTCTCGCTCTCGCCCAAAGCTGCCCTAAAAACACACAAACAATGGGCTCCACACACTCAGAAGTTTCAGCCCAAAGTTTGTGATGGCAGAATTTTTGCAAAAGGTGAGTTTTCCGTTAATTTTCCCTTAATTATGCCGTGATTGCGCGAAAAATTCGCAGTATTGTGTGTCTCTGGTGCGTTTACAATTCGATCGTCAAGTTTTCCTCGGAACTGGTCTGGCTACTGTGGAATTTTTGCCAAAAAATGTTCTTGGGATCCTGTGCGAAAATTTTGTGTATTCACAATGGCGGTGGAAATGTGTCAAAAGTGGGGTTCTGTGTGTGCGTGAATTGCACTGCAGCCGACCCGCGAGGCCCATACAAAATTGACGGTGGAGCTTTTCTTTTCTCGGGGGGTTAATTTATTTCAATTTTTTTTTAATCACCTCGACAACGAACTTTGCTCGAGGGCGCAATTTTAGCGTAATTAAATATTTTTTTTTTTAGTGGGCAGAGGCTCGGTGGCTTGTTTGTCGCACTTTTTCTCCTCTCAGCTGAAGTCGCGGTGTGGGTGTAGTGTGTGCGTGTGGGGGGCACACACCGCTGAAATTTTGCAAACAAACCTGGCTTGTGTGCGTGTTACTGCGGTTCGCTGTAATTCGCGCGCACACACTCGCAGGCCCCAATTAGGTTACACAACGTTTAATTGTGTTCCCCGCGTCGGAGAAGTGCGATTGTGCCAACTTGCCAATGTTCCACGTGACACTTTGGCGTTTTCGTTTTTTTACTTTGCCTTTGACAGCTGGTGGAGTAATTTTGACATTTGCGTATGGTCGCCCGTCCGCCGGCACTCGGGGCTTCCTCTGTTGCATAATAGTTCTAATCATTCGCCGATTAATTAAGCGAGTTGTCGGCTCTTATTAATGGATTTAATGGCAACTTGCAAGTCGCAGTGAGAGATGCGCTGCAAGTGCTCTGCGGCCGGCGTGCTGCTGCACCTTTTAAACGGTGCGATTATGGAAATTTTACTATTTGCAAACATGTTCAAAGAAATCATCGTCAAGTATTTATTACCCAACTAAGAGAACATCATCGCATTTCAATTACATTTAGCAAACAGGAATATCAAAAAGATGAAAGGGATTTCTTTGTTAATTAAATATTCACTTTGCATGAAATCATCAAAAATAAGTAAAATTGAAAGCACTTTCATTTCTATAGAACTCGATACAAATTTTTGTTTAGATAGAATAACCTTTTTTAAGGTAGAGCGAAATATTTACCATCATCTATTTAATTATGCTGTGAACGGACGTATCCTCTGTTTTTTTTTTTATACTCGATAACCTTTATTTGAATTTTATCCACTTATACCATTTTACTTATTTAACATACTAAATTAACCCTACAGAGGTAACTAAACATTCGTCTAATAGACTACCGACCCCTGCCAGTTCTGCGAATTCGAGATGTTTCCGATGTTCCCGTTCTAGGATTAAAAATGAATTATATATTTTAATATTCATATTATTTAAAAAGCTTTCTTTTGTTGCTCGTCTTTTTCGATTATCTTTTATTTTTATGGCCAGGTTTCTTTTTTCGCCGTCCTTCACAAACATTAAATCAAAAATCTTGTATTTTGTATATATTTCAACGTTCGTGCAGTCTGCATCTTTTTAATACAAAATTAGAAATGATTTTGTAGTTAAATTTTTTTACTTACCATATTTGGTTAAGTGAAAATTTTTTGCACATATACATATAATGTATGTATGTATCATGAAATATGCAAAAAATTGGTCATTACAAGGACCTGTTTTGAATTAGATTGCTTATATTTGTCTCATTTTGAATAAACTAATGAGACACTATATCATTTAATTAATAGAATATATTCCACTTACTCGAAAATTATTCCTTATCATGTCTTTATGAATGAATTTATCACCTTTAGAGTTTTGAGTAAAGAGGCAAAATCAACACGAGTGAGTTTTTTATCTACATATACTTATTTAGTCTGCGCCACCGTAACACTTCTTTTGAACCATTCTGCTTTCAATGCTTTTGGCTAAATAAATTCAGGGTGTTTTTTACTGGTTCAAGACATTATTTCACTTTTTACCAGTAATGAACACAGTGCTGTGGAAGCAGTAATTTTACGACGGTTGTCGGAAAAAGGTTCTAGAGCAATATTTCTCAAGTACAAAATTGTATTTCTTATTCGAATGCTACTAGATAGAAAAAAACCCTTATTGACTTTAAACCGATTAGAAAGTTGCGTAGTTAAAAATTGTACCTACTTTATCGAAAGTGATTGCCTAATCAAAGGTAAATTACACTTGAGGAGATAAAGTGTTGGGAAATTTACTACAAGATAATTTTGTTTATTCTGAAATATGTATGCTCCAAGATTTGTCTTCAAAATCGCTACGTAAATTAAAATCAAATTTTTATGTTACGTTAAATAAGTGTATCTATTACTTATAATCTGTAGTTTCAAAGTCATAACTGAAACAGAACGCGTTTATTTACCAAAACTCCCACTTTTTGTCAAACATTTGTGGATTCAGTTGTTTGTAGCACTATTGCGATCATTCTTTAATGTGCCAATTTAGTGTCAACAATGTAGCACAAATAGACAACAATTACTTAGTACGCTGCACGAGGTGGTATATCTTTTGTTTCAAAGGTAGAGAATTATCCAAAATGGAAATATTATGTCTACAAATTCTATATTATGCAAAAATAATACACTCATTTACTTGAAGAGAAAAAAATAACGGCATTTATAACTTATGTTAAAGAATCGATTTGATGACCTTTTATTATCATTTCTTACATTACTTGACATAGTTTCTATGCTATAGAAAAAACTAAAGTCGAAAATAACGGTTTAATGATAAAATTTGACTTGGTTTGCAAAGATTTGCTAACGTTTTTGAATCATATTATTATTTATTTATTGTTTTATATAAGTACATACGTACGTTCTATTGTCCGGAGTTGTATGAATATCTTGAAAATTTTGTTCTACTTTGAGTCAATTAACGATACTAGGTAACAGAAATCCAGCCAAGAGAATTTGCAGTTCGTAAGAAAATCTTACAATCATGTAAAGTTTGGTACCTTTTAGTTTGAGATTCAATTTAAACAATATTATTATGATAGTTAGTCTCTTGATCGCTACTTCCGACATTGAAAAAAAAAACAATCCTGCAGATAAAATTGATTTGGGTCTGGATATATTCGCTAATTAAAATAATTTTTGCAATAGAGTCGTTGCACGTTTTGCAATATTATCCTCGTTCCATCGCGGCATAGTGCTACAGCATAAAAGTAATGCACATTTCCGATTGTACCATAAAACGATCATTCACTGCGTTATGTTGCCAGTTTATTATCGTTAACTAAAAGTATGATGTTCATGTTCCCTCAGAAGGCAAAGAAGAAAGAATTGCGTCAAAAAAAAATACAAAAGTTAGTATGTACTCAGCAGTCGCAAAACTCATCTACTGTGCAAGAATGTGGCAACCTATTCATTTCATTTCCAGTAAACTGCGTAGTTTACGGCTGTAAAATTAATGCAATTTAATTCATTATAAGTCTAATACCCGAGCTTAACTGGCTCGTCTCCCTTGGGAGCACGGGAGGGGCCCAATGGAGTCTTCGTCGTAGTCGTCGTCGTCGCCATCGTCGTCATCGCCCAGGTAAAAATAATTCTGCGACGCAGGCCGTACTCAAAGTGAAGGGACTTTTTCGAAAATTACATCAATTTTCTTTCTAATAAGTTTCGCGTTTAAAGGCTCATCGAAGTGATCACGAGCTCTAAGGTGAACATCGAACACCTGTAATTCTTTTCTACCGTAGGTGAAAAGTTGTTCACGTTCAAGAACGCCTCTGCACGGGCCGGCTACGACCGCTTGGTTGCTCCAGCGGGCGAATCACCCCCTCGCCTGAGTCATCTTTTAAAATAATTCGCAGAAATTTCAAAAGTTCACTTGTTTTCCAGTAAATCACTGCAGCAGTAAGCTCCGGCGAAGTGCGCCGAAGGAGGAGGAGGCAACTCGTTTGTCCGATCGATTCGCTCCCCGTTTTTTCATGTCAGTAACTTTCTGCAGCTTTAATCCGTCAGCGCAGCTATCCGTAACGCATTGCGTGCCCGCGCAGCTCGGCCGGGCTGTCTGTGCGCGATTTCTAGCAAACTCGCGGTGATTATTTTCTGACTTGCAGCGCGAACCCCCAGGCAGATTCATCCGCGGGTTATTAATGCTCAGTGAAAACTCAAACGCGCGGTTCTCTACGCTTAACTTGAAATCTAACAGTCTGAAACAGGTCTCCCGTTCGGGCAGGCCGCCCCGATGCGGTGCGTTCTGCGGGTCCGAGACACCTAGACCTCACCGTAATTGGGTTTTAATAAAATTTCACTGTTAGCGCAGTGCTTAAGTCCGAATTGGCCGTTTTCCACGCAAGACAGCTTAGCCGCTGTCGCCATTCCTGAAATGTCTTAAGACTCTAATTTCGAAAAGACGCCTATTCCGGCAGTACGTGATCATATTCTGTCACTTATCATCTTAATGCTTAAAACACCATTCGTCGAACTGGTTGCGTTTATCACTTCACCGATTGGCGATTTGAGATGACGAATTGCCGTAATCCTTGCTACTGGATTTCAGGTTCTGCGCTAATCACGTGGTGGCTGGCAGAATGCCTTAAATGCCATCTTCATATTTTTATATAAATATATAATTAATATTCCAAAATGTTATTGACAACTTCCTCCGGACGTGACATTGAATTTTAAACATTTTTAACCAGTTCTGTTAATACTGTTACTTCTTGTTTTTGACACGTGTTTTAAAAATACACTTGTTCTGCAGGTGTTTTATGGATGCAAGATTTTGCAAGCACGTCTATAAATCAATCTAATTAGAGTTTTTATAAGAGCTTTTATATTCTAATTCCAGCAGATTATGAATTGATACTTAAACTAAAGATGGGTAGGTATCACTGAAAACTTTCTAGATAAGGGTTGCTGCGTAGATAACAACTCAGAACGTTGATGTTGATGTAAATGTTTATTACAATTGCGGGCCTTTTAATCGCAATTTACAACAAAAATTAGCTAATTACATTTAGCAGTTATTTGAGATGAGGCTCAAACAAAGCCACAAGTGCATGTATTTAATGTTGTTAATACAACTTCATTATATGATTAAAAAAAATAGTTAAACAAAGCATAAGAATGTGGTCGAAAATACACATTGCACATTACATAAATATAGGAAATCATACTTGGATAAAGTACTTTCCATGGAATAAATTCTATGCAAATGCAATGAAACTGCGTGTTTATGTTTCATATACTAATCAGCATAATATAAAAAAGTTTGCATTTTAATTTAGTTTTTATTTACATAGATCAACATCATAATTAGACTATATTAAGTTTAGGGTTTTTCTACATAATACCCATCTATATTTATGCATTTTTCAAATCTACAGATCCATCTCCTTAAACAGTCTTCAAAAACTACCAAACTTCATTACTAGAGAAATTGTCGAATCGTGGCGGCGTCACCGTTCTTAAACTTTTCGAGAAAATATTGACAGAAACGTACTCATGAATCTTGCTCTTCTCATGGGCTTAGACTCTAAATATCTATCAAGATATTTTGAAATGTTCATTTTTCTACATTAAAATTTGAATAACGTCTCGTGTTCTGAATTGCTTTACTTAAAGCCAGTACTATGAAGAAGCAATTTGTTGGTCATAATTGATATTGTGTATTTCTCCAAAGCTACATACATATGAGGTCGAGGATCATCGTTATTTTACTTTCCTATAAAATTTAGTTAAAGTTTTAGTAACCTTTGTATTTGATTATTTTAGCCTTGATAGTTTCGTTATAGGTACTTGGTTATTTTGTTGACACGGATTGAATTGAATACGTAAAATTTCAGATTTCTATTTTCAAAAGTTTCTACAAACAGATAAACAGATGAAGGTTTTGTACAGAATTATTAAAATTGGTTATATGAATATAAGTTTAGTTTTTGTTAGTTACGAACAAAAACTTATATTTTTTTTTTTAACATCTAAATTTTATGTTCTCAATCTTCGACTTCCTTTAAAGTTTGATAATCTGAAACCAAAAGAACTACAAAATTTGACCACCTTTAATACTCGTTTTGATTCAGACTATTCAGATGAGAGACGTGGAAGAAATTTCTAAAGTACATGCCTAATTTTTTTACCTGAGATACATGATTATTTATGTTAGTACTTTTTATCTTCGCAATTTGTAAACCGTTGCATTCTTTCAACTTATATTCGAACATTTTTGTATATCGCTTACCTGCTTATCATAATTAATTATGCTTTCTTTGGTGACTACCCCGCAAAATTAAGAATGCTAACAAATCGAGTGCTCGAATGACCGCGAAGATTAATTATTGTCGTTAGCTGGGCAAACATCGGTTTCTGTAAGTCCCCAGAAAAGCAGAAAGTATGCGTGTAATTGCAAAATATTAAGAGGGATTTCTGCACACACCCTGTCAACAGGCAATTTTGCAGAAATATGGCATATGCCTTAAGTGAAAAGTGCTCCTCTGTACAATTTATCTTTTCTGACAGTTTAATTGAAGGCTTCCATTTCCAGTTGCACGGCGGCAGTCTCCACGCGAGGAGCAGCCCATCACACGGTCGCCAATCATTTCTCAATCAGCCGATGACGGAGTGAATCAAAGCCAATAAAATGCCGGCGACACTCTCCGATTTATCATCAAAGTCAATTTGGCCGGTATAGGCCGAGAAAAATTGGGAAAATGTGCGCTGAGATAAAGAAAAACCGGGCGACACTTGAAGCCCATCTTCAAGGAAGTATTTGCAATTGTCTTCGATTTATTGAAATTGCCCGGGTACTTTGCTCGGGGCTCCTTTGGTGCAGTGGGCCTGGTACCGTACAGCGGTAAGTTGGCGGGCCAAGAGCGCGTCTCAGCCGCTTCGCCGGTTCACCTGAAGACGCTGAGCCGACCGCTCGATCACGAGGCTACTGTTAACCGTTTTGCATGTTTACATCTGAGGAGTATTCGACCTGAATGACCAGTTTTGCTCTTGCAGCTAAATTGATTTACAGGCATTTTGCGGGATGTTTGCCTTAGCTGCCATATCGCATAAGGCGGCCTCTGCTCGCCCAGGTAAACAGCCGCGCACCTGTACTCATTCGGATTGACAGAGCTTCGCTCATTCTGTCGAGCGTCTATCGCAGTTGATTTCTGCAATTTTGAAGCTAATCTCAAAACCGGCCGCTGCTGCAGAAGCCTGACTGCAAAAGTTGTTGTCAGCCGCAATGTACAGCGTTAACGGCCCAGAGACTAAACAGTTAACGAAACCGAAACTTGAATGGCTATCGCCTATCGGAAATATTCAGATATCGCATGGCAAGACGAACGTCTTTTGAGGTCCGCTTGGGCCTTTGTCTTATCAAGTGGGTCTCTTGGGTCCGTGGGAAGAGGAATGGGAGTTTTACTTTGGGACCGGTACTTTGCTCACAGTTTTCTAGGGCACCCTTTTAAGTATTTCCTCAATTTTCTTTCGAAGCATACCACTCAAATATTTCAGTAGGTATATTCCTTTTTAGACATATATTTAATGAGATTCAGTTGTAAAAACCTTTAACAGAATACTGAAGCAGAAATTCGTTATAACATTCAAGTTTGACTTCATTTTATTTGAAATTTACTACTACATTAAATGTTCGTGTAATTTTACATACATTGGATTGGTCGCAGTTCTCATTAATACTCATAAATTCTTAAAAAAAGTAGCCCAACGGTCAGAGCTCAGAACAGCAGAGCACAAATTTGAGATTTTAAATTCGATTCGTTCTAACACCTCAAAACGTCTTGATTAGTCCAGAATTAATTATACAAGTTTAATATGAGTAAAATTATACCAAGAAATGCCTTTACAGTACAATTGATAAGGTATTTACTTTGTGTTTTTATAAATTAGTTTTACTGTTAAGAAACTAGTTGATAATTACATTTTTTATATTCCTTCCTTGTGTTATTTTCAATGTCTCAAAGAAATCTTGTTCCTCACGGTTTGCAATACAAGTAAATTCTTCATAACTCCCAAGAGACCTTTCAAGCAGTGATAATTTTCTTGACATATAGCTAAGATAAAAGAATGTAATATGCCACTTTAAATTTAAATTTTTTTTCAATAACAATAATGATTTTTGACTTATTGTTTATATAATGGTATAACGAAAGTCGTAAATTGCGCCACTTTCAATCAAATTTTAAAACGAAAATTAATTTTCCGTATTTAAACATCGCTAGAATAATTTTTTTTGCAAAAATATGTCTATAGAGTCTTTCCTTGTTACTTAAATAATTTACTTAAATTAAATCGAAATGAAGATATGTATTTTGAATTCTTTATTATAGAATTGCCTGATTAAGGACCAGTTTTTGGTTACTTAACTGAAGAAGAAGAAGTAAACCTCGATTACCGTTTATTTTATTGATAGCAATTTTCAAAGCAATATTTTAATTCTAAAAATGAAAATAGAATATAAAGTGAGTCTAAGAAATGTAAATCAAGTTTGAAATTGAACACACCTTTAATGTAATTAATTAGTTTTACTTCGATGGGACTGCCCTATAAATAAAAACGACGATAAAGAGTTGTTCGTTGAAAGCAGTCCAATTTCCTGAATGCTATAGAATGCACTTAGCGAAGCTCCTCCCGACAGGAGAGATACTTCCCTAAAAATGAAAATCCAGTTACTCTTCTTTTATGGAAGCGGCTTAGCGTCTTCTCGCGCGGATAACAGTTAAAAATTAGCATAATCCCTAGAACGAGCCTATGCAAAGGTGGTGCTGGGTGCCCAGAATGAAAAGGCGGTCTGACCGGTAGCCGCGTCCACCTCTAATAAGATTCCGTTGCGCCATCTACGAAACGTAAGAAAACGCAAGAAATTAAAACTACCGCGCGCGGCTCGTCTACGGGTCCGTTGTGATACGTTGTCGTCGAAGTCGCAGTCTACGCGGTGAACAGGTATTTTCATGGGCAATTTCCAATCCGGATTTTTCATTTCCTCCAACATGCAGTAAATTTCTTGTCTGGTCCACGGATTGTGTACTACATCATCTCGCGGATCTCGCGGATCTTGCTGCATTTCCTATGGGCACCTAATGTACCTTGCGGAGGGCACTCAAATGAATAGGCCAACGCTCAAGTCGTAGATATTTCGCAAAACTCGTTTCGTGGAAACAGTTGTTTATTGCTTTAGGCACAAGGAAGTGAGTACTCTCGGGCATCATCAGGTAAAGGAGATGCTCTTTTATTTTCATTTTTATATATTCTTTATATATTTTTTTGTCTTCCTCAGCGATTTCCTTTGTGGCAATTATCTTGATTGTGGGGCCTTTAAAAAAACTACTCATTGTAAACCAGTTGCTGCCGCTTAACGGTTCTATTTAGCCAGGTTTTGTAATATCCTTGATACGTGCGCCGTCTTACTAACTAAGAATGGAAAACAGTTACCAGCGGCACTACAATCAGCCCGATTGGTTTACTTTCACGCAAGCGATTTGTTTTTTGAGCCCACCTTAAGATTCCCGCAAGACATCTTTGTACGGTGCAAGATGCCTCATTAGGGGTCCTTAATGATGGGCCACCCTATAATTTTCTCTCCCGGCTTATGCTTTATTAGCATCAACATAACTGCTGCTTGCTGTCCACGTAACGATCTTGTCTTTTATTGGTCCAGGCAAATTAGCTAGAAATGGCCGAATAGACGAAGAAAATCTATCATACTTTTCATATTTTGAAAATGAGCTCTTGCATTTAAAGTATGAGGCAAAATCTTCACACTCTTTTGAATCATACACTGTCCAAAAAATCTTGCTATTTATAATAAAAACTTACTTCGAATAAAGAAATTTTACAATAAAACAAAAAAAAAACTAATTTTACCCACACTGCGATTACTTTTCTTATTTTTGCATATTGTAGCTTCGAAAAAGAATTATTTGCTACTTTTATTCAGTTTATTCAAAACAGTTGTTTTTACATAAGTACTATTTTTATGATAAGAAGAAATCGTGTGAGATAACGATTATTAATAGACATCTAGTCATGAGGCCAAAAAACAACATAACTCTTGCTATTTCTGAAAACAATACTTTATTTAACAGTCGGCAACAACTTCTCAAATCAACTCTTCATTTAGCAATTGTTCCAACAAGAAAGGTCTTATGCCTTTATGTCTTTTTTAAAACCAATGTTACCACGCTGTCGTTTAGTTGAAATATACTCCTAAGGCCAAGATACTTTCAAAACGAATAGAATTTCCAAAGAATTTAAACCGTACTCATATTGAACGTTAAACAGCTGGTGATTGAGTTTTCGAAGCTCGTGGACGTATTTAATAAACTCTATTCATTTAGCACACTATCATTCGTAATAAAAATATGCCAAATTGGGACCGCCAACAGTGATTTTTAAGAGTTGTCAAAGTGAGTGACCAACATGCGCCTTCAAATGTAAGCACAATTAAAAGAATTGTTTAAACATAGTTTAATTTCTGGCGTTATTCTCCACAATTAAGCTTAATTTATTTTGTCAGTGAAAAAGTTCTTGGGAAAGGGAAATGTTTTTTAACAATATAGAGAAATGTTGAAAAGATGTTGGTTTTTTTTGTTGATAATATTGAATCTTCACTTCTTTAACGTTTAAAGAATAAGTACAAAAACTCATATAGGCAGTTTTCAAAAAACTCCAATTTCCAATTTTCTTTGAACAAAGGAAACATGGAAATTGGGTTTCACTCAATGTTTCTGAAATTTTGGGAATAGATTCTTCAGAACACGTGGATCAAAAGTCATAATAAATATGTAATTGCTTTTCCAATATGTCTTTAAATTTGTTCAGTGCTGTTTTTATATTATTTTTAATATTATTTGTTTAAAAAAATCATTTTAGATGAGTGAACTCATGTAAGTGTGCTGATTTTGACTCTGACTCTTAAGATGTTTTCATAGTACCGCTCCCATAGTTAAAAAACCACGTCAGTGCCTTTTAATTTCCTTCGGCGCGTGTTTTATGTTTGTATGTTACTCATAAAATCATGTTGAAATATATGTATAAAGTATATTTACACCTGAAACAATGTGAATTCTTTCAAGCAAAGACGTTGTGTATTTTTTTTTACTTGTCGACATCTCTGTGGTACCTACATAAACTTTGTTCCAAAAGCTCATACAAAAAAGAAACAGAATTCAAATGATTTTTTGGATTGATCGCTTTCTTCTTTTTTTAATCAATAGAATGCACCACTTATGGTATTCTTAACGTTTTGAAAAAGACACTTTGAAAATAAAATGTAACAAAAATGGACTTAAATTAACCGCACTAATAAGCTGAAAATCGACGTTTTACGTGTTTTACCCTTAAACGACAAGAAAAAAATGCCTCACTGTTCGTAAAAAAAGATCTTATCTTACTTCTAATCCTCCTTGCTTACCATCTGGCCAAGACATGCTTGATGGCATCATAGAAACAAAAATTGTCAGTGATAAAGGGATAAGTATCAAATTCTCTTCAAATATCATTCATCATTATAAAGTAAAATTTTTTATTCCACTTCTATAATTGCAATATTTCATTATATTTCGACGTGGTTACTATGAGAAGAGATGGTCATTTTTCAAAAGTCGACAAAAAAAAAGCAGAAGAAAAGATATTCGCAAAGGTCATCAAAAAAGAACAATATCCATGTAACCCGCATCGAGAATGAGCTCAATAAGGTTTACCACCATTGAAAGCGGTGAGCACCACTTAATCAAATATACCCACAAGCCAATTAGAAAAAACTATGCACTTAAGGAGCGCCATTTAAAACTTGCAAGTGTATTGGCTCCAGACTAGCTCAATGACAACCTGTAAAACTGGCAGATATTACTTTAAGGTTGGTATAAAAACCTTTTTTTTTGCTTGCCGGTTTAACGCTTAAATTTAAAGTACTTTGCAAAGAAACGATTTTTTCCTTGACCTAGTTCAAATATAAACTCACACGTGAGAGGAATTCAAAGCAAGCAAACTCCGCTAAATAGCTAAGATATGGCAAAATTTTCTAGAATATGTATTATAAAAGGTGATCATAAATCCCTACTTCTTATTTTAAGGGAAGTGATAAACTGATCCCCGCTGCCAAATTAAAGAAAAAGATATATAAAAAAAAGTAAAAATAAATAAATGGCTAAAAAACCTTGCAGAATTTATCTAATCGAAAAAGTAAATAAGTTGAGGCGAGAAATTCTCGCCCAGATGCCGTGCAAAACTAACCCAACCCAAAAACCCAAAATACATAGAAACATAAGAAATTTTTCACAAATCCCATAAAGCTGCCCAAGAAGACTTAGAAGAAAGAGAGGAGAGCTAAGGAATGAAATAAAAGACATAACAGCAGAAAAAAAAATTTTGCCACTGCGCCCTTGACTTTTTTCCATGTATCATGCTCATGCACGAACACACCGAGCCGCGGCAAAGCTTGCTAAAAAGTTGATTAAATACCACTTTGGGCTGACCGGCCGCGATAATCTCAACCGGAATGTTGCTAAAAGTTACTTCATCGGTGATCGCGTCGAGCGCGCCATAACGCGATCACTGGATTTTCGCTAGATAGTGGCGACTCGCGGTTCTGGTGCATAATAAAGAGCCTTTAAGTACGATCTAACCTTACTCACGACTGGTCCTAGTCTTTTCTTTCTAAGGCAAGCCGAGGAGCTTTAAAGAAATACAAAATACAAGTTTTCCGGCGATCTTTTTCTTTTGATTCGCTGCTTCTATTCGACTGCCCGTCATGCGACCGTTCTGCGCTTGATCCGCGCTCTGGTAGTTGTGGCGTACCTGCGGTGATCTCAGGTAACAAACCCACAGAACTTAAAAAAGTACTGTTAGAGGAATTTTTGTAGTCTAAGCATGAATGAGAATGCAAACCTTCGTCTTATTGCTTCTCATGTATTTTTTTTTTCTATTTATTTTGCACTTCACCAGGAATAAGACTGGTACTAGAGAGGAGCCCTCCGCCTCTTCAAGCCCACTGCTGATCTAGGCAATCCATGTTTCTATGACGCGCCTTTCTTTTTTGAATACCTCAACCCCTTAAGCGCCTCTTTTCCGAAGGTAGTCAAGCTTAACAACGGTATTGCCATTATGCCGAACTTCGTTTTCAAGGCTATCTATGACAAGCAATAGACCACTGGTTGGAGTTGGTATGACGAACAGAAAGTTTCTTAATTTGTTTCAATTACTATGTCTACGTAGAAGAAATCGTAGAGCAAATTATTGTATTTTTAGAGCAGTTATAGCTGTTCTGTAATACCTGCATAAATTATTAAAATAATCTATATCCTTGATTTTTTTTTAAAAAATTTTCTCGTATCAATATTAAAAGCCATAATTGATAACACAGGCCAAAAACAGTTTTTCCATGGATATGTGACATAGATATGTGTAATATTTGCGAATTGTTCGTAGATTGAAAATCCGAAATTCAAAACATATAGTCAAAAATTCAAAATAAGTTCGAAAATCGCGGAGCGTCGAAAAAACGAAATTCAAATGAAAGCTTATACCTTTAACTAAAGTTATCTTATCACATACATTATATGATTAATGTTCAACAGCTACTTTTAGTTTTGTCGAAAACACGTATTTCAAGATACTGTTCCTACACTAATATTCACTATTTATTGTTTGAACTAAATTCGTTTATGAAAAATGGTCATTTAAAAGAATTGTCGTAGTTTTAACTTTTCGTAATTTTATGTAATAGCTGAACCTCGGACCTTTTTTAGCAACATAAAAGGGTTCTTTTAAATTTTGATATTCTTTGAAAAGCTCTTCAAAAATTTACAAAATAATACTTTCTTTTAAAACTCACTCTATTTTGCTCTATTGGTATTTAGCAGCCCATATATTATATCCATACTTATAATTATTTAAACTAAAAAGGGTTTACATCATTCAAATTTCGCAATCTGTGTAATTTTTGAAATATTTATTAAGTAACTGGGGAAGAATGAATCAATTTTAAAGTTTGGCGATAATTTTGGTCCTTTTTTTTATTACATCAAGATTAGTATATGTAGATGTTCACAATAGTGGTGGTTTTAGTTTTATATTCATGCTACTTTTGTTCAAATCCTACATACTTAAGAGGCCGAAAAGGAACCTTTATGGTGAGACTTTGGTGTCTGTCACAAACATTTTCCTCAGTAACTGCTATTGCTTTCGATTTGAAATTTGTCACAGTTGTAGGAGTAATTTGCTCGCATGTAAATATATTCTCGGTGAATAAATTTCAAACAAAAGTTTTTATTAAAATTGTATATGTAGGTACCTAGAGGGCAAATTGAAAACTTTATTCATTAGTTTTATATATCGTGAAGGATATCATTTGAAAGAATTCAGGACTTAAATTAGTTTTTGACTTAACTATGCCCAAAAATGTACCTACTACGAAATACAATT
Organism: Machimus atricapillus; assembly: GCA_933228815.1. Lineage (NCBI taxonomy): Eukaryota > Metazoa > Arthropoda > Insecta > Diptera > Asilidae > Machimus > Machimus atricapillus. The sequence continues at coordinate 23,677,400 of OW121788.1, read as the reverse complement.
CCTCCCCCTGTAATAGATTAGACTGATTGAAATAGGAGGTTCAAATTATTAAAATTCAATTAAAGAAACCTTATACTATTTTAAATGCAATCTGCTACACTTATTTAAACAGCAACACAAATTTTAATATTGAATTCACACTAAAGAATAAGGTGCCTCAGAATCAGGCTTATCGACAGTACCCCATGTAATTAATTTATTTTGTAGGTATGTATATTGTATTCACTTTATTGATTCAAGTGATCGCTTTTCAAAGTTTAAATTTCAACAAGAAATAAATACTGCCGTAAGTTAGAGCACGTTTTTTGTTGCTAAGAAATATTTTGCAGGAGAAGGGAAAGAAGTATAAAATTGTTTCTAACTTCGAATTAGAGATATGTATGTACCTACATAATATTGGATATCTTTCGGTTTTTTGACTTCAAATAATAATAGTTTTCATTACAATCTTATATAATTTCTGACAAAAATTATTTATAATATTTTTGCAAAGGATGTAGTTTCTGCTCCAGTGCCCTATAGTTTTATAAAAGAAGCTATAACGAATATATTGCTCTAACAATTGTTCTTTCTTGTCAATTTTGAATCAATATGAATCATGTTTCCAACATTTGTCTACTTGTTTTACAATACAAGAGAAGCTTTTTTCTCGACTTCTGGAAAAGGTTTCTAAGGTTTTTGAGGTGAAGTCAAATAAGAAACCTGCTTAACTTATTCTGGCAAGTCTGTTAAAGGTTTATGGCATAGAGGTCTTACGCCGCAAAAGATTTGGTCTCATCGTTGGAAAAATTATGAAATCTTTCAATCAAATTTGGAATAGGTCATGAAATATAAAACGATTTCTTCCTCATAGTTTCTAATACCACCTGCAGGAGTCGGTAAACGGTCGTAAAATCCCGAAAGTGTACAATTAACACGGTTTTCGTTGAGACTTTAATTAGATTTGCAAGATCCGTCCAACTGATATTGTTTGAAATGGTATCACAACCTGTCTTTAATTTACGGTATTGATGCGGCCAATTGAACGATATACCGTAAATCGAAAAGCGATCCAATCGGTGTATATTCAATGAATATTCGTCTTTATAAATAATTAGGAGTTATTGGCGGCAAGTTGCAAATTATATTCCGGTACTAACGCGTTTGGCAATGCCGCTAATCCACTGCGGTACTATTTGTGAAGCGAAAATAAAACAAGTTTTGTGCGATCTCGCACTAACACTAAGGTAAAATTTTGCAAAATGCTAAAACATGAGTGCGGCCATTCGGTCGGTTCTAGCGCTCCGCTCTGCGCACATATCTAATTCGATTTTCCTCCTTTGCGCATGCGATTTTGTCTTAAGTGGTTTTCTTTGGTATTCGAAGTTCGGCGGTGGTGCGCTGCTGTCTTAGCTTTTTTGAGGTATAGTGCCTTCTTCTTGATTCCGGGTCTCTTTGCGCGAATACATTTTGCCGGGGTGTTCGCGAAATTCTGCTCGTCTCTGTCTCTCGTACGATCGCAACGAAACTTTACATAGGCAAGGGATCTCAGCTGTAGCGCAGATTTTTTTTATTCAGATCATCTCAAAAAGCTGCGAGTCGCGATCGCGACGATCGCGAAAAATACACTTTTGCACTTCCTACTCCCTATCCTATCCCTTGCACCTGTGTGGTGGTGGTGCTGTGTGGATCGCGGGTTCGCTGATCATGTAGCCGGCCTCCTGCGGTGGTGTGCAAAGTCGCGATCCGGCTCGATCATGTTAGACACCATTGCTTAGATTACACCACACAAAGGTGTGCTATGCATCCGCATGAAAATTATTTGATTATATTTGAGTCACTATTTCGCGACTCGCAGTTTCTTTCAGTACATGTGCTCCCGTCGCTCTCTCTGGCCAATTCGCGCACCGTGTGGAGTTAGTTGCGTTTTTAACTTTTTTTTCATACAGCTATTTCGCGAATGTTGGATATTCGCGCGCACCGTCAGCACGACGGCTTTTTAGTCTATATACTCGTCGTAACTATACATAACGGCCTATTACACCTAAAGCTTAGATTCTAAAACTTTACTAATAGTGTATTCACGCGGGTAACATTAGTAGTTAGTCGACTGTTTATTAGGTATAGTGTCATAGTTGGGTACTCCTATTTTGCTGCACACATGTTTTGTTCAAAACTTATAATATTTTGTTGCATTTAGAGGAAAATCAAAAAATATAAATAAATACATATTCCTCGGAAGGTCTCTACTCCTCCAAGTGGAAGTTAGTTTCGTCTGTTTTGTGCAAGGATACTGTCGGAGAGTTTTCGCAATTGTGTCTAGTGATAAGTGTAAATAGTTTAATCGCAAAATTAATAAGAAAAAAGTAACTGTCAATCGTTCAATCTTGACACAATTTCAAAAGAACAAGACGTTCAGCTCCGGCAAGGGAGTGCATGAGGCACACACAGTTCGCGCGGCAGCTTCTCTATCGCTCGTTTTCTCTGTGTCACTACAGTTCCACATGCGAGACCTTAAGATGAGATCAGCTCATGATAATACTTTTTAAGGTGGATTTAAAATAAATAAACCGCGATTAAAAAAAATAATAAAGTAAAATAACCGACTCAAAAGAAGGAAGCTCGGCTCACCGGCTGAGCCTGAGAACGGCCAAAGGAATCGGTTTTTCGACACGAACAAAAATATAAAATAAATAAAACCAACCGAATTCAAATTTTGTCGAGGGCGGGTGTGTGCAAAATTCATTTCATATGGCGACGTGTCCAATTTGCCCTTGATATTTTTTTTCGTGGCGGACTTTTTGGATTATTTTTTTTCGCAAAAAAAAAAAAAAAAATAAGACGACGATAAATACTTCGTCACTCCGTCGTATCTTTCTGAAATAATTTCGGATTTGCATTTGTGGAGTATTTTTGTGCTTGTGTTGCGCTCTAACAACTTATTTAATTTATTTTTTTTTGTTTTTGGTGCGCGCTGAAAAAGGCGAAGATTTGCCCTGCGCGAAATTTTTTGGAAATTTTCTATATTTTTTTCATTTTACACTACTCTGCCGCTATTGTTTATTTTGCTGTGATATGTACGAGTATTTTTTGATTTGTTTTGCGTTCGCGATGACGAAACATTGAAGATGGACTAAAATTGGTTTAAAAGGAAAAAAATTAATTTTTGGAAGTGTTCTTTTCGTGATTTACATTTAATTAGACAGGTATCGTTAGTTAAACTATTTCGAGGTCACGATTTTAGTGTACAGTGCTTTGAGATTGCTGTCGTTCGTGTTGGAATTGTTCCACTTAACCTTGTACAATTTGTCCTTCTTTGGACAGCGACAAAACAGTTCTGGATGCTGGATTTGGATTATATGGATTTTTAATGAAGAGGTTTGTCCAAACAGTTTTTTAAATAAATTTTTGTAACTAGTGCAAAGCATAATAATTTATTTATTTTAATAATATTAAATCCTGAATAGGCGTGCATGCATAATATGATCACACAACGAATTTTTGCATTATCAACTACGAACATTCAATATCTTAGTAGGTACCTTAGTACTTATGAGAAAAAGTTTTTGTTTTGTTTTATACCAAGAATGATCAGCATTAAAAAAGTCTAGTTCTAAGATATTTAGAGAACGCTTGAAAAAAAATAAAAAATAAACTATTTATTGATTAAATTCCCAAAAGCCCAATAAAAGTATTAAAGGAAACTTATTTTAGGAGGTATTTATGAATCCACCTTAAAATCACATGAATTGCAGCATATTTTGTAATATTAGTTTTAAGCTGCATGTCTTAACTATATAGTTCAATAAGTTCGAGTTCTAGTAGGAGAACGATTAAGTTAAAGTTAAAGCCAAGATAGAACTGCATTACTTTGATTTTAAATTTTAAACATATAAAGTAAAATTCTATTTCTTATTACCTCCTGGAGCTTAAGTACAAAATTACAATTTCTATGCTAGCTAACTCTTGATATAATCCAATCTGCATGAATGCACGAAACACCACATAACATGAAATCTGTTCAAAAATAAATAAAAATTAATAAAACACAAAATTCAAAACAGTTTGTAGTTTAAGAATTCCTTTAGAGAAACTCCTTTTTTCATTTCTTCTAAATTGTCTCCTCTCTTTCGAGATAGTTTTATTAACGCGCTGTTACTAATAAGCGTCAATTATTTCGTAAATTTGTAAATCAATCTATCCATGTCAAAAGTTATATCGCCGGAAGTGCCGCGGAGCATTTTTGTGCATTTCACTTAAAATGCATGAGAATGTGCAATACTTTTAACTGGCATTTTGAAACAGAAGAGATTACGTATAAAAAGTTATAGTGAAAACAATTTTTATTGTTTGGCCAGTTGAGTACTAATTTAAATAAGCATCAACCTATCATTGATTATCACAGTTTAAAATAACTACTGTGATTTTGAAATGAGTTTTCTTTCCAGAGTTTTATTTTTCGACAGTCTCTGTTTAGTGCGAAAGATACTTCAAGCAAATCTATCACCCAGACAATTTTTGAAACGATCGTTTTAAGTACGGAATTAAGTTGTATCAAAAGTTATTAAACAATTTTTAAAATTGTCTATACATGTTGAGCGCATAATTAGTTAAATTCATTATTCAAAAATATTCAAAAACTGATTTTAGATGTAGTTTTTAAAAATCGTTTATCGGTTCTAGTTTAACATTTTACATTTTACAGTCCAAAGTCGATACCATTTCAGGTTATTCCCCTATTTTCAATCTAACTATTTCTTCCAAAAAAGATTTCATCCAACATTGAATCTGACTCGTTATTAGATGATATTGCAAGAAGGCTAAGGTTAAAGTTCCTAGGCGTTGAAATTGAATTCACACCGGACTATTAAAAGCGGTTTGTAATGAAGAAAGGTCTTAGTAGTTCTGTAAAACCATGCGTTAAAATAAATTAATTAATTCTTTGCTCCTGCAACATTTTTTAACCAAAAAAGTTATTTATCTTTTACTTTCAAAACTAGTTAATAGAGTGTTTGAATAATCAGCTTTTACATTTTGCCATAAATGAAAAACTGGACTAAAACCAAGTCGTTGCCATTTATCAAAAATTATGAACTTTTCCTTAACTTTGTATGATAAAAGTACCTCTATACCTTCATTGGTCGGCAATTTTGAATTTCTCCAAAAAATTCGAGCAATTATTAAAACAAATTTGAATGCTTTTTGCACGGAAGAGAACACGATGAAACCAGTCTGCTCTATTCCATTGACCCATGAATTGGCGGGCGCTCGAGGAAGAGATAAAAAGAGGAAAAATTTTTCTGACAAAATATTGATTGGCCCCAATTCACAAAAGCCAATCGTCGAACTGTTTCTTTGCAGGTCTCCTTCGTACCCAGAGTTTGCAGACTGGTCTACAGTACTTTTTAGGTAATTATAAGGTCTTATTTCTCACAGTAACTACAAAAGAGGGCATAAAAAAACTCTTAACTGGTTAAGTATTATCTTTTAAAGTTCACAAAACGTTCCCAATTTTTGAGATTTGGAGTTTTTTATCTCTTTTTCTTTCAAACCAAAAAGCGATTATGAAGAAAAGGGAAAGTCCACAGTGCGAAGTATGAGAGAGAGCGTAATGGTAATGTGGCCATGAATTATTATTGCTAATTAGTCGGACACAATAGCGCATGTATTCGGAGATAATTAAGGAACTCTTTAATTTCTTTTCGCTTTGTGTTACGTAACAGCGATTCAAATAAAGAGCAACTTTTAGGAAATCGATTTAAATAGCTAAATCCTTCCTTGAAGTGTTAACATTATGAAATATTCGCGGTGTATAATCAGCTAATTACATTTCAAGCAACATTTTTGCAATGGTTGTATTTTTCGCACTTTTTCAAATCACGAATACTATTCCTTACCTTTCCCTTATGTTATGTTGTTAAAATTCATTTTCTTTTGTCTTTAATAATTATACCTGCTGATTTTATTATGGATTAACCATTAACAGTAGGTATATATCCCTTAGAATTTTCATAACCGTTTTAGAACTGTTAACATTAAAATAGTAATTTTCGTACGGTTCAATAATTCAAGCAATTAATAACATTTGCGCTCACTCTCTTCAGTTGAGCAGCAAACTTATTCAGAAACCAGAAAATTTGATCTCCATCTTGATCGCCCGAGAAACCATTAATAACATAATCTCGCGAAAATGATTTACGCAGCAAAGTCTTGTTCTGTAAAACAACCATGTAAAATGCATTCGCAAAGATCGAGGTATTTGTTTCGAAAATTAGAAATAGTCTGCTAATAAAAAATATTAATTGCTTATGTACATGATGATTATTATGCGTATTTTTGTACCCACATTAAAGCATATTACAATGTTGCTAAATTCCTATTCATACTTGCAATAGAAGGTAAATATATTTAACGCTTAAATTTATTGATGAAATTACCGGCCTCCGATTTCAGTAATGAACATTCATTTAAATTATTGCGCTATTTATTCAATTAGTTGGCGGGTTTTTTGATTACTCTTACATATAATACATTTTCGATTATTTTTTCCATTTATATTTTAAAATTTGATTGTGCGAAACATGTTATTAATCTTTTAGTATTAATCAAAAAAAAACCTGATTATTTACATATGTATGTACATTTTTTTTATTAATTTTGAGGCATAATAATATCGTATTTTCTCATATTTTATTTGGATGTTTTCAGTGAAAATTTTACTGATATTATCCTGACGATCATCAATTCATTTTTATTTTTTGTACATAAAACTAATTTAAATATTTAATCTACCAGCCAATATGAACTGTGTTTATGTAGTTTTTTAAAATTGCCTACCAAAATAGTCCCAAGGTTGGCATTATTTGGAATGATATATACATATTTTGTTAGTTAAATTAAAATTAATGATGTTGATGGAAATAATAAACACCCGTTGTTATTAATTCAAAGTACCCAATAGCCCTACCCAAAAAATTGAATTCAGAATAAAATGTGATATTTACATATATGTAGGTATAGAAGGTATAGCAACAAAGTATATTTCATAAGTGCATATAATCTCTACTTTTGTAAATTTTATGAAAATTGATAAAAACGTTAATATCTGAAAAGACATGGAAAGTATGTATTTCGGTAAATCACAATGAAATACTGGTCTATACTAAGTTTGCACAGAATGGCACACAACTTTTGGAAATACAAAGAAACTAAATTTGGAGAACATTGTCTTTGCTGTACTCAATGAATAACTCTGTTTCTTTGCTTATAAATCAAATTAGGAGTGTACTTGTGACTAGGCGTTCAAATTCTAGAACACATATTATAATTTTGTATTTAGAAAAAGTATCATTTTTTTTGGCGCAATTCAGACGATAGAAAGGAAAAAGGAACTAACGATATTTGAAGCTAGTATTCAATTATTTTATTTTTTTAGCGATTTTTGTTTATTGCTTCATTAACAGAGTTGAAATAAAAATTATATAATCTCATTAATTAGAAACAAAAACTGGAACTAATATCAAAACACAGAGTTCGTATACCGAACAAAACCCGTCTACAGGCGCCGAAAAAACCAGATTATCTTGGTATCCCGTCGAACTAAATCTCACAAGATGAGTAAAATTAATATCTCAAAGCTTCAAAATATCTAAAAAATAAAACACGCAACCTTTTCAATATTCACTTTCAGAGGCGTGAGACTTGGTATCAAGCTTACAAGCCGTCTGCTGCGCTGAAAAAATCGCCAAAATGATTTTCATATGTCCTTGAAAGGTTTTGCAAATTACCACTTTGACCTTAAAGAAATAGTCGTCCTCCTGAGCGGGCGTCGGGCGGCGCGCGCCGAATTTTTCGTCGTCTTTCAAAGCCAAACAAGCTTCGGTTTTCGCAAAAATTTACCTAGAGAGATGAGCATTCTTGCAAATAGCGTGGAAGGAGACTCGCAAAAATTTACGTGACATAAAAGCAAAATTTATCTATCAAGGCTTGGCTTAGATATGTCGTGTGACTACTAAACATTTGCGAGAGTCGAGTTATGTCGCCTCCGCGGGCAGGAGGCTGGCCGATTTTGGGCACAATGTTTACAAGGCTGCTACTGCGTTGTGATAAGAAATTCTTGAGGAGTGGAACAATTCCAATTGTTGTCTTCGAATGGCACATTTTTAGAAAACGAACAGGCAGAGTTTTGCGATTTTTGCGAAAGGAATTACGAGGGCAATTGCGACTTTATTTGCTTCTTGTGTGTCGACACCGAGCGAAAGGTCGTTTAAAATCGAACAAAAATAAAAGGAATATCGAAACGGATAATGTTAGCAAAAGACGCTTGCGCAATGAAACAAATGGAAGAAAAGCAAAATATAGGAAAAATAAAAAAGAAACGACTCAAATATCAGAGTCATCTTTTGAATTAATTTATGCTATTTAATGTGCTTTTTCCCACGATATTATCTTTGTGGATTCGTACACAGTCACGCGAATATTTACACAGACACGCCCATATGCATTGAATATAGGCAAATAATTTAGAGGTTTTTATTTATTTGATTTTCAATATTTTTAATGTGGAGAAGTTTTGCCGCGTAGGCGTCTCAAATTATGTTACTAGACAGCATTTAATGACTTTCGGAGCATGTTATGTTGATTTAAATAAATATATTATTTAAGCAAGAGTTCTTCCTCGCAGTGCCTTTCTATTGCTAATTAAGAAAACTAGGTCGAAAGGGGTACAGAGGACAGTCGTACACTAAATGTCAAGTTATGGCTTTTCAACACTCGATCCATCTATAACTAAAATTATTGGAAGTCGAACTTATTTAGATAAGAAAATCCACTTTTAAGATCATTTATTTATTTCATAAAGGGCTTAACATAGGTAATTAGTTATATAAGTATACAAATCAAAAACTGAAATACTACGACGAAAATATTTATACTATAAAAGTTAACTGAACAATTTTATACTATCTGCCTATTTAAGAAGTTTTTATTTTGTAAATGTTAAAACGTTCAAAAAGTACAAAAAGTTTGTTTTATAATTCTGATTATAACTCAGTGCAAAAATAATAACAATAAGTAATTAATCAATAATATTATAAGGTAATAATTTAATCCCTATTGTGACACTCGCATATTTTTGTAGAAAGACTTTTCATATGAAAAAGTTTCTTAGGCAGAGAGAAAATTATCTTATCTACAAATTTGGCAATAAATATATCAATTTATCGAAATGTTCACAGTTTTCGAGATATTTACATGGACAACGTGCTCTGGAAAAATGTGCGGCGTCATCAAAAAATCTTTATAATTTAGAAAATTGCTACGCCTATATACGAAAAAACTTGCTAGATCATTTTTTCGTAGAAAATTATTTCAACTACTTTAGCCATACATGTTTTTATGGAAAAGTTCATCGTTTTCGAAATATTTGGAAAAAAACACTTCTTATCATCAGTTTATGGAAAAAAGTCTACTTCATAGATCATTCTTTGCTAAATCCGTTACTTTATTTTTCATAAATGGTCAAAATATGGTCTTTTGTACTTTTTAATCTACAGAAAAAATCCTACAGACGATTTTCAAACTCTTTTAGAAAAAATTTGGTGTTGACCTGTGTTTTATATTTGTTGTATCTATAAAGTGAATTGGAGTTAGATTTCAATTTGCACGGTTTTCTGCGGGACCGTTCTTCAGTGTAAATCGGAGAATGGATGCACATATACATATATTTAACGTTTAACTTTCTGATAATATCCTGGTTGTATAACGAATCAAATTCTAGTTAGATTAATATTTTATATGTTCAAAATTATATATGTAGCTTCTTACCAATGAATGTTTCCGATAAAACATTTGGTAGAAGAAAAAAATTACTTCAATTAAAAGACTGTTTCTTAGAAAGTTAGGCATAACACCTCATGTTTTTACCATTTATTCTTATTGTGATCGAAAAAATGTATGACTACTGGGAAAACCACGACCAAACAGCTTTGCTAGCCAATTTACATCGTCTAATTGATATAATTGGCTCAAATGGCTTCCCTGACTGGTGCAAAATACCTTCTTGCACAAAATGTTCCCTCAAATCAAGAGCGTCAAACTCTTGCAATTATGCCACGCTCCTGCCGGTGCCACACACATCATTCAAACAAACTGCTATAATAGGAATAAAAAAAATATTAAAAGCAATTTTATATAAAAAACTGAAAAACACAAAGCCTTAAACGCCGCAATCATGCGCATTTAGCTGTTACAATTACTTCATTTTCCGGCGTAAATGCTACAGAAAAATCATCGCATGCGAGGAGAGGCCTCAAATTACAAGCGAAAACGTTTCTGCACATCTTCCGCGTAATATATGAAATCAGTGCACCGCTAAAACCAGTGTTTGCGGCGTCTCTCTAACCGGACTGCCAAGATCGCGCTCGCAATCTTACTTCTATTAACTGTTCAGCATAAACAGCTAGATATAATAGAAAACCGTCGTAGTAACATTGTGTGATTTGTTTATTGAGTTTCGCGGACTCGACAATGATTTGTTCTCGTTTTTCTATTTTCGCCAGCCTCCTCGCAGGTTGTTGGTTTACCTGCGCACGCCGGCCGCCGCCAACCGATCCGAAGATGCTGCGCTCTGTACCTAGGCCACGGTGATCTTCATCCGAAGAAAACAGAGGAGATGCAGCAGCATCTTCCAGTTCAACCCATCGAAAGCTGTGTTTAGTTTAACACTAATTAACTTAACTGTTTACGGGAAATGTGAAAAATAACAACAAAATCCACTAGAATAAAGTTCTTTTGATTTAAGCGTATAATTTGACTTGATCACTACTGCGTCTTTTTCCTTCCAGCGTGGCGGAAGGATAAATTGGCCAAATAAATCGGATCTAACCGCGCTTTGTTGGGAGCCGGTTCTCGCGGGCATGCGCAATTCGCTTAAGGAGGCAATCAAAGTAAATTTCTTCATTAGCGCGATGTGTAGAAGTTTCGCGGGAATGGTCACGCGAAAGCAACGGAAAAGCCTGTTTTCCGATTAAATTTCGCGCCCATCGGCCTTTTGTCCGATTGGCCTCTAATTCGGCCAACAATAAAACTAACAAATTCCGTACCACTCCCTTGAAATCGCAGAATTTATGTTTCAAAAAGAAATAAACGCATAAATGTGGCATGAGGAAGAGCTGACATCATTACAAATTAAAAGGTTTTTTTATTCTCCTTTATTTTTCGCGGGCTGGCTAAGTGACGATCTTGCGCCCAATCTCCTCGTAGTTGGAGCCACCGATCTTTTCTGCCCAGAGAGAAAAAATTTTGCAGTAGGTTGGATCTTTTTCCAAATGTTGGGCGGGTTAGAGGCGGGTTTTGGGACAAGTCACTTAAGCGGTCCATTTTTATGCAAATTTTATTCCTTAATTGTAAGAAAATATCCAAGTCAGTCTCAGAGGAAGCTGGTCTTCGTAGGTCTCCACCGATATGGGAGCATGCTACTAGAAAATTTTATAACAACTATGCCTTAGCTGTGTAGGTCTGAAAAATTGGATAGCAAACGGAATCTTAATTATTCAGATGTCTTCAGTATTTCTTTTACAAAATATTGTATTGCTCTCCATTAATTTCCTTATTGTTTGATTCTATGGTTTTCTTATGTTTTAATTTTTTATATTATTGAAAAGGGATTGGGCAAAATCATAACAATAAACTGAAATATTACTTTGCATTCAAAACTCATAATTTCAAAACGTCGCCGTATTCTCAAAAACCCTTATAGCAAAACTTGTTAGTTAACATTTCTAAAATTAATTAATGTCTTGGATTAAAATTAAATATTATAATAGTTAAATTATACTTATTTCCAAAGGCTGCGCGATATTTTATTGTTCATAACCTTTTGGAAATTCAAAATTATGTTTTTCGAAATATGTATTTTCAATGCGAATTTTTTGTATTGAAGATTTGAATTTGCTATCGATCGTTGTACAAACAGATGTATTTTTTTTATTAACATGACCAAATATTTTTTCCATTTTTCCTTTTATATTACTGCCTGTCTAATTTTCTGTTTTTCGTAGATATTTTTGCGTTATTCCTATATTGATTTTCAATAAATAATGCAACGACAATTAGACTTAATGAAAAGCCAAAAAGGAGTAAAACTTCTCGTATCTCCCAATATACAAGGTTAATTCAATATTATTTAAAATGCTGAAAAACCTGTTGAACTGCACCCAGCAATTAAAGAGAACCCACCACACTTTTTAGGACGATGATCTAATCCATCAAAATTCAAATCTCGTCCAAATCGCGAATGAATTCATTATCAGTGCGCTACTTCAGTGCGGCAAAAGCTTAGCGATCTGATAAAGAAAAAAACAAGGCGATTCTTTTCGCCTTCTTTTTGCATTCGAAAACTCATCTAGGTAAATAAATTCAAACTGTCTATTTGCTTGTGTAAGCAGCCGGACATTTGATAAGAGGAGTTATCTCCGCGCACACAGCGCAAGAAACAGAAAATTGAGTTGGTGGTGGGCTGGAATCGCCAACTCCGAGCGCTGTGAAGTATTTTGATTTTCTTTAAACATTGAAAAGATTAGCAAACATTGTTCTTATCAAGACTTACATAAAAATTGTCCCACATCTCGAAAACTGTCACTCTTTTGCGAAAAAGTGAAAGTTTAATGGTACTTAGGGCACCTTTTACTGTTTATGGAGTTCGTCTAAGTTTCTTTACAAAAATCAGGATTGAAAGGCCAAAGGGTTTATAGTCAAACTGTGTCTCACCAACGAATATCGTTTGAATTCCGCGATACGTTGTTATCAAAGTTATCTTTGACCCAATTTTGGTAATTTTATTTATTTCGCTGCCTATATCAAAGCTCTCATAAAAAATCGATTTGATTTATAAAAGTGTCTCTGCACAACACAACGACGAGCGGAAACAACAAAGTAATCAAAACAACCCCTTCATTATTAAATTCATTCTGTTTCATATTAAGAAACAGGCTCGTGCACTTGACGTGGAATGTTATAATTTATTTATTGTTTTTACTAAAACTTCTTCTAAAACACAATTAACAAAAATGTCCACGAGTTAGAATAGAGCCTTAATTCTTATTTTATGAGTTGACAAATAACCTTTATTGGCAAAAACTGGTTCCGGCCCCATCTGTATCCGTATATTTAGCACCCTATAAGTTCACCAGACTGCTTTTTTGTCGGTTAATTAAACGTGTATGCCATATGCAGTAAATAATTTTGCCAAAGTCGCCAAAATGCCTTTCAAGGTTAACAAGTGCCAGGCGGATCCATAGATTTCTACTTACAAAATATTCTATTTATTTTTTTATAAAACAACTTTTTGGCGTGTAATGTTCTATTCCTTTTCTTACGCATCTTTGATTGTGTGCAGTTATAAAATTAATAATGTTGCAGAAGTTTTGTTTTATTTAGAAGACATGGTACTTCTGTTATTTTTATCATGTAGAAATAACGTTGATACAGAGGTACATATAAATATAAATACATGACATGTCGGCTTTGTTAGAAATTATGTAATTTTCTTTAAAACACTATTCCTTAATAATGCATCAATACAGAAGAGAACAATCTTAAGCACAATACATCTTTAGTAAAGAAGAAAATCTTTAAAACTTTCAATAATAGGTTCAAAAATGGAAATTTAAATTGATGTGTCAGAAATGATTACATGGGAAAAAATCTTCTATATACGTATGAGATAACCTCATCATAAAAAATAGAAGTAATTTTAAATCTTTAAATTATTTTTTCTTACTACAGAATGTAGAGATTTTTTTTACTAATTAATTAACCAGTAGTGTTGTAATATTCGACAGCATGTGGTTGCAAAAACAAGTCTTAAAAACAATATGTTTAGGACTTCTGATACAAAAAGATAAATTAATATTTAAAAACTTTCATACCATATTAGGTATTATTCGAAATTCGTTCATGGAACTTTTTCTAGCTCAAAGTTTAATACTATTGCTTAATTAATTTTCTGTGTGTTATTTATATAGCGGAATATGTTGAGTCTTTAAGTAATTAGTTTCCGATTTATCATTCCGAAAGTAAATGTAAGACTACCAAATCAATAATTGTAAGGTCTTTTAAAATTCGTATACAATTACAAGTGTTGATTATCTTTCGTAAAATTTTGAATTCGGCTAATCGCCTCTTAATTAAATTTAAAGTTGAGTTGTGTTGAATATTTTACAAACATTAATTATATAAAAGCGCAATTTTCGATATTGCTATCTTCAATTTCGTTGTTTAATGAATTTAAATAATATTTGACTAGTATAAAAGGCTAATCAAGAAAATATTTTTGAGTAACGTTATAAAAAAAGAAAGCATTTTAAATTCACTTCCTCGACCTAATCACATCGATTCGCCGCACAATCTGTGCCTCTCCAAAAATAGATGCGCAACAACAAAAAATAAACCTCATGACCAACGTTCGTTATCAATTTCGCCCAGCCCATTGAATACAGATTTCTATGAAGCTGTTTAAAACACGCAAAAGTTTCGTCCAAATCAAAAAAACCCAAATCGAATAAATAAACATTGCAATTCAAATTGATATTTGTGCCGCGAGACTACCAAAATACTTCCTATCCGCGGATCATGCAAATCCCGAAAAGAATAAATCCCCATATCTCACGGATCTTCAATTGTTCATTTCCTCATATCTCGTGGGTAAAGTTCAATTGGCACCTTATGGAGTTGAATAAAAATTTGAGACAGAACCACGCGTTCGTCTTTTTAATAAAATCCAAAAATTGCGAAGAGGTTAATCGAAAAAGCGATCAGCTCCGCGATAGGAGCAAGCCACGATGGCGATCGCACCCATGGGCACGTTAAATTTCAATTTTAGACGCTTAGGTTTTTACCAAAAAGGGTTAGCTGCCGGCGAAAAGGTGTGGGCAATGAACTTATGATGGCTGCGGAGCCCAAAAAGGTCATGAATGGATTTAAATGAAGAATCCGCGATCCGCTACGACCGATGCTCCCTTCCAAACCAGTTCCATAGACTCGGGCGTTCCGCAGGAAAAAGTCCACAATTTATGGAATATAATTTAACGAATTTCTAGGCCAATTTTACGCGATTCGACGGCCGGCGGAGTGGGACGACCGTTTGGGCGACCCGTCTCCCATCCGCAAAATTTACAACTTTTACGTGGATGACTAAAGCCAGCGAACATGATTTGATGCTAATTAGCCGAAATGTCGTCACGAGCTTTCGCCTTCGGGTTAATAAACTTTTCTATTTCGTTGAATTAATGCCTGAGCCCTTTGAATTTTAAATGAACTCTGCGAAAAGAGAAGCGTAAAAAATTTAGGAAAAAAAGTCGTGAAAATAAGAAAAAATATTCGAAGATGACGTGTAACTCGACAGAGCACTCACAAACCGAAGACATTTCGCTTTTCATTTTTGCTTGTGCTGTAACGATACATGAATATATTATATTAGAGCACTTCCGAGATATTTATCATATTAATTATGTTTTTGGATAGTGGCTTCTTTGTCAATGAATGAATAAATCCCTCCATCTCTTTTATGCAATCTTTTGAATATTTACAAGATAAACGCGCCAAATTTCGAGAATTCCTCAAAAGTAAAATCAGACGTAAAACGATTTTCAATGAACTTAAAAGTAATGCCAAGAATCCGGAAGTGGGATGCAATGCCTAACTAAAAAGAGTACACTTCCACTGTTTGGTTACTTCAAGCAAAATTCTTACTTACCGTGCCGAGAAAGTTCGAACTGAGGATTTTCACACAAATTGTAACGTTCACCTTTTCACTTTGCATACAGAAAGTTAGCGCAGTCCATTCGCCCAGGAATCTCAGAAATACTCAAAATAGTTTCATGTAAGCCCCAAGAGTGGCTGGGCAAACTTTCTTACCTTAAACGTTAACTGCTTTGTAAGTTATTCCAAAGTACGAACCCTGGTGAAAGGGCGGCGTCCCGTAGAAAGCATCTGGACTGGAGTTCTGTGGGATAGCCCTTGAACCCAGGTAAATTTCATTCTTAAAAGATTATGAGGGAAGTTTCAAATGAAACGCTTCTACTTGTGTATAGAAGTTAATTGTACCACTTGTTTTCTCATAAACTTTACAATGTCTGCAACAAAAGCATACTCTTTTTGTCAAGACGGTGGACTTTGAAAAAAAACTATATTTTACCAAAATTCGATTTATTGGGTTTAGGTATTCTTATGTCCGAATATATATTTTAATTTGTATTTCCAATATCCAGCTACTCAATTTTTAATAGGTTAACTCAATAATGTATAGGAGTAAAATTAGTATGTAAAACTTTAAAATAATTTACTTTACTTCTTTATACTCAGAAACGTCTCTCAGGATGACGATGACCCAAGAAATTTAGCTGTTAGTGGCGCATTCGTTCACAAAATATCTTGGATATAAAATACATTTGATACATTATTATGTAAAATTAAGAGGAAAACGAATGTTAATTTATATCAAAATAACATTCTTGTAGAATAAAGTAACAGGCTAATTATTGCAATTTAAGAAAAATCTGCAAAAAGTAGGTATATAGAGGAATGTGTGCTGAATATTGTATTAAAATTGTCAAGCGGCAGGTTCTCTCTACATGATATATTTCAAGATTGAATGGATTTATCGGAAAATTTTTATAGATAGAAATTCTAGACATCTATTAGAATGCGCAAAAAATAATCAATTTTTCAAATATTTGAAAATAAAGTATTGTGGTCCTTATTCAAAATGTGGAAGAAAATCAAACGAAAAGAATTTTTGATCGAAAATACATTTCCGAAAAACATATTTACAATAGTGAGTTTACCCTTAATTTAATTTAATTCCATTGCGATTTCCATATTGCTATATTTAAAAAAAAAGTAGAAGCAAGGCATGAAACTCAGCCTTTACACGCAGTTGTTTAACTGTAAAAAAAAAAATTTTTCTCATGCGTTTTGAAATGTAATTTTAAAAATTTTTACGGCATAAACGTGACAACAAATTAATGCATAGTCGCACGAATTTTGAAGGTTTAAAATTTCTAAATAAAAACCTCATAACTTCAGCAGGAAATTTCAGAGGGAGAAGGTAGCCTCTTAAATCAGTAACAGACCATAAAGATATTGGCCACACCAAATCCGACAGGTGACATAAGTTGTAAATTGCGAAATATTTATTATTGTTTATCTATGCTATAAAAATTTTCTCGCTCTTCGCGATGTAACCATCACTTGCCCAAAGAAATCACAGACATCACCGAATTATGCATTCATGAGGGAGAGGACCAGACGACTTTTAAGACAATCTGCATTATTAGCAAGGTCCGCTCTGTTATCTAACAAAACAAAACAAAAATTATATACAAAAGGTGTGGCGTTTTTGAGCCCCAAAATTTATTCAAATGATCCATTGGTACGTTAAAAAATCTTTCGCTGAGGCCTGCGGCAAAATTCTTGATAGAACTTTGGCAGTCTCCGCGGTGAAAGTATTTAGCGACGACATCCCGAGTAGTTTATAACAACCTGAAGTGTATTTTGGGCAGTGAACCGTAGGCGTGCGAAAGTGTAATTTTAATGTAAACTCATTTCGCCAAAGAAGCGCTCCTTAGAAATATATTACCGTGAACTCATTCTGTCTCCAAATTATTTTTTGATAGCTCTCTGACCACCGCAAATCGTCCTCTGTGCGCTGTTTGCTGAGAGATCATAAATCCAAGCTAAATGTAATTTCTTTAGTACTTCTCTCTAGTGGCCAACTTATCTAGAACAGTCGTCTAAATTAAAATTATGCAAGTCGGAAAAACAAGATGTCCAAAGCTCCACCACCTTGGCGGCTACTACCCTAATTCTGTGCGCAAATACGCACCCATCAAGTAATCTCCATGAATTTGGGTTGACGTAAATATGAATCTTAGATGGTAAAAAATAGATTATAATAAAGTTTGCGCAGTTGTTCTGGTTTGTTACGCAGAATCAGGGACATTGATCGCGTAGAATAAGTAAGGTTAAAATGATAGATCGACTTGATTCAAGGAGATTTTTCGTTTTGACAAAATAAAAAAAAATATCAAAGTTTGCAAATTAAGTCCAGATTTTTGAACCCGCAGGCAGAAAGGCGGGCACAGTGCCCAGATAAAGCGTTTTGAGGAAAGGCATCTCAAAGAAGCTCGCACTGTTAGCTAACTTGAATTTATGGATCGGGCGATATTAGGTTTGGTTTTACTGATCCATAAAATTTTATTGATATTGCACCAGAGTTGAGGAGCACACATAGAGCTACGCAACAGGGCGGATAAATGCTGTTTTTTGGCGGAAGTGGCCAGCGAACAGCCCACAGAGTCTGGTTTTATTTCATCGCTAACCCACGGTAGCACTGCCTGGATATTCGCAAATATTGCACATGTTTTGCTCCATTATCTTAGTGCATTTAAGAAAATGCTGCAATTGTTCGCTCGCTCAAAACTAAGTGCAATGGTAACGTGATATTTTTACAAAGTCACTCGGAAATCATGTCTAGTCCGGCACTGCGCTACGTGCTGTTTTCCGATAAAATTACAAAAAATTTGTAAGACTCGTTAAGGGCCGATATCGCACACACGTGAAATACAATCATAAACAAATTTCTGTCGAGTTATGTCACGCCCCGTAACAATGCCAGGCAGCGATTTTTATCAGCTTCCTGAGAATTTGCGCTTGCCTCAAGTTTCGTTTTGGAATTTTATAAATATTTACATAGTTGCTGATATACGAGGAAGCGGCACTAGACCAACCAGAAAAGATGATTATTATTAAAAACTGCTGCAAATAAAACTAAACAAATTTTTTACTGCAAATTTCAGTAATAATTCATTACATTCACTTAAAATTAATTATAATGATTTTGCTAAATTTTCCGAGATTCGCTTCACTATGTGTGACTTGAACTAAACTTCTTTCAATTGTGTTAAAATTATGTCAGGTATGGTATCAGTATTTGTTAACGTTTTTATAAAGATATTTTATTGTTGAATTTGTCATGCTTAAATTTTATAAAGTATACGTGATTATATCCTCATTTGAATCAATAAACCATCTGATAATTTATTTTTGAGTTTTTGAATCACGTGTGGTTTTTTTTTTATTAAGGTTCTGTGCAAATTCTGTCTAAAATTTAGTCACAATTTGCATAGTTTCTAAAATTAAATTTCTTTAGTTGCACATTGAAAATCTGCAAAACATAACATGGGTTTTTTCATGGTAATTGATTTCTAGGAATTGAAATTCAAATAGATCAAAGAAAATTAGAATCGAGAATGTTTTCAGAGTTCCGTCAAAGAACCTTAATTTTAATATGATATCAATATCATATCCTATCTATAAGGTTCTTTGGTTCCGTACCTTGAAATGAAAAAACGAAACCTTTATGGCTTATAGGATCACTTTGTTGTCCGTCTGTGTGTCCGCTAAGGCCCTTTTTTTTCAGGAAGGATTAGTATCCGAGTTAAAACTATATAGTACCAAATACTGTCTCATAAAGCCTCATAGTTCTGTAAATAATTTATGATGACATGGAACACGAATTGTGCAAGTACATATGTATACATAGCTTGACCGATATTTTTAGAAAGATATGCTTCTAATAAATTAGATAAAATTTCAACCTTGAACGTTTTAATCTAAATATTGCAATTTTTGAGACCCAATTGCCAGCAAACCCTTTCCTTGATCAATCAATTGAAAAAATGTTTTCATTTTGGATAGGCGAATGAAGTGTTCCCATGCTGTTAGGACTTAGGCGCCGTTTAGATTAGCATTTAAAAATGTCAATATATTCTAGTAAGCTTGCGCAAACGAATTAGGAACGCGTGTGCATGCATTTTGCAACCATTCGGCGCACCGCAGCCGACCGCGGCGTGCACCGCGAGCATGCGAGGAATTCGCTGGGCTCCTCGGAGCCGCAGTCGTCAACCGCCACCGCCGCCGCTGGCCGCAGTGGTCTCTGCAGCCGGAGGACCCTTTCACAAAGTCACCTGGAGTTAGAACGCCGCGGCCCGCTAAGACGCCGCGGCGGCAGACCCGCGCGCGTCAGATTTTATAACGGACGGCTCAGGGTCACCACATTGGGCCCGAAGCTAACGTTTTGCCTCGGAGCCGTTTAGCGGCGGCACGGTGCGCAGGTATGCGGCGCGGAGTTATGGTTACCGCGCTCAATGTTTCATACCTTGGCCGAGGGGGGATTAGGGAAGGGGGAGAAGCGGCAGTTACCTGAGTTACCTCGGCATCTATCTAGCTACAAGTTTAGCTGCACACGTAACTGTTTCTTGCATGTTACACGGCCGGTGCCGTTTTCTGCAATTTTTGCTCCTATGACCGGTTGCGCGGAATCGGGCCTGATAAGACCTTCCTCATTTTGTCCGGGGCTCCGAAGGCACTTTAATTACAACCATTTCGCGAGCGCAAGATCGTTATGTTGTCGTTATGTTGCGGAGCGCCCGAGATAAATAGCCGCATAATCGCGCTAAAGGTGGAATCGCGATTCGGGCACCGCGGCGCGATTTAAAGTTGCCTTGCACCGGACCCATCCAGTAAAAGTAAAACTGTCCTAGTTCGGCGCTATTGACTCTACTTGGCGGCAATCAGTGCTGCCAATTGTCTACCGGTCGCCATAAATTTTAATTTTACCATCGCGGAAAAAAAAAAGAAGTTAAATAAGAAATCCGAAGAAATAGCGGCCAAATGCTCACCGCGACCGTGCCCCGATCGTTCTCTGGGTATACGTGGAAAGGTCGCGGCATGGGCACATTAGCCGCGAAGAAAATTATCAAGGCCAATAAATCTTGGTGTTCACTTTCAAACAGTATCAGATCGCGGTATGCACTCGCTCTGGGTGAAAAAGTACGCGCAAGTACCGTTTTTATGGAGATTTAGAAAGATGCTGCGAGCACCTATAAGTTTGGTGTTTACCTGATGCAAGGAAATTCCTCGCCATGCATTTATCACCTGTTGCGAAACGTTTAGCATGGCTTAATTTAACGAGTTCTGGTCACCGGTGAGAATTTTCATGCGCTTTTATATGCGCTGCCGTTGCTTTTGCAACAGAAACATGCCGATGCCGCGGATTATAGCCTTAATAAATCACTCACCGCCGCGGCCTATTATCTTTTTATTCAATTTAATGCTGCCAGATTCTCCGTGTCGTCACTATTCAATGTTTATTGCCTCGGCCCGAGTGCGATTTAACTGCTAGATATTTACGTTTACGTCATAATGTCGCTAAACACTTAAATAATCTTGTACCATTTTAAACGACGCATCGAGCCCGTTACATGTCCCACAACTGCATAATAGAATTTGCTTCATTCTTTGCTGCTGTATATCATATTAAAACTTAAAAAAGCTCAATTTATATCAAAATCATTTTCAATCATCATAGGAGCTATAATTTGTGAAGAGGAATCTAGGGATTCAATTGGGATGTTTCTTGTTAAATATTAAACAACCGATTACTTTATTATACTATTATAACATCTTTTAATAACTCCTCTATTACACGATCATTAAAAAATCTGTTAAAAACAAACTGTTTCCAGATATTCAGAACATAGTTCTGTTTGTCTTGGATTAAAATAAAATAGCACTTTCTGAAAAGGAATTCGATTTTCAGCTAATTTTAATAAAGTATACCTACTAGTTCTTTTTGATAAAAAATATTAAACATTGTTCATCAATAAGTCTCACCTAAGGTGGTTAGAGATTTTGAATTTATGTATATTTGAAGGTGGCATACTCAAACATTGCCGTCTTATAGATTTCTAATTACATTGACGAATTCTAAAACTTTTATGAGATTATATATCAAAAATAATAACTTTAACCCGCTTTCACTTTTGAGATAGCACAGGAAAAATTGGTGAAAGTGTAACCACTATATTTAGTTGGGTTTGCCTAAAGTAAAAACAAGTTTTACTTTCTTGTATGAATCTTTAAACACTTGTGTTAAGGGGGCGCCCATATCTTGAAAATTTTAAGTGATAAGATTATATACAACTTTTACTGAAATCAAAAATAAACACTTAATTTTTTTACTATAAAAATACTTTAGCAATAAAAACCGTTTTAAAAACATTTCTTTATCTAAATATTGATAATTATACTCATCAGGTAAACCTGCTTTATTAAACGAAAAGAAATATTGTTCTTATCTTTTTTATTATTATTTACTTTTCACTATCCCATAATTTCATTTATGAACAAATTGCTGAAGGTTGAAACGTAGCGATCTTAAAAGGTATCAGACTTAGTAATTAAAATTAATTTTGCTTTTTAGCCAAATAGAAAAATTTGTCCTGAACCTAATCAGGATCAGGTCGGATATTGACTGATTCCTTGACCTAGACTGTCCTATTTATCTAATATACGCTTTACGAATAAATTTATAGAAATTTTTTCATATGCAAAATATAAGTAAGTTATCGAAAAAATCTCTAAAAAAACGATCCGTTACAATTTGCCTTAATCGGCCTTGGAAATGTTGCCTATTATGCTGTCTGCTGTTTGCAAGGCACGAAAAAAAATTTCACCTTAGGCAAACAAGAGTTGTGGCCCTTGAGCGGACACGTGCCGTGAATTTAAAAGAAAAAAAAGAAAAAAAAGCGTTGGCAAAGATTTTAAAATTGGCCAGCCCACTTCCCGCTGCAAATCAATCCGCGCAGAACCCTAGGCGTTGCAGACCCGAAGCGCAACCTGATCGCGGGGACTATGAGGGGCATTTTCAGATCATCGGTGTGTGACATCCATTAGCATAACGCCGACGACATTATGAGTTGCGAACGGAATTAATAAGCGAAAATTGGGGAGTTGTAGCGCAGCGCGGCGGAGCCATTGCCGCCGTGATCCGCGATCATTTTTATGCTGCGACCGCGCGCTGCAGCCGCAGCAGCACTTAGCATGTGCAGTGCGCGACCGCGATAAGTGTGCCAGCGAAGTCCATGTGCTCGCGATCGTCACCGTCACCCCGTCACCCCGCCAGCGCCGGAGTAGCCCCTCCGCGGCTCAACATTTTGTAGAAGCTCGCGGGCAGCTACTGCGTTTCGAAACTCCTCGACAGCACTCAAGTGCAAGTGAATTGACGCGGTGATCTTAAGTCACTCGGCGACATGTGGGCACTAAAAAGAGGAACGCGAAAAAAAATAAAAAAAAACAACGGCTAAAAACAAAAATTAAAAGGCAAGAAACGATCGCAGAAAATTTGCAAAGGTCCCTTGCTTACGACAAGTTTTAAAACGAGCGACACGTCGTCCTACTCCCGCGCCCCTATTCTCGGCGGCGCGGTGTGTGGGTGTGTGCAAGTGGGGCCCGCAAAGGTTGCGCGAATCGTGGCG
The DNA here is from genome assembly GCA_933228815.1 of Machimus atricapillus. Taxonomy (NCBI): domain Eukaryota; kingdom Metazoa; phylum Arthropoda; class Insecta; order Diptera; family Asilidae; genus Machimus; species Machimus atricapillus. The sequence continues at coordinate 23,654,043 of OW121788.1, read as the reverse complement.
CTGTTTCGCGATCGCGGTGCGGTGCGGCACGCGAAATCTGGAAGATCATTTTCTTCGCGATCTCTGCCTTCCTTCGACTAATCGAAGAGGAACGCACACAAACGCACTGGCCGTATGGTGTACTACGCGCACGATCGCGATCCCGGTCGATGTGTGGAAGCGCTCCTAGACTGATCAGCGTTTGCTCTTTTGACTTTGAAGATGGTCTGATATGGTCGAACTTTATTGGAATGAACTAATTTTGAAATTTATGGCTAGAGCCAGCGCGAAGGTTAGCAATCGCTGGTCTTGCCTTGAATGACAATGATTGGACTCACAAAAGAAGTCAGCCATGTGTGCAGCGATAAATTTTTCTGAGATTGCCCAAAGCTGGCACGGATGATTAATTTTCGCGAATTGAACTCCATTCGGGAAGGAATGGTATTTTGGCAAATGAACAAACCGATGCAAATATTTTGGAATAGATCTAAAAATATTGATGACATTTAATTGCTAGTTAGCCCTGCCCAACAGTTTCCCAATAAAGAAGGTTACGATCATTAACCACTGATTGAACTTTAATGCACTAAGCCGCCACTGCCTCAGCAGGACAACTGTTTTAATTGATTTGAAATAGAGTTTTATAATATTTCCACTATAAAATTAAATCCTAAATAGAGTATATGTCTAAATTTTGTGAAAATAAACAGGAAAATTCAGGGAAATTTTTCAACATTAACCTGCGTTCTTTTCATATCGGATCCAGTTCTAGATTTGGCTGTTGGCAGGAAATATTGCATCGAATTGAAATTTTAAAGACTGTCATATGTATATCTATGCATCCAAACTTCATACCTTTAACGAGATAAATTTTTGGATTAAGTATTTGACGTGAAATGGGTATTTCTTGCCAAATCTAGAACTGGATCCGATATAAAAAGAACGCAGCTATTGTATCTAGAATACCCTCATAAAAGTCAATAATCCTCCTTTTTTCTTAAATGCGTGGTTCAGGATCGTATCCTCAATCAATACTTAGAAAAGAAAAGAGTAGTCAAAGAACAAAAACAATCAACGTTTCAATAATATGATAGGTAAAATACATACTCATAATGATAATAGCTTTATAACTTAAAAAATCTCTTAATTACGTTTCTAAGCGAAAAACATTCAACAGGTTCTTCAAAATAAATAATAAAAACTCCCGTAAAACTCGTAATATTATTCATAACACAAACAAATTAAATCTGTAAACAGAAGCTAAATAATATTGAAAGCATCTTCATTTTTTAGTAATCTTGTAGCCTTGTAACTTATATAATAACAGGGTTTTACATTATTTAGTTCACGTCATTAAGTTTCTAATTCTAACAATAAATATTTGCCTAGCTGTATCCATTAATTTAATGTACCTATAATCACTTTATTATCTTACTAATAACAACACAAATTAATAATACGCCTCGTGTAAAATATACAAATATTCACGTGCACAGCAATCAAGATAATAGGGAAAAGAGTAAAGTAAACGTAAATAAAAAAACGAATAGCTGTAAAACTGATTAAATTAATAATTGTCAAGAACATTGCATTCTTAGCGATGAAGAAAGTAAACATTCACCCCCTCCATACGCTTCATACTTATAATCGCTAGAGGGACAAATAAGGCAGTAAATTCCTTTGACATTTTTCATCACGACAACTACCCAAGTGCAAGAAGGCAAGTGCTGCGCCTTCATTTCCATCCTTTCAACGGCCTCTAAGCAATGTGCAGATTTTGCTGGTCATTTGGTCTTATGTCACGCATAAATACGGTGGAGAGCGTAATTTAATGAGTTTTGAAGTAAGCCAACGGCTTTCGCCTTCTCGCGATCTATACACAACGCAGCTTTTGTATCTAATTAAGGCGACCTTCACAGGAATTTTGTATATCACTGTAAGGCACTAATTGTAGAACACACGCGGTTTACCCTACCGCTACCAAGCCCACCATATGGTGCTCTTTAATTTTCCACATAAGTGAACCAACATCGTTTCATACTTTGATGTATTTTTGCCTTATTGCTTGGGTGTATGTTTGTCGTATGGTCATATGTGTCGATTTGCTGTTCTGTGTCATGCCGATCGCGAACATGATCACGATCGCGCTCGCGATCTTCACTCGCGATTCTGGCAAATCTCTTCACATATCACCGCTCAAGAGAGTCTGCTCCTACTCGGGTATATTATTTTTGTGGCCTATGAACATGTATCACTAGTAAAATAATACCACGAATATGTGTGTAAACATGAAAAGCTCCCAAGCTCAATTTTAGAAACCTTCGAATTACCGCCCTACTGTAAGAAATATGGCCAAGATCTGCGAAGTGATTTTATTGCATGATTCTTTCTGTTCGTTTTTTAAAACGCGCAATTGAAGGCTGGTTCGTTTTTCTAAGAAATTGAAAAGGTGCACCTTGATGGATACCTGCCTCATAACCCATTCGCTTGCAATACCCCGCACAAATAGTGGAGTTTTGCAGAAAGCGCACAGCTTCCTCATTACCATATTTACAGCAAGGTACTTGAATCGCAATCAGGTTCTTTCAGGGAAATGTTATTTAATTTTACAATGTTGAACACGTCACGGTGTTGTTAGATATTCGAAGTAAAAACGTTCGTTGAAGCCAGGTTTAAGCGAAAGGATGAACGTTTATTAACATATTTGTTACTAATGTTATTTTATAAAATATAACAATCCTACAACTACCTTCGACCATGAATACTTCTAAGAATTACACCTTTTATGGAGATTTACTTTTCTTTAGTCGTGAAATGTTTAATGAATCTCAAGTTTTCATAACTGGCAATTAAATTAACTACTTTAAACTACTATGTAATTTATTCACCGCGTCGACGGTAATGACCCAAAAAATTAGTTTCAAGGAATTGATTCCAGTTTTGTATGCATACAACAATGTTCATTTTATGTTTTTATAAGAAAATGGTAAACAAGAAAAGAATTTGAGCGTCAATAAATCTAGGCTAGGCATACATCCTATTTGTTGATAAATTACTATTCAAAGAAAAGCGTTCCTACAACGTACGTACATACATATAATAAAAGGGAAAAATAACAATTTCAGATTTTAAGTTAAAACTTATCCTTCTTTGATAATATCAAGTATTCGGATATTACCAACTCCAAAATAAATTTTTTTAAGGTTTTGTTTATAACGATTTTAAATAAAAAAATGTCTTAAAATAACGCTTTCAAAAGTAAACATAAATATGAAGATTGAAATTTTACAGCTAATAAGAAGTATTCACGAAAAACATTAAATCTTAAAGGAACGAATTTTGGTGACCTTTTTCAATTTTATCCCTTCTCAAAAATACTCAGCGAATTTTTGTATCCGTATAACTTCGGTTTGGATAATTAAATTGAGAGCTCGAGACTAATGATAAAATATACCAAATTTCATTTTTATAGCCCTGCTACTTTCCATTTTTTTAATAAGCAAATTTAATTTATTTCGTCACTCACTCAAAATTTTAGGATACTTCGTTAAGAATTTATTATATTTACTAAGGAGTTGGCTCTACATAAATTTTTAAAACTTTTTCAGAATAAAATTGTAACGAAGATGAAATTTGTACAAAACAAATGAACAATTGATGTGTTTTTTTCATAATCGAATCCAGATCAGATTTAATAATAATGTTTGAACTGAATTGAAATTTATGAACAATTACCTATGTATATTAAACGTATTTTATTTCTCGAAATTAAAATAAATTTACCTTAATCCCAAAATTTGTTCAATTTAGAGCTTGAATGGATCAAAAAATGGCAATTTGATGCAGTTTTTACAAATTTTATCAGATTCGATTGTAAAAAAGTTCAGTCAAAATGTATAGTTAATCTCAACAATAGACTGAAAGACAATTAGATAATATCTCCCTTAAATAAAATACTATAATTGTGCACGAATTAAAGCTGTCCAAAGTCGAATTACTCTGAGACATTTCCCCAAATTTCAAGGTGATTACGGACTTCAATTTGGCAAGCCTTTATAAAAAAATTTGCGATTAAACACTATTTTGGTTACCTTCATTAATCCGGGGGTCGGTCAATTCAGGGTTCACTGCATATGTTGTCCAAATCGCGATCATCGCACCGCACCGCATCGTCGCTTTACCGGCCGCAGGGGTGCAGCAACATTTTGCACATTTGTCACATTTTGTGCAAATTGTATTTCATGTGCTGCAGGTGAGGTCTTTCCAGCGGTTAACCAAGAAAATGGGAAAAGACAAATTTAATTAGAAACTTGACCAGGCAGTGGCAGATAATTACATAACCCCGGGTCTGGTGGTGGCGGCCAAAAGCGCGTACGTCGATCGCGATCGCTCTCCAGATCGCGCCGCACCGCACCGCACCGTGCCGTCATCGCTGCTGGGGGACGCGGCCACTTTGGTGGTGTGCGTTGCGCTGCGATCTCCGCCGGCAAAGCGCGCTCAGCCCCAAGCGATCGTGCGTCTCTTTGAACTTGGCGGAGACTTTTGACGGAGCGATCTCCGACGATCGCGATTCCGCGGACGCGCTCATTTAACACAGAAATTTGTTTGTTTTATTTATGTTTACGATCGTGTGCCTGCGAACTGGGCCCCAATTCGCCCTCTCTCTACTCGCGATGGGCTCCCCACGCACACAGAGAGTCGTCATATCGCGTGTATTTTTCGCGAATTTTTTGATGGTGGCCGCGTCGTCGCGCTTTGCAATGACTCGCACTAGCGCGCGCCGCATCTGTGCGGAATCTTTGCAAGAATTTTTAGATTTTTTGATGCGAATTAAGCTTCCCAAACAAATACCATCAAACCCACCTCGATGAGGGCGCTCTCTATTTGTAATAAAAATTGCTGCGCTTAGAGGCGAAATAAAAAAATAAATAAATATATTTAGGATTTTTTTGCTCCAAATCTGCGACGCGGGAGTATGTTTCTGCGGTGCGGGACGGCGCGGCGGATTCTTCTTCTTGTTAACAAAAGTGGTGGGCCCACAAATTGCTGGGAGCCGCGGCCGCCGAATTAAAATTGAAGCGAGTAGCAAACGCCGAGCCAGGCGAAATGGGCTCTGGTTGTACTGCGATATCTCGCGAATTTGGTGGGTCAAATGGGGGGCCTGCATGTGTGTTTTACAAATGAGCACGCAAAAATTAAGAAAGGAAACGAACGAATGTAATAAAACGGCACATCGGCGGGCAAAGGCAGAAATTTTTTTTTTTCGCGAGGGAGAAGGAAAGGAGAACATGCGAGTAGTATAGAAAAAATTATAGCTGAGTACTGTTCGTTAATCTGTGCATAGTGCGGACTTGGGGGAGCTTTTTTATCTTCCGCGAAAAAAGAACTTTAGCCACACACATAATAGTGTCCTAAATTTTCATCATCCAAACACAGTCAGCTTACGAGTCGCGCACTAACTGACCTTCAAATCTCTCTCTTCGTACTTCGCGAAATTTTTTTTGTTGTTATTTTATTTTTTTTCTTGTTATTTTCTTTTTTACGTAATTAGGTTTTAACTAAAGAAGTAAAAAAAAAACCAAATATATTATAGAAGCAAACGTTTCGCACGCAACTAGTGAGCGCGGTCCAAAAGTTGAATTTCGGTTTCATGTTTTTCCTTAACTCCGTCAACTGCCTTTGCTTTCTGCAGATTACGTTTTTTTTTCTAACTTTGGGACTAATCGGAGCTTTTCGGTTGATTCGCCGGCCCGTCCACAAGTATGGTTCAATAAAAATTTGCGAAAAACAAAAATGAAAATAAATAGCAAAGAATTATTTTGAGGAATATCGCGATCTTTTTCTAGAACGTTGAAATGTGCGCTGATCTAACAGTTGGACCAATTGTGATAAGATTGTGAATATTTCCCATATATGCGAATCTCGACATTATAGTCGAATAAAATTGTGCTTGATTTAAAGGGTTTTTCGTCACGCTGTGAATTTATTTTTAGTGTCAAAAAGCTGAGATTTTGTTTATCCTCGACGACAGAGTAGCAAAGTGTGCCAAAATCCTACTTAACATGAGCCACTAGCGCAGCCTCAGCTCGATCTATAGACGGGAATTCGCCGAAATCGGTTCTAAGGTAAACAAATGGTCCAGCGAGCCGCCTCACGTGCCCCATTATTTTTGCTATTACCCGCGACCAGCCCGCATTCCTTCCCTCCTCCCTCCCGTTCTTCCTTTCGGTAGCCAAAAGCTGGAACCAAACATCTTCAGTTCATTAAATTTTTCTTCTTGAAAAAAAAAATTTTTTTTTTTTTGTCTTGATGCTCACCCGCGAAGGGCCAATGTACTTAAAAAAATGTTTTTCTCGGTGTTTCCAGCAGGCGGCCGCGAAGTTCCTCTCTTCTCGGAATTTGTTGCTAACTGAACTGTGGCACCGCCGAAAAATGATCTCAAACTTTCGTGCCTTTTTTCGCGGGCCAGCCACCAGAGATGATGTCATTTTTTCGACTGCTTTTTGGGCAACAGATATGACATTCAATTCATTGTTTGGACCTACGCTGCCATGCCGCACCGAAAAAATTGCTCGCCTTGAGCATGCCGCCGCCGCCGCAGCATCGCGCGGTCTTCTGCAGTCGTGGACCAGTCTTAATGAATGATCTGCGCCAGATGAAAAGCTGCGCGATTTTTTATTTTACTTTATTTATTTTTTTTTTGCCTTCAATATCTTTTCTATTTATAAGCGAGCTTCATGCATCGCAAAATTGACGAGATTGGTTGGGCTGAACCGGCCGTTCAAGTTCCATGCCCTTTGGGCCCACACTAAAAATATACGCGCGGGGAATTTTTCGAACAACTCGCAACGGCTACATAACAACACGTTCCCCAGGGGGTCATCGTACTGCGCGATTTTTATACTGTCCCAAGTTAAAAAAGAAAAGAATTATATTTTCAAATGGACAGCTGTGGAACAGAGTTTGCACGAATAATCCACCCCATCATGTTTTATGCTAAGGAGTCGCCACAGATCGCATTCAATATTTACAGTTGGTCGGATTCGCGAATTCGCGAAAAACGCGAAAAACGCGAATTCGCGATTCAATCCTCTTAACTGAAGCGCTGTGCCCCAGTGGCCGGCTCTTAACTTTGAGAGGTCAAGCGAGGCGTTCTCAGTGCGTTTTCTATTTTTTACTTTTTATATAAGTATTTCTTCTGTTTTTCGCCGCAAAAATTTAAATTAATGAACAACATGTACAAATAAAGAACGCAAAAAAAGCTTCGAATATTTTTAAATTCGTCTAGTTTTCTTCGAGCCGAACTGAAGAAAGCTTATAATAAAATAGACGACGTCGACAGGAGAAAGTGCTGCGATGTTATTTTTATCCGTTTCGGCTTATGGATAATTTTAGTAACCATGGTCAGTACCATTACTTCTCAGCTGGTGGTTCATTAAATTTTTGAACAGCCTGTCTATTTAGCAAGCTTTACGATTTTTGATATTTTCAACAATCTCTTAAATTCGCCCGTGACTTCTTTAAGCACCTCTAGGGTCCTATTCTGAGTGTTGTTTCACATTTAACAAAAATGTCACAAAACCTCCAAGGAGGATTGGCCAAATTTTAAAGACTCCTCACTGAATTTGACTTACGAAAAAAGTTATGAGTTTATAAGCATGTCATAAGTTGGTCGACTATTTCTCTTACTTGTAAACTGATAGAGCTTACTTAGCTATAATATTTTTTTTTTAATCTCGTTATATACTAAACACTAAAGACTTAAAGAAAACCAAATAATAATTAATTTTTAGCAACAATAAGCATATGTACATATTTATTTAATTATACAATTATGTTAAAAGCACTAGCTTATTAAAGTTAACATTGGTTAGTTTCATTAAAAACAAAACGCCTATCGGAATAGGGCTTCTTATAATAAACTTTGAAGTGCGCCATAGTAACAAGTGATACGTGCATGCACTTGATCTGTCTTGACTGTCAGTCAAGGAAACAAAAGGGCTTACAAAATGAAGCAACATTGGCTTTCCCAAAAAATTACAATGCCATTTAAAAGATAGTCATCATTGAATCTGACCGGGCAATTAAACATCAACAATGCGCTTTTCACATCACAACTGATAACTCTATGAAGTGCCTTGTTGACAAGTGGAACAAATTGGTGGGCATAGAAAAGGTCGAATCGTCGCCCGATTTTCTATTGATGATATATTGTTCTTTGGTTGCATGACGACATGACGCAGCAAAACGATCGCAATTTTCAAAAATTGTTGAAACTGCTCTTCTAGAGGGCTCTTATTCGAAACCCAAACATATTTATTAAAAACATATTAGAAGTAGGTACTTAAAAAATTCTGTAATCAGTAGAAAACAAAATGTGATAATGAGCTAGAAGGTTAAGCAGATATGAAATTTTACACACTTGCGAAATCAGCTTAAGGGTATATTCGTTTGGTATAATTGAGGGCGTTCAAACGAAAAGACTTGAATTATATTTAATAAATTATATAAAATAAATATTAATTCGTTAAAAATCGCAACTATTTTTAACAATAATTCAAAGAGTGCAACACGCAAATATTTGAAACTCATATTCTATACCAACTTAATATTGCGTGACGTGTTATGATCATGCGTTCAAATTGGTGACCATAATATGAATAAATTTCAACATTAATTAACTTTATATGTTAGGTAGCTTTACATCCTATCATAAACAGCTAATTTCAGATTCAGATATTTTTTTAATAGCATTAATTAAATTCACAGATAAAGCGTGTTAATTCTGTTTACTTAAATTTAACTATAAACTCTTCCCGTTTATCCAAGCCAATTTTTATTCCATTCTACTTTTGCTATTCAATGAGATCATGTTCTTTTAAATTTCAAGAATAATCAGTAAAAAGTTTTATTAGCATTTTGTTGAATAAATTTTTCTAATTTGTTTAGAATTCTGTGCTTTTATGTATTTTTCTTTCAAAATTTTCTTCATAAAAGCATTTTTGGTTAAGAACTGGCATAACAAGGGATATGATATGATGTTTAAAAAGATTATAAAAAGTCAAGAGTTTCCTAAAAGTTGAAGATTTTCGTGCATTCTATTTATTTATATCAAGCATATTAAAAAAGACTATAAAATTGTAAAAATCTTTAATACTCATTTTGGGATCATATTATAATAACATTTTTGTTAAGTTATTTCATAGTTAAAAGTGCAAATTATTTAAGAAAATGTTGTGAATTAACTAAGAAAGGAAATGATATCAACTTTTAAGACTGCTTTATCATTTGGAGATCTACTCTGATGTTCGAAGCCCACGTATAAGATAAGTCCTCACCTTTAGGCATATTACGAAGCTTGGATATGTTCCCAAATGCAAAGACAAAAACAGATTTCATTTCTTTTTTTAAAATTACAAGTCGTAGTAAATCTTTTAAATTGAAATGGTTCACTTTAGATGACAATTATTCTATAAAATTCAAGTGGTATACAGATTTTATAGGAGAAATATCTAAAGAATGAAAAAAAATAGTTATGGACTTATCGAAATATTTTACAAAAACTCTTATGCAAGAAAACTCTTATTTTTATCTTGAAAATTTTAAGAATGTTTTTTATTTGCCTTGGGTATTATTTTATCTCAATAATTTTGTTTACTTCCTGTATGACGACTTTCTACGCTTCATTTGATAAAGCTAAACATTTCTGTAATAAATTTTCATCTCATCCCTTTCTATACGGCAGAAAACATCCAATTAGGTCGCCAACTAGCTTCAACATCATCTTAAGTTTAAGTTTCCCTCCACACAAAATTAAAAAGAATCTGTGTGTGATTTATTAAGACAGTGTTCCACCTCCCCTATGAGAAAATATCGAAAATCCAAAAATATTTCCCTCCCGCTGTTACAGCAAACAGCCTCCGAAGTTCCGCTCCCTCTTAATGAAAACCTCCACAAGAGCAAATCTCTGCCCACGTTTAAACCCAGACAGGAAGGCTGAAAATCTCCTTGAGAAACATTTTTAAAGTATTTTCAGTTTTTGCACAAAAAAATTTGGCACGTTTTTGTCTCACCTGAATGACTTTGAGTTGTGTTGTTTTTTCTAGGTGAAAGTATTCGGCGGTTTTGTCCATCTGAGTGATCACCCCGCGATCGGTGATCAAAAATTGCGGCAGGTCTTATCATTACTTTTGTAAAAAATACGTTTAAAGAAATCACGAGTGCCTTAAGGGTTTCACTACCACGTAATGCTCCTTGAGTGCTTCGTTATCGCAAAATTTTGCTGATCATTTTTTTTCTTGTTTGCCACATAATCTGTTATCTAATAAATACACGTAACTTCTTGTTATCAAACTTAGATAACGCATACTCGTTCTTATTTATAGAATTTTGGAAAGTGGAAAACATTTTTTTAATCAGTGGGCTTTCACTGATGATCGATGATTAGCGTTTTCTGAATTTTATGTATTTCTGTAAAATGTGGTTTTTTGTAAAAAAAAAATCAAATTTTATGTGAGCAATGCGATGATTTCGCATTTTATTTTAAAAGTTAGTATCTTTAATCATCTTTTACATAACTCCGAGTTTGTTTCTGAAACAATCTTTGCGGAATATCTCTATTATTAATTAATATTATAAATAGAAAGTAAGAATTTTGTGTGGGTTTTTTTAAAGTAACAGGTAATCATAAAAACCATTAGCTAGATTTCAACGAAACAATAATTGAGTTCAAGAAACTGAAATAAATTTATGCGCATTTTATGAAATATATTACGAATTTTTATACAAAACTGGTTTTTGTAATCTCCTTTCAATTCGATTGGATTAACGGATTCAAAAATATGTAAGACCTATTACTTAGTTTTAATTAAGTACATATGGATAATTTTGATGTTATTGAGCTTTAGAGTGAGAATTTCTGTTTAGTTACAGAAAAAATCAAAATATTGACAAAATAAACATTTTATATGAGATTAGTGAAATGCCCTTATTATTTTACACAGCGTTGTAATTCTCTGACGAGTGGAATATAATACCCCAAAGAAAACCTTCGTCGGCGATCTCTTCAAATTTTTTAATTTTAATTAAAAATAACTTTTAATACCCTGAGAACTAAAATCAGTATTATGAATAAGCTACATAAATATATAGGGTTTATGAACCTACATAAATATCTTATCTAATTAAGGTTTGGAAAGATTGTTTACCTTATTGAAGCTATAATTTTTGTAAATTTTTTAGTTACTCGCTACGCTATATAAAATTAGCTAATTCCATTATTTTATACTTTCGGGGATTTATGAAAAACCTGGTTAATCACAAAAATGTTTATATACTATTTCTTGAACCAGAGAGTACGAAAACACTTATTTTTACGATTTTATCATAAGGAAAGAAGACACTTTTTAGTGTTTTCCTTCCCCTGTAAAATCACAATTTATTGAGTTAGTAAGTTTACACTCTAAGCCGACTTGTAATTAATCAAAAATAAATCTAAATAAGACAAATATGTCCATTAAAATCATCACTCGTGTTCATAATCTTTAAATTTCGTCAACTGTTACGGTGCACCACATCACTGTAAAGATGTTAATTAGGGCGCCAGGGTTAGTTCATTTTCCCCGTAGGCAGTTCGCTGCCAAGGTCGGGCCCAACGCACGCAAAGTTGGCCACAAAGCTCGGGGAGCACGTACTTTAGCTCCAAAAATTTATGAGGGCCATTTGCATGTAATTAGCTTATATATGTACGTATGTGAAACAAAAAAAAAAGGCTGAACCCAGATGGTCGGGATCCGTCCGAGGGACCCCCAGGTGGGGAGGAGTAGAAACCTGCTTGCTGACAACCTGAATGATTGTATGTAACACATTATCAATTTACATAAATTTGGCACCCTGCGAAGACCGGGCCGCGACTGCTCCCATTTGTCACACTTTGATGAGCACGCACTGTACGTTGAAGAAAAGTTTTATAACAGCCGAAGATTGCCCACATTTTCAGCCATTTCGGATATTATCAACAGATTATCCAGACTAATTTTACAAAACATTATGTTTTACGGGTTTTATAATTAGCGTAGTTAGAAATAACCTAATTGTGCTATTTTTATATTTATAAAAATATGGAAAAATATTTCACGCATTATTTTACGAGAAAGTAAAAGTTGTTCGCAGTTGTAATGCTTTAATACATAATATAAAGGGAGTTTCTCTAGATTCGCTTATCTTATCTTAAATTTGCGATGACTTAAATAAGATAACTGGGACTATCACATGGTCCTTATAGCGAATTAAATCTATAAAACTAATAAGGCCCGAATTTTTTGTAGGCCTTTCTTTCAGAGTAGCATAAGTCAAATAATTAATGTCAATAAAAAACTTCGTCATGTCGCTGGGGCGTGATTAGAAGAAACAATTATGTTGTTCCCAGCGCCTATGGAACACCCTACTAATGGCATGCCACAAAGAATTGTATAATAATTTAAGTGATGATAACACCAGGGCTTTAAAGAAAATGCATCTTGAAATACGGTTAAAGCAAGGAAGTGAGATATCATCTTAATTCTGTCTAAGAAAAAAAGAAGAATCGCTGCATCTTAATGTGTTACAGTAATCGCTATTATGATAACTTTTTATATTTTATTATCTTCATTGTTTCTCTCAACGAAATGGGGACTTTATTTATGAAGATTATTAAAATAGAATATAGACAAATGTGTAGATAAACGAATTTAAAAATGTTTGAATATTTATCATTAACTAATGCAAGTGGGCTCTGTAGATTTGTATCAGCTTTAATTCAATAGTTCTTCATCACGAAAGCCTTTTTCGCAGTTTCAAATATAAAGCGTTTAAATTATGTTTTATTTAGTGAGAAATACGCAAATTTTACTAGCTCAAATTTTTAACTGGGAAGGGAAAATTTATTTTCCTTTTCTTAGAATTCGCAAAAATAAAAAATAAAAGAAAAAAGAACACGTAGAGAATTAAGTTGAATTGTGTAACAAAAACAAACAAAATTGTTTAAAAAAATGTCGTACAAGATGTTAAAGCACTAGTATCATGGAGATTTTTTTTTTATAATAATGTGTATTTTAATTTTCCGGGGTAAATTAGTTAAAATATAAACGTAAGAAGTTAAGACCCTTTCTTGCACAGTTCGTAAACACTGATGAATTAGAATATTAAGATCAATAAGAACTTTATTTTTAAGGCAAAGCTACCGTCCACATTCACGCCTTATTCTTTCCCAATAATTCTAATTCTGGTTTAATCTTATTTCAACAGGAGGGCATATGGGTCGTAAAAAAATATTCTAATTGAAATATCCCTCTTACAGGTACAGCACTGACCAAGGAGCAATGGACCAGCAATTTTGTCTCCGCTGGAACAACCATCCGACAAATTTAACAGGTGTGCTCACTTCCTTGTTGCAGAGAGAAGCCCTATGTGACGTCACATTGGCTTGTGATGGTGAGACTGTAAAGGTAAAATAAAATTTATAACTTTAAATTATTATTCAGCTTTACAAGAATATGTTGTTTTCCTTTTCAGGCACATCAAACAATCTTGTCAGCGTGCAGCCCATACTTTGAGACAATTTTCCTTCAAAATAATCACCCCCATCCTATAATTTATTTAAAAGATGTTCGATACTCAGAAATGCGATCGTTACTTGATTTTATGTACAAAGGCGAGGTGAATGTTGGCCAAAGCTCACTACCAATGTTCTTAAAAACAGCCGAAAGCCTCCAGGTAGGGCGATATAATTTCTCTTTTTAATATTTACATTTTAAATATTAACAAAAATATTCATTCATATTACAGGTGAGAGGTCTTACGGATAATAATAATTTAAATTACCGGCCAGATGACAAAAGTCGAGAGTCGGTAACGTCACCGCCATCAGGTAAAATGCATTTTGATAGGGAAGGTCGCGAAAGGGATCGTGAACGCGACAGAGAACGCGAACATCATCGTAGTAGCAGTTTAAGTGGTAGTGCTGGAATAAGTGATCGTGCTCCAAGCGTAGGTGGGGAACGAGAACGTGCTGATAGTCGTGATGATTTATTACAACAAGAATATAATAAGGAAAGAGAACGTGATAGAGAAATGTCCACAACTCCAGTGGACCATAATATTAGTAGTAAGAGAAGACGTAAAAACTCATCCAACTGTGATAATTCGTTGACCTCGACACATAACGCAAATGTACAGGACAGACACTACACTCAGGATTCCCAGGTATGTAAAAAAAACCTATATGTATTTTTTCGAGCTTTTTACTTGTATAAAATTTCAACACGTTTACTAAGATAAAAGCATTACTATTTGAGAAATTTGCCAATTTAGTAGATAACATTATCTGAAGTAAAATAAAGGCCAACTCTTCAAGATTACAAAAATTTAAGAACTATTTTGAACATTGAAATCTTAAAAATTCAAAATAATGGTCCCTGCTGCGTATATCAATGAGTGCCGTGAATATGTAAAGGGCTTATTCAATATGCCTAATATAATTTGTATCACTATCTTTCGAATAGATACAATCACATAATTTGTTTCAAAACTTACGATCGATTCACATTTTAAATGTTTTATTTGAAGAACTCTATTTGAAGTTCACATCAATTTGTTTATTTCTAAAATATCCTCTTTTTAAAACCTGAGTTTCACAGTTTCAATTAGATAGTACTAATGCTGTTAAGGCCAAACTTATTCCAATTTTCATTTATTTTTAAAAGGAAAAAATAATATAAGAAATCCTAAAACCTAAACAAATTCAAGTTATGCTTACGAAATATGCATCTATAAGTCAGTAGATTTTGTTTTTATTTTTATATCTATAAATAGATAACAACAAAAATAACAAAATGTTTTCAAAAGCTGCTCCCATTCAAACCGTGACGTAAGTTAGAACTGAATGAATATTTTTTTTTTCACGTAATAAAAATAGCACCAATTAACGCGCATAGGCTTAATTCTGATTAAATAATTTTTCACGAAATGACGAAGAGCGCACTACAAACATAAATACAAACATTTGTTTTTGATTGCTGAAATCCTTTGACTAAAAATCTTATTCGATTGTCTCCAATTATTTACTGTATCGAAACACAACCCCATTACGCAGAAACACAATAATTTTCTCTCATATTGTCTTTCTCCAGATACTTTAAAAGCTGCGATATACCCTAAATCTGTCCTTTAAGCGCCCTTTATTTTTCCTATAATTATTATTATGATTATTATTATTTTTGAGATTTCTTTGAGAACTATGTATACAACCAAAAACCTTTTGATGAAAATTGAATGCTTCCATGTGCCAAGAAGGAAAAAAAACATATTTATAAGTTTAATTTAATTCCTTAGATGTAATATTAATTTACAACATTATTATTTACATTTAATCTAAAATATAATTATTATTTTTAGGCATCCTCCCATAGTAATTTTAAATCAAGCCCCGTGCCAAAATCAACCCCCTCTGAATCAGAAGACGCGGGCCGTCGTGATTCTCCACTATCAAATCAAGGAGGTCTCAGTCAGTCACTTAGTATTAAACAAGAAATATTGGATGCTCAGCAACACCCGTCGTCCTTACCATCTGAACTGTTACCAGTAAGTATAAATAAAATGTTTTGTTTATTTACATTTTATTTAATATTGTTTGTCTTTTTTCGGTGCATTATAAAATAATTTATTCGATTTTTCTCAAGTTTTATTTTGTTAAGGTTTTTTCTTTGGACCGGTTCGATGGTTCCAATCTGTTTCAAATTTGGTTGTAATGTTTTTTTTTCTTTTGCTTTCCTTATTTGGTTATTGCTGAGAAAAGCAATGATGAGAGAACATTTTGTGTCGAAACGTTATGACGTGACTTTTTTTGAAAAGTTACACAACTATTGTTAATACTTATTGTAAAAAGCCAGTTTCACTTCTTTGTATTGTTAACATCAAAATACATCTCTAGAGTCTAGAAAAGAAAGTTTAAACTTAAAAATAAAAATACGAAGGAAGAAGGATTTAATTTATGTTTTAAAATCGTCTTTGATTATTAATACTGCTTGCTTTCTGAAAATATATAGATACCCAAAATATGGCCTCAAATTTTCGTGGAGACTATTTTTGTAAATATAATTTTTAATTCGAACACAAACTTTCCCATAGGTTTAATTTCTACAACATATTAATTAAGTATAGAATCTTATTATAATATATGCTTTTATTCGACTAGGAAGACAAGTCAAATCGTCTTGGTTGTGTTGAATCCAAAATGAATATCAAAAATAGGAATCATCACTATATTACACTTTTTCGAAGGACCAAGGATTTATCAAAAGCGTGATGCATTAGAAGAAGAAAGTTACAATTAAAATAAAATAATAACAGTCGTAGTAGAAAAAGCGAGAATAGTAATAAGTTAGACTAAATATATGGTTTATAGAGCATTGATTTGTTTTATGAAAATGTGTAAGAAAAGTATATTTGTATCTTTAGGAAGTTGCAAGAAAAAATTATGATTAAATGTGGAAACTCGTGGAAATCGTATACCAGCATAAATAAAATTTATGAATACTTAGGTCTGGGTCAAGAAATAATTAATTGTATTTATTTAATATCTGATACACTAAATAGAAAGAAATGAAGCAAATGATATTTATGCTTAAGAGGTATTATAAAGGTCAATGCAGCAAATTTACAGAAATGGTATTTATCTCAAATCGACCGAGAAAAAGAAAAAATCTAAACAAAAGCCAAAAAAATAATAACACGCAATTTTAGTTAGATAACTTTAAAAACGAAAAATACTTTGAATTGTGTATTTGAGCAAGAGAGACGTTTAACTGAAAAAAAAATTGAGTCCTTCCCTTCTTATTTTTATTTTATGTTTTTCTCTTTTTTTTCCGATGTATAACCAGAAAAGTGTGGTATTGGGAAACCCTCGCCAGCACAGTGATACGATTATTCCTACAATACCTGCTATTACAATGTTAACATGTTCCCCCTCAGTTGCCCAACAACACCAAAAGCACCAACAGCGCCAGCCACAATATTCAGGACAGTCGGCGCAACACCACCGACATCAACAACATTTGCAACATCAGGGCCATTATAGCCAATCACCAATGAAGCGACCGTTGGAGAATCACATGCAACAAATGCACCACCAACAACAGCAACACATTTCGATCCATAAGCACTTTAAGACCTGGGTACCCCCAGATTTGTCGATAAGTCCAAGTATGGGTGAACCGGACAGTACCCTGCACAGATATTTGGTGGGGAGTGGCGATCAGTTGCGAATGTCACCAGCTGCGCCGTCGAAGTACGTTGGTGAAAGTCGGCGCCAAGAGAGCGTCATTCAGTCCCCGAACCCCAATTCCCAACTTTCGCCCCGCCTTTCGTACGCCTATGGATCACCAATGGCGCCGGTTCCCGGTGGGGCTGGTTATGGAACACGCAAGTCCGGCGGCCGATTTCGCGCCAATTGGCTCGATCAATTCGATTGGCTGCAGTACGACGAACAAGCGAACACGATGTTCTGCACGTTTTGTCGAAAGTGGTCCAATGAGATCCCCGACATCCGGACATCCTTCGTCGAAGGAAACTCCAACTTCCGGCTGGAGATCGTGAACCACCACAATAAGTGCAAATCCCACCGACTCTGCCACGAGCGGGAGTTGCTTGAGATCCAGCAGCATCAGCACAAAGGACCCACTCATGGAAATTTAAAGCACGAAGACGACATCAGCGCTAGGCCTCCTTCTGAAGGAACAACGGACTCAGTACAAAATTTAGCTAAAGTGGGTCCTTGGCAGGTCGACGCTCAAGGACCAGCGGAGGGCACTGCTGAGAAGGGGAAAGGGGGAAGCATTTGAGGGCTGAACTTTTGGTATCCCGAGGGCATCTGGCTTACACGAATGATTCCTAACCGCTCTATCGCACAAGTTCCCTACGGCAAATCTTACATTTTATTCTATACAATCGTTCTAGAAATAAGGTTTACTTGCAGTTGAACAAAAATCTCGCTATTTAGTTTAGTTTAGTTTATTCTGGCAATTTTGGAGCAGGAAGCGCTCATTTAAAATTAATTTTATCCGAACCGAACGAATACACTTATAAAAGTATTTTTTCTTTGTTTTTCTTACAATCCTTTTTTATACTATCCTTCGTTGCTAATATTAAGATCATAAACTGGCTCCCAAATAAATCCCTACCCTTACTCGCTTTAAAAATATTTTAAGAACAGATAAAGAGGTTAAAGAAATTTCAATAAAATGTACATAATCATTTTAGTAGATACTACAAGTTCCGAATTTTGCCTTATATATAAATTGTTTATTATCTTATCATGCTTTCAAGAAAACATTTAATGAAATCCAAATATTACTTTCGTTATATAATGAAAATAAACGTCTCATTAATGACAATTTGATGGTGCATGTTATCAACATAATTAATTTGAATTCAAAACGCTACACTCTGTGGAGTGGGATAATTATTTGAACAATTTGACAATTTTCGTACCTTTACAAAATTATGAATAACCTGTGCCAAATAAGAACATTAATTGACATTAATTACCAGTTGGAATCTACTGAATACAATTCACAAACTTTGTAAAGTTTTGCTATTTTCCAAATGAATTTTAGTGTTTCAAAAGCAGTTCCTGGGCTATACATTTATAAACAATTTTCGCGCAAACAAAATAAAACAGATATTTTTCAGTGGATACAATATATGAAGTCTTGTCTTCGATTTAAATTATTTGAAAGCTTACTGAAAAATTGAATTTCGTTCATGTCTATGTATGTTCTGAAGCCTAAATCCTGTTTAATTTTCGGAAGAATCTGCGTTTAAAAAAAGAAAAAAACGTTATCAGTATGGAAACATCGAACCGATAATGTATAGATATTTTTCTAATCTTTTACAATTATTAAAAGAAAAAAACATTCAAACTAACAAATTTGTAATTATTGTTTCCATTAGCCCGGAGCATTGAAATTACATCCTGAGGACATGTCAAATTTATTGCCGCATGGCCTTTCGGCGGAGTCTCGAGACGAAAACAGCGACTCTAAGCAGTTGCTACTCGACCAGTCGGATAACATTGATGGTAAGTACAAAACCAGCTTACTTAGTTGAATGTTAGATTAAGCTAGAAAACACCTGTAAGACTCCGTTTAGAAGAATCCGCTTGTTTCACTGTTTAAATTTAAAGAAAAATAACTATCATTTAGTAGAGGGGACATTTTCTGAACAGCATCTTACAGGAAATCTAGAAGATAATTTGTGATTTTTAAAATAGTGAAGATTTGCTAGAGGAACGACCATATAACCGTTCGTCGAGCAAAAATTTTAGCGTTTAGTTGAAATAATTTTTGCTTTTTTAGCTTTTAAATAACAATAAAAGTACAAAACAAACCCTTTAGTTCCTCGATAGTAATTGGTCTGTTTATTTGATTTTCTTATTTCTCCATTTATGTTTCCTATTTAAAGTTATATTTTTTGTCCAAAATTATTCTTCTTAATTTTTTGTTCAACTTATCATTATCAAAATAATTGTACATACAAGAAGCAAAATTACTTTTGTTTGATAAAAAAAAAAGACAAAAATAATGCAAAGAAACTATTATTGCGGGGTGGTTTTGACTTGTGATATTTTACTATTACTTCTTGCATGCAGTCATTTTTGTACAATAATCTTGTTAATAATAAATACTTATTAATAATAACGGTTAATCAAATGAACTTAAAGAAATATTTTAACACTTTTGCCAAGACGTTTAAATAGTAATTTTAATAGAAAGGAATTATTCATAAGTTCACGAGATGTGCGAGTGCAATACGATTTAATCGAACTTAATGAAACGAACAAAGAAAAGTAAAGAAATGCGATAATTTTAAGAGAAACTACAAACAGATCAACACCTCTCCTCCTTTGAGAATGTGCATGTGCATGAAAGTTTTATCTCCTAGAGGTTGGTCATTATTTATTTTTGATTATTATTTAAAATTTATTTATTTAATTTTTATTTATATCTTTTCTTCCTTGGTTCTCTGTTTATTAATAAAATTATTTAATTTTATTCATTTTTATTATATTTTAACATAATCTTCATTTGATTTTTTGAATATAAAAGAATAAAAGCAACTATTTTGACCATCCATATTCTTAATGAAATATATATGCGCAATTGTATTTTGCAAAGAAGTCGTATTAAAGTAAAGATAACTCAGTGCAGTTGTGATTATCTGCCTGGAAGTATAAAGACAGTCATGAATAAAGTTAGAAGAGGGGCAAAGCTTTATTTGCGAAAGTTCCTGCAGAGAAAAACCATCTCAGTTGTTCTTCGTTTGAGCCCAAATCCACTTAAACCTTTTTGGTGCATTCATCGATCGCCAATTGCGAAAATTCGTTTACTATAGAACTTGTATAGGCGGACCTCCGAAATGCGGGGCGCTGCGAGCTCTAATAAAAAAATTACAACAAATATGAATGGATTTGAGTGATTTTTTTGTCTTCCTGCGATTTTATACCCCCTGTTTTAAAAGTATTTCACATTTAAAAAATACGTATACTTTTTTTTGTTACTAGTTTTCGATTTTGCTGTACGTTTTTTCTTATAAGTTTTGCATTTTAAGCAAATAATCAGTATATTATAATTGTACTTCACCTTTTTTCCTTTTTGTCTTTAATGTTGCAACTTTAATGTAAAATCAATAAATGAATATCTTTTTATAAAATTAGGAACATAATTCTCACTTAAAAATACAGTACAATGTGCCCTTTTAATATTTGTTGTAAAACTTACTTTTTATATTTTATAACAGCATTAAATTCTTCGATTATATTCGCAATTTAAAGATAAATAAATGAAAGAAGCAAATGGGTGGATCGAAAGTTATTTATTTTACAAACTGTGGTAATATTAAGATTATTTCTTAAGAAGGTAAAATTCTCGAGGATTTTGAGAATTCCAATCTTATTCTTTTAGACGTTTTCATGTTTGTTCATTTGGTCATTTCAATTAACAAGTAAAAAGAAACATGCAAATCATAATTTTTCAGTTATAGGGACTCATTAGGTGTGTTCCCATTTTAAGACTTTATGAACGAGTAAAAATAAAAATACCCTTTAAATTTTCACACTAGGAAACTAAAAATCTTAAATTCATTGAATGTTCTTAGCTTTGTTCCACTTTTCGACTCTTCAGGGAAAAAATAGTTTAACTCTGACCACTTATTTTTCAATATCTCTGTTTTCATTCTTTAAATTAAACGGTTTACATAAAGAAGTGATACAAATTTCCAATCAAAAGACTAATACGTGATACGAATTTAAAGAGACCACAAAAACTTACTAATTACTTAAGGAGATTTAATTAAACACAAATTGTAATATCAAATCATAATTTCATACAGATAATAATGAAAACTTTTCATTAAAATTTGATACCATTTTTTCTTTTTTAAATAAGTTTACTAATAAGAAAACATAAAATTATTTCAGACAGTTAATGATAAATTGATAGTACCCAATGCAAACGTATGTTTTTAAAGGCTTAAGTAAATATTTTGAACAGATCTGGTCAACAACAATTATTGTTTATGACAAAATTATCTCTCTATTATTTTGTTCATTTTTAAAATCCTTAAGTGGTGCGTTCACTCTCAATCTGCAAGCTTGCACGGAATATAAAATAAAAGTTATTTCTCTGCGGTCTCCCTTCTTTAAATAGAGCTTGATTTAAGTTAAGCGCCGACGCGTATAAATTCTTAAAGGTATCTGACGCACAAAATTGAGTAAAATGTTCTCGGTAAAGGTCCATTAACAACTGCGTAAATAAATAATTCAATACTTGAACACTTTTAAAACCAACGCGATCAATATATTAAACGATGAAGATATTAGCTATTTTAATCTGGAGGGAACTAAGAAGGGCACGAATATCAAATATAAACTTCAGTAATTCACAAATATTACCATTAATAAAATCAAATCTTTCTCTCTCACTTTTACGATTCAGAAGTATACTTCACGTTCGAAGCAAAATATGTTTCGTAATAATTTTCATAATTTTTTGTTAAATTTCTATCAGTTACTTCGTAGCTAAAACACTCTTCCTTATTTGGCGCAAAATATACTTTTGTTTCACTTTGCTTTCCCTTTTATCTCTGTGTAATGAGTCAAACACTCTTCAGTTTTTTAATACAATTAATTTAATATAATTTAAACAAGCACAAACATGTACAAACGAATAAAGTGAATTAAATGTGGACAGTTTCATTGCTATGCACTAACTATTGTAAAAATACGTAATAATAAGCGAATAAATTTGTTGAAACAGTAAAGAAAAAGGTTGCAACATTTAAAGACACCGGTGCCAGTCGGCTAAGACATAATTAGCAAAAGAAGACAAACATTTAGTGATTTTCGGAAAGCCAAATTAAAATTCGAAAAATGCCAGCTGTATCCCGAACCAAAAATCGCTTCGAAATTGTTTCACAGTGTACCTCATTGGCAACATATTCATGTCCGACTGTGTTGTGGTTTGGTTGATTACTTATATTTTGTTCACATTAATTTCACATATGATTTATTTAAAAATTGTGTTTTGTTTTGTTATGTTATGTATTTTTTTTTTCCTAAGTTTTTACCTTTTCCAATAAGTTTGTAAGAAGTTTTGTTCCGCTGTTTTGTGAATTGTTACAATTTGAGTTTGTATTAGATGAACCACTAGTTGAATTACATATAAATATATATAATTATATATACATAAAGTGTAGATGTCTGTTGTTATATTTACCTATAGATATTAAACGTATATATTTTTGTATAAGGCAACGATTATTTTTAAAGCTCGTTTTATCCAATAAGCGGGGTTTTCAACGTGAAAATAAAGTTTCAAAATTATCATCCAAAATGAGAATCAAAAATGTTAGTGCATCCCAAATGAACTTGAAAGAAAAGAAAACAATAATGTCACAAATCGGTTACCAAAAGAAGTTCTGCGAAATACACATGTTATGATTTTCATTTTTTTATATTTGCTTTCATACATATTTATAAAAATAGTAAAACTCTTATAACTTTTTATTTAATTACTCACTTTTTCTATAAACCATTTACCGAAAATTGTTTACATTTCGATTTTTAATCGATTATTTGGCAGATAGATCAAAATAAATATGTTGCGAATCGCTCAAGGTATTTCTGCGAATCAAACAAGGTATTTGTGCGCAAATACAACAGGGAGGAAATTATTTAAAGCTTCCCACACACATACTCTTTTTGCATAAACGTTGAAGAAACTAAGCAGGAACGGTGTGGGTTTAACTAATTATTTAAAAATGTGTTAACAAAAAATTTATTTCGGTTTACAACATATTTCTAAGCTACATAGTTCGAAATAGTTCAAAATGGTTCAAACATTATTTTTGAATTTTAACGAAGAAAGTCAAAATACTACAAAACATCAGTTAAAATCTTGCGTCTTCCAAAACGATTTAAAGTAAACTACTCTTCTGTTGTGACCCGGACGTACGAAATAAATCCAAAAATCGCCGTAGATTTTTAAAAAGATGGCCTTCAGATATGCTTCTATTTATATAAATGGTTTAAATATTATCAACGTTATTACTATTGAATACGATAAAAATAAATGCATCACGTACATATATATCGACCCAAATCGTGATTAAACCTGCCACTAAGAAAATTTCAAAATATGTACTTATTTTGATCAGCGGAATCTAGCCTTATTTTTTTATTTCATTTATTTTGTCTTCATTTTTAAGATGAGTCACATTCGCAGCTTCCGGTTCATACAGCTAGCTAAAATGACATAAAACTACATTTTTTTCTTATCGTTTGTTTTTGTAGATCCTTAGATAAAATGGTTTTCGTTACAATGCTAGAGCTCAAATGGCAATAGTAGATAATTAGGCTTATTTAAATAGCTTTTATGATTTGAATAATTAAAGGAAAGAATTTTGGTGTTTTAATTTTAATTCAAACCAATTAATTTTTTTGAAATATTTATAAAATCTACGAATTCCAACAGCTATAGAATTTCAATGTCTACCTAAAGTCCTTAAATTAAATTTACTTACTCTAATTGCTCATACATCAACACAAATCAGAATTACTCTTTTGGTAACCAGTTTACTCCAGCATCGATAAAACGATATGATAAATATTTTATATCATAAGTACAGCGTAAAGAATAAAAAACGAAAGTACCCGTTGCCTTTAAAAAACCTTAAAATAAAAGTAAAAATTGCGCTGATGCGGCACGTCGTGACGCCACGTATTGCCTGTATCGATTACAGGTGAGTGTAACAACAAACAACTGCAACAACCATTGATGGCGTCACGTGTTCATCAACCATTAAATCCAATTGGACACATTGATTCTAATGGCATTTTGAATGGTTCATCGATTGTACCAACAGTTATCAATTCTGGGTCTGGCTCACTAACCACAACCATATCAGCGACTTCGTCAACCACATCCAATCACCAGCAACAATTGTCTCTAGCTGGCCAACAGCAGCAACACCAACAACAGAGTACAGTGTCAACAACGGCTGCCAACAGAAGGGATCATAACATTGACTATTCCACACTTTTTGTCCAATTGTCCGGTACACTTCCGACTCTCTACCGCTGCGTTAGTTGCAACAAAATTGTGTCGAACAGGTGGCATCACGCCAACATCCACAGACCCCAGAGTCATGAGTGTCCGGTTTGTGGACAAAAGTTCACGCGTCGGGACAACATGAAAGCCCACTGTAAGATAAAGCACGCCGATATAAAGGACAGATTTTTTAGCCACTATGTACACATGTGATCCATTTTATATGCCGTTAAGTGAACATCCGAGGGCCGGATGTGCCACCACCCTTAAGTAAATCAAAACAATAATAGGACTTAGAAGCAGGTGAAGCAACATTATATACGGAAGTAAGATATATTGAAAAACAAAATATTGAGATTATTAGGCGTAAGACCGATCTGTAGGGAATTAGAGGAGTTTGAGAGCAATTTTGAAATTTTGTTGTTTTTTGGGCTTTATAAGCGTAGATCTCCCGTGTATATAATCAAGCGTTCATAAGACCTAGGAGAAATTGTGATTTGATGACAAAATTATTTTAATAAAATGCAAAATTGTATAAGTACCCAGAATGATTGTATTTTTATTAGTAAGTTTTTATGATCTCGAATCGATTTAAGTTACTTATTTTCCAACTCTTAGTCAACTAGTGTGGCCGAAATGTTAAGTTACATTTTATTTACAGTTAAAATAATTTATATCGTTTCAATTATGGAATCGAAATTGGAGATTTTAAACAAATCTTAAATTCCTAATGAGCTAGTAGATGTAATCATACTAAGAGTGATCCCTGGGGGTGTTTAACTGACCGCCAAAAGAAATACATCAAATGATTATAATCACTTTTTAAAACCCACAGAGTTCACGCTTCCACCTATGTAATTGTCTTTTATTGCATTCACCGGTTACCGAGTAACAACATTTAAAATAGTTAATTTCCGAACGTTCCATTTTTAAACATTTTCCAAAAAAAAACTTTATCATATTAAATTGTATTAATTTTAATTTAATTTATTTATTTTTTTAATGCCTTACGATTTTTTTAAGGTATATCTAATAGCCTAAAAGACAAAGTATGGAAACATTTTTATACTTTACGTTTCTGTTTCATTTCTTCTCTACAAACCTTTTATAAATAAGATGTGGAGTGGCCTACTCTTTTACCAAATCTTAATCATTCCAAAATCCATTTATTACTTCATGAAAATGTTTTATTTTATGAGTTGTAATTTTGTAACATTTTACGTAGGGAGAAAAACTCAAATCGCAGAACTCACTTTTCTTTGAAAGAATTATTATTTTTCAAACATTTTGCCACACTAGTTTGCCACTAAAAGGAATTTACCAAAAACAAATGTGTGAAATATTCTGAAAATGTAATAGAACCTAAAGAAGATGCAAAGGCTTCGTAGTATTCAAGTGTTTTCGTAGGAAACAGAAAAGCAATAAAAGTAGTTTTAATGAGAAAATTCTATTCTTTAAACAACGAATAAAAGTGAGGGAGAAAGCATGAAGTTAACCTACATATAAATGTTATCTATCGTTCATCCACCTTAACTGAATAAAAAAAACAGAATATATTATAAAAGATGGTAAAAAAAAATAAATAAGTAAAATATACGTAATCAAATGGGACCTTAAACCAAGCCGAAGCATACCTATATATATATTTTTGAAATGAATTGTTTATAAATCCGAATGTTATTATTTACATAACATGTCGTAATAAAATAATAAAAAATGAAATAATAAAAGTAATAAAAAAAGACCCCAAGCTTGTAATAGTACGTTAGGTCAGTAGCCTTATGTATTTAACTGATTTTAGAAGTGTTCAATAAAGTGAAGTACGCGTACTTATTTGTGTTTGTGTAGCCACTAAAAATATTCACGTATTAACTAATGGAATATCTCAGTGTCATTGCTTTTCACTTGTTTCATCAAGAACTAAACCCAACATAAGAGCCACAAAATAAAAAAAATATTTACTGTATCTCGCTATCATTCTAATCTATATAATCTTTCATAGAACGCCGTAGGAATATCTTCATCTAAATAATAGACTTGGAAGTAAAAAGCGAAAAGAAAAATCAATTAAATGAAATGCAAAAAAAAACATAAACAGATAGTTCAATAAAGGAGCAATTATATAATGACCTCTGTCGTGTTTTTCTCTCTTAAAAGCAAAGTGTATTAGAATAAAGTGCTAGTACAAACATTCAATCAAATCGGCCGCCTTGAGCTCGGCTGGAATAGAACAAAAGCGATTGAGAGTTGTAATCGTCTTCTAAGAAAGAAAAGGCACCAATAGTTTTTACGTAGATTTATCTTTCAACATTTTGGATTTTTTAAAAATTTTCCTTTTCCATTTTCTCTAATTCCACTTTCTGTTTTTCACTTTAATTATAATTTCTCCATATTTCTCTTGACGGGATAAATCTCCTTTTCTAGATACCACACTAAAATGATTTAAATTTCGAAAAATTCAGGACGTTTATTCTCCATAGTATCGAATATAAATAACTATGACTTATTGTTTTATTGACGATACAAAAATCTCCCGAAAATATAATATCGACGTAGAGAAATTCTTAAAACATTATCTCAAAAAGGATTTTTAGATTCACAAAAAATCTTTATTTTATGAAAATTTTTCCTGGATTTTCTTTACTTAGTAATTAAAATAAGAAAACTTTTATTGTTTTCCCTATTTAAAACATTTCTTTTTTCCTTAAGAACTCAGAATTTCTTATACTTTTCAATTCTTCAATTTATTATTAGAAAACATGAAACCCACCGAATTACAAAAAAAAGGAAAATTTTTAAAAAACGTCATGCAATTGTTAAAGAAAAGAATATTATTTTTCGCGTACATTTTCAGAATATTGCGAATGAATAAATATTAAGAAAAATGATATAATGTTAATTAGTTCCTTAAAGAACAAAACAAAATCAAATTGTATTTTTAGCTCTTTTGTAGACACTTTTGTAGAAAAACCCCTAAAATAATTTATTATTTTCTTTACCACATTTAACAAATTGGTTCAATAAAAAATTTCTTTGAAAGAGAAACTAATTTTTTGTAGTTTTTATTTCTCACTGGCTCCCAAATAAAACTGCTATATAATTTTGATGGGAATATTAATTTTCCATAAAAGAATGTCTTTGAAAAAGCCAGTAATGAATCTTTTTAGCAATCAAGGAGTTGAGGTTTTGTAATATTTTAAGACAATTAGCAAAGTAAAAAAAACTATAAAATTTCGAAAATTTTCCTTACTACCAATCTGAACATTTTTACTATAATCACCGATTCCGCTTCAAAATTATTCGGATAATGTTAAGGTTCTAAAATGTTACTTTTATGCGGCATTTCGCATGAAATAACCTTACAACTGATGAACCAAAGAACTCTTTATCTATGTACATATTATTTTATTATTTTGTATACTTGAAGAATAGGCCGAAATAGGCGACAAATTTGTTTACTCTGGTAGCACTACCACCAAATGGTCAGAAAAACTTTCTTATGGTAACGTTCAAGTTGCTTACATTTCTATCTAATATGCGGTTTGAAGCCCCTCATAAATCTATGAGTTTCTTTAATTAATGAATAAAAAAAAGAAATCAATTAACGTCTTTCCAATCGCGAAAGGAGGGGCTACTTCATAAGATAAGATTGCAAAAAAAAACTCATTTTCTATGCTATTTTATTTTTTACTATATATAATGTTATGTAGTTTATTTTATATATAATAAAATATACCGTCAAAGTAGGTGTACAATAAAAAAAGACGAAGACCAAACCACAGTATTAAAATAAATTAAGTGTCTGATTTGCTCTTCATTATGTTAGTTGGCTTTCCAAAACACTTCACCATTAATTTCGGGTGGTGAGGCATTAAATGAAACTTTTGCTTTTTAATAGGTTTGTTAAGAAAACCATTTAATGGTATTACTTATCTTATTTTCTCTACACCTTTTATCATTAACTTCACAGTTTTCATGTAACAAATTTTAACCGTCATCTTATCACAAAAATAAAGTCACTAAATGATTGGGTTTTTGAGGGTATGGCTCTAGAAACATATTTTAAAATACTGACTACTACAATTTTTTCGTATGTTTAAAAGTAATGTTCAATGAATTTGAGACGTTTTCTTTTTTTTTTTTTTAAATTCTGATAACAAAACTCGAAACGAAAATTTTACAAAACAAAACTCTGTACTTACGTTCTAAACTTGTGTTTAACAGTGGATGGAGGGGTGTTGAACGGTTGTTTATTTTTAATTACGAAATATTTTTTTACATTTTTTTTACGATTCCAGATTATCTCTGTGTTTATTGATGCTATAACAATTTGCTTATACTATTATAAGTGACGTCACACACTTCTATGCACTGTATATTATTATTTAAAAAGTTTCCTGTGAATTCTTAAGTTAAAACAATTACCAAATTTCCTTTGAATATGAAGTAAAGATTAAAAAAAAAATGGTAACAATAAACAAGGTGTTGAATCACAGCGAAAAGGGGCATGGTTCTCAAAATTTTGTTTCATTTTGCAAGTATATTTGGTGCTGGTTGGAATGGCCAAGTTTTTTAACAAAGAAATTCATATATACATGTATATTACAAATTATTAATATTAGTGAGAAAGT
Organism: Machimus atricapillus; assembly: GCA_933228815.1. NCBI lineage: Eukaryota > Metazoa > Arthropoda > Insecta > Diptera > Asilidae > Machimus > Machimus atricapillus. The sequence continues at coordinate 23,624,792 of OW121788.1, read as the reverse complement.
AAAATGACGTCGCTGTTTGTTTAAATTATTATTTCAATGTACACACGTAATAATCAGCTTAATAGAAATACACACGTTCCTATACTTACCCGAAATTTATGCGGACGTACAAAATGAAAATTTAGCAAAGTGTAATTAAAAAAACAAATTTTTTTTTTAAATATTTTTTTTCGATTTCGTTCAATTGATTTTCTTTGTTTACTGTTGTAATACCTTTTTAAGTCGATGTATGTAATAATTTAAAGTATCTTTACACCTAATATTTTGTGAATAGGCAGTGGTTGTTGTTTCAATTAATTTTAAAGTGTCCTCTTAACGTAAGCACCCTGTTCTTAATTTATTAATTCATCTCCATTTAACTCATGGATTATACATACACTCTTTAATACAGTCTCTAGTGTCTATGGCGAGAAGTCTTCTTAACAATTTTATTTACTTTTGTACAAAATATGGCTAAAAAATTGGTTTCATGACGACTAGGAGAGACTTAAGTGGGACTAAAACCCTTTACACCTTTTGGACAATAGAGCAATAATCAGTTTAATTTAATATTTACCAATTTTTTCTTATTATTTCACTTATATATTATTATTTTATTTTAATTTCTTGTGAATCACCAACAAAAATTTTCTTTTCTTTTCGCGTATTGTGTGTTGCAGGCTCGAAGGCCTGGCACATGCGGCTCACATTTGAACGTCTATCTGGCGGATGCAATCTTCATCGCTGCAAGTTATGCGGTAAAGTAGTAACACACATACGTAATCATTATCATGTACATTTTCCTGGACGTTTCGAATGCCCTCTGTGTCGGGCGACATACACACGTAGTGATAACTTGCGGACCCATTGCAAATTTAAACATCCGATGTACAATCCAGATACGCGAAAATTTGATAATATTATGTCAGCAGCTGGCGCCTCATCACAGTCCCCGACGCCGACGCAGATTGCGGCCGCATCCCAGGCTGCAATGGCAGCGGCTGCAGCTGCTGCAGCGAGTGCATTTAATGCTGCTGCCGCCCAACAGCAGTCCCAAAGCAATTCAACATCCGAATGATATAGCCAGTATTTGGGCTGGAACTATACAAACATCTTGAGCTCAGCAACAAACTCATTTTTATGGAATCTCGATCATCACTCGCATCACTTACATCCAGACGATGATGACGATATTAACAATGATGTTGACGATGTTGAATATTTGGATAACGTTAAAACGACGGCCGCCGCGGCAACACCACCAACAGCGAACAGCACTCTAACAACCGCCGTCATTGCAACATCAACCGACAAACGTTCATCATGTGCTACAACATCTGCCATTCTAATGAGATCAAAAACACCAACCACAGCAGTTACTGCTGATAATGACATTGATATTATAAGAAGGCGTTTAATATAAAATAAGACACCAAAACTTTTTAAATTTTACAAACACACAAAAATACAAAACAAAATACAAAAACAAAAAAAAAAAGTCAAATCAAATCAAATGCTAAAAAAAAAGCATTCAAATATTTGATGCCTGCTCGACACGTTGCTTGTGAACTGGTAAGATAAGTTTAAGACAACACATAAGTTAAAGAAAGACAATTTAAATGAAACTTTTAACTTAACCAATGAGTATACAAGCCAAATTAAAATACTAACAATGTAGATTTCGACACTACATTAGAACTAATATCATTTAATGATATTCACAATGACTTACAATCGATAATCTTCGTTTAAAACGTCGTTTATTTAAAAAAAAAATTATTCAATTCAGTCAAATATCGCTGCATAGACTAAGAAGTGCAATGCATGAGCAATTTTTTTTTCAAAAACCATTACATACCTATGAGTACATAGTAGTAGTAATTTTCGTTGCCTTTATAAAAAAGACCAATCCCCACCTATTTTTGGACACAACTTTAATAATGAAACGATGAATGCACACAAAGATTGAGAATTTCACCAAGTTCCCAATCTCTCCTCAAAAAACAATGGACTTGGACCTGCTGCCTTCAAATTTACGTTTCGATGCCCTAACCAGCTGAGCTGTGGTGGCAATTTTCCATATCTGAGATATTAGATAACTAGCTTAATTTTCAGAAATGTTTGTTTTTCGATTTTGCGTCTTAAAGGTCTCTGCAGTAGATATGATTTTTTCGAAAACTTCCTGCAAACAATAGACCTTAAACTACAGCGTCTATCGAGAACAAAAGGAGATTTTGTTTAGATTTGAAATTAATCTTGAATAACCTATAAGAAACATTTTTAATTAGCACCAAATAGCAATTTCTCAGACTTTTTTTTTAAATCGGTCCCAGTTCTAGGCTTACCAAGAAATTTTGCTCTGAATTGGAATTTATGAAAACTTATCCATAACAAACATTTTTTTCGCGAAAATGAAATCAAATTTCCTGGATGTATACCACTTTGCGTCAAAAACGTAATCCAAAGATTTATCTGCTTCAATGCAAAATTTGCTATCTAACCTGCACCAGATATGAAATAGAAAAAAACCCAGCTAGTGTTACAAGGATAGTAAAAAATTGCATTTTGGTTAACAGTTTGACCAAGACGAGAATTTCTCTTAAAACGAAATGCATTGCATGCAAATATCAAATACATCCCAAATCGATCACATCAAATAATTTCAGTTAGTATGAAATTAAATTAAAAATTCGTCTATTTTATCGTAATTCTTAAAACACGTCATATATATATATTTATTTTTGTGGTCCCATCTAAGCTTCTTCTACGTGCTACTTCGACTACAAATCTAATTTGTAATACGAATTTGCTTGATTAAGCGCAGTAAGAAATTTCATGCAATTTTCGCATAAAATTGGTTATTTATTTACTCAATTTTTTGAGTGAAACAACAAATATAGCAAAGAAAATATCGCGAATAATTTAATTTATTTTTGTTCTTTTACTAATTGATAATTGGTTTCAAAATCTAATACAAAAAAAAATTAATTTTTAAAATATTTTAAAATTTTAACGAATTGATGTATTGTCGAAAACTACATTTTTACTCTTCACACCTTGCCAACAAACTTTTTTAATCCCATTATCGTGCCAAACTTTTAACACGAGAAATCAAACAGATGATGCCAAAACCACAAATCCACTTAATCCACTAGCTACAAGTCGAGCAGGCAATGTTCGATAACTGCACAAAATGTAAAAGATAAAATCTTAAACAAAAAAATGTAAAAAACACAAAATTTTTCGTCATTTAAACGTTTTTATACTTTACGTTTATGTATATATTTGAGGCCTTCAGAAAAAAAGATCGTACTTTAAGATATCTTAAGAGAGAAAAGAGAGAAGAAATTTTAAAAACGTTGTAATTAGAAATTTTTACAATCAAAGTGTAACAATGATAAAAAAAAAGAAAGAACTTCACATTTATTAACATTAATTTAAATGGAACATACTAAAGTAGTTCTACGTGTAAAGTAAACAAAAAACTTTAAATCAATTAATAAACTTACTTGTAATGAATAGGTGTTAAATAATTTTCTATAAGTCAATAATTATATTAATTAACTAGTTATGTATCTTATAGAATGCCAGATTGATAAAGGAGGGAAAGAAACTTTTTTCTATATATCCAATGTTATTAATCTTTAATCCTCAAGAAGAGTCGAAGTGTTTCTTTCTTTATTTTTATATATTTACATTTAAACGTTATGTTTGTGTTAAAACAAAAAAACAATTTTGTTGAGAGAAGAAAAAAAAAGAAACTTACTTTTTTAGGGAAAACTATTAGTAACAATCTACGCATAACTGGAAAAAATCGCGAAAAAAAACACGAAAAGAAAACAAGTTTCAGAACTCTTTGATGCATTAAAAATAACTCTAATTATACGTTATTTAATTGTTATCAAATATTTAATATATATAGTATATTTTCATTAAGATTTCTAAGAGCATAAATTTCTATTTACAAAACACAAGAATATGCATATATATTTTTTATATAAATGTTGCTTTATGTTAGCGTTTCTTTATTATTGCAATTTGACTACAATTAGTTAGAAAAGCAATTGGTATAAATCACACGCAATATTGTTTATTTAATAGCTTAGTACTCAATTTATTGTTTTTTTTTTTTGTTCACTGGTCCGAAGCAATTTTTTAATCCTTTGATGTTTTTCTTAACTGTGGACGATTTGAACAGTGATTATATTTGGATTTCTTCATCTCCTCAACAGACACATGTTAAAACGGTTTAAATATTAATAACATACATAGTAATATTTTTAAACGTTCTTTTAAATGTTGTCTTTAAAACTTGTTCCGGAAAACTTCAAATTCGCTACAAATTTAGAAAATAAATAACGAATACATTCTAAATTTAACAATATAAATTTATTAGAATAGCGAAAAATTTCTTTATATTTGAATACTTTCGAAAATTTCGTTTTTTGAAAGCAATCTAACTAATACTGCCATAAAATTATTTAGCCTCCAAAAAAGATTCTGTGTAAGGAAAGAAGTCCAATATAATTACTGTCGCTTGTCTTCAAAAAAAAGAACATTCTTTCCAGTTTATTTAAAAATTTAAACAAAAACACAAATAGCAAAGGGAACACAGTTACAAAAATACACACAATATACACTACGCAAATATTGACATTCTCCGTTAATATCTCACACACTTTTTAAAAAAAAAGGATTTAAAAAAATGATAGACACAAGCACAACATATACAAAGTAATAAATATTTTCTAGAAAAGAATTTTTGTATCACTTTAATGAGTGATTGAAACGTGCTCTGTATTACATATTGTTAATTTTCTAACAAAATATTTTTGTAATATTTTTTGTACATTTTCTTAGTACATTCGCTTATGTAATCTTTTTTTTTTCGTTGTAACTTTTCAGTTGTTTTCTGAACTCTTCGATTGTAGTAGCAAAAGATGTTTTGTTTCTGTTGTACACAATTTTTTCATAACATTAATATATAGCAATATGCAAATATTCTCTGTTAATGATAAAATAATATAATATTTTATTTATTTTGTTACTTGATGTGATGGAGTTATGTGGGAAAAAAGTGTTTTTACTTCGCCACTTTTGGATATATGTAATTTCATTCATTGGGATTTCTTGCACTTAGTTACTAATGCAAAATATGGCAGTTTAAACATTTTATTTAAAAAAGTATACTATCTTGTATTTTCTGTTATATTTGTTAAACTTAAATTTTTCTTGAATTATGTACCTCAAAAAGCATAAGAAAGACAAAACACCCTTCTTAAATTACATTACTTTTTGTATGATATTTAATTTCATATATAAAAAAAATGTTACATTATTATTTTATTAGAAAACTGTTCATTTAAATCACGCTGTCCGTTTCAACGAAATTAAAATATATTTATTTGAACCTCGATCCATTTTAAACTTGTATAAATGTAGACGTCTTTATAAAAGGGTAAGGCTAGAAATTTATAATTGGTTATTATTTAAAGTAAAAGTCACAACGATTTCAAATTAAAGGAACATAATATAATGTACTTAAACCTTTGGCAATTAAATTTATATTTTTCTTGCACGTGTCTGCATTTTCTAGCCATTTTCCCTTTTTGTAGCATTTGGTAATGGTTATAAATTTCTATCTAATTTGTTTTATCAAATTTAAAAGGGCGACACTTTTTGGTCTGGTCTTGTTACGTATAAATGCTATACTAGGAAAATTGTTGCAATAAATTTAAATTAAAGCAAAATCGAGATTCTAACTGGTGTTATTTAATGGACAGTTTTATTCAAAATTGTAAGCCATATCTGCACAAAATACTTTTCCAAAAACAGCGAAGTAAAAACCGACACACTATCCGCACTTAATAATTACTGCACAGATGAAAGGATGTTTAAAAAGATTAAGCGGGCATAAAACAATAAATAATACTTAGGATTTCCATAAACTCACTGCGAACGAGAAAGGACGATATCTAGCTTAATTTAAAGCTTGCAAATGTAACAAAACAAACGTAGGGAGCTCTGTGAAAGTCAGCACAAGAGAGTATTCATCTTTCGACGAATGATTGTTTTACTTGGTTTAAATTCACAAATTCAAATTACATTTATATCGGCCAATTAAATGCAAAAAGTAAATTATTTTTGTAAAATTTATGTTAGACTTAGATAAAGTTCAATTTTTTGGCATAAGAGAAAAAAGAATAAACGGCAAAAATTTGAGAAAAATCATTGTATCAGTTTTTGTAAAACAAGAATGTGATAAAAGTACGGTATGATGGTGCTAAATCCAAAAAGTAAACAATTAAAAAATACTAAAAATATATTAAAATAAATATATAGTGAATATCAACTAAAAGAAAAAAAAAGAATAATTGAACCGAACGTGCAATATTACTAGTTATTTTTTATTAATTTTATTTTGTAAATTAATATTAATGAAGAGAAGAAAAGATAATATATTACTATTAACAGATACTTTTAACCTTTAAGAAACATTTACTTTGATAGGCGAGACAAGGCGCAATGCATCCCCGTTCAGTGAACTATTAAAGTCTTCAACACTCCGTCAAGTTAGCAAGTAGCAAAAAAGAGGGTAAGAGTAGGTCGAACCTATTTGATTTAATAGCTTATCTGAAACCAATCGAAAACCTAGCTTAAAATAAAAAAAACAATAATAATAAAACTTCGACAACAAATACCTGATTTTATGTCTGTAAGCGAAAATGATTTAAATGTTCCAAAACATATTTCAGCTTCTCTGAGATTATTATTATACAAAAACAGGTAACTAAAAAAAGAACCATTGTCAATTCTCGAAACAAAAAATACAAAACATTAATTTACAAAAAGAATGTTTTTATACCTGACACAATTTGTACGATTGCTTCCAAAAAAAAGCGATTCCAGCAAGCAGGTATGAGTAAATTGCAAAGGATTTAAATAAATTGGTTGAGGTGATATTTAAAGAAGAAAATGAGGTAACACGTTAATTACGATGAGAAAAATGAAGATAAAGTTGCATAATAGTTTTTGTTTTCTTTTTTTCCTAAATAAAGTTTTCAAAATACTTTAACTATGGGCTTTTATTTACTTAAGCAAAAATAATGTTTGTCCTCTTATCTTTAATAAAAAAAATCAATAACTTCGAAAGAAATGAAAATTTTGTTCTCTTCGTTACGAAATTGTGCTTCCGAAATCGTTTATTTCAAAATTAAGTTCCAATACTTTTCTAATCTGTTGGTATGTACCTACCCAAGAAAATTGTAAATATTAGGCTAATTCTTGTCACTTTATTTAAGAATTAATATATGTTGTTGAAATGAAATGACTGTAATTAATTTGTCACCTATTTCGTTTTTTTTTTTATTATTGTATAAAGCAGTAAAAATTATGAAAGGCGTGCCCATGATATTCTCGCAAACTGTTTAATTCAATATTTTGAAGAAGGGAATATATGAGTTGCTCCCAAATAAGGCTGAATAAACCATGCTTCTTTCAAGAAAACGTTTATATACAAAGTGGCGTCTCCAAACCATGTATTAGTTTATTGAAACGATATCTTTTATATTGCGAAACCCTCGTGTCACTGGCCTGGCCACATGTTTATTGTTTATTTTTTAAAATGTAGAATAATGGATTTAACTAAAGAATAAGAAAATTAAAGCTCAATTCACCTATATTTTAGTATGTTAAATGAAAATCTTGATCATCGTGTGTTTTGATATTCGTCTCTGATTTTTGCATGATAACTACATACAATAATTATAATATATACATATATATATTTTTTTCATTTATTCTATTTAGTAAAATTTCATACTATTTAACAACAAAAATTAAACAACTGACAAAATGGAATGAAGGATTTACTGTTAAATACAATAAAATGAAAGATCAAGAAGTCTAAAAGAGTAAAAAACTAATCAAAACAATGTTTGCAAAACATTCAAATAATTACCTATTATTTTAATTTCTGCGGATCTATTCGAAAAATATGTATATCTTCGGCTAGAAAAAATCAGTCGATGGACGTTGGATATCGTTAAGTAATTTATAGTGATTTTTGAGAACCCAATAATAAGAAAAGTTTTCAAATTTTTCTTCTTTGCGTATGAAAGTGGTACGAAAAACCTGCCTACTTCATCCTATAACAAATAAACGGTGATTTAAATTCGTTATGAAAATATTAAAAGAACAATTTATATTTTAATTTTTATTTAATTTAATACAATTACACATAATGAATTACATTATTTAAAATGACTATCGTATTCGATCTATTTCTCTTTTACTATACTTCTCAAAAACCCCTATTAAGCAAAGTTGAAAAATCTTAGCTAATTGATTACACATTAAGCTCTATTGGGTTTCTTGATTCCACAAATTCAACAATTTTACTTATTTATTGACAATTTCATAAAGGTGAAATAAACCCTCGTTACTAAAGATGATTTTCTTTGACCTTGAATCAACGTTTTTCTTCCCCTGATATCTATAATTATGACCACAAATCTGCAGAAACGAAAGACAACTTTAAACATAGAAGTCTTTAATTTATCATTTGTGCTTAAGTTCTGTAGTTTCTAGCGTCAAAATATATAACGAAGGCAATAATCGTTAACTACATTATTCTTATTATTTTTATTTTTTTTACCTCTTTTAAAAATCGGGCGCAATTGCGTTTGAGATAAACTCCGAAGACACCGCATAAAATTAAATTTGCCTACCTGTCTCTCGAGAGAGGCTTGTGTAAGAACCTTGAACAACTGAGATGACAACCAAGGAGATTGCGAGAGATTGAAAAAGCACACACTAAAAAATAAAAGAAGTAATTGTTTGCACAGAATTTGATTTTGACAGAAGGCTTGATTTGAATGAGAAACATACATTTGAATATTTGAACATAATTTTTGGTAGCATATAAGAAAACCAAATAAATACTATCCTTTAACACTCTAATATTATCTTTGCTACTTTTAGTCTGCATTCAACTTTATGTTAGTTTATAATTTGTGCTTTTTTTGTTCTTTTTTTTTTTTTTTTTTTTTTGTTTCCTTTCATTGTGTTTATGTCTTCCTCTATGGGCTGATTGCCCTCTGGTGTGTTTGTTGGTTGCAGGATTGGGGGGACACCACCGTCTAACGACTCCTTTATCAACCACGTCCTCGTCATCGCCGCCTCCGTCACCAATGCACATGTCGTCGGGTTTGAGGAGCGACTACCACCTGCAGGGTCACCATCACCAACCATCACCTCACTTTAGGGGCGGCTCCGGAGGCCACGCCCAGCAGCACTCCCAGTCACAGTCCGTCGGATCGACGACAACTACGCCGAATTCGCACCACCAGATGTCGTACCACAACATGTTCACGCCCTCCAGGGACCCTGGGACCATGTGGCGTTGTAGGTCCTGCGGAAAAGAGGTTACCAATAGATGGCACCACTTCCACTCGCACACTGCACAACGGTCGATGTGCCCTTATTGTCCTGCCACTTACAGTCGGATAGATACCCTACGCTCTCACCTACGAGTCAAACACCCGGACAGACTGCTTAAACTTAGTTAAATTTCTAACGCATTTACCAAAAAAAAAAAGAAAAGTTTAAATGAAAGAAACTAATGTAACTATACTTTTTAAAAGAAAAAAAACTGACTTTCCTCAAGCAACATACGATTTATCGTAAAACTGAAACAGTGGTAAGAATACGAGTTGCCCAAGGATGTTGAGTGTGTTTACCAGAAAAAAAAAACATTTTTCCAAACATAAACATTTCAATTAAAAACAAAACTGCATGATAAGAGTAAAGCACTTATAAATTTTTTATATACAACAAAAAAAAAACCTTTTAACATTCAAATTCAAAGTCTTAAGATGATTTTACAAATAAAATTAAGAGCTTACCGTATAATATTCAAAACAAAAAAAAATATAGAAAACATATTCTTTTCCTCAGCTTTTACATAGTCAGTGTGCTTTGTCGATTAACGAAAGCAGAGAAAACAATATGATTAGTAATAGTGTGCAGACAGAACTAAAAATAATAATAATATAATAATATTAATGAACTCTCCCTAAGATAGCATTTTAATAATACAATTTGCTTTAAGTACTGCAAAAACAAATTAAGACAAAATTTAAAAAAAAATCCATGAAAACCCAAGGAGACACTATACGAACTAATTATAAATGTGGCTATACATTATCGCTTTAAATTCAAAAAGGCACAATTAATCTACGGTTTCATTCAATCTTCTTTCCTTTTTACTTCTCCGAAACTATCAATCTGCCTTAGCTATAGATCTACGATTAAAAAAAAAATGTTTTAAAATACACTTATAGAGGATTAAAACTAAAGGCGCGTAGGATTCAGATGCTGTTCTCTAATTTGTGAAAATATTCGCTGTAGCAATAACGAAAAATACATGTTTTGTTTCTAGATTTTAAGAAGTGATTTTTAGGTTTAAGATTTTGATGCTTTGCATTTATTTGTTCATCAGTTCTGAAAAAGCCTTTCTCTACTAATGATGCTCGAGGATATGTTGCTGGGGAGCCAACCAACATAGCACGCGGACTATTGTACAATCCTTTGTGATTGGAAACGTGAAAAACTTACGACGTTTAAGCTTAAAATTTAATTAAGTGGTAGTCCGTGGTCAAAATCGGTTTGGTCAGACCCATTAAAACATATTATAGTACACAATTTATCTCAATGAGACTGTTGCTTTGCATATTTCTTATCGACTTTAAAAAAAAAAAATAATTTTATTAGTGACTCAGTTTAAAACAAATGCCCACAAATTAAGTACATAATAATAAAGCAAAATGGGTTCCAGTAATCTCTCTTTATATGTACTTTTTTGTTTTTGTTGTTTTCAACACTAGATTTCGTTTCTAAAATATTTTGATTATGATGCGATTATTATGATTACGATATATTCTCTATCTTACGAATACTTTAATTTTCTAACTCTGTCCAATTATCAATCTAGTGTTAAATTACCTAAACCCAAAACAAAGCAGCTGCAATGTTTATTCCCTTCACTATTAATCACATAAAAATAAAAAGATGGAGATTTGACATATTTTAATAATGAAAAACACAATGATTTCCAAAATGATTGACTCAATTTTCTATTTCGGTCTAATTCATTAAAAAAAATAGATAATTGAAATGTTCCATTTCTCTTAAGGAGTAAATTATTATTCTTGTTTAAACATACATATTTTAAATTTAAAGAATATTATCTTTTAGTATTCAAATGCATAATAATTCATTGAATCAATTCGATTAGCACATGAACAACTTGTTCATATTAAATTCTCCTCTGATGCCAAAATATGAGCAGATCTTTTACGTACTTTCGAATTATTATGCCCCACCTTTTTCAAAATATGTATTTAACACTGATAAACCGAATATAAAAAGAATACTTATATAGTGAAGGCAGTTTATTAAAGAGCATTAAACAACAGATAGATTAATGTACGATAAAAACTGAAAATGCTTATTTTGATCCACTTTTATTTAAACACTTTCATAACTATATCAAGCTTTCTCTCAAAATCCATACAAAAAGATGAAAACAATAGAATTACTAGCATTATGTATGTAACTCTTCTACGTTCTTGGTTGCTATCAAAAGTTGTTGTCGCTAAATGTTCTCAGAAATTATTCTCCTCACCTAACTTTTCATTCACTTTTCAAGTACATAAATTAGAATAATAAAAGTACCTTTGAGCGTTAAACTATTTTTTGTCTTTCGACATCACCAAATTCACTGAAATAAAGATGTTCTTATTGTTGAATTATAATCTACCCATTTCCTATTCACTGCATTTTTAAAAGTTAAACTATATACAAACAGAAATATAAAAATATTATTGCAGATTATATAATGAAAAAAATTCTTGTTCATTGTCAAAAAAGTTAGTACGGATGCTCTCTTCATTTCTTTTCGACAATCATCTTCAGCATAATCTGAACTGAATTTTTAACACTGATATGGAAACTTTTTACTGTTTTATTTAAATGCAATGGTAAAAGCATTTTTTGATTTTTAGCTTGAAAAAAGTAATGGAAGGAAAAATAAAAAACTATAAGAAAATAAAGCTATCACTGAAAAATAGTATGGTGAAATATGTAGTCTCGTATAAAATCGAACTAAATTCTGTTTTCCCTAAAAAGGAGTGTGTTCTAAAAACGTTATTAGTTTAGAATGTAGGAAAGACTTAAAAATTAAGTGTTTAAATTGAATTACTTTGGTACGCGACGGAAGCTAAATGATAATTTCAGTTAATTATGTGTCCCAGAAACTGAACAACTTGAACTTGGAGGCTAGTAAAATCAAGTTGTAAAAATAATTATCGTATAGCAATATTTAATTATAAATTCACAATGTGAACAGATGCATCTGAATCCTCGTACCTAATCCTTAAGGGCTGCTTGTCCTTCAGTTCGCAAGCTCTTCTTATTTTTAAGGTGAGACAATGTTTTGTGATAATTTTTTTTTTTTTGCATTAGTGTAAATACGGATACCTCATTTTAATCCACCTACACAAGTTGCTGTGCATATCCTTTAAAGAGGCATACACGCTTTTAGTATTATAAATATATACCAATTTTCGTTATATAAAACAATGTTCTTGTCAAAATTTTTTTTATGTATTTGCCCTTTTGGCATTTTGTTTTAAGTGTATGCCCCTGCACTAGTTCAAGTAAATTATTTGTTGAAATTTTGGAAGACTTATTGATATCAAAAATTGTTTAGTCAAAATTGAAATTATTTTATTGTTGTAAATAAAGTGAGTCAATGATAAAGTGGAAACTTTTTTGTGATATTTGAATTTAATAAAAATTTTTGTTAGAAATTTTAAATACTATCGAAAAAGAAAAATAAATGGCAAAACGTGTAACGTACACAGCGCAAAGCGCTTTCCTCTGTCTGAAAATATCTTAATTAGGTCGAAATGGAAAATTGTATTTTTCATTCATGAATTGACGATAAGTCCTCATTCTTTCGTCTTGTCCTTCACACAATTAATAGAACTCTTCTTCTTCCATGTTAGCACGTTATATAATAATAATTGAATTTAATCCTCACTACAAAGGACTTAACAATTCGATTCTTTTCTAAACTACAACTAAACGAAACAATTGTAATTTTAACTGCTTTTCTAGAATATGTAAATGTAAATAAAACTCACGTCAGAAATACCAAAAATGAAACTTGATCAGAACGATATCATACAATAATAATCTTTTTTTTAAAGATTCTTTGAGACATCTAGATGATAAGTAATCCAAATCTAGCTTGTATATATATTTTTGTACACAAATTTAAGACAAAGAAGAGGAGGAGAACCAACAAAACTTTTGCCCAAAAATATCAATTCAATTGGATCTTTCTCAAATACAGAAATAAATCGGGAATTTATAAATGTAAAATAATAAATACTTGGAAAATAACTTTAATACGTGTTTTATTATGAACTCACATTATGTTACACCAACGATTTTGGAAGCACAAATCCCTAATAGTAAGCAGTTGACTGTTTAAAGTTTTTATATTGAGAAAAAATCTAGACTTATTAAAATTTTAATGCGAGAACAAAATATTCACCATTTTGCTAGAAATCCATGTTCAACCCTTTTTTGCGCCATTAAGTGTAGATCTTCGCAAATATTCTGTTTATTTGCGATGCTAAAAATCGGCAAGCATGAATGCATTAACTCTAAGGTAAGTACTTAATATTTAACTCTTTTAAATAAACTTGGTAGCGGGGTTTATATATGTATGTATATTTATAAAACAGTCAGGAAATATATGTACTAATAATTATTATTATTTATAACTTTTCTCTTTAATTTAATTACTTGATGTCAAAGTGATATGTCTACGTTTTTGCATGCGTTCATTTGCTTTACTCTTGAACCTTTAGCGAATTACTTTCCCATCCCACATAATAATTAAAAATAATTAAATTTAAACAATAAATTGGTTTTAAATTCTAGTTAGTCAAAGTCACTGTAGTCTCCAACTCGATGTGAAATGTTGTTTGAATTCTTTGAATTTGTAGAAAAATTACCTCATTTCGTGTACGTTTTGTGTATGCCTTTTAATCTGCATTTTTGTAACTTTTACAAAAATTTTGTTAGAGAACAACAGCCAAATGATATATTGCTTTGGAATGTTAGACGAAAATAAAATTATTTCATCCTATTTATTAAGGGGCTGAACCAAGTTGAACTATTGAAACTTGGCACAGTTTTAAAAAATCGTATCCTTTTAGTAAAGTCCCACGCATTGCGGTTTTGTAGCATTATTTATATGATAGGTCAATATCTACAAATACATATATTATGCTTAAGCATAAAAAAAATCATTTCGTATGCTCATAGACGATTAAAGTCTACGTGATAGATATTACATTAAAAGTAAAAAGATTCTCGGATACTTACTAGATTTTCTAGTCTATAAAAATGTTTAATTGGGTCGTTTTTTCTTAAAGTGGTTTAAGTCCACATGAGGGATACTTTAAAAAAAAGACAAACCACTTTCAAAAACAACGGCTCAATTTTTGAAAAACTTCCGTTAAGAAATTTATTTCAAAAACTTCCTAGAAGCTTTTGGCTTAGCAACACGTTATTTTAATAGTCTCAAAGGTATCAGAGTGAAAAATATTATACCTTTACAGTTTAAAAATTAAACATACCAAAAAAAAGCCTTCGTTGTCGTTACAGTGGCTTAATTTTTAGTAAATTATTTTGTCAAATAATAATTTCGTTATTGTTGTTCAATATAAATTTTTTTCCCAGAAAAAAAGTGAATACAAGAAATGCATTTTGTTACATATATAATAAGCAATAATACTTTTAAAATTTGCATTACAAAATAATAATCGAAGAAAATTCGATTCAAAAGTGCGCGCCGTTTCCTCCACCATGTGCACCATGGTTCAGTGGACTGAAGCAGTGTAGAGCGGAGAGTTCGCCATGTTGGATTTGGATATTTTGTCTTGTTTGGCTTTTTGACACTGGTGAAGGAAATCATGTAGTGTTTGTCAATAATCTTTTGAGTGCTTTCATCCCGAATTTATTATTATACGGATTGACGGTCGCCTGCTCAGGAATTCAAACATTAAATGTGCTAATTGTATCTGACGGTAAGTAAAGCAAAACTTGGCTATCGGCGGAAAACGCTTAACTTGTTTACCTTGTGTACCTTTCGGTTTGCATGCGATTTTCGCACAAGCGGCAAGAAAAACGGAGAAGCAATTTACTCTGGATGGTGTTCAATGGGAAATTAGGAGCCATGAAGCTATAAAAAGAAAATAAAAGAAAGTGCGATCCGGGTAAAGGCGTCCAAATCGCGCCAATGGACCCGCTTCAGGGAGGCTAATTTTGCTCGCTCGCCAGAAATCAATAGCTTCTATTTCGAAAGTGAATGCAAGTGCAAGGCTACGGGTGCAGGAAGCGCCGCACGGGGCCCCGGTGCTCCTACTGCCCAAAGCGAATACCGTTCGCGGTCAGCAGTTGCATTCAATGGTGAAATTCCGATCTTTACAACAGCGGGAGTGTGCTTCGCAAAAAGCGCGCAATTTTCTCTCGAACCATCTCTTGAGGACAAAATGCTTTTAGAAAATTAATTAATACTAATGACTGGTTTTATGAATAAGTCGACATTAAGCCGCTAATAAAATTTTCCAATTTAATTTTTGTTGTTTATTAATTACATATGTATGTATATGCTAATTTTTTATTTTTAATTAAATGGGAATGATAGATTACCAAAATATACCATTATTACAATTATTAAAATTTCCAGCTCAGTAGATAAAAACGCGATTCTATTTCATTTTCGCTTTTAAAGGAGACGTAAATCCATTAGAAACTTGAATTCCTTCTATACAAATTCTCCGCGACGCCCACAATCATTGCTTCGGTGATTTTCAACCTCACTTTGTATTATCATAATATAGCTTCCAAATGAGCCAGCCATTAATCAGAAATATCAGAAAGATTTAAATATTGGACATAATAGCCGTACATATTCTTGGATTTAATTACATTACGTGAACTTGTTCTTTTTATAAATTCAATTTTTTGGCGAATACGAAGAAAGTTATTATTAATATATCCATTTGTATGAAAATAAATAAATCACTGCTATTTAAGTCTGCGAAATTCTCTCAGTGTGCTAGACAACAAATTTATTTATTAACATTTTCAGCCCTTATTTTAATCTAATTTCGTTAATTTGCAACCAAATAAAATATAATAATAAACCCATTTTGTATTACAAAAACGTCCCTCATACCTGAAAATCTTGGTTCTGTATATTTATTATATGTAATCGTTAGAGCTTTATGAATTATATACCAGAGTTGCTCGTACTATATTTAGGATATTTTCACTTTACCCTGAACACTAACTGTACCATCGCCGGCCGATTTTTAATTGCTTTACTTCTACAAGTACACAGAATCAATTTTTTGGTATTCCTATTCTTTGACGGTTCATTGTTTCTTGTTTTCAAAGGAAGCTAAGCTCTAATATTTTAATTTACCTATACTAGATGTATTATGACAATCATAAACACAATTTGAAATTGTTTTCATTATTCAAAAGACAAAAATAGCTTGATTATTTAAATTGAATTTGTGTAATTAAATTTAATTTAAATTTAAATTTTCTTAGTCGAAACAACAAATTGAACTAATAATTCCGATTGCATTCTTTTCTAAATTCTATATCACATAATTCGATGAAAAATCCTTAATTTATTTTTCGACAATAAATCACTTTTTAGTTGTATGAATTAGAAAAATGAAAGTTTCTGTCGATAAAGATAATTTGTATCTTGTTTTCGATCCATCGTTCAAATAAATGATAAATAACATTTGTAAAGCGGTCCAATATTTCCTTTGATGTAAATTATATCAAGTGTGGAAAGAGTTATGGCAGAGCAAAGAAACGTTTCGAAGCTAAAAGGTAGTGGGTCTTCATGAAATTTATAAATAGCATCAGCGGACAAGTACTTGAGGTGTGTCCTCTCCAAAATAGAGTGCTGAATTACAGTTGATATGCAAGAGCTGCCACTAATTGAATCGGTGGTGAATCAGTCCTAATTTGGTAGAACTTAAGTTTTTATGAAGATCTTTAAATTTGCCCAACTAATTAATAATTGTTGCATTCAGAAAAGAGAGAGATTGAAATTTTTGAGAACAATATAATTTTGATAGTACGCTGCAGTTATGCGTGAAACGTTTTGCATTTGAGAAAGATTATTCCTAGAGAAATTTCCTTTCAGTTTTCCGAAGACTGGGGATTATCATAAGTTCAGTTGATCGGGAACCGTCGCGTCTTGCACACTGGACAAATCTAGCCTCGGCTAGCCGTGCACACGCAATACCGGGAAATTCGATGTTGTTTCATTCCCTCGGGAGGACTATTTATAGAGGCTATAAAAACAAAAGTTTTTGTGTCTGGCATCTCGAAAAGTCACGGGGAGTCAATTTTTGGTGTATTAATTTTAATAGAGAGAACTCGTGAAAATGAACAGACCAAAAACATCGTTACGTAGCCGAGGATCATCGTCTTCAACAGGAAGTAATCCCCGGAAACATGTCAGGGATTGTTGCCGAAAATTTATCGCATTTATGTGCACACAAGTTGGCGTAGGTGGCCTCATAGTTGGATACGCAATCGTTGGCGCTCTTGGTTTCATGTCAATCGAAACTCAAGAAGGTGATCCATTGGTTGCCTATGTACAAAACTTGAGGCGAAACTGTGCTCTCGAGCTGTATGCTCACTCGGAACATACAAATATGTTTAGTAAGGCCGAGTGGAGTAACCAAACCGATGTTATTCTGAGAAACTACGAGAAAGACATAAGCCATGTTATAAAAAAGGGTTACGACGGTCGACTAGCCGTGCAAATTTGGTCCTTCCCAGCAGCCCTTATGTTTTGTCTGTCCGTTTTTACCATGATTGGATACGGCCATATGGTGCCGCGGACTCAATGGGGAAAAGGAGTCACTGTGATCTATGCAACATTCGGAATCCCTTTGTACATTCTCTATTTTCTTAATATGGGCAAAGTACTTGCAAAGTCTTTTAAACTGTTGTACACAATGGTCCACGAATGCACCCATAATAGATCTAGAAGGGGCAGTGATCTCGAAGACGGCGAACTCTCATCTCCACCAAAAAGAATTATCGTCCCTTCAACAGCTTGCTTATGGGTAATTAGTTTTTACGTCTTCACCGGGACTGTGATGTTCGCGAACTGGGAAAACTGGAGCTATTTGGATTCAATTTATTTTTGCGTGACGAGCTTATGCAAAATCGGAACAGGCGACTTTGTGCCTGGAGCTAGCTTTCGAAAGAACGTCCTCAAAGACAATGCAAATGGTGAAGTTGCAAACCATATCACTGACCGCGAGGAGCAAATCAAATTGGCCATAAATTTCATTTATATGCTCATTGGAATGGGACTCGTAGCCATGTGCTACAACTTAATGCGCGAAGAGGTTCGAGTTAAAATGCAAGAAATTAAAGAAGACCTTCGTTTATGTCTTGAAGATCTTCGAGACAGGTTTACGATGTGCTGCGGGAACAGAGGAGAAGAGGAATATTACTGATGATGCTAATGTGATTCGTATACAATTTTAGATATTTTTTTTTTAGACTTGTTAAATAAATGAAAGTACAAAGTGATAATAATGAATATATTATTTACGCTATTTTCCGTAATAAAACATTTTGCATCAAAAGTGACATTGAATACTAACATTTTTAGGGGGTTTTATATAAAACATAGGTGATGCTTGGTGGAACGGCTGGCCGTTTTTGTATACCAAGCACTGTAGCTGGTCCATTTCGTCTGTGTGCAGTCGCTGGATTTCAAAATAGGACAAACGATGTCGTGTACTGCCCGCCAATTATTAGACAACATGGACAAAACGAAGAAGATTCAACGGCTGTTGTTTACTTCGGAGGCGATGTTCAAGTAAGTAAAAACAATTGAAATATCAAAAAACTTATGTCGGTTTCATATATTGATTCATTGGTTTGATTAGTTTTGTTTCATAAACAATGTTTGACGAGTATATTAGTCATGAGATTATGAGCGCTTTTTGTGTGAATGACTTGTATATTCACTGGTTTTTAAATAAGCAAAATCATAATATTCGTCATTTTGCTTTAGTTTACATTTGACGAGT
Organism: Machimus atricapillus; assembly: GCA_933228815.1. NCBI lineage: Eukaryota > Metazoa > Arthropoda > Insecta > Diptera > Asilidae > Machimus > Machimus atricapillus. The sequence continues at coordinate 23,605,584 of OW121788.1, read as the reverse complement.
TTCCTCGTCATCGTTTGTTTTTTAATATGTACGGAAATACAAATCAGAAATTAAATTTCACTATTAAAGAGTAGAGGTTCATCCCACCTTGGTTAATTTGATTATAACTAATAACTATAACATTTATAAAAAACAAATAAATTTGTTAACTATAACGGGAATAAATTTTCAGGACTTCCCAGAGAGTATGGAAACGAATCGCGACAGTAGGGGGTACATGAAATATAACTTAGAAAGCACAGCTGTCTTATTGAGAAATGCTTTTCCGCGGTTTCACATTATAGTTATAAGGCCAGTCAGGTACCAGGAAATCAAATTAAATTATAATAAGTTTTATAGCAATTAAATAAATTACAGAATGGAATTCAAAACATTTAGCTGTTTTGATAATTTTGTCCGTGGCAATAACGCCGGAGTACCCGATCACACACCAATGAATCATGCACTTCAGCATCTTGAAAGGTCAGTTTTTCTAAAAAATATTCCATATCATATATATATCATATTTATGAATATATCAGGCTTTTACAAAACATATCAAATCGGCTCAAATCTCTTCCTGAGAGTGAGATAATTTCACAATCTGCACCAACCTCTTCAACATCGAATGATAGCTCCCAGGAGATGGATATTGATATCCTTCAAGTTCAGGAGACGGTTACAGTCGATTCGGATGGAGCAATGATATATCCGTGCAGAGAGGAAAGAAACAATTCAATAACAACGTCACACTCGGATACTCCGAATAATTCGCAAAATGACCTGCAGTTCAACAGTGTAGAAAATCAAAATATGCATATGAACAAGAATCCTCTCTGGTGGCGGGAGAACTTAAATCTAGATAAAGCTAAATTAATTTTAATTGGTTTTAGTAAAGGCTGTGTTGTTCTTAATCAAGTGAGTTATTTGGTTAAAATCTACCCTGAAGTTCTGACATTGTTTCTTTGTGATTTAGTTTATATATGAGTTTCATTACCTGAAAACTCTTACCCCTGATGACAGCACCATGATAAGCCTATTGTCACGAATTAAAGAAATGTATTGGCTCGACGGCGGTCATGGCGGGCAAAAAAATACATGGATTACATCGAGAAGTTTACTGGAAACTTTAACCAGATTAGGTAAGAGTTTTAAATATAATTACTATATGATTTTAATTATTATTGATTAACAGGAATTTATATTCACGTCCATGTAACACCGTATCAAGTACAAGACGATAGACGTCCATGGATAAGGAAAGAGGAAAAAATTTTTACCGATCTCCTGCGTCGTTTAGGAGCACCCATAACACGTCATTTACATTTTGATAGCACAATTGCAAATCTTTTTACCCACTTTGAGATATTGCAAGCATTTTGCCAGCACGTCCATGTGACAAGTCAGCAACAATTGCAACACCAAAGCCAACATCGAACTGCCGCAGATACGGACGAGAAGTGACAACGGTTGAGAAAAAGCAATGGCCTACATGTACATAGCTACTTTAGACTTAGACGTAAGATGCATAAATTATACACTTTGTACGGTTAAACTTAAAACATTTGATGAACTTCATTTTTAAAAGGCAAAACAAAAAAAATACAAAAAAAACTTAAAGATGCTTAGATTTTAACGCCTCTTCCATGACAGCGCGACAACCCAGTTAAATATCTACGTCAACTTAAACGTGCAATACTTCTACTTCTTAAAAAAAAAAAGACATAAATCAATTTTATTTACACTCTAAATCTCTTGAAGCGGAACCGAGAATACTAACAATATTTAGCAAAGGCTTAGTATAGTGCCCTTAAACTTCCATTCTATGGTGTACCGCCCCGTTTATAAAAACAAATGAAACTTGCACAAAAATAATAGCAATAATTTACCGCCACCCGTAAAAGTATTAAAAGAATCGAAAGCCAAGCAATAATTCCTTGTAAATATATTGCTTATATAATTGTTTTCTCAATGAGAAATTTGATTTTATCTACGATAGAAATTACTTCGAGTATTTTATCCATTAAGAGTGATTTGATCAAAACTCAAATTATGTTCTAAGCTGCATTATTCTCTTGTTTTCTTCAGTAGGTTGAAAGTGGAAAATAAATAATTTCTTTTTTCATTTTTACATTTTTTTTTGATTGAAGTACCTTTTAAAAAGCAGTTTTAAATTGCTATCATGATTGAATTTCGGAATAAGAATTTTAAGGTTTTTAAAAAGAAGTTGTAAAAGAATTTATAAAAGTCTAAATATTACATAATAAAAATATATATTTATCTTTAAAATCTTAAATAATCTTTTAGAATTACAATAATGGTTGGTTTCGCTGATGTTTTCGTCGTAAATTTATAAAATGAAAGAAAATAAAAGTGGAAAGTTTGGTAAGTATGGAAGACTTATTCATAAAAATTGTCTATCTCTTCATAGATTTTAATTCCGCTTAGGAGTGTTACTAGAGCACATGGGAGGAGGTCGACGAAGGAATCCGATAGTAATTAAATAAGTCGAACTAACCCTTACTAAAGTAAGTTCTTGTAAATCTATTCGTACATCGATTAATTAATTAATTAATTTCTAACAATTCAGATTCAAATAAAAATAATGACTCAGGAATGCTGCTTCAGCTTAATGGAAATCACAAATTTTTTCTAGACGAATCAAAGTGGTATGCACCTGACTTGACATGGTTCAATTAACGAAAACGAAATAAATTAAAGAGTCAGGAGAATTTTTCGCATTTTGTAAAAAAGACAAATTTCTTGTATCTCAATTCGAATAAGGATTTTTATTTTCCAACGTTTTATTGCCGAAAATAAGAATATGCACATATGCTCTGTATTCCGATTGCAATAAAATCGAAAAGAGCTTGTAAAATTAACTATTTTTCTTTTGAATTGAAATCTATATATGTATATAAAACAAAGTCGGGTTAGTTACACCATTTATAACTTGGTTTTATACATATATACAGATAGATAGATAAAAAATGAGAACAAAGGATTTTGCAACTTACTTACATAATTAAATCGTCGTCATCTAATTAATTCACACAAATTGCACTCGCGCTCCCGCCCAGCCTGCGAATTTCGATAAAACGCGATTAAATGCCAGGAACTTTCACCTGAGCACCAAATTAAACTTTTTGACCACATCCGGACCGGCGCTCGCGGCGGCCATCTTAGCACTTAACACTTCTTCGCATGGAATTTTAGGGAATTTTTCGATTTTTCGTGTCATCGAATTAATTCACACAAATTGCACTCGCGCTGCGGCCCAGCCTGCGAATTTCGATAAAACGCGATTAAATACCACGAACTTCTACCTGAGCACCAAATTAAACTTTTTGACCACATCCGGGCCGGCGCTCGCGGCGGCCATCTTAGCACTTAACAACTTCTTCGCATGGAATTTTAGGGAATTTTTCGATTTTTCGCGTCATCGAATTAATTCGCACAAATTGCACTCGCGCTGCGGCCCAGCCTGCGAATTTCGATAAAACGCGATTAAATACCACGAACTTCTACCTGAGCACCAAATTAAACTTTTTGACCACATCCGGGCCGGCGCTCGCGGCGGCCATCTTAGCACTTAACACTTCTTCGCATGGAATTTTAGGGAATTTTTCGATTTTTCGCATCATCGAATTAATTCACACAAATTGCACTCGCGCTGCGGCCCAGCCTGCGAATTTCGATAAAACGCGATTAAATACCACGAACTTCCACGTGAGCACCAAATTAAACTTTTTGACCACATCCGGACCGGCGCTCGCGACGGCCATTTTGGCACTCAACACTTTTTCGCATGAAATTTTAAGGAATTTTTCGCGTCGAATTATAAGAAATTTAACAATATTACGACGGCGAACTCTTTAGTGAGTATACTTACGCAGAAAATAACGGATTAAATCAATTTAAAGAGATTTTTTCACACCGAGACGATGCTGGGCGCGCAGTTACCGAAAATGTCACTTCCAACTAGGAAATGGCGAGAGATGTCCACTGAACTCAAAGTTCAGGGGAACTGTGAAAAAGGCGCCCGAGCGGGAAATTTAAATTATTTAAATCATTGTGCAGTTTCTGCGGCAATGGAAAAATATATTTTATTGTTCCGATCGGCCTGAGTTTTATGTCCTAAACTTCATAGAAAGCAGAATGATGTTAAGACACTTTTTTTTCCGAGAGATTTATTTTATATTATCTATATATGTATATAAAAATGGGTCCCTATTTCCCGTGGTCATGGGATAACTTGAGAACGACTTTACCGATTTCATTCATCTTTTTTTTTTGTTAAGTTTTCTAATACTTTGTAGAAAGAAAAGAAAAGACAATTGCGCAGACAATTGGAAAATTTCAGAAAACTTTTAACGAGCCAAGTCGATTCGGTAGAGCGTTGAACTTTTAATCCAACGGTCCAGGATTCAAATCTGCTCGGGGAGAATCACTTTTTTTCATTTTGTACACCGGGTAACATAACTTGAGAACGACTTTACCGATTTCATTCATAATTTTTTTTTTAAGTTTTTAACGACTACTTAAACTTCGCGCGTTTGACAGGACAACGTCTGTTGGGTCAGCTAGTTTAAGGTTTTGCCTAATACTAGCCAAGAATCTGCAGAACTAAAGTGAAACGAAAGTACCAGTAAAAGGAAAACTCGAAGACGACGAAAAAGCGTCTCAATTACAAGCGAATTTCTTGTAGACCACGACCAGCTGGACAAACTTGAAAACAGTATTTTAGAGGAAATCCTTAAGACTCCGCGTGACGATTTTATCATAAATTTAAAATTTTCTGACAGCATTAAAATATTTAAGTAATTAGTTGAAAAACAATGTTTGGTAAAAATGTGATTTTTTCTTTTTCTTAGTAATATGATCACAAAGTAACAAAAACTATAAACAATGATTTTTACAGGATTTTCCTTTCCACTCGTCTGAGCCGTCACAGCAGTCGCAGATGCCGTCGTTGATCCTGCTGCTCGGAATTGAGATGTCACGACCGCGTCCGGTAATATGTCGCTTTTGAAACTTACAGTAGAATTTACCATTCGGGCAGGCATTCGTGCTGGGCTCATCACTCCCATCAGGACAATCGCAGTAATCATCGTTGATCTTTTCAAATGAGATTTCCCTCCTGTCCCCGGTCAGACACTGGAAATTCCCATCGAAATTTGGCTTATACGCAGTGTAATCTCTCAGTCTTATTCCTCTGAAACAAAAAAAATGGGAAAACTTAGTATTTAAAATCAAAAATGATTGTAATAATGAAATCATTTCAAATCATTTCGAAATAATTTTATTTTAGTTACTCAAATAGAGTTAAAAGAATCAACTGTTCTAAGCGTAGGAAGGTGGCAATTCAGGTAGAATGTGCCGTGTACCAAAATCGGGATTAAATATAAATCGCTGTGAATTTACTCTCGGCAGTTGTTACCTTAATAATAATATTGATTCTATTACAATTTCTATATTAAATATTAAAGACATGTTCTTAAGTTGGAAGACCTTCAACATTTCACCAGAGATTTTAAACAATTAATTTTGTGAATTGCATGGCACATTTTTAAAAGTACAAAATACGTAACATAAATAATCAGATAATTTTGTGTAGATTTGTATAACTGGAATGAAAGTCGTATTTTTACTTACTTAATAATCTTAAGCTCTTCACTCCTCTCTGATGAACTGGGACTGGAAGTGCTTCTTAAGAATCCAGAGCTGTCTAAATAATTAATTGGGGTACTTGTTGTGGACAGCTGGTTAATGTAAAATGCTTGATAACAAAAGAATACAATAGCTAGCACGAATATCGCCAACAGTGTCATTTTAAATTTTTGCCTGTAAAAAGGCTTGTAGTAGATGTTCTCTCTCTTTACCCATGTTTTCCTCATTTTTAACACTAAATTACAAGTAAACTTTCTGTGAGCAAGGAAGCAGCAATTGTTCCGCACCTAGACCTTCTAAATATGAGTTTTATTTCTGAATTAATTGACTTAGTACAACCGAAATCTTCAACATTTCGAAGAATTTTTTAAAGACAAATCATCAATAAAAACCCAGAACTGTCAAAGTGACAGGAAAATCAACAAACAAAACAAGTCTGCGATTTTTCGAACTTGTAATGTTTTAGGACACAATAATTTGGTATTATTAAAATTGTTACTTTTTTTAAAATAATTATAAAAAGCCGAATTGTTACTTTCTTAGAAGTGGATATGAAGTTTAAAACTGATTTCCAGATCAAACAAAATAAAAGCACTATCAAAAAAACACAGGAATCCGCCTACTTTTTATCAAATGGCTCCTGTCAAGACCTACTTTTCACATAACCTTGATTTTTAAGGTGATTTGTTTTATATTGACCGCTCGAGTTTGGTAGATACAAGATGACTGTAAAAGACATAGAGAGCTCCTCCGAATACGCTGAAACCATTCGGTAAGTTATCCGCTATCAATTAAAAGCATTTTGTGATCCCTTCGATTTTCAGTTCGGACAAAGTCACGGTCGCACTTTTCTCGGCCGAATGGGCCGACCAGTGTAAGCAAGTTCTCGATGCCATGAAATTGCTCGATGGCCAGCAGGAGGCCGAGAAACTCCTCCAGTTCATTAATATACCAGCGGAAGACTTTTCTGATATATCTATTAAGCATCAGGTAATTAATATTTAATGTCTCCTCAACCACTGTGCGGGCGCTAAAATTTATGATCATTCCGCAGATCGAAGCTGTTCCAACTGTAATTTTCTTCCAAAAAGGCGGCGCTATTGACCGCATCGACGGCGTGGACATAGCATCGTTAACTACAAAATGCAAAAAATTAGGAATACCAGAGAAAACGGAAAAGTTGGAAGATCGACTCAAAGCTTTAATAAATAAAGCAAAGGTTATGATTTTCATGAAAGGGGACAGAGACGCTCCAAGATGTGGTTTTTCCAAGCAACTAATGGCTATTATGAGCGAAACCGAGTAAGAAATAATTGACCAAAGGGAAATTTATCTTTTAACAATTTAATTTTTTTTCCTTTTTGTTCTAGTGTCCAATTTGAAACATTTGATATTCTCACCGACGAAGAGGTGAGACAGGGATTAAAAACATATTCGGACTGGCCAACTTATCCGCAGCTCTACGTCGACGGAGAGTTAATTGGGGGCCTTGATATTATCAAAGAACTTAAAGAATCTGGTGAGCTCCTGCCAACGCTCAAGGGTTAGATATTAAAAATGCAGATGAGCTTTACTAAGTCTTTAACGCATTAAATACAACTTTGTAAAAAAAAAAATGAGTAAGGATTAATTAAATAAAGCAATTCTGTAACTAATGTAATTTATGATAACTCCGAATTAAGTGAAGGGAAAATGGATCTGGTCTTGTTCAAGCAGCTTGTTTCGCCTGTTGCATAGCCGCCAGTTTGAGTTCCATCACATCGTGCACAGCATTCAAAAATCGCGACTTTTGGATCTGCAGGAGATCGATTTTTTCAATTTGTTCTTGCACGTAGTCGACTTTACGCTGGAAGTAATCTTTAGCACCTTCCAAATCCTAGAAAGAAGTGCACTGTTGAAGAACGTATTTAATATTTAACAAAAGCAGTACCTTTTCCGCGTAATATCCAGTTCCTATGTCTATCACGAAGCCCTCCACTTTCGTCACAACTCCCGGCACGTACATGCTGCCCGTGAGGGGGACAAGAATCTCCTTGTTTTCCCAGTCGGGTTTTATTAGCTCTAAGGCCTCTTTTGAGTTTGCATATTTACCTTTACACTTGAGCAGTGTTTGCAGGGAGTCTTGGAACACATTCAATTCCTGAAATCAGCACGAGTTCAATCATTTGAAAATCACCCACGCAGCCGCCGAAACAAAAAAAAAAAAAATAACTTACTGTTTCGAATTCCATTTTTAGCTGTTGCAGCTGTTGGAGGTTCAATTTAGTGAGATCGAGCTGCTCCACCCTTTCTGCAGGTTTATTTCCAGACATTTTAACTAATTTTATTCAGTATTTTCGTAAAAACCTCGGCGAGGTAACCCAATTTGTCAGGATGACGCACAGATGGAACTTGAAAGGAGTTCAGCTGTCAAAGTTTTAGTAATGCCATAATTTCGTAAGGTTCAGATAAAGAACGGTTCCTAAATTTTTAAATAAATTGAGCTCGTTTTACACCGACCCTCAATCAAAATTTTTTTTTATCTGAAACCAATCAAAATTCGCCTTAAATAGATGAAACTAATTAAAAATTGTTTGATTTGATGAAATTTGTTTGAAAAATAAGTAGAGAAAATTGCCAGAAATATTGAAGCCATTTGAGTTTATCAAGCTAAAAGTGTTGTGAGAAATGGTCCCATAAATAAGTTACCACTTAAAGTTTATTTAAACTAAATATGTACAACACAACAAATATGCTGAAGGCCGGAGGGCGTAAAAGCGACCACTGCAGTTAATTATTTTTCTATGTTCAATAATACTTTAACAAATAAATGGAATTTCGTGAATGTACATGACTTTAGGACAAGTCGAACAATAAAGAAAACGAAAAATAATTTAATGCAGAAGACGCCCTAGTTATCCTTCTTCATCCTAGTCGATGTCATGCGGTAGATGACGGAGTCCCTGCCAGGGTCCATGTAAGCGATTGCGTACGAAATCGCCAAAAGGGAGAAGGCGAAGACAACTCCAAACCATAAAATAATGTTGAATATCACTGGATAATCTTCCGAGTAGAAAGTTGCAAGATTTTTGATCTAAATTATATCAAAATTAAATATAATCGTAGCCAATAGAATATAAAAAAAAGATATAAAAGCTTACTTCTTCTTTTTCGCCAGTGGCCCTTTTGCTTCGTATAAATTCTGATTTATCGCAAATAACAACAAAGAGTTGCTTGTCCTTTAAGGGTGTTTCGGCTGCTTCAAGCTTGCTAATTGCTTCGGCTAGATATTTGCGGGCATCGCTCATAGCTGGTGAAACTTCGCCATGAGTTGAAGCAATTGAACTCAGGGATATGCGTAAAATAAGTAGTGGAGGTTGTTTTTCAATCGTCGACATTTTATCCGCCAAGCTGCACATTAAACTAGTTCCTTGTAGCAGCATTTTATCTGAGGAATGTAGAGCCGGTTTCAAACTGCCCTTGGGTTTAAGGTTCGATGCGACGGTCATGTTAGCGAATGTGTCTGCGTAGGTCTCGAACTATAAGATAAAACAAAAAAAGGTAAAATATTAAAATGTTCTGAACGAACTGCGAAAGTGCCTTAGTCTAAGTTGAAGACCTGCGCATAAAGAAGGTTCATGTGCTAGGAATTCCCCGCGAACAGATGTGGTATAAAGTTTTTGGTATTTCTAATCACAAGGCATTGTGCTTTGGTGAAATATCTACCTGCAATCAGAAAAATTGGCGACCTAATTTTTAAGCTAGATCATCCCTAACAGCGGTTTGGAGGCTGTAGAGTATTTAAAACGGTCGCTGGGTATCTCTACCTCAATGCGCAATCCTTAAAGAGGCTTTTTGCAGACCTGCTTTATTCAAAGGAAATTGTATTAACGAAAAAAGGGATCACTTACAGCCTCAGTTCCTCCACTAAGGTCTACATCGACCACCTGGCGACTCATTTCCTCCAAATTAGAGGTGAGGATGTCAATGGATTCTTGTGCGGAGTAGCCCTCGAGGTCGTACGATTTCTTCTGGCCTAGGTTCAGCTTTTCAGCGCCCTCAACATAAACAACGATAGCTGCCTGGGCAGTTTTGAAGGGATCAAGGACATAGAGGCCACCCCATTGGGCAGTCTCTTGCACGGGGAGACCCATAGACGCTGAGATCACATCCCCAATGAGTTTCGTATCTAATTTATCGTCTCCTTTAAATTGAATTGATGGGGGTGCCTGCAAAACTGCGAACTCCCCCGAGGCGTAGGCTGGAAGAACGAAAAAATCGATTATTGCTGCTGATAAGAAATGAGCTTTGAACCGAATTGTATGAATAAATAGGAATGCACTTAGTTCGGTTCATTAGTTTTAAGCGTAAATTACTCACCAGAGATAAAAAGGAAGGGAAAAATCAGTACGAAAGCCTTCATCCTACCAGTGGTGCACTTTTTAATCATATGACGGCCTGTTCCAATTCCACACAGCTCTTGACAAATTTCACGTGACAGTTGTTAGCTGTATCAAGTAATGCCACATGCGATTAAGTACAGTTCGATTAGTATCTCGTGTTTGTGGAACGTATTATCAATTACCTCCTTTTGGGCTGTATGCCTTTTTCCAGATATTTTTAGAAATATAAATGTAAATAATGATTTTGAAATAAGTGTATTGAAATAAAAGAACTGCGTTAACTATATTAGGATAATTTGCAAAGTATTTAATGTTGCGACGAGGAAAACGTCCTCAAGTGTTTTTGACGTTTGCCGAAGCCGGGGAAGAGTCGAGTTGACGAAATGGACGTAGACGATGGATTTCCTTCGATTTCTCCAGTGGTTTCAGTGGGATCTTGCTTAGCTCTAGCTTTTCTGTACGTTTCAAGCCTTTACATTTGGACTTATGAGCACAACAGGTAAATTTCTACAAATAGCGTGGGCTCACGCTTTCTATTTGGGGGAGGACCTACCTTACCGACTGGCGGGAATATTTAAAAAATATATTTTGTGTTTCGTAGAGATCATCCAACGACTGTAAAAAAGAGGTTCTGCAGTGTTTTCTTTGTTATGCTTATATCACCAATATTCGTTTATTTATTTTCATCGAAAGAGCTATTTGACAAAGCTTCCCTGTCTGAAGCGATGGGGTTTAGGAGGAAAGGGCTAATTTCAGCTGTTTGCATACCTCTGCTCCACACCGCAGTGCTGTTTTTAGGACCCCTCACAATACAAATTTTAAACGGGAGCTGGAAAGCATTCTTAGGTACTACAACAATTGGAGTAGTTTTGATTCAAATCCGAATCTTTTGAGCAGACAAAAACTACTGGATAGGATGTTTCACCAACGTTTTATGGCTGAGGAATCACATAGTCGCTCCGATTTCTGAGGAATTCACCTTCCGAGCCTCAATGATGCCCCTCCTGATGCAATCTTTCGCTCCTCTGAAGGCGGTTTTCATCACACCCTTATTTTTCGGGGTGGCGCATTTTCATCATATGGTTGACCGAATAAGGAATGGAATGGAGCTTAAGACTGTTATCATCGTGTCATGTAAGAACTGTAAAAATCCTTTTTTAAACTAATAACTAAATTAAACTTTTTCTTAGGTTTCCAATTTGCATACACAACAATTTTCGGCTTTTACTCGGCGTATCTCTTCGCAAGGACAGGGCATTTTGCTGCTCCATTTGTGGCGCACGCCTTCTGCAATCACATGGGATTCCCAGAGGTGCAGGAGCTTATCCAACAGGAGCAACGGAGGCGTAACATTTTAATTGGTATCTACGTTTTAGGACTAAGCGGTTGGATTCTCTTAATGCCGATCGTTACGAATCCGTCGTGGTACGGTAACGATTTATGGCTGAACTGGGATAGGTAGGATTACTAATTAACTATCAATGAAGATTTTTTTATTTTTAAGACCCTACATGTCTATATTATGCCATTGACGTAGTGCATTAACTTGCAGGGTATGGTGTGTTTAGGAAATTTATTTTTGACTATTATGTTTTCTAAGGGAGATTTATGTATAACTAATAAAAAAAAAAAACACAAATGTTAAATTAGAAAATAAAGTGATTTTTACATATTCATTGTTTTGTAATCCTATATTCTTCAATTTGAATTTGTTGAAATTACGAAGTAGCGTTAAGTACTTTTACAATTCAATAAGGAACAAAAACAGATTGATTTCAATTTCGATCAATTACGGATATTTTTTTGGGGAAGAGTAAAACACTTTATTAGAGAAATTTTAGAAAAAAAACACTCACTTCTTAACCGATTTTACAAGGATTAGAATTAGTTTTCAATCAACTGCTTTAAGCCAATATTTTAGCTTTAATTAATATAAAATATTTTCCATCTTTTTACGAAAAATGCTATAAAATGATTTTAAGGTGGAGAAGCATAAACGATATTTTTTCTTTTAGATATTTATTTCACAAAGCCTTTCACAAACGGAACTTATAAGTAAATTACATTTTTTTTTGTATAATTTAATCATAAAAGTCTATAACAAAAATAAATGCAAAATCAATAAGATGAATAATATCCAGGATAACCAGCGATTTGGCACGGAGCCATAAACGTTCGTTGCATTTGGTAGTTAGAGTACATTCCCTGCTGGGCGTGATAGTACATATCGGCGCACATCGGCACAAATTCCAAATTGTCCATTAAATTCTGAAGACGAACCTTCCCTGTGTCATCGCCAATGGATACGTTTTGCGATGATATATTCAAACCCCAATAGTGCCCCCTTCCTGGATCCTCGTAGTTTCTGGGTATCTTCACAAATAGCTGATTTGTGCTCAAAGTGTGGCGCACTGAATTCTGCCAATTATGTGAACAATTTTCAAAATATGGAAATCGTTTCCTGATGTACTCGTATATTTCGTGGAGAGTCAATTTCTTTTTTGGGCTGTCCTGAATGGCCATAACGATCATTGCACTATATGTATATTTTGGTTTCTCCATGAGTACTGCATTCATTTCTTCATTGTGATGAGTATTTCCAAGGATGGCGTTAATTGAAAAGTCTGTGGTTGATTGGATGGCCATTTAATATATTTAAAATCCACAAGGGATTAAAGAAATATTGTTTCAATTGGTAAGCGATTTAATCAACTCAAACAGAATTATTTTCTATTTCCGAAATTATACAGAAGCAAGTACTCGACGACGAAGTGAGATTTGTAAGCGAACTGAAAATTTTTCTCGCCGCGAGTCTCTTTAATAAATTCGTTTTCGATTACAGGTAACATAAAATTCAGGACATACCATCGAAAGAAAATGTACTGAAGTGCACGATTTAACATGATTCAAATACCGTACCCTTTACGCTTTACCTTCATTAAATTTCTTAAGCCTGGATTAAAACTAAATCATTCTAGGATCAGATCCCAATTCTAATAGTAAGGTATTGGAAAAGGGAGAGTTTTTGGGATACCTGCATCAAAAAGAGTTCGTTAAGTAAGGTGTCACCCTTATGCAAATTGTCGGGGGCTTCAGGATTTCGGCAATGATGGGAATTCCCCATAGGATTCAACACTTCTGCTAAAGCCTTCCTCCATTCTTGAATTTTCGTCAGAAGGTAAAATATTAGAATTTAGTTTTACGTTACTATATAAAATTTATTTGCTTGCAACATATAGTACAAATTCATTCGGTATTCTAAAATTTATATCTAACAGTTGATTTTTAAATTTAAGTTTAATTAAAACAGAAATAATCAATATAAAAGACAAAAACAAATTTGCTAAAAGACACTACAAAATATTATTTAAAATCTCTTAAAATAAACAAATTAACTGCTTTGTTTACTTCTAAATTGTACAAATATTTACATATTTATATTAAACAGTTGATATAAAATGGTAAATCATTCCCTAAAAGATCATAAAGGAAGTGCGCACAATCTACCTCATCACTTTTTTTTAAGTACCTAACTGAGGTCGCGAGTTCAACTGAATTTTGAACCTTTGGCGCGGGTTTTTAGCGGACGTTCTTCCCTTCATTAACTTCCCCTCAACCTCTAGCCCCAAATCTTTTTCTAAAAGCGTTCATTCTTTATAAATCTTTATCAGGTAGAAAACAAATTTACATCGATTTCTATAAACAAAAAAAAAAAAAGAAACGGTCAAAAGGGATACCAAAAAATGTATCCCAGGCTTTTTCAGGATAGTAGAAAAATAATATAATAAGGTTTTGGTTAGGGATGGATACCGAATTTGAAAATAATTTGTATTGGTGTAAATGAAGAGAAAGGATTATTTAAGGGATACAAAATTTAGCCTCAACGTCCCTAATTAAAACATTTTTACCTGTTATTAGTATATTTAAGGCATTGCTTGTAAGAAAAATTTCATAGTCAAGTCTTCCGTCGCCGAGGCTGTCGGAGGCTATAATATTCGAGTTGTGCTACGAAAAGTTCTATCTTTACGAATTGCGATTATTGTTGTGACAAAAAGCTTAAAATTGTTGAATAAAATTATTTAGAAGATATATAAAACAAAAATATTGAGTGTTAGAATGGCTACACAAACCGATTTTTCCATCGACGCTATCTTAGGAAACACGAGCTCCAGTGAAAACACGAGCTCCAGCGAAGAAGAAAATGAGTCCACCATGGAAAAACCAAAATATACATACAGCGCAATGATTGCGATGGCCATCCAGGATAGTCCCAAGACGATGCTAACACTCAACGAAATCTACGCATTCATTAAGCAGAGGTTCCCTTATTTTGAAAATTGTTCACAAAATTGGCAGAACTCAGTGCGGCATACTTTGAGCACAAATCAACTATTTGTGAAGATACCCCGAAGTTACGAGGATCCAGGAAGGGGACACTACTGGGGACTAAACATTACAGCGCAAAATTTTTTCATTGGGGACGATACCGGGAAAGTGCGACTACAAAATACAATGGACGACATATCATCTTATCATCCCTTGTGCAGCGATTTGTACTATCGACAGCAGAACTTACCCCTTTATTCAAATTATCAAGTTCCTCAACAGATGTATGCTCAGTGCCAACTGGCTGGATGCTCTTCTTATTGCTCATAGTATAATCTTGTTTTGATATTATTAAGTTACGTAATTTGTTAAAATTTTATTTTTTAAAGTTTAATAAAAAGTATGTTACAAAAGTATGACTATTATTTTAATATGCTTACGCCGTTGATTTCTATCGAGGGGGTTAATCATTTTTAAGCAACATTTCTCCTTTTCTCATGCAAAAATATCTTTATCCATTTCAAACATATAAAAGGAGGTACTAAGTTCCAGAACATGAGTATCGAAATTTAAAGCAAAAGTACTAATTTTTCCAAATGCCTAGTATGTATTACCACAATTCAATTCAAAAATACGTTTTTATTTAAAACAGAAGTACAAAATTACAAGCAAAAGTTCTAGTTTTCAGTTTAAAAAAATTAACAATATTAGAATAGAAATAAACAACATTTCTCGTTGCAAAAGCATTATCACATGAATGAATATAAATTGTTGCATCAATTTTATGAACGACATTAGAAATGTCTACCATATGCTATACGACTTTACGTTCAAAACTACATAAAAGTACCTTTTAACTACCTGCTAACTAACTTGTCGGCTAATCGTAACACATTTTATTTACATTGGTCCCATAAATTTTCGGATGTTGACATCTGCGTTAAAATTTTATGAAAAGGGCACGTGCTGTTCAAAATTACCTTCATTTAAGAAAGTAAGTAGAAATAAAACAGGTAGTAAAATGAATGATTGCGCTGTAGAGTGGAGTAGGTTGATTGAATAAATAAAACTTGACTTTCTACATTTGTTATGTTAATGGAATATTCATATTGCTATTGTATGATTAATATTTAATTTCTTTATTGTTGTAGGTACTTCTTTTAATAAGTAATTTAAGGTATTGCAACATTAGAGCCTTTCAAGGTATGTGTGCTCTGGATATAAAGTGAATAACTGAGCTGTATAAATGTACGTGATTTATGAAATTTCAAATAAAAAATTACCTATATCTTTTCAGGAAAGGAAAATATGTAGAACAAACTTTATTACAATAAAAAACCAAGTTTATTTCACATGAACTCATTTATTTTATTCATCAATGTACAATAATGCAAATATTACCATCAGTTTGAAAATAAAAAAAATATAAAATTTTCAATAGTGTAGTGTCGAATGTCCACTTGTGTGATATTGCGTCATCATCAGATGTTGGTAATTTTGATAGAAATGCATGCTTTGCTGTCCAGGACGAAACATTTCAGTAAAAATGGTCTGGTATCCACCTTCATTGACGGAATGCTGCTGAACGCGAACCTTTCCCGTGTCGTCTCCAATCGTGAAATTTTGTGTCGCATAGCTCAAACTCCAATACTGACCTCTTCCTGGATCCTCGTAGCTCCTTGGCACCTTCACAAATATCTGATTTGTGCTCAAAGTGTGTCGCACTGAATTTTGCCAATTTTGCGAACACCTCTCGAAGTATGGAAAACGTCTTCTGATGTAGTCGTAGATTTCGTTCAGGGTTAGTTTCTTCAAAGGACTGTCCTGAATCGCCATTACTATCATTGAACTGTAAGTGTACTTAGGCTTTTCTGGTCCAACTCCACAACTTCCTAAAATTGCGTTAATAGAAAAATCCGTTGTTGTTTGAGCAGCCATTGAAATCACTCGGGTGAATTATTCAAAGTCTAAAGATACTTTTAAAATAGTTCCACTAGTCTTAACTGAGAAATGGTCTTTTCGGTAGACTTTGAATAACTGAATCTGAGTATTAAATTTTAGTTACCTCAATGATTCGGTCTCAAATCAGGTAAATGGATCCTACTAAAAATCGGATTTACTTATTGTGCGTAAAAGTTTTACTTCCAAACCACTATTGCCTGCACAATTCTAGCAAGGCTAGAAAAACCTTAAAAAGGCAAAAGGGATGAAAGGATTTTCTACGTACATGCGAAAGCCCCAGAAATTAATAGTTATTTTTTGGGGAAAAATGTTTCCTCTGAAAGGCAAAAAGGGAAATTACATCCCAGGGATGCAGTTTACCTAAGCGCGAAGTTCGATTTTTTATTTACCTACATGAAATAATTTTCAAAACCAAATAATATGAAGGATCTAATATCTTCCAACCTAAGGTAGGTTTAAAGTGTCTTTTCGAGGTAGCTTTGCTTTGAAGGCACATTTGACCAGAAAATGCATAAGGAAATGTTTTAACATGATTACCTTTAAACCTTAATACGAAATCACGAAATCTTTGAAAGAGGCTTTTTTTTTTAATTTTAAGAACTTTTAGGGACTTGTAGGGCCTAAATAACGTTTAGGTACCGATATAGATTACAAAAGTACCAATATTTTTGTGCAAAACAGCTGAAAACTATTTTAATCGTATGGAGAAAATTATAAAATTTTCGAATTTTCAAATAAAATATATTGATTTAAAGTTTCCTTTGTAATTTTTATTAACACTACTTTACAAACAATATAAATAAGTTTAACAACATTGAAAATGCTTAAAATTAAAAACTGAACAAGAGGTCAATAATTCGTTCATCTAATAACAAAATTATTAGTGAATCTCCGAAGTAGTCCTGCGTTAAGGAAGTTGGCCATTAAGGGAAGGACAGATTTTTTTGGAGGTCTACAGTGCCTTTTTCCTGCTTCTTGACAGCAAACATTTGGAAAACAATCAAATGTTGAGTTACAAGGTTTTGGATGTAAATCAAAAACTTGTGGTGGTGGTGGTGTACATTCAAGATATTCAGAAACTAAAATTTAGAATTATAATAGAAAAAAAGTTATTTTTTTCTTATTGCTTTTCTTTTCCTAATACTTACAGTATGCCATAGGTCGACCGAATGAAAATGGTACTGCTGAATATTCAATTGATGGAGCTCTGCAGAATTTCCTATAACCATCTGGACAACAAATTCTGGGCCAACAGTCGTCGTCTGTCTCACAAGATTTCACATCCCACCACAATTCTGCTAATGGTCGTTGGGGACACTTTCTGGGAATACCCAAAAATGCTGTAAGAGAAAATTATGAAAATTAGTAAAAACTTCTATTTCTCGAAGAATTTAACAAAAAAAATCTTACGATTATGCTTGGGCTCCACTGGTGGTTTGGGTACACCTTTGATGCAGTTTTTGCTACCAAAAAGTTTGCAGCATCTTTCCTCCTTGTTCCAAACGGTACAGTCGCGGTCATTGTTGCACGGTGGCGCGAATAAATTGAACCTGGCCTCACTCTCTTTTGGGCACGTGAGCTCAACTGATGGCGCTACTGCGTTCGTTTTCGTCAAACTAATTTTTGTTGGTCCATTGGAGGTGTTTTTTATTGTTGCTGGCGTATATTTCTTCGGAGGTTGGGCCTTCCGCGTCGTTGTACTTATTGCTGGTGGTTTTGAAGTAGTTGCAACAGTCGTTGAATCAGATTTTAATTTCGGAGCAACTGCAAGATTAAAACTCGTTACGGCATTAACCACCAAATTGAAAAGCTATTTGCACTTCACACTCTTAAAAGTGATGTGACCTACATAGTTGCGATTGAATTCTTTTCATTCAATCATTTGAATTTAGACTTCACTTTGCTTAGCATTGTCTGATTTAAATTATAGAAAAATATCTCATATATGTATTTTTTATATGTATGTACATGTCTATTATAAGAAAAGGAAAATGTAGTTGTTTAAGATCAATAAATTTTATATACCAATTTGGACTTATTGAAGAAGAACATCCTAAAAATTTGTATTACTTTTTGTGAGCTGAGTAATTAAGGTAAAGATTAAATAAATTACTATGTACCTATTTGTGCAAGATTTTAATTTTTTAACGATTTTACCATTTTAATATCATGGTAATATAAACAAATTTACACAAAATCATTCTATGACTTTCATGTATAGTTCTGATAATTTTAACCAAAAAAATTTAGGATAATTAGGTTTTTATATGTATACCTATTTTTGAAAAAAAAACTAAGGAAATTAAATAATATTAAACAGTTAACAGGATTTTATCATCTTTTCATGATTAGACTGATTGATGGTATTACACAATTAATTAGGCATTACTGATTGATATTTATTGTAGTTTTCTTGAAGTAAGTTAAGCAATTCTTCCCAAAGGCAGTTAACGTCACGATATCTACTATTTTTGTCAGTGTGCAACTTTTGAAGCACCTCACAGTTTATACAGAAAATCCAAAAGAAAAAAATTCAAAGTGAAGGTAAAAGTGCAGTTATGACTTATGATATAACAAATGTGGGCACATTCAGTAGGCCAATCAGCATTGCCCAATTATTATGATTGACAACCTCATTTTTGCACTATTACTTTTGTTATTGATGGAATTTAGTTTAAATTAAATGTCAGAAGAAAGTTAACAAATTTGGCAATATTTTTCTATTTGAGGTCAGGTCAACTATGCCACCAACCTCTGATTTATAAAGAATTAGTCATTTAGGGTACCTTCACTGATAAAAAAGGTGTGAAAGAACCACAAAAGATAAACGAGTTTCAATGTTACAAATGTCGTTCAAGGTGATTTGGATATTTTATAAATTCTCATGCAAAAAATGTGTGCCAACAAAGTAATATTCGCATAATTTTCAAGAAATTGAAACCGAACAAAGATCGTAAACTAACGAATATTAGATCAAGTACTTCAATGCAACTCCGTTCACTTTTGATGCAGAAACAAGAAATCTGGTCCCCAGCATTTGCGTGAATTCTGCTTCGTTTTCTTTCAAGGTGAGTGACCCTCTTCTTGGAATCGTGGTACACCTCGATGATGAAGCTCGCTAAATATTATGTAATATTCGCACGATGCTTAGGTGAGATTTCCTCTACATTTCTTGATTTACACACTTTTTTCCATGGACTGGAAGACATGAAAACGACTCAAGGTCGATTGGATCTTGCTAAATTTTCTGAAATTTTTGATGTTTAAGAGCTTTCTTCAATTTGTAAAATGGGACCGCAAATACAAAATTATTTGTTTTTTATATAACATAATGGCCTATGCTATGTAAAACACATTTAACTTTTTGTGTGCCCCTAAAGCTACTTTTATTATGATATGAAATATAATGTGATTATTAAAAAGGTGTCCCGGACCATATCAACTTTCATCAAATGAAATTTTGGAAGAAACTTACCTAAATGGGATTTTATGTTTTTTTTTTATAAAATTTTTTTCGCGGGTCTAGAGTAAACGAGGTGACCAAAGCTATATAATGATCAGGAAATCGAAGTATGTACATACATATATTGAGTAAAACTAACAGCGTGAGTTACGTTCTGTGATTTTACGTATGGTTGTATCACGGTTGATTGCACTCACCTCCATTATTAAACAGATGGTTAAAAAGATTTTGAGTTCATAGAATGCTTACAAAAATATTTAATAAATATTTGGAATTTTTAAAAGAACACCTTATGTATGTATTTTAAAGATTTTTATAATTATCTTGTCTGCACGTCTAAATGCTAAGCACGTAGGTTTTCTGAACATATTTTAAATTTTTGGTAAGGAGTCAAAAACAATAGCAATTGCGTTTAAAATTAAAAATTTAACGATATTTCAAAATATGTATACATATTTTAATTTTGTTACACCTGCAGCTTTACCATGATAATTAACTAAAAAAACAATAATAAAATTAGTTTATGTATTTTTTCCCAACCTTCGTATAGCAATTCTAAAATGATATTAATAGGCACTAAAAATTGTTTCACAAATATTATCCATTAATGAATTTAAAAAACAAAAGAGGCAATGCAACCCTTTATTAAAACCTCATCAATGCCAGACTTAATTAAATGCAGTGGTCTGTGATGAAATTTTATAAATGTCTTATTAATTTCTTCCCACTGATAATAAAACTAAAATTACTTAAGTTAGAAAAATTGCAACTATCCGCCAAAAAATTGGGAGTCATTCATTATTCTTCAGAGCAAGACTTCAAGATGTGTATCTTTTGAATTGTACGTTCCTTTGTTAGATTTACGCGGCAACAGAAAAAAAAGGTTAATTGCGTTGAGGAAACCTTTGCCCAATATCAGTTAGTCAGTCTTTTGCACCCGGTTAATTTATAGTATAGTAGGTAAACCTGTTCGGTGAAATGTTTTGTATGATTGCGGGAAATTCATTAAACAGGTCTGTGGTCCATTTCGAAATGGAAAATTAATTATGATACAAAATGCACCCGTGCCTTCAGTGGTATATATCGGATTAATTAGTAATAAGGTTTCATGAATGACCTGGTTCGCTCTTTTTTTTTTCTGGAGCTAGGTCAGTGCCATGCCCTGCAACGATTAGTGCATCAGAAAAAGTGCATACATTGATAGTTAGCCTTGTCTCGACAATTACACTTTTACTCTTAATCTTAAGATTAAAGTGCAGCGTGTGCTGCAATTCTGGTTGCATCTTACCTGCTTCAGCAGAGCCGTTGCTCGAGTCTAGTCCTCTTGGTGAAACCTTGTTCAGAGTCGTTGTTCCATTTACAGTCGCCTCCGTCGTCGTTACTTCACTCACCGGCAATTTGGCGGATTCGATTGCATAAAGACTCAAGAATAGGAAGAAGGTGAAAAACACTTTCATTTTTACTCATGCACTCTCCTGGGGTCTCAAAAGTGGATGCAAATAACCAAATAGCACTCGCGCTGCAACGTATGCGATTTTCTTGATAAATCCCATTCAGTAGAGGCTCTCACTATCGCGAACTTCCGGCTCCCGCACTTAATCGAATCTGGCACTTAAGTTTTTGGTAAGTTTACCGCGATACGTCTGGTGGAAGATTGAATCCAGTTTTGGCGCACCTCGAGTTGTCGGTGGTCATGCCGCCGATCCCGCTGTAGATCTTAAAACTGGTCGTTCGTTCGAAAACCCGATGGCACAATGCGCGCCACCGTGAGCCTCACACCTGAGAAGCTTTTGTTGCAGAAATCGCGGCCAGGTATGCATTTGCTGGGGTACTTAGATGTGCCTAACCAGTGAGCAATAGCGTAAATATTGCAGAAAAATAATAGTTTAAACCACATTTTAAATGGCAAGTGAATTTGGTAGGGAAATTCCTCATGGGTGGTTACTGGGAGGCACACAGTCATAAAACTCGCTCATTTTGGGCCAGACCAATTTTCTACTTTTTAATTGTCATGCTTCGATTGTGGAGTAATACCGGTTACATTTTAATTAGAAAATAACGATTACATGCAAAAATACTCGAAACACTTTAGGAGTCATGGTATGAACTACAGTGTTCTGGTGAGATTCAAGGATTTATTGAACTTTAATTTTGACGGAGAGGATGATAGACGTAAGTACCAGAGATAATAAATTAAAATAGTAAATAAATAAAAAAAATATTAAATTCGTTCATTATGTTCAAAACACATATTTCATCTTAACATATACGTAATGTAGGTTTATAACAATAATAATAGCCTTTAACTTTCATTGGTAGTCATTAATTTATTTTTAGCTAAAATAAATTGTATAACAAAAAAAATCAATCTTTAATTAATTAATATAATATAGTGCCTACCTACAGGTACTCTTAAAAAAGTTTGAATTGAAAAAGCGTTTAATGAATTTTTCTGTATGCGACACCTACCGTCCATTAGTTAAGTTATGAACTAACAAATAACTTTTTTAAGGAACGGTTAGTTGTTCTTATATGTTAAATATGTATATCTAAATAATTTAAAAATTATTTATTTTTCTTTCCAATAATTATAAAACATTTTCCTACCTATACTATGAATTCTTGCTTAAACTAAAAAATTAATATTTACCATATAACCAATATAACTTAATTCGCCAACACGTTTTCTAATCTCTTACATTTTTGGAATGAGATAATAGATTAAGAATCGGCAATATCAAAGAAGCAATTTTTGTAATTATTTGATCAAATTAAATGGATTGGATAAGAAATCTTACCCGAAATTTCGGCTCTGGAACCATATGGGCGGCATTAAAGGGGGCACTTAAGCAGCTCAACGTCGGGATAACTGAGGCGGCATTTTGCTAAATGTGGCTGCAAACGCTTCCTCAGCATTGTATGCGCCGGATTATACGGACATTGCACCATATCATCGTTTTTTTCAAGTGAATATGCCATTTGGAAAGTAAAAAAATCGTTGCCTTTCTATGATGATAAAGAAACTTGAACAGCTTCAACGTTGCCCTGATTCTTGAATTGGCAGCGTGACAACGGTCTGGTTCGGGTCCTGGCTTCGGGGTAAAATTTCAGCCGGGGCCCACACCGCAGCGAGCTTACGGTCGAGGACGTAAGCTCGGTCCGAGCTAAAATCCGGAGCGGAATTCGGGTGTGGAAGCTACAGATTTTATCATATACCCAAGCATATATTAAAACTTACCTTTTTGTCTTAATTGAAATAAAACAAGTTTTTCATGAATTATATATCTTTATTAATCTCATTATTTACAATTGCATTTTACAGAGTTAGTTGCCTTGCTAAGTAGTTAAAAATCCTAACAGACTTTTTAAAAATTAAAATATTTGAAGAACGGCTTCACATGATCAAATAATTTAGTAAAAACATATCCGTTGTGTACATTAAATGAGTTAACCTAGCGAAAAATATATTAATTACTACGCAAGTCCAGAATGAATTTTTTAAATAGTAAAAATAATGAAATAATAAACAAAATAAAAAGTAAAACACTGTATAATGTGAACTATGTACATATGTGTGGCGGTTGCAACAAAGCGAGCTGTGAATTAAAAAGTGGAAATCGTAGCAGGCCACGAGAGGAAGTTTTTGTTTTAAAAAAATGAAAATATCAGTTCGGTAATTGACTCCGGCCGATAAAAATTTAAATAAAAAATTAATAATTAAATAAACCCAAAAATAATACAAGTGAAAATAAAATACAAAATAAAAAATAATAAATTATTTTAATTTATAATAAAACTTAAATGGGGGCTAGTTCCCCATAATTGGTGATCCCGACAAAAAGCGAACATTTTCCGTCGTGTTACAAAAATAAATTATATTAAAAAACAAATGATGAACAATTATAATAAATAAAAATTAAGCAATTTCGCGAGTGCAGACTTATTCCTTCACGCGAGTGCAGACTTATTCCTTCCTTCATCGTCGTCCAGCTACATCAAGCCACGAGGTTTAATCATCATCTCAACGGCCATCAGGAACATATTCAGCTTAAGATCCTCACCGCAACAATCACAGCCTCATCATTTACCAGGCGATTCACAGCCTCACCAACTAACAGGCGATTCACAGCCTCATCATTTACCAGGTGATTCACGGCCTCACCAACTATCAGGTAATTCACAGCCTCATCATTTACCAGGCGATTCACAGCCTCACCAACTATCAGGTAATTCACAGCCTCATCATTTACCAGGCGATTCACAGCCTCACCAACTATCAGGTGATTCACAGCCTCATCATTTACCAGGCGATTCACAGCCTCACCAACTATCAGGTAATTCACAGCCTCATCATTTACCAGGTGATTCACGGCCTCACCAACTATCAGGTAATTCACAGCCTCATCATTTACCAGGCGATTCACAGCCTCACCAACTAACAGGCGATTCACAGCCTCATCATTTACCTGGCGATTCACGGCCTCACCAACTATCAGGTAATTCACAGCCTCATCATTTACCAGGCGATTCACAGCCTCACCAACTATCAGGCGATTCAAAGCCTCATCTATAAATTATCAGGCGATTTAAAGCCTCATCAATTTGGCGATTCAAAGCCAATTCACAACTATCAACTCTCTTGGCGATTTAAAGCCAATTCTCTAAACCCTCAACTCTATCACTATACTCCTTTTTCCTTTTTGTATCGTTATCATGCGATAACTGGAAGGTGAGCAGTGTGGCGGTTGCAACAAAGTGCTAATGTAAAAATTAATAATAAAATAATTGTAACAACCTAAAATAAAATATCATGCAAATAATAAACTAAAACAATTTAAAATTAATAATAAAAGTGGAAATCAAAGTTAAAACGATTTTTAACTAAAAATTAAATATTTTAAATAAAATTTAAATGGAGGCTAGACCTACTTTTCTCAAAATATTATCTTCTAGAATTATAATTATTATACAATTTTCTTAAAGGAAATTGGAAATGGCCTACGTAGTGCCCGGCAATGCCGACGAAGAGGTCCAGTGCCCCTACGTGCAGGCACATCGTCCGCTACGTAAGCATCTTGAGACACACTTAATAAAATGTAGAAAAGCGCAAAAGAACATTGAGTTGGCGATTTGTCCATTCAACGCAAGTCACAGGATAAATGAGCCTGAACTGGCGGTGAGTTTTGCGGTATAATAAGTCCTTTAAATTAAATATTTATCTCCTTTTATAGTTTCATATTTCGTCGTGTCCGAGTCGTGCGTCTTTCGAGAAGTACAAACACGTCGTGGATCCCGGGGTCTCTGGGGAGGCCAAAAATGAAGTAGCCCATTTCCATGAGGAAATCCCATCAGCGGAAAATTGGGACGACGTGGACGTCCCGACGTATGACCCGTCGACTTATGCCAACAATGCGCCCATAATCAGGCTCAAAGTGGGCGCACCGCCATCGGAGAGGAAGGCCTTCAGGGAGGCTGAGAGGAGGCGTTTAAGAGACAAGGATAATTAAATTTATATAGTTATGATATTATGACCTCATATGCGGTGTTTGTTTACAAAAAAATTTCAAATCATACGTGTGCTGCTGTAAAATTTTAAGAGTGAAAATAAGCAGTAGATTTTAAAAAAGTGAGGTGGTGAGTTTGCAAAACATAGAATTTTGAAATTAAAATTTCTTACTAAAATAATACTTACAGGCTACTATTTGGACGTTTTAATAGCTGTTGGTACGTTTTGTAAAAATCCCATCAATGCAACTTTACGCGGGGTTACAAACAGCAAAGACAGCCCCTCGGTGGACCACATTAAGGCGTCCGCAATTCCAATGCTCAAGAAATTTTTAGTTGTGGACGATGGACTGGATTTCAAGAATGTGAAGAGGGGCCTCATGCCTTTAGGTGGAGGTGAAATAATGTTCAAGTGCCCTGTGAAGAAGAATATCAAATCCATTCAATTTCTGCAGCCTGGAATGGTGAAGCGGATCCGTGGAATTGCATACGCTACAAAAATTTGTCCTTCCATGGCCAACAGGACGGGTAAAGCTATTTTGACACTATTGGGGTATGATAATTTTTTGTATTTGTTATTTTAGTTGAAGCTGCCAAGGGAGTCGTTTTAAATTATATTCCTGATGTCTACATTCATAGAGATCAAAGTAAGGGAAAACTGTCCGGTAATAGTTCCGGATTTGGCGTAAATTTGTGTGCCGAGACAACTGAAGGAGTTTTTTATTCCGCCGAAATTATTTCCAACACAAAGGAGGAGGTGAGTAAAAGATCACATCAATTTCAATTTAAGAAGTGAAATTAACTTATCACCCTCCAGGTTCTAGATCCTTCGGTACCAGAGGATTTTGGGAAAGATGCTGCGCTAAAGCTACTTGAAGAAATTTATCGGGGAGATTGCGTGGACTCAACCTTCCAATGGTTAGCCGCTTTATTTATGGCTCTTAGTCAGAAAATTGTTTCTAAATTTATGACTGGTAAGTTTCCTAATTATTTCGAAAAATATTTAGTGAACTTATATTTTTATGTATATCATAGGACCCCTATCACAGTACACCATTTACTTCCTTCAGCACCTACGAGACTTCTTCGCAGTTGTTTTTAAATTGAAGAATCCGGACGTAGAAGATGAGACTATGCCATCAGGAGCTTCTAAAGTGCTTTTAACTTTTGTGGGAATTGGCTATACGAATATAAATAAAAAGGTTTACTAGGTTAAAGGATACGTTTGTTTGTTTAAGAAGAAATATGGTAAAAAGAACAGATAGTGCAAGTAGGGAATATTTATTTAAAAAATTTTTTTTTTGGAAAACACGTGCTCACTCAAAATCGTTCTATGATTAAACGGAAGGCAGGTTTTTACAACAAACCCAAAATAGGCAGTTTTAGATTGTACTTAAATATAAAGTGCAAAAATGTTTATCCCCCTTAAAGAGTGGTTCATCAATAAAGCTACTTTTGAATTTTTGTGGTGGTTTTGTGGTTTTGTGGGTCGAAATTAAGAAGAGAGCCGAAATTCTAAATTTCAGTCATAGTGTGTCGGGGGTATTACAGTTTATCGGCGTGTAACGGATGAAAAGCTTAGCTTGACTTAAAACCATGGTAGAGTGTATCGGATTAGCAATGATGCCAAATTTCTAAAAACTGTTATATATGTATATCAATTTGTTACTTTGCAGATAAAATTATTTTGGGCCGTACAATTTTAATATATTTTCTAGTGCTGCTGAAATTCGACAACCATCACTAATTAACCTTCAAGACGAAGCTATTCTTAATATAACGTAGAAGGGC
Organism: Machimus atricapillus; assembly: GCA_933228815.1. Classification (NCBI taxonomy): domain Eukaryota; kingdom Metazoa; phylum Arthropoda; class Insecta; order Diptera; family Asilidae; genus Machimus; species Machimus atricapillus. The sequence continues at coordinate 23,578,506 of OW121788.1, read as the reverse complement.
GAGGCAAGACGGTGTATTTAAGATTTTATAAAAGGGGCGGGGTGGGTCTGGGTACTTTTAACACTAGAATTACCAAGAATTTTCCTATCAATGTAATTTAAAGGGCAAAACCAGTCAAAATGACTGGTATGATATATCTAGTGTTAATAAATATTGTAATTTTTTTGTTTTATAGAAAATTTTGTCAATACCAAGTTTTAGCACGCAATTCCATCTTAATCCACTCTTTGTAATACTTCTTAGTAATGTTTAAAATTATTTTACTTAATTCTTCATGATATTTTTAAATTTTACTATTAATAGTTAAAAAGTACTACCTACGTTATATAAAGTCATTAATAATTTTATATTTATTTTGAGTAAAATATCTTTTTATTTGTATAATTTAGCTTGTATGTATGTATTTATATTAAACAAGAATTGAAAAAAAAAATCTTACGAAAAGATAATGGCTCATTACTCATTACTATATATATATATATTATTATATATATAGATAAAACTAACAAGTTTATACTTATCCTACTATTCTATAGCGTGTATGTATCATATGATTCGAAAAAAAATGTGAACAACAAAGTTTTAATTAGTCAGATGTCTTTTGTTGTGCGTGTTTTGCTTGTTACACAAAATTAAATCAAATTAAATCAAAATAATTTTAAGGAGATATGCGTTGCGTTACTAACCAGAAATATGTATATGATAGTAATATATCATAAAGGTAAAATTTTTACATGAAGCAGGCAGATATGCGTTAAATGCGAGATTTCTGCTAAATATTTATGCGCAGCATAATCAGTGCATATGTAAGTCTATAATTAATCGTGCAATTACTTTCATGTTAATTGTCCGGAAAACGGCTGAGTTCGCATTCATTTCATAATTACTCACCAGTCATAAAAAGGAGTAGTCTGGGACTGGGAGTGCGGGTTAATTGGCCGCAGCGTTTCAGGGCCTTCCTCCAGCGGTAGCCCGGCGACTTTTTGATGGGTTGACAAATTGGCCCCTGTCGGCGGCTATCTGCAGCGCGACCCGCAACAACTCCCATTTTCAGATAAATGCATTAGATGTGTCCGATAGTCTTGAGATGCGCGTCAAGATCGGGCCGCGGTCTGCTGGAGGAAGGCGAGTCGTGAAATATGTTGGCTTCGGCTCGTCGGGCTAATTAAGAAGGACTGGCTGCTAATTACCCTGAGCGGAGATCGACATGTGTGCAGGTGTGCCCTGGTGTGGATCCGGGCAGGTATACGTGCTGCCCTTGGGGACAATCGCGTTACAATCGGTAATTAGCAATTGATTGATAATTAACAAGCCTCTCAATTTCATCTCGCAAGTGTTGAGACCCTCTGCGTCTCGTCGCCCGGGGCTTTCCGTGTGCTCGAGCACGATGGGTGCTGTGCGGGTCCATTTTCTGCCTTTCCTCGTCTTCTCGTTCGGGGGGAATTTCTTTGACGCAGCGACCGTTTAAGAAATTTCCCTAATGAGAACATCCTGCTAATTACTCGCCGGTCATGTCCGCGATATTTAAGCGATGGGCCCCGGTTCCCGGCCGTGGGGCAACTTCGAGCGAAAATGTAGCAAATCACGCTACCTGTCCCCTGGAGAAGACCGTCACTTTTAAACGCTCTGCTCCTCGCTGACTCCTTGTCGTTGGAGCCTACAAAATCGAAAACATATTGGACAGCGGCGGCGATGTTTTGCCGATCTGCGGTGCATAATGTAAACAATGATTCAGATGCCGGGCGTCTTTATCTTTTACTTTTTATTTGCAAAAAAAAACCAGTCATTTTTTACTAAAGGCGAATAATTACTGAATAAATACATCATACTAAACATGTACTGTTTTATTCTTATTTTTCAGGAGGAAATTTAAAAAAATTATTTGAGGGGTTACATCCAAATGCAATTTTCAAGACATTGTTTTTTTTTAAGATCATTTTTGTGCATGGACCATGCAAAAACTGCTTTCACGAAACTATACCTACTTTTTTGAAGATGGTGTGGCATGGCAAATAATTTTTGTTTTGCGAAACATTTTGTCCTTGCAATATGTAAAGAAAAGACTTATAATTTGTTTTAGCAGTTTACTTTCGGAGATAGTTTGATACTGTTATATTTTTCATATTTAGAGTTTCGTACTAAATTTCGAAAAAAAAATAACTTACAAAATTTAACTGACAATAAAACGAAATTGTGGTCATTTTTGTAACGCTCGTATTTTATCGCCTATAGTATGTAACTGAATAGACCTGCCGCCCCTTAAAATTATAGCCATTAATACCTAATAATATAATTCTATAGTATCTACAATTACACAGGACAATTTGTAGGTAGGTACTTACTTTTGACTATTTGAAGGACGCAATTAATCAGGTTTAAAGAGAGTAAGTTTTATGCTCACAATCGCATTTGCATGATGCTGATGTTGATGTAGGTACATTTCCAGTTGGAGCTCAATTTGTAGCTTGTAGGGTGGTACTTACGAGTATCCACATTCTTTTGAAGGAAACTGAAAAAATTATGTTTTTGATTTGCTTAAATTTAAAATTAGCTAATTAAATGTTTTGAACTTTTAAGTGTGGTATCTTAAAAAGTTTTAAGTCTAATGTAGTTAAGTAAATATCATAATAGTCATATACAATTTTTTATTATATGATAGATAAATTCAAATTTATTGAAAATCATTGTACCTTGTTTAAAATATAAATAAAAATACCAAAAGTAATTGCTATGAAGTTTTAAACGACAGGTCCCTAGAGGAGTACGTCTCCAGATTGATCCGACGTCTTCATCGAGGCCACTTTACAACAAATTCGATTTGAATAATTCGAATCAAATTTGACTTTTTAATGCGCTCCACTTACCGCTTCCATCAGCCGGCGGTCGGGCAGGACGAGCTAATAAAAATGCCCGCAGATCGACGCACTCAATTCCAATAAACGAGTGCGGGAGCCACTCAGGGCGGATCTCAGGCGATGGACCAAATCTCAGCGGATTGATGGCCTCACCTTGGGAGCCCGGCAAAAAACACCAAAAATTCTGTCGGATTCGATTTGTGTCACCCTCGGGCTTACGTAACCAGGGCTCATCCCCGCGGGTACTTCGGAGGCTGGGAGCAGCGTCGACTGCTGTTATCGCGGCCCGCACGAGGAGCAGCGAATTCCTGCTATCAACCTGTCGTCGTCCTATCCGTCTTGAGGCCCTTTTGATTGACTGGCGTTACCTCGTCATTTGTCCGCTTTTTTCCATATCCGCGGACACATTTTTAGCATATTAACAGCCCATTGTTCACGGCGCGGCGCTCCGCGAGGAGCACCGCAACGCAGCGCATCGCAGCGGATCCAGCGTTTTCATTAAATTTAATTCAATTCAAATTAATTTTTTATCAAGAGGCGCAAAACGGAAAAGTGCTGGACAGTGCCTTGTGGGTGGAAGTTGACAGTTTTGCGGAACTCCTCGGCTAATCCCTTATCGCAGTGGGTTTTTTTATTTTTTATGAGAAGCAGATCCCCCGAAGGAAATGAAATGTATCTCCGGTGAACGGACACATCCGGCGGTCCGTTCTTCCGGTTGCTTCCCATGTTACTGGCTAATAAAGGAGCAGCATCCGAAATATTCAATGGATGTCGGGATTTACATCCCAGAAAACTCTGTGCAGGAAATGGATGATTTTTTTGCCGATATTCAATTTGAGATTATGTGGCGGACGGCGGCATATGAAGGCACACTCCTTTGCACAACGAATCCACAAAAGCATCATAAATTTTTAAAAAATTGAATCTCTATTTAATATAAGTAAGGTAACAAATGTAGGTATGAACACTAAAAAATCCAACACTGCAATTTCAAAAGTGCGAGTTATTGATAACACTGGTTTACAATAATTTTGTACCTAAATAAATGATATATCATTTCTATAGAACTTTTTCAGTAGATTACGAATTCATAAATGAAAATGTCCCATCACGTTTCGTTTAAAAATGTAATTATATTTAGATTAATAACATATACATTATTAAAAGGAAATAAAATATTAAAACAAAATGTTGTTTCAAAATGTTTTTCTTTTTAATCAAATTAGCAGAAGAAATTATTAATTCCAAATGTAAATACAAAACGTAAAATTAGCGATTTTTGGAACGTCTAGTTAACCTATAGAAACACAAAAAAAAAGGCAATTTTGTGGAAGAATTAGATTAGATAATTGAACTTTCTTTTCGAAGCTCATCGGGATGTCTACGGATTGCTTAAAAATTAAAAACAAGTGTAACCTAATCGTAGATGACGTTCAGTGATTTATTTTGCATGCTTAAAAAATAAAATTTAGTTGTTAACCTTTATCGAGCTGCCGAAAAATAAAATTAAATTGATGAAATAATCATTTCAGTTTATGTAAACGTAAGTGATTGGGGAAATTAAAACAAATGTTTCCATGTTTTTTATATAATGAGCGATCTCATTTGCTGCAAATGATAGTCTAATGTTTTGCATAAGACTACATATTTTTAATTGTCAATGACTGCATGTTTTGAATTGTTAAGACTTGCTTCTGCTTCAAATTGATTAAAAAAAAAAATTATAATGCTACTATTAATCACTCTAATGAGTAAAATTGGGATTGTACGTATGAAACTGATAAATTGACGTTAACGCATTCCAGCAATTTCGAATTTTGTAGTCTCTGTTTTACTCAGTTAAGAAATATGCAAATTCGGTTACAAATTTTGGAAGAAAGTCATAAACCCTGGGCTTACAGTTAACATTCAGACGATACTAGAAATTGGTTGAAAAAGACAAGCAATCAAATTAAAATTCCAGAAGTCGTCTGCTAATTAACAAAAACAGTCGTTTGCCAGTTTGTAATTATTTTAATTAGCACAAATGTCCCCGGCGAACACAAAGGGCGCAGAGAGCATCGACGCGGGAAACTTTTCAATTGTTCAGCGACAACTCGAGCAGCCCGTCGGATCTGATAAGAAGCGTCCAATTTTTGATTTCGCATTGAGCGGCGTGCCCTCGGCTCGGGTTCCTCCGCGTCTCGCTGGGGCTGAGGGCTAAGGGCTTAGGACTCTGGGCTGAGGTCCGAAGGCTGAAGGCTGCGGGCGGAGGGGGGAGTTGAGGGCACTCAAAACGTAGATCGGCCGTGGAACATTCCTGCAGATTGGTGATCGAAGACCAACCGCTTCTGGAGGTCACCCCCTAGCCCCCGGTGCGGCTGCCGTTTCCTTTCCAGCACCAGAAACAAGATCCTCGGCCGGGGTCTGATGTATCCAGAGCGCCCAGAAGTCCTGGCCTTATATTGTTGGGAGATAAATCGCGAGATGAAGGATAATGATATAATTAATGCTGCTGGTTTGTACAATTTCTAGGGCCTTTGTGCGCGAACAAAAGCCGCCAATACGGGGATTATCTGATTAAGAAGAGGTTGTTACAGCTCCTGCGGTATCTGCCTTCGTTTCATCTGCTTCATCCAATCTTGTCGTTTAAAGTCGTCGCAGTTTCTTGTCGCTGTACCTGCCCAAAGCCAATGAGGTCTTTTACTCCCGGGCAAGGACTCCTCTGTGCTGCCCGCTGAGGATGGAACATTTTCTATATATATATTTTTTATTTGATTTTTCACTTATTTCTCATTTATTTTTCATTTTTTTTCTTTCTGTTATTGCTCCACTGCTGCCGTCGTTTACAACTGGCAGTTGCTTCCATTTTGTTAGTGTTTCGGTCCACTCGAACTGGAAATAAACGAGCTGAACCGCACTGGGAGCGAGCGGCCTGATCAGGTCTTTCCTAATTTGTTGGCTTCAATTTTTTCTCTTTTGGGGCTCTCGTGTTAGTTATCTTGTCCCTCGGCTTTCTTACCTTGTAAACAAAACGCAATCTTGAAAACGTACATGTGAGATTGACAACGACTGACTCCTTCCTAGTGGTTGTGTGAAACCTGGAAAATTTCAAATGAAACCACATACATACTGACTGACAACAACTTTTCACCGGCGATCTGTAAAAAAATAAACAAATTCAAACCAATACTTATTTTATACATAAAGAGATCTAGAAAGAGGCAATATCTTGGAAACGAATCATCTGTAAACGTTTTGTAGAATCAATCTTTTAGTATTGTATACTACACCTTTTTATTTAAATTTGAATTTCTTTCTATATAATGTACCTAATAGGATTAACTAAATTTAGTGTTGGAATACATACATTCTTCATTCATCTATGATATTTATAAGTAGTCTAGCAAAGCTACAATTTTACAATTTTACAATTTTATTTTAATATGTATACCATATACGATTTTGGGAAAAGTGCTTTTATTTTTTCTAAGACCCAGTGAAGTTCCATCATAGATATTCTATGAATTGTTTCAATATTTCTGGGGTCACGATTAGGCAGAGTAGGTGCTTCAATAGGGACTTTAATGTTATTGATGGTGTTTAACCAACTTGGCATCTTATTTTAACTATTCGAATTAACATTCTACAAACATTATCTGTGATAATATAAAATAAATCTCTCGGAAAAGAAAGTGTTTTAACATCATTCTGCCTTCTATGAAGTTTAGGACATAAAACTCAGGCCGATTGGAACAACAAAAAATATATTTTTCCATTGCCGCAAAAACTGCTCAATGATTTAAATAATTTAAATTTCCCGCTCAGGCGCCTCCTCCACAGTTCCCCCTGAACTTTGAGTTCAGTGGTCATTTTTCGCCATTTCCTCCAGTTGGAAGTGACATTTGGTGAAACTGTGCGCCCAGCATCGACTCGGAGTGAAAAAATCTCTTTAAATTAATTTAATCCGTTTAATTTCTGCGTAAATATACTCACTAAAGAGTTCGCCGTCGTAATATTGTTAAGTTTCTTAAAATTCGACGCGAAAAAGCTCTGAAAATACCGCGAAAAAGTGTTGAGTGCCGAGATGCTCGCGCGCCGGCCGGTCCGGGTGGAAGTTCGTGGTAAATCGCGTTTTATCGGAATCGGAATTCGCTGGCTGGGCGGCAGCGCGGGTGCAATGTGAGTGAATTAATTAGATGACGATTTAATTATGTAAGTAAGTTGCAAAATCCTTTGTTTTCATCTATCTATCTATCTATATTATATGTATAAAACAAAGTCGGGTTAGATATGACAAAACCTACACAAAATATCATTTAAAACTTGAAAAAGCTCGTGTTGTTTCGATTTTCTTTGAAATTTTTCGAAATAATTACATTCTGTAGAAAATAGTGAAACAACTTCTTCACTACGAAATGTTCCATTGGTGACATGCCGTGGTTTATTTTCATTTTTATTTGCGAACTTTGGCGCCTCCAGTTCACAGCTCGACTTCCTTTTAAGGAACCAAATTGCTCGCACCGCAGTTCCTATTGAGAATTCTGCTCCGACGCAAGAATATCTAAAAGACAAAGGCAAAAATCGGAACCAGATTCAAATAAGTTTGTAAAGCATCTTTCTAGGAAGCGTAGTGCCGCAATAAAGGGAGACCATAAATCTTGTCAGCTCACAACATCATTTCTCTGACCAGTGCATGCTCCGGTTTGAGGAAAATCGCCGGAGTGAAAGACAAAAGTCCATGAGAAGTACCTCAGCGATCGCAGCAGAATGGAAATATTTGCATATTTCAGATTCTAGCATTGAGCTGAAGTGTTTTCCAGCGGGTCCACTTACCGGACATCACCGCAAGCATTGGCATGACGATGACAACGGGCTTTTTTGCATATACAGACGTCACTCATGTCCTGGTATTGTTTCAGTCGCGAAATTTGAATAATAATGACAGCCAGCCATGTATCTAAATCGCCGACCTCCTCGGCCCGTCCTGGACCCGTTCGGGCTGGCTAGAAGCGCCGGGGTTTGTCTTGTCTTTAAGTGACATCCGGAACAAAGGCTGCGGGAAGAATGAATGCCACCTTGCTCTGGTCTCGGGCATGAACTTCGATTTTGACTTGAAATGGGGACTCATTGGATTTGTTTGAAGAGTTTGAAAAGGTTGTCTAGAATTCTTAATTCGATTGATTCGGAAAAATCGGGTGCAATATTGCAGCTTTCTTAAATCTGTACATATCTGCACTTCTAATAAATAAAGAGATAGGGTTTATATGTATAAGACGTAATCTTGAAAGTTATACTGAGCCGATTTGGATAGTTTTTATACCAATAGAAAAGTTGTAACCTCACGGAGGTTATAGACTAATTTACACCAACTAACAATTTCGTATTAAATTACGCTACTTTATTGCGATATCTACCGATATCTGGCACTGGCACTGGGCAATCAATTTAAGCATTTGTTTCATTAAGGAAGTTTGAAAACAAGCACAAATGCTTAATATGTCGTTCCTTTGACTACCCGCAGACGAGTTGAGGCCTCAGTTTCCTTGCAAGTACTCGTAGTTTTCCAATTACCTAAAGATGAATTTTCTATTTTGTATGTCTTTGTCCCTATTTCTTAGTTTTGAAACCTACATATTTAATGGTATCAGAAGCAATTGGATAAATAAGCCCATGAATTTTTTCGTGACTAGTCTGGAAACATTTTTCAGAATAATCCTTTTCAGAAATAGTAAAATTTATTACTATTATTTTCTGGAGCAGTAAAATTTATATTTTTTAACACATTAAAATAAATTCATTTAATTTTTCAAAATCCCCGTGACACATATTGTATTAGATGTAAAAATTAATAATAAGGGATGCCTTTAACTTTTGAATAATACCTATACATCCCTGAAAAATTGTCTGCCTTCAGCTAGTGCGATTTTTAATTGCAATTCTTTCATACATATGTATATTTATTGTTTAAACTTAAAATCTATTAAGTAATTAATTGATTGGTTTGGTAATATTTTGCTATAGGGTGCTTTTCATTGTACCCCTAGTTATAGATTTATCTTCGTCATAATTATAATACCTAAAAATTTATCGGGCGGAAGGGCTTTCTGCTTAAAATCTATTTCATTTACTTTTGAATGATAAAAGAGTTAATTAGTTTCCGATTTTGGCTGCGGGAAGGATTGATGCCACCTATGTCGGTCTTGGCTTGGGTTAAGGTTTTGATTTGAAATGGGATTCATCGAACTTGTCTGCGGAGGTTTGCGTGGAAGAAAGTCTGAACGAAGACACTGCGCGGTTATTAGATTCCGGCGATCTCCGCTGGGCGCCCGGTCGATGGGAGAGGCGCGGATGTAGGCTCGGGCAGCGTTTAATAAACAAGATCTGTTAGCGATTGTGTCAAATTAACCGAATAAATTAAAACGGTGGGGCAGTCATCGCGTCGCCGTTGATTAATTTATTGCCCTGCGTTAATTGCTTGCCATGTCCTTCGTGTTCCGAAAGCCCTCGGTTTCCGCGCTGGCCGTCCTGATTTCGCTGGCCAATCATCGGCCCTCGGAAGATTAATATTCCGCGGTCTCGACCGGGGCTAGTCGAAAAGATCGCGAATTCTTGCCGGGACACGGCGGGACACGGCGCAGAACAACTCTATGGCGCAACCGGTTCAATTTTCCTCATTACGAGCCGCAGGTTCTCGCCCTTAGGACGCTGCAGTCGCCGCCGCGGCCGCCGCCCGCTCGCTCGGCTGCGGTTGCGGTTGTAGCCATTAGTTTAATTCGCCGTTCCTTGTCACTTAATAGCTAACATTAATGTCAGGGCATTTGCATCGAGGCGATCGTGGGCTCAGCGAACGCACGGATCCGAGTGTCATCGGCGCAAAATTAATTCCGCCGACTCACTGGACATCCACGTCCTCGACTAAGACATGGTGCGGTGCGGTGCGGTGCGGCGGTGACGTCGCGCAAAATGCGCCTATTGTCTTAGTGCAGCGCTTATTAGCCAGCCCACTATCGCCCTGATTGCCCTGATAAATATGCGCGAATTAATTCTCGAATTTGTTCCTGGTGAGCCGCTTCCGTTTGACGTATACTTCAGTCGAACTCCGCTGATATGCGTAGGATGAGGATGAAATGAAAATAAATCGAGTTCCTAATGAGTTCACAAAAGACTCTGCCATTTATTAAAATTTCTCAAAATGGTCTTAACAAAAGAGTTGCACCAATCCATGTCTTTATGACTATGAAGTACACATCAAAAAGCTAACATAATGAAAATTGGAATTTTTCTTCCATATCGAATTGTCCTTGTGCCCGTTATTTAAAAGGCTTCGAAAATTTCATTTTCACTTATTTAAACATGTCTGAATTTTATCGTGCTCAAAATGCTCAGCAATTCCTCAGTATTAAATATAACTTGGAAAGGACACAATAAAATCAAAATGGCAACAGGTTAACATAAATGTTCTATAGCCATTTATCTGCTTGATAAAAGTAACATAGAAGAGTTATTTTTGAAATTTTGCAATATTTTTAAGGGGCTATGATTGCCAATCAATCATACAACTATCCTAATTGAAAAAAACACGTTAAAAATTTCACAGTATTAGACATAACAAACACCGAAAGTATTTTATAATTCTGTCTACATATTTGAACCCTCACCACACTCATCTAAAAGGAGTGGTGATGGGCATCGATAATCCACATGACTTAGTACATATATAAAAGAACAAAAATCAAGACACCAAATCCTAAAATATACCGCATAAATCGAATTGAGTTATTTTGAAATTAGCCACATTTATAATAAATTTTGTAGCACAGCCTTTTCATTCATCACTTAGAATTTATAAAAATTGTATTATTGGTTTGGGTCGTTCCATAACAATACGGCAAAACATGAAAGACTATATGATTCAAATTTGGTAGCCTATTGATGATCATAAAAATTTACATCAAGCTTTGAGGTAAATCTCTCTAAATTTAATCATGAAGCACAAATTTAAAAAAAAATGTTCAGGAATCAAATGACTTTATACTGTGAAAAGCCCTATTAATCCGCACGTTTGGCCGCGTATCTAAGCTATAAAATATATACATAACTATTAATGCGACTATTATTTCAAGATAAAGTCATGCAGTATTTTAGGCTATCTGGCGACCACTTGACCTCGCCTCCAGCTTAAGACACCAGTTTGAGTTGGTCGAGTCTGCGCGGGCCGTAAGGCGCTTACGGTGAGATCGCGCAGACCTCCAGGACGGCCGAAAGCGCCGAATTTATGACGCCAATAACGATATTAAAGTCACATTTCAATCACACAATACTTTAGTACGCGGGTTTCAATGAAAATTTATGAAACCACTGAGTCATGTAATAAATCGCGCAGTCTTAGCTCGGAAAAGCAAAGATATGGGCACCTCGAGGAAGACGATCCATGCAATATGATAGCGCGGCCAGAGCGGCAGATTTATGTGCGCCCGGCCTAATTTGCATGTCGGGTACTCTCGGCGAGAGACAAAAGTCATCTTGGTCGGCTTCTGGGCTCAAAACAGAATCAATAAAAATAAGAAAAAAATTAACTTGCTGCTGCTGCTGCCAAAAGTAAAAAAATTAAATAATAGAAATCGCTGGACACCCGTAATAAAGAAGAGCCCTTCGCCCAATTTTATGCATCATTTGAATATTTCACGAGAAAATATAACAAAAGGATAAGCAAATGAAGTTCTTTGAGTGGCCCTGCTGCAAGTGGAAAGATTGGGCTCGAACGAGCAGATCGACCTTATCGCTGAAACTATTGTATGCAAATCTTGATTGGATCTGTTTTTGGCGAAATCAGATGAATTTCTGGGAGCGCGTTTTATGGACCTGCTTACCCTTGCCTCGTTCCGCGACATTTACCTTTGCATATAAACTTTATGTCTGCGCAGAGTATAAGATTTTTAAATTTTGTAAAGAATTTAAGTTGCCCAAAGGATTTAGTTCTAAGTTCTATAAGTTATTAATACATATTTTATAATAAAAAGTATGTGCGATCGCGATGCAAGAAACAGACACACATAAGCATATCTTATTAATATTATATGTTAGTTATATCTAACAAAAGTAATGACAGTAACGTACCAACATTTGAAAATTAGTTGGGCTTTATATTAAACAATCTTAAGAAAAGCGAATTAAAATCTTAAGCGCGTTTTACCGAAAGTCAACTTTGAAGAGACTTTGGTGAATCGACTTAAGTCTATAGACTAAGTATCGCAAAATTCGATTTCCAGTGTCCTTCTTCTATTTCATAGGACTTACCAAGTCTACTGAGAATTTTTGTACTTAATAGGAAAATTTAGGTTTCCCTTTTAGCCACAAATATTTTGTTTTTTTTAAATAAAGGAAAGAGTGTTTTTCAGAAAAAATAAATTGTTTGTATGGTGTATTTTTAAATATTAGTGATATGAAATTCAATAGGTCAGTATGCATAATCTCTCCTAAACTGGAGTTATTTTATGGTATTGCGTCTTATCATAGTGCACAGCCCCGTTATATAATTAAATTACTACTGACATCAACTCTCGCGATAAGGGTCTAATACTATTATTATACGTATAAGAAAGTATCAGTTTTGGGTATCAAAAATTACATAGATTCGCTTTTAAGCACTTATAAATCGACTGAAGTCTTAATTATAATAAGAATATATTAAATGTGAGACATTAATTAAGTATAAGTTCTTTATTAGGTACCTACTTATTTTGTTGTTGATTCTGCGATTGTGCAGTTTTTTTTTTGACTTGGTATGGTCAATACAGTGGTCATTTTAAAATAATCTTTACTTTGGCGAACATAAGCAAACATTATGAAAATAAAACTATCAATTGGTACAGAAGCCACAAAAACAAGAAAACATCGACAGAAAAGAAGAAAAGCGAGGACAATGCAAATGCAAACGAAATGCTCTCAGGAGGACCTTAAGAACGTGTTCGATTGATTTACGTCGTTGGTTCGATAATTTATTGCTTAAAGACGACATGCAGATCATCGGCTTCTTGTGTCCTGCTCAAAGGGTCTTTATCTCGCCAGATTTCTTTCCGTTGACGACGTCTTCGTTTTGGCCGGAGCCGAAAGGAAAACAGTCAACCGGGGCTCGGTGCACGTTAATTTGGCTGCAAAAACAATGAGCAGCAGCTGACCATGTCTGAGACATTTAGCGATCACTGCGAAAGTTGACCGCTCATTGTGTGAAATACTGCCGCATGGAGATGTCACGCTGCGAGGACGATTATGCACCCCACTTAGGGCCTTGGACCATTCCTGGATCACTTGAGGAGGAAAGTCAAAACACCGCCAGCCCCTATCTAAACAAATCACAATTTATGAGATCTCGAGGGCTTCGACCGATACTTAGGAGAAGTGCTAGCACGTGAGTCCGATTCCGGAGCCGTGTGTGCGGTCTTTGGTGCCACCCAAGAAAAATTTCTTATAAATGGGTGAGCGGCGAAAGACTTTCTAGCCAAAGTATTAATTACAATAAGTGCCCGAGGAAAAATCGCAAGAGTATTGAGTTTAGGAAAATTGATATAATTCAAACGAAAATGCTTGTCGTCTTTTTATGCACCGGAAATTCCGCATCCAAACGATCTTTTCACGCTTTGTAAACTCTGGCAACGATCAAGACGTCGCGCAATTGACTGGAACCAGCCCAGCAATGTTAGCGATCTTTTATAGGTAGACGAAGGTGCGCGATCTCTGCGTAATTAGTCCTCGAAAGTAAGAGTGATCTTGTCTCGAGCTCCGCACTGTCGAGCGTTGAACTCGGCGAACGTCTTACCCATGTAAAACGATACCCGCGGAGATGGAACGAAGCCTTTCTGGAACTGGTCAAGATCAAGCCGAATTTGAAGTGACGCAACCGTAGAGCACTGTAACAATTGGAAAACATTCGTCTATTTCTTGCTTGTTATATAAAAAGAAAATTGAAGCTTTCGGCGATTTACTTTCATTTTGCTCATGTTGCACAAGTAAGTGAACATATACGTGTATCAACAACAACGTGTTTACCATTTCCTGATTTTAGACCCCTCCGGTCCGGGTTGGCTAATGTTCGCACTGTTTTTAAATGATGCCTCCTAAATGGATCGGAAATGGAAATAATTACATGTAATTATGTTGTTAATAGAGCAAAAAAACATTTAGCTGATCGGCTCGGTCTGTGGAGTTATTATTGTAAAGTGTGCAAAAAGTTTGCATTCATTTATAAAAGAGGAACACTATAATTTGAATTGTTTTCTTAGGTTTTCACACAAATACCACAAAGCTATTCGTTATAGTTAAGAGACTAGTGCATTCTAAAATATAATTCCCCATACACAAAAACATCTTAATCAATATTCATTGGAGAAATAATAGTTAATGGAATGCATTAGTTGTTGAACCATTAATATGTAGTTTTGCTATAATACAAAACCAATTATGTAGTCACTACTAGGTACATTCAAAATGTCTCAAAAATTTCAAATAAAATTGAAATTCAATAAATTCCATTCGAATTAAAGTTACATAACTATAGTATACGCAATGTTGGGTTATATCGACAAGTGAGTGGGTTTGCATGCACCCCACTTTGGACTGACTTATACCAGACAGCCGTCCTCTGGGTAGGCAAAGTTTCCTTTTGTACTTACCCATGTATGTCAATTAAATTGAATTGAAATTTCATGTCCTTTGACAAATATCAGATTACTCATGTACATATGTCAAAATTTAAATTTCATGTCCGTTTGTCAAAGGACATTAGATTGAGTAGGAAGAGTTTACATGGAATATTTGGGTAGCCCACCCAGTTTAGGTTAGCTAGCTGGTATCGCAATTAAACTATTCAAATACGCCGTCTCTTAAAAAATTCGTTCTTATTCTAGATTTATCAAAATTGTCATTTTGACGGGTTTCGTAAATTTAGTATTAAACAAATATCTACACTGCTTCGGCGTTGCCTTTATATTACTCTCAAATGATGATTTTTATATGAATAAGTTAACATGTTTCGGTATTTTGTATACCTGCTTAAGACTACATACATATGTATATGTAGATACCTATTATAATTATAATAATACTAATATTTTATTCGCCGAGAAATATTACTACATTAGTAGTTACATTGCTTTTGTTAGCCTTGTATAATGAAATACTTTTGAACATTAAGAAAATTTTAGGTTTGTCAAAAGGTATCCTTGTAATAGATAGAACAAATTTATAGTTAAGTTTTATGAAGCTAGTTATTAATCTATCGTTCGAGTAGCAATTGTTTATTCTAGATTTAAATAATTATGGAAAGAATTAATGTTGGTTCTAGGCTGAGGAACTTCTGTGTATTTGAGTAGAAAAGTAAAACAATAAAGAACAAGTACCAATTGGCTTAAAAGATATAGGGTAAGGGTGCCTAATATGAGATAGTCGCCAAATATGAGATAGTTAGGTTTTGGCGAAACTAATCGCCGCAGCCATTTGGCGCTACTGTCGCTAGAAGCCACGTGGCAAAAGATCGAAACGTGTGTTAGTGCTTCCCAGTCCGAGGCGAAGTTAGGTTATGTACGCGCAGATTTTCACGAAACCCCAAAACCAAATTTTTGTCATCAAATTTTGCAAGGTATTTTACAACCGTATTAATTACACTAAATGATTTTAATTTACAGTCATTGTGTCAATTAAAACATGAATTTTACGATACATTTGCAGTTTTGTTGCATTTTCTTTACTAAGAAATAGTAGGCAGCCATTTTGTTGAATATAGATGTTTTCCTAATATGAGACACACGGGGGCTCCTAAAATGAGAGGAGAAAAATGGGCTAAATGTCAAGGCTGTTTCAAGTGGGAGTCATGAGGATTGTGGAGAAGTAACGACAGATCGATTTTTGTATTATTTGTGTTTAAATATCTAAGATTTCGAATAAAAGTTTGATTATGATGAGTCTAATATAAATTATACCTATGTACGTTACATAAATATATTAAGTCGTACTTAAACCTATTTATTTAGGAGTGTGATATTGTTAATTAGAGAATATAGCCAATAAAAAGCTTAATTTAAATTGATTTCTTTCTTTTTCTCTAAATCTCATATTAGCAACCCTCAGTATCTCATAATAGGAGACCATTTGCCTGAGACGTAATTTCTGACCTTTTTAATATTTTTTGATATAATAAAAAATGTATTATACTTAGAACTAAACGGTCTCTCATATATAAACTTCATTAAATTCCCTATCGAATATTGCAATTTTCATAGTGATTAGTGCAATAATTTATGTTTTATGGCCAAAAATAAAAATGGTATCTCATATTAGGCACCCTTACCCTAACCTACAAGAAAAATTCGACAAAAGAATCTATAATCGCATTATGTTAAATAAAAAAAAAAAGAGAAAAACAAAATCGAAAGGTCAACTTTTTCGCGAGTATTCCCAAGAGTGTAATTTAATACAAACAAAAATGTTCAAAAACATCTTCAATCCATTTAATTTGTGTTTATAGACTCTGAAAAACTTATTAATTCGAAATAAGAAAAAAATGCGGAAGCTAATTGAATTGGTTCGATCAACAGCATCCGCCACTGTCTAGCTACTTCTATTAGATTGATTAATTTTGGCGTGTGCTCATTTCACTGCATGAGTCTCAAAAGCCATCGTGTAATCGTAATCGTGGAATTGGCTTCTTTCTCGAAAAGGTCCACTCTAATTGTTTTTTCCACACAGTCAGACGAGCTCTTTAAGAAAGTAGTCAGTCCAGGCTAAACCGGAGCAATCGCGCCGCGATGAAGATCGGGGAAAAAAAAGGTACGAGCATTATCTCAATAACGCGCTTAGTCATAACGCTCTCCGCGCAGGTGAAATGGCCGAGAAGGGCGCGTCGGGAGGACGTGGAGCGTAAAGAGCACTTTTACTATCAAATATTGCATAATTCGGATGCCAAGACATTGCCAAGGTGGATGTCGAGGCGCCGTTCACCTGGCCGCACTTCTTCTGGATTCCGGATTCAGGGATTCGAGGAGATGGTCGAGCTGACGGCGGGGCGGCGGCCCCTTGGAGCGATGTCATCTCGCTCGAACCTCCACGTCGCGAGGGAAGCGTCGATCATTTCTACCGGAAAAGATCACTTTCCCGTCGCCGCGGACCGGACGAGCGCGAATACGTGAAGGTTACATGACAATACTCGCCCAGAGGCTCTCAGGTGCTACAATTCTGCGGATTGTCGATTTCGAGCTTCTTGAACTTCTTTCTGCTTTCTTCCGCTCAACTGCGAGGAAATCTTTCACTTTTCTCTCCTCGACGACGTAAGGTATAGACGGAGTTTTAGAGTGTTTTCGGTAATTTCATCGGTTTTTTTACCGGATCTTGTGACTCTCTTTCGCTACCAGCGGATTTGCTCTCCTACCGCCCTCCACTAATCCCATTCACATAAATACGGACAGCTGAGGGCGAAAAGGTATCAGTTGCAGCTTTGCAGTCTCCAAGGTTGTTTATCTTTCTATTGTACCAACAACACCAGCACTCCTGAGTAGCGGAAGTTCAGTTTAATCAACCTTCTTTTTGAGCCAACTTAAGCAGGAACAAAATGAATGCCATCGTAAGTGGATTACTCGACTTTCTTAGTCTAACGTTTGGAATTCCTAATTTACTAACTATTTTCCTCTACATTCCAGAAAACCATCATCACCATCACTTTGATCGCCCTTGTTGGAGCCTCAGAGGTCGAGCATGGACACGATGTTGAGACTACTCACTCAGAAGTATCCAAGCCCGTTGCCGTGCCAATTTATGAGAAAATTGGAATACCAATTCCTCATCCTGTCCCAGTGGCAGTGCCAAGCTATCTGAAAATTAACATTCCACATCCCTACGCAGTGCACGTGCCCGTACAACAAACCGTTGAGGTTCCAGTCTACAAAGTGATTCCAGACATCATTGAAAAGAAGATCCCATACCCCGTTGAGAAGCCATACCCCATCGAGATCCAGAAGCCATATCCAGTCGAAGTTATCAAGAAGATCGAAATCCCAATCCCGAAACCATATCCAGTTCCATACACAATCTACAAGCACGTCCTCCAGAAGGAGAAGGGATGGCATTGAATTTTGTCCAACGAGTTGAGCTCACGTTGATTTTTGTTTCTTTTATTTTTTCTTTACTCAAAAGTTCCACTATTGTTGAATTTTTTGTTGTCTAATTTTAGGGAGTTTTAAGTAAAGTACCAATTTCAACCAAACTTTCTTGCAGTTTTATTTTTTTCTACCTATTTAACAAGTCGACGAAAACGCAACATAATTGTCTTGTCTTTAATCGCTAATCTCTTCTTTGTATATTTCATAATATAAATTGTATAAATTTTAATTCCATCATTACATAGTTTTCAGATCTTTAAATTGAAAATTCTGTAAAGTGATGCAATATACATATCCGATCCGTGCTATCTTTTGGTGAGAATTATGGAAAAACATTAAATTAAAAATGTTGCCACCGAATTTCTGTAAGAGTGCTGAAAATAAGGAAAATTTTACTTAACTTCGACTTATCATTTCATAAGACAAATCTCGTCACTGTCAATCCAAAATTCGCATCAATCTGTTTCAAAATAATATTTTAGTTTCAAAGTTTGAATTTTGAATTTAGCTGCATTTAAAATTGGATAGGAGAGCATTTAAATGTATGCCTGTTTGTTTGAATTCAGTATTTAGTTTTAAATAAACGATTTCCGCTGATCATTAAAAAAGGTTAACATATAAAATTAGAAAGATATTTTCGAAAATACGAGTATAATTTAGCACAATTCCTCCGCATAAAAGATAGGTAGGATAGGAACTATACTTGGCCTATAAATTATAAAAATAAAGATCTTTCCCAGTGTTTTTAATTGAGTTTCATTAAAGTTTATTTACTTGCCGCCTTCTTGAACCTGTTAAAATGTTCAGAAAAGTGTGGAAAGTATTTGGTAAAGTATTTTAATGGCTAGAAGTTTACCCAAGCAAGTTATAGCGTAATAATATCAATTGGTCTTGGAACTTCTCAAGAAATTAAACAAGATATGATCTTCGTCTATGTTGCAAAATGTGGCCGAGTGGGCAAGTTTAATCGCAGCTTTGACACTGAATAAATAAATTCCGATTGCGAATATTCCCAGAGAATCACAGGGCATATTTCTTGAAGATTTATGAAAGGGGTGTTCCATCTCATCCAGTTGTTTGAACAAATATTGTTTTTTTTTTTTTATGGAATGGGATTTGTGGTTTTTGTGTTTTCTTAGATGAAAGGAACTTAAATAAAATGTCTCTACAAATGAGGCTGCTTAACATTTCCGTTTTCAAAGAATTTGTTTATTTGTAGCATGCCGTACGAGTTTATCGTTATGATTCAAAAAATATGTGGAATATGATCGATCGTCCATTATCTACGGCTATAATTGACAAATAAATTTAGTCAGAATAATAATAAACAGAAAATTATTTAAAAAATTTATAGATATTAATATATTTTTGATAGATATTATTTTAAACAATTATGAATTCAATAAAACAACTCTAATTTCTTTACTATATAATATGTACATATTTACTATAGTATCTTAGCCTTTTTTTATTTAAAGCTGCTTGGAAATTGTACTAAACTTTGTATTTCCTAGGAGTACGATTATTCTTTCTTGAATTTATGTGAGTAAAAAAATTAGTTTTGTACATTTCAATACCTCGCATGCATATATTTTTTTAAATATTTCCTTTTGGTTTAAGATTTCAAATTATTATACTATAATGACTTTCCTAGAAATGTAAGCAAAATACATTTTAAACTTCAGTTTTCATATTGAGGATGAATGTGATTAGCATCTAATAAGTTAAAAACGTTTCTGTATACCTTTCTACTGCAATATTCTATTTAAGTTTTATAAGAATTAAAGCTAAATATTCGGTTCATGCTTATGAAGAAAGCAGAAAGCATTTCACCTTTTGCGCCGAAAGAAGCATCCTGTTTAACTAAACCGACGCCACTGGGCTAGCCAAATCTAATAAAAATTTGTTTATTTTTTCTCCTGAACTTAAGTAGTGGCGCCAAGGTCTGAAGTAAATTGGTTAATTTTTATTGAATTGATTAGTGCGACTTTGTGTTTACAACTTTCAATCTGTTCAAATGTTAATTTTATTGAGATGTTCTGTTTTTTTATTGGCAAACGGTCGCTTCGACCTGAACCTGCGTCATTTTAAAAATGAATTTATGGTCTATTCGGTGGTGAGCATTTGTGTTTTAGAAAATGAATGGCATGTTTTCATTTGTTGTTTGAAAATATTATAAAAGATTAGTTTTGAATAATATGGTAGTGTTCAGTTATGCTGGAATGGAATTTTTAAGATGTTATATGCAATAAATTGTTTATGGCATTTATTGTTGAGTTATTCAATCTTGATTTATGTAATATGATGATTTAGAGTAGAATCATATTGAACCGTTTGTTTTTAAAAGTGGGTCCACTTTTTTAACATAAATATCATTTTGATTTTAGCAACTTCTCTAGTGTAGCAGCAGGGAAGTTCCTTAACCTGACCTCCGCTTTTTCATTCATTTTATAAAATTTAATTTTTAAATATTGACTTAACGATATGATGACTTTGAATAGAATAGAATAGGTATTATACAAATTTCTGATTTAAATGGACCAACCTATGTTGGAAATAATTAGTAAACATATCCTTAATTTTTATGTCAGAGCCATAACGATTAAACGTTGCTTGATAACTTATTTTGGATAATTATTTTGAAATTCTACATTGTTATTTCGGAACTGGTTCTAAATAGATCGTTCTGATGTTTTAGTTATAATAAATATGATGTTGTTTTATGTAGGGGTGAATAAATGAGAATTGTATTCTGGTTGAGACGTCTTTCTGTATAGGTAAAAGATAGATAGATAGACTTTTGAAATAAATAAATAAATAGATGTATTGTAAATTATAGGACATAGGTCACCTATGACCTGAACTGGAAAAATAAAATCTACTAAAGATAAAAATGTAATGCTTCAATGCGAAGTGCAATTATAAATGCATAAACATATCCGGAATTAAAAGATGTTAGAGTTGTTAAGTTAGCTTCTCACTTTTCTTTCTTATAATTTATTATAGAACTCTGTTAAGTGATTTCAGTTATTTACGCCCAGAAGCGAGCAGCGCCAAACGGAACTCATTTAGTGGCAAGAATGAATGCCGCGGAAACCATGTTGTAAAATATGCTAGGTGTGCGCTGCAAGTGAGCACGCAGCATTATCCGCGATATCTCACTTAACATCCCTCGAGGGCCTAAGGCTAAGGCCCACTGCCCAAGCTCTATCCCTTCGTGGGAAATTTATAGCCTGACTTTGGGAAGTTTTATTGCAATCGTATACCTCGTCCAGGAGTATAAGAAATTGTAAACAGTCCGCTGGGACGGGGCTTATTTTACGTAAAATTACCATCTATTAGCGCGCAACTTGCCCAATTATGACACGGCGCTCATAAATTATCCCGCGGCAGGTTCGCGGGTTCTTCGGGCGCAACGACTGCGTCGGTATGCCTCTCGCACGGCGCCGCCGGCGCGTTCTGGCCGACCGGCCGACTGGGTGTTTACTCAGCGCTGCGATCGCAGATAAAAAATTAGAGGAATTTATTTATTAGGCATTGAGGCCCATGTGCGGACTTGTCATAAATCCATAAACTAATTAACCAGTTATCCTAGCCGCAGTCGCGATCAGAACTAATGATCGGCGATGTTAACACACGTACCTGTGATCGGAGGCTATGTGCGCGATCGCATGCCTCGCGATCGAAAAATTTATTCGTGACACCGCCAAAGATATTTATGATCGGGGCCACCTTTGACATTGATTATGATTCGAATATGATCTCGCGAAAATGTCACTGCAAATAATTGGCTGCGAAGATTGTGACAAGCAATTGCATTTCAGCTACCAATTCAGCCAATTTATTGTCAATTGTTTTGGGACTTTATTGACGAGGAAGTGATTTTGTAGGGGAAATAAAATTTGGACAATATGATTGAGAAATTAATGTATTTTAATAAAATTTAGTCAGTTGAATGACAGAAGGAAGATCCAAATTATTATTGTATGATTTTAACCTTTAACGTTTTTGGCTATGTATCGTAGAAAATTCCCTTTCAAATTCTTAGTTTTAATTTACTAATTTATATTTCCTTATAGTTTAAAATTAATACGAGTGATGCTACATTGTTTCTTCTAAAAATGATGTGTAAACTTCTTTTTCATAACTACTACTTTTCAGATTATTTAAACACTATTCGTCGTACTGATTTTGTCCTAATATGATTTCTCGTAATTTGGATCAGGAAACTCTGCTTAATATAGTATTTGTAAAATAGATATGTTTTCTGGATAATTTAAATATGGGGCATTGTCAAATTAACTATGAATTCTCGTAAAATTGTTAATCAAGATTTGTTCATTTAATTGAATACTTTGGTATTTTTTAAAAAAATAAGGGATAGGTACCTATCTACTTATGATTAAAAATAAAATAAATTAAATTAAAAAAGAAAGCAAATGGTGAAGATATAAGTACATTTATTATATGTACAAAGTACAAGTTTGATTTAACAAAATGCCTTGATGTGACAAAACTATTTTCAGTTAAAAATAACAATGCAAATAATAACATCTGAAATTTAACAAAGGTTAACCATTTTCGACCGTTTTCGGGTTATAGGTACATAAATATTTTTTACTATGTCATGTCATTTACACAAAGCTTAGGGTTTGATTCAAGAATATATACAAATTATTTTCAATTACATATAGGAAAACTTTTTTGGTGTAGATATTATAAAACCTATTAACTGAAATAACTTCTTTTAAGTTTAAAAGTAAAAGCAATAATATTGGTCGTGAAATAGAAGTAGGTAGATAAGGAAGCTCGTATATCTTACTTTAAATTGGAAATGTTAATTGAATCTAAAAGATTCACTCATGTAAAACTAAACCTATATCCCAAAAATCCCAGAGGCGGGAAAATCACAGAAACGACGAAATGAACCATCCGGGACTCAAAGCAATATTTATGCGTTTTTCCTAAAGTGATTTCAGCATTTCGCATTATTAACAGAAAATCCTTGTGGAGATTTATAAGGTAGACAGCAATAAATTTTTCATTTCTGGGAGCTAAATATCGAGGGGCCCGTAGGAAGACGCGGGGCCCAATCGAAGTCGGTCCCGAGTGTTGTTCATTTCCAGAGATTGGACCGGCCACGGCAGCCGTGCGTCGTCTCTTCAGAGGGCCGCCGCTGATCCGGCGTGTCTCGGTTTAGACCAAATTAACCCCAACTCTGAGCGATTTGCAATAAATTAGAATTAAAGTTCGAAATAATAAGCGAATAAAAGGTACTTCGGCCCGGCCAGCAACAACAACGACAAATTTATTTCGAATTCGCAATTAAATTCGCCGCGGGCGATTTCTGCGATTGGAGCGCGCGTTGCATATCTTTAAATTTCATGCCCCGATGTGGTCAAGTGATTTCCTCTGTTAGGCTCGCGGAATGCGTTGGCTCGGATCCGGGCCCTCGTCGTCCTCAATCGGAATGCAATTCCGCGAGTGGAACGAAGCGCGCGCAAAAAGCACCAAAAACAAAAAAAAAAACAAAAAAAACGAATAAATAACGACTAAAAGGTGAGCCAGGGCTATCCCTGGCGGACGCAGAAAATAATTTCATTTTTCATATTTACAAAAATAAACCATACCGCCGCTGGACACGTATCTCGTGTTCCGCGGCCCCGCATCTCGCCCCCCACCGCCCCGGGGAGCATCTTTTGCTTCGTCCACCTTCCTGCGCCAAAATGGGGCTTTGTTGCAGTGACCGGAGCACCTATCAACTGGTGTTTCGCGCTGATTGCGATATGAATTGCGCGACTTCTGTGCACTCCACCTGCTTATTGCTAGCTGCTGGATGCAATTTTTCAGGATTGCGTTTGTAATTACGGGGATCCTCCGGAGCGCGCCCCTTGGGGACCTGTTCCAGGAGAAACCACTGGGGCTCCATTCGGTGCTTAAAATCGCACAAAAACAGTAGGAAGTCGTGTGGGTTCCCTTATATTGAATTTTATTAATTTTATCTGTGCGCTGTTTGCATAGTAGTTTTAATTCCAAGATAACATCGTTGCAACTTTGTATATAGTTTCTGGTGTAGGACTCAATTATAGAACTCGTCCGTTTTAAACCTAGAAATATCGTTAAAGGTTGGCGGGGGTTCTTAGGAACCCCAATGGGTCGTCCAAGATAATCGAGCTCGCATCTTCCAAAAAGAGGTTGGCAATGAACTTACATTTCTGATATAAAAATACATAGTCGATTCGAACAGTTAGCTTTTCGAATATACAAATCTAGAACTTTCTAAAATTAAACACGATAAAAGTACAAAACCAGTAGAATTTATTAATCAAAATATAGAAATTACTACCTTTTTTAGTTATGCTATAAAAATTAAGTCTGACTGAAAACAAACAAAAAACCTATGGTCTTCATTCGATACTGCACTCAAAGGATTTTAAAAAAAAATGTGTCTACTAATTTTGTTAATCATTTTATAAACCTCCAATCTTTAACAATGTTGTCATAGGTAAATTAGGTTAGACTAGGCTTAGACTTCAGTTAGTAAAGCTCAGTTAGAAACTCAAGTGTCTGAATCAGATAATAACCTTTAATCTGATTTGATAGTTTGAGATATAATACATAATTATTCTCCCAGTCTTAGTAGGTATAGTATTAAATAATAAAAATCAACAAGAGTTTAAACTTTCTTTAAAAATATGTATACTTATTACGTAAGTAGGTAATAGTATACCTACCTACGTCATTGAACCGGAATTTGTTTTACAATAAGGTAAATTTCTACTCTTATTTGTATTATCATGTCTAAAGCGCATCATGCATATGTTTCTTAAAAATTGCATGTAAATACATTCTTATATTAAAATCTGAAAATATTAAAATTAGTTAAGTTCTGTATACGTATACTGCTAAAAGTAAAACCATTTTGATTTAGGTTTTCGACTTTCGTAAGCAAACTTTTTATGGATGGGATTTCCGAAAGTTTGAAAAAACATTGAAGGGGTTTTCTATAATAAATTTCAATTTAGAAAACTACCAGTGTTACTTGAGTTTTCAAACTATACATAAGTAACATAAGACAGTTGTTTTTGAATGCAACCATCTTAATTTTTATAGAAAACAACCAATTCATCAGCATGTCGAAGGCAGCAGACAAGCCCCAAACGTAGGAAGAGCTACCACCTTTGATTCGCCAGTTCCGTCCATGCCCGTAAATGGGAAAAGTGAGTCGCGGGAGAATAGAGCCATAAATCCTCGCCGCGAACATAATTTCTGATGGATAGAAACAATCGGTGCATTCAAGCGAACATGCGAGGACATTGGTCAGAGACGCCGCGAAGAAACCGTGATGGAAGCTGCTCGCAGTTAATCGTCATTCCGAAGAAGGTAAAGGCTCCGCCTGCCAGTTCTAAATCTTCTGACTGGCCTCTGACTTATGCTTCTTGGGTGCTCCGAAGAGGCAGGGAAATTTCCAGTAGACCCAAGATTAATGAAGTGTTAAAATCTGCATACTATTGGGAAAGAGTGTCTTCGATTCTAGCAATCCATAGACAATGGGACGATTTATAGGATGCCTTCTGACAGTGGGAAATTTAAAACAAACGAATCTTGGAATTTTCACCTATTACGCTAAAGCTGGATTTTCTCAATTACATATATCATGAATTTAGTTAGGTACATAAATGCAAAACTCTAATCTATCCCCTTCGAATTATCTTTTTGAAACCCTTAATGCAATCTTCCGACATTAATATCTGTTATAATGTTGAAAGCAACATTGTCATTTTTGTCGTCCATTGAAATCGCCGCTCAACGATGATTATCCACAAAAAAAAAAAAACTATAGAAATTCTACCTGACATAAAAAGCGCGTATATTTCTTGTATCGATCGACGAGTGAACGGAAAGGATTTCATAAGAGCTGCCGCCGTCTGAATCTCGAATCGGGCAGGTACACAATCGAATTTTATCAACAATCAACAAATTTTCATACAATTAAGCACAGTGGCCTTATTGTCGAGGAAGATGGTCAACCAATGGAGGAAAGGAGGAAAATCCGCCATCATCAAGAAATTGAGACGACAGTTGAAGTCCCGACAGCGAAAAAAAATTGTTAAGGCATATAAAAGACTGCCGCAATCTTGCATAAATTAGCCGCTGATAAAATGCGCATAAAACGTAGTACCTATGCTGAAATGAAGCTGAAGCCAAGAACATGATAATTATCTTATTGTGCTATTCGGAGCGCAATAAAAACTATTCAACAGGGACAACTACTTGGGAATGTGGGAAATCTTATACAATATTTTACGGTTTTTGGTTCTCTTGGTATTGAAATTATAATATTTATTTTTATTTATTAAAAATGTATATAGAAAAATTTATTTTAAGGCTTATATTTTATAAAAATAATTTTATTTTCGGCGAAGTCTAGTTGGTTTAGTCTAGCCTAAGCTTGCTTGACAAGTGGAATTTTCTGAGAAAAACATTATCTGCGTTAAACAGTATTTCAGTGGTTAAATCATACAATACGCTAACAAATTATTATTTTAAAATTAAATTCTTATACAAAAAATTTGAGCAAATGTTTTTCTAAACTAACTGCAGACTTAAGGCAAAATTGTCTATTTAACGTTTACTGCGATAGTTTCTATATCATAAATTAACAGGAAAAAAATTAAATTATAGATACTATGTGTAATTATGTATGTACATATAAAAATGAAGTCTTCAATGTCATTCTCATTGAATTGCTGCTAACTTTTGTTTTTATTTATTTACATATTTGGTCCAAATTAAGATACCAGGATATGTACTTGTACAAGTGATGTCTTCTTAAACTTTTAGAAGTATTTTGACGGTGAGCCCACGATAAAAAAATTATAAAAACAAAAAATCTTTACCGTGCGTGCGACTTATTGTTATATAAAAACCTTCTGATGGTATTTGTTAATTCTGCTAAATATTGAATTAGGTGGAAAGGGGAAGGGTCCAATAAGTTTAATAGGTATTTCGAGATTATTTTTGTCCTGAACAAATGTTTATTTTATATGGAACTTCTATTAATTATTATTAATCCGAATTTAATATTTCATTCGGAAAAAAGTGTTAGCCTAGTCCAGAAGCTTCTATAAATTTGAAATTGTTGTATTGTTGAAAATCGTATTTTCTATAAATGTTACATAGGGAAGAGTCAGTCACCCGAATATTATAAACTGTGGCACTGGTCCCTTCCTAACTCTGTTTAAAAAATGCTGAATTTGCGTGATGTAATTTATAAATACACAACTGTTTGCAATTAGTCAGAATATAGTGTGTTATAGGTAAATATATAGGTATTAGAAGAGTGAGGTTGTCAATTGCTAAATTTTATGAAAAATTTAAAATAGTCACTTTGGCTCAAGCTATAAAGGAAAATTCAATACCTAGGTATGCGTTATTTATTATTGATATTACATACATTTTCAATTAATTACGTTGATAAAGAATAGTATAGTCAAAATAAAAACATTTTCCTTGCAGCCAAGAAAATAAGAACGAATTTTTGTTTGGGCTAAACTGACCTAGTTTTACGTCATCTAATTCAAAGAAAGACACGTTTTGTCATTGCTCATTTTGTACGTTACTGCGAAAACATAGAAATGTAAAGAAATTCCTGTTTTTATAATTTGAAACAATTTACCTACTTCACACGAACATTAAGCAGCGTGTCCTTGACTATGTTCAATAACTCAGCGGAAGGCAAGGTGCAAACAGTCCGACGACTCGATAAACATTTCACCGGGTAGCCCAATTAGCCCCGAAATTAAATATTAAACCGCGAAGAAGTGGCAAACGGAAAATTTCTTAAATAAATGTAAAATGAATCGCAGCCCCGGAGGCAAATCGCCGCGCTGCACAGGGACCGGAACGCGCTCCGTCGACGAATCTAAAAATAGCAAGCCACCGATTTGACACCTGAGCCGCGCGGAGCACCGCCTTCTGTCACTCACCAGCGGCCAATCGTACATCAGGCCATATTGAAAACGGGGCGTTACCCAGCCATCCATCAAAAGCGGAAAGATGCGTGCGGCCGGAGCGGGGCGCACAATTTTCACCGGGCGGCGGCGGACGTCATTTCAGCGGCCGGCGAGCTCCCGGGACAGGCCCTCCTCGAGCAGTGCGCAGTCGCCGAACAGTCCGTCAGCTGGGGTTCGCCTAGCGGCCGGCGAAAGCGCTTTGATCGCATTGGGGGCACTGTTTTTTGCCCGCAAACGGCCCCGATTTGGTCACCGTTTCGCCGGGGCAGTGAGTAATGGGGCGCAGATTTTTCGTTTTTGCCCGCTTTTCGCCGCGATAAATGACAGCGGTGTCGGTGTGCGCCGAGTAGATTTTTATTTTTTTTTGTTGCGATTACGCTGCCTCCGTCTCTAATCGGTTTTTGCCCTCTCTGTGCTGACCAAGCGGCCCCGATCAGAGCCGCCCGATGCGGAATTTTAAACTGAAAATATTTTCTCGTTAAATTGACAATTGCATTGCGGTAATAAATTTATTGTCAGTGCTCCTTCCATCACGTGAGAGCCTTGCGACTTGCGAGCGGCTCGATGGCCGACCGGGCCCGGGCTTTTTGCGGAGCCGCCACATCGATTCTACTGGTCGACGACTCCGGGCCGGGGCAGCGCGCTCCCCTGCAAAAAGGCTGGCGCGGAACAAAAAGCCTTTTGTCGGAAGACAGTCCTCTTCGACTTCTTAGTTTAAGTTTAAGTAACTGCGGTCGACTCGCCGCCCCGCCCGACCCTTTCTGTCAAACGATGGGGCCACGGCTCACGAGACCGCCTCATGGCTATTTATTGCCCGGATGTTCGGTTCTTGCTCCAATTTTTTCCCCGAATCAAATCCCTGCTAGATTGAGATGACTTTCTTTGTCCTAAGAAGACTTAATTAAGCTGAAACAACAAGCTCCCTATAAAACTTATCTTATCTGCTTAAGGTAAGGAAGAGCTAAGCTAAACAATTTTATTTATAAACAAAATTCAGGATATCCTTATTCGATTTTTTTTTTTTAATTTTTTACAGCCGATCCACAGGACGCAGATTTTGCAGACTACGGGATGAAATCACAATCTTCTTATAAGAACTCAACCCTAGTGAAGATCGTAAAGGTAAGTGGGAATTACAATTTAACAGTAGGTCTTCATTTTAAATTAAACCCAAGATGAAAATTTCAAATAAAATACGTACCTACAATTTCTGAGGACTTAATTAATTCCATTAATGAAGACGATCAAAATGAAATTAAATTAAAATAGGTACGTTTTAGCTATGAATTAACTACTTAGGTACCAATTATTTCTATATATGTCTCATATTAAATAGATACCTACATATAAATTATTATATTATATTGACTTATACACTTATAATTCATACGAAATTATTTATACTAAGATAAAATATAATAAATAAGTAGGTAGATACAACTAAATCTTCTCGAAAAGTTTAATATTAAACATGTTAAATAGTTCGCCACTTACGAAATAAATAAATTTTTGCATGTTGAAATTCAAATCTGCAGTAGACCGGTTTTAAAGATAGAAATATAGAATATTTAAAACTTATGTAATTTTCTACTTACTTAATTTGTCTTTTTTTCCGGGAAGACTTGATGAACTTATACATTAATATACATATTATGCCTTTATGTTTATTATGCCTTTATTCTCGAATCTGCACAATTAATTATGGGCTCCAGATTTTCCACCGTAAACATTGTCTGATTTTTTCATGTATTTTTCCATTACCATTTGCCATGCAGTAAATAATAATTTCAACTTAACGAAATCATTGAACTTCTCAAATCTGTTCCAAAATAATCTTCTTCACGAGCAAATAGAACTAGGTAGGTACATATATTTGATTTTATATTCAACGGATAAAAGGAATAAAAGTTATACGGACACTTTTTTTTGAGGCAATTTCATAATTTTTTGACTTAAAACTTTTGCTAATTTTGTTCCTGCAATGTGAAATTCAATACATTTTCCATTATGCAGCAAGAAAATTGTTTTACAATTGGATTTGTTTGAATATCTCTCCTGACAAATTTGAAATCCAGAAACTCTATTAACAAATTTGAAGATCAGAAACCTCTCTCCAAGATATTTGATATTAGACAAATTTTTAGAATAAAGTTATCAAAAGATTCCAAATAAAGTTTTATTTAGAATAGGTATCAATTGGCAGATATCAAATTGTATTATGAACATATTGATTCCTATAAACTTTCATTATTAGAATTTTGCATTTAAATTTAAGGTCCCTGAATGTCGCCAAGTTATCGAGATATGACATAATTTTTGGAAATCAAGAACATTTTTGTTAAAGTTCTTCCTTCTACATACCTACATAGCTTTCTTTATCCAATTATTACTGAAGGTTTATGCTATAAATAGTAAACCAAAGAAAAATGTATAAAATGAAGTAGAGATCACTTGTTGATTTCCTTTGATTCATTTTATAAATGGCATTCATTTACCAAAGTAAAAGATATCAAAATGAAAATTTAAAAATATAGATATATATACTATAGTTTGTGGCAATCTACATAAATGAAAGTACAAACATATTATTTAAAATTTATATGTGAACCAAAATTATGCATCATCCTAAAAATACGTCTTAAGTTATACCTACGTTTAATTTAAGGAAACATAATTTAACTTCATGCTATGACTGAAATGCTTGAAATATACCTACCTAACTTTACTTAATCTCATTATTAAATTATATGGCAGCCATATAAGAAGAAACTTCAATGAAACTCTAAAAATTCTATATCCTTCAAGTAGCATGAAACTTCAGCTTGAATTGTGAAACTCTCGATTTTTTCTAGGCTTGTTGGTCCATATAACTTTTTAGAGAAGAAAATATTTGAACATAGGTACAAATTTAGGAATAAGTTGAAGTAATATACATATATGCGGATATTTACATACATACATATTTTTTAATTTAATATTAATGTGTAAAATAACGGAATTAAAGGTAATGCAGGTAACCAAGTCAACGTCATAGGTATTTCTTTAAACATTTATAAGGTATTTCATTTTTGACTTTGTTTTCGCTTTAGATACGTATGAACTAATATTTGATGTGCTATGCAGATTACGCCAGAAGTAAAATTAATTACCTTTTAAGCAATATCATGATGTGGAAACCTGATATACGATCTAGGTCATGCTAGTCAGTAATTTTAACATAAATTGGCGGGTTATTTAGAAATAATCTTAACGTCAAGCATGCAATTGAGACAGTTGCAAAATAATGACTTGACAGAGTACCAACAGCAAGGAGTCTGTTTGGGTGCAAATAATTAAACAATTTGTAGATGTTGCAGAACTATCGGCTGTAATGTATGTATAGACTATATTTGGGTATCTATAATTCTATGTATGTATGTATAATGTACATATACATATATTTCGGTAAAAGTTTCTCTGAGGTTCAAAATCTTTTGTATCTGCAATTTGGTAGTGTATTTATATATGTATACATATTTAGATATCCATAAATCTCAAAAGGAGGCTAGACACAGCCTAGCATTTCCAAACTTTTGAAACTTTGGTAGTTGGGTGGTTGCGTTGTCCTTGACACGGATGCTGCACGTCTCTGCGCCCGCGGGGGGCGACTGTTCGTTTTTCCAGTGGAGTTCACCTCGGTGGTCGTCTCGCTCCTCGGGCTCCGGACATCCCTGGAACAAAGCAGCTTTAATACACGCGTTTATCTCAGATTGTGTATAAATTTATCCGAAGCACTCTGCTCGGCTGTCAGCTCGTTTGACTGACACTTTGACTCAAGATATAAACGCTTGGTCGCTGCGCGGGCGGGGCCCGGTACCCGAGGGGTACGTCGTACACCGTTTCCATCTTAGGGCCTTAAGCGGGCGCATTTTCTGAAGCAGAATTTTCATCTCACCGCCATCCGCCCGATCGTCGGGCCATCTCCGCTTTCATGAGCAACAAAAAGCAATTTGCTGGATTTTTCTATTTCTGTAGTTTTATATCCGTCGTAATTGATGCCTGATAAAGTGAGCAGAAAACTATAAGAAAAAGAAACTCGTGGGTCTTAAAGCGCGAGGTGAATTACAAATAAATTAAAAATTTAAATTAGTCGCTCCCGGGGAGTGCGCTGGCTCGTTTCGCGGCTTTTGCATTCGGTCGCACTGCGGAAGGGCACCTGGACGGGATTAGCATTTTTCTATTATTTATTACCGGCCGCACGCCTTTTTTTAATCCGATCTAATCTCCCTGGGGAGCACCGCAGGTAGCTAGACTCTAATTAAGTTGTCAGAAATGAACTCAATGTGACCGCCAAACCTTTTGTTTTTGCTTTTGCCCGACTTTAAACGGTGTTCGCATAAAAACATCTTGCAAATTTGAATTTATATACTTTCAAAATTTGTTAAATAACTAGCGAAAAGCTTCTGCAAATTAAGAAAGCCGTTTTAAATTTAAATTAGATTGCTTTGACGTTTTGGAATTTGAATACGGAAAGGTAATTTTTTCTTTCCAATGTTCGTAATTACGATACATACCTACTATCTAAATCTTGGCTGGTCGCTCCCTTTAAATATTTGTTTTTAAGGTTAAAATTATTTATTCCTCATGTAACACTTTTTCCTTAAAATTAGTTCCGGATTATCTATTAAGTAGAGTTGGCAGTTGCCTATGGGTTCTACAACATTTAGAAACTATGAATAAAATCTCGTCTTATGCGCCTAAATGAAGCACTGACGCAGACTATAATTTTAAAAGCATAGACGTATCCAAATTTAGCTCGTATAGCGAACAAAGTCTGATTCTGGCCTGATACACCCCCGCAACAGGCATGAAAATTCAAAAATACACCCGCTACGCTGGTGCAATACTCAGGCACACATACTTATACATTACCTACCCAATTTAAAAAATGTTCAATTAATTAATTTATTCTATTTTATTAATTATTGATTTCGTTACTAGTTACTATTCAATGGTAGAGAAATGTAAGACTATAAATATACATAATACTCAGGCACACATACTTATACATTACCTACCCAATTTAAAAAATGTTCAATTAATTAATTTATTCTATTTTATTAATTATTGATTTCGTTACTAGTTACTATTCAATGGTAGAGAAATGTAAGACTATAAATATACATAATTCACAATGGGTGAATTAGCGACTGGCTACATGAAAAGACTGACTAACAATAAGCCTTTATAGTTACCTACTGACTCAGTTATATGTATGTACGTACATACATTTTTGATTTGTCATTGCACGTATAAAATTTATAAATCTATGAAACCCTTGTATTTTTTTTTACACAACACTCGCTCTCTTAAAATCGGACATACATAACACTCATAGATTTCATTAGATATTCATTGTTAAAATAGAAAACATAAAATCGCAGTGTGATATTGCCTTATATTTGGATTTGTTGCAAAATAATTCAACGGTTTTCTATATTATATTGTAAATGTATCTATTGTCTGAAATCTTCCCCAGCCCACTGCAGATTTGCGTTAACAAGCAAACAGATTTTTCGAAGCATAAAATCCATTTCAATCCACAGCCGATAGCTATCGAAATGAGCAAAAAATTTGCACAGTGCCATCGATTTCCGTTCAAATCGGAATAAATGTGCTCCCGAGGTGCATCTTGATTATGCAAATCGTTAGTCGCTCATTTTCTTGCAATTATCCACCCGATCTGACCGCAGTGGCCCACGTGGATCTCTCCGTAGGACGTGTTAATTGACATCCAGCAAGGCCGGGAACCGGTGAATAAAATTCTAATGAGTGATAAATAATTTCCCATAAATCAGTGAATTTGTTTAATTCCCTCAAAGCGAGTTGATTAATATGCAAATTAATTTCTGCGGCCGCCCGAGATGCCCGCCGCGGCTGGTCCTGGCCGGTCCCGAGCCACGGCCAGACGGTGTTTTGCTGGTCCCCGCGCTGATCCGGAAAATGTTTACGAAGCGATAAACAAGCCGCTGCGGTGCAAGATCCAGGGAATGATCAAAGACTGGACCCCAGACTCCGCTGGAGCCGGGCAGGGTCCGGGTTCAGAGGTGACCCACTGCTGCGCGCGGTGCTCTCATTGACAGGGCGGGTGATTTAGCTGCGCACCGGTGAACCCCTGTTTTCCCGGAAATTAGACAACTCGCACGTTAATTTGTAGAAGTTCACAGGAATCCCAGGAATCCGGGGTCCAGTCCAAGCTGACTGACGTGCGTGCGCGCCTCAACAAGTTTTGATAATGAAATTAATCGCACGTAGCCACCCATTAAAAATTTAAATGCCCTCGCGAGTTGTCCGAACAACTCTGACTTTTCATCTCGGGGAGATGCGACTTCAGCGGACCTGATCAGAGGCTCTTAAGATATGTCTTGAGGCTTTGTCTTCCCGTGACGTAGCGCTTAATGCAGCTTTTATTTTTTTTCGCTTAACTTTTAACGTCCGCTTTATGCATGCTATCAAATTTGATAGACATGGGATAGACGGGCGGCTTCAATAAAAAAAATTCATTTTCCCATAGCCCCTTTAATGCCCCCGACTGGCCACTTGAATTTCTCAATAGAATTAATTTGATGGATACTGCCATTGGCTATCGCGGGATAACTGTTCATCTGATTTTATGATAATTATGATGGATTCGCAGCGTTATGGTAATTAAATGACCAAGATGACTGCTAAAAACTTAATTGATCAATATGTGTGCAAATTTTTTCCATTTAATTGCCGTAAACGAATTGTTATAGATGAGATTTCGAATCAAGATCTAAAAGTTTTCGCTTTTTATAACATCAAATGACGCATAAGGCTATTGAGCTTTTCACTTATTAATTGATTACGAACTTAAACATTAGGCTTTAAGGAGTTTAACCTACTACAAATCTTTTTTTTTATTATTTAATAGCTGAGAAATTTCCAAGGTTCACCTTGAGACGGTTAAATCTTTTCAAAAAAGTACAAAGGCTTCCGATATAAGATTTTGTTAACTATGTGAACATTATCCAATTTAACATTTATTATAATTGCCCTAAACAACAATTTGTAATTGTGAAGAAATATATCACAAAACAAAGTATATTTTAATTCGAGAAAACCATCAAAAACTTTTGATTTTACGCAACTTTCTAGTGAAATGTATCCTGTATGAATTTATTATACAATAGAATTCTAGTGATTTGTTTTTCATTATAGATTTTGAACTGCATTTCTATTCACTGCATTCTATTGGAAAAAAATTTAGAGTGTAGTTTATTCTTTTTAGAGTAAAATTAGAACTTAAAAATCTTTCAAGTTCTTGTTCAACAAAAATAGGTATACTTAAGAAGATTGGATATTTGTAAAAAATTAAAAGTTGGAGGATCGCTTCGATATTATTGTTGGTACCCTAGAAGTTATTGTATAGGTATACCTACAAATTTTTCATTATCTATTTGAGAAGTTAAAGTCAAAAGGATAACTTTTATTTAACTCCGCTTCTTTTACTTTAAATTTGGATCATTTTAAGTAGGTACCTATATGTTTTCAGAAATATTAAAGAAAGATATCATTTTTTAATTTGCTCTGATTATAGGCATATGGCTCATAGGTATAGCTATGTATGTATTAATTTCAGCATGTAGGTAAAGAATTTATTTTGCTGGTTTGAATCAAACCAGCATATCTTCACGCTGATCAGGAAATGATATCCGCTTGGTCGCGAAAAGAAACAATTAAGAAAAAATTCCCATCATTCCGACATGAAGTTCATAAATATTCGTCTGATGAAAATAAAAGACAAATTCATTTGATTGCGCGATATGAGAAATATCTGCAGTCATTTAATCACTGGCTGGACGAAACTGAGACCCTGGACCCCACGACGACGGAGCCCCAGACCGGTCCAGCAAAGGATCTGTAAGCCATCTTCAAGAAAAACTATTCCCACCTGGACCCCACCGGGCGGTGTGTTATTGTCGTCCCGTCCGCCGCACGTTCATTTATCATACTCGCACTTGCCCGGTCCGGCCAGCAAGAATTCATCACGGCCGGGGCCCGTCGCGTCGTCGAGCTGCCCAAATTCGCAGCATCATCTCCATGCGGGTAAAAAGTCGCGAGTGATAAACTTCAGCGGAGGCTCAATAAAAAGGCGAATTTATGGTGCATAAGTGTCAGTCGCGCACAAATTACAATTTTCGATGATTCGGATGCTGTTGGGGCCCTCGGCTCCTCCTGTGAGCACCCCGCGCCGCCGCCGTCGCCGTTTTGTTCTTGTTGCATCCGCGAAATTTACAAGATGCAATTCCGCTGCCGCGGCCAGCCCTCCGAGGAGCAAGTCGTGGAGGCTGGGGCCTGGACC
This sequence comes from Machimus atricapillus, assembly GCA_933228815.1. Lineage (NCBI taxonomy): Eukaryota > Metazoa > Arthropoda > Insecta > Diptera > Asilidae > Machimus > Machimus atricapillus. Next base: position 23,542,142 of record OW121788.1, on the reverse strand, counting down.
ACGGCCGGGGAGGTGCTAGAAAATCCTGATGAACTCGACTTGTCTCCCGGCTGCCGTGATCCATAATTACCGCTGAAATTTGCGATCGCCAATTACGCGGCATACACGGGGAGGCGGTGCTGGTCCATGGGCTCCGGACATTTTCAAAATTGCAAAAGTTTTGCCCACGGCCCCGCCGCCACCGAACTCGGATATTACCTGAGATTTGGATTTGGATTTGGATTTAGATTCGGACAGCCAAATGATGTTCGCCTGCAACAATAACCGGCGAGCACGGATAAGTGCCATTCATTAGACTTGCACAAGTTGCGCTCTAATCCCGGGGCGGGGAGGCGGCGGCGGTGCCCCCTTTGGGGCCCCAAAGTCGGCCAGGGCAGCCTTCGGCGGTTACAAACAATTTTCATGTCGACTGCGCCAGTTTACGACTGCTCGAACGCCTGGCCGCCCCGAGGTGTGCGGGGCCGTCGCCGCGGTAACTGCAACTTGCGGTGCAGTAAAAAGTTAGAAATTGCATTTATGCTGATTTGCATGGAAAGTGGCTTGGCCTGCATAAATTCGACTCCGTGCGGCGCTTGTTGAAAGAGTTGTAAAGCGCATTTGCATACAAAACTTGTTTCTTGCCCGGGCCGGCTATCGCTTTGAATTCGCTATTAAGGAAGTCATTTGGATACGGATTTTCCTAGCTTCGCAAAAATGAACTTATCGCAGGAATCGACGACGTGATGAAGCGACGATCAAGTCACCTGCGCACCTGTGAAGGGCTTCTGCAATACCAGCAGCTGTTCTTAAAATTTTGCTACAAATTCATTTATTTACAACTTCTATTTGTTAAAAAAAAATAACTAGCTCTTCATTTCACTTTTCAAATTAACAACATTTCGTTTTTTTTAACACATATCATTTATATTAATATACATGTTTGCATTTCTTTCGAAGTCTCAAAGACGACTATCACATCTTAAATAATAAAAATTAATTTTTGTTGTTGGTTTCAAATGTTACCTGTATTTCTTTTACTAATTTTTCAATTCCTTTTAATAAAAATAAGATTTATAAAAAATAACGGATAAGGTATACCTACATACCTATACATAGAACAAAAGAATTGATAAAATTTAGAATCTTCGCTATAATCAAACGAAATATTTGAAAATGAAAGGGTCTTAGAACCCAGGGTCCTCAAGAAAAGATCAAAATGCGAGAGTTTTGAATTCAATTTGATCAGACCTAATTCAAATCTCATATTTAAAATTCAAAAAAAATTAAAATTAATTTTAATATTCGTTTGTATTTTTTCATTTTAAAATTATATGCTAAAACGCTGAAATTATTTTAAAAGGAAAATTCCCATATACTCAATGTCTATCAATAAATAAATAGGCATATTATTTACTAATGCCTATGGACTTTTAACAAATTAAAAACGGTTATATTAACAACTATGGGTATATGTAAAAATTTTATTTTTGGAAATAGCCTTAGGTAGGTGTATACTCTTCAATTTCTCCAATAATTTTCAGAACATTAAAGTTATGGTTGGTGGTTGCCGGTGGGACACCAAATATAAAATTAATGGTCTTAAGTATACAGAATAATGAGGTTGAGATTGGCGGCTTGAGCTAACGAGGAATTTTTAAAGATAAGTTAATTTTAACGCGGAATATTTTTCTGAGAAACATCGTCACTTATCGCTAAATATTAGGATTTCATAAAAAACATAAAATAGGCCCCATAAATTCGCTGTTTTGAAAAGAAGAGCTACAAGTATATTTCAAAACAAAATAAATTGCGTCAACATTAGCATAATGAGTAACTCAGTGAGTATACTTGTGGATCCAAGAAGATATATAACTATATAAGATAAAAAAAAGGCGCAATTATTACAAAGTTGTGACTTTCTTAGTTTGCTGAGTAGCGAGATTACCCAAAGTGGGTGTAGAGGGTAGGCGGAAACGAAATACTTCGCCCTCAAAATAGAAAATATTCCGCGCTTATCGCACAAATTACACAAGAGCGCACACAGATCGCTGGAGCAGGGCATATTTGGTCTGGCCAACAAATTACCAGAACACGTGCACCAGGACCAAATATGAGCAGCAAAAATTTATGAAATGCAAATTTAGCCGGAGAAATTTTTCAAACAATAAAGTTATAAATTTCCGTGGTGCATACCGCGAGCAGCCCAGCTACTGTTTGGCATATCAACCAGCGTCTCAAGGAGCGCGCCGGGCCCGCCGGACTGGCACGGCATTCAACGCGGCTCCGTACAATGACTGCGGACACGGCGCATTACCTCGCCGCGGCAGGACAAACGCTCGCCGACCTCGCGTACGCGCAGTCGCGAATAGTTCAAAATAAAGCGGGCCTCCTTGGGAGTCGCCGCGCCGGCCGTGCGCGGCTCCAACGGCTGCACTCCGCGGCCGGGGTATAAATTAAAGTTGACGTCTCGATTTGATTTTCCCCTATGACTCAATTGGCAACTGAACACGAGCCTTAGACAGGTTCCACAACTATTAACTACAACTTAAAATTCAAGTAGCCATTAGGAAAAATCGAATTATTAATTACTAAATAAAATTAACTTTTGTTTTTTAGACGATTCTGAACAAGGGGGTTTCTCTCTTCTTCAATTTTCATGAACATTTTTGCACTTATCTTGATATAATTAATATTAGAGAGTAACATATCTTAAAACCAAATTTTTGAACTAATTTCAAATTAAACTAGGTCGACACAAAACCATACACATACACAGTAAATATAGGTAAAAAATTATTGAAATCTAAGTATAGAGTATGATAAGAGGGTAGCGATACAGAAAATGTCTAAGTTTATTAGAATCATTGTTAATTTAGTTATATTTAAAAAAAACATAAGTAGGGTATATATGTTTGCCTAATTTTAAATATTTCGACTTTGTTAAACATTTTATAAAAACAATATGTTTTGTGTTTTATAAAGGAACCCACGTCATAAGAATAATTTCTTTTCTACCAGTAAATTTTTATCAATTATGAAATTCAGATCAGTCAATGCAATTTGTAAAAAAAACAATATCTGATAAAATTCAACCTAATGAACATCTCTCAAAAAGGAAGTAGGATTTAAATAATATTAGGAATTAATCAGAGCTTATTTCTAAATTTTAACATTAATTTTGGAACCATAACTTGTAGGTATAAATCTCTATCTGTAAGCAGCAAGTCAATTTTCTGAGATCGATTTTTTGAGAACGTTTTTAAATTAAAACAAAAATGACTAAAATATGTACATGCAAAAGGTACTGTAATTAGAAAATAACAAAATGGAGATTGCATTTTTGGAATGATGGGTTGTTGAGTGCTACGAAAAAACAAAATATCTGACGGTTTTTAAAATATTATAATAATAATGTAAAAGAGGAAAAAATTATGGGATTCTGATAGTCATTTTGCAACCGTCACGACTTTTGTCTAAACTCTGCAAAATTGCTTATTCAAGAACAGGGAAAATTTGGAATTTTTTATACCAATCACGAAGAAAATGAAAAGCTGACTAGCGAATAACATAACCACTAAAAAAAGCCACTCGATTGTTAAGAAACTTATAAAAATCCTCCAAACGTCCGAAACGTTTTTGTTTTATCTATAAAAGAGACAATTTTTCACAGGAAGAACGTTCGAAAGTGAAAATCGGCTAGAAAGATGTTTCGGCTTACGAATTCGATAGAAAGACTATGGTTTTTGTTTTAACTCATCAGATTTTTATTTCTTATTCATCATATAATAGAGAACCAACCAAGGAGCACCAAATCCAAGTTGACCAATAATAAAGAAGGTTACGGCGAATTTATTGAACGTGTTGGGAAGAGGTAACGGCTGAAAAAAGAAAAATGTTTTACTTATCTCTTTGAATATATAATGACACCCAAACTAACGTCTCTCCATCCGCCCATCAGGTGGGGACGACCTCCTTCGCCAGTCGCAACCTTTGCGGCTCTCTTAGGAATATATTGCGTAATATATCTCACGAATCGAAACATTTTTAATTAAATAAAATGTAGCCACAAGCTCTTCCTTTCTGATTCTGAAAATTATGTTAATGACGTAGAATGTGTAGACAAGTTTTTCTCAGCCTGCTTAATGCAGTTATTTTGTTTCTTTCAAATAAGCTAATCTGGTTATTTGAGAAAAGTAATAATTAAAGAAGGCGATGCCGCGTTGACTGTGTCTAATACTGTGTAAATTTTTATATTTTATGTTCTTGATTAGGTGTAATCTGAGACGAGTCCATCAACCCTGGCAGGTGAGAGCAGGTGAGCCAGGTGAACATTATCACTCCATTAATTTCTGATAGAACGGTATTCATTTCAAATCGTTTGGGATCTGTAAATGTTTTTACAAAACAAGACATTTCGGAGATGAGGACGGTGCCAAAGAGCAACAACAAGACAATGCCCGTCCGGCGATAAGCATCTGATAAATCTGATACAAATCTCATCCATTTTCGGGGCCACTTTTCTAATGGGTGTTCTAGCGAGCGGGGCTGGTCCATTGAAACCGCATATTTACACGCCATTGCCACGAAACAAAAGGGCCAAAAGAAGCAGAACGGGCCGGGAAGATCTTGAGATTCTTAACTAGAGATGACCGCGACTGGCGTGACGACTTGACCTTATCTCCTCAAAATCGCATCACAGGGGTTCGACTTATGCATCAGTCGCAGCATGGGGCCGGCATCCCGCGTCGCCGCATCGCCGCACAGCCGCGCACAGTCGGCCACATATCGGCGCGGCCCGTCCCTCGGATGATGGCCTTCTTACGGAAATTCCTTAACGAAATATTTAAAGGAATTTTTTCCCGCGCCATTTCCCAGACCTAACAAAAACAGAAAACAGTCGAACATAAAAAGGGAGCCGAGGCAACATCGGCGACACGATCTCTGAAGATCCAAATCCGATCCGCAGCACCGCGCCGGTCGACTGCACGGCCGCACGGAAAATGGATTAGCGAATTAGGATTTTGAAATGGTCACGGCTGTCAGTTAGAAAGTTTTTGGTACTCGCCCAGCATCCAGCCGAGATGTCTCAGGGATTGATGGCTCGCACTCTGAGGCAATTTCACCGCTTCGGTTTCTCGCCGAGCGCGTCACGTTCACTTTCTGGCGGGGCTGCGCACATGCCCGCCTTGACATTTATTGGTTTTTAAGGAGGATCGGTTCGTTTTTTGTGATTTTAACGCCAAATCTTAATTTATCGCCCAGCTTTGATTTATCGCTGCCATCGCAGAAGTCTTGATATATCAAAGTTTTGATTTACCGCACTTTGATGGACTTCGCGCAGACTTAGCACATATATGTAATATGTAATATGCATCGTGAATCAAACGGGTCCAGATTTAATTGAGCAGGAAGATCGAGCGAACATATTTATGAATTACATACATAATAATTACATCAATATATGTATCTTTTTTGAAGCAAATTCCTCCACATAAATTTTATTTATTAGAAATTAAGGATTAATTAATAACATCGATATGACTCCAGGAAATTAAATAACTACAATATTTATATTTCAAAATAGTTTCTACATATAAAGCATTTTACCAATTTTAAAACTTAAATTTTCAGCAAAATTTTGAATGTTTTTGCTTTAAATAAAATGATTTTCATATCCGAATATTTCTAGTTTGGGCTATATACTGATAAGTACCTACAATACTGATTTGATCGGAATTGTAGAGTAGTTTTTGAAATACCATGTCTCTTTTAAAAAAAACAGGTTCGAGAAAAACAAGTTTAAAGTTCAAATACGTATCTAAAAATTCACCCGGTAGAGTTTTCTATAATGTTTTCGTTATTTCGCTGTTTATTCTAGAGATGTTATAGATGCAATTTAAGAAAAAAAATCGAATTTTTTCCAATCATACGTGACGGCTCTCTTAAGGATTTTCAAGTGATATTTTATGATCTAGTTTTGTAAACCTAAAAACAACATCAAGTACCTACTTAGATACTCTTTTTAACTTTTACGTATTTAGGATTAAAAAAACTTTTTTTACATTGCTCTTTAAGCACGTGGGGTGCCAAAATAATAATTAAGAGTTCAAGTGAGTAAACAATTGCTATTTTTAATTAACACTTTTGGTTAAAAAAGACATGACCGGGCTATCGTAAAAGCTCCCACTAGCCCTTATCTTAATCTAATTATTTTAAAAATGTTTGCCGTGATCACGGCTCGCTAAAGCTCCATTCTTTTCTTTTGATTATACAAAGTATGAAATAATAAGATACCAAAAGTATATCTGTAAAAGATAAAAAAATTCAATGGTAGGCTATTCTCAAAAATGCATTGGCATGTTCCGAAACTCGAACATGGAAATATAGTAAGCACCTTAAAGACTGCTTAGGAGAGTTTCGACCCACTTGGTGCGATGGTATCAAGTGATGACGCAGCACTCAATCGCTAAAACCTGATGCCTGATAACGTCACGAGCTAATGGATTAATTTCAGGTTAAAGGTGCTAAACGTCAGGAATGTTCACGTAATGTTGATTGATTGTGGCTCGGTGCTCGCCCGGTGTGCTCTCAAATTCAATTGTGACTCTTCCCGCCAATTTGAGCGGCTCACATTTGAATATACGCCGCAACACCGTGCAAAGTGCGTTTCGTGTATTTCTGGTGAAATAAACAAATCGTGGGGACGTTTATGCAAAAATAATTGCGTAAAATCACTTAACGTTCTGGGACACACGCTCGTGAGAACCCCCGCGTAACTTAACGTGCAGCTGGGGAGCAGTGGCTGTGTCTCCACCGTCAGCAGTTTCTTAATATTTAAATGAGGCGAACGCATTGAGGTGCACCTCCATCCATTAGGCGATATCACTCGCAGCAAATAAATCAAGTGGCTGCGAGCAAAGTTATGATCGCCGATAAATTCCAATAAATGTTTCCATTACAATAACGCGGCAACCGGGAAGGGGGGCTCCATTCGGGCTGATCTTCACACTCCCAAGATGCAAGTCGAGGAGCATTTGGCTGAGACAGTCCGAGCCGTCTGGAAAAAACGGATTTAAATCAAAAACTCGTATAACTTGTCACAAGATAAAACTCCCAGGCCGGGGCTGGGCCCCGCTGCCCAGAGGAGCGCGATCTGGTCGAGTTCCCATTGAGGTAACCAAAAGAGGTTCTGCCTCGCCACGAGACAGATGATCTGAGGTGAGATGTAACCAGGCTGATAACCATCCGGGCTCAACCAGACAATTATGATGGAAAACATGAGTCGGACCCGGCTTCGTGAGCCAGCGCGACCGAGGAGCAACAAAAAAACAAAATAAAAAAAAAAACCGCCGAGCCACCTTGTTGGGCTCAGGTGAAATTAATTTTAATAAAACGTTTAGCCATGACTCGGAGGTGCGCATAAATCAAATCGCGTACAACTGATATTGCTACCAGGCCGTCCACCGCATCAAACGCTTCGGGTTTATGAGTTTTCAGCCACTATCACAGCGGCGGCGGCGGGCAGAGGGGCTCCGGGACTCGTCTATTGCCTCTCGGGCTGGATGCTGATGGGGTCCCGGTGGTGCTCCACCAGAGCCCCTCCCGGCCCCTGGATGTTGTGTTGATGTGGGCACCGATGACGACTCCACTGGCCATAGGCTCGGGTTGTGGCGACATTTGATTATGCCACTTCTGCACCATTTGGAAACAATTCTGCGGTTATCAAGGGCAAGTGCGCTGCTCCCAGCCGCTCGGACGCCCCGGGAGCGTTCTGATTCCATATAGGCATGTCCTCCAGATTCACCCGGTTTAAATGCCTTATGGACTTTATCCAGACAATTAATGGGTGTGAGTCCGGCTGCAGTCCTCCTCGGAGCTCATGAAAGAAAATGATGCGTGGGGTCCAGAGCGAGTACACCTCCTTTCTGGGTAAACGTTTCATAGTTACTTCTGTTGGTAAATTAAGGTCACAGGGTCAGTTTGTTAGGAGACTTATTCTGTGATTGTCCTCCTCATAAGTTTACTTATTGAGCATATACATGGTATCTTTAGATAGTCAACATAGACGAAGTATTCAAATACCTACTAGACATAATGCAAACGAATTGAAATGAATTTTTTTCTATTTCTAATTGGGCACTTTGTATGATGGTACTACATACATATCTGTATGTAAGAACACGTGACAGAAACTCTAAAAATTCAAATGTAAAATCAACAAATGAAAAGTGAGTACATATTTCTTTAATTTTGATCATTGAGGTATATGTAGGTATGTATAATACATATAGTAGAATAATTCAACAAGTATAATTATATTCGGGTATTCGCCATATAGAGTACCTATATAATTTAATTTAATAAGTTTATAATGATATGTCTTCTGAAATGCAAACCGTCCTATCTCAAATCATAATTAATAAAGCAAGAATAATTGAAGGTGCAAGTGATTTCAATACATATTTTTTTCTTTTAACTTTTGAAACAATTTCAATTTTTCATAGATATAATGTAGGTATGTATACTTCATTAGTTTATTTTCAAGGTTTTTCTGCAATTTTTTTAAAAGAAAAGGTGATGACCTGATGCCTTTCAAAATAATTTTGTGAATAGGTGTGTTTATATTGAAAATTACGACCAAAAATTTCATTTGTCGAAATTTCGTTTTTGGCACTAAGCAAATGTTTTTACCTTCAGTATCGAAAACTGCGAAGAGATGTCAAATCCAATCTATATTGCTTATTTTCTTCATTCAGAAGTCACGTGATAAAAAATGTGAATAATTTCGGTTTGATAAATAAGTAATTATCTACAGTATTTTTTGATTATATCATGAATAATGCTATTATATATTGAATTATGCAGTGCTATAGAAAATCGTATGGTATTTATATTTGTCCATAACTCTTTGACAAATTTACGAAGCCAAAAACAAATGTTTCTACCCCATTGGTGTATGTATATGTCATATTTGGAGTGTTTTTGAATTTGATGCTTTAGCTTTTCATATTTTAATACTTTTTTCGTGTATTTGGTAATTCATAGTAAATCCGCGAAATTAACCGTGAGCGAAGTTTTTCTGTAATCTGAAAATTTTATGACTACACTCTAAGCTACATATGTATGTATTTATGTATGCACATATAAGTATGTAAGTCGATTATAATTTATACATAATTTATGAGGGAATTTCAGGAGAACGATTCTGTGATAAAATGAGTATAAAATAATGTTAAATTCATGTTATTTAATGATGGTAGCCAAAAGTCAGGAAACTCTTTCTCTTTATCATCGCAGCAGAAAGTGTAGAGCTCCACTGGGGCTTAAAAAGATCATTAACAACCTGAAGGACATTGGTTAGTTAGGAACTGGTTGGTAACTGTTATAATTTCGGGATTATCTTCACGCTCATCGCGGCAGCGAGTGCGCAGCTCATTTGCATAGATCCAGCGCTCCGATCGGAAGCGCGCGAATCAATCATCCGCGCGAATTGAGATGCTACACCTGTTGCACGCATCGGCCACGCGGTTCAGCTGCAAAGGTGCCGCCGGCTCCAGCGACCTTTCGCACTGCACGCAGTCAGCGAGATAAAACGAGATGAATCGATTAAGGCCCGCTGCCGTCCAGCTGATTGCCGGAGCGCGGCCAATAAATCACTTCGTGTCAATGGCAGGGGGTCCGGAGACACGGCGAGTTTCGTCTGTTTTTCAATTTTTTATTATTCCTCAATTTCTCGTAAATTTTTTTTATATGTATATGCGCTAAAATTTTGCCGAGTCGCGCACTGTTTTGGCGCAGAGTCCCAAAACTCGCCGGGTAGGTATAGGTACCTTGTTTTTGTCTCAGAATTTCTCCCGTTTTTCGCCTCTAATTTATCTTTAGCCGTCTTAATGCTTTTGTTTTTACCAGTGTTCATCTTTTTTTTTCTCCAAATTTCCCCCGGGTTCATGTTAAACGCAGTTACCGGGCATGTCGTAAATGTTAAATTGCCCGCCGTGGCCGATGTCAAAGGTAGAGGCGGCCGCGGCATCTCGGTATCTTGTAAAATCGTAAACGTTCGTAAATGTTCACCTGTCTGAGCTACGGGTTCACTGCCACTTGCTGCGCTGTCATCTTTTGACCTCAAAAAGGTAAAAAGAATTATATTCTTGGGAAGCTAACTGTTTTCTTAATGGACACTCGAAGAAAGTGAGGTCAGACACTTTGAAAAATGGCCAATTGGCCCATTCATTAACGACGCTGTCCGACGTTATTGGGCTTTTATAGTTCCTTTTTGCGCGTGCCTTGAAAAACTCTGGGAATCCAGAAACTCGTTAGACTTTGAAGAAAACACAAGCTAAACTTAGAGCGATTAGAATAATTGCACCAATAAATTTCAAATCCACCAGATTCGACCAAACCTCTCCTACTATCTATCGGGCCAACATGTTAAGCGATTATCTGCAAAGACATCTTATTTAAATTGTCTGCTTTAGCATAGTCTATATAGTGTAAAGGAAAATTCTTTCGCATGGACCTCAAAACGAGGCTCAAATAAAGGCTTGAGCACTAGTACGTCGTGATTTTAATTCACTATTAGCACTACGAGATAGTTCGTTTATTATAAAGAAAGTTAGTTTAAAACTTTAAGCCATTAGTATTTAAAAATATTTTCAAAAATAGGTAAAATGTTAATTCTTTATTACTTCGATTTCTTAGCATTAGGAAACTCGAGTCGTTTTATTTCCACTTTTACAATCTAGAGCCCTTGCATCCATTATCTATTGAGAATTTTGTCTCCAACTTTTCTAAATTTTTCTTTCAAATAATCAATATATGAGTATGGAGAGACTCAAACGATTATTTCTCATCCCTAGATAGGGCGGAGCACTACCTTAAACCTGGAAAAAATGTTACTATCGTTTTAAGTAAGTTCCAATTTTATTCTACACGTAACCTTTTAACTAATTACACAATTCGTAATTTCAGTACCTATATAAATAATTCATTTGAAATAAAAAATATATGTACGTAACCTATTAATAACTAATTACACAAATCGTAATTTCAGTATAAATAATTCATTTGAAATTTGGAATCTTTGAGGAGTTCAAGCTTTATATCTCAAAAAATATCAAAACATGCAAAATTTATAATTCCGATCGAAGAGTTAATTACAAAATATATAGCCGCTCAATTTGGCTGAAATGTAGTTGGGTAAATTGTAAATTGTTAAATTGAAAATGCAGCCGAAATAAATTTTCGAATTTAATGCCTAATTCAGGCACGGCATGATTCAGCCAATCGGAAGTTCCGTCCCGCAGCTCCCTGGAACGGACCACTTCAGTGACGCCATCTTTCGCCTTTCTTTGTGAATCAGCAGTTCGTTCCGTTTTCGCCCGCCGCCGAGAGTCGCCCAGCGTTTAGTTGGTGTGAAAAATGAAATTAAATTATTTTGATCCCTCCAATTGCTGCACCAATCCGATTAAAATGTAGCTTTTTATTGTTCGTTCCGAAGTACGGTAGAATTTCACGCGATCTGCTGCTTAAAAATGTAAATCAAAGTTGTGAAAATTTTTGTCGGTCGGCCGAGAAGTGACAGAACAACGGTAAACTCGCCGCGTGGTGAAGTGTCGCGAATTTTAAGTGCTGGTCGCGTCGCGAATGAAAAATATAATTTAGGAAAGTTCTTCTTGCATCCCTTAGGTCCTTAGGAGGTAAGTCACAAGTATTTAAATTTTGCAGCGATCTTGATCGGCCGCCCGTGGCCCCTGGGGTGACCAGCGCTTGGGGCTTCGCCCCGTTCCGGTGGAGCCCTCTGGATTTCAATTTTATTTTGTTTTCTTTGCAAATGTCGGGTTTATTATCTCTAAGGTGTTCTCGATAGAAAGCCGGTGGAGGGTGGGCGGAGGGGCGCAGACCAAACTGCTTCTTTCCCGTCTTGTAATAAATTTAAAAATTAATGAATACTTTGGCGGCGAATAGGGAATTAATTAAATTAATTAATTACTAAACAAACAAGAATTGGGTTGTTTAAGATTCTTTCAAGATGCACATTTTCATCTAGGCATTTTTAAATGTTCCTTAGTTTTCATTACACACGTTCGCATTTAGATATAACACACAAAGAAAGTTGAGAAAATTTTGCAATTCTGCGTTTTTATTATAAGAACTGCAATTTTTCAATTTTCGTTTAATTGTATGAGCACATCCCTTCCATAAGATTTTATTTAACTCCGGTTAAATGTATAAATATTTTTATTTGAACCTTTACTGTGTAGTCTTTCATATTCTGCAGCAATTTTTGTGCCCTTGAGAATTTTTAACGCTAAAAAATAAAGTTTTTGATTTCTTCCTTTTTAAATACCAGATAATAATGTAATCATAAAAGTATGAAAACGTATTTTAAGCAGAATAAATTAATTTTGTAAACCTTTCAGTTTCATTTTGAGTCGTCAATTAGAACAAGTTAATATAATCTCAAAATTTGTTCTCTTGGTTAAAAAAATTGTTCTCATTAAAATTGCATTTCTTTGCATATCCTGAACATAGTGTCTTAATTGTATTGTGTAAAGACCTTTTGCATACAAATTAATTGAATATTATTTGTTCAATGGGTCAAATTTTCAATAATAAAGTATCCGATTTTATTCTTATACACAAAATCTTAAAAATATCTTGTAGTATCATGTATAAATATGTAAGTACCTACATAATTCTTCAGAATCTGCAGGTTCTCAATCTGAAAAGACATTTCCTTTAGATTCATGAAAAAGCATTTAACCAAAAATACTGCGGGTGGAAATATAAAACTGAAAATATAGGTACTTTTTCGTCTATTTTCAAATTTATTTGTTCACCTGCAAAATCACCTGTAAAATATTTCCGGGTAATTTTCGTCTAAATTTTATGTCTACTTTTGATGTAGGGGAGATGTAGGTAATGGGGATCACTTAAGCAAGAATTGAAATAAAATAAAATCTATTAATCAATTATTTATTGTTATGTTCTTATAATAAACTTTACTTATTTAACTTTTAATTGAAATCAACTTTAATCACTTTGGTTCATACATTTTGGCATAATATAAATAATAAAAAAAAATAGCTTTGATCACCATTGTCGACATTGGTTGGCAATGGTAATCAGCATGTGGACAATGGTGATCAACACATGTCGCATACAAAAAATACACTGCTACATCAAGGTTGCACAATGTATGCCCATGCAGGCAATTGGAGCCACGACATTTGTTGTGACTCTAATTGCCTACATAGGCGAAAATGAGAAAAAACTAATCCTGACGAGAAAGTTTATAATATATTATTAATCTGAGTTTTGATTATCAGTTTAACACGTCACGATTACTACATATCACAAGTATAGAAATAAAAGTTTAGTAATTCAAAACATACCTTCGGTTTTATCAACTCGTAAAATTAGATCAAAATGGCGAGAAATCTTTCCACGTTCGTTGTTCTCCAGCGCGTCGCGCGAACTGAGTGAGTGACTGCCGGTGCACGGGAATGGCGTGTAGCTAACGTATTGTTACATTTGTAACATTGAGTTGCGTTCGGTTCTTGTTATTTTAAGGTGATCACCATTGCCAACTGACTCTGATTGCCTACATCTCCCCTACCTAATATAGTTACAATATTTTCAGTTATTTTTCAGTGCAACTACATAATATGTAGTAAATTCTGACTGATTTCCGATTGGATTCCGTCTAATATTTAATTCCATTCTCGGTTTCATCATTTTTCAGTCTTATTTTTTCACCCGCGACCAATATGCACAAGAGGTGCTTTAATTTGTGGTTTTTAGAGAGAAAGTTAGTAAAAGATAATAGTGTTTGGTATTAACATTACTCCGGTGCTCAGTTATCAACCGCCATAAATTGCTTATCGCGGTCTATCTGAGGCCCCGGAACCCGGGTCTGAGGAACGCGAGTCTGCTCGCGAGAAGTATGACCGTGTTCGGGTCGTAAATATGATGAGTGTCCATGACAAGCAGTTACACGCGGGTCCCCAGAGGTCACGTCATAATGTCCGGGGAAACGTCATCTCGGGGGTCGTATCTGGGAGTCGCATCGGCGGGTATTAATTCCGCGGCCCTAGCGCAAGTTCTGCGATGATAAGCAGAAACACTTCGCCGAGATTCGCGGCCCCGTTGACACCTAGCGCGGCCGGTCCGCGAAGGCGACGTGCTACGCGATGACCACAGCCTCCCGTGGACCAATGGCCACCTAGGACCCAGCGCCCAGCGCGGAGTCCGCGGCCTGAGTAATTGCGGACATCGAGCGCGGCTTGTTGGCGCGCTGGCGTCTTGTAGGCACTATGGGCCCGTTTTGTCCGCGAGCAATTAATACACGGACACGGGAGATAATTCACGAAATTATCCGCGGTCGGTGCGAGAGCTCAGCTCCTTCCTTCATTCCGCTTCTTCTGGAAATTTCACAATTTTCGCAATTTCCACGGACGTCTGCCGGGCGATAGGTTCCCTGTCCCGCTCAGATAAAATTTCACATTGTGGGCAGCCCGGCCGCGCCGTACGTGGGGCACCTCCGGATTGGGGCTGCACTGGCCGTATGCACGGTCCGGCCGCGGCGGATTACTCACAATTACTCGCTTATTTATCGAATGACAGCTGAATATTAATATGTCATGCAATTAAACGTGAACGTGCAATTACAGATAAAATTTTTGATTGCGGAGCGCTATCAAATTTCTGGCTCTCGTTGTCATCCGCGGATGTCGTGCTGGGCCCCGCTTAGGGACCCATTCACCAGGAAGAGGAAAAGTTTAGGGGAGCCCGAACGGATTCGATATGATGAAAAGCATCGAGCTATGCTTAGTCACGTTCTGCACTATGAAACGTTTGATTTCAGCCACACGAATTTTAACGACGGAAGTGATTGCTTTCAACAAGTATTTTCAGTAATTTGTAAGTACCTACATATAATTTACATATCTATGTACTCTGAAAGAAATATTTTGCATAGATACGTGCAACTGATTTGCTGACTTATAATATTTGCAGAAACAACAATGCTTTGCTTTTAATGGTAATAGTAGCAAGAAATTATTTTGTACTAGAACTAGACAATTTGAAAAAGCGTATATTGTAATTTCAAAAACAAGGAAGTCTTCTCTATCTCTTTGAAACCTTAAACCTTTGATTCGTTTGTGCTTATTACAATGAAATTTTTTTAATTGATCAGATATAAAATTGTTTCTATGAGAATTAAAAAACGCAAACTAATAAAACATCAGATCCATTTTTATTTTAATGCATGGTAAATCTTTTGGATTTTAAAAATTTCTGGTTCATTTTATGCGAAGGTATTGTAATTATTTTTTAAACCCGAAAATATTTCATTTATCGTAGCTTTGTTTACTTATACCTAAACATATAAATATGTATATTTGTTATAGATTTTTTTGAAATATTAAATTATTTAGAATTCAAAGGAGGGACTTAAAAACAAATAGTTATTTGTGACAAAAAGGCGGAGATTCCAAGTAAAACTCGTAGTTCTTTTTGAAGTGATCATTTTGTTTTACTGAAAAACAACAAATTATTTTATTTAAAAAATTTACAATAAATTTCTACAACAGCATATTGTAGTCAGTGAATCTGAAAATGTGAATTAAAAAAAAGCCGTCTAAAAATTAAAGACAAGTGTATACCTAAAGCTGCTTGAAGTTAAAGATCAAAGGCAAGGAAAATTCAAATTAAAAGTTTTCTGTCCGACAAATTTAAAATGTATAGATAGGTAGGGTAAGGGTGCCTAATATGAGATACCATTTTTATTTTTGGCCATAAAACATAAATTATTGCACTAATCACTATGAAAATTGCAATATTCGATAGGGTATTTAATGAAGTTTATATATGAGAGACCGTTTAGTTCTAAGTATAATACATTTTTTAGTATATCAAAAAATATTAAAAAGGTCAGAAATTACGTCTCAGGCAAATGGTCTCCTATTATGAGATACTGAGGGTTGCTAATATGAGATTTAGAGAAAAAGAAAGAAATCAATTTAAATTAAACTTTTTATTGGCTATATTCTCTAATTAACAATATCACACTCCTAAATAAAAAGGTTTAAGTACGACTTAATATATTTATGTAACGTACATAGGTATAATTTATATGAGACTCATCATAATCAAACTTTTATTCGAAATCTTAGATATTTAAACACAAATAATTCAAAAATCGATCTGTCGTTACTTCTCCACAATCCTCATGACTCCCACTTGAAACAGCCTTGACATTTAGCCCATTTTTCTCCTCTCATTTTAGGAGCCCCCGTGTGTCTCATATTAGGAAAACATATATATTCAACAAAATGGCTGCCTATTATTTCTTAGTAAAGAAAATGCAACAAAACTGCAAATGTATCGTAAAATTCATGTTTTAATTGACACAATCACTGTAAATTAAAATCATTTAGTGTAATTAATACGGTTGGAAAATACCTTGCAAAATTTGATGACAAAAATTTGGTTTTGGGGTTTCGTGAAAATTTACGCGTACATAACCTAACTTCGCCTCGGACTGGGAAGCACTAAAACACGTTTCGATCTTTTGCCACGTGGCTTCTAGCGACAGTAGCGCCAAATGGCTGCGGCGATTAGTTTCGCCAAAACCTAACTATCTCATATTTGGCGACTATCTCATATTAGGCACCCTTACCCTACCTTGTAAATGATAAATTATTCTTCTTTTCAAGAAAAATATATTATTATTCTCGGTTAATATATGTACCCATATTACAATTTACCTTATATATGGTAAGCTTAAAATTAAAACAATTTTATTATAAAGTAAATATTTCATTGGCTTTTCGTTAAAATCGTTATTTTCATCCCCATGACCATGTCATTTAACTTTCGTTTTGGGCCTAAAAGGTGAAAGTATAACAATAGCCTCAATGGTGTATCTATTTTACTATTCTAACGCATATATGTATTTTAATACTATTTTTATTAAGTACTATATTTATGGTTTGTCAGACCTGATTGAAATTTCAATTATTAATTATATCTTGTTTCATCTCTAAAAAGGCAGCTAAAATTAGCCTGGAAGTAAAAGGTGTTGCTTTTGTAGAAAAAGTTATAGAAGGATACTACAAATTCCTACTAAATGGTTTCTCAAATTATGTATTGTATATAAGTTTAGTTTAAACATGTATAACATTTAAAGACAAAAATGTTTTTCCCTGTACTTACGTGAATTTCTAATTTTTAATTCTCTTAATTATTTTTTCCACATCAGTGGAACAATTTTTATTGCCAAACGTTTTTTCATGGTGCGACATATGCGTGGTACTTCTTGCCAACATCGCTAGCCTTCAATTTTAATTCTAAAAAAGGTATTTTGACTTTAAGCCGCCGAAGAGGGTCACACAAGGATTAGAATAGTCAATTAGTTCCATCCTGATGGTATCTCTTCGTCCTGACCAAAATTCCTCTTATCGCGGCTGGCAAATCCCCTTGCAAGTCGCCCGCCGGGCGATTAGTTGAATCAACTTTAATTTCATCCGCACAATTCGCCTAATTTTCTCTGCTTTTCCATTTAATCGGTCGCACAATGGTTGCGGCTGAAAAAGAGCTACGCTCCGACGGCGCGGCCCCCTGGATAGAATTTCGTTCGGAGTTCCTGTTTCTTGCCTCCTTGCGTTACCCGGCCGTTCCGGCAGCGCGGCCTGTCTTCCCCGGGTGAAATGTGTGCAAATGTCAAACGTCAGCGTTTGACATGCGTGTGACATATCAGTGACAAGCCTGCATTAATCAAATATACAAGAATAGCGCAAATTTGTACGCCTTTGTGTTTCTCGCAGAAGTCCCTTTTTTCTTTTTTTTTTTTTGGCTTAGTGATGCTGCTGCCGGAGCGGGCGCAGCCACGGGGACCTCGAGGATTCCGAATGCAAGTGCCTTGGACCACTGCTTGTTTTCGGGGCTTTGAAAGTTGATTGAATTCAAATGGGGTCCATTCGCCGCGTCCAATGAATACGAAATGACTGGGGACCCGGCACCAGTGACGTTGTGGTGCAAGCGCAATTTGCCCAGAAAATGCCATCAGCCGGGACCGTCATCTCGCTGAGATTGCACAAAATGTAAAATTTTTAACAGGGGTCCGCCGGGGATGGACCGGAAGCAATCGACTGGTGCGACATCTGCGACAATTACGGTGTCCTTGCCCGTCAGGCGTTGACACCGCATGGCTTGGCGCGGGGGGAGGGGAGGTGGCATTTGTTGGCACTTCCCTGCGATTGACCTTATGAATTTTTCATGTAACAATTCCCGCCATTCGGCAGGGAGAAAATAATTTGTTAATGCAGTTGTTTGTCATAAGGAAGGAAGCTGGCGAAGTGGCTCGCCGCGAGTGATAATGGATTTATCATGTGTTGCTCGCCGGCAACCCTCCTGGGGCTGGGGCTGCGGCGGCTAATTTCGAAATTACCCGGAGCCGGAGCCGGGTCCGGAGCCGGGTCCGGAGCAGCCTGCAGCCGACCAGTGCGAGTGCGGCTCGATCTCCTCACTTTGATTGATTGCCTTTGTACTTTTGACTGAGATCCTCGAGGGCGGCTGGCTAAGGACAAGGAGACGGCTGCTCTCCGCTGAGGGAAACCAGCTCCCCGGGGCACTCAACTAACGAAAAAGTGACTTACGTGGGATTAGATATTCTATCCGGCTAATGGGACCAGTTTTTACCATTAGACAGACTACTTAGGGATTCTTCAACACTTTTTGCTCCTTCCTCAACTTAATTGCTTCAGCATGCCGAGCACCTAGTTATGCACATACCTAGTTTAATTAATAACAAAAGGAGGGTACCAAAAACATGTTTAAAAGATTCAAATTAATAATAAAATAGTAATCAATTATTCTATTGCTTTTGTGTCTAATTTTGAGAATGCATTTGATGTATAAATAATAAAAACAAATTCATTTTCTAAAATTAAGAAAATTTATATTAATTTAAAAAATTTTAATTTCAAACCTGTTTGTTTCTAATTAACTGACCGCTTCTATATGAAAGAAATTGCTACTACAACTATGTAATTACTACTAATTGTAGTTAGGGTTAGGGAGCGCCTTCCTTATGGTGGCAAAATCCCTATAATAGATCGGAACGACATTTTAAGAATTCTTGCATTTAATAGAAACTCTTACTTACCGTTGTTCAAGGAGTCTGTATAATAGAGGAAGAATGAAGACATGTATTAAAAAAATGTTATTCAATTTGTGTTCTTCATAATATTCGTGTATTAATACAAGGAAACTTATTTTGAGCAAACTTTGTTTTATTTAAATATTTTGAGAAATAATCGAAATATACAATATTCTTGCTTAAATAAAATGAATTTCTTAAAATCAGAAAACGTTTCTCTCTGTGTATTTCTTCTATCTTTATTTTCCCGTCCCCAAATATGAAGATTGATAATGATATGAATACACGATTAAGTATTAAATTTTTACACTATTAGATTTTCCAAAAATACATATTATTTTTATCTACATTATATGCATTTTTTATATACATAGGTAACCAATTTTGCCAAATACTATAATTTAATTTCGTTTTTGAAGTATTATAATACGCATATATCATTGTTAACTTAAAACTAAAATCTGTAAAACAAATCAATCGAATCGAAATAATGATTTTTAATTTAGATTATTTCCTGCAGCTAATGAAATACAAATGTACATATGTACATTGTATATATGTCCTAAATCGGCCTAAATATGCACTTTGTTCATTTTATACCTAATTAAACCGTCAATCTAAATTTAATCACGTTGCTAATTTCCGGTCCTATCATTTGATTTAAATTAAAATTTAGTATTTTATTGGCGTACATGCTTGCAGAAGTAAAAAGTAAATGAATTGAAAATATTTGCTCCATATCACAATATCGATTTTGTAAAATGCTTCGAAAATTATAAAATTACTGAGATAATGTGTTTTCAAATAAATGACCAGCTGAACAATCTGCTTTAAAAAATTAATAATAAATGTTTTGCAAATGCGACTATCAATTGCAGAAGGCTAGTTGAAACTTGTAGGAACCAAAAACTAATAATTTAAAAAGAAATTGTAATATGAAAACTGACTACATAAGAATATTGTATAAATGAAATTCCTTACCTCTGATGTGAAGACCGCCAAAGAAGCCCAGAATGTGGCCAATGTTTGTTTTGTAATTAAATGAGGACTAGTAGATGCCATAAAAATTGCAAGAAAGTAATAATTTTGATTAACGATGGTAGCGCTCCTGCATCCATCAAGCGAAGGAAAAGTCGTTCGGGTGCATGTTCGTTGCGGGTGATAAATGGGAACCAGCAGTTCGCGAGAGCTTTGCCGTCGCGGTCGGGCCGAGCGCGAATTATTTTTGCACTCTGATTGCCCGGGTGCATCGCACATAATTCGTGTTTACGGACAGTGCCGGCCCACACGAACATAATTAAGGCATTTTTCAACTAATAATTCCCCGGCAGCTGGCACTTTAGCACAAAGTGCGTTTACGAAATCGCGCCCGAAAAACTTTTCCATTATTTATGGGCGGCCGGGGCCGCACTAACGAATCTCGTATTAATCAAAGAGTTCCATATGAACTTAAACACATCTCGCGATGTGTGTCATGTTTACAAACATTCTTTGATGTCAAAATTACCACCTCAAAAGCACCTGAGACACACACGGGGCCAAATAAACGCTGGCACCGCCGCCGCGGCCGCTGAAACAAATCGCCGAGTCAAAATAAAACGACGGCCGGGCGCGGGACAAGTGTAATAAATGAGCCGGCCGAGATGGACGTTATTTATGGAAGGCCCAATAAATTAAATCATTACCTCGTTCGGCTCGGAATTTATGACGGTCATAGTGGAAATTGGTGGCGGGATCTTCACTCTCATTGAAGTTTCGCTAAAACAGGGAAAGCCGCAGCGGAGTCCCGGCCAGAGGAGGCCGGGCCCCAAATGATGAAGTGTTTATGGCTGCTGGATACACCTTGATAACTACTCGATAAACTCTTGTGTTTTAACACCGCGAATTTGTCAGGAGAGAGTAACCGCCCGAAAAATATGGCCCAGGACTTCTTGTGTCCTTCTGAACGGCTGGCCGCGGCGGCGGCGGTATACGGGCCGACCGGCCGGCAATAAATCTGCCCCGCTGCATTCGGCTAAGTGAATATGGAGTCATCAGAAACAGATTTAAATTAAGACAGATGAGGGGAATAATTAAGCACTTGCAGCTAACTCGCTTATCACTGAGCTGCTGCACTGGACCAGGCCTTCCCGGCCCTCAGTCGGCTCCTCTGGGGCCCCAATCGAAATGAACTTTTTGCATCGGTGCGTTTTCGGGAATTGGGTGTTTACAGGAAAACGCATCGAGCGCTGTAAATCGTTGCCAATTTTTTAATTAAGATTCTGATTGATGCGCTCCGAAATTATTCAGAGTCGGAGAAAAACGTATACCTACTTCATTTAAATTTGTAATTAATTGATCCAAGGCTAAGAGTTAAAGCAACGAAATAAGTTAGTATCATTCGGATTAATAAATAACAACTACATTCGAAGTTAAATGTGATATGGATTTAGAATTAGAAATTAATAATTTTTGAATTTTTACTATGAGACCTTTCCTTCATGCCAAATTTCAAGATTCTAGGTCAACGTAAAGTAGTCTATAATTTTTCAGTAGGTAAGCCAGTGAGTTTTTTCAGGACTTTGAGGCTATAAACTTTATTATTTCTATTCCTTTTTGAAACAAAAAGGGTCTTAACGTACCTACCTACAGACAATAAGACAGACGAAAAATAAATTGATCCTACAAGGGTTCTGTTTTTGTTTTGTCAATTCGAGTTAATTACAAAATATTATAGCAGCTCAATTTGGCTCAAATGCAGTTGGGTAATTGTTAAAATTGAAAATGCAGCCGAAATAAATTTTCGAATTTAATGCCTAATTCAGGCACGGCATGATTCAGTCAATCGGAAGTTCCGTCCCGCAGCTCCCTGGAACGGACCACTTCAGTGACGCCATCTTTCGCCTTTCTTTGTGAATCAGCAGTTCGTTCCGTTTTCGCCCGCCGCCGAGAGTCGCCCAGCGTTTAGTTGGTGTGAAAAATTAAATTAAATTATTTTGATCCCTCCAATTGCTGCACCAATCCGATTAAAATGTAGCTTTTTATTGTTCGTTCCGAAGTACGGTAGAATTTCACGCGATCTGCTGCTTAAAAATGTAAATCAAAGTTGTGAAAATTTTTGTCGGTCGGCCGAGAAGTGACAGAACAACGGTAAACTCGCCGCGTGGTGAAGTGTCGCGACTTTTAAGTGCTGGTCGCGTCGCGAATGAAAAATATAATTTAGGAAAGTTCTTCTTGCATCCCTTAGGTCTTTAGGAGGTAAGTCACAAGTATTTAAATTTTGCAGCGATCTTGATCGGCCGCCCGTGGCCCCTGGGGTGACCAGCGCTTGGGGCTTCGCCCCGTTCCGGTGGAGCCCTCTGGATTTCAATTTTATTTTGTTTTCTTTGCAAATGTCGGGTTTATTATCTCTAAGGTGTTCTCGATAGAAAGCCGGTGGAGGGTGGGCGGAGGGGCGCAGACCAAACTGCTTCTTTCCCGTCTTGTAATAAATTTAAAAATTAATGAATACTTTGGCGGCGAATAGGGAATAATTAAACAATCGAGAATTGAGTTGTTTAAGATTCTTTCAAGATGCACATTTTCATTTAGACATTTTTAAATGTTCCTTAGTTTTCATTACACACGTTCGCATTTAGATATAACACTCAAAGAAAGTTGAGAAAATTTTGCAATTCTGCGCTTTTATTATAAGAACTGCAATTTTTCAATTTTCGTTTAATTGTATGAGCACATCCCTTCCATAAGATTTTATTTAACTCCGGTTAAATGTATAAATATAATATATAATAAGTATAGAACCCTAAAAAGACGCAAGTGAGTATTTTCACTTTAGTAAAAAATATTTAATAATAAACACATAATTTATAGGTACTTGTTTTATGCTGATTCCAGTTAGAATTCATTTATTTATTTTTTTCGTCAACTTAAAAATAACAGAAATAAACTAAGACTAGAAAAATAGAATACTAGACATATGAATAATAAAGACTGCGCGTGTTAGTATAATGCATAATATAATTATAATAAAGTATCTGTAATAAAATTCGTAGCTCTTAAAACTTAAGTATATATGTACATATGTAGGTATGTATATCGCTTTGATCTAAATCACGAACTTCTGGCTCGACACTTTGAGGATGTTTTAATTGAAAACGAATACAAAATTTGATGCACCGGTTCATGTAGGTACAACTGGATTTTAAAAAATAGTTACGAAAAGTGCAATTTGTTAGCTTTTATAACTACTGTTTTTATGTGGACGAGTTAACGACAAAGTCTAGTTGTCTGTTAAAATTTATGATCGCTTGTTTAATTCTAGACAGACACTATACGCTCTTTATTCATGTTGAATATTAATCGTTTAAGAAAATTAAAAGATTGTAAATGCAGGGCACCTTGTTCACCTCATTAAAATATGCATTTGATTTGATTGCTAAGTTAAAATTTTATTGGATTTAATACTAATTGATTGATTAAAACAGGTGCGTTCTAAAACTATTACAACATCTATAAATTTATTTTATCGCTTGAAGTATGTACATACATATGTATGTATATCTAATTTAAGAGATCAACATAATAAAAAATTTATTATCTTCGATTCAATAAAAAGATACCGAAAATGTTCTGCAAAAGGGAAACATTAAATCTAAAAATGTACGTTGTAAAAACATTCGATGTTTTATTAAAAATCCATAAACATTTTCAAATAACTCTTTTTTATTAGTGTTAATAGGATATAGGATATAAATCCAAAAGTCGTCACATGATGTATAAATGTAAAGCAAAAGTGCTCGATGTCGTTGCTCTCAGGTGGGCAGAACAACGCTGTCGTCGTGAAATCACCTGAGCTCCAGGCTATCTCCTGGTGACCCACTGTCCCTGTTTAATGTTTTTTCGGGGTAATAAATCATCGCCTGGTGCAGTCCGGCCCATGCAAAGCAGCAGCCGGCCAGGAGGAAAAACTGTTTACCAACAAGGCTAATCGGCGGCTGTTACCTAGCCCACCTAGACCTATCCTATCCCGTGCATTAGCCTGAAAAAGCCCGGTCGGGATGAAAAATGACGGACTGACGTCACGTAGAGAGTGTGTAAACGACGTGTCATGTCATGATCGCGTCAAAATGATGATGATGATGACTTGCAGTCCACCAGGCGGAGTCGTAAAAACCGAGAGAAGAAGCAAATAAAATAGCTAAAAACGGTGGACTCCTCCCGGTCGGTAAGAATCCCGCCGCCGGAAGTGAGGCCCTGCACTATCGACTGGGCAGACATCGACCAGACGTCCGAAATGGTCCAGGAACCAGAAAATTGATGGACTTAACCATGATGCGATTTTTCTAGGGCTCGGCCCTGTTTAGCGTCAAGGACGGCCTAATGCCGGGTGATTATTCACGGGACTGGTGGGACCCTTTGGCTTCCGGTGTGGCACAAGTGCCGCGAGAAATTATGAGTTCCGGTGGCAGCGTCAAGACGCTTTAAACGTTTCATCCCCAATTTCCTGGACTAGTTCGGGACGCATAAAGACACAACCCGCAGCGCCGCGCCGGGGCGGCGGCGGAGCGCTAGCCCTATGTTGAGGAGGGATTAGAGTCAATGATCTGAAGCCCGACCTGATGGAAGGCCGGAGATTGACAAATTTGTTCACATGCGAGCAGAAAGGCTGATAGTCGACTATTAAAGACAGATTAGCTCTGATATGTCAATTCCGGCCCGGGCTGACGTTAATCGCTTAATCATAATCTCTGCGGCGGCAGAGCGCGGCCTATGTGTTGATGGAGGGAACGTTTTATTTATGGATTTATGATTAATTGTGACGCCACTTAATTTATCTGAAAGTAATGCAAATTGAACAAATTACCCGCGCGTCGCGCTACCGCTCTCAAGCGATCTCCGACGCGTACCGCGTATAAAACGAGTTTTATTGATAAAAATCAAAACCGGCGAATTCTGAGCTCACATCGGCCGGTGATTACGCCCATTTTCAGCGGCAAAATACTCACAGACGACTTTTATAATTTGTCTCCCCGAGACGATAAAGGTGCGCCTAGCCGACTATAAATTATTTTAATTGATATTTATAGTGCCAGTCTCAAAACAACGCGTCGTTCCGTACACAAACAACCGCGCAACATTAAAACCGTCGCACCGCTTTCTCCTACTAAAAATTTTTTCAGATGAAAATATTTGAATATTCAAAATAAAAGTGATTTATTTATAGTTTGACTATTTAATATAATTAGATTAGATTTGTCAATCACCTAAACATTCTTTAGCTCAGCCCACGAATTGAATCCTTTTATAATTTTTTTCGTCTACCATTAACATTTATTTTGAATTTTCTCATTGTCTAGAATCACTTGTTTATTTTGCAGTTGACTTTCATTGACCTAGTGAATTAATTACCTATAACTACATATCTCTATTTTCATGTAACCTATCGTTTTATTCTTTTCTGTTTGATTGGATGTAGGTACATAATTCAAATTATCAGGTACATATTGGCAAATTAGTTAGTTAAAGTGTTTTTAAAGTTATAAGAGAGTAAAAAACATAATTTTACGCAAGATGCTTCAGAGATGTAAAGAAAATTTTAAAAATGTTTAAGTTGTTATGTTATTGCATAGCAAAACATTTTTTTAGAATTTAGTAGATAGTTTAGGGAAAACAAATTTTTTTGTTTAACAACCAATGATGATCAACCCACAAATTTGGAAAAAAGTGCCGGCAGCAATATAAATTTTAGAAGCGTTGACTATTTCTTAAATTTGAATAACAAACAGAATGAATTCGGTGATATTAAGAATTTTAAACAAATACGATAACTGCCATGATTATGGAGTTATTTATCGTCATAAAATTACCATTTGTCTGAATTCGGGGGCCACAAATGACCCCATTGGAAGCTCCTTGAAGAACTTTGGAGATAAATTTTAGTCGCGATGCCCATCTTTGGCTTCCTAAAAATAGTATCCTGCTGCGCGTGCTTTTGAGAGCTATTAGCACAAGAATTTGAAACGATTTCATAATTTTCTGTGAATTTATAAGAAGCACTCCGAATCGGTTGCAGAAGTTAAACTACACGCAGCAGGACGTCGTCGATATTCAGATGAGTTCCCACTGGACAGCCCCCGGACGAAACTACGCCCAGTAGAAGACCGAATGGAGCATAATTGGAATTGGGCTAAGATTCGTCCATTTTAAGAAATTTACGATAACTACCAGAAAGCAAAGAAGCCACGCAGCTGGAGCGATGCGACGTCCGGGCGAGTTATTGAGGAAGCTGGATCATTTCGAGCCCAATGGAGGACTATTTAATAAATTAAGGTTGACGGAGGTTGCATTGTCCGGGCCCATAATTCGGTTAGCTCCGAAAGATCAAGAGAATCCGGAGTTGCTCCTGACGACGGGCCCCGGGAGCCGGACTTTACACCAGAAATCAAGAAACCGAAGTTCGTCTGTCGCCCGGATGGTGATGTACGTGGTTACGCTCGATTATGGGCGATAAAGCCCATCCCCGGCCACTGGCAGCGCTATAAAATATCTTAATTTAATAAATTTATCAAATTAGCCGACCATTTGTGAAACGTGCTGTAAATTTCAATGGAACAACAACAAGCGGCTGGCCGGCCTGCCGAGGAAAACCACCGCGAATTTCATGATGGATGCATGTTTTGGTTTAATGCACTCGGGCCAATGCATCATTCGATTCGATGCACTCTTGCATCGGCCTCTGTGTGCGGTGCCGCCCGGCTGCAGTTGTGCCAGCACACACATGCGCACCTGGGAGGACACTTGCAACCCGCAGGAACGGGCCTGGGACTTGTACCTGCACGGGCGACCCGAGGGCCAGCATAAATAACCCTTTGGACGTTATTAATGAAGTATTAAGCCACGCTAAATTCCCCTTTGATTCGATGACATTATGGTTCTATTAGTATTAATTTTACTGTCACTAATTTTCTATACCTATGTATCTTACTCATAAAAATTATCGCGGAAATGAACGACAAAAGAACCTATCTTTTCTGTTACACATAATTTGAGGAAACATAAAATCTTGAAGTATATAATCTTAATTTAAAGATTAAAACACTTTGTAAAAGACCGATATCTAGATATGTATTCAAACAACTTAAATGAAAAGCAGAAACAATTTTGGTTTTATTGTTAAAACCGTTAAATTGCTAACGAACTTAAATTGAAGAAAACTTTTTTCAATTTCAAAATTTTCGTTTGAGATTTATTATTGCAACCGTTTTTTATAAGATGTAATGCTACCTTATAAACTTGCTTTTTTACCATTTTTTATCGAGGTAAACACTCCCTTAAGTATTCTAGAATGATATCAAAATGAGTTTGTATCGCGTTTTTCTTGAAACTATATTTTTCGAGGTGGCCGCACATCTAGCACTTTTAATTGTCAACCGATTGAATTCAGAATTTTAACTGTAGCTTCATAATAATATTTTCTAGTGAATAACGTAGGATTATTTTTGTTCGTTTGATTTTAACTGATTTTGTAGCCGGTTCTTGCGGAGTTTTACGAAAAATAAAAAATGATTAGCTAAACTGGAAACCATTTTTTTCTAACTAATATTTTCAAAAAAATAGTAGGTATACGTTCATCATATGATATTGAACAATATTTCAAGAATTTTTTATATTTTACATTAGATGCAAAATTCCGACCTGTAGGAGTACGGCCAATAAGGTGTTCTAAAAAAAGGAGATTTGAGATTAGCATAAAATGTTAAGATCCTACTTTCCTATAAAATATCAACCGATTTTTCTAACACAACTTTTTAAATTCATTTGTAATGTTCTAAAGAAAAGAATAGCGTTTCCCTAAGAAATACTTCACAACAAATCAAACCGAATCCTTAAATATTTGTTAAATTATAATTTCAAAGCCACTATATCCCTCGTCATGTATTGATTTTTTTTCAGCACAATTTATGTCTTTATGTATCAAAATGTTGTAAAGAAATTAAAACTACTAGACCGTCAAAAAACTTGAATTATTAGGTCTGATATAATGAAAATAAAAAATAAAATACCGAAAGGTTACCTACCAAAAAGCGGCGGATGGGCTCAACTAAGACCCGGGCGGCAATGTCTCAGCTAATAAATCACATCTTGGCATGTAATATCATCACTAAGCAAACACAAATTTACACAAGAGTATTAAGTGTCCCCTACCCCCTAGGAAGATCCTGGACGGAATTATACTGATCATCTCGTCAGTGCATTCCCATGGTGAACAATGGCGACGAGTTAGGGGTCGGTTCCTCATCACAATCGGACGATTTTCAACTTCAAAATGAAATTTCGTTAGTCGACTTTCAGCCAGAACTAATCCAGCGTGGCCAGGTCAGGTATATAACTCATAATTCCATATGCACCCTCTCAAGGTGGAAAAAGAAAAAAATACGAAGATTTAAGGTATCTCGCATTCCAGTTCTCGGTCCAGAGTGACTTCTTTCAAACCTTTTCACCTGGCCTGGGTGTGTGAGCGCTGCACTGTTCGAATCCCAAGAAAGTGGAACTTACACACCGTGACATAAATTCCTACCTGCCGGGACCTCAAGAGATTAAAATTTAAATCGGCTAACGATCGTCTGACATAAATTTCCTCACAATTGAATCTGCCGGCCCTTTTCACTGCCTTCAGGCACATGGTCCTTTTCGGGTCCTTTAAATTTATAGTCAAAAAGTCAATTTGCTTTTGTATTTCGTAAATTGGAATTTTTTTTTGGTCAGCTATGGAGGTGGAATTCAATTTCGACTTAACTTTCTCGGGCGATTTATGAAGCCCCAGCTATTAGAAGTGTACAAAAGGGCAAATATCGAACTGCTTCGGCGGTTATTTACCACTGATAGAAGGGGTCACCAGATTCTGTCCCATTGCTCCGGTTTTATTTGGGGCTTTTTGAAATTTTAGATAAAAACAATCTAAATTTTAGTAATCATGCCATTGGTCCTAAAATATAAAAGGATTATGAGAGTAGGTAATATTCTTGTAAAAAACCCATCTTCAACTATATTTAAGTTGAATATAATCTACAATTTCGGGCTTCTTTAACGATTAGTAAAATGGTTACATATGGTCTTAATTCTAAAAGCTAATTTTTTAAACTCTTTTTACTGTTTTTTGGTAGGTAGGTACACATTTCAAGGACTCATTTATAAATATTAATTTAGTTGTTTTACTTTTCAAGGAGTACAAAATAAAAAAGTACCTAATTGAAATCACGAATTCGAATTTAAGACAGTCTTTGCTTCTTTCTTGTGAAGTCGGGTAAATACCTTGAGGCATTATTCCGGACAATATTTTCTAGAATAATAAAAGAATGCCGGCAAAATATTCGTAAAATGACAATTTCTTAATCTAAATCCCTTTAGCCTCTTTTAATAATATCCTTGAATTGATGCGTAATCGAGATTGAAAATAATCTAAAAATTTGAAAATTTATGTAGCGTTTAGGAAGCAAGAAATTGTTGGTCCTCTTCAATCTTTTCTCATCCAGTTGCTAAGGACTCGTAAGTACAAAACGCCTTATCCACCTCGTCCTTTATCCTTGAAAACCTGGAAAATGGTTCTTATATTTTTTTTCGAAACGAGCAACATCATAGTCAAAGAAAGAAAAGCCACGCAGCGGGCCGAAAGAAAGGACGGATGCGTGCTAGAGGTGACCTCCTTTATCAGCTGCTCCTTTGATATTCAAGGGAAAATGATTTATGGACCCTTTTTACCTTTCCAACTCTGCGGCCCATTGTTTCTCTCTCCGAGGAGTACTTTGTTTGTTAACTCGCCTGTCCCCGGAGGGATTTCTCCTTTTTAATTGAATTTTAGCAAAAGGACAACAGCAAAAACGACAATCCCCCGCCTAGGCTATCTTTTTGGGAAAGGTGCAAATAGCTCAGCTGACAATTTATAATTAATGCGAGACTCGAACTGTGGCCCCGACCGAGCGGCCGTTTTTTTTCTTTTACCATGTTTTGACGTTTTTAAGGACTTCGCCGGGGGAGGAGTAGCAAAAGATTATAAATAATCGAAATCGTGACCTCGGCATCTATCTGATAATTTTTTGACTTCTCAATCTATCCAAAAACAATGAGACAAAAACCAGTTTCAGGTTATAATGAACTAAAAGGACGATTTAAAGGAATTCGGGCGTGAATAAAGGGGCAAATCTTTTCTCTTCAAAGGATTTACGCACTTTGACCTTTAATACTGATTGATGCCACTTTTACGCGTTCAACGGTTTTCATAATCTTCCTAATTTGTACAGATATAATCAAAAAACTCTGAAGTGCTCGGAGTTACAAGTTAAGCTATTTACCTTACATGACATTTTGAGTCAATTTGCCACATTTAATTATTATTAAAGACATTCTGACACCCCAATATAATTTTACCAATTTAATGTTACAGCTTAACTACTTCTTTATCACTTTTAGTTTCGACCTACAGCTGATATTTTTGGTATAAAAACGACATAAAATGTAGACATTGAATTCATAGGTACAAAGGTGTAAATTTTACCCAAATACACATATATGTATGTATGTAGGTATGAAAATGCTATTAAAGTTTTAATTGGAGATTAAATTATAGTCGTTAAGTTTCAAGTCCATTTCAATTCAATAATTAAAATGTATGTTTTAACGCGTAGATACTGAATAGTTGTGAAGAAGTTTTTTGGAGATGTTACAATGAAATTATATGAGATTTTGACTAAGATTCTTTCGAAATCTCAAGATCACAAAATTACCTACTTGCATGGGAAATTTAATAGATTATCACATGAATTTTTTGAAATCTCAAAAATCTCGAGATTTGCAGAGATCGAAACATATATGCTATATAGTTTATTGGATTTTAATATACTTACGTATTAAGGTCTTAGAAAGTAGTATTATAGCGCTCTTTTTCTTTCTCCTTCATAAATGAAATTGTCTTAATATATTGTGGTTTAAAAAAAAATGTTTAAAAACACCTTAGGACTTTTATTTTCGGAAACTATTCTTAAATTTCTAAAGATCATTTAATATACGCTCAACTCAAAAAATTATGAAAATCACATCGACTTAACTTGTAGATTCGGAAAAGTAGATAAATTCGAATGATTGTTTGTATTAGCTATACCTATACTCATTGTAAAATTGTAAAACGTTTAATTTGTCTTGAGTTCTTGAGTATAGTTTTTGTCGCCATCAAAACTTAAAAACGGACTGAGTCAGTCAGACTGTATCATTTGGATCTCGATCATTTCTCTTTTTTGTGTGAACATTCTGTCTAATAAATGCCGTGAGCATGACAAATTCATCGAAACATCGCAGAAGCCAATTAAGTGAAATATGAAAAGATCGTGGAAGGGATTCCACCCGAAACTATTCAGTTCGTGCAGCCCCTTTAATTGCTCGTACCTGTGCCAGTCATCCATTTTCGTCCGTAGGTTTTAATGTGGCACGGCATTCACATCACCTGAAATTATCATAATTTATTTATAAGACGGACAAGATCTTTGGGATTTCTTGTGATCTTCTACGATTCTTGGTCGAGGTCCATTCCGGCTGTATGCGCACTATCTTCCAAGAATTCAAGCCATTTCGGGACTATTTCTCTCTTTTTTTTTTTAAATTTAAAAAAAAGAAAATCTTTTTTTGTGGTGATATCTCGATTTCTTTCCCAGTGCCGAAGATGAGAGAAGGGTCCACTAACGATTGTCTTGGATCACCAAGAAATTAACTCAACCGCCCCAGCTGGCCTGATGATGGCTCTGGAGAGGTCAAATCTCCGGGAGTGTTGCATCACATCCCCGGCCGCGCTATTAAAATTCAAATTACACGAAAATCCAAGAGGCATGTCAGAAATTCTTTCCCCATGTACCGCGACCCAGCGATGATGAGCTGCCCCGACCCGGGCCACTTTACATGCGGACAGGTAAGTAATTACAAAATTTTTGACACTAACGGTCAGCACGTCGGGCTATTCCCGGACTTGTTGACCTCTTGAGGTTCGGGATGCCGCGGCCCGTGATTTATTGGCCTCAAATTGAGGTTTACATTACTCGAGGCCGTTCGCTGTTTATCAGCGTGTTCCGGGGACAAGCAAACATCTGTGAAACCTGAAAAAAATTCCCGGGGACCGCTCACAGGTGTGCTTAGTTTTAGATTGCCCATTTTTGCCCGTGACACGCAATCTTGCAGGAATTCCTGCACGGGCAGAGGATCTGCTCCTCTTGGCTTTTTTTTCAACATTTTTTCGCTAAGCGGCCGCATAAATAATGAAATTATTACTCACGTGTGCACCGCTTTCAACAAGCTTTTAATTGAGCTTGACACGCACCTTCTTCCCGCATGAATCAGGCAAACTTATCAAACCACGCTTGCATGGAACCGTTTATTTATTACGAAATCCTATTGTCGTATTTATTTCATCCAAAAATAGTTCGCCGAGTTATTCTTACATATTTTTCCGGCACTGTAGTCACTAACCCCAACCACATATATATAAGGTGCATTTTTATTGTAAGAATTCGAATTTTTTTTCATTTTATAATTTATATTTTATTTATTTATTCACCTATTAATTGAAGGACATAAGGAAAGAGAAAGTTATGTAAAAATAATAAGCATTAAAAGCAATCGAAATAATAATTCAATTCACCTAAACTACTACTTGGAAAAACTGAGCTGGAATTATAAGACATTAAAACTTTTCTAAATATTGGATGTAATAAACTATGTTCATAAATCTATTACCTATATAATGAAGATTGACTATAGGATTCAGTCCTTCATTTGTTTTAATTTAATTTCTCAAAAACGTGACTTTATTGACAATTTTTCTTGTTGGATTCGTAACCTGCGGACAAAATCATTAAGAAATAAAAATAGCTTATTACTTAATTAATTACAGAAAAGAACTTAACTTGTAAGGCTTAAAAAAGGATAGAATACAAAATTATAAAGTGCAAATGTAATAAATTACAAACGAAACATGCACTGCCTAAGCGAGTAAAGATGAAAGATAAAAATTGAATTAGAAAAGCATGAAAGCGTATCGTTGATTATATTAGAAGTATACACGATTCAAAAGAATGTGAAATAGAGGTGAGAAGAAAGTTGAGAAAAAAAAAATTGTACATTTCATGCGTTTTAAAATGAATTAAAATCAGTTCTTGAAGCGCCACCGCAAAAATCATAAATTACCACAATGTCCGCGTGCAAAACCAATTTAAAACTTTAATCACGCGTTTTTCAAATAAATTGCCATTCACGATGGATGATTGCATTGATTTATTTGGTTTTTAACACTTCCACGGAAGGCACTAATTGCGGTGATAATTTTTGAAATCAAGAAAAAGCAAAGAAAATTCAATTGCATTCCGATCACTTCCTCATTGAGCGGGGTCTTCTGCACGTGAGGCAGGTGTCTATTGCGGTTCGGATGGCAATTTCGTTGAGGTGAAGGAACTCTGAAATAAGTTTTATGTTTGTTTTTTTTTAAAGTTAGTCGATAAGGTTGACAACTTTTTTTTTTGGAATAAATTCGAAAAATTATAAATCACTTATAAAATTTCGCCTGTTTTGTTCAAACAGATATAAAAAAGCTGAATTTGGTTTGAGTTGTCTACAAAAGCGGAGACTTATTATTAAGGGAGCATTTTTCACAAAACAATAAATCATGTGTAAAAACAATTTTTAAAATATTCTATTAAAAAATGTATTTGTAGAAAGAGTTCAAATTAATATCTACATGAAATATACTTTTGCCAAAGACGCGAATAGGGTTTAAGACGCAGATCTTCTCTTTATACTAGTGTTTAAAGTTTAAAAGGAATCTTCAAACTATCCCATATCCGGACTGTCTTAATATCCTGATAGTGTTGATAAATCGAATATGCAAATCCTGAAAATATCGGTTAAACTAATAATTGTTGCGGAAATTTAATACTTTTTATATAAGTAAGTACCTACTATTGCGTAAAATCCAAGAAAATATAACTACTGCGGATGTTTGGAACACATTTGTGTTGCAAAATTTTGGAGTTTGCATGCATCTCATTCACTCCTCCTTGATTTAAGTGAGTAAAAAAATTCAATCCAGAGAGAATTAAAGGCCATATTGTCCAAAATCGTTTCCTTAAAATCTCAATACGATCTGAGAAAATTAAAGAATAGTTAGAATTTGGAATATTCAGAAACTCATAAACTACATACTAAATTTCATAAAAATATATCGGGATTTACTATTTATTTCGTTATTTTGAATATTCAAATTTCGATAATAGAAGCAAAATCAGTAACATCAAGTTTTCATCGAGGAAGAGATTTAGCGGCCGTTGTATTTCGGATGATAGTTTCACTAGAGTCAAAGAACTTTCAAATGATTTATTTTTTGAAAGTTTTTAGTAAACGAACTGGTCCGGGTTTAGTAAAAACAAAGAAGCGCCCTCCGCCACGATCCAGCCGAAGAGGTTCCAGATTGCTTAAGCAAACAAATTTTTGTCCGTGCGATTATCAATCAGCCGGTTCGCTTAAGCTGATGGGATCGATCACTGGCGGAGAGCCGTCCCAGATGAAAGGGAACGTCTCGCGGGGCGCATGCGTTCGTTCATTAATCAACCTGCACGAGCTCCTTTTAGCGGAGCGGGCGTCTTTCCCGCGATTGGACATTAATCGTCTGAGCATCATCGGATCGCCGATTGAGAGCGAGGGAATTATTTTGATCCCATTTGATCTCCTATCAAATCGATTTATCACCTCAACACGTGCTGAGCATGTAATTTTCCGATGATTTTATGCTGCCTGGCATTGATTCCCTCCCCGGGACTGCCGCAGCACCCGTCGGAGCCCCGGATCCGTGAGATATATGAACCAGGGCGAGACTGCACAAATTGGCCACTCGGAGGTGATTTTCGAGTGTTTTGCCAGTGCAGGGCACTCGCGAATATCGCGATATTGCCAAAGCGCAATTTTCGCCTATCTGCATAAAATCAACAAGCTGTAAAACGGCACTCTATTGGCATATCACCCACATTTTCCGGCCCGCAATAAAACCGTGGGAACTTGAACTGTTGGTGTTTTGCAATAAAATCACTCACCGCATCGCATCGGGTTGCGCGAAATGAAGGCAAATAATAAAAAATCCAGCTCATGTTTGGGGAGACCCTCAAAATCTTCAGACAATATCGCGCTCGCCACGCTATCGAGGTTTATTGTCGCGCATAATTTATGGCTGTTTGTTTGCGTCGCGGTGTCGGCAACAAGTGTGGGTAATTGAAATTGTAAGCGCCGCAACGTCAGCGCGCTTGTTTCCAGCATTTGTTCTGATTTATCAAGTGCAAAGCCACTCATGCAGTACACCGTGACGATCTCAACAAAATAAAAAATACAAAAATATTATATGTCCAACGCAATCCATCTTAAAAATTAATAAAACCGAAAAACCTGATCCCACACAACCAGCCATAGGCTTTAATAAAAACGCAGTATAAGTTCAAGGCGAAGGGGGAGACCCGCAGGACCTATCCATTAATCAATTAAGCATAAAACACCGCATGAGTCTCTCTCTCGGAAAGGCGTCCTCCGACCACCTGGACCACTTTAACCTCAGCCACACCGATGATAATCATCCGCCCGGTCGGGCTCCGTTGCATGTAAAAATCAATAAATGGCTACATCGATTGGTACACGCTGCGGCGGGGGTGGCCGGGGGGGAATGGTCGAAATATTTGATGTTTGGTCAGTCGAAGAGAAATGGCTGGCAATTTGTGAATTCCAGAAATAATGGCGCAACCAAAAGCAATTTTTCCCTCGAAAAATACTCGCTGCCCGAGCAACATTTATAGTGATTTTCGAAATATGCGAAATCGGATCCCGGGTAGACTAATGTCCCTATGCTTCTAATTTCTGTCCAGCAAACACTATAAATATTTATTTAGGACACATTGTTGGATTTTTGTTTTGGCGTAGGTAATTCTAGTGGGTGGATTAGGTAGGCACTCAGTTCTATCTGCAGAGCAGCGAATTGCTTTTTAGACTTATGGGTTTTAAAGATGATGATATTTTTAATGGCGTTTTCTGGAAATTATTGCTAATTTTTCAAATGGAGATTTATTGAAATTTAAACAGAGAAATAAGGCTTAGATGGTAAATTCCTAACAGTGAAGTAATGACATACGACTTTAGATTTAGAAAAATATCATATTACTAGCCGTGGGCCCGGTAATACAACAGACTTTTATTTCTAAACAGAAGCCTAAACACCAATTTCCATATTTCTATGTAACTTCAAAAATGACGAATTTCTATACAAACTTTCATCCCCTATTTAACTCCCATAGGTGATGAATTTTCAAACATTCGCTGTGTATCCGATCAAAGTAAAATAATTCGTAGTTAATTCAATATTTTTACTCTTTAGATTTCCACTAACGTTTATAATTGTTAGTATTGATGATCCTTGGTATATTACAAACTCTTCAAATATTATAGAAAATTCACGTTTTGTGCTGAAAGTAGGACGAATTTAAACCTAATAACATTGAGAAACAGCTTTTATTTTTATTACATAATGAAACTATAACATTTTTCATTTTTATTTATACTTACATAGAAACAAGTAATATACAATTATATTTTGAAATCCAATGTCAATCGTTAATTAAAAATTTTGCCATTTTTAATGTTGCAAAATTCTAAAAATTCTTTGCTGTGTAGATATAAAGGGTGTTTTTTTAAGAGGTTGCCGATTTTTTTTTTGAATAAAACATAAAATTATGAAATGACCAAAATTTTTTTTTTATTTGGTAGATAATTTTTTGGCATTTAACATTTAAGCACAATTTCTGGCATATGGCCACCACGACTATTTTTCACAAATGTCATTCTGGAGGTCCAATTTTCGACCACTTTTTCAAGCATTTGAGGGCGTATGTCAGCAATGACACGTTGAATATTGGTTTCCAAAGCGTCAATCGATTGAGGTTTATCCACATAAACAAATGACTTCACGTATCCCCACAAAAAGTAATCGAGTGGCGTCAAATCGCACGAACGCGGAGGCCAATTCACCGGACCATTTCTCGAAATAATGTTGTCGTTGAAAGTTTCTTTCAATAAGTCGATTGTTTCACGTGCTGTATGGCAAGTGGCACCATCTTGTTGAAACCACATTTCATCCATATCCATATCTTCAAGATTTGGCAACAAAAACTCATTGATCATGGTTCTGTATCGATTTCCATTCACGGTAACGCGTCGTCCTTCCTCATTTTTAAAGAAATATGGACCGATGATCCCACCAGCCTCAACGACAGCAATATTTTCTTCTGTACGAACTCTTCTCATTCTTGTCGGTGGCTTGGCATCCAAAAGAGTGAATGTAGACCGAAATTTGGTAATTACGTTCTTTATGGTGGTCTCTGACGGACGATTATGTGCACCATAAAATTCACGAAGTGCTCTATAAACATTTTTAATTGAACACTGATTTTGAAAATAAATTTCCACGATTTGAAAACGTTGTTCTGGAGTTAACCTATTCATAATGATTTGCCAAACAATACTGAGTAGAAATGCCACTTTGAGCTGTCAAAACAACTGTCATAAAATAAAACGACATCTATCGGAAAAACAAACCTCCTAAAAAAACACCCTTTAGAAAAAAATGCAGTAAATAAAAACGTCATCCTCATTTTTACTCTATTAAAATTCTGGTAAAACTCCAAGAAAAATGTCACAACCTTTGGAACACGACCGTTTTAACATTACAAAGCTGTTAAGTGCGATCGAGAGATTTTCCATTCTTCTTTTCATCGAATTGGCACGCTGAAAACCTACTCAAAAGTGAATTAAACAATGTGCCATTTAAGTTAAAGAAACCATAATTTATTTTGTGCCATTTGTGCAGCTGTGATTTAGTTGTGGTTCGATTTCTTCCACCTGAACACAAAACACGGTGATCGCTGCTGTCGTCGGCCAATCGAGAATAAAGTTTTATGAAAACGATAAAAAAGGTAAAAGGAATTAGATCTGTTCGAATATTTCCCATGACAATGTCCTCCCCGCGCGCTCCATCTGTAAGACAATATCGCGAGTTCCAATTATCAGTCGCGCATGTTTGTTCTTTTAATGGCACGCTGGCGTCGAACAATAAATTCCCGGCAACAATCAAATTAATTTAACGTTTCGTAATTATCGAGTTTATCTGAGTGAGCATCGAGACCGCGATCCTGTCGAGCGCGGAGCACCCCGCTGCTGATGGCGAGGCGGTCGCCCGAATTAAAATATTTTGTAATATTCCCGAGCCGGGGAACAATGGAGGCGACTGTTTCTTTATGAACTCGTAGGCTATTTGCAGCAAGGCCGAGACGGCGGGAAGGTCATCACATAAATCTCCCGGTGTCCACCTTGTGCCATCTTCCGATGCATCTTAATCGTGTCATTGACGTCCAGCTAAGCCCCATAATCTCGGGGCCGCTGTAAAACGTCGATGGGAATGTGTTCCGGTCATAAATAGTCCTCACGCCGGACTGGACATCGACGCGAATAGAGAAGGAAGGGCTTGTAGGGCTCGCAAGGCTCGAAGGGCTCGAAGGGCTCGAAGGGTTCGCCTAATATCAAAAACAGCCAAAGTCAGGCCCGTCAAGTCGGTGGCCACGTAAGAGGGCATTCACCGGCCGCGACATGCAATAAATCTTCCTCAGTTTCAGCCACGTCGATTCGATGCCCTAGGCCGGATTTCAGGCGGGGACTCGCTCCGGCTGGTCCAGCGCTGCTGCGGTCACCCACCGGAGTCCGGGGCTCCGGGGGCTTGTCTAAAAAATTTGTTAAGCTACGAGATCCTATCGGCTAATTCCGAAGTTTTTTTTTTTCGTAGTTTATTTCTGCGTCCGGCTGTAATTAGCCTGCACCACCATCGCTGGATTAACGAGGATGCCCCCGGTCGACATTCAAATCGGGCGGATCGCGCATAGTGCGAGTATCCTGCGGGACAGGAAAAAACTTTCCTGGCCCATTGTTCGGGCACCCAGCCCCGGTTTCAGGCTATCCTGAGAAACAATTTCCAGCGTTTCTGATTTCTTGTTAAGTGTCGTCCTCGTTTGTTTTTTTTTTTTTTGTCTCATTTGATCGATCTTCGAGACAAACGCGGGAAGACTTGCTGCCTTTTGTGGCAGGACAAACCGATGTCGTTCTTTTCGACAGGGCAAAACAGACAAACTTCGGCCGAGGAGTCGATTCCCAGATATCAGAGCAAAAAATCTCTTTGGACATTTGGGCACCGCAGCACCACAATAAGACTTTTTTGCGTGGCAACTCCAAAAATTCTGAAAAAGTAAACAGGTTAAGGGGTAAGTTAATCGGTTTTTTTAAAGGTAATTTCACGGATACAAATAGAATACACTGATCCAAATAAATTAACAATTAAAAAGTCTGACTGATTTGAAACCAAAGACCAAAATAATAGCAAGGTTAAATTGAGTTTGTGGTACATATCTTCGCAGATTTTGATTTTGTAGGGAGATTAATTCGTGCTCAAAAGTAATGAATGTGGAAACATATTCCTCTGGATAGCTTTTAATTGCTGAAATAACTGTTTCAAAATAAACAATTTTTTGTTTACATTTTCTTGAAATGTTTGATTTTAAGCAGGGATAGACAAATAAAAGTTTTTGTTCAAATTTTTTACTTTATTAACATTTTATTCTCAATTTAACAAAGTTAAGATGAGCAGACAACTTTTGTTCTTGATCGAAAAATCACCTAACTACTTTTATATTATGGCGAAATATAAATAAATCATCAATGTTTTTTTTTATATTACTACTTATTACTTTCCTGCTTTTAAAAATATGAATACATATGAATTTGTTAGTCAGGGACACGAAAAGTTGGAACTTTAATCGCGTTTTGCTTTAAACAGTCTTTTTGGAGACCAAAAGACAAACAAATTTGTTTCTAATAATGCAATCGAAAAATTAATATTAGGCTAATGATGTTATACATATTTTTATATTAAATATTATAAAATAAAAAAAATTCGGTAATAGCTATTGCTAGTGCTAGAACTAAGTATACTAATAAATATTCGGATTTAACAAATTATTTTATTTTATTTTAGTTTTCACTTAAGACGAGTTGTGCTCAATGCATTACTTAAATATTTATTGTGTCTTTTTAATAAAAGTTTGTGTATTTATTTACAAAATTTAAATTTAGTTGATTTGAGCTCCTAGCAAAGTATTGACCTGAAAATTGGTAGAAATGTAGATGATAAATTTCCGACTCGATTCCTTGGGATCAAACGTGTTAAGCTTGTCTAATTTTTCCAAGTAGTAAAAGATTCAAGCAAATAAGAATTTGTTACTCCAGCTGAAGATACAAAAAATACTGTAATTAAAACTAATATTATAGTGGTTGAAATTTACTATATAAAACTTTTCCTATGTGTAGATTCATAGTTTGCTAAGTTTATTTAGAGTTTTTTCCATAAGCTGACCTATTAAATGAGAAGGAAGTGTTTTTTCTATGGAAAGTGAGGACATCTTTGCTAAGCTCTGCAAGGCCTCATTGTATTATTACAAATATTAACTAAATATAATTGGAATTTTAATTTTTTTGTGAAAGCATATCTAAAAATAAATTCGAGATTTTTGGTGGGGTTTTTCGAAGTTCCAAAGCAAGTTGAAAGAGTTAATTCTTATTTATAGTCGCCGAAAGAATTTCCTCCTTTTAGCATGCGTCTTTCTCTCCGTAAGTCCTCCAAAGAGTCGAAAAGAACAGCGGCGGCGGCTGGCGACAAGTCGTTGATTAGGAAATTGCGCAACGCGGTGTCATATCAAATGGCACGGCACGTCGCGGGCAGCGCATCCTCCGACTCATCGAATCACGGTGACACCGAGGCAATAAAATAAGCCACAAATGCCACAGCTGTAGAATTTTTTTGCGGCGATCGTCGCCGGTGTCATGTCGTTTTCATTTTCATTTTCGTTTTCCAGTGGTGCGCTGCTCCTTGTCAGACGTTCGCTGTGACATTTTCAGTTCAGCAGAAGCCCGGAGGTGTTAGCGTGTGTAACGTCGTGTAAATTCCTGGAACCTAGCAAGCATTTCATTAGCACCGGGGCACCAGATGAGAAATAGGAACACGACCGGGGCTCCGCTGGCGGAGGACGGGCAAAAAAAAAAAAAACACGCAGAAGACGACCCGGAGGAGGCTCGGGTCTGACCACAAAAAAAAAGTGAACTACACGAATCTTTAATCTCTCGGCTAAGATTTCAGCCGTTAAGCACTTGCGCCGGTCACCGGAGGCGCATACGCGCCCGGAACGATCTGCTTTTCCAGAAAACGACCAAAACCGGCAAAGGGTACAGAGGTGTCGTCATTAAAGGTGACAAGGTGCTTGCCGTGTAATTAAAACCGTGTTCAGGTGACCCGGGGAGGTGTTCCCCGGCCCCGGAATGCGCCGTACCGCTGTTTTCGGCACAAGTAAATATCGCTCCACTCAAATGAGTTATGTTCGCCCGCCCCGTTCCCGCCAATTTCTGACTACTCCGCCGGGGCTCTGTTGACAAATGCACGGAATTTGTTTACTATTTCTACACCGCAAGAAGTCCCTTTTAGGAAAACCCTTGCCAAACACACAATAAAAGAACCCGGACCCTCGACAGGTCTTGCGGAGACCTTCTTCAAACCCAAGGGATCGCAGTTTGAGATGCACGAGCACATCTTATAAAAGGCAAGAAGCAATTTCACACAACTAACTATTTTCCCTCACCTAATTGGCTGTTTGTTTCGCATAATCACCTATTTTTATTTATCTACAAGGTGTTAATAGAAACAAAAGCCATGCGTAGTATGCCGTTCTATGGGAGCTCGCAGTTTTTAGTTTCACCTCTAAAATAATTCATAAAATTAAAATTGGGTAGGTATGTAAGTACTCGACATTTTTCGATTCAGGAACAGTAGGATAGTATATTACCTATCGCGTATAAAGCGATCGATTACTTCAATTTTAAAATAGAAATTCGTGGAAATTTGTCAAACTGACGACACAGAATACATTTAGAGTGTTTTAGCATTGTACTTAACAAAATACGCTCACAAAAAAAACTAATATTATCTACCTACATAAACATAACCAAATCAAAAAAATTTAAAAAGAATATTAAATGGAAAAATATCACTGGAAATCCATTCTCACATTACTATCTTATCAACTTAAATAGCAGTAGTAGATAGGTATACTTACTATTATTAAATAAACAATTTACACAAGTCTACAGTCGAGATGCTTCTTCTAAAACCTAAGTTAAGTATATAATAATTCTTACGCAGTCTATTTTTTTATTATAAACCATTTTTATAGTAACCAACACGCTCTGAACCAAAACAATGATTTGCGTTAGCTTTAGATTCCAAAAATTATGCGGAACTAATACTGGATAAGAAAAATTAAATTCTCGAGTGCTTGAGTCGGGTATTTCAAAATTTGAAATAAAGTTATTAGTAAAAAATATAGCCTTAATCCAAACCGCTAAATATCAAGTCAATATAAATAAATTGAAGCTTATACCGGGTATCTTCAAGACCTTCCTAACCTTCTTTTTTCTATAGAGAGAGACTAAATAAATTGACTGCTATAGGTACTGTGGTAGATAGCGGAATTTTAGTATTTTATCATTTAAAAAATTAAGTATTGTACTATATCCCTTGATTTGAGCTTAAATTCGAATTGCACAACACGCTATTGTACAATATACCTATACGAAATAATTTGCTCTCTTTAAGTCAATGAGCTTAAATTTCTACTTATGTATTAAAAATTTGTAAAACTCGACATTTAATTGGAGAAACAAGAAAAAAACTCATGTAACAAGAAACATTTTTTGCCTCCGCGAGAAATCCAAAAAATTCAGTGCGGGGCGGCCCTAAATGAAATTCCTCCAGGCGGCCTGAGGCAAATTCGCATTTTGGGCGCGTTAATGTTTTCATTTTATCGGATACCACCTCGGATGTCATCCCTTATCCCAGCCGAACAGAAAGTCAATTCAAAAATTAATTTTAATGTTTCCCCGTATTCCCAGAAGCTCGGCGGAACATTTCTCAGCTCCGGCGGTCGGGTCCCTATGCACACCCGAGGAGAAGCAGCGAAACGACCCCAAGAAAAGGAAACCCGCCAGATCCCTCGACAGGACGAACTCCCTCCGGGATTACATGTGTACTCTCGAAATATTTCATTGGAGTCGCCCCCGTCCTCCCGCCGACCTCGCTCCTTTTTAATACAGATAATACAAAAGGAAACATCCTTCCCGGCGGCGTCTGGGGACTCCGCTCCAGGGGCTCCCGGGGCTCCCGAGGAGCCGCGCCAGGCGGTGTGACGTGACACGTTACCGTGTAACCATTTTCCGATCCTAATGTAAAATTTAGCAACCTCGGTCCTGAAGACGCCTATCGGGGCATCGCGCGGATGTTTACGTCTCCGGTTGATGGTGTGATAATGCGCCTCGCCGGCTGTGCAGCGGAGCCCCGCTCGGATGAGCCTCCGCCGCCGCCGCGACCGGAGGAATTTTCGCATATCTGACGGGGCCCATTGTCAAATTAAAGTCAAGTGATTCGTGTTAGCCCATCCGGAAAAAATTCGTTCCGCAACACCCCGCCCGCAGCTCTGTCTGGTTGGGTGCGTGGGAGGGCTCCAGGCGCTTCCTGAAGGAAATCTTCGCCCGGGCGGAGGCTTTTTTTAGGGGCCCCAGGATGCAAGAACTCGTAAATAACGCAAGTCAATCAAATTTAGTTAAGCGTGAAATTTTTCGAGTTCCTACACCACTCCGCGAGGAGCAGAGGGCGCGAATCTGACGATTGGGTTTTGGCTGGTTTAACTTTATTTTCACTTAGCGGTGGGTTTCAAATGCGGGGAGACGAAGACACCTATTTAAAACTCTTAGAAGCTTTTATGCAAGCTATTGAAAAAAATATCGACTTAAATAAACCAACTTTAATTCGACAACACTTCTACTCTTTTATATGTATGTATTACAGCCTTGGCTATCTGCAGTTTATTCATTTTTCCTCAAATACAAAAGTAAAATTATTAATTTTCGTACGTCGGTCTTTCATATATAAATAAATAAATTTTAAACTGTTGTCTGAAATATTCAATTTAATTAAGAATGGTGAAACATTATATATTGAATTTAATATATTTTATAATAGTATTTTCTCTAGCAAAACTTATTTAAAACGAGTATTTAAAATTAATTCCAAAAGCAAATAAAACATAAAATGCTTTAATAGTCATCTTATGTAACTTTACCTTTTTTCTTTCAGAGTGAAAACCGCATCATATTTGATTTCGACTTCTCTTTGGTGCACAATTATTAAAACTTTGAAAAAAACTGTGATTTTCTCCAACCGAAGCTGACGTGAACTGGTAAGTCAAACTTTATTCACTTTAATTAAGTAAAACTATAATAGTTAGCCCGTATCAAAATGTACGTATGGTATGAATAGGAACCAAATTGTTTCTTAAATCACGAGATAAATGAATATTGTTAATGTTGAAATTACAAGTATAGGTATTGAATTTGTATAATGTTCAAATAATCCCTGCAGATTTAGAATAAGTTATTATTGCCTGAATTAGGAAGTAAAACGTAGTAGAAAACATTCAAGTACCTGCACAGAAATACTCAGCA
Organism: Machimus atricapillus; assembly: GCA_933228815.1. Lineage (NCBI taxonomy): Eukaryota > Metazoa > Arthropoda > Insecta > Diptera > Asilidae > Machimus > Machimus atricapillus. Next base: position 23,497,309 of record OW121788.1, on the reverse strand, counting down.
ACTCAATCAAAGTAATCCTCGAAATCTTAGAGCTTATGTTAATTGATGTCGAATCAACAAAGAATTCGTGTCAGCAGATAATGCGGTTAGACGAAGTCGGATTTAATTTATCGAGCAAATCCATTCCCTCCAGAGTTCCGAGTCGCGAGTCTTTCCTGTCAGGAGATATGAAAGGAATGACTCAATCGTCCCGCGCCCTGTCAGCTTCCCCCTTGAGAAAAATTACAAGCAAGACAGTTTTCTTAAATATCGAAACTCCTCAAATAGCAACAGAATCTCTCCTCCCTGAGCGGATCTCGTCCGTAAATTGAAAAATGATCTCTGCTCGGTGATGCACCTGTCATCGGGCATCAGGCACTAAACTATAGACGCTATCTAAATTTGTCAACCGGTGACTTTCGGGGGAAAGAATCCGATGTCCCGGCACAGTTTGTCAAATCAACAGAAGTCGCAGCGGAAACTTATTTCGAACAATAAATCTAACCACCGGGAGCTAGCCCGGGACAGGGGTGGGCTAGAGGATCCCAATCGCTGGTCAAAATCTACTATACAAAATTCGGCTCGCAGCTCGGTCCAATCCCGAAAGTGTCTGAGCTCCGAGTGGATCATTAATTTTGCACCAATGGCCGGTGATGAGTGTTCCTGTCACATATCATTTGCTCGGGACCAGGAAACCGCACCGACCGATTGTTTTGAGCTTTTAAAAATAAATTACATGTGGCAGCCGGCGATTTAAGGAATTTATTAAAAAATAAATTGACAGAGGATTAGATGCTCTTAGGACATGGACAGGAGCTTAGTCAGACACTTCTGGCTCCAATGACCGACTTAGCAGCTGTGATCTATGTCCTGGGCTCCCTGAATTCTGCCAAGATTAGCAGACTTCGGCTATCTACGCACTAGCGTTATATTTATGTTTATAATTTACTTAACTTTGAAGAAATCGACTATTTAAATGATATACCTACTGGCAGTTTTCCAATAACATGGGGCGAATTTTTTAAAAACACAGAAAACGCCCATTGGAAAAATGGAACGAGTTTCTGATTGATTCGGTTTTTGTTAGTCAAAATTTAAGAATATATTAATATGGCAGTATATTAATTAGAAAATGTTGGCTTGTCAGTTCGTTCAGATGTATTCATAAATAAAGTTGGAGAAAAGGTAATAATTGAAAGAAAAAAACATGTCAAAAGTATTAATTTTTTGTCGGTCAAAGATATAAAGATGCATATTAAAATACATATAAAAGTTCCATGCATTTAGGTATCTTGAATTCACGCTTTCAAAATCAGCTAGAAGTATAACTTCAATAATTTTTATCTGATTGACTTAAATGAGAAAAATTATTTTTTCAAAATGTTACTCTGCAAAAAAAAATAGTAGGTACCTATATAATCGTAAGAAAGTCCTTAACGATATAAGTAGGAGTAAATATATCAAAAGCTAGACTTTCTTACATCTGATATGCAGATTTAACTGCTTAAAGACATAGAGGTAAATAACACCAGAGAGAAGTAAAATAACAAGAGATTCCAATGCGAACAAATAAGAAATGTATGAAGAAAATCAACCTAAGTGCGATACCTCCAGGCTGGCCTGGAGACACAGACAAGTTCCACACGAGATGCCCTGTTCAATTACTTGAGCTCTCTCGTGTGGATTACTTTTCAATAGGCGTTGTGTGTTTTTGCCTCCTGGCATTTATATATGCTCTCCGATTCTGCGTAAATACATACCGTGAGAACCAAAAGTGATGGCACACTTAGACATTTTATTTTTTACTTCCCACATTTTTATAACTGTAAGAGCTCAAGTAATCCAACAGTAATCCAACAGGGCATGCCGTGTGGAACTTGTGAGTGTCTCCAGGCCAGCCTGGAGGTATCGCACTTAGGTTGATTTTCTTCATACATTTCTTATTTGTTCGCATTGGAATCTCTTATTATTTTACTTCTCTCTGATAACACACATTTATGCACGAGTATTATGCAAAATTGAAAAAATTTTAAGTTTCCGCCATCTCTTCAAGAGAAATGGACTTTTTTTTGCACATTTATGTGATTGTTTTAATTTTACTATTTCATTTCCTTCTGAAAAGGGCTAAAATTACATCAAATCTTCTTAAAGTGAATTAACACTTGGTTTCATATTAAAGAAATAAAAAAACCAAAAGTTAAAAGAGCGCATTTTGTTGAACAATTTGTATAATTTCTAGCCTCTGCAACTTTTGCTGTTACAAATTTCGGTAGGTAATCATTATTCAGTAATGAAGATTATTGTGATAATTTGAAAATAAAATAATTTTTTCTTACGATATATCTTTTCGGCCGTTTTTTTAGGCATAGGTACTAAAATTACACTGAATTTCAATATTACCTGAATGCTGTGCTATGATTTTATCTTGAGCACCTGGAAATTATAAAAAAAAAGATACTTTAGAATTTAAAGATATAGATACCTACCTTCGCCTGCGCACGGTTCTTAATGTTAATAGTCAATGAATTTGTTTTACTTCTGAAGACTAATTTCAAATTCTGCTAAGAGCCTAACTGATGACTATTCGCTTGAGTAGACGTGAGTAAAAAGTCCAATAGTAAAATCAGCAAATCGACTGACTCCCTTTGATCTATAAAATCCGTCCATCTGTCGTGGGAAATTTACGGCAATCGTTGGCCATAAATGTTTTTTGCGGTCTTCATAAAGCTCGTCATCAAGACAAATTCCTATGACTCCCATGAACTCGTCTAAATGCATCCTATAAAATTTTTATTGATTGGTTCCAATCGTTTCGAATCTATCACTCGCCTCGGGTGCTCAAATCCGCCCATGTCGACGGGACGAGGAGGAGACATTTTCAGTTTCGTTTTTCGTTGATTAATCATCAGCACGCCCGTGTGACGGATTTACAAACTCCGCGACTGTTTATCGCCCTTTGGATGGACAGCGGGTGGTGGAGGGAGGTGCGCCGTCTTAATCCGGGCAATCAAAATACAAAAATAAAAAAAAATCTTGTCCCATGCACGCCTGCCATCGCGCGATAAATAATTATTAACAATATCATTTCGTTGAACGCTTGAATAAATTTCCTGAAGAACGTTTTTCAAGAAAAACGAATTCGTTCGCAAGGCGGTGGTAAAATTTATGAACTCCGTCAAGATCGTTTTATGGCCAGACAGCTAGCAGAAGGAGACTAAAAATCTTTAAATCTTTTACGATGAACCGATTGACTTAACACCGAGTTCTCTGCTTAGCACTATTCTACCTTTTTGTCATTTTACGAGTTTAATCGGAATATTATTGACTCTTAAAATTGCAGGCGAAACTTTAATTTTTATTTGCTGCGAAGATCGAAAATTATAAGGGATTAGCAGATCAATTAGTCATGTTAAAAGGAATCAAATAAAATGTTTTAGAGAGAGACATAACTTGGGAATTGCTCCTAATTTCTCTTTAAAGGTTTACTATAATTAGAATTTATAGTGAATACATGGAAACCATTTTGCAATCGAAATGACAAATTATATGTATAACAAATTATATACGAACTACTTTGACTAATTTCTATTTTAATAATGAAAATGCCGGTTAAAATGTTTCATTCTTTTTAAGTTTGAAGTAGGCTATTTCATTATATGACTAATTCTACATACATTTGGTGATCCAATCCCTAATCTTACAACCTATATTTTATTTTTGCAAACCAACATTTAACATAAAATAAATCAAAATCGCCATTATTCCAAATTGATGTATACGTGCTCAGGGATGAAACACTGAGAGAAAAAATACATTTCATAATCAAGAAGAATATAAATTATTTAGAGAACACAACATTGGTAAGGAACTAAACGATCACTTTGGTTACTGCATAAATTTCAGAGTAGCTCAATTAACTTTGTCGTAATGATTTTCACATTTCATTTCTGTTACTCTTTAATTGCATTACGAACGACTTTATTTACAATCAAATTCCAGCGGCTGATGAAATCAAACCGCGAAGTACCAGCAATAGAGAAGAAAACTTATTTTAAGCGTGTCGAATTCAAAGATGTTAATTATTATTATTTTTTATTCCCGGTGCAACCTATAAGTATGTACAAGTATGTACAATAGAAATCATACAATTTAGTGCTACATAGAATCCAAAATTCATTCAAATAAATACATTATTGACGGGTTCACATTAGCAAATAAATATTAGAAAAACATATGTTGGTTTTGGTGGGAAATCTTTTCTTGATAACCTTATGGATAAAAACTAAGGCTGATCTTACACAATGCATACTACAAAAACTGCGGACAATAAATAATCCTGTCTTATTAGGATCTAGCTACATAATTCTTTTATTATAGCATACTTACATTTTCGGACTACGAAAATATTTGGAAATATTTGTCCGTAATATATACGTTTTAATTTATTATTGATGAATTAGGGTTAAGAAACCAAATCAGAACTTATTTTTCGACTCGGGGAATCACCGCGTTACAGAATCCTTAAAAAACAAAATATGGGTAGGCATTACTTTCCAAAAATTTGAGAAAAATTGTCTGTCCGGATCGCGATTATTTGCAATAGTTTCGGTAGTAAAAGTAAAATTGTGAAAGGGCCGGGGTCAATTACCCAATTTTTGGCGGGCGCTTTGAAATCCTTTCGCCCGAATTTCCGATCCCTGCCGAGCAGCAGGCAGCCACTTTCACCGGCCGCCATCTATCTCCCGTGACAGAAAGAATTGCTTGTTATGGCAGCCCCGTCACACTTTGGGAATTCATTAAAACGCCGTAAAAATTCGTAACGGCGTTGCGTGAGAGTCCTGCCGCCACCCCAGGACCCGGCCTTTTCGTCCTCGCTAGGCCGCGCCGCGTCGCGCCGCACCATATCGCTCCGGCAGGAGGCACCCGGCACCGTTCCCTGCCGTCGCCGCAGAGCGCAGCCAGTGACGACGCGACGGCAATTTACAGCCATTTTGGGTGCCGGTGGGGTGAAGCCGAGTGCACTTCCTCCGCTTTCGCTGCATCGCGACCTATGCCTGTCCCGCTCACACCCCCGTGCGCAGCCTGTCGGAGATGAACCGCCGCCGCCGGCCCGTGGAGGGGCAAATCAATCATTCATTTTCCGGTCGGCCCTGATGGCCGTGCGTCGCGCTGCGGCAAGAGCGCTTCACTGCGGCGGGGAAGGCCGTGATTTATTGCCGCCCTGCTTGCTCCGGCGCGCCGCCGGTATGTCTGTCTCGCTCCAGAGCCTCCTCTCTTCGGAAATGAACTTTCTCCTAGGGCCGGTTCTCTTCGGCGGCATCTTTTCCCTGTCAAGAGAAAATTTATTGGCACTTGATGTTTATTGTCGTCCCTTTTTAAAACTGCAGTTTTTTGCAGGCAGGGGTAGTTGCAATGAGTGCAATTTTTTGAGTGGTTCAGGCGATTTTTTCGATCCCACTCAAAGTCGAGCAATGCGGCAGAATTGAATTGAATTTTGTAAAGCTAACGTCTCAAATATTTATAAAGGTGTGTTTTTTTATTCAAACTCAAAACCCAATTCTAAATGTCATAACTACTTTTACATTTGAAACTGAATATTGTTTAAATTTATTGAATCTTAATAAAACTTTTTCTGCTCTATTTTTGTATCTTTTGGAAATATTAATAGAAGGAATTTTATATAGATATTTCGTGAGAGTTTTAGATAAATAGTTTTAAGATATGAAAATACCCTGCAAAGTTTAGGAGTAAGTAGGTAGTAATTTTTAATCTGAAATACCGCAATACTAAATTTAGCTTTATTAAATAAGTAATCCTAACTTTAACGGAAAGAAAATGTAGATATCAGATTCATCAAAATTAATTTTTTGACTTTTACACATCCTCATACAAAATAATGAAAAATTTCAAGGAAAAGTTCTATCCAGATCCATCTTATATCTATTTTCGTTATTTTTAAGAATATTATAGAAATGTTATACCTACCTACGTCCATTTTTTATTAAACATATCATTTCAACAACTTATTTATTTAAAAAGTGGATTTATCTTATACACAGTACTTTCCAAAATAACGATTCGTACATATAATATCTATAAATAACTTTAATTTATTATTTTATGTACGTAGATGCGGTATATGACATAACTTTATAAAAATATTTTCTTTCAATGATATTTTACCGTCGGAAATTTTTTTTCATCTTTTGTAATTTTTTTTGCAGGCTTTAATTTAGTTCTTTAATTTAAATATGCAAAGAGTTTGTAGTCTGTTCGTTGAATTTCAAAATGTCTAGACCAGATAGTGACCTATACATGTATGGTGAACGTTTGTAGTCTATTGCTTTTCAATTCAAATCTTGTCACATGGTTGATTTGATTAAAAAAGTATAATTTATTTTATCGGTATAGATTTTTTGTTTAGGTAGGTATACGTAAAATTAAAATTTCATTTTAGCGATTGTCCTTGCATCACTCACTGAAAACCAAACTGTTCTGATCCGACGGCTAAAACAAACCGTCCAAAAGTATATTACAGTTTTTAAAGCTTTTAGATTATAGGTACCTACATAAAATTACATAAAATTTATATTTGATTGGACCTGATACAAAACGTGGAGTTACAGGTTTTGATTTAAATCACAATTCACTGATATAGAAAACAGATTGCAGTTCCACTGATTTGTGAACTAATTCTGTAGGTATGCCATTGTGTTTTTCGTGCAACCTATTTTTGTGCTTTTATTTTTAACCAGGATTGTTTTTGATGTGTGTGTCAAAAAACAAAATACATACCTAATATTGCACCTCATACGTAAATTATTCCACAGTTTCAACTAAGCTAACAAGGAAAGTGTCGTCTGACTAAGTGCATCTAGAAAATGGTACAATAAAATTGAGAGTTCTGAGCGATAGTAAAAATTTTATGTAAGTTGACAAGTAAAAGGAAAGGTGTTTACCGATAACGGGTGATTTAATATTTAATAACATGTTGAGGAAACTTTACGGAAACATTTTTTGTTACGTTTATTAGTTACCACTGCATTTATTTAAATGAAATCACACAAAATTGTAAAACCAATTTCTGATAAGCTTTAAAAGATTATAGCTTCACATGTAATATTATTGTAACTAAAGCTTTTCCTTCCTAAGTAAATATAAGTAGATATGGTCAAACTAATTCAAAGCCAAGGGGTAGCTGAGAAAATGGCAAAACTTGTCTTTGTTTAAGTACAATTCTAGATATAGAAACATTTTTGTTAGGAATAATGCGGATCTCATTAGTTTGACTACGGCTTGGTATTCCTGCTAGACACCTGAATGCATGGAACGAACGCCTTGTTTTGTTATTAAGTACCTAGTAGTTATTGAGGTTTTTTCAAATTAAAGCTTAAATTGCTGCACGTATTTTCCTGAGGGCAAAATGTAGAGAAACCACTATTTAAACGAGAGGTAAACTCCTATCACAACTTTCCTCTTAACCCGTCATAACAAGGATCAGTGAGTTTAATGCACTCGAAATTTCCATCAAATGCAAAATTTACATTCAAAATAAAATATCGCTTTTAAAAATGTGGCGAAAAAAAAGAAAGGTAACCCGTCACTCTGCCTGTCGATGGAGATAATTAGCTTCGACGGCGTCGGCAAAAAACGATTGTGGCGGCAGAATTTATGCAAATGCCGAGAGGCCGGGAATCCATGGGGTATAAAGGAGCCCCCCGAAGGATTCCGGAAGAGGAGCAGCCACAGATCAACAAAAGCCAAAGAGCGGCGGGCGGCGGTCCCATAACGTCGGCGAGACAGACTCCATCAGCAGTAATCCCGAAAAAGCAAAAAATTTATGAATTTCCGCCCAAGCTTCCGAAAGGAAAATGACGAGAGAAAAATTTCGTATTTCAAACCATCAACCAAACACAGTTAACGGGACTATGAGACTATTTTGCTGAAGTATCGAAATGTCGCATTTTCTTGGATTTAATATTGCCTTAATAAAAATCGTGCAATTATACTTTAAATAGGAATGTATATCTTTAAGATTGCATAGCGTAAAAATGCTTCCATAACCACCGCCAAACAATAAAAAATCAGTCAGTCATCGGGGGCATTCAACAAATATCGCGTCTTCGCCGGCGCTTCCTTAATTTCGAATAACTTTTATGGTCAATCCATTTTTCATGGGAGAAATGAAAAAAAGGACACTCGCCCTCGCGTCCCGCCGGTATTCCATGGGGAGAGAGGACTCTCCCGAAAGGCTCGAATTTTTGTTTTTTTTTCGTTTTTGTGTTGTACTGTCCATTCTTCTTCTTTCTGGTGTAAATTCGGGTTGAATGCACCGCGCCACATCAGGCAACACGGAACAAAGAGAGCACCCCGGTCAGGTGACAAGAGAGTACGACACGAGAAATAAATTTTCAGCACAACTACACCAAAAATGGGAAAACATATTTGAGAAGCCACTTTGACACCCCCGGTCAAAAAAGCACAGCGCAAACCGAACGGTTGTTCGACGGGTGAAAAAAGCAGCAACAACAAGACAAGCAAACAGACAAAACAACAAAAGGAAGGAAAAAAAAATATATATCTGAACGACACAACGACACCTTCGTGAACGAATCAAACAGCCATTAATCGCACTCTCCCTTTCGTTTACACTATGATTGATAGCGATTGTGGTTTGACGCTGTCTCATTTCACCGGCGGCTTTTCATCCATCCATCCATCCAAGATCCAACCCGTCTTGGAACTGAGCGAGGAAAGCGGGAGCGCAGCCAGTCAGGCTAGGCCAACGGTACACTCACCAGCAGCGGAAGCCAAGCCACGGCACACACTGGCGCCGCGCGACCGCCGCGCTACCATCGTCGTCCATGAGAGTGAAACATGAGGCATGCCACCACACATTTGATAAAATGAAAAAAACAAAAAATATATATTGCTCGCCAGCCCCAAAAATGACACCTCCAAATCATGCTAGACTACTTGCACCCATTACAAGAAATTCGACCAACGTTTGTATTTCCGTCCTGCTTCATCCAATAGGGCGAGAAGAAGAAGAGACAAAAACAAACCATAAAACTGTGGAGCACGTGTGAACCGGGAGGAATATGCGACTGTGTGATGTTGACGCCGACCGACGAGGGCTACACCTTTTTACACTTCTAACACAGGATCAGTGACAGTGGCTGTGTAGTAAATCATTTTTAATATAATAAAAACGGGTGTCCATTTATTACGAGGGCCGGGTTCTCTGTGGAGGTATGCAGTTAAGCTTCGAAAGGTGGATCTAAAACTCAGTTGGGCGCGCTCGCGAGAGAAAGAGGACTGCCATCGTCGTACCTGCGTTGCGTTCCCTGACCGAAAACACAACCAGCGCGAGAGAGTGTCGAACCCGGGGTAAAGTTGAATGAAGGCTGACGTTTTGGTGCGGTATTTGTTTTTGATGCGACTGCAGGAACAATAGAGGTTTTTCCCATAATTATAACGGGCTTCGCGATAGAGAGAGCTACATTTTATCATAGTACAGTTATTTTTGTATCCTCCACAAAAGGACATTTGAAAATGTTTGTTGGGCTGAAAAGAGACCGTCCCCCAAGCCGGGGAAATCTGTTGCATATGCCCTCTACTCAGAAGCTTCAAAAATGCTATTTATCTCTGTCCAACATCCGATGATTGATATGACTCTTCAAAAAAGCTCAGAGACTTGTTACTCTTGTGTACCGATGAAGGGGGGAGGACAAGATCCAAGTCACCGTTAAAGATGTGTTAAGTGAGCTGTTTTCACTGCGACCGTTTTCTATCCATCCGCAGGGAGGGTCATATAATCAGAAACGGTAAAAACGAAAAACACATCCACAAAGTGGGCCCTCTCGTAATCCATTTATCTTTGTCACACCACCGGACTGAATGCGATCAAATCTCTCTCTTTCCACCGCGAGAGGGCACTCTTTAAAGGCGGACCCAAAATGCGCAATGGCCCAAAAATCACTCAACCCTCACACCCACACAATCTAACAAATGGGTTTGGTTTTGTTATATTACACACGGCGAGCGTGACTCTCTTTTGACTAAAGAGGCGTACTATCAAATCAGTCATTCCTTCTTTTTTTCCGGGTTCACTACATCGGTAGCCGGGTCTTCCCGAAACAGTTGTGTCGCATTCCTACAGGATCTTTGGACGCGGATGTATTCGGGTTTGTGTGGTTGTAGCCGCAGTTTCGCCGCCTAGAGTACGGTTACCAGTGTGAAGTTGCTTAGTTTTTATATCTCGTACAATTGGTGTGTGCTATCGGTTTGTGATTGTGTGCGTGCTTGCGGTACGAACGGGAACTTTAATACCACTCTCTCTCCTCTCGGGGTACACACGCCATGGCGATATTGTGAAACAACATTTTACCCCCGCCAAGTTTAGTTTTCACATTGATTGACAAGCCCAGTGTGTATTTGCCTTCGAAACGCGTACGACGTGTGTAGAACACAATAAAAATTTTTTTTATAAATTACAGAGAGTAAAGCCACTTAAAATAACATTTTTACTTCAAAATAAAAATTAATTGCGCTGTTTTTTCGCTAATTTCACATATAAACCAAAACAGTTTCGGGTCTGTACAAAAACATAAAGAAATTATAAAAATAATAATAATAATAAAAATAAAATAATAATAAAAATAAAAGGAAGTTGGGAACATTTTTTCCGAAGTACCTTCGCCCAGGAGATGAAAGCATTGTTTATGGTGGCTAAAAACAGCGGAGCACACCCGAATGGAATCATCGTAGATCATCACATGGTACTGTCGAAACCATCGTTACATAACGTCGTGCAAATCGAGTGCGGGCAATCTATCAAAAAAATAAAATAAATAAAGAAGGAAAGGTTCCTCGTTTGAGACCCGGTTTTGTTTTCATTTCGTCGCAGGGCTTAGTGCCGCAGTCTGTCCAATTAGCAGCGAACCTGTGCTGTGGCCGCTCTCCGAACATAACCCACGTATACGGCTAAAATTAGTAGTAAAATTTGTATAAAGAGTAAAAATATTTGTAGCGAGTAAAATTTGTTGAATGTCATTATTTATTTATATGTGCGTTTTACATACAGTGTGAGAAAAAGTTCTTTTGTGATTGTATAACAGTAAAGAAGCCGAAGCATTGAAGCAGGCAAAGTTGAGGCTGTTGCGCTGTCAGCTGTTCCCGGTCAGTCGTAGTGCAAAGTTATACCTCTTCTTCAGTTGATCATTAATCACCGGTTGTCGAGGACGTGTGCGCCCAACACCCATTTTACCAGCTACACCTGTGCCCCTTCTCGCTGCTCTGCTCCTACTCAATAAAATAAAAAAATAAATACAACGATCCGAAAACCAATCGACGGGAGGAACCACTCTGAGTTCATCACGACCGTCACCATAAATAATGGAACATGCCACGTATAACAGATCGATCTGACTTAAATATCGCGCCAAAATTATCCAGAAGCAACAGCGGCAGTCGGTACTACTTCCGTGCTAAACACAAACAACTCTAAAATCATCCTGCACCGAATAATTCTCTGTAAAATAGGCTAAAAAAAAATAAACTGTTCTAAAAAGTGTTCTACTCCTTCCGGTTGACCTTACACAGGACCTTTAAGTTCTTAAATCGCGTCGCGTTCGCGTTCGTTTTTCAGTGATCGCGTTCATCTTTAATTTTGGAAAATTAAATAAAAACGGTATACGTACTTTCGGCGTCTTGACGAAAAAACCATTAATGATCCCGGTGGGCTGGACTTGATCAACAACCGTCGTCTCGTCCGGAAAAGGGTTTTCCGCCGAATGCTGCTCGAATTCCGCCGGAGATAGGCAGGCTCCCAGGAAACAGCTGATCGATCTTAACGACCCGGTTGGAATCGGAAACCGAGGTCCACTTTGCCGTTTTGACCCCACAACATGACCCGGCACAAGTGACATTTTCTTAAATCCGAAATAAAATAAGGGCGGCTTTCCCCTCATAGCAGAGGACGTTCGGTGCGATCGGCCCTAGAGTCCAACGTTGTAACGGTTCGTCAGGGAAAACACTTGAAAATCTAACTGAAAAATACCCGTGCCTCAAAAACCAAAAAAATATGCGGTTCATTTGCGTGTTCTACCGATGACAGGACCGGTCGTATCCAAAAAGTGCGTGCTCATCGCAGAGCCAGTGAAATAAATTCCTCAATGTTTTTTCTGTGCCTCCCGCGCACCGCTGACCGATCGACAAATCGCTAGATAAAAGTGAAAAATCGCTAAACAAGGGCAGTTCAGTGGAGTTATTTTTTATCCGGTTAATAAGAAATTTCTTAAGATTGTTTTGTGCGCCAAAAATAAATACAGGTTTTATATATAAATATAATTATTTTTTGAGCAATAGAAGTTCGCGCAGAATTTATAAAACAAGCAGAGGAGCTGGTGAACCGTTTCGCTTGGCTCGCTCAAGTTTACGTTGCTGTTTAATTTTTTCTTCTTGATTTTGAATATTTTGTGTTCAAAAGTGGCACAAGTCGGGTTGGACACCGCTCCCAGAGCATTAATGGCTCAACCTAGGGTAAGTCTTATTTAATTTACTTAAACTAACTTTGTTCAGATATTTTATCTCGGTGAAAAAGTGTCTTGTGATCGTTTCTTTACTAACTAACTAGGGGAAAAATCTGCAAAATATTATACGATATTTAAAACAACTGTCAACTTAAAATAGATAGAACAAAAATCAGAAATTGCCGACGGTAAAACAATAATTCAAAACTGCATCTAAGTAAATGCAGTTTCTTCAAAAAGTTAAAAAAATTTCATTACCCGACGGATATCAAAATCCTACTCAAAGTAACATTTCAAAAATTTTAATAGAAAACTTCCTTAGAACCTGAATCACTTCACTTTACACTTTCATAACTCGAGTCTAGTTTTAATTCATGAAGTTTTAAAAATTATCATTTTTATAAATTTCTAGTATTCTGCATTTTTTCAAATCAGATTTATAGAAAATGGTCTCAAAGCGCAAATATTCCAAATACAACAGTAGAAATAACTTCGTAAAACATCGGCATCAAAGAAAATTATTCCAGTTATATTTTAACTTTCGGATTATTAATAAAAGCCTGTAAAATACCATGTGCACTGTTCTATGAACACTTATCTGTAATTTTTAACATTAAGCTGTAGTGAAGTGACCTATTTTTAAAAGTCATCGCTATTTTTTCCACATTTTGAAAAATGTTCTGTAAGACTTAATGTCCAAATCTAAGTTTCTTTATTAGGAAATTCTGAAATTGAACGTTTTAAACAACGTACAACTAAAAAGAGGTATTGACCTTATTTAAATATCATTTCAACAAGGTCTAAAAGTTGCCACTTTAATTTGCTCGGACGAGATATTCCCGTCGCCAAATTCAACTTTCAGATTTAAAGACGAAGATTATTTGACTAGACTGGTCGTTTTTTAACCTGTTTTAAATAAGTCTGTCACGTGAGTGCAAAGTTGTTATTTTGTATTGTTTTATGGTAGGCTACCTATTGATTTGGTGAATAACGAAAAGTTGATTTTAATTCTCTTTCACAATCAGATAATACAATTTAAAAGACTATTTAATTGTTAGTCATTTTGTTTTAGTATAGACGTTCTTAGTAAGCAAATAATTTTTAGAATATTAATTGGTCAACAATATAAGAAAACTCTATAGCGAAAAGTAAAATTTTTTAAGATAGTATGAAACCACTGGTCAGAAAAAGTAATGAAGTGTTCTACAAAACACAGAATAAAATATTAGAGACACTAATATTACAGGGGAATCATTTAATTTTTTTTTGTAGCGACAGGACATGTGATAGATCGTTTCTATAGAACATATTTTTTTATGAATTTTCAAACAAAAGTTCTAAATTGGTTTTTCTTGTAATGATTTTCATTTATCTCTTACTGGTATGAAATAATTGGTTTATAGAGAAAAAATTATTTTCAAGGAATATTTTGACAAGCTTTAAATTTTTTTGGCTTTTTAAAATATACCTCAAGATTTAAGTTTTTATTTATGATACTATCTCCTAGAACAATTTGTTAATACTTAATGATCTTTCATAAACAGTTAAATCATAGCTTTTCGTACATCTACTTTTTTAATTCCATATTTTTCTGAAAAAATAAGCCAACTGAGAATTTTGTTTTCGAATTTGTAACCAGTTGGAAAAAAATCCTTTAAAAGTAATCTGCTATTTGTTGGCCGCTTTGGTTTTGACCTGTCTATTTCACGCCGGAGGCGGAGAAAGACCTGTTATAAAATCATATTTTGCCTTTATTACCATAATAGGTTTAAATACATATTGTTCTAGATTTTATTAAACTAATATTAGAAGATATGCAAAATGTGTAAGATTATTTAAATATATACATTAAATATTTACCAGGTGATTAATTTGGGTAAAGGAATTACAAAGAGTAAAATCATACAGGACGAGATTAAAAATACCCATACGTATTGTACCGTTTTTATATTAGAAGGTATTTAATTGTTTGTAAAATTACTATTTATGTGTAAGCAAGATTAACTAAAGTAACATTAAAGTAGGGAAACGTTTCGTTATAATATAAAATTTTAAAATTCCATATTGCCTCTGCACAAATATTGAACCAATTTATGCAGCATTTTGAACTGCATAATAAAATAGCGCTATAATGCCATATTTTTATATTTAGACATCAGTAAAATTACAAATGCTTCATAATTTTCACTTATAAACGTCGTAAAATGCTTGCAATTTAGAAGAGAGTAACATCAATTGTTGCACTCTTTAAAATGTGTGGAAGATAAATAATAATAATTTACTAGCAAATTGCGAGTTTACAAGTTTTTGCGTCTTTAGGAACTTTCTTAGATGAAATATGTATATTTGCTGAATAATTGTATGTTGTACAGATATTTTGGAGTGTAGAAGTGTATGTAGAATGTAGTTTTCAAAAGAGTTACAAAAATCCTATCATAAAATCTTCAAATTGTTGGTCCGTGCTCTAAATGTAATGTTGTGTATGTAAAGTAGCTATAAAAATCTGCAGGATTGCTACAGAGAAATGAGTTAATACATATACCTATGTATGCATAAATAAATAAATCATTATTCGTCAATAGTTTCATTCTGTTAAAATGTGCTCAATTAGATTTTAGAGCGTGAAAATCCCAACACGAGACTTACTTTTGACATAGTAATAAACTTCGTCAAAATTCCTTACAATTGAGAAAGTTAACCAAATATGGCATTCGGTGCAAAAGAAAAGGTTTACCTCAAACTTCGAGCAATAAAATTTCAGAAAACTGACAGGATTTCAAGAACAATTTCTAAGCACATAACTGTTCGACGAATAATCCTTTTATGTCCAAAAATAATTTCGAGAAAGCTGTAAAGAAATTTCACCGGCACGAAATTCTAAAATCTGCTTTCGCCAGAGTTTGGGTGTGTGCTGGTGTGAGTGTGTGTCCTTGCCCCTGTAAAAAGTTATAAAAGAACTCAAAACATCATATTTCATGCTGCGTCCCTGTTTTATTACCTTTTAAAGGGCTGTCGTAAAACTTATTCCTCAACGTCAAATTTAAGCCGGCCTCTGGCATTTATTTTTGGCTGCAGTTAGTTCCAGATTCTGTCGAGCAAAAATTGTGATCTTAGCTGCAACTACAAAAGAATGCAGTTTCATAACTTTTGATATTATATTTTTATGTTTGTAATTTAATAATATTGAGGCTACATGCGCGGAAAATTAACTTCAGTTAGTAAATCTTAAACATTTTCATGATCTTCAGAAAAAACTTGCTCTCTAATTATTTTCTACATACAATAAATAACATAAAAACGACTTTATAACGTTTTCAGGTTATAAATATTATTTACTAGTCTCGATTACTATTCAAAACTTGGGTTCGATTCAACAATAGCCTACAAATTATTTTAACATAATACTGTTTAAAACAACTTCAATAGAGAGCTTCAGATTAAACAGGAATCAAGAAACTAAGCAACTAACAATATTCACAAGTTGAATTTACAAGAAAAATTCGTTTTGATGAAATAATACAATATAGTGTTTTGAAATAATATGTACTATACATTTAAATTTAAAAATCATTCATTTCTAAGATAATTTGAACTTGAGAGAAATGAAAATTGGATACAATGTTCACTATACAAATTTTCTTCTATTCAATTGATATAATTATTTTGTAATTGAAATAATTAGGTACTCATTAATATTAAAATATGTATTAAAATTAAAAACAGGAAATAGGCTGGTTTTTGTATTGCGTGCAAATTTCAATTACAGTTTAACGTTGTGCTCCTGGCCTGTTAATTCCCGAGGTTGACATAAAAGAGTCTAGAGTACCTAACTTGATTTATTTGGAAAAATAAACTTTCATAAATCTGATGAATCTATTGGTATCTATCAAACTATTTCTATTGATTAATTAAATAGGAAATCAACAATATTTTAATGTAGTAGGTATGTACTTTGAATATGAAAATGATTGCTCTGCTCCACAGTAGGTATATTTTCAATTTGGTAAAAGGTTAGTTCCCTCTATAATATTTTCAATTTTAATTAGATGCCATTGTATTGTAAATATGAGAATAACTAGTACCATAAATCATGAGAAAATTTCCATAATCTCACTATCCGGTTGTGAAAACTAAAAATTAAAATGATATGAAAGCTACCGTTTACTTTAAATTTAAAAGAGGAAATTATTGAAAGCGCCTTTGAGCGGGTTTTTGAGAATACGAAGGTTAAACGTGAAATATTTCAGGGAAAACGCCAGCACGCATGATTACAGCGTACCAGAAAATTGACAGCATATAATTTTCTTGTTGCATGGCTGTATTTATCCCGAGTGACATTCTAATTACAGGGGCCCCTATAGAATTTACATGATCACAAATTAAATAATTACTCAAGTGTAAATGAAATGGGTACGTTAATTAAAAGAAACTTTTTAAATTTTTGTTTGCTTAAAATACTCTTCCGAGGTTTTAACGTCTACATTTCATTTCAATGAGGAACTGTAAGCGGAAAAGAGATTTTTTCAAAATTTATTCGACTGATGATTGTCTTGAACTTTGGTGTTATTTATATATGGGAATTTAAATAACATCTTTATTTATGTTTTTCAATAAATGATCTTATAATAGTTGGGATTTATTCATTAACCCTCCTTACATCGAAGATTAATACCAAAGATGAGCATAAATAAACTTTAGTTTTTAGAGTTAAAATTACTTTGGTAGGACCTTGCGTTACTGAGAGAGTGAGAGTTCTTACTTCATAATTTATTACACGATTCTTTTTCAATTTGTTTCACCATCAATAACTCTGAAAAGTAATCAACAATATCTGATATAAAAAGTTGTAATTAATAACCATATTACAAGAGTTAATCAATGAAACGAAAAAACTTCTGAAAAATTAATATTAAACACTGACAGCAAGAAAAGTGCTTGAGGACTTACAATTCGATGTTATAAAATGCATCCAGTGATCCTACCCAGCGCATCACCTGTCGACTTGAAAGGTGTTGATTGAGTTTACTTGCGTAATTATCCAACAATTTAATTTTCTTTAGGTCTGTACCATCAGGATGCCTTTTGCGGCATTCACCCGAGCAAAAAATTGAAACTTTTTAACTTTACTGCATAAGCAAAAGTGAGGGACGAAATCTGACACCCCACAAGAAGAAAAGGGAAAGTAAAATGAGCTAAAAATTGCATAATATCACTTTTGGTTTTTGGCCAGATGCACTGAAATGTTTTTTTATTGAGTCTTAATTTTTTGGGAATTTAAAAGCAATCAAAACTGGAAGAAATGGGAGTAGGTGTTCCATGAGAGTGGTTTTAAAGGGTAATGAACTTCTTGAAGTTACTGTTTTAGCATTCAATTTTACTTGCGGAATTGTATAATTTCGGCTTAACACTTTAGGCTGTATGCGAAGCAGCACTGTCTTGTTGAAATCGCAAATTATCTAGAGCTTGCTTAAATTTGATACGTTATAAATCGCTTCACGTTACAGTAAATCAAATGTTTCTTGATACTATGAAACTATGAAGAAATATAAAATAAAATATTAAATAAGGAATTTATAGATATTTCTACCCCGTTTAATTTAAATATAGAAAATCGTTCTTTAATAAATAAGAAACGTAATTTTATATGACATCATATTCACTTTTAGTAGTGATTATATTAATATCAAATAGTATCTAATAAAAGTAGCTTTTCTTTAATAAACTCTAAATTTATAGTCAGTGTTTACTTGACCCTGTATTAATTTATAGGTTATTTTAAAGGCCTTAACTATTAATTTACACTTATAAAGCTTCGAATTATTAAACTATTAACGCACATCACGAATATTCGCGTTGCACTCCGATGGTCGCCTAAGATAATTATGATGGCGATAATTTGCGCTGCATGACAGTAAAAACATGACCTTATCGTGTATCAACTTTGGCTATTTTGTTTTCATAATCTGCTTTTTGTAGAGTGATTTCAAGATAGAAGATTCAGTAATCTTTTAATATACTTCATTTTTTTATTGTATAGTGAATTATGGCGGGCATTAAATTGATAGTGCGTTTGGTTTGGGCTACAATTAGCAACTATACTGATACTGCGAGTTTTTCAGCGTAAAATGCGATTTCATTTATCTTATAATATTATACATATCTTATAGTAATCATGGTATTTTAAACGAAAGATTAGGCAAATATTCATTAAAATCTCTGAACAATAAACTGTATTTTACTGTATTAAAAAGAGACCTAGTTTTCGTCAAAAATATAGCCAAAATCCATCACAACATGCAACGATTTGACATGGTATCATCTCGGCCAATTACAATAAAAATTATCGCACTTATGAACTCAATCCGTCTTCTCCTGGTTTTCTGAAAAAGAGGTCTCAGAAATTCCATAGACAGAAGAGCTTAAATCAAAACGACTGGGCTCACGTTCGGGGGGCTCCAGAAAAACAAGTGCCACGGAAAGAGCACTTCCTTTTTTTCGCTAATGCATTGAAAAAAATTGGCCGCTAACACGAAAACTCATTTAGGACAAGCGAAACGGAAACATTTCATTACCGAAGAAGTCGCTTTTTTCGTCTTTAAAAATAAATGTTTTTTTTTCGTTTTAAATTGCACGCCGCGGAGGGCAGTGCGCGGCTGGAATTTGAGCATCATCATCATATCAACCTCCAGCCGGCGGCTACTTGATCCGGCCGCCGTAATGGAGGCTGGGGTCCCGCGGAGGCTGCAGACGTCTCCATCTATTCGCCATTCCATCGATGGATGGATCCACACCATACCATCGGAACCGAAAAAGTTTCACGAATATTTTCTGTCGTGTATCTCTTCAGAAAGATTCGAGGAGGCTTCGCGACTGAATGCATTTTGGCAGCTCATTTTTCAATTAGGATAAAATTTGCAAAATCTAGACGTGGAAAAAGCGCGCCAAAAATTTAGCCAAGATTAGCTGTTTAGCTAATTTTTAAATTTGAGTAATGGGAGGAGATTACTCAAACGATAGAACTTTTTTGACGTTTGAGGTTTCTTTTGGGCGGCAACTAAATGAGGTGTAGCTTATGGGAAATCTGTTGAAAGCGTGGTTGGATATTTTGAGATATTAGTTTTTTTTTTTTTAATCCGTGGTGAAGAACATGTTTTATTCGCAAATAATTGCCTAATCGAGTTCCTGGAACTAGAATTTGCATAAAATTTGATTTTTTCGGTTTATGTAAGAGGCTCGATCAAGGGTGCAATCGGTCATGTTATAGTAACTAAATTAATGAAGTTTTCGTGTTTGAACTTCGGTTGCGTAAGTTTGATATATCGTTTTAAAAATTATTAAAACTAATAAAGCAAGATTAGAAAAGATGCCAAATGCCAAACAGTTGTAGAAATGTACCTATATATAGAAAAATGAAATGAAAATTGAAAAACGATTGAATGCTGGTAACATTAATATCTACGTATTTATTACTAATTGTATCTAAAGATTAAAATACATATAAATCAAATCATTATTAAGATAACACACATATTACAAGGGTGATCATATTTCCGAAACTTTCAAGGCTTTATTAAATGATTCACTAGGTTATAGTTATCTGTATAAGAAAATAAATATCTTGTATCTCCATCGCTCACAGTGTTACTATCCCGAAATCGACTTCACACAATTTTTACGTCATCCTAACAATTGAACAAAATTAACAATCATAGTATGTACCAACATTTATATCTGTAATGTGTGCATAAAATATTGGACAAATAATAATAATATTTTTAGTTAATAATGTTAATTTCCAAAGTTTTTAAGTTTCGCACAAGATTTGTATCGCGTTGAGCTTTATTCATTAATTTGTTGTCAAAAGGTAAAATTATTTAGAAAGAAATTGATTTTCGTTATCATTTGCTAAATATCATCCTCGTATTTATCTCAAGAAGTTTGGTTTTGACATGTTGCTCCAAAAAATCTGCAAGATCACACACCACTCCTCCAATCATCATCCATAACTCAAAATCCGTCCAGACGGGACCGTTTAGCGCGAAGTCATCCGAAAAGCAAAAAAAAAATTATATATATGATAAAAATCTAATGAATGTCATTTAGCATGTTTCTTGAAGCCTCCTGCCGGCTAAAACAAATAAATTATGTCAGTCTGGGGCATCGTCGCAAAGCGGAGCACAAACATTCCACCCCGAAAGGTCATAAATTTTGAAGCAAATAAATGGCCGCGACCTACCACAATGTCCTAGAAAAATAAGAAGGCTGTCATTATGCTCCGGAATAAAAAAATTTCACCATTTCGATCTTGAAATCGAGAGTGGCATGTCGTTGACGGAATTGTCGCGGAGGTAAAATCTATTCGCGGTCCATCGATGTTGGCAAAACCAAAAATCTTAAGACTGAATGGGAGCGAAAGTCGTAGAGGTTTCAATATTGTGAGCCTCTACGGGGAAATGTTTTGAATTGGAATAATAAATAAATCGAAGGTACAAGGGGCCCCGATTATGGGTCTTGAAAGTCGCGAAAATGTTACTTCAGCTCCTGTAGTTGGTGCAGGGGGAGTGCGAATTTCGACGAAATTCGTTCGATTTGGCCAAAAATCGTAAAATGTAATAGAGCGATTGCGACGGCCGGGTTTAAAGTCGGACTTCATCCGTGGCATACGAAATGAGTCCGTCCGGCTTCGTCGTTTCGTCTGGCGGGAATTTTTCGGCGTTTTCAGGTGTTTTGACGGCGCGCACCGGTAGCTCGGTGACAGGCGAAGATTCAATTAGCGCGCGACATTACGCGTTGGAAATCGAGAGCGACTGCAGCGATTAATAAGTGTCCCGCGCGCCATCGCTTGTCGTCGTCGGCGGCCGGGCCAAAGCCCCATTGCGCCCGGCTGACAATCGCGATGATGGATAAATAGATAGGATAGAAAAGATAAATGCAGATAGTATATGGATGTATGGAAATATGTCGTTGGGTATAGGCGCTGGAATTTGAATTTCAATTAAAATTTCAATAAAAAGGCAGACCGAGGCGATGACAGTTGAGACGATTTGTTACATTATGGCCGGGTACCAGATAGTGTTCGATGCAGACATGATATGATAATGTCGTACAAGTAGGCGCATTTATTGGGTCCGCGGAGGAAAAACCCAACGCCGCCGCTGCGAGACATCGACAAGAGTCTGACATTTCTGTGAACTCTCCCCGGGGGAATCAAGCTTGAATGCATAATTCCCGCAGCTAGTTGAATACCTCCATCTCGCGATGTCCTCTAGATTAAGATTAGAACCTTTTTGAGATGCTAATGCACAGGTGTCGCTCGACCGAGAGCCAGTGCCTCTGGATTAGAATCTCTTCCTGATACGGTTCTATGGCGCGGTCGCCAGTTAATCTGATTGTTATACCTCTCCCGCTTCTACCTTTATTTTTTATTTTTTATTCTTTTTTTTTTATATTTTATCGCCGCCTTAACCTCGTGTAATTACCGTAGTTAGTTATGTAAATTCCCCTCGGCTTCTTTTCACATACATCCGTCCTAGTCTACAGCCCAGCAGCGGTGAACTCGAGCTTCTTTTTCAAAAACTTTTTCCTACCTTTTCACTTTTTCTCATTCTTAAAGATCTCTTGGACGTGGCTAGCTACAAACAACGGCGCAGACGACGCCTGAATTTCAATTTGAGAGCTGAATGTCCGCCTGTTTGGTAATTAATTGGGTAGTTGTTGATCTTTTTTGCGCGGTCGCTGTAGCTTTTTTTTTCAATTTTTGTTATTTTTTTCGGTTTTCTACGGCTTTCTTCTAATTTTGTTACGTTTCGTTATTTTGTTGCTAGTTAAGGCTAGAATAGATCACTGCCAGCAACTAGATGAGGTTCCTGCCCAGTCACTGTGGCATGACAGGAGAAATTTTTGTGTTTTTCTTCATAGTTAAATGGTAGTAAAAACAGTTCAAGACCGACTTAACCTAGCGCTAAATGTAATTTGTTAAGAAATTCTACGGGATTAGGAGCTCTTATGGTGGTATAGTTACCGTTTTTGATGGACAATGGCCTTTACGGTCTGATCTTATTTGGAAAATGTGAAAACATTTTTTTTTTCAAAATTTTAAAATTTGTATAATTTCAATTCAGTTGTGTTTTTATCCTAGTTAGGTTGATAAACTCTTTTTACAGTAAGTACTATATGTATACTACATAAAATATTATTGACTAGCGCGTCGGCTATTTTGATTTTGATAACCTGATAGTTTAATTTTTAATGTACCTTCTTAGAAAGAGGAGATTTTAGTGATACCACCTATCCATTTCTTGAGATTATTATTATCATTTAAATTAGCTCTTGACTGATCGCAGGTTGCAATATTTGGCCGATTTTGGTGATTATAATTTCCATCGGTTCACAAAATAACAGAATCTATTGATATTCAAGATTTTATAGTTAAGCAATTTTCTACACAAAATCTTCCTATTTCCAAGGTGATTAAAATGAAATCTGAAATTGAATATCCTTTTTTAATGAGTTACATATTTCTAAACAAAACTTGATACGTTCATCTATTTGATAAAATGCTTGTGTCTTTCGACACTAATATTAAACTTTTGCTATATTTATACATACATATGTACATACATATATATATAGTTGTTATAAGATGATAACCCGGAAAAGGCCTGTGGTTGTGGGTGAGTTTGCAAGGACGCAGTTTCATATCTGAAAATAACCTTAAATCTTAAATTTTAGTTTTCAACTGGTTACTTAATAAATGTTTTTGTTAAAATATTGATGATATATTAATTCTTTAATTTTGAATCAAAACAACCTTCTTCGGTGCGGTTGACCTAGACAGTGCGGGCGGCTGACCTCTCTGTCTTTATGCAAATGACCACGTTGCATCGTCACGACTGTAGCACACCTTTCATTTAAATTATTAAAAAGTAAAAGTCCTAAACAAAATTTCCATGTTTTTCCCTATAGAAAACAAAACTTTCTTGTTCAATTTTGCTTTATATTATGTATTTTTTTGTTTCTCGCTTTTTCATTTTTTTTTAATCAAAAATGGCTGAAATACAACGAAGCGTGGAATTATAACAAAACAGGCAGGGACCCAGGGTTAAAAATACGTCACACTGCGATGGCAGTGGTCTGGAGGAGGAAAACCATGGGCAAAACTGGGAATAAAAAAAAAAGTCGAGTGGAAAAAAGAAGCGAAGTGAGGAGAACCGGAGCGCCGTGGCCCCGGGTAAAAATAAAGCACAAAAAGAAACGAATTTGATTGATGATCATGCATCTATTTACTGAGTTTTTCCATTTCTTTTTTACCCCAGAGCGGCAGCAACAGCGGCAGCAGCACCAGCGCCAGTAGAACCGCGGGCCCCTGGCCTCACTATCTCTTCTCGGGGCTGGTTCTGGTTGTACGCCGCCATTCTTCGCTGAAAACTGTAAGGATAGGGCCACAATACCAGCAGAAAAAAAAATAAAATAAAATAAAAATGGGAAAAAAAACCTCACTGGCCCCTTCCAAAAACAGGAAAAATCCAACAAAATGAAAAAAAAAGGAGAGGCGGAAAAGCGTAGCGTAGCTTGTAGCGTGGAAAATGCCTCTTTGCATGTGGAAGCGCCCGGGTGATACACCTTTCGTTACGTGAGTTATGCGGAGGGAACGTATGCAAATTGGAGCCGGGGGTGTATACGTCATATTTGTGGCTCGCTTCCATGGTGATCAACGTCACCGAGGGGCACCCCCTAATTGTCCAGCGCGGCGCAGCCACCACCCACCGGGAGCCCCACCCATCGGCCGCCTGCCGGGTGGTATAATCCATTTCGCGCGGACTATTGACAGCTCCCAAACAAACCAAAACCCACTGCGGCGCCCCCTTTTCAAATTTCCCGCTGTTTTGATCTCGACGTGGAGCTTTTCTACCGGGGGGTGGCCGACCCGGTGGGTCCTCGGCCCGGTCAGCCGGAGCTTTTCCTTTTCCCTTTCACCCATTTTTTTTTTGGCATTACACAATTTCGGTACCTACATATAGTTTTTGCCCCTGAGCCCCCGTGTAACGGTGGATGCGTCGCGGTGCCGGGTCCGCGTCCCGTCCCGACCCGAAGGGCGGAACGAGAAGGGCTGCAACTATACCACGCGGGGCTATCTACAGTTTTAGATGCCGCAAAATGTCGATTCGAGTGCGTGTGACATTCATCGATTTCTCCCTTTTTACGTGCATTGTTCACGCGCGCCAATTTTATTTATTTAATTCGCCGATTGCGGCGGGTACCGCGCTCGGTTTAGTTTCGAACCCATCATACCCTCTGCCGGGGGTTTGATCCGCCATTCATTTATTTTTATTAGCACACTGCTTGCAATCCGGTCGCAGTCTATGGCTAGGGGAGGGCGGGGACGATCATTCGCTGACGACTCCGAATACCCTGATGATGAGGTCGATGATTTTAGAAGAGGGCGGCAGTTGCCACCACCCAGACCAAATTTCGGTAACGTCGTTTGTTTTGATTAAAATTCCTCGCGATTGACAGGTGAAAACAAACGCTAACCGAGGTCTCTGTCAATGTGCAGAAAATGTTAGATCGATTAGCAGACAACTTTCGGGTTAAGGTTTTTGTCGAGGCTTGTTCTTTTGTCGTCGTTCAGCCCTGCGAAAAATGTTTTGTGATTTGTTTAGCGCTCCATGTGACAGTCTGATGTCTTCACGGGCTGTTTTGAGGTCACGTAGCTCTATCGGATGGTTCGGGGTTACTGCATATCATTCTATTTTTGTTATAAATATCTTAATTTTCGCCCTTTAGACATAAATGTATTTATATTTCAAAAATCGGTAGCATAATTTGATAACCGATTTTATATCAAAAGATGTCGAGATTCGAAGTAGTTTGTGTTTTACATCGAATTTTGTTTGAGCACTAGGTACCAACGTGTTTCATAACTACTTACATATATAAAACTTTAAACGCACTTTTTTACACATATACCTATATGTATAATCAAACGATTTTAATGCACGAAATTACCACCAAATTGTTCATATTCGTCTATGCAATTAACTCTTTTTATAAATTGTTTCATTGACCTCAGTTTAGTATAATAGCATCAAAATCACATAAAAATAGCATCTAAACTGTTTTAAAATAGCTGTATAACATTGATAGTTTTTTGACGTATTTTGATATTTTAATTTCATTTTGTCTCAAGAATTATATAAAACTTGTCGTAATAAGATAATCTCATTATAAGTTACTTTTTGATTAACTTAAACACGTTTTTCTGAAAGAAGTCAATCAAGCAAGGATCAAAACAATCAAGAACTTCAGGTATTCGGTGAAAATTACTCGCTTCTTACTAGAATATTGTCTTCTAAAGGTACCCTACCTGGACCGTTAATAAAATAGTGAGCAGACAAGATTTGCGCGATCGGAATTAGCTCACGTGCACTACAAGGTTCCAGCGCCAATCAGGCGGTGCTCCTTAATTTTCTTTGTCCATTCGCAATTTAATCGCGCATACTGCACATAGTTCATGCCGGCGCGAACCGACCGTCATGCATCGCGGCAACACCTCCCTATTAATTAGTGATTACGCGAGCCGCGACACAAGATACTTCGCGAACTGGATAAATGTAATAATAAAAAAAAAGAAAAGAAAAGGCCAGTCGTCCGTCCCCCGGGGGATGAAAAACGCTGTGACATCTTAACTTTATACCTCTTAAGAATAATTAGCCGGGATTTTTCTAATCTTTCTCTTGTGTCTTTTCAGTATGATGATGGCCTGCACGGCTATATGGATTCGGGAGCAGCAGCAGCAGCTATGTATGATCCGCACGCCGGACACCGGCCGCCTGGATTACAAGGCCTGCCGCCGCATCATTCGCCGCACATGAGTCATGCAGCCGCAGCTGCAACAGTTGGTATGCATGGGTATCACTCTGGACACGGGACACCTAGTCATGTATCGCCGGTTGCTAATCATTTAATGGGAGCAATACCTGAAGTACACAAACGTGATAAGGATGCTATTTATGAGTAAGTATCCAAAAATGTATAATATCTAATATGCACCACCCTGTGACAAATGGTTCCAATTTGGCTTAATCAAAACGTTTCGGGGCGATTCCATTGATTGGCCAAAACCGCATAATTATAGAGCCGGTGACCTCGTGCCAAGATCTTATTATAGGGGAAGACGACGGTTGTCTCGTCGACGAAAATTACTATATTTAACCTTTTAGCACCCTCCCAGCGGAAGGTGTGCTTCCCTCAAAACCTAAAGACCCGTGACCCCATGAATTAATCTCCTCATCCCAATAAATAAAAAAAAGGGAAAATAAAAGCAGCCTTTGCTAGAAAGATGGTATCAGCAGGACGCATGCACCGGTGGCTGGTTGCCTTTTTCACCGGCTCAAACCTTCTGCGCATGCTCCTTTCGCGTTATTTTCTTTTATTTCTTGGACGTGGATCGGCTTAAGCTGATATTACGCCGCCCGATAATTACAGGCGTTCGCTAATCTTCCGCTAAGTGAAAATTTTCGAAATTCTCTTATTACTTTGTTAAAGACGACCGGGTGCAGCCCTACTCCATTTTACACGCCTTTTGGCTAGGACGAGTAGTGCCCGTTGGTCCCACAGGACCCTCAGTCAAATGGTAACAGCTGTCCGTACTTCTGGCCGATCACCGGCAGATCGTTTTTATTTAATTTTCATTTCGTATTTGCTCTCTTTAAGACGGGGTGTAGCGAAGAAAACCATCGTTTTCTTTTTTCTTTTAAATGCGCTCCGGTCAAAGGCAAATGTTATTTTTTTTTTTTTAAGATAGAAAAAAAGTCCTACCCAACGGACAAGCTGTCCACCTTTTAGGCCATTGTGATCGGTTTGAGCTCAGGAATTGACGTCTTTTATAAATAACATTTGCATGACAAATTTGAAAAGTTCGTTTCAAAATTCAATGAGGGATGAAGATCACGGTAAGAGAAATTAGATAAAAGAAATTATTGGAGTGGTAAAATCTTGGTACACCCAAATGCGTTATTTTTGAATAAGAATTTCTTATAGTAGTATGCAGTAGTTTGCATTTATTCGAAAAAGAAAATAATGTCAATAATAATTGGTATATTATTTTTGAAAACTTTGAGTAAGTTGAAAATTAGTCAAGAAAACTGTTAAAAACTAATTGTGTTAAACAATTTTTTTCTTAGTTTCGAAATTTCTAGAATTTTAATTATTAATTTAATTAAACATAATCTTAAACACAATCCCTACTCTTTAAAATCTCTAGCTTAATTTTGTTAATTCTAATTGACCAAGAAATCAACAATTTGATCTTCGGGAATTGTTTTTGATTGCTTCCTGTTCGAATGCATTATGAAACTGTTTTTTATTTTTGTACTGAAGTATTAAGTATCTATAAAAATGCTCGAAAGATATACATACCTATACTAAAAAAAAAATAACGCCTTTCTGTTTTAACGTGATGCTTTTAATTTTATCTTTACGTATTTCTTTCACATTCCGTTAATATGTTTTATATAATTTTTTTGTTAGGTGGAAAGAAATTTGTTTTTATTACTAAGTTTACAGTTAATTCCTCATTTAATTTACATATTAAGATATTGACTATCACGTGCAATTTTCTACTTAAAACCGCATAATTGTGACAGGAAAGCACGTTTAGAGTTCCGTAATTGCTATGAATAAATCTTGTAATGGATTTAAAAGGAAAATAATGTAAAAACAATTTTATAAAAACATATGTGCGATGCTACCAGTTTCTGGGTAATGCACCGTCATTTTTATTGATTACCTTCTGCCGTCACACTAATTAGGCGTTGCGAATTATTCTGTCCTTAACGCCTCAATTCTGCAGACTTGCCTTTTGCGAAAATTTTCAGACAGATAAAAAAAGAGATGCAGCGAAAAAAGGCTAAACTGAATTATATAGCGAAACCGTGGTTAACACCGCGCAGGAGTACCTTTCTCAATCCGCACTTGCCTTTTTTGCAATTTGTCATGATTTAACTTAATTAAGCATCGCTTAAGCTTTATTTATTGATATTCAGTGGTCTAATCATGTTAGAGCCGTTTATTTTAATCAACGCGGTAGTTGCATGGAATTTCAACAGAACCAAATGCGGATGAGATTTTCTGAGTCTCGTCTAGGCGAAATTACCTAGGCCGCGAACCGGTCTAATCACGGCGCCCATTTTTATGGACGACTGGATTTTTTTACGACTTCGAAACGGTCGTTTTTTCGGACCTCCTAAAATATTCAGCTTCATTCCATGGGATTTTCCTCGGCGCGGATTTGATTTGATTTGGTTTGCTGTTGTAAGCGATCGAGCATTGCGCATGCGGGCCGCCGAACCGGCGATAAATTGATTCTCTAAACAGGTAAAACTTCAGGTGTTGTCTTCTCCTCTGGCTCATTTTCTGTTTTGCCAACAATAAGAAACGCCGTCACATTTTGGTGCCTTATTAAATTCAATTCAAATGCTTTTTTTGGCGGATTTGTTTTTTTAATTCGCAGGGTTCGGCGACGGTGGTGGCGCGCCGTGTCTAATCACAAAATCCAGTCGGAAAAGACACTGTTACAAGTTGAACAAGCGGCGAAATTTACATTTTCTGACATTCAAAATTAGATAACACCCACGTTATGACATCGCCGATTGTCCGAATCAATCTTGCTGGGTGTTTATACAGCTCCGACTTCGAACATGAAAGTTTTGTTCGCAAATGAGATATTTTTTGTATATTTGCTTTTCGGCTGGGGAAGGTTGGACAAACACTCAGTGATTTATGAGGCCATTCCCTTGAAACAAATGTAATAAGGGTTGCCTGATATAAAATGTAAAAAGGTCTTTCAACCAGTCGAACATGTGCTCTGAATTACCTTGGATAAATTTTTTAAAATCTATTCGCCCAATTACTGTAGTAAGAAAATTAATGAACTAGTCATTATTGGAGATTGTACATAATTATTTTTGTTGTTTTCCAAATAGCATAGCTTAAGTAGGCGGTAAAGCCATTCCTACATACCTACTTATTATTTTAGAGCAAATTACTTCTGTGCGATAAAGCAGCGGACATAATTGGAACAGTTGCAAAGAAACAAAATATGTTGCTGAAAGAAGTTACAGGAAGATATGGATCTAAAATTGCATTAGAGCTCTATAGCTTAGTTTGGTAGTATGTCTAAAAGTATTCAGAGGTTGTGGATTTATCTTAAAGTTTTCATATTTACAGTAGCCATTGATGACTTTGAAATAATTCAAAATTAGTATTGGTCTCAAATGATTGCCTTCCGGAATCCCATCATAAATAATTTTAAGGATTTTGTAATTTGATAGACCCTATTTCACAAGGCTGTCACAGTGGACATGTTGGAAATGTGAACTGTCCCGAAGGAATCAAAACCGACCGCATCGAAAATAATTTATCGTTTGTTTTTAGCCGTAGAAATTTTACAAAAAAGAAAATATCGCACCCAAAAATAAATTTATACGCTTTTGCGTTTTTTTTTCCTCGAAATCTTATTCGTTTTTTAGTGCGTCACAAATCTAAATGTGTCACACAAGCATCCTACATTGTTACTCATAATTTTTTTTTTAACTGAGCCATCACCATCCACTTTTCCTCTATTTAATTTTATATATATTTTTGTCAATGAAGAAAAACTTGAGGCGGTAGCGTAGAAGACGTCTTTTGATAGGAATGACCGACAGAAAAATGAGAAAAAGTATAATCCTGCGATTTTTGCAGATCTTCTTGTGACACTTCGAATGATTGGGGGGATTAAAAGAATTCGAATAAATAACAGAAGGTGTTATTTTTATTTCATTTACCATTTCATTTATACATAGAATATTTTTTAAGTTATGCATTTCTTTATCGAGGTGAATAAAATTGTTTGACGCGACAACCTGTGACGGCTATAAAACAATTTTACATGCGCATGTGATACATTAATTGAATCATAAATTAGTTTTGTTGTAATTTTTAGAGTTATAAACGTTTTATTATGAATATCTCAAACGTTAAATTTAAAAGTTAATATACTTTTTAGAGTAATACAACTTTGAATTGATTAAAGTAGAGGCAGTTTTTAGGAAATTTTTCTTCAGAAGTCGCATTGTCGTGTTGAAAAATAAAAGGCGAATTCTTATACATGAATACTAAACTTAGAGTACATCATCCTAGATAGGTTAGCGCTTAAGATGAGGACTATTTTTTAAAGCAAATCTCTGCCAGATTAGTTCACAATTTTCGAAAAGGAAACTTAAAGTGTTCTCCTAAAATTTTCAAAATTAATTTCACTGCGAAGAAGTCGCAGCGAACAACAGGCCGGAGGTAATTAATTGACCCCTATACAGACGTTTCCCATTGATATCATTGTCCAGACGAAATTTCTACAGCGCACACTTTGTGCGGAGGACAACTCCGTCCCGAAATCGCAATATTCTAAAGAGCAGACTAATAGCCGTCTACAGATTAGGGCCGGGCTCAACTCCCAGGACATAAAATTTGTATCAAACTTCCGCATATTCCGGACCAGGGATGCTGACTACTCCGAGGTCCTGGGGGAGGGCGTGTCGCGTCCCTCCGTCTTCTGCTCCCCGGGCATTGGGACGCTTCGGTGCGAGCACAAAAGAGATTGAGGATGGATAAAAATTACCATCAACCCCTGATCACATCATGGCCAAAGCACCGGCATCACACCAGAAAATTTCACTCAAAACTTCGGTGAGAATAAGCTCCTAATGGGCGCCCCGGCCCCAAAATGGCACCCAAGGAGCCGACCATTCCGCCGATGAACTTTGATGTTTTGTGCGTGATTTCGGGGCTTTTCCACCTCCTCCACACGGTGGGAAAAAATTTTTATCTTTGGCAGTTGCTTCTTATTTTTTTTGTCTTCACGTCGATGTGGCTAATGATAAAATTATTTAAATTTAACTAGTGACTCTCGAAGGTGGAATTTCTTAGCAATTTTCCTCCGGACAACGGCCGAGATCTTACGACGTGATAAGTCGTTATGGCTGTCGAGAAGCACTCCAAACTTGCGAAATTCACTTAGACACACTGTGCACCGGAGATTCACTGATAAAACATGTGAACTTCGGCGATAAAAAAGAAGTTCCTCAGGGTTTTCCTTTTCTTGTTTTTTTTTTTTTTGATTTCTTATGTTTCTTAAATATAATTGAAAGCGATTTGAATCACTGGCCGAGAGGCGTGAAACGGCAAATCATCTTCTTTTGCACATTTCCCAGCGGATTTAGTGTTTTTCTTTAAGAAATTCCTTGGTTTTTCGCTCTGCTATCCAAGGTGGGCAGGTTTTACCTTCAATTAGATTGACGAACATTGTTGAGGCGCTCGTAAAACTTTTATGGACAGAGTGCGGTGGTCGGCGGCCTGGTTAAACACAAGAGTTTAACTGCCTTCCATAACGTCTCAGAAAATTAAAGTGTCTGGTCGGTCTGAGAAATGAGTCGATGAAGTCTTTATCTTCGAGTGCATGGGTGGACAGGCGAACTGCAGTAAGTAATCTCAAGGAAATTTTGCTTTTGACTAACTAAAAATTAATAATCTCTTGGGGTGATTGCTTTAACCTTCTATACGAAATATTTTCTTTAAAGAGTAGTTCCTCTAGACTAAAGTCAGAGGTTTTAAAAAGTATTTTACGAATTTCTGGTTTTACAAAATTGCCTATTATATTTATCATTGAAGAATGAGTTTTATAAGAGACCAATAATAATGAAACCCTGCTTAATAAATCTTTAAAGAAAAAAAATAAACAGCATTTTGTCGAAATGACAATAAGTTTACTTTGGTAGGCAATCGCTATATTTTTAAAAATATCCTTCTTACTTTCTGGTATACAAATATATGTTTTTTCTGATTTCTATACAGCATGATTCGCTGATATATATACATAGGTACATGTACATATATGTAACGTATACAATACAGAAGTGAATCTACATAATATGATAATATATAAAACATGGCTAATCGGAATAAAATTTCTTTCACTGTGAAGCTTTCAAATGTAAACACCCAGTTATAATTTATTTGTCTGATAGAGACATGTCTGGGTTATTGCAAATGACAGTCAGTCTGAACCTTTAAAAATCTATTAGCATCCCGTAGAGTGTGTGAGAATGCGTATAAAATTCATAATAAAGGGATGGGGAACTTAGATTATTTAATATTAAATTTTCTGTTTATTTTATGATCCTATATAAATATTCATATATTTTACAATTTATATAGCTAAATTAGTGTCTTAAATAAAAGTGTTGAGTGCGACATACAGATAGCGGTTAAAATCTTTGTAATTGCTGATAACTCCCCTGAATTACTTGCTTTTAAATTACGTATTTCCTGTTTTTCTTGTAAAATATGCCGACATCTGATAAAAGATGCATTCATTTTCAATTAAAGTTTTTCCCAACGCCTTTTCTTCCCTTCAGAAGGCACTTAATTAATTCCAAGCTCATCGGAGCTAAAAAATACATTCGTCGATTCCTTAGAGAAAATACCCTAGCCCTAGTCTAACCGCAGAGCGCATCAACTATCAACAGAAAAAAAGTTGTGCGCGCCACAAACATTAACACCTTTCCCTCGCCTTAATAACAGGTTTCTTAAACACCTTGACCGGCCTTCAACATCCATAAAAGTAAGACGTTTCACGTTGCACGTTTATCGGACACAAAAAGGTGGCAATCAACTAATAATAAAATTGCGCGCGCAGTTTATCATGGCCGGGGAGTTTCCCGGTGCTCATTTATCACCTGGGCGAAGAGAATTCGTCAGAAAGTTAGAGTGACCCGGACCCAGGATATCCCGGGAAGGATTTCGTTCCCTAGCTAGCCTCGTTCAGTGGGGGTTTTGTTTTTGTTTTTTAGTCAGTTGAGGAACAAATTAATTTTATTAACATTTTATTGCAGGGAGAGCAATAAACGTATAAAAGTCGAGCAGACGGCCTGAAAAGCGGCCACCAGAGCCACAACTGTTCTTTGGCTGCGTTCGGTCTGCTCGCTGCTGGCGTGCTCTTAAAAATGTTTTTCCTAGGGCTGCCTGGAACATGTCGTCGTTTTTTGGGGTCCTAATGGAGTTCGGTGTGGACATTTGAAATTCTAATTGAAAGTAGGCCACCGACCTCGTGGATAATTGCCTCTGATAGAACAAATTCTCCGTCTGTGCGTTTCAATTTGGGGGCATTTTCTGAGCGGCCAATTTGTTGACAGCAGGCAGGGGCAGCCCCGGCACGAATGGTTCGCTGCGTTTCGCCGTGCGGCACGACGACGGCGGCGAAGACGGAAGAAAAAAGCTGCTCGTCATAAAATTGTAATAAGGAAGGTACCTGGTGACTCGAACAGGTTGATTCCGGTGATAAGATGCGATGTCGAGATAAGGCGGCAAGATATATTGCGGACGGAAGGACTAAGTAAAATTCTCTTGTTTCGGAGGGAAATTGAAAAAAGAAACGAATCTGTGGACTCACGAGGATTAGGTAAATAGGTTTCCGGTAACTGGTGCACCATGTGCGTAGTCAAAGATATACCATTTAAACGAGAAGTTAACGCATGCATTTAGCTCCTTCAAGGCAGCTGGACAGGGTGTTTCTAAAATTGTATATACACTTAAAACAGAAAGGGGTTAGAATTTTCAATTTTTTGTATTAAAAAAAAAAAAATGCATAATCTCAATAGAAAATCAACCAAAAAACCATTTGAAATTTTTTTTGACAAATCATACCTTTATGCATTATTATTGAAAAGTTAGATCAATTCACATTTCTGAAAATGCATAACATTTGCATTTCTTTCACTTTTTTGATAATGATTTTGCGTGCACTGTTTTGGGCAGAAACAAAAACCTACATATTTAATCTTAATTTATTTTTGATATTTAGAACTTTTCAGCCTGTAGGATACCAAATCGGCTGAATTACATGTGGCAGCTCAAAATGGTTTAAACAAGATAAGCGAAATTGCAATTCAAATTAAAGAGGATTAAAGAGAGCTCAGTTCCTGAATGTGCAAAAAAAAGTCAGGTTGGGTAAAAATTAATTAAATATAAACTTAAAATGCCTTCGATATTTAGTCATACATAATGTAGGTATATACCTACATATGTACATATATTGGATATTTAGCTTTCGATTTGTTTTCTTACGATAACTGTTTGATATTCAAAAAATTTATATCATGAGTTTTTTTTTTTGCAAATTCCTCTTTGGCCATTTCGAATTCAACCTCCAAGTCCATTTTATAACAAACACTTTCTACCATTTCTGTAATGCTCTATTCAGGTGTGGGACGGAAACGTAGGGACTTTTATTCTTGGAAAATCATTAAAGTCATTTACAATCAACCTCTAGCAAATAAGCCCTAGGAAACATCGTCAGAAGCAAGAAGTTGCTCGTAAATACAAATCGCGACATGAATGCTATGAGTATGAATGGTGTCGTAGATGCAAAATAAAGAAGCTGCAGCTACAGCAGCTGGTATCTCCTTTCGAGTGGAACATTCGCGATACATATTTTCAGTTATGACTCAAAAGAGCAACTGGAATGCCCGAGAACACACTTAATTCCAGCGAGGATTAAAATAAATCCTCGAAACGATAATCATCCACCGTTGGGTGTATATGGGGGCTCCCATCTTAAGCCACCTTCCGCGTCTTGGGTACACGCAGCACCTATCTGAATATCTGATGCATATCTTTCTCGAGCTTTGGACGACGCATTTACGTTCAGACTACAGACTTACAGAGTATCTGTCTGGCAACGAACGGCGGTCTTTAGTTTTTGGGGCTGTCATCATAATTTTCGTCGACCAAAATGTAAACATACCGCGGAGAGTGTGCGAGCGGTTTCCTTTCTTCATGTTGTTGCTTGGGGCTCCCAATGCATGGCCCTATTTTACTAGTAGCAAACGTAAACGAAAACAAAAACTCCCCAAAAAAAAAAAAAGAAAAGAAATATAACTCTAGAACTCTTTCGATAGTGCGGGTCGGCGCTCTTCTTCTTATTTGGAAGGGTATTAAAAGTTTAAAATTTTACAGACTCTAAACGGCTGGCCGGTTCTGATCCGAATTTACAACAAAAACTTGTCGCCGCTGTATAAACATCTTTGCGCGAAGAGATTTGGAATTTTCACAGGAAAGATCGTCGTTTTTCTCGCGCCGCACCGACTGATTCTATTTGCGTCACAGGGGCACCATTTAGCCCAGGCTAGCGGAGAGTAACCAGCGCTTCGCCGCATGCTTGCAATAAACGCGCGCATTTAAATTTTACATTTATTTTATGCGCGGCGTACTCAAGTTAAATTTTGTGGAACCGAAAAGTGTTATGCATACATTCCCTGAATGGGTTTTATGGTGCGGGCTATTTTGGGTGGGGGGTTTTGGTCATTTTGCTCTTAACGCTTGTTTGATTCTATGATATATGCATATATTTATGTTGTTTTTCTTTTTATCACTCTTTCTTTTTATTTACAGACATCCACTTTTTCCACTGTTGGCGCTTATTTTCGAAAAATGTGAGCTTGCCACGTGTACGCCCAGAGAGCCTGGAGTGCAAGGTGGTGATGTCTGTTCGTCAGAGTCATTTAACGAGGATATAGCTATGTTTAGTAAACAGGTAAGTTCATTTTTGTATGATATCCACTTTTTTTTTTTTAAATTTTGTGTAAAATTGTATAAGATTTCGAAATCGAAACTCTTACTCTTTGTATAAATGAAATAACTTTAAATGGCAAGTAATTACGCGATAACTTTGTTATAAACACACTCAACTAGAATTAACCCCAGGAAATCCTTAGAATAATATCAGGAGAAAGTCAGGTCCAGGGTATAATAACCTAATCTTAGAACCCTGAGATTTTGTTATTAAGGTTCGAGTATGGACCAAAATAGAATATCTGGACCGTTCAAAATTCTAAATTGTTGGAATGTATGCTGTATGAGTTCCTTTAAAACGACACTATAAGAATACAATTGAATTTGTGAACTAAAAGGCTTCACTTTAAACAACGACAACGCTAGAGCACATGCAAGTTTTCATAAACTATAAATCTAATTGATAACCACAAACAGACATTTTTTCCACCATAAGATTTCCGTGTTTACGATTTGGATACAAAATTGCAAAAAAAAACTTAATGATAAATTTGTTAAATGACCCTCTCTGATCAATTTAGCGCCCCGAGAAGGTCGAGCATCAGCGATGGCCATCTGTCATAAAAGACCGTCACTCCCAAAGCATAAAATCTTCCTTAAATTGCCCATCACAGCTCCACATTCCGTCCGAAAGCTGTAAATGATTTGAAAATAAAAAAAGTTGAAGCGCAACGGAAAAAAAAGTCCCATAAAAGTTGTTTCGTATCTATAAAAAGACTCAACCTCTCCAAGGCGATTTGAGCGTCAAAACATTTCTTTTTTGCCACATTGTACATCTTCACTTATTAACGATGGGTGCCTCTTTCTCCCCGTTAAGACGGCCATAAATTATAAAAACCTCAAGTTAGTCTCGTTCCATCGCATAGTGCTGTTTTTATGGACATGATCTCTCCGGGAATGTTACGCCGTCTTAATTTCATTCAGTTCTGCCACCACCAAAAATCTGATGAGCTGCGGACCGATCAAGGCAGAAAAGAGCATCGGTCCCAAATGAGTAATATCACCCGGGACGCGGCTAACTCATAGGGGAAAATTGAAAAAAAAACTGAAAAATGCGCCTAGCCAACGTAGAAAAATTAAAGATAAAAAAGTTAAAAAACTTAAGGAGCGAAAAAAACAGCGGCTTCAAGCCCTGCTGGAGGAAAGAAGCCAAGAAAAACAGACAAATCCCCCAAAAGGCAATTTCTCTGAGGCATGGGCTCACTCTCCCGTCAATTAAAAAATAACTTCTGTCACATTTGTCACATCTGGAGGTTCAAACGTTTTTCCTGTTTTTTTTATTATATTTTTTTTTATTTTGGCCCTGCTGCTCAGAGCTGGATCTTTCCTGCCTTGTTGAATTTTGGGTTTTTCGAGTTTTTCGGGATGGCGCAGAAGTGCAGGATTCGAAAATGTTCGGTGTAACATATTTTGGGTGCTGATTCTGGTGCTGCTCCGGTTCATTTTCGTTATGAGAAACTCGTAATACGATCTCCTTTCATTTTCTGCGTCCTTAGACTCGGGTGCCAGGGGTTCATTGATCGTGTTACGTTTCAAAAGATGCTGCGCAGTTACTAGAGGTCGACTGCACCATATGTCGACCGGCAAAAATTTCATGCATTTCTGTCTGCGGCAATTCATTAGCATTAAATTAATTAGAAATGTATGGAATAGACCTTGGCTTAGGTTACCAGAATGCCTAGTTGCTGAAGTATGTATACTATAAGTAGAAAAGGGTAGGTAGGCGAAGTTTTATCTAAGGCTATATGTGAGTTGTTCATTTTACGCTTCAAATTTCAAGCACTGAACTATAAAGCGAAACAATTGATTTTATGTGCGAATCCACATGATAATTCTAAATTTTTACAAACATGTCTATACAGTGACTATCACGAAAAATTGGACATTCACTCATAAAGAGGAAGTGTGGGTTGGGTCATTATCCTGGTAAAATATGAAATTTGTGCTAATCCCTGATCGGATATTAGTTCGTTTTGGGGGTGAAATACGAAACGTGTTGGGGAATAAAAGAAGGGAAAGGATATCAGTATAGGTATAGTGATGAAAGAAAATGAAAGTAAATTAAAGCAAAGCCTTAAATAAATGTTCAAGTTATACGAAATTTCGGAAAGTTTTTGTTTGAGGTTACTTTAAACAAACAAACTTTACTATATGTATGTAGGTATATATACTAGAATATGTAGAAATAATAAACAATTTTAATGATGATCTCATTCATCAAAATTTTTATTTACCTGAGGATGTCGAAGTCTTTTGAATTCCCTTGTAAAGTATAACTTGACTGTGCGTTGAATATTCTTTCACCCATCTACGAGCTTGAAAAGATATAAAAAGGCATTGTGATGAACCCACACATAATTCAAAAGTGGGTATGAACCTTAAAGTGCTAGTATTCCCCTAAACCGGAGAATCATGTGAGTCAAAATTTGTAAAAAGTGCAAAAAATCGTAAATCCATTCTAAATAAGGCGAGGGCACTTCGAACCATTGAAAAGAAAAGATTTCAGCGAAGTGTTAAAACTTTTCTTATTCCGCCTCGTCAACATAATTGAATATCTTCTCCCCCGCCCAAGTGCAGATCGAGCCAAGTGAAAATTTGTAATTGTGTGGGGAATGCACGAAAAAAAAAAGAACCAGTCGTTTGCATATAACATGCATTCAAGCTGGTCGAGCATCCCAAAAAGATAAAAGAAAGGGTGAATCCGTACCAAAAACGACAAAGTACTTGTGGAATTACACGGATGCATGTCTTGTCCTCCAACGAAAGATGCGCTCAGGAGGGCGCCGCGCCGGGACGGGTGCGCAGAAATGCAAAAACGACGAAAAAGTAAATTTTCGCACATTGCGTTCCATCGTTATGATGAGAAGGAAAAATTGAAAATAATGCAAAACCAGCAGGGCCCGAAAAAAAACAGCAACAATAAAATAAAAAAAGCGACGATAATGTCACATTCACGATGAAAGTCGTCTGCGCATGATCTTGTTTTGCGCCTTGGCTCACTTTAGGCAAACCAAGTCAGGCGTCGTCCATTTGATTTTTTTCGCGGTTGTCCAAGGAGCGCTGATGATATCCGTTCCTCCGGAGCCCGCCGCCGTTTGGTGCAACGTGCAGAGAGCACGATGATGAGATGCATCATGTTCCCAATTTGGGATGGTTCTGGTACATATGCAGCAAAATTAAGGTTGGTGAACATATCAAAAACGAAAAAGCGCCCAAACAGCCAAACAGGCCCAAGTCAGTCGTCGTCGTCGGCGTCGTTGTCGTGCTGAGAAAACTCTCAAGCTGCCTCTTGGTACAAGGAACGACGAAAACGCGAAAAACGAAGAAGAAGACATTCCGAAAAACTGTGAGATCACACTTTGGCCTTAAATCATTTTTAATAAAAGATGACACTCTATACGCAGATGGAAGTCTCCCGCGCATGCCCATTTTTATGGGGCTGTGTGTAAAAATAGCGTCGAAAGAGACGCGGGCGGACGAAGCGGACGCGCAACGACGGCGGGATCCCTTTAAAAAAAATCTCGCGCGCAGATGAAAATTGAATGATGATGATGATGATGCCTTCTTGGGCTCACAATCACAGCTCACAAATCCGATGGTCTTTATATATATATGTATATGTATATATAGAAATGACGTCATTTCGGGACCATATAGTGTGCTGGTTGCTTGCCACTGTGATTAATGAAGTGCGCGTTCCCTGTTCAAAAATTACTTTGCTTCTTCTGAGATGTGGTGATCTTCACTTTGTACTTTTTTTTAACGATTTCGTTGAATCGTCTTACAAACTATTCAGAGACCTCTTATGGAATTTCTTCCCCCCACACCAACCCCTCGTTATAGGTCACCAGTTTATATAAGAAAAGAATTTAACACTTACTTTCCTGCATGTCTACCGCAAATTATACCTGTCGAGGTTTCTCTCTAATGAGCGATTTGATTTTATGCGTTTTCG
The DNA here is from genome assembly GCA_933228815.1 of Machimus atricapillus. Classification (NCBI taxonomy): domain Eukaryota; kingdom Metazoa; phylum Arthropoda; class Insecta; order Diptera; family Asilidae; genus Machimus; species Machimus atricapillus. The sequence continues at coordinate 23,457,175 of OW121788.1, read as the reverse complement.
TGATTTAACTAAAATTGCAAAAAAATAAAAATAATATATATCACGAAGAAGCGCAATATTCGCATGAATGAGCAGAACAGCCCCGCGAGATTTAGCGAGTGAATTTTAGATATCCCGCGTCTATAGTAACAAAACAACAGCGGCAGAAGCGCGGAATATAATCGGATAGATGGATGGATGCCTTCGACATGTCTCATTAATTTTGTCACATCATCATCGTCAGCAGAAGCAGAAGCACCAACTGAAGCATCGAAGTAGCGCCAGCCGCCGCAGAGTCACGGACCTGCACGGGGGCCATCGCAGCGCGAACCAGCTGAAATAGGAGCGCGCACCATCGCATACCCCCTGGATGCTATCGGTCTTGTCGTCATTGAGCTTTTTGGTTAATAAATTTCGAAATTTATTGGCATATAACCGCACGGACATGTGAAAATTCTGAGGCCTGAGGTGAAATTAGGAAAGTGCTAGATATGGATGGCCGTGATGCCGCCCAACGATGGACTCTCTGCGGGAAAGAAAGTGCTGCTGTTTTTAGATTGTGGCCACGAGATAGGCATCAATTAGAAGGCGTTGGGACCCCGAGGGCTTTGTTTTGTGGGATTCGTTAGGAATTTTAATTTTCGTTTTTTTTTCCCAGAACAATGGTGCAATGGGCTTTGAAGAGCAGCGAACGTTTGTGTTTGAAATACCGCAGTCTCTTAATGCAAGTCATTCAGTCTTATAAAAGATTAAGCACAAAATCCAGTCGGTAGTATAATTTAGCCATATTTTTTAAGTAAGCACCAAACATTTTAAAATATGTACCTGATTAACAGACATTTTTTGACAGTTTGGCTTTCAAATTTTCAAGGACAAGAAAAAGAAACCTATAGATTTGTAAGATGGAGTAGAAGTTTCTTAGTTAAATTTTCTTTGTGCGAACCTTGTAAAGGACTTTTTTTTATTTATAAAACTATAACAAAGCGATACCAAGGGGATACAGATAATTTAAGGTAAAAATTCCATAAAATCTAACAAGTTGCTTTTAATAAAGCCTAGCATCATAAAAGCTATTGAAATTATATGTAGGTAAGGTAAGCATATCGATATGATGATTGCTGCAAGGTTGTGAAGTCATTCAAGTAGACATCAAGCTAAAATATCTATATGGTGCACAAAAGATATACTAAAAATACAAACTTTTCGAATCTAAACCATGTCCCAGAAAACATTTAAACTTCCTGTACTCTCACTAGCCAACTGGAGCACATCAATTTGCATCTATCTCCGCTAAAACCGTATCAGATATTTTTGTTAGTTGAACAAACTACCGCGAAGTGCGAATCGACATGATCATGATGGATCATCTAGCCCACGTTGATTTATTGCACTGAAATAGAGCATTCCACCCATCAATCAGCTGGCAGTCACTTGGCCGCCATTACCCTGCCGCATTTAGCACTTATGCGCGGTCCCGAAAAGCGCGAATTTGTTTATAAAAACTGCTGTTATTTCAATTTAGCAAAGTGCAGATCGAGTGCTAATAACGCCTTGGAGGCCAAGTTTCAACACTATCCAATCGGCCATTGATCCTCCTACTTGTGGCTCAGCATGATCACGATCATTAGTGGCCGCATGAAGGTCCCTGCCCTTAATGTTCGCCCCGATCGCCTATTTATTTAGACTCGAAATGCAAATAATTTGTGCTATTACAAAAATATTCATGATAAAACAACTAAAAAAGTCTAAATGAAATCAGCAGGGCGCCAAGGAGATCCAAACAAAATTATTCTGATCAACGCGAAGAATTTCTCGGGCCCCTGTGCCTGGTGGATGGATGGATGGCGTCGCCGCGGCCGTGGATGCTGGCGCGGCGGCGGTCGATTTGGACCATTGGCTACTCATCTCAAGTCGAGTAAGAGGGTGCACAGCATAAACAAATCGAAAAATCGATTGTTTTTCTTTGAAACGTCCAAACAATTTAAATGTTTCAAAGTCGTGTGTCAAAAAATCTGTTTTTATTCCATTTTGAATCGCTGAATGTGTTTATGCCTCTGCTCTTATCCCAAAAAGCAGGGCTGCCTGCAAGATTCAGACCTCGAGGATCACTTTTGCCGCAATAACAACACAGCGGCGGCAGTCTATGCCCCCCAAATCCGCCTCTGTAATTTAAAGTGAGCCGCGCATACGCAGTTCGATGACTGCGTAAGTGCAACAACAGCCACAAAAGTCTAAGGCGCGAAGTGGAGCCAATACCGCGGATATATACATGCATATATGTATGTATTATATAATATATGTATATAACTTTTCGTGCACACACGTTTGAGATACTTTCGAACGGAAAGTGTCTATCGTTGGCACCATTGGCATAATTCTGTCAACGGCGCGATATCCTGAACAATAAAAATGTCATGAGCTGGTGTCGAGACCATGTCGACTCGGCACGCAGAGTTGCATCGACTTTTTATCGGCGGGATTTCTTCTGTTGAGGAATTTTCATGTTATCTTGTGGCGTCTCCTCGACCACAACGTTTCAAGATCGAACTCGCGGAAGGAGCAAAAGTCTTGGAATATTTTTGCGAAGATGCTCAATCCAGTACCGAGTTTGGTGCAAAATACCCGCTGAGCTGAGATGCATTGTTGCACATTTTTCAGTTCGCGTGTGCATTCTTCTTAACAGGGGGAAAAGTAAAAATTTTTCTAGCTTAGACCCTTAGCTTGGTCCTCCGCTCTTTACAAAGCAGCAAAACCGGGCTGCGGAATCGCTGCTCACTTTTTAGTCTTTGGAAAAATAATACAAAGCCGTGCGTTTTGCTGCAAGCAGTGCTCGATCATTGTGTGAAAGTGTTTGCTGTAAAAGGATATTCCAGAAGGACCCCTGGACCGGGAAGGCCCAACAAAAAATTATTTTCGGTGCCAAAAAGAGCATTCACGAAATTCAATTTTCTGAGGACCTTTTTCTAACCAGTAAAAGGGAACTGGAAGAAAGGAACGGAAAAAAAAGGAGTCGCGTCCTGATCGCTTTGTTCCCGATCAGGAGGTTCGGTACTGAGGAAAAATGTTTTTATGCTCCTTTGAGCCCTGCTAACGACGGCTGCATGCGCCTTATGTTTCCGAGGATAAAAGGAGAAGAATTGTTGTCTGTGAAGAAATTTCATTCTCCCCCGGTACTGTAGATTGTGCTGAGCTGGATTCCAGCTAAGAATCGAACAACCTCTGTTTAAGAGGTAAATGCGCAGAACAGTGGCATTAAGGGGTTAGCTGTACCTGCGTACCTTGTTTCGTCCTTTTCAACTGAAACAAAAAAGGTCTTCTCCGAACAGAGGTTAACTTATCCTTCCTTGGTAAGAACTCCTGCGTTGGTTAAGCAGGCAGTCAAAAATATTTCAATTGTGTGTAGAAAATGCATTTGAATGTTTTTCATTTAAATATTCAATTTTAATCCTTTTGTGCCTCTCTTTGCCTTAGGGTGGGAGAGATCTTACTAACACAAGATGTTCAAAATTTCTAACGTAAATGGAAAATGTCTTTGCATTTCAACAATATCCAATATCTGATTAGAACGAACATATTTCGTTAGGAAGAGTTCAGGAAAAAATAAAAATAAAAAATTTCAAAATAAAAACGCAATGCTTCTGAGAAAAATTTTCTAAATTTAGTTTGTCCCAAACTGAGGGACACACACCAAAAAAGAAATCATCGGTTTTCTCCATTCAAAAAAAAAAAATACAGAAATAGAAGAGAAATTCTGAAAGTAGAGTCACAGGCATTCATAGTAAGACGAATTCCCGCTGAGATAAAAACAAAAATATTTTTCATGAAAATTAATTTTCCTCATTGGCTCTAATGAACTTGCAAAGAAAAATTTCTTTCTTGACAAGACTCATTTTGTCGAATATTTTGGGAAAGGTCGACCCCTTTTATTTCGGTACATATGCATATACATATGTATGTATGTGCCTTTCTTAATTTTTAACTTTAAGATCATGTTTTTTTAGGTCTTATACACAAAAAGTACACGTTCCGCTAATGCTCAACGAATTTAGATTTTGTTGGCGAACCAATAATGTATATGTATGTATGCATAAAAATATAATAATTTATATATGTATGTATAGGTATATTATTTGCAAAATATGTAAATTATCTAAAACACAGCCTTAATATTTGCATGACGTGCGCCACATGATTAAGAAAAAAATATTTCATGCAAATACAGTCATAAAAATTGAATTCTTAATTTCGAGATAAAAAGCAAATCGACTGTCTTTAAATCTTTATAGCGCATTACGATTTTATTCCTCTTTCAATAAAAAGAAAATGCTCCAGGCATCGTAATTAGATTCAATGGTACTTCTTTCATCTTCTTATTTTTAACATAATTTCGTGTATATGATTCCTTATTCCACTTATGTTTTTGTTACATTTTGCTCCTATAGTAACACTGGCGGATAGCGCAGATGGTCAAAATCTAGGTCAATGCGGCACGAATGGAGCTAAAATCTCCATTTACATGGCCGTTGTGTGATCATTTCAATTACGAGTATACCTTGACAGAGAATCTTTCCGAATAATTATAGTTGATTGGATGGTTTGAGTGCAATTATATCCAGTTTTTGATAATTATTTTCTTCACCGTGAGTATTTTACTTAAGGGGATTTTTTTCTTTGTCAATTTGAAAAGTGATCCTGACATTGGGTAGGTAGTGAAATTGAGATATTCTCACTGAAAGTGAAACGAGCACGTGATTCAAATCTAGGTCGAAAAATAAGATTAATGATTAGACAAGAAGTCTACTTTTAGATTTTTAAATAGTAGCAGTAGGTACAACAACCCATGATTAATGATACGTGAGCGTTTTGCTTGAAAAAAACATTTAGTTTTTGTCCCGAAAATGGAGCAACATTTCATATAGATCGAATTTATTTAAATAAAAATCATTATTCCAATATAATTTTATGATTTAAGACACGTAAGAAATATACTAAACTGAAATTAATGCGCGAATTTTCTGAAAAGCACGCATTTTAATGCGAAGAGAAATTTCGAAAAAAATCTGTTAAAATTTATGAAATTCACTAGTTCCTCGATCAAAGTTGAAGCGAATCTGATTATTTTCATAATTACGTCGGCGTTGATATTTTTTGTAGCCGGCGATAATTTACAACCATATTAAGAATCACCGAATTAAATCACATCAATCAACATGAAACGAAGTCACATCAAATTTTGTGTTGCTGATTAAGGTGAAAAGCAATAAAATCCGAAAATAGACGTGATTTGATAACACCTGCACCTGGCCGCCTTGGTAGTCAATCGGCGTTACGACAAGGGAGTGTTTCGAATTATGTGTTTACGAAAAAAAAATATATATTTTTTTAGTAGAAGTTTTTACAGTTATTTCCCCAGAAAAATTTCATTTTTACAGTTGAAAGGTGACAAAATAAGAGGAAACAATAAAACACCTCCGAAAAGCCACGTTTTACGACTTTTTCTCCGTCACGATCGATCAGCGGTGAGACATCGCAAACCACCAAAAATTCGAAATACCAAAAATGCGATCTGTGGCGATAAAGACGACCTAAGTCAAGGCTCGGGCTCAACGAACAAACACAAAAATTCTCATAGGCACTAACCTGCGTCTGATAAGAGAGATATGCGGCAAATCGGCGCGGGGAGGATAAGCGTTTTTTGTTTTTTTTTTTTTTTGTTTTGTTACTGTTGTTGTTTGGCATCTAAGATTTTTTTGTATTTTTTAATGTTGAGTCAACACGAAACCTACAAGACGACTCAAAGGTATAAAACTGTCGTAAAAATAATCAGCAGTTCAGCGATGTAGTCCTTTTCGACGTTTTTGTTGCTGCCGTTTTTATTGGCCATAAAAGCGCGATTCGGACGGGCGAATAAGAACATGTGTTTATAAATAGTGCAATGCAAAACACAAATTCCATTCTGTACTAAAAATGACAACAATTAGATGACAAGAGCATTTAAGGTGCATCTCGGGTGGATTAAATTTATCTGGCGTGGCTGCATCCAAGCGCACTTAGGCAAACAGCCGATATTTTACCAAGGTAGCTCTTGGTGCGCTTTATAAGGCTCTTTCAATATTTACCTAGAAGTCTAGAATGCAGCTACCTTGCCTCAACACTTTCACTATCGCCACAAATCGAGCACCCCTGCCTCCTGCCTTCTGCCTCCTATCACGCACACCCTGTATGTTGTCCAAAAATGTTGACAAAACACTCGGCTTGCCGCTTATCATCAAGCGGGAAGATTTTGACGTTGCGCTGCTGCCTAAAGTTGAACATTTCTTTTCAATTCTTGTTGGATTTTTTATCGTTTTCCGTCCCGAATGTGTTCTTCTGGCAAATATTTGTCCACTTCTTATGCCTCCTCCTAATGAATGAAGTGCTTCAGCTTCATAAAATAAAAATTTACGGGGCGATACAATTTTTAGTAAATTCTGAAGGCAACTTGAAATGGGGAAAAGTGATTTTCTCAATTGTCGTTATTTTACAAGTATTCCATCGTTTTGGTTTGGAGCTATTTTCGCTATTTGTAGGGTACTTTCTGATGATCTGCAATCTTCAAACGTGGTATGAAGGGAGGTATTTTGATAGAAGTGAAGGAATACAAAATAATATATCGGAACGCAATCCTCAACTGTGAGTTCTACTCACTTTTTTTCTCAGAAATTTAATTTTTATATGGTATATTTTTAGACCTCTTCAGCATAAAAAGTGACAATTTTTACTCAGTTGTTGTTTATTTATAATCATGTGATCTTATCGCTATAGACTCAGAACCAGATTTGAAGGCGGGAGCTCCCGAATTTGAACAATTTTATTTTAACAATTACAATATATTTTTTTGTAAGCTTCATAAGTTTTTTAATAACTTTCATTCTAGATAAATATACATATATAAGGCTTTATATTTATCGCAATGGTAAATTATTGCGTTTTATACGTTCTTTTGTTAACATTATAAAAAATCGAATAGGAATCAGAAGAGTAGGTAGGTACCTAAAGTCACGAAAAAAGTGGAGAAATGGATTCCAAATCGGTATTTAGTAAAATCGAATATTCGATCAGTCAGAGCTAGGCGTCATAAAACATCGCGTTTTAATCAATCTTATTTTATTCCACGTCGCGGTTTTTTGTTGGTATGCTCTCAAAAAAAGAAAAAAATCAAAAAAAGTAAAAGAAGGTCCACTGTCTATCATCTCCCACGACCCCCGGGGAGGTAACGAGCGAAAAGCGCTTGTTCTTTGGCCGGGCCCCCCCACACGTTCGTGGTAATTTCGCCTAGTTAATCAAATAAATCGTCCGATACCTCTCCCAAATTGCCGCAGCCAGCGTGTCACATTACGGGCTAATATTCAAATTTAATAAAATACCGCGACAAATAAATTCCCAGCAGCATGGAGCCCGCGAGTTCGCGGAGTATGTGACAGAGCCCCGGAGCCGCCTACAAGGGAGCACTCCGCGAATGCAATTACACGTCCAAGAAGTCATGTCGCAGCGACTCAAAATTTTATTTATGGCCATCTCGCGCCGGGGTTCTGGTTGGAGCCGCGGTGATTTATCCCCCCGCAGAGATTCTTTGAGCTAGGTGCTCCGGGATTGATCGGGGCCAAATTAGCATCTTTTGTAGGTAGACGTCGCGGCGGTAATTATATCGATTCGTCCAGCGGCTGGAAAATGGGAAAAGGAACCTTCGCGCGTTTTCCCGCATCAGAGTTAACCGACCCGAATCGAGGGACCGACCAACCGCGCCGCGGACAGATGCGTTTGACAACAGTAACGCAGCCTCACCGCCGCGATAAATTAAAATATTTTTGTTAAACACAAATTAATGCAGCCGAGGCCAGTCTGGCCGGGGATTATGCCGCGCTCCACTCACTCACCTATGCGCGGGATCGCGTCCCGCCGCTGGCACCTCCTCGCGCGCCATTCGCGGCCATTCCGCGCGAAACGGTACAGCCGCGGCCGCGCTGCGCTGCGCTGCACTGCGCCCGGCCCTCCGTGCGGCTGTGGTCAGGGGTAGTCGCCATAAATCATAATTTTTTTCGTTTGTCGGCTTTTGCATATTTTCTGGTCGACTTCATATCGAATTCCATAGAACCCATTATCCAATCAACGGCTGAGGTTTCCAGCTCTATGCGTTTATCTGGCGGGCAGCGGGCTGTTCACATCGCCGCGGTCCCGGTCCCGATCCCGATCCCTGGAAGCCCGGCGGCGTGAAATTCGGCTGTAGGTGCCCACCGTGTTGATGGCCGGGTTTTTTAGTCCAGGGAATCAAAAGCGCTGAAAAATTATACTTAGGTACATAGGCATAAATCCCGCATGTGTTTATGAAAGTGGGCGCGCCGGGTGGCGGCGGGGGTTAATTTAATGCTATCGACGTTGGCTGGCACGGAATCTGGCGGAGTTGTGTGCTCTAAATCTCCGTGCCGCCGCCCGTGCCATTGGCAATTAGTCCGCGCGGACCAACAAATCTTCTTCAGGAAGATTCCCTTGGCCTAGAATTGCTTTTGGTGGATCCATCGTCGACCTGGACGCCTTACATTTTGCATTCTTCGCACAATTCATTCAAATTTTTCTTGCTCGAATTTCGACCAAAATGACCGGAAAGCTTCGAAATGTGAACTGAATTTTTATGGAATTAGTCATATTTGTTTTTTAAAACTTTATAAGTTAGCTACATACATATAATAGCTTATATATGTAGATGCTGAACATTGAACAATGAACAAATCGTTACATAAACATAATTTTGCAATTTTTGTAAATGCTTAAAGACAATTTCTGCAATAACAATTGGACGATTTAAAATTGACCATTTAAGTTGAAAATCCAATTTGGTAAAATTGGTTTCGCAAAATATACCTACATTATGTATTTTATAAATTTTATAAATTATCAAAATGTTCGAAAATTGCTAACGATACAATTGCCTTTTTTATTATTGATTTATTTGAATTAAGTTCAGGGACGAAAAGAAAATTAAACAAAACTATGTTAGGTGTTTTTGTTCCAGTGCATCTTTTTGATCTTAAATGTTGTTAAATGTTATTTTGCCCAAAAATGTTTTTAAAATTTTTTATTAAAATATGCGAAAAGAGATGTGATTTTTTTTTTTGATAGAATTCGAACTAAGTTCACATGAATTTTGATGCGATTTGCGAAGAGTATTTTGCTTCTTCGTCTCCATCTTCGGTCAAAGAAGATGTTGCTTATGGTCTTGTCTTGCCGTTGGTGCTGATGATGATGAGGCGTTGGCGGGATCCACGACGATGGCGGGCACCGGGACCGGGACTGGGACCGGCTAGAGTTATTCCCATTACCATTTGCTTGTGGCTTTGACAAGATGATTGATGTTGCCAATAGCAGCGCGTGCTTTTGGCTAATGTTTACTAGACTTAGATAAGTTTGATCGCAACGCCGGTCCATAACACGCCAAGAAATTGATTGGTTTCAGGTAGTTACGGCTCTCGAGGACTGAAACTGAATTACCGCCGGCGGCGGCCGAGTGAATCTCCCCTCGCTGTCTCGATGCTGGGATGCGAGGCTCACCAGAAAACGGCCAATAATGAAAATTTCGATTCGCTAGACGCGAGGATACTTTGCCATAATTAGCAATTTCCACGTGAATGTTAAAACGTGGTTAAGGCACAATAGCACATTTTGCGTATATATTGGATGGAGCTCGTACCGAGAATTTTCAGAAAATAGAAAACGTGCAAAGCTTTTTGAGTGAATGACTGTTAAATTACATTGAAAATTTTAATTTGAAATATTCAAGGGAATTATTATATCGTTTTGAGTGGGCGGACGGTGATTATGACTCTTGGACGTGCCTGAGCCTCTTTGAGAAAGTTAGATAACACTTTGCTTTATCCCAACCTTATGGGCTTCTCTTGATTGTCGCTAGATGCATTGTATTACTTGTAAGATAGGCAAGTGCGGTAATCCCTCATCTGTCTGAGAGGATATAACCGGCATTATAGTAAAACGGACAGGTAGACTATTTGCATTGTCCCTGAGAATTTGGCTTTTCAGCAGTAATCAAACAAAGACTTAAGTCTCCCATAATCATTTCAGTATAGCATCAATTTGTGGGAAGATTTTCTCTTAAGATGATCTACGTTATGATTACTCGAAAAATTATTAGGTATATTACATAAAATTCTTTAATATAAACAGCGATGTTAAATCTAGATTTTATGATTCCAATTACATTCAATTTTGGCGGGAAAACGTCAATCATACAGAATAATCAAAAATAGCTAACTTTGTGCCATAACAAAAATAAATTGTCATGTTTTGGCTATTAAAAAAGAATTTTCTGCTGGATTTATCCCAATCACTGATATTAGGTCCTTATCTACTCAAAAATATCTCTGACTCAAATGAAATCTGATATGGGAGCTCCTATCCCGAATTCGCTCGAAGTTGTTTACAGTCGAAGAAATAAATCGCAGCTAAGTGTTTTCGCATGTGATGGGTTTTACTGAGATATGATGGGTTGTAATGGTGTTTTCGCTAATAAAAATCAACTTCGTGTACACAGAGGACATTAAATCCGATGGTACGACAAGACACGTCTCAGACCAATCACACATTACCCGAAAAAAAATACAAACATACAGACAGACAGGACATCCACGTGGTTGTGTATCTTGGCAGTTTAGTAAAAGAAGGCTGCATCTAGAAAACAATTGCTGAGGTATGGCGGGGGTGGGATGATACCTCTGATGGGCGACTGATTTCTGGAAGGGCAAATTCCTGATTTACACAGGTTGGTAATAAAAAAAAAAATGAAGAAGAGAAAGGAAGCCGATGAGGTTTTGGGGAACGAGGAACAAATACGGAAAACCTGTAAGTGAATTTATATCAGACAAAATGTCTCGAAATGGATTTTATGTTGAATTGAAACGTAAAACCACCATTACGTGTTTTTACAGCAGATGGGGCGGGCTATAAACCAGCTGACGAACGGGGAGTTGTTTTGTCAACATGCCTCCGTTGAAGAAGCACAGGATGCGATACTTCGGCTCAACTTGGAGCTTCCCTTCAGTTTTTGTTTTCTACCTTATTTTATGACTTCTACAGCTGAATAAAAGCAATGTAGTCTCGGTGTCTAGGTTTCTCTGTTCAAGGACGAGAGGGGTGCTTCACCTTTTGTCGCAATGAAAAAATCAATGAAAACAAAACAAAAATTGATTTTGCTTTAATTCAATGTTTGTCTTTTTTCAAAAATTCAGTGTGACAATATAAAAACAATTTCTAAATTTTGTAAATTTTGTGGAACACTGTTATTCTAAATTTATGTTTAATCGAAAAATACATGAAAAGAACTAGAAGTTCTTAATTTTTGAAATAAATTTTTATACAATGTAGGTACCTTGGCTGTCCATTTTAATGAAATAGACCAAGTAATTCCTAGAGTGAAATGACTCTTTAAAAAAACATTGGCGAGGGCAAGGTGATAAATATGTTTGCACTAAAGTCAAATTCACCATAAGTTTTTGTTGTAAGTCGGTTAAGGTCAGGATGGTGTTTATGACTTTTGAAATTCATTTCTAACGTATACCTGGCGCTTTCACAGGAATTTCATTGTTCCATTTTACTGCTAAATTTGCCAAGGTCCATCGGTTTTTATGTCTGTAAATGAAAAGATGGAACAAATTTGTCTACCTGTCCTTAACCGCATTGTAAAGTGTGTGAAGAAATAAGAAGTTTTTGCTGATAAGAGTCAGAATTTTTCTAACCTTCTTGGCCAAAGATCGAATCCTGGCAGCCTTCTGAGAATTCAGATAAAGAAATCACAGAGAGTGTTGCCAGAGGTATATATTATTACGCAACAGGCATGAATATTTGATATCAATGAATTCATGTATTCAGTTGTTGTCGCGACGGGACACTACAACAGATCCCGCAATCGTCTCAATTTACGTCTCCTTAGCAAAATTTATGTTTTCCTCGAGCGTTCTTTCTACAGCACGTTGCTCCCTCTGGAGGACCCATTGGGGGCATTTCCAATAATTGTAAAGGCTCCTAAACCGGGCAGGAAATTTATCGTGCAGACACCTCAAAAACAAGTGGGCTTATTGCAGCTGAAATAATAAAATCAGGCGAGTAAATGTCATTTAACCGTGTTTCACGTAGGTGAAATGCTAATTTTATTCAGTTATTAACCGAACATAAAGCGCCTTGCATAACTCTTCATCAAAATTAACTTCTATGCCTCGGTGGTACACCGCGCCTGTACAGTGGAACAGTATCCCACAGGCGTGTTACTTTTCTTATTTCACCATTTTACATTTAAAATTTTTTATTTTTATTTTCATGCGTATAAAAAACTTTTTGCGCATTTAATTTTCGCCGCCATAGGAACGAATACCTGTGGAGCTGGTGGGGCCTGGCTGAAAGGGTGGAGTAGTGTTGAACCTATGCTCGCGGTTGTCTCCTTTTCTTTCCACCTCGGCTCCAGGGAAGACATAATCGCCTCCGAGCCATACCTTGATTCCATTATCCATGCGCGTGCAGAGCGGTGAGGAGCTCCATTATGAAAATGATCTCCGATGAGCCTATTGTAGGAACCTTTCGCCATGGGTTTTTTTCCGTGGCACATTTTCTTTTTATACGTAGCGAATATCAATGGCTTACCGCATGCTGAGCATTTCGAATAAAACGAGCCGCACGCAAATTAAACGAAGAGTTTCTCGAAAGAAAAAAAATCTCTTTAAATACTCCCCAGGTAAATGGTAATTTTTTTTATAGCTCTTAATCGAGGGTTACTGAATTCGCTAATTTTTCTATTACCGCCTACTTCTCGTTTTGCTGTAACCCTTTTAGTAACTTTAAAATTTTATTTAATTATTTTCAGATAAGATCACAAAAACCCTACTACACAGCGGATCCCGAAGTAGATTCACTGGTAAGTGTGCAAAATTTTGCTAATTTTACGATCATAAATACTTTTAAATTACTTTAAATAAAAAGAATATAACATGCACCTTTTTTTTCAACAATCAGAAATTATGTTTCGATTCAAAAATACATAAACGTAATTAATGTCTGAAACAGAAACGTAACACTACGAAAGCGCATATGTCAATTTGAAAAAATGTTGTTGATTTGTACAATAATTATATATCTTATCTTTTCTTCTAACTTACTATATACGCTACTAAAATCCAGATGAAACGTTCGTTAGATAGGTTATTCTTAGATGCTGTATTTATTTAAATTAGGAGTAATATAGAAAAAAGAACAAAAATTAAAGGCCGCGAAAATCGAGCCTTCAATTCCGTTAAATTTTGAAATGTTCATTTTCGAAACGCATCATTACAAAAATACGTTTTATAATATTTGCTTTTCGAAATCGTATCTGAGATATGAATCCGAAATTAACAAGCTTTTCATCGGTGAGTGGGTTTTATGAGAGGCTAACTTATTTGAGTATTTAAAGTTTCAATTAGATATGTGACACGCTTAAAAAGATTAGGTGTGGTTTGAAACGAGAATATTAAAATGAAACTTGATTCTGATGATAAGATAAAGCATCATGAATTTCATATATACATAGGTGTATATTAGGTCTTTAAAATTCCGTTTGGGTTTCCACGAATTAATGTAATTTGACACATATGAAAAAAATGGACACAAACATCCATTTTTAGAATATAACTCATATGATTGCCGAGTGCGTGAGAAAATTAAGAGGATGTCAGAAGAACGCCAAGGTCCTGCGGCTGGCACTTAAGTCCTAATGGCCCTGGTTAACCGCATAAAAAAGAACTAAACCCCAAAGACATTTGAGTGCACAATTTGACCCAGAGGACCCATAAAAGGCGAAAGCTAGGCAGCGACCATTTAAATGCCTCCACAGTTCACACAATTTGATTTACGACGTTTGGATAAAGCGGGAATCAGAACTGGGATAGAATCGGTGTCTTCCCAGTTCCAGGCACATTTATTGCGCTGATGAAGCATTCAAGCCATACGGCATAGTGCCCTCATAATGCACCAGATCTTGTAAAGTCGTCAGCATAAAGAATGCAAACCGTGAACGCCCGCAGAATTATGTTTCAAAAAAAAAAAAGTATATAATACGAAAAGAGGCGGGGGAAAAAATTATTTTAGTTTGGTGGACTGCTCGAAGGAGCGATATTTTGACGAATGTCCATGCTCGAGTGCATCTGTAACATATTTCACCGTCTCATCAGCGCAGCATCGCCGTGATCCGCACATGTTCCGCTTAGCCGTAGCGTAACATGTTCCCTGCACGGCATCGCAAATGTGACGTGTCGGCGCTCCGATATTTTCTTAAGCGAGTCGCGCACACGTCTTGAGCCGATTAAAGTTGCGCAAAGGCAGCCACTGGAGGAATACTGGGGCCCAACGCGGCCACTGATTGAAGGCCGATTCTCGTGGGCTCCGGGTATACGCTCGATTTGAAAGGTATAAGGTAAACTGCATGTTAATATTGTTCTTGTGTTTCTTAAATGTGTCGTTCGGAAACAAGCCGCAAGAAGTCCGCGGACAGTGCGCGACTCTCGACGTCATCAAAATTATGTATAACACGTCGCGGCGTACAGAAACTAATTAGACCGTTTTGAGCGCGAACGGTAGACGTGAAACGCTGGTAATCGATTTCACCGGCGTGGTGGCATAACGAAATCTGTCGTACGGCAGCACAAAGGAGTAAATGGCGATTTTTATGGCCGTTCCCGGTTCCCTCGTTTTGACGAGTGGGGACGTCGTCGTGCGATATACTTTGGTGGTTTATTTTTAAGTTCAAGGTATGCAGAGGTCAATTGATTGGCCGCACACAGAGAGCGAAAATTTTAATTGAAAACATACGCTTGGGAGGTTCTGCTGCTTCGCGCCACTTTTAATACTTTTTAATCAAATTGCACTTTAATGAGGTACAGTGTTTGCACTGCCGTGATTTATTAAACACAAGAGCACTCTAATGGACTGCACTAGAGCACAATGGTTCTGCTGTGATATGGCTGTCATCTGTTTGGTAACAGGTGAAATATGAGTATACTGTGTAAATTTTTTTTATGGCTCTCTACTGCTTCGGTTTTCTTTCAATATTTGCGCTACCGCGCCGGCTTATAAATCAAATTGTCACTTCACTTAAGTGAATGATTACGGCTACCGCACCCAAAGCAACCCAGAGCACTTTTATAACGTTCGCTGATTTCGTTTCATTTTTTTACTCATTTTTTTTTCGATTTGTTTGCTTTTGCATGACGCTTATTGTTGTCGGTGAGAAAGAACACATTTAATTAATTGACGACATGTGTGGATACCTTGGGGAAACGATTCACTTTTTTTGGTTCATAAAGAATCAGAAGTAAATCACACGAGAGAAATGCAGTTTTATTTTTTTTGCGAAAGTGAAGGAGGCTGAGATGGTAACAACTTACGCTTAAATCTCAGTTACTATATAATCATTTCTGTTACAGTGATTAACAATATTAAAAGCATTTATGAATGACTTTATCATTAATCTTTATTTCCATTTTGATACATATGTATATGTAGTAGCGCGTGGAATTCAGGTTTTCTCCTTTTAAAAGCATAAAAAAGTATTGTGTTTCGATAATTTGAAAAAACGAAAAAAGTTGTTTTCGAGCGGCAACTCTTATACTGCAAAAAACACAAAAATATTTTTTTTATTCATTGCCAAATTTAATTTAATCCTTCTTCTATTTCCGTTAAATTTGTCACTCTTGACTTGTTTCTAATTTTTCTTCTTTGACATATTTTGTGCTTTAATAAAGCAACATAAAGAATAAGATATACTTGTGCAACAAAAATAAAGTATTAAAAATTCACAAAGATTTTAAGGTTTCTGTTATCTTTCTTAGCTTAAAATTGACTTCGATTCTACTTCAAATTAATGATCTTGATCTTTCTTTGGGGAAGCCAAGATATGTTCCCTGATGCTATTTTTGAATCTTAGTCTCCTAATCACCGTCAAGAACATTTCCTGTTTTCCTGAAGGTATTTTTAGGATATTATCATATTGGCCATCCATCCCACCTCATTAGCTGCCGGGTTAGTCGTTTAAGGAAAAAACTTCCAAGAATCAATGAGGAGAACATCATTAGTATTTTTTTTTTTGCTTTTAAAACCTTGCGCATCATCACATCCAGCCTGGAACAACACCGAAAAAATTTAAATGAGATTTTTTCTGGTTAGTCGGCAGGTCTCGTCATTTTCAAAATAACTCTGTTGTCAAACAGTTTGCGTTCAGTTCCTTCCTTTTTACTTGATCCAATCTAAGCAGATTTTGTTTTTATAAGTTCCCATCCCGATCCGTAGCATGGTCCGATTTGAATCTCATTTAAGTTTTTAGACCAATCAGAGCCGAAAAACAGCCACAACAGCGCCCAAATAAATCAGTCAACCGTAGCTCATTCAATAATCGAATTGGTGGACTCGATCCGGCCCTAGAAGGCAGTTTTAGCAGGAATTAATCGCAGAGTGATGCATACGAAAATTGAGTTTAATCTGCCTACCTTCGGTGGACTCGATTTGAGAGATTATGCCCATACCTGCGGGCAAGAAAATGATAATAATACGAAAAAAAAAAAAAATGAGAAAGAATGAAATCGAGGGCCGCCACAGAATTTCGCCCCATTGGCTTTTGGGAAATTAAACGGAATGAGTTGCCAAAGCCTCCACCAGGCATTTTATTTTTTTCCAGAGCGATCATTAAAACTTGTAATTAACTCACGAATCGTTTTGGTGACTCGGGAGATTTCTTAATGAATGGGCTTCAGGGATATACTTGTGGATTCGGACTGAAGTGATGGAGTAGCTTTAATTCTCGTTTCGGAACGTAATGGGGGGATAAAGGTTCTCAGATTGTTTATTCGAGAAAGCATTGGTCGACCGCTCCACCGACGAACACGTGCCACCTTTGAGGCTTTTGTATCGTCAATGGGAAAACTTTTTATAGTGGTCATTATTTTGACAGCTTAAATGTGAATTTTCGGGTAAATAATTAAAAGAAATATTACTCAGTACAGATTTACTGCCATTTATACTCTGCATTGAATGCGACTGGTCAAGACACTAATTTGTCTTCGTTATTATAGCGACTATATAAAGTTCATTCATTGACCTTAGAGTCTTTAGAGACACTTTCATTTTATTAAATTTTTTTCTAAAACCATTAAAAATCAACTGTCTTGTTTGTAGCATGTTTGGTTGTCTCTTTTTGTAGGATTAAAATTTTTGATTTATATAGAAGAACTAGTTATGTTAGTTGTCTTGTAATACTCTAAATAATAACGAGTGCGAACAGCGAACGTTTCCTAATAAATCATTAAAACAATAAAATCAGTTAATTTGAACATCTTTTCGCACATATCCAGTTCACAAATCATTTTAATGAAATAGGTAAAAAAAAAAAGAAATCATTTGCAGAAATTTTTAATTACCCTCGTTCATTGAGATTTTCTAATTTCTCCCAACGCTGGTGCGCGACTATAAATCATCGAAGTATTCCTCGTTTTCTTGGTCCGTGCGCAGAGCAGATCAAGATCGCGGGCGCACAAAAGTAGTAATTAGATCTCGCCGGGGGGTTTCTATTTCACCAGCAGAATGGCGATTGAATAAAATTCTCTTTAATAATAAAAGCTTGTCAACCAGTCATCACAATTGCAAATTGGAAAACATAACGCGGGAAAAAGTTACTATGACTATATCAACTTACATTGGAGGGAGCAGACTTTGATTAGTTCCTCAAAATAATTTTTAATTTATGCATATTATGTGCATATCATATGTGCTGGTTTTTTGCGCTAACTTTAATTGTAATTGATGCTCCGTTCAGCCTGACTAACAACATATTTTTTTTTTTCTCTTTCAGATGGTGCAAGCAATACAAGTACTTCGGTTTCACCTGTTAGAATTAGAAAAAGTAAGTACCTGAAAGCTGACGCTTTTATACATACAATATACATATATATTTTTTTCTTTTATTTTACTTAAGTGTCATTCAAAACGTGTCTTATCTGACTGTGAAAAATCTTGAATGCCACGAGCTCTTTCACGTCTTTGTTTTGTTTTTTTTTTTGTCAATTCTTTTCTAGTTGAGTAAAATGTTTTTTTTTTTTTTATTCACCTGAGTTGCGCGCGCACATTGACTTTCTTTAAGACATTTCAAAATTTCTATGGGCTTCTCGGGCTTAATCTTTTGGATCAGAGAGTTTCTCTGTAAAGCCGTTGAAGGCCCCATCTACATATGTGCGCTGCTCTTTGCATAGTTGAGCACGGGGCTTTGGTCCGGCCCGGTTAGGTCCGATCTTGCGAATGATCCTCGCTGGTCTTCTCGGCAACAATGCGATTTTAAATTAGATTAGTGTACAAGCGAGATAGACACAGGCCATTTACAAATTGGGTGAATTAATTTCTTTCTTTAATTTACAAAAGAAGTGTATAACAACAACAGCATCAGACCAATAAGAGATACAAAAACTTCTCGACGAGATTCGACTCGAATGATAAAAACGACCCTGCGCGCTTAGTGGTTTTCTTTTTATGGCAGAGTGGCTCTCTCGTGATGCTGTAGACTGTAGTATCAGGAAAAGTTTAAATCGGTTAATTTCTCGTCGTTGTTTTTTTTCTCTGGATTTTCTTTGCCTAAGTCATGTATAACGGACCATTAATTTTTTATAGTCCACCTTCTCTGTTTTTCCACGAGGTGATCTTTCCTCCTTTCGGTCAGAGGGAACATGCTTCAATCAAACGTGCGGATCGCAACACCTCCCACAGGTAATTAGAAAGAATTGTTTTCAAGATGGTGATGTTCTTTGCCACGACGATTTCACTTCGAACAGACGATTGACGATACTTCTCGGAATTGCGGTCTAGAGACTTCTAAAGTATTAAAAGTTTTTTCATCAAAGTCGTTCATGTAGAATGATACCTTTTAACGCTTTATAAAATTCTGCAATCTTTCCAAAAGCTAAACCTAACTATTTACAATTTGGTTTGGTCATACATATGTACATATGTGGGCACAAAGCCGGTTTTAATTTGAAGATATATTTTAGCGTAAAATTTTAAAACTTGTAGGATCAGAGGTGGGGTAATTGGAAAAAAAACTGTTGATGTTTCACATTCAATTTATTCCTCATTTCTTGGGTCGCGTTACAATTTTGACTTCACACAAATACTGACAAGTGAAACAGTGATTTTCTCGAAAGGTGGAGGCAAAAAGCATATGAATCTGTTAAAATAAAAATATAATAATTATATATTTTGTTTTTTCTAAATCACAAAATCGATTAGTTGTGTTTTGAAATTCTTGTTTTTAAAATCCGTATTACGATTTAAAATTGTAAGACTTGGGCGATGTTGTGTTGACATAGAATCGCTCTACTTAAGTTCAAGATTAAAATTTTGAGCACAAAAGCTAACATCTGTTTGTTTTGATCACCGATGTATGCAAAATGCTAACAAGCTGCTCTGCATCTTGCATATACATACAACATGCATGCAGTTTTTCAAATGCATTTCGAGCCTAAAATGTAGACTGAAGTGCGTGGACGTTTCGAACTCACCCAGGTGACTACTAGCACTTGCAACCATGCCAAACAAGAGATGCGAACCTGGCTTACAGTTTTCATAAATAAAACATCCGCTTAACTCGCCCATGGAACCTTTCTAAAGCCCCGTTCGCAGTTGGTGGAGCAAAAATCACTTCCTTCTGTCGATCGTTGTCCGTTCGCCAGACAGACACCTTTGCGCCGCTCAGGTAAATTTGTTACCATACGAATTGTCCGCGCACGTACTGTCTCGTCGTGTGAATTTAAAATCTAAGCCCAACATATGCAGCAGCCGAAGCAGCAGCAGCAGCAAGATCCGCGAATGCAAGAAAATTTGTTGCTGCTTCACTTTGTGGCTGGTATCTGAAAGTAAAAATCTCGTCGGCGTTATGCTCTCCATTCACATGATTTGAGAAGGAAGGTGGGCTCAGGTGCACAGCACTGGCCGCTAAGATATGCACACTTTTTATCATTCCTAACTTTATCGTTGTTTTTCGCATAATTTGCGCCGCCCTCCCTTCACAATCATCACCTTCTTCGTCGGGCGTTTTACTCTTTTGTCTTCTCATTTCTTATTTTATTTATTTTTTATTATACTTCTTTCTTTTTATCAGCCAACGCGCCATCTTTTAACAGTCCGATTGTGTGAAGCGATGCTTCCTATGTTCAAATTTGTGCGACGCATAATTACATCACACGGGGAATGGGCCGTAAAAAAAAATAAAAGTAAAAATAAAAGCAAAATAGAAAAGTTCGTCCCCCTGCTCATTCTCCTACGACCATTTTAGGTTTTGTACCTTGTTTTTTCAACGAATTCATTTTCATTTTTCGCCACGCAAGTTCTTTTAAGATGACTTTCGGGCTGCGGAGGAATATGAAAGAAAACGTCTTCAGTCTATCTTGAAGCGTAGGCCCCAAAAAATCACCATAACAATAAAACAATGCGCGATCATGGTTGGGCGCATGCCTAATGTACTTACCGCGAAGCACTCATCCAATGACGAATTTTCTGCGCCCATTTAATGATAATCGACGAGGCGTTCTCCGTTTTCTGTGTTCCTCCAAAAACTGAAGAAACATTTTTATTCTTCTTTTATTATCTCGAAGAACTTATTCTTATCTTTGACTTATTTTTATTTATTTTTATTTTTTCTTTTCTCTGGCATTCATTCATTTTGCTATTCAAAATCTGAGCTAACCGAGAAAACGGTGAGGTTGGTTGATGGAGGGAAAAAGGTATGCTAAAACAATAGGCCTCGAGCGGAGACCTGTTTTCTTTATGATAATTAAGGCCAGCCGATAGTTCTGTTGGATTTCAAGAAAATTACCATTAGAACAATTTTGTGTTTTGTGGGTTTTCGACCAACACAAGACTGAACTTAATGGCGGAAGGCAGTTAATCAGAAGAAAAAAATATCTTCAATAGAAATTGATTGTGGAATTCTTTTTTTTAGAAAAATCAATTTGCTTTTGAAAATCATTTGGGATTTAGGTAACATAGTACAATGCGATGTGTTTTTAAAATATTGAGGGTTTTTGTATTGTAATATTTTTATGGTCTGATGGAAACTGTTATACTCTAATAGTTATACTTTTATATTAGCATTAGGTAAATAAATATTGCTGTAATTGCATTAGTTGGACCATATGTTTGTAAAAATTGAAATTTTCAACAAATTATTAACCTGTATAACAGTTTATCGGGGTGTTTTATTTGCGCTCGAATGAAATTAGCTTGTCAGATATTTGAAGTGAATATGTCAGTGAGTCCTTTTATTAGCTATTAAATAAGTGTTGAGGCTGTCATAGCAAAATTTACCTACCCAACGACTCAGCCACACCTCCGTAATTTCTTTTAGATCAATAGATCAATATCTTCATAAATTTTGCACGCATAATTAGCGTAAGTCAGACAGGTAGTAGAATTCCTTACAACGTTCCAATTTCCCCTCCCAGTCGGCCATTTATGACTGTATCACCTGTCAGTTTCCCACAACTAATCAATTCAATCTTTCATTCCTCTTTAATTAACGGTAATCCCCAGTGTCGTATACATTATACCGGCACAAATCTTATAAAAATGAGCAAGCAACACGAGTTGATTGCCTACTTATCACATACCTAATCCTGAAAATCTACTGACAGGAGGTGAGCCCTTCACGTTTCGTGCGGCGGCTCCTGGCTGCAGCCTTCATCGCATCCAGCCAATACTGCACTTGCCTGAAATGCGGTTGCATTCCGATCCCCGGGAACCCGGGGAAAGCGCCGTGTCGGGTGTAAGGGGCTGGGAAATTATTAAAAATTCGTGTTGATGCATTTTAAACAGCAAAACATACACCGAACAGCGTACGGCGCACAAACAGCCGGGGCTGGGGATAACGAAAAATTAACATTGTCCGCCGTCAATCAATTTTATTAACAAAAACCGCTCGGCAATTATTTCATTAAAGCGATATAACAGTCAACTGCAGAGACTATTGATAATTTATGACTTTTGGAATTTAGATGCGGCGAGTGCGCCGGAACAGGGCTAAACAGCTACAGTCCGGGGACTCCGCCGCCACCGCCACCCGCCCGGCAGAGCCTCCGCCCCGGAGCGGACGCATCGGCTAGCTGGAGCAGACGCGTTCGTCCAGGACGTGACGTGACTGGTCGGGATTGAGCGCGCGAAAAATAAAAATAGGGTTTCAGTGGCAGCCGTAATTAACTAATTTCAGACTGTGCTAACACAATTACCACCGACTGCAATTGAACGGCGAGGTACTGATTTAGGGCCTCCTGAAAATCCAAAAATCTATACATAAATAATATTTCAATCAATTTCGGAATTTGTAGGTATATCTGTCTATTTATTTACGAGGAAAACCTGCAAAATCTCTCAAAGTAAGCATAGGTGTGTTTGTAACGTTTAAAACCACTAATTGATAAGCCGACTTTAATTTTGTCTTCATTTATTAAAAGGAGAAACATTTTAAAAGTGATTTAGAAAATTAAGAACTTCTAGATTCTGTACGTGGAATTCAATATGACAAATTTCAATAAAAAAAATTAATATATATTCTTAATGTCAGTTTCAAAAAATATTATTACTAAAATAATCTCCTTTGTACTCCTTTGGTTGTACTTTCAAATTTAGTTCGAATTTCGAAATTGTAATTATCTTTTTAATCCTCCACTTTTAACTTACATAGCTCAGTTTAGAATAGCAAAATATTATTTTTACAGTTCCGTATCGTAAATCTTAGGCCCAAAGGTGAAAATCGTGTTTTTGTTTTTAATTCTACCTATGGATGAATTGAAATTTTACGATCATTAAGCTGAAATAATTTCTGAGCGGGATTAAAACTTTTTACTATGTCTATAGGTACCTACTTTTTAGGGTTTTCCATAATACGAGTTTTACCCGCATTTGACCAGTTTTTTAACGGTCCCCGAAATTGATTATGAAGTTAAGAAAATAAGTTTAAGTCAGATTGTGAAACATTTTTAAACATTGTATCAAGCATAGCTCGCAGGTGCGGCTTTGGGAATTTCTTTTCTTTTACTTAGTGAAAATTGTGACCGTTCAAAAGAAGAAATGTCGGCTGAGGGCAAATTCGTAAATTCGTAAAATACACCGGTGTTTATGTCATTAAAATACCTGAACCAGCGAGGCACCGAAAAATGTCGATCGCGCCCGGCCGGCTCTGGATGTATGAGGGGGCACTCGACCAAATCGCGCAAAATACCTAAAGGGTTCGAACCGTGAAAGGGGGCCAGCGGGGATCTAGGGCCGAAGACGGGCGATTGCATTATTGCAAAATATTTGCAATGTGAGAATCGGTTGAAATAACCCAAAAATCCAGCATTTTCCTCCAAATATCTGCCACTGTAGCGCAAGACGTCGCAAAAAGAGAAAGATCTTCCAAGATTTGACCAAGAAAGATCGTCTTTCAGTCGGCGATCGGTGTGCGCGAGCGCGGTGGCGATCCGGCGTGCGGCAGTGGCGGCGGGCGGCGGCGGCAGAGCGGCAGCCGGGCACGGCTTGTTTTGGTGGTGCTGCTGGCTTCGTTTGGTTTTAGGTCATTCAGTTGGTGTGTCTCCATCGTCTTTTGGTCATTTCCATCATCGACATGATCCGCGAGAAACCGGTTCACCGCAAGACGTTCTGATCGTTTTCTTTTTGTCTCCCCGTGCATATGCGTCGTGTCCACCACTGGGCTCTGTATGTTTTGCCATTTTAATTTCATTTTTATTTTCCAAGCTTCATTCTGGTGATCATTTTGTGTGTTTCGGTGATTTTTTGTTTGTTGTCCAAAGGCCCGGAGTGTATTTTGTTTCACGATCTTTCGAACCCATAGAACTCCTTTCGGCTAAGCCTCAGTATGGTAACAAAAAAACTGATTATATTTTGTACGCCCCGTAACGAAAAATCACCTCGATTCCGCGAAATACCTTAAAATTCCGAATTAAGTCTTGAGATGGATCAGCCAAGCAAAAAGTCTCTATATACGGGTCCCAAAAATCTGCGACGACATATGAAAAACTAAAGAGGAATAATTATGGTAATAATTTCGAGAGTTGTCCATGCTCGCAGCGATCGAACAATGGACGCCGCGCAGTCATTATGGTTGACGGTGAGCGCGCCATTCGCCTTTGATTAACTATTCAAATTTTTTGATGTTATACAATTCGTGAGTGATTTTTTCATTCGGATTTTATTATTATTTTTTGAATGATATTAAATTGGACACAGATCTCCGTGATAAACCCGTATAATGGCGTCGTTTTGATTGATTTCTGCTTCGGAATTTTATGCCTTTGTGAAATATGGTAACTTTCGGGTTTACATCTTTATGCGGAAGGTCATGTGAGGAGTAGTTTTTTTCATTCTATTCACGAATTTGGAAATTAACAATAAAATACAAGTTCACTTGGAATCATTTGGATTTCGACAGTTTCACGCGTTAAATTCGCTTATTCTTTTTAACGGCTTTCTTCGATGTGACCTCCACCTTGAAAGGTGTGGGAAATCGGTTCAAAAGTAAACCTTTCAACTTACGCTGTTTTGACAACAATATACGAATATTAAAATAGTAAAACCGCTATAAAATTTTGTTTAGTTTAATATGGAAAGATCTCAATGGAAGGGGATATGCAAAAAAATTGTAAATAATCGAACCTTAAGAAAAGGTGAAGTTTCTTTTTTGGTTTTACTCTGAATTTTATTAAAATAAAAAATTTTTTTGCTGTGATGTGAGAGCTAAGTAGCTTGATAATCAGCTAAATAGAACAACATAGTTTAGTTTAATTATGGGTTATTTTTAGGACATGAATATTTGATTGATAATTCCACATTAGAAGAGGTTTTCGGTTTTCACACTCAGACTAGTTTTTATTGGTTTAGATGTCATGAAACTGAGACTTATTTACAATTGCGGAAGTTCAATCTTTAAGTTGTTTCGAAACTTGATTGAAAGAATCAGCGTAGCCAAATCAACTTTTAATAAAATGATGATAGTGCTAGTGGTGTACCTGTCGTCGTATGATCACCTGAGAATGTCATTCTTTCATTCATACACAAATCAGTGTATGTCTATAAAGAACGACTAAAGAAATAAATTTTCAACCTTACAGGCGTTTGAGATTTTGCAGGCAAATTACTCGCGCTAATGTTCCAGAAAGAGTTCACATGTCCACGTTGTCCCTTAGGAAAATCTGTCCTCTCCAGAAAAATTTGCATTTTGTTGGAATGACAACGTTTTGTGCAATGTCAAAGCACACGAGAATCAATAAAACAAGACAAACAAAAACAATTTCTTTTATGAACAAACTCAATCTGAATGAAACTAGATGCCCGGCTGAGATAAAATCACTTAAGAATTTAAATTTGTATCTTTAGAGGCACATTCATCCTTCGTCGGGGCTGTAAGTAAAACTTGAAATGCAGATCAGATCTTGCCCGGGACCTGGCAAGAAGAAGATATCTCTTACAACTGCATTATGCCTCTAAACAAGAATGCAAAATAAAATGTATCAGGGCAAAATGACCGGATAAATTAATTCCAGCCTTTGAAGAAGGAAATTCTATTTGCAGCAGGTTTTCATGTAAAACGCTCGTTTTCTCTTATTTCCCTTCATTTTCTCCTATTTGCGCATTTTTGTGTTTGTTACATTTCCAATTCTGTGGGGCTCTGATGGAATTATATGCCCTCGACGCGCCATGCCACAAACCAGTTTCAAATAATATTCGAAAATATTCAGTCGATCGCGATTCGTGACAAGATGGCAAAACAAATTGAAATACCTCTGCTATTGAGAGCACCGAGAATTGTGGAAAAATCCCGGGACGACAACGCCACGCTGCACACGGCGCGGTGCAAATTTACTGTGTGCACCCTGTGAGTGACAAATGACAAGCTAAACATGTTGCAGAACGATGATAAGATCTGGTCACACTGGATGCACACTAAAGGAGGAGTACCCGACCGGTGCCCCAGCGGAGCGGTGGCGGTGGCGGCGGTACGGGCGCGGTCGAGGTCTCTTTTCACGTGTCCCCGGACAGCGGAGGATCGGGCGGATTTTAGCATTTAAATTTGAACAAAGTGACAAAAGTGAAAAAAATAACGAAAATAAATGAAATAAGTAAAGAGGCGAGTTACCAGTTCTCTTACACATTCAATGATTTTGAGGTCAATAAAATGTTGGTCAACTGCGAAATTGTCAAGTCCTAGGACACAGCGCGCGATCCGGTCGCATGGAATGCCCCGGATTTGTGCTGTGTGACTGGCGACGATTGTCTCGTTTCCCTTACTTTTTGGACAGGACATATAATTTTTCAGTACGCACCTACAAATCAGCGCGCGACTCGTGAATAATGGGGGCTTGGTGGGCTGCAGACAATTTATTTGTCTCAGGTGAAAGAGATCGGGTCCCAATAAAGTCAGGCAGCGCACGCGGCGTTGATACCACTGATACAACATAATTATTCATTCATGGAGACTGTGGAATTTTCTTGTTGAAACTGTGCACTGTCGATAAGAGTTGCAGTTCCAATCAAAAATAAATGCCAATGAAGATAAATAGTGCACTACTGTTTAAAATAAGAGAATATTAATCAATCAAAGTATAACAGTTAATTTAATATTCGAGTATATAACACTTTATTGAATATGTAAAAGTTAATTTTGCAGTATAACAGTTTATGTTCAGATATAACAGTTTCGAAAATAATTAAAAAAATCTTTACACTTTAGGTTCTTTTATAACAATTTAAATTGAAAATCTTTTCAATTTCATAAAAATCCAATATGGCGGTTAAAATGTTTTCAATGTTTAATGATTGGATAGTTTAGTTTGGGTTTCAAAAATTTTATGGTCAATTCGCAAACACCGACCTCTAAAACTTTTATGTAACAATTTTCAGTATGAATAACTTAGTTTAGACTACTTACATATAATTAAATTATAACAGTTTCATTTAAATTCTGAATGAACTACATAAATTAAATTAAGTGAGGCTGTCAATTAGAAAATGAAAAACGATCTATAGGTAGAATGAAATAAGGAAACTAAAAACGCGAAAAATGAAAATAAGGATGATTAGTAAACCAAGTGCATGTCGGTGTCACACCTGAACTGTTTGCACCTTTGTGCCTCAGTGTGTCAACCCATTCATCATGACTGAACCGTCGAGAAGGGGCTAAAGTAAATAAAAGGCAGAAAGAACCGATGGAATTTATCAAAGTAATTGCAATAATCGATCTGCTTGCTGACAAATTTCGGTTATAAAACTGTTCCAGCAAAAATTTCGCGGTCGTGTCAACCCAAAGAAAATGTACCTTTTACAAAACTGTTTGAGGCCTGCGGCGGCGGCGACGGCGAAGACTGGGGCTTAACATTTAAAAACTCGAGTATATGCAAGTTGTGGAGGTTCGACCTCCACCAAAAGCACATCACATCATAAAATTGGTCATCCATCCATACCATCGTCATCATCATCGTCGTCGACGCCGTCGTCATCATCATCCAGCATGTGCAGAGCACCAACGATGATTTGCATAAATTTGCATTGTAAGGCTCGCTGTGTTCGCATGCATTCCGGCTGAAATTTTTGCATCAAATTGCAGTTAAGTTACCTCCGCCTCATCAGAAGGAAGACATGTCAGTTTCAACTAATTTAAAAATAAGGCTTAACTGCACGCCGATAAGTCAGCGATATAATGCACCAGCGCGCGGCAGCCATGTTCGCAGCGCGGCGGCCGCGCGCGGAGGTGTGCAGCGTCATGCACGCAGCCAGAAAGCGCTAGGGTATCAAGGAACAGGAACCTGTGCTCCGGTCGAACAGGTACGCGGGGTCTCCTCAGGTAGGGTTCTGGATCGCTCCTCGTCGAAGTGATTAAGGAACTCCAGGAGGAACCATTCAAATTGCAGTTTGGTTGGTCGGCGCGGGGGTGGGGGACACGACGGCTCGGGGGAATGCGGAGAGACCTGATGAGCCCCGGTATAATTCTTTTATGTATTTAACTCCTTTTGTCCACCTTTTTGGTCGATTTTGCGGGCCTGGTTGAGGTTGGCCGATTTCTCATTTGCATGTCAGTAAGCTGCGCGCGGCTACTTAAAATGCCCTTTCGATGCGTTTTCGCTCTGCGCAAATGTATGCCTTTTTGTTTGCTCGCTCTCTGTCCCCGGTACGCTGGATAGTGTTCAATTTTTTTTTATATCTTTTTCGAGTATGCGACGCGATTCTGCCGCTATATTCAGATGTTTTTTGAAATCCAAAGAAGGAACCCTACAGCCGGCAGGAGATTAAGGAGATCGGGAAGGGTTAGGGAGACGATGACGACGTTCAAAGATGGTTATCACTAAAAATGAGGTATGTGTCGGAGACTTCTCTATATCGTCGGATCCGATTCAAGAGGCTCTCCTTCACGTTCAACGAGCCTCTAGAGTCGGTCTAAAATCTTTGGATGGAAATTAACCAGTCAAGTGCAGATAAAGTGACACAAACTCACGTTGCGCATTCTCTGAGACGATGTGCAATTGGATTGCATTGAGCTTCCCCGATCTCGGCTTGATCAGTTTGTCATTCATTTGTCTCTTGAGCGAATTTTTACGCGCCCTTCTCGCCTTCTATTCAGCCATTTTGAATAATTCTCGAGGCGCACACGCTGTCTTATACATTTAATTTGCACCACTTGAACTTTGCAAAAATCAGAAATATTTGCGCGAGACAGCAGACAGAGCGCAGCACTAGTCCAGATCTCGTCCCCCGGGGGCTGGATTGGGTTGGCATTGAGTGCGCGACGCATGCGCGCCAAGATCGAACGCTTTTTGTGCGCTCGATGCACTTAAGTCGGACCTCTTGGACCGCCGCCGCCGCCGTTGCCTGAGCTGCGAGCTGAAAGCCGGCCTGGGTATTGCACGGCCCGGCCTCAAGTGGAGTACGCAACTCCGGAGAGCTTAATTTATGCGAAATTGTTTGCCCATTAACAACATTATCAGTGAGTAAACAAGTAATTGCGCTATTATTGGAGCCGGCGCGGAGTGCAACGAGTGGCTGGCTTTCGATCGCAGCCGCGGCTCATTGGCGCGGAAATTTATTCTGATTGGCTTGGATTATTTGAGACGAGTTTCGAGTGTAATCCAAGACTAGAATGCTAAATATGCGCGTAATTGATAGCGCTAAAGTCAGCTAGGCTGGCCGAGCTGCTGGCGGGATGGAAATGTTTTGCTCAGTCATCGGGCCCGATTTGCTTGTTTTGAGCCGCCTTTTTCTTTATTTTATTTTATTTTTTTTTATATTATGCCATTTTGTGCAGGGGTCTCTCGGCTACTTCTATGCATTTTCCTGTCGCCGGCACACCGCCCCCGGCTGCACAACTGCGGTTTCTTCTAGCCCCAAGATGCGGGCAATCATTAGACAGACGTGTGCAAAGAGTTGAAAAATTCATCGGGCTCCGCTCACAAAAAAATATGTGAAGAAAATGGGAGGAGTTTAGAGCCAGCCAAGGCAGTGTAGTAGACTCCAGAGAGACAAGTTGTGTTAATTAAGATTGCAGAATGATTACGAAAAATGTCTTTGAGTTTGCGGTGTTTACTTAATTAGCGTTTGTAGAGTATCTCTGCTGTTTCACTTGGGCTTTTTTCTTCGTCGCCGCTTTTTTTTTCCCCCCCATGTGTCCTGTGCCCGTCTTTGGATTTTCCACCGCTCGCTGTCGAGATAATTTGTAATGGTTCTAATATATCTTTTTAGTCAAGAGACTCTACGAACAACTTACCAATGGATATTAAGCGCATACATTTCGGATAAATGAATTCCATGCACTTTTTCACGGTTGGACGGAAGGTATTTCTTGTCCAACTAGCGTATGCTGCTTATCTTTTTCTGTTTCTGCGCGACTGCTTGTTATCGTATCTAAACAAATCAACTTTATCACTCCTGGTGAAAAATGAAGGAAGTGTAGCTATTTAGTAGCTAGTTAGAGTTTGTCTCTGTCTCTAGGTACAGTGGTAGCCAAAATACTAGCAACTGAAAACCTCTTAATCTTGATACTGTTGGTTAATTCAAAAATAAATCATATTTCAATATTTTTTTAATTCTAAACGTGTCTTTAACGTTGCATTTAAAAAATTTCTCATATAAGTTCTCTATGGAGTTTGGAGTCCTTGACTAGTTTTGACGTATATTTTGGATCATCGTCGTGTCAAAATGCTTGGTTTTTATACCAGTAAGTCGGACACACTAATAGCAAATTTTGAATTAAAAATGGTTTAAAGGATATCCTTTGTTTGATGATAATATAAAAGAATTATACAAGATAAAAAAGTATTATTTACATGTATAATGTATGCAATCGATTACTATTGACTTAATATAACAAAAAAAAGAAAGAAGTCCTCTTGATAGCTGGATTTAAGGATTCTTATCTTCTAAAAGTGAGTATATAAAACACAAGATTTACGATGGACTGGATATTTTGGATGATGATCATCTCCATCGCCTGACTTAAACATATCTGGTAAGTGCATAGATGGACTATTTTTCTGTTTTGTGAAACATACGAAAGATATGTGAAATACATCATCGCATAATTCGATCCCATATTCCTTGGTGTATTTTGTTATTGAAAACAACTCCAAGGACGAAGTTAAATAGCTTTTAAAGCGTGGTCTTAAAGAAAGTCAATGAAGTACCTGAAGTAAATTTTGTTTGATATTGAAAGAGCATAAATGTTTTGTTTAAAAAAAAAAATATAACTCGTGTAAATTCCTTTTTTCCAATTCGTTTCTTTTTCTTTATAATTTCAGGTACATGAATTATGCGATAATTTCTGTCATCGGTATATATCATGTTTAAAGGGTAAAATGCCAATAGATTTAGTGATTGACGAACGGGACACCACCAAACCACCAGAATTAAATAGTTCAGCTAATGGTGAAGGGAGAAGTAATGCTGATTCAACATCACACACCGATGGAGCTAGTACACCAGACGTTGTGAGTACCCCCTTCGCGGGAGCACATGGTCCTATATTGGCGAGCTACAATGCGGTGGTGCACCCATGTTCGTAGTACGATTACGACCTTCTTGCAAAAACGAAGCGGGTGCTCACAATGCCCTGGGATTAAAAAATCTAATAACAATGCAAAAGCAAATTTAAAAAAATGAAAACGAGACAAATTAAAAAGATTAAGACAAAAACAAAAATCATTTCTAAAAGCAAAAAATAAAGGCCACATATGAAAACGGAATATATATTTAAAAAAAAAAATTGTTAAAAATATTGTTACACGTATAGAAAAAGTGGTGACGAGCAACAGCAACAACAGAAATACTGGTGGAATCCGCTGTCCCAACAATGTTTTATGTTTGTGATTTCGTTCTCTTATATTTTGTTATTTTTCGTTCGAAGTATTTTGTTTTCAAAAGCATTCGGTAACTGAGTGGATTCTTGACACGATCGAGAATTTCGCATATGAATTTTCAATTTTCAAATAAAACTGGTGCACAAATTGCGGCAACAAACACAATGCACAAAAAAGCAGTTGATCATCAACATTTTATCTATACGTGCCACAATAGTTGTTTTTTCTCTTTTGTTAAGTAAATTTAAGAAAAAATATTTTTTTTAATTTTATTATTTTTTTTGTTTAATTGTACAAAAAAAAACATACAAAATGAAAGGAAAACTAAATGAAAAAAAAAGTTAATTGTAAAAAGTAAGCAGTTAAATTTAAGAAATTTTTATTACAACAAAAGTAAAAGAAAATCAAGTTTAAAGAGACAATTTTTGAGACTATGAGAAAAATAAGAGAAGATAGAAAGAGAGAGAAAATATTTTTTAACAAAATGGAAATGGATTTGTCATTAATTGTTTTCGGAATCATTGAGAAACAACTCGATCAATCGAACAATTTGAAGAAAAAGAAAAATTTTTTTAAATAAGATGAAAAAAAGAAAAGAAAATGAACTTCGTTTTTGCAAGAGGCCCATATAGCTCGCCAAGCTAACAATAAAAGTATTCAGCATTTTGACAACCTGCTGACTGTAATGTAAGCGAAACTACTCACAAACAAAATATTTAAAAAAAAAAACAAAAAAACAATCATTAATGTTTTCTGTTGCAGCGTCTTAATTTTTACGTCTCGAAGATTCGCGAAATGTTTAAAGCGATTTAAGCACTTTGATCTCTGAGAGGTTGTCAAATTTGCTGGATATTTTATTTTTGCATGTATAAATGTATTTATGAAAAGTATGATATAATAAACAACTTAGTAAAGTTAGGTGAATAGCAAAATTTCTAAATATGAAGAGTACACTTTCACTAGTAACGCGTAATGATACTTAATAATGTATGTAATAATCCTTCAGAGCAACTACAATTGAATACTTTACGTCTATCATTTGTCGCGATGTTGTTTCTACCCTCTGCCAATACTATACTTCGCATTTAACAGTGTCGCTTAATAGGAGATGTCGCGTTCCGCGAGGCCGGTCGCAAACTTCTTTGAGAACTACTTTTAAACAACTTTCATTCTCTTCCAAGAAAAAAAAAATGATATTCTATACCTTAATATTTGAACGTTGAAGTACAAGTGCATAAATATATATAAAAGTAATATTAAAGCAGCCCTATTTCCCCAACCATCTTTGTATCTTAAGGACTCGCTCCATAGTTGCTATTTGCTTTTGCCTGCTGTTGCCTGCCGCTGTGATTGGAAACGAGTGTTTGGTGCGTGAATGTGTTCGTTCGTTCCTTAATACTAGTGTATTTTGAAGCTATTCCTGTAAGAGGTAGAAGAGAAGAAGAAGAAGGTAAACAATTCATCCTACCCCTTGAAAACGATATACGTAATTTTTTAATGACTGATGATAACTATAGAAGATATGCATATACGTAGCTGATAGGATATTACTTTTTTGTTTTTATTATCGATTAAACTATTGAATAGCACTTTTTTTGTTTCTTTCCCTTGTTTTGTTTAAGGTAACAATTTAGAATAAACAAGTATACGATTATTAAATTCATGAAACGAAACGGGTCCTCGAAATATTTCCTCTTTTGTTGCTATTATAATCATTGTCACTATCCTTTGTACCTTTAGTTGTATATTTCCTTTTTTTAAATTAAATAGTTCGCAGGCTCCCTTGTTTCTTTCTCCAAGAAATTGAGATACGAAATGAAACATTTTATACGTAATTTTAGACTTTCAAAGTAAATTGAATAGTCTTGCCAAATATAACGAAAAAAAAATATTTAGGATCAAAAACTAAATGCAAAAGAAATGAGCAAAACCTTTTTAATATTTAAAATATTCTAATAAACATGTTCTAAACAATAATAGGAAATTTTAAATACGGTTATATTTTGGATACAAAAACAAAAACTGCGTACACAAAATATAATAAGAAAAATAAACGAGAACTTTTAGGATTTTTCACCTTCTTTAAAATTTAAAGTAAACAATTCTGCAAATGAAATCCTACAGTTCATAGTAAACTTTAAGGAGAATTACTAAAAAGCAAGCAAAACATAAAAAAAACACTATAAATCCAAAACTTAAGTTCAAATGAAATGTATACGAACAAAAATAATAACTATATAAAAATCGTTAAATGTATACAAAAAACTACACCAATAATTCATAAACTATCGGTTATAGTCTAAATATTATAAAATTAATTTTTATAAGAAAAACTTAAACATGGAATCTCTTTTTGGTTGTTCGTTTTCGAACGCTATTATTCCTGGTTAATATTTAAATGAATTACTTAACGTACGGATCTAAACATAAACGTTAAAACAATACAAAAGAAAACAATTCCGCGAACATTTCGCTTTGTTTCATTGTAAAGCTATATGGGCAAAAATCCTCATTTTAAAAAGAATGAATGTAATGTTCAGGCGGTTTTTATTTTGATGAAACAAAACTAACAAAAAAAGTATACAAAAAACAAAAAAGGTTGTTTATTCCTATTTTTTGAAAAATTTCTTTTTTACTTTTTAACGATAGAAGTAAATGGCCAGCTGATTGTGATTTGCATAAGGAGAATACGTATTTAAGATAACGTACTTTGCAGTTTTTTCTGTTTTTTAAGTTTTCATTATCATTATTAACTATTATTGCTATTGAAGAGTAAACTTTTTATAAATAATTTAAAAAAACGAGAGAAACAGTTAATTTCTGATACGCTTTGTTACTGTAGATATTGTAATTTCTCGAAAAATAAAGGTAATATATGATATCAAAAAGAAAGCTTTATAATCGTATTTGCACGTTTGTTACCTTTCTTTTATTATTGATGAAATTTTTGTTGTAGAGTTGTTTTTTTGAATTGCAAACTTCACCTTTACATCCATTCGTTTTGAATGAAGTTGTGAATCAATTTGTCTTTTCAAAAGATATTCTTTACAATTATATTCCTTTCCAAAATCCTACCTATATCAGATATCGGATATTTAATATGGAACCCAGAATAAGTAGATTGAGTTCTATTTTGAAGATTCTTTCAAAATTTATAACCTAAATAGTGCGTTTTAGCACTAAGAAAGTTATTACTACTGCTACTATCAATGATTTACAGGTATGTACATAAATACGGAGAGGTTTTCATTTTTCATTTTTAATTGTGAGCGATTTAGTGGATGCCATGAAGAACCATGCATTGATTATAACTTTAGTTTTGAATTCTAAAAACCCAAATTTTAAACTTTTTAATATTCTCCGGAATTTCTGTATGAAAATTTATCTCATCAGATTAATTATTCTCAGACTACTGATTTAATATAGTCATTATACATATCATTGAATTTTCTGTAAGAGTTCCAACAAAAGAATTGATGTAGGTCATTTCGGTTATTTAGTGCTGCCCTCGTCAGCTGTTGTTTCAGACTTTTATTATTTTCCAAAAAATGAAGGAAAATTTGTATGTGTTTCACAATCATTTTGAGCTCTTTAAGTTTAAATATTGAACAAGATGGTAAGTACATAAACGTTTAAATAATTTGTACTCTTGTTAATCTATTTCATAAAATTCATGAATTAAACAATTGCATAATGCAAATCACAGTTAAAAAAAAAAACAAGCACATTTAACTTTCTTTCTAAAAAAGTAAAAATGAACAAAATCGTGTGATCATAAAATTATTTTTAATTTTAGTTTACTTCCAATTGATAATAATAATAAAATGCAACATAAATACGTAACTAGTATACATAAATATATATAATATATTTTTTGATCAGTAAATAATATTAAAATATTATCGGATTAATAATAAAGAAAGGAATGCAAGCACTTACGTATGTATTTCTTTTGATTAAAGTGAAAGAAATAAGATTGAAAAAGAAAAGGACATAGAAGAGTCAAGGCGAATATTTAAAATACACAAAAACAAAAAAAAAACATAATGCAAATCCATAACTAAAAGCAAAAATGTGAATAACAATAAAATATTTGAGTAAACAAAATTAAGGACCTTAGACTATACTGTAACTAAATGCATGAAGGAATTTGAACGTAAAGAACAAGAGGAAACAGTGAAAAATTATGAGGAAAATAAATGTTTTGTTGTTATAAAATAATACAAATTGAGCGTTCTTATTTACCAAATATTTTAACCAATTATTTCAGGTGTGTTTAGTAGATATTAGCTAAAATTATTCTTAACTATTGAAATTGTTTTATATTTCTGATCTAAATTAGATCCACCTTGCTCAAAATAAGCAAGGAAGAAATTATTTTTTTAAAATAAGGTTCCTGCACGACTAAAAACGAATTAGCTCATTATAGTTTTAACAAGTGCGATATGTTAAAATTCATATATAATGTACATATATAAAAAACGTACAATGGACTCCATCTGAATTTCAGACATAAAAGTCTCTGTCTATTCAGTCTTTAAAGTCGTCAGACAGTATGGCTAGTCAGAATATCTGAAAAAGCGATTCCCAAAATCTATACCATACCCAAAAATTCCGATAGTTTTGTACAAAAAGGCGATCGTCGATTGAACAATTTTAACTCAGCCAAGCTCCCCAGGTATTCTCTAAGGGAGTTAGATTTGGAGCCGTTGGTGTTCTTGAGAATTCAGCGGGGAATTAATGCGTCCGTGGAAGTGAAGAATCAACCGAAAATGTGATCTTCGAAAGAACCATTTCTGAGAAGGACGTGACTTTGGTGCAAAAACCGCAGGGCGAATAGAAAATAAGCCCAAAAGGACCAAACTAAGACTGCGGTTAAGCAAACAACAGAAGCTCTTGGACAATGGCACAAGGACCCAAGACGCTTCCACGTCCCTTGATCATGGTGAGTAAATCCGATCCGGCGATCCCCGGTGATTATGAGTTCACACGTGGGATAAGCACTAAAGGGATCGTGATCAAGGAATTTCTTAACAGGCGTGATCGCCGACAATTTTGTCGGTCGAATTTTAATAGGTCCGGTGGATACAGATTAAATAATTTTTTCAGTAATTTAGATAAAAGTAGATACACATAAATTTAATATTAACGTAAATTTTTCGCACCGAACAGAAATTACTTTTTCAATTGCTGTAATTCCCTATCGACTTATCCACAAATCCGCTTGATCCTCCAGTGCTTGCCCCGGTAATTGCATTCACTTTGAAGGTGGAACTTAAATCCGCTTAAGTACTTCACCGCAAATTCAACAGACAAAAACAAAGAAAAATTTAAAAAAAAAAAAGAAAAACCAAGAAAAAGTTAAAAGCGGAACGCTTTCAAAGACTTTAAACGCATTAGCACCGTATTGGTGTTCAATCGGAGAAATTCATTTGAAATTTGTTCGCTTTGAGTAATTAATGCAAATTCCTCTGGGGGATTTCGAGCCATCGTCGGCGGCAGCCACAGGGCCACGTAGGGCTTCAAGGACAAAGGAGAACAGGTGTAGAACGA
The DNA here is from genome assembly GCA_933228815.1 of Machimus atricapillus. Classification (NCBI taxonomy): domain Eukaryota; kingdom Metazoa; phylum Arthropoda; class Insecta; order Diptera; family Asilidae; genus Machimus; species Machimus atricapillus. Next base: position 23,420,204 of record OW121788.1, on the reverse strand, counting down.
CTTAAAGGCAAAAGGTGAACGAGGTTTAGGATCGTGTTAATAGCTCTGCGCCCCTTTGATGGATTTTTGTGGTTTAACGAGAAGAAAAAACTATTGAGCCAACGCCGGCAAAATTAAGTCCAATTAAGCAGCTAAATGTCGTATCTAATTACAATTGATGGGAATTTATGCGCCGAGCTGTTTTTGGCTTCTAAAAGGTGCAAGCTGTGATACAGATAGTGCAGGACGAATATTTCACTTATTTGGCTTTAATTGGGGTTTAAATGTAAGAAGAAGATCGGAAGAATTATAGTAAAATACCTACTACTTTTAGCTCTATAAATGTGCATATTTCTTTTAGGGATTTATTTGTATTTGTATAATAGCATTGAAGGATTAAGATAACAATTGAGTTCATTATCTAGTTTTTAATATAATGTAATCAAATCTCTTTTATTGATTTTGATGAAAATCAAACTGACAAACATTAACAGAAGTTGAAAAATAATTCCAAATAAAAGCACTGTTTTTAAAGAACGAAAAAAAACATTCTAATTTCGAAATATTCTGATCGAACAAAAATTACACCTGGTACTCGTAAGAGTCGTAAGTACCTACTCGTAATGTTACGTAAATGGAAGTCTAAATTGTTTTAAATATGGGAACAGAATTTGAATAATTTCGATTGGAAGTAGAAGTCATAATGCTCAATTTGTGATATAATCAGGCTAAGAAAAGAATAACTTAGAATTTCGTCTGATAGTTCCATCTGATCAATTCTACCAATAGATCCCTATAGTGGGAAACAAACTTCAATTCGAATTATCGAATAAAATTCTAAATTATTCTCTTCTCAGTCTCAGTATAATTTTTGCTAAACAACTGTGTAGATGTAGGAGTTCTTATTTGGTTAGCTAGTTTGACCTTAATTATCTTAAATGAGCCCTAAAGATTTGGAAACCCTCATCAATTAGGTTCGTATCATAAATATTTAAGAAGAACACACAAGTTTTGTATAACTAGTGTGGTGGAAATATTTCTTAAGGGTTAACGCCTCAATTTCTGAAAAATAAAAACAAGTATACCTAAATATTTTTCAACATTTAATTATGGCATGTCTTCTTAAATCTCTTGTTACCTTCAATTAAGCAATTCAAAAATGATTTAAAAGTATTCGCACACGCCAAAAAGAATCCCCATGTAATTTCCCATTTAGGGCAGAAAAATGAAAAAAAAAATTTAAAGCGCTTAATATTTACGGAAAAACCGCTCTTCCACCGGGACTTACACTCAAATTTCAAGGATAATTTACTCAGCAGATCGTCTCCTTTGACTGTTTCGGGTTACCACCTCATGACGTGGTCTCAGGTTACACCGCCGTGTCCCATCGCAACGCACTATCAATTGATTCCCGATAATGACCGAAAGGCTAGCGTTGCGCCGCGTCACGTGTGTCCTTCCCGGCTGCAAAAACGATCATATCTCGGAGCTGCACGCTGGCCGGCAACTTGATCCCGGCTGCTGCACTCGATGATCCCGGGACCCAATCCTGGAGTAATAACATCAGAAAAAAAAAATAAAGAGGCGAGCCTTCGGACCCGCTCATTATGCTCTATAAGTAATTAGGAGATTTTCGATACTTCTGTAGTTTTTTTATCCGCGCTAAACGGGGAACGGCGGGTAATTTGAATATGTCGCTTTGTGACTGGGCCCCGTGTTACGTGACACGCCAATGCCTCAATCTCCCGAATTTAGTTGTTCCCTGTAAAAAATTCGCTTTTGGGCTTCGATGGCCTCTAAATGGGCAATTGCCACACCAAAAAATAGCTAGGGGAAAAAAACAAAAAATTGCCCATCCGACCGGGGCTCAGGCGGGACTCGGGCACGGCATGAAAGGAAAACCCGGGAATCTTCTTCGGGCTGCTTCACGGTAACTAGCCGCAATAGCGGAGCTAGTGGAGTAATAACGCCAACACATAATTCGCGTGACCGCTGAAGGCGTGGCTGCTTCTTTAATCGCCATTTCATTAGAGGGCCGTGTACCTCGAGGATTTCCTCCGCATTCCGCCCGAACCTTACCGGCCTAATGCATGACCTACGTGCCCTCGCGGCGGCGGCGGCGGTGGCGGCGTTGGTGGCAGAAGTGTGAAGGAAATTTACATCCTTCTCACATTTTTTAATTTTTTTTTTTCTTTTCTGCTGCCGTGGCCGGGAAAATTGTTTTAATATAATCACCATTCACCAGACCCGGCAGATTTTTCGGGGATACGCCAAGATACAGTGGGAATCGGTCAAGGCGGTCCGTAAAATGCAAATCAACATGAATAATTTTTTGATGATGGATTTTTGCCAGTTTTGCTTGACCTGCCAGGGCGATGTTTTTTGTGTTATAAGAATCGCACCATGGCGTGATTCCATAGCCAACCAGAAAATTTATCTTGCGGGCAAATGGCTGCGTATTTCCTTAAAAAGAAGAAGAAAAAAAATAACTTGATGATGTTATTAGCTTTTTACTGGTGTGATTACATTACACGAAGTTAATTACAGCCCATGAATAGACGCTAATTGCTTTTGTGAAACGCTTACAGAGAGCCCTTTACCGCACAAAAACGAATTAAGTGATACTTATTTTATTGCGTTTTTATCAAAATCAGTCGCTTGTGTAATATTTATGGAGTTATTCAGATTCGTTGATAATACGACTACCGTTTAAAATTATTACACAATTTAAGTTCTAAACGCAACTATAGAATAATATTAGACTTTAATAAACTTCGATATTTTTTAACCTTTATAGTAGTAACATACAAAAGTTGTTTATGGTTTTTCTCAACACATTACCTACATAATTGGAATCTTCATAAAGTCATATGAAATAAAATAAAAACAATTTATTTATAAATGGTTTTGGGTCAAAATGGTATATGGGCTGTTTTTACCTCATACGGTTATAACCCGAGGTGCTATGAGCCAATTTTCAATCATCATCATTTACCATATACTTTTATAAGGCAAATCTCACTAATTGAACTTTTAATATTTGAAAAATGTCAACCGGACATCTAAAAATAAAAAAACACACATTAAAAGTTACCATGCCTTAATAAAAATTCACCAAAATGTTGACTCTATTGCATGTAAAAATTGCAAAAATAGTCCGATGAATGCCTTTAAAATTTCGAATGATAGTGTTACAGAAATAGTAATAAAAAGGCTTAGAGTTTTTATAGATATCCTTGAAGCCTTTTTACAACAATAAATCAATAAAGCAAAAAATCAAGTTTTCTAGCATTCTGGTTACTCTGAGTAAAAATATCTTCAACCATTAGTTAGATACAACCAAAAATAAGAGGGGGTAAACAAAATGGTTGTATCTTTTCCCTTAAAGGCATTCCCAAGAAAAATTGAGAAATGTCTCGGAGAAGCGGAAAGAAACGCGAAATGTCTGCAGTCCATTATTTTCCATTTTAATTAAGACCATCCCCAACCCTAAACGCGAAACTTATTCCATTTAACTGTAAATCCCATTAATGTGAACGTTAATTACCCTTTTAAAACATATAGACATAACTCTCGAATTACCGGCGCGTAATTTCTGGCTGTCTTTCCCTTAGACCCGGTCCCTTCGCTTAAAAATATGGCTCCCTTGAAAAAAAAGGGATAAGGTGTGGCGCTGCTGGTTTACATCACTTCAAAGAAAAGGCTGTGGGTGGTGAGCTAGCTAAGTATTGTCTGTCTTTAAAAAAAAACGAAGTAAAATATAAAAAAAAAAAATAAACACACCAACAACTTTGTGGGCACTTGCAACCCAATTGTTGAAGAAAAGATAATGAGGGATGTTTGGGAGGAAGAAAAAATAATTGCAACCCTAGTTTAAACTGCTTTCGTTAGGGTTGCAGAAGTCAAGAACACTTCGCCCGCGCGCGGAGCGACGACGTCACCGTTCGCAGGGGTTATTAGCGGCAGGAGCGGAGCGTTTCGCCCTTTTTTCAAGTCCTTCGTGGGACTGAAGAAATCCGTAAATGTATTTGTTTTGTGCAGTCATGCCACCCCTACAGCTAATAAATGAAATATGATGCCAAAACATCCTCTAATCATCCCCCGACAGAGGGGCCCCATTCTTTGGGCGCCTGCACGTTGGAACTTAGTGAGGGATTTAGAGCTCCTCGCACTTAGATAAGCTCCTTTTCTTTCTGCGGCGATGTGTGCTAAGATTGGGAGCGGAGCACCCCCTGAGCCCCGAGGTATTCAAGGGTATTCCGCAGCAGAAAGAACGCGAGAAAACCAAATTGACGCCAATTACCCAGCGAGCCACCCTCCGTAATCCCCCCCGGCCACATGGGAATATATGCGGAATTCGAGAAGTGTGCTTCTTTTTGGGTTTTAAGGAGCTCCCGACCGCATTACGCCCGCACGGGCTGCGGTGGTTGTGGCGGGGGCGGGAGCGACAACTCCGCAGGTGAATGTGTTTAATGAAAGCAAAGTTTGATCCTTTCCCGCCAACGCGTTCGCGAGCTTAAACCCACACCCCTTTATCCCTATTCCCGGTGCCATTTAGAAGGCGGGCTTTTCGAGGAAAACTCCTTTTCGAAAGTATCGCTGGATACATTTTTCGGCTATTATTGTCATAACGGGGACCCTTAAAATCTTAATGCCCTTTCCTCAAGATGTTGCTTTTTCATTTATTACCTCCAATGGGACCGGGCGGATTCGATCCACGCACGGAATTCTCCTCGCATATGTGAATCGGAATCCCCTCACCAAAAAGGAGCTAAGTATTTTCGGAGCAGAACATAGAAACGTCTTTATGCTGCTTCTACTGACTTCTTTCCTCCGGTTCTAAGTTCTAAGACGGCGGCGGAGCTCCCCATATGAGACGCCATTGTGCATGTGTGGAATACCTTAAAAAGGAAAAACCCTACCCCCGAAACGCACCAAGCAAATTGAGCAAGTCCGGCTTGTGCGGAAGAACCGGAGCTCGCCAAGTGATTTATTGCGAGGATTCTTATTTTTGGAAAAGACGGGGACCCGACGGTTTATTGTTTTGATTCCCAATGAGATTTATTGCGAAACGAAAAGGGGACGTTTTCCAGTTTTTCCTATTTTCATTTGGTACATTTACAGGAATGGATGGCGGACGACGGCCGTTCATCTCTCAGCTTCTTTTCGTTCAGATTCAGGAAGACTTAATTTTACTTTCATAGTGCACTGTCGGATTTGCTCCTCTCATGGTTTTCTCGTCGAACTAATAACTTCCGGCTTTGGGATTTTAGGGATTATTTTAATTTTAGGAAATACAACTCGAATTGCTTACAGAAGCAGATTTTGATTGTATTTTGTTAGCATATCTACAGCAAAACATTGACTAGATTAACTAGAAAACTCGTATAATAACCATAGATAAAGATAAATGCAATCGAGACTTATTTTTTTAATTAGGTATAGGTAATAGGTACTAGTTATGTATATACGGTTTTAGTATGAGCTTTTATACATAATTTTCTTTTAAATCAATTTATAATTCAAAACCGCCCTTGCATAACTGCCCTGATAAAATCTTGTATTAGTTTTGTTGGATTTGTTTATTTTTCTTTACTTTAGAATCGTGAAGAAAAACTGATGCAAGCAGAAACCGAAATTACTTAGGTACTTATTTATGAATTTGTAAACTATAAAAGCTGAAAAAAAATTTTCATATTTAGTCAAATAAATTAGTTTTGTATATGTATATAGTCCAAATGTTGTGCGAATTGCAATTTTTCGATTCTTAAATCAATTCTATTCTATGTAATCTGGATGATCTTGGTCAGACAACATTAATTTCTTAGTTATAAATACATGAATTTAAAATAAATCTTATTAGGCAGAAAAATAAGTCACTACAATGTCTTTCTCTCTGATTTTACATTTCGTTTACATTTGCAAATCGAGGCAATTGTTTTAAGTTGTTGGCTAAAGACGTAAAAGTTTATATTCTAAAATAGCTCTTATTTGAGGTGCTATACAAAATGTTTCAATCATAGAAGAAAATGTTAACGAAAACTCGAAAACAATGTTCGGCATTTTAAATCAGACTTCTTAGTAGAGGGGCCAAGGGTATAATCCACAATTTGCCAGCTAACACCGATGGGACTTTTAACATTTTGAATTCACCTAAAATACCGAAACTAGAGTCACACGAAAAGCCATGACGCCAAGAAGTAATTTTCGTGTCGTTACTCATTTGGCTTTTAGTGCCAACAAGATAAAACCTTCATCGAGGAAATGTGTGTGGAAAAACGACGAAGGGAAATTGTGAAGTAAAGTAATATATAATGAAAGCAAAAAGGTGAAATGAGGCAGGAGGAAAAACACAGCTGTGAAAAAGAAAACTTCAAACTGAAAAACATACATATGAACATATAAGTTGGATGAGTATTAAACCTCCTGAAAGTGGTTATGCGCTATACGAGGAATTCCTCAAGATGCGCAGACGAAATTTCCCTGTGCGCGTCCCGCTCGATCTTAATCTTTGTGCGGCTGTCTATTTTCGTGCATGGCTGATATTCGACAGAGTCGAACTTTCGGATGAGCATAGTGACAGGGCCGTTCCTTTTTCATTTTCTTTTTTTTTTTTTCTTAAAAAGAAAAAAAAATAAAAATGATTAGAGTGAGGATGAGAAAAAATGCACCCGAAATATTTCTCGGCCATTAGGCGTCCCGAAATGGAGCGCGCTCGTCTTTGTAGCTGCGGTCGTGTCAGAATTTATCCATGCCAACGGATGATGTGTTTATGACAGTATCTTGCAATCAAGTGACATAGTTGGCGAGGGACCTAATGCCCCGGTTACTCAATTGCAAATCCATTTGGCGGCGCACAGCCAACGAGAGGACTGTTTTGCCCGCCCGTGGGTTCGACGCTTTGGCCGCTCACTTTATCAAAACGGGCAGATTCGCGCGGACCCCTTAGAGCCCATTAGCTCACGAGGAGGTGATAAATATTGCAGTCGAAGACACTAATGTTCGCTCTATGTCATAAGGTTAAATTGCAACATGCATTCACACTCACAGCAATCTCCCGCCAGACCTGCTTTCGCTGCACCGCGCTCGAATGGAAGTGGTCATAATGATTGCGGCGCGGTGCAGTGTGACGCAAAACGCGGGGAGCCAAAGAACACTTTGCACATTTTCAAAGTCATCGAATGCACCGTGCCTCGCAATGCAGCGGCGCAAACGGCTATCAGGCGAGTGAACGAGTGATGCACTTGGTAACGAGTGTGAAAATGCACTCGGAGTAGGCGAACGATAGCGCTGCAGTCGCGTATCTAAGATACAAATGTGTCGCCCCAAGTACAAGACTCAAAGAGAGACCCAAGACGCGGGTCTGATCCCCGCACACTGCACTAGAGTGCACTATGGTGCATAGGCGATGTTGCAACGCAATCAGGCCTGCAAATGAACGAAAACGACCGTCTCGCGGGGGGAAAAATCAAAGAAACCTAAAAAAAAAAATAAATAAATATATATATAAAATAACAAGAACGACTACACGCAAAACATGGCGACGGTGTCAGCGCTGGCGAGCAGCGAAAATCGAAAACAGAAGAAAACAAAGATTTACTAAAGAAAAAGTAGAGAACTAAAAAAACACAACGACTCCGAAATAAACTTGAGAAAATATAACCCGACGTCAAATTGCTAATTGCAGCCAAATTATTCAGGATAATTGCTAGAGAGACGGGAGGCATCGGCACGCCGCATGCCTCGCTTGAACCTGCCTGCAGACGTCGCAGACGCCGCAGCATCAGCATCAGCCTACAAAACGATTCACTCGCGCGAATTTCACTTGCAATATTATTCCGATGACATTTGCCGATTGTGGCAGTGGGCACATTTCGGTTCCCTGTGGCATGCATTCGATTCCACGTCTAATTCGACTTTTTGCACACCCCCTCCTCCCTTTCGGCGTCTGTAGTGCATCTTTGAAGCAATTGCAGCAGCACAAAGAGTGTGCGTGAGTGCACTACGACTGCATGTACTTGCTGACGACTAATCAAAATAGATAGATAGTTGCATGCACGAAATATTTTTAGACAAATATGACGACACTGGGATCAGAAGTAAAGATATTTTTGATCTTAACTAGAATGTGTCAAAGACTTGACTGGAGGAGAGGGAGGAAAGTTAGTTTTGAAAATGTTCATAGATTGGAAAATTTGTCCTAATAAATTGGGGCCAATGATGCAAATTGTAGGCCACTTCCGCAACTTTGTATCATAGATAAATACATCGTCAAACTGAAATAAGAAGACAAACCTGAAAATCCACTTAAGAAAATTGAAGAAGCAAATCTATTTTTTTGGTACAATTACAACCTGACTTAATTCTAGCCAGGAAATCTTTGGAATATATCAGGACGTGTTGAGGCATTTGTAAATCCTATCAGAAAACATATTCCTTCTCAGAAATAAATTATGTCCAGAGTACGATAATCTAATCTTAGCACTATACGGCTATTTTTCTTTATTTGAGAACCAAAATAAGATATCCAGATAGTTAAAAATACTGTTTTTTCAAGGTTTCATTATTAAAAAAACGTATTTTTCTTGATTAACATTATTGTCAATTTTCCATAAAATACGAGAACGACATACGTATTAAAGAACGTATTTAAAAAATATAAATAAAGGTTGATTAAATAACGCACATCTAAAATTCTATTATCTGGTAGTCATAAGGTGGTCAGTAGGAATGTAAATTAAATTTATAATTTGGGTCTTACAAAATTTACTTTAGTGTATGTACTTCTTTTCAAGTTTCACGTAAAACATTCTTCCTCATTGTTTAAACTCGAGGAAATAATAGAGATTAAGAAAGCTTAGGAAAGACTTGTTTTCAAAATTGTTTCAAACAGGCAATCCACTTTATAGCATTTTATACCTTTAAATTCTAGGCACAATTATACCTACTTTAATGCGTGTCAATAGAAGCTTACATGTTATTTAATTAGTATATTTAATTTATACATTTCCATCTTAAAACTTCAAACCAAAAAGGAACTAAAATTAATATTCATTGCACGCAAGCAATATCTCATCTAATTCGCACATGTGACTCTCGCTCGATTGTATCAATTAATTTCTTGTTAATTTTCTATCACGGGAAGTACGAAATGCACTTAAATATTTTCACGCAATGTTTTCTTGGTACAAAATGTTAAAATTCTTCATCGTGACAGCCCGCCCCACACTTTGCCCGCGTGGTCTAGAAATAAACTGATTGTGCGCGAATAGAAAAGAAAGACCTAAGGACAATTCTGCTTTAATGCGCTTTAAAAACATTAAAATTCATAAGAAGCCTGAGAATTATAACTTAGAGCTGTTGAACTGGATAAAATGTTAAAAAGGCACTTTGAAAAAGCACCAGGCTGCAGAAATGGTAAAAATTAACACACATATTCTATCCTATGGGATGATGGTGCGAGGAGGGTTTATGCTTTGTGGAGTTCGGTCGTAATTAGACTGGCATAAATTTAAATAAATGCATTTTTAGTGGTAGAAGAAGGATTTCTTTATCTTGGCCTTAGCTAAGATCCTACAATGACTTTCAGAGAGGATCCATTACGCATTAACCATCGATTGAATCGGAAGGGTGGGAAAAATATAGGTGAATTTTTAATCAAATTTCGATTTGGCAAGTACATATATTAACATGCTAATACTGGGATAAATTAAGTGCTCTAAAAAAAAGCAGTATACTTCCGACTGCTGACAAATGACCTTTTATACTGTGAATTATGTTGTGAAAGAATTGGGGAAAAAGTCGGATGCATTTATCAATAGAAGTAGTATTTTCCAGAAAAGATTTTGCAATTCACATTCCAAATGTAGAAAATTCATTTTGCCAGTTCTTTAAAATTTTCATTGTATTCTGCATAATAAAACGGAGGAATACGCGTGCTATTCAACCGCCGTCGAACCGCAGCACCTACTAATTTATCGGTGCTGCGCTTCTTTTGTCGGTCTAAGATTGCAACTCAGTCCATTTAATTATTTCGGCCTTAATTATGGACTGCTTAATAGATGAGATAACCGCCGCAAGTTGGTCAAACAGACGTAGGAGCGGGTGCTCACGGCCGCGTGTCGTGTCAACCCAATCCAAAAAGTATTCATCTATTTTTCACTATATTCCTGTGCTGCGCGGCCTCGCGGACGACTGACGGACTATAGACGAAAAAGTGAAAACTCATGCTAACTAAAGGTCGACACAGTTCGGGCTGAGCACACTTAACTCGGACTTGCCGGAGTCTCCAGAGGGAACCTAAGCACATTCCGTCTAAAGTCGGGGCTATCGGGCGAATGCATCGAATACGAGGAAAAATTCTCTCCATCTTTTGTGATAGGACAGACTTTGAAAAGACGATGACTTGCCACTTTTCCGTTTTTATATAAAAAAAAAAAAAAAATTTTTGTTATTACAACAATTACAGCTCTGCTGAGTGTACGGGCGTTTACACGAGGAGATCACAAGATACGCTCACCGAACCCTCCCGTGTATACGTTCTGCGCTTTTATTTATTTTTTTTTCTTCCACAATTTTCGTCTATCGCCCAAGAAAGTATTATTCACCCCCCACAAATGGCTAAAAATTGTGAAGTAGAGCACTTTAAGGATGAAACGCCCTTAGTCGCTTGCCTTATGGTTGCTGCTATGGCAATTTTTCTTAAGCAAAAAGGGCTGAACACCGAACGGACCCCACACTCCTCCATTTAGCCGAACTGCGGACGTATATAGCACCCAAACGTAAAAAGTGCCAGGTCATCTTTAACTTGATATGAATACTCGGGGCGAAATAGACTTCCCGAAAAATTGAAATTCATGTTGCAGGGAGACAATTGGTCTGGTGCACAGTGCCGCGTGGCAAGGGACCTATTTTTTGGGGGATAAATGCATAGATTAAAGCCAAAAAGGCTTAAGGGAACACGAACCTTATAATTTTTTAAATTGGTATTTCTCTACCTCGAAAATAATTTTTAACCTGAAATTTTATTCCACTCAATGACAATCAAAATCTAATTTTTGCTCAGAAATGTTTAGAAGTTATTTTGAAAACATTGTTTGGGAACAATAAAAATAACTTCGACTTTTCCAACAGCGAAAAGACTATGATAAAAAGTAGGTTCCATAAACAAAATTTTACAATTAAAAGTAGCTATCCTTGAAGATCGAAGATTTTCTAATGATAATGAAATTAGCTACTTCTTCTTCTTTTGTTTCTGAAATTACTTTTCAAGAACTACTTGTTATAAAATGCGCAATATTATCATTCAAAAATCTGCAAAATAAATGCACTTCTGGATTTTCCTCAATAAAGGATAAAAGGGAACAATTTCAATTCCTTTTGAAAATGAGTACAAGTGAAATTAGTTTCGAATAGAAAGTACTTGAAATTGGTTTTGATATGAATGTTACAAAAGGTTCCATAGCGACTTTTTAGAAAATTTAAATATTTGAAGTTAAACTACCTTCTTATTTCGTCTGTATGTAACGACTCATTTATTTTTAATTCAAAATTAATTCCTCCTTGATAAAGACCGAATCTTGCCGGGATGGTTTTTAATATATGTAGCTTAAAATCGGTTTTGTACATTTCTGATCTCTACGGCAACAAAATACAAATTTGAATTGAAAGAGCCACGTCGACTGCTGCCCACATTCGGGGGGGCTAAAAGGAGCCGTGCAGGCGATCAAGCATAATGCGGCGGCCACAAATTCAATACGCTGATGAGTATAAAAGAAATTTCAGAAGTAAGAAAAAAAAAATAAAAAAAAGAAAGAAATAAATCGAAAAGCGAAGAAAAAACGGGCACGACTACGACGACGACTCGAAAACACCAAATGCCTGATGGCAAGAAATCTCCGAAAAATCTTTTTCACAGCGGGAGATGATTTTTCAGATGGTCGAAACCCCTTAAGAGTTTCGGAAGATTTTGAGTTTTGCTTTGTTTTTGAATCTTTAACCTTCCAGATAAAGTTTCTCGTTAAAAGTCGTCTTTTTGCCCGAAAATCTTTTACTTAATTTCGTTTCATCTGCCTTCGATTTTATTTAATTTATTTTCGTCTTTATTCCCCGGATTTAATTCGTTTTCACTTTGTGTTCCCGGACGATCGCTTAGTGTCTCTTAATTTCAGATGGCATGGAGAAGTTTGGCGCGGTGTTAAAAATCGACGATATCAATTTTGATGTATCGCGGCCGCTGTTGTCTGGGTAGGAAGGGTTATCTTTTCCCGAATTAATATTCGAACGAAAAAAAAGAAGTCAAATTTGTTGACAACGCGAAGACATGGAAAACTGACGCATACCGCAACCGAAACCGCCGATCTCGAAATATAGTCCCGCTTTAACCAGGAGGCGATAGGACCGGGTCCAGTTTTCGTGATTGTCCCGGCCGAATTTCGGGGCCCCCCGTGAAAACGTCGTCCAGTTGATGCGCGACAATTCGTCAACAGGGCGCAGCGCAGCAAGCGGCTTGCGTCTGCGTACCTGCGCGGCAGTGGCGGCGGTGTCTGTCACCACCTGAAAAAAAGTACCCGAATGACTCTCGATTGAATAGAGATATTGCGGTCAAAGTCGAGGCCAATGTTTGTTTGCAGCTCGCCACGGATCGTACGTGTTGCATGCTCGCTTTCAATTGAACCCGTCTCCTTAAAATGCAGAACAGCGACGGCCCGCAAGGTGTGCTGATGATTACTAAAAAGACTCCTCTTCGTGCCAGCCTTGTTCTCTGGGATTTTTGCAATCCGCTTTATCTGGATTAACAAAAGCTTCAAGATTTGCTCAGAAAGCAGATGTTAAATGGATGTGATTTTTGCCGTTTAAAAGAAAATTGCCCAGCCATTGTCTGGGAATGGAATCACTTTTGTGCCGATGGCAAATAATACTGATTTCAAGGTCGGAGGTGAACACGCACCAGGATATGGGTGTGTGATCGGTTTTCAACTAAAAAACAACTCTTGGATCTTGACGGACTTACTTACATAGGTCTGCAGCTCGAAGGTTATAGAGGTTTACAACCAATATTCAGATGGATTGTAATAATCTGCCTCATCTTCTTTATTTCACTTTGTTTAATTGAATTAACTATTCCAACTAAACTAATATTTATTAATATTATCAAACCATAAGTTTGAATTTAAAACAGAATATCCACCCATCCCTTATTAAGGCTATCTAACCGCTCAACCAACCATGAAAGTAAGCAATTTGCTATTTGATTGATGTTTGAAGAAATAGCTGGGAATTGTCTCATCTAATTTACATAATTTTCTCGAAACCAATGGAAAATTAAATTCAATCCGAGCAAAATCCGACAGAAACTAAATGGTCTGATCATGTTAAATACCTTGGTATAATTCTAGACATAACCAAAACCCTTACCTTTTTCAAACTAATAACTACCTTGACTTTAAATTTTCGATCGTTATACTGGATCTATTCTTTAGTTTAAAAATTCTGATAGTAAAATACAACAAGCTTTTTATAATATAATTTCCACGAAATCCTTGAAGAACAGTACTAAGATTTGTGCCGCAATGAAATAAAGTAACTTAAAAAGGAGTAAAAAAAAGACTAATCATTATATAATTAAAACAAGATACGGCAAATGACAACAGCTGAGTATAATAATTTAATTAAATAAAAGCAACAAAAATATTTTTGCGTTTCGGTTTCGTAGAGGCTCGTAAATTATGTAATTTTCATAATTCTCACATGATTTCCTGAAGGACAAAGTGACTAAGGTATGTATGTGAGAATTTCTACCTACCATGCAATTAATTAGCGATGCAAAATTACGTACAATGGCAGCAAAAGCATATGAAAATATGAAGACTCCTCTGCCTTGAGTAGTATATGTTAAATTTTGGGGCGCATGGCACCCCACTCGATGTCAGGTCCCCTTCCTGTGCAGATTTTCTAACAATAAAATGTGCCAGAAACAGACACTTTGCCTAATCATCCTTAAAAGCTTCATCCCCAAGGTATGTAATTATCAAATTAACTCCCCCAGTCGTTTTGAGTCCCTCGCATGAGAATCCATCATACACAGGGCTGGCGAGAATTTGAGCTGTTTACTTTTAATGAAAACTCGAGCCGTGGAAAGTGAGGGCGGTTCGTCTTCCAGGACACGGATTGTCGGCTCCCCGCAATTTCTTCGTCTAGATTTCTAGAATCTAGTGGCTAATCGGCGGGGAATGTAATTAATGCCGGACAATCCGCAATTTGGCAAGACGGAAGCCCTTCATTGGCTGGATAAGGGGCGCCCGAACCCTTTCAAGAAGGACAATAAATTTTTTTTTTTTTTAGCCGCACTCAGGTAGAGTTCTAATGCTAGGTCTCGTTCCCAGGAGCGCTCCCGGGGAGGGCGAAACCACAACCGAAGTTGTTTGAATTTGGGATTTGACCGCAAGGCGAGTGAGGCTTAACCAGTCGAACGGATTAAGTCGGCCATTGTGGAAATCCTCGCCAAACAACCCGCCGGGGCCGAGTTCATCCATCCGCCATCCGTCGCTCTTCCCTTCAATCAAAAGCGGTGAGAATTGCCCGGGGCCGGGCGACCACAAGGAATAATCGTCCGCTCCTCCGATGGCAATCGATCAAATCCGAGCGTGTGTTTGTACTTAACACGAGTGATTATGTTGTTATTATGTTTGCCATCAGTCCAACTATGCTGGCGAAAACTGCCAAACCCGACAGTCAGCCTCTGTCCTGTTTGGTTGCGTTCCTCCGCGGTGCGCTGCGATGATTGTTATTCGATTTTTCGAATGTTTTGCTCGTTGATTCTTTCAATTTGCACTTTTTATATCGTCGCTCGGGGATGAGGGCTCGACGTCGGCTTGGCAGTTGTTAACTCGAAGCCGAGGGTGAGACAGAAAAGTCTAATAAATGTCGACTGGCCAACTAACTCAGGATGATGGCTGACATAGGGCTTTTGATCAGAGAAGTTGTGTAAATTGGTGAAGCAACAATCCTTGTGGGAAAATATGTAGTTGCATTTTTCAAATATTTGGGCTTATTTTCAACCTATTTCACGCCTGATCGGTTAAAAATTTAATTAAACTAGTAAACAGTATCAACGATATCATTTTATATAATAAATAAGGCGCACACTAAGAAAAATAGTTGAATTTACTGTTTTTAAACAATTTTTGAAACTTCAAAAAGGACTCAACTCAGAAAAATTGTAAAATTTGGTAATTGGCTGAACTACGATTTGTAGTTATAAATATCGATATTTTAACTAGTATCTAGTGTCTTTAGTAATATGCATATATCTAATATTTTTTAATTTAATTTCGCCCATAGTAAAGCAAACTATTCTGAGATATCTACATATTTCAACAACTCCACAAATACAATAATTATAACTATTATTTCAATTTTTACTGATGAAAATAGTTGTATAGTAACCACTCCACTTTTTAATCAATGCACTGTTCGGGAGAGAAAACTTTACTATGATTTACACACCTAAAAAGTAAATAAGGCTTAATAACATTAATTTATCATAATGTAACGTCCCATTAAAAATAAATATTAGGCATTAATAAAAACCAGTGAATCGAAAGCGCGGGCTCAATTCCTTATTTCGCGAAAAAACAAGTCAGGTCTGGTAAGAATTAATTTTGCATCTACCTAAATCTATAAACGTGAATTATTAAAAATATAATTTCCTTGAAATCACTTATTTAACACTACTCGTCAATCTGACGAACTTCACATTTCGTGCTTATACATTTACAGCAGTCATAAATATTAATTTTTAATTAAGTATGTTATTTTCAATTGATGTAAGTAATACCTACGTAGATTTGCTTTTGTGTATTTTCTACATCTCAACCTTTCATTTTAAATAAAACTAAAATTGTAGGAAAAGACAGGAATTAAGTAAAAGAGTGCAATAACTTTAAAATGATCTTTAAAATAATTGTATTCATAACAGTTACATACGTTAACTACTTGATTTAGTAATTTGTTTGATCTAATTGCTTGGTTAAGAACAATTACCAAATCATTTAATAATCAACATGTTTTATTGATTTCGTTCCGATGCATGTGTAACTATTCCCACGAAGGGGGATATTGAGATAAATATTTTTCATTCTGAGGTGTTACTGGCAATTTTACCATTCCATATCATAGTAGGTAATTATCAAAATTATTTATTTCCTCTGACTGCTAAAAACCTGATTGGCTCTTTGAGTTCACATGCAATGCGTAGCATGAAAAAAAAACTAAATAAATAAAAAAAAACTAAAAAAAATCACTGCTATTCGAGGCACTTCTCTGGTACTCTAAGCCGCCTTCCATGCAATGGAATCAACGCAATCCTCATAATTACAAAAGATATTAATCGCCAGGGGAATACTTTGGAATTTCCCTGAACAAATTCACATCTCCTTAGGCAGCTTTATGCTATCAAAATATCCAATCAGACCCGATAGCAATCGCAGTACCATCAGAATTCCAGTCATCGTGCCACCGACCAGAAGAACCATAAGAAAAATTATGACAGATCACATGCCGAGACAAAGCTACACACGATAATTAATACATTACGAATGTGACTTGTCTGTTCGATCATTTTATCCTGGATCAGGGCGGCCGCGCGGGTATCGACAGATCGGTGGACGCGGTCCAGCCAGTGTCCAGCATCCGTCGCGTCGTCGTCGCACGGGCCACAATAGCGACGACAACGCGAGTGTTGTCCGGCGATCTCTTCCTGGCCTGGCCTTCTGGCGCGACCGGGCAATTTTGATTTTACCAACTTCGGACGGGACTCGGTTTTTACGGGCGGTTTTCTTGCGCCTTCCTTCGAACATGTCCCCGATGATTGCTCATTGCATGCTTTCACAGTGTGCGCCCAATGTTTTGCTGGATTGTATCGCCTGGTAAAACGATTTAATTAGAGGCCTCCGGTGGCCAGCCGCGCAACTATGCAGCGAAGCCCCCAATGAGGCGCGGCCGCAAACACTGGAAAAAAAAATGTTAGAGTTGACTTAGACCCAAGCTACTTACGAATGGATCTCATTAACCCGCTGCGACGGAGGTGATGACTGAGTACCGATTATGATCGAATACTTTCCTGGATATTAATTCGGTTAAACTTGTCTTCGTTTTGCTAGATATATTACTAAATCCAATCGATTAAAGCTCACACATATGTATAATTTTATTCAATAGTCAATTCATATGAAATCGCCAAAAATAAGTATAATAATTTTGCATATCACCGTCATTTATATTTTTGAGACCATCATCATTGGTAAAATCATATATCTACTATTAAAAATGTCGTTAGATGACGTTCGTAGTCTAATTTAAAAGCTAACAAATTATAAAAGATGTTTTTCTTTCACGAGCAGGAGAGCATTAAACATACATACCTACATATATTAGTTTTGCTATATTATATAATGTTCAGATAGTTCTAGAAATTCCATTGTTGAGTCTAATTCCTTGTGAAATCATCAAAATTAGTTACATAAAATAAGTAAATCGACCTTTTGATCTATTTAACGAAAATTCATTACGCAAAACTTTTTTTTTTTAATAGAATTTTAAATCAAAAGCTAGACAATCGTTTTAAAAACAAATGGAATGACGTCGAAGACCATAGGGCATCAATAAAATCTTAAAACGATTATAAAACGAAAATGAAGCCACCATACCGCTCCTTTTCTTACTCCTACTCCCCTGTTACTCCATCATTGAAGATTTTATCAGTGAAGCGGCAAGTGCAACAAAATGCGCCGGCTCGCCACTTGCCACTGAATTAGCATTTTATGAATAATAAGAATTGATTGAGATAGCACGCCTTTTAATTGAAGTATAAAATGCCATCACACTTAGCGCACTGCGTAGATTTTAATTATTGCCAGTGCCGCGTTTGATGAAATGCCGAGCATCGCTGCAATCTCCGGGCTTGAGTTATTTTCAGATTGAAGTGATTTTTCGCGAGCCTGACGAGCTGACTTTTATAGAGGGACATTCTGTGGGGCAATCTTTTCTTAATCTTTTTATTTTTCAACTTTCCTTTTACTGTCGGATTAATTATTTAGTTACTTCTCTACAAGTTTTCTAGAGAATGGAGAATGTGTTGACGTAATATTTGCTAATTTTGCAAAAATTTTTGTATTTCCGCTCTTATATATATTCAAAGTTCTCTTTTATTTTACTAAATTAGTACTTTTGAAAATAGTTCGAATTCTTATTTGTTATATTTAAACTGTTATGTGAAAAACTATAGTGTTTTTATCTTGTTGATACTAAAATCTGGTTTTTGAAAGGATGATATATTGCATGGTATTTGCAGGACCTTTCACATTTATTTTTGAAACGATTCAGACGATTGTTGCCGACGTTTCGGTTTATTCTCGTAAACTTTACCTTTTAAAATAAATCCACAAAAATATAAATGTGGAGGCGTTCAAGCGGTTCAATCACTCTTCATGTGCACGAACTGCACGCAACACGAATTTTTCCCGATAATGGTGCTTAAATTTATTGTTTATTTATAATTTTTTATGTTTAATATATGTTAAACCACAGACTTAAGAAATAGTTACTTAAGTAAATTAATTTCACAAGCTTTATTGTTGGTTCTGGTTGGTTTTGCTAGAAATTTGTATAAGTGATATTACAGCAAATTTTCAGTTTTAGCGGAATAATTTTTCTGTATTAAATTTTCAAATAAATTTACTGAAAAATAATTAAAATAATTTGCTAGAGACTGTCTAGTTAAATTTCATAAGACACAATTTCCTACATTTCTAAAAATTGCATAAAATTTTTACAAATCAAAATATTAGATAAAGTATTTAGCGTTCTAAATTCCCAACTCGAGCAATTACATTCAAATTTTTCATTTATCCCCCCTCATGGGTCCATCAGTGTGGCACCCTCTGTAATTTGCGCAAAGTTAAAGCCATTGCTCACTTAACTCATTATAATTCTGCAGAGATTCAATTCCAAAAATACTTGGTTGCGCCCACCCTCGTGCGAAGGGAGGACCAGAAGATCTAATTGTGGAATAATCAAATAAAATCCTGAAAGCAGCAGCATCCGACGCCACACCACCGGGGAGTGGAATTTGGTGCTATAGCGGCATAGTACCTGAGGGGTTCAGGATTTATCTCATCACCCGAAGCCGGGGTCTCATCATCCCCCAGAAGGCTACTAGCCAGCCAGGCCGGGAGCGAACGAACAGAGCTCCTGTCCGGAATAACCGGGATAATCGGGAACACTCAGAAAACCCGGCAGTCGTGGGGCGGCCTGTTAATCAAATCTTCCCGATGTACATGGATGGCATAAAGCTAAAAGCCCGAAAACCTAGGAGAGATCTTAGGGGTTTTTGGGTGTTGCGGTTCCCCGGCTGCGTTCGCTTCCCAGTCGATTTGCCGATTAGCATCTATAACGCAAAAGCGTTCCGATGTGCGTGGCATAGCAAAGTCGCCCGATAAAATCGCACGACAGCCGGGGAGTCATCACTCAAAATTGCTATCTCCGCCTCACTCGTCGTCCTTTTGTGGCTTATCGCGACGTGAACTTTTGGCTTCGTCCCGGTGACGTAACTATAAGCTCCGTCGCCGGACTCGACGCCTATTTGGGGGCTCTTGGTCGGCTTAAATTTCACGAAAACAAACGGTGCGAGGACCAGAGTCGCATTAAATTTTATCTTAAATCCACTCGAGGTGCATGAGACCAAAGGTGCGAATCAGATCACTGGCGAGTATCAAGTTTGGATAGAGGCCGATATCTTGCGCGAGATCTCGTCGATTCCTTGAGCTCGAGCCTTATTTGTCTCCGGCGAGATCTGGAGTCCGGACCCGGTCCGGGGCGGGGAGGGGAGTGTTTGGAGACACAAAAATAAAAAATAAAAGTTTCAGCATTAATCGTATAATTAATTTGATGCATGTATGCAAAGTATTTCGTGTTACATGTCATACCGACTTATCAGATCGTTTCGTCGCCTCGCCAGCGGAAAAAATCTCGCACGAATCTCTAGACGACGTCGCCGCAGTCGACGTAGTCGTCGTAGTCGTCGTAGTCGATGTGGCATGGCCCGTCGCATTATCTGAGGCGTCCAACTTTCATGTCCTGACATCTTCTTAGCCGTGTCGCCTTCACATGCTCCGGACAACTTTCCTTTTTTCCTCCTCGAGACGGTCGCTGTTTTGTTTGGTTGCGACGCCGTCATGAGTCGCACATGCCCCGTCCGACGCGAACAGGACGAGCTCAATCAATCTTGTTGCAGTTGCGGGAACAAAACAAATGGACACTCGCAGATATTTTTGTGCTACGGCACCACATTGACACGCCGCCGTGATCTGTGATCGTGCCCTTCCAAGGACCGGAGTCTGCATGGAGAAATTCT
The DNA here is from genome assembly GCA_933228815.1 of Machimus atricapillus. Classification (NCBI taxonomy): domain Eukaryota; kingdom Metazoa; phylum Arthropoda; class Insecta; order Diptera; family Asilidae; genus Machimus; species Machimus atricapillus. The sequence continues at coordinate 23,399,812 of OW121788.1, read as the reverse complement.
AGCAAATTATGAGGGCCTCCTAAAGAATTTTTAAGCGGGCCGCCCTGCAGAGATTTCATTGCCATTTTGATTGATCGATTGGGCTGGCATAGGCTAAAGCAGCTTCGTTACTTTAATTAAAGATATTCTGCTCGTTTACCAGAAGAAATGTCGTTAAAATATCGGTTGAGTTAAGGTTTATTTTCTTTGATTAATAAACTGTCCAGTGCGAAAAATTAAAATTAGAAATATTAAATTTACGCATAAATTGAACAGAATAATAATCCTTTGAATGAAACAAAAGATAGCTCTGAAGTTTCTTCGCCTTTTCGATTAAAGTACCTACTTATTCCCATGTTGGTAAAGGGCATACTTTATTAATTTCCTTCCAGTGGAGTTAAAAATGCATTCCTTTCAGTTTCTAGTCTAATTTTCTTTTTGTGCAGCATATCATTGAAAAGAATTTCCAAAAATTTCTTCAGAATAAATTTTAAATTCGTGAATAAGAATCAATGAGAAAAAATTTTTGTTCAACTAATTTAAAATGCATGGACTAAGTAATGCATTATTAATTATTTAAATGAAAGGTTGCGAAGGGGAGTATTAATTCTAATTTCTTAATTTGAAACAAATTTATTCGAAATTTCAATTTGAACTTTGAGTTTGTAATTTCAATTTGTAAACCTTGGAAAAAAAAATTACCAAAATACGATGAGCTTTCAGATATTTCCTGGTCTTCCTGTTTATTCTTAAAATTATTTCTTTAAACCATATTTGATCAGTTGCAAAGGTTTAATTTATCATAGTTATCTAAATTATCTATCCTTAAATAGTTTTACTTAACAGCGATATGAAAAATTTCAGACTAAGGAACTTTCTAATCTAAAACAACTAAATACAACATCATATAATTATTAATATGCTTTCGACGCGCTGGATGACCTTGAAAAGAGATTTAGATTGTGATACATTTTGCATTCTATATGCCTCTTAAAAGAAGGTTGAGATGTTTTGTAAATTTTTGGTAGAATGATTCTTCCAAAATACCTTCTTCGTTTTGCAACAGGGATAGCGGTCGAGTTAAAAAACACAATGTGTTTATATGTATAAAAAAAACCCTGAAAGAATAATAAATTTGCCATTAAATCATAAGTTCCTGTTTCCCGGAGCGATAGACTCACTTGTCGATCATGAGCAGGAACATAACAATGGTAACCACAAAAACACTTGTTTTCACAAGCCACGGAGCGGGCATATTTCATATAGCCGCCGTCCGACACTCAATACCTTCCGCAATCCTTTTGTTATTCATAGCCCTAGAAAATGTTCAAGTTGAGCGCGTAACGTCTCCACGACAATCCCCAGCGATTCTAATTGGCGGGGGTGGCGCAGGGACACCCTGTGACAAACAGTGCAAAAGGACTCCCCCTAGCCAATTTGAAAGGAATAGGTACTTAGGAGCTGCAGCGAAAGGAAGTTCGTATTTCATATTTTTGCTGTTTTCCGGAAATGTTTGGGGATGCTCCTGTAAAGGGATCCAGGGTGGATTTTATGTGGGGGATGTTACACCCCCTGATGACTGTAAAATGTTTTAAAGAACAATGAAACGCAAATATGGCGGAAAATTGTAGCGTCTTTAGTCCTGAGTGGTAGCGACAGATCAGGTCCATTCCATTCACTTCCCCGGGGCAGAGTCTCCTGGGATAATGCGTAAGCTCCACAATTATGCCAGAGCGATATGAAATTTGAGACGTGCTGTCGAGGCATGAGTGGACCCGTGACAACATGTTTTCCAGTGGCACTTTCTACTCCCTCTGTAATTTCTTTTCGCACGGAGTCGCGTGCCGGCCACCCTTCCCGGGCCTCCAGACGAAGCGCACAGGAGAGGCTAGCGCGTGCCGTTGGGTCCACACCTACCTTCAATTTTCGGCGGACTGATTGCAGGTCTCTGATTATAGTGATTAGTGGGTGACCCCTTGAGATTCGAACTGTGACTGCAACTGCCACGGAGGGATGAATGTCCGGAGGATTTTGTTAGCGATGTGAACCAGAACCAGAACCGCTCGCGGCTAATCATCAGGAATAAAAGGTATAAAAGCCGGACTCTTTGCCGGCGACAAATATTCGCTTTCAGCGCCGATTTCGGGATAATTGCCGGACACGACTGAGAGCACGTATCTCACACTTCCTAATTTTTGATTTGTGCTTAAGAGGATTCTGGCAATTTATCTCCGCTTCCGGGAAAAAGTTAATTGCATGGAAAATTCTGAAGCGTGGGAAGGGCGTTGTTTTCGAACTGAGTTTGACCATAAGCTGGATTTGTGCATTCATATGAAAGGAAGTAAATATTTATGGTTTTACCTGCTTATTGGCTAATTGGCAGGCTTTATACAAACAAGCTATAAACAAACTTTGATAACAAATTGAACTTTTCTTCTTTTTCAAAAAACGGAGAGTCTTCGTATAAAACCTATATCAAATATCGTTCGAATTATAGATAAAATGGAGTTGTTTACACAAGCAAGTTTATAGGTACAATTTAATCTCAACAATCTCAGAAACCGAAAAGAAAATAGTTCAAAACGTAAGTAGGTATGTACCTACACTATACACATGACGATTTATTTTTAATATAGAATTCAAATTGGCTTGATCCTTTAAAAATACGGAAATAACTTGAAATTCAAGGTTTTATTTGACCCGCATTAGAAATTTTACGAAACGATTTTAAAATGTTTAAAATGTTGATGATGTGTTGTAATCTGTTCATCGTATTTCTCAAAAACCAGGATGTTCTTAAAAATTTTATTTTTTGAAAAAACTTCACTGAAATTGAAGCTATATTACTGGTTCTGTTAAACGAACAATATCACTAAATGACGTTACATGATGAAAAACAAAAATACATAATATACATATACGAAATCTATGGGTACATCTTACATACGTGAATAAAACGGTATAGGTGCACATCTTCAATGCCAACCTTGAATGTTTTTTTTTTCATTTATTAAAAATTTGGAGTACCTACGCATTATTGAGAAATTTGTCAATTATCTTTTTTCCATCGAAGAATCAAAGTAAATGTTATCAGTAGCCTTCGTACCGTTTTGAGAGTAATTTAGGCGAGTATACTTTAAAAAAAAGACCGACAATTTTTCACTCGTTCAATTGCCCCAAAATATTGATTTTATCAGTTGTCGGTATCTCCTATTAGAGCAGTATTTTTTTCCCCAAAAATTTTTGTGTTTATCAACTCGAAAGTTTTTGCGGGCGATAAGATTTGGGAGTACTATCAAGCAGGTTATAACTGCGATATCCCGGGGTTTGTTCGCCACATTTTTTATGCTATTCACGGCTTCTGTTCGTTTGTTAATTTCTGTTATTTTATCGGCGCGCTGTGTTATGATTTTTCCAGTTTTTTTTCGATGCTTCTTGTTTTATTCCTTTTTATTTTATGATAAAGGCACTTGGAAAAAAGTTTACTAAAGTAGGTAAATAAAATTAGACTTGATAAGACGTATCTCCAATTGTGTTTTTCGGTTAATTTGGCGGTACTTGGATCGAAATTCGTGTGTAGATGATCTATGGGTTTTAGGCGATATAAATAAATTCAAAGAATTGAATAAATGAAAAATTATTAATATTCTATTAGGACATTAAAAGGAACAAATATATGAAGTACTATTATATGAACACAGAATCAGGAAAAACAGTTCATGATTTTGGAAGATAAGCTATAAAGTAGGCTTTACACTATCTGATAAATCAAAAGGAAGGAGATAGATATTTATTCTTAATTATTATGGTATGTGAATGTGAAAATGTGCTCCTGATAGACCTGGAGTAGGAAAATAATAGTATTATATTATTAACTCACTCGATCTTTCATTGATTGTCAAATGCTATGATGTAAGAGCTATTTTTGAAAACTCGAAAAATAAAAATTTTCCTACTAAAGTACTTATGTATCATGTATGTATATAAAAATGGTCCCAACTCGGAGCCTTGGGGAACTCCAATATTTTCTACCTATTCTTATTCTTGTTTTTCGCGCATTCCGTGATACGGACCAACAAATTAGCGAACTATTCTTGAAACAATTTAACTACAAAGTATAAGAGAATTAAACCTTTTCGTTTCCTGAGTTGAGAAAAGCCCTACAGCCTCTCGATCGTCCGGTTCGCTGAAGAATTTAAAGTGCAGGACCTCGCGATCTTAAGCTATATGAACTTGAAAACGTTCACTTTATGAGCCTCTAAAAATTGTGGTGAATCCGCCGCGACTCAATGGGAATACGTTCGGCTGACGGCCCGATACGCAAAACTGCGCAAATTTATGTATGACTAACTCGACGGACATAAAGTTAAATTAAATTAACTGAGATGAAAAGCAGCAGGCAAGTTCTGGTGCAACACCATTCCTGCCTATAAAGACCTCCGGCCGGCTCATTCCGAGCCAACGTAAAAAAATACTTAAGTCGGGCCTTAAGCGCCTCGCTGTCTTATCTCGACTCGGCCATTTGACGTCTCTAAAGATGCAGGTAAATTGGAAATAGGTTCTTTTTTTTTTTTTTACTTGTTCCTCCTCTTAATTATTTTTTCGTCCCTTTAAAATTAAGATGAAACGGAGAACGAAAAAAGGAACAATCATCCGGGACAGAAACTAATGTTGGAAACATAATTAAGCTTTCCACGGCTCGGCCGCGGGTATGCAGATCAGCCGGCGCGGCATATTAGTTCATTGTGGGTCTCTTCGCGGGCATCTCAGGTGAGTTCTTCGATCTTGAAACCGCGGTGTGGATCGTATACCCTTTCGGTGTGCAGTTGCAGTACTTTCCGTACGGATTTGCTGCGCCGAATCTGTTTCGCTTGCACACTTCACAACTGCCATTGGCTCTCCGGTGGTATTTTGAAGGTGTAAAAAATTTCACTCATGAACATAAATTTTAAAATCGACATTTTTACTGCGACGACTTGACAGGATTCAGCTACTACTTGAACTCTATGGTAATCCGGCAAAACCGCCGCGGCGGCCGCTGTAGTTCCAAGTTAATCAGACGAAATGGACACACATCAGCGGGCCTCGCTTGTGCCGACACGACTTTTTCCCCGTTTTACACCTTTTATGGCTTTTTCACCTTTTAATTGTTTTTTTCGCAACATGATGGGGAAATGCACAGAAATTGCAAATCTTGATTATCTCGGAATATGAAAATGAATTCATAGCTGAAATTGTTTAGAGAATAAAATCGCTATTCGGCTGGAAACTATCCGGGCGCGGTGGCACGCAAAAAACTCATTTGCTTTTAAATTGCTTTTTTTAAACAATTTTAAATCAAATAAATTGCCGTGGAACGTCGGCTCGCTCTGTTCGAATGTGCTCATCGCCCTGATTACTTTATCTGCCTTTATCTGATTTAATTCTCTGTTGATTAGATGGAAATATTCATAGGAAACCTCACATTGTTATCTTAAATAAACATAATTCAGACTTTTGCATGTGTTTAGAAATTCATCGGGTAATTTTGAATGAAATGTTTGTTTTAACTTTTGCCTCTTTCATTCTACTAATTGCGACGAGGTCTTTTCGAAATGATTTTCTTTGTTTTATTTTTCACCATTTTCGCATTTTCACCTCTTTAATTTTATAAATACGCATTAATTCACAGCGATTTAGTGTATCACGATTTTGTCTATAGTGAATGGGTCCGTTATGCAAAAATGGCGATTATTGGACTTAGTCCCGTGATAACCAAAAATCTATGCAAACTGCTCTAATAATTTTGGATATTCAATGTTCCAATTTTAAGTGGTTCCATAGCTTTTTCTTTGTATTTTTAAAATAGGCGTTAGTATTAGATTTAATTGTTATTGTTATTATTAATATAAAATTAAACTCTTACCCTTATCTGTTTGATGTCAAAAACTGGGAAATTTTATTTTGAAAATTTCTACATGAAAAACATGCCTCAATTGTCTTTAATAATCACCTGGGAAACACCAATCTACAATCTGTTTTGGTTTTTGAGATGTAGGTAAGAGTTCAAAGGAATGATAACACAATGTTAATAATGGCATAATTTTTGCTCCAACTTAAAATTGCTTTATTGCTTTACGAAATGAATCTAACTAACTCTCAAACCGCCGAAAATCGAAAACAATTCGTATAGTAGAAATTTGCTTTAACACAATTAATTTTACACTCTAATTATAAGACCCAAAATTCACTTAATTACGGCTTGAATTTCTTTAAATTGTTTGGTCATCCTCTTTAATTTCATATAATGTAACCACAAAGAATTTAAAAAATATTTTATGCTTATTGAAATGAAGATACCAAAATTAAATTCCAAACGCATCTGCCATTTTTCGCAACCTTCATAATAAAAAAAGCCAGTTGTGTGCGAGTATCGAAAAAATTAAAAATTCAGTGCCACATCAGTATCATTGAATTTGGCAGTTATTTTCGCATTTTATCTGAGAACGAATTAAAAAGCTATCAAAATGAAGTAAAATAAAGTTGACACAAATTAGTTGAGGAAATATTACTGCCAAACTATGATAATTTAAAGTAGCACGTCTGCCTGTCCGTCCAGGTGGGTGCTTCTGGCTGCTCCGGCGCGCGTACGTGAATTAATCTCGTTAAAAAATTTTTAAGGGAGACAATCACGACGGTGCACGCCGCCAGCATTTCATATGCAATGGGCACCCATTTGAATGTGCTTAGAAAGGCAATCGGGGTAACCGAGCGAACGGCCAATAACGAAAATTACTATTAGTAAACATCGGCATTAAGCGCCTGAAAGCGCTTTTTGTGCAATTTTCGTATAAAATCAGATTATGATTATGCAGACAGCGTTCCTTGGCGATTTTAGGTACCTATAGTCAAAGACGACTCGCCATGCTCGCGCATTTCCCCCTTGCTTATTTTTAGATTTTCATTTTTATCTGCTCGATGGGCCGTGAATAACAATTAGGCGAATCATGTTTATTTAATGGTCGTTTAATATCGTCTGCGCAAGGGTTTTTTTCTATGATTCGTCTTGGTTCGCTTTTTTTTTTGTTTTTTTGGAACGTTTTTACCTCTCTAGACGCATTCGCCGGACAAGTGCGCAAACCGGGCGCAAAGTCTGCAACTCCTGTGCGTGCATGCCCTTCAAAGGACAGCAAGGAGCAGACGATTTCCATACTTCGCGCGTTATACAAATCAAGGGAATAAATATATCAACAAAATAAAGTGCAACAGTCGTGGCGACGGCTCAAATTAAATTTCAATTGAGAAAATTTAACCTGGCCGGGTGGTGTGGCGGGTCGGGCATGCGAATACGCGGACACTGTCCGGCCATGCCGTGCGAATACGCCGAAATGCAGACGACTTTTGTTGCGTGTTGAGAATTTTATTAAACTTCTGAATGGATTCTCAAGCAGGACAGGCATTAAAATGCGATTAAGAAATAATAAGAGGCGGACGAAAATTTTTAATAAACATTCTGTGGCTGCCCGCTCCTTTTTCCGCTTTTTTGTCCGACACGCCGCGCACTCGGGCCAGAGCAGAGGTTTGGTTTCATCGCATTGCGGAGCTGTCACAGCTCAAGCCCAAGAACAGGTATAATTTAAGTTGGCGGCGTTGTCACCTGTCTGTCATGCCTTAAATGTTAGACATTAACTTTGATGTTTTGGACAATTTCGGAATATTTGAATATTTTAGCAGATTACGTTTTGGGCGAGAGGGGCATATATGTGAATATCGACGTCGATCTTTCCAGTCGAAGGCGGGGCACACTTGGCGTGATTTTGTGCACGTGCTCATACATACCTTTCCTGATTATTACCGGCATTTCAAATGAAAGCTACATATGTTCTGCCAGGAGTCTCTGCAAATACTTCCGTTTTAAGAGACTGCGGATTTACTCGTGCGGGGAATATTAACATTTTCGATTTTCTCTGCTCAACGAGTGACAGAGTTTTTAAAATATACCGTGGGATGTACATACATAAATAAAAAGCATGAGCAATATTGAAGATTTGATTGCTTTACTTTGTATAATACAGATGCATTTATTTATAGAAAAAGTCCAATAGGTAACATCCCCTACGAATAGTAGAATAATAAAAAGGCCAGATAATTTCATATAATAATAACATAGTCGTATTATATTTTAAATTTTATACATTATAACAAAAAATCATATTTTTTCAGAGCATAGATATATCAATGTAGACTCCCTAAAATACATACATACTTAGTTAAATTAAGATCAAACATTTAAAAGTTCCGTGTAGCTTAAGTCAAATCTTCTTGCATAAAGGACCTCTTCCAGGAGTGCTTCAAGGCAGTGTCTTTAGTTCATTTCTTTTTTGTGATGTTTATGAACGATGTCTTCTTGGAAAATTCTTCATGATACTGATTCTCGTCTTTTACTTTCAGGCATTCTTAGTTTTCATAAGTGGGGTTCGAATTTTATTACTTTTTGAGTAGAAGCCTATTAAATACGCTAGGAAAAATAAAGGATTTAGTTGTAATTTGGGATACAATTTGAGGACTATATTAATTCAGTTGTTAATAAACAAAATTAAAATTTCAAAAATCTTAAACGCATTAGGACTCCCTTCTATTACTTAAAATTATTCGAGTTGAGGCTGTTCAGTCAAGTTTTGCGGGCTACCTTGGGCTTATCACTTTACCTATTTTACCTGCATAGGCTTAAATTTCCATTTCCGGACTCGTTTGTGAAGAGACGAAATATCTTCAGAATTGCCTTGGTCTTATACATATTTTATGCGGATCTAGAAATTGTCGAGAGCTCAGTGAATCTGTCAGGCCCTTCTGATATATGTACCTAAGAGTGAAGGAGTATCGATTATTAAAATTATTGACTTCTAAATGCTTAGGTATCTACTATTCATCATGCAAAAAGTAAAAGTACCCTATTTTGTAAATCTTTTACACAAAATCATAAAATTTAAAGATAAAGATTAGTATAAATTTTTTCTTGCATGACTTTAGCACAAAAAAGGGTTAATTAGCTGTAAGTATGTGAATCATAAGCGCGATGTCATTAAGATTCCTCTGAATTTTTCGTTTTTTGTACTACAAGGCAAAATCTTAACATTCCTCCCGCACGATTCAGTCCCCCCTCCACAATCGTGTCGCCCTTTCAAAAATGTAGAGGGCGACACTTCTTCCATAGTGCGCCATTCCTCATCTTATCGAGCGACATCCTTTTTTTTTTGGTAATTAAATTTTCCGGAGTGATTTATGGTAGGAAAAAATGGCGTGTTTTGTTTAAAATATTTTTTGTCGTATTGTTTTCAGTTTCTTCTGGCACTCCTCCCTTCAATTGTGGGACAATGTATACGACAGTTGCGGAAAGGGCTGAGAATGAGAAAGTAATTACAGCAGGCGAAGACATGCAAACCTCATTTGCAGGATCTCGCGCCCTTAGTTCCCGGGCTTTAGGGAAGAGATTTTAAAATCGCGGAGCCTGTCCCCTTACGCAATTTGGGGCACGAAAGGTAATGGGGCCCGGCCAACAGGCGCAATGAAGGTGAAGTGAGGAATTTCAATTTGGACGGGGGCCGCATTCCTTCGAATTATGCTTGGGGATAATAGAAATTTTCGCATCGTTCACGAATCCCAGAATCGTCCTTGTTTCATGCTATGGGTATAATGTGACGGGAAGAGAGAGTCCCTTTCATCTAATTACAGTGACTTTTGGGAGTGTGCCTGGAGCGGGCGGCACCCGGCACGTCCATAAATAAACCCCTCGCTAACCTTTCCCGAGTGTGGCAAGTTAATGTTACAGCCGGGTATCCTCAAGTGATCAAGAAACAATTTTGTTCCTCAATTATTTATGCGATAAACGGGGAAAATTTTTGGACTCCCGGCAGGCTGTCGTGGGGCCATGCTCGGGAATTCCTTTAATATTTATCCCGGCTGCTGGGATGCTTTTGGGGATATTTTGTGCCTTTTCCCTGTTTTTCTTTTTCTTTTTTGCTTTTGCTTGATGCCACTTCTGTCGACCTTCCCTCTGGCAATTTTAGTCCCCGGGGCCCCGAGTCTTACGTTAGAGCCGTCGGTGTAGGAGGATGATTGTTTTGTGCGTTTAACAACATTAAATATTCACGAAACCGTGCTAAAAGATGTAAGCATGGATATCATGCTGAAGAGCATGTATGCTCCCGGCCCAAGTACACTTGACACTACCCACACTCTCACCCCCGCCCCTTCGACCCGTCGGTTCTATTTGAAGAGCATGTCAGGGAATCCTGACGGGTGCGGGGGAGTCGATGACTCCAAGGGAGGCGAAGATATGCCATTTAGGGCCAGCCATCTACGGAATATCGCATGCAAACACTTTACTTAACCCAAATTGTATTTGTATTTATGTGGGTGTAATCTATAAATTATTATTACGCATACCACCCGCCGGCGGCGGTCCTGCAAGGGGTAAAAAACCCGCACGGCCAGATGGAACCTGACTTTTGGGGCACCGCTTAATAGGCGACTCCTTTGTACCGGGGAGCCCCCTGATCAGTGAGATTAGAATTAGGAAGTCGTTCGGATCAGAGCGCCGCCGGCCGGGGGCGTAGACTTTATTAACTGAACTCAGGAAGCCATCGAAAACACGATTTAGTGTCAAGTGGAATTGGGCTCAATCGCATTTCTTCTTTAACACAACCCACACACATGTCCCCTCTCTGGCGTCCTCCAGGATGCTCCTCCTCGTGTACCAGAACATGAATTTGTAATGCGGGTTCGGTTACCCATTTCGGTGAGAGCCTTGAAGAATTTTCTTTATGGAAAATGGTTTTGCTTTTCTATATAAAACTTTGTTTTTTATTTCTATAAATTAAGTGAAACCGAAATGTTGTAACAGGATAAATTCGAAATCTTAGAAATTGGTTTTCTAAATATTTACGTATTTACGACATATATTTTATTTTTTATTTAACATTCCAAGGGTACACTATCGCAGTTTTTCATAACATGCATAGCGGGCATTTCAAATCTCTCATAGTTTAAGTTCTAATTCCTCTATAAAATAGAACCAAAGAGATTCAAAACAATTAAAAAGGTATACACTTTTACGTCATTTATTTCTTGTTATTACACATGAATTTTCTGAAAAAAAAGAAAAAAAACATGTGAACTTATCTAAAAATCTGAGAAGCCTGCAGTTTTTGCCACTCAATAGATCAATTTTTGTATTATTTTCGCTATAAACTTCTTTTATAGTACAGAAAATTTTAAAACAATATATAAAATAGAAATATATGCTTATAAGACAGATACGTAAATAAATTCTCCTGATTACTTCAGTTAAATAAAAAACAAAACATTTTATGAATTTTACGGATAAATACCTTCATGCCTCTGAAATTTCAGGAATTCTAAATATAACCACTTAAAGAAAATTTCCATTTTTATGACCATATTTAGACAAATTTTACCAACGTCCTAGCATATTAATTCATTTTTGCCTTCGAGCTGGTGGTAATTATGCTTTCAGAGAAGACCACACTCCATATATCAAGGCACTAACTAATTGACTACCCTAGAGCAGTCCTGCGCCGCCCGAGATGACAATCTCTCACCACCTAATTGGCGAATTTTTTTTTAACCGCTGTCACATTAATTCACACAGAAATCGCATGATTGAGCAGCTTTTTGCGATCATAACTCACCTGGTCGCAAAGTGATTATCATAAAAATCTAGAAAATACATGAAACAGCCTCCCGATAAGTGCATGGCATCAATGATTAGGTGTGAAATTCTTAAGATTTTACGAGGAATAATTGCATCGGGTATATAAGATCAACTAATTGTTTATCTCGACCATAAAGGCGCAATGGTTCATTTAACGAATTTTAATTACCATTATCCGATTGTAGGGCTAGAGAGCCCATACCATAATCAAAAAGACCTATAGAACCTAAAGTGCTCCTTCAATTCTTCGGTTTTCTTTTTGATTTTTTTTTTTTACTTTTTGGAGAAGCAACTTATCACGTTATAAGTGAGTTTTTATACCTTCGTGCCCGAGCACGCAGAAAGTAACTATCGTCCGCTGCCGCACGCCCCGGCCCACTTAGCTATTAATTTCTAAGCATTTAACGTCTATCCCTCCCGAGTGTGCGTATATTAAAATGGTGCGCTCGTAAATTTAATTATCTTTTATTTTATGGGCATTTAACACTTGATTCTTGTCTGGTGCCAATAAAAATGCCGGCCGGCCTAGTCGTCGTCGTTTTTACTACTTTTTCCAAGTTTTCGTCGTTTAACTGGCTTCCATGCCCCCGCTGGTGGTATTCCATAGGGAGGCCCAGTGTAGGGCTCGAATAGTGAGCCAGAAAATGCAGTTCCGCATGTCATTGGTATTTAAGGAAGAGGGGAAAGGGGGCATGGGGGTAGTTAGGCCTATGCACTTTAATGTGGAAGAGTGCTTTACTGTAAACGCATAGCACAAAACTGCACTCTCCACCGGCATGCACCCGATCTAATAGTAAACTAACCATAAAAGTGCACGGCACCAGCTGGCATCGGTCCGCGTCGCAACTGCGGTCTGCGTGGAATTGGAGTAAGCGAAGTAATGACCAGAACTTAGTAAAACGCGATCTAAATAAAACGAGTAAATGACTATAAAATGATTAAGAACACACTTAGCTGTAATAAAAGTGAAGAGAACGACTGTAAAGAAAAGAAGACGCTCTACCCTCCGCGCCTCCGTCGGCGAAGACAGGGAGCGCCTTCTTTCGGTCTTTGGCTATGCGGTCGATGGAACCGGTGGAAGGTGCCTGAAAAAAAAACTAAGGCACGTACGTCACATTAGTCTTTCTCTGGCAACTAAGTGTCAACTTACGAAGGCAATCAAATTACCCAGTCCCGGGATCGGACGGGCTCTGACCCTCTTCTGGTATATCCTATACCTTCAGGTGATGTGATGCACTTTTAACAACTTTTTCGTGTTTTCTCACATTTTTATTGGCCTTGTGATAGTTAACGATGTAACAAAAATTAAATTTTTCGCGGAATGCTCAAAATGACCTTTTAAGGTGTGGTCAGCATTCGAAGTGTTATTCTACAAAATTGGGGTTTTTTTATGGCACGTACTATACAATCGAGTTTGAAGTTAAAATGGTTTCGTGTGCTGACGGCTAATATAGAAAAATATCTTGATTAAAAGTATAGCGAAAACCGAAAACCCCGATTTAAATTAAATATAATATATTAGTGCGAAAACCAGGTTATTATAAATATTAATAATTTACGTTATCAGTTCGTTATCCAAAGAAACAATAAATTTCGTTCAACATTTTCAATATGTGGAAAAAATGACGTTTTGCGAAAAAGAAATGTTAAAGAATTGTCGCCTACAAACAAAATATCTTCCATCACTCAATCACTGGCAGTACAAAGGTAAGTTCATTGATCATTGCTCATTCTCGATAAAAATTTAGACCTTGATATAGTTAGTTATGTAATTTAAAAACAAAAAGTAAGTGCGAAATAATCTAACGCAACGCAAGATCGACATAAGTCGATTATTAAATTTTTCGATATCTATAATTATTTGGTATTATTTCGGTTGTGATTGTAACATAGCTTTTTATATGTTACTTGGTCGCAAAAGTTAAAATTCAGCTACTTAAGGAGGAAGGAAGGAAATCATTTTAAACCATTATAATCCGCAGCAGCTTCCAGTTTGACACTGGAAATCGAAATCAGCTGTTATTTCCAAGATTTCCATGCTCATTCTCTGGAAATGACAGATCAAACGGCAGATGATAATTTTTTCGAGAACGTTCCGTCGCACGTGCTCGTCTCGCTAAAGTATTTAAAACTAGTAGCTTTTCAACTAATTTTTTTTTAAACATTTAAGTTCAAGTGTAAAGTAATATTGGTGTAAAATTGTGTTTAAAATTTTAGCACGTTCGATAGAAAAAAAGCCGTTTGAGTTATGACTTATTTCATCAATTTAATTAAAATTGAACTTGCAATGGTGTTATGCAATCTTGAGTTTAAATAGCCAAAATATATATAATTCTTTACTTTATCAATTAATTAAGTACATAACATAGTTGCTTTTCATATTAACCAATTTTTAAAACTAGAAAGAAAGTGTAACTCCAAGTTTCAGAAAATCAGTTAGAAATTCATAAATATGTACCTACCTAAGGTATAAATAACAAAAAGAAAAAATGTTAAAACTTTATACTTATGAAAGTTTATTTTATTTTTCAGCGGCCACCTAGTTCTTCATTATCATACGGCGGTGCTATGAACGATGACGCTAGGTCGCCGGGTGCTGGTAGTACACCTGGACCACTATCACAACAAGCACCTGTTTTAGACACATCAGATCCAGGTAAGTCTCGTTTTCGTATATTTATTCCTTTTATAAACTCATTTTCCACCTGCTGCAATATTCGAAGCTCAGGAAACAATTATTAAGTTACCCCCGCATAATTTTCGCCTGTTACTTCTCAAAGTATAAAAAAAAAAATATCGATGAATGTGCAAAATTATATTGGCACCCATCAATTCGCTTTTGAACCGTTTTACTCCCATCGCTGAATATTAGCCCACCAGCAACAATGACTCTAAACTCAATCCCCTGCGCTTATTGAGGTTCCGGGGGAAGGGAGGGCTGACATAATTTCATCCGTTGCTCATATTCGTATGCATATGAATATTTCGTGCAATTTTCGAGGCAACCCCTAATCCGGGGTTACCTTAGATCCCCCGTGTGTGTATCGTCCTGAAATCTCCCAGCAAAAGGCACAAAATTCCATCTCTCAGCTGCCTATTACCGTGTAACTCAATACATGAAATCGTTCCGGGAAATTCTCCGGCAAAAAAAAAAAAAAAAAACTCATCCACCAAACCAAGGGGATGTTATAGGACTCAGCCCGGGATAGGGCGAACCTAGAAAATGTGGGAATACCTTCTCGGGAGATACGTAGAAGAGTGATTCGCATATTGTCACAATGAGAGTGTGAAATGTGTGGCCTATAAAAGAAACTACCCTCAGGCCCAGGATAGATATTGAAAAAAGTCCCGAGAAGGGTGCCGGGCCACAATGAAAGGGACCCAAACAAAATTTTCAGCTCAGTTTTATGAATTTTAAAATAGTTACAGATCAAAATATTCACTCGGAAGCGTCACAAAGAGGACAGAGGGGTGATTTAGAGCGGCTGATAACAGGAGGTCGGGACCGATTCGTTCCACCGCACCCGATGGCGCTCCTCAAGTCCCTGTCGGGGTGATCTATTGTCGCAATCTCTGGCCTGACACTCGCAATTCCTCATTTCAAGGAGGAATCACACCACTTCAAAACCCATGTTCGTGGTGTAAAAGCAGAATTTTTTTTATTTTTTATTTTTTTTTTCTAATGTAAAAAGACAAAAAGCCCGTCTATTCGGTCTACGCCAACAGATTTGGTGGTCCATTGATAAACAACGAACGCAGTCCGACTTTTAACCATCCACCGTTTTTGCCGGTTAAATCGGTCGAATTTTAGGGGTCGCAAGTACCAGCCGATTTGATTCTTCTGCCTTGATACACTTAAACAAATAAACAATAGCAGTGCGCAATGCCGCTGCACTCGAGGGTAATTTTTAATGCGATATTTTCCAATTCGATTGACAATGATTTTTCGGTTTTCACCAGCAAAAAAAAAATGAAATTCCCCTACCGTTTTGTTACAATTTTCTTCAGGAGATGTAGAACACTGATAATAGCCCTTCAAATTGGAGAAATTGTTCTTCCAAAAGATTTCATTTTTTGTTAATCGGTCTTTTGCGTTATAACGTATAAAAATTGAATCGTATTACAAGAAGAAAATGCTTCTTTAACGCATCAAGGGAGTACAGGATAATAAATATAAATGCTTTGAAAAACCCTGTCTATTTTAATATCACTTTATTATATAATCTACTTGCTACGAAATTGGGTTTTTTAAAAATTTCCTTTGTATACAACTTTCATATTATAATACATGTTATAGGTAATTATGCCCTTTTTAACACATGCAAATATATTTATGTATATCCAGTTTTTGAACCGTTCACCTTGCATCTTATGGTGATGAAATACAAACCATTTTTAATTTCACTTTAAGGTTTTCTATATGCGCCAAAAACAAAATAATAATAATATGGTAATTTTAAAAGATAAAATAAAATTGTATACACATATTAAATAACGTTTACTATTTTAAAAGTATACACAACAAAATACTTACTTATATAGTATACCTACCTAGTAATTTACAACCATAGTTGAAAAAAGATTAAAAATTTATTGTTATTGCGAAAACAATATTCTGCCCTAATTTATAATATACGAAGTAGTCTAGTAAAATTTTCCATTGAAGATTTCTTATCTAATTACGTCTTCAGATGTCTACCATTTTTGACGTATGTTACATATTTCGTCTTGAGTAAATGACACTATTAATATAAGTTTTGATTAAGTAATTTTCCCAATTATGTCAGTTCTAAAGATACCGAACTTTAAATTATAAATAATGATTCTAAAAATATTCCCAACTTCTGACCTCAGAACTAATGGTGTTAAGGTCAAACAATTTTTCTGCTGCCAATGCAAATTTTTTTGCGTTCGTATCAAAAGCATGAATTGAAATTTTTTGTTTAAAATAAGTGTCCGAAACTAGAAGCCGCAGACACGCGGGCCCAGTGGAGACAAACAGGCTCCAAACGCGGTAATAAATCAACATTACCACGTCTCCATCTTCACACTATCGCGGCCCATTCAATTCAATTGCCATCGCCATAAAACGAGCATAAGGAGATCGCGGAGCGGCAAAAAAATCCTGTTCAAAATAATTACCCCGGATATTGTGCAAGTAACGTATCAATAACAAGATAATTACAAGACAATAAATTGTAAACGAGCTGATTTATTTATTCCCTGATAACACAGGACATGAACTGTGTCCATTAATAGCGGCGATCGCGATCCAAAGTTCAACCCTTCCGAGGAGCCCAGCCGGGGAAAACTTATCACTTCCTCGTAAACAAACAAAGAAGATCAGTCAGTGAACTTCGGCGGTTGATCCTCGCGCTATTTAAGATAAAACGCGAGCGGATGGACATGGAAAAAAAAAATAATAATAACATCGCAGTAGAACTCCATTCTGGGGCTAATCGGCGTGCGCATATGACGCGCGGATTCGCATTTAATGGCAGCTAACATAAACCGACAGCAATTATTAATTCGCCGACAAATAATTCAAACTGATTTATGGATGAAATTATTCACACTAGCGACCATAAAATATGGACGAGCCGGCATGAAAACGACGCGACCAGAGATATTTCAGAGACATTTGGTAAGGGGATCTCTTGGGGTCTTGGGGGTCTTGGGGTTTCGCTATCACCACCCGGGTCACGGGATCACACTTCTGTCGTTCTGGTGCAGTGTTGGCGATCGCGATTTTGGCCACGGGACCGTGAATCTTCAATCTGTTCTCGCAGCCATTTGGGGGCCCCCTGATAACCGATTAGTCGAGGCCGAGTATTTCGCATATAAATTATTCCCGTAATTAGATTAATTGTTATTTGACTTTAATGGAGCTCGACTCCATGTTAATATCAGACACTGTGACTTGATTTCACATTCGTCTTATTTTGGCACCTTATCGCGTAGGGTCGGGCCCCGGCTGGGGATTATGCGGCCCATCAATCTTTTTTTTTGACGATAAAAGACAGGGTCGATCATGTCAAAAGTTTATGGGCAGTGCAATTCGCTAATTTTGTCTTCGTGTGGCGAAATCGGTCAAAATAAAAAACCAGGTTTTCCACTAAAAAACAGGTCTATAAAATCGGGAAATTTGTAATTCTATGCTCGTCACTTTTTGACTGTCCGGCGTTTTTATATTTATTTATTTATTTTTTTGTCTTTTTATTCCGCCCGATGAGCCCACTGGGGAGATACTCTTGGGTATATTTTTGTTTTATATTCAGCGAATGCGCGAGATGATCGCGTATAAGAGATGACAGATATTCGATCGTAAAGGAAGGCCGTAAAACGCCGTAGTCCACCTAATGACACGTTTTATTGCGAGTGAATTTATACGATCAGCCATAAAACGGGGCCCCAGTGCTGATCACCTCTGTGATAAGTGGGCTGTCGGCGGTGCAGCCTGCTACCCGATTGTTTGTTATTTATAAGCAATTAATTTGCAAATTTATAACAATTAGCAGCAAAATCCGTCAACTTTGGGACAGCTCGCTGACAACTAATTGGGAGTTAATTAGCCTAGGTGGGCCGGGCCCCCAATGATTCATCCGGGAAATATTCAACTTTTGCAGGTTATATGCAAATGTCTCCCATCGTCCGGCTGCATTGACTAAAAAAAAAAACAAAAATAATGAGAAAAACGGTGGGATCGAAGATTCTCAAAAATATTCAGAGGCCAAAGTCCAGATGGGCGTAAAAATGGGAAAAAAATGTCATTTTACAGTCGACTGATTTTCACACAACTTCCCAGGAATTTGAAAAAAAGCCGCCGCTGCGCTGGCCCTGGCTCTGCTCTGTCCCCTGATGAATCTCTCACGCTGAAAAGCATTTGGGTGAAAAACAAAAGAAATTCCCGACTGTAGGTGAACCTGCCGATTGTGTTTGATAGCGTGTAGAATAATTGATCCGACAACGTCCCCGTCCACCCCCCAGATTGCAATTTTCCATTTCCCGACTCGAGTAGTTTTTCGCTGTTGAGACCCTCTGGACGGTGTCCCGGAATCCTCCTTCGATTCCACCGGACGAGTGAAATTTCTTCGCTGCTGGATGGCGCAACTTTGGGGCCCCTAGATGTAGGACTGGAAGAGCCTCCGTCCCCTGGGGCGTCACAACTCGAGAACGAAACAATTTTTGTGGAAAAAGACGATGGCGGAGCAGGAACGGTTCACTGAGTGGGAAAAATAATAATTTAATGCATGCTGACAGTGATGAACTTTTGTTTCCATTTCATTTAATGCTTCCAAAAGGATCTTTATGTGGTTTTCTAGCAACTCTGGAAATTGAGTTTACCCTCACTGTTGCAATTTGTAATATTTTTGAACAGCCACACTTACCTTCATACCCTTTTCTGTCTCAGCAGGAAACTGGAAAAGAAAATTATCAAACGAGTTTTTTATTTTCTTGATTCACAGTTTAGGAGATTCTCTTAGCACAATTAATTTGAAACTAGTACGGTATTAAAACTAAAACTCCAAACAATTTTGGAGATGTAATCGATATATTGTTTTTGTTTCTAAATAAAAGTACCTACATAACGTACATACCTATACATCTTTAAAATTAGATAGTGTTGTTGGTGCAGGGCTGTTTCGACAATTCTTGCTTGAACACCCACGGTTCAACTCTTCAACAATGTAAAAATTTTAAGAAATAAAGCGCTAAGAATCCAAATAACATTAGCACATTTTGTCTCAACTATGAACAAAAATATGAAAAGTGTTCGTTCCTTCGTTTCCTTAAAAATTTAATAACTAACTGCCATAAACATTTTGGAAAACGTTTATGTAACATTGCAATAGTAAAAAGCAATACACAGCAAACTATGTTCGAACTTAAATGAGATTCCGCAGCAGTCAAATCAGACGTTTTGAATGAAATTATATTAAATGAAATGAATGGGTTATCCGGATGTCTTCTATACAAAGTTAAATGAAAATCGGATACAAGAAAATTGAAGAACTCGCAAAATATTCCCAGAAAAAGCTGAATTTGCATGTTTATCTCTGGCACCATCGCGAATGGCATTAAATTTCCCGCGGCAAGTGAGCCAAGTGAACCCGCTCGTTCCTGGTGCTGTCCTCAATTTTGTGCCACTTAAACTCTGTATGTCTACCAATTAAGCTTTCATACTTTTAATTACTTAAGTTCTTATAAACCCATAACGTGCTTTTCATGTAACAAGAAACTTAAAAGACTCGCCGGGAGAGTAGAGAGGGTGTGGCTGGCTGGTAGCGGAGGAGAAGCTCCTCTATCTGGTAATCTTTTGACATCACAAAATGACTGAAGCTGAAGTTTTCGTTCAAATAACCGAAAAAGTTTTTCCACAAAATCATGCCATGAAAGGGTAAGAAATTCTTCGAGCCGAAAAGGCGAAGGGAGTGGAAACTGCGATAAAGTCAGTCTAGAACCACCGAAAAGTGTTAAACCATGACATACTTCATCTCCCTACATCAAATGCGAAGGCAAACAACCCCTAATCATCCCCCATACCAAAGACGGTGGATGTTATTTTAGGACGGTTCCGTAAACGTTTTAATGGCTTGAAATACCCGCCCTGGAACCACCTCCCGCCAAGAAATTTTCGGTTCTTGCATCAGTGGAACGGAATGAAAATTCTTTGGGAAAACTTTCCCCAAAGATAGGAAATCTTAGTTTGAATATCCTTCGTCTCCTGGCATTGGAGCAGGAGCTCCATGTCGGCCCCCTAAAAGGGTTGAGGTGGTGTCAGCCTTCGAGAATTTATTCATGCCACACCGGAGTCGAGGGCAAACTTTTCAAATCGAGCGCAATTCAGGCGAAGATGATTTACCCGGTGGACCGGGGTAATCACAAACGTCCTAATGACGCACTCTGTTTGTCCCCGTGTCCTAGATAGCGACTAATGCGCGATAATGAAATGTATCGGGACACGAATGCCTCTGAATTCGGTTATGAGCAATTTTACCATAATGTTGTTTACCTAAGGACACGAGGCTCGGCGCGCCAACATAAAAGTTCATTACTATTATGCGGGAGGGTGGAAATCGGCGGACCGCGATAATACGTGATGGTGCAGGTCACCGCGGCACCTAATCGCACTAGTATCGCACTTGTTCGCGCCGTCATACGCACCCAAAATACGCGGGCCACCCGAAAATTGTTTACAGAAAATACTGCGCGCACGGGGGCGGCAGGACTGTCTCACCTCTCTCACCGAGCTGTCCTCGTTTTCGCCGCTGTCGACTTATCTTCAATCTTTGACGCTAATGTGGACAAATTGTGGTTTTTACGTCAAAAATTAATAGCAAGGTAACTCCTAATGATCGCTGTCCGCTTTTGTCTTTTCATAAAATTTTCGGCCTCAGAGCTGTTAATTTAGTAAGTGCGTTACTCAGATGTTTAGATACTTAGATGGCTTATCGATGCTAATGGATTGGAAGGGCCCGGATAAAGGCCCTTTGATGAAATGCACATTTCACTTTATTGTTTCTTAGCAGTTGAATCGATTTTCAATTGAAACTGACATTCTGTCGGCTTTTTAGGCTTTTTATATTGCTTTCCATCAAAAATTCATCCCTTTCTTTACGATTTATTGATCTTTAGCTCCGCACATTGTTCTAAATGTTCTTTAAGAATCAATCAAACATTTTGACCTTAGTTCATTGATGGGAGCAGAAATGTTAAAGTTTTGAAAAGTTCATGAATGGTAAATATCGTTTGCACTTTTATAGAACTCAATACATACATCAAATTGATTTGGTATATAAAAGCTAAAAGATGACTCGACAATTTTAATTTTAAAAACTAATTTCAAGTCACATATACATACCTACATGTAAAATTTTAGGTTCAGAAACTGGTTGAAGCAAATTTAATAAAGAATTATGTAAAATAGACTTACCTACATTCATAATTTTGCTTCATCATGTAAAATAATTGATTGTTCTCAAAACGATTGCAATGCTAAGTGGATGAGCATTTTGAATCAGAAATGGCCTCAGATTTAAAATAAGGAAAAACGAAATTGACTAATAAATTTTTAAACGATCAACTTCATACATTCCATACATGCATTTATCAAGGCGATGAAAAGAAAATCTTTTATATTTTTTTTTTCAAAAATGTACGAACAGCGGTTAAAAACCCTGAAGCTGGTAAATGCATTGAAACTTTTATTAGAGTTAAATTTTACTTGGATCACGTGCTCAAATCGCGCTTTCACAAAAGGAAGGTAAACCATTGTGAAATGCCGCAAAGGTCGTAAAAGTCGGCACTCTAACGCAATAATTAGGGGTTACATTAAATAATGACAACGTTTGACGTGGGAGCATCGATTTGACGAAGGTTTAGGGAACCCACAGAACAATTTCCCCATCATCTATCGCCGGGTGAGTCTTCGACCTATAATTTAAATTTTCGGGATAGTTCAATCAGGCTATATTTTGTGGTGTATTGATTCTATCTAAAAAAAAAAAAAATTGATAAACGCAACTCCAATTCAACCGCATTTCATCGAAAATTGCCTAAAATGAAGTTGCTTACTTTGCCTGTATATGTCCTAACCTAAACCCTATAATTTGCGCATCGGGAGACTTGTGTAAACAGCTCAAGCCACGATAATGGATTGATCCATTCCAGACTGTCAATAAATGTACCACGATTGGATTGATTCCAAGTCAGCCCTCTCCCTGTACGTGAATTAAAACCATATGCTTGTTAGGGATGGATTCCCGTTGTAGGCTGCATTTGATGTTATCTGGGGACGGTTAAGGAAAACACAAGCCAACTCAGCCCGAGTTTGCCTCAAGCTGTTTCTGTTTTGATTTTGTTTGATGCAAATACACACGCGTATACGCTGCAACGGGGTTCCAGGGACAAAAAGGGGTGAAAACCTTTCTTTGGAGGCCACAACCCCTGCAGGGTTGAAGGAAAGGTTTGGGCCGTCTAACGTACCGCTCAAAAGGGGATAGATGCGGGATAATTGTGTAACAAGCCATGCTGGAAAAAAGGTCACACTAAGTACCTGCCTCATGTGACATCTCAAAAAGTTTGATGCGATTATGAAACTTAAATTGCTTGTTTAGTGGCCATTTCTATTTATTTTCATTTGGGATTAGAGATGTTTCGGAGCAGGCACTCGGGGCTATCTAACTAGATAACATAATTTCTGTAACGACATGTACAGTGTATAAGACAAATTTGTAAAAAACAGATGTTATTTGTCAGATTTAGCGCTTTCTAATTGAATTTTAAATATTTGTATTTACAATGTTTATCCTGAATGAAATTCATTTAACGCAATAAACTTTCAAAAAAAACAAACCTTTTATCGTAATTTACTTTTAGTGTCACATCAGAAATAAATTCATCAGCATGCAGTTAATTTGACCTAATTTTTTATAACATCCTAATGGATGGCTTTTCATTTTGCTATTGATTATGTCAATGGTATTTCGATTTTAATTGCAGCATATAAAATGGAAAAATTGTAATTTCGTATTGTTGATGATGTTATCAACTGTGAAATATTAAGCAGTTACTTCTTCATGTAATAAAACGGTTCTAAAAAAGTTTCTTTGTAATGAAAAGTTTATTTTATAAATAGATTTTTAGGTTTTAAGCTAATTATAATGAAACAATTTCAACCTTTCAAGCATTAGTCCACGAAACTTAATGGTGATTGTAACACGATAAGGTCAGTTAAGGAACAGAATTTTTTTCTCGAGATGTTTTATGCGCTAATATATCACATTTCCTGTTTTTCCCACTTTTTTTTTTGTCACTATCCAGACAAGAAAGTGTGTTTTATACAAGAACAACAAGAAATAAGGAAATTACAGGGTTGGGTAGCTCTTTTTCGGGCCAACTTCCTTCGATAATAGCATTAAGGTTGCCTAACTGCAGGGGAGTAACTTGTGACCAAAACATAACGGTTGAGACAAAAAAACAAGGACATTACCAAAGCAATTTAATGTGTTTACCTAGCGCCAAAAATTGTAGGGTTGGTGTCGTTAGGATCAAATTAAGTCACCTCGAAGTGTTTCCTTTTTTTTCCCCCTTCATACCTTTCTTAAATTGAAGTGATTTCATTAAACTTGAACCAATTTCGTCACAGAAATCCATTTTTAGCCCGAACCTAGTTGCAGGTCTCATTTGAATAAGCCGCACCAAATGAGATGCGAAATTGACTCATTGCGAGGCAAACAAACGCATAATGCACCGGGCTCAGTGGGTAAGTAGGCGTTATCGGGGCCAACATTCCTATAAAGTATTAATTGACCCGATGACGATTACTTTTCCGTTTCTGCGGGCTGCAGTCGCGGTGCCCGTAATTGAAGTATATTTCTTGGGCTAGTTGAGCCCCAGTTCGGGTGGATGCCATGACGTGCCGGGCGCTCCTAAAGACGCAATACCCGCGAATGTGGCTCTAAATTGACCAGACGAGTGGTCTGCAGCTGACCACCGCGCCACAAGCCATATGGGCTGATGACTGTAGGCAAATAGACCGCTCTAGCCTCTAGACCAGTTCTTAATGACATGTTTACTTAGCCATCAGAGCAATTTTTCCTTCCGGACCTGAGGCCCCCTTAGTCCATTAGCGTGTGACATAGTGGCGGCACTTTCACGCCATTCCCTGATTGGGGATAGTTTCCAGGGAAATTATTTTGTAATCAGGACGACGCCAAAAACTACCCCACTAATACATTTTATATAAAGATACAATTATATTTGCCCATGGGCTCCCACCGCAACAGTTTGTTCTTATTAAAACGAGTCAAAAACTTGCGTTGCCTTAATCAGAACCATTCTCTGCCGCATAGAATGATCCTCACGGAGTTTTTCGTAACCGCAACAAACTTCGAAACGAAGTGAGTTCGAGTAAAGTAAATGAAGACATTTTTTACAATAAAATAGGCCCAAAACTTCCATTTAGCCCGAGCAGAGCGGGCAAGAGTTCCGGAAAAAAAAAAAACTTTCCGGGTTGATACCCCCTAAGCGTGTGAGTTCCTCCAGGAGGAAAATAGGAAGAGTAGAAAAAAAAAATAAAATAAAGAAGTAGAAGGGCAGGCATTTACACCGTGTGTTCGTGGCAAAGTTAGTGGAACACCCTCATGGCCCTTCCGAGGACCACTTCAGAAATAATAAAAATAAATGTCAGTCGTTTGTTTTTATCAAGGACCACTGGGGCAAGCAAAAAGTGCGAAGGAGCTACGGCGAAACACCGACCTTACACTTATAAGGGGGTAACACTCGCATAATCCCCCTGAGGAGTATTCCTTAACTTACGTTTGCGGTGAAAGTTACTTGTATCCAACACCTCAACCCCCATTTTCTATGGAGTCTTGGTAAATTCCTTCGGCAGTAACGAAGCCCATCTCATCGCAATACCTCTTGCCCTGTTGCGTAGAAAAAGGTTTGTGCCACAACGCCCTCGCACTTTCGATGTTTTCTCAAAGTAAATTTTCTCCCGAGATCGTTAGTTACTTAAAAAGTAATTTTGGGAGCATTTCGGTGAGGGCTAAGTGTTAATTATTTATGCAATTAGACTTACCAAAAGATTTTCAACTTTAGGTAGAGTGGGATTATACCGCGGGCATTCGTAGGTAAAACTTTAAAAGACGAAATCGAGTAAATTTATCTATAGTAAAATTTGAGAGTATCTAAAAATCATATTTTAGGCGAAAATCTTAAGGATTTTTTATAAATTGTAGGAATATTGTGAATTAGTAGGTAATATTAAAAGCGATTATCTTTTTTAATTTACATTAATTAGCAATTTTTCTTCCTTACGAAAAAATCCTTCGAATGTTTAACGAAAACAAAAATAATTCGAAGAAAAGGCAATGTTTTTGTTATATGTTTTAACCGATTTATATCTAAAGGGAATACCGTTGTCTTAATGTTTCTAAAAAGGTCGACATATTTTCTGTAGGTATAGGTAGGTAGGTACATAAAAAAAATGTCAGTTTAAATTGAGAGTTATTCTAGGAATTCCGAATTAAGAATTCCATTACTCAGTCATTTTCAGCTTGAGACTGAGGGAAGGATGTGTTATATCTCAGTGTATCTATATTTAAAAAAGTTGATTTGGCGTAAAACGTAAAAAGTATTTTTATTTATTTTGCAAAAACATATTTAATTTTTGTTATGGTTTTTGCTTTGACTGTTTCACTATGAGATGCATATTAATATATGTAGGTATATTATATTCCCTTTAATTCTTTCACCACTGAGTGGTGAATAGTGTTCAATTAAATTGACTATAAGTTATGTATGAGTTAGTAGTTTTCAGCCTAAAACCGTAATAAAACACGTACTAAATTAGATTTTAAATTTTCCATCAAGTACATATGTATACATAGTTAAATTTGAAAAAGAATTTTGTTAAATTTTTACATAATAATTAAAATGGCAAATCTAATATGTGTTTTTATAAATCTAACTAAATAGACAATGGTTCTAAAACTAAGGGATTTTTTAAATGAGGACTAAACAACTAAATGAGCTTAATTTGATTACTTTGTCTAATTTTTGAATGCGAATTTCAAATTTTGTCTTGCTGCAACTTGGCTTATCAACTGTTTTCGAAAGAGGCGAAGAAAAATGTCCTTTTGATTGCGTCGAATATCACGTAAATTCGCCAGTCCCAAGCATTTAAATTGTCTGAGTGCCTTTGGAAGCCGGAGCCCCGCGATTGCACGAAAGGCTCTTTCCTGGCTCTAAGTTTCCTTATCGAAGCAGTCACGATAAACTTCCATTCCGCCAATAATTGATCTTAGTCAGTTGGTGCTTCGCTCCACCGAATGAATGAATGCATCCAATTTACATGCTAATCATAGTGGCGTGCAAAGCTCCCGGTGAAATGCAATTTCACGTTTATTGCTTTTCTCCGTCGCAGTTCCAGGCGTAATTTCTTCGACTCTTTACACTTTTTACATTAACTTCCCTTGCACTTTCTCGGCCAATTCCCACTGCAAACACGGACCGAGATTTTCAAATTCTGGAAACGGTTTGGAGAATGGTGTTTTGGGGGTTTTGGGGGTTTTGTGGGTCTCAGTTGTGTAGGGAATAAATGTCCAAAAGTGAAACGACCAAAACTGCAACGAAGTAATGCCGCTGGTACACGAAATGATCTAATCGCGATTTCTGGCTATACGAATTCCATTGACGACTATTTCCGCCGCACTACCGGTGGGGGGGTGTGATGGGGTTTTGAGACCCGGTCCCGGCATAAAATCGGGCGTGGCCCACTAGGACGAAACGTGCTTCCTTCGGGAAATTGCTTTCAGATTAGTCAGTCACGGCCGAGACAAAGCAAAGCAAAGCAAAATTTCGCATGCTAAGAGAATTCGCGGAGCGCTCAGAAGCAATTATTTATCAATTTAGCACGGGAACGGAGCGCACCGGCAAAAACGTATACGAGCGCGCTCCGGCGAGCTCCGGCCCTGCTCCGAGTATTCACCCGGGCGGGCGAGACACGGAATCAAAGAAAGGAAAAATTTAAAATTAAAAATGCTCGCCGAGGTGTAAATGAGTTGTGGTGCGCGCAATTAAATTCAGCGAATTCGGCTCAGGAATTCTACTTGGCCCGTCCATCACCTCCCGGTGGACGGGCACTCCGCGGAATAAAAAACTAAAATAAAAAAAAAATATATAAAAAAACAAAAGTTAATTAACTGCGCGCTGCTTTCTTTGGTAGTTCATTAAAATGTAAAATGTTGGCCGAGAAATTCGTATCAGAGGAATTGATATCTTGTGGGAAAATAGCTTCGCTCTACGAGGATTTGATTGAAATTAATTACAACACCGCCGCCGACACGTCCGGACCCCGTCCGGGTCCCATGGCTAAGTAAGTGTCGAATGTCAAACTGAATTTCAAAGTGGTCCCAGGTGAGCCCCAAAGTCTGATTTTCAGAGGCCCTAACCTTCTAAAGATATGCTAAAACAGTTCGCGATGACGCGATGAAACCTGTTTCGCGTGGTCGCATCTCAAGACGACTTTGCTCGCCACAAAAAAAAGAAGCAGTGCAAAACGAGCAAATAATAATAAATAAAACTAAATAAATGAAAAAAAGGCAAAAAAAAAAACGAAATCTTGTCAGCTTTGCACAAAGTTTGAGCCTTTGGTAAGCATTCGATGTCTTTGGCTAAGCATAATTTATTCCCGAGGCGATAATGAGGTAAAATGGAGAGAAGACTTTCGCGTACTCATGACCGCCTAATCACACGTCCAGCCAACCGCATTGCGACCGCGCGAAGACTAAAAACAAAAAGGCGAAGACGTCCTCGAACACTTTGCATAAAATTCCATCGCTAATTGAATAAAATGAACGACGATCGGGGGATTGATCTCACCCTCGTCGCGGATTCTGCGGCCACGTCGCGATATCGCGCCCGTACAAGAATTCGTCTTTAGCAATTCGCCGTGCTCCTGATTGGAGGAGCTCCGGGTGCCTTCGGGACCCCCGGCACCACCTCTCATATCACTCAATATATTTATTATAAGTAAATTAGCCAACGTGACCGAATAGGAGGATCGGCCTGGTGCTGTTAATGGTATCATTTTGAGAGTGTGCCAGTCACATCTACTTAGAGCCGCCAAGATGCCAAATTAATTTTTTTACTTTACAATCAAGATCCCGTCACTGCGCGCCCGAACTGAACGAAAGTAATCGCCCGGGATTATCTCGGCTACATGCGAATTTACTTATGCTCGGGATATGTTTATCGTGAAATTTATGCGAATTGAATATTTCAATTTTCTAAAGTGTTTTTAATGTAATTGAACATTTCTTCGAGTCGATTCGCAGCTCGAACGGTCCTTTGGACGGATCCACCGAAGACGGGAAGGGCTGCAGTAGGCCTCTTTATCCAGGGGGACCGCGCAGCGACTTCGAGCGAGCCTCACTAAATCGAGTAGACCCATCTTGGTCCAAACCACTTCCGACCACTTGTCTCGCTTGTTTCGACAATCAGATTGATATCCTGCCAATAATTAATGCCTGCGTTTTAGAGTAGGTACTTCAGCTTTAAGACTGTAAGCAATTATTTAAAAATCCTCGTCGTTTACATTATTCTTTTTTCACTATAGGCGACTACGCAAATTTTTATGCATTACGTATTATATGTATATAATCTTCAACTACCAAGAGATTTAGGTCTGTATATTCGAAATTTACTCTAAATTATGTAAAATTTAGTTTCTCATATCTTTAAAACGTGCTGATTTATAATACAAAAAACAAAAAAAAACTTCGTAGTTTTACACCAATTGTTTCCCAGGTAAAATTATAAAACTTAAAAATTTAGGAAACTAAATATGTACATTGTACATACCTAACCTATAGCAAAAAAAGGACTATACCTAACAGTTTAAAAAGTGTTGCATATTTTCAGATTCTTTTATACAACTGCAAAATATTTCTTCCTGATTTCCATCTTAACTTTTTCGATGTAAGATAGGAAATAGACTTCAGGCACATTTTCAGTACAAATAACAAATTCCGATTGGATGTTGACTAAAATGAATCTAAATATTTGTTTTTTCCTAAATTTTCTTCAAAACTGCGATGGATAACTAACCTTATAAAATGTTGAGTACCTACCTATGTACGTCTCAAAAAATCATATACAAGTAGAACCTATTTATTGAGTATACTTAAACAATTAAATTATCTGGATAATGGTTGAGAGATAATAATCGACTTCCTATCCGACATAATCTGGTATTTTTAACGCCTTGTAAATAAATTCCATCATTCATCCACCTCGGATAATTATGTTAATTTCTTCGACTAAAACGTCGTTAAATCCTTCAAGAGGCTAACTGCCTTATACCTCTATATGCTGACATGTTGAGCCTCCAAGACAATTAGGTTTTACTTGTAGTCAATCGATACACTTGGGACAGTGCGCAGTCATAAGAAAATGCTGCTTTAATTGTCCACAATTATCTTAATTGAAAACGTTGGTTTAGTTTTCATACCATTAAATAATCCCAGTGCTAATGGTATGCCATTGTCCAGGTCAATTACACGACTTCGACTATCAGGAGACTTTTTCCTTTGCGCAACCGATACCTACTTCTAGCAAGTTGTAGTCGGTCAATTCTGCGTAAGTATTTCTAGCCATACTTGTAAACTTGACACAAATTGTATAATATCAAAAATGGACAAAACATGACTTCTCAATTAGTGTGCAGTTTTGCTGGCTGCAGCTATCATCGCATCTAACACAGCCCGGGACTTGGGCACGGCGCAATCGATTTAATAAATTTTTAGCAATTTCAGCGATGGCTGCGTTTTTCTGCCCCCTCCCCCCTCCAACACTGCACGCTGCGACAAAAGTCCTATATTCATTTAGCAACTTTCGCCTGCTCGCCCGTGCCGTAACTCGACCAGCTCAGTGGCTTTTAATTTTTATGCTACCATTTGCAGCTATTTTCTATTCGCTGTTTTATTAATAAAATTTTTTTTTTTTTATTATTATTTTTTATTTTTAAATTTTTCGCGTTTGGTCGACCTCGCGCGCCCCGTGTGGCTGCAACTAAACATGTCGCGACGACACACATACGAAGCATGCCAAGCATAGTCGGATAGTGTGCTTCAGGGCTATCGTTTTATATAGCTATAAAATGATTTGCGTTTTAATTGCAGCCCCGTTATTTGTTTTATCTTAATTAAAAGCGACAGCAGCGCCATCGCACAATCACACAAACTCGTTTAGACAACGACGACGACGACGGCGGCGCTGCGATGACGATGAGATTGTTGTCGCACGACTCCTATATAAGCCTCATATGGTTCATATATGGTTCATATTGTGTCCAAGACCGTCCAGCCGTCCGAATATTATTTTCCGCGACTATTCCTAATTGCCTCTGAGCTGGAAATTTATATTTTTTTTATTAAACGGAGTGATTCCACATTTTTGGTGACTGCAACATTTTGCATCAGTCCGCATATGATTGCGTGCCAGAATTTTGCGGCGCTAAATTATGCTCGCAAACCACCCGCCGCACCTCATCAAATTTTAATGTATTTTTAATCCGGCTGCTTAGGGACATTGTGACTACTAAGACTGATTCGTATAATGAATTGCCTATTCTCGTGCCCCACCATCCGGCAGCCTCATTCGCGATTTATCTTAGAAGTCCTCCGTCTTTTCCAATTAATCTCCCCATCCCGTAGGTAGGCAGATTTGTTTCGCGCGGACATCTGCCTCTGCAGATCCACTAAATTAAAGTCATACCTCCCAGACAGTGTTACGACGACTGTATATCAAAGCGCGAATGGCGTAATAATGCTTCTGCTTCTGATTTTATTGCATTTTAATAGGTTTACAATTTCTCGGTCATTTTATTATTAACAAGTCGGGGCAGACGGCAGAACTGTGGCCAAAGAGTCTCTCGCCTCTCTCTTCACGTTGTTTATCTTGAGCGGGCGGTCTTTCTGTAATTCCACGCTTTTAGAATTTTTACGACCCCTTGAGATTTGTTAACCTCTTTTTATTTTTTTTTTGTATTTATTTTCCTTTTTTTTTTTTGTGGTCTATGAGTGATTTGTGATTGCGCTGCCGCAAAAGTGCTATAAACTTGATTTGTTCCTAGTAAAATGCTTGAAAATTGAATTACGGCCTCCACCCATATTTCAGTTCATTTCGGTAGATGATCTTTTTAGATTCTTGACGCCTCAAGAAGCATCATTATGCAAATTACCAGCGGCCTTACTGTTTTCAATGAAAAGTGGCGCATTAAGGCGCGACGATTTTTTGACCCCATCCATTTCAATGGCATCTGGTGGTCGTATAGAATTCCATTATTGCATGTCCATTTATGGTTTAATCTGCGGCCTCTATTTTACATGACTTAAAGATCTACTTGATTCTGGGAAATACCATTGAACACATCCACCACTAACGATTTTACTATAACTAATGTAGGTATACTTAAATTTCTATTTTATAAAAAAATTTATCATCAGTACCTATTTTGAATCTGTTATAACAAAGTTTTCAAAATTTTACAGTCTATCGAATTGCAATAGACGTTTTAATTTTTTAGTTCAAAGCACAAATTTTCAGAGCTCAGATAAATTTGACCGAGCATTCGGATAATTTGACGTTTGACTGAGTGCAAATTAGTGCCAAATTTTCAAAAATGATGGACGGCTTGTAAATAATATGCTATAATCTAAGTAGATATGCATTAAATTTAGTGAACGAAAAATATGACATGACACCAAGTGCTCTAATTAAGTTTCACAAAGAAATCTAGAGCTCTGAGTACATTTAGAGCATTACTCAGATCAAGAAAGGCAAAACGCCTAATTTCTTCTTATCCAAACTGAAAGCGGGGGCTCTTTTCGCAAATTTAAAAAAAGTTTTGCTAGTAGCCACTATTCGCAAATTTCAATTCGATACAAAATTTGTATGGCTATACTTATTTAGAACGCATACAAAATGTAGAAATAGAATCTTTTAAACAAAATTTGGTTTGTGATGGTTGGGTGTGCAAAAGTGGTAATTATTGTTATTTGTAACCGATGTATACCAGCTGAAAAATAGTATAATGAAATTGAAAGGAAAATTATCACAGCTGACTATTGATTTGACTACGGAATCCAACACTGCGCGCGGTGTTACACACACTTGACCGGTTTTTATATTTAACATTACTATAAAAAAACTCACTCGTTTTCATTGTTTGTTTAGAAATTAAAATTACAATTAAATCGGTGAGTTGGAAAAACTGCAGTTTTAAAAAAGAAATTCAGTCGATCGAACCTAAATATTTCTGCAAATCATTGACAAATTATTGACTACTCGCAAGACAATTGAAATTCCATTTAATCGAGCAAAACAGCGATGCTGCGTGCACGGCATTGGCATTAAAGTTTGAACGGCCCTGATAAACACATGCACCGTGTAAATCGATCATCCCCCAAAGAAAAAATTCCTGTGTCACTTGATTTTTGATATTTTTATTTTAATTCGATCATCTGCCCTGACGCGGCACGGATATATCTGGACCCGGGGATCGATCAGATCCAAAACGGAACGATCCGCGCCGCGCACATTGCACAATGCGATCTTCATCAGCGGAGATATCCAGAAACAGCTTAAGGTTGGATTTCAAGATCTGATAAAACACTCGGAGTGACTCCGTTTTCGTGTTCATTCCACTTAGTATTTTGAGAAAGATATTTTTGTTGTTCGGCTTGCCGTTGTTGCTTTTTTAAATTGATTTCTCCCGTGGTCCGCTGAGCCTGTTCACTGATATTCCCGGGGAATAAGATAAATTAAAAAGAAGACAAGAAATTAAGACAAAAAATCCGGTGAGGAAAATATTGAATGCGCTATCCGCGCAGAGGGCCCGGGATACGTTCACATCAGAAATTTGATCTGCTTCGGAAAAATATCTTTCAAAATGTTTCGTGTCTGTATCTCGGCATCCGATCTGGGGAGTCATATGAATCGCGCGGTGATAATTTCGTTTGGGGGACATGAATATGATCAAGTTTTTGATAAAGAGGAAAATAGATTTTTGAGAACGTCGCAGGCTTATCTCGGCGTGGTATCGCCGAATACTCGCCTCACCCTGAGCTTTCTTGAGGACGCGGAATAATTGCATTCGCCGGGATGCCACCACCACCACCGCCGCCGCCGTCGCGTTTAAATTTAAAATAATTAATAAGCCCGACACTGTCGTCTCAAAATCTTTCCATGGAGGCAACTTTGACATGGAATTTGCAGAATTTACATTTATCACAGGGAAAGCTGCAAAAAGGGACAGCAGCGGCTGTGGTGCACGTAAAAAGAATAAGTGAACGATGACGGTTTTTTTTTTCTTTTGAGAAAGAGTTGTTTCTTAATTGAAGCCAGAGTTCCATAAATAGCACTACACTTGCTACTCTACTTAAAGCGAATCAATTTAGTCGCGCGGGCCGGGGGACAGAGATGCAGCCGGCGGCGCAGGAGGCAGCCGTGGAGATAGATTGCGCAGAAAAAAGCAGCGCTCAGATAATTTAAATTGTTTTAAGTGGTATGCAAAGTGAGTTATTTATGCAAGACATAATGCTGGACATTGTGGCATTTCCTCTCCTATTAGCAGCCTCCTTCGACTAATGCAATCATTGACAGAGGATAGAGCCGCAATACTCCCGGACTAATTGAATTGTTAGCAAACGTGGGAATTTTATCTTTTGCCTCAAATTGCTAAATATTTTCCTCTGTCGAGCGATAGGCGACTGGGGACTGAATCTTGTCTATTTTGTTTTATTACAAAAAAGTTAAGGAAAAAAAAAATGAATCAGTCGCCATCAATTAAGGTAAGAACTTCATTTGTAACCGGATAAAATACTTACATTCACTGCAACCTATGAATAATCAATTTGTCTTTCTTTTAAGTGCTGCACGAATTGAATACTCTTACATTGCAAAGACAACTGCTTTTAAAATGATTTCATTAACTAAATTAGATATACTTATTTTAATTTGTTTAACTAACAACGCAAAACAAACTTTTTTGAATCTGTTTCTAGGTTTTTCGTTAGCTTATAAATTTGTTCAAAATTAATATGATTTTGGATTTCGATCATATTTCCTACATGCTGCAAATATTCTGGAAACTAAAATTGGTTTTTTAACAAAATCTCATTAGATCTAATAATACTAAAATAGAAACAACTTTAAACATTTAAGTAGTTAGTTTTAGTATTGTTATGGTTTCTATTTTATACAGAATTCGAAATCAAGAAAACTTTCCTAAAAATTCGTCATTACCTCTTCTAAACGAATAGTGTCTCATAAATTGATTCGCTATTCTGTTTGCCTTCGTTAGGTACTATGGATTTTATTTCAGTGATATTGCAGTACTTAATTTAGAATACTTTTTCTTATGTAAATACTGGCACATTGAAACCATGTAAGTTAATCATCTATTGATATAGAAGGATATACAATGTTTTAATTAGAGTCTTGGCTTTAGTTATGAGGGTATATACCCCTATAATCAAAAAATTCAAGTTTGAATTAAAACTCGACTACGCAAAAGCTGAAAACAAACATGAAATATTATACAGAAAGCTCAAAACTCTGATTTAATAACAAAGGTTTTGAATTAATCATCAATTTTTCTTTAGTTTTGAAACGTTTACATTATTTACAAATTTTTGCCTTCTCATAGGTAATTGAAGGTATGGCTTTAAGCATCTTCACCGATTTCAAAAAGCACATTTTTGAGTAGACTGCCTTAAATTAAAATGAAAAATAAGGAGTAAAATAAAATATTGAACATTTTCCGTACAAATTTTTATAATATAGTTATATTACAGATCTATATAAAAAGTAGTGGTAATATTATATAATAGTAGATGTGTATATGTAAAAAATCGTGTTTATTCATATTCAATACCAGAATAAGTAAACGATTTATAGACTTTGCCATTCCATTCAACATCTTATAAGATTAGCGAACTTTGAAATTTCTCATTATTTCCGTTAGTTCATTCATTATAGATATTTGCAATATCAAATAAAATGAGCTGAAGAGTCAGGTGGGTAATCAGTTGCTCAGTAAGCTGCTTCCACCTTTCAGTCAGAACTCGTCGGTAATAAATTGAAGCACGAACTGGTCGAGGAAGAAGCGAGATCCCATCGTGGTCCGTATTTATGGGCCATTTTATCCGAGATTATGTCAGGGGTGCGGATTACTTGTCCTCAAACCGTAGGATGTTTTCTTTGGTTACTTTATGTTATTTATATTTATTTTTCTTCACTTCGCTAGGCCCCTAAATGCCACTCCTATGCCGAACCACAGGTAAAATAGCTTAAGGAGCCCGGCGAGAAAGTTGATTCGTTTCAAATTTGATTACAAGCGTTCTATACCCGTTCCTAAATCCAGTGGCGTTCGTCGGGAGTTTTTCC
Source organism: Machimus atricapillus (assembly GCA_933228815.1). Taxonomy (NCBI): domain Eukaryota; kingdom Metazoa; phylum Arthropoda; class Insecta; order Diptera; family Asilidae; genus Machimus; species Machimus atricapillus. The sequence goes on along the minus strand of OW121788.1, from coordinate 23,364,162 downwards.
GCCCTGTCTTATCGGCTGAAGAAATTAAATTTATGCAAATTTAATATCGCAGCTGGCAACACGATTTTATCACTTCATTTGATTTCGCAGCCCACCCCACAGAACGCGTTCTGCTCTGCCGGGTGAGACCCGGTGCGCGGCGAAAGTTTAGCATTCAAAGGTCGAAAACCAATCCAAATCCCTCACGTGGGAGCGCCAATGGAATGAATCGTGGGCCCTTCGCTTCCACCCTCGCTACGAAACTTTTTATTTAACAAAATTTGAGTTTCGAAGAAAAGTGATTTTTTATCCAGTCACGCCGCCTTCGACGGTTGGAGGACTTGGTGTGGTGGTGGATTTGCTTAGGGGATGCCGCTCGCGGTGGCCCTGGAGACAGGAAGTCTTCTGTTTTATCCTCGTCTTTACGACGGTCTTCCTTATTCCCAGCTTATGTCTTTCTCTGTGACTCGCTCCTTATTATTTTTATTATTATTTTTATTAATGCCATTGCGGATGGCATCGCGCCATCCTCTCCGCTTTCTATGCAAACCACCGTCGCTCGATGATGTTTTGACGGAATCTTGTTCTTGGCTGGGCCACAAAAGGGCATATTTGTTGGAAAATACAAAAAAAAAAAAAACATTGTAAGAAGCGAGTAAGGGAAAAAAATATAGCAATAATAAAAGCAGTTGTTGCGCCTTCAGTCTACTTGCGTGAATTTCTTTTTTTCCGCTCGAGGAGGGTGGCAGGATGTTATTGTTGTCTCGGGCTCCTCGGATGCTGTAAAGATTTCCTAATGGGCACTTCACGAAAGTATTATGTCCGTCGTTACTGGTTTGCGTCTTCTGTGGCCAAATATTGCTACTTTGTAGTGCCTTTCTGATGGGAAAATAATAGGAGGTGCGGGAATGGCAGGGGCGGTCGGTTTGCATAACGTGTGCAATTAGGATTATAATAAGAAAGGACAACGAGCGCTTAAAAAACAGAAAGTCCTTCGAGGACCCGCCGGCAAGGAAGAAAGGAATTTCAGTTTAATCAATAAGGATGGCAAGGAATTTGAAGTAATGGCCCACGTTTTGTTCCTCCTACCTTTTTTTTTTTTCTAAACAAAGGGAATTTGAGCTCATCTTAAATTAGGGCTTTCGCATTTAATGTAGTACCTTTTTTTCTTTAGAAGAAAAACGACCGCAGTGATAGTCATCTTGTTAAAAGTATACAAGCAAGTATACTTTTATTTTAATTTAATAAAACCTTGTTTCACTTTTCTATCAAAAAGGTAGTTTAATACAACCAAAAATTATAAAGGTTTTTTAAATTGATAGTAACTGTACTGCTTTACTGCATATTGAATTTTATATTTTAGCAATTCAACTAAAAGTGTGTTTAAAACCGATGTATTTAGATTTAACCAAATCAATAAAGATAAATGTTATCTTACCATAGCTAACACAGCGCAGAGAAAAGCTTGTTAGTTTCAAAATCTATAATTCTGAATATTTTTGTTGTATTTAGAGTAAGCACCTATTCATGCTTAATCATCGCATTGGAAAAATTAAGAAAACGTGTCAAAAGAAATATAATAGCAATAAATTGTTTAAATTAAATAAGAAGTTACACTAATGAATTAAAATTAAATATGGATTTGAGGAAACTAAAGGCTTGGTCAAATATTTAGTAACTTGAAACCTTACTGATTCTAATTTTAGTTAAACTAACTAAAGTTACGTACTCGTAATCAAGACGGTTTTCATTTTAAAAAACAACTTTAACTCTATCAGTAACTGACGGAAAGTTCTGGTTCTTTGAATTTTAGGCCAATCAAATCTAATTTTGTCCTAAATCGTTGTAACCTGCAGCATTCCCGAACTCATAATTGGTAAATTGAGTCCTACGGAGTTTCCGCACCATAAACATTATCTGACTTTTCATGCGTATTTCTAAATTTTCGTTCACTACTTTGTAAATAATGACTTCAAATTAATGAACCCATAAAATTCCTTTTGCTATAAAAAGGCTCAAAAATTACATACATATAGGTACTGGTTTAACTTATGTTCTGAAAGTCAAATTTTAGTGCGCTTTCGCAAAGCAGACCCTTTAAATACAGTTAACTGTATAAGTTACTACAGCTAAAAGTAAGTTTTATGGAAAATCATAAATTTCATAAAGAATTATTGCATTGTAGTGCTTAAATAATAAAAGTCTCATCAGAGGTATTATAGTTACAAATTATATCTATCACCATACGTCACTTTAATTGGCCTCCATCGAAAAGTTTTAAATCGAGTTCAATCAATGATACCTTCACCACCCAAATTTAATTCTTTTCGCATAAATTATGCAAAGAATTTACAATTCCTCGCCTTTTGCAATGCGTCTTACTTACACAGCATTTACCCAAGATAATTACTCGATTCCAAAAGATGGAACGTTCTGTTGGGACAAAAAAGCTGCGAACTCAACAAAAACGTGAATATTCAGTACAAGTTTAAAACAATTAACAAATTCCCTCCACTTACCCAAATCAAAACGTCATTACGAAATCTTCTTATTCACAGTCACAGACTTGCTGACCATATTTATATAAATCCTGATTTTCCTTCTGTTGGGACAAAAGACATCGGTAACGGGCTGAGGGAGGGGAGAGGATAAAAAGACAAAGCCGAAAACTCGGTGCTCAGGGCGAAAAAAGTGCACGACAAAAATCTGCGCGCGCATCTCAGAAAACCACTTTGAATCGCCACTCGTTAATACTTTTGAATCATTCAAGCCTACGCCAAAATTTCGCCTTAACGATGGTCTCTTTGAGGCGATGAATTTTGACAAAAACTGATTTTTCGTGACCATTCTGGCCGGGCGGTTAAGATAAAAATAAGAGGACTCACCGGCCAAAAAGACCCAAAACGAGCACAGATCGCTGCGATGACATCGTCTTGTGGTGGACATTAAGAAGCAGCAGACTGAGACCGGAGTTTAGCAGCGTATTTTTGATGTGCAGCACAACTGGCTGCGTTGGCTGCCTGTTTCGGGAAGTCTTAGTGCAGACTGTCGTTTCACGGGATGGGCTGGTTCCAGGGGGGAGAGAGGGGGTTGATCGATCTTCGCCGCAATCGTTGGGAAGATGATGATGACGGCAGATCAGTGATCTGTAAGTTTGACAAAAACGCGATATAACTGTACGTCCTGAACGATTGATCGATGATCAAATTTGAACATTTATTTGGTCTTATTCCCACTTGGTCGTCGCGTAAGATGCCTCTCTGCCAAAGGGAAAGACCTCGCCGTTTTTGATCTCATCCAGAAAAAGTTGTAGAATTTCTGGTTTTATAATTCGTCGACACATGCTGACCATTGTTTTGGTTTTGCACGGTTCACATGCGGTCAATGCGAATCTTGGTCTATTGCCAACGACGAAGTTGGCTCATCAATTGCTTTTGTCCAGTCCGTTGCTTCGTGAATTGCATTTTACTGTTTAGAATTAAGGGCTCTCAGATACGCATGATAATAATAATTTTATTTCTCTTTTATTTACAGATGGTAAGTCGTTATCATCTAATAACCCCTCAGGTGAAACATACACCGGTAAGTTATACATGGAGGTTTTCTAAGAGTGTCTGTAGTTTTATTATTTTTTTATTGGAGTGGAGTAGATTTGTTCGGGGTTGTATTTTGGTAGACAATTTTTCTCCTATATGGGATCTGCGTGATAAAATTAAACCAATTTCCACATTTCAAATATAATTCCGATCAGAAATAAATGCACACTGAACCCAGTCTGCATACCATTAATAAATTCTAACGTATCCCTGCTACTTTTACATAAAAATAATATATATAATGAAATTTAGTAGGTATATTTGATTAGTCTATCGTATACATCCTATCATGATTTGAGCTCTGTATATAGTATTAACAAGACCGAAGGTAGAAGAGTTCAAAAATATGCTGACCCGCTTCGCTTTACAAAGCCGAGAGTTGATAGGACATTGTTCGTGAATATTACGATTCCAGGAAAGAACAATATTAATACATAATTAATAGAATATAATGTTGTACACTTCGCCTTTCTAGTTTGAATCATTAATATTCAAATTCAAAGTTCACATATATCGTCTTGTTATTGCACGAAACTGTTTACTTTCGTTTAGGACATTTTTCATAATAATTACCAATAAATTCTAATCATTGGAAGCTGATTAAATGCTATAAGTAGCAATATTTTTATTATGGTTGTGAATATTAGCAATAATTTTATTATCAAGGTCATAAAGGTCAGATTAAACGATATTAATAATCGTGTTACGTAACAGAATGTCCTTCAAGTTCTTGTTTATAGCCGAAATGCAACGTACGCATACTCAAATTAGTTCTATGAACATGAACAGGTTTATCTAAATATGTATGAAATAAATTCCAAAAATCCCCGTCTACTTATTATATTCTGGTCGCTTCGAAAAATGTCTCTATCGCATTAAACAAAATAATCGCGGCCAAGATATCTATAAAATTGGCCGTGCGCGAACAGCTCTTCATCTTATCATTATTTTAAGAGACGTAATTCTTTAGACTATATGAATATGCCACACAGTTAAAAGAAGAAACAAAACGCCCAAAAAGACCCAAGAAGAAATCATTTATTTTCCGCGCCGGGACCGAAAGACCAAACGAGCAGCTCCCATTGCCGTGCAGATAATCTATATGCTAATTACCCTGGAATTGCTTCTTTTTCGTGTGCTCACTTTGCATCTCGGATCAGGTACGCTACCTTCTATGTCAGCTACTGTTCCTCACGGCTGTGCAGAAAATGCAGTTAACCTGATTCGTTCCAGAATTTCGCTGCTGTCGGAGAAATTCATTTGTATGAGAAATGTGAAGACATAAAATGTGGGAAAGGCCGCATTTTTATAGCGCGCTGCCCCTCGAGAGCAGCAATAATTGCAAATTAGAAGAGGTGAGCCGGCTAAAGAGCTCTTTTCGGATTTTTCTGTTAGCTAGTGACCAGTGACAAGAATGCGTCCAAAATTTGCGTTGGTGGCTGCGGAGCTCCTCGCGGACCCCAAACACCAGCTCCAAACACCAGCTCCAGCTCCAACTCCAATTCCACAGTCCGGAGATGAGGGAGCAATGAACTCTAAATATTTAGCGTGACCCAACTTTCCAATGAGGCAAACGCGAGGACCAGAAACATCTGAGGGAAAACATATATCTGGGGCTCCGGGGCCCCCAAAACATAAAATTGAAGGCGTCAACGATCACGTACGGCTCAGTAGCGAAAAAGAGCTACTCGAATCCGTCAATAATGGGTTAACCACCCAGCCCATCGATACCACTTTGCGGCGACCTATCGATCGATGATCTCGCGGCCGGGGCCGTTCCTCGCAGCCACGCAGCTGTCGATGGGTCGCATTAAGACCCTCGATCGGCTCGTGATGAGGATGCTGACGATCGAAATTGATCGAATACATCTCGAATAATTAATTTTATGAAAAAATATATTACGCGACGACAGGGCTACTCAACCATACCGAGCGTCATTTCCCGTCCGGAACACTACGTGACGCAGTCCCTTTTCTGGGATAAAATTTTTGTAAGGTCGCCCACCAAGAACAATCCAAATAAAAATGTGAAGATCATCCCCAAAAAGCGACGGATTTTTTTGACAAATCTCTGCCGCAATAAATCAATCCGATTATACAGCCACAAAAGGTCCTGACCACCTGACTTGACACCCTGTCCCCGGTTATCAGCACCCATAGATCGGGTGTTCATCAAAATCGCCACAAATTAGGGGGCCGGACCAGATGCGAAATTAAAGGACGCTGCTGCGTGCCCAAAATGGAAACTATCTTCGGACGGGTCGCGTCCGCTCTTTGAGGAAGATGGACCGCTTTAATTATGCAACGAAACCGAAAGCGCTGTAAGGTCGATTTAATTATTAATGAGGGCCACGTACGCTGGCGGGGGCGTGTCCAGGTTCAAAATTTTTATTACGAAAGAAAATTGATAGCTAGATTTTTTTTTTTACAATTTTTATGCTGCCGAGAAACGGTAGTAGGAGGCTGAACTTTGTTAAACAGAGATTCTTATCATTAACATAGTTAAAAAAATCTGAAACAAACTCAGAAAATGGAAATTTGTCAAGGTGTTGGATTTCTTCGCTAATAAATAAACTTCTTCGTCTATTCATTGAAATGTCAAATTTAAATATTTGACGGTAGTTTTAACAAAAAAAGCTATTTGCGGGTATTTTAAAACAAAAGAGTTAATAAATAATTTATTATCATGATAAAATTATTCATTCGATGTCATTTATGTGAAATTTTCATAGAAAAGAGTAATTTTTTTCGTATTTCTATGTTATTAATTATTGATTTAAAACTATTAAACTTTTAAAACTATGTTACAGTCAGCAAAATTTTTTGTAAATTAATTGAGTCGTAATTTTTGAAAGTCATATAAGTCCGCATTTTGAAAAATCCACGTGAGAGTCTTAAATTTTAAATCTCATAAGTAGGAATTGATTACACTCATCATTACTATTTTTTATGTAACAGAAAAAGTGATAGATTACTTTAATGGAATATTTTCTATAGATTACGAATGCGACAACCAAATTTTTTCAGATTCAATTTACACAAAACCAAACCTAACCTATTCAGAAATTTTAAAAAAAATGACACTTAAATAGCCATTTCATGTTTAAAATACGACTAGAAATGAAATACATTGGTCTTAAGATAGTTATATGTATTGAAAAATTTTAGTACCTAACATTTGTAGAAATAACAGTCCTTAAAAATTTTCTTATTATATAGTACTATACTATTATTTTCCATTATAAATATTTATTTATCTCGAAGTCAGGAAAGTACGCATCTTTGATTTGAATTTGCAAGAATGATTTCTTTCACTGTTAAATCGAGTTTTTTTGCCAAAAAGTGCATTAAAGAAAGATTTATCTAGGTATTAACTTGGGCTCAAGTTCTTTTTTGCAGACATGACCTACACCCGTTGGTTTTCATTGGTCATAATAAGGCCACGCACTGCAGGAACGCAAAAAAGTTTAAGATGTCAGTCATTCCTGCAAAGCCCTCGACCAGAGACCCTAATCAGTTGTCATGACGTCATGTTCGAATTGAAATTTCCAGCCGGGGCGAAGCTATAAATCGGGGAAATATAAAAAAAATGTGGGTCACTGGCCGAAAAGTATATGGGTGAAGCAGGAATTAATTTATCACCACCGCTGGAACCACCGTCACTGTCCCTTTCTACAGTGGCTGCGTGGTGTATGAGTGGCCGGGCGCTCGCTCGGCTGTCGCAACATTCTTGCAATCTCATCTCCTAGCGGAGGCGAACCCGGGCCCGGCCGGCCTATGTGTGAGTGCCTTAAATAATAGTCTGTCAGAACTGTCAAACAAGTCGGCGACTGCTAGAAATTAATGGGGTTATGGGTGTCTACCGGCTTTTGTATTTATTATTTCAAGGTCGGTGGCCGTTCTTGCAGCGTCGTCGGACGCGTATTATCTGTTTACGTTCCACGGGGTGTCCGGAAATGGGGTGCTTCAAATGATTTTTGACTCTATACTGAATGAAATTATTTATTTTTTCATATCATTATTATTACTATACATCCATTTTTTTTCTGAAAAAGCCCGCTTATTCATATCAAGTTTCGCGCCCGCTACGAACCATATTAAAGCGCCTATTAGTTTTCGTGGGTCGGGCGATAAAAAAAAAAGCGTCCAATTGACTGTTGACAGGCAAATATTGGCCCCAGAGATCCATCATCAGATGTCATTAGGTCTGGCAGAAACGCTCAACGTTTTGTTTACGAAATAATCAAGACGGGGGAGGCGGAAGCCGCATAAATAATCGTGCAATTGACGGGGAAAGACCATTGAACTTGCTCTCAAAGAATGTCTCGAGCCAAGTGACAACCTGAAATTATTTTGACAGCTCGGCGCGGGGTGGTGCGATCTACGCTTCTGCGGCAAACGCATGACGTCACCCCCGCATCGTAAAATCAGCTGATTGTCAAAATGATTGATGGCCGGCGTTGCCGGCATATGGGACATGGATAAAAATAAATTTTTGTATAGACGACTTTTTTCTTTTTACATTCTATCGATTTTAGGCGATTTGAGGTACCGCAGTGCGTTGTGCTAAGTGCTGCGTTGCATCGTAGCGTTTTCTTGTAAATGTGCATCAGTCGATTGTGCGTAGCCCTCTTTAATTGATTACCCAACTGCTCGCTGGAAATCCATCGCGGGCTGCGTGCCCTCTTTGGCCATGACTAAATATAGACCGAATTGGATTGCCTACGGGAGCTCCTCGACCGGGACGACGACGGCGACGACAGTGGCGGTGACTGCGATGGGGCCCTCGGCTGCCGTCGTCGGAGTCGCCTATGTGTTCCACGGGTGCGCGGCTCTTTGCGCGCTAAGTTTGGCTATTTCCAGGGTGTCTGGTGCTCGTTAGCTCATTGGGAGGCCCGCTGAGATCGAGGGGAAAAATTTCACTATATGGGTTCTTTGGGATAAACCCCGCGGCATCATGTGGAGTGCATATGATTGCTTGCCCCCCCTCGGCCCCAAAACCCCACCGGGAACGGGCCTCTCGGTATCCACGAGACCGATCAAAATGTCTGTGATTTCAATCAATTCTGAATTGAGATGAAAATTTTTTTTCTGCGCCGCTCGTCTGCGACGGACGCGCTCCTATCTCGCATACTAAGCCTTTTCCAGCCGCTTCCACTTCTGATGTGAGTCTGCCATAATTGCACCAAGTGATTCTGATCGCTTGCTCAAATTGGTTAAAATGTTGTTTTTTAAGTGGCCAATATTCAATAATCGCTCGATTTGTGGAAATTATCACGCTGTCGGCTCGATTGCACTTTGTTCGCTTCTTTTACCGAGACGTCCTGTAACTTCAATTGGTTTTACATCCAAAAAGTATTCGATTTGTTACGGCTTTCTAGCCAAAGTCTGGCTGTTTTTATATTTTTTTTTTCCAATAAAAATACCAATTCATATTTTAGAAACTAACCTTGTTTCTAATTTTAGATCACTGCCCTATAATTTCATATCCATTATACATATACATAACATATGTACCTACCTACATATCATATCTATAATTTGAAATTTAATTTAGCAAAGAATACAAAAATGTGTGTATACAAATTTTGTTTTAAGAATGGAGAAAATTGCAGTATTTTTAAAACTTCAACTTCAAAAATATAGGTATGTAAGTTTGCAACATTATGCAAAAATTTCACTGTAATTCTCAAACTTAAGAGTTTACATAGTTTAATATCTCTTAATATAGCGTTTAAAGCGCCGCATTTTTAGGAAAAGAAGGACAAATAAGCGACGCCTCTGTATATCTACACAAACCTAAAAATTATCAAGTATTTAAATTCCTGAAATATTTCGTACCATATCTTTAAAACATAGCATTAATACGTAAATACCATAAATAAATTGAATTCGGTAAATTTTTAAATGGTTTCGAAGGTTGTTAGCTGTATAATTTCCATAATGTTCACAACAGCAAAATTATTGGCATTCTATCCTGTCGATTTAATTATATCCCAGCTTTCCCATTAAATAATCATCGCTGAAAAACATGAATCCAGACAATCTATCACTCGTCCCGGGTAGGGGGAGCACACAAGCTTTTAAAAATTCCGAACGGATAAACAATTTCAGAAACTTACGAACCGTTTGCAGGCTTTCATTTCATTTGTTGCTAAGAAATTTCTCGTCGAACCTAGGAGAAGACTCCTCCACCCCTTTCAAACCGGGGATAGGCCTGCCAAAAAGTTTATTTCTTCCCGCTCCTTGTCGCCCCCCCTGGCCCATTCGGAACCCACCCACACAGCCGATAGTCGTGCCGCGCAGAAGACACCGAGTCGAGAAAATTGTTTTTTCGTGTTTTAGTTGCATGAATTATTTATAAATTTATTATATTAATGGGGGGAACGAAATCGAAAGGGCTGCCTTGTAAATTCGTATATCGGTTGGTGGCTGTGTGTGGGGGAGGGGGGCTCCGTCGGCCGGGCTGCGGAGGCTCTTTGGCCCGCTGCCGCAGTGGCAACTAACTAGCTAAGAGCCCCCAGCCCTGGAAATAGGATGAAACGAAAAGGTTAACCTCATGTGGATTGCCGGCATAAAAGATTAATGGCAAAAAATAGAATTTGTTGAATCAATTATTAAGCGGGAGCAATCGTGGTTAATGGATTCGAGGATTTGTCGAGGCGACATGAGAGATGCGACCGTTTCTATATGAGGAAGAAGTCATCTTGCGGGTACATGCGCTTTGTTTTGTCCCCGCGAGACAAAATTTTGAGACGTGCTTTTAGGTGGAGGTGTTTGTCGTTATTCAGATCACGGCCGTCCCCTCCTCCAGCCCATCTCTGAGCCGCATGAAGGGATTCCCTATATGAATTCTTCTTGTAGATAAAGAGATATAAATTCCCTGATGAGTCCCATAAGCAAATAGATTACGTGGAAATGTGTCACTTTTTATGTGGCTAACATGTCTCATCCGAAAATTTGGATTGAATACCTTCGGCACGCCGCCAGACTGTGCAATGAAAGTATACTCCTTATACTTTTTCGATTCGGAGGTGTTTTCTTTGGCCGGCTCGGAATAACGCCTGGGGAGGAGGAAAAACACGTCCCTGGCAAATATGACAACAACAGTGGGAGGTGGAAAATCTCCCAGCCCTAGCATCTAGTCCTAGCCCTTAGCCCTGGCCCCATATAGTGACAAATTATTCATCTGCAGCCGCGCTCAGCTGGAGATGGCACAATTACACTATATACGAAAGTGAAAACAACTATGGCAGAAATCTGAGGAGTTTTTGTAGATAATTTTGTAACGTTGTCACGTCGGCCGCTGTTCGCTTCTTGGATTGCTCGCACTGTCTTTTCTTCTTCTTATTCTTCGTCTTCTTCTTCTCGTTCAACTGAATGTGAAATTCACGAGTTGTCTCCGATTGCAATCTCACGTTTTTTCCAACAGAAAGTGTGACTTGGGCTCACTAAATTTATGATCCAGTTCACTTCGGAGCGTACTGAGACAGGTGCAAACTGAGTTTTGTTACGTATTCTGGTACTGAAGCTGCTGCGGCTGCGGCTGATTTAAGCAAGCAGGAAAAGCATTAGAGAGATCCACGGGGGTTTCTTGCGGGGAGAACACCTCAAGTGAATGGCACTGTGATTGAGGTAATGGACATGATACGAGTATAGAACTCGCAAAAAATTGAATAGTAGATGTCATTTTACTGAAACCGGAAAGGTCGTAACTTCTAACTTTTTGGTCCTAGAGTTGTAGAGGGATACATACAAAACCGACAACTCTTTATAGACGATTTGATTCATGTAAGTAGGTACTCTCATACCGCTCTACAAATATGACAAATTCTATACCTATCCGGATTCAAATATGTATATGCGGCTTCCTGCCATAAAGAATCCTAAAAAACTTGATACATTTTTAAAACGCGACGGTTACTTGTTACTTCTCTCTAAACCATACATATTTAAAATATTTAACCATTTACTGCCTTACTATAGATTAACCTGCGTAAAATGCAATGCATTTAAAAAACCTATAAAGTTTCCTCCCTTAAATATTACTTATTTCCAGTTCTCAATTTAGTTAGTTGAATTAGTAATTTAGCTTTAACTTATATGCCAACATTTTTCTGCATATTTTATGGTTTATTTTATACAGACGTTTAAGGACCTACATTTTTATTTGAGTTACATTGGTTTCCAATTCGTTCGATATAAAGTAACAATAATATAACTTTTTCTTATTTGTACTTATCAACATCATGTATCTCGAAAATAGAATGTGCGTGAATATTTTCAAAATGTAGTTCTTCTTATCTTATAATAATATAAACTAAAGACTTCGTTATTAATGAACTCGTTTCGGGGGGATAGAGAAAACGACTGTTTGTTGTAACCAGATAATTCAAATTACGAAGCATCAACTTAAAAAATTGTTCAGTATGGCAGTAATCTTCCAGTACCTATAAGAATAAATAGGTATAGATAGATAAATTTTAAAATTAACGAGAATAAACGTTGATTTTAACTGACAATGCATTTAAAAAATCTTGTTTCCCCCCTCAAAACGACCTGGCGAAAGACTGACGATACAGCTTAATATGTTAATCCGAGTCGGTTAGCTTTATTTCTTATTTTACAGTTGTAGCGATTTTTCGACCAATGTTCGCATTTATCTAAAGCCTCTGAGGAATGTCCTTTTCGAAACGAGTCCGGGGAGGAAGCATGAAAAAAAAAAAGTCGCCACAAAAGGGGCAGAGCCCAGCATCAGCCTCGGGCCCAGCATCAGCAGCAGTAACACGCTGAGAGCGAAACGTCGGATAGGCGGCATGTCGACTTTGTAATCCTTAAATTTCATGTGACATGTTAAATAAGGCTTCAAATTGTTATTTGAATAATCCTCTTTGGCGAGGAGATTCCTCGACCCTAAGGTGAAGCACAAAGGCATGAAAATGACCAGCTCGATTCAGTCCGCAAGAACTGAGGAAGGTGCATGGAGGGCTTCTCTCCACTAAGCCCTCGAGACTATATCAAGAAAAAAAATTCAGTCACGCTTCCACAGTCACTGGTGAGCCACCTTTGTCGGTTTTCATACCTTCGTTTTTGCGAAATATCTTTTTTTGCACTATAAGGCCTAACTAAAGTTAAACTTTTGACTCGGTGTAATATGACACCAAAGACGTAATGACTGTATGCGCCCAACATACCACAGGGCTCGGTGCCAGAACGTTCGCGGCTAAAATTTTCCCAGGGTGTCACCCTGACTGTGCCAGGCACCAACACAATGCGCGTAAATGGCGCATTCATACGCACAATTGCATTTCAATTATCTCAACAGTTAGCATAAAAATTGGAAATTAAAAAAATGTGGGTAGACGCGTAATCATAATAATTGCGGAGTGGAAACCATAACCGGCTGAGGTGTATTATCAGAATCGCGGTTATTGCGTCCCGCACAGTGCACTATCAGGGCCTGAATCCGGCTGAATGCGCGGCTCTGTCGAGTTCACCCCAAAAAAAATAAAAAAGTACGTAAAGCCCCAATCTACGAAACCTCAAAAAGTGACGGGTAATGGCTGTTTTACCCGTTCCGGATTGCCAAAATTAAATTCCATATCGAGCGCACCTTTGGGTGCTCCATTGGGGCGACAAAGGGGCGCGCCCCGGGGCGGCCACTGTCCACTCGGATTTCATCTGGCGAACGCGGGACACCGACCAGTCGGATGCAGTCGCCTATTGAAATGTTTAAAACTGTCAGAAAAGTATTAAAAAGTATTCTGACAATCATTTCGGATTTTATGGCACCTAAAGGTCTTTCCGTGGACGCTTACTAGCCAGGAACCCACCGGGTCCGCGGGTCCGCGGGTATTTAATAATTTTTCAATGGGTTTCACGGCCTGTTGGGGGCACTGTTTTATTGCCCGCATCTATGATGGCGGTGTTCACGCCTTTTCGAAAGATGTAGGCTCGTTTCAAAAGGTGATTAGCTTTTTGAGGCTGACTCTAAGTAGGGAACAGTCATAATTCGAGCGTCTCCGGGCATTTGTAAACACTTTGTTAACTTATTGAGTGGTTTTTCGGGTTTTTACATTTATCGCCGGTAAGCCTTAAGTTTATTAGTTTTTATGGGTCCTAACAGCGCTGTACCGTTGACTCAATCACATCTTATAAAAGATTTTTATACTCGATGATGATTTTCCACCCATCATAAAATATCTTCTCCTATTTTAATATTAGGTACATTCAATTTCCTGAATTCCAATCTGTGTTATAAGATTGTGTAATATTTTCAAGGAATTCGTATAAAAGGTAATGACTATTTGCAAAAGAAAGTGACTGGTTTATGTTTACCTTCAAAATTTATTAGATACTGTAATAACGTATGGCTCATTTGAGAAATTTTAATGACTAATAATATACCTATAAATAAAACATTAATACTGAATTATCTCTCGACCTTTCTCCCTTCACGAGTTCTGAAATTTTCATATTTTTTCATTGAAGGAATCGAGAAATTTCGATTTTACTATATACATAATGCTTTGTATTATATTTAGTGAATTTGTTAGAAATATACTTAAAGTAGGTAAACCTTTCCTCCGCATTTTTGATACTAAAGTTAGGTTAATAAAAACCCCATATTTGATTAGGGGTATAGTCCGAGGCGTCGACAAATATCTTCAGCTTTATTTTAGAATTGAATAAAATGGTGGCCTTTGGAAGTGTACCTACTTATGAATTTTTAAATGTATTACAAAAGCAGTATGGATTAAAAAAAAAACTTCATTATAGTCAAAATATCATAAGAACATTTTTAGGTTAAGTTCGTTAAACACAAAATGTCATATTTTTGTCACAAAACAGCTTATGATATTCTAACTATTGTCGTTCCTGCAAGTGTAAGTATATTACAGTATTCCTGAAGTATCCCTTACATTTTGCTTTGATTGATTGAAAGGCCAAAGACTAGAAGGGCCGGGCCCACTAGTTTATATGACAGCGCAAAAAATAAATTTGTGAGAAACTAGCATTAAAAAGAATCTTCATTATTTATGAAAAGCTAAAATTAGTTTACGAGGAAAAATCCTCTTAACCGCACCAAAGCAGCTCCGAGCTTAGAAAACATCGCAAAGGTGGAAGGTTGCGGATACAGGATACAGGATTTTTCTGACATGCTACAAAATGGAAAGCAACAAAGCAAAAATGTTATAGTTTTTTAACTCTGCGAGGGTAAAATGATCCATAATTAGTTTCAGAGGTAATTTGAAAGCTTATCTAACTTCTCACGTAGTTTTACTAAACCATGGTGACCTCCTCTCAATGCGCTCGTGCCAATGCACCTCTATACGTGCACATAAAATGCGAAAGGGTGTTTGAGTAAATAAATAGCCCCATGGTTCTCCTCCTGTGTCCTTTAATTAATGGAACAGAAAAATGCAATTACTTTTTAATACAGTCTCCCCCTCTGGGTTGCATAAATTACGCGGAACCCTTTCCCGGGGTCCCGGCACACGGCCATATCAAAATCAACAACTTCAGAAAAAGGTTCACCTCAGTGACGGGGACAAAAGGAGCGAGTGTGAGGTTTTCCCTATACTTGCAACTATTTCGAGCATTTTTCGCATTACACATGTTATCAGGCACCTTCAGTGCCACTCTCCGGGCATATCCCCGGTTATCACAGTAGAACAATCAGCCTTCATGCGGAAAAGCATGAAGGTAACCTATGCGGGGGTGGGCTTACCCTTAACCCCCCCACAGTGTTCCTAACTACAGTCGAAAGCAGTTGTGACCAGCAAATAAAGCGATTGGCGAAAAATAAAATGCCGCCCTTTCTACCCCCGCGCGCGCAAAACGGGCCCTATAACTGTAGTATAGTCATCGCGCACGGGAGTGGAAGAGTCAGTCAGTCGCACATTTGGACAACAGCAAGCCCCCCCCCCCCCCCCCCCCCCTCCCCCTCCGCCCCCGCAGCCCTACGCCGCCCTTGTGAGAATGGGCAAAAGTACCTTTAATGCCACTTTAGCGGGCGTTCGAAAGAAAGGGAAACTCCGTGGAAAACAAAGCCCCTCTTACCTTGACAGTAGAAATGAAACGAACAAAAAAAAATAAAGAAGAAAATATATCTCTACGGAAAAAATAGAGAAAAATCCACAGAAAAGTGGAAAAAAAAGAAGCACGTAGGCGAGGAGGAAAATAAATAAACGCGGAGCGGGAGAGCAGCACATTATATCCGCCCATAAATTATACCTTTCGCCTAAAAATCTATACACATCCGGGGAGCAAGAGCTCTCCTGCTCCCTCGTGCACCGCACTAAGCTCGCCGTCTTCCTTGGGGCGGTTGGGATGAAGGAAAACATAGAAAACTAATACCAGGCCAACAAATTGAAGAGTTTCTTGGCGTGCGCAGACACGTGGATGAATTACAGTTTTCCTTTTCCCTGCTGTTGTTGATCATACCACACTAATTTCATACCATCCAACCATCCCTCGCACTTCCGCCCACGCTTTTGTCTTATACTTTTATATATATATTTTTTATTTTATTCATTCCCGACACAATCGCCATGATACAGCTTCAATACACGACGATATTTAGATACTGCTTTCCAATACAAAAACCATAATACCTTTACCTTAGATTCTATCAAGAGAAACCATAAGAAGACCGATGGTGGAGGGATACCTCGAATGGCTCGTTTCTTTTAATTATCGCTTCCTTAATTTACCCGGAAATTACGTCAAACACCTGAAATTAAAGGGAACCGAACCAACCGTTGCAGCAGAAGGAACATTTTCCTGGCTACGGTGCACCACCGCGGGAATGTTTCTGCACTGTCAATCTAATTGACGGACGTTTTAATTAATTAAATTATGAGGAGAAACTGAAAATGATCTTAGTGTCTGTTGAGTACTTTGCGGTACCCAGTAGCATCGATAAAAATTCATTTTTACCACCTTTCATAATTTTACGGTGGCTAACCATAATTCTTTGAAGCTACTGTATCTACCCGAAGTAGTTATAACTCCTTAATTGCCTTTTAATTTATGAACTAATGTTCAAGTCGGGATACAGAAAATGGTTAATGTAACATATGTTTGTAACTTCTATGTCATTATGATTAGGCATACAATGCAAACTAATATTACCTTATTTCTCTTTTTCTGTATACATATGATGAAAACATCTATAATAGTTTACGGCTTTTAAACATTAACCGCAGCTTAACATGAAATGTTTGGTTTAAAAATCGCGAAATTGGCATGAAGAAATATCCGTAAGTCTATAGGTGCAACCTAAATACTAAGAGAGAGTAATCAATCAATAATTGTATAGTATATCATCGGGTTTGTGTATCCCGTTTTCGAAACTTACATATATCTGAAAATTTTTAATCTAGTTTAATTTATTTTTAACATGAATAAGGGAACTTTTCAAATAAAAAGAAAGAAAAAAAATATTGATAATTTACATATATGTACATATTTCTCCAGAAACTTACCTTTAAAACTTCTGAAGATATACAGAAAGATATATTCCTTATATTCAATTATTTTCGGATATTTTTTACATATCTGCTCGTATCATCAAAATCTATGGGAAGAACTCAAATCTAATCTGTTTCGAAAGATTTAAAACTCAAATACAGAGTTCTAAAATCGTAATGAATTCCGAATTAATGAAGACTTTCTTACTATACAATTTTAGAATTGGTGTAAGTTTTCATAATAATCGTAATACTGTCTTAAAAAAAACAAAAGTTCTTTTCCATTTAGGTAGGTTCCTTTTGAAATAAAGTTCTTAAACCTTATTTTATCAAAATATGTGTATAAAATTTGCTCATTTCTACAACAAAAATACCTCTTCTAACTATACATAAAGACCTTTTATGCTACAGAAAATATTTTAATACGTAAACATCCCATTTCAGAGAGTTTAAAGCACATTCGTCTCGTTCTTATCGATTCTTAAAGCCCCTTGGCAGCGGATCGTAATAATTGAAAACATCCAGAATTTTGTTGTAGGACCTTTGACATTAAAGGCGATATCCCACTCACATCCTGGACAAACAAACTTTAATGTCCTTTAGACGACCATTGGTGAAATGAGCCAATGCCGTCTTAAATCTATTTGCATTCCAGCAGCACCTTCCTTCAGAATTGTTGTCTTCTGGTTTTAGCAAACAATTCCTGAACAATTGGGAGAAGCCATTCCCATCGCATTCCTATAGAAGAAACAAAAAGCAGTAGCAAACAATCTCTGGAATCTCGGGAATAGCGAAATCCAAAACTTGAAAATATGATTGGGAAATTGAAGCAGCACAAAAAAGCCAAAAACGAAGCGTCGTTCCTTAGGACCAAAAGGAGCGAGAAAAGTTTTGGTGTAGCGTGCGACGTTTGTGTGTGACGCGTTTAGGGCAAGGGCGGGTAGATTAGGGGGGGGGGGGGGGGGGGGGGGGAGGCAGACGTACTGCGAGCGAGTAAAGAGGACAATTATAGCACCACATCGCTTTTTCGGGGAAGGATTCGTCGAGCAACAAATTTCTCTCTGTTCATTAGCGCGCGGCAAGGCGCGTACAAGTCCCCGTACATTTTGGCTCATAATATAAATGGAAAACACACCATCCAGGCATCCCTTAATTGTATAGTGATCCGTCGGGCTTAAGTACCCGGGCATGTCTCCGGTTCCCAGCGTATGTTTGTATGTCTGTCTGTATGTATGTAAGGGCTGCACTCTCGAGCAGTTTCCACATAGGGATCCGCTTGAAAGTTTTTCCTGTCTAGCGCAAAACAAAACGAAGGAAAAACGTCCAAAAATAGAGCCCAGTAAGGGCCAGCTCCGGGTGTCTTACGGCATTAAGCACATACACAGGGCCCGGCGCTACACAAACAACTCAATTCATCTTACTCCTTGGATTCGGTGATTTTAAGCGTCTGCGCTATGTAGAAACCAATCGCATCAAAGCACCCCATTAAACGTCGTCTTTCATACCCGGCAGACACTTTTATGTTTCGACTTATATGGCAACTTTTGTGTCTATATCGGTTCTGTCTAAGGCCCTTCGCCAGCTGTGTTAAAGCTGTCCTGTGTGTGTCGGAACGAGCTTTCCTGAAAACTTGTAGTTGGCGAAATTGCAATAAGGAAGAAAGCGAAAAACAGGGACGGGTTCTGTTTGAGTAACTACGCTGGGTAGGGCAGGGTACGAGACCCGGTACATGCATATAGACCCCCGCCACATCGCCAAACATCCCAAACCCCACCCATACCACTTCCACCATAGGAACCCTGAGCTCCGTTTCGTGTCCCGGGTCCTGGGTCCCATGCCCGGCTGAAAGCTTTTCCAATCTCGCCCGACTAACTCCACCACCTCTTATTTCATATCTTTTCCTTTTTATTTTCCTTTTTTCGGTTCATTTTCTTTTTGCCATTCGTTAGCCTCCTGCGGAGCACACACACCCGCACCGGGTCCCGGACCCGGACGAACATATGCAGGACTAGGGCTATACATACGTCGTCTGCGGAAAAAGCAGCTCCGTAAATTGGAATTTTCTTCGTTCTTCCTCTCTAATGGAAAATATTTTTGTCGGGCGGTGGACCCGGTGGGCGTACGAGAGCTCAGTTGATGACTGTCGTGGGGTCGGGTGTCCCCGACCCGCCGCCACTGCCGCTCCAGTTGTTGTTGCTCCTGTTCCGGCCCCACTGTTTCTGGTGGGTACCAACACTGGAGGAATCCAGAAATTGCACAAAATAAGAGGACCGAAAACAAGAGCGCAAAACAAAAAAAAATTAAACAAAAAATACATAAAAAAAGGAACGGGCGGCAGGAAGACAAAATACGGCCAAGATCCAAACTGAAATCGCAAGCAAAAGCTTTTGGGGCTCTAGTTCTTCAATTATGAAGATGAGGTGAGGGAAGCAGGGCCCACTCTTCGGACTTCCCAGAGTCTGGGGGTTACGTCGTTGGAAACGCTATCGCCACCCAACGACCCACCCCCCACCTCTGCCCTCAATTTCATTGCAGTTGGATGGAATTCTGAGCAATCTTCTTCCTTCTTCGTCGGTTTCTTCTTATTTTGCAAAAAAAAGCGTATTTCTTTCATTCTTTTCTACCCTGCTAGAAATTTTCTTTGAAAACTTTTAATACGGGCACATAACTACAAAAGAATCCTGCGGTTGCATAAAAGCAAACTCGGTCTAGAGTGGGGATATGATGAATCCTGCATTCTGTGCTGCATTATCGAGATATGCGAGTTTTCTACATTTTGTTGCTGTATGTTGCCCATCGCTATTTTCAGTTCTTCCTATCGTTGCGGAAAATGTAATTAAAATTGGTACAGTTTGCCGTCTGGCATCGTCAGCAGACAGTCGAATTAATGCAAATTTCGATTATCCTAATGAGTTTAACTACATTTGCGATGTGAAAAAGATGATTACTTCAAAGTTGAATTTAATTTGCGAAACCTTTTTTAAAGATTACTCCGATAGATGAGGAGGATCCTTTTAAAGTATTTGGGAAAGGCAATACACTATTGCGTAAGCACTATAAACTCCAAATATGATTCGAAATTTGCAATGCATTAATATTGAACATTTGCAATGCTAATACATATATGTATGTATAAACAGATCATGGAGGGGAGAATTATAATATGAATTAAGATCTAAACAGATCCAGCTTGACTTTGTTACTTTTAAAATAAATCGAACTACTATTTCATTTGGTGCTAATATTTTCTATATTGAACCACAATATAAAATGAATGACTCTGACATTTTGAATGCAAAACAATATTATTTTGAGTAGCAAAAATGTTCCTAGACTTACATATTATTAAAAAGTCTGAAATATAGGCTCATTAATCTATTTAAAGTGGTTATTTAATGTGCTTTATAAAATCTGTAGTCTTTGTTTTATTTATACATATACAAAAATCAGTTATTGTAATTTGAGACCTAAGTAAAAGTTATTTTCTATTATGTTTGCACATCTCAAAGAATAATCTCTTTTTGATAACTTCAATTTATTTAAACTGAGCGCTTTACGATTTCTTATTCAAACATTTTTTAGGACAATATAAATTCATTATGAAGTTAAACAAATGTTTTATATGATTTATTTAAATTAGTCGATAATTAACAAAACATTGAGGACAGCAATTTGAATTTTTAATAAAATCCCTTACATTGAAATTAGCGGTATTAACTTTTATTTAACTACAAAATTAACAACCAAAAGTTGGAAAATCTACTTAAATATTAAAAAATTGAAAAACAAATAGGTATTTACACAGTGAGCATAACTCAATTCGTATCGATTCGTATGGGAAATATGATTAGTAAATGAGTGCAGCGGAATATTGTAATATTTAAATACATAAGTGAAGCATTATTAATCGGAATTGCAACGTTATACTTTGTACATACTTGTCGTTTTAATAGTAGCTTCTAATAAATCGGACAAATGTATAAAAACACTTCGAATTAAGTCGAAAGAGAAATTATCATATCATTATTCGATTAATCAAATAAAACTAATCGATTATTGTACTCATTTTATTAATGGTTGCCATCTCTTTGTATAACAGAAAAACGAAAAATGAATCGATGAATTCGTGAAACACTTTGCTCTCTCAAAAAATTCGTCCTAAAATTCATTTCTCCAATTAACGTCCGCTTGGACAGCCACAATATATCAAAAAGC
Organism: Machimus atricapillus; assembly: GCA_933228815.1. Lineage (NCBI taxonomy): Eukaryota > Metazoa > Arthropoda > Insecta > Diptera > Asilidae > Machimus > Machimus atricapillus. Next base: position 23,342,897 of record OW121788.1, on the reverse strand, counting down.
AAACGACAAACGTCGCTGCACTTTAAAACATATGTTCCGTTATCCTGTCTGATCCGCAAAATGTTTACTGCACCAGTTGTCCTTACACACGGCAAGCAATAAAAATCCCACGAAAATGCCAGCGTCAAAACAGAGCTACAACCAGAGCCCATCAACATAAAATTCATCCAACCAAAATAAATTCATTGGCCGTTAACCTTGACACAGTCTATAGCGGGCGGCTTTTGTTTACTACAATCCTTTTTACTAATAACCGTTATTACTACTCCAGGACATTTAAGCTGCTGTGCGCTTCCGCTTCTCCCCTCGGAGAGCTCCGGTGTGTGAGTACGGTACACACACACACAGACACACATGCCCGTGGAGCCCAGCAGTGGAGGGTTATCCTTGCAGCGTGGCGGCAGGCTGTTTTCCATAGAGCCCGTTATAATCGCCGTTATCGCAACAGTCTGCAGCCTACAAGGAACCATGCGCCTATGGGCCGATAACAGTTCGAGAACGGTAAACACATACACATACACACGCCCTATAGCGTGGTATAGGGCCAAACAGTGCCAGCCGAAATACACGCTCAGCAGACGAAAACAATCAAATCCATAAAAAATGGCTCCCGAAAGTGAGCTGACGATGTATAAATTTAGAGCGTTTCATATTATAAGCCTGTTGCGTTGCAGGATATGTCGCACCACCTCACATATACACACGCACACGTGCATAGAGGAGGGGCGCGCACGTGACCGGGACACAGGGGGCAAGAAAACAGGGACAAAGCACCGAGCCCCAAGCTTGCAAATTTTCATTCATTCCATTCGATTTTTCCTGGGCTAAAGTTCATGTGGAGTCCCTTTTTGGCGCACACAGGCGCAGGCAGAGGGCGCCACTAGGGCCGCCCGCTCGGTGGTGCGAGTGTGTCGGTGCTGCCCTCGGTGGAGGATGCTTCGTTCCTGTGCCTATAAAATACACGGGCGCGTCCGCCGTCCTTCGCGGGACGAAGCGCGAAGGGCCCGGTGCAAAATTTATGGCGGAAGTGATTACATGGATGGTTTTGCTGTAAAAATATTAGAAATTGATGATAAGTTATAGCGGCAGGCAAAGAGCGTGCCAAAGAGGGGATAACTCCCACGACGGAATGGATTCGAGCGGCGTACTAGAAATAAATTCGTCAAAGAGGTCAGGAACCGGGACGTCCTGCCGGGAATTCGAGGCAGGTGGGAATCCGGTAAATTAAGAGCGCCCAAGCGACTGATGATTTTTTCCGATTCTAGACTTGACAACAATTATTTCGATATAGCAAAAAATTCTTTATATGCACTGAGAAAAATTTAATTCCAAAATTGTCTATAAATAGCATCGTATTAACTTTATAAGAGCACCAAATATAAACAATCGAAGTCTGCTTAATTGCTTAAATTTATGAATTCTTCTTTGCTATAATTCGCACTTTGTATTTCACTAAGTCATATAAAGAGTTTTGTTGGAACTTGGCTTCTCGGATGAAAACATCCATTATTTGTTTTGAACTCATATTTTGGTAAATAAGCACTGTTCTTAAAAATATTTATTTACAATTCAAAATCCATTTTATGAGGCGATAGCTCTGATTTAAAAGGAAGGGCAAGAGAAGGTGAATCCTATACCTACATGATGATTATAGTTTTTCCTAACCTAAACTATTATTAATCAAAAATCGCTGATTATATATGTATATACAAATACATATATAAGAGGAAATCTATATAAACAAGCTAACTTAATTAACAAAATCCTACAACATATTTTTTTATAATTAAAAATTAATTTTCTTCAATTTCAAAACGGATATCCTATATGAAGAACTCATTATAATTTCATTATATTAATTTACAAACAAGGACTCAAAATAGTTTCTTTTAAGTTCAATAGCTTCAAAGTTATAAGCGGTTTGAAAAGTGCCTCTGGTAATTTTGATAATATCGGCGCTAGTAATTCTAACGGAAATTTGTTTTCAAAGTGTATGAAAACATAAAAAGGAATATTTATAGAATATGAAAACATTAAAGAGATTTGTAATATGATAATAATCTTACATCCTAGTGTAAATATATTTGTATAGGCATAAATTCATCTCTAAGAAATCTTTCGCATTGCTTCCCTCTTAGAATCACTCCAAAGCAGACTCTTTGCTACTTAGTGGAAAAGGTTTAACGCCCTAAGCAAGATTATCGATTATCTTCAGGCGCGCCGGTATCAAATAAACTTTCTTTTTTAAAAAAGTAATTTTGAAGTTAGGTGTCAGTTTGAACCATTTCATATACATATTTCAAGTCCTAGACCTTAAACGCCAAATATTACTTTGAAACCGCAAACTAACTTTGTGATTACTGCAAAGGCAAACCGACTTAAGTTGTTTATTGTTGTTTCGCGTTTCGGAGACTATTATTTTGAATTTTAATTAAAACTACTTTGAGTTCCTTTTGTGCGGTTTTTAGTAATTCCATATTGCGCTCGTATGGAAAATTGAAATCCAAATTGTTTTCATATGTTCCAAAAGAATAGTTATTTTACAGAATTTGTAATTTCGGCTAGACACAGATCAAAGCCGTTTCCCTAAAGTGCTGCGCATCAATTTCTGGAAAAATTAATAAAAACCGCAAAGGAAATGAAATCGATTCGAGTCTCGCATCAACTGCAGTAAAGTCTTTACCAGAGTCCGAAAAAGGGTTTTAATTTGTACGCGGTTTAATTTCGTTACTTTTCAGGGCTCGTAATCAAATTTAAACGCGAACGAGGCGGCAGAAAAATGTTTTTGTTTAACGCAAAACACACAAAAACGCGAAAGGGCATCACAAGGCCCAGCAACGAGGCCTCGGCCGTGCATCGCACCAAATGGAATAAAATTAAAACGAAATTCCACCAACTGAACAAAATAGCAGAAAACTCAAATTATAATTAAAATTCCGCAAATTTAGCACTGAACACTTTGCCATTGGGGAAAATCATTTTTCGGGAGCGCACTTTTCGTAGAGAAAGAGCAGACACGACCCGGGCGCGGGCAGAGTGCGAAAAATGTCAAGAATGGCTAAAGACGATAACAGGAGAAAATTAATTAAACTTTTTTGCATTTTTTCGAGTTTTTCCACATTTTTGTTTTTTATTCACTTTTTTTTTATGTCAGACTGAGCGAACTCAGCGAATTCAGGCGTCGTCATTTTATCCCACCACTGCTCTGTAGTAAGAAGGGAAATCCCCGATTTTTTTCGGCTGTTTTTGGGACTAACAATGACAGTGACATGAGATCACTTCAATTGTTTTATTGTTTGCAAATGGGCCGTTCGAAGGGAATTGGGCCAACCGTTTTTTTCCGCCGCTGGTCATGGGCTAGACCGTTTGCAAGATCCTGCGATAAAATAGAACGACGGCCCCTAATCGGTTCCCATAATTAGCTCCTGGGACGCTGTGAATCGGCGGATTCATTAATTGTAATTAGAATATAATGCCGTCGCCAGTTTTAGGCTAGAGATTGTTCACAAAAATGGCAAAAGGCCCGGGCTACAATGGCGCCTGTCGTAAGAGAAGAGTGGTTACATCACAGCTTTGTTAATTTTTAAAAATACATCAAATTCTCAAGATAGTCAAGCAAAAAACAAATTTTTTCGAAACAAGCATTAGGTAATCTGTTCAGAAAAAGGCTGGTTTGCTCTATCAATTTAAAATCTTTGATAGACATTTTTATTTTTTATCTTCCACTTTGCTTACTATTTGTCAAATTTTCTCTCAGGACTCAAGCTATACCAAATTCATATAATTTACCAATAAATTGAAGAGCTCATTAACATAAATAGATACTTACTATTCGTTTTCCTTTTTGTAAACCAAAAGAACATTTTATAATCTTTCAAGTCCGATTTGAAACATGAAATGAAACAACACATTTTCGAATAAATTCAAAGGACGAACAGCCAGAAAATACAACATACATGCATCCAAAATTACCTAAGTATTCTTTGATTTTCTCAAAAACTATTGAATTAAAACTATGATCAAATGCATCACTGCATAAACTTAAATTGATTATGCACATAAATAATGTTTAATAATGTTGAAAGACAAAGACCTACAATCTAATTAAAATAATTTAATAAGGAAGTAAGTTTTTCTAATGACAAGCATACCTATATGTAGATATGTAACATATATAATACATATTTAATATTCTTTAAGTGCGAAGAAAAATATTAAATATGACTTTTCCGCTCGTTAATTTTTATAAGTAGGTAACATGCAAATAAAGAAAATAGTTTTATTGCTTTTTTTACAGCATGTTCGTAAGATATGAAACGCTTTCTAATCTCAGTTAAAGAAATTAAATTAATTAAACAATTTTTTTTTCTATTTGAGTAAATTATTTACAATTATCACGTAAATATAAATGATTCTGATAGTTTTGTGCGTGCAACTATAACGAGCATCTAATTTTCATAAAAGAACCATTTTATATTTGTTAAATTAGCGGCAAACTCGCTTTCGTACTCTTTTCTTAGCATTTAATTAGAAGTGGTCAATGCTGGGCATCTTACTGCAGAAGAAAATACCTTACTTAAGTGGAGGCTGCACAATAATTGCATTCTAGCGCGAGATGTTTGCTCCGAAGCACCCATAAAGGCGCAGTCGTTTGCTGCTCAAATCACATCTTAGAGCGGTGTTCCGCATTCCGTCTAATTACCCTTCCCACGAACCCGCGGTGCCGCGGTCGCGGAATAAAAGGTCTTCTGCCCAATTCGAAGGTATAGGTAGGTACCTACCTATGGGGTTTTTCCCATAGAACGCTCGCTTAATAGATAGAAGATAGATAGATGATGGGAGTCGTGGGGTCGTCGCAAACAGCAATATGATGCGTGTCAATATCCAGGTAATTCGTAAATCCTCCTTTTTTTTTCTTAATGTGGTGCGGTCCGGTGATTTCCTCCCTCGTCAATCTACCTGCGTCGCGCGATAAGACGCCGAGCGTCCGTGGCGTAATAAGTTGGTCATCGATCTTGAAAACCTGTTCGGATCGCCATCCACATGGAGTTAACGGCAGAGGCGGCGGCGGGATCGATCGAAGAAACTCTTCTCCTTCTTTTGGGTTAAGTTATACCGTCGAGGAGGCGCAACGACGACGACGGTATAAAAAAATGAAAATAAAACGACCGAAGAAGAAAATATTCGAAAAGGTCGCCTTGACGCTTCCCACCATATCGCGTTGTTATCTGGGGCCTCAAAGTCGGTCCACCAGCATCATTTCAACTCTTCCTCCGCCGAGGTGCACCTAAACGTCTTATGGGATAAACGTAAGTCCATTATTAATCTTTGTCTCTGGATTTAGACCAGCACTCAGCGACGACGGTGCTGTGAGCGGGATAAAAAAAAAATAAATATATATATATAATGTGGTGGGATGCGGGCGGCGCGGGTCCTACGACTGATGGGTTCGTCGGAGCGAGGTGGGGGGGAACCTGCCCGGCTGATACCACTGCCGAGCGAAGAACACAATTTTCCATTTTGTGTAATCGGCCATTATCGCTTCCTCATTTATAATTTTTAGTCTATCGCGGTTCAAGAAGACGCTGGTGGATGCCCTCCATCCGTCTGGATTCTGGATGTGCCCCCGTCTCGGACTCCGTGCCGCGCTGCTGACCTCAGCCCCCGCCGCTAGAGTCCGATCGGGAAATGTTCGAAACATGTGCAGCCCCATGGACTTTGGAGCCCTAGCGAGGCGCTGCTGGTCCAGAGCCAGAAACGCCTCCTGCTTCCACTTCCATTGCATTTTCTCATATTTTACAGAGTCCGAGCCATCCGCTGCGGGACCCTGCTTAGAAATTCCCGTGTCGAGAAGAAAATGCAGAAAATGATGGACAGGGGATGGAGCAATGTCCCGTCACCGCCTGCGATAGGGTGCCGGGTATACTCTGGCCGGATTTTCCCGACGTTTCGTCGTATATACCCTTTTGACCCCGTGCACTTTCGGCTGCCACTCGAGCGAGAGCGTCCTGTGTGCATCGGTTTTCCTGCACATCGCGGCGATATGGCCGCATTATGGGGACCATATGAAGTCCCAAACTCCCACAAAGTCGACCCCGAAACACAAGGGGGAAGAGCCCGCAGAGCCAGATTCCAGGCTTTTGTCGGCTTATGCGTATCGCGGCGCACACACCATTTCACGTAACATTAATTCCGTGATTTATGGGGGTCACGTGACCGTCAAACGCACGGATACCCAAAACACACTCCCATGTGCCAAAATCAATGGACCTTCAGCTCCAGCCTCATCCCGTCGCGAGACCCTACCAAGGTCCGCTTGAGCGGACTATGGCCGGAGCAGCCCTTCTCTGTTAATCAGTGGCCGGATTTACTGTCGACCAACTTGCACCTCTCCCCCGCACCACCACAACAGAGTTCTTCGTCGAAGATACAAAATAAAAAATTTAAAAACCAAAAAAAAAAAAAAAACGAATATCTTCTTCGAGGTGGTTGAACTTGACTTTTGAGCCCACTAAGACGATCATCTCAGACTCTTACGCCCCCGCGTCGATCGGCCAATTCATGCGCACAGTGTCGCGCTTTGGGCTTAATGTCACTTTCGGTGAGGTGACCGATCGGACTTTTTGAGGCGAGACAACAACGACGTCGGCGTCCCGCTGCCCGGGTCTAACACCCTGCCTCTGCGGGAACGGCTCAATTAACATGTGCCCGAAAGTGTCGCAAGTGCCGGATGCGCGCCATTGTTGCGCCAATAGTTGGCGCTCTTTTGTCGTCCGATCTTTTCATTCAAAGTCGGTCTTGCGTCACTCGCGTACCCTTTTCTCGTCACTTTTCCCGCAGATTTTCTGCCAAAAGCAGTTGTGCGGTTCGGGTCCAGTGTGATTTACGCGGGTCAGAAAACCCAGCTACCGCACCACCACGACCGACCCCCTTCTATATTTAGAGCAGCAGAAATCACGCTTTTATTGCTTTCGCATTAAATCAGGAAAATTTTTAAAATTACACCGACGAACGGCAATAAAAATATTTCTCCTTGTTCCGCGGTAATTTATCCGCGCCTGGTCCGCGCTGTAAAACTGACAGATTAATTTCCTAATTAGTAATCGGAACCGAATGCCACCGCGACCGGCGGGGTACCCGGGTTGCTGTGCCGCAACGGTGGGAGTTCTCTCACTCTATGTAAACGCGCCCCGGGACGAGACCCGGATTTAATATAATGGTAAAAACATAACGACTTCACCCCGCCGAAGGGATGAGTCTGGCGGGCAGGGGATGAGAGGCGGAAAGGTGCACTTTGCAGATCAACTGCACCGTGCCCACTGTTGCGTGCGAGGATTTAAATTTTGGTCAGTTTTTTGGTTGAATGCAATCCGCCACGCCACCCCTCGAGCTATAAAATACGACCAACCCCCTATACATCAATTAAAACCAGGTGCCGGCCGGGGCGGGGGTGCCGTGCCGGCAGAAATTAAATTTTATATTATTTTTGCTTTGCCTTATTTCATAAATTGTTCGCTTTTAATTGCATTGGGGCGGATCGGGCGGCCAACCGTCAGATAATGCGATGAAACACATTTTGTTGGAAGCTCACTTTACTTTTTTTAAATGTTTACTTTAATTTTATTAGGGTTATCTACATAGATGCACATTCAAAAAAATACCTGTAACAAAATTTCATTTCATACCCTTCAGGTGATCTGTCGTATAGCTATAACACCTACTTATTAAAAGTGTTTTTAGATCTAACAAAAAGTAAAAAGTAGATAATTGACTTTGTATGCGAAAGTATTCCTCAGAAATCTACTTAATTAATTGATAACAACAAAATATTAGAACGATATAATACGAAGTTTTTGAACTTCTTTTATTTGTTTTAATATATTAGCTAAATGACATTAATTCGCCGATAATCTCAGTTTAATGTCAACGTCATTGGACTGGTTTTTAACTACTTTATTTATTAATTTAATTTAATTATTTAAAGCAGTTGTTGTTGTTTTTTTTTTTTTTGAATCAAATTAAAATTATCTACTTGAGCAACCGACAGAGTTCTTCCACAGATTGCGAATAACAATTCAATTTTTAACAAATTCGATTGAATCTAAAATTGCGGGTGCCATGGAAAATCTGTTTCCTCTAATTTAAACGTTTGTACTGGCATTTGATTTGATAGTTTAAATTGATAGATGATTGGTTTGATAGTTTAGATTGGCAATTTCAGATTCGAAGAATTATTCCGTCTTTCAAAAGATTCATTTTGCTATTATTTATTAGAGGTCAAGATTTCATAATTCGTGGCGGGTATCGGAATCATATTCGTGAATAAAAAACTAGTTTTTAAAAATTGTCTCAGTACAACGTTTTTTAAAGGCAGTAAACTCATTGCAATAATTAAAATATTCCGAAGAGTTTTTTGTATTTAATAATACTTATGTATATCTTCAAATAATGCCTAGTAGCATTATTCTTAATACCAAGAAGGATTTTTCTTAACAGCTGTTATTTTTCTATTAAAAAGAAAATATTTGAAAAATACTTTATGTGACAGTAAAGCAAACGGTTAGCCTTGGTTTTCAACTTAGGAGAGAAGTTTGAAAAGCATTTGAAGCAATATCGTAAAAAAATTCAAATGTATTATGAAAATTTATTGTGCGAAAGTTATTCTAGATACCTTTTAAAAAAGATTTGATAACAAAAATACATACAAATGTAGTCTGGAGTTTTTATTCAATAATTAATCATTAGAATAATTCATTATTTTTAATTTGATATAAAGGAATTTCGCAATTTGACTTTCTAAAATATTTTATGATTTCTCTTCATGCAATTTTGCGAATTCTTGCATATCTTTTCTACTCTTTTTTCAAGTTATTAGTAGATATGTATGTGAACTTATTTTATTCTTATATAATCGTCTTAATCGAAAGATGTTCGAGTATATAAAAAAATTAGATTTGAGACCTAGTTTTGAAAGTTTTCGTTATATTCTTGGCGCAAAAAGACAATTTACGAAATAGTTTTCATCGGGCTGGTTTAAAGTGCAGCAAACAAAGTTCGATAGTTCGTCGTGGGATTCCTTGCCACCGCGCAACGTCGCGTGGCAATTAAATCGGCTCGTGACTTTCGACACGTCTGTCGATCTCGCGAGCGTAGCGAAAAGGCGGCGGGACGACCCGCGACTTGAACCCCGACCGCGGTGTTGGCGCAAGCAGTTCGAAGGCAGCCATTCCGCGGAGAAAATTCGAAATTCAAATAAATTCCGGCGGTCAAGGGAACTGCTGCACCGAGTGGAGCCCCAAGTTCCCCGGAGACGAAACGGGAGGGCGGGTTTCTGGGACCGGGCTAATTTCCTTCTTGAAGCGGGGCATTTTAAATTGCGGCCAAAAACGAAGACGACGGCGACGATGGCGCAACGAAGGATCCTCCAGGAAGTGGGGAATCCCCGCGGCCCCACGATTGAGCCGTCACGCCACCGCTGGCCCCCCGCCCCAACGGCGGGTCTGGCGAATGTGAGCGCCCCGCGTGTCGTCACGCCGCCGTTCGCGCCGCAGTGGCAGAGTGGCGCTGGCAGGCCGGGTCTTAAATCAAACCCTCCCCTCGCGAACCCGCCGTTCCCCCCAGCCTTCGAGTGTCTGTGAGAGTGCGGCGCGGCGCTTCCTCCTTGCGCCGGGGCGACGACGACGACAACGACGCTGACGACGGCCCCGCCGCTGCACTCGACGTGCACTTTGCATTTTTGCGGGCACTCGCACGCACACAAACAAACGCCCGCAGCGGCCCCCCGGCCCCAAGAGGTAGCAAAAGCTCCGCTCGCCGCCGCCGACGACGGCCCAAAAGCTCCGCCGCCCCACCAGGGCCCCAAATTCCGGTGTGTTGGGGCGCGTCGCACAGCGACGGGACCCGGCTCTGTCAACTCGCCTTTGATGTGTGTGACGTTCACCATCGCGTTGAAACGCCGTTTGATTGGAGCGACGCGTGCAGCAGCTGTGTGTGCGATGATAGGGGAATGGATGCGGCCCTAGTTCCGATCATCAACGCAGTTAGACGTTCTGGCAGCACTGTCGCTAGGGAGGACTCTTTCGGGTTGCTGAAAATTTATGAACGCGACGAGCCGGCCCCCATTCATCATTTTGCGAGGATTTTTTATCTTTTTTCGGGTTTTTTTTTTTTTTATTTATATTTTTGTTTTTTATTTCGTATATTTAATGTGATCTGGCTGGTTTCGATTTCATTTCTTTGTCATTTGAAATTTTTGCCGGCGATAGAAATGGCAGCGCGCTTTGATGCGCGGCAATAGATAAATTTGTGACGTCGACGGTGGCAGCCGATTGAAAAATTGCCCCGGGTCTGGCTGATGTCCGTCGCTTTTTCGCTTCTCGAAATAAAAACAAATGGCCAAATAATATTTTACCGAGTAGCTGGATAATTTATATGGGAACACTGAAATAGCGTAAAATTGATTATTTTTTTAGTTTTGCTTCAGGGAACGCTGATTTTTACAAGATTTTATTGCTTAATTAGGTGAAAAGCGACCGTTTTCGGGTTGGCTCTTTGAATCGGAACTTCTGCAAAATTGTTAATTAATTACTAACAATCTCAATAAGGAGTAGGTATGATTAAATTAATAACTACTTTTTTTAATATCAATATTATGTTAACAAAGCTTGAATGAAATCAACTTCCATTTCAGAAGAAAATTTAATTGAATATTTATTTTCACATCACCCAATTTCTTAATTAATGACATATTGATAAAAGTAGCAGCGATTAAATGAGGCAATAACGCTTAGTAGTTACTTGCTTAAATATACAACTTTGATATAAGGTACCTGCTTACAAATTATTTGTTCGAAATTATTTTTCTTTTTTCGATTTAAATAAGAATATGAACTATTTTTTTGGCAGGCTCAATCGTATTTTGGAAATTCAGTACAATTTTATTTCACCTTAAATTCATTATCAATCATCACATTCGAGTGGCATTAATTTTTTAAAGAGCTTAAAAGGAGAACGTTTTTTCTTTAGTCTACAGTCTATAATCATAAAATCTTTAATTAGTATTTACCATTTTTTTCAGGAAAAACAAACAGAATGAAAAAATTTGGATCGTAGATTTAGATATCCTAGGTACCTACCTATTACTAGTTTGAAATAATTTGGTATTAGGTATGTTAACACAAATGAAGTCTTGGCCAATCGTGTCATATGTATATGCAAAACGAAATTTTTCTCGCATTGGAGGTAAATTCGCACCTACATCAGTTTCTATAAAAAATTCTATCCGCCGGGTTTTCAATTTCCCACCCTTCTTCCGAGAGCAAAAGGCACCCCCGGCTCAGGTCGTCCCAATTACTTTCTAAAGCGATTTTGTAATGAATAACATCGCCAGAAGTAATAAAACTTTATCCATTCGAAAAATCCTTGAGCAAAAAAGCGTCGCGATGCTCGACGGTGATCCAACACCCTCCGAGCTGTTCGGCGGCGAGACGCGTCGCCTGCGCCGTTAATTCCCTTCATCCTCAATTGACAATGGTTTATGGGACAAAAGTTAATATTTAATGTTCCATAAAAGTAATAATAATTCATAAAAAATGCAATTTTACTTCCACCAAATAAGGAGACATGTTACGCCGAGGAGCCGTCAGTTTATATGGGGCCATTTGGGACATCCTCCCGGAGCACCACCGGCACCGGGGCTCCGTCAGCGAGACGGGGTTCTTCTTTTCATTTTTTTTTATTTTTATTTTTTTGTTGCGACCCCTCCACTGTCGGTGGGGCTCATTGTCGCTGTTTTGTTATCATATTCCTTTATCCGCGCATTTCACAGCCTCCGCCCCCGTAGTCAGCTCCGCGTCGTTGTCCTTAGGTTTTTTCCGTGGCGCCCACCTCCAATCAGCGGGATCTTCCCGCAGGAACCTTTCCCGCTTTCGTTTCCAAGGGGCCGGAGGAGCGCATTTTGACGGAAAATTGCCATCAACAGACACGGAAAATAGCAGGTGGCAGTAGGAGGGGGCCTCCGGAGTCAGGGGCGGACGCAATTTGAAGGAAAAATGTAATTCTAACTTTGATATGAGAATTTATTGTCTTCCCCCGCCCCTGAGTTGATTTCTACGCTTTTGTTCTTATTTAAAAGCTACCGCGCAACGGACTTCGCCCAGCCCCCTGAATTTGGGAACCCATTTCCATTCGTTTTCGGGAGAAATGTGAGTTTTCCGGTTAGTGGTACCCGCCACCCGGATTATTTCGCTGTAATGAGGCGATTCCGGTTTTAATTTTGTTTTCGAACTCCGAATGTCATTTTATCGCAACGCGCCCCGGTTCTTTTGGCCTTTTATCGGGCGAGAAGGTGTCGGTGCAAACCCTCGGACTCCTGCTTTCTTATCAGCACTCAAAACTTTTCCGTTCTGAGGGAATATTTAAATTGGTTTCGAAACTTGAATTAAAAACTTTTCAAATTACTTTCAGATATTTTTCTGCTCCACGACAAAAGAATAAATGCGATTCGCGCTGCACAGGAATGAGAAGAAAGATGGTGTTGTTAACACCAAACTTCTTTTCCTCCTTTGACTTTAGTTGGAGAAAAGAATTTCCTTTTAATTTTATCAACATCTTTATAGTCTGATTTTGAAGTAAAACATTTAATGGGAAAGATAATGCATCAACCGTCGTCTATACCTTTTCTAATAAAATAATTTTTAAACGAGAAATATTTTGCATATAGGACGTCAAAAAGTTACGATCTTGAAACCTTAATGAATATTACTTTAATTTGTATATTACACTTAATAAGCATTTTTACATTTTTCGCCCTCATTTAAACTCTTTAATTGCAAATGAAATAACGTAAGCATTACCCAATTGCATTTTTGCAATAAATCGTTGCATTTTAACACTTACATCGTTTTTAGATACCTACTTGAGGACCAGAAATGATGCACTGAAATTTTCGCACAAATTTTTTCTTGGGACTTAATACTCACTTTATACATAATAAAAATGACTGATAAAACCAGGAAATATTCCACATAATTTATTTACATGTGAATTTTTTACCGTGTAATAAAAATAAATTAATTCTAATAATTAATCAATTTGAGTTACCTTCTCCTGGAAAATTTATTGCTAATAACAATTATGTCTACAAAACTGACTGCTATGTAGATTGATAACAGACTGAAATAAAAATGATTTAGCAACATAGTTACCCTGCACTTAATTAATTACATGCATGCGTTCATGTTATAGTCTTATAATAGTGGTTTTGTATTGTATAAACAAGGCAATAAAATTTTATCTGCTTAATTAAACACCGTGGTGGCGGTGTTTAGTGAAGATTCAGAAATTCACATTCGAAGGCTGATAAGTATATCCTGAAAGAAAGAAATATCAAAAGTTTTAGAAAAATAAGGCAATTTATCCCAGATTTTTATAAACATCATAAAATCTTCGTAAATGAATAAAGATTACAAAATACACTATGCATAATTATAAAAATTGGTATGCTATAGTCATACGAATATTTTAAAAATTTATAAATGAAAAAAAGAAACGCAATTCAGACAAATTAAAATTATTATATTACATTCTTACATAAAATAAATTAAGATAATTATATTCCTGCAGTAGATTATTTACAAAGCCCTGGTTTTATTTTGGTCATGTAGATACCTACTTTACCTACTTAAAATTGGAACCAAAACTTTGTATTGCATTAAATTCTTTTAAGTTAAATCTAAATTTAGAAAAAAATTCGGATTTGGATTTTGATATAGGTACATCCTACCTACTGAAACTGAATTTTTATTTGCAATTTCAAGATTGATTGTGTCTCGTTTAGTGTCGTGAAAAATCCTTTTCCTCTGATGTCAGTCAGATTGTGTGCATCTAGGGCTAGGAAGAAGGCCATAAGTAAACTGAAAAGATACTTTTTAGCCTCTAGCAAGATCCCTTCACAGATAGCGCTGATAATTAGACATCGGAGCAATTCCCATGACTCCTCCTCATGGCAGAGGAGAACACAGCCCATCAATCAAAACTCATCGAGCCCATTAGGCCGTCGCGTCGATCTCCTTAAATCTGTAGGAAAATCTTCTCAAAGTTTGCTTTTCGCAAGATCGGTAATTTGAGTGATTGGAGTAATTGGAATGATCGTGGATCCATGGTCACCGGAAAATTGATAAAATCTGAATCGTGCCCAAATTGAACACGCCCTCCGCCTAGACGAGCGGCTGTCCATCACGCAAGAAATTGACGAAAAACAATCTTTTTCCATCCGCTGAATGTTGATTGTAAGATCGGCGCGATCACCACGAAACCGCGGCCGCGATCGATGGCTCGGAAGCTCGTTGTTACTTGTTCGTAAAAAGAAAGACCCCTCGATGTGCACCGAGAGTCTAAGTATTTTTTTCTTATTTTTAGTTGTTTTTTTTATTATTATTTTTTTTAAGGCTGTTCATACCGCCGCGGACTGAATTTTGTCGGCGGCAATAGAAACGTTCAGCCACTTAATTGATTTCTGACATCCATCGATCATGTCGGGGATTAGCGCGATTTGTCGAATTTGCTTGTTCAGCGAGCAGAGAGCGTCTTGGTTTCGGTCTTTTGGTTTTTATCACCAGCACCCCATTGACTTAGGAATTTACTTTCGTTTTGTGTGCCCATCTGCTCGCTCTCTGCAGCCCACCCCCCCTGATCGATGGCATCATTCACTAATTTATGATATTTTCTATTTTTTTCCAGGACGATGGTGTCGGAGAGAATGGTCATCGCCTGCAGACACCAGAAACGCCGATGCGTCGCGACGCTTATACTCCTCAGTCTTCCTAGGTAGTCCTGGTAAGTTGTAACTCTTTTTAAAATCTTGTCGCCGCCCTGACCGTCCCATTTTTGTCTTATTTTTAGTTTTACTTTTTATTTTTTTGCCCGCGACGTGTTCTCCCAGTCGCCAATCTGATTAGTCCGAAATGCAAATTTCTTTTAAATCCTTCTCGCCAGGAGCGCGGCTGAAACGGCGGCGGATTAGCGGGGGCAATCTTATACTTAGGGTTTCCAGGCCGGGGGCGCGGACCTGAAGCTAGTCAGAAGGAAAATTGCTTTGAGCACAAGCCGCCTTCCGACGGTATCTGGGATGAATTTGATTGCGTCGTTCGTGCCGGACGGCAAAGCATACCTTCGAACGCACCACTCGCGGGGTCTGGGTGCGATATGTTCAAATGTGCCGGGTCCACCGGCCAGACCAGATTTATCTTGTCCTCTGCTTGACGGGTAATTAATTGATTTGCGGCAAAGATACTCGGGATTACTTTTGACCTTTTTCATGAGACGTTGATCAATTCGAATCAGTTTTTGTTGCTCTCATCGCCGACCGTGTTGCTGGTCGCTATTTTCTTAATCTTTTTTCTCTTTTATTTTTTTGTTCAGAGAATGACGGATGCTTAGCTGATCTTAATTTTCTGGTTATGAAGGTACCCGCGTTTTCGACAGACTCCGTAGGTGACAGACAGGCGAGCAAAGTACTTCTGATTAGTCTTTTGATACAGGACAGGGATATCGCATAATTGCCTGATTTACTATGCCAAATTTTTTGACAGCAAAGAGCTTCTTACCGCACTGTATCTAATATGCAGGTAAAATGAAACCCTTCAGATTTGGCTTCTGGTACGAATAGTGTCCATGTCCACAAGTGACAGTGTCACTCGCTCTGGAAGGGTTTCAAACACTGTATATACATATTATTTTATTGTGAATATATCAAATACTATAAAACCTAGAAGCATCGCATTAGATACAAACTTTAAGTAGTGCTTTGTAAATCTATATTCATGTTATTTTGTGTCAGAATTCTATTTTAATAATTTCCTGTATTTTGAGTTAAATGATTTTCTAGGAAATATAACTAGAAAGACAAAGATTTTTTTTGCTTTTAAAGGAAAGTTCATCTGAAGTCTATAGGATGTTTTGCTAAAGTATCTAGTGTTAAATTCTGGTTGGTTTTAAGATTTCATTAGTATTGTGGTTAGAAACTACATATCAGGTAGTTTTTCAAATTATAAATTACCAACTATTTAACAAGTACATAGCTTGTTCGACTTTCCTCAAAACGACGAAGTTTAATTTCTTTTTGGCAGATCCAAGTAGAAAACATTTCCAATTGTATGAAATAACTTTATTTTTTTTCAATAAGAAAAGTTTGTTTTTGTGTTATTGTACACACATTGCATAAGAGTAAGAATTTGCTCAACTAATTTTATACTTCCTGTCGAATCTTTTTGCCATTTATTTGGAAATCCTCTTTTTAAAAGTAGGTAATTCGAAATAAAGACCAATTTAATTCCTTAATCACGTTTGAAGTAAAAACGTTGGGAATCAGTGCGCAAAGCGGAGATGAATCATGGAAATAAAGGAAATCATTCACGAATTGTTTGTGCAACTCTTTAAAGATCCACAAAACATTTTGGTCGGACATCCCGAGAGCCGACAGAAAACAAAAAGACATTGAAAAGAAAGGCAAAAAAGAGGAGCACATGAGGCACCACCGTAGAGCAGACCAATTTATTTCTTCGTCGTCTTTGGCTCCCATCTAATTCCTGTCCGATTAGAAAGATAAAACTTGTCTCAATCCGAGACCTGATGGCATGTCCCCATCGACCTGACAGCCATGAGAATATTTCATCAAGGGCCGACTTTAATTTTGCCTCAAAGTTGAATCTAAATCTAAGTCCCACCAGAAGGACAAATACGGCACCAGAGCTGAACTGGGCGAATCGACCGAAAACAGATAGATGGACAGAGTCAATCGGGACGGGACAGGAGGAGTCCGCTCCATAGAATGTCGAGCTGAGTTTATCAAATTGACCAAATCAAATGAGTTTGAGATATTTTTGCTGCGATAAGGGAGTTAAACTGGAAAACAAGACACATATCGTGGTCAGGCCGGGCAATATGTACCAAATTCAGCTGGAGTGGGGCTCCTGCGGCTGCGGGAAGAGGTGCCCCCCGGACAAGAAGTGCAAGTGGACCGCCAGAAATAAAAAAAAAAAAAAAAGTTTCATCCAATTCTTACTCGGCAATCAATCACTCGAAAAGTCTTCGATGTCGCTCTTAGGGAAAGTCCCCTCAGCCGCCAGAGGGCGATAGACGCTCCTTCGGGGTCCCACACCCCCGGCTCCGGAGGTCGATGCCTCCTCCGCCGTGCTCCTCAATGATTTAGGGCCGGTCGCTCTGGGAAGGTCCTAAAACTGCGTTACTACAAATCGACGCACGTCCCGGCCGCGTCTTCGGCCATCTGCACCTAACCGCGTCTAAGACGCGGGGCCAAAAAACCTTTCTTATCCTTCGGAGCATATCTGCGTCCGACGGACCTGGCCCTGGACCTGGATTCTGTGTGATTTGGCAGAAATTTCAGTTTTTGCCGCGGCCCATTGTTAAGCCGCAAACTACACCTGCCCAGATGTTTCCCTTTACGAAATTTTTTCGGGGACCCGTTCGCTTTGTTTTGCCTTTGTTTCACATAAGCCGTCTTAGGCCTCATTGTGCCTTAAAAAAGATTAAAATTTAATCCTTTTCGGAATGCCTTGCGCGGCCAGTGGACCATCAGCGGGCCCATTCACCGCGCCGCCGCCGCCGAGGGACCGAAAAGGTGGAATTCTTGAGCACACCTATACTTGTCCCACATCGCATGCGACATTTGGGGCCCCGCTGTCGCGGAGGCTCAGAATTTTATCACACGGCAAAACAAAAACACGCCGAATCCGAGGAGGCCAGCTCCCGACCGACACCAGAGTCCATAAATCGTGCGACTTTGACTCCAGAAAAATTCTCATTTTCACCTTTCTGGAGCTGATGCAGTCGCGTTTTGGGGTGCTTTTTGTTCCGGGAGTGATGTGCCTTATGCTTGGCAGGTGATTGGCAGGTAGGGTTTTTAGCACGCTCCCGGAGATCAATTTCACTTAGGTGAAACACGCATTAACATTGGGTCACATCCCCCTGAGATTTATTGCGCCGATTCTCAACTAAATGCGCAGAGAAATGCAACTCTTTATAAATTGGACAGACTTTAGTACGTAATCCGTTACTTTTGCGTTTTTTAGGGGTTCCACCAGAAATCTACAAGCGGTCCTCTTTTATTCGTCTGTTTGTCTGACCGTCTTCGATTCAGCCGAATTTGGAATTTGTAAAGAATTCCATGCGAAACCGAAGATCGGTTTACATTTGCATTTTTAATTCCACTCAATACTTTTTCTTTTATTATTCCGCAATCAATCCGCTTATAAAATATGAGTTTTCAAAAACTTTTTTCAATTTTGTTACAACCTTGAAAAATCAGGAAATCCACATCTACATCACTCCTTTTGGCTACATTCTTATAGTCAATTTTTACTGAATAACATTACTAGAAATTCTAATTCTAAAAATCTAGTATCTATAGTAGTGTAACTATTACTATAGAAATCCATTGAATCTAAATTACGACATTATATTGTAAAATTTTCCGGATTTATATACATATTTTACTGAAAATATGTTTCTCTACTAATTCTTCGGAAAGCCCAGTGTGATTAGGAATTGAATTTAGCAAGATTTTATCACATTAATATAAATTCTAGAAAATTAAATATTATAAAACGATTAACAAAAGCCGTTTTTATTGGCATAACATTGAAATATTCATTCCTTGTCCAATAAAATTTACAAGTAAAACAAACGAATTTTACTAGACCTGTTTGTGATAATCATATTACTAGAAAAATTGTTTACTATTTATACATATTAAATTTGTTGTTTTAGATTCTTCGTGTAGTTCTGAGGATTCTCCCATTATATCAAAGGAAAATAAAAAAAAATGTTTCCTGATCAACACATTTATGCAGATAGATCTTTCAAATTAAAAATTAAAAAATATGTCTCCGCGAAAACAGTTTCACGAAGACTAATTTTTGCGAATATTTATTTCGTTTTTCGCGAAAGTTTTTCGATTTAGCTAAGTTGCTACCATTTGTATGATAAAGTAGATTTTTGCTAGAACTTGTAAGACGATGTAAACCAGGAAAAACCTATGCCACCAGTTTAACGTTTATTGTGGCCTTGAATTGCATTTATACGTGCAAAACACCCTCTTGGAATTTTTATTTATAAATAATTTCAACAACTTTTTTTGTATTAATTAATATGAAGTGGCCAAAATTTTAATTGGATTATCGCACCCCTGCTGCAATAACATAAGTTTTCCTGAACATATACGGCCTTTATTTTGCACATTTCTTTTGCAGTTATTCCAATTTGGATTCTCTGCAGTTGCCATTAAACTCAATTTAATTTACTTTTCGTTTTTTTTTTAAATAAGTATTCGAAGCGTAGCCCAATTAAGAGATCATGATACGATCAAATAATTAATTCCATTACGATCAATTAAATAAAACAAAATAAAAAAAGGTATGCGGCCTCTTTCAGTATCGTTTCTCTCTCGGCGCATCAATTAACGATTCCGCGAACATCGATCGTACGGGGCAAATTACCCAACATAATCGCACAATTCCAATCATGTGACAAAAGGCCATTGAAATTGAACTTCGGAGTAGTAAAAATTCAAAGTAAATAAAAGTGCAAAAATTCACAAAGAGGAACGAAAATAAAAAATAGCTTCGCAAAATAATGCATGATCCCCGCGCAGCGAGGAGTTTAATTAAATATTCGTATCACGTCAATTGGAGAAAATTTGCACAAACCCGGAATGCAATTCGTGTGACTCTGTAACACATGCGCAATTCGCGGGGAATACATTAAATTTTGGTGGCGTTTTTGCAAAAGTGACAAAGTTAAAAGGCCAAACTCCTGGAGTTTTTTTTCGGGCATTAACAAAATCAGAAAAACAGTCACAGAACGGCCGATTGGCGATCGAACTGCAGGCTGTCGTCGCTCGGAATACAAAGGTCTGAGCGGCATATTTAAATTAAGTGATCAAGTCCCTTGAGCGCCAAATTTCTCATTCTGTCGACCTTGACCATAGCTTGCGCCTGGATAGCATATGAAGCATAAATCACGAGCGTCTTGCCATCCACGCTCAACTCCAATATTTGATCTTAAGCGAAATCTTAGGCGGGATCGTCGAAATCCTCAATATGCATGACCGGGACAAGATCGCCGCGTTACTCGCCGTCGCGTTCGAATTGATCATAATGAGCCGGTGGCCTAAAGCGCATGCTCATTAGGCTAACAAACCGCTTGTACAGTTTCACACAGAAAAGTCCGTCATTAACGAACTGGAAAAAAGAAGAACTAAAGAGGCTCGATCCAACATGGCAGCCTGGCCTTTGGGCTCGGGGGGGAAAAAATAAGGCGGGAGATGATAAAAAAAAATACACTCGAAAGTGGATAAATACACGATATATCGCTGATGATGTTCAATGTGTGATAGATCATTTCGATCACCCGTTGATCAGTCGAGATCGCCGGGCATCTTCGAAGGAATTAATCGAAAAAAACATGCCCGACCCCTGGCATGTGTTTCTTATATTTTTTTTTTATTTAATTTTCTTGCTTTTATTCGTTTCTTTTTCGCTCCAGCCGTCTTCCTCCGGGGAAGTGCTCGAAATGGTGATCAGTTCGAATGGTATTCATTACCGCGGATCTGTGCCGGCTGAAGCGCATTTTGTGGCCGCAGCATTCCTGAAATTCATATCTATTATCAAATTCAGGCCTGCGAGGACCGCTCCATGTCCATCTGACGGGCACAAAAACAAAGCGCGACCCGAAAAGAGTTAAACGTTTAAAACTCAAAGATGGAGAAAATAATGATAACACGGTTTGACCATGAAATTTATATCCATACGATTTAATTATGGCCTGTCAGCCGGCGATACACTCCTCACTGGTTTTTCTCATTTCTATTCGAAACTTTGTTATAATTTCAATCGCATCGGGACTCGGATTCTCTGGGAGCTGTCCTTCAGCTGGGGTCTCAAAATAATAACTACCACAGATGTGCCGAGATGCTATATTTTATTTAAATGATTTCTTTATGCTTTTCGCTGCTTTCTTAGCTGCCGGGATGGATTTTATATATATATATTTTTTTTTGTTGCTCGTCGAAGCATAAAAACGTTTCATTTAATTTGATGGGCAGAAGAAGGTAAAACGAATAAACGAGAACGGACACGACTTTTGAAATTATAAACGACGAACGGTGGTAAATACCAATCGAAACATAATTCGAGGGTATAATTGTCTGGCGCAAGTGTGTAATTTTCATTTTTGATTTTGATTTCGGGTTACACACTTAGTGTGCTGGCGAATGATAGGCCTCTTATTTAACGAGCGTTTAAAAAACAAGAATCGCTGACCAACAATCTGATCGTAGTCTGTTGTGAGAGCGATTTAGCAGAAGAAGAACGGACGTAGTAACCCCTCAACTGGCTTCGATTTAGACGCAAAATGGAGTAGTGCAAAGATATACGAAAGTATTTATTATCCACTTATCTAACTAGACTTGCGATCTTCTAAAAGGAAGTAGGCTTGTTAATTTAAAAATTGTATTGTGGCTTCCATGGCTTCCAATAAATTCTTATCTCTCAATAACTCTTTTCTGTAAACTTTGATTTTCACAAAACTTCGTCAGACATTTATATAAATTAAAAACATATAATTAATTTAATAAAATCACGTCTTAATCATCTTCGGTTGAACAAGTCTTTTCGCAAAAAGAAAAAAACTATAACTATGTATAATATCTGTTGCAATCACAATTTATTTTTGAATTTTTCGTCTGAATAAAGTAGCTATAGCTTATCGAGGTTTAACCTTAGTACCAGCACCTGTTTTTTAAGCTTTAAAAAAGACCGTATAAATTCTATAATAATTAAATTGTAATAACGATATAAAATAAAAAATTGTATAAATGATTTAAAACAAAAAATATAGTTCCTGCAAATTGATGCATATTCATTAGGGTGTTATTATTCAAGAATTTTTTTCTTATGG
Organism: Machimus atricapillus; assembly: GCA_933228815.1. Lineage (NCBI taxonomy): Eukaryota > Metazoa > Arthropoda > Insecta > Diptera > Asilidae > Machimus > Machimus atricapillus. The sequence goes on along the minus strand of OW121788.1, from coordinate 23,320,922 downwards.
CTTTAAATGTTTAATATTCTCATTTCTCATTTACTTGGCCAATTTATATTACGAATAAGGGAATAAGAAGTTTATATTATCTCAAAATACTCTTAAATATCTTCTTGTTTACTGTTCGATTTTATAAGGAATTTAATTTCCTTCAAAGTCCTTGTGTTCAAAATATTCTATTCACATATTATTTTAGAGTAGGTACCTTACCTACATAAACATTTATAAATATGTATAGAAAATGTTCCTATGCCAATGAAATAGGAAAAAATGTCATGAGATTACAAGAAAGGTCTTAAAATGTACCCTAATGTATATGTATATGTATGTACATATATACATATAAACAAATTGTGCATCTTGCGGTTTCATTTATTGGATTTCCATTGCATGAACAAGTTGAATTTTCGTTTAGTTTTAAAGTTAATTCAGTGCTTTTTGGTTTTATTCATACTTTTAAATGGAAATTTGTGTGATTATTTTCTATCATATTTGACAGTAATTACGTTTTTGCATTACTACATTTCAATGCATTTTCATAAGTCATGCTAAATCCAACCTCCATCATTGAGTTTAGTTGGATTAATTAAATGAAACTAAACTCAGCATATGTTTTCATATAGACTAAACTTCGACTCAAACCAGAGTTAACTCGGTTTTATACGAAGAACGACTAAATGTAAAGATGATAAAAAATATCATTAATTTAACCCTGTTCTGCAAAAATATTTCGAGCTGTAAAAATTCTGCAAAATGTCAATTAAAACGGTTCACCGTACTTTACTTAAATAACTTGACAAATTCGTTCGTTCACAGCTCCACAACATGCTTGAGCGAGTTGCGCGGTTAAAAATTTTGCCGGCACAATAATTCACGATCATTAATCTTGTCTGTGAGAAAAAGCGGATTATCAAATTACCTGTGATAATGCTGCATCTAAATCTCAGTAAACAGCAAAAGATCGGCAAAACTCTTTGATTTCTCGAACTGTACACTCTTCAAGATCAAACATAACGATCCGTTCGAAGTATACGTAAGAAATGAAAAGTCTCGCGATATACTCGCAACGTTATATAAAACGGCCGGTGATGCACCTCTTTATGGGCCTCGTAACGTATGCTCATATCACGATCGAAACGTTTCATTCCGTAGAATTTGAACGATCTCCTTCATATCAGAGAATCATGGCCAACAGCTAGATCTGGAAGGAGGTCGATCATAAAGGTATAAAAATTGTGCACAAACTATGCGCGCGGCGAGGAGAAGGAGGGAGGGGCTCGATGAGGGCTCTTTTAGCCGCGGCTTTGGATTGAACGCGCGACCGCGAGGCCCCCGGGAACGGAGCCTATCTGTCGTGTCTTTTAAGAAAGGAGAATATCCCAAAAGACGATCGGCCAGATCGAGACAAGATTAACTTGATCAAGGAATAAGATTGCTCGAATTGCTCAAGTGACTAGTCACATGAGCGCGATCCAGCCGCCACACCCTTCAAGTTATTCTATAAATTTCCCGCGGATCGGCCGAGGACGCGGATGAATCAATCGGCGAGAGGTGCATATGTTCGTTTGATTTGCGATCGCGGTCTAGTCCTTTTGTTTATCTCAAGACTCAGACTAATTACAAAGTTTGTCGACACAACATAAATCTTGCGATTGCACCTCGGCGAGATTGACAACGTGAGTGACTCAATCCGCACGTTAAGTCATTAATTTTAAAAAATGCGCGAATGATGAATGGAATGCGGCAAATGTTCGCCGACTGATCCCCGAGGGCCCTGTAACCTCAGAGGTGATATTATTCCTTAAAATGCTGTAATGGTCCATGCGACCGTGAAGCTGCGCGAATCTCGCCTATCGCGGTTCAAAGCTGCTGATTGCCGTCGTGGTTTCCATATTTTCTCCCTTTGGAGCGCCGGCCGTGCCTCGGGGCCAACCGGGCGATTCCCAGCTGGTCCCACTTGGAGTCGACCAATCCATCGACTCGGTTCCTTGGCCATTTACTTCGAGTGCGGCTCTTCCTCCCGAGGTGCTGGTTATTGGACGGGATGCTGGGATCCAGGCTGTTCCCGATGATGCGTCCCATGTTGCGCTCTATGTGATTTTAGCGCTGGCCCTGTCTTGGCCGCCGCGCTATCAACATCATAACATCATCGTTCCGACCGGCGGACATTTATGGGAGGTTGCATATGTTCGCGTTTATGTTGTACCCTTCCCGCGATGTGTGCTCTGCTCCCCGAGGAATGCAATGGAGTTCTTCATGAGGGACAGACGTGTGTTTATTCAACTCGAGTACGCACATAATCTCCCCGGAATTTGTTTACAATTATTTTGTTGTTGCCCACACTGCTCCTGGCCGAAGCTGGCAATTTTTTCTTTAAAGATTTTTTTTACTTTTTATCTTTTATTCGCGCTCTACAGACATTTCGCCTTCCCTGAAATTTGATCCGAGCCTGAAAGCCTAAAGCAAATTAATTTAACTTGTTTCGCAATGGAATACAAAAAAAATAAAAAATAAAAAAAATATCCTGCAAAATTGTCTGAGAGACTGGTTTCAGGCCTACCCTGGCAATTTATGTTTTCCGCAAAACGTAATAAGGAACATTTACGAGAAAATAGTTTTTACGTTTTATTAGATTCTGGCCGATCTCGATATCTTTACTGGTTGCAGGAAGTTGGACTCGCTATTCCAGTTTCGAACAAACGTAGTTACGCCATTGTTAACTAACTTCGCTAAGACTCAACCCTTTTTCCACAGAATTACACGCTTTAAGTCGTTAGATTTAATTAGGACTAAGGTTAAGGAAAACATTAGGGCTATAACATTCGAAAAAGGCAAAAGCAACATTTTTAATGATGTTTTGCATTACTGCCCTATTAGGAAACATGTATACCGACTTCGATTGAAAACTTTTTTAATATTATTTCATAAATCTAGTCAAATGTAGATAGAAAGAAGAAACATGAGGATTTCGTACTTATTTAAAGTTCATTGTCTCTAAATTTTGAGCCTTTTCAATTTTCACTCATCGATAAATTTTGGTGTCATGAAAATTTTATGTAGCAATGTAGCTTCATAAAAATCATGACATGAAATTAAAAGAGAATATTTTAGGTACCTATTTGTATTATATTTTTAGTGTTTTCTTTAAAATAAATTCTACTCCGTTAAAATGCGTAACTGTAAGAATTCAAATTTCTTAATGACATTGTTTTAAAAACTCAATAAAGTATTTTGAACACATTTGAAACTTCGTTTGTAACAAAATAATGGAAGAGTTTGCTTTAGCTATCATATTAAATTACTAGAGACTTTAAAACTTCCCAAAATTTTCTTTTAATTTGAGTTATAAAGTGGTGATACATATTTCATGTATTTTATCGTATTATATTTTTCTGAAAACGTGACGTGATAGAAAATTTTAGCTTCCGGACTCGTAATCTATCGAAAAACTCCTATTTAAATTACCTCTGACTAGTTGTGTTAAATAACTAACATTACAAATTTTGATCAGTGTTTTAAATCAATATTATTGTAAGAATACTACTGAAATACCTTCGCTAAATTTAAATTCCTGTTCATAATTAATAGAACTAGTTGTGGCTTGATGCGGTGTAATTCGCAATTTAAGATGTGAAAATTTATTACGACTTTGTACAGAATAAATTTCGAATAAGCAATTTTGTGTGAAGAGAAATGGACGGTGTTTGTTATTGCAATCGAAGCACTGAATGTTCGTCAAAATGTTTAGTGGTTTGGTTCTGATTGAGTCCGGGCAGGTGAACGTGTTTTCTTTGGAACGACCAGAAAACGATATATTCCAACAAAAGTGTAAATTGGCAAAACCTTTTCAATATTGAATTGATTAAATTGCGCTTTTCCACCTCTGAAATTCAAAGTTTCCGCATTTGAGTCGTTCATCCCGCCTGCCGGGGAACGAATCCTGGGGATCGGGTGGGACGACTTTTGCATTCGAGTGCATTCGAACGAGTGTTCCTGCGAGTAATTTACTTATTTTGCTCATTTCTTGAATGCATTCTGCGAAGTGTTTCCAGCTTTTTGTTATTCCCCCAAGAGACTTACTAAAGTCTATGCACGGATAGCGCGGGCTCGTCGCTTGACTGGCTAAAATTGTTCAGCGCCTTCGGAGCTCAGGTAAAAACCAGACGAAGACGACGGAGCGTGTTAAGCTCCAGGAATGGAAATTTATTCGCGATGCACTTTGTCTGCATATAAACTACAAGATTTCAATAAAATTACAAAATTTATACCAAAAAGATTGCAATTGGAATATTTTATTTAACTAAAAGTCGAAGACTTTTCCCCCGCGGTCCCTCCCTGAACGCGGTGCGGTCACTAAACGCCGGACAGGAGAAGGAATCATCTCGGGGGTTATTGCACAGTCCGGCCGGACCGCGACGCGCTGTGAGGCCGCGGAGGCCTAGGCCTCCGACAAGTCCGAGGCACTTTTCTTACACAACCCAAAGAAGGCTGCTGAACGAGAAAAAAAAAATTAAATAAAGTAAAAATGGTTGAAAAAAAAATCGTTTTCTTCCTGTTTTGCGTTTGCTGGGTAATCGCTTAAATTATGAGCTGAATTCATAAATACGGCCGCGAGAGGCTGAGACTATGCCGCGTTTTGCGCGAAAACGCCCAAAGCGAGCAAAAAGCGCCTTTTGTCACTTTATTTATTGTACTGTTGCTTAAATTAAGTCTACGCCTCGCGAGGAAGCGCCAAGCCGACCGGGAAGATCGTGGGATCTTGGGGAGCATTAAATTTGTAAAATGTGACGTCTGTGGAGGACGATTGCAGAAGGAAAACGCCATAAATTGCGTCGCGGTTATTGCCACACTGAAATGAGAAAAATTCGAGTGAAATTTGCAGCTAATTATAAAACGATCAAATAAATATAAAATAAATGTACGGATACGCTTTTAGCGCATTGACAAAAATAATAAAAGAAAATAAAAATTAAAAAAAAATGTACATAAATAAAGCCTGGCTTGGCTGCGTTTCGAGGCGGCCTCGTTGTAAATTTTAAGAAATTCCGCTGTGTCCTGCCAGCGGATGTCAGTCCGCCGCTGCGCCGGTGAGTGTGAGGCTAATGGCATTATATCGAATATTGGGCATTTACGGTCATTTAGTTTTCTTAATTTTTATGGTGAACAATCTTTTGGTGTTTTTAAGAGCCCATAAATGGACAAAAGTGGTCCGAACACTCACGGTGGGAATCGATGCAGATGCCTTTCGGAACCATGTCGTAAAGAAGAATTCAATTCCTTTAAATACCACTAATTAAGAATTATAATATTGTTCCTCACTGTAAAGTAACTTAATCCTATTTTTATAGTTTACTTTCTCTGATCTCCAACGAACTTTTATATCTTAACGTAAAATTTACATATTAATACATGTATGTAAAATTTTAAAATTGTTCTCGAAATTTGTATAAACGCATGCTAAAAGCAGGTGTAGGTACATCTGAATCACGCAGAACACGAACTAACTTAACGTGCTTTTGTAGCATCGTCACAACTTTTTTTAATATTTAAGTAAAATCACCTCCACTAGAGATGAGTTTAAATTATTTAGTATCATAGATTGACTCCAGTAAATTGAGTATTTTTTGTATTTTTCCGTACCCCGAAATGCAAAAACAGAACCCTTATTGTCTACCTGTCCGTTAAAATCCTTTGTCTCATAAACGGCTAGAGGTATGTAGGTATCGACTTGAAATTAATACAAAATCTAGCTTCATAGGGCAGTAAATTCGGTATTTTAAAGTGTATTTTCATACTAAAAGACTAATTAACTCGTCTTGATTTTATGAGACCTATGGTACGTCGATGGAAAACATATTATTAAGGCGAAAATGTTGAGTGGTTCAGATTAAATTAGTTCTAGTCACGTTTTACTATAGTTTTAATAAGTATATTCTTGATGAAGTAATAATTGGGTCTAATTGTGATTAATGAAATATTGGTTTAAACTTCTAAAATACCCCGGGAAGTATTCAAATTTTTGACCACTATAGTCAAAACTAATTAGCTTATATGCACTAAATCAGTTCTCGTTTACCGGCGCAACAACGTGTAATTAATCCTCGCACTAAATGAGTTGATTTAACTCTTTGAAAATCGACATTCTGGCCGCAAAACAATTGAGGAATCTTTTAGCGAAATCGGATTCAGCTGATTCACTGCCAAGTTGGAAAACACTGAGGTGATCGGAACGAATTAACGTGTTACCTTTGACATTGTTTCGTTGCTATTTCTGTTTTATTTTCAAACACCTGACCAGCACGTGTTGGCTCTACTGAAGAAAAATTACCCACTTACTGAAATCGAAGTGGCTTTCGCATATCGGAGAGTATCTTAAAAAAGAATTTTCCGAAGCCCCATCAGTGCAGAGGTAATTGGATGAAAATGGGTATAAAACAGGCGGCCAGACGAAGACTGAGTCAAAGTACAACACGACCTGAAACCGCGAATAACAGATACTAAATTTTGTCCTGGCAAGTTTGTTCAGAGTTCAGAGGATCCTTACCGAAGTTAATTGTTCGAAAAGCGCATTAACGCTGTGATTAAAAAAAAAATCTTCGTTAACGCTTGTGACTATTAACAGTAAAACAATAAGCAAAATGGTTGTCAACTTCAAGGTCTTCAAGAAGTGCTCTCCAAACGGCCGAGTCGCCCTGTACATGGGCAAGAGGGAATTCGTCGACTCCATCACCACCTGTGAGCCTATTGACGGCATTGTCGTCCTCGATGACGACTATGTCAAGCACAATAGGAAGGTCTTCGCCCAGCTTGTCTGCAGCTTCCGGTATGGACGGGAAGACGCTGAGGTCATGGGTCTGAACTTCCAGAAGGAACTCACCCTTGCCTCTGTTCAAATCCACCCCCAGGAGAAGGTCGAACTCGCCATGACCCTCATGCAGGAGCGCCTCTTGAAGAAGCTGGGCCAGAACGCCTTCCCGTTCGTCCTTAACATGCCCTCGAACGCACCCGCCTCTGTTGTCCTTCAGCAGAAGGCCGGCGACGAGTCCCAGCCCGTCGGTCTGCAGTACTTTGTCAAGGTCTTTGCGGGAGATTCCGAGATTGACCGCCACCGACGCAGCACCGTCTCCTTCGGGGTGCGCAAGGTCCAGTACGCGCCTGCCAAGCAGGAGATCCAACCTTGCACCATTGTTCGTAAGGACTTCCTTTTGTCTCCTGGAGAACTTGAGCTGGAAGTGACTCTCGACAAGCAACTCTACCACCATGGCGAGAAGATCGCCGTCCACATCTCCCTTAGGAACAACTCGAACAAGGTGGTCAAGAAGATCCGGGCGATGGTCCAACAGGGCGTCGACTTCGTCCTCTTCCAGAACGGCCAGCACAGGACGACCATCGCATCCTTGGAGACCACCGAGGGCTGTCCCCTCCAACCTGGCTGCTCCGTCACGAAGACCATGTACCTTCTGCCCTCGCTGATCTCCAACCTGAACCGCGCCGGAATCGCAATCGAAGGACAGGTGAAGAAGCGGGAGAACACGTACTTGGCCTCTACCACCTTGATGGCCACTCCCGGCAATCGTGACGCCTTCGGAATCTTCGTCTCCTACGCCGTCAAGGTCAAGGCTTTCATCGGCGGCATGGGCGGCGAGCTCACCGCCGAGCTCCCATTCGTTCTCATGCAGCCGAAGCCCGCTGACCGCGTCAAGCAGCTGCCTGAGGACTTCGAGGAGGCCCAGCAGGAGCTCCGCGAGGAGAAGATTGTTGACTTGTAAACGGTGACCTTCGACTTTCCAGAACGACGAAACCGTAGCCTAGAGCAGCCCTTATTTATCCTAGTTATTTTATTCAAATTAATATCAGTTGTTAGTTTTCGTCCTCGTTTAGTAGCTGTGTCTAACTGGGTAGATCTCACTTGTTCCACTACTTAGTGGGTTGACAAATTATTATTTTAATTCGGCGGTATGGAGCTACTGCTCTCACTTATACTCTTATATTTTAAATGTTAAATGCTTTACTCTGTTATTTAATTTCAGTGAAAAAAAATCTATATGGCTCTGATCATATTTCGAATAAATACAAAATTATTTTAAAATAATCTTTTTAATTAAACATAAATTACTCAATTAAAACTACTTGGGCTGTCTGAAAGTAATAGGGTCACTTATTGCTACTTGAATATTTTACTTTTCTGAGCAAATTAGATCATTTGAAGCAAAAAACAAACTTTTTTTTAAAGAAAATGTTGCTAAAACTAAATATGTTAAGCAGTTTTCGAGGTATTTATCCCCAGGTGATAGAAAGAGAGAAAAAAATCGAAAAGTAATAATTCTATTAGGTATAATCATTTATTCGAAACATAAATGGAAATTTCGCCAATTGTTTGAATTTTTTATTGAATAATAATTAAAATTATTCTTATAAGCGCTTACGCTATCAAATAAATCAAATACCATTTTTTTTAATGTCATGGTGGCGTAACCCCTTAATTTAGCGTCTTGATTTTTATACAGAAAATTGGAAATAGGTCGGAAATTATTGTTTAGGTACACTTAAACCTGATAGAAAATAGTTTAAAAATATTTCACAATTAAGACGGAATTTAGTCTGTTCAGAGACTGAAAGAAACCGACATTGTTCAAGTTTTGTCTTAGAAATTATGCGCTATAGCATTTCCATTTTCTAGGGTGAAAAGACAAGTCTCCCAACAAATTACCCTTTTAAATATAATCACAAAAACTCTTAGGCATGAGTATATAAGTAATTGTAAATCGTAGTTTGGCCAACTATCAAATTTTACTTTATTTCTCGGATGAGTTCTTTTTGAAAATTGAACATTCGTTAATAAATACTTAGTAGAAGTAGGTACAACTTTTTTTAGAGCAATTTTCATTTCATAACTCTAAGGTTAATTGGTTATATTGGATCATGATAGCAGTAAGCTTACAAACAATTTTCGATTAGAATTGGGGTTGTTGAAGATAAATGGAAAGGGTAAACCCATAAACATCATAAGGACCAAAATATTGACACTATAAAATTAAGACGATGATGAAAGGAAATGAAGCAAATATGTCCACAATGTCGTGTCTCGAGATAAATAATCAATTTTCCAAAATTATAGAAAATTTCAAGGGTTGATGGGTGATCCCAGCCATAACCATTAAAAATTAGTCGTAGTTGTCGCTGGGCGTAAAACACTTAACCATATCATTATTGTAGCGCACCTCAATCTTATTCCCGAAACTGCGGCAGTCGTTTTAATAACACCTTTAACACCTCTTTACACATGCTCCCTATCACTGGAAGCAATCTTCGAGACCGAAACGAACTTTGGGGCCCCCGAGTGATAGAAACGGGCGGCACCCACCGCCCACCAAAAAGGTCTCTTGAAGGCTTCAAGTGCCCCACATAAAACAATTTGTTGGTGCTGTTAATGGGCCTGGGCAAACATTTGCTCAAACACTTGAGGAGCAGAGCATCGCATCGTCCGGTGGCGGCGGCGGGCGGGCGGGCGGACGTCGCGACGGAGGGTATCGGATGTCTCCTGACGCCCTCCCTGACGACGTCGGAGGCGAACCTCAACCCGACCGGATCTCAAACATTTCTTAGGTTCGTTCTTGAACTTAAACACGACACGACCAGAGACCCCAGAACCTATGAAGTGTATAGAGTGAAAAAAAATCTCGATTCTGGGGTCCAAAAAAGGCGAAGCCTTCTCGAGTTGTTGGGAGAAGTCCTCCAGCGCCTGCATGGCACTCGAGTGCCGTCGAGCCGGTCGATGGCAAAAATAATAAGCGTGCGCACGTACTTCACTTTTAATTATAATTGCCGGGAGATTAGCGATAAAATATTTTCATAGAAATTTTTTTGCATCATTTTTTTTTTTTTTGTTTTCATTTCGGTGTAGAGCGGCCGCGGCTTGGGGCTTTGCGGCTCCAAGTGCGGGGCGCGCTGGGGCATTGTTTTTTCAGCGCTCCAAGCTGAATTCATCGCAGCAGCGGCGGCGGTGGAACCCCGGCCCGGCACGGCGCGCACTCTGGTGGGTACCCACTTGACTTAAGCTAAAAATGCTCGAAACCACGTCAATGCACACGGGCCCGTCACGGAATCGGACGGGGCTCCTTTGGCCGTGATTTACCCACCGCGGCCCGGCCGGGGCCTCCTCCGCCGCCACCGCCGCCACCGCTTCCACCGCTTCCACCGCTTCCACCGCCACCGCCACCAATGTGCAGGTCGCCGCGGAGTATGTGCGATCCATTCGGGCTGAAAATTATGAGCGAACGGGAAAAATGGTTACACGAAATGTAATCACTTTCGAGTACTACAACTGAAGTGTACTTGAGGAGTCATCGATGCATGCGGTGCATGGACCGCCTGCCTTTCAGCCGGGAACAGTCAAGTGGTTAATTGAGTTTTAATCGTGATTTAAATTCTTTGTCTGCCGGTGCCGTGGATGCTTGCCTCGGCTCTCATGGGCTAAAAGATGGAAAAGCCATTTTCTTCAGGTCGCCGTTTTTACGCTGTTCTGCGTTGCTCTTTTCGTTTTGCAATTGGCGGAAGGAATGCTGCGGTTCGGTTTTGCCTTACCCGCGACTTGTTTGTCAGACAGACGACCCTTTTCTCATGATCTGATTGAGTTTTCGGTGTGTCTGTCTTCTGAACCTTAACAACAACATCTCAGAAGATAGTACCTTACTTAGTTTCTAAAGGAAATTATTATTTCTCTAAAAGATACAAATTTCATTAAAAAATCGAAACTATTGCTTTATAACATCTTTGCAACTGTAACTGAAACGATATTCTACAATATATTCATAAGAAATGCGTGCTTGTCAGTATACTTCATATTTGTTAACACTTATTTAATTATTATTAATGTCTTCAAATTGAAATCGTTAGAGACTAGATTCTTTTAATACAAAATTTAATTTTCATACTATTGCCTTATATGCACAAATTCTAAAAAAACTACTTTAAATTCATTTCTGTATAGAGTAAAATCTATTAAGTTACTTCAACAATTAATCATATTATAGAAGCATATTTAAAGAAAATGATTTTCAGCCACTTGATGCGCAATCAAAAGGAAAGGCAAACATAGGTATTTGTATGTACGCAAAAAAAGTTTTGAAAAGCCTTTTAATTGCACTATCGAATTCCATCGAAAACACAAAAGATTATTTTTATTCTGTAAAACAAAGAGTTAAACATAAATTACGATTTCATTATAAATTCGATTTACACCGAAATTATGTTGGAAAATGTTGAGGGCACCCCATAATGTTTTAAGTAACTTATACTTGTATAATAAGCTTCAACATAATTCTTTTTAAGATGAATTTTCATTTTTTTTTTAAAGAGATCTAAAAGTCACCTAGCCCAACCATTGCAATGGATAGAAAAAATTAAAAAAATGTATTCTTTCTATTTTAATTCTATTTTACACTGAGGTTTTGCATTGAATTTTCTTTTCTTTAGAATTAACAATTGTTATTATTCCTGAAATTGTGGAAGAATTCTGGTCTTAGTTGAGCATGGTAAAATGCATTAAATAAAGACCTGCAGTGCACTCACCACCCACCATCTAGGTCTAATGTAAGGCGAAAAGCTTAAGAAAACAAAGCCCAAAGCAGTCGCATAATTTTCCTTTCCTCGCCCAGTTCTAATTTATTGCAGCATTTCATTCATATCCTCTTAATCGGACAGAACGCCTGCACTTGAGTTTCACACAGTACATGAAAACGAACTCCGAACACTTGAGGAGCTCTCAAGAAAATTTATGTTTTCATTAGGATAATTTATCGCCCGAGAATTGATTAGAACGACCCTCTCCTACTAATCAAATTCAAATTTGATAAGAGTTATGTCCCCCTCTTCGAGATCTGTTAACAGTCAATTTCTTTTTTTTTTTGTGTGTGTGTGGCCAGCCTAATCCCATAGTGATGGATGGTCCCCGCAACATCTCCGGTGCGCACTATCCGTGCACTATCCTAAAATATGTTTTTGGCATCAGCCTTCATCGGGGCACGGAAAAAACCTCTGGCCACATTACGTGAAGAACGCGAAATTAATGTCCATTTTACTCGGGTAATATTTTATTCATCCTGTTGTTGTCCCGCAAATACGCACTACTTCCACGGCTTTATGCTATTGCTGCAGCACCATCCGAAACAACACTGGTCCGTAATATTTCAGTGATCCCGGGGCAAGTCAATGTGTGCACCAAATAAATAATTTTATTCGGACGATAAATGTTTAACAAGCCATTTAATATATATAGCTCTGTGATTTATGGATCACACCATTAAAATCGTGTTATTTTAATTGCTGTTTAATGCATGCCTATAATTATGTGTTGAATTTTCGTTTCATAAAGTTGCTGGCCTTTTGTTCGAATCTCCTGCGTGTTCTGGGATTTCGGGCATTTTCTGTAAATGAATTAAAAATAGTTCGAACGCATTTATTTTTGCCAAAATTACATTCTTCCCTTTGTTTTTGGGTTTTGAATTAACCCATGAACGAAACATTTGTCATTGCATAATTCATCCCCAGGATCAATGATAGATTTCAATGCTTATGCTATTTCATAAAATCCTTATAATGAACAACTTTATACTCATATTGAACTTTAAATTTTTATTTTGCTCCACCAGATCAAAAATTCTTGAGTTATTCTATACAAAATTAAATATGTTACTTTACATTAAATACCTATTACTGTTAAAAAGACAATAATAACTCATGAAATATTATTCAATTAAATTCATAATTAATAATTTAATTTACATTAAATACCTATTACTATTAAAAAGACAATAATAACTCATAAAACGTTATTCAATAAAATCCACAATTGATGTACTAATTAATTGACATAAATATTAATATTATTCCAGTATCGCACGTAGTTTTTTTAAGACGTGTCGCCTTAAGTAAAACAAAAGATCTTAATTAACTTTAATTGAATATAAAACTTGTTGTACATTGCGCATTATTAATGCCGTCAAATGCAGCAGAATTTTCAAACCACTCTAACTAAATGATTGCAATCGATGCAATGCCGCAATTCGATAAAAGTTCCTTCAACAAGAAACTTAAAAATTCTCTGCAGTGGTGGAGGAAAGTAAATTCTTTGGTTAATTTATAATTCAATTAGCCTCCACTCATCCAGCTGCCACATTCAACAGCAATCTATTGTAAATATTTTAATCCACTTCTGGTAGTACCCGAGTTCGCTGGGGAGAACTTCAGAACAAAATTAAATATACATTTATAACAAACGTGGCGCGCCAATAAAAGTGACAGGTAATGATGCTAAATTATTCATCTAGCTGTCTTTCAGATTCCCCTGATAAACTCTGATTACAGCGGTAGTTGTGGAGCTATTTTCCGTCCATATGGGCAGATGATTCTGGGCTTGTCTACACTCTACACTCTACAGCTATCCATCCGTCCATCTATCTCTCTATCGATTTCGATCGATATCGATAGAAAAAACTGACCGACGGGTAGTCGGACGAGGTATCCTCGAAAGAAACTGAGACCAGACCCAGAAAATTCATGGAATAGTCGTGGAATAAAATAGTCTTGTTTTGTTCGACATTTGAACTTGAACCTCTTTCAGTTTGTATAAATTTGCAAAACATGCTTAAATATTAAATTACTGAAAAAAAAAAATACTTTCAGACCTGGACAGTTTTTAGAAGTTCCTGCTTTTCTTTTAGGACTTCTTGTCCAGAGATTCATTCATGGAATTATATACATATAATATAATATTTTTTAAATTAATTTTGTTTTTATTGAAGCTTTGAAAACATCCAGACAACTGACAATATTTATGAGCCTCTTGGTTTTACCTGAATAATTTTAATAATTTCGGATGTTACCCTGTTAAATATGCAAATATTTCGCTCGTGTATCTGATTAAGTCGCGGAACATGTTATTAAAATGATTCATTATCTTTTGGAGGCGTTTGCGCAAAATTTATCATGTTTTGCTGTAAATCTTTCATGGAGATAACAAAATTAAACGTTTTTTTTTTTTCCTTCTTTGTTAAGCAATAGTTTTTTAGTTTCTGTCCGAAACTTTACGGTTTGAGGAAACTTTTTGTTAATTTGAGATAAATTTAAATAATTTTTTAATGCAAGTTACCAACTGAAACAACTGAGGTAGCTAATAATTATGTGATTTATTGTCCATATATTCGACATGTTCGAGTTTTTTTAAATTTACAAGATATACGTTGCAAATCAAAGTTTAGATAGAAAGAGATTTATGAAATACTGTCAGATATCTGAAATATCTGGAATACCGATTTAATTTATGGTTAGTGGTTATGGTTAAATAAGAGAAAAATATATGTTGCAATCATATAAATATTTTGTTATGTAAAGATCAATGATAGATGCAAAAAAGCCAATTGATAGATTGAAGTTTTAAGAATTAAGTAAGAATTATTTTCGGGACAAGGTAATTTACTTAGAATCAAATAGACTTTTATTCTTATAATAGAATTCCTAGAATTATTTAAGATATGGTAAAGGAAAAAACGCCCATATCTGTCCTATCCTTATTCACTTCAGAAATTGACATATGTAAAGGGATGGGGGGCACAAACTGCCTTTCTCTCTTTAAATTCTTTTATTTGAGTTTGAAATTGAGATCAAATAGGTTATCTTGGCGTCCTCGTCGTTGAACCCTAATATCATTTTTGTATATTACTTGAAAAATATTCAAAACAAATTTTTTTAGGTATAGTCCTAAAATTCAAATACTAAAAATACATAAGTAGGATAGTTCTTTCGTACAGAAGTTATTTGCTTTGAACTTTAATAAAGGTACTGAGACATAGAATGCCAGTAAGGTCTGTTTCCCAGAGGGAAACGAAAAGAAATATATTTCAAAGTTACTTCGAAGCGCAGATAGCGACAGTAAAAAGTAATAACAAAACCCAACCAACGTCCACTGGCAAAGGAGAGGAAAATGCCAACGAGCAATGAACACCAAATGATGGATCACCAATCAAAGAACATTTCCAATAGAAAGAGTTAAGACCGGACCACTTTAACCTTTTGGGTCAAGCCGAGTTTGTGCACGGGGCCCGGAACGGCGAAGAAAAAAGCAAGCCCTATACCTCAAGACGACGGAGAGCGAAAATAAGAAAAAAGATTATTTCGGAAAGTGCACCGAGGGTAATAGCAACTCCCATGGCGGAAAAAAAAAAAAATATTAACGATAAAAGGTAAGAAAAATAGCAAAGGTATAGAGGGAGCAAAAAGTGGATATGAATAAATACGTGTGCACGTTGGGAGTCAAACGTGAATAACGTTCCACATTGCTCGTTCCATCATCATCATGTTCATCATCGTGTCTGACTCGTGGATTTCATTCGCTTCCTTGCCTTTTGGTTAGGTGGTCGCGACGCGATCGCGGGTCCAAGACAAGTCCCAAGACGATCCCCGGGGGCCCAGAGGGCGCAGGACCCGGGTCGAAGGGAAAATGGAGTGCAATCATGAGGCAGATGTGCACGGAGGAGCTGCGATCAAAGCACCCCGTGTACGCCGCGGCTCAGCCTGTCAATTACCGCCATTACGATCTCCGAGCGGCTCGCGGCCGATCCACGGAAGAATGGCTTGAACCTTGACCGATCGGAAGAGATTCGCAAATTGCTGGCGGTACCCTGCACCGCCGCCGCCGCAGCCTCACTGCTGGACCGGTTTGAGAAGAGGCTGATTTTTCTCGTTTCGACCAATATTTCGCTCACGAATCGATTCCGGACAATTATTGAGTCATCTGAGGTGATTGGGTGATTCAGAGGACGCGGAGTCACCCCGAGGCCAGTCCAGAGTCGAGTTGCCGCGAAGACGGAAACCGCTCTCCGTCGCCGCCGCCACCACCAGGGCCCTCAATTCAGGCGTTATTTATTCGGAATTAGAGCCACTTAATCTTGCGACAAAATAATAAAGCCTATGCCGCCTACGAAGGCAGTAAACCCAGACACTTTCGTACAATGGTCGATTCAAAGACCCTCCATCAATCAGTCCACTCGACCGAGAATCGAATGTTCCCGCCCCAGCAGACGGCGGCGGCGGCGGCGGCCGTACCGCGTTCCAATCCGACTTAAGACGTCAAATCCTAGCCGCGTTCCATTCGCAGCACCAATAAATATCGATCACAAATTCACGAGAATCAAACAGACGTATTAACGCTACCTGCACCTTATAAGCATAAATTTATTTGACGATTATTATTAATAATAGACATTGCTGTGTGTGCTCGACCGATCGTAAGGACGCGAAGCGGATCCTCCGCGCGATCGGCTGCGATCACACCTTGTCCTATACTCGCACACTGTGCGTCGGTGCGCGTCGTCATCAGGTCCAGGTGGGAGGAGGATACACGACTAGCACCGATCTTCCAGGCCTCAAATAAAGAACTCAATCGCAAACGTTTATATTAAAATAATAAAAATGATAATGTTCCCATCGAGCGGTGTTTAGGGCTCAGAAAACGTCGCTGTCGCTGTCCCTCTCCCCGCGCGCGGATGCTGCCCGATCCGCGAATTGCGATTGCTCGATCAGACGGTGCATGAATGCATATAAAATGCAAACGTAAAGACGTAAAATGCAAACAAAGTTCTTAAAAGTTGCGTGGGCTGGCAGGTAACAGGTATATTTTTGTTTATGGGCAGTCCTGGCACGTTTGCATGGCCAACGAGACACAGAACTTGATGGAAACGACTTTAAGACATGAAAGACGCACAAATCAAGGAAATTGGATACAATTGCAGCACCGCTGTTGAGGAGACGAAAAATAAACCAAGGATATGAGGGAACGGGAGAGGCACGAGGATCGCTAATCCCGCGAACGAACAGTTTTTAAATTGAAAAATAAATTGGATCTTTCGGACAAACTGCATGCGAGAGGGTCCGTGGAATTTTCACAGCATTCAGATGTAATTGAGTGCGAGAAGATTTATTTATGGCGAAAGTATCATTTTATTGCCCTCTTTATCGGCGTTTAAGGAGCTCCAGAAAGTTTTCAAGGCTTTGGGTTCAGTACTGGGGAAATGAATTGAGCGTGGTAAGAAAATATAGATCGTTTAGCTTTTACCTATTATTGTTAATTTGATCTGGAACCCTTTTAACAATTTCATACTATAATTAATTCAGTTAATCAATATGAGGCTCAAATTGACGTTTACTCATTAACATAAAGATTAAACTAATGAGTACAAAACAACTTTGAGACACTAAACTCAAAAAATATGATAAAAATTTATCTACAAAGTTCTTATTCGGTTAAATCCAAGTTCTTTCAAAATCTGATTTCAAAAATAAGGATAAATGTTGATCAAATATAATTTATAAGTTTTTATTGATTGAACTTAATTTTATGTGCTTAAAAAAGTACCTAAAAAGAGCTTGAAATTAAATAAATGTGAACCCTATTACGTATGGGAGAGAGAATATTCACATACAAATTTTATATTAAAAATATTGAAAATCTCATTTCTTTTTAAAATTCAAAAAATTTAGGTCAAATCCGAATAGTAGGTACGAGGGTTTATATTTTAATATAAATTTCCAAGGGTATTTATTTAAGGTCATACAACTACGAATGCATAAACATTTTTAAGTCGCTGAGTGCGTCAGCTCAATTCCTATAATGCAAATTTTTTATTTAGGTTTTTGGTATATGCTTGTTAGGTTTCGTATCCTTTTTTTATAAATTTGTGCAAAAGAAACTTCTATGCTTTGCCCTGCATTCAATAGAGGAATCGTTTTAAATAATTTAACATGAATCCGCTTTGTAAGAGGCGTGACTATGTTGAATATTTTGAGTTTTGTATTATTTGAAATAAATCTTGTCAACATGTGTCTTGTATAATAATAGGTAAAAGTCAGAGTATATACATATGTAGGTATATTAATATATTTTCGTGAATATGGAAATAAAATAAATAGTTTTCATTCATTCAAAAATTCAATTTGGGGGCAGTTTCGTTTTATATTTCTATGTGCACAATCCTACATAAGTCCAAGCCGTTCCAGATCATAATGATAGGTCACCTTTCTTAATCATTATTTTACAAAAATAAAAGCAGCTCAAGGTCAGAGGACTTTGGTAAGTAAGCTTGCTAAATATTTGATCTGCTACCAAGGCGCATGAAACAAAAACAAAAAAAAAGTGAATTTATCAGCTAAGGCCGTAATAAACCTGAACCATTTTTTTTTTCAAATTGCAAAAAGAAAATTAGATAAAGAAGGCTATCTTAATTGCAATCCACCTGCCTCTTTAAATATTTTCATATACCCCGCCCACCCGAGAATATCTGATAAATGTTCGAAAGCTGCCGGATGAGCTCGAACAAGGGGGAACAATAAAATTCCTTCAAGTCAA
Organism: Machimus atricapillus; assembly: GCA_933228815.1. Classification (NCBI taxonomy): domain Eukaryota; kingdom Metazoa; phylum Arthropoda; class Insecta; order Diptera; family Asilidae; genus Machimus; species Machimus atricapillus. Next base: position 23,302,531 of record OW121788.1, on the reverse strand, counting down.
AGTCATTATGCTACTGAGCAATTCACTTAATTAGCTATGCACATACCTAAGCAAACTTAATAGGCTAGAACTGGGTAAATATTTGTCAAGAGACACTTTCACTCCTACCAGTCGTCGGCGGCGGCGGCGGCGGCGGCGGCGATGGGGCCCCCGGGCTCCGGGATGTACCTATAGGCCTCCGCAGCCGCAAGGAGCCGCCGACGGTGCCTGAATGCCCCTAATTATTTACCCAGTACTTCTGGTAAGGGAGGTGTGTTCTTGTTCGCGCGGTTTCATCAATCTCGAGGAGCTCCGAATCAAGTCATGTCTTGTCTGCCTGATTATGTTTACACAAAAACGCTCCAGCGAGAGCGTTATGAGATAAAAAAAACTGAAGATAGACAGGGCTGTTGACTGTGCGCCATGGACAGAGCTAAGGAGGAATTTCTCCTAGAGTCGCCTCAGTCTTTGGGGCCTTGTTCTTGTTGTTCTAAATAAACTTCCGTTTCCCGAAGAAGGCATTTTCAGTTATGTCTTGAAGAGGAGTCTCCTCCGTGGCTTTTAGTTAATTTATTCATGAATTCTGGAGAGCATAGAGTAAACACGACAAAATACACAGAACCATAGGCATCGCCCTTTCCACATCACTGACGAGAGGAGTCAAGGAGATAACATTCATGTGATGGGACTCGAACAATAAATATATACATATAAATATAAATATATATAGAACTCTAGCGAGAAGGGGGTCTTCGGGGGTACCAAAACTGAGGGTAGACGACATACGGCCTGAATAATCAAACACTTCACCCCCGGCCCATTAGCGGATTAAAATGAAAATTAACCGACTCGGTGGAGGAGTACCGCGCGAAAAGTTCGGGAACCAAACCCTTGGCAACCAGTCGGACCATCGACTTGATGGATTACCCCAGCCGATTTTAATTTATTTATTTATTCAGAGCCATGAATTAAACTATTACTCCTCCGAACACCCCCGCCGCCAGCTCGAAGGGACCCGGCTATCTCCATCGGCCGGTGGTTTTCCCAGGCGGAGGGTTTCGGCTTCGGTTTCGGTTCGAGTTCCCGGATTTTGGGCTCCTTGACTTACCACCGTAGATTAAACCGATTCTTTTGTTTATATTCGGACCCAGCTTAACAATGGGAGTAAGCGCGTTAAACATTTTAAGGTGCTACTTAATTTGGGCGGTATTTTTATTCCCGATCTTATTTCAAATTCCTTGTTTTATTCAAATTGGACGAAATTCGGGGAAAATCCTTTGATGGGAGAAGATACCAAAGAAATATATTACTATCACTTTTTTCACGCTTTAAACTCAATGGTTTTCATGCATAAATATAACTCGAAATCCAACAAACCATGACTTGCTTCACATTGAAATCCATTTCTTATTGAAATTGCAAAATACATTACTTACCTTAGCATGTTAAGAAAACGAATGTCTTGGTCAGAGCCGGAATTCGCATTGGATTTTTTATGCTTACGATTAAAAAAATAATTGTTGTTAATAAAGTGGCGCCACCTTTCACTTAATTGTAACTTTTTTCTAGAAAGGACAAACATTTCTTTCTTTATATGTGGTGATATTTTACTTACCTACTTATAAAGGCAAAATCTTCAAGAACATTCATTTAATAAAAAATAGGTATACCTACTGATAATTTATTAATATTTTCAAATTATTATTAGATACAAATACAATCGATGAGTCCGATACTTGATAGAGTGTTTTTTATTGAAACCTATCTATTCTATTTTTGCACCCCCCCACCTTAGGTACTGTTTTTTTTTTTTTTCTAAAAAATAATATCATAAACAAAACAAAATTCATCTTTACTAAAATAACAGAAAATTGGAAATGTAAATTTGTTGCTATCTATAACATGATAAATTAATATTTGGTACTAATATATTGATCAATAAAAAGCTGGTCTTATTAAACTTATGTTGTGCTCTAAACGATTACATATCTAGTTTCTCTGCGTTGTCGTCACCCTTTAATCAACCTTTTTTAAAATTAATTCTGAAATAGAAAAATTTACGAATTCTGAATATTTAACTTAAATACTATCTTAAAAACCCATACTTTGCCACTCTGACGAAAAAAAATAAAATATTTTATTTTTTTTGAATTTTTCAGGTGATGCCAGTAATGCTAGTATAGGTAGTGGTGAAGGTACAGGTGAAGAAGATGACGATGCCAATGGCAAAAAGAACCAAAAGAAACGTGGCATTTTCCCAAAAGTAGCAACTAATATTTTAAGAGCGTGGCTGTTTCAACATTTAACGGTAAGTCGAAATCAGTGTTTTTAAGAATAATAAATCTCTATTTAAAAACCAATCACTTAAATGATAACATATGTACCTATTTATCTGAAAACTATTTTTTATATCCTCCTCATTACATATATGAAAATTACCTACAAAGTCAAAAGAAATCATAAGTAAATTATAGAGTCTAGACAGGTCATTACTCGTAATATTTTCAAAGGATATCCTTTATTACCAGGACCTAAGAGGCACTAAAAATTTGAGCTGTTTAGAATTTTTAATTATCCTGGGAGGGGGCATCATCGCACATCCGTGTCTAGCCTGTAATCATATGTAAATCGTCGGCAACTTTGGCTTTTGTAACACTCTGCAAAAGTTGAAGCAGGAAGCACTAAATCCCTTCTGCACAATGTCGAAACACACCATTTAAACGCCATCCACAGCCCCGTCCCGAGCCGGGAAAGCACAGATTCACCGAAAATTGGGAGACTTTAGCAGCAAATTCCACTGACCATTTCGGAGTGACCCCACGATAACGATAGTTGAGTCAATTCAGGAAATTTAAATACGCTCAAACGACCGAAATCGTAACGCAGAAATATATCTACAACCGGATTTGAATGCTATTACGTTTTAGGTGTATAGCCCAGAACCCATTTCGGGTGTCCTCCAGTTGACCGGATCGGTCGACCGAGAAATAAAAAAAATAAAAAAATAGTTTCTATTTGAAGCTGTCCCCAACTTTCTTTGGATTCAATTCAAGAAAGGGTTAAGACTGTCCTGAAATAGCCAGGAGTTACTTTCCGGCATTGGTTAAATTTTTAATGTCGTCCCGATGAAGCCAGCCTGAACCTTGGCAAAAGGAAAGTGTCTCCGGGTTCCGCTCCCGAAAATTTCCTGCATGCTGCTGGTCATCCTTTCCGGGTCGCCCCGAAATGGGGCTGTTTTTCATGCGATTATCCACGGAGAAGCGATCCTTTAAATACCACTTCGATAATATCTTAATGACGTTTCTAATGGCCATCGGAATTTAGGACGTGTATTGGTAACTCTATTATGAGGTCGTTAAAAACAGGGGGCGAGTCGTGGTCATTTAAATTTATCTCTGTACAAAGTCCGGTGCACGCTGAACTCGATTCGAAACAGATCCGTTTCGGTGGTCCTTTTTTTCAGAAGTGGGATTTACTTTTTCGCTCCTTTTTACTTTTTAGATTAAACCGATGGCAGATAAATGTGCCCAGAATAGCTTTTTTCCGGATAGGCAGGCCAGATAAAGAGGCATAAACCTTTCGACCGGGTTCACATGTTTACGGGAAAAGCTTTTAATGGAAGTGGCCGTGATGGAAAATATCTCGTCCGGCCATCTTCATCAAGAATTCCCCGAAAAATGTTTCCTTTTTCTATGTGGCTAAAGTGTCACTGAGTGCGACCCGCATTAGAACAATTGGAGGCCCTTACTATATGTGCTGCGCCCTAAAACCCACCTCTGTGAAAAGGAATGTTTTCATGTGTGCTGAGTTGGGCAATCGATTGAAAGTCTTTCATTGTTTAGGCCTGACATTGATGTATTGCGGATTAAGAGTTGTATCAAATGTAACCAAACCACTGCAAGAATATCTCCCTCCTCAATGGCAGTAAAACTCTTAAAGTAAAGCCTTTAAGAGGATCTCGTCTAGGGGGAGGAAAAGTTATGTATTTTAAGATTATAAGCGCTACATTTCGAGCATTCCTTTAACTTTAATTAGAACTTCTATTTGATTCTGAATTAATTTGAAGCTGGTTTTCATTAAACATGTGCTCCCTGGTAAATTATGGCCCTACAGAAGTAAACCTTTTTCCAAACATAAGTACAGCTTCAGGGTCATTAATTTTGTATGTTAAAGCAGAAAGACTTTAATTTAATTGAAGCTATAGTTGCTTTCTTTTTGGTATATTCAGATCAATAAAATTGTCTTTATATTGAATTGAAACTTTTTAACAGTTTCCCAGAACAGGGGAAAATTTGACCAACACTTTAATCTTCAAATCTTTCTTTTGACATTTTTCTCAGATAAATTTTTACCATAAAAGTGGATAAAAATTATTCAATTTGATGCTAAGGTAAATTTCATCTCTTTTTGCTCTGCATAGATGAAAGAAAACCACGCAGATTATATACCTAATAATTATCTATACATAAAATCATTTGCTATGTAGTGAATTGTAACATATGCCTTGAGATAATACATATAGTATTAAACATTTCCACAAAAGGATAATTAATTTTACCTCAATAATTTTGAAAAAAAGGAAACGCTGTTTAGTCTCACTTCAATGACTTTAATATACAAATCGTACTTATGTAAAATGTGAACGAAGCTAACGACGCACGAATAAAAAATATGCACTTTAACGCCTTTGCCAAAAAAAAAAAAAACAAAACGAATTTTTAGTAGGTATGTAACTAATTTTTATTTAGAACAGTTCCAAATCTCTAAGGATAATTGATATTCCACCTTTGTTTCTAATTGAGCTATTATTTAACAGCTCAAATTGAAGTCAAACGCAATTTACTACCAAACCCATTATTATAAATTTTTATGACATTACTTGCACCCGACGTTACTTTTCCAACTAAAGAGCCGAACCCTTTTTTGAAAAGGCGAACTGAATCGGTGGCGGCCATAAACTTCCTATCACGTAACTCAAAGGAAGGAGGGAAACCCATCTGATAATCTCCGACGACATATTGATTGGCATTTGCAGACAAGTTATTACAAATTGTGAGTTAATTATGAAATTAATTATATGCAACACGAGTGCGACGATTTTGTGGGAACGTGTTTTCTTCATGTTGTTCCTGGTTCCACTTTCTTGGGTAATTAACCTCTAGCAGCGATATGAGGAGTGGTTATGAAATTTTTGCTGCGCCTTATTAACGTGGGCACAGCCTTTTTTTTTTAAATTTAAATAAACAAGATAACTCCACTTGCGTCGTTATCTGAAGGACAAATTATTAAAATTAATTAATTCACTGTCTTTAACAACTTGTCAAGGAATATTGTTTTAAATATGTTTTTCTTCGCAATTTTTTCACGCACTTTATTTCTGCTTTATAAAATATCCGGGGTTGTGCAAGCCTTTTTCGAGCTTATGTAGTAATGTTTCAATCAAGTAATTTACGATTTATGATTGTTCAGAAGAAAGTCACTACTTAAACCTTACCTACCTTATAAAGAACCACAGGTTCTATCAAGATTCTAATTTAGAACTTTTAAGTTCTTTAAATTAATTAACTATCTAGATATCACACTTCAGTTAAAATTATTTAAAGAAGGGTTTGTTAAAAAAAAACGTTAGAGATGTATTAAAATTCATACATAAAAAATAACAAAATTTGTAAATTCTTAAATAGAAAAAAAAAGCGTTTATTATTTATTCGCGGAGAATGCACCCTTGCTAGAAACTCTTAAAAGTAAAATTGATTTTTCAAACGACATGTTATGTATTTTGATTACTATAAGACTTTGGTGAGTGTAGATATTATAAGAACAGTAAGAATCGTTTTTTTAAGAGTTTAATTTAAGCTTTTTTAAGAACAAATATTTGGCTCTCTGGTTGGTAATCTTATAAGATCATTTTACGAATCAAAACTAGTCTAGATCTGCAGAAAACGTTTTTGCAAAACGATATAGATATACAGGTATATACTATATAGGTATACCTAGCTATGAAGATAACAAGAATATGTTTATAAAAGATGTTTGATGAAGTTTGCGATGTTAAAAGTTTCTATCAAGGTTTAAGTTTTTAACATGTGCAAATTTTCGTTGCACCATTTAGCCAAGTAATACCGCCGGGACATTGACTAGTAAACTAGTAATTTAACAGACATTTAAACTAGTAATTTAAAATCTATTGATGTTAAACAATATTGCTTTTACATATATGTACTATACATATATTATGAAAAGAACAGCAATTTGCTCGTAATTATTTTAGTATTTTTAGTTTAAAAAAAACTGAAGCAGTTTATAAGATACTATGTCACCAATTTGAAAAGTTTTTACCCACATATTCCAAAAATTTTACATAGATACCTAAATGCAAAAATTAAAATAATAAAGAGGTCATATCATTTATTTAGGTTTTAAATCGGTATAATGCTATAATATTCTATAAATTTAGACCTCGTTATAAGAATTGTTTTTGTTAAGTAATCAATTAAAAATGAACTAAAAATAAATTTAAAAACAAATTCTTCTCTGAGAAAGTTAAATTCTTAAAGAATGAAATCATTGGAAAAAGCAACCTGGCTCCACCCACAGCCCGAAGACTGGTCATCAAAAAAAAAAAATTCCATTTGGCTGAAGTTTATATCCCTTTGAATTTTCTAGAAAATCCACTACACGCTATCACGGAATCCCTCGGCTTGCCCGGTTGCGCTTTAGAACTTGATACGGACATTATTCCCTCATGGTCAGGATAAAAATTACATATCCGCCTTATATATCCCGAATTTATCACGGAACATATCTCCGATGTGCAGGAAAATACCCTTCCCTTTGGATTCGGGTTTATCCTTAAGAAGAGATTTTCCTGCTGATTTTCCTGGTGCCCCCTTGCCGCCTCCGCTCCCCGCCACCACAGCATTCATTCATGCTGTCAGATTATCCTGGAGGAAAAAACATGAGACCGGAAATAGATCTTACATCGGAAATGTTGCGGACTTTTCAAGGACTACTGTCGGATTCGTCCAGAAATGAGTCGGAGGTCAAAGTATAAGAGAAATGGCTGCGTCTGTGGTGCAGCAGGGCTATTGGCAGCAGCTGCAACTGGTGTCGTTGGGTCTTCGTTTTATTATAAAAACGAAAAATCGAATTTCGGCCGATAAGGCGACAAATTTCGCCAAAGGCTATACCACCGCATGTCTTGCGCCCCCATTCGCGCACCGGTCGTCGCGGTCGCGGTCGCGTTCGTCCGGTTAATTGCGCCCCATCCCGCGCGGTCGCGCATTTTTAGCTGCTTTTGCACATAATTAATTACTGTCACGCCTTTTTATATTTCGTTATCAGGAGGCCTGGAACAATCATCTTAAGTGTTTGTCATGAGGCCGCGACGTTACGCGACTGTGTGCGATGTCGACGACGGTTTTCTGCTGAGGTGCTCCTCCAGGTGAGTTTGCGGGGCGCTGCGGAGCTCAGGTGGAATAAATGGCCCGGCTGGTTGGTTGGCGCTCTGGACTGGGTGCTCCGCTGGCCGGGGCTGGTTGGTTGGCTGACGACGGCGACGATCGCGAAATCGCGAAATCGCGAAAACTCAAACGAGGTGAACATGCGAAGCCCCGCGGCCCGACCGGTGGCACACGATAATCAGACAGACCGCCGCGGCCGCAGGGGGAGTTTTCCTCGCGGTTAGCGGGGGGCTGTCTATGAGCCGTGTCACCCGCCATTCGCGAGCCTTTCTTCCGGTTTGCTCCAACTCATTTATTTCAGGAGTATGGCGGCCGGGGCCCCGCGAGTGCGATTTCGAGATTACCGCCAGAGCCGACCAATGGGGCTCCTGCGCCGCGATCTCCATTGTTGCAGATCTTATCTGCGACATGGCTTCTGGCTGGGCTTGTTAGCTACTTTTCTCTACTTCAACGTATGACCGGATTTCTTTGCTTGTTTCGCGCGTTGTTTGCTTTTTTGGCACTTCTTATGCAAAACCCCGGCTTTTAATGGCGAACCGATAAAAAATTCGTTTTATTACACGCATCCATAAAACAAGCCTAGGGGCCTCCTCTTAAATCCAACAGTCCAACAGTCAATCAGTAGCAATTATGAGGCTATTGCATAAAAAACAGAAAAATGAAATCAAATCCAAAATAACTCAATAAAGAGACATTAGATTTCTTTCAAGTTTCATCTCTAATGAAATCCTAACTATTTCGTACTATCTTTTAACAAAATAAATAGCAAAAGAGTTCAAGGCATGGAAAAATGCCAAAAATTAAATTAAATATTATTTTCTATTCTCTATCTCATTATTTTGCTATAATTTAAGACATTTTACCTACTCATATGCATACATAGAAGAACTAAATTCTTTTTTTTCTTCATTATTCCCTTGTTGGGATGTTAAGCCAAATATTTACCACTTCAAAGTCAAAGATATACTTTTTAAATGTTTCTACCTGAAGTTAGAAAAATAGAACGCATAAAGTTAACCACTTTTAGCATGTAATTAAAGTTTCAATTAATTATGAATACCTACTTATTTTATTTTTTTGTTTTTGTCCTTATATGGAATTTTTAGAACCTATTTAATAAAACCAAAAACTATTGAATATTCCAAGGTACCTAATAACATTTCACTTAATTTGCCAGTTTCTGGAAACAATTTTCAGAAAAATTCACATGTTTTTAAAACAGTTAAACAGAATGATTCTCTTTTTCTACAACAATATTTTTTATTGAATTGAAACCATCACTTATATAAGTATATAAAGATATTAAAATTACGAAAGTGTAAGGAATGTAGTGGAAACTAAGATGGAAATTTTCACTATTTAGTTTTTGAAAGCTTAAATTTTAAACTAAGCAAGGAATTTTAGTATTAATAACATAAATTCAACGTTTTGGACTATCGCCTTTTAAAACATCTTCTAATTAAAACAAAAAACAAAACAAAAAAAACAAATGGCCGAGATTGTTACATACAAATGACTATTTAAACTTATTAGAAATTTTTAGAATTTAAATAAACTGCACATCTACATATACTTATTGATTATAAATAGTAATTTAGCTCTCTCCTCTATTGCCATTGATTTTACTATTCTCGATGGTTTCGTTTCGAACGTTATGTTCCAAAAATTTTTAATCAACTGATTAGCTTTTTGAATAATCATATGTACATAATTAAAACGTAAATAAATTAGAAGAAAATTGCCAATTCATAATCAGCTATTGGACTATATTGAAACACGAAAAGTTTTGAATTTTTAGCTTGAACTCTTTTAACCTTTGTGCTTTAATTTACGAAATATCATGGGAGAAGATCGTGGTTAATGCTGCTACAAATAACGCTCTTTTCCCGAAAGCGTCTTACCGAGTATACCTCCTTAATTGCGAAAGGTTCGTCCTAACCTTGAGTGCATATGTGTCCAACCAGTCGAACCAGAAAGCTGAAAAAGCATTAAATCAAATACAGCAGAGCACCACGAGAACTCCCCGGAAAGGCGGCTGCTGGAAGAAGAAGCCCTGGGCTCTGGCTGCTGGGTAATCCGATTTTCGTCCGCAGCCAGAGCATCCCGCTGGAAATAAATAAGACATAATCTGGGCGCTTTATTAAATCCGAAAAGAGTCGGGGAGTTATGTCCGGAACGTGTCAACAAACTTTAATAATGAAATATTTGTTTCACGGCAGTTCTTTGGGCATATAACTATGATTATCCGGAGAGTGTGACGATGTGCTATTTTTTATATATGCCCTTTTGAAGGGACAACTCGTGCAGATTCGTTTGACCGCATTTTGTAGTATTGATCCATCTGTTGGCCACATCGCAATTTCGTTAAACCGCAAAATGTCAGCCCGAAACAACTTCCAAAGAGCGTTACTCTTTCAACACCTTAAAGGGACATAAAACAGCTCCTCGGGTACACCCAATCCATAAGGTGCACTTAATTAAACCGCAGCCCCAAAAGTTTACAAGACGTCAGAGACTACATCGCCTCTTGTTTGACCACCTTTGGCTAGAACAATAGGCAACATTACAAGCCCTGGTCACTGGACGAAGGGCTGGACAAGGAGATTTCGTCGTGTATAGGCCCAGTGAATACATCCAGGGTCCTGGTATCCTCCTTTCGCCCTTCGTCCAGGGAGCATGTTTACCATTTGTACATATCTCGGGGCCCGATACCTTCGTGTGCGGGGGTCCGGCTTGGCATAGGTGTAGAAGGTATGTCACTATGAAATGTTGCCCATGTTCTGAATGCATCTAGGACATGTTTTGGGCGAGTGTAACATCGTCATGTTACCCCACTTGTAAGGTTTTCGACTCGGTTGGTGGTGCTTAAGGGAACACACCATGCACCTTATGGGCCGTTCGCCTAAACACCTTTGACATATAACCAGGACAAGGACATGCTCCGCACGAGGTTTCTTAGCTGTGGATTTATTGGGACCAAAGATAAGCTCCGATACCCGGCAAATTCTAGAAATTTTGCGTTCATTTTTGACATTTCTCGAGTTATTTTGCCGCACCACTTCGCCCCAGGACGGCCTGTGTTAAACATGTTACGTATAGCGGGCCCCCCTCTTGTAATAACGAAATTTGTCACCCGTTCGAGTATGGTATTAAATTGTACCAAAAGGGCAACTCTACGTACGCGTAGGGGCCATATATCGTGCGGCGATACCAAAATGCGTTTTATCAGTGGTAAAACAGACGAATTGGTACCGCCGCCAGAAGGCGTGCTAACGCATAGATATTAGGAGGATATACCCGGAGTGGGTTTAAATCGCGCTGTCTAGTATCGAAGGACTTTCCAACGCCGGCTGGGCGGTGTGGTCCACAGCGTCCCGATTTCCACCGCTTTACATTCTGTCCAGAGTCCTTGTAGATTTTCTACTGTTTACGTACGCAAAATCACACTGAATCTCTCCAAGGACCGGGAGGACATCGTCATGCAAATGACGATCATCGCACCCGGAGTGATATACGCTACCAAGTTTTCAGGCAAACAAATTTCAGTAAATAGAAAATTTGGTAAAATATCGTGTTTACCATTCTAAGAATTTCCCTGCAGCAGGGTTTTGTCCCTCCAAAACCCCTTAATCTTCACAAGAAAAATATCCACAAATATCATTTTCTTCTCAAGCTAATTCTATCAAATTTTATAAACGAAATTTTGCAAGCAAATAAATTAAAATAAACAAACTCCCTACGCCGCAAAAAAGGCACCCGAAACCATCTGTTTGTGGCTGTTGTATGTTCAATTGAATGCTCTGAAAACAAACCGCCCCAATTTCGTTCTATTTATTTTCGAGCGCACTTCGTCGAAATGCCCGGACCCTTTTTGCTCAGCGCCTATATCCGCAAGTACTCAGCCCTTTTTCCGCGGCTTAGCATCAATTCAATTCGAATTCCTTTTGCATTGTTAGGTGTACGCACGCGTAAAAGGATACTTCCGCCAGATGTGGGAGTCTTTATTTATTCAAATGATCGTGGACAAAGAGAGCGCGAGCCAGCAATTTTTGAAGTGAATTTTATGCCTACAAAGTCATGCATTCTTAACATTATTGTTCTTTGTTTGTTTTTTAAGCTTTGAGTGATTTTATTAATAAATTCATTGTTCTTTGTTGTCTTTGCAGCATCCCTACCCCTCAGAGGACCAGAAAAAACAATTAGCGCAGGATACAGGTTTAACGATACTGCAAGTAAATAATTGGTAAGTTTTTGAAGAATATTGAATTTAAAAAATTTTACTCTATATAAATATGTTTGTTTAAACTATGTAACTCGGGTCTGAATAGGCCAGTATTATTGTTACAAAATTAATTAGTATATTCGTTATCTCCCGGAATACAAATTTAAAACTCATGTATTTTTTTCTGAATAGGTCTTTCTAATTAACATAAAAAACTAAATTAAAAGTTCTAAACGATATTAACACAGAAAATATTCAGCACTTTTATCCCAATAAAGGGTAATTAAAAATTGCTTATTACGATACATAGAGAAAGTGTTGTCTATTTTTTAAGTTGACGGTCGATAGTGCTGATATAAAGTACCTGAGCTTTTTAAACAATTAGTTCTTTTTCATTTAAAATTCTGACTATTTATACCTACTTTTTAGAAATTAGACATAAAACTTTCGCTAGTATAGAAATATTTTTTCGTAAGTTTTGGCAACGTTTTTTCGGTATTTTGTCTAAAAAGCAGCACTAGTAATATGGGAATTTACACGTGGTTTTATAACAATTTTACATATATTTTTCTCTCACTGTATGCAGGTAAGCTGTAATTTACGTTCATATGTAGCTTTACTGTATAAAATTAACAGAAAATCAATACTTATATCAGGCTTGTCATTAAAACTACTTAGTTTTGTTTATAGTTATATAGTGAAATAAAGGGATCCATAGTAATTTAAAAATTACTACTACTAGAACGACTTCAAAATGAAGAGCTCAAGGAACTGTAAGAAATCCTAATTAGCCGTGAAAATCTTAACTACGTAATTAACTAAATTACGCAGCCCATTAACCCTAGAACCGCACAAAAGTCGAATAAAACTCATGAGAACATTTCGCGACCATTCGCATGTAAAATACGAAACCGCGGTGAAGATCGCGATCGGGGCGAAAGCAGCCAGACAGCGAGTAGAATTCTAAATAAAATTCTCAGCTCATTGAATGTTTTAATTTATGCAAATGAAACACGAGAAGATTTCAAAAGCAATTTTGATGCACTAAAGTTAATGTTTATGTACTTCACGGCGATGTCCACATCCAGAGACATCAGTCTTGTCTCGCATGCCCGGTGACTAGGAATCGGAGCCGACTATAAAACAAAACCTCTCCTCCCGGGGTGACATTTGTCTTGTCTCAGAATGCTCCTTCTGCACGTTTCGTCACACAGCCGTGCGACGGCACGCTAGCGGGGCCCGGCCAAGACGTTCCTCCCCCCCCGGGGGCGACTCCAGCGCGACTCCGCTCGCCACGAAGGAGCACGGCGAACAATGTTTTCCTTTTATTTTTTTATTTTTTTTATTTTCAGTTTTATGTTATTCTTTTATTTTTTTTTTTTTTTAAATAAACAGAAAATCTTTAGGTGAAATTTATTTTATGTGCAGGAGACAGGTTTAAACTGTCTCTGACATGCCATCACGACACCGTGAAAAGTTTATAAATTTCTCATATTGCATGGTCTTATCTCGGCTGCGAGTCACTTTTCGGTGACACTCTGCGGCTTTGTGGAGTCTTTTATGAGCCCTAATCTCGACATAATTCACTTTACGAGCGGGTAATCACGGGACGATAATCGCAGCAAATATGAAAACTTGAAATCGGCGAAATTCATGAAATTGTTATTAGAATTGGGGACATTGTGCGCACGAGGTGGGGCGGTGGTGCGGAATGGTCCCGCCTCCAGATGAGCCGCTCCGATATCGCGTCCTCGAAGACGGCGAAAATCGAAGAGCGCGAAGGAAATTATCAGGATAATGCTAAAGGAAATCCGCTTGGAAAATTGGAGCATCCCAGGGGGAAAAATGCTGGGCAGGAAAAAAAAAAATATATATATATATAAAAGAGCATTCTTTCCTCTATTATTGCCAGAGTTATTTATTGCTTGGCACCTTCATTTTGCACTCAGCCCACATTCCAAACTCCAGAGATTCCCAGCGCGATTGGAGCGGAAAGGTGGAAAACTCCACGCGGCGCACAATGAGCGACGCCAGTCCTGGCCATTAGTGAAAAGGGCAAAAATACCTTGAATGAGATCGCTAGGAAATCTCTCCGAGACCCAACAAATGGGAAAACTTTGGCCAGGAAAAAAAAAAATAAAATATATATGTATACAGAAAAAATTCAGCAACGTGCGCTGTATACCTCCGCCCATGGGAGCACCCAAAAAGGGCCGGGGGTAACATTTCCATTTGTATAAACACACGGACTTTTTGGGCGCATTTAACACAACCCTCTTTCTGCACACTTAAGTCCCTTTCCGGCATCTTTCAGTAACGCTTTATCGGGCTTTTAACATCTGACAAGATAATCGCAATAAATTTTACTTAGGACTTTCGAGTTGCCTTCAGATACTTCTCCCGGGCGAGGGCACCCATCACTCCCCCGGATAGGTGGGCCCGACGCGTAAAAGCCACCGTAGGCCGGGACTGATGCAACATTTTTGTTCATTTAATGTGATGCTAAATGAGTGTTATTAACGCTAGGATTCGCCAGATTGGCTTCTAAGAAAAACCTTTCCACTTTGAAGAGGCGGAGGTTAAAGGTTAAAGGATATCTTAGTTAAATATAAAATATTTCGTTTGATACTCCTCAATTCCCCTGCGACTTCTACACATTAAGAAATATTTTTCGTGAAATTTAACTAAATTATTTAAATTATATTTCAGTAATTTTGTCTGACGTTATTAAAGTTACTCAATTTCTATGTAGCACATTGTCAAAAACCTTGATATTTTAGTTTTTTCAAACATTTTAATGAAATTCACTAGATAACTTCATAACTTTACTGGTAAAGCAGAAAAAAGTTTCTTGTATTCACAGACAACCACTGAACTAAAATATAAATACAGGAAATTATTACTCTTTAGTTAAAATACACTGTTTTTTAATTGAAAAAAAAACCGTAGTGCATTAGATAACTTAATTCAAAATATAGAACTTATGTTGTATTTAAAACTTTCTCACCGATTTGATTGATAAAAAGTTACAGGAAATATTGTTGAAAATTATATTACCTTACAAAATTTTAAAGTACCAAATATAAAACACCTATAGTACCTAAATAAACAATCGATTTTATTTAGAAGTTCTGAAACTCTGATTACCGAAGTAAATATTATTTTGAGACTGAAATTTAAAAGTAAATGTGGAACTTTTAAATATTTCTTAAAAAATAAGCTTCCGTAACATTTCATGCATAACAACATAAGAACATGAAACTGAGTGTTTTCTTCTTTTTTTTTTTAAATGTAGCAAAAGTAATGATGGTAATATTTAATAGTAGTTGTGATGAAGAAGACAATTTTCGTATAGAAAAGCGACAATTAAGGAATAGAAATATTCTTTAAAACATGCAATAGACTAAAATTTAGAGTTTCAAAACAAAAAATTTGTAATTTTCATTAGTCAACGTAAAACTAAAATTTCGTGGTATAATATACATACATATAAGTATATACAAATTAATGCTCTAAACTTAAAATTAATTCATATTCATGAATAATCTACTTTTTAAAATGCACAGAAGATATCCAACTTCTATGTATCTACCGGTTTAGATACCATCGCCTGATACCATTGTCTTTCCCCAAAATAACAAACAGGCTCATCTCAGTAAAAAAAAAATCAATAGAAGCGACTTAATAAAATAAAGTGTAACAATTGCGAGCAGATCGATTTGCCAATTAATGCAAACAGGCTGCGAACTGGTCGACCATTTGCCGTGCGGGGATACACCTTCCCGGTTCCGCCATTTTATCATTTTTCATTACCGCTGTCCAATAAATACGCCAGAAATCAAATCTGAAATAAAACACCCACCAGACGTGATTTGTTTGCCTCCTATTGTGATGCCGTCGACTCGGGGCCGGGAATCAAGAACATATCAAACAAAGAACCCGATGCCAAGGCATGCGTAATCCTTGCAATCCTTATCCCGTCGGGTGCTAGAGAGGAGGGGGGGACGGGACGAAATCCGAAAAGGGGATGATGTATATAATACGACAAGAGGAATGCTATACATCAAAATTCTTGGGGTGGCGGCTCCGTTTCCATCCATCCTTGGGGCTGGCACTGGTGGCGTCGGGTTCGTGGTTCGGGCTCCGGGACCGGGACCGGGATCGCGGGATCGGGGGCCCCGCGTACGCCTGTGCTCGAGATTTCAGGAATTATACCCGTTAGCCGGGCACGGGGGTGGGCTCCTGGGTGTGGGTGTGGGTGTAGGCATCTGTGTATAACCATGAAAATTCCAGTCGAAATGAAAGAAGTGTTTGCCGAAGGATTTATACCCGGAGCACCGCACGGCGGCGCTCACAGCTGTGCGCCGCTCGGTTGGCTGGGCGGACTCTCATCGCGTCGTTGGGTGGCTAACGACGGCTGCTCCCGCTCCTGGTAAATGGAATCCCTGAATTAAAACAGGTTAGGGGCAGCATGTTACACCATTTAATGAAATCCTTTCCCGCAGATTGTCCCGTCCTCGAGGTTTTAATAAAAGCGTCGGTGGTGGGTGGGCGGACGGGCGGGCTGCGGCGGAAGTTCGCTGCTCCATGATATCCCCCATATTGTTCGCACATAAGACACGCAATTAAAATGCCTTCCTTCTGTGGGTGCTCCTCCGACGACAGGAGGTTCAGGGAATACACCCCTCCCTAACACAATTCATTTTGAAAATTTTCCAATTATACGTCGAATTTTAAGAAGCGGAAATTCCTCGACCCCGTCCTCCTCACACTATCCAACAAATCTCGTGTTTGTTTACTCCTCTTCATGAGGAGTGACGAAAAGTGGGTCCGGGTCAGACGGAGGCGATGACAACAACTACAACGACGTGCGGGGCACCAGCTCCAAAGGTCGATTCAGCCGTCGCTGTCGACGTCTTCGAGGATAAGAAACCGCCGCAAGAACTCCGGCATCGTATAGACGAAGACTGTGCCGAGTGTAAAAAGAATTTTCTTTTCAGCTCTTTCACTATTATGGAAATGTCGACCAAATATATCACTCCGGCTGACAGAACAATTCCCTTATCTAAGTTGTGTCCTTCCCCGCGCCCCGGAGCGCCCTTATTTTTTTCATTTTAATGCTCGCCCCCGCTCCTCTGCGGCCGTCCCTCCGCCCAGCTGGGAACTCCTCCGATGCGGTGGAACTATATAAAGCACGGATATTGATGGGATAGATTATTCCTTCCTAATCTCGATGGTCTGCTTTAAAGTTGCGAATCGAATGGCATCGCCGCCGGTCTTTGCAGGGTCTTCATCATTCCGATCAGATGTGATGCAGACCTGCCGATACAACCACCAGGATTCTTCGAACGGCTGCAGGTCTTCCAGAATCTCTTCAGTAGGTGCGGAATGTTTCTTGAGATAGTACCGACTTGTAATTTACTCAAAAACATTGCCGCAAAAATGAAATCCCTTAATCGAAAAACAATGGAAAATTTCCACGAAAAGTATTTTTATCACGTTATTAGTTCTCTTCTCTCAATAACTATTCATGACGCTTGGTAGTAAACAAGGTTGTTATAAATAGTAGGTATACCATGTTATAACCACGAATTAATTATGAAGGCTTCAAAACAAGGCTATATTTACTTTCTATTTATATTTACTTCAGTTTCAATCAAATCTATTCAGTGATTCCAGAAAAATTCCGGTTTATTTTAATCCACTGAAACGTAATAATTCGTCTTTAAAATTCCTGCGCTGCGAAATAGCACTTAATTAATCCATACGAGTTTATTTTCCTGTAAACTCATTTTTATATCTTTACATGATATATTGCAAAAATAATAATAATAAAATCAGGACTTCCTGCCATTTAGCCATTTTATGTTGCTTCAGTTCATATAATATGCTTATTTTCTTGCAAATCCAGAAAATTGTTAGGATTGTGGATGTTCTGCAATAAATAATATTCTCTATAAATATTTTCGAACTTTAATTCGTATTTACAAACGCCAGAAAATATAAATAATAATTTTTGTCCATATAAGAATAAAATTATTGCAATTACTTTGGATTATTTATCGGAATTGAATCGCTTGAATGTGTAATACAACCTTTATATTCTCTCTAAAGGATAAAAATTGTGTTGGAAATTACTCTAAACGTGATCAAAATAGTAATATAGAAATTTTGAAATGTATTGTATTTGAACTGGCAATTCGAATCTTCTCAACAAGGTTCCATTTTTCCTTTTTATCATACTTAGATGCAGTCAAAAATCTCAAGCCGAAATTTTGTAATATATTGGTAGTTTTACGTTTTTATTTATGCATATATTAGCTAAGCTGTTTACATTCGTTACCTTTTAACAAAAATTCTAATCAACCAAATCAAATTCGTATAACGATATTTTAAAAATTGGCCAATAAAAGAGGTAATGGCGAAGATATCCCTGGAAGGGCAAAGTATCCGGAGCGGTTTGAATGCATTTTTCCTTTGACAAAAAAAGTAAAGGGCTTTTGCTTAGAAGCCGAATGCAGAAAAACGACGCAGCCGCAATGCGGTCGGTCAGATGTTTTGCCCTTTCGGGCACCGCAGGCTAGTTTTTTGCAGAGCCCCCCGTCATAAGTAAAGATGACTGAAAACGGAAGAATGAAGTTGAAAAAAAAGATTGCGAAAAAACCCGAAGACGGAAACCTTTTTGTCGTCACATTAAGAAATTTAAAGAAAATTTTATAAATTATTTATGTGGGGAGCCCGAGGCCGCTGCGGCGACCGGGACCGTCACAGACGTAATGCATCATGTATAGATTTTCATTATTCAAGGAGACATGTGCATGCTCGCTGCGGCCATACATAGGCGACGAATTCCCGATGCCATTTTTCAAGGCATTCACTTGGTATGACATGCCAGCATATCACCACCACAGGCAGCATAAAAAAATATGCTAAAAGATGCATCTAGAGGGGCGACCGGGCGGTTCTGGCTGCTCCTCCCCCCTCCCGCGGCGAGGACCTGCAGTTGGCCGTGCATCCTGCCTAGAGTGACTCATATAGGCGAGGGGAGGCGCAGGCAGTTCCGAAGTGCATTAAAAATGCATTTTGCCTCTGCGACCCGGGTGCACTCTGTGCTGCACTAGGCCGGGCCTCCGCCGCCACCGTCAGAGCGCTGGTGGCGAAATTTATTTCTCCCCTTTTGGCAGACTCCACTTTTCCCTCGTCATTTTTGTTCGCTTCTTTCAAAAAGAAAAACGGACGGCCGGAGCGCGCTCCGGACGGGCTTGGGCCCTGCATCCAAAGCCTGAAAGAACGTCCATTTTGCGGCCATTCTGTCGTTTGAAGAGCGAAGCACGCCCGACCCCGACCCCGACCCCGGCAAGTATCAACGTCCCTCCCGGAGGCTCAGGATTGGGGTTGATGTGGACAGTGCCATCGTCCCCCCGGAGGCTTCGGTGCAATTCCAAATTCCAGGGCCGTTGCCAAATGCTCGATGCGCGCGACCTCTGGTGCCCTGAGTGACCACTTTGTTGTGCGCCCCTGCCCGAGGACCGCCTGGCGGTGCCCCAATTTGCTCCTTTCCCCCATAAAAATTTGTCAACTTGCAGCCATCCTGAGCAAATTGCACGAGGCTCTTTGGACGCGAAAAATTTCGGTATCGTTATGACTCCAGATCGGTGCTGAATAGTGTCCAGCTGATAGCATAAATAACAAGGCACAACTACTTCCAATTTTATGATTTCAACCATTGCATTCATTCATTTTTACTTATTCAAATTAGCAATTCTACGCTAATTATAAGTAATTGAATTACCTTATTCTATAGGTATGTAGACAATTTACTAAATGCGACTAACTTTAAATATTTTTTTATTTAAATCCAGTGTAAATTTGAAATTTTCAACCACCTAAAAAAAAACAGGATATTTAAAATGAGTCGCATTTAAATTTTGACATAATTCAAGAAATTTCTTATTTTGGGACCATTGAAGGGAGTTGAAAAATATGATTTTTCTTATATAAATTCAACTCTCTGTTTATTTAAAAATTATGAGAAGGTGTCAGAAAAGATGGAAAGAAAAGCATAATAAAAATGCAAATTGTGCAATGATTTAGAAATATGATATTGATATATCCTGAATCTCAGTGTTACTGTATTTCTTTATATATCAATTTTGAAAGATTTTATGCCTAATTTTGGAGTTTATTAAAAAATCGTTTAAAATGCTGTCATAATTTTTACAATAACTTAAAGGAACGAGAAGAAAAAGAATTCGTACCTATATCATACAGTTTAAAAAACTTATTACTGCTCGTATACAATGGCGAATACAGAAAAAGAAGTAAAAAAAAAATCAGCATCTTACATCTTACTCTTTAAGAGGATGGGATTAGTTTATAATCTTATTTATTCTTACATAGAGGAAAGGGATCCAAAGATAACAAAAATGTGCTTGTGTAATATTTCAATGGCCTGTTTTTATACTGGTCTGGAGACCCGGCTTCAGATGCTTTTAAGTTTATGGAGTCCCATATTTTAATAAATGTATATGCTGTTTTCTACATGACAAATAAAAGACTTTCGACTTGTAGTCGATACAGTTTTACCTAAAAGAAAAAGAAACGTTTTAAACGTTATCGAAATAAATATTAAAAGGTTTACTTACCCTGGACTGAAGTTACGCTTATTGTACATGCGCATGCGAGATCGTTATAATATTGTGCCTATAAGTTAAGTGAAGCACTCCTACAATTGTAAAAGTGCAAGCCTGATGACCACACGGTCACTTGAAGCATTTCACGCACATTCTATACATATACCAATATTCTTTTAGATAGCGGTCAACAAGCTTTTACTGGCCAAGATCAATTTTGTAACTTCTCTTCCAATAAAGTGCTCGTTGCGATCGGGCGTACAGACTTTTAATTCTCGCGTTACCGAATCTCCTCCTCTTACAGACTTTTAATATAAATACATATGTACATACATATGTATATAATAACGCCTTTGAAATGAAATCTGACATAACTGAAATAAAAATAAGATCTCTATAAAACTGGTGAAAACAAACTAATATAGTATTAAAGAAGAGTATATACGTATTTTAACCCTCTTACTCCTATTGTTGTGAAATGTTTTAAAAAGAGAGTAATTGCAGGGTTTTCTTTTCTATTTTGACCCTAATTTAAACAATTTTCCACGAAATCTACCTTCAACATTCAGAACTGAAATTCCCTTAAAATTAAAGATTAATTCCAAGGAATTAAGTAGCAAATACTCGGCCAAATTTCTTTTCGAGCGTTAACGACGAATGTTTTTCTTGTCTTTCAGGTTTATAAACGCGAGGCGGAGAATCGTGCAGCCCATGATAGACCAATCGAACCGAGCAGGTAACTATGAAGCCATTTTTAAGTCGCGACTAATTGCGGCCCATCCAGCACCTAAGTCCCGATCCCCGTAACACTTTTCCACCACATTAAGCACATCTTTAACACCAATTATGATGTCGTGGGACTCCTTAAATACTTTCGCCCCTGAATTTTATAGCCGGAAAACCAGAGATACGAAGGAAGGCCCGAGAGTCTGGTGCGTGCTTGACACTTTACGACACTTTATTTTCTGGTGATGATCCTTTCGGCCATCCAGAAGTGTAATTGTGTGATATCAGAGCTCTAATAAGAGTTTTACGAGCCCCGGGGCCCCGGCCACTGCCCGGGGAGTTTTTATTCGGTCCTTTTGTCCACTGAATTTTATTGGCATCGAGGCCGGGCATCCGAATGGCCGAAATAATGATCTCTTCGGAGAATATCATTACTTATTATTGCCACTATTTCTTGTTTGATTTGATTGTGAATTGTGCGAGCAGCAGTTGTGCTCGAGTGGATTTGATATACGAACCCCCGGCCGACAGAGGGCCCCATGGACGGCCCGAATAACTCCATTAAGTGGAAGCTAATTTACGGCCCAACTTTCGGGTGGCGATGATTGAAAGGAATGGACTCGGTGATAGAAACCTTCCGTTGTATCGCCAGTAAGACCTTTATTTACTGCCGAATGGGCGTCGGATTCGAGCATCTCTCAAGGAAGACCCGGGCTTCTGCACTCTTCGAGTGGGGCCACTTGGGATGAGCTCTTTATGTACTGGAACTTCCCACTCCCATTCCTTACCATTGTTGACTTTCCAATAAATCAAAACGCTGAATTACAACACTTCTGATGGAAAGAACTGCGATTTCATGTACAAAAGGCATTTATCTCTGACTTACACTTGACCAGCAAAAATTTTCTTGAATTTATGCACTTTACGAGTTATTCTTGAAAATATAAAGAGAATAAAAGAAATGATTCAGTAGAGACGAAAATATCCATATTCGACAAATTTTTAATTTACCAACTAAACTCGTGGTATACTCTTACAAAAAGAAAAATTTATGAAACCAATGTCAGAAAATCGGGAACTGTATAATGATTATATTTAACAAAAAACTATAAATTACAAAACGATTATAAAGTAACTAATTTTTATTTT
Source organism: Machimus atricapillus (assembly GCA_933228815.1). Taxonomy (NCBI): domain Eukaryota; kingdom Metazoa; phylum Arthropoda; class Insecta; order Diptera; family Asilidae; genus Machimus; species Machimus atricapillus. The sequence continues at coordinate 23,280,359 of OW121788.1, read as the reverse complement.
TTTAAGAATTCATTTTTATTTTTTGATAGTCAATAAATAAAATTCACTTCGTATCGTAATCGTTATCGAGCGAACGAAAAATAATTTGATGCAAATTTTATTATCAAATCTAAGTTAGTTTAGAAATGAAATAATTAATTTTAGGTTAATACACAATGATGATTTTTTTTGTTTTAATTTTCAAAAATAATTATTATATTCCGTCTCTGCATGAAATCAAAATTTTTCAGGACAATAAAAACTGCGCAACATACAAATACTCAAATGTTCCAGGGTTTTTTGAGTTTATTAGTACGTACTTAGGCCTTAAAGTACACAATTTGTTTGTATTTTTTTTTATTATATTAACATTGAGTTAAAAAAACTGTTTTTAACTTGAGTTTAGTGCACTTGAAATTCTAAATGACAGTCATATTTATTAAACAAATATAAATGTTTTCATAAATATATTTTTTAAATCATCGATTTTCTTGCTATTAATTAAAGTTTTTTATCCATTATAAAATTAACAGCTGTCTTAATTTTCTATATATTAATATTCTGAACCGAAAACACCCCTTCCATATTCCTGCCGCCTTTATGTGTCGTACTATAACTAATATATTTGAACTGGAAAAATATTGGACTAATCTCGCTTTGTAGTTTACACCCCACACCCAGGTCCATCGGGGTACGGCCACGAGGCGATGGGCTACATGATGGACAGCCAGGCGCATATGATGCATCGACCACCTGGAGATCCCGGTTTTCATCAAGGATACCCGCACTATCCACCTGCCGAGTATTATGGCCAGCACTTGTAATTAGGAAAGAATTTATTATTTTAGGCGTTTTATTTACAACAAGGTAAGCAAATAAAATTTTTCTATATTTTAATTGACCCAGTTCAAACGAAAAAATGACTAAAATTCTTAAAAGTATTTAATATATCTACTGTAAAACTTCATCAACAGCATAAGAAAGACCGAGAATAGTTTTGCATCTGATTTAACATTTTCCTAAATTATTCATCTAATTAGTCATCTTCTTAACTGAGAAAGTTTAGGACTTAATCTTTAATATAAAAAGTATGTGATAAAAGTAAAGTAAAGTAATAAAATAAATGTGCTTACAGCCAAGACAAATATTCGGCCCATACCTGGCTGAAACATGAAATACATTTTTCTTGGAGCTTGTTCTTAGAAAAAGGTTTAGAACAAGCCTTTTTATGTTTTTCTACTTCTACATATAATATAAGTACATAGGTGCAGATAGTTTTATTAGAACCAACCATGTGAATCGAAGATTGACCTTAAACAGCTTTTTATAAATTGTACAGTGTTAAAAGTTCAATTTTTCTTTTAATATTTATTCAGAGCGTCTACTTAGAATCATATTTCCAATATCTACAACAGTAATTCAATTCTATTATTATCGCATCCAAATAATACTAAATACAACTAAATTGAGTTTCAGTCGTTTTTGTTATTTGTTTGGTCTTTAACCCTTTCCGGTCATAGTTCGACATGACATGAAAATATTCAGTCAATTATCGTCTGCGAAGCGTTAATATGTATTAATTAATAATAAACATGTATAAAATTATGTAGTAACAAACCTGATTTTTCTGTATTTTCAGTGTTCACCCAGGTGTGGTAAGTTTGTTTTGTTTTTGTTGAGCAATGCAAAAGGAAACGATCACCTGCAATCAAGAAGGATAAAAATATATTTTTTGCAACCTCATCATATACAGCGCTGAAAACTTTGGATAATTTTGAAATCAATTCGTAAAAATGAAATTAATTAAAACAGAAAATCCTCCAGGCTGTTAAAAACACATCCAGGCCCACAAGAACGAGTTTTCATATCTCAGTAAAAATAACGAAAATTAATTAAAACCGATCTGCAGCTGATTTGAATATTTCTTGTTTGTAAAAAAGAAAAAACGAAAAGAAAAATGAACGTGCAGCAGCAAAAGAAAATATCTATAAACAAATTATCGGCAATTCATGTCGAGATGGGTGAAAACTCCAAAAATATCTCCGGTAAAGGGATTGTGATTTTCAACAACGTCGTAACAACAAAAACATTAATAAATTGCCACAAAGTGAAAAAAAATAAGTGTCTGGGAGTGTGGTTTCCATCAGCAGAGAGGAAGAAGCAAACACCCGAACGAAATATTGTTTTTTTTAATTTACTCCGGGCAGCACTATCTTGTGATATTTTCCACCAAAACGATCTGTGGAGAACTACGACTTTTTGGGACACGCTTACTTTGCACTGGTGAACATTGTAATTAATATTTAAAAAGAAAAAAAAATGAAAGGCAAACGATTATTTGTACAGTTTTAATTATGTTTTGTGAACAGAATGTTGTTGTTGTATTATTTAAACAGAAAACTAAAAGCTTTTTAATTTAACTTATCTGCAAACGGAATACAGGAGAATATACATATAAATAACATTTAACTTTTAAAGAGACAAAGTGTGAACGTGGAGCACAGGACTTGTTGAACACGTCGACGCGTCGTGGTTCACGCTGTATACTTTCGAAGGTGGAATGGAGCGCACTACGTCAGCTCTGACGGGCAATTTGTTACAATCATTAAACCAAAAACCGAAATAGTGGAATCTAAAAACAGTGAAAAACAGTCAAAACCCAGTGGCAATACACCTCCTACCCGAATTTTAGAGGGTTAGCGATTTTGAAAAAAAAAATATAAAACAATAAAAAAATGGAAAATAACAAAATTTAGTACAGCACCCTGACGACAGAGCGCGAAAAGTTCGCTTGACGACAATTGATATTAAACAGGTTCGTTAATATCTTTTAACATATACATATATAAATACGCAGAGAAAAATACGAAGGAGATAAATTAATAAAGTGTAATTTTTGTGTATAATTAATGAATAAAAGAATTTAGAGTTAGGCATAGGGTAAGCCTACTGTATTAGTGAAAGTGAACCTATTAAATTTTAATGAAGCAAGAGAATGTTTTAAATAAGCAGAAATGAAGTTATATTTGAATATTGAAAGAAAAACAAAAAATGCAAAAAATAAACACACCCAAGAGCAACAAAGTGTAAAACAATGGTATACTAAATACAACTAAAATAGGAGGAAACGTATAAATAATGCTATTTACTACAACTATATATACACATTGTAAAAATTTTATTAATAATGCTAAGAGATGATCTGTAAGGTACATAGAGAAGCAGCAGGAACCGCGGGCCGATCGCACTGTAATCGAACGGCTCTCGGTGGCTGAACCCTTAGAAGAAAGCGAGGAAAATCATGAAAATCTTATTGTATACAATTGAAGTTTAGACGAACACAACCAACTACTAGGCAGTTTGAGACGCAGTAATGAAACCCTGTGTGTAGGCCAATGAGAACGTACGAAATTTTAATTATTATTTTGTCTGTTTTTATTTCGTAATGAAACTTTGTTTTTTGTTTTAGTATTCTTATTTTTAATTATTGAATAAAGAATGAAAACATGAAGGATTCCATTCGTTTCATTTTTTCCGTTTTTTTCACCTTCGCTTTATTTTCCTTCTTTGGTTTTGTGTTTTAGGAAGGATTTAATCAGGGTTCGTTTATATCGTAAAATAAAATTTAATTTTGGTTAATACTATGCAAAATGTGTGACTACTTTATATGTACTGTGACTTTTATTATTTTCCTCTTACTCACAAAACAAAATCGCAAACTGACTATCCAAATATTGTTTTTTTAATCATACATAATCATCACTCAACCTAAAAAATACTCAGAAAAAATTCACAATTTAATATACAACTTAATTAATGTAAATCAACTTTGATAAAAAAAACATTCCCTATTTAAAATGGAAACAATTTTGATTTTAAGATGAAAGAAATCATAATTTTTATCGAACTGTTTTACGTAACGATTATACATACATACATTGTATTATGTATTTTTGTAATAACGTATTTTTGATTTTAAAATTTTCATTTTTAATTCATCATCAAAAAAAAAAAAAATGAACTACGCAAATGTATCTAAACATGAAAATTGCGGACCTTAACAATGTTGCATATTATTTATAGTTCTAAAAACAAATTAGAAATCAATTTTGAAATTGTTTATTTATTGACACTCTAAACAATTTTGGATACTTTTACTCTCTTTTCGAAATAGTAATTTGTTTCATATCAAAGCGTAGAATTTAATCATACTTCTGTTCGTTTTTCGGTAAAAACAAACTGACAATTTGCATGACCAAATATTTTTTTTTTAAAACTGCTTTCCAACATGAAATTAGTTAAACCAAATATCTTCGGCAATACGTCATAACTTCAAGAGAAACCTTCACAAGGTGGTTTGGATGTAATTTGTTTTAAAAAGAGTGTTTAAGTGTTACATCTTATTTGAGACCATTTTGCTGAATTTAATAATAAATTTGCACACAGGAAAAATTTAATATTACTCTTAAATTCAGTGTTATTTTCTACTCAGTTTCTTGAGTGTATCTTGTAGTTCTCTTTACTACTCCTTGTTCAATATTCTAGAATAAAATACCATTTTAATTAATTTTCATCTAAAAATTTTCAAGAAAATCTAGCTGAAAAAATGCAGGCCTAACACAACATTTTCCATATCGGCTATTCTTTCAAAATTTTTAACCAAGTAATTCATTTGATGCTACTTGATATATTTTTTTGATCCATTTTAAAAGCTTCTATTAAAGAAGTGAATATTGAATATTGGTATTTTCTTTAAAACGTATTTCTTTTCCAACAGCATGCGTCTCTTCAAGATAGACAAAATATCCATCAAGTTTATCTAGGGAAAGTAGGCGTCTGTCTGTCCTAATAATAAATTTGCGACACAAATATTTTTTAAAAGCTTTCATCGCCAATTTCTGTTTAAAATTTTGAATTTTTTATTTTCTTTCATTATTTTTTTTAAAGTAGAGTAGCAAAAATCTGAAAGCGCTCCGGAAAATTCATGCCTGATTCATTAAACTCAAAGTGATTTATTTAATCTGCCACACATTTTGCACATTGCATAACAATTACACTAAGAAATAAATAAAAATGAAATAAAGATATCTTACGACTTACAAGACGAGTGTTGATTATAAACGTCTGCAGGTGTGGAGGCCTACTTTTTGAACACCTCCGTTTTTATGATTTACAGTGAATTTAACGAGGACAGCGGTGAAAGATTGATCCTTCCTAGATCATTTTTTAATTCAGCTTTTAAATATAATTTATCGAATCTTTTCTGTTCGGGGGCGGGGGGCGAGGAGATACGAGAGATATCAGAAAATGCTTAATAAATGCACGACGATATACGTAATTTGAAGTTCTATTAATCTATTTTTAAATAAAACGCAGCTAAGCTAAGTGATTAGACCTATCTATATTTATAGAGACTTATTTTCCTTTTGTATAAAATGTACTTTAAGAGAGAGATCATTTTCGCCATATGTTCTTGTAAATACTGATGATTTGTTATCTTTTAGTGTCATACAATGTCATAGTGATATTTTCGCATTGGAACAAGCCTTAAAGTTCTGCTGAGGGAGAAGACGAAAAATCTTTTTAAGAAAGCAATTTTATTAAACGGGGAGAGAGAGAAACGATCTCCGCGAAAAATATCTTTACGAAACAGGGTCGCTGCTCCTTTTGAGTTCGATGAGATACAAAATAATAAAAAATAAATAAAAACAAATTAAGTCGTGGACATTTTGCGTTTCGGCCACTTCGTTTCACGCAGTCATCCAAAGTTCTGATTTTCGATGTTTTTTATTTTTATTTATTTTGTTAAACGTTTTACGCTGTATACGAACGCAATTTGCATTAACATTTATTTATAGAAAATTAAGTACCTTTCTATTTTTGAAATCACGTGTTACAAAAAGCAGAGCAACAAGATAATCACGCCGCGTATACGAACTGAGAAAATTCAACAATTTTACATCTTCTACGAGTTTAAAAGAGTTTTTAACAAAGCCGAGGCAAATTTTTTGTTTTTCTGGAATTCAGACAGTGTGTAAAAAAGAAAAATATTAAGAGAAAACATTTAAAAAAAAAAAATACGAATTACGAAGTTTTGGGCTGTTTCACGTTCTTGGAGAATTTCAGTCGATTTGAGTTCACATTCGAATCGCATTGAGTTGGGGACATTCTAATAAAATCCATTGCTCGCCTTAATCATGTATACGAAAATTTAAAGAAATTAAAAGGAACAATTTAATAATATTGCAAAACGATGTGAACATAAGAACTATAAATAAATCATTTTTATCATTAATGATTAATAAACTCGAGACAAGGAATATTATATAGTTAAATGATTTTCTTTTATTTTCTATTGGAGAATGAGGTAAAATTGTCTGTTATTGCGTGAGAGCGAAAGAGAGCACGAGAGTATATAGTACTGTGACAGAGGTAATATAAAATAATGTTTAATGCTTGTATGTACATTTTTAATTGTAATAAGATGATGATATGAAAATTACTCCTGACTTTCATTTAACCATTTCACTGAAAATGTCCTGAAACTGAAAATTAATCGAAGAAAAATCAAGTTCGAGAGCATAATAATTTGAAGAGTTTTTTGGATTTTTAGCAGAACACAGGTAAGAGTTAAAACAAAAAAGATAAGAAAGGATTCCGTGTTACTTTTAAGTTTTTAATTTCTTAATTTAATTTTTTACATAAGTTCAGTAAATTTAAATAAAAGTTAAAAAAATATATATAAAAGAACTAAAGGTCAGGCTTTCGTCAATACATAATTTGTTTTGCACTATTTTAAATTTTCGCAGAGAAAAGAGCAAAATTTTGAAAATAAATTAGTTCAATTTTGAATTTTTAAGGAATTTAGGTACCTAATGTATAATACATATAAAAAATAACATTTGTGATTATTGCAGCCATAACATTCGGTCATTAAATGTTGTAATTTAATTTGATTTCAACCATTAAAACGTGAACTACGATCATAATATTTAAACTATATTTTAGGCAAAATTGAGTTTCTTTATCTTAATAAAAAAGAAGACTTATTTAATTTGAATGATATTACTACATAAATTAGGTAAGTAGATCATAACCTAATGTTTATTTATTTATTTTACAGTTTATGAAATATCTCAACGAGGAAATATTATTTATGAAATTGTGAGAAAAAATAAAGGTTTTATAAAAACCCAATGAGTTGTGTTCGACCTCTGGAAATCTTTAGGGGACATGTTGCATATACAAAAAACCATAAACCAGGGAAATTTCTTCTATTATAGTTTTTTGGAAGTGGAAGACCACAAAAGAAATTGGTTTTGGCCGGAATCAAGCTTTAATTATTAAGATTCTGGTGATGTCAAGGAAAAAATTAATTTCTGTGTGAAGAGTGCAGAAGGGAGGCGCCATGTGTTCTAGTTCCCTGGCCGGGTTTAATTCGTTCTCCTCGGCGGTCACTCCGGAGGTGACCAGACGCCGGCCGCCGTGGTCCTTGGCCAGTGGGGGTAGCAAAGGTGACCGGGAGTGCGTGTCAAAGTAATCAGGAAAGTAAATGAGAAATAAATTCGTGGGGTTGGCCAGATGTAATTATAGAGGTTTTTGGGGATGAATTTTCTTCGGATTGGGACCTATGCACTGGGGTGACCCACCGAAAATTCGTTTTCGACAGCCGATTTGTTACAATTAGTAAAGGTGTTGGCTGCTTTATTAGTAAAGCCCCTTAAACTGTTTTTAATCATTTCTCCGTCGCGTCGGCCCGGGTTCGATTTATGCCCCATTAATAGGTCGCCTCATTTTTTACAGACGCTCCCGACCCGGCATTTATCTTCCAGTGAGGGCAGGGGGGGGGGGGGGACTAATGTGATCCAGTCGGGTGCCGGGTACCGGGCGAGGGCTACACTAAATTTCAATTAATACACGTGTCCACTAATTCGCCACTCGGTCGGACCGGTCCATGGACGTGTTACGTCCTCCAGCCGCCTCGTGCTGTCACATGTAAATTTTAGGTGCTCGCACAGTGCCCACTCAGACAAAAAGTTTGCGCCGAGCAGACGATTTCCATTCGAAACTTGCCCCTAATGTGCGACACTGCAATTTTATTAGCTTCGGAACGGGCAAGTGCATTAGTGACTTTTGTTACGTGCGAATTTGTGCACGGCCCGGAGTCGGGTCCTGCGGTGGTGTTAACAGAGCATATATGAAGTTTTATAACATTTGCACATGTTTGCGCTCCGGCCCCGGGTAATCATGTAATAGTGTTTTGTAATACGCGACAACGTGACATCCTAATTGTAGAATGCAGTCGGCACTAAAGTGCAAAATCGTGTCACCAGAAGCAGTTGGCCAATAAAGATGTCGACCCGCACTCTCCGACCAGAGGCGCTCTGTCTTCCAACTGCACACGGACTTCGCATTTTGGATCCAATGAATTAAGGAATGTTTATTGGAATGTCATGTTTTATGTTTCGGTCAATTTTAGGTAATATCTGGCAGATACATCGTTATGCTGTTTGATTACATAAATGGCATTCAATGAATAATTAGGTATACGTCACTCACTTTTTGCATTACCTAGACAGTATTCAGACAAGCAAAACACAACGGATATGGATAAGATCTTTACTTGTTTTGTTATTTTAAAAAAGTGAATAAATCAATTTAATTATTTTCTTATTCGTTATTAACATGACTAACTAGATTAAAATTTTTGTAGGCAAATCTAATATTATGCTTTTTTCATTTAAGACTATGTGCTAGGAAATTGGGATATGATCTTCAATTTAATAAAACAAGTTATTCATACATACATACATTCATACATATATAAACTTTTTTATTAAGCATAAACGACAAAGTCTTTACTCGATGAGAACTCTGCTTAGTAACTAAAAATTTTACCCCTCTTCTAGGGTTAACCACTTAAAGGGATAGTCTACCTACAGGTCATGTATTAAGGACCCAAATTCTGTTATTGGTAAAAACATTTTAGCTTTCCAGGAGAATATACTGCAAGTAATAACCTAAATAAATATACTGAGAGATATTGTGATTAATATTTTTATATTCTCAACAACTATAGTTTAGTTTCAATTTTAAAAGTACTTTGTTTATCAACCTTAAACTCTAAAAAACATTAATCTTTAGAAAATTGTAATTTAATCGAGTTATGTTTATTTAAAAAGATGAATTAATTTTGAACTATTTGATAAACATATACAAATGACATAATTTTATCGATAAAAAAATACTATTGGTTTTAAAGTAAATAAATATGTATGTATTTAAAAATAATTACTTTAAGAAGAAAATTAATTAAATATGTAAATAAAACTAAATATAATTTTTAAATATGGGTACATAAAAATATTTAAAAATCCATAAATCTTTTAGACCCAGCTTTTAGATAAAAGATTTCACATTTACATATTTTGATTCATTTTTTCAACATATTAAATTGCTTATGTATAATATATGTAGAATGTGTATATATAATATATTTCGGATATCTTCAGTTAACATTTATTTTATTCACACAAAATCTCAAATCAACTGGGAAAAAAAAATTGTTATTTTATAGGTCATAAAAACATTCGACAAGTTTTTGCTATTGATTGAATTCAAAAGCAGGGATATTATTATACATAGAAGAATTCGAAAACATAATTTACCAAAAAAAGTAAGGTTTTTTTAAGTGCTATAAAGAAATCTTAGCTGTAGACCCAACAACAACATCTCAAAATTTCAAGACTTATGTATAAATCAAACGAACAGAGTCTAGTTCGCCATTCAAATAACAATAGAAAAACGTCTCTTTTTATCAACAAATTTCTCTTGAACTAAGTGTTATGCCATCGAAAATGATAATTACTGATGTTTTATTTAATTACCTGTTTTCTCCTGTAATGTCTAACGACAGCTACTCAGTAAGTAAAACAAATTTTGAGAAAAAATTAGTACAAAAAAAAGTAAAGTGACAGAGAAGTGCTGTTAGTAAACAAATAAAACGCCTGATTTTACAATTTATGATTTTAAAATAATAATGCAAATCGAAAATTATTTGTTCGTTCTTCTTAAATCAGCAGAATAAAAGAAGAGGTTAAAAAAAATAAAACTGAATTTCCAAGATTTTTAGACGCCTTAAGAATTATTAATAACAGAATAGAAAAACACTCAGAGAATTTTGATCTTCGAAAATAATATTAAAGCATTCTAGAATATGTGTTAATTTAAATATTGCGAACAAAACATCCCACATTGCAAAATTTATCTACTTTTCTTGACCAGAGCTGGAGAATCCACACCTGAAAAGGTTTATGCGAATAAAACCAGTTTTTCCATAAATCTTAGAGTTTATTTATTACGTGCAAAACCTATCCCAATTTTAAAACATAAACATTTATCGTTATCACATTTTTTATTCACAAGAATTTTCAGAATTTGGTTTCATTGGTTGAATGCTTATTTGAGTTAAAAGGCAAGTCTTAATTTACTCCTGGAAAAAATTCACTTTGTTCAGAACCGATGGGACTTCATTGTACAGAGATTTTACGGCTTATTCGAATCAAATTTTTTATTTATAATTGACCAGAGCTTAGAGCTACTTTCTTTAGGTAAAATAAAATCAAGATATGTTCCGAAAAAAAATGAAACAAAATATTTTTGTTAATTTACTTTATTGTTTGATGATATAGTTTTAATATTTAATCCATTAAATGCTCTAAATTATTCTTCTGTTTTATTTTTCTCCACAGAACCCAATCGCCCGGGATCAGGACTCGGGGAACTGCAACTTAAACCTGGAATTAACCGAGGAAGAAAACCAGAAAAAAATATGTTAAAATTATTATTAAAATTACATGAATGTTCATTTTGTACTAAGTCAGTCCAATTGATTTTTTAATTTATATGCAAAAGCTTAGCCAGTAGACTTTAAAATTGTTAAATTTTTCCATCCGTAATGTAAATAAAAAATCATATTGAGCATTATGTTCAATTAGAATTATCCCGAATTTGTAAAAATGAATAAACGTTTAAAATAAACATACATATACCAAAATCTGTTTTTTATTTACCGCTCCTTCCTTATCCTTCCCCAAGAATTTTCAGAATACCTATAGCTTCATCATCATCATAATGAAAAGGAGAAAAAACATTTGACCCTGCTACGGTTTCTGGGGGGCACCTGTTACAAAACCTCGAAAATGGATATGTAGGAAATCCAGAATTTGTAACAGGAGCCCAGAATTCGCAGCAGGCCAAATTTTTTTTTTAGGCCCACCCCCTGGAGAATCTGAAAAAGAGAAAAAAAATTTGGCCATTTTTTTTAGGCCCACCCCCTGGAGAATCTGAAAAAGAGAAAAAAAAATTTGGGCCTGCTACTGTTTCTGGGCTCCTGTTACAAAACCTCGAAAATGGATATGTAGAAAATCCAGAATTTGTAACAGGAGCCCAGAATCCGCAGCAGGCCAAATTTTTTTTTTTTAGGCCCACCCCCTGGAGAATCTGAAAAAAAAAAATTTGGGCCTGCTACTGTTTCTGGGCTCCTGTTACAAAACCTCGAAAATGGATATGTAGAAAATCCAGAATTTGTAACAGGAGCCCAGAATCCGCAGCAGGCCAAATTTTTTTTTTTTACGCCCACCCCCTGGAGAATCTGAAAAAAAAAAAATTTGGGCCTGCTACTGTTTCTGGGCTCCTGTTACAAAACCTCGAAAATGGATATGTAGAAAATCCAGAATTTGTAACAGGAGCCCAGAATCCGCAGCAGGTCAAATTTTTTTTTTACGCCCACCCCCTGGAGAATCTGAAAAAAAAAATTTGGGCCTGCTACTGTTTCTGGGCTCCTGTTACAAAACCTCGAAAATGGATATGTAGACAATCCAGAATTTGTAACAGGAGCCCAGAATCCGCAGCAGGCCAAATTTTTTTTTTTACGCCCACCCCCTGGAGAATCTGAAAAAAAAAATTTGGGCCTGCTACTGTTTCTGGGCTCCTGTTACAAAACCTCGAAAATGGATATGTAGAAGGATATGTAGAAAATCCAGAATTTGTAACAGGAGCCCAGAATCCGCAGCAGGCCAAATTTTTTTTTTTTACGCCCACCCCCTGGAGAATCTGAAAAAAAAAAAAATTTGGGCCTGCTACTGTTTCTGGGCTCCTGTTACAAAACCTCGAAAATGGTTATGTAGAAAATCCAGAATTTGTAACAGGAGCCCAGAATCCGCAGCAGGCCAAATTTTTTTTTTTTTATGCCCACCCCCTGGAGAATCTGAAAAAAAAAAAAAATTTGGGCCTGCTACTGTTTCTGGGCTCCTGTTACAAAACCTCGAAAATGGATATGTAGAAAATCCAGAATTTGTAACAGGAGCCCAGAATCCGCAGCAGGCCAAATTTTTTTTTTTTTACGCCCACCCCCTGGAGAATCTGAAAAAAAAAAAATTTGGGCCTGCTACTGTTTCTGGGCTCCTGTTACAAAACCTCGAAAATGGATATGTAGAAAATCCAGAATTTGTAACAGGAGCCCAGAATCCGCAGCAGGCCAAATTTTTTTTTTTACGCCCACCCCCTGGAGAATCTGAAAAAAAAAAAATTTGGGCCTGCTACTGTTTCTGGGCTCCTGTTACAAAACCTCGAAAATGGTTATGTAGAAAATCCAGAATTTGTAACAGGAGCCCAGAATCCGCAGCAGGCCAAATTTTTTTTTTTTTATGCCCACCCCCTGGAGAATCTGAAAAAAAAAAAAAATTTGGGCCTGCTACTGTTTCTGGGCTCCTGTTACAAAACCTCGAAAATGGATATGTAGAAAATCCAGAATTTGTAACAGGAGCCCAGAATCCGCAGCAGGCCAAATTTTTTTTTTTTTACGCCCACCCCCTGGAGAATCTGAAAAAAAAAAAATTTGGGCCTGCTACTGTTTCTGGGCTCCTGTTACAAAACCTCGAAAATGGATATGTAGACAATCCAGAATTTGTAACAGGAGCCCAGAATCCGCAGCAGGCCAAATTTTTTTTTTTACGCCCACCCCCTGGAGAATCTGAAAAAAAAAATTTGGGCCTGCTACTGTTTCTGGGCTCCTGTTACAAAACCTCGAAAATGGATATGTAGAAGGATATGTAGAAAATCCAGAATTTGTAACAGGAGCCCAGAATCCGCAGCAGACCAAATTTTTTTTTTTTTACGCCCACCCCCTGGAGAATCTGAAAAAAAAAAATTTGGGCCTGCTACTGTTTCTGGGCTCCTGTTACAAAACCTCGAAAATGGATATGTAGAAGGATATGTAGAAAATCCAGAATTTGTAACAGGAGCCCAGAATCCGCAGCAGGCCAAATTTTTTTTTTACGCCCACCCCCTGGAGAATCTGAAAAAAAAAAATTTGGGCCTGCTACTGTTTCTGGGCTCCTGTTACAAAACTTCGAAAATGGATATGTAGACAATCCAGAATTTGTAACAGGAGCCCAGAATCCGCAGCAGGACAAATTTTTTTTTTTACGCCCACCCCATGGAGAATCTGAAAAAAAAATTTGGGCCTGCTACTGTTTCTGGGCTCCTGTTACAAAACCTCGAAAATGGATATGTAGAAGGATATGTAGAAAATCCAGAATTTGTAACAGGAGCCCAGAATCCGCAGCAGGCCAATTTTTTTTTTTTTTACGCCCACCCCCTGGAGAATCTGAAAAAAAAAATTTGGGCCTGCTACTGTTTCTGGGCTCCTGTTACAAAACCTCGAAAATGGATATGTAGAAGGATATGTAGAAAATCCAGAATTTGTAACAGGAGCCCAGAATCCGCAGCAGGCCAAATTTTTTTTTTTTTTACGCCCACCCCCTGGAGAATCTGAAAAAAAAAATTTGGGCCTGCTACTGTTTCTGGGCTCCTGTTACAAAACCTCGAAAATGGATATGTAGAAGGATATGTAGAAAATCCAGAATTTGTAACAGGAGCCCAGAATCCGCAGCAGGCCAATTTTTTTTTTTTTTACGCCCACCCCCTGGAGAATCTGAAAAAAAAAAATTTGGGCCTGCTACTGTTTCTGGGCTCCTGTTACAAAACCTCGAAAATGGATATGTAGACAATCCAGAATTTGTAACAGGAGCCCAGAATCCGCAGCAGGCCAAATTTTTTTTTTACGCCCACCCCCTGGAGAATCTGAAAAACAAAAATTTGGGCCTGCTACTGTTTCTGGGCTCCTGTTACAAAACCTCGAAAATGGATATTTAGAAGGATATGTAGAAAATCCAGAATTTGTAACAGGAGCCCAGAATCCGCAGCAGGCCAAATTTTTTTTTTTTTTACGCCCACCCCCTGGAGAATCTGAAAAAAAAAATTTGGGCCTGCTACTGTTTCTGGGCTCCTGTTACAAAACCTCGAAAATGGATATGTAGAAGGATATGTAGAAAATCCAGAATTTGTAACAGGAGCCCAGAATCCGCAGCAGGCCAATTTTTTTTTTTTTACGCCCACCCCCTGGAGAATCTGAAAAAAAAAAAATTGGGCCTGCTACTGTTTCTGGGCTCCTGTTACAAAACCTCGAAAATGGATATGTAGACAATCCAGAATTTGTAACAGGAGCCCAGAATCCGCAGCAGGCCAAATTTTTTTTTTTTTACGCCCACCCCCTGGAGAATCTGAAAAAAAAAAATTTGGGCCTGCTACTGTTTCTGGGCTCCTGTTACAAAACCTCGAAAATGGATATGTAGAAGGATATGTAGAAAATCCAGAATTTGTAACAGGAGCCCAGAATCCGCAGCAGGCCAAATTTTTTTTTTTTTTACGCCCACCCCCTGGAGAATCTGAAAAAAAAAATTTGGGCCTGCTACTGTTTCTGGGCTCCTGTTACAAAACCTCGAAAATGGATATGTAGAAGGATATGTAGAAAATCCAGAATTTGTAACAGGAGCCCAGAATCCGCAGCAGGCCAAATTTTTTTTTTTTTACGCCCACCCCCTGGAGAATCTGAAAAAAAAAAATTTGGGCCTGCTACTGTTTCTGGGCTCCTGTTACAAAACCTCGAAAATGGATATGTAGAAGGATATGTAGAAAATCCAGAATTTGTAACAGGAGCCCAGAATCCGCAGCAGGCCAATTTTTTTTTTTTTACGCCCACCCCCTGGAGAATCTGAAAAAAAAAATTTGGGCCTGCTACTGTTTCTGGGCTCCTGTTACAAAACCTCGAAAATGGATATGTAGAAGGATATGTAGAAAATCCAGAATTTGTAACAGGAGCCCAGAATCCGCAGCAGGCCAAATTTTTTTTTTTTTACGCCCACCCCCTGGAGAATCTGAAAAAAAAAAATTTGGGCCTGCTACTGTTTCTGGGCTCCTGTTACAAAACCTCGAAAATGGATATGTAGAAGGATATGTAGAAAATCCAGAATTTGTAACAGGAGCCCAGAATCCGCAGCAGGCCAATTTTTTTTTTTTTTACGCCCACCCCCTGGAGAATCTGAAAAAAAAAAATTTGGGCCTGCTACTGTTTCTGGGCTCCTGTTACAAAACCTCGAAAATGGATATGTAGAAGGATATGTAGAAAATCCAGAATTTGTAACAGGAGCCCAGAATCCGCAGCAGGCCAATTTTTTTTTTTTTACGCCCACCCCCTGGAGAATCTGAAAAAAAAAATTTGGGCCTGCTACTGTTTCTGGGCTCCTGTTACAAAACCTCGAAAATGGATATGTAGAAGGATATGTAGAAAATCCAGAATTTGTAACAGGAGCCCAGAATCCGCAGCAGGCCAAATTTTTTTTTTTTTTTACGCCCACCCCCTGGAGAATCTGAAAAAAAAAAATTTAGGCCTGCTACTGTTTCTGGGCTCCTGTTACAAAACCTCGAAAATGGATATGTAGACAATCCAGAATTTGTAACAGGAGGGCAGAATCCGCAGCAGGCCAAATTTTTTTTTTTACGCCCACCCCCTGGAGAATCTGAAAAAAAAAAATTTGGGCCTGCTACTGTTTCTGGGCTCCTGTTACAAAACCTCGAAAATGGATATGTAGACAATCAAGAATTTGTAACAGGAGCCCAGAATCCGCAGCAGGCCAAATTTTTTTTTTTTACGCCCACCCCCTGGAGAATCTGAAAAAAAACAATTTGGGCCTGCTACTGTTTCTGGGCTCCTGTTACAAAACCTCGAAAATGGATATGTAGAAGGATATGTAGAAAATCCAGAATTTGTAACAGGAGCCCAGAATCCGCAGCAGGCCAATTTTTTTTTTTTTACGCCCACCCCCTGGAGAATCTGAAAAAAAAAATTTGGGCCTGCTACTGTTTCTGGGCTCCTGTTACAAAACCTCGAAAATGGATATGTAGAAGGATATGTAGAAAATCCAGAATTTGTAACAGGAGCCCAGAATCCGCAGCAGGCCAAATTTTTTTTTTTTTACGCCCACCCCCTGGAGAATCTGAAAAAAAAAAATTTGGGTCTGCTACTGTTTCTGGGCTCCTGTTACAAAACCTCGAAAATGGATATGTAGAAGGATATGTAGAAAATCCAGAATTTGTAACAGGAGCCCAGAATCCGCAGCAGGCCAATTTTTTTTTTTTTTACGCCCACCCCCTGGAGAATCTGAAAAAAAAAAATTTGGGCCTGCTACTGTTTCTGGGCTCCTGTTACAAAACCTCGAAAATGGATATGTAGAAGGATATGTAGAAAATCCAGAATTTGTAACAGGAGGGCAGAATCCGCAGCAGGCCAAATTTTTTTTTTACGCCCACCCCCTGGAGAATCTGAAAAAAAAAATTTGGGCCTGCTACTGTTTCTGGGCTCCTGTTACAAAACCTCGAAAATGGATATGTAGAAAATCCAGAATTTGTAACAGGAGCCCAGAATCCGCAGCAGGCCAAATTTTTTTTTTTTACGCCCACCCCCTGGAGAATCTGAAAAAAAAAAAAATTTGGGCCTGCTACTGTTTCTGGGTTCCTGTTACAAAACCTCGAAAATGGATATGTAGGAAATCCAGAATTTGTAACAGGAGCCCAGAATCCGCAGCAGACCAAATTTTTTTTTTTTACGCCCACCCCCTGGAGAATCTGAAAAAAAAAAAAATTTGGGCCTGCTACTGTTTCTGGGTTCCTGTTACAAAACCTCGAAAATGGATATGTAGGAAATCCAGAATTTGTAACAGGAGCCCAGAATCCGCAGCAAGCCAAATTTTTTTTTTTTACGCCCACCCCTTGGAGAATCTGAAAAAGAGAAAAAAAAATTTGGTCATTTTTTTTAGGCCCACCCCCTGGAGAATCTGAAAAAGAGAAAAAAAAAATTTGGCCATTTTTTTTTAGTCCCACCCCCTTGGAGAATCTGAAAAAGGGGAAAAAAAATTTGGGCCTGCTACTGTTTCTGGGCTCCTGTTACAAAACCTCGAAAATGGATATGTAGAAAATCCAGAATTTGTAACAGGAGCCCAGAATCCGCAGCAGGCCAAATTTTTTTTTTTTACGCCCACCCCCTGGAGAATCTGAAAAAAAAAAAAATTTGGGCCTGCTACTGTTTCTGGGTTCCTGTTACAAAACCTCGAAAATGGATATGTAGGAAATCCAGAATTTGTAACAGGAGCCCAGAATCCGCAGCAGGCCAAATTTTTTTTTTTTACGCCCACCCCCTGGAGAATCTGAAAAAAAAAAAAATTTGGGCCTGCTACTGTTTCTGGGTTCCTGTTACAAAACCTCGAAAATGGATATGTAGGAAATCCAGAATTTGTAACAGGAGCCCAGAATCCGCAGCAAGCCAAATTTTTTTTTTTTACGCCCACCCCTTGGAGAATCTGAAAAAGAGAAAAAAAAATTTGGTCATTTTTTTTAGGCCCACCCCCTGGAGAATCTGAAAAAGAGAAAAAAAAAATTTGGCCATTTTTTTTTAGTCCCACCCCCTTGGAGAATCTGAAAAAGGGGAAAAAAAATTTGGGCCTGCTACTGTTTCTGGGCTCCTGTTACAAAACCTCGAAAATGGATATGTAGGAAATCCAGAATTTGTAACAGGAGCCCAGAATCCGCAGCAGACCAAATTTTTTTTTTTTTACGCCCACCCCCTGGAGAATCTGAAAAAAAAAAAATTTGGGCCTGCTACTGTTTCTGGGCTCCTGTTACAAAACCTCGAAAATGGATATGTAGAAAATCCAGAATTTGTAACAGGAGCCCAGAATCCGCAGCAGGCCAAATTTTTTTTTTTTACGCCCACCCCCTGGAGAATCTGAAAAAAAAAAAATTTGGGCCTGCTACTGTTTCTGGGCTCCTGTTACAAAACCTCGAAAATGGATATGTAGAAAATCCAGAATTTGTAACAGGAGCCCAGAATCCGCAGCAGACCAAATTTTTTTTTTTTACGCCCACCCCCTGGAGAATCTGAAAAAAAAAAAATTTGGGCCTGCTACTGTTTCTGGGCTCCTGTTACAAAACCTCGAAAATGGATATGTAGAAAATCCAGAATTTGTAACAGGAGCCCAGAATCCGCAGCAGGCCAAATTTTTTTTTTTTACGCCCACCCCCTGGAGAATCTGAAAAAAAAAAAAATTTGGGCCTGCTACTGTTTCTGGGCTCCTGTTACAAAACCTCGAAAATGGATATGTAGAAAATCCAGAATTTGTAACAGGAGCCCAGAATCCGCAGCAGACCAAATTTTTTTTTTTTTACGCCCACCCCCTGGAGAATCTGAAAAAAAAAAAATTTGGGCCTGCTACTGTTTCTGGGCTCCTGTTACAAAACCTCGAAAATGGATATGTAGAAAATCCAGAATTTGTAACAGGAGTCCAGAATCCGCAGCAGGCCAAATTTTTTTTTTTTACGCCCACCCCCTGGAGAATCTGAAAAAAAAAAAATTTGGGCCTGCTACTGTTTCTGGGTTCCTGTTACAAAACCTCGAAAATGGATATGTAGGAAATCCAGAATTTGTAACAGGAGCCCAGAATCCGCAGCAAGCCAAATTTTTTTTTTTTACGCCCACCCCTTGGAGAATCTGAAAAAGAGAAAAAAAAATTTGGTCATTTTTTTTAGGCCCACCCCCTGGAGAATCTGAAAAAGAGAAAAAAAAAATTTGGCCATTTTTTTTTAGTCCCACCCCCTTGGAGAATCTGAAAAAGGGGAAAAAAAATTTGGGCCTGCTACTGTTTCTGGGCTCCTGTTACAAAACCTCGAAAATGGATATGTAGGAAATCCAGATTTTGTAACAGGAGCCCAGAATCCGCAGCAGGCCAAATTTTTTTTTTTTTACGCCCACCCCTTGGAGAATCTGAAAAAGAGAAAAAAAAATTTGGTCATTTTTTTTAGGCCCACCCCCTGGAGAATCTGAAAAAGAGAAAAAAAAAATTTGGCCATTTTTTTTTAGTCCCACCCCCTTGGAGAATCTGAAAAAGGGGAAAAAAAATTTGGGCCTGCTACTGTTTCTGGGTTCCTGTTACAAAACCTCGAAAATGGATATGTAGGAAATCCAGAATTTGTAACAGGAGCCCAGAATCCGCAGCAGGCCAAATTTTTTTTTTTTACGCCCACCCCCTGGAGAATCTGAAAAAAAAAAAAATTTGGGCCTGCTACTGTTTCTGGGTTCCTGTTACAAAACCTCGAAAATGGATATGTAGGAAATCCAGAATTTGTAACAGGAGCCCAGAATCCGCAGCAAGCCAAATTTTTTTTTTTTACGCCCACCCCTTGGAGAATCTGAAAAAGAGAAAAAAAAATTTGGTCATTTTTTTTAGGCCCACCCCCTGGAGAATCTGAAAAAGAGAAAAAAAAAATTTGGCCATTTTTTTTTAGTCCCACCCCCTTGGAGAATCTGAAAAAGGGGAAAAAAAATTTGGGCCTGCTACTGTTTCTGGGCTCCTGTTACAAAACCTCGAAAATGGATATGTAGGAAATCCAGATTTTGTAACAGGAGCCCAGAATCCGCAGCAGGCCAAAATTTTTTTTTTAGGCCCACCCCCCGGAGAATCTGAAAAGGAGAAACAAAATTTGACCCTGCTGCGATTTCTTACCTTTTTGCCTTAAAAAACGCGATCAATTGATGAAGCTATTTTCTGAAAATTCTTGGGAAGAGGGGCGGTAAATAAAAAACATATATTTTGGTATATTATGTTTATTTTAATTGTTTATTCATTTTCACAAATTCCGGATAATTCTAACTGAACATAATGCTCAATATGATTTTTTATTTATATTGCAGATGGAAAAATTTAACAATTTTAAAGTCTACTGGTTAAGCTTTTGCATACAAATTAAAAAACAATTTATCGGACTGACCTTGCACAAAATGAACATTTATATAATTTTAATAATAATTTTAACATATTTTTTTCTGGTTTTTTTCCTCAGTTAATTCCAGGTTTAATTTGCAGCTCCCAGAGTCCTGATCCCGGGCGATTAGCAGAGTCCTGATCCCGGGCGATTAGATTCTGTGGAGAATAATGAAAAAGAAGAATAATTTAGAGGAATGGATTAAATATTAAAACTATAGATATCATCAAACAATAAAGTAAATTACCAGAAATATTTTTTTGAAATTTTCTCGGGACATATCTTGATTTTATTAAGCAATCAACCGATGAAACCAAATTCTTAAAACTCCTGTGAAAAAAAAATATGAAAACGGTAAATGTTTATGTTTTAAAATTGGGATAGGTTTTGCACGTAATAAATAAAGTCCAAGATTTATAGAAAAACTGGTTTTATTCGCATGAACCTTTTCAGGTGTGGGTTTTCCAGCTCTGGTCAAGAAAAGTAGATAAATCTTGCACTGTTGGATGTTTTGTTCACAATATTTAAATAACACATATTCTAAAATGCTTGAATATAATTTTCGAAGATTAATTATAGAATAGAATAGTGTATATTTTGTTTATGGAAAGTGTAGGGGAGAGGGGTGGGATGGCGGATTGTCAAATTCCACAGTTTATATGATTTCCACCAAATTTGATGCAATTAGACGGTTACAAGATAGCTAGCTAGTAATCAAATAAATTTGAAGTCCGAGTAATTATCCCCTGCTTATTGAAGGATATTTTCATTTAAACATTTTTCGTTTTATGTAGGATTGTAGTATTAAATATGGAACTAAAATTTTGCCCTTTTGTACCGAAAAGAAACCAAACAAAAGCATTTTAGTAAGATGTTTAGTAGAAATATATATATAAAAAAATAATAAGTACCTACATACATATATGCAATATTACATAGCTACGCTGTTTTCCTATCTCTAGAACAATAAGAAAATTTATATTGAACTGAAGTTTATTTAAATACATAGTTCCTCAGAAAAAGGATTTTCAATTTGCAGCAAATTGCCTTGATTTTATCCATACAAAACTTGAAATTTTGAACTAAACATTTCTCAGATTACTAAAATTTATTGAAATTTGATGCTATTTTTGGAAAATTTCGAATTTCTACAATAGTGAGGTTTCAAAATTTTCACTTATTTTATTATTTTAATGCAAATAAAGACGCTACAATTTCATGATAATTTAATCATCAATATACAAGTTTAATTTATTGAAGAGAATCATATTTCAAATAAAATAGCTAACACCTACCCCGCACTCGG
Organism: Machimus atricapillus; assembly: GCA_933228815.1. Taxonomy (NCBI): domain Eukaryota; kingdom Metazoa; phylum Arthropoda; class Insecta; order Diptera; family Asilidae; genus Machimus; species Machimus atricapillus. The sequence continues at coordinate 23,258,860 of OW121788.1, read as the reverse complement.
TGAATGGAAGCTGAGTGCCACATGTTCGTAACTATTGACTTCCTGTTCCACTTTTATTTTAATCAGATTTTCAGAGAATCTCTTCAGTCCTCAGTGACACCAAATAATTGAATTCCCGCCATTAAAAAAAATTAAGTTACCCCGAAAGAGTGCGCTCGAGTGCGAGTGCTCCTCCCGGTCCCGGACAGACAAACAGACAGACAGACTCAGCGTCTACGTGGCATGCAGCGCGGATCCGTTCTGATGGCAATCGAAACCGCACTCTGCCCTACAGCGGCATCCCAATTATGTTAATGAAACAATTGTCTCCAGCACATAAAGAGCCTCTTGAATTCAGAAACCTCTCGTACCGAAAAGAACAATGACACCACCGAGAAACGGGCTACGGATCCGGCTCCGGGTGCGGCGCGGCGGGCGTCTGAAGGAGGACAAATTTTTGGCAGAGGAGCACCGCCGGAGCGCCCTGAGCAGCCGAACGAACGAAATCTCATTAGGGCTAATTCCACTCGATGCGAAAGTATCCCGTCTATGCGGAGGCAGCGGCGGGAACGTAACCCGACTTCGCCGGATCTTTCAATTGAGATTTAAATTCGCCCCCCCCCCGCACTATTGACAGGCCGGGGATATTGAGGAATAGACGCGGCCCCCGCCCGGCGACATATCGCGGCGACTGCGGCTGCGGTGCGGCGCGGCGGTGCAGTTCACGCGGCCCGCAGCACTCCCACCGGCGGTATTACGCCGCTCCATGTCAATTCAATTCCGCTCAGTCGGACCTTTTTATTGACTTAAATTGAATTTGTAAGCCACTTGTAACCCAGCTAGGCACAGATTGGTGTCGTTTGCATATTAAAATCGCAAAGGGTCACGGATGACTTGCGAGGTGCGTGGGTGCTGGGACTACTCAAGGGGCATTTTCGAGGTAATTGCGGCTATTTATACATCGCAGCATATTAAACATTTTGCTACACGCAATTCTCCACGCCAGACTTAGAAGAATGTGTAGCACTCTGCGGCGGATGAATTAAACATGTCGCTTTTATTTTATTTATTTTTTTCTTCTCACAATCTGCTCACAGTGCCCGAGGAAGCAATTTAATATCTGCATATTTCTAGACCGCGATGCGAGTGAGAATATTTGTCACTATAAAATTCTCTGAATTCCTTGTCCTAATCTGGAAAAGCAAATTTTCTTTAACATGATAATTTTGTCTCAATTTAGTCAAGAAATAAACATGCTAAGATAGTAATTCGTATTTATAACTTACAATTAGAATTTTTTTTCATCGGTATAAAATATACACTTAAGGCTTACATATGCATACATATATACATATACATAGTTTCTTTTCTATTTTCTACACATGAAAATTGTAGGAAGTAGCACTCCAAATTTATTGAGTTATAAAATACATAGGTATTTACTTTGGCTGCACTGTGCGCTATGTACGAATATATATTGTATTGTAAGTAATATTTTCCCCTTTTCTTCTCAATGTTTGATTGAGTTGATATTTTGCATATACCTAGATATGTAAATTTGATGATAGATACTACTACTACTGATGATATTACAATTGAACTAGCCAATTTGAAAATATTTAAGTTGAAGTAACTTAAAAATGCACATTAATTCGCTTACGCCTATTCTATGCATTAGAAAATAAATCATCAACCTATTCGTAGTTTTAAAGTTTAAAACAAAAAGAACTCTTATACCGAATCACTTTGTAGTCCGTCTGTCCGTGTGTCAAGACTTGATTTACCAAGTTGAAATTAATATGGAATACCTACTAAGATTTATAGCCTCGTGCAGTTTTTTAAAGCGTATTTTCTTATTAAAAGTCCCACTCTCTGATTGATTATCAAAACCTACTGGGTACTTACCGGTAGCCTACAATTTAGATATTTGTTACAAAGGGCTTCTGGCATAAGTAAATGAATAAATCCGAAAATCATTAATTCCTAATTCTATATACTTAAGGTAGAATTTTCTTTTTACTTAAATCAAAATAAACTACGTGATAAACTTAATTTTATTTTGTCTTTATTTTATTTTTTTATATAAATAATTCATATTATAAAGTTATGTACTTACTAAAATGTACGGTAATATAATAATTTTGCAACCCTCAGGACGCGAGTTCTACTCACACTTTTCCATCTTTTTATTTTTCAGAAATTGAGTGGAACTTTATACAAAAGAATACTCAAATTGAAAAATATTAAATCATAGCTGTTTGAAGTTAGACATAGATAAAATAGATATAATGGAAATTCTGAAATAACAGAACTCCATGGATGCTCAAATAAATTAATTAAGACTTTAACTGTTCGATAAATTGTATTAAAATTTTTTCAAGAATGTTTATACTTTCTTCTTTTATCAAAGTTATCGAGAACCATTTTTTTTTGACATATGAAATTATGTTTTTTAAATATATAAAATAATGAGCGAGTATAATTATACATAGGTTATGTTATTTTCTATACAAACAAATTTTTCGGGATATTAACTTTGGAATTGTGGTTCACTGTAACTTTGCACATCAGATATCTATTTTTACTTTTAGAGAGTTGAAGCCGATAAACCCTGAGTTTATTGTCGGATTATTTAAAATTGCGTGTAATATTGTAAAATATATAAAAGATATTATGACTGAGATACCACTGCCAAATAAAACTTAAAATAGCCAAGCTAGGTCCATTAAACTGCTGTTTAATTTTTTAGTATCAGTCCCACTAAAGTTTTATTTTTTTTATTTTTCAATGATACGATCGATAAATGAGAATGAAATGTAATAAGAATTATACGTCTAGAAATAATTACACAAATTGAAAGACTTAAAACCATTCCAACTGCAGTATTATAGCCGGAAAACAACATCCCCGGAATAATTGAAAATTAAGAGCCCTTCACATATCACGAAAAGTTTTGGGCAAGTAAATCGACCAGAATGTTTCATCCTAATGGCGCATCCTGGCGACAGTTATCCTTAGAAATTTCTTTGCTGGCAAGCAAAAATATTGCAAGTCAGGAATTTGATTCACTTGAAGGGTTCCAGATCGATTTTCGTTTGGAGTCCTCTCTCAAGTATTGAGTCAACAAAGTTTTATCAGTTTCCCGGAGCGGGCGGTAGTGGGAAAAGTACGATAACAACGGCGACAGGAGCGGCACGAGCGGCAGGAACGACAGGAGCGGCAGGATGGACTACGCCGAACTTTGGGTGTCCATCCTCCACCGGCACATAATAAACCCCTTTCACTACTTGCCAATGTGTACGACTCCTAATGGTAAGTGCGCCATTGGCCCGGGACTCCGGGAATCATCCCGTCGTGCCACAGGGTTCATACAACTTTTACTGGGTCCTCGTACATCGTGCGGCTGTGTGTGCTCCCAATTTGTTTGACAACCATTAATCACCCCGCGCGACAACTTCTGCACGGATGACTGCTATCTCCGGCTTCACAATAACATTTTGGGGTGAAATGTTTCCCCAATATCTGCACATCGATAGCGCTGCACTACGTAACTGGGTTTGTGCGTCTGTTCGTCGCTTTTGTAATTTAAGTAATGGAACTGATAAGGGGGTTTGCAGCCACATTAGAAATGGTTCCCGGGTGGGTTCGGGCGGTGGTGGGTGATGGGGGTCCCGCAAAAATAAAGGAGAAATTACTCAAGTAAGAGAGTGGCTCCGCCAAATCTATTTCGAAATTGTGTTTTTGAATACACTTCCACGCTTCCCTGCCAAAAAAGCCTTCCATCCAGAGACGACGACCGGAGGAAGTGCAAAAACCTACGATGAACCGGCGATTGAGTCATTAATCAGTAGAACTCTAGATTTATTCGGTTCTGTTTTCAAATCTGTGGATGCTGTCAGTCTTAGTTCATTGAAGTTTTGCATTTCCGCAAAGTGCTATGGGCTCTTTTTAATTTCGAGTTTTAAAAAATCTTCTACGTCAATGTTAACTTTCTTCATAATTAAAGCATTTTCATTTCAATCCGAGTTTTATAATATCTGAATCTGAGTACCTCACTAGAAACACATTTTCCAGGTTTTATAATAAAATTCAAACAGCCATCTCAACTTACTATAAATGTCTCATTTTATCTTCTTATAACAAATAAATAAAACTCATCTTCCTAAATACAATACCTTTATTATTTATTGAAAAATTAAACTAATTAACGCATACTTATAATGGCTTTACTTTTGCTAGAAACCTCCTATATGAAGAAAATTTTTTGATTTGTCCTCCTCAACATCCAACCAGCCTTCGATATTATGTGGCATAATTCTTTAATACATAAAATGATGGTTTTTAGTTTTTTACACAATTAGTTCAAAGCTTTTTATGTAATAGTACATTTCAAGTACATTGTTCTTACCTTGCATAGCTGTAATTATCAATTTAAATGATTGTGATTTTCCTTCAAAAGATTCTGCAATATTTATGTATTTTATCTTTAATAAAACACAAACTTGTTGGAATTATTAAAATATTATATCCATTCTTAAATAAAAGGTCCAGCCATCGACTTGAAAAATAAGCTTGTTATCTTTCTTTCTATATCTATCATTTTTTTATAAGAAGGAAGAATTTAAAACTTCTTCGTTAATCTGATATTTTTTACTGCCATTTTTCTGTTCTTACCAAAGCAGTGTTTATTGAAAAATTAATACAAAAACTTACAAATTGTTCACTATTTATGAAGGATTCGTTTGCGCTTTGAATTTAAAAAAACAAATAGCAATGAATAAGTGGAGTACATTAAAATTCTTCCCAGAACTATTATTGTTGGTATATATACATATGCATATATGCATTTATTTAAAATAATTTCAAACCTTTAAAATTTAAATAGTTATTGCAACAATCTATACCTAACAAAATTCATTCTACTGCTGTTTTAGATTATATTAATTTCAAACTTAATTCAAAAATTTTAAATATTACAAAGGGGAATTAACTAAATTAATTTTATAGAAACTTTTATTTATTTTGACAAACTATCATTAAATATTAGCTTTAAAAAAATATTGCGCCACTTATTTTAAATAATTTTTATTTGCATTAGAAATCGAATACTAATGAAAACAAGCATTTTAAATTTTTCACGAAGCAACTTTTGCTTCAAACTGTTTTCGTTTAGGAAGATATATGACCGGGTTTTGTCTAAACCTAGAAAAACATAAATTGTAATCGCAAATGAGCTGTGGAAAGATATCGAAATTACCCCGACGCCTATCGCCGGACCCACCGTTGGTGTTCGAACAAAATCACCTACCCAAACGCGAAATCTGCGTTAATTACTGTTTTTATCGCATTTTATGCAAATAGAGTTGAGCGTCGCCCGAATCTGAATCTTTTTCCGGCGCTCTATGAATATAATTAAAACATCTGAGATAATGCGACCGGGTATGGCGGGTACAGGGGAGTAAACGACACCCTCCGCGACCGCCACACAAAAGAAGATTACGCCGGACTTGCGTTCAATTTAAAACGCTTAAAATTGTAATAACACTGCAGCCCCTGGTGTTTTATGAGTTTGTAACAGATTTAGCCCTGTTCAGCGTTTATGGGATTAAAATTCCTACGAGTGTCTGAAAAGGGGTTAATTCGGTGTGTGCCGCCGGGCCAGTTATGGAGTGACAACGTCAATAACTCTGGGAGGCATTTTTAGCTTAGCACCGCAGAGATTTACTGGCTTTTTGAGGTCAGGTAGGCATAAATAGAGTGAACTACCTTTTCCATCCAATTAATTCGCCTCGATTCGAGTGAATTCCGCGATTGATCAAAAGGCTTTTTCCAGGCAGCGCTCTTTTGAGGCACCAATTACGATGGCAGTTTTCTTTTGAAATAATTTCTATTAAATTCACCTGTCATGATCTGCAGTAATCCTTGAGTTCCGCGGAGGTTTCCGTCTTCTCTGGCTCAGACTCACGTCGATTTGCTTAAGCACGTCCCAGTCGCCCGGCTTGAATAGAAATGCTCTCTCTCTGCCAGCCATTTGATATCAGAACCGATCTGATAATAGACCCCGACCAGTTTATTCATATGCAGACAGAAAACTGCTATAGGCGGATGGTTTGAAGAAATTTCCAGCCGGAGACTGACAGGCCTCAGACATTTTATCGGACACACAACAATTCATTGACGTCATAATACATCACGATGGCTAGAGGTTGGCTACTCAAAGTTCAGTTCAAGAACTTTTTGCACTTGTGCCTTTATCCCGGAGCTCAGAGTCCGGTGGGCACGGCACACCACGAGAAACACTTGACCTTTTGAAATACTTTTGCTTGGGAAATGAAAGGGCTAAAATTATACTTTGAGTCATGTTATCCATTACTGGCAAAAAACTTAACAAGTGCTAGTAGAACTCACACACCGATGATTCCGTCCTTAATATAGATTTGATTATTTTTGAATAACAAGAATAATAATATAACTTGTTTAATTTTTTCCTGTAGGTAATATTTGGCAATTATTTTAAAATTATTCATTTTCGATTTTTTTACTTTCCTTATGTTATGGTATGTTTCTATGTGCCAAATGTCAAGATATTAGGAAGGTCAACGGAAAGTTTCCTAACCCATCTGTCAATATCTGTCAATATAATTTGTTACAGGGCTATGAAAAAGTAGATGCACTATCATGAATATGAGACAATTTCAATTTCATGAGTAAGTCGATACAATTTGTGGCCAGAAGACAAGATAATCATGAGCCAGGTAATTCCCAAAGCTTCTCGATGCATGTCCATGAACGAAAATTGAAAGAAGGTTCGGACAAATTTCTAAAACATGCTTATATTATGGCCAAATTCAATTGAATATAGTATACATATGCTTCAAGGGAAATATTACTAATTTTGTTAAATTGGCTCATGTCAGCGTCATTTTCATAACAGAAAACGTTCATGAAATTTACTCATACCCTTGACAATGTAAATGCGATTTAGTAGGTAGGTATACCTACTGTATATGATATTTATTTAGAGTAAACATAAAGTTGGATAAGAAAATCAAAATGATCCTACACTAGAGTAATGCTTTTATTTATTGATGAGGTGCAGAATCCTAAAAGAGATAGTATCTTCGTTTTATCTAAAATTGAGGAAAACTGCTCATGTGTATATTCAATTTTTTTTCCACGTTTTTTTTAATTTTTACTTAAATTGTTAGGAAATCATCTGAATAAAACATTAGAAAGTTATAAGAGATTTTCTTTTAAGTTAATTTCAAAGAAAGGTTAGTCGGCCTCACTGGCAGCATTTTCAAAAATAACGTTGTTACAAAACCTCAAAAACTGAGCCCAGAATAAATAAAATAATTTAAACCAAGATCTTAATTTCCTTTATATTTATGTAGAAACGAATCATTGAATAATATAATAACATAATAATAATAATAATAATAAACTTTTATTTAATAATTTGTTTCATTGAAAATGAATTTTTACTGCAAAGTTTCAAAGAAAAATTTAAAGCAGATTTTGAAGACAAATTAAAAAGAGATAAATTTCTAAAATCGTGTTTTAGGGCACATTATAACAAATATTTGGCTAACTTGAGAAATTGATTCTTTTAAAGGCTGATTATTAATTGTAAGAAATTTTACTTGTGTTGATTAGGTATAGGTACGTCTGTTAAATTGGAACAAAGAGGTCATATTTCATATTGTTTAGTTAGTTTCGGTTAAAAGTAGTAACTTATCAAACAGATAACTTGAGAAAGACGTAGGTAAGTTCAAAATACCTCCAAAATGAACGACTTTTTTCACAAATTACGTCCAAACAAAGACAAAAATTTGTGTTGCTGTGGTCGTATAAAATTTATATTACAATTTCAGGTAAATAATTTTCGCCTATAAGAAGAATTTTTAAACATAGCATTCAAATTTCTACTAAAAGAAGGAACACATTGAGAAAAGCTATTCAGCTTCAATGGATCAATCTAAATTCAATCTAAAATGGGCCAAAACTGCAAGTTGCCAAAATCTAGAAGTGCACCAAAGCGGGATCCACCTGACAAGGCCGGGCCCGGAAGGACCAGAGGATAGATGCTATCGAATCTGTGTAATTTTAACGAGAGAATTTCATTTTGGAGCCGAACAATACGGCGAGGTCCCGGCGAGCGCTGATAATATCCCAAATGAAATCGATTTCAGTTTTCTCATTCACTTTTTATGGAAATTTCTCAGCCAAAATATATCACTCGGGCTGACAGAACAATTCCCTTATCTGTAGCAAAGTTGGCTGCTGATGGTGGAACGCTGCTTTCCCGGCTCCTAACCACCGTCCTCCTTCGGGCGAATTGCTTTTGAGTCGACGGAATCTGGGTTAGAAGACGAAATTCTGGAGCTCCCCGGGATCTTTTCGGCTTTTTCTCTTCCATGGAAAACACACGACAGTTCCACTGTATCAGGGGAGATTCACGGGCGCTGGTTCCAACGGAGGATGAATTAAATTATCACCCCATAAATTATGCAGCCGAAGAGACTATTAAATTTGTTTGTGAATTACTTAAGGGAAGTTCTGCACCACAGAACGCCAGAAGGGTTCTTCAGCTGCATAGCGTCCAGATGAAGGATCTACGCTACGGGATAGAGAGCAGCGCCACATAAACGCAGCGGACGGACAGTCACTCAATTCAAGTGGTATCGTGTCTCAGATTTATTTTCTAATTTAAATCAATTTCGCGTATAACAAAAGTTTTTATCCCCGAATCTGCCCTGAATTCAAAATTAAATTTTCTTTGGAATTTGCAATTCTTGTTATACCTTGTTTCCTTGAAATTCCAGCACGTCCGAGAAGTTTTTCTCCGGCGAGCAAATTGAAATTTACCCAAAGTGGATCTCGGTGCGGTGTTCTTGTGAGGGAGGGAGGGAAAAAGTTCCTGGATCCGGGATTCCCGGGATCCCGGGGAGCAAGCAGCAGCAACACCACGGGCGAAAAACTTTTTAATCGCCTTCAAACGCAACCACCGGGAGAACGCCCGGCTGCCCCAAGTGCTCCACGGCACTATTAATTATCGCCCAAGAAATCACGGAGCACCGGACGGGGGCCCCCCCCCCTAGCGCTCCGTTCGCGCTCCAAGATCCGAAGATCCGTCGGGCGCGTCTGCTGCCAGAAACGAGACGCAGACGCCCTATAAACGGCGCAAATAAAACTTAATTACACATCGGGACAGTAAATGGCAACCGTGAGGAGGGACCGATGAATGGCCCATCGGAGCGGCCATAAAGATGCCCATTAAGCACTCAAACTCATCACGCCGAGCGGAAGATCGCCCATAAAATGTGTCGTCATCGGGGCCATTCTTCCCGGGGCCGACCAATCATTTGCGATAAAACTGACCTAGGCGAATCTCCTGCGGTTCTTAGAAGATAAATAAAACTGGTCGCTTTGGCTTCGGCTCTTACTCAGAAAATCGATAAAATTTGGCCATTTTGGCGATGGGCTGGCTGCCTTAATTTTGCAACATTTTTATGTGTAAACGGGGGCGTCTTTAAGAGCAGCCCGCTTAACGAGAAAGGATTGCCGCCTGCTTTTATGATGAATTTGTCTTCCAAGATGTTACTATGTGGCAATCTTATGGGAAACAAATTATTATGCTTGCATCTTTTTAAAAAATTAAAAAATTAAACTCTATAAAACAAAGTAACTTTGTCTTATATTTTCTGAGACAAATTCATTTTTATTTGCAGCACGTCAAAATCGCGACCAATGCACTGAAAATGAAGATTTGTGTTTTATCGAATTTATTTTGTCAAGTCACAATTTTTTATGATAAGCTTTTCTTCAAAAATAGAAAATATACGGTGTTTTGAATTTTTTAGCTTTATACAAAATTAACTAATGAATTTAACTGGTTGAGGTCTTTTTTTTAAAAACTCATTCAATTTGTTGTCCAGTGTTTGCATTATTAATTGGAATTCTGTCTCTTAACTCATACCTATGTACATACTTCAATTATTCTACTTTTTTATTTTATTCCCTCTGATCTTACAAAATGTATGTGAACGAATTTTTGAAAATTTAGAAAAAACGTAGAAGAAATCTAACTATCAAAACCAGATCTTAGCTAAAATTTTGGCTTTTTTTTTAAATGTATATTTCTAAAACTAATTAGGTACCATGGTAACTATCTAAAAATCGACAAAGTCTGTTTGATAAATTAGTGACTTTCAGTTTGAAATGATACATTTTTGAGAAGGGAAGTTAAATTCAAAAAAGATTTTAAATATGTATATCTCAGAAAACCGCATTTTAAAATGAAGTGTTAGGTATTTTACGGAAAAAATGCAATTTAAAACAAAAACTTCTTTAAAAAAAAACACAATTATAGATACTCGTAAAGTCCTTAATTCTTAAATTTATAAAAACTTAAGCAAATACCCTTTGGCAAAGAAAACCAGATTTTTTTACATAGGTTAAAGTTGTCGATATTTATGGAAGACGGACAGACAGAAATTTCACCATTCGATATTTATAAATATTTTGGATAAATACACAAAAACTAGTTCTATCATATTTATTTGAATTTAAAATATTTACACATCTTTAACCACTCAATTCATCCTTTGCGGGAAAAGGGTTGGAGAGTGCAAAGCATACTCGTATAAATATCTACATTAAGATTTGTCTTATTATCACTTTTAAAAGTTTCCTTAAATAAAGTGAATTGGAATGCAATTTACCAGAATAAATATAGTGTTCGTCACAGATTTATTTTTCCTGTTCGAATTGAGCATGCAAACGGCGCACCCCGGGCCGTAGCGTGCGTTCGATTGCTGGGGCCAGCCGCTCTTTGTTTGCCTTCTTCATTACTTTTCGGGCCAGAACCCATCATCAGCAGATTCTTCTGGCGTTGACAATTGCTCTTGGGCGAAAGAAGCTGGGGTGGAAATGGACCACTTCAAGGGTGAAATAAATCAGGGCGAAACAGAGGCGACGAATTCGGGGTACACGTCGCGTCGGTCGGCACGCGCACCCGCCGATTTCTATTACCGCACTCACTTAGGGCCCCCCCCCACAACCCAGCGGAGGCCGAGCGTGCGGAGCAAGGCACGGGCACGGCACACAAAGTAAAACACCTTCACGTGAGGTTACAAGTGCCAACTAATTAAGAGAAGTCACCTATCGGGCGGACATGTGACCGCGCTGGTAAACCCGGAGCGGCCGGTCACGTTCAGTGCATGAACACAATTAGCGAAAATGTTAAACCTACGGGTCGATCCCGGCGGGGATTTAGGGCTGGTACACGAGGTGGCGGCTGGGATTTAATCCGAGAAACTGGAACAAATCAAAACATTCAACTTTAATGCCGTCGAGTAAGAAGACAACGCACGGCTGTGGCTTTAATTGCGCCATGACACCGTGACTTCATTGTCCACAATTTGCCAAAGATGGAGATCACGTACGGAGGCGAGTCGAAGACTTCAATGAGACCAGCGGGACATGAGCGGACAGGGAACATCGCCTTCGTCTTAAATGGGCAGTTTCCCAGGGCCCCGGACGGGTTCACGAAGGTTCGCCATTTAGTACCTAATGAGCAGAATCAGTCTTGATCCTCATATTTTGTAAAAATATCAAAAATTACACAATAACAAGTTAAATATAATATTTGTAATATGTAATACAACTTTTATACGTAATTTTAACTAATCCTGAGGAGCCACTCTTATAGAATTTTTAAATAATGTAGAACAGGTAAAAGCAAGCAACCTTATAACAATTAGTAGGTAACATTGTTTGTTACCTATTTGTTAAAATTAAAGACAACATTATTTTAAATAAAAACAATTGCTTTTGATTAAAATTTTGACTTGTCACCTCAATCACCCGAACTAAACCCAATAGAAAACCTTTGTCAAAAAGGCTGTAAAACAATTTAGGCCACAAAATATGAGTGAGTTGTGGAAAACTGTGGAAGGTGCATTTAATGGCTGTTCCAGCTGAACTATGTACCTATACTATACAATACATATATCGAAAATTAATCGACTCCATGCGGCGCAGAACCAAGGTCTTTTAACAAGGAATCATCCGACCAAATATCAAACTTTAATAAAATTGTTGGAATTTTACCTTTGGAAAATTTATTGAAATTATAAGCATCTGTTGTTGTAAAACTGCTTTTTGCTATTTTATTGAACAACGTACCTCTACCTACCTTTGTAATTTGCACAAGAAAATATAAACCCTATTATACCCAAATTATAGGAGCTATAATCCAGTGTGCGAAGCGGTATTTCGAGAGAGTAAAAATATATAAAATATACATACTTATTTTATTGGAATAGCCCATAATGAGAATTCTTTAATACCTTCTACTTTCCTAATGCAAATTAAATCAAATTTTTGCAGGACAAATATAGGCAAAGATGCAAATGATTATACAACGCGTTATAAAATGAACGAGGTTTTCAAAAGTTAATCAAACCGATTTACACAAGTTTTATATACTTATATATTTTTCTTTTAAACCCAATTTATGAAAGCAGTCGGTTATACACCTATACCTTATGAAGCTTGTCATAGTTATATCTACAATAGAGTAATGAAATAGTTAGTTTAATTTATACTATCGATTCCGATTTCAAATTTTAGAGTTATACAAATGGTAAAGTTATATGTACTTTGTTGAAGATCGCTTTTAATAGGGATTCATTTTTGCTGAGGGAGGAGGATGATGCGAAGATCCGAAAAATGGTGGCAATCATAAATTCCTCATAAAGGAGCCGAAGTCCTCATAAATCGTACACTCGAAGGGCATTAAATTTTGAGAAAATCTCCGCCATCTCATTGTGAAGCAATATCAATACCCAAATCAGCGATAACTTTAAAAAATTCAATCTCGCGTCGAACAGCCCTTTCGGTGATCCCTCTAGCGCGGCCAGGGCAGCCCCACGCGGGCGTTAAGGGATCCGGGAATAACAAGAAATCTGTTATTCAGTTGTAAAACAATAAACGGGGCTGTTATTCAAATAAACCAATAACAGGGCTGTTCCACCCGCCGCCGTTATATCTCCCCCGGCGCGGGCCAATTCCTAATAAAAACTCCCGAAAAGCGGCGCTCCTTGCCGGGTTCCTTCGGCACGGCCGGGGACCCGGGATATGCAGAAAATCCATAAGGGTAGCAGGGGGAGTGCGGAATCGCAAAAACACACCTTAATGGCATATTGTGGTGATTCGCAAATGGAAAAATGGTGGAAATGTCACTTCTGGGAGTAGTTAGGGACTCCGCTCGGATGGAGTTTCCAATATTTTCGCTCCATAACCCTCTCGTCCTCGGGCGGCTCCTTAAACAAAACGCGCGCCGGTGTGTGTGTGTGTGTGCCCTCGTACGCCGCGTCCTGGCGACGGAGGGTGACTCCTGCGGGTTTCTCCGCTTTATTACGTCTGCATTGTGGGGGTGGTTCAGCATTTTTGCAAAATGCCCTTTCTGGCGAAGGTGTGCGACGAAGGGTTTTCTGATTGCCACAAGAGTCCCATTCGGATGTAATATGAGAATGTCGCAAACAAAAAATTTCGACGACAAAATAAAAATTTATGGCATTAATTCTTGGCGAGTTGCATGGACCTATATAATGAAAAACTTAAATAGAGTCAACTTAAACTTAAGAAAGTCTCACTTACTTTATAAAAATTGTTTTTTTGTTATTAAGCAGCGTAATTTTAGGTAGCCACATATTTCAGTCTGTAATTGACTCTGTATAAACCAAGAAACTTTGTCAATCACTTTAATTAAAAATAAGTGATTGAATATTTACTTTTTAAATACATATGTAGGTACATATATAAAATTTACTTTAGCCTAAAATTTTTAAATTCTTTAGATATACCTTTTGGATTTTTCTCTTAATACTTTACTTCCTTGTTTTTCCGCTAAATTCTTTTCTACGATAAAAATGTTAAAACCCAAAAATAATTTCTATTCTATTCTACATAAGTACATATTCAATTTCAATATATGTACACATAAATTTCGATTGTTTGGGTCTTTCGAGCTGACGTTACTAAGCGTTTTTGAGATGCATAACGAAGTTGTAACAAATGCTATAAATGTTTGGTGGCAAGGCTGAAGAGCGAACTATTTGATTGAATTTTCTTAAGTCTAGAAGAGATACCAAACAACGGCGCTACCAAATCTTCCCCTATAAGTTAATTGTTTATTAGAACCACAAGCGTCATTTAATTTACCACACCCAACTTAGGTACAATTAGTTATTATTATACAAGGGTTTAGTGCTTGCTTTAAAAATGTTTCAAAAAAAATATTTTGCTCCAGTCTTCGTTTAAATTTTATCACAATTACCTACTACGAGAATTTTTGTCAGATATTTTTACATCGAAATTTTAGATATAATGATCATACTTGATAACCACTTTAAAAGCAAATATCTCGGGTTAAAATAAAGCGTATGTTGCATTTTAGGTGAACTTTCTAATGACACCTCACTGAACCTAAGTAAAAAAAGACATTTGGAAGCGGAGTTATTACATAATTATGTTTTGCAGTTTATTCTTTATAAGCCAAAATTACAACAAAACTATAATTTAATTATTATATAAACACATACAAATATCACAAACATTTTTACATAACATATTTTATGTTATTCACATCATCTTAATGATTACTAGTTAGCACTACCGACATCTTCAATGTGATTTTCTTCAATTTTGACAACGACTTGATCCACTACAGATTTCAATTCATTCTGTTCCATAAAAAATATAACAAAATATGTAGTCTAAAATTCAAAAATAACATGTTGAAACAGAGAAATATTATGATTCATTCATAAAAGTACTTGTTCTATGAGATGATAATTGATAATCTGACTGCATGTAATTGGTTCATGATTCAGAGAAATTTTAAACGTTTAATCCAAAATATACAAGAATTGTTATGAAAACCAATAAAGGCAAAAAGCTGAGTGAATTATTTTCACTGAACGGACAGATTCAGTAGGACGATGGCGTCGACAGCTCGTGACTGTTATTAATGGCCTGAGACTATTTTGGGCTAAAAATTGAGCAAAACTTAAAGCGACGTTTTAACAAAAGCGATGGCAGATGATTTTGCAGCGATCATACCAAGGTAAATATTGTCGAAGGAAAAGCAGTACAAGCGAGCTCACGAGAAGTTCAACATTGAACAAAATGGCGCTATAAATAGATTTGCAAAAGGTTGACGAGGCCATTAATAATTCTGCTTCATCCGCAATTAATTACAATTCATCCCCGGCAAGCTGAATTTATCAGAGTTTACAAGATCGGTTCATGCGCGACACGTTTATCCCCATAAAGTGCAGTTGGGATAGTGCGCCTTTTGCGATTTTCACGCGCAATTTTTCGATATGATCCACAGTCGCCGGTAAGCTATTTGTTGCACCAATTTGGTAGCCCACTTAACATTTTGATTTATAATCAGAATTAA
The DNA here is from genome assembly GCA_933228815.1 of Machimus atricapillus. Lineage (NCBI taxonomy): Eukaryota > Metazoa > Arthropoda > Insecta > Diptera > Asilidae > Machimus > Machimus atricapillus. The sequence goes on along the minus strand of OW121788.1, from coordinate 23,243,409 downwards.
TTATAATTGCGGCTAATTAATCCTGCGGTGTGTAACTTATCACCGGATAAGACTGCCCTATACCAGCTCGTGACTTGTTGCACTTTTCCCTTTTCAAAGTCATTTTAATGCATTCATCTCAACACTGAGGTACATGCTGATTAATGATCTCCTCAAGATGACAGGACAACACTATGGCGTGGCACCCTGTGACAGACCGGGCACTGATAGAATAATTACTTTGCCCTAACGATTTTTTCCATGTAGCCAAAAAAAGTCACCATAATAACCAGACAAATTCATTGAAGCATAAGGAACAAACTATTTTAAACTTATTTTCGCATAGACTTAAATCTCGAGCAAAATAATTTAAATATGCCAAAAATGCAGCAAATGCGCAGGAAATTGCGGGTACTTTTAATTAAAAGAGAACCCGCCGAATATATTTATGTTTTGCAATAATATAGATTGTTATAATCATGTAACATACAATATTAGAAAGCTCTATAAGGTTATATAACACACATGTGTACATAGCTACAAAATAAACCTAAAATATTTACATAATACAACTTTTGTTTATTTAATTTTAATTAAATTGAACGATTCACAAAATTTGCAAAACCAGTTAAAGTATGGATGACTTCAAAGAAAATGTCTGCTTTGGTGTTTTTGTTCTTTTCACAGATTGCATTCAAATTTTAACATGAATCGATTTAAAAAGTTACCTCCATATTTACGCATTTCTGACGTAGTAATTAATTTCAAAGTTCAGTGATATGTGCCATAAAATTCTTTATAACGCATTGCAGACGACGCGCAGTAAGTAGGTTTTAATTTAAAAACGCAGCGGGTGAAAGTAAATTGCGAATAATAAGCAACAGTTTTTCATAGTTACCTAGAGGAGGTATTTAAAATTTTTTTAGCATGGCACCTGACGTATCAATTAAAAGTGGATAATTAAATTAAAAACGTATCAAACGTTTACGTCGCTGATTGACAACATTTCGAAGAAGAATTTCATAAATTTTACGTTACGTCATATATGTATGTATCTTTTAAAATGAGAAGTTCACAAATTGTTTTCTGCCTTATTTAATTCGCGACGCTTTATTTTAAATAAGTGATGAGAGAAGATCAACTGTATATTAGTAAGAAAAACTGTTTTGTAAGAAAACAAAATTTATAAGTTAAAATTTATGCCATTTTATGAAAAGGTGAAAATTTGACTCAAATCAATCGGACTTAAACTCAAGTTAAAGTTAAAAATATGTAATATAGGTTTGAGAAACACTCGTTTAAAGTTTGCGAGCATATATGAGAAAATTCCGCCTTCTCTTAATATCAGAACTAAAAAATTGGAAATATATCCTTAAAAGGGATGAGAGCCAAATTTTTTTTGATTCTTCGGACTGTTTAACCCAGACGACTCCCTTAGAATGACAAAATATAAATGCTCGAAAACGTCTAATATCTAACAGACAGATGGTTTCTTAATTTTGATGTCGCAAATATGTTTATAATTATATGTTCTTTTTGTACGATATAGTTTTTAATTCTTATTCTTCTGTTTGTATATGCAGATGTGTTCTTTACCTCCTGAAGTAATGTTGTCGCTCGATAAAAATGGTCCATAGAATTGCCTGTTAAAAGGTAAGGATGGATTTAGTCAAGTTTCCATGAAAAGGAATTGGTTCAACAAAACGGCCATTTTAATCTCGGCACCCCGGTGTAGGAACCAGGAACAGTGCGCCAACCAGGCACTTGGAAGGGCACAATAACTCAAAACATCCGACTATATTACGTTCCCAGACAGCCCTTACAGCGCCATTTCGCAGCTATTAAGAGCGCCGAAAGTTGTATAACTCCACTTTGGAAAGGAATTTACGGCGCCCCTCTTAATAAAATCCACTTCAAGTCTATTCTACAATCACAAATTACGGAGCATATGGTGCCAATGAGATCGTGTTCATGTGTTTTAGCTCAGGTGACGCCAGAGGACATAAATCACCCTCAACCCTTTCGCTTTCATTAATCGCCTGCAGTTTCATTTGCGACCGGAGCAGCGCCCCCACATCTGCACGACCGGTCGTTAGATAACTTAATGCCCCGCACTTATCTGGCCGCTCTGGCCGGGCGCTCCGGGGCCGCCCCCGCCGGCAAGATGGATTTTCTTCGGAGTTTCGCAGGCAGAAAAAAATCGGTCACTCCGGTCTTAGTCGTAATCCTTTCGGGATCAGGGTTTTGGGGCTTACGGGGCGAGGTGAGGAAGCCCTGTGCGCCGGCCGGGGTCATTGTTATTGAGTTGTAATCACCAGGAGGAAAACAGCATTTTAAGGGCAATAATAAGAGGGCAACATTCCCTGGGATCCTGCCGAGACAGCCAGAAAGGGTTCGTCGTCGTCTCCGTGGGGGAGCGCTGCTGAGTTGAGCGGAAAAAATAATATCCGAATGAGCCCAGTAATTTGTAGCAGTTTGTCCAAGTGGGGAATGGCGATCTTTTGCAGTTTCCCGATGCCCACAATCAGGGAAAATATTTGCCCCTTACCGGGAATTAGAAGGGTTGCAATTACATTTCCTCGTTATCTCCCCCGATGCATTTCAGAGAAAATTGGAATCAACACTCAAACAAAATAACAAACTTTGTGTTTGAGTGCCATTTAGCCTAAATCCAATAAGACCATTACCCTAGTAATTACTGGAAAAATCTTGGAGCAAAGGGCAGCTCTACATAAGCGCATTAACACTTGATAATTATTAGAAAATATGTAAATTTTACATCAATAAATATTGTGTTACACAGAAAAATATTACTTTTAATTAGCCTTTTGCTGTTTAAAATCTGTTTGCTATTTTCTTCAATTTTTATATATAAAGAACGTATACATAATAAAGTATTTCAAATTTCAAATATTATTTACCTCGCTTTTCCGAATATAAATACCTACTTTATAACATCACTTAAAATTAACATTTTTTTTCAAAATTGATACTTTCAAACTGGCGTGCAACTAATTGACTTGAAAATTTCGTTTTTTAATACTTTATTAAAATATATAGGGATTTGGTAAAAAAGTAAAAATTACTTTAGTTATGATAGTTTTTACATCTATTGCACTTCTCATAAATTTTCTAAATTTGTATATAGCTTGCAAAACATATTTCGATAGCAACTATTATTTAGAAAATAAAATCAAATTTACAATAGATTTAAAGAAATACTGCACGTCGTTTTGGCCGCTGAAAAAAACCTACGTTGTCTACAAGAATCTCGTTGGACAGTGTCAATTTGTAAAAAAAATATATTTTTGTTCATTTCATACAGCTTAAAATATGTTTAATAAATGCAATTAGAAATGCCACTCATTCTAAAATCGACCCACTTTTCGAGATTTCAAAGTGATGTTACCCCTAAAGCTAATTGATTGTGAATCATTTTGATATTTATAAGGATTCCTTTAAACATTTTTACAAATTAAAACATATGTACTCTAAAGATTAAAAATATTATAAATCATTCCTAAAAATAACAACCGTGTGGTTCATATGAATGAAACTAAAAATAAAATTAAGTCATATAATTGTAAGTGCAGTAATTAAAAACGCAGTAGCCTCTTTAGCCAGCGGAAAGATGCACGTTGGTGGAAAAGAGCGATTAAATGCTGCAAATATTCAATTTTACGTGCTAGTTAAATGACTCACTAGATTTACGGTGTGGGAAAGGAATTTCCTTTGAGAAATGCGAACAGAGGACCCACAAATCACTAGCCATGCCCGAATTCCTTTGGACTAATCCTTCCCACCCCCGTAATTGCGAGGTGTCAAACTTAAATGTTCATCACCTGAAAGTAACCGAAAGTGAAAATTGCTTCCACGACATTCGACATGTGTAGGCCCCAACTGGAGCATAAATCTTTCAAGAGTGGCGCGTTAATTGCAATCGAGGCCCATTTAGCGCTGCCTCGTGTCACAATATTTGCACATGGCCAAAGTCTGGGCCTGGGAATGAACTTCTTTTAGCGTTCCCCAAAACGACAACTACTACTAGCACTTTTGCGATCTACTGACGGTCTTCGGGCCTCGGACCTCGGCCAGTGGTCACCGCAACGCCGCCTGTCTGCGCAGGGAAATTTATTTCCAATTAGAAAATTTATTTATTCGCCGGGTCCCTGGAAGAGCTGACAGGCCCTGGCAGGGCGGCAGGGACAACGCCGCTGCCTCCGGGACTCCGTGCGTCTCCATGTCACACATTTGCATCCCCATCACACACAGGGTTATCTACGAAATTTCTACAAAATTTATTTCGTATGAAGATTTATCGCGATTTTAGACAGCGTTGGCGACACCTGCCAACGCCTACAAATGTTATTTATGGCCTCATATTAAGCACACACACGGCGACGCACACATGGTCCTCGGGCCGGGCCGCAAAGGAGGCATCTTCTCTTCGCCTTGGCTCAGTTCATGCAAACGAGTTTCATTCGGTCCCGGAATATCGAGAAACATTCGGAATTATGCGAATCCGGGGGGCTTCCGTCCTGGCCGCCCTCAAATTAGAATGTCTCGAAGGCTCTCTGCCGTTCTGCGGGGGACCCATCTGGAAAACAATGCCAACCATAATCCATCAAATCCCAGTTTTTACCTCAATCAAAATGGTGGTAGTCCCCGCAGCATTTGTCGACCCGGAGAAATGGGGGGCCCGGCCCCCCCCCCGGTCGCCCGACGAGAGACCGGGTGAAAGCTTGCTGTAACCACACACCGAAATGCGCAGAAATGTGCTCCCCCTTCCGGGTCCGGGGGACGATAAATAATTGCACGCCGGGTGCACGGTGCACCCGCTCCTTTGTCGCCGCATTTCGACATGCTCTCGAGCAGAGTTCGCTTCCGGGTGATTGATTGAAGGACCTCAGAAGCATCCACACTTGGGACTCTCCAAAAGCTCCCACATAATACCACATACATATGTATAGGCTCAAAATCGCATAATATCCAGAATTTTAACACATATTCCAAAATTATCTTGAGTATTAATTCAAATTCGTATAGTAAATATTAGTAATGACTGGGGGTATAGGAAAACTACGAACAAGTGCGAGTATTTCCTTAAAAGTTAGTAAGTAGGTAGACCTTATAATTAATTGGAATCATATAGAAAAAATTAATAATAATATAATTTGATTTTATATAGGTACAAACATATGCTAACGGGAAGTACCCTATAGGTTTTGATATCGCAGTCAATGAATAAGTCTGTCAGTAATGCCATATAGTTTTATTGGATTGTGTAAGAATTTTTTCCAGGTATTTTCGTATTTTTAAAAATGTGGGTATTGTTTTTGTATTACCCAAAATCCTATTTTGTTTAGTACCCACAATAATTTCTAAATAAAATTTTCAAGCTTCAACTCTTATTATTTTAAATCCTAAGAAATTCATTCAATAATTTGTTACGGAAATACTGGGACTAACAATTTTAGTTGGCTTAACCTAAATGAATAAATAGTTCCTTTACCTAAATAAAGCAGCGTTCTATTAAAAGTTACTGTATTTGTAGCAAAACCAACCAGAATTTAAAACTACATATACGAGTACTTCAGTAAATATTTCTAGATTTGAAATGAACTTTGCTAGTCAAACAGACATATGCCTATACATATTTTCCAAAAAATCAGTTGTTTCTGTAAAATAGAAATGCAATAGATTGTATTTTCAATAGTTTTTTAACTGCATAATTTAGAGCTAGTCCAGCTAGCACTAACGTCAATATTCATTCCAGGGAAATATATTAAACTGCAACAATTTTACACTAATTACTCTATAGAGTGACGTTTGAAACAGTGAACACTTTACAGAAACACGTCCACTCACAGCAGAGATTAGCCAAATTAATTTAAAAGAAGATTAAAAGGGCTTTACACACAAATAAAATTATTCATGGAGTTGAGTCCACAGACTTCTGTGCATTCAAGATTTACAAATGTTTAGTCAGGGTGATGAAATCAATGTCAATTAGATTTTTATAGATATTTGTTTATCGCTTTTAATCTATCACGTCTTCTCGAAAATGTATAGCATAACATGAAGCAAATTCATTTATAATAGGTACTTTCGTCAGATTCTGGTAACTTTCGGGTAGAAGAATTTCTTGAGTAAAAGTCTAGTAGGTACATATAAGAAATTTCTTATGGCATCAAAGTATTTTCTACATCATAATTCAAATCTAATAAAATTTTGTAAGACAAAGGATGTCAGTAAGTCAATTCTTGGCATTCATTAAATTAACAGGCACTTTTCAGTAAAAACTTTTACCCATCCGGTAAAACTTTTATAGTTAACAGACAGATTTTGAGGATTTTTTAGTAATATGTAGTTAGTTTTTCATATGAAGATTCCTAAACTATTAGCGTTTCTTATATCCTCTAGTTATAGTATTTTTTTTCTTTTTTTAGAATTGATTATTATACTTTAATTCCGATGTTAATACATTTTGACTATTATAGGTATACTAAGAAATAAAATATATTAGTTGTTAATTTGTTAATGAAGGAAAACTTTACAAAAAATAATACCGAGGAATTGTAGGGGAAATAAAAAATTCTATCTCTAGATGAAACATTTTTGTGATTTCGAAGTACATATGTAATATAATAACATTCGGCTTTCGGCTTCTATCTAAATTCCGATTTTGCCCCAGAGTGGCAAGAGGATGAATGAGGTTGAGCTGAAATGCATTAAAAGGATTGGTGAAAGTGAACAAATCCTCAGACACCTGCTTAAGTTTATTCTTGTCTCGCAGGGTAGTCCCTTATAGAAATATTTAAATTAAGTGAAATGGCTGGCTCTGTTCGCAGCTGAGACAGAGTTTGAATTAGAAGGGCGGGCTGCACCGACTCCGGGATAAGCCACCCCCACCCCCGCTCATGATATGCTAGCTAGGGCATAGAAGATTTAAGTCCTTCGCTAGTTTTTGAATGGCATGTGGATGTGTGTGTGCTCGAGGGCTAAAGCTTCATGCATTTTCGGGCAGAAGAAAAAGTGGAACCGGGCCGGGCCGCCCGCCGTTGATTCAGTCGGGTCCCACCCCCGTCGCAATTCCAGGGTCGCATGATTAATGACTCCAGGACAAATAGGAATAGTTCGGGCTCGGCGGCGAACTGAAAGGGTTACGTGGAGTTGCGAGTTACGAACCTTCGCATCGTCGGTCATTCACTGCTTATCCATTCGTCGTGACGCTTGGCGTCTACTCGCCATGAGTCAAATTTATCGTCGTTGCCCGTCGTCAGGACTCAGGACTCAGCCACTGGCAGAGCGTCAGAGATTTCTTTGTTCGCCATCGACATTAACCAGTGTTGGCGACGGCAGTGCGGGAGGAGGGGGGCGGTATCGTCCTTAAAGACAATTTAGGGCATAAAAGGTGCGGTGCGCGGGTGGCGGGTGTACTCTTTTGGGGCTGAAACACGCGCCTCCCACGCCATGAGATCTCCTTTTGTGGCATGTCCACCGGTGCTGCTGTACCCTTTGCATCCCTCCAAATAATTGCCCGAAGGGGTTGTTACGGTTTTCCGACTTTTGTTCGCTGCCGCACAGGGAAAAAAACACCCCCGCAAACAAAGCCGTCGTCCCAGTTCATGCAGACGGCGAACTGGAACATCGCCCGACAATGGGTCCACAATGCGTGCTTTATGCAGCCCTGGAAGATGCCTGAAAAAAAAAAAACGAGAGACCTCCACTCGGGCGCGCGGCGGGTTCTCGTTTCGGTCCTTTGTTGTTCCAGGCTGCAGCCTTTCAGAGGCACCCCCCCGGCCGCCCCTTGCTCATTGAGCGCTCTAGCCGCCGGGAGCATGTGGACGAGGCCTTATGCTTCCTAACCCTCGGCCCTTTGTGACGTGCGGTTTGCCTTTCAGGCGCGCAAGGACCTCGGCGCAGAAGAATGGACAAGAATGCAGCCGCAGTGAAATTTTAACTGGGATGCGTGGGTGAGGAGGTTTAATTATTTGCGCTTCTCGCCCTCCTTCACGCCCGCCGGTGCGGTTGTTTGTGCCGCGGAAAGCGCTTATGCAAGCGTCCCCGCCCTCGCCCCCGCGCCCCTCATGCAAAGGGATAAAATTACACACGTGCCACAATAAAGGAGATTTTTCAGGTTTTGACAGCTCTCCTAATTTGTTCTGTCAATTACTTCTTACGATCGTTTTGCCTGTTGGTCTCGAGGACGATAGTTTTTTTTAAGTAAAGTGCTGTGCCTTTGCGAATGTCGCGTGACAACCGACAACTTGAATTTTAACCCTTTCATCAAAGCAAAGCACCCCTAATTATATTTAAACCAAGATTTAATAGAAATCATTGCAAATCTTACATATGTACATATATGATTTGCTTAAGTAATGAATTTTCATCAAGCAAAACTCATAATAAAATTTCAGGTATTTTGAATTTTTGCAAATTTTTGGAAGTTAAAAAATGTTAACCTTTTAAAAAGTGGTCCGGTATAACCTTTTTTTAAAAACTTTTAGTTTTGAGTCCAAATTCCGCCAATAATCAGTACACCAAAACGAACATTTCGCGCGATGCTTGGCCGGATAACTATGTAAAATAGGTAGGTACATATGTACATACATATATATGCTAATTACCTAAATAAAATTTTCCCCATATTCACCCACCATACCAAAAAGTTGTTATCTATATGCTGTCGGTTTGAATTTGCACACTATTTTCTAAACTAAATAGACGATCGCACCAAACCAGCCCAACAGATTTGTAAATTTGAGATTTTTCTGAATATCTTTAACATCTGCCAAAATTGCAAACTCTAAAGGTACCTAATTCATATATAATTTTTTTTTATTTTTTAATTAAAGTATTGTAATATTTCTCTTAACTATAAAATTATAAATGTTTAAATTCATAGTCTACGTGTCGAATAATTAGTTATATATAAATATTTTATTAACTTACTTGCTTCTTGTCCGCAACTTCATTAGCGTAGATCTCGATGCGAAGTAACTAGAAATAGAATAGGTAGGGTTAAACTGATAAGCATTTTTATATCCGTCATTTTAAAAGTTAGATAAATGTAATTTGGCATTTCAATTACTGGTTTGAACTTAAGTACCTACATATGACATAAATGTAGAGTTTCAGGAAAAGCAATTTTCATGATTTTAATATTATTAATGACGGAACTCCCATTCAAACTTTTATACTCTATTTCACCCGCTCAGGGAATAATTTTCCAAAAACGCTGAAATACGTCAATTTTAATTTCCAACCAAAAGGCTAAATACTAATATTCATGATTTTAACTATAAAATCAGCAGAAATCTTATACAAACTTTCGTGCTAGTGGAACAAAGAAATTTTTTACAATTAAAAATTTTGCAGCTATGATGTGCTTTGAAATACAGATGACAGCTTTTGGCAAAAAGTTAATTACTTTTTAATTTAATACTTGTTTATCTTTGAACCATGCAATGCTACCAAATTTAGCGCGAAAAAATGTCTTTCCCGATAGATTTTCAACAAAAGTACGAACAAGCATATTTGATTTGGTTCGACAGCTTTCTTTAATAGAGTAGGAAAAAATCAAGGACTATTATAATTAACTAAATAAATATTTTATCACGAGAGAAGCATTGTTTGCAAATGCTGAAAGACATTTATTTCTAAAATATTATGAAATTTCCCGCAACTTAATTCACTGAAAATAATTTTGCCTTGAAAATGAACATTTTGAAGCTTTTCCTGTTTTGGATTGTTTTATTTTAAAATCGTAGATCCATACCCTACTTAATAATAAATCATATAAAATATGTCAAAGAAATAAAATAAAAGTCGAATTCGTTCTCAAATAAATATGAAAAAATTATAATCGTGTTGGCAATTATGACTGGCCTGGGTAATGCAATATTTTGTCAAATTGAACCTACCTCCATATCAGAAATTTTCATTTTGAAACATTAACATCAGCCGAACGAGCATAATTGATGGACGCAGCTCTAGGTAATTCGTTTAGTGCCAATACCTTACCCTGCCATGGATAATTGAAAATAACTTTTCACAAAATAATAAACCTTTTCACAGGGAGTATATTAAATATTCGTTCGAAAGTAATATGAAGGCTGCAGGGCTGACAGGGTCGAATATTATTCAATGAATCGGTTGAATCCGCGAAAGGTTTGCATTCGTCCCTAATTGACAGGAATGGAATCATCCAAAACAATGCGAAGAGAAGCAGCATATCAGATGACCATAAAGCACTAATTAGGATCAGTCTGCACCCGACCATAATGGCCTGACTGCATAATGCATTAGCAATAGCAAAAAGTCAGCCGCGTTTTAATATTCCAATTAATTGGCGGTATGGGGCGGTCGAAATCGCGGATTCGCGGATTCGGGAATCCGTGGATCCACCACCCAAAATACCTTTTAGTAACGGTCGACGAAGTGCCCTGGGCCATCGCATTGTATGCCATGATTTCGCAGCAGCTGCCATGACCTGTCCGATTATTTGCCATAATTCAAAAATTTACCACGGTAATGTCCATTTCCGAAATGAAAAACGCCATCAGCAGTTTATTTTGTTAATTTTGCATTTTCAAAAATTAGCGGCACTACTTATCAGCCGAAGGCAGGAATATGACAATGGGGCGGTGTGGAAGGAGGACGTTATATGCAATTAGGCGAACAAGGATATTCAATTGTATTCATTACGCGGATTTTTCCTTTCCGCCACCCTTCCGCTCTTCTGACTATTCGCCCGCCCGCCGCGTAATTGGGAAGGGCCATCCTCGGCGCTCAATTAAAGTAATTGCATGCAACCGGCGGCGCTCAGGTAAGGGTCATATCTCTCACCTGACTTAAATATAACTGCCGTCTCCGCTGATAACAGCTTGACTGGGTTCGGAGCCAAATCGTTTTACGGAAAAGTTTGCGTGCCCCATGGCGGCTCCGCGGAGCCTCATTGGAAGCTCCGCTGGCAACTGGGGGCCCTCCTATGAAAGTTCACGAGACCATGGCTGAGTCTATGACGGCCTGATGACTCCGAGGCACGCAATATTAAAATAAGTTGTTCGCAATATGCGCGCCCGCGGAGTAGGTACCATGCTCCAAGCCCCGTGGTCCTGGTCCTGGCCACTTTTGATCGCCCTCCTTGGAGCACCCGGAGAATCCTCCATATGGGAGCTGTTTGCAGAATTGCGCACTATTTATGAACCATTTAAATTTGAGCGAAATGAATACAATTGCACGACGGCGTACATATCGAATCGCTGGAAGCGAAATCGACTTGTACTAAGCATGGTTACGACTACCTATTCAGTCCGGTTCGGTCCAGTGCGAGTGCACTTGCCCGGGTCAAATGTGCCGTCGTCGTTGCATATATAGTACACCCCCCCTCTTCTGAATAGTGCACCGCGCCCTGGGAGCCAGCATTAATTTCGTCCCTTCCGCCGTGCTATAGGGCCTCCTTGCAGAGTGATGTCTGCTGCTACCTTATCGTTGCATTCATAAAGTATAATTATCTGAAATCCGACACGCCTCCCGCGGCTGTGTCTAGCGAGCCCTCAGACCCAATCTAGCCATCTAGACTCTAGGGCCGTGTTACCTGGGACACAAGACTGACCACTTTTCAACCGGGGCCCTTCACGTTTCTTCGTGGTGTGCGACTTGCGAACGTGCGCCGAAGGGCTTCACGGGGCACCAAACCGACCTAAGGGAGTCGCAAAATTTTCTTATCGCTCACATGTCCCACCTTCGATGTCTCGTATCGCGGCCATTGGTCAGAATGCGGAAAGGCCCTTAGATCTCCCCGGGGTGATATGCAAATCTTTTGACCATTTAATTATGGGATTATTCTCATCGAATGTCGTCCACGGATCGCATGTTCGTCGCAAGACCTCCGGCTTCATTGCAGTCCTCCCATTGGTCGCATTTTTATGCAATTATCGTCACAGTCTTGCTGACAGGAAAGTAATTCTCCGAGTCAGGCGAAATTATTTTGAAGGCAATTCACCCAAATGGCCGAATGCATTTTACAGGACACCTTTCTTTCTTTCTTTGGGCCATGCGTGGCATCGTCGATAAGGACACTAAAATTGCTTTTAATCAGTCATTGGGCTCGTAAATTCTCGGGTCTTTGCAGCCTTGTTTAAGCTAAGTATAGACGTCGTCGTCAAGCATAAATGTAAAATATTACACGAATGCACATGTTAAACCGTTCAGCGAAGGTCTTCTAGACAATTTAAAGTGCACTACTTAAACATGCAACACTTATTATTTTAACGAATATTTTACACGCAAAATCAATTGATTTATTAATTGAAGCCACCTTTATCCACCCTTATACCAGAAACAAAGTAATTTACCCTTACATACTAAAATTCTTTGTAAGAAAAGAAAACCCCTATTTTACTTTTAAGTTTTTAGAATACTTTTATCAACTTCAAGAGTTTTACCAGCCTTTATTTTAAAAATTTAGTAAATCTATGTTACAGGCTTTTCGAAGCTCGTTAAATACTTTAACAAATTATTTTCAAAAATTACTGATCTTCAAACCTAACTTTATACCCAAATACTAGACTCAAAATTTACTGAATTTTTATTAGCAGACCAGAATTTTAATAATTTTAACGAACTGACTTCCAGTCGATTAATTTCGAACAAACTTGAGATTCAGATATCCTTAAAAATATTTCAAAAGACAAACCAAAATTATTTAATTCTATAAGTACATATATTAATTATATTTTATATAAAATCTGAAGGAGATAAATTCGTTATTCAAGAATTATTACTAAACCTCATAAAAAAACGACATTTCTAACGAAGCACAAATATTTGATTATAGTCTCAACTCTCAAGGATATTGTTGTTTTTGTTCCAAAGATATACATATTATTATTTTCTGTTTTGCTTTCAAATTACATGTTAAAACTTTTAACTAGCTTTTCTCAAAATGAGGTTTTTAAAATTGGTTACCAACTTCCCGATAGAAAAAGTACTGCTCAGATTTACATCAGACTACACGCAATACGTTTTGTAGTCCTCTACGTTATTTCATGAGACTAATCTAAAAATTATCTTAATAACAAATTAATACTAGTATACCTACTACCTACTTTAATCATTTTTCTGATATTTTCTATTACAAAATGTACATATGTAAGAAATATAAGAGCAAAAACATCAACTTAATTTAAGCACATTAATTAAGTCCTTATTTTACAGTTTATCTAAAACAGTATTAGCAACAAAAATTTTCTAAAAGTTAAATAAATATTGGAGTTGATATCAGTGGTTTCCTTTTTATGTTTTCTATATTCCTCAACTTAAAAATATAAAAAGTTTTTGATAGTAAATATATGTACGTCCAGATGCAAATTTACTAAAGCTATACAATTTTAAAAATTAAGGAATGAGGATAAAATATTTAATGGAATTCTTTGGCATTTAACATGTTCCTTTTTAATCGTGGAAAACACTTGGTTTTGAAAACATTTAGAGTATTCAAGGCATCTCTTTATCGCGAAAAGATGATCTCAAATGACAAATATCGCAATTATCCCAACAAGTGCATAAATAAATGCCGCAGTCTAGCAAGTTGGTGATCGGTGTGTAAGGCTAACCACATGTGTGTTACGGCTAAATGGGGGCAGTAAATTACTATACGATGAGGGAAAAGTGCGTTATCTGTCACTGGTGCGATAGGCGCAGCATAACGAGGAGATGGCACCTTATCGTGTTACATGTTAATTACCGGCAGGTAAAGAGCAACATATCACTTTTGCTCAAGTTTGGGTCCAAAGTGAGATTGCTCGTTCGGCAGATCGCCGCGGAACACTTTCGACGCTGCACGATACTCACGATACCCAGTGCGTGCCTAAGTGGTATTTATCTTTCGCAGGGAATTTTTATTACAAATCAATTGAAAGATCATTAGCATAATTTATACAAAATGCAATGTTTAATGATTGCCTGCAAATACGTGCATAACTGTGACGGATAATTAATGGCGGATACATTCGGAAGAGTGATCGTGATCACAGCGATGAACGGTGGCCAGTCCGGAGATACCACAACTGCTCTGAGACGGTTAGAAGGCGAACGAAAAAGGAGAACTTCTTCTCTACGAAAAGGCGAAAAGACGAAATGCTGCTTAAGTAATTGCTGGAGGTCGTGTAAGCTGAAATTGTTTCAATTATCTTGTTCTTGGGGTATTAATTGCTACTGCGATGCTCATTAATAATATTTTCTAATTAACTTAATTGTTTGTGTCTCTTCGATGGCGGCTACTGCCAAGTAAGGCCATCGCGGTAGCATAAAGGTTCAGATCCCACAAGTATTGGCTTCCATCGAGATTGCGATAAAATCTTTAGCAACACATCTTACCGATTTTCTATTAGCACTGTAGTTTCTAAATAGATTCGTGGGAGCTACTGTGGATTTTGCATAGCTCCTCAGAAAATTATTCACCGTTTTTCTAACTCTTCGCTCGTTTATGTGGGTGTAATAAATAAAATTTTACTTGTTTCTTAATCAAGTTTATCTGACCTTATCTTACCAAGTTACACTGTAATATCAAAGAAAATCGAGAGAAGTCGTTTGAAAAGAAGTTTGACGGAATACAAGTTTATGTTGCAGAAGTTTATTAAAATAGAATACGTAGTCCTAAATCTTACTCTAGAGACAACGTCTGAAAGTTTCTGAGATATCTGAAGCGACAGTTTTTGTTTGTACTTTAATTTAAATGTATTAGATCTCACTTTAGTTTTTTATATTTTAAATAATACTAAATCATCACGTTTCTTACAATTGCAGAGGATCTTTTTAAGGGAAGCGTGTTCAAAGTTCTTTTTAGGCATAATATTATTTTCAAAACTAATCTAAAATCCTAAATAAAACTGCTTTTATACCTTTACTACTTAGAAATATTAATTTATTTTTATTACTCTAACTAAAAGGTGTTATTTCGGCTCGCTTCATTCATGGATTTGGAAAAAATTTATATTTATGATATATATTATTTCCTTATATTAAACTTAATTAGTGCAAGAATTGATTCAACTTATTGTTAGCTATATTTATTCTTCATCCCAAAAAAAAGGTATCTACTATTTTCAGAATATGAGCAAAGGGTGTTGCTTCCATTTTTGCTTATTGTAGATAAGAATAGTGGTCCACTACCTATATGTAGCTTTTTTCAAGTTTTATAAAGTTTGCTTAGTATGGAATCCTCAATTTTAATGCCTAAACCTTTTTCAACGAATATACATTCGTAGTTTTTAAAATAGGTGCTCCACATAGAGGAAAGCAATAACTAAGATAGTACAGTGTTTATTGTTTTACTTAAACATTATCGAAATTTATTGAGATAATAACAAGTAAGGAATTTAAAAAAGGAAAACTCTATTATACCCACCGCCACGGTCTTAGATACCCTTTCTGGGATACCTCCATCATCTGCGAAATGCGTTGGAGCGTTACACCCGCTCATATCTTTACTTTCACATAAACTCAAGATTTTTGGGGTTACTTTACTTTTCCCCGAGACAACCAAGAAATACCCGCCTGACACCAATTTTCCAGAGACACAAATCCTGCGATGCATCCCTCGCCATCTGAGCGTTTTGTTCTCTAAAAATTATTTTCGCTTGAAAGGCTGCGTGAACGAACGGGGGTGCGCTGCCCTAGAACTGAATAAAAAAAAGTATATTTTCTCCTTACAATATTCGTTGTTTTTTTTTCCATCTTAGTACATTTCTTGGGAAACGTATAAAATTTGTCACTGGAATTTTTTTTTCTTTTTGATAAGTGTGCGAACCTCAGGGCGTCTCCCACCGGGAGAGCGGGCGATGTGAGCCCCGTGGAAAATCGCCCGTTGCTATCTAAGGATCTTCCCAATTTTCTTTATTTTGCTCCCTCCAGATGACAGCAACCTGACTTGAGACACACGCACAAACCATTTGCTCGGGAGGCTGAATTATTCATAGATATACATGCCTACAATGAGAATTATTCAGTTTTCCCCGAAAAGGAACGCAAAATTTCGTATGCCATGAGACAATATTGTGAGAAGGATTTATGGCATCAGATTCAAAGGTGCTGCCTGTTCGCATTTTATTTTTACCCCGTATATTTTCATCCATCCTGAAATTTATGTCGTGTGGAAATTAGGAACCGGAGCTTGTTTCTGTCCATGTTTTGTTATTGCGTTATTAGTCCGTCGAAATTGGGAAACCGGAGGCCAGAATCCAGATCTACACCGACAGCTCGGTCCTGGCTGAATTGCAAATTTATTTGAGCCACTCTCATTCCCCAATTTAATATTTTGTTTAATTCGCACAATGGACTAATAATGGAAATTTATTAAACTAGCAAACTCATTTTAAAATAAAACCTTTTTCGTGGTCTTGGCCATAAACGACAAATTACCTTTAACGGTGCGGTCGAATTTTAGCTTTTATAAAACTATGAATATTTATAAATATATGTAAACCCATCCGTACGAGTCCAAAAATATATAATATTAATTAAATAACATCTCGTATATAATGCAGAAATATTTAAATTTGAAAAAACCAATAGTAATGAAAACCTCGGTAAAAGAAAATTCTCCGCAACATTTTACATAATTATAGTTTGTGTTAGAGATTCCAATACTAAAATTAAAATCAAAAAAGTGGAATATATTGTATTATAGGAAACTATTGTACAAAAGAATTAAAAAGACTATGCAACCCATAATTGGTTCGATGAACTTCGTTATGTAAGAAGTACTTACGATCTTTATAGATTAGGTATAATATTTTATGTTAATGTTGACTAGAAGCAATAATTCAAGAAATTCTATATTTGCGCAGAGTACTTATAATTGATACACTGAAACAGCTTTAAATATTAGGTTACAACATAATGTTCTAATGATTGCATGATACATTGGTTTACCAAAATAAGGTCATAAGTCAATTTGGCAATCGAAAATCCCTTGAAGCAAGCCGAGGTAATCGTTTTCGTATTAATTCAGTTCTCGATATACTTATATGTAGACACAATAATGTGGATACCTTACTAGGAGAATATCATATTCTAAGATTGATCCGACAAGTCTCAGATGTGTACATAAATTTCAAAACAAAAGGGTATATAATTTCTTTGACCCAACGTTTAATTAATACCCTGAAGAGAATCACTTTTGGTAACAATAGAGTCAATATAAAGATTTAAATAAATCTATTGTATAGCTATCAGGTCAGAAATGTGTTCAAAAAAGAATAAATTTGAGACAGATGAATGGTAACTTTAATTAGAATTATCAGACATGCGGGAAAAACGTCATCACAGAGCATTTTACAAATTGTATAAATTTTCTACATATACACACACATATAGTTTTATAAAACGGAAATGTGAAATTATTATTTGTGGGATATTTAGATATTTTGATGTATTGCAATGATCGCAGTGTTGAATGGAGTACAATAAATATTTGAACCAAGTGTAAAAACTCCTATTAATTAATACCTAATTATCCATTGATTTTTTTACAATTAAATAAAAAACGCTTTAAATATAAATTGATTACTTGTTAAGAAGAAAAAATTGGAGCCGAAAATAAAACTATTACATGTTAATGTTAATTTGAAAAATCGTGTACCTAAATTTATAGCATTTGTTGTGCCAACTTGTTGCCTATCAAAATATTTTAAAAACTTTTTAGCTTTGAAGCGAAAATAATTTCGAGTTCTGTATAGGTTTTATTTATTTAGTAATGCGAAATTTCAGTATTGTAAACACCATTTTCTTAAATAAATATAAATATCAAAACCCAAAAGCATGCGATATGATAATATCGAAGGAGTCAAATAATGAATACCATTTTTTTACGACTATTTAAATTCCATAATTTTCGAATATTTCTTAATAATTTCAAAGGAAATAAATAAAAGTCACTCGTTCAAAACTCAAGGTGTTGCCTGCTCTTCAGCGAACGACCCAAAAGAGAGCAATGGGGCAATATTTTCTAGTTCGTTTCCTTCGAACAAAAGGTGCACGTTCGACGGTGCTGATGACTTAAGTACCCTGTCTTACGGAAGATTATTAGTTTCCCATGAATAAATCCTTTATTCGGACCCCTTTCGCATGCCGGCACTTGTTGAACTCATTTAAGGATCTGTTGGCGTTTTCTTGTCGTCCTCGCTGCCTCCGAATAGGAAATTCATTGAACTCGCTCCGGCGATAACGTAAAACTAATTTCCTCCCCGACGCCTGCAATGTTATCCTTTTCCGGTCGTAATCCTTTCTGTCAAGGATAAATTTTGGGGGTGAATTCAATTTAGTCGAGCATCCAGGCCTTGGGAGTCATAATTTAGTTTAACATTTCTGAGCGGGAAATTGGAAAACGTTAAACAATTTCTAAAATTCGAGGAGCATTCGCCCAAGAATCTCCGTGGAGCAGGGTTCGATTGGCTCAAAAATTCTACAGAAAAAACTTGAAAAATCTGAGACCGAAACGTGGTGCGACTTCATCGATAAGGAGCTAAATGCGTGCAGTATCAGCGCCGAATCCGCCTAATGTGGGCATAAACAAACAATAAAGAGATCCTTATTCAAATCAGGAACAATAAGATTACTCGGAATAGGTGTAATAACATAACAAGGACTTTGGGGCCGGATGCCGCCTTCGGGTGGGGCGACCACTGAGCCCGCTCCGGTGATTCCGAAGTGGATCAACCCTTATTCTGCGTGATTTTCTTTTTTTTTTTTTCGACGAGCATCTTTCCGTCTTATTGTGTTTGAGGGAAACGAATTACCCATTTGGGGGTTGTAACATGGTCCCATAAAATTTGAGTTTCTGAATCCTTTCTTCCTGGCCTGCGGTGCGGTGCGGCTCTCATTGGACACAGTTTGGCACATGTCGAATGATTCATGATTGCGACTTTGCCCTGTATCCTTGCGAAATGTCGCAAGCAAAATTTTGCATTTCTCTTGTGCGGCGGGGGTGCGCCATTGCTGCCGGCAGCTTTCGCAATCTCGGCTTTCCTGTGATTTTAATAAAAAACCGATAAAAATACTCGAAACATCTTTCGGGAACATTAAAATTTTGAGAGTATCTGCCCCGGCTCGCCGCAAAATTTATGGCTGCTAGCAGTTTACCCTCTAGCATCTTTTTGGCCTCTGCGCTAGCTCCTGAGCGGCACAATGGGGTTAGACCGTGGAAAACCCACAGGAAAAGTATGCCCAAAGGGTTTCGCATATATCTCGAGTGTCGACTCGGGGGGCAGGGTCCATTATTATTTTTATTCCATCCGGCAGCCCTTCGGCTGTTAGATGCTGTCAGTGGTGCTGTTTTATGCAAACACTCCTAATGATATGTTATCGGATATTGATCACTTGCTGGGAGACAATTTGTGTTCGGGATATGCTCCCGAATACATTGGCCCTGATTTATTGGCAGCTTTCCGATGCCCGAGTGATTCATTCTGTCGTCGGACTGCGTAAATTGATTCGATTTTACTTTTATACCAACTTTAATTGACTCTAAAAAATATTGACTACAATCACGGCAGAATGAACTTTTCAACAGTTGAAAGTGTTTCGAACCATTTCAACATTTTCAACACCATAAATTGTATTCCGGAGTTAAAGTTTAACTGTTTAACCATAATTTAAATATTTTGTAGCTGTTATTAGAAAAAAAGAAAAAGTTTTTTTTTTGTTTTTCTCAATCGATTTAATTAATTAATACCTTTTAAGAATAATGTTCCAATTTTTTTAAAAGAGTAAATGTATATAGAACTCGAGTAATATTACTTAACCAAAAACACGCATATCCTCGTTATAAGATACATTTTAAAACTTAAACTTGATTAGATTAAGCGAATTAGAAATTAAATTTTATAGAAGTTCGTTATATTGAAGATTGAATAGTTCCGCATGTGACAGAAATAAGATTTGCGTTTGCAAATGTTTAAAATGCATAAAATGCTTTAAAGGTTTTATAATTAAACACAGAGTTTTTTATTCTGATTTAAAACATTTGGAATTTTTAGATTATCACAATATTTTATATGTAACTCTTTTTAAGTCTACTGTCGTGAAAAGGATAAAACAAAAATATTTTCACTTTCCAATTTTTTAGTTCTGCAGATACTTTAAACATCATTTCGATTATGAGAAATCTTTTGTTCAGACATAAGGGCTTTAATCACAAATATAATTGACAAGCAAAATGCATTTACAAAGCAATCAGCGAACACCTCAGATGGTCAGATATCGAGTTCGAGGGAACAATTCTACCTGAAGCCATGATTGGGATCGATCCGCAGAAACAAATCATTTTTCAAGATCTCATTTAGATGTGGTTCCTTTGTTTGCGGAAAATCATTAACAGATCACACATCCCACTTAGCCGTATGTATAGGCGACTCGGCACAAAGGGCATTAAAGAGCCTCTCAGTGAAGAGCATCAAAAGTCCATTTCGCACAAGATCCTCCATTTTCTTAAGTAACCGAACTGGCTTACCAAGTTGGACTTAACGTTTTCTGTTTTCAATTTAAAATGCAATTCCCTTGAGAAATTGCTTTGAAATCGTTGGGGCGTGGCAAAAACTCATCGTTTGGCTGACTGACTCTGATGGTGTGCTTTCAGGCTCATCTTTTCGACCATTCATTCCACTCCTTTTACAATTTTCAGACGTTATAAAAGTTGCCCCATCTTGCCAAGCGGGAAGATGTGAGATGTTTGTTTGCTCGTTTAATGACGCATTTATTTTCATCTTGGGAAAAAGATCAATCTCTCAAGGCAAAGGAAATTGTGAAAAATGGTTTTGAAATGGTGCGGCGGCGGCGCAACAACAGCAGAAGCATCAGCAGCATCAGCAGCAACATAAGCAGCGGCAGTGGCTGCTACAACACCGCGCATAGAGCCGTGCGATCACACGTTCATCGGCCGGGAGGATCATTAAAAATAATTCTTCTTATTCCATACTTCTCAACTCCTTCAGCTCTATCATTACATCAAAATCGGGTTGGTCTGCTTGCGGCTGCCCCACGTCCATGCCGCGAATTCAGCGCCGCTTTTACAAGCGGATCGCGGCGGCGCGGCGGCGACCCCATTGGCCGCAAATAGACGAGATCATCGACAGCCGCGCGGCGGAAAGTCGCCTGCACGATTTGATCCTCTGGAACAAGATCGCCTCTTTTATTCGACTGATTTCCTTCCCTTGTGGGCCGCCCGGTGCCCAGTTCCCGGGATCCCACTCCTCACCTGGATGCGATAAGTTCTTAAGGGCCGATCGTCGCTCATATCGCGGGCCCCGTCGAGGTGATCTCGATTACTCCAAGGTGTGGTATTACTTTCCATCTTGTTTCATACCCCTGGTGGTGTTCGATTATATGTTTGATCCGCCAATCTTTCGGGTCCGGATCGAGCCTTCGTGTTCCTCCTTTTTTCGCAAAGTTTTTATTTCATTTTATTTTGTATAGGTGCTATTGGCGCTGTTAGGGCCCCATCGTCCAATTCGAATTGCTGCCGGTGCCCCCCGCTCGTACCTCTTTGCCCCTTAGTCGCGTATTGCTGGGGCTCCGCAATCGCATCATCGTGATGGGGCTCCTCTCGCTGTTTTCTGTTCTGTGGGTCTTGACTTGAACCTTGGGCAAGTGAACTTCGTGTGCAAGGAAATTAGTTTCTACAAAACTAATCAAGTCGGTTAGGAGGGAACTGAGCAATTCGTGAAGTAATTATTGTAATTACCTGAAAGGCATTCTGCTAGAGCTTACTCCCAGCCCTGTGGGCTCAATTGGGATTTGCAGTAAATTATCGGACAAGGAGGGGAGGCTCTGACGGACGTTCCGGGATATCTGTTGGTAAATTACACCAGATACCCCGGAGCGCCTCCGCTCCTCCTCTAGTTACCTATACTGAAAAAAAATATGAATAGCTACTACAACTACTTTCGTCAGTAAGAAAATTTATTATAAAAGGAAAAAAAATACATAGTGCTAACGATCAGTAAAAATATGTAATAATTGTTACTTTTTTACCATTTTTCAAAGTTGAATGAAATAATATATTCATAAAAAATTCTCGGGGTATGAGAGTATATAGTTCAACCAACTATAAAACTATACTACATACTTTTCTCAGTTGATTCCTTTTTGAAGTCTGAAATATAGTTAACAAACAGTATACATATATGAAAATTCAACAATTTTTTCTATTCGATTTTATTTTTATTTTTTAATTTTTTGAATGTATGATACCTAGCTTCCGACGCAGCACTTGATGCCGAGAATCTTTCCAAAAAGCATCACGTGCTTCGTGTCATGTAATATTTATCGTGCCAGCTTCCCGACCATTTTTGAATATGTGAAGCCACCCTTCTTGTTGAAGTGGAATGAGAGGGCTACCTAAACCACCCCAGCTTCAACTTCCACCCCCATACTCTTACTAGTCAGAAATCCAGAAATTCTATTTGGTAAAATCATCTGCACCCTGATGTGGCTCCGTGAGTGGTTCCGGGCTGAGCTCCATCTCTTCAGCAGAAAAGAAGAAACGTGAAACTCCAGAACGAAGCAGTTTTCGTTGTCCGTGGTGCAAATGCACCATCTCTGGATGCATCCAGATGCAGAATAACGGTATATATATGGCACTATCATCTGGGTGGGTACCATGTGAAATTTGGTGCATCATATATTATCATATTTGTCTTTTGAAGATTGTATGCATCCCCCCGGCTGCAACAAGCTTTACTGCAAAGCCACCAGAATCCGCAGTTCCATGTGAATTTGTGATAAGCTTCCCGGTCTCCTGTGCAACTCCCGCTCCCCCCTCTTTTCATCCCTTCCCCTTCCCACCCCTCCATTACCCCCCGCCCTAGCATCTACATATGCAGGCAGTAGCAACGCTGAAACGTGGAAAAATTTAAGTTTTAGTTTAATGAATGTTTTTTGCCACATCCATTGCCCGGAATAAAATTTCGGATATATTTTATGGGTGGATGCTATTGCACACACACGCTCCGTAACAGGTATTAAATTCGAGGTGTTTTATAGCGATGTTTTGCCGCAATGTTTTACTTGCCAACCCCGGCGGGGACTGCACAGCTCACAGGCGGGGCTCTCAAGCTCTTACCCGGATCACTCCAAAACAGACAAAATATATGTTACTTTTGCCCGGGTTCTAGCTTCTGAGGTAATCTGAAAAGTGGCTCTTTAATGCCTAGCACTATCAAGGACTCATATCTATTTAAAAAGACCCGTATATGCTGCTGCGGCTTGATGTTCTTATATATAGTATAAAAACTATGTATGATGAGTTTTACGTGTCAGAGACATAAAAATGAAAAAATAACTACTATCATTCAAAAAAGTTTGGATTAACCCTTTCATGTATATATGTAGATTTTTATCCTGAATAGTTTTTTCACTGAATAAAATCCGAAGACAGATTTCGAAAATTCCAAATGATTAAATTTACCTAAAATATTTGTACTCACCTATGTATATGCGAAAAATCGCAAAATTTAAAAAATTCAAAATGAAGAGTCCAATGTGCTAGACGAAATTTCAAAACCACTTATACCCCTTAACACTTTTTGAAACTACGTTTTAATAAAACTTTTGACCGAACTTAGTGATATCTACTCAAGCACTACTTAAGACGTTAACATCCTAGAAATAAATAAGACTTGGAATGTGTCATACGAACTACTGTCAGTTTAGTATAGATATCAATAAAAAGTGCTATAATACAAATTGATTACTTTTTTTACACCAATATATTTAACAAAAAAAAAATTCACATGGTGCACACATAGCAAGTGATTAACTTGAAAGTTTGAAAGTTTATTATTCCCATCATAAAAATTGTTATTATATAAAGGCCAATTTGTAAAATAAATATTGTTTGATTTAAAAAACGAATTTGAAGCAATTACTTGATAATATACATATACACTGTCAGCAGTAGGTAACCATTAAAATTTGGAACAAATAAGTAGATATAGATTTTGATTTACTACACAAGTTGAGCGGAATAATTTTTGATATACCTATTGTATTTAATAAGTAATATTGTTTAGAAAAATAAAAAAAAAATCTTATTGAACTTCATCTGCCCACGCATACTCCAAACTTCATATAATACAATACCGCCAAAAGAACGAAAATCGAACTTGAAAGTAATACATATAAATCCCTGGTCATCTCGACAACATTTCGTCTAATTGCGATCGTAAATCAAATCATAAACAGAAGTGATCCCGGAGCCAACATCTGTCCACATTTATATGATCGTTTTATGATCGATCAGTCTATTAAATTAAGATCGCCGCTAAGTTTTTTACCCGCAGACATGTTGGCGGGCATACAACTAAAAGTCCGTGTGTGCGGCGGCGGCGGCGGCGTGTTTCATTAACATCGGCTGCATTTGTAACACAAAATGAATACATTTTGATGCTCAAGTTGTTCGCCCAACAGTCTCGTCCGCATAGCATTTATTGATCATTTCCAGAGATTTATTGAGATTGGATTGATAGAAGAATCCAAATAATGATGGCGATTGCACGAAACCCAGCGGATATTTAATTATTGTTTATTCGTGATCGCAGGTAAGCGGAAGAAAGGAGGTCGATGAAAGCTGCAATTGATCGTGGTATTAATTTTTATTGTACCGAAGAGCATAAGGCTTGTAGATTATGTTGGGTTTTAAGGGAATTTCACTGGTGCGGTAGATGAGTTATTTTTGGCTACCCAAGGCACCTGTCTTTTCGATATTTGTTACTCCACCCAACCGGATAATCATTTTTATTTATTTGTTGATTCGATTACCTATATATTCCAATTTACCCACAAATTCTTCTCAATTGTAATATAAATGCTTGGAGTTATTAAATCAGCAATATATAGTTAGAGTTTAATTAGCACGACTAGAAATCCATTTGTAATATTTGACAACAAAATCAGCCCACCTAAGAACCAGGTGGATCATCTTTTTCAGAGATTCGTTTATTAAAACTTTATTCCATTCCAAATCCATCTCTATAAATCGGTGATTTGTACAACACGAGAATTTTTTATATGAATGTCATGGTATTACTTCATTCATCAACGTTGAAAAATAGTAAAAGAATAAAAATTATTTGTTATTTTTACAGACGGCTAGGAGTTCTGGAGACGAAATTTAAATAGCTAAGGTATCACTAAGAACGTTGATAATAGATAAATAAATAATAAATAATTAATTATAGAAAATTAAATAGTGTACATAATTGTTGGGACTGTTTTAGTTTTTTCCTGACGAAAATATTTAGTTACAGTCACTTTTTTCTCAGTGTAGGTAATTGAGAATCCGTATTTTTTAGAATGTTTTCAAGGCATAGAAA
Source organism: Machimus atricapillus (assembly GCA_933228815.1). Lineage (NCBI taxonomy): Eukaryota > Metazoa > Arthropoda > Insecta > Diptera > Asilidae > Machimus > Machimus atricapillus. The sequence goes on along the minus strand of OW121788.1, from coordinate 23,218,051 downwards.
ATCTTGTGCAATAAATTAAATTGAAAAAAAGTGTAAAAATAATTTAACTTACAGGAAGTATTATTTCAATTACTATAGTAGAAATACCAAACGCTCTGAGAAGAGGAAATGACGACTTTTAATAATATCTTTTTACGACGATTTCAAATGGTTTGTTTAGAAAGCCTTAGAGTTAGAAGTATGGAACGAAATCTATTGTTATGGATTTCACCTTATAATATAAATTTTATGTTATGATTAGCATGAAGTCTTCCGTGATCGGGTCTTTTGTAAAAATCCACCAGTGAGCCGAAATGAGCTGTCCTCATCACGATACCTGACATATGTATGGAGGTTAGCCAAACTCCAGCGGAAGTTGCCAGTGCTCTCCGATGCCTTCATTCATTTGGAAATAATTATGTAAATTGGTGTAATTTAATCCCACAATTGTTAGCCGGCCATATCATGCATCTACGTCTATTCTAGCGTGGATCGCGGTGGATAACGAGCCCGGCGAGGGCAGGTGTCGGGGGACAACCGCATTTTGTCAAATTATCGAATTAGCGTGTTTTGCCCGTAATGGCATTAAAGATCGCTCGCATGTCGGTCAGCGGTCGTGTCACGTTTTCAAGACAAGACGGTGCCCTTCTCGGGAGGATAATTATCTTGTCTTGGCCCAGGTCGACTACTGACGGACATTCGCCTCAACGGCGGCGCGGCGCGGACATGAGCCATGCGGCGAGTGGCCGCTGCAGCCGCATCTTGGGTAATCGGTAAAAAATAGGCTGCAGCCGCGATGAACCGCACGCTGAGCTGCGGTTTTGACAAATTAACGATGTGCACATTCCTGCAATTTCTCCACAATTTTCCCGCGCCGTAGGAGAGCGCGGTTAACCGCACTCCCTTCGATCATTAGGCTATAGGGTCTCAAAGTCCATCAAGGCGCAATCTAAGGTGAAGGAAGTGATTTTGAGACCCCGCGCAACAAATCGCAAACCCTGGCTGAATGCGCTCAAAAGAGCTGCTCACCGGGACGACACGACGTCACAAAGTCCATTAAGCGGCTGTGCAGCGCAGCGGGGCGCTTCGTTCTTCACATTCGACTCCTTCAGAACTTATTAAGTCACGACATGCTAATTTAAGGTAAAGCTGGAGCGTGAAGAAGTGGTGCTGGTGGGCCCTGTGTCACATGCAACCTACCTTCGCCCGGGTATATGGCCTTTAATTACGAAACAGTAAATTGAGCCTCCAAAGTAGGTATGACAAGTGGACAGAGGTTGCTTCACGCTGGGGGCATAATTGCGAATGGAAAAGCCCTCCTAGAGGCGTGTAACCACGAACAGGTTTCGATAAAAGGATTAGCAAGCTAAGAAGTAAAAGTGGTCTAACACGTGTGCAGGATCAAACCTATGATAGAAAATTTACGCCATAATTTTTTCCCTGTCAGTAGAATTTTCCCTGGCTGATGAGTGATGGGACAACAAAATTACGTCCAAATAAACATAGTTTTGAGTTTTTTATACACTAACAGTCGTATTCATAAAAACTTAAAACTGACTTATAAAGCCTTTACAATGAAAGTGCTTAAAACGTTACTCAACATCCAATATCTCTCTCACAACAACTTTATAAATTGAAAGAATTTACAGTAAGCTCTCACCTACTTTAATCAATCAATTCAAAAAATCCATATGTATTTATTTACATACATACATATATTTATTAGCTATTTTGAAATAATAATTAAATATGTAGGTATAACTGCGATTGGCTGATCAAAACACTTTTTTATTTGAACAATAATTTTTTGTACCTAATTTTTGGTGCGTTAAATACGCAATTTATCTAGCGTTAAAATATAAGAAAAATTAATAAGTGAAAACCGTTTAAACAAATACATAATAGAAGCCGTTGCTAAATACATAAGTTTGTTTAAGTTAACTTTTCGACGCTGCACGCGTTTTCGAATAAAGGTTCAAAATTGATCAAAATTCGCATTTTCTCATTTTTGACCCTACTTTTCTCGAAATTTTAATGTACACTACCAGGTAAATAAAGATGCAAAAAATAAACAGCTAACCAGACATTCACAAGGAAAAATTGTAAGCTGATCTCTTTAAATTGCTTATACAAAGTTCAGATAATAAGGAAGAAAAATTTATATTTACGCAAGAAAGAGAAATATAATACATATATGTAGGTGCGATCGTTTGGCAAAAATAAGCTCAAGTCTTCTATAAGGCTCATGAAATACTACATTATATAAAGGCAATTTTGCAATTCAAATTTTTCTCATTGTAGAAATCTGTGAAAAATAAAACATGGCCAATAAATTAAATTTGCCGTGGTCTATTTAGACTAATTGTATTGTACAATACAATAATAATAATCATCATATTTTGGCAACTGAAAAAAGTTTAGAAAAGAAGTAAAAATCTGTTAAAAACTTCAAAATTGACGAAAACTCACTTAAACTATTTAGCTTCTAAACTTCACAGTAATGAAAACAGATATTTTTAGTAATAATTATTTATCCTAAAATAATCAAAAGTATCAGTTTAAATTTAGATATTTATTTATAACCAGCTTAAAGAAAATTTTCTTTTTTGAATTCTTTTTAGTGTTTTAAGCACTACATGACGTAAAGTATTATACGTCGAATAAAAACATTAGATAATCTTAAAAAAATAAGACTGCCTTGGCTAGACTAAACTTTTTTGAAATTACATAATTGTATATTTAACTTAAAAAATGTAATATTAAAGTTTAAATTTTTTACGATGTTTATATTTAAAAACAAATTTAATTAATTTCTCAATTACTTACCATTTATACATATAAAGATGGTTTTAAGAATCGCAGGTCGTTCATTTAAGAATTAGGAATTTTGATCTTTTTGGATTAAAAAGATAATGTCCAATTAGAAAATGAGCAGCTGTTCTCAAAACCTGTAAATGAGAAAGAAAAATACTTATATAAAATGGAATCCACATTCAATTTTCTTCGTAAATGTCTTACAACTGTTTGTAAATAAAATATCAAAATGAAATGAAACGAATTACGAAATGTAAAAACCACGTAAAAGAAAAAGATGAGCCAAATCCGATTAGAACGTAAATGGAATCGGATTTCACAGTATCCTTTCAAGGTAAGGAGAAGGAGCAATTCTCGTCGTAATTAACTGAATTGTTTTTATCCGGGGATATTATTTATTGCACGATTATTACCTACATCTCCTCAGCTAAACATCTCTTAACGCACCGGGCTTCTGTAAAGTATTAGGAGCAATCAGGAACCTTCAAAAGGAAAGAGTGGATGAGAAATGGACGATAGCCAGCAGTTAAAGTAATATCAGGTTTGGACTCGGAGTATTTATGATCTGAATTTGTAATCGCTCCCATTTTGTCTTTAATTGTATAATTTCCTTTTGAGCGCTTAAATACAATGCAATTGCACCCTACCCTGGCTCTGCGTCTGGACCTCGGACTATCGCGGTTGAGTTTGCTGTCCTTGTGGACATAATTTTTGATGAAAATGGCAATAACCTGTCCGACATCAAATCTACCTTGGTCTGAAAGGTAGTCGTCTCGCCATTAAGCTTCCGGTTATTTTCAAACGTGTAATTTTACAAAAAGATATCATGATTGAAATTTTTAATTGTGTAGTACAAACTGAAAGGGTTTAGACGTGTAAAAACAATTATACGACTTTGATTATATTGTGACCTGTTTTTATTATCGTATTGTAAAGAAAACTTCAATGTATTATGAAACTCGATACCGTTTTTACTGAATTAATAAAATGTTAATTCATTTTCGAGGCAACGATATCGATTTGCAAACACAACCAAAAACTACTCTTTTATAATACCTATACTTCGCTCAGTGAATCCATCGCGGTTTTAAGCAATCAGTATAAAAAGTATAATTTATTATAAGAAATTAACAGTATTTAAAGTTGTTGCTAATACTCAAGATTTAAACCTTATTTAAAAATACCTCATTTTTTAGATTGATTGAGTAGTTTTTAGTTTCTTTCTAAAGTATGAGGGTGTTTTAATCTTGTACTTTTAGAAATAAGCTTGAAAAACTAATTCCCGTAGCCAAGCGAAATACTTATACGTTAGATTTAAAAAACAGAAGAATTAAGTAGGTACTATCTCCGAAACTTTAATCGAATAATTCTAAAGTTGTTAATATTTTTTCTATAATTCGCAGACTTTTCTGTTCAAGTAATTTGTGAATCCATAAATTTTTCGAATTTTTTTGGAGTCTAAACCGTAAAATCAGAAATTTTTTCATTGCGCGGTCTTTATGTAAATTTTGAAGAATTAAGATTTTCGAAACCAAATGAAAAACTGTGATGTTTAAGTCTCCTACAATCAGGATAAAATCACCGGAAAGAGTAATTCAACTTAATCATCCCTTACTTGTGGCGTATTTTGGAATGACAATTGATTATTCGAAATCTGTTTAAAAGGAGCAAAAACCGAAAAGGAGCAGTTGGTCATTTATAAAAGCATACTTAACGAAGACCATTGGGAACAGCTAGTTATCCGGTCCCATTAAGCCGCAATAAATAATTGTTGCAGGTACAATTGTTACCATTATTAAGCGGAATATTGCAAGTAATCAGCCAAAACCGACCATAAAAACTGAGGCCTTCCTTGGCGGATATCTCGAGGTAGATCTCCTCAGCGGCAACAAACAGAAGCGGCTTATTTAAAAGATACCTTGCTCTGATACTTTTTTACTTATTTATTTGGCCGTTGTTTTGTTTTTGCGTCTCTTATTCTCAAAATCATGCGCAGATCTTTTGAAAATGGAAAAGATAATTTACGAAGCATTCAAATGGAAGCTAAGCGGCCGGCTTCACTTGACGGCAGTGTGTTTGAATGAATGTGGATGTCATTAGATACATTTTGATTAAATCGGCCCGATCAGGTCTTGCAGCGGAGATCGTTTCAATTGCATTTATCTGGCAGAGGCTGCACCACCACCGTCTTGGCGGCCCCTTGGAGCACCGGTTGCCCGCAAATATAAAAAATTCTGCAGTTTGGCGACCAGGCCGACCTCCATCGCGGTCGGGAGCAGGGAAGACGCTCTGCAAGTTCAGACGATCCTTTTTGCCCGTTTTGCCTAGAGATCGATCGAATATATCATTCGGTCGGCGGACAAAAACCCCCGCCAGGAATATCGTTTTGACACGATTAAATTCCGTAGATTCTCGTATGACTGATATTGTCTTGTTCACGTCAAGTGAAAACTATAAAATTAGGCGTAGCGATGCGGACGAATTGCAAAAAACTCTCTCGCCGGGATAAAAACGGATGTCAAATGATGGACAGACAGATTGGATCGAGATATATAAATAAATATTTTGTGGAGCAGGCTGTGTGCCGCCTTCCATCCTCCTCTTTTATAATTTAATTTGCTTTTAGTTGCCCTCTAATTGACTTAGTCAACCATAATTCCCGGGGCTATAAATCAGTATGCGCGACATGTTTCAACAACGTCTGGGATCTTACTTACATGTGTTCTCATGTCGCTACCAAGGGACGAAATTTAATTAACAAAGTCATTTGTACCTCGATAATTCCACCACTTTTCAGTAAAAACGACCTACGCTCATAAATCATGATCGTCATCTCCGGCATTCCTTTACTTTTTATCGCAAAATTTGTCTTCAAATCAAAGGTAATATTCTACAAAAAAATTCAACTTTAATCGGATATTTCATAAAATAATCAGCTTTCATAACTTGGAGATCAGTGACAGCAGCGATAATTAAATCATCTGCTTAAGCCAAACCCGCAGGAGTTATGAAGAAGAACGGTTAAGACTTTAAGGCGCCATTCCGTGCTGATTAAAGAATACTCTTTTTTTCACTAAGTTGATTGATACGATAGGTACTACTCCTTCTTCAAGGAATTTTCCTTTTATTTAATTTTTTATATTTTTTAATAATCTCTGGCCATTACATACATAATATGTGCTTCTCTTTGCTTCTAAAAAATTTCTTCTAATTTGAATAAAACGTGATCGGATCGGGAATAAGTCATAATCAATTGACTATATTTCTGTGGTACGATATTATATTATTGATATCAAAGCCAAACATTCTAAGATAAATTTTTAACGAAGATTCCCTAAAAGCATGCATTTTTAGAAAAAAAAACTTGATTTTATCAAAATGTAAAAGAGCATAACAATAAAATTTCAATTTAGCAAATTATTCGAAATATAATTTTAAAATATTCAGACCAGTCAGATTTGAAAGTTAACGCCAAGATGAATTATTAAGCAAACATATAACTTTACTTACATATAATTTAAAATTTAAATTTAGCTTTACACAAGACAGCCACAGATCAAAGGAAGAATTATGATCCAGTAGAACGTCTATTGGTCAGCCAATATTATTTGAAACAAAACATACAGAGCATCTGTAATGTGCCTAAAGAATATCTAAGGATCAATATTTAAAAATGCAAATCATTTCTTTTCTTTCAAGTAACCTCGAAACTCTTCGTTCTATTCCCCCGATTGAAAAAAACATCCCGAAAAACAAATTTCGAACTGCACTTAAGGCAGATGAATGGCAATTTAGCATAGGTTTTGGCCCTGCGAAATTATTTATCCGGGCCAACGAAAGGACAAAGCAAGGCGAAAGGCGGCGGGTGAGCTACCTTAATAAAATTCATAGTGAAAGTACGCCATTTAAATGCATAACACACAGGGCATGCCTAATTCCAATAATAGAATAGGAAATCCCGATAGATCCCTTCGACGAACATGTTGAGCTTAGCTCAAGTTATTTTATCCCTCCTTGATGCGACCTGGCCTTTTTTCTTCGAATATTAATAACACTTCCTTCTTCCACTTTTCTATCAGAGACAATGATGGGGCCGGGTGGCTCTGCTCCGGAGCCGGGATAAACATTTGATGACAATGAGATAAACTTTTTTTGTATATTGCAGCGGACAACATTTTAGGGGATATCAGGGACTATAGTCGGTAAAAGAGGGACTTTATGCGAAAATTTAAGGGACCACGCCACTAATTACTGGTATACGTTTTTCTGATTCTGAGTGGAATAGATACGGCTAAATTATGCAAAAGATGGTCCATTTCCAAGGCTGCACCAGTCGAAGTAGAAATTTTATACTTTCACAGCCTCCAGGCTCCTGGACCGAGGCCTAGGACTATCTCCAGAGCGTCCCGGTCTCGGTCCCAACCCTTCTCATTAGGGGATTACTCAGCTGCCCCGGGAGCCGGGAGGGAATCAAAGCTCAGGACAATTAATCATTTTGTTTAGTCATTACATCCAGTGGCTGAGGCTCCTGCTGCCTGCTCCTTGTTTCCTGCAGCCCTTATCGAGGTTGTTGTTGCTTGATTCCATTACAACGGCCATTACATAAATACGGGGACACAAAGTCCGCTGCATATGGTACCTCTGCTTTGATTAGTCCCTCGGGAGATCCATGAAGCTTATTCGGGAAGATTACACTTTGTTTATCCTCCGAGTGGAAGGAGTTTTTTCGGTGGCACGTCGCTCTTTCTGTGCTGCTTTGTTTTTTCGAGCAAATATTTGTTGAAGGCTAATAACACGATGTGAAACAATTGGATGACTTTTACTTTAGTCACCGGGACTGGGGGGAGGGAATTGGGACTTACTGACTGTCCAAATATAGGGTAAATTAAACAATAGGTCTCCTGTTTGGAGTTTTTCACGTAAAGTGTTTCTTAATCGCAGAACCAATTTGAATAAATAAAATTGATTTCTACCTGAAAGCATAGCGGACATTTCCACTCCATTCAGATGCTCGACTATCCTCAGCACATCCTCTTTTCACTCTGTCCGAGTCGAGAGCAACGGCTGTGCATTATTTAATTTTCACAAGTCAATTTCCCTAAGTTAAGTAAATAAAACTTCTGAAGAACCTCTACCTTGCATACAATTTCGCAAACCAAAAAGAAAAGTGTCCTCCACCGAGGAGATGGGGCTCCGGCTTCCTCATGGGCGAGAAAACGAGGATGTGGATATCTTGGAAAGCAACTCGAACTTGGTCAGTCCATTTTGACGAATTATATATTCATGAAGATGTCTCCTTTCTTATTCTGACAAATATCTCTTCCCTTTACTTTAGCGTCAACTTGCACAGCAGTTTCAACTCCTCCGAAAACTTTCATCTTGAAGCGAATGGGTCTGCAGACTTCAATGGAGGAGGAACACGAGCCTCTAATATTATCGAGACTCGTCGTTTTACTTATAAATGAATTTAGCCGTCCTTTATATTTATTTCACTTCTAAATAATGCGACTTTTGCGCTTATGCTTTTAAGGGTAGGTGATACATACATATACCCACTGTTCACGAAAGTTTTGAGACATTTCTTAAAGGTAATCTAAACAATAAAGTGTATTAAAAGGAAGTACATAAAGAAAATAATGTAAAATTTCATTATGTATTGTCGAAGAAAATGTTTGTTTTTTTATGTTCATATTTAATTTAAATATTATCATTAGTTATATTTAAAAGATAAGAGAAAATTTATGAAAATAAGTAAGTAGGTTAAGATTCTAGCATATTCCGCATTCTCCATCATAAAACCTTAAAGACTAAACATAAAAGAAGTTATTAGCAAATAGGTAATCATTTTTATAAAAAAATCAGTTGCTATAAGATAGTTGAACTGTAAATTTGAAATTACATTCTTACATTTCTTTTCGAAACAAAATATGATTAAGTACTTTTTTCGCCGCTAAAGTGTTTAGTTAGTTTCTCCTATAACGCGATTACCCACTACGCGGTATTTTCAATCAACGAACCAACCAAATCCATGGAATTTTTGAGTTCGCTGATTTCGAATGTGCTATAAACATTTTTAAAATATCCCAAATGATCCCGAAAATTTGTCTTACCCCATACTCCAAATTATATTTTTAAAGCAATAACAACAATATAGGTATGTTTGTGGTTCGATAATAAAAAGATGTAAACATGCTTGGTATCGACCATAAAAGTATTTACCACTTTCCCAAGTAAAATATGATGTATAATTTATAAGTAACTATTTATATGTCAAGGACTTGCGCAAAATATTGAAAATAGTGCGTAATATCGCTAAACCTTCCTCAAACACTTCCCCTTTTCGCATATTTCAAAATCTCATTCAGGCTAGCACTAAGGCCGCAAAGAGCGCGTTTTCTATGAATGCGGTGTAATTTTTACGTTTTCACCCGTGCCCCGGGGCGCAATAAAATTAAATTAAAATAAAATAAAAGGAAATTGTTTGTGAAATTCATTCCGGAAGTCGACGCCAGTAAGTATCGCAAGAGTCCTTCTTTCGTGAGTGGCGCAAGGATCCATTTCAAAAGGGAAAAGTTTTGCTTTCGACACTGTCGTTTATGTGGCACGCTTTTCCCTTTTTGATGTGATGTTATCCGCACTTAAAGCTCCTCGGGTACTTTTCATAAATGGGTGCGGGTGTGGATGCGAAGGGCTCCGTCTTTTTTTTTTTTTTTTTGTGTCGCTCGTTCGTCCCCAAAAAGCGGCGTACCTTGTACTCGAGCTCAACAATGGCAGCCGGGGAAAGGAGGAAAGGAGCCCAGCATAAACACAATATAGACATGTTGTCTGTCTTTATATCCCTAAATGGCGCACTGACGGTTTTATTGGCAATCGAGATCTCCTATCTCAATGTGTAACGACCCCATCAAGGGTTTTACCCAAATGGCGCACACCAGAGTAGTTCTAGACGCGCTATTTATTCGGAGCTCCTTTTTGCAGTATTTAACAATTATCCCTCTGTCATTCCAACCTTGCTCCCGTATCCCTCGGGTCCTTCACGGGTATTCTGCTCCTCGCCCAAGATCCTGTGACGGGATCTACCCAAAATATAAAAGCTCCGCAAATTTTTGGTTTCACTTTTATAGTTTTAGAATTTGTAAGTGATTTTCTCCCGTCTGCCGGGGTGTTTACTTTTCGCCTCTTGTTCTCTGATGGAAGAAGCAGTTTCAAATAAGGGCGTCAAGAAACTCTCATGGGCTTAGGAAGTTTTAAGTACTTTTATTGATTTGGAACAGATTTAATGGAAGATTAACTACACAATGTTTTGTTGAGATTACGCTTTAATATAGCACATGGCCAGCGTTTAACGATTTGATATTATCAAAAAATAAGTAATAGACACACAAATTAGGATTATTATTACGAGAAAACTCGTTTAGAGAGTTGATTTTACTTTTCCTTCTTTATTTCTTGTAGTATATACTTTTAAAGATTACCTAAATTATTTTTATTGCTACAATTTGCTTTCGTTTTAAAGTCATTATTAAGGGTTTTTAGCCCTCCCACATAAACAGTGTAATTTTTTACCTCACAGGAAATTCTAAGAAACTTAAATATGTAATTTAAGTTTAGAGTAAAAACAAACTCATTAACTGACTGAGTTATAAAGGGCAGTCAAAAACTATGTTTACCAATTTATTTCAAAAGTGACCAATTTTTCACGGATAATGTTGATGGATTCTAATTAACCTGCACTTTATGTTATTTCTGTGACGAAACGAATACTTTCTAAAAGAAGATAGGTTCATTTGACTTAGACGTAATGAAAATCATGGACACATATGTACATTCCTAAAGTAATTTCGTCTGCATGACGTATGCTTTTACAAATATTGACCTTTCTAGTTTTATAATAAAAATGTGAAAAATGAAACTACTCATAACGAGAAAATGGGATAAAATTGGCTTTTATAATTTTTTTCAAAGACGTTAAACAAAAGAGTTAAGATTCTCTTCCTTCCAGGATACCTCTTAAGGGCAAAAGGGCGCTTTTTTATTGAAGTAAAACCTCTTCAGAGCGATTGAATTTTAGTGCTCAACGTCAAGGACACTTGTGCGGTAACTTTCCTTTTGTTAATATTGTAATCTGAAGGATTTGCTGGTGTCCTTGAAATTCTTTTGATACGGACCATAGTCCACTTTCCCCCAGCAATTTCCGTTTTTTCTGTTTTGCCATTTACCTCGATGCGACTGAGCCCGCACCCACCCCCATCGAGCTGCAATCTGCCGCCATCGGAGTCCAGGAAGGGCTCAAATCTAATTACGACTTAATCAGGTACATGGCGCTTTGATTAAGAACTGGGAAAAGACACTGGCACCCGGAGCGTCCCGGTGCCAGAAGAAGTGGGGTGTCGTCCACCCCAGGAGCCGGGACAAATACTTGCCTCGAATGGGGTGCATATTGTGAGTTCCACATGTGAACCGTGATGCCGTGTCCTGCTGGTTCCAGGTCCCAGGGCGCAGGGGGTACACGGAGCAGTATTTAATGAAAATTGCAAAATGAGGCGCGCAATAATTCAATGAAAATCGTTACATGTCAATGCGTTAATCACGTAATCCCATTAAAAATAAAAGAGGGGACCGCCCAGCATCCCGGTCGACGACAAGCATAGGCCGCTTTTTGTCGGTCACTAACACAACACTAATTTGCATACCCCGGTTTAGGGAGAGATAAAAATGTTTAATCTGATCAGCTTTCTGCTGTTTTGTTTGCTGCAAATGGGTTCTTCTCTGGCTTTCGATTTGTGCACTGGACCGGCTTAAATGTTTTAATTGTAATTTTTGTGGAGGCGCAATATATCACCCAGGGTCGCATTAAATTCGTTTTTATCGTGTATTTCAAAAGAATTATTTACTTGTAAAAATAAATTTCTGCATTAATATTGAATTTCCATAAAGACAATAATAACTTTGCCCAATCGGTTGATTTACAGCATTTAAATTATATTCACTAGGGATTTATTAGAAAAATATGAGTTTTCCCTATTAATAACTTTCTGTGATTATAATTGAGATCAATGAGGCCTTTTAACATTAATCAAACATTTATTTCGTTATTATCAACCAATGCTTACTATTAATAAACTATTTTCTCAATTAAGTTTGCTGCATTTTATTTCAACAAAACTCAAAACGTTCTTACTTAATGGAATTATTCCAGTGACTAGATTAAAAACAAAACAAAAGGAAAATTCCTTATTTCAGCTTTTAAAACTTCATATTTTAAAAGAAAGCTGTGACGCAACGCATTTTAAAGTTCTGAGCGCGTGTTTTCTGCACGTGTCTTTTAATGTGACAGTAAAAATTTGATATTGATTCAAATAACGTAAAAATATTTCTCAAATTACATCAAACAAAATTTATTGATGAAAACTTGTTTTAAATATTCGTACGATATAAAGCACCATGACCTCTATTTTAAAAATTTCATTTGTTTGTTATACATATAGATATACTTTTTTGAAACTTTGAATGCATTTATGAAATATGCAATTTTTTTCAACATTATAATCTTTATAAGTATATACCTACCTACACGCAATTTTAAAAGATAATAGTTCCATATCAAACTATACTTTGATGGAGTTTAAGCATCAAAAATCAACCCATTCCTATACATCATGGATTCACCTTTATCTATGAAGGAGGGGACCTACCAAAAACTATAAATCTTTTCACCGAAAATTCCCTACTTTTCTTCGCGTCCATTTGTAAAAATCCAGGCGAGATGAGTTACGACGAAAGTTCCATAATTGAGTTAATGCTCGCGAGGGCAGCTACAGCGCATAAGTGTCAGCGTCTAATCCAAATCTAAAATTTTTGACAAACAAAATGCTTTCGGTCTCCACTTGCCCCGGACTGACAACATTCCGCAGAATGGCAAATCGCTTGATCCCTTTAAAGTAGAATTTCCATATTTTCCGTTTTATCCTTCATGCAGCCGCCAGCGGTGGCAGGGTTCCGCAGGGTTCCTGGATCTGGCCTGGTCCTCTGCCTGGTGTGCCCTAACTTCGGCGTGCCAGGATGAGAAAGTTTTTTCTTCTAAACTGGCTGGGACTTTACTTTTTAATATTCATCCTGAATGCTGCTGGGTTTGCAGATAAGAGAATTGCGCTGTCATCCAGAATGATATATTTGAGAGCATTTAAATTGGGCTACGGAATATACGCGCCACAGTAAAAGGACACTGCCTGAATTAGAGGGCTCCGTAAGTAGATATGGGGATTTCCGAATATTTTATTTTATTCGGTATTTTTCTAAAAATTACTCTTGCGTCCGAAGGCCGCGCACGGCTCAAATTGATTAAAATGGCCACGTTCGCACCCCCGTCGTGCAGGAGGAGTTTGAAAACTTTAAGTAGCCAGGTGTACGGCGACTTTTCCCTCGTCAGTGGCATCATTCGAACCGTTGCTGAAGAGTGCAAATTAAGCAATATTTCGTGGCTCGTTATTTCGCCCAATTTCGCTCAGTCAGTCACAAATCAAACGACTTTCGGTTGAACTGCATCCTGCAGAGTCGGCGGGGTTCGGGTGCGGGGGAGGGTGGGGGCGGTGCACTTGCGACATTACGGCCCCAAACGGTTTTGCTAAGGTGCATGTTGACTGGGCGGTCGGGTACAACGTGAGGTTACACCTACTTTGACACGTGACATGAAAAGTCATTTAGCCCCGAGACATGGCTGTGCGTAGATGTGCCTTTGAACTCGACTGAAATTGACTTCATTTAGCCAAATACTGCTTCGGTGATTATCGACAGATTTATTGCTTCGACTGAGTGAGAGATTAAGGTTCATTTCGTGTAAGAACGTTAGTATAATTGTGTTCGGGGGGTGGTTCTACAAATTTTGTATCGATGCCGTAGACAAACTTGTGCAGCCTCACTGGGCTTAAGGTGGGCGGAGGCTACTGTTCGATGGAAGCAATTTGTTTTTGCTTAAAGTGAACACCTTTGCAATTGCAGGCGGCTAATGAGAACTACTGAAAAGTTGGTACTCACCGATCGGAAGAATACGATAACACGCCTCTAGAAAATAGACGTAGTCTAAGTCTTATACTTCCTATAAGTATCTATATGTACCTATGTATGTAGGTATATAGCTTCTAGCAACACATATTCATATATTTCATCTATACAGGATAGTAAGAACAAACGGATAATTTTTTTGTTTCTGTTTGACTGCCCTACCCAACCCCAAGCAATCTATATTCTCGCAAAAAGGTATCCACTTTTCTGCTTCTACTATGTACAAAACAACGACTTAAAAATTCCAGAAACTCTTAATTCGCAGCTTCGGTGCAAGAGAAAACGAACTTATAAAAAAACAAAGAAAACCAGAAACTGCTGATATAACAATAAAGTGTTTACCAAGTGAATCCCATAAAGACATTTTATTCATTTATGCATTTTTTTTTAGGATGAGAGAATTTCTTATGTTTATAGAGTGTACTCTATACACACACACTACACTATCACATGGTAGTGAATTTTTATTCTACAAAATATTTATTTTAGTCCGATTCTGTCCGAGACCAAGACCAATATCAAGCTTTTCAAAATATGTAATTTGAAAAAAGACGATCTTCTCTACAAACAAGATAAATTTTTAAATTTTAAAACGATTCTAATTCAAAGAATTCATTATTTTATTATTGAAAACATTAAATAAAAAAGACATTAAAAAGATTACTAAAAGCTTATCCCAAACTGCGTTATGATTACTTACTTTTAAAGTAGAGCTCAGTTCAATTAAACCAAAACAAAAGGGATGTACAATTAATCCAATCTGGCAAATGCAAAATTAAAACAAGTTGAAAGTATCACATACATACATAATCTAGTCTAACAAACGTCAGCCCACTTTATAACTTTTAATATTTGAGTTTTATCATATCAGGTAATCAATTTAACTCCGCTTTGTACAACTAGCACCAAGGTTTGAATTTGAATGTTATCACAAATTAATTTACGTAATGAAATCTTTCTAAGTGTATAATACTGGTATTATAAAGCAATTATTATATCATCTAGTATCATAGTCTTGATCTTGGTCTTGTATTGCTCATCACTAATTTTTACCTATGTTAACTCCGAAATAGCTTTTAATACACTTTGTCACTCTCCAAAATATTAGGAATTATACATTTAACTCTCAAATCAATATGTAAGGACAAATTGCTAATTACAAAAGTGTCAGTCTCAAGCTCAAGGCATTTAATTTGGAAATGCCAATATTGTGTTTTGCCGCAGGGGTTTTGATTATTAAGCAAATCAGGAAATCTTCTTCAATTATGCGGCTACCAGGAAGGAGCCATAACGCATCCCTGCATATGACTGAGCGCCGTCAAAGAGCCAGACCTGGTCATGCAATAAAGATATCAGAAAACAAATTTCTGGGATGCACATAGATTCACACTCGCTGGAAGGCAGAGATTGCGTTGCAGGATACGCTGCAGCCGATTTATTGGACAATCGTCCGAAATGCATAAATAACGACGACACAGAGCACACAATTCAGCTAACTGCTCGCCGGACATATAAACAACATACGTTCGTCGTTAGTCAAGTAATTCAATTATCCGGTGAGCTTTGGAGACGGCCCGAGCGGCGAAGAAAAGCCCAAGAACGGCAGTGGTACCATAAAAAATAAAGAGGCCTAATTCAGGACAGTCGATTGCAAGAAAAGAAGCCTCTATCTCCTCTACGGTGGATTTTTTTTCTTTACCAGCCTCTGCCTCAGGTATATCCACCGCCATAGTTGGATATACTTGGATTTGACGTGGCAATGCACGATGAAGAGCGGTTTTTATGGGATTATTATACGCGGCGGATTTTTTGCACCCACCTCGTCATTTCCTTTACAAATCCACCGACAGAGGAAACACGATGTTGGTAATAGTTATGGAAGCTCTGCGGACAATCGGCGAAAAAATGTCCCAGAACATATGCTCCACATACTGGCCGGACAGTTATTGAGGATAACTTCTCGGAGTTCCATAAATAAAACATAATCCCGCCGCTTGTTACACGGGATCTTTCGAGCCATTGAACATAATGTGAAGACAGGCTTTTTATGAAGCGCGCCGACCGGGCGGATCTATGCTCAAAGAAAAAAATTAATAAATTTCTAATAAGCAAAAAATTGCCCGTGCATCGAGTCCCTCGAGATGCAATAAATTTGGAAGAAATGACCGCATCGAGCGGGATAAATACGCCATCACAACCCTTTATTTGTTCCACACGCATACAGGATAAAGTGGTTGCCGGACGGGGGCAGGGCGTCGTGACGTCCGTCGTCGCCGTTGGCCGGACTCGATGAAGAGCCCCAAGTGCGTCTGGGTCAACCTCATTAATTGAATTTTGCGTGAAGAGCCCTTGACGGGACTCCTCGAGATAGTGGCGGCCGCTGCCATCGCATGAGCAAGGTTTAGCCGCGGCTATTTCAAGTACTGGCGAGCTGCAGGTTGATTAATATTAATTCGGCCGCGATCTCGATTCCCAGCCTCTTGCGTGCGTAGCCCCGTCCCATTTTGTCAGTTTAGTGACCAGGTTCCATTAATTAAACCGTCGAATCAGAACGGCAAGCGGCGTAAACACCGCGGCCTCCGGAGCCCCACGCAAGGTGCTTCGTATATAAAAGTTAAAAAAACAAATAAATAAATTTGAATTAACCCACCGTCAGTGTCTTTCTGTCTTTTCGTCTTTCACACTGCAGCACCTCATCACCTCCTCCTGGTGGTCGTCTCGTGAATTTTTAATGCGAGCACGACTCACGCAGAAAGCCCTTTAATGGCAGTTCGGGAAAAGTTTTTCATTTTCTTTATCTGCCGCGAATCCATTACGGCGGCGGTAAACTAACCCTCACGTCGAGAAGGGTTGGAAAGTTAATTGAAAACTAAAAATTAACCACTTGCCGACTCAGCTTCGACGGTCTGGGCTTCGAGCCGCGCCGCGCCGCGTCGTACCGTGCCGTGCCGTGCCGCAACAGCGAAGAGCCCACCCCCGCATTGTGCAGACGTTAAATAACCAAAAGAGTCTGCCTGAGATGAATACCAGCGCAGCTCCTGGCTTTTGTTGTTCGCCTGCAAAACGCAGGAGCCTCGGGCCCATATATCAAAAACTGCACAGTCCCCGAGTTAATAAATTTTTAATTTGATAAACTGGCCTTGTCGGGAGTGTTAATTTGTAATTAGACTTTAATTACCCCGGGCGAAAGTGGTACGAAATTAACCTGATTAATTTATTGCCCTCTGCAGATACATTAATTACATTGATAGGTAGCAATCAAGCTTGTAATAAGGAGGTGCAGGACACCTCAAAGCATTAATGCCAAGAAAAAATGCCCTTTTTAGAAAAAATTAATTTGCTCCAGCGGAACTCAATTAAATTCACTTTGAAGTTCGAAAATAGAGAAAAATTAACTATATTAAAACTTTACATAAAAAGTTTAAAGACCACCACCGTTTTATGATCGTCCTACGCATTAGTGACTTTTACATAAAAACTATATATTTGTAGACGCTTACAATTTGATATCCATTTATCCAATCACTAATCAATTGCAATATGATAAAATGGGTAGTTTTAGTTTTGTTTAGAGACCTCGAATTGTATATTACCCTTAGGCTTAGAATGATTTATAATTTGGTTAATATATGTAGTCACTAAATATGAATATAATTTTGCTGTTTTTAGAAGTTTTTAAGAACAAATATTTTATTTCTGCATAACTTCATCCTCCTTTAGATAGTAGTTAGTAGGCAAGAAACTAAATCTTTGTTAATTATAAAAGCTACATAAAAGTTCTGCTTTTTTATTGAACAAGGTTTATTTAAATGATATGACTTCAAGTTCAAACGTTTTCTGAAGCCAAAAGTTATGAAAAACCAAAAATTGTAGGTAGTAACAATCATCATAATTTTGGTTACTTACCGACTTTCGATGTATTTTGCGCAATATTTGATTGCATCTTTAAAATCTATTTAAATCAGAGGTTTCTCTATGGACTTTCAGAAAAATTAGAAACTACGCAATATCGTAGAAAATTTATCCTTGGGGATATTTCGACAATTATTCCATAAACCATGGAAGCCGAACCCAATTTCTTTTTGGTAAATTGGGGAGCACCCTTGAATCTTGTGGTGGATTTCGCTTAAAGAGAAGTTATGATGATTTCGCCATTACCCCCAGGCAGCGCAGTCTCCTCGAGACGGAGTAAACCTCAACAAAGTGCTCTCGTCGAACCTACGTGCATCACATAAAATATTTGGAGGCCGAAAATTGAAATATTTATGCCCACACGCATCTATCCGAGTTACACATGTTCGGGTAGTTTTAAATTTGCCACCGCCGAGAAAATATTTTCCTGAGAGCTGCGAGACGTGATGGAAATTTCAAGAATTTCTTTCCGGGGAAGGGGGTTGGAAGTGGGAACGGATCTATCGAGGACCTGAGCAGCATCATTTTGTGCACTTTTTACAGGGAACAACAAAGAGAAAGAAGCTCCTGCAGGAGACGTTGGAGCGTTACCTAAGTGCAAATTTTCCACGTAATCTATTTGAACCATTAGAGCCAGTTTGGTACAGCACACATGCACCGATGGGTTCACGCGGGCTCCTTTGAATCCTGCAGGATTCCTCTTCTGCATGGGAAATTTTCTTTTCTGGGCCGACAGTCACCTCAGATGGGAACAGTACCGCTTCCTGGAGGAAAACTCTTTCGTGCGTGTGATCTGAATGAAATGAACACCCGGGAAAATTACTTTTCCAGAGGATGAAATTTTATGCGGGCGCCGCCGCACGGGGGCGCTTGGTGGTGCTGAGGAGCGCTCGAGTGTGTGCTTTATGATCCGCACTTCTTGAGGGAGTTCGCATGAAAATTTGTGAGCGGGAAAATTATTTCGGCTCGGCGTAACTAACTGCAGATATGATGAAGTACTGAGGTTAATGGGGAACGTAAACGCCATTTTCCCGAATTACACGAGCCCCCGCACTGCCGAAAACCCCCCGTGACTGACTACCGCGAATGGCTCCGTTCTGCGCTTAACTACTTTTATAACGTGCATATGGGATTTGGAGCGGATATTAAGCGAGTCGAGCCCCTGGAAAATGGGAGGGCTCCGCGGGTGATGTCACAGCATGCTCCTGGAAAAAGGAACCGCTACGATATTCAAATTATCAACAATTTTACGACCAAATTCCATGGTATGTGACATGTTCGTATACTTTTTCTAACAACCTTTTCCTGCTTTCTAACCCGATCTTAATTACATACTTAAATGTTTCCCTTACTATCTATTTTCATTACTCCCTCTTACGGCAAATAAAAATAAAGTTTTGCATTATCTGAAATTCCTTCACTTACCCTATTTAATAGATTACATTTTATCTACTTTTTCACTATCTAGGTATAGTGTGAACGCCTAAAATTTAGTCAATGCACACGGCCTTTAATAACGAAATCATTTCATTTCATTTAATAGGTACGAGTAGCAACAAATTGACTAAAAACATTTCTTTAAGCTCAAAAGTCACAAATTATTTTACTTTTTAGTATATTCCCAAAAGACAATTATTTTTTGGATATTATGTTACATCATCTTTTCTTTAAAAAAATATCCGAAAAAATTCATTAAAATAAACGTACCTAATAAAGGTATACGTACACAACGTGCTCTGATCAACATGTTTAGGTATATATTATATTTTATGTAGAGTTTGTTCTGTGGAACGAATTGCAATGATGCAAAATCTACTCCAAGAACAGTTTTATGTATGTCTAACATTACTTAGCAATAGTCCCTCCCTACAGTTCAAGCTGTGGTTCAAGCTTTCATTTATAAAAATAATCTCTTATGACATTTTTTGTGGTTTTTGCAAAAAGGATGGAAATACCTTTAGTGTAAAACTTTTCTCAACTTTCCCCAAAACGTTACGGGAATATAGAGAAAATTGCAGTAGACAAATTTCACAATTCGAGATTTTACAGATAAATAGGTTACATTATGTACCTATATCGAGAAAACTTGCTTGCATATTTATCTCTTTCAAACTTAAATGAATATGCCTATAATGTTCCGAACGTTAGAAGACCTCAAACTGACTTTATATATTACAAAGCTTGTATGTTTTCAAAACATTAAATTTTGATGTTTTTCATACAGAGACCATAGGTAGGTACATGAGATTTGAAGAGGATATTAAGCGATTTGAGTCTTAAGACATTGGGTGGGCCGAGCGAATGACGTCACAGCGGGCTCCTGAAAAGAGTACTACCGCGTTATTCAAATTATCAACAATTTTACGAGCGGTTTCCGTGGGGCGCTGCGACTGTCCCACGCCCGGCGGAGGCGAGGCATGGCGCCGAATGGTAAAAACAGCGATCGCCCGGGGGCTGCTCGCGAAAATCGCCAAGGGCCGCACTGGCGAACGGACAAAGTAGCCAAGATGGACATATATTACGCAGTAAAGTACACTGATTGGAATCTCGTAAACATCGGCGGCGTGTCTTGTATCTAAACATCTCAATTTCACTCTCACCGGGGTGCAGCAACATCGTCCAAGAGCACAGCGGTTGCAGGATCTTGGAACGCAAAAAAGTGGCCAACAACACGTGGAGCAGGGAGCAATAAATCTCGGGTTAAAGCGAAATTAACATCAGCCACCCCGCCAGGCAAATACGTCGTGGCGCGGCGAAAAGTGCACCATCGCGCCACAGTTTCCCGAAGCGGATGGACATTGGCCGGGGCCCGTTCGCGTTCGTTGTCGCGATCGCCTCGGAAAAAGCCCCCAAGAAATTAATTAACCAAAAAACAAGGATCGCATTGGAGCTGCCTCCCCGCAACAAAATGCCCCAAACAGGATCCAGTGATGCCCATAAAGGAAAGCGGCCCAGACCGGGACTCGCGCAGTGTCAGACAATAAAATGCCGGGGCCCCAAAGATAAATTAACTTCGAGTAACTGCAGCAACTGCATTAACTCGTTCCTTGACTGGCCCAAGACCCGGGACCCCAAGACGCGAGACCCGCGATCAAGAACCAAAGACCCAAGACGCAAGTAGTCGCCGCCGCCGCCGCATTTAAGGTCTCTGCCTACTTCTTGCAGCCTGCGCGATGTTATGGCGATTTGTTTTGCCTGGCTTGCCGCAGCCGATGATGCCTGAGCCCTTGCGATCCGCGGACCCGACCGCGCTGCAACGAGATAATTAGATTCCATATTGGATTATAACTGACATTAATATATTTGTTTGACGTTAATGATCTTCTGGTATTTACCTCGATTTGGAGCCGCGCACACCACTCCTGTCCATTTTGAAACATTCCCGACTCTGAGGATGGTGCGCGCATCCCAAAAGGAGCTCCAGCGAAAGTAAAACGATACACGGCAAAATCCGAGATCCATGTTAATCCATCTGGACTACCGAGAACTCTGCTTCTTTAGAATGAGCTCGAGGAGAGCTCCGCTCAAAACACTGAGCACGTACTGATTGAGTCCAGATGGTGGACAGCTTTTTCGGCTTTAAATGTAATCAATTTACAACCAAACTTAAAATCTATATTTAGTTAGATACTAGATACATATACGTAAGCAATAAGTAAAATACTAGCTACGTAAGAAATAATTATCCGCATCATTTTTATAAACTACCTGACACTATAAATAAACAAACTAAAAAAACTAAGGTACCTACCTAATTACCAAAATAAACTAAAACAGTAAATTAAAGACTATAATATCTAATTGAATTTTTGTGTTTTATAGTCGTTAATCTTATCGGAAAACATTATTGGGTCAGAACTATCTAATTACGATGTTAAATTTTTCATAAACAAGTTTTGCTGCAGTACTCCGTTTTAATTTTCATTGAACGTTTATATTGACTACATAAAGGCTACATTCAGAAATTTTATAATCAGTTATTTTAAAAATGCTAATAGGATACATATGTATGTATAATAATATATCAGAACACTTCTAGAAATGGAGGATTATACTATATTACTATTTAGGTACCCGTATAAGAAAAATACGCCACTTTACTGTATAGCTAACAAGGTATAAAATTATTTTCTGAGGTTTTAGACATATTTTTTTTCCTACATTATATTGTTCATAGAGAACAAAATAAAAATAAATAATTCTAACTCTTTAAACAAAAACAAATTCAGATTTCTTCAGTTTTCTTGCTTCATCGTTTTAATAACGACTTTAATAACAAATATCTAGTGACTAAAGAGTTAAAGTGGAGGTTGTTTCATTTTAGGAAATTTTGGATCATCAGTTGTACCTACACATCTGTACATGAAAGTTCATCTTAATATTTGGCAGACAGACGTACAGTCAGATCGATACTTTAAGAGTTCCTAATTAGCTACGGAAACGATTTTTCTTTGATTTAAATGCAATAGTATTTCAGTTTTTGATAGTTAATTAGAGAGAACTCGATGTTTTAAATCTTTTAACAAATTACAATAAATACAACTTCGCTAATCACTATCCTCCGACCCTAAAAATAAAAATAAAAGATAGAACGAAACTGAGTTTATCTATTTCTACAACATATTTCTTAATTGCTTCTAAGCACCCTATAACATTGCATGAAAAAGTAAATTTTTTTTCAACCCCTACTCTTTTTTCAACCTCTACCTCCGAATTGTATGGAATCGAAAATAGCAGCAGAGCTGGCCAAAACCACATATCAATATTTTAGCAAGTAATTTTACAGTCGCGTGCTTTATGGGCTATTTCCCTCGAGCCCAATTGCTGCAATTCAGCAAATCCATTGGTTTTCAGGAGCGGCAAAGTTGGTTGGGAAAAGAGCACGCTTTTCCACAGTTTTTACGTGGGATACTCCCGCTGATGGGGTGTTAGCGCACGGGGCGACAAGTGCAACTTGCATTTAGCTTTGATGCAGCGCACGAAATGAAATTGTTGCAATTTTATTAAACGATTTGCGCCCCAGAGCCAGGCATGCCCCCGGAACCCTCCTCCGTCGCATTGCGCGCCCGATGCTGCACGAAAACTTTGTAATTGAACACTATTCCAGAGCTTGGCTCGATGGAAAGGGGCCCGACCCCGTCTGTTGTTTGGAGCACCACCCAGGGACAATTGCAAAAGTGCACCTGTCAGAAATTGTTTAAACCGCAAATTGCAGGTAAAATGATTTCGTGTCGGCACTGGGATCTACTCCAAAAGACGCCAACGGTCGCCGGAGGCGGCGGCGCTTCGTGAGGCTTTTGGGGCAATATTTGGTGTGTTTTATCAATTGGGGTTCTCATGCCCATGCTTCAAAAATGGTGCCATTGTCAAAGTTCTTGGAGTGGTGCAGGTGGTGCAAGTCAGAAGTTGGTGCATGACTGACATGGGAGCCGAGCAGGTGATCCCCGCACAAAATTAATATCGCGTGCTTATCCATGAACATAAGCAAAATTTGTTTCTTATTCATTTTGGATTTCCTGTAATTAATCCCACGTTGCTCATTCATTACTTTCCAATTAAGGAGGACATTATCCGCTATCTATGGATAAATTTAGTTAAATTGCATTCATTCGAACTCCAACAGGATCATTAATATTCTTAATTGGGTGACAACGATATGCACCTTCTTATCGAAAGACCTTCGAACCGGCTCCTATTAAAGTGAACAATGGTATTTTATATTCCACATATTCTCTACATTTATATTTCTCAATTTCTTCTTATAATTATTGATGGGGTATAATTTTCTAAAAGAACCTTCTAGACTAATTGGACCCATACAAACAACTACAAAACGATATTTAAAATAGAAATCAAATCATGATTTCTTTTAATAGGTGTCGTTGTGCACCGAAGTCTTGATCTTAAATTGTTAGGGCTACTCAACTTTTTCAAAAACATTATGTATGTAATTTCAAAATATTCTGTGAAACTCCAAATAAATAATTTAATATGTTTAGATGAAAACAAAATTCGGGAAAAATGACATGTATAGAACTACATAACATAACAACTCCAAAACAAATTCCATTTACAGCGAAAATGAAAAAATCCCATAAATATTAAAAAAAAAACGAGTTATGTAATTTTATACTTCGAAAACCAATAATAATACCTTTTTCAACCACAAACCAAATGAGATTTTACGCACATAAAATTATTCCAAAACTCGATTTTTTATATTCTTTGAATTTAATTAATTAATAAATAAGGTTGTAACCGTATTATTTTAAATTTATTATTAGTATTGTAGAGTCAGCCAATCTTGATATCTCTCATAAATTTATTTGTTTATTATTTATTTCTGAAAATTTTTTGGATAATTAAATTCGTCTTATTAATATTTTTATGTGAAAACTGAAGAATTATATATGTATATGTCTATTAAGAGACTCATTTTAAGTCATTTTATACCTCTAAAATGTTTTATAAAATTGTCCTCCCTTCTGTTAAAAGATTTTGCCAAATATTCTTAAAGAAAGTCAAGAGTAGTTTGATTTTCCCCCTTTTTTTCTCTGCACACCTTTCCTATCGCTATCCCCGAGCAATTTTCGACAGTAAGAACCCTATGTAACCTCGAAAATGCTTATCTAGTTTTTATGTAAATGAGCCTCTTAATAATTTTCGCATAGGTACCTGGCCATTGTACATTTAATTATCGCTTTGACAAAGGCCATTTACAAGAATACACAGGGTGTTTCAAAAGCAACAGAATTATTAGGAAAGCCAATGATTACGGATAACAAAACAAAATTCGGAAAAAAAGCAAGACCAATTGCGTCCTTGAGGAGTGCACGACGTCCCTGGCGAGGGCGGGCAAAGGAACTTGAATGGAATCGAATTAAGCTCGAGAAATTTCTATTTTATCTACTTGAAGGATAATTAATGATTCGCCCTTATCTCCCCTTGGAATAGAAAAATAAAAAGCGCGCCGGATCCCAAAACAACGTGAAATCTAAGAGGAGCCGGATCAGATCCCAGTCTTCTTAAGGCCGGGTTACTCGGAGCGAAATAAGAACGGCAGGAAGTGTAACTGTTAAGGTTGCCGCAAGAGGGCCGGGAGATCCCGGGGATCCGGGGAGCGCTTTAAATTAAAACGAGTCGCCTTGCACTTTAATTTCACATTCCCTTCAGGCGGAGTCATTTATCATTTTGACTCGGTTATCTAAAATAAGATCGCATCGAGGGAGTTTTTTGTTCGCTTTGCTCAGAGCCACCCTCTAGCGCTTATCTGCCCCGCGCGCCGCAGCATTCACTCCTTTTGTCTCTGCGTCGCGCGGATGGAGTTTGTCGCTTTGCGGCGTGGCAGCATCGCGCGATTGAGGAGTCGCTCTGATTTAGCAAAACCCGCGGGGATGAGCTGGCCGGCGATTAACTTAATGAAGTCAACGTCCGAGTCGCGGGCATGTGAAGTGAATGTCCTTTCTGCACCGCAGCGCCATCTACTTGGCGTGTCATCTGCGTCTCCTTCGCCACCATAGTCACCCAGAGGCGGACGAAATTGCAGGGTTTCTTGATAATTAAAAAATTTTATCCGGCCACTCGGCTGGAAGGAGGCGCCTGTTTAGACTTCTTCCAGTCCTCCGTAGGTAATTAAATGGCTCGAGGAAACTAAAATTTGCCTTTCTGGAGATAATGTTTTCCGTCGCCATTAGCTTAATTGATTTTTAAGAAAATTAAAGCACCCGAGAAAGGCAGAATACCTCTTTTACTTGCGTGCCCTGGACCGTTTAGTTTTATGAAGGTCTCACCCAGTCTCCCGGCCTCCTGTCCCACAAAGGCGCCCATAGTCCGCGAACAATTACACCTGGGAACATACAATTCTTCGGGAATTCGGAAATTGTGTTTAATTGAAAATAAATTTTCGTTAAGAAGCCAGGTGGGTGAAACACCTCGACAATCTTATTTTCTATCAAATATTTAGACTAAGCAACAATGGAATTTATTGGTGTAATTCACCCCAACTATTTAGGTAAGCCTCATTATCCGAGGCACTCTTGAAAATATAATTTAACGGACTTATAGTCTCAACACTAAAACTAGACACAACCAGGTAAATTTTAGAATTCTTATGGTACTTAAGCTTAACGTTCCAAGTTACTACAAACATTTCACTAAAATTAACAAAGAGCTATCATATTGCTCTTTTTCGGGGTTTTTAAATTTCAACTTTTTTTCTACTTTATTATGACCCTTAATATTTAGTATTACTAAAATTTCAACAAAATTTGAATACTTTTGTAAGCTGCTTACAATACGCTATTTGTAAAACTTTCGCTCTGAAATTTTTTAAAGTGTAATTATGATTATAATATGCCTATACTATTCAACTTTTACTCGTTTTGGCTAAAATTACTTATAAAACAGTGACATTTCACTCCAAATACTTTGAAGTGTTTTGCTATCATAAAGAAGAAAGATATTCGCTGAAATGACTCCTTTATAAATTTTTAAAAAATCATTTAGTTTGTTGTGTAGCAAGTACATTTCTGCAAATATTGGCCAACAACCCTCCTCATACTCAATTTGAGCCTATTTTTTCCCTTTCTATCTTATGTTTATTAAATAGTTTTGTTATTTATATTCTAGTCTATTAGATATAATATCATTTTATAAAATTTTCAAAACATAAATCAATAAGTGGAAAAAAGTCGAATTTTACAAAAATCGATAAGAGGAGTTATTATAACTTTATTTCCTATTTTTACAAGGGAAATATACCGTGCAAACCAACACGCGTTTATGTATAAATTAATATACAGAAATTAGGTAGTTATTTAGTTAAGAACAAATAAAAGTATTTCTATAATATTTTCCGAGCGCCATTTACTTCCTTTTCAGGGTCGGAGAGTTGATTTATTAAAATTTAAAAATTCGAATAAGGCGACTCCGGCCTTAATTCAGGTCACCACATTTTACACATAACGTGTAACATAAATAATTAAAATTTTGTACGAACTTTTCATATTTCATTTCAACCTTGATCATGAAGCAGTAGCTGCTAGAGCTTTGAAGTAATAAATTAGACCCCGGTTGAACATTAGACAGGCCTTTTTAAGACCAAAATTAATATATGTATTATTATAAATGATAATATTAATATTATTACGATTTAGAGGAAAACTTTACAGATTTAATAAATAAATTTTCCATTGAACTGAAGAAACTAAACTACTCCAAGAACTCTATAGGTGTTGTAATATGTAAGTACTCCATGAGATTGAATTCACTTTAAGTTTATAAAAATGGGATGGTAGTTATTCATAAAATTGTCAATGTCAAACCGCTAAATGTTGTAAAATATACGTGATGAACAAAAGAGCATCAAAACGTTGATTTCAACAAACGCACTACGCATTATCATGTCACCTTTCCGTGATCCTCACATCGAAAACATCGAATGGGTCTCGTGTTATGCATGTTTGCACCATCCACCTTCCATCGGCACCGTCATCATCGACATCATCATGATCATCGGGGGCTTATCAAGTGCACCGGGGACGAGTCCGGGAGATGTGATCGAAACCTGAGATGTGCAAACATTTCTGATCACGAATTGGCGATCAGAAAAAGAAACACCTTTTGGCACGATCATATCAGTTTCAGAGGTAAATAAATTTCGTTTTTGAGTTTTGGCATGCACCTGAGTAGTTTCTACGGCTGATAGCCCCCCTCTCGAAGTCATTCCGGCTGCGGAGGTGACACATGTGCACATTCGGGGAAACGCCAAGGAATTTATTTAACTGAGCACATCACGCCTGCTGATAATTTTTATTTTTATACCTTTTTATTATTCTTTTAATTTTATTTATACTTCATTTTATGTTTTGTCCATCCTTTGAACAGAAGAGGCGCTTTTTTACGCGTTACAACAATTTCATGCAAGGTGTTTTGTGGACCAGTAATTTATACAACGAAAATTCCAGGGGTAAACGCAATTAATTGGGCTGTAATAGGATTCTTAGGCGGGAGGAGTTGAGTTCCAGATGGTTAAATGGATAACCAGTTCTTACTTGTGGGCGCTCGGATTCATGCCCCCGCTACGCGTAGATTGAGAAAAATGAACTGTCTTAGGCATGTTCAACAAGGCAACAAGAGCTCCTGTATAAAAATGAATAATGGCCTAAGCTTATTTCGCTAGCGTAAAGAATTTTAATTGCTCAAGACTTAGAGATTCTTACTTGACAACTAGAAGTAATTGTTAGCGCGATTTTTAACGAGTAAATGGATTTGATTGTCTGTAAAGTGCTTAAATTATGTTTATTCCCAGATATAATTTAAAACAATCTGCCTAATTAAAACAGTCAGGTGCACCCATCCTGCGTACTTGTCAGAGCTTGGATATGTTACTATATTTTATATAAATGATATTGGATTTAAAGATACATACATATTAGGAAATAAAACAAGTATTTTAATATTTTAGTCTGTAAAGCAATTTCTGTTTGATAGCCATCTAAGGATATGAAAAGCCTTTCTTAATTAGCGTAAATATCAAATCAAAACGTTAACCAAAACAAACTTCTTAAAATGATATTTAATCTTTCCGAGCACTTCTCCATTCTGCATTCTTAAAAAACAAATATTGATTAAACAACAAGATTACTAATTCAGCATTATCCTACTTATAAAAATAACAGAACTAAATGAAAAATAACAAAACAGAACTAAATAAAAAATAACAAAAACTAAGCTATTTTACAAACTAAACTATTTTAACTACATATAAAGTTCCTGGTCAATGTAGCTAGAAATCAAGTTTGATCAAAATCAATTCGAAAAATTATTGAAATAGCCTGTTCGGTGTATATAGTATTAGGGGCTGGGAGAAGTACCTATGTCCTAGCACTGAAATATTTATATCATGTTGTATATGCAAATGGACCCAAACTTTAATAAAATAACTCGGTTTAGTTTGAAAAACAACCTGTAAGTGAGGTTTCATTAAGACGATAAACCAACATTAGAACTCAATAACTAACTATACTATAAAACCCAGAATAATTTAATACAAAAAGTGGTATCAACCCAAAAAAAACTAATTGTTTAACCGTTCCTCATTTCCGCCAATGGAATCAGAGGCGCCTAACCTTTTCTATAAAATTACTTGTATATAACTCATAACTATACCAGATCCTTCCTCATCCCCGCTGAGTAAAATTTGAATTTGTGAAGAAAGAAGAAAGCTGAAAACATGAAAAACTCCACTTGGGTTCAATTTCGGAAAAAGGATCCTTGGCGGTGGCTGTGTTTGATTTCGCCAAGCGAAAGTATTGATAGGAGAGGCAAGGGAAAAACAACAACGGCGAATGGAAGGGCTTTACCCCAAAAAAGACTGCTCCGCACCCCAACCCGAGCCTGTTTGGCGGCAGTCAGCAGTCATGCATATATTCGCCTGACAGGTCATGATTAATGGGTGTCAAGTAAATTGTTTAAAAAAAAATCCTCCACTGAGAAGGGGATTTCCCGAAATGGTAATGGAACAGGGAGCCGAATTTAATTTTGTGTTCTTCCTCATACAGCGTGCGGGATTTAAGGGGTTTTATCGCTTTTCTGACGATTGGATTTAATACCCAACCCCCGAGCTAGTGGTGAATTTTAAATTTCTTTATTTTATTTTCCTTTTTTTTTAAATTTCACCAGCTTCGGGCTGTTATTCTGCCAGTGGTGTGGAAATTTATTAAAGGGTTACAGAGCTGTGGGGGTGCTCTCAGCTTCCTTGAGATTCCGTCACAGCGCCGCCTACGGTTACAAACTAATAAAGCTGCAAGAAGCCCCATCGCAGGGCTTCGTCTTCGCAACGTGACGCCCTTCAGATAGTTACTATTATTGCGGATCAGGGGTCAACTCGATTCCCTGCACTCTGGGAGCGCTCTAATCAGAGTACATCCAGCTGGTGTCAGTTGGGCCCCCCTGACCCCGGAAAGTAATAAAGTAATTTATCTAGGAGACAGTTCGCACGCCTGCGGTGGCAGGGGTGCCTTGATGGATGTGCAGGGACTCGAAAACGAGACGAAACGGGTTGTCCCTGTGTGCGAGGCGAATTGAGTTATAATGACAGAAGCAGCTTGTGATAACTGCCATATAAACGTTAAAGTGCCACGCTGGGGTCACCGTCGGCCTCTGATTGATGTCGCAAGATATTGCGAACGCCTTCGGATGCCGTCGGCGGGAGCTTATATGTGTCACTTTTCGAAAAGAAACTATACCCGATCAAATTTAGCAGACGGACGAGTCTATTAAGAAATCTTTTGAATTTATGTCATGTCAACACCTAACAAGGATTGGGAAACGGATGGGTTTGACTCAAATGGGCCGATTAGGTATATTCGTAAAGAGATTTACTCCATTTTTGCACTTTTGAAGGTTTTAAATATGTACCAATGACAAAGCACTAGTTGTACATTCAAATATTCCTACACTATAAACATAAAATTAATAAAAGTAGACTAGACTAGACTCGATTAGCAATAGTTCATTATCATCTGACGCATGCACTAACTTACATTAGTCACATTAAAGTAAAATCAATATTTTTATTAACAAACGCCAGCCCATGTATGTATGTATATTATGCTTTCTTTTCCATCTGAATTTCCGTCTCTTGTTCACTGACACAGTCTACTTAATTTCATTCATTTTCTGATTGCAATTTAATTTACTATGTTAAACTGGTGAACTTTCAAGTCTGTCTTGAGTTTCTTTTCCTACTGTAAATTATTTCCGTCTCATGTCAGTCTACATTCTATTTTAACATTCTCATGCATTAGATATATTTACATCAGTTGTCAGCGTGAATAATAATTTCCGACTTATTTCTAATTGGATTCTGTCTAAATATAAATTTTCGATCTCTTTTCCGTCCCTTCTTAAATCATAGTTAAATATGATAAAATCAATACAAATGTGAGCGAAAATAGTCAAACAATGCGAAAAAAGCAATTAATGCGATTACAATACATTTCACATCACATATGTAAATAAGAAAATATTCTTCGACCAAAATACAAGTTTATAATTAAATAAAAAAATACGCAAAGCAAACAAAGATCAAGATATGACCTTATTTGGGAATACTTTTTTACTTCAACTACAAAGATTTATTTATTTTGACTTCAACTAAAGATACTCATGTGAATACTCGTATTATGTGTAATTCTTGAAGGCTTATAAAATTCTTTAGAATACCTTTCTAGTTTTCTGGGTATATGCACTAATGAAATGAAATATTCGTACTATATAAAGTAACTCACAAATTAAGATGTTGCTTCTGTTGATTTTTAGTTTTGTTGTTTATACATCAAATCTCACTTAAAATAACAATTTCTTGTATATTTCACTCAAACAGAAAAACATTGTATAAATATATAATGTTAGCGTTATTTTCTTCCTTTCCTGAAAATCTATAATCTAGCATTACACATTATATTCTTATAGCTTTGAAGGAGTTTAATTTCAAATTAAAATAGTTTTCAATTTTATCTATTTTGTGTTCGCTATCTAAAAAGTTGTAATTTCTCATTTTCTTCTCGACTCTTTCAAGTCTATGACCTCGAAGAGAGTAGAAGGCTAAAGCAGGGTAATAAAACCCCTAAGAAAACCTCTGATTGTAAGACTTATCTGCCTGGTTACGTCTTTTTTGTTTTGCATTCCCTTGAGGACTTCTGAATTGGTGGATGAAGGTAGACAGGCACCTCCTTACCTCTTTGTAACTCTCGAGGACATTCGCTGTGCCATGGCGGGGTTCCAGCCAGGGCACGGTATCCTTGGGGTAGCATAAAACATTCAGGATGGTAATGTTAAATTGATCTAACCAGAAGCTCCCTTTGAAACACTTTACAAAATTAAAATTGCTCGCAGACTCCTTAACATTTTCCAGGTGTGGGACTGGCAAGTTGCCGGCGAAAATTTTCTGATGAGTTTTACGTTGAACAAATTTTACCTAACTTTGTTTCGTATACTCGTATACTTTATATAAAATGTTTACTTAAAAATGCGAAAATTAATTAAAACTTGCTAATTCTGCGTAGTCTCTCGAGCCACGGCTCGGAATTTGGTCAGTTCTTGTTTTTTAGCTTTGGTGAGTTTTTGTTTTTGTTTTTTTTTAATTTAGTGAATTAAGAAGGGATTCTTTGAACCAAAAACTCCTCTTTATTAAAGCGCCATAAAAAGTTAGTAATCGTCTGGAACCACAAAACAAACCGCTGGCCTCAGGCAACTGCTGAGCTATAAAATGAAAATATCGACAAATTATTTTCCTGCCGGTCGCGAAAGCATCCAACAAAGCGGAGGAAATTTTTATGGCAATTTTACTGAGTCGTTAAATCTGGAAAATCTTCTCGTGCGATTTTACGAGTATGTCTCATTTTCCTGACGAATGCAACAGTCGCCCCGGCAAGGATGCGGCTCTTATCTTCGCCCGCGTGTATTGAAAAATGTCCTCACCCTTTCAGAAAATATAAGCGGTTATAAACGTAATGTGCGCTGATAACGCCCCCGCTGGTGCGGAGCCCCCCGGAGCACCCGGGTGCGGTTCCTCTTTCTAGTATCCTTGGGATCGGGCTGCTAGCTTTTCTATCCTCGCGACCAGAAGCAGCCCCACAGAAGCAGCACTCCGACGAGCGTCATCAGATACGTGAGCCAAACACAAGGAGTTTTACGGCATTTTTATGTCCGCCCCCGCTCCGGTCTAACCTCAATTTAATTGCTTATCCGGTGACAATCATTTTATTGACGACATTTTATCCATGTGGCATATTTGATGCGCCGTAAAAAATTTGACACAGCGACCAGCAACCCGGCAGATCCCTCGCAGCTCTGGGGCGATGGGGGTGGCGTAACGTAATACATTCACTTCGGGGATGGAATTTTATGGTGATGACAGCATTATACCGCCAAATTATGGCGAATTAATTGAATTGAAGCGTCTGGCACTTCTTTGATACGATCTTTGGCGCTAGAGTTGTAAAACCGACTGGATTCAGTGGTAGATGTGTTTCCGAGTTAAGGCGTGCGAAAATTTACCCTACCCAATAAATACCATAAAGATAAGGCGGACCGATTGTAGAAAAAGGTATTTCCATAAAACCTTTTAAAGTAATGAAAAAGAATAATGACTTTAAAATGAAGATCTTTCAAATATTGTATCCAATGCAGAAGCAGTGGTGTAACTACTCTAGCGGCCCTTGTCCTACCCTTGAGAAATAATACCTTAGACAAATTAATTGAAAGAATTATTAATTTAATTAATTTCTGTCAACATTTTACCTACACGTCGTGCTAATTGAACGTAAAATAATACAAAACGTAAATTATTGTCATCATCTAATACATATCATGGCACTATCGTTATTTGAAACCTATGGAGATACCCTTGAACTTTATAGTCTCTGTTCATTTCATAGTCTGTTATGCAACCAATTTATAAATACTGAATTGATAATCTCGTAAAAGCCGTGGTATCGCAATCCGCTTTATTAAAAGTTATTTATCAATAATACTGTACAGGATAGACTAAAAAGCTGCTTCAAAATTGTATTTATGCAAAGCGTATATAAAAATAAATAAAACACAAACTATATATTAGTTAATACGTAACTAATTTTACTTCTTATTTATTTAAGTATTATTTGCTGATTAGTTTAGTTTTATTCTTTTAGTAAATTTTTCCATTCAAAAACGAAAGATTAAATTTTAAACATTCATTACGCCATCTGTTCAGCGCAACGTTTGTTTTTGGATTTTTCCATAAATCCTACTCGTATAAGGAAAGATTCAATTGAGTAAAATTTTTGAGGAGGCTGGTACCTAGAAAATCAAGATGGAGGGAACCCGCTGATTTTCTTACGCGTACCTGAGTGTCCTCTGCATTTTATAATATTTTGAAAAAATTAATTTTGGCTAATGAAACTATTTGTTCATATTTAACATCAATTAAAGTTCCGATCCATAAAATTTAGGTTTCTTTGAATGCATGTACTATTCGATCTGTGCATACTTAAGCCCCAAAATTAATCTACTACAATAACTACCGATCGTTTTCCAATTTATGGAGTTTCATTAAAGTTCCCCACCCGGCGGAGCTATAATACATTCCCATAAAAGTGCTCGCTAACTCGAAGACAATAATTAAAGCATTTCCTTTCTTCTCCGGCGAAAATTATTAATGCCTGATTCAATTATTGGCCATTAATAAGAGTTCCACATACTATTGGGCCCCAATCAATTCCTCAGCCCTTCTTATCGCTATGGGGTCCCGAAGGAGCGTCGTCGGGGATGGGGCCGTTCTCCCCCGAAGCAAACAAACGTGGCCATCACCTCATTCCGTCGTGCACGGCATAAATTCTTATCTCAAATTTCGTTCAGCTAATTTTTCCATTATCATAATGCCGTGCCAGGGAAAACGAAGCAATCCTTGCTCTGGCAGGGGCAAAAGCAAGGGGCGGGGGCGCCGAAATCCCTTCAGCCCTCTGCGCCTTAATTCATCTAATAAATGAAATTCCATGCCGGCGAGTATTCTCTTACAGGAATTACCCCGGTTTGCGCTATTAATAATATTTTTTTTTTTTGTTGCCGTTCCGAGTGTTGGTTTTGCTGATGCGTAGGCCATTTCCCGTGCGTGGCTGAATAAAATTGACGCCAATTATCAGATAGCCCGTCGAAATCCCTAATCTCCGGGGATGGAACTCCCCTCGGCCCCTCGTCATTCCCGGGGATGATTCCGTGTTCTTCTGGCTTAAGCAGTTTGTCTTCCCGTCGATGCCTTCGCACAGGGCGACGGAATGGGGCGCAAAATTCATAACCAGTCGGGTGCTCTGTTGGAAATATCCAGGGCTGCGGAGGAGGACCATCCTTGAACAATTAAACAATTGCGAGGAAGGTAAGACGGCACAATTTTGCGGTTAGCACTTTAAAGGATTAATTCGGTCCCTGAGGAGCTGGGGGTTTCGCGGTCGGGACTGCTCCGATGGTGGCAAGATGGTTTTCGTTTTCAAATTACGCGTTAGCATTAGCGAAATTAGAGCTAAAAACTTATTTTTCATTAACGACGCTGCGGGATAATTAGTTCCGACAGGAGATCCTCCAATTAGGCGATTTACGAAATTTTCTCGAATTTTATTTACTAATTACGTTTAAGGCTCTAGACCACTAAGCGAAATGGGTACCGAGGAATTTTATTTCAAAATAAATTACCTGCCAAAACAAAAAACTGAAACTCTTCCTTCGCCTTCGCATCCGTTTTGGCCCCGTTCAGGGATAAAATTGCATCTCCCGGAGCCCCAAAGTCGCTGGCATCCAGGCAGCCCCCGAGGGTGGCGGGAAATTATGAAAATTCTCCACGTCGTTCTGTTTTATGCGCCAGTCAAGGGGGCAATATCAATCCCCGGGACCACATTGCAAGTTCATCAAATCCGAGAACTCCGCCAGAAGGTTCGTCCTATTTTCGGGGGGTTTAAGTGAAATAATAAAATGGCGTCGTAAAACTTTATGATTTGTGAACAAAAATTTTCAGGCTCAGTGATTCCTCGTGGCGGAAAGCAGGTCAGGCAGATGCCACTGGCCAGACGGGCAACTCGGGCTTTGGCGCTTCCATGACCCGGCGGCCCCGGTGGCCCCAGCGGCCCGGTTCGGCTTGGAATCAGATTAAACAGGGCTCCAGTGGCCGCCAAAGGATGACTTCGAGCAACTATGGAAAATGCCCGAGAAAATACTCGAGAAAATACCAGGGAAAATGCTTGAACACACATAAAACGTTGTCCTGTCCGTGCGATGCGAGCGGCCAGCCCCGGCGCAATGTCCTGCTGAGATACTGCGAACGAGATACGAACGACTCTGGGGTCCTCCTGGACGGATATGGAGCATTTTTCGACACAAGACCGTGCTCCCTCGTTAAAACCACTCAGTCATTCAGGGGACGAAGATGAGAAATTTCTGCTGGGACATAAAATCCTAGGGCTACCGACCGCACCGCCGAGCGATAGCATCGGAAACGAGGACGACAATTCGGGCGGGGACCTGCACGGGGGCCATACGCCCCAGAATGGCGAGCACATCAACCAAAAAGTGATGTCATAAAATTATGCTTAATGTTTCTGAAATTGCTGTTTTTAGGAGATAACTCCATAAAGTAAATTACATTGTAATTGAATGTGTGGGTGTCCCCCGCCAGAGCCTCTGGGGCTTACTTTAAATGCGCTATCGCAGCACCTTTTGGATATTCCTCCCGGGGATGAGGCTGATTTAAATTCCATTCTACTTAGGAATGGAAACGTTTCTTGTTTGTTAATATTTGTTTATAACGACGTTGTTTTTGGCGTAATCAACTCAAAATGGGGATTGCTGGATGCAGGGAGAAAGCATTGTTTTTATCGACTACGCCAGAGAATATTGGCGGATGTTATATCATAACTACAACCTGAATTTATTCAATTATCTTTTTATCACAATTTATAAGTAAAACAATTTAACTTTGAAGTGTTATTAGGAATAAATTTCGTATACAAACCAACAAAATGTTGACAACTTTAATCCTTAATTCTCAATTTTAATGCATTGAAAATTTGAATATTCGCTTTGTCACGGCCAGTTTTCTTTTTTCAATGACTGTTTTATGTAAAAAAAATTGGTTAGAAAATATCGATGATGTTGCACAAAAAGGCCCAATGGTTTTAAGCAAAATACAGCGATCTACAAACTAATTTTTTAAATAATAATAAAGTCAAATTCTATCAGATTTTTTTTTCGTAAATAATTAAAGTAACTATCATATATTTTATATTATATGGAAACCGAAATGAATTATTTCAGCACATAAAAGTTTATTAAATCTAATAGTTGAAACTTTTATATAAAAGTATAGAATAGACCTGATGGGATGGTAATATGTATTATATTTCTAACAACACAGTAAAAAATTATTGTTCTGAACTATTGGAATAATTGAACTTGATTATTAAATGTTTCTAATTTCTATTTAGACTTTCATATATTCTTGCGGAACCCCATTTTCATCTATTTTGAAAATTCTTAAATTGTTATCCCAAGCCAGGAAACTCTTCGAATTTCTTTCTTGCTGTTAAAAAGAATTTCGTTCGTTGCTCGGCACAGAAAATATACATAATATTATAAAATAAGAAGGAGCTCTGCAGATGTAAGAGGTAAATGCCACAGCTCCACAAAAATGAAATTTGTAGACATAAATAAATATATAAACAAAACATGTACATAGGTTCGAGATAAGTGCGTTTGAAGTTTAATGTGCTATTCTTTGCCTCAATTTTTTTTAAATATGTAAGTATAATAAATTTGACCACAACTACAAAACCTATTGTTCCATATTTCTAACATCCTAAGATATTGTTTATAAGAAATGTACCTATCGTCGGAAAATGTTGTCACTTAGGACGAGAATTATAACAAACACTTTAATTATCAATCAAAAACTTTGAAACTCTCATTATAAATACTAGCCACGTCAGGAGTCCCGCAGGGTAGTCACTTGGGTCCGCTCCTCTTTATTCTATCAATTGATGACATCTCACTCCTTCTCAAAACCTGCAAAATCTTAATCTATGCTGACGACATGAAGTTATTCTCTCATGTGAAAAATATTAACGATTGCCACGCGGTTCAAGAAGACCTAAACATTTTCCACTTGTGGTGCACACATAACAATCTTGAATTAAATATTAATAAATGCGAAATCATGACCTTTAATAGAGGCCGCAACCCCCTGAGTTTAGAGTATGCTTTATCAAATCATGCTCTACGTCGTGCTAATTCTGTTCGTGATCTTGGCGTTATCCTAGATAGTAAACTGGACTTCGTGGAGCATATCAACTGTATGGTAACTAAGGCCAGCTCAATGTTGGGTTTCGTCAAAAGATGGTCTCAGGAATTTTCCAACAGATTCGTTCTTAAACAGCTTTATTTTTCTTTTGTCAGACCAATTCTCGAATACGCGAGTCAAGTCTGGTCACCATATTATCAAGTCCATGTTGACTCTGTCGAGTCCGTGCAGAGGAAATTTGTTAGGTTCGCTCTCAAAGACTTGCCATGGAGCAATCCGGTCATTCTTCCTCCTTACAATGATCGGCTCAGACTCCTGGATATGCATTCTCTGCATAAACGTCGGGAGATCGCTGATATTGTATTTGTTCACCAGTTATTAACCGGTAAGATAGACTCGACGTTTCTTAAAACAAATTTCTGTCTCAGAACGAACGAGCGCAATCTCAGGGTGGTGCCGCTTCTGCATACTAGTCTTTGCAAAAATAATTACAGTTTTTTTCAACCCATCAATCGGATGAGGTTAAATGTTAATAAGAATGCTGATTTGTTTGATGTTCGTGTTAGTAAGCATGTGTTAAAGAAAAATCTGCATGAAGGTTATGGTCGCATGTGTACTAACATAGAACCAAATGATGATTGATCAGTCATGCGCTCTAGATTAACTTTGTTTCTCAAGGCTTTGACTAAGCTGATGGTTCTTTAAAAAAAAAAAAAAAAAAAAAAAAAAAAAAAAAAATAAGACACCACTAATAAAATGATACACTGAAATTTCAACTTGTTTTTTGCAATAAAATCTGCTAACACAGATTCTTTTAACGTTCTTTTAGCTATCTGATCTTCCTTAAACTTAACACAAATAAATCATCAAAAGGACAACTATGCATTTGGGTTAAAATCTATAATTTAAATTTTACGTTAAACTTTGAAATCTTGAAAACCCCAAACTGAAATATAAAATAAGCGTTATCTACGTATGATGTATCCGAAAATGGTCGAAATTTGAACACGAGTTTTCTCCCGAAAGAGATTAGAGTTAGTTTATGTACATAATGGATATAGCATTAGTCTTAAAACATAAGAAACGTATCAATGCGTAGATTCTTTTGCTTCAATTAATATGGTTTTAAACAAAGTGAGATAACACTACTAAAACGCAATAGAAACAGCCATCAAGTTGCATGTTTTCAGTAAAATTAAGAGGGAGCAGAACCTATACATAACTTATTTAACCCTTAAATCGCTCGTGTGGCGTACAACCCATGTTTGTGTTATCATTTAAATTACTAAAACACAACCCATCAAAGCCACCTTTATCGCTCAAATCAGCTTGAACTGAAACCCCAATTTGGTGACAACAATCAGCCTCGATTAATCTCGCCATCAAAGCAGCTCAAAATCGGGAAAATCAAGAGACGGACGGGACGACGGACTGCAATGACCCATCAAAAGCGACAAATTACTTATCCAACTACCGCCGCAGTTAGAGCGGTCGGGAGGATGAAAAATCCCCAAATCACGGTGATCCCCGCAAAGTGGGTCCATCGTCGGGACGAAATATCGCCCGGTTTACGGCGCCTCGTCATAAAATCATATTTGCAATTAAATGTAAACTGCTCGTGAAACAAATTTTACAGCATTCCGGCGGGAAGGCGCTGATCCCATCAGCAGACCTGACCTAGCGCAATCAGTGCCTGTTTCGGTCGGGATTTACTCGTCCTGGGGCCCGCATAGACACGAAAGTGTGCCGTTGACATAAATTTTATTTTTATTAACAAAACTGTCGCTAATAACAATAAAACCCGAGAATTCAAGGACATCGATTTTTTTTTTCGCCAGCCAGAGAAGCGCCCCCTCTTGCTACACAGCGACGGGTAGCTCGGCGGGGCAACCCTCAAGTGCCCCTCTGCGGTAGACATGTTGATGAGATCCCGGACGATGGGTGACGGGAAAAGCGGGAAAATTCGGGAAAATGTATCCGGCGCGATGAAAAGCTGCCACCCAGAAAAGTCCAATCGCCGCGGAGAGCCGATGGCGGGCCCCATCCAAGTGGGCAGGATAAATTTCCCCCACTAAATCAATTTAACTTGATAGGGGAATGGTCCCGGTTTATGTGTTAATGTCCTGTGACGTCAGCAGGGATAGAGCCCGATATATAGCGCTCCCGACAAGTGATGTGCTTCCTGAAACCTGCCGCCGATTGTTGGTTGGGCAGCACAGGCACTTGAAGGGATTTTGCGCACTACCCCCGGGTTCGGGGATGAAACTCCGACCGGGTGCACTACCCGACGGAAATGTGGGCGCCGTATCCCGAATAGGACTGGAAAAAAAATCCTGGAGATTTCTCGCCATTTCGGTCTCATATTAACCCAAATTAGAGGCATCCAGGAGCCCTTAAAGAAGCACCGGCGGCACCGCCACCGTCTCCATCGATTCGATCCGGGCTGATTGGGTGCATCGCTCCCGAGTCCCGACGAGCCCCAAACAGTGCCCGCCTGTTGGCAGTTCATTTCAATGTCAATGTCGTCATAAATGTCTGATTTTATCTCCGTGTAATTTATTATCAAAGCACACAGGAACAACATTCCCCCGAGCGACGCACAAAATTAGTGCGGCTGAATTTTTTTTCTGGGACAGGCCCCGGTGCTCGGTGCGGTTTGCCTTTTTTCCATACTTTTTGAAAATCGATAGGATTCGCTTCGGATTCGTCTGGAGCTGGTGTGCGGCTGGCATTCGATCCCTACGTCAGCTCCCTGACTGATTACCGGGTGAACAAACTCCCTGTTTTGATTGATGACACCAAACCGAACCTGGTTAATAGGTCTGAATTAATAATTGGGTCACCTCCCGATTGGAAATCGATCCCACCTATCTCGAATTTCGTTAAAGTGATTTTAACGAAGCTCATAGTAAAATTATCTTTATAATTAAAATTTTTATTTAGTAGAAGAAAAATCAGTTCCGTAAACACGACCATTTTTATTACCAAATACCAATTAATTTAAAACGCAAATATACGTATTATTTCACTATATTTCAAAAACAATCCATACCGGGTTTGTAGATTCCATTTCTATAAA
The DNA here is from genome assembly GCA_933228815.1 of Machimus atricapillus. NCBI lineage: Eukaryota > Metazoa > Arthropoda > Insecta > Diptera > Asilidae > Machimus > Machimus atricapillus. The sequence goes on along the minus strand of OW121788.1, from coordinate 23,177,378 downwards.
GTTTTATACGAATTTAAACCTCAATTTGTTTGTTGATTAATTTACCTAACAAAGATTTGATAAAGTTGTAATACTTAAAAAGCAAATAAAAATATGCTCTTTCATCAGATCGAATGAAATCCAAGTGGTTACATAATAAACCTTAAACCCTTCAATTGATTGTGAGCCTTGAATATTTCGAACGATATTATAATATGTATGTATTGCGAGAAATGTAATTTGATACAAATTATTTAGTTAGAGCAAATTATATAATATAATTTCCCTAACAAATTAAGAATAGTAAAATAAAGGTAACGTATAATTTTGCTTAAGAGTAGAAACTCATTAAGAATTTCACAAATGTCTAGTTTTTCCTTTTGTTTTGCATAAAAGCAAAAGAGCTTCCATAAATTTTCGAACGAAGTTTTCGAAACTGAGACCCCCTGCCTTTTATTATCCCATTATTTCAAATAATGGTATTGTCTTCGAATGAAGAAGCTCGAAAGTCGAAAGAAATGTAAATAAGAGTTGATGGCCGAAAACGAACAGTTTTTTAATCTTCAAACTTTAAACTCGCTTTGCTCAGAACAAGATAACTCAAAAACTATTTGATCAATGATTTTAAAATTTGGCAAACTTTTAAACAAAATTACCTTCTATGTGAACATAAAATTCTTCGGAAATTTTCGTTCATTAACAAATATAATAGAAATATCATGAAAATAGGGACATTGCTTTCAAATCGTACAATTTTCCGAATTTTGTGGGCCTTAGAAATCTAAAAAACTCTGACCTCGAGTTCATATCAATTCAATAAATAACACAGAATCCGAATTTTTTTATAAATCAAAACATGTTATAATATGTAATAACAAATTTCAGTTACAAAAAATGTTATTGTGTTGCTTATTTTCATCCTCCTAAGTCTCGCTCCTTAAGATCCCTAAATTGCGTCTGCGTGCAAATACCGAAATAAGGAATAAAAACAAAAGTCTCTTTAGTACATCTTGAGAATAATACTAATACTAAAAATAATGCCATAATTTTGCTGCCAAGTATTCTCAATCTCAAATGTCTATTAAATTTATTATGCTGACCAGCTTTATCGAATAATTTGCTCACCTTTTTATGAGATAGAGCTCCACGGGCAGGTAATTAGTAATTTTTCACCTTAAGGTCCTCGAAAGCGAGATAACCGTGTCATCAAATTCATTGCAAACTCTACACTCACAAAAGCTGCGGGAACAGCAGCTAAAAAGGAGTAGATAGCTCTAATTTCAAAACATGCTCATTACGCGGCCCGGTGCGGCGGAGGCGCGGGGTCGAAGGGTGCAGCCGGGCAAGATAATAAAACTTTTTGGCTAAATGAAAATTTTCAACAACAGCCTGGGAAACAATGAAACCATTGTTACGTTCTCATATCCAGCTCCAGATAAGCTTCATTTGGTGCAAATAAATTTCACAGGAAAAGGGGGACGCCATGGGTCCAAAAAAGAGGAAAACCTACCCAAGGAGGAGAGCGCAGCAACATTTGAGCCGGGAGTTGGGTAGTCGGGAACCGGGAGCCGGGCTCAGACGACAACATTTGTCCATGGGCTGGTGGATGGATGCAGGGTGGTACGCCCCCTTAAACTCCCCAGGGGCCCCGGTGTGTAGGATACCGGGGAGCGGAGCACCGAAATGTGATTACAAACAGGAAGCTTAGGGAAGACAATGAAATTTTCAGTCTTCAATCGGAGATGAGTAAAGCGGGTCATGTGGGACGGGAAGAGAAATGAAAGTTCCATGATATCCCCCGGACCCAGGACCCGTCCGCTTCGGTGAAACAAAGAGGATCCAAAAACGAACCAAAAACCCACTTAGCAGGCGGCGACGTGTTACCTTAGTTACCAGACAGGCAGCCTCCCCGGTGCTCCTCTGGCATTGATGCTTATTTACAGCCAGCTGGAGGAAGCCCAGTTCACCAGACTCCGGGACTATAGCCTTCCAGTCCGGGAGTTCTCTACGTCGAGGAGATTTTCTAGAGTTTACATCTGCGTTCGCCTCCCGTTTCTGTCTTCTGGAGCCTGGTGGGGCTGCGATATCCTCTTGATCCGCCAGAGTTGGGGTTGGACCATGTTTACTCAAGATAACGATTTCTACGGGAGCCATTAAAACTCTTACATTCGTCCGTCAGCTCAGTTGAGCTTGGCGCAAAAAGAACAAAATAATTTTGCACGACACGTACGAATAGTATTCGAGTTTAACTTCGTCTATGTATGCAATTTCCGGTAGGATGCAATGCTCCTGTATACGATGCAGCATCCTCCCAGCGCATATCCTTCTTTTTTAAAGGTAAACAGATGTTCTTCCAGTGTTAATTCCACTTTTAATTAAGGCGCTTTGTTTGGATTAGTCAAATCGTCCTTAAGAACTTTATGCATATCCCTAAAATACTCAGTCGTTAATCATGCGACACTGTCCCCAAATCAATTGAAACGAAATATCTACCCGGATTCAGATCCAGGTTCATAAAATCCCCCCTAAACACCTTCTGATTTAATTTTGTTTTTGATTTCCGGAACCCAACCCCCCGAAATTAAAATAAGTAAACGCCGATTTCTTTTCAAATGGAATGTAATAACTCAAACGATTCGCACTGAGCATATAAATTTAGTTGGATCCGAGATTTTGTCCCATTGATTTCGTCCCAAAGATTGCACCTTTCTCGACCGGGGGTTGCGGCGGGGCGGCGACGCTACGGCCCTCCCGGGTCTAAGCCTAGCCGGAGCCGGCAATTTTGAAGGGTAAGAAACGGAAATCGGTTGCCTCTACACCCGGCAAACCGGGACCAAAAGAAAAGGGCCAGGGAGAGGCGTATAGCAGAAAAACAGCAGCACCGCACCAACTCCTGGTAAACGACCTCTTTTATCAGGGATTCTTCATTTCAATCACATCAAATGCAGACATTTTTGGTCGTGACATGGGAGCTGGGGTGGCCTTTAAAATTTCCTCTTTGGGGAGTGCTGCAGCCTTTCCCCCGCAGGGCAGAGACCGGCTGAGCCTACAAAAAAAAAAATGAGGAGTGGACATATTCTGTTGCTTTCTCCAGCCACTTGCCGGCCTCTTTTGTTGTTGAACCTTTCGGGGGCCTTTGCGACTTGCTTCTTTTTTCTTAATATTCCGGGCAGGTGGGCGGACTTTGTCCTCTCCCACTGTAATGCTAAAATGACGCAAATGGCCACTTCAAATGACGATTTGTGTTCAAAGTAACGATGATAGGGCATTCGAGTTGAGCCTGAATTTATGTGACGTTGAGTACTCTTACACCACTTTTAAATTTATCTTTTAATTTTTGCAAAATTGATAGCCGAACAAGACATGAAAAACTAGAATTTTAGATTTCGCATGTTTTAACTTTTTACTAAGCTTTGTACATAGTTTGCTTGTTTTTAGTATACCTGCTTAGTACCTATCTAAAACTATTAATTATTTGAATTTTACAAAACAGTATATAATGTATATCTGACTGAAAAGTAAAAAGATAAACAAAACTAAAATAAAATATTTTATTCTTACTGTCTATGTATGTACATATGTATATAACATTAGTTACTTATAGTTTTTTTTTTTAAATGGCTTACGAAGAAGTGTTTTATAAGCCTACGTATTTCCCCATAAGGCCTATGAAATAAATAAATTGGGGATGTAAGAAGAAGCTTCCCATGTAAAACGTTCCTTCGACGTAGGGTTATTTTTTAATAAAATTCTCAGAAATGGCTATGACATGAAGTTTTTACTTTTCAAAACTTTGTTTTTCAGAAACGTGATATAATAGAATTTTCGAATGTATGTACTCGCATTTTACTAGTTAGGTACTTACATTAATTTAGGAGCTCAGTTATTAAGACTAAAAGGGTTTATTTTATTTTTCACTTTTCAGTTCCTTTTTACATCAGTTAATTTTTTGTTAAAAAGTTTTTATTTTTCACTTTTAATTTTCTATTTTCGTCGGTTTCATTTTTTGTTAAAAATCTTTTTTTTTTTTAATTATACTCTACTCAAACGGGCATAGTTTAAAGAACGTTCGACGAATGATTATTCAATCCGATTTCATTCATTGCATGCATGACAGACGGCGAACTTCATTCAAGTCGAGTGTTTTTCACAGCTCAAAACTGGATACGATTGATATAGCAATATTAAATTTCCCAAGCTATTACACGCTCGATTATTAAAATGAAAAGAATCATATTAAACCATATAATCTGTCTGAAGGAATTTAGGCATACAAATTTTATTTCATAATTTGACACTGGAAATAGGCTGTTTTTGCGGGATTTCCATGCTAATTCTCTGAAAAAAAAGTGCCGGAACTTCCTTGCCGAAGAAGAGAATGTAGTTAACGTTCATTCGAACTTCATTTTTGGTGACAGACGAAACGGCAATGATCATTTTTCGAGAACGTTCATTCGAACGTGCCCGTCTGTCTAGGGTGTATTAGTATATACCTCTGCGGATTTGCCTTTCAACATTTAGGAAGAAGCTAGAAAATAATGTAACAACGCCAAGGAACATGCATATGTATGTGTTTTATAAATGCGTATTTATAAAGTAGAAAATATGGAAATTAAATATCTCATCTTCAAACTAGCTATGCATTTAAGAATCACTTCCTTGATGCTTATCCGGATATTAGCATATTTATTATTAAACTGAGTGCAGTCCACCTAGACATAAACTGAATTCCATAGAAACGAACTATCTCTACTGAATATTTCGAATTCATAGATATTGCTCAGGACAATGTGGTTCGTGTTTTAAATTTGCTGACGATATAACAAAACCCGAGAAGTGGAGGATTTGCTAAACATATTCCAGCAGCAATCCGAAGGACTCCCATGATAGAAAACGCTGTGTCTGCTTTATTAACACGAAGCGCTTGTCAACAATTTCCCCGATCCTCCAATCCCTGTCCACTCCTTCTATTGGAGGTCCCGCAGGGCGAGGCACCAAATAATAGAATCTGCTCCCCTGGCGTCCGGGACAGGACCGGGATCGGGATTCGGGACGTCCTCCAGCCGCCGCGCCCGGCACGTTCGTCATCTGCGGCGTCTATACTCTTTCGGATTTGGTTGGGCCAGCATTTTTCCCGGTCGGTAATAAATTCCGCCCAGTCATCAGAACTGATTCTGTTTTAAATTATGCTGCAACTGTCGGCCGAATTGGTGGCAACGATTCTGAAATTCTGCTAATCACGCTAATTAATGGTGTTACGTGTGCAGCAGATTTAGCTTTGGTAAATATGAGCCGAAGGACGGCAGTGAAATTCAATTTTTAGCTAATAGGCAACGAAGTTTATGTTGGAATTGGGTCTGCACCAGTTCCTAGGTAGTCCCAAGGTAAATTTGGATTGGAGTCAATATTGCAACAGAGGCAAGAAATTTTATTATAAACGGTTCAAACTTACGGAGGCAGCGAACAGCCGTAAATAAAAAGTTCAAAACTCAATAGTTCTCCCGGAAATATTGGAAAACTATTTCCGCCCGGCGAAGGGTTGCAGATCGAACTTAGCAGGAACTATCGAACCAATCAAACAACTACAAAAGCGAGTTATCGAAAATTCTTTCATCCTTCACTGGGTTCTTCCTTTTTCATTGTGCAGGGCGCGGGTGACAGGGTCTCCTCCGCCGGCCTCGGCGCTCCAGCTCCAGCTCCAGCTCGAGCTGAGGCTCTCCAGCATCCAGCATCAGCCTTCAGAAGAATTTTTTATTTTTATTTTTTTTTGTTCTCCTTCGTTTTGGTCCACGGCATCCTTTTGTAGGATGGATTTTTTCCTTCTCGCCGGGTTTTCCTTGCTTTTCGGGGAAAAACGAAATGTCGTCCTGAACCCAAACCACCTTTATCGGAAGATTTATGGCGGGATGCTGGAATTTAATGAAATTGCAAAACGAAAATGGTAAGTGTGTACGGCGCAGCGCCGCTGCCGTAGGTATGCGGGACAGAGGGCGACATAGATCTTCTATAGCGAGCATTAATGCTGAGCGTAGATTTGTGTGTCTCCACCTTCGTCCTGACCCGGCAGCACCAGAGCGCGATGAACGTCGGTGTGTATATTCCCGGGGCCAGGGCTGGGACCAGGACTCCGGTGCCTGCTCCTGCTGGAGAACGATCCACGCCATCATTGTTACCCTCTTCTGCTGTCACGTGACAGTAATTACCGGTATATAACGGGAGTGAATTGGATTTAATGGTGGCGCGGAACAGCAAACATCATCCCCTAGTTGGGACATCACCCGTCTTGTTGGCAGCGTTCTCCTTTTTCAACAATTTCGAGTCCACCGCTCGGCGGCATCAAGTGACGTGCTTTGTTGGCAAGGCATTCTACAACAAAGCGCCTGTAAAAATTTTGATCGACTTAAAAGTTATTAAACCATTAATGGCGCCTAATTAAAACGACTGAGAGATGGTCGCTACCAGTAACAGACAACGGACGAAGCCGCTATTCTTCGCATGATTAATATAATCTTACCAAAGTACTTCGTTATTTCCTCAACCGACGCAAAGGCGCTTTGAACGCAAGTTTAATAAAAACGATCTCTTAAAGTTTCCCTTAACAGTAACAAAAAAGGTTCTAATATACATATAAACGAAAATTAGACTTTAAGATTTAGAATAAATGCGTAGTACTTACGGCGTAACTAAAATGTTACGGTTTTAATTTGCTCATTGTAGCTGATATTAATTTAATTATTAATTTAGCTTTAACTTCATGTCAAAGTTGGCACGAAAAGCAATAATAAACATTTTTATTTTATGTTATAACTAGCGGATGCCCGGCGTGTGCTACTACGCTAAAAAAAGAAATACATTTTTTTTATTTGTTGGAAAAAAAGAAAATTTTCGTTTCGTCTCGTCTCGTCTCATCCTCATCCTCATTATCATCCTCATCCTCATCTCATCTCATCTCCTCTCATCTCATCTCATCTCATCTTATTTCATCTCATCGTGTTATGCGCCAACTTCACACTAATGTTTTTAATTGAAATTTTTAATTCAATTTAATGAAATTTGCTTGTAATTCCCGAGTTTACCTCAGATAAGCAGACAGACAATTGTAAAAACAATTTTATGAGTTTTTAAATCATGTAAATTGCAATACGAGCTTACATATAAAAAAAAATTTTAATATCATAAACAGATATTTCAATTGTATTAATTTATAAATATACATATAATATCGCACCAAATTTTAATACAAAGCTTTAAAAAATTTTCCAAAAAAAATAAGTTAAAAATAATTTAAAGGTATTTTAATATTACATTAATCGTAATATGAAAACTTTCATAGAAGTTGATTTTTCAATCAAAGCCTAATTTGAAATTTAATAAAAAAATACTACGGCTCAAGATATTTGTAAAAGTAGGTAGATACTCTTTAGCAAAATTTAAATGAATAGGCCAATTACTTTCAATGTTGTAAAAGGATTAGTTAAAAGATCATAGGAAACATCTGAAACTTTATTAAAAATTTTAGAAAATGACTTCTATTTCAAATATTTCAAAAACAAAGTTATTCTAGAATATCTAATCCTTGTAGTTTCTTCCACACACAGATTGTATGTTTTGAAAGAGGTTTTCTAAGGGACATAATTTTACTTTTAAAGTAAATGCCCCACTCACTGTAGAGAGAAATTAGCAGAGAAAATATTCGAACGAGCGTAAATTTAGTAAAGTCCTTTAATAAAGGGTGCCAAAAGTGGAAAGCATGCGAATGCGACAAATGGTGCCAGAATTCCCTCTGCCATTAGCTGCGGAGGCTGAGCACCGCCAATTACTTTCCACCTTTCACCTGATCCTTATCCCGTCCATAAAATTCCCGATGATGAAAAGAACTTCAATACACAAACAAACAAACAAACATATTAGAAACAAGTTAACACACCGGCAAACAATGGACCCGAAGTGTGGCGCAGGAGTGCTAAAATTGCCCGCGCCGAGCCGTTCATTCCAGTGGGGTTTGGCCAGAGCCAGAACCAGAACCAGGACCGGGACCAGGACCAGGACGCACCACCATCAGCAGCCTTCGTCCCAATTCCTGCTGAGGAGGGTTGCTCGACTGGAGCTCGCCCTCGGATTATGCCGCTGTGTGTCAGCGTCAAGCGCCGCATCCCGGCCCATTCGTCCTATAGCATCGCTGTGTTGGTGCGTTTAATTTAAATTTTAATTTCGATCTTAATCTCTTAATGCGAAATAAAATTGCCGTGCACTGGTGGCATGTTCTGGCGGCCCCTTAATGTGGAGAAAATGATTGGGGGATTGTTTTAAATTTCTCCACACCCGCTAACTTGCCGGGCTGTCTGCAGGGCCATCACCCGCCCCCGAGCCTCGTTAAATTTGACCTTTTTATAGTAAATTTAGGCATTTATCGTTGCTCTTGCCGCTCACGTTGCTGCCCTTGTCGAAGTCGATTTTCGGATTGTTCGACGGGGCGATGCGGGGGTGCTGCGCGGGTGCTGCCTGGGGGAGCAACTACTTGTAAGTGACCAAAAGGCATGGCGGCAACTCCGCCACCCTTAGCCTAAACGATGTAATTTTACACAAATTTATGCTCTGTTTATGCTCCGTTCATTTTTATGGCACTACTGAGGATAATTCTTGGCGGAATTTGCATATTTTTCAGAGCTGTAATTATTTTTCGATATGTGCCTGTTGAAAACCAGTGATTTAGTTGAAGCCGGGCAATTTTAGGGCACCACTGGGTAATGCTTGGTTTTTGTACCCTTCTGGGTTTCTGGAGCAAGTACCCGATTTATTATATTTACAGACAGTATAGCTAAACATTTGCTTATATACTACACCGAGAGAAGAGTCATTGTAAATTTGGCAAAAAAGGTAGAATTTACTATTTTGCAATAATCACGAAGATTTTTCATAGCTTAACAGTAACCTTAGTATAGTAGTAGCTTTTTGCAAGTTGTATTATCAAACCAAAACCTACATAAAATAAAAATTAGTAATGTAAATTATTTACACAATGCCTTTTAGATATACATATGTACTAGAAATAACAACAAAAAATAGTAAAACTAAACGTAAATGATTAAATTAAAGCTTTTAATTGAAAATGTATGTAAATGGCTGTAAAACATCGCCCGTTTTAATTTGAATTGATCCGATATGATTTTACACAATGCCACTTTTGTCTAAGTGTATAGGAGAGTATTTTATTCCTTATTTACTGAAATAAATTAATTAAGAATGAATTTTTCCTTTTAACTCACTTCACCACAAACATAAAAATTTCGCACGGTTAAAAAAGAAAGTTCCAAAAGTTATACATAGATATTAAGAAAAATTGATCAAGTGTAAGCTATAGGTATGTATTAAAATATTATCTCGTTATATGAATAATATAACCTGAATAATATTCCGAATGATCTGCACACAAAGCCAAAGTTATAGAAATACAGAAGTCTGACATAACAAAACTTTTAAAATATTCAAATATGTCTTCTTCTGCTAGTTCTGCAGGATAATAAGTAGAATAATGTCACTATAATATACAAGTAGACAAGGTACAGAAAATAAACCTTGAAAAATATAATTTTCGATCTCGGTCTTAAGGGCAGTTTTTGAATAGTGAGTTATTTTGCTCTACTATTTATTAAATTTGAACTGTTTTTTTATTCATCAGATAAATTTAAAGAACCTAAAGTCTTCTTCCATCATACAAAATACAAATATATATTATTGCACATTAGCTAAATACAATTAAAATGTACTGTCAATTTTAGATTTAAGATTTAAAACTATCCTTTAAAATTCAGAATTAGTGATAACTAATTCTCATTAATTACATTTGCAATTTGAAAGGTTTTGGTCAAAATTGAGACCTGAAGTAACCGCACCAAAGTACATCGCGGTTCTAACCACTCACCTCTTCCCTATCTGAAGTAATGATGTAAGGAACTTTCAGGAGTTGAGAGTTTTCGGTCATTTTCACTAGAAACTTGCATCACAGCTTCCTGCACCTAGTAAACCCGAACTTGTCACAAGTGATATGTTTTCTGAGTTTAAATCAAGTTTATCTCAAAAGTTGCATACTCTTGCCAGCATCCTCCGCACCCGACCCGACCGCCAACCCTATCAACTTTTAAATTTTCATCAAACTATACGAATTTTGGTGGTGGTGCTGCTGTTGTTGTTTTTGGTGCAGTGACTTTCCTTCCAAGTTTTGGAAAGTAGTTTTCAGTTGAAACAGTGTGGTTTGCCTGAGTACAGAAAACCTGCATACTTATAAGTGTTAGTATACTGATTCTTAGTTATCTCAAGAAAGCCAGACAACTTGGATTTTGCCTCTCTCGTTGGGATGTAACTTTTCCCAGTTTATATGTAGTATATAAAGTGCTTGTTTGCAGGTGAAGTTTTAACTCCGATTGGCTTTATGAAATCTATTTGAAATTTTAAGTGCTATGCATCCACAATTGCAAAAGGTTATAAGGAAAAACCTTAATTTGAAAGGTTTTAGTAAATCAGATAATACATATAGTTGAGCATTTAAGAAATGCTACTCAAAGAATTTATTTTTTCGATATTTCCTGTCTTATATGTATAAGCTCTAGTGCATATGATTTCCTCGAGAGGATATAGTAGTTTAGTCCTTTATCTTTTTCTAGTCAAGATAATAAACCGACGCATTTACATTATAATCTTAATAAGTTTCAGCAAACACAGAGTGACACTGAAATGAAAATAGGATTGTTCATAGGTACTTTTTCAACAAAAATTAATTGCTATTAATAAATTATTATATTTCTGTACAAAATGGTTTGTATATGTTTATTTCAACCTTTTATCGGATCTATAATTCAATGCTGGAATTAAAGCAGAATTTTCAAGTCCAAAGAAATCTGTGCAAATAAATATCGTAATGAATATGTTTTCTAAATTCTCACCACGACATCCATCGTAATTATTCCAATTAAACCTGGGTACACGGAAGAGGGAGCAACAGCCCCAGATGTGTAATTATATGCAGATCGAGTGACGCTGTGTTCGCAATATCGCCTCCAAAAAGGAAAACGTTTCTACAGAAAAAACACGAAGGGAATTACCGCGAGGGGTTAGAATAGAAAAACAACAGGGAAAACTCTCGGTTCCCCAATTAAGTCCTTTTGATAAATTACAGACAAATACCTCTGCCGGCATAATTACAGCCGCTTTAAGCTTTGTTGATACAATTTTAAGCTCATCCACCACATGAGACCAGACCTTGCTGCCTTTTATTTGCCGGCAGATTTATTCCGTACGAGCAATTGTGTCTGTCTGGGCTCGAGCTCGTGTTTTATTTTCATAAAGTCCTCAGAGTATGACTTTCGTCCTGTTCAATGGTTGTGCGGGGATTCATCCTATTTCGAGGAGAGAAGCCCTTTTTCCCTTGGTAGTGGTGTGAAGGGCTGATTCTTTTTATTCACTAAAACCGAAACGAACGCTTTATGAGCAGGGCTGGCCAAGTGTTAGAAATATGGCTCCTGGCTCCCCATTTCGGTACAGGAGCAGGAGACTTTAGTCCTAAGACCTCCGAGCACCTGAGTCTGAACGAAAGTTTTCAATTTTATAAAAACAACCGGTGACTTTATTTTGCTCTTTATTCCTCGAGAGATGCAGCTGAGGTTTTCTTAGTTCGAGAAGTTATGCTTTTTAAAAGGATCTGGGCAAGAGTCCTTAATTAAAATATAATCTTCGGTCCATAGTGGCCCATACCATCAGGATATTATTTGTGTCTTGCGGTTAGAGTTATTTTCTGTAGGTACTCTTTTCAGTAGTATTTTTTTTCTCCAATTCTCAACACAATTCTCTCTAATTACCGCTTATTATATGTACTTACTTATGTATATATCGTGTAACTTAGCGAAATATATAATACGACAGTGTAAGGTTATACCTTTTTTCGATAACTTAAAACTCGAATATATCAGAACAAAGATTTACCAAACAACAGAAGAATCATAATTTTCCTAAAGTTTTCTTCGGTTTCAGCCATATATGGTATTTGCCAAATGAATCTCCGAATCGTGTTCAGTACACCCAAAAAAAATTGATAAAACATACATATTTTAAACATACCTACTGCTACTAAGGCATTACTTTGCTGACACTTTTGGGCCAAGTCTAAAAAACAAATATCTTTGTTCTTAGCAGTAAAGGGGAACAACGGAAATTTCTTGACTCTCTGGTAGTGTTACTAAAATGAAGGCATTCATGTTAGGGCTACTGATTTTGGCTCAAATTGAAAATGTAAGGACTGCATTCTCTTATACAAGCGCAAGTTAATTTACACCCTCAAGTATTAAATCTTGATATTTTGCCAAATCAAGTTTACCAAAACAATAGTTGAACTTTTTTGTTTTGAGTAGATTCTTCAAATGAAAACTTCACTATAAGACGCTTTTATCTATTACTATTTCATACTATACAGAAGCTCTACGAAAATGTGGTTAACACCAACTACCAACTTAAAGTTTCATCCTCTCAAGTATTAAATCTTGATATTTTGCCAAATCAAGTTTACCAAAATAATAGTTGAACTTGTTTGTTTTGAGTAGATTCTTCAAATGAAAACTTCACTATAAGACGCTTTTATCTATTACTATTTCATACTATACAGAAGCTCTACGAAAATGTGGTTAACACCAACTACCAACTTAAAGTTTCATCCTCTAGAAGCCTCTACACAAAATTTACTTGCGCAGCAATTTTCGCCAATTTAATTTACTGATTTCGGCAAAAGGTACGGGTGCTGTTGGACACTGGTAATCTGCAAGTTTGAGAATCATCACACAGGACAACGGGTCTAATCGAAACCCGATGTCCTGACGTCCTGTTTGCGAAATAAATCAAACAGCACAGCTCCGGCCTGCTTATCAGATAAATGCGTTATCCCTTCGGACGACACCGGTCTCATAACGATTCCATTCAGAATCGCCCAGGAAATAATATCCTCAATATGCAATAAATTCTAATATTTTCCTGCATTTGTATTATGGCGTCGTTTAAATGTATGAGATGACCACGCTGGACTTATCCGCCGGTGAGCGGAGGAGCCAAAAAGGGCTTCGGGGCACGACTTAGTGCGCTTAGCGACGGCTCCTCTCATACGTGAGGGTTTTGCGCCCCCGAAAAATGTCCACAATTTTCCTACTTTCCTAATAATAACTATGGAACATTCTTTTTCATCCCCGGTCCCGCCCCCGCATGCTTTATTGCAGCTTCGTCTCAGGACCACATTAGTCCTTTCGATTTGCTACGCCCGTAGTCCGGGACAAGATGAATTTCTCCGCCACGGACGCAATTAGTGTTCGATAACGAATTCTTCCCGATCCTTGGGGGTAGTGCTAATTATGACGTAATTGCCAGACTGCATAGATATGGACGAATTATGGAAATTTTCAGCCATTTTTGTAGCTAGCCAAGAAAGCGCCGTATATTTTATTGGTGCCGAAGGGTAATTGCGATATAAATTAATTTCATGGGCCAAGCACTCCTTCTCGTCGAGATCGGCACGCTGAGGTGTGTGCTAATGTCTTCAGATACGTTTTCCTCTAACGCTACTGGAATTAATTGACGGACAAATTGAGATGGATGACATCTTTTATTGGTTCGGTGCGAAATCGCAAATTAATTTCAAATGTCTCGATATAGAGGTGTATACGCAATTTATGCGAAGGGCAAGTCATTTCGTGTCGCCAGGTGGCGAAATATTATAAAAATTGCTATTGTACTTAATCAAATTGAGTATATTCCTCTGATTTTGGATATTTCACTCAAATTTTTATATGTTAATATTTGCTTATCGATTAGTCAATAATTTTAAGTTAGAGTACAACATACATATCTGAATTCAGTCAGAATTTTAATTTTAAAGTTTCATGTCAAACATCGTTATTAACAATTATGTTTTATTTATTTATTAAGTGAATGAATATGAGTCCTGTTTTTAATGCTTCAAGATTATTAAAAAATATACCTACAAAAGAGTCCCACTTCTATACCTATAGATATTAAACAATTTCGAAATCATGATTCTCAAATTTGGCGATAAAAATGTCGCCTAATAAAAAAATATTAAAATAAAAAAACATTACTTCCAAAAATATTCCATACTTTTTAACCACTTTGTACCTATTATCAATCACACAAAATTTGGAGACAGAAAACCAGTAGTGTTAAAATCGGAAGAAATGTATCTTGCAAAACAATTTAAAAGATTATAGAATTATAATAAGCATAGCTTAAAAATTATGTATGTATTACCACAGCATTACTATTACTTTTCATTGTATGAAATGCAAAAATGAAAGAAAAAAGAAAGGATGTTTCGTGCAAATTTGTCAGCAGCAATACTAGATTAGAATTTTAAATTGATTAATTTTAATCTTAAATTATTTAAATGTTCAACTCAACAACTATCTTGATGAATACAAACAAGTAGGTACGCTAGACATTATAAACATTTTATATAAAAATTTTTGTCATAAAAGTGTCATATCTCCTTTAACAGTTCACCAAAGAGCTTGAGTTATTTGAAGAAGTGTCTCGACAAAGAATTACAGCGATGGGTGGAAAGGGCCGAAAACCAAAAGTCATCCAGATTAGGGCCATATATCGTCTGGAATGTTGGTAAGCGCATGAAAATTAAAAAAAAAAAAGGCAAAGACAAAACATTCCACCACCCCAACATTAAAGTAGCATAGAGCCTGAAACACGGCGGGCGGCGGAGAGAAACAGCAGCTTTGTTTCGAGAAGTATGCGATTTTTATCAGACTGCGAATTACACTCCGAAGATATAAGAGCACCCCCCTCAGAGCCTTGCCCCGCGGCTCCTGTCTCCGCAGATTCAACTATTGTTTGTCTTCTGATTTATTTCTAATGACTTTGGTCTTATTAGCTAGAAACCAATTTCACGAGAAAAACAAAGCGAAGCTCCTTTCGCTGTGATTTTTATCGCAGGATATCGCTTAAAGGAGGATGTGAACCGAAAAAAAGGCGAACGGCGGTAGCAGCCAACAAGAAAATTAATGGTTTTTACTCGAGTCCAATTTATGGACGTGGACAGAGACATCAAGCGCACAAATTTGCGTCGCCACAGATTTTGACCATACACTTTACTTTGAGGTCAACGACGGAGGGCGACTGGAGTTTGATAGCCGTAGCTCTACAATTTATTTCGGAGGTAATTAAGGAATAAGTATTGATGAAATAAAAGCTTTTTATACTTCAGACACCGACATCTGTTTTGACCATTGCACAAGAAAATAATTAACTTTTCGGCAGGATGGCGAGATTCCAAGTTAATTTGATCCGTCATCCTCATCAAGCCGGGGGGGAACCCCACAATCCGCAGTAATGAGAATTTATTGGCTGCAATTTCCCACTTGTTGGAGCGCAACCGTCTTGAGCTGGACGGCGATTAACCACCTGCGGAGTACGCAAATTTATTTCGACCCATAAGAAACGCATGACAACCATTTATTACCTGGCGATCTCTTGTAGATAGTGCGAATGGATCTTTGAGAAATCAATTCCCTTAAATATATAATTTTTTGTAGGCATCCTTTTTAATTTCTTGGGACCTTTTCGAGATTTAACAACAGATTTGCTAAATTCCGATACACGAGCTTTACGAGCATACGACTGCTTAAAAAAAGCGAAGATGGTGAAATACGAAATATGTTTTTTGATCATAACTTTTCATCGCAGCCTTTAAGTATTTTATCGAATTAGAATCAAGCGATAAATTTTGTATCATTAGCTAACTGTATATATGTATATTCAACTATTCTTTTATTTTTACAGATTAGAAAAAAGGTGGCTGATGGGTAACTTGCATCTTCGAAAAAGGTTAAAAATTGTGATTTCGCAAAATTTCGTCACACAAAATCTGTGATTTTTGGACCCCTCTTCTTATGTCAC
Organism: Machimus atricapillus; assembly: GCA_933228815.1. NCBI lineage: Eukaryota > Metazoa > Arthropoda > Insecta > Diptera > Asilidae > Machimus > Machimus atricapillus. The sequence continues at coordinate 23,161,442 of OW121788.1, read as the reverse complement.
AGTTTTTTACCTTCGGGTGATCCCCTTCCCCTAGGAAGACTGCGCATATTCTCAAAGTATCATTTTAATCACGCTAAAATTGTTCAGAATAGGTATAGACACCAAAATAGATACTTTGCTGAATTTTTATCGAAGCGGTTTTGATAATTTTTGAATTTACCTTTTTCTGGGTTATCCTAATATTTTTTTCCAAATGAAATATTTAATAACACAAATTTATATTAATAACACAAAATACGTTATATATTGTAATATGTATATTGTAGTAATTGAAACAAGCGAAACCAGGAGTTACCATATAATAAAAATTTTATCAGCACAAACGTATTCTCGATTTATTAAAATGATATAGGTAACATCATTGCAGCTGAACCCTCCATCCCCTCCCCATATACGTGTCACGTAATTTATAAATGACTGCAAATGTAAATTATTACCTAATTACTACATATACTACATTCATATATACGATACTGAGTAATTATTACTGGACTTTTTACAAGCATTTATTTAAAAATAGCACAACTTAACAGTCAGTCCGGATTGTGAAACAAAAAGTTTGAACGTTTCATTTTTAGTTAAATGTTTTCCAAAAATACATATGTTCAATTTTCGCGGTACTTATTTATTTTATTCCAAGGGTCCTTAAGAAAGAAAATTTGTTTTAAAGGTCAAGTATGCTATTTTTCAAAGTTTCATGTGAATTAAGTGCGACTCATTTTCATTTCTCTTCACCAGGGTAAAAGTGCAGAATCTTTCAGAAATCCAGATATCACCGGGCCTAATAAGATTTGCCGAAAAAGGGGTAGAAATTTAATTTCCTCTTTTAACTAAATGAGAAGAATCTGACCATTCCCGGAGATATTTCAGGAAGTGAAACAAAACTGAGGGAAGGCGAAAAGAAATGAAGGAAGGACGACGCAGCAGACGCAAGGAACACCCCCGCTGTCGACAGCCCATTAAAAGAAAAGGGAAAATTTTTTGTCATTAAACATTTTAATGAAGACCCCATTTCCTTACCATTCGCTTCCATTTTCCGGGTTTATTTTTCGTGCACTTGCTCGCTTCAGCTTAATTCTTTCTATTCCCGGTCCCGGGCAAGGCGCCTTCCAGAGCCTTCAAATTCAGCAGAGCCTTCGCTATTGCCCCACAGCCGCCGCCCGTTTAAAAACAGCGAAAAGTTAAAACAGTAATGGCAACAATAAGAAATGGCGAAGGACGAGTGAGTGGCGAACAGTAGGGTTTCTTGCTTTTTTAATTAATTAGAGCCCATTAAAATGTTATTCTAGCTGTAATTAGAGCGTTTGTCATAATTGCTGACTCGGAAACTCATTCATTTTCGCTCCCAGAACTGTCTCCAGACGGTTTTAATCAACTGAAAGAATTTTTAAAGTGTTAACTAGCTCTCCACGGTCTTCCAAAGAAACCCCCTTTAAATAAAAATATACATTTTATCAATTAACGAAATCTCAACATTAGATTTAATTTACATCGGTTACAATTTTCTAGAAATGGTAATTTTCTTGATATTTTTATCAATCGAAAAGTCGACTAAACTTTCGTGAAGGAGATACGAAATTAACCCCCGGAGACGATACAGAAATAAGTGGAGGGCACATAATAATCCTATTAAAGGAATTGTCAATTGAATTCCTGGATATTATTCGCCGTAATCCCTGAATTTAAATTCCAAATCGAATTCCTTCGACCCAAGAACAGTGGATGGAATTCTATTAGCATCGATACTGGAGGACAGACGTGTTTTGATTGAAGATGTTCACCACCCTCGAACAGTTCGACCGCGCGAAGGGGCAAATTATTGAGCGAATCTTTCTCGGGCTGTTTTGAGTGGGAGGAGGGTTCAAAAACATCGAATAGACTCTTAAATGGAACAAAACTTTTTTTTGCATACCAAATCGAATTCCGCCCCACTCTGAGACATTCTGTCCTTCGAAGACGATTAAAGTCTGATAAGGCGGCGACGTGCATTCGCTCGTAAATTTGTCTTTATTTGTGGGCTCAGAAATGACTTTTTAATGATTTAAAGTATTTATTCAGGTTTAGTGATGAAAAATATTATTCTGGATGTTGAATCTATGCTTTAATGGACAACGGTAGCAGAAAGTTTTATTTATTTAAGGTGGATTCGTTTTTGTACATACATACATATATATAATATACATATTATTTAATGCTACAAGTATTTTCTTCATTCAACTACATATAATATTTAAAAGTAGCTTAGATAGTATTATGTTACTTATTTTAATAAAGGAATTTTAAGAAAAAAGGGTTTTATTCCCTTCCCTAAATCCCAGTGAAATTCTATAACCTAATCTATAACACAGAATCTTTGCAGGAGGTCCTGTAATCATTTGTTTAGGTTTTGAATATATTAAGGGTAGATGCACTCTGGTAGCGCATGCTTTAGGTAAGGATGTACATATGTACATAAGTCTAGCAAGAAAACCAAATTTAATCATTTTATATATGAACATACGTATTACTCCACTATTACTCATTACAGCGAAACAATTATAGTTGTTTTAATTTAACGTGCTTAAAAATTCTGACTAGCGACGTAGTATTATGTAGGTATGCCAAACTCTAAACCCGAGTTGTCCTTCCACTCTGCAGAGAAAAGAAGTAAAGGAAAAGTTGGTCTGATAACAAATTGTGCCTAACTTGGTAACAGTGGTTGAACATTAAAAATTTTAAAATCATTTTAAAAAAGGAACATTCAAATAAGTATGAACATAAGGTTTGATTAGGGAATATCCAAGATACCAAAAATTAGCCAAATTGGTTTTGTAATGTAGAATCCGATTTTTGATAGCCCGACAGAATATTTATCAAATCACTCAAAAGAAACTTATAGGATTTAATTAGGAAAATAATTACCAGAAACATTCGAAACAAACTTTAATTAGAGCTTAATTTCCAAAGAGGGAAAAAACCTAAAAGCCAAAGTTAACCTTTTGCTGTTCCAGAAAAGAACAAAAAAAAAGATAAGATGAACATCGTGCTGCCCTCCCCCGATCCCGAAGAATATGTGTGTTCTTGAGGGTAAAGCTAATCAAGCAGCAAAGTACAAAATTTATGTGGATGTGCTCACATACCAACTTTCATTAGTGTCTATTACTCTCCAAGGAGTAATCACTTGGTTTCCGGATGACCATTCCATTGGCCATTTACACTTTTCTTTAATGAAGTATTACGGCATTAAAGGTGTTTGCCGGAGCAGAAATTCGCCGCCCATGCTCCCCGAATTCCCGATAGACATTCAATGGATAGACGGGACACTTTTAATGGCTGATCTGGCTCTTATGCGGGTGGATCACGCACATGTGATTCCCCATTCAGTTTTGTGCTAGGAGTAGGGGGCGGGGAGAGGATGCTTCTGCTCCAGGATGGTAGGTAAATTAAAATTTTTGGTGGAGCCTCCTACGAACCAAAACTCTTCACTTCATTAGAGGAATCCCATTTCGCTTTGGCACAAAATGAGCCCTTCCAGCACCCTTCTCCGCACGTGTGTACGTACGAAGGGATGTGCTCTATTCCGGAGCGACAGATGGTGTCGGAGCCTCGCCACAATATAACCAAAGCATGAAATTCATGGTGGATAATGTAACTTAAGGAAACAAATATATTTTACTTTGTACGTCTTAAAGGGCTTTATCTTTTACTTATTTATATATCCCTGCCGCCCATCCCTCTGCGGGGAGCGTCTGTGTATATCCGTGCACTTAGTGGAGCTCGAGTGCGGCTCACGTAATATCCGCCCGAGTTCGTGTGTATGGTGCTTTGTGCCTTGCGAACCCGCTTCCTGCTCCAAATAAAGGACCGAAAGACCTACGGGAACATCCGCTCATACAGGCAGCCAATAAAAAATGCTTAACGTAAAATATTTTCCGCCTAGGACTAAGGGGCCCCGTCTGTTCTTCTATTACCACCCTGTAATAATGAAATGAAATGTCAGCCTTAAGATAGGATTTTTCCTCCCGCAAAATACATGCTTTTTGGATTAAGTCCGCCCGAAGAGGAGCGCGGTAGAGAATTTTCTTCTTATATATATAAATATATATATATTTTTTTTTTCGGTCCGGCAATAACTTTGGATAAAATAAAAATGTTCCTTGTTCCCTGCATAACAAAAGTAAGGCCGATCTCTGGCAGCGTCTTAAGGAGTCCTTGGGCGTTTTCGTGCACATGGCTTAAGTGTGCTCGAAAACATTGTTTACGGCTAATAAAACGGATTTTTTATAAAATGTAAGCAATCGCCTGGAAAGTGACATAAATTATCTTTCTAAGCTTTAAACAACACAAAAAATAAGAGAAATGTTTTTCTTAAATTTTCTTTCCAGAATCTTAGAATTATTATATGTGCATACGTATGTATTATGCTATAATTTGTTTTAATTGTGCGTTTTGGAGGAAAATAGTATAACTAAATCACTACAAGAGTTTTGACAATGTCGCAATGCAGAATTCTGAATGAAGGCACTAGCGGTGTAGAGATCAATTTTTAATTTATACTTTAAACATAATTCTCAACAGAAAGAAATCGAACACTCACCTGGTGATTGTCCTACTGGTGATACGTAAAACACTTTACTCACGGGCTACTTTTAAAACTTTTTTCCAAAACGACGATTTTATTAATCACTTTTCACAAAATCTTCGAAAACCACATCATCTTAGGCGTGCTAGTTAACTGACAGCTTTGACCGATCGACAGTTAAGGCCGTTCTACAATGCGCGGACCACCCAACCACGAACTACCGAACGAAAATGCTGAATCCCGTGCTGCGAAAACACAATCGGGCAAATGTTAAATGTGGAAGTTTTTACCACTTTTTAAGCGGACAAACTTATCAATTTAACTTTTATTATTCTCCTGAAACTACCGTGCACATTTTTATAAGTACTTCATGTTATAATTAGCGCACTGATGTTTTCACAACCGGCGGAAAAGCTGCGGCGATGTCACTATTCTGGTACAATATCGTTGCTGAATGGTCAACTAGTACTATGTGGTTAACACGCACCAAGAAAAAGTTAGCCATGTTGACCAAAACACGAGCGAGTGGGAAGATGGCGCAATTTTGGTTGGTTCGTGGTTGGGTGGTCGGTGCATTGGAGAACGGCTTTAAGAAACTAATTTTACAAATTACAAAGTATTTTTACTTCTATTTACTTATATTTAATGATTCGATCTCTTTTCTGTTTCCTAGTAAGCAAATCCCAGGAAACCAAACGATTAGGAATTGAAGTGATAAGAATCGAAAATAAATCAGCTATCGGACTATTTGGACTGCACCGTTAGACGATTCTTTGGTAACTCGTAAAACTCCCGCGAAAAACGAAAACTGTCTTAATTAGATTTTATACTTTGTATACATATGAAAGGTTTATTTTCTTGGTTATATATTATTTATTTAAACATAGATAATAACGATTATAAGTTAATTTTTACTTTTTAATCGTACATTTATTACTGACCAATGGAAAAAACTTACTTGATAATCTTTGTTTTGTACTTTAAGATTTTTAATCATATTTATAACAATTACTGGTTTAATCTTGGTACCCGAGTCTCTGAACGAGCTCGGACTTGGAGAATTGATGAATGTTAATAATTTTAACGATTTTCTTTGATAACAACATGATAATAAAAAATTTACTTGGAGGAAATCGAAATCAAGTGAACATAACCGTAGTGAAATTAGCATAGGATAGGACAATTAGACCTGCGGCCATTGGCCAATTACTTATAACAGGAAAATTAACTTTTTCAGCATAGGTGTTTAAAAATTTTGTTGTTGGCACATTTACATACATTTAAAAGATCAGCATTTACGCAGCATGAAAAGTTTGATAAGTTTTTAATATGATAGAATTGTTACTAACTTTATTAAGAGTAGTATACCAAAAAGTAGTGATGCAAAGCTTCTCAAATTTTGGAGTTATCATTAGTTGACCAATGGGCACAGAGATATAGATTTAGATTTATATGAGGAATGCTGACTAGAAATATTATTGCAATGATTCCGTCTAATAATTTCCATGCCCCAGCACCGGGAGCAATAAGAAATTAAAGGTTAAAGACCAGAGTGTAGCAAGCATAGGGAATGAGTCCGCAAGGTGTTGTAAAGCAATCAGCAGGGGCTGGATGTTCCGGGGCTCCTCGGCCCCCCGGCCCCAAAGATACGCACATCCCAGTGGTTAAGTGGCATACATTAAACTGACATCTGAATATGTCTGCCGGACTGTGCTCGTGTGCTGCCGTAATGCAATAATGTTATCCATGATAAATGAATTGGGGCTTCTTAATTACTCCCCAAACTGTCGTATAGGCATTTCGCCTTTATAAGAAATGTAACTCAATTTGGTAATACTCTCTCTTGGCATGTTGAGGGCCCACCCCAGGATCTTGGTCGACCTCAACATCCCTGATTCAGATCTTGCAAGGACCTCTGTCTTTAAACACCTCACCTCCCCCGGCCTGGGAAGCGCCTGTTTAGTAACATGCCGGTACCTTGGGACTCCCGGGCCCTGTTGTGTCCCCGCACGGGGCGGGGGGAAGGGGGATAAACTTGTACTTCGTTCGGCTTGGCTGCACTGGGGATGGACAGCCATAAATTATTTGGTTCATGCCTGGTGCCCCGCACCGAAATAAAAATTAATTTCGCTACTCATTTGCAAGAAATCGACTATTCTTCGGGATTAGTTAGACGAACGCCGAGGTGTTTAGCCCTTATCTTCAGGCTAGGGAGGATGCCTGGAGGTGACCACTTACGCCGGATATGCCATCAGGCGGCACTGTCCAACAAATTGCCGATAAATTTTAATTCTCTGCCCGATATCGGCCGATTCGGGATCATTGGGGCACTATGGCCCTCCGCCACCCTCATACCTTCTCACATGAGCCGGCGACGCGAAGAGTCTGTGGTCCGTGGACCCGGCCGGGAGCTCCCGCCACATCCGTCGCAGGGCCGGGCGAGGATAAGTTTTCAAGGACGACGAAATTGTAGCAGCGCCTCTTATCTGCATGTGATGAATGGCACCCTTGTGGCCACTGGACCGCAATTTCTCAACCTGTCACAGACACCTATCGCTCCATTACACATGGGGCCCTTCCGCAGGGCTCGCCCTGCTCCCGGATGCTCAGACGCTGCACGGGGCAAAGCAAAGGCTCTCGAATGTGAATGTGCGTGCGGGGCGCTCCACCGGGTAATGCTTCTTCGGGAGCTGATACATCCCGTAATTCTTGCCCCTGGATACGCCGGGATACGCAGCCCACTTCTTTATTTGCTGCGACGATGACTGCTTAAATACTCGAAACATGGACGAACCTCCTCTGGGAGGTTATTTGCTTGAGCGTAAGCACAAATTTCGGAAAGGAAAGGAGAAACGCATATATTTCAGATGAGATTTACGATCCTGTAATTTGCTCGCCTGTCAGGTGTTTCGTGTCGTTAGTGATTTCCTCGACGATTCTAGGAGTTTTAGGGCGACAAACCAACTCTTTAAGAACTATTTCAAAGATAATGTAAAGAACAAAACAAGATAACAACAAATATTACTTTGAAACAATTATTTTAATCTATTAAAACATATCAAGAATAACGAAAATTTAGGTAACTGAACTGCAAAAATAAAATAGTATAATAACTATAGTATATTAAAGATATGTATGTACATCCGAAAAAAGAACCAAATTTTTCCTAGTTTTAAAAAATACTCTAAAAAACTAAACCTTTAAAAATTAAACATTAAAGAAGCCACTGAGACAAAAACTAAAGTAATCTTTAAAAATAGTCCATGAAAATGAAATATTAAATTGCCTATAAGTTTTTACATAAGTTGTATTTATTATTTTGCCTATAAGAATATTATAATATCCTAGTGTATTATATACTAAAACCTTCCCAGAAGGATATAGAATACATACAGTGAAAGTCTCATAAATTATCGGTCTATACTAATTTTTAAGAAAATCTGGAACATATCAACCGAGAACCTACACTTTTTGTCAGCTTTTTTGTAGTTTTAGCTATAGCCGCATGAGTTAATTTAGAAAATGAAATAGTTTCCTAGTTACCCATTTTAAATTTTGTAACCCACTCAAAAATATAAACGTTTTAAAACTCTTAGAAATTCAAGAAAATTAACGTAAGACCAATCGCAGAGGTGAACCCCCCTCTGGTTTATTTAAAAATAATTTTCGTAAAGGAATTTAATTAGTAGAAAATGGATCTAAAAAATACCTTTTGATTATAAAGTAAAAATTATCTCAAAACAATCAATTTTTATTTTAAAATAACTCCTTTGAAACTTTCGATTTTTAAAAGTTTCATTAGGTAACTTGACCTTACCTTTTCATTTTGATGGGTTGCTTATACAGGAGGAGGAGGGAATTGCTTGCAGTTTTGGGGTAGAACCACGCATCCAGTTCTTAAGTGAAACCCCTTTTGACCCAAAACTGTGCAAACCTCACGGATATATTACTCCAATCGCAGTCCGTGAAATGCGATGGAGCCCGGGAGCCCCTTTCAACAATCCGTAAACTAAAACACCGATACTCGATTACCGGCAGCGCCAAGATAAGGGCGGAGCGGGTCGGTCGATGAAAAAACTCAATTTGAAAAATATCTTGCCATTACACATAAGGGTTTATATCTAAATTACATGTACACTGAGTAGAGTCATTTGTCACTCTGCTCCTGGTACCCAGCCCTCCGTATCTGACAACTTACAATTTCCTTTTCTCCGTTCCTGCCGCCGCCGAGTGTAGTCTAACATCATCAAACCGTTGAAATCACCCCTGCTGGTCCTCGGGCTCCGCCCCCCGCATCAGTGGAGCGAGGTGAAATAAAACAGAACTCGTCCCGGAGCCTGTCCCGGGTGCAGACCCTGCCGCTGTACATTTCGAAAAGGTTGCAAAATAAAACTCCACCAAGGAGCGAGGCAGGACGAACGAAAAAGCAACTATTTGGGTCCCGGAAGGATTCCGCGCTGCAAGTGGAGTAGACAGCCAGCCCCAGACTCGGTGGCCACGTCTACCAGCACTCGCATTTGAACATGTCTCCTGGGAAAGGAAATTCATAAAGACTTTGATAATATGGAACTGGTTTTATCGGATGGTTTCATTTTTTATCAGTTGACACCATTAGCCCGACAGGACTGGGGCTCCTTGCTGGTGTCGCTACTGTCTCGAAGGGCGCAGGAAGGTTTCCGCCCCAAAAAAGGAATTCTTTATGAGAGTATGACCGAATTTGTCAACGGAAGAGTGTTTTCGAAAAGTTTCTGACGCGACAGCTTTGAACTTTTTTATTGCTCGAAATGAAATGCATTGAGTTTTTAAAGAGTTTCGTCAAAGAACATCTGTAATTCGAGTTAGGTAATGGCCGTTATAAAAAATTCATTGCTCCCAAAATTCGAGAAGAAAACTTTCTTTACAAGTCCTGCCAAATTGAATTAAATCCCACGAGTACATTTTATAAAAATTTTTTAATTTAGATGCTTGCAAATTGAAAGCTCCACAGTAAATATTTTTAGCAGATTTTAGATAAAATTATAAAATCTTAAGTAGTATATAAATTCGATATTAAGTTATAAAACCAAACGCAACTCAACCCCGACCTTTAACGATCATAGGAATTATCATTTAATTTTAGTTACATTTATTAAATAGACCAATTATGCAGATTTGCGAATTCATGGGACGAACTTATGAACTCATGGACTCACGAGATGAGTTTTATATACATATTATTGAATTCAATAAATCGATTACATTTATTTAAAATCATTATTTCATTAAAAAATTTTCTCTGTTTAAACAGATAATTATGAATAGAAAATCCTAAATGATTTCAATTCTGGATTTGAAGTTTAAATGGGTAAAAATCATGGAAAAATTTGCTAATATTCCAATCTAATCTAGATCCAATAATGAACGTAATCATTTTTGGAAAATAGCCTCTAAGTTCTTTCTCATTATATGTACTTAGATTTTCACGTAGGTAGTTATTAAAGAGCGAAGATGGAACACTGATTGATACAATTTAATTCTTCATGTAAGTTTTTTTCCCCAAAAATATGGGTTAAATAATGCATACGAAGATTTGATGCTTCTATTTAAAATATATTTATTTAACCTGTAACTTTTCAATAATTTTTCTATAAAATATAAATATACTTTCGCTGGCAATTCTAGAAAGCCTGAAGACCTCATTGTATTGAACTGTGTTAAAGCGTCCGTTTGTGTTGACGGCAATCAGATTTTTGTTGACACTATCAAAAACGAATGTGAAGCTTGCTAGCTCGCCAATAGACTGTCTGTGGTCTGGATCTAGAATTACATCCCCGTCCTTATCAATGATAGAATGCACAGCAGCCACAGTGAACTTCATTTCTATGCCTCCAATGAGAAGCGCCAGACACGCTGCATTAATCGCGCATGCCATTAACTGAACCGAAACGCAAAATTTATTTAATAGAAGTAATTTTAAATGAATTGACTGGCAGTATATGTTTAAAATAATTGTGCATATGATGAGAACTTACCCCACATCGATTTTCCATTTCCTGAATTTGAACAGATATTGCTGTTCTCGGATGAAGTGCTGTTAGTAAAGCTGTTTCGCATGTTCCCCTTATGATATATTCTTTGAGTCTGTCTTTTATAGATGGAAGTCCTGACTTAGGCCTATAGTACACTTCTACAGTAGCTTGATTAATTTCAAGATTTTGAGCCTTTACTTCAATAGGTCCATACATCGACGCCAGAACAGCTGTTTCACCTGTAAACAAAATATAATATTAAGTATAAGTTGCGATTTTCCACAATTGCCAATAAAAAGTAAAAATCTATCTTACGATACCAATATCAAAGCAGTGCATAATTTCCGTACGGATTGTCCTAAAGCAATTTTATATGAGAGTATATACAGACAAATTGGATGGAAAAGGCTAAGGCTAGTTTTAACATTACAAAATCATAATACATATGTATATTAAATCTAGAAACATTCTGAGACATTCGACATATATAAATTATAAATATTCTATCATTTTAAAATGAGATATGTATTTAAAAAAATACTTTTATATATTTTTTTCAAGGTAGCTATAATGTAAAATAGAGTAATTTTGAGCTACCTCACTGCAGCTTTTTTGCACTGATCATTTTAATAAGACCTCTGCCTAAGATGTTAGACAGGTTTTATAGAATGAATGGGCTCATTAAATTCAAAATGAAATTTCTAAAAGACATGCTCCAACTTTACCATTGGTTTACTGTTTAAATTTAATGTCTTTTATCCTTTTATAGTTATGTAGCAGTACTTAGTTTGAAAGCTAAGCCAAATCGGAGAAAAGGTTCTATTCTTCAGTTAAGCCAAGCCTAAAAGTATAGCAGGCTTAGAAATAGGTTTAAAACTAAAGGTATATCTATTAGAAATTGCTTAAAGGTCACATTTTGTAATAAATTGCATTTAAAATTTTCAAAATGTTTACCTTGGGCTAGCAAAGCAGATCCGTCTGCTCTTGTCACCGCATTCAATTCACAATTAATCGGTCGCAATCGAACGTTATCAGAAACTATTTCCTCAGCCATTTCTTCCTTCGGATCTTCCTTAACCATTTTAAATTCAAGAAAATCGAAAACTATAAAACCACACTTTTCGAAGGATGCTGCAATTAACTTTTGACAGCTGGCATGTTTACTCATTTGACAGTTTATAATATCAAAACCAAAATAAAATTAATTTTTGTCTGATACTGCGGATTTTCACCCGCATATTTCGCAATAATTTACAATATTTCAAGAATATTTTGGTAAAATAAATTTCTGTAGAAATTAAAAGCAAAAAGTACAATCTGACGTATATATACGTCGAAGTTCTAGTACACCATAAAATGCAATTTTGCCGTTCCGTTCCCTTGAGGCGTTTATCAATCAGCTCGGCGGTGCGATTTTTGTTTTTCACTTCATTTGGCAAATAGTGTCACTGGAGAGAGTTTAGATTCTCAAGTTTTTCGAGTTTTTTCAAGTTTTCAATTACACACATCCAATATGGACTTATTTAATTCCGTAAGTAACATGCTTTTAATCACAATTGCTGTTTGTGCTTAAATTTGATGTTTTCTTAAGACGCTGAAGAATGAACTCGGTGAGGACTACGTCGATCTGATACAAATAATCGATGACTACCTACAGAGGCCCCGGCGGTCCGAGCGCAATATGATTAACGATGCTGAGAAACTTTGCGAACGAGGTAAGGACTGCTCCTACACAGAAATTAAATAAATTGTTTCTTTGATAAACTTGGCTGGACTGGAAAAGGTCTGGCAAATTCTGCTGAAGCAGAGGAAAAAACCAGGCGCCTGGCACCCATCTTTTGTTTAGGGTTTTCGCGCAGCTATCGATTAGTTCGCTTTGCACGGGATTCCTGTTAAAGGGGCAACTTCCAGGTTTTTGACTTGTTATACCTTTTTGAGGTTATAATGTACACAAAAACTGTTTTTGTAAACAAATTTTCCTTTATATCATGTAATTCTATGACTGTAAATTAAACTGTTGCAAATTTGCCGCTAAAAGGCACAATCAACAGGAAGGATCATACGGTTTCGTAATACATATTGTAAATTTTTTTTTTTTAAGCACAGGAAAGTTCTCGTTTTCCACATTACTCAGTGCTGTAAAATGAATAGTAATAATCGCCCATGTTCTGTATTTCGAGCTAAATTAAATCGAAAAGAGCTTGTAAAGTTCCTTTTCAGTTGAAATTCCGTATAAAATTCATACAATTTTCTTAAAATCATTTCAGTAACCTCTGACTTCAACTAAATTTTTTCACTTAAGGTGTTTAAATAATTCGATTAGATAAATCCAGTGAAATATTTAAACGCCCCAAGAATGACCATGCCCGAGAGTATATTAATCCGAACAGTCCAAATGCTTCTCTTTTATACTTTCTGGGATTCTCCAGGAGGAAAGAGTAATAATTTTATGTTTATGTATAAGTAAGTGCATGCACAATGAAAAGGATATTTGGATCAAAAGGCCTGCACAAAGGGTAATAATTCCATGCAGCGATCGTTTAAAAAAAATAAATAAATAAAGGGCAACGCAACGTGCCGCAGGTTAATTAGCACACCATTTAGGCACACACATTCTAATTAATACTAATACATTTATTTACCGGCATCAAAATCCTTATGGCATCTTCACGCAGGTTTTGTCGATACGACTAACATACAGCCAAGACTGACTACACTTTCATGGAAAATATGCTCGCAAGAAAATTTCGAAAGTTTTTTACTTTGTAATATTCTCTACAGTTCAAGTTTTAAGTTAATTTTAAAAGAATTTCAAAAATATAGCATATAGTTCTCATGATTTTTGCTTAGACTCGCGCATAATAGAGACTTTTTTCCTGCAATCCCATCATTTAATCAAAAGAATGTACATAATTATAAAGTTTTTGTTTTTCCAGTTGCACAGGCAACAGCAGATATTGAAGGTACCTCGCAATTAGTCCCCGAAACTGCAGCATCAAACAGTATTAGTAACCCAACAGTTCAATCTACCAAGACAGAACGTCCGCAATCTTCACAATCATCCAACTCTAATGAACTTAGCACAGCATCAACAATAGTATCCATACCACGAGAACTAACAAAACCAGAGGACGACGATGTTGTATATATTTCATCGGAACCAAGCGACTCGCTTGTAATTGATTTACGCACGCCAAACAATTTAAGCAGAAAAAGAAGCAGGCGAAGAGCAATCGAAGGAGTGATAACCTTGGACGATACGTGGCCTGAGCCCGATCTTGCAAAACGTACAAGTACTAATTCAAAGACTGCTTGTACCGTGCAGCGCACACCGGCCGAGTCGCAATCGTCATCCTCCGAGAGTGAAGTACCGGGTTTGAAACTGAAGTGTCCTATTTGCATGGATGACGCTCTCACGAACGAGCCAACCACCACAATTTGCGGGCACATGTTTTGCAAAAAATGCATCCACAAGGCGATTAAGATAACGAAAAAATGTCCAATGTGCAAAAAAAAACTCATCTCGACCTCACAAGCACATCGTCTTTATTTTTAAATTTTTCTTTAATATTCAATGTCCTTTTTTTGTGTTATTATTATTACATTTATTAATTTTTTTTCATTTTCGGCCACGCTGAAAGTTCGTGTTATTTTTTAATTTAATTCTACAATAAGTTGTGAATAGCCGATATTTTGTATTGACATGTTATTAAATTCTACGCATGTAAACAACACCTGATTTTTAAATCCATTTCTTTAAAGAGACAGCCTAGAGATTTTACTTTGAAATCATATTTTTTTAATGTTTAAATTATAGGAAAGTGTTTATTAAAGAGTGATTTTTCAAAAGTCTCTATATAGATGAATAATATTAAAATATCGCTAACCTAACTTAAAAAATTTAACATTGAATCTGTGGTGTAATTGCAAAGATTGAATCAAATTGTTTCAACGCAATTTTAGTTTCTTCGAAAAACAAAAATGTAATATAAATTTAGACTTTTTTATTTGTAACCACTGATCCAGTCGTCCTCTCCAAATTGTGCCTAACTATCTACTAAAATTTATATCAAAAAATTGGGTATTTAGTTCTTTTCAGTATGCCTCCATTACGAGGATCTGTGATCATCATTCATTAATTTTAGAATTTTTTTTTTTTCGCAACTCGATTTTGTACATTTAAGGGGACATGATGGTTTCAAATTTTCAAAAAAATCAAATGATTGATTTTGTCATAATGTACCTTTAAGAATGTAATTTTAATATATTTTTGTATGGAGCAGGCATTGGAGATTATATATAGGTGGTTTTTCTCAAAGAATGATAAAAAAAAAATTTGAACGCAATTTTCTCGAACCAACATTCTTAAAACTGTGGGCACGTTTAAAAAAAAAAACACGACCGATCCTTCTGCAATTTTAATATATTATTCTACACACCTATACCCTTTTTTGATTTATATGAAGTTTTCGGTGCCAAAAAAAAGTATGTATGGAAAAATGTCCGTCATTTTGTTATTTTCAAGCGAAAGTTTTTCCTTGTAGTCCATCCCGTAGCCCTTTTCATAACAATTAAGACCCATTGTTTTTTTTCGGCCGTTCCAGTGAGCTGAAATCACTCCCACCGTGAATTTTTGATATTTTTTTAAAAAGTTGAAGCAGCCAAAAAAATATCAAAAAAAAAATTGTGTTGTGTACTTCAAGAACCAAATAATATACATATATACAAAGTTTGATCCAGATATCTCTTTGTTTTCTTTAAAAACATTCCATTTAAAAAAAATAAATCGCCTTAAGGTTGACAATATTATTTGACGTAGACGAAGACGATGGTCACAATTCCGGAGACGAGAGGCCTAAAACTGCGTGCACGGAAACTCACAAAATTAAGGTTTTTATGGTTCATCCATG
Source organism: Machimus atricapillus (assembly GCA_933228815.1). Classification (NCBI taxonomy): domain Eukaryota; kingdom Metazoa; phylum Arthropoda; class Insecta; order Diptera; family Asilidae; genus Machimus; species Machimus atricapillus. The sequence continues at coordinate 23,145,963 of OW121788.1, read as the reverse complement.
AATTATGATTATTCTGAAAAACAATTTTTTTTCAAATCAATACAACGGACTAAACAGTACGCTATTTTAATTCTTCCGCTCAACTATTTCTCGCCTAATAACCCTCTTTATATTTTTTTGCCTGAAAAAAGGATCAATCCATCGTTTTACTTTCGTAAAATAATTGGGTAATACAACAGGTAATACCATAGATGGCATAAGAACCATCTTCTAAACCAATAAAGCGCAAAATGTGTTTTTTTTTAAGATTAACAAGAAAATTTCCAGATTTATTACTTGAAGACTTAGGCAAACAGTCCGTATCTGGGCATTTCAGGAATATACATATATAAGAAAAACGTTAATGATTTAGATAGTAACACTAAAAACAAGTGGATTGCTTAAGACTAGTTTGCGCCAGCCTGGGGACCAACCAGAGCCGTGTCATCCGATTCTTCCTCTTCATCCGAATTCGAGATCGTTTCCCAGCTATCGTCACTATCGTCTGATAAATCGTCCAAGTCATTATCGCCGGCCTGCTTGGGATTAAACAAAAATCATGAATGTTTCTAGTTGGATGGGTCTATGACCTAGGTTACTTACAATCTGTCGTGTTTGTATATTTATTTCAATTTGCAGTCGAATGTCCATTACCATAAAAGCGGCCGTCACCAGCACCGGAAGCGTTATGCGACTCTTCCAGGCGAGGTTCGTGAGAAAGAGAAAGGCTTCCCCAAATTGTGAATCCATAATCCTTCCCATATCCTGAAAACAAGCAATATTTAATATCCTGAACCCTAGGTTAAGTAAATTAAGAACCACCTTCGCTGCATAAATGAAAATGAAAAAGTGTTTTAACGACTGGCTGGCTCTGGAGAAGCCTCCTCGGGGGGATTCTTTTCCTCCAGCTGATCGAATTTAACAATGTGAAGTGTCTCTCCGATATTCAAAGGCTGTACAGGTTGAATGTGCCTATAAATTTCTTGGACGGCGGAATCACCCGAATTTACTGGAGCATCAAAAGCTAAATCATCTTCAGAGTTCAAGTTTAGCGAATTATTTAGCAAATTCCGCAGGCACTCCTCTCGTTTCCTTGACAATTGCTCAATTAAGTTCGGATCGCGTTTTATTCGATTCAATTTCCGTTCTGAAATTATTGACATTTGTGAAAATTCGTTCATTTTGCACTTTTTTTTGGAATTAATTGGGAATAAATTGAACTCACCGAGAGCTGCAAGATACTGCTGAGAATCTGGCAGAGATTTCGTTTCTGCTCCGGTATCTACCGAACCGCCCACTTGGGGAGAAAAGTCGTCTTCGAATCGTTCGACAATTGTATTCGCTGATTTTTCGTTATCAAATTCAGACGAATTCACTTTGTTTGCATCAGCAGCACCTCGGACCGTCCACGGATCCGTCATCTTTTGCCAAATACAGCTGCGATGTCAAGGTGGCAGATAATTGGTTACTTTTTTCTCTTGTTTTTAGTCTGGGCTTCGTTTACACAGACTTAATTTAAAAGAAATTCGTAAAAACGCTTGGTGTTTCCTAGAAATTTCGGAAGAAACGAAAAAGGAATGAAACAATCTACTACAAAATGCCTTTCCATCGCACCATTAGAATTCTACTACTGGAATTAAAACGGGAGTTGTAATTGTTAAACCGTTACAAATTATTGAAGGTCTCTGAGAAGCACCGAAAAATGGATTTAAACACACCTGAAAGTAGAAATATTAACATTTCTGAGCAACTTAATGAAAGAATTCCTATCGAAAAGTGGAGTTTGCTAAAATCAAACCAAAACGACTTCAACTTCGGTAAGAAAGGCAAGGCAAATGGTAGAAACTATCAAATCTTGGACTGGGAACCATCTAAAAGCCAACGAAAAAAACATGAAAGTCACCAAATGAAAAGACAAAATAAGGAAATCATAATTCCTAAACCGATAAAGTACAGAAAACATTTGCTACCCTTCCAGAGGAATCCTCCGGTAAGAAATAATGTAAGCTGTTTCAATTTGCCGAAGTCGTTATTTAATAGTGCTTTACTGGGCATAACTCCTCAAAAGAATATAAACAATACGGAGAAAACTATTTCCTCTAATTTTTTCCCACAAATAACTTCCACTCCTTTGTCGTGTGATGATTTTTTTACAAATCCAAGTGCTTTCAACAGTGGAAAAACCTCATCTCAACAAAACTATTCGGAATTTATTTCTTCAATTCAAATTCCACTAAACAACAGCAAGGGAAAGCTGTTTCAAAATAATTTAACAGATAATATCCTTACCTCGTTAAGAACCGCTCACAGATCATCAATTCCTGCCTCTCAAACCGATCAAGAGCTGATTAGAACTGAAGCTGCAGATGTCCTTTCGAAGAAGCGAGCTAAATTATCATTTTTGAGAAAAGGGAGAAATAGAAAGTTACAAAACGATAACTCTACTTTTACTTTAAGCGTAGAGAGTGACCAAGAACCAATCTCTGAATTTTTAGAGAATACAAACAAATTTCCACGTAAACAACCATTTTCACCTGATTTCACATTTTCCCCATTTTGGTCCCAACAAACTGCAAGTACGCCAACTTCAAATTCAAATTATCAACTACCTATAAATAATCAGTTAACCGAGGATTTGGGACAGAATCTAAATATAAACGAAATTTTTTCGAATCTTACAAATACATCCACGTCCAACTACGGGGATCCATATTTCAATTTAGAGTGGAAAAACGAAGGTTTCTCATCGTTAGCCAGAGAAGTATATAGTATTTATAATTTGAATATTAAACAATGTTTTGCGTAAATTGCATCTTTTCTCTTATTTAGCAATCTATTTGTGAAGATTTTGCTGCTTACAATCAGTTTATTCAAAACCCGGATAGTAGAAAGTCGGAATCTCCATCACTTATCTTACCACAAAAGGTATGTACCTATTTTAGACTAAACATTTTCGAAAATATGAAATTTTGCGGGAATAAATCAATATCTGTTGTATCTGTTGCATGTACATGTTGTGATGCGTAAAAAAAAAAATATCAATTATATTCAAGAAACTTAACAATATCTTTATTTCTTCAGGATTTCAATCGCTTGTTACATGATGATGATGTCACTTCCCAACTAACTTTTACAGAGAACAAATTTTCAAAAGGAAACATGAAACGTCGGAAGGAACCCCAGAGCGTGCTGGATGAAACTAATCTAAGTTGGAACCGTTCTTTATTAGACGAAAGCCTACAGACGAACAGCAGTGAGATTATAAGATCTATTGACCATTTAATCAAGCAATCACCTGATGTTAAGCCGAAAAATTTCAACATATATGAGAAATCTAAATGGGACTAAGAAAGTCATTTTGTATGTTGATTTATTAATAAGTGAAATGCTTATATATATTTTGTATGATTTGTAATTGAAAGATTAAGGATATTTTACAAACAAACATACATACATACATAGATATATGAATTATGATTTTTTTAATAAACATAAGTTTTTTAAGGAGAAAATGAGAGCCAATTGGCTGGATTTTCAACTGTTATCTTATCCACTTGTTCAAGACTGAGTCCCTTTCCGTATAATCTCGGTAAAATATTTGTTTGGATGTGGGAGTATCCATGTCCGCCAAATGAGGTCTAAAAAAAATAACATTAAGAAAATGTCGTTAAATTTAAATACATTGTACACCTACCAATCTATGTTTAGTATGAATGTCGTGCGACATAAGTATTTTATCCTCCTTTCCTTCCTCAATCAATTTGAGCAAATTATTTATTCGCTGAGCATCTGAAAGCATATCAACTTCAGGATTTAATTGGTAATAAGAACTCTCCGAGCCAAAAAGATCATATTGCAAATATGTTCCCAATTTTGAGAATTCTAAGAGCTCATCAAAATCGAATAGTGTTCCTTTGAAAAGAAGAGATAAATTATTTTCCTGATTATAATAATTTATATAAGTAATATTACTATCCAAATGTGACATAACACATTTATCAGCTTTTCCTCCAGCTTCCAAATAATGTCTCACAATTTCAAATGGAGCCTTAGGATTCCGACCAGGATGAAATGATACACCACAGCCTAAAACTTCTTGAATCTCACCCGTTGCCAAAATTGCACGCCTTTCAAAATCTTTAAAAATTATTGATTTTAATGTTAAGTCTATTTAATAGGTTCTAATTACCGTGGATAGGCCAGCTACTTCCAACTTCTCCAATAAATCCGCATTTCACAATTCCTCCCCCGATCAACTCACAGCCAGTTATAATTTCTTTGCTATACAAATCAGTCAATTCTTCGACTTTCAGTTCGAGACTTGTTGGCCGTTGTCCAAGTTGGACATAATGTCCAGTGCCAGCGATCACATGAACCCCAGTGGTTTTTGAGACTTCATACAGAAATTCTAAATTTCTGTGAAGTCCATAGGATGTGTTTTCAACAATTGCTCCACCTCCTAATTTTTTAAAGAGTTCCACATCTTTTTTTACAGCGTTCTGCGTTTCTATATCAAAGAAATCCAAATTGTATCGACTTGAGTATGGGAAGTGTTTTACAAATCCGACATTCTCTAAGGTGATCTTTTTATTCAGAAATTCCTTTAAATCGATTGGTGGTGGAACATGAAAATGTTCAAAATTAAGAGAAAAATGCTCGTGAGTTAATGTACGACCGAGGACTTTGGGGTCAACTGGTCCAAGAACTGAAATAAATTAAAAATAATCACTGAGTTTAGTAGAAGTTTTATTATATTTATAATGTAGAATTTAGTAGCTTGGTCAAAAGAATTTTCTGAAAATAAAAGTTTCATTAGATATACCATCCTAAATACCCCTACCTCGTGAATTTCAGATAAAAATATTTACATACAAATTGAATATACAAACTAACTTATTTTCTTAAAGATTAAAATCTGCGAAATATTTAAAAAACATTTTATTGGCTTATTAAAAGTAAAGGCAATCTAACTACTTTCTTAATTTGATAAAATTAATGTTATTGAATTTGGCCCTAAATCGTACTTCAATTCACGCTTCACCACCTAATTTTTTTTTATTATGTATGTAAATACGTTGTTTATTTAAGTAATATGTATTCGGATTTAAATGATAAGTAATCTTCCATATTCTGAATGTTATATCTTAAGCTTTTATCAGTAGATAAATGATTTTCTCCCTATGGTTTGAAAACAGCCATCCATCGTAACCCAGGCTGGCAAGTTTCGTGAGATATCATTATCATCATATGAGAGGAACAATTAAGTCAGTCGCCTGGTTCACAGGTTTTGCTTTATTACTCAAGCCAAGTAACACAGTAATTTCTGTATTATATGCATATGTACGTGTATTGTTTCAATCGTTTAAATAAAGAACGACAAAAAAACAAGAACGTACGAAGACGATACCTAAAGCACTAACATTTGGCTGATTTAAAGATATTTGTGCAAAAATATCTTTGAAGTAACTTTATGTACACTATTTTTAGTAAAATATGTATGTTACTGCAGAAAATATTTAATAATTACTATAGAAAGTCGATTCCTTAATAGCAGCATAATAAAAACATTCTTTCTGAATTCACGTGACTTTCCGGTGAAGCTTAACAAGATTTAGACAGGTTTCTACGTTGCATCAAATTACTTCACAATTTTTTGATTGCGCTTTGGCGGAAAAAAACATTATCGCTTTGCTCCAAAAGATAAAGTAAATATCGTCTGACCAAATAGCTTAAACAAATCATGCTAAATATTCGGCTGCAAAAATCATATGACCAGAAATAATTGGGGCTAAATCGATTTCACTAAAGGGGAGGCGGAAAGGTATAGAGCCGCGTACAATTTAATTGCAAAATTTTATAAATATATATTACCCGTTTGAACGATGGCCATTGCCACACAAATTAATAACACTTTAAATTTCAAAAAATAAGAAACGATTAGAGGGTGACGCGAAATATTTTAAATTTAGCCGGCCTTAACTCTTGCGTATGCGACAAGAAACTACTGGAGTTGGAAAGCGATGTCGGGGATTATCTTGGGAACTTAGCTCTCTCACGGCCACTTGTGCGTGTCGTCGAACTTAAAGATATTCATTGAGCTGAGGCGAGAGAGACGCACTCGCTGAGGTGGAATGAATTTCAGTGTAAAAAAGCACTTACATATTTATCCCGCATATTTATCCATAAGAGGAAATGAGGGTATTCTAATTGAAGTCAATTTCTGGAGAACAAGAGTCAATATCGTACTATGATTGGAAATATTGAAAAGTTTCGATTCCTCTAGTCATAAGCCGCTCGAACTGGCAGTAATTTTATTCTTGCAACATATGCTCGCAAGTTATCTAGCCAATCCTCTTTTTATGCTTAGAGTGATACGTGATAGTATTCAGCGATCGCCGGGCAGCATCACGTAGACGTAAATACAAATTCTCTCGCATCACGTGCACGTGATTCCACTTTGCCAGTTTATAAATACAAAGTGCGTTATATTTTTAAAACATTATGGAAATCAACCAAAATTTGCATTTATCACAATTGGAAGTTAGAAAAAACAAAGATTGTAATGTAATGTAAGGAAAATTCTTTTCGGGTTTTTGGAATGTAAATTAAAAATTATTTAATTTAGTTCTTTACATATGTATGTATTTAATAATATTTTACTACCTTGGTATTTGTAGTCTAGCCATATAGAACAAATATTCGGACTTTTTAAGCAAGTCCTTGACAAATTTTCCTGAGTAAACATTCACTTGGACATGGAATTGATTTAAAATAAGAAAAAACAATTTTTTTGGTCTTAAACATCCAATTTATTCACAGAATAGAATTCGAATTGGTTCACATCATTCAGCGTCTTCTTGGTGCCTCTTTACAAACAAACAGGAATGGCTTAGTCGAGCTAAATATATAAGATAACTAAAAATCCGTTCTATTACCAAAATAAAATAATACCAACCTTTTTGAAACCAATATCGTTGGCGTATTCTCTGAAGCACTGACGGCAAATATTCAAGCCGTACTTCCGGATGAGACCATGCCTGTTAGAGCAGGACCGGCTATAAAGAAAAAATTTAATTAGTTCGTTCAATTATGAAATCGTAGAAAAAATATAGTTTCCTTTTAGTGGAATCAGAGCACATTATGATAGATGCAACAATTCCGTGGAGTGATAAGAAACACATTTTTATTGCCCCCTGTATTAAGGATAACTGCCATTTAAGGTGGCAAATTCCATACTCAACCAGGGGCGCAAATTTATTTAAATTTTTTCCTTGTAAGGTTGTTTCCTTTAAGCGAATAGGCTTATTCATCTGTTATTTGGTGCAATGTAACCTCCTTGTAGTGGAATCAAAGTGCATACGAGTCGCACAGCAACTCCGTGGAGTGATAGAAAGGTGTTTTTATTGCCTCGCAGTCAAAGAAAATTGCTATGAACTGCAATTTCCGTATACGAGCGGGCTCGGCAATTATTTATTAAACTATTTAGTTACCTGTTATTGGCCTATGAGGATTTCTAACCAATAATCAACTAATAAAAATGCTGCAGGTACAAAAAATTGTCTAGAATTTAAATTTGAATGTTACCTCCTTTTAGTGGAATCAAAGTGCATACGAATCGCACGGCAATTCCGTGGAGTGATAGAAAGGTGTTTCTCTAGCCTAACTTTGTAGGAGAATTGCTAAGTTCCGCAAAATCCAGTTATGAGCAGGCTTGATCTGAAGATTTACACATGACAAAAATTAATATCACAAAGATTTTAATTTAACTTGTCGACAGGGCTAAATGCCTTTAAATTGATGAAGGAAAATTTCTCTTTGGTTGATGTCACTTATCTTTTAGTGGAATCAAAGTACAAGCATTTAACGTACAACAATTCCGTGGAGTGATAGAAAGTTATTTGTATAGCCTCCCTGTATTAAGAAAATTGTCAAAATATTTCTGCAATTTCCGTACTCAACCGGGGGCAGATATTTCACAACCGTGGCATCGAAAAATTTATTCAGAACCGCGTGTTTGGAGTGGGACACTTTAAATGAACGATTTTCCGATGCATAAGCCTTTTTCTGCCGACAACCCGTACTCACATTGATAAATCACAATCAGCTTTTGATATTTACCAGCATCGAGAGCCCTGTCCATATTTCCTTGGGTGAGAATACCACAAATTAGCGAAACCCATCTTTGCACAGCGAGTTTGGATCACGGAAAGAACATATCATGGCGGCAAAGTGAAGATGACAAAGTGGTGAGAAATGAATTGGTGTGGCCACATGAAATCAGAAGTGAGTTTTCGGTTTATTTTTTTGAAATTTATAAGACTTCTAAAATATTTCATTGTAAAATTAAATAATTTAGACTTTTTAAACAGACCGGAAATATAATAAGCTGTAAAAATTAAAGAATTAGTCATTATAATAAAAGTTCACAATCTTTAGTATGGTACTGCCGTGAGGCTCAACTTAAACGCTCGCAACGCCAGTGCAAAAAGAACTTTAACGGAACTGTCAGTTGTCTAGGTAACTGTTCTCTTTACATTTAAAACGGTGCATTTTAAAAGTGTGTAAAACTCTCAAAGAAATGGAAGATTTCGCTGCTAAAACTGCCGCGCAATTGCAAAAAATAAAGCAATTGCAAGAGTTTATATCGTTAAATTTCCGGAAGAAGGAATGCATGCCACAACTTAGGGAATTGAATGATGAAGCGAAAGATGTTCGAGAGCTCGTCGATGATACCGCCAAACTATTGGAAACGTACTACGAAGTCGCCTTAAAAGAATACTCTGATTTAAAGAGGAAAATGCAGGCGCAACAGTTAACTATGCTGAATATAATTAAAGAATTGAAAAAACGAAAGGCAGAAAGCGGCAAAGAGAATCTTACTCCCATGACAAGTCGAGGAGCTGCTGCGAAAGGTGCAGAGTCTGTTTCTAAGGTATGTACATAAATGCTCCTTTAAACGATTTTTAGCTGTAGAAGGCCTTTGGACCATCATCTATATTTATACACGTATACATTTAACTCTTAATTTATCTAAACTCTGCAGAAATTTATTTAAAAAGTCGTTTTCCCCTTAGAATCAAATGATGGTAACACCGCGGATGTATTTATCGGATTATAAGCAATCTCCTTTTGTTTTACGGATCCGTCCAGTCGCCCTACAGTTTTTGGATTTTGAAACGAAAATTACAAGAGATATGTTTGAATCAATTCCTAGGTAAGTCAAACATACAAAACTACTTAATTAAATAACAAAATTTTTATTAAGGTACATGCGTGGAAGGGAAACTTTCGATGACCTCATAGATTTTGTCGATAAAGTCATTATTCCATGCTTTACAGAAAAATATCAACTCTTGCATAAGAATCGTTCGTGCGTAAAACATCCGAACGATTTACAGTTGTGGGGCTTGTACCAATCACAAGTTCACATTTTTCCAGGTGAGAATAGTTTCAAAATTTGTTTAAATATTTGTTAACAAGTTATTCTTTACTAGGGAAAAAATTCATAACTCAGGGCGACATTTCGCGCAAGCTAAAACGACTGATTGATAAGAAGGTATCCATAAAATTGATGATGCTGAGACATCTCGGGATCTTGAAGGAGGAAAGAGTAAAGTCAACTACATACTATTTGTGGATTAACAAGACCTCGTAAAACTCAGTAAATTTATTGTTATTTTTGTTAACCATTAAATTTCATTACTAGTTAGTTGGGCTTCCGTCAATATCTCTCATGATCGGCTTAAACATACCACTCGGGAACGCGACGTTTCCAACAAATACTACACCACCATTATTCGGACCGTCCTTATTTTTCATAAACGATTTGGCGTTTGCATCTAAATTAGCATGTCTAGCGCGAATGTGCTTGTCGCGATCACCACGTTGTCTAAAACTTTTCGTGCAATACATGCACCCATAGGGTTTTTCACCAGTATGAATTCGTTGATGGTTTTTCAGAGCATCTGCGCGATAGAATCGTTTTCCGCATTCATCACAACCGTACCGCCTCTCACCACGATGAATCAGTCGATGTTGGTAGAAAACAGAACCTGTAAGGAAACGTTTACCGCATACAAGGCAATGATAAGGTCGTTCTCCTGTGTGACATTTTCGGATGTGATCATTAAGATCTGGCCGGATTGTAAAACGCCGATTACAGCCTGGCTCCTTGCAGGCAAATGGCTTAACTCCTGTGAAAAATGGACAAATTTTATGGTTAAAATTCCAGAAGACAAAAAAATATTTATGAAACGCTTAAACTACGAACCTAATATGTACCTCAAAAATAATAGCATACAAATGCGTGCTTGTTAAGCTTGTATTTTTTGTACTTTTCGGGAGCTTACTTTGCCTTCAGAAATTTTGTGTTGAAATAATATCATCCACAAGGCAAAGAATGAACATTTTGAGAAAATAAAAATACTCGACCTCTATGAAAACGCAGATGCTGCCACAAATGACTTGATTGAGTATACGATTTCCCACAAACATCGCAGAGATACTGCCTATATTTTGTGGTCGGCTCCTTTTTAGATTTTTTCAAATGTTTCTCCTCGTGGTGTCGCATAATTGTTTGAGCGCTATTGTGAAAAGTGCCACAGTACTCACAACAAATTTGCATGTTTCCTGAACTCCTGTTCAGCCTTGGGAATAAATGAAATTCTGTGTATCTAGAGCACAAAAATATAAATAATATAAAATCGTTAACTAAATAGTAGTAGTTATTAAACCTGTGATCGTACAATTGCTCATGCGAAGTGTACTTATTCTCACAAACATTACAGACGAGATATTTCGGCATATTGTTTGTCTTTTTTATTTCATCTCTGGCGTAGGGACATTCTGCTTGCCAGTGGAGGAATATTTCTTTAGCTGTTGGAACGTTTATCCCACAAGAGGTGCATTCAAATCCCCGTATGGGATCGTGGGCCGCAGCATGTTTCAGTAAATCTGAGACTTCTGAGAATAATAAATCACAAAATTCACACTGCAAAGCGCACGTCAAGATCAGAACTCTTAAGTATGGGTTCGTTTTTTTGTCTATTTGCTCATCGGTTTTCTGGAATTATGAATTTCATAAGCATATTATCGCCCATGTTCTGTATTCCGAGTGAAATTAAATCGAAAAGAGCTTGTAAAGCTCCGTTTCAGCAACCTCTGACTTCAACTAAGTGTTTCACTTTATGTAGTTTAAATAATTCGATTAGAAAAATCCAGTGAAATTTTTCGTTTCTTGTGGAAAAACTTATTGAAATCAAAGGTAACTACAATGCATTTGTTATAAATTCAAAATTTGTATTAAGGAATTTTAACTGAAAAGAAGCTTTAAAAGCTCTTTTCGATTTAATTTCACTCGGAATGCAGAACATGGGCATATATAATATAATTATAAAAAAAAGCACTACTGCGGTTGTTGCTTTCACCTAATTTCAAAGGGTATGTGACTCTCGTTTCACTGTGTTGTATTTATTATCATTTTTATATTGAATTTGACTGCGATTTTTGAAAATGTGCCCTACGAATAACCGCAAAACAGCCCTATGAAACAAACCTCTTTTTCTTTTGTAATAAACTCAACCGCTTCATCAATTTTTTCAGTTGGGAAATCCTTTTCACTGTCGGTCTCATTGTCGTTTATCAAGTGTGCGTGGTTTTCATTCAAGTGTTCCATGGCTTCGGCATGCCCAAAAATAATCCTTCCACAAATCAGGCACTTTACGACCACCCTCAGTGTACTTCCAGTCTTTGTGGTGTTGATCGTGACAGGAATCAGGTCCATTGCATGCTTTTCCATGTGTCTGACCAATCCAGAGGCATGTACGAATTTTCTTTCGCACATGGTACACTCATGCGGACCATCACTTCTTTTAGTAGGACCTCCGATGTCTATCTTAAGTTCGTCCTTTAGAAATTTTCTAATTCGCATGTTATTTTCTCGGAGTTGGCGAAGGCACGGGGGTTCCTCCAATTCAATTGTGGAGCTTTTTATCGGCTCTTCATCATTTATGAGATTCTTGTTCTCATCGTAGTCGCAAATATGCTCGTTGAATGCCTCATCATTGAAAACGCGTTCACAGTTAGTGCATTTTATGGCACATTTTTCGTCCTTAATGATTACATTGTTTGCTTATTAAAAGAAAAAGAAAAAATTTGTGTAAAATTTAACATTTTCTTGGCCTAAAGTTAATTTGAGATAATAAACTGATACGCCTCTTTATTTAAAAATGTAAAAATAGAATTTCTTTATAAATATTTCAAGTTATGAATTTTGCGGTAGATACACAAATGATATTAAATGATGAGTATTGAGGAATGTTCAAGAGATTGCAAATTTGCATTATTCAAATAAAACCAAACGACGGTCGTTTTCAGGTAGACACATATAATATTAGCCTTTTGGCTTCTTTCGCAAAACTTAAGAAAATGAAATTTATCGGGAAAATTATTACACCGTGATTGTACGTTTTTGAGGAAAATAATAAGCATAACTTAGTTGCCTATATCTCGTAAACTAATGAACTCAAGTCAGTCGTATAATTTTTAAAAACAATTCCAGTATATGTACATATGCGCTAGTATTCTAGATTTGTTTAGATTTTTCAAAATATTTTTCTACAGTCTACAGAACTTGGAAAAGAGACCAAAAATTTACCTGAATATGCAGTAGGCAGTGAAGCAAAAAGTACATCCAAGTATTGCTGGCTTTGCGCCTCATCGATAAGAAGGACAGAATCTTTTGCGTCCCTCAACTCGGATATTTCAGCCATCTCGACCTGCCCCCCGTACTCACCAGTTAGGTCGATCAGTTCTTCGGAGCAGAGTTGGGTCTGCATTTCGGACTGGTCTAAAGCAGGTTGGCTAGGATCCTCCTGCTGATTTAACGACTGCTGGTTACAAATATCGCATTGATCCTCAAAACCAGAGTTCAGCACTGAAAAAGGAACATTCTCGTCAGTGGGTATGTTATTTGAAATCTCATTATTTTCAGTATAATGCGGTTGTTCATCTTCATTGCGCTTCTCTGGACTATATTCTTTTAGTTGGGAAAATATTTTTTCCGCGAGCAGAATATCTGAATTATATTCTTCTTCGTTATAAGCCATAACGTAAATTGTATCTTTTCTAAATTTTAAATCGAATAAAAGGCAACAGAAATGCTAAGTCTGCTGAAAACGCTATTAACTGAACTCAATCTAGTTGAGAATTGAATGCTTTTTTGTTTTATAATTGATTTCAAATTGAAATTAACTGCCCGGCCTACTGCTGTTTTAAATTTAAAAAAAAAAAAAACAAACAAATTTTTAAGGCTACGTTTCCAATGCTGGAGTGTGCTTTCGTTGAGGCTCAGCGCAGATTGAGCCTGTTTCCAATGCGAGCGTAGCGTGAATTTCGAATTTCATTCATTTCGTTAATAAACTGCAATCAGCTGTTTATGAGGTCTCAGCATGTTCGACTCAGAATTTCGAATGCGCGAGTCCCACCTGTTTTTCTCAATATTTTAAAGGCATCTTCTATAACTCGTTTCGCGCAATTTCACGCCAAAAGGATATTGTAATTATAAAAATATATTTTGGTTTTTGAATTACTTCTTTTTGGCCAAAAATATATGTTTTTTTAGAAAGGGAATCAGAAGAGCTTTAAAATCTCCATCTAGTGAAAACTAGTCTAACCAAAAATTCCAACATTTTTCGAAGAGCTTGAATCTGAAGTAGGAATTGCTCTACTCCAGATTGGAATTCAAACGTCCCCAGCGTGGGTTAGAGGGAGACATGTTACTTTTTTAGTAATTTATTGGAACTAGTATCGCCTACTGGTCGAAATTCGACCTTACGAACTTAGTTCGATTTTCTATTATATTGTCAAGTAGGCCTGTTATTCGACTTTTCATTTTTAAAAAATAATTATTCCTCACGGCCTACTTGGTTTTTTATCTGAGGAATATAGGTAAAACTTTACCTGACTTTCACACCTTTCCCTATGCACGTACCTGAATAAAACATATATTGTGTACATCTATGAAAAAATACCTTTCGCTTGATATATGTTTCATTAAGATACGTGCACGGGAAATAGGTTAAAAAGGGATCACAATTTTTGGCTTTGCCTATTAATATAACTAAGTATAGATTTATAATCATGGTATTGATTCAAACTTTTGCTCAGTCTTCTCGAAATTGTCATGAAAGAAGAATTGTTAGTTGCTTGCACTATGTGCCCAAAAATATATTACATATAAAAATAAAAGTCCTGACTGATTGATCGACTCACTGACTCGTCAACGCCCAGCCTAAATCCTTGGACCTAGAAAGCTGGAATTGTATAAAGAATTTGCCTTTATGATGTAACATATACATACATACAAGGGAAAAGGAAGGATATTTCGTAATTCAATTCCTAAAGGAGTAAAGTCGGGGTTCAAAGTTTGTATGAAAAAACAATATTAAATAACCATTCCGACTCGAAACTTCGTAGGAGTACACCTAAAACCAAATAAGTATTTCGCGATTTTTTGAAAATCAACCCCTTAGGATATGAAATGGGGTAAATAAACTAAAAATTCACAAATTGATAAAATATGACTTAAAAGATATATTTATATATAGATCTAGATACCTTTAACATAAAATTAAAATTCTATAGTGGTGGATCAGGGATTCAAAGTTTTATGGAAAACCAATATTAATTCCCGAGAGAATTAAAAAGGTTTTCTGTGCTAGCGAAACCCCGGGCAAAAGATAATTTAAAAAAATAGTCTATTCGTCTTTTAGAGTGGTTATTGAAGATAGGGACATTCTCCCATATGAATCATTCAAATTTGTATGCAGTTATGTTTGCAAGACTAACGACAAAACGAATAAAGAAAAATGCAGTGATATATGTACGTAAATGCAACGGAGATAGGTATATGTATGTTACGAGGCAGTGTTTATAAAATTTGCTCCAGTAGCAATTAAATTAATAGGACTCATTACTTAAAACTTGATCATATGTGCCATTTCTGTAGCCACCACTGCATATGTATGTTATATAAGTTTGTTAGTTTGCTAGAAGGTAAAAATAATGTTTCAATGGTTTAATAAGCTTTTTATTAATAAATTATGTTTCACATTAAAAAGCAAACCTAATATAAAAGGGGCGATATTTTAACATTTGAATGGTCCAATAAGAATCAATTTTAATGTCACTGCTACAACAAATTCGATGTGGCAATTCCCTCCGTATCTGACCATTCTATTCTAATTAAAAAAATGAAAACACTCCACTTTTTGCATTTTAAATTGTCGTAGAGGGCCCGAGGTTTTCTACCTCCCGGACGTAGAAATTGACCTCAGTGTATTTCACGTACCCACGGCAGTTAGTCCAGGTTCCAGGTGGTCCGTTTGGATTGTGGTTGATTTATCTCCAGAACGTCCAGCACCAATTCTAGCCTATCATGAAGAAGATTGCAGTTTTGGGCGGCACCGGCATGACCGGCCAATGTGTGGTTAAATCGGCGCTCGAAAAAGGTAAGCTAGTGATGTAATTTACAATTATCATATTAAAATTAATTAACATAAGTTCTGAGTTCTGGCTGATTATTAAAATTGGTGCTCTGACTTGCATTCAGGCCTATTTTAAAAAGTTTTTACGAGTAATTCAGCTCCAAGAGACATAGCCTACACCTTTTCTTTCAGTATGCAATGGAATCAAATTGTTAAAGAATAATGTTTTTCTGGATGAGGAATTTGGATAATTGTTATACCATACATAGGTTGAACTGCGCCTTTAATAAATTTATTAGGTACCTGTTATTTAAGTCAAGCTAATTTTGTTCGCATATTGTTTGACTTTAATTTTCCTTTCAGTAGAAATTTTATTTAATCAATCTTTACTAGATGAAGATTTGACTCTATTAGTTGACTGCTGTTTATACATATTTTTATTTAGTTAAGTAGTCTGCAAATATTATTAAACTTTATAACAGAAACACTACTATACTACTGTATAAGAAAAGTTTAGTAGAAAATTTTACGTGTACAATAAAAATAATAGTAAATTTCTCTTTGCAGGACTGGAAGTAAAAGTCCTTTACAGAAATGAAAATTTCATACCGGACTTCTTCAAAGATAAAGTTGAGCTCATCAAGGGTGATGCGACAAACTACGAAGACGTCCTGAATTTCCTGAAAGGCACAGACGCCGTGATAGTTGTTTTGGGCACAAGGAACAAACTTGACCCAACTACTGTGCTATCAACGGGAACCGCAAACGTTGTAAAAGCAATGAGTGAACTGAAAATCGCAAGGTTGTCGGTTTGTTTATCCTCGTTCCTGTTCTGGGACCAAGAGAAAGTACCAAAGCAATTCGGGAACATCAACGATGAGCACAAGAAAATGCTTGAAATCGTTAAGGCAAGTGATCTTGAGTTTATCGCTGTTTTACCCCCGCACATCGCTGACGAACCCGCCGGAGAAGTAACTATTTTACATGATTCATCCCCTGGTCGCGTGGTATCAAAGTGGAATTTAGCTCAGTTTTTGATCGAGTGTTTAGATCAAGACGAACACGTTAAGAAAGTGTGTGGAATCGCTAAGAAAGCACAATGAGTTCATTTTTCTTAATTGCATATTTTTAAAGAGCTATGTTAAACAATTTCAGTAGTTGCAATAAAAGATGTTAAAGTATACTGCTTTTATTTATCGCTCTTACCTTGCATCATATTTATTTATATATGTATATAAAAATCCATCCAATTTAAATCTTTTTATAAGTAAGACTATAGGCCTTGTAGTCGCAATAATGCGCTAATACACGTATTCTTACATTATTATAAATCTCCAGTAAATATCAATAACGGAAATAGAAATGATTAAAAGAAATTACTCATTTACCAATCGCTGGCAAACCTCCACCCCATGAACTTGGCCAATCTTTCAAGAACAAAGCAAATTCATAAATTTTCTCAGGGCACGGGATGTTACAACAAAATTTCTGAGAATTTCTTGGCAGTACGAATCATTAGCACGATTTAAATATTTTGCGTGCCAAAGTAATTTGTTTATGTTGGCATTACAATTCGGTGAGGATCAGGACATTAGACACTGGGGATTTATTCATAATAATTGCAGATCAACCGTGTAATTAATTCGACGATGGTCTTTGATATGCTTCCGCAATATTTTATTTTATTATTTTTGGATGACAGACAATTTATAATTTATGCACAAGTGCCCTTTAAGCACGTGTGAAAAATGCTATTTCATTTATTTTTGCGATTTCTGATGTATTACGGTACGGCGAAACATAATTTACGTTTCGTATTATTTGGGAAACAGTGAAGGTCAATGTTGAAATCGTTTTTGTAGGTATGCTGCCAAAGAAAGCACATGTCGGAATTTATTTCTGCTGATATAATCGATTTAGATAGAGCTTTTTTTAGATTGCTTAAAATTTTAACCACATTTTGTCAAGACTTCAAATATTTTAAAAAAAATTGTTTTTTGCGGTCCAAAAAGAGGTGTTCCTTAAAAAACACGTATTTAGCTATACATTTTTTAAATACAAGAAAAAATATGGGGATCCTTTCGTTTACCTTTTCCAGATTATCGTTGTATTCAAAAATTTAGTTCCTTCAACCAACTGGGCAATTCAGCAATTGCTCTTATTAAGCTGAATATAGTATGTTATTTTACGCAAAATAAGAAGACTTATTTGTGTAATCAGTTATTTTATTTACTGGTTTTACAATCAAATAAATACGTTTTCAGCGTCTAACCTTAAGTCTAATTGATGCAATATTTCGTCTTATAAGATATGTATATGTTATTTAGAGCGACTGGCCTACCTAGTAATACCGCGTAAATTGCTTTTCATTCAAAGATATGATAAGACAAACATAAATGCGAATGTAATAAAAAATAAGTCGGTTGCTTTATTTAAAACAAACGGTAATGGAAGCGATAAATATAAAAGTTATACAAAAATATATGTATATATCTCTCGTACAAAAGTAATTGCAATAAATAGAAAATGAAAAACATATAAACAAGGAGCGCATACAGCATTTCGCATCAAACCTAACTTTTATGGAATAATATTTATAGAACCTTCTTCATGTATTTCTTCTTCGAAGTTTGTAGACTGGGCAGTTCGCAGTGGCGCGGTCCATACATTGCAACCGGGGAGCAGTAGACGTAGCCGATTCTTTCGTAGAATCCCGCCTGATCGATCGTCGAAAGGTAGATCGTTTGCAGCTGGAGCACAGACCTGCAGTAGTCTTCAGCGCATTTCATGATCAGTTTCCCGAGTCCTTGGCCCCTGACGCTCTTGTCCACGACAACTGACTCGACGAAGCAGGCCTTCTTTTTGCTGGGGATTGCACTCAACTTGCAGTGTGCAACCACCCGCTGCATGTTGTCTGTCGTTAACACTAAACTAACTGGTAATGTATCACATGATGCCTCCAATGACCTCATCCGGGCGGTGTCGCTCCGTGGCCATTCAGAATTTATAAGATTGCAGCAGTCTTGTACTAGTTCTGGATAGTGATGAATTGGCACTACGTTGAAAGGACTACCGGATACGTTGTATGGTGGAAGACCCTAAAATTTTCAGAAAACGGTTAGTACTAGAATCATATCCTGGGATTAATTAAATGTTGTGGGTCAACCGCAAAGTTTTCTAAGTTTGTTAATACTACACTCAAGGCTTTATACCTCATAGTAAGGCTCTCGTTTTCTGTATCGCATAATAGATTACTTCTCTGCAATTATTGTTCTCGAAGTAGTCCCCTTATCTAAGTCTAAAGAAGAAAATTTCTGATAAGTAAAATCTTCTCATCTCAAGAACATGCATTGACACGGGATTTGGATTTAACAAATTTTAAATTGATTTTGCGTAAACATATATACGTAGAAATGTAGTTTATAGTGATTCTTATTATCGGATATGAAACATAGCTTGGGAGGGAAATACAGCTTACAAAAATTAAAGTTTACAATCTACACAAAACGTACGTTAGCCGAACAAATTCTGGACATAGATTATGAAGAGGCAGAATCCAACCATTAGTTTGTGCAATATATGTATATTATTTCGAATTTTATAAATATTTTTGAATAATTTTTAAAAGTAATAGACCATTTTTAAATTTCTTATTATTCTAGATTTTATGCTGCACTGATATCTAGAAATAGCAACTGTGGTAACTTTTTTTGATTTAGTGAACTATTTTCTGGTTTAAATTGTAAATTTACGAGGAACTTAAAGGACCTAGTGAAATTCTGGGTCTCTGAGCCTTCAACCAATCTATGCGATATAAAAAATTTGAATATCAACATGTAGTTTGAAGCGTTGTACTCGAGAAGCACCATAAAATTTTTTAACCAAATAGAAAAAATTGATATTTTGAAGATGTTAGATGTTAACTTAGTTGTGTCTTTCCTAAGTTCCTAAATGATCTTGTCTTGCATTTGCTCGGAAAGGCAGCATATGTTTCTTTATTGAGATAGATAAATTAAACAAGCCTCACGCCGGAAAAGGAACTAAATTTGCAGGTATGACTTTTTCCAAAACTGCACGTTCATTAGAATTCAGTTGAAAATTGGCTAAAGAAGTGGACGATGAGACGCTCAAAACCTTGGTAATGAACTATTTCTTTCTGAAAAGAATGAATCCGCAATTAAAAAATGTTAGTTTTATCTCCTTTTCGAGATTGAGCAGTTTGAATTTAAATAGAAAAGCGGAATTTGTTTAAAAACACAAACTTTTCCCAAGTCTGCCGATGTGCACACGTCTGTTTACAACTTCACGCACCAGTGGCTCCCCGGGTCCCCGCAGAATTAAACAAATCAGTGCGCCCGAAATCTTGGCAAAGATTTCGTTTTTGGCACTCACTTCCTTATTAGCGGACGGCGCAATGTCAGCGAGCTTCTATTTTTATTTTACTCAATTCAGCCATTGCGTGCAGAATGGGAATTGTGCGAACACTTGGAGGAGGCCCCACCGTTCCACACTTTGGAGCCCGAAGAGGCGCTTCTCTGCGAGTGCGACGAGATTGCATAAGACGGAACTCGTTCGCTGGGACCAGCTGACAACCACAAAAACTCGGGTGTTTACATTGAAATACTACAGCGACAGGGTCACAGAGATCGCAATTAAAATGAATTAAATTTTACCATTTTAGCTTTAATATCCTCTCGGCGCGAGCTTCTTCCACTACCGACAGCTAATTTCGAACTGATTGTCCCAATCGCGGCTTCGTTTCGTCGCTGACGGCACAATCTCCTTAAATCAAAGCTATGCAACGGCAGATATTAAATATATAAATGTCCAAGATTAGCTACAGTAGACGGCTAAAAATAGCAGCGTCAAGGAAGGGCACGGCTCGATAGATATTTTATAAAAAGTTGGACGACGGCCACTTTCGACGCCTACTACTGCCCATTCATGAAAACCACCACTGCTGTTGTAGGGTTTATGTTTACATATCAGACTCCACTGACATATAGAAATGGACCACTCGATTTGCTATCTCAAATGGTGCACCTTTTGAAAGTTCTCACCTAAGGAGAGTTCAGATATAGAAGGCATATATCTGTCTATTTCTTTCGCATTACGCGAGATAGGGGGCTTCAAAAGGCGGCAAATTTAAAAATTATATTAATTTTATTTGTAACCTGCACGCTTAAATCTGATTCCTCTAAAAGAAGCATCAAATCTCAAATAATTTCGCAGCGAAAAGTTTGTGGAATTACACATTTTTCATTGAAAAATTCTCAGCAAAACGTTGAAATGCTCTCTTCTGGATATGCGGTTTATGTCGTTAAACAACTGTTTTAAGAACTAAAAAGTAAAAATTAGAGCACTTTTGTGTTTTTGCTGTATACTTCACTTAATTTAGTTACAGTAAAAGGACATAAATGCAATTAATTCCGAATTGATTCGCCGTACTACGTCACTCAGGTTTTTTTGTGTTTTTTGTGCCATTTTTGCCGTAAATCAGACATAAGATAAGAAGAATTTGAAATATGAGATAAGAAAAGACTAATTTTCATAATTTAATAACACAATTTCTACCGCAAAATGAGAAATTGTGTAACATTCAGTTGTATCTTACAACGGAGTAATTTAATGTTTGCATTCCTTTGAAGTGACTTAAGATACAAAAGGAATTATTTTATAATTTTTGGAGTAAATATTTGATGGATTTATGCAATTAAAACGGACTAATGCCCCAAAAATGCATTTGACAGCAATTCAAATCCACAGCTGACTGCTCAAAATCCGTTAATGGTGTGAGCAAGAGGGAACGAGAAAGTGCACCATCGCTTCATAGGCATTTTGTATGGGGCGAGTGGTCCATTTCTATATGTCAGTGCCATAAACCAAGCAGGAGTGCCTTGCCTCGAATTTACAGAGGATTTACTTGGTTTAGCCCTAAATACGAGAAGTTTTACAAACAAGGATCAATTAAGTAAGTTATTAAAGTTTCAAAACTTGAGTTTTCTCCATGGCCAAATTAATGCATGCATCTGTACGAAAAGACTTTAAAAATGTGAAGGATTTGCATTGAGTTAGGGAAAGTTTTATTTCTTCATTAGTTAAGAAAAAAAATGTGTTTATAGCACTTTTTTCGTTTGAGAGGTCTTTCCTAAGTACAGCACAAGAATAACAGCACACTTAAATTTCTGTATCCATAATCCAACCGTTGACGATAACTACTCATTGAATCAAAATCAAACAATTATTATATTGATCTTGTTGGGATAAACGAGAGTTGAAGAGAACATTTTACTAAGCTTCTAGTTAACTTATATATTCCTAGAAAAATGTTACCAGGAAGACTGGGAGTGCCTATTGCACAGGAAAACAAATTATGGCTATCGTGGCATGATTCTCAATGGATACCAATTCTAAACCCATCTAATGTTATGGAGTATTTTTCACAAAAATCTAATCCATTTTACGACAGAACATGTAACAATGAAAACGTTCGCATGCAACGGCTCAACATGGATCAATTAAAGTAAGTAAATTTAAATATTTCGAGATAAAAAAAAAAAAAATTAAATGCGTTATTTGCTTTTATTTTATCTATTAGTAATATGGTGGGCGTTGAGTACATTCTCCTGCACGTAGCTGAGCCTATTCTTTACGTTATAAGAAAGCAGCATCGGCACAGTCCGACGGAAGCTACTCCGCAAGCAGATTATTATATTATTGCTGGTGTTGTCTACCAAGCTCCTGATTTGGCTAGTGTATTTAATTCGAGAATCGTAAGTTATTCAAATATTAGAAACGCTTTAGAGTTTATTAATTTTAATTGTAAACAATTACAGCTCTCAGCAGTTACACTTCTACAGTCAGCTTTTGAAGAGGCTAGCTCTTACTCTCGTTATAATCCAAATAAAGGATATTCGTGGGATTTTTCTTCGAACAAAGCATGTAAGTTTTAATTTAAATACAATTATTATCCAATTTAAATAATATTCAATTAACAGTATCCGATAAGTCGAAAACAACAAGCAAAAAGGACTCATCTCAAAGCAAGGAGGAGCCTGGGTCTCTATTTCAAAAGCAGCGAGTTGATATGCTCCTGGGGGAATTGCTACGCAAATATCCACCGCCGATGCCTCCGCAAATGCAGCAGCACTTAACAGTTCAAACTGGCCAGGCCCCATCGATTAAAATGGAGACGTCGCAGGAGCAAGTGCCCAAGCTGGAGCCTCTGGAGAATAACAACATGAACAGTATTCACCCCTCAGAGGCTAGTCCTCAACCAAATAATATGATAGACCCTAAATCTGACCCGAATGTAGACATGAAACCACCACCCGAAAAAAAAATGAAATTGTAAATAAAATATGTTTCAAAGTTCTATGTTTATTTTAGCGAATTTCAAACAAAGAAGAATTTTCGTGTACAAATTTAATTCTGGCTACATTTCAAGTTATCCTATAAATTAAAATTTAAAAAAAAAACATATTTCGAAAAAAACGCGTTAAACCAAGGTTAAACCGGTTTAAATAAAATGGCGCTAAAACCGCTCGCAACATATTTTTATGAATTGATTTGAGTAAAAAACCGTTCCTGTATAATATTTTTGTTTCAGAAATTTTAAAAAGATATATACGAGTTTTATTTATTTTAACAAATGTTGCATTTAAAATTCGCAGTATTCATGAGTGTTAGTTAACTGTTATATGTCTGTATAACAGTTAAGTTAAAAATATCGAGAAGCAACTTTCCCTGGCAGTGTACAGCTGTCAAAGTCATATGTTATCGAGAAGGCGAAAGCAAAATATTTGGGGCCAAAGTGACCGCCGTCCACCACGATGGTCGTCGGAGCGTTCCCAGCGTTTAAACTTGTAGCCCTAGCCGCCCGGCAGACCGCCAAACCCATTGCGGAAATAATCAAGTCCAATGCGAAGAAAAGCCGTTTCTTCCGGAAGTATGTTTGCATGCCACCGGCCCAGTGTAAGTTGTAAGGTTATAATTTCAAATTTATGTAATTTCACTGGACCCGAGCCTCCGCCGGGGCAACTGTAAAGATTGATCTGAAGGAGTCTCTTTTTTGATCCCCATTTCAGTCTACAACTGGGTGGAGGTGAAGACGAAAATGTGGGCCCTGAACCTCGGCAAGCCAGCTCACATTCCGAAACTAAATGAGGCGATGGCCATCGAGCTGGGAGCTAATCTTTTAGGGGAATTTATTATTTTTACCATTGGTGCTAGTGTTCTTTTCTTGGAATATACGAGGTATGTTGAATTTTTGAATTTATACAAAAGGCAATTAATGCACCAAAGGAAACATGTCCGAACGAGATAGTCCCAGGTTTTGTTTATATATTGTTTAGCTTATTTCTTCCGGTCAGGGCGCAATGCCTGGCAACTGCCCCGATCAGAATTATAGGTCTGAATCTATTCACAGAACATATGTGGATAACTTCTTTCCCTTTGCCGTCCAAAAACTCAACGGTCCTAGACTGCGTTAACCGCTGGTCTAGAGCCATTCTTAAAGAACTTAGAATCAGTCTTTTCACCATTATTTTAATACCTTTTGGTTATCCACACTACAAGTGAAAAACAGCAGAGCACTTTTTAAAATAAAAATTAATTTAATGTATATTTATACTAGTTTGATTTTTCATAACAAAAAATCATTGAAAAATCAATAAATGACTCGTTTCTGAAAGTGGTGAATTTCTAACGCTTAGTTTTAACCTAAGGTTTAAAGGAATGCAAAATGAAAGGGATTCCCTAGAAACCCAATACGTTTCAAATTAATATTATTTCTTTTTGATTACTTACCAGGCAAGCATACAAAGAACAAAGAAAAGAGGAGGCCATCGCTCAGGAAAAAGCGGAAGTTTTAAGTGCTCTCAGGGACTTATCGTTTCGATTAGAAAAACAAGAAGCACAAATTCGGGAACTTACGAGGATGTCTTATGATTTAGGTAAGATATACAGATGTAAGTTATTTCAATTATTAATATTAACCATATTCCAGATTCCCGATCGTGGTTTAAAATAACAAAGCAAAAACAGGAATTGGAGTCTCCACCTCCAATTCCAACAAAGGGTAAATACAATCCTGATGGGGGATTATTACTTAGAGCATTGAGTCTGATTGAAACTGAAATTTTTTATTAGTCTCATAAGAAAATACATCGGGGATATTGCGGTTTCTAAGGCTTCTCAATTTTGGTATAGTTTTTATTATAAATTTTGACCTGGGAAGCTTGATTCTGTAAGCCAATATTGCGTATATCGAGAAATTTTTGAATACATTTACGCTAATTTTTGGATTGTGGATTTGCGTTTCCCAGGCCAAAACCTATTAGAAATCGTCTCGCAAGAGTGCAAGAAAATCTTAATAAATGCATCCACCGAGACATCGCATCAGACACAAGGCGAACTAGCGGCTCTAGCTGGATTCAACTTCTTCCTAATAGTAAGACCTCAACCTTCCCTAGCAAATGGAATAATTTATTGTTTTCTACTGTAAGAAATAGTCGAGCCCGCCGGGCAATAAGCTGTTTTGTATATAAGCGGAACACGTTCAAATAAAACTTAGAATTTTGTTTCAAAATTGCGACTATTTATTTTATGTTGGCAACCCTTCCCTCGCTGAAGAGCAGACTCGCAAGTGTCATTTTTAAGCCGAGTGACTTAAGAATTGGGTGCCGGGTTGGTTTCCGTGAGTTCTTCCGCGTATAATTGAATTTCTTAATCTTTTATAGTTTTTATCAAACAAAGTTCCTGCCGAAGAAGTTCAAGTAAGTAAACAGCTCCTCCCCCCTGCGTTTGGCAGTGCTCCTCGGCCCCGTGACAGTGGCGACGACCTCTTAATTGACTGCGCCGATCTGCCGAAATCATGTCCTTGAAATATGCGAAAGTAATTTGTGGTGTTGGCTCAAGTTGGGAAGCGCGTTCGCGCCCTGTTCTGAAGAGTTTTGGGAGGTGCTGCTCGTCAAGAGGGGGCCCTGCGGTGGCTCCCGCACCACGGATTTTGTCTCCAATATTGAAAGGGCACGTATCAAAAACCGATGAGCATAAGTAAATTAAATTTTAAATTAATCGAATAAGCCACGCACACCTTTACCCAATTTCTGAGGCCGGTATTAACAACAAAATTTTATTTATACAGCGGAGCGGACGCTGTGAATAAGTGCAGCATCACTTTAGGTTAGGTCGCTTATCGACTGTAAAATATTTTTATTTATATTATTTATATTAGATATAAGTCCCCTGCGCGCTTCCGATAATTTCCAGAAAATGTGGAATTGTGGGATTGCTCCAACCAATTCATAAAAATTGTCTTTTTTGTGCTAAGCTTCAACATTAGTCTGGGACCTGCAAATTTCATTCTATCATTTTATACTAAATTTACCTTCCCTCTCTGATTAGAAAAATATACCGGGAACTCGATTTTATCAACTACGAATATTGCCGTAGATCTAACATGCTAATAAACAAATAAAATACTAAAGAAAGGCACGGACTAGTAATTTCTAGCTAGAGCTAGATTTTTATCGAATTTAACTTCACATTACCATGCAATTTAGATTAGTTAATAAAACTAGCGTATTCACCGGAATTTCGCTGCGGTCTGACAAAATTTTACATCAAGGCTTATCTTTTTGCATAGGTTTAGTGCCAAGTTACTATAAGTTTCTACACCGATATTGTGTAACGCAATTTTAAGCAAGTTATGGCTGGTTAAATAGATTTAGTTTTAGTTATCACATGCGTCCGATTTAAATTTTTAAATAATGTTGCATAAGCAATTCAGTAATTATTTTATTTTAAATAGTTTTCAATTGCCCTCTGTAGTAAGTTTTGAATATACACTTTTATTTTCCAATTAAGCTTGATACGTTAAGTCTGACAATAACAAGATCATTTTATGAATTTTCCAGCGACCAAAGTCTTAATTCTCAAATATTGTTTTGCGATAATCCAATTTGTAAGCCATATCACTGGAAGTATTTGTTCCGCACACAAAACGTTTTCAGTTCCCTTGAACGGGCAGATTTTAAGGCAATCGACACAAAATTCAGTAGCTAATGTACATCCAATCATACAGATTCTTTTAAGAGTTTATTTTTGTGCTTTCAATTTTGATAAGTGTTACTTATTAATTATTGCAGGTTATATAAAATGTCCGCCGATTCTGCTCAATACGTGTTACCAAACACTCAACCTATTGCTGAATTAGATTGCAAAGAAGCATTTAACAATTTAACTGAGAAAGAGAAGCTCTACGCCCACTACTTCAGCAAGGTAATTTTAAAAGATTTCAACTTAAATTCTAAATTTGAATATTTAACTTTGATTCCAGGCTGCCTGGAATGGAGGACTGATCGCTCTAATCCAGTGCAGTCCAGAAGCACCGCTTGTTTTTAGTATTTTGCACCGTATTTTTTCTACAGAACCCTTAGATGAACTTAAGGAAAAATTATCAAAAGAATCAATTACATCTGATGAATTTACTGCCTTCTTGGTGTACGCCTGCGGCGTATTTGCCAATGCTGGCAATTACAAAGGAATGGGAGATACGAAAATTCTCCCAAATTTGTCTCAATCGAAATTCGAGACGATCGTAAGACAATCTAAAGCCTTTCAAGCCGACAAAAAAGTTGGGGACATTTTAGATAAATGTATTAACGCTATTTACGAGCTTAGTCACGGAAAGGAGGGACTTGGATTTCCACCAAATGGAATCACAACCTACTGGTCCGCGAACTGCACTCAAGAAGATTCAGATATCGTCAACGAGTGGCTAACTTCTAAAAGAATCGAGGCGTATATTTGCAGGACTTTTAAAATCGTTGAAAAAGGTCAAACGATCTATGAAATTAAACTGGGGTCCGTGGAGAAGGGGGAAGAGAAGGGTATTACTCTGCCCGATGAGACTTTCAAAGGTTACACCTTCCGTGTTACACGAGGTGACTACTCAACTCTTCTAACTCTAGTCAACGATAATTTGAAAGAAGCGCAAAAACAAGCTGCTAACAGCAATCAGGAGAAGATGATCGAGCACTATATCAAAAGCTTTGAGAAAGGGACCCTGGAAGATCACAAGGAGGGTTCAAGGTAAAATTTCCAAAAAATACAGGTTTAAAGTACTAATTTTAATTATTTAAAGGTGGTGGATTAAAGATAAAGGACCAGTAATTGAGACATATATCGGCTTCATTGAAACCTACCGTGATCCAGCGGGGTCAAGAGCTGAGTTCGAGGGATTTGTTGCGATGGTGAACAAGGAATCTTCGGCGAAATTCGCTACCCTTGTTAACAGTGCTGAGAGTCTTCTTAAACTCCTGCCCTGGAAATCGGATTTCGAAAAAGACTCATACCTCCAGCCTGATTTTACATCTCTGGATATACTAACATTTGCCGGCAGCGGAGTACCTGCGGGCATCAATATTCCCAACTGTATGAAATTTAAATTCTTTTTAAAATATTTTATCCTAAATATGGTTATTTTTTCAATTAGACGATGAAATTCGACAGAATGAGGGTTTCAAAAACGTATCTCTGGGAAACGTCTTAGCAAATATTAACAGAAAGGAGCCAATCTCATTCTTGTCTGATGCTGATCAAGAACTTCTCAAGAAATATAAAGTAAAATCCTTCGAGGTAAGTGTGTATACATTTTAAAAAAATTAGTTTTGAAAAGAAATCTTTTCTCAAAGGTCCAAGTAGGTCTTCACGAACTACTAGGCCACGGCAGTGGAAAATTGTTTCGTATTGATGAAAATGGTGCCTTTAACTTCGACCGTGATGCAGTAAAAAATCCACTTACTAATGGACCAATCTCCTCCTGGTACCTTCCAGGGGAAACATACGATTCTAAATTTGGTGCCATGAGTTCTTCCTATGAGGAATGTCGAGCAGAAGCTGTAGGACTCTACCTGAGTCTCGACAGAAAGATTCTTGAAATTTTCGGTTACACCGATCCCCAAGAGCAGGACGATATTATCTACGTGAACTGGCTGAATCTAATTTGGACTGGTGCTGGTGTCGCTCTAGAAATGTACACTCCGCAGAGCAAAAATTGGCTGCAGGCACACAGCCGAGCTCGCTACGTTATTATGAGAGTTCTAGTCGAGGCTGGAAAGGATTTCATAAAAATTGAAGAAACTGAAAAAGGAAAAAATCTTTTATTAACCGTTGATAGAACCAAAATCGACACTGTTGGCAGGGAAGCAATTCGAGATTTTCTGCTGAAGCTGCAGGTTTACAAGTCAACCGCTGATATTGATGCTGCAAAAGCAATGTACGAAAAATTCTCAGCGGTTAATAATGACGGAATTCATCCGTGGGCCAAGTGGAGGGATATAATTTTGCTCCATAAGAAACCCAGGACTATCTATGTTCAGGCCAACACGGAAATTAAGGATGGGAAAGTTAATTTGGTAACTTATGAGTCCAGTCATGAGGGATATATTAAATCGTGGATCGATCGCTTCCCAGACACTTCGGTTGATGATATTTTAGAGGAACTTTGGCAAGAGAATCGCAAGTATTTTAAGAATACTAAGTAAGAAAAGTCGATGTTTTCCATTTATTGTCAACACTCTGCATTAAAAATAAAAGAATTTATAATCATTTTTTAATGAATTTGGTAGTTTTTGTCTTATCCCCAAATAGATTTTTTTTAAAGATTTTAAAATGAGATGAAATTAATGAAAAGTTTAATGGATTGCAAATATGCTTGCTTCTAGAATATTGCACGCCTAACTATTTGCGTACCACCCACTCATGTTACTTCTCAAGATATGTTTGGTACGAATTTTGTATTAAAAAACAAAGACCATCAGCTTAGCTCAAGCTGCAGAGAAAATTAATCTCTTGCATGAGACTGATCATGATCTGCAGCTCGTTTCTGTAACTTCAAATAGAGAATATCTCTACTGGCATTCTCCATTTGATAAAGCTAGGCATGGTGAATTCGATTCACGTCACCAGAATAGAGAAGTTTCTCAACTGAGTTACAGAAACGAGCTGCAGGTCTGGGGTTAGTAAAGCAAACCAAACCTACGCGTGCAAAAGATTTATACAGTAATTTTTTTAGTTTTTGTTTAGTGAGATTAGTATAAAAAAAATTCAGCGTGGTTATTATTACTTTGGGAAGAAAGGGCTTGCAGCATTGGGAAAGAGATTTTTTGTTTAGATCTTATTCTAGAAATTGTCTAATAAAAATAGGTAAAAAAAATTGCATGGTAACTGTTGAACAACTTATGAATTTAATTCAAAATTCAAAATGTGAGTATTTGATATATATGAAAACATTTGTAGGGTTAAAAAGATTGGTATATAAAATCTTCATATGTGGTAACTTTGGAATCTCTCCACATGAAATTTCCCGCGCTTTTTTGTACGTTGACAGAAGACGAAATTTTACAATTGTTTTGCGAGGGAGAAATTTTGTGGTTTCGGGAGTGAAGTGGACTGTTTTTTAAGTTGTTAATTAGTTTTTAATGTTCAATAATGGACAAGGAAATTGAAAAAGAGTTCGGCGAACTTGGAGTGGAGATCCCCAAGGAGATTATCGACAAATGTAAGTTGTTTCAACACCCAACATTTATTTAGGATTTCTTATTATTATTTAAGAATTTACGAGCTTCTAAAAATCGCGAATTAATCAAAGAGAATGTATTGTATGTAGTTGCCCGATGTCCAAAACTCAGTCTGTGAAGTGAAACTTTCGTTTAGATCTAAATATCTGTGGTTTTTTTCCTATATTCCAAGATTTAATAGTTTGTATTTGTGGTTAATATTATTAAAAAAGCTGTATAAATACAGATTTCAGCAGTATTAGGTTTATTTTTAGAGGAAGTTAAGGGTTTTATAAAAAAAAAAAGTTTCTGAAATTGGGTTTAATTAGGTTTTGTGCGTTTTAATTCACCATTGATTTTAATCAAAATATTCTGTAGACAGAAGAATTGTATCTAATTTATGCTCTGCACATATCAACGTAGCTTAACAATTAAAATTAACAAATAACTTGATTTAAAACCAGTTGTTCAAACTTGATTTATATTTGTTTAGGTTAGAGAAAAAGTTTTTCGTTAGCCTTTCACTTATGTATGTATTGCTTATGAAATGAAATGAATTGATTTATCCTTTTATTAGTTTGTGTTACAAACTTTTTACAAAATACAAATACATTAGTTAGATAACAATAAAATACAATATTCAAATATTAATATTGATAGTGCTATGGAAAAAGCTACAAGCTAAAGTATTCAGTAAATATTTTACAAATTAGCTTTTATAGGTTTTTTTTATATGTATATTAGTCTCACTTTTTATATCATTCGGTAGTTCGTTAGGCAGCTTTAATCCTTTATACGTTACAGAATTTTGTGTATTAGTTAAATTTCATTTTGGAATCTCAAGGTCAGATGCCGATCGTAATGAATAAGGAACACTTTCACTTACATATTTCAATTTCCTCCTCCTCTCAATAACGCTGTTCACCTTTGTGAAGGATGAAAGCCAAATGAATTAAGATTAGAATTACAAAATCTACAATTTTAAAAATTGGCTAAAACATACCACGTTTTATTATACGTACATACAATTTTTCGTAAATACGGTTCATATTTGATTTAAAATGTCTGTAATTTTTGTGTTAAACATTTAAATTTGTCCATATATGTAGTTAATGTACCATAAGTTGGTATTGACCGGAGTTTTATTGTTTCTAAATTATAATAATAATTTTAAACGAAAATACTATCCGAACTAATAAGCTAATCTTTTAGCGTTTTAGCCTTTTCCCTTATTTTCTAAAAAGAAATTTATTCAGGTATAGAACTGTGCACAATTTACAAGGTGGAACCGAGTGATTTGGTTCTACAATGGATGACGTTCAGTCTTTCGAACCTGGGCGGTCTAGATCCAACTGTCCAGCGCCTTTGCGACATGGAGCGAAAAGAGCTCGCCAACAAGAAAGACAAAGTCCACCCAAGCTCCGCCAAGAGCAGAAAATCCCGGGTTTCCAACTCAAATCCTCTTGCCATTTATGGAGTAGCCTCCACTTCCACAAATGCGGATGAAGTCGAAGACGATATCATGGGCTCGTATGTTTGTCGAACACCAAAGGTAAGTCAACAATATTTTAAATATTTTAAGTATTACTAAATAAAAGCTAGAGTCCTGCATTGCATTTCCTTAAACCTTCACTGTCCACGATAGACTTTACAAAACTTGGTGTAACCAATGTCTGTCCAATTCTTTCTAATTCCTTTTTGTAATAAATAAAAATAAGTACAGTAGGACCTCCGTATTCGCGGGAGTTTGATTTTGTGATAACACAGGAAAAATCAAAGAAGTCTTTTCGGTTTAAGAACTCTTAAAATGTTTTACAATTTATTTCCTTGTATTTGGACGAAATTGTTAAATATAATAATAGAAAATCGCTTTATTCTCCGGAAATTCGAGCCACGATTTTTTCAAACCGTGATCCAGGGTTAAAAATTATTGGAGAAGCAAACATTATTTTGGGTATGTAAAGAAAGGAGACAAAGCATTACGGATTTAAGTTTTATTTTATATCGTACAATTTATTCTTTCCATATAATTTTTGCTTTACAATCGGACCATTCTCAAATCAAGAAACCTCGAATATAATGGACCTGCCAAAAATTCGGATAAAATACAGATTTTAATTTATTTTTTATCGTAAAATTTCAAAATATTTATTTTCGTTTCGCCCAGCGAGATTAAATTCTAAATGCAAAAATGTGATAAGCGGAATCACACGACGTCATTTAATTATAATTAATAAGTCTGAAGTACATTATTTGATAAGAATAAAAATTCAATCTCAACTTTGTTTTAGTCATAAAATTGTAAATATAATATAAAAAACCTGCAGAAAATATTTTAATTCAGATGTTCTTAAAATTAGTATATCAAAATAATATGATGAAATTTTGTATTCTTTAAAGTAAAAATTGCTCATTCAGCATAATTACGCTTTAATTATTTTAATAAATTGTTTAAAGGCCTTCATAATATTAGTTATCACGAAATATAAAAAAAAATCCTCATAAATATTTGACCGTCAGCGAAAAAAAGATCCAGAAGATGAGATTTCTAACAGTTGTTGATGAATTACATTATTAATAAAATACACCAAAATTCAAATAGAAACGCTTGTCTTTTATCGTTTTTGTATGGCCTAAATTTACATAAAATATTTCGTGTCTTTTGTTTGAATCGATAAATATACGCGGTAGCATATTTCTCCTCACGGAAATCACAGCAAGACATCAAAATTTATGGATTCTATAATTAATTGTGATTGACTGCAACTAAAACGTCCCTCCCGATGTAGTTTGAATTATCTTATGTCTGTCTATGATAGCTTGAAGCAAAAACCTTTATAAAAGAGGTTTATTACATGCTGTTAACCCCTGAATTTGAGTATATAAATAGATAAATCGAGAAATGACTCACAGGAAAAAATTTTAATAGTCCTTTTGAGGTTGATAAAATTTGTTCTTATATATAAAGATGGTCTTTAGAAACGGCTAGACTTTGTGTCCTCTGCTAAATTTCAACTTCGATTGAGGATGAATCAAAATTTAAATTGAGTTTATACTCGTGGCTTCAGCAAATTGCGTTCTCGAATAATTTAAAAACAATCAGACAAATCCCGGGAATAATTTTCGCTGCAAAAGAAACTCATTTAAGTTGTTTCGGTCTTCGCATTAAAAAAAAAAAAAGTAAAAAACTAAGAGGCAAGGAAATTAAAATGATTAAATAACCTTATCCGGACGAAATTTAGTCTCAAATTTGTATATAGAACGTGATTTTTTTTTAAGAAAAAAAAAGTGCTTGCTACCGACAAATAGCTGTCCCCAAAATGTTTCCCGCCAAAAAGTAACATCCGCTTTGGTCAGATCACGACACGATTGCGCGGTTCGTGGAGATCGCACCACCGAGTTAAAGAAATTCTTCTTTAGGGAAAAAAAAAAAATATTCGAGTCACTGTCTCCCAAAAAGATGAAACGAAGCGCTCCATTAACACCTCTGAGACGAGAGACAAAGCTCTTGAGGTAACAAATCCCAGAAAGACGTGATCGTCAAAGATATTTTACGGCAATAACTTTGGTGCTAATTAAACGACGTTTTGTGCATGTTTCCTACGGAGCATCAGCCAAACAAAAGAGTTAAAAACACAAAAATAACACAAATCTTTATTAGATCGGAAGATGCTGGGTGACCAACTCAAAAGCTGTTGCTCGGTTTATGTAAAGGAGAAGAAATTTATCTTGAGTCCGTCCATTGTGCCGTAGTGGTCTAGCGCTTGTAGTTTTTCTAAACCTTTTTTTTACTATTTCCGATTATGCATGTAGAGCCGGGCTTTATGTGCTTCAGCTCCAGCGTTATATACCTAGAATTTACTTGTGATGCTATTTAGCTCTATTATTTTGCCTGAGAAACAGAGTCTTCGGCGGTTTTTCACCTTTACGATTTATTTTTTTTTTTTTTCCGTACCACCGAGTGGAAGATCGTAGCTTTTTTATGCCTTCGTTCCTCTCTCGCATCGATTGCCATTTAAAC
Organism: Machimus atricapillus; assembly: GCA_933228815.1. Taxonomy (NCBI): domain Eukaryota; kingdom Metazoa; phylum Arthropoda; class Insecta; order Diptera; family Asilidae; genus Machimus; species Machimus atricapillus. The sequence continues at coordinate 23,111,914 of OW121788.1, read as the reverse complement.
AAATTAGAAAGATTGTTTCGCAATTTTTACAAGAAGAGCATACACAATGCGATTCGACTCGGAAAAGCATCCCCAATTTGGGTTCGAGCTCCACAAGCGCTAAAGTCGTGAAATGGGCTCCGCCAAAAAAAAAAAAAAAAAATCAATAATGATCACCACCACCGCCGACGTCTTCGTTTTGTTGTAAGATTTCCCTTCCAACTTCTTCCAATCGACGTAAAAGTGTCCGTACAAAGCCGGGCTGCTGTGGTGAAAGACGAACGCAGCGCAACGTTCGATCGATGCGGAGCTCTCCGATCGTGCACTTTTCTCTCTTAATGAATTCAAGGCCAAACATTTTTTGTGCTGGTGTACCCCTTCGATGTTGGAAGGTATCAAACATAAGCACAATCATATTCACATATTCGCGAAACTTTTTCAGAAACGCGATGGTATTAAAATCTGAGCGCGACCCGAGTACATAAGACGTTCGTGGAGATGTTGTATGGATTGGAACAAAGATAAGCTCCGCGCTTTATGTACACCTTCTCCGCATTTTACATGCTTCCTATATTCACCAGTTTTTAACTCAGTATCAAAATCAAATAGATAAAAAGTAGAAAAAAAATTCGATCATGTTGGAAAAATACAAAGGGTTACCATGATGCTCGATCGCCTCATGAATACAAGGATGAAAATTATGCTGTGCACTATTGAGCCAAGATGAATTATCGGTGCAAGCTGAAACGACGGTGTCCAAGGAGTTTTTTTTCCGATTTAGACGATATCTGCTTAAAATGGTAAAAGGAGAGATAAAAAACTCATTACCATTCCGGTCAATACCCTGATCACTTACTTTATTCTAGATATTCCGCGTTCTCTGCTTTCGACTAGCGAATCAGGAAATTCAACAAAATTGTATTTGTTAATAGAATCTAATGGACATTTTTCACTCTTTATTTGAGCAAAAAACTAAAGATGCATGGATAATGATTAGGCTTCTTGATATATTGGTTATCCCTTAATTACTTGAGATCTTCCTCTAGAAGTTTTATTAGAGTGACTTGGAGTTATTGAAATTGGCGGAATATTTGAACTTTTAACAAATGTACATACTTATAAACCAGCTAACGAAATAACATTTTCACTGCAAAAATTAAAACTGATTAAAATATAAATAAATATTATTTAAATACACTGTTGCCATATTGTCGACATTTCTCTCATTTATGCGACGATCTTTGTTTCTTTAACATGTAAAAAGTACAACATAAGAATTTTGAAATCGTACTTTTTTTATGTTTTTTAGATAAAAGTTATTTCATAAAATAATGAAATATGCAAAAAGCATCTATCTAACGAAAAATATCATGGTGTTTCATATGTATAAAATCAAAAACTTAAAAAATAACCGCCTTACTACATATACTTTTCTTCAAAATAATTTATTGAGCAGTATTAATAAAGTTGTTGCTTAAAGGTTTAAATCTATAAAATAACAACAAAATTCAAATTACCTTTGCATGTTTGCATTTTTTATTAAATTTCTTTCGCAAAATAGTATATCTAAGAAATATTTGTACATATGCATATGGTATATAAAGTGGTGGCAACAGAAATAGCACATGTGATTAAGTTTTCAGAAATGATTCCCATTAATTGTTGCTATTGGAGCAAATTTTATAAACACTGCCTCGTTAAAATATGTCTCCGTTGCATTTACATACATGTATATCACTGCATTTTTATCAGTTGAACAATAAGTAGCTAAGAGCCAAGTTCCATTTAAATGATAAAAGTGAAATTGTACTCAGTCATAGAAACAGCACAGCGTTGTAAAAGAGATATGTAATTATTATTTCATTTTTGAATTTTTTTTTTTTTTTTAAGTGAGTAAGGGCACGTTTCTTCATGGTAGTGCACCGATTAAGTTCTGCTTCTCGTAATTGACGATGCGACGTGCAGTTTCTGCAGATATGCCAACACCTTATTCTTTATTGATATCCTTTTGAATCTTATAATAAATTACTAATAAAAACATTTTGTTCAGTGCTCCACGCGACGTAGGCAGTTCTGCAAAAGTTTTCTAGGGCACTCCAAAATCGTTGCAATTGCAGAAATACTGTAGCCTTTTCCTTTTAATTTACCTTTTCTCAGATATGCAATCTTTTGTCCATCCAATGACTAAAAGTTCCAATAAATTACTTAAAAAGTAAAGATACTGGAAAGAATTAATGGAAATCATTCATGAAAACTTGTGTGAATCACATGTGCTATTTCTATGGCCACCACTGTACTTGCATGTATGTGTATGTGATTAAATGATGCGAAAAGTTGCTAAGAGAACTTAAATGTTTTAAATTACGTACGTAAATATTTGAATTAATTTGAACACACTCTCTTTAAGCTGTTGGTTAAAAAATATGGATTGCGCAAAAATTATTGCGAGTATGTTTCCATTTAATGGGGTTAAAATTCGTCTGAGCTATTCACCGAATTTTGTCTAAGACGTTCTGAGACATTGAGAGTTTTCTATTTTTAATAAGCTCATCAATTTTTGCCTGAAACAAAACGTTTTGAAGGACTGCGACTTTATATATTCATAACATATGTGCATAATATTGAATATTTATAAATTTTTATTTTACATTAGAATAAATCGGCGCAGGAATTTTTAAATAATCTTAATTTGCGCGGAAATGGCAAATTCTATACAAGTCTTCTAATTGCAAAAATGATTCTACATTTTTACCTTTTTATAGCTTTAAAAGCTTCCACAATAAATATTTACTTTAAGTAAAACTAAGATCACGTGATGTAAAATTGCGTTTTTGCGTTTATAATGTTTTTACATGTAGTCAGATAGGAAAGGTAAAAAAAAACTGTCAAGTGCAAGTCGGACCTTTGTTACGGAAACCCCTAAAAGGTTTACAGTAAGAATTTTTAAATATGATCAGAAATTATTTCTACTTAGTGATCGATAGTATAAAATTTCCCTCGTTTTGTGATAGACCTGGTAAACCATGATTTTTTATGGTTCCCCAAAGTTTAATTGAAGTGAAAAGAATTTACATATGTGTGAATTTAAAGTCGACATCTCATTTCGTTTAGAAGTTAGAAGCCTCTGACAACGTTGCCACAAAAATAGCGTTACAGTAAAGGAAGGCTAAAATTAAGTTAATTAAAATCATCATATCCCAATGAATTCGTAAAGATTTCTGTCTTAATGCGCAGGACCGTAGAAACTAGTGATTCGTCCGAATTAAGCATATGCATAGTAGGAACAACTGGGCATCGACGTAGAGTATAATGTTGCTAAAGTTTTTTAATTGTTCGTCCAACTTGTAATTGAAGGTAGTAAAGAATAAAATTGAAAGTTAAAAATTAATATTGCGCATAATTTCCGCATAAAACCATGCGAATAAAATAGAAATTAATGGTCCGAACTACGCAAATTTATAGTATGTAAGAAAAAGTTTGGTTTACTAGTATTTTAAGGAAAATATGCATGCCTAAATTTTAAAATAAAAGGGAAAAGCGCAATAGTTTCTGAGGTTCGCTCAGCTGAGCAAACAAAACAGATTCATTGCACGATAAAAATAAGCGAGTCCCGTTTTAAAAAGGGACCACGCATTAATAATTATGCGAAAAAGGTTTATGGTCTCGTCCGACCGATGACGAAACCAAACAAATAGATTTGTGCAGCAATGCAACCGTTTTCCAGTTATTGAGAAAACAAGAAAAGGGTCGTTTATGATGATGTCATCAGGCCCGGGGATCTTCTTTGTTTTCTAGGAAGGATTAGACCTGAACTTAATAAAATCTGCAAAAGATTTCATTTAACAGCAAAAAAAAAATATTTATGTCGTATTATAAGTAATAAAACTGTTGAAAAAACCGGGAAAAGCTAGGGTAATTTGGGGTTTTAAGTAAAATCGGCCACCCCGTCAAGAAATTGTATGTAGGTGCAAAAGGCGCTCTCTCACTTTTATATTTATGTTTTTCTTTTCTCTGTTATTGCTCGGTTGGAATTGCAAATGTAACGAGTTTTTGGGGCGAAGTGCATTCAAAAAAAAAAATAATTTCCGCAGCATTTGGCGCAAAAACTGCGGAAACACATTCTCGGAAACTATCGAACCCTCACGATCATTCGTTCGTGCCATTCGACGTTTCACTCCTCGAGGGGCCATCATATCCTGGCAACCCTTGGAATTTTCGTCGATCAGAAGCTGAGCCCGGTTTGTAACTTTATTTTTCCCCCGTACGTCGGGCTTCTTTTTGCCTCCATTTCTCGTCAGCAGCGAAGTCAATTTTTGATTTCTTCTTGAGGCATCCCCCACCAAAAAACTTGAAAAACTCACCCATCCATCGGCCGAGAAGATCGCGAACGTCGCCAGTTGCCACCAGTGAGTCAGTCCTTCGAGACTGTTGCGACCGTGAGGAGCGATGACCGGCCGGATCGATTTTTGTGCTTGCCCATCGATCGGATGGTTATTTTTTTTTTTATTATTTTGTTGCTGGTGCAATTCGTTCTCATTGTTGGCTGCTTTTTGCTGATCGTTATGTGAAACGAGATCAATAAATTTTTGACGTTTTTTGGAAAAGAGTTTGTCTTGTGGTTTTTAGTGCTGAGAGGACTATCGCACGATCGCGATTTTTTATTTGTTTGGTGATCTCGCGCACTCTGGTGGTAAAAGGGGGAGGCGCTCGGAACTTGTTGCCCACTTGTTGGATTATGTTCTAATTGACATTTCGCGGCTTCCGAAAGTGTTTTATTTTATAACAGTACATAGGGCATAGTGGAAGCTGTTGCGCTCTGATCGTATATATAAAAGATTCGCTCCGGTGTATATATACATTAAATATATAGTAAATATATTAGGTATCGTGCGTATACATAGACCCAGTGTGCGGTGTATTTGTAATCTTTAATCAGTTCTTGAACCACATAAAAGACTTTTAAGTTGAAAAGACAGAGACTGATAGACAGACATCATTGCGAATATCCAGTTTTTATGTTCACTAGCCCCAGAGCTTGTATATATATATATATGTATATATTATGTGCATATATAGTGGCTTCTCAGTTATGCTTGCGATTGTATTTGTGAAAAAAAGTTGCGGGTCAACAAAATTTTTAAGTCAAAAAGAAGCGAACGCTTGTTTGCCGCCTTCCCGTTTTTGTCTTTTGTCTCGTGTATCCATGTGCATTGGACCAACATAAAATAATTTTTTTTTTTCGGTTTTTATTTCATTTTTCCCTTCGCTTTTATTTATTTATTTATTTTTTTTTTGCTCGGTATAAACTCCCTGTGCCGTCCAGAAGATCGCGTTCAGTTCGCTTAAGTGGATACTTTGGATCCGATTGAGAGACTACTTAACTCGCGTAAATGGGTTCCCATTGTGCCGGGGTAAAAGAAATGTCGTCCACCACTTAAACCCCCTGTGTCCAGGTCGAAGAGTCTTTTTACGCATGGCCTCTAAAAGAAAATTAAAAAAAAAAAATAAAAAAATAAAATAAAATGTGTTCTTCGTTACGGTTTGTATGCCCATTTATCTTTTATTAAATTACTCTATATTTTTTGACCAGAGAAGCTCAGCGCTGCGATACACTAGTCGTTTTTAGTGAGTGAGGAAATAGTATTCACATGGTGTTTCGATAGTTGTGACTAGATCCACACTCATTAAGAAAGGCAGTTACCAAGCGTCGTCTTAGAAGACACAAAAGAGCAAAAACCGCGCTGAGCGCGCCTCTATCTGCCTAACGAGGTACTACAACTCCGCGTTCCTACAGTTATATTATACTACCTTCGTTTTTCCAACACAGACGCGGTACACCTGCTCCAGGTTGTTTAACTCTGGACGGTTGTTGCGGTTCACAGGTTAGATTTTGAGAGAGGGACTAGTTCCACAAAACGGAAAAACCAGACAACAGCGAAACATGGAAAAAAAAAAAAATTATATATATCTATATATGTATAAAACGCCAAGCCATTGCCTACAGGTCACAAAATCTCGACCATGCACAACAAAGCAAGATTGATGATTCTTTCCTGAAGTCTCCTCCTTCCTCCCGGAGGTGTGCTCTAGGTACAATTGTTATCTTTCTACCTGTTTTCTTACTCTTGGTATTCCAACAGTCCTGCATCAGTCTGAGTGTTGGGCTTTTGTTAAGGGTCAGATGTCGGTCTTCATGTCTTCCAAAGAAAATATTCACAAAACGAAAGAAAAAAATAAAATAAATGATCGTTAAAAACATTTCAGTGGCATAATAAAATGAAACAGATTAGGTCGACTCTTGGGGTTCTTATATTCGTGTTGATGTGTTGTTTTATTTTATTTTTTCTCAGAAAAATATTACTTCACTTCAAGGAGTAACCTGTTGATCTTCATTTTGGTCGTCAAGGGCTTAGGCACTTGCAAACAAGTTCTTGTTGTTTTTTGCAAAGTTAATTTCTGCGGTATTTCGTCATGTTTGAAACAAACTGAAAAATACCTATACAAAAAAATATTGTATTTCGAAGTCCCGAGCTCTGGTATCTAGATAAAAATATATTTGCCTTGCTTGCACAAAAGAGAAGTTTATCTAAACTGGCGAACGTGAAGAAAAAACATCCGCCACATTTGATTAAGGTTTCAGCAATTCCAATGATCTTATCTGTTCGCTGCATCGAGTTTCATTAAGTCCGTTTTTAATATCGAAAATATTTGAATTAAAAAAAAAAAATATTTTGTTTAACCATCCGCTGTAATCCAATGCAAATTATGTTGATGATTTTTATCAATTGTTTTGCTTTCTAGAATGAAAAGTTGTTGATGTTTTAAATTGATAAGGGTAATTTTCTTTATAGCGCGTGAGTACTTTATTTTGAAATTAGACTTTAATTATATTTATAAGCCTGCGCATGTTTATTGTTTGTATTTAGCGTATGAAATGTTTGTGCAGGATTTATATAAAATTATGTTTTTACTTTTGTCATCAGCATTTCAAGGTTTTTTTTATATTTTTAAAGTAGATATCAATAGCGGTACGCCGTTAATTAAAACATCTAAATTTTCTTCATGGTTTCTTGTGCTGTCTTTCAAATTATTTGAAATTATGATTGAATGATTGATTAGTAAACTAGAAAGAAAATAATGAATTATAATATACATATACAAATTTATAAGTTATCGTTCAAATTCAAAAATGTACATTGACAAAAATCGAAAAATTAAAGGTAGTGTACTCAATAATACTTTAATAACATTTCTTAAATTTTATGTCGAGAAAACCAGGTATCAATTGCTCTACCCAAAAGCGGACTTTCCACATTTAACCTATGCTGAGCCTTGGGTTTGTAAACATATTTCACTGGTTTTCTTAAGTTACGATTTACTAAAATTCAGTCTCTGTAACTTGCCGGCTGGTTATCCCACCTTAAGTTAGTATCTGTAGGCCGTTCAAATTCACAAATGAGTCACAGATATCTTAAAAGCAAATCTACGGCTCGATCATTTACGCCAGGTTGAGCGTGTTAAGTAATCTTTCTGGGTAAGGTATTTTCCGCATTTTTAAAAATAGCGCCAACGTCTTTCGTTTTAGTTTTGAATCCGGAAAAACTACATAAAATTTGTAACTGTCGGCATGCTTTGTGAATACATTTCTTGTTAATGATACTTTCTTTTGCATGTTGCAAATTTTTGTCTTTCTTTTACTCTTTGTTATTCGCCGGCGTTTTTACTAAAACTTCTAAAATTGTAATTATGGATAAAGCATAATGTTTTATTTTGATATTAATTCCATTCGAGAAGCTAAACAACACCCACTGTTTGAATATTTCAAACAAAAGGAAACTTGTTTCACGGAAATATATTTATAAAATTCTTAACTTCCAACCTGTTTTTTATTTTGAAAAATGTATATGACCTCTTAATATATTCAAAATATTCTTTATAAGGAATGAGTTATTTTTTAGAATTGTCTACTCGGGGCTTTTAAGGCAAATGTTACGCTGGAATATAATTTGATAGAAAATTGTTACAAAAATTATTTTTCAATTTTGAGTTACAAAACATAAGAATCTTAATTATGGACAACTGATTCGACTCACCCACATATTCTCACAATGCTCCATAAGGAAATACTAGCTCACAACATTTCTATCAAATTAAAATTGCATTAAATTACAGCTGCATTCACTAGAACCAATCGTGTACCTTCGGTGATAATTTCACTTCATTCGAAGGCAATTACCAATGTTTTCGAATAATTTACTGCGAAACGAATGTGGGACAAGAATGAAGCTATTATTCTGAAGGAAAATTGAATTTTTTGAAAGATTTCTGCGCATTGAATTGTATAATTTTATCAATTTGCAAAATCCCCCTTTAGTGTTTTTTCAGTCATGTATTAAATTAAGTTCAGAATAAAATGTCTTAAACCACAACGTTGTCGCTTTGTGTCTTCTGTGATATTTTGTGAGGATTGAAACGTGGAATAATTTCGTTGTCGTATTTGTGATTAATTAGAATTGTTTTACGTGATGCTATTGCTATATTTTTTAAACTTTGTGTATTCTGAAGTTTTTTACTTATTCTTTAGGTATTATGATGTCTGAGTGAGATTAATTGAAATTTAAATTTTTTGCAACACCTCAAATTTTATAAATATTATATTGCAAAATAGAATAGGATATAAAATTAAAAAAATCAAATCAACAAACATATAAAAACATTACAAAAAAACTTTTAAATTCTGTAGACTAGTGCTTTTAGAGCTGAATGATTTTTTAAATAAATTTAAAAACCGGGACATAGCGAACAAAAGCGTATATCTGGTTATAACTTGATTTCAAATTTCATTAAAAAAAATTAGCTAATTAAAAACTCCAAATTCAAAACAGGAGAAGCGGGAAAATAATTTATTAAGAATTGATGGAAGACAGAAGTTTGAATATTTTTATGTCGTGTTTAAAAATGCACTAATGATTACGAAAATTGACTTTTGAATTTTCTGAAAAATCATTACTCTTAAACGAGGAGAAACATCTTTAAAATAGCGATTAGCTAAGGACATGATTTTAATTTTGTAAGGCTATTACATTTCACAGTAAATTGAAATCCGTGAAATTCCATCAAATTGTGATTTCAACGTTAAACCAAAAGAATTGCTTTTTACGTTCAATGTAAAACTAACCGCAGAGATAGGAGCAATTTTTCTTTTTAATCTTTTTGAATTTTTTATTGTCCTTCCTCTCTTGTACAGACATATCTAAGAGGGAAGATGTTGGCTCGAAAATTGTCAATATTTGCGATTATCTTAAAGTGCAAAAATCATTCTCGTCATTTTACGTGGATGTGAATTGTTTGTACATAACTAGTTTCTTTAAACAATTGTTTTTTCGTTAGCCATCAATTGGAAAGTATTGGTGTAAGCCTCAAATAACTGTTGCGAATTGGAACAAAGGAAAAACACTAAGGAATTAAACATAATTTCATTCAATTATCTTATTATTTCGTTACACTTCCATCACTCAGCTCTGCGGGGTGTGTGAAGATGCTCGAAGGGAACGAATTCTAGCCGAGTTAGATTTTCCCCCCGAATAAGGTCCAATTGAACTATCGATCGGTGGGACTGAGTCTAATTGAGTTGAAGTAGCAGTGACCTCAAAACTCGACCAGACCCCGACCTCTCACAGTCGTGCCTACAAATCGGAACCGCATCACGTCCGTAATTATTGTAAATTTTGAGAAAAGAGAAAAACATTTTCGCGATATTTGTTAAATAAATATTACACTTCACTAATTAACTGAAAATAAGAAGAATTTTCATACAAGAGACATGTTTCGTGTCAACAAAGCAAAATTAGGAGGAATTGGTAGTTGGCTTTTATTTGTTTATATTTTCTTCTGTGTTGGAAAATGAAGTATATTTCGTCGAGTAGATATAAAGAGTGATCGCTATTTGTTTGTAGCAACAAATATTCCCTTCTTCCTGACTCTATTTTGTCGGCGAACATGAATCTAGTGCACGGTTTATTCAGAATCAAGTTCGTGACTAGATTTCATGCTCGTCTATTAAGTCGGGTCAAAACAAGCATCATGGATCCCGTCTGCGAAAGACAAAGTAGGAGAATAAAATCATTTTATAACTTGTAGAAGTTGAGCATCACCAGGTATACATACATATATACGAATCGACCTGGAGCGGGAGAAAGAGACGCCTGAAAATATGTTTTCGTCTGTAGTTACCTGGCTTACTTGCATTTTACCTGTGCCTTTTGCAACTAAGGCTTTTGCTTACTTTACCTAACCATCTTACCTAGGCTCCGGCTAACAAAGAAGATCGTTGAAAATCCGGAAAGACTCTTGAACATTTCACATCAGCGGTTGAATACGAGGCAAAAAAAAAATAAGAAAAGAATATTACAAAAAAAAAAAAAAAAGTACTACCGAGAGGAAAAAGACGGTAAAAGGCGAGGAGATATACACGGCAAGGAAACCTACAATCAAATGAAGTGAAACAGCCAAATGACTAACCGCAGCAACATACAGCAGATTTTCTTCTCTCCGGTGGAAAATTGAACAAATCACGGATAGGAGATATCTTCTGAAGCTGCCTTTTCGAAGATTGTTCTTTGTACCATTGCTCGGCCCCAATACAAGAGTGCTCCTCGATGTGTATTGGGGCTCACCGTTTTTTTTTTCGAGCCTCCTCTTTACAGCATCTTGGCGGCTATAAATCTTGGATTATTTCTTATTAATCACCGATATTGCAGGAAATCTAGTTAATACTTTGATTCAATGCGTCGAATGTGTTTGCCTGATTAACCACGTTATACACCGTCTCTCATTGGTTTTTGCTGTTTAGAAAATATTATTCATTTATGGCTTATTACTCTATTGTCTCCTTTTTCCAGGCACCTAAAACAGCTCTCGCTAGAACACCTGCTCGTCAAAATGATGCTCTTTTCAGCCCGATGAGCTACTCCCCAATGTAAGTACTGTTCTTGAAATTGATCGTATGTAATAAAAAAATGCTAAAAATGCCTCGTAACAAAATAGCTACTATAAACAATCCAAAGTTTATCATTTATTCGAAAGACTGTGGCGTTGTCGCCGGGACAAAACATTCTTGTGCCGAGCATGTTAATAATTTTTCTTGGAATCGGTTTTATTCGCGGTGTGTCCGTTAATTTAATCGTATTTAGTTTCATAATAACGCATAGATTTTAATATACATATACATTTTAATAAAGCACAGGTCTGAGGAAGTTGTGAGTTATGCGTGATGACTGTGTAAGACTTTAAATGGCAGGATCTTTGCGAATGGGGTTCATTTGTAACTGGGGTTCTAAAGAATTTTAACCTTTCGTATAAGGGGTATTCAAGATTTGTTATATTGTATAATACACAAAAACTACAAATACAATATGGAATTTGCCCATTTGTCTTGGATTTGCCATTTTTCTTATGATTGTCGATCTAACATGGTCGCTAAAATCTCCTTGTATTTAACGAACCTATCATACTTTCACAATTTGTATAAGTAAACAGACCAAGATTTGAAAATAAATTTTTTATATAGTGGTGGTCAGTTCAGGAAGTATCAAGAAGGTTGCAAAAATTATCTAAAATATTTCCAAAATAAAATACTCAAGTAAAAAAAAACCTTTGTAAGTAAAATGATTTTATTGTTCATACAAATGATGTACTGAGGCTGAATACACGACTTTTTCAACAGACGTTTGAGTTATCGTAATATTTATCAATTAAAGGGACATGTATACAACCTTTCAATATCTTATTAAATCTACTTTTCGAAACAATAAAAATAAAGTATCTTTCGTTTTTTGCTTGAAATCATTTTGAGCCGTTTTAAAAATCATGTTTATATCAAATTATCTTTTTACATTTCCTTCAGTACTGGGACACCAAAAACTCATTTAGGCAATTCTGGAAAAATAGTCTATACTTTTGGAAATCAAAAATTATTGAACCAGGTATCATGGACCTCAACCAGGCAAGAAAAAATAATTGTGAAGCAAATTGCTCACGAGAACGAGGTCATGAACCCAAAAAGCAAATACATGTTCGATAGCCTTCTGGAAAAGAGCTTAATTTTGGGTGACCGTTTATTTGCGAACGGTAAGGAGATCTGCAAGAAAGTTTTCGGTGAAAACAACTTAGACTATGATCTTGAGGACGTCAACGAGATAAGCAAAGTGCCGACAAAAACCATGGGCATGATTTGTTGCGATTTTGATGGTAAACTCGATCCAGCTTCGACTATTTTACTGGGTGCTGATGAAAGTCGGTGTCTCACTGCACGACTAAATTTTAGCAATACGAAATCTTTCGGCATTTTCCCGGGACAAACTGTGATGGTTTCCGGCGTGAACCCAAAGGGGGATACAATTTTTGTGGAAGAAGTTCTCGCTGAGCGGATTTTAACTCCTCCAGGTCCTCCGAAAATTACAAACGAAGTTAAATTTGTGGTGGCTGCAGGGCCTTACACGCATAACGATGATTTAGTGTATGATCCCCTTCATGATTTAATTTCGTACTGCAAGGACAACAAGCCGGACGTCCTGATCATGACCGGACCCTTCATGGAGGCAGATCATAGTCTAATTGTTGGTAACGTCCTTGCCGAAACATTTGAGTCATTTTTTGAAAAAATGCTCGTTGGGATTGTGGAAGCGATTGGGTATGATTTTAGAGCCCGTTTTGTAAAAAGCCGAATTTTATTAGATCTCGTATTTATTTTGCAGGGAAGAAACGACAATTTGCATGATCTCTTCCTTCAAGGATGCTGTTAGCTGCATGGTGTATCCAACTCATCCCATCACAACAAACAAAACTTACCCGAACGTTCGAATGCTTCCTGATCCTTGCGTAATTGATGTAAATGGAATTTTAATTGGAATCACATCAACCGATGTCGTTGATCATTTACTTACTGAGGAGCTTTCTGTGTAAGTATTGCGCTAATGTATTTTTTTCTATTCCTATTTTAAATAAATAACAATGAGAAGAGGATAATATCAAAGTGGTCTAAATATACAACCAAATAGTTAACTTTGAATATTTTCAGTAATTGTGGCGATAAAGTAAAACGGGTGGTGAACTATCTCTTTCATCAAGGATCTTTTTATCCGCTAAGTCCACCCCCTTTAGACATGTACCTGGACAGCACTTTGGCAAACAAATTCGCTAGATTGGACTCAGTGCCGAACATCATGATTCTTCCAAGCACACAGAAAAATTTTATTAGGGTAAGCGACTTTATTTGAAGATTCACATGCAATATAATAATAATAATATAATATAATATTTTTATTTTCTCCAGGATGTTAATGGCTGCTTAGCTATAAACCCTGGGAAATTAACGGACAAGACTGGTGGAACCTTTGCGCGATTTGTCGTTTACCCATCGAAGGAGGAAACGATTCCTTTTAATTATATGGCGTGCCAAATAATGAAAGTGTAATAAGCTAAGAATATATTAAATAAATAGTTTTTATTAAAATGGCCACTAGCATAATTATTTTAAGATTGGTAAAATGAAGTCCTAAAACCGTGTAAGTATAGATACGATATTTTACGAAGTTAATGAGAAGGATTTGAGGTACACAGGTTTTTGGTGATAACGTTCATAATGTTAAAAAGACCTGTTCTTTGGAAGAGTGGATTTTTCCTAATCTACATAGATGTACTCAAAATTGACCGTCAATTGAAATTAATTATGTAGTTTAAAAAAGAGTCTAAGTGCATCATTAAATTAGCCTCAGAGATTAATTTCTTCTCAATAGTTTAGAAAGTGCAATTTCAAGAAACATAGGCTCACAGTTTCCAAACTTTTTTGCATGCTCAAGTCGTTTAAATCTTTAGAATTTTAATAATACTATTTTCAGATTTATATAACGGGAAAATTGTCTGCACACTTCGCTATACAAAATTTATTCATCGTTTAAAATTCGTTCTGTTGGAGATTGAGTAAATTGTATGGAGTTTTGGTCCAGTAATATTATCCAATTTTAATTAATGTATCATAATAAGTTAAGAATTAAATATAAAATTTTTTAATAAAGACGCCCAAGGGTAATTAAAAGTGATTTCTTGTTCTTAACATTTCGAGTGTTCTAACAATTTCAACCATGTAATTGTTATGCACATGTTCACAAAGTATTCTAAATCTGTAAGTTAAAGTTCATGAATTAGACAAATCAAACTGTATTTCATAAAAATTTATAAAAATACAAAAAACAAATTCAAAATTAAATAACTTATCCCACAACTAGGTTTCTTGGTAATTAACGAAGCAGTGCAAAATCCTGAGTTCTTCAGGGTCGTCTATGAGATCATTCATGTAGTCACCGAAAATCGTACAAATGCGATAGAGGCTCCGCTTTACAGCGCCCCTCAGCGCACTGCAATTCTTGTCGACCCTCTTCCCGCTCAAGTTAATCATTTTAACTTTGTCCAGCTCCAGCTTGAGCCTCAGCAGTGACCTGATGATGTTAGGCAACACGCACTGGACGACTCCGTACTTGTCCTCGACCAAGGAGGCGGCGCACAGAGCGGACATTGCTTGGGTCAACCAAATTATGTCCTGGGACTGCGACAGCAGGTAAATTGCCCTGGACTCTTCCTTCTCCCCGAAGAGGTAGAGCATTCCGGGAATCGATCTGAAGGCGATTATCGCTGCATCCTCACACGACTTTGCGAACTGTTCGACAGCGTTTACAGCTCGGCTAGGACTCGTTTTCTGGGGCGGTTCGCAGCTTTTGTCCATCATGTTCCTTATCCCGTAGGTTTCGTTGTACTGGCGGAGGAGGATTTTCTCAGCCTCTTCGGTCGCTGTGTGCTTCAGGCGGGAGTATATGTTGTCTGATTTCACAGCAGAAATCCGTTTCATGGAAGCGGCCAGCTCTTCGGAGAAGGAGTCGATCATGCTGAGGCACTGTCCATTCAGTTGATTCCAATTGTAGGGATGTCCCCCAGGAACAGAAAGTGCGAAAATTTGCTGACGTCGCTTCGAATTTTTATCATTAGAAAGATTGAACAAGTCCAAACTAGCGAGGTGCTGTACAATTGGCATTTTTGAGAGGGATAGGGCTTCTACGAGAGTGACTTCTCCGGAATCGATTGAGACGGGGCTTTTCTCGATGGGGAATTCCATTTGTTCGCTCAAAAGAACCGCAAAGAAAATGTCCATGAGATACATATTGCTTAGAATTTGTGAGGATAATATCCACACGTAAAAAATAAGTCGGGGGCTCGTAAGAATGCTGTAGAGAGAGCCCAGGACTTCGTCGTCCTCTACACCAAAGAGCTTGATGAGTTTGTTGGTGACGATCCAGCCAAACGCCCAATAGAGAAGGCTGAAGCAGATCGTGGGAACGAACGACTTCAGCAGCGATGAGTAGACCGTGGTGTAGAGGTGCGACCGAATCCTAACGTACTTCGCCTCCTGGATGATGGGAAAGGTCAGCTCCATGTCCTTGTTTAAGCGGTGCTTAAAGAAGAAGTAAAGCCCCATGTAAATCCCACCCAGCACCAGGAACGTGTAGCGACTGTTGAGGCAGTAGGTGTCAAAGCACTCGACGAACACCATCCGGTAGGAATCGTCCAGGAATCTGGAATAGAGCCAGGCTGTAAGGAATCCGATAGCGCTGTGCAAGAAGAAGGCGGCCGCTTTTTTCACTAGGGTGCCTCGGATATAGGAGAACCGCGTGGGGTAGTATTGCTTCACCGCGAGATGCGAATTCCCGAGGAAAATACCGTAGAGGATTACGCCGCTGATGAGCGGCATGATGCAGAGCCATGTGTAAAATGAGAACACCAGCCCAAAGGTGCTGGCAATCCAAGTGAGCGGGTGGAAGAGGTCGAAGTTGACGAAGAGCAGGAACAGGCCCAGGAGCACGTACTGGATTCCGACGCTTAGGATCACGGCGACCAGACACCGGAAGACGCAGATTTTCTTACACTCGATCTCCGCCTCGAGCATGACTTTGTTGTGCTAAAATTTGAACAGATCTTTTATAGGGTCGTAATTAAAAATTCGATTTCACTTACATTTGCGGTAGAGGACGAAATTAAGTGAAATTCGTATTGAGTAATTTTAACCTCTGCGAACACCCGTTACAACCGGCGCCGGTGACAGAAACTTAAATGAGACATTTGGCAGAACTGTCAAAATGCTTTTAAAGCAGTTCAGTGGGCGAAGAACGAGAATTTCAAATTTATCGCGCCTAGAAGTTGGCCTAATTAAATATTATTAAATGGGAACATTGAGGTGTAAAAACCAATCTCATTACATCCCGAGATCCCCCAGAAAATAGAGAACAATTCTTTTGGAAATAAAACAATAATTCAATTTTAAATTTCATTGATTTCTTGGTCCAATACTTGCATAAAGTTTAAAGAGTTAAATAATATAAAATAGAATAGAAAGGAAGCTCAATGAAAATTTTTCTTAAAACTACAAGCTACAAAGCATAATACAAATGCACAACAAGGAGAATTTTCAGTGAATTTACGAACTTTATCAAATATTGTTTTATTCTTCGCTTTGAAAATTATTTACTTATAAAGGTGTCGCGACGCAATGTTTTAATTTATCCTATTTATCCTTTATTGATGTTATTAACAAATGAAAGAATAACTTAATCTTCTTAAAATTAATTTTCTACACCCAGAAGTTTAATTTAAATAAAACGGACATTAGCACTGCACTACCCAGCAGGTTTTGCCACCAGAGGGCACGAAAAAATCCTCTTCGCAGCTGGGCTATTTTTCGTGTGGCAGCACTTTTCTCGCCCTAAAAAGTCCCGTGGCCATGTTGGTTTATTCGTGATGATTGCGTACGCATACACACAACGTTCAGGTCGGAGACAGGGCGAATTTGCATGTCAACGGGCTCCAAAACGACTTCTCGGTGGCTTTTCCTCCAAGTAATTTGCCACTGCAGCATCTTCGATAATTGGATAGTGCTAAAAAATCATTAATTAGTGGCCGGTAACGGCGAGTAGGGTTATTTTTCCGGGAGTGTTTTCATTGCGGGTCGCCCGAGCGATACGCGGACGCGTGTTTTCTCCCATCCGTGGTTTTGATTATCGCGAGCAGGTGTTGTGTCATAATTTTTTCCCCCGAAAATTTTTTTTTGGTGTGTTCCTCTGCGCCGAGAGGAGGAATCGAAGTGGAAATCTGCGTCCTGTGCGCCTTCAGCGGGGCCCCTGAGGTGTGCTGTGTGCCAGTGCGAAACCAGAAAATTAGAAATTTGCTGGGCCGATTTTCGGGCGATAACTGCACCGACCAGCTGTGATTTGTTTTTATTATTCCCTGTGCCTCTGTGGGTTGCCCCAGTGAAAGTGAATGAGAAAAAAATTCTTGAAAATTTCCGGTGTGTAGGCCAATTGAGCCAAAGGATTTGCCTAAATTTCAGTTAGTGCTTGCTCCCCCCCGTCTGTGATGCTCCGTCGCGCTGAATCCGAGTCCACGCCGGAGCTGTCCAACTTTTCGGCTCGTCCTTGTTCCGTGGGATATGTCGCATCATAAATTCCAACAGCAGGTAAGAAAGCCCTAGTTTATGGCCCCAATTTCGGTTGTAAAACAACTAACTTTGCGGCTAGTCTCACCTTTGTTGGGTGAAATCGGTCTTGTGGGAAGCAGCGGCTGACGGCCGTGAATATTTACACGGGCCCAGCAATTAGAGCCTTTTACAGTTGTTTTCTTACCTTAATTGCCCCCGGAGGTGCGAGACCTTTTCCACTTTCGGGTCGCGGAGTGTGCGTCGATCGCATGCATTTTTCTCGCGGCCACAGCGCGAAAAAGTGTGTCAGAAATTATTTTTTTTTTACAAGGTTTCCTCCGGTGTGTGCTTGGTGGCCGCGCTCATTGTGGTGGTGCTTTTGAATCCCAATGACGCATCAGCTGTCAAATTCAAATCGATTAATTTGGCCCGCTCGCGGCAACTCGTTCGCGGAAAATGTTTTGCATTGATTTTCTTTGTTATCCGCTCCGAAAGGTGCCCTGGCCAGCTGCGGTCCTCCCATCGATCAGAGCATGAGCTGTTCGGGCTCCAGAAAAATCTTTCCTGGGAATTCCGTCGACAGGGGTGGCGGAATCGTTTTTGCTCCAATTGGTGCTAATAAGGCTTACTCATCGCTGGGGCCCCCTAAGTGGGTCAAGGCTCTGGTGGATTTGTGCCTACAGAAATTGTTTGAATTAACGTTGCCATTGTCACAGCTTTCCCCTGCACCGCTGCCTCGCCGGGGGTCATTCACCAGGGAAAATTGCGCTCACGTCCTCTAACCCTCTGCGCTTATTGTCCTAAGCAATTTCCGCCCCTGCTTGTACCTTTTAACCTTTCCGGGTAATAAGCTCTTTACAAGCAGATTTACACGGCTGCAGTGATTAAAGAGAAAATAATCTTCGAAAAACACCCCGTGTCCTTGCAGCCACTGAATAATGCTTAAACGATTAACCCACAGCTGAAAAATCGAACTTTAATTGCTTCGGCCTGGACTTGTTAGTTTTCATTATCATTTAGACCTTCAAAGTTTGTTCTGAGCAACTGAAAATCTAGCAATCCCCTATACTCTGAAAATTATACTCAGATAATTGTCGCTACAAGCAATAATTAAGACGAGTAAATAAAATCGTTATATGATGAACTCGTTCTTTTAAAATAACAATGGTTTTGTCGCGTTATTTTTTGTCTATGCTACTCGATAGATTTTACATCCATTAACAAGATTTAATTTCTGATAGAGTTTGGACCGCAAATAACTCTACATATGTTTTTATATTTTTCCAATATTATTTCATGATTTCTTCACGAAAGATATTTAAAATAGAAGAAACATTTTTGTGTAACATTTTAGCTATTTTTACAATTATAACGGCTATGTAAAATCATTAAATTATTACCTTTTGCTATAACAATTTTGCTAAAACTTACTAAATATATTTTGTTTGCTCTTATTGTTATACATATTTTCAACACAAATAATTTAGACTGGAGCTTGGAAAGTTTTATATTTCTTATGTTATTTTCCATGTAATGTACAGATATGTGAATTGTTTCTTAAGTTCAAATGGAAAAAACTAGGAAAAGTAGTTATTTTTAATAGCAAACTCACTTTTTCATTGCTTTTGCATTGCTGTTTTTTAATTCATACACAACATGATCTTTTGAATATTGTAATCTTCTGCGAATATTTAAGCGTGACAAAAATAGTTTCATCACTGGAGATAACCCTTTTTTCATTCATCCATTCTTTACCGTCTTGGTCGTTACTGCTACCATTAAGAAATTTTAATTTCAATTTGTTTTTTCTCATTTTCAAACATTACTATAACTTTTCCTTTGAAGTCGATTGAGAAAAGCTTGGATTTAAACATTTTCGTAATTCATTTTAAATTTGCATCCAAATAGGGTAAATTACTTTTAAGAGCAAACGAATTTTATTGTCCGTTCACATTCAAAGTTCACCTTTCCATGCTTTTTCTTTAATGAAATGATATCCATGTATGATCATACAAAATGTGGGTATAGGATAAGAGCGTTGAAAGAAATTAAAATTTTTATTATAAACTGCGTGGGATTTACATATTTTATTACTATATTGTAAATTTTATTACTAAATAGCGAATGGCCGTTGTAAATTTGTTATATGGCTTAAAGCCTTCAAGCTTAGTTGATCAAAAACTTGAATTTCGTATATGAGACTTTTCTTAAATCTTTTTCTCTCTTGTTTTTTTTGCAGAAAAGATTGAACACGCATCTGAGTAAATCGTCAAATGGCCGCGGCTAGCGCTGGAGCCCTTCAGTCTGGCATTGTGCCGCCGTCGACGGCCGGCGGGGTGGAGTCCCAGATGTCAGCGCTCCTCCAGTCGCACCAGCACCAGCAGCAACAACCAACGGTCGTGTTGCAACACCCGAAGCAACATCCGCAACATCAACAGCTCCAACAACTGCAGCAGCAACACCAGGGCCTGCAATTTCACCCGTCGCAGAGCGGACCGCAACGCAACTCATTTCTGCCGCGGGTCGGCAATGAGTCTCACCTGAGCGGCGCGGTCGGCAGCGGCAGACATGCGGCTGCAGTTGGCGTCGGAGATCCCCTTTCTGGCGGGGGGAGGATCAGGCCCCAAATGTTGCAGCGGCAGCCACAGACGATAAACGCGGCCAATTTGGCACCGGGCTGGCGGAGAGTCGTCTCAAATAATGAGGTCGTCTATATCAGGTGAATATCGCAGCACAATTAGTGCACCTTTGAATATTTTAATTAATATGCATCACCACTCTCTGTTGCGTGGCACGTCTCACATGACGGGGCCGCATTCTCAAGATTCCCGCCCGCCGTGCGCAAAATATGCGACACAACCTTTTTTTTAAAAAAAAATATCAAACAAAAAAATTCAGTTTCGCCGGCCCTGTGGTGGAACTAATTGCTCCCGACCCTTTCCCGTCCGTCTCTGGTGGGTTTTTTTGTTTTTTTAACGAGACGGCGGCCCTGCAAAATTCAGAAATGCAGGGCCTGCTTCCCACACACTGCTAAAACCTTCTCGAAAGGGCACCGGACCCGCTCGAGACGCGCTCTGTCCTCAGCTTGATTCCGGCTAAATGAATGCCGGTCCGATGCATCGCTTTCTTCTTCTGAGCCACGGAGTTGGCGCAAAATCTCTGAAGATCACAAAAACTGATTCGGCTAGACCTTTAACTTTCTTTTAAGAACATTGTCAAGACGGCCTCAGCACCGTCGTCCTTCGATGTTTCACTCCTGCTGGGCACCCTGACGCAATGGCGAATGCGTGAGATTTTTGCAGCCGGTCCACAGTTTGATTTACGACTTTTTGGCCATTTACAGAACTGAAGACAGTCGGGAATTCGTGTGCCATCCCGGTTGCCTTTCAGCTTAACCTTTTGTGAGGGCTGCTTTAGGATTAAGAAGGAATATAAAAAACAAGGTAAAAATCAAAAAAGAATGAATCTCTGTGGAGGAGGAGTGCAGCACAAGGTGCATATTCAAGAAATTTGGAAAGGGATGGTTTGGGCAGATCTTCTGGAACGTGTTGTTGCTCACGAGCATGGGAATCGGATAAACTTCCTGCTGTTAATCAGTGATCTTTGCTGGGAGAAAACACTTGTTTATATCGCTTAAAGGCTTATTGTTTCTTGGCCACATACTGTTGACTTATAGCGCATCAAAGATCAACTTTTGAAACATTTTTTTTTGTACTAAGTATCCTCTTTTAAACCAGTTCCCACAACCAAAAAATAAACTTAAAAAAAATTAATTCGCATTATATGGCTATTTTCTTATTATTATTTATTTTATGGACTATAATTGATTCTGAAAAAGTTTGCAAAACCGTTTTTGTAATTGCCTTGATTTTTACTTTTATCCTGTTACAGAATAGATTAAGGAGATAGTCTAGACTCGAGAGAAAGAATAAATTAAAAACAATTATAAACTTACAATAGAGCATGAACCATAAAATAGAAACCTGAACGTCAATAACCAAACAATACATTTATTTTTGGTATAATTGCTGCAATAAAAAAACATATTACTGAACGAGAGCCTTTTTATAGGTACAAACGACTGCACCCTAATGTACCATAAACCTCGTAAGTGCCGCCTAATTGGGTATCATAAAACAGACAATTCCTTGAGAAAATATCATAAATCTACGTAATGTAAGTCTTTCCTTAAAAAACGAGAGAAGATGAATAAATATATTTGTGCGTGAGTAATCAAATAAATGATCATATTAATAATAATCAATGCTCATCCAAAAGTCGTACTTTGCCATAAAAAGGAATCGTTTGTTTTCGGTTTTTTTTACTTATTGATTTAAAGCTACTTAGTCGATTTACATACATATGCTGATGAATCTAATTTTATATGATTCTTTACTGTCCCTAAAATGAAATAACTTTCTTAGAGGTAGGTGTTTTGGAGTTTAAATAAAATAATAACTCAAATAATTGGGAGTTAATACATTTGGGTTGGGTACGTGAAAACCGAAAATTGAAACTGAGTAAGGAACGGAAAGGGACAATCAGAGAAGAATGTTTTCATAAACAAGGAACTAAAATGTGTAAGCAAATATTCTATTTAAAAACGAGAATTGTAAAGTGAATTAATGAACACTCTTCAGCAATTCATATTCGCTAATTAAAGACAGATCTTAAAATCAGCTTAAATTAGCACATTCAGACAGCGAAATATGTTAATCCCACTTTTGGCATAGAATTAAAGTTTTTAATCCCTGTAAGAAGAGGAAATATTCGAGTATGAAATATAAGAAATTACGAGAGAAAAGTCTTTTGATAAATGACTAAGATTTTAAAAATGAGAGTTCGCTGTTTTATTATTTTCTACGTATAACAATTTTTCACGACAGCCCTGGGGACACTTTAGAAATATGAAACGCATCAGTTCCTTCTTTTATAATAAATTAGTTTTGTCCATGTTCAGTGCTACGCAAATACCCGTATTGAATTTTGTCTTCTTTGTGAAGACAAAGCGTTTACAGATTAACGACGCTTTAACTTGATATCTTTTTAAAATTATTAGATTACGGACAGATCGGTTTAAAATAAGGGCATTTTTATTTTTATAAATCTTTAGAAGGAAGAAATTCATAATTTACGACTTCGATTAGTTTTATTGGATTCAGAAAATCCGGCTATACATGTTTTTAAATAAGTTCGAAAAGATAAAGAAATAAATCGACACAAGTTCCATATCATATAATTTATATTCAATCAAGGCGGGAGTGAAGAAACCACAATATTTACACAGATCGTAGATTGTTTTGATTTTGTAACGAGTTTCGAAGCCTATTCTCGTTTAACAAAAGCGGCAAAATGATCGGAGTTTAATTTACAGCCGCAGTGGTTAATTGAGTGATCATCCAGACCATTAATTCCGGCTGTACAATCTCTTTCGACCTTGACTGTATTGCCGCAAAGTCTGTCATAAATCAAACAAAATTTCCTCAGAGTGGTCGACTTGAGGTGAACTTACGAAATGTAGCGACAGAAAGGGTACCTCAGCGGTTACAGTCGCGATAAATGAGACCTTGAATAATTTCGTCGTTGTAACTTGTAAATCCAAAAGCGGTTTTCCATCTCAAAAAAGACAATAACATCGATTCGGCTGGGCCTGCCAAACGATTTTCAACATCGAAACCAGAAATTTTTGTGTCGACCAGAAGTTGAACACAATCATCCGCCAGAGATAACAAGAAATAAGAAAAAGGAACACCGCCCCACTAAGAGCCGGACGCGTTCTGTGTGCGTTTGTTGCGTTCAATCGCAGGGCATACGCAACAGATAATAAAAACGACGAAAACGTCTTAAGCGAGGAAAAAGTGTTCCGGAGGTGAGGAGTAGGCCCATATCTTCGATTTAAGAAACTGAAACTGGTTAGGGCCCTTGTCCCCTTCCGAGCGTATTTCTTTTCGCCTGACCTGTTGCTTTTGATTTTCTTACGGCTGTCGTCTGATGCGCGCCGAGATCTTGATCGCACCACAACGCGAAGACCAAAGGAGCGAATCTCGACAACGTTAACTTGAAAAAAACATTTTTGATTCAATTTGACATGAAATTCGTTGGTGCGTTTGGGCTTGTTCCACGCAATAACTCCTTCCCGGGACAGCTCTTTCGGTCCTGGAATATTCCTAAAAATGAGGGAACTTGCTCGACTGCAGATGCGACTCCCTGCCTGGGCCCAGGGATGCTGTTGCCGGTGTTCCCTTCAATTTGTAGGGAATTGCGACGTACATACACCTTTTGAGTGGTTTCATTTGCACAGTGCCAGAAAGGGTGACTGAAAGGGCGTTGTGCTCGTTTGATACCCACTACGCTTTTACCTTCTATTTACTTTTGAAGGGAGCTAATGTGACCTCAATTTGAGCTGCGCAATTCTAGAGCAGAATATTTGATGGGGATTTTGTTTGAACGCATTTACAACTATAAGTCTAATTGCGTTTTGTGCAATTCAAAGAAGTATAATTGTCTTGAAGAAAGGGAGACCCACAAGCAAAAAGATATTATAGGTACTCCATTCGAGTAGAAATTAAAATAGGTATCTTATACAAAAAAATAATGAAATTTAAGAAGAAAATATATTCTTGAATTGTCTGAGACAGGGATTGGGATCATTCTGAAAGAGAATAAAACGACGAACATTTAAAAATAAATTGAAAGCAACGAGTTCAATCTCCAGATCTTAGTTTTATTGGCATTGAAGTATATGTACTTTTATAAAACAGGCCAAATTTTCATCATGAAAAAGGGATAATTTTTTAAGGAAAAAGTAATTACAACATTAAAAAATCATTAAAGTCAAAACTATGACGAGACAAATACAAAAATCAAATTACAACAGAAACCGCAAATCCTTGACTGACCGATTTGTTTGCTATAAATGAAATAAAATCATTTACGACTTAATTTAAATTTTAAAACTGGAGATCTTAGCAATAATTAGGTATAAACAAATAGAGAAAAAGTGAATTATTAAATATATTCATTTCATGTGAGATTAAATTATTGAAGTAATTACATAAAACAAAGTGTAAAAGTAATACGGTCATTAATAATCCAACGACTGTATAGCTATAAATCATCGGAGAACTTATAGAACAGAATTTGAATTAAATTGCCGGCAATTAACAATAGCAATAAGTCGTAATTGCTGGGAATAATTATAGAAATATGTCCAGATGAAATACAGGTGGTGGTTACACAGTCAAAGAAGCGGAATAATAACAACAAGCTCGTATAAGAATGACAACAAATTCCAATCTTGAGAAAAACTGATGCAATGCGAGTGGCGAGTGCCTTCTCTAAAATGCTGAAAAACAGACGGCAGTAAAACTGAGCCGCATTAAAATCTGACGAAGCCCCGGCTCTCCGGGCTCCGAAGGTACGCCCCACATCCGCGGGGGAGCCGCAATTTCACGAAGGTATGATAATTAGATATTATAAAGTGGACTTTGTGCATTGTGCAACAGTCTCTTTTATGATTTGTGCGCTTCGCAGGGTCCCAACGAGCCTATGAGCATTACGTAAAATTCTGAATGGAAAAGCAGCGAAATTGCTGAAGCGCTGCTTCCCCGCTTGCAACTCGGGGGCTAATTTAAATACATTTAAATGAATTAAAAACAACGAAATGAAATTAGCTAACTGCTGAATTGATCGTGATGCCAGCGACTGGTGTAGTAATCGAAAAAACAAGACAAAAGTACTCAGAACGATTAGTGCGCGACTGCTGGATGAGATTTATGATTGTTTGAGAAATTTAAAACACACGCGCGCCTACAAATTGGAATTTATGGGCTTTTTGAATGTCTAATAATTACAGACTCAAAGGACAGTGTGAAGGTCGTTGGCTCGATGTTTGCTGCGATGCTGTGCGACTTTTGCTCATTGGAGGCATTTCGTCTGTCCACGGTTGATGTTCTTCTCGTAAATTTTGAATAGGCAATTACCAGCCAGTCTCCGAAAAAACAGACGCGACGAACGACTTTGGCCAAATATAGATTTAAATGACTTTCACGGGGCTTACAGCAATGGATTATGGGACGGAGATGCTTTTGAGATGTACTCAAAAGTAGACAAGTAGTAATTAATCAATGAAGCAGACAGTTTTTTAAGTGTAACTCAATTAATGAAATCTCTTTGGGCAATTCGTGCATTAGAAAGTTAGCGAAATTTACTAAAAGTTATCATTTACCCATTCACCAGTAGGTGAAGTCATCTTTTTGCTCCTATTTATTAAAAGCCGCATTCATAGCACATCTTAATTCATACGTCTTGTCAGATTCAATACCTTATCGTACTGCGTCGTCACAAATAAGAAGGTTTTCTTTTGTTTTCTAACATTTCATCATTTGCCGACATTTTTAAACAATTTCCGGTTTTCTACTCGTAGAAAACTGTATGTACATATACATATGTATGTACATACATATGCCCCCTGCAAAATGTTTGCTTTAAACGTGTGATAAACTGATTTAGTAGAATTTTTGGTGGAACATTTTCGGAGTCGTATTTTATGAAAAAGTGCTCTAAATAATACCTGTCTTATCCTTTTTAGGAAGAAAAAAAGCATAAAACAGTTTTGTTATCTATATTTGGACAAAACTAAACAACATTTAGTTAACTTGGAGAAAGTTGCCCTTAAAATGTAAATGTTCTGTTACATTTCATGTGTTTTCTGGGTATTGTTATTTTACGAGTATCTGCTTTTGTATATGATAGCACTGAAAACCTAAAAACTTTTGTAATCCTAAGGCGAAGTACGAAAATCGATTTTTTTTTGATTTACTCATTCCAGGCATTCTATGTACATACATACTTGTACTTTCTTCTCTTCAATTTTCAGAGTTGGGATTAAATCAATTTATCTTAAAACAACTTTAATTACAATTCTGTGTGTCACCATAAAGATAATGATCATTATTAGTTAATATGTACTATGCCGAAGGGGGTAAGAGACAAGGACAATTCCCATTTACTCCTCGACAACTGCACACTCTAGTTTATTCAGTTAACGTAACGAGCGGGGGTGTGGGGGGAAGTTTATCGCGGACATTGCAAAGGAGTGAAATTGGTTCGAAGCGCTGCAACACGACTTGAAAATAATTCTCCTTGTCTCTCTCAATTATTTCATTGTTGAAGAGATTTTCATTCTCTGAAGTTGCCCACTTCTAATAACAGTCACATCACGCCGAGTGCTTACATTTCGTTTAACTCGTCCCCGTAATGAAATTTTTTTACTGCAGCGCTAGGGCTCCTTCTCCGCACGGCGAGGGCTCCAGGTTTGATGCTCCCCAGGCCAGGAACATCGGCAAATAGCCGGGCCCTGGAAATCCCTTTTTATCCCTCCCCCTTCCCTTCCTTCCGCCCGCTTGTGTTTGCTCGGGAGCTTATTTTGAAACAAACATTGGAACATTTAACAATTCCCTCAGTTCGAGTTTTTATTTGCCTGCACTCACGCTTTGTACACGGGCGCATTTAGTTCTCCTCCGCCCTGGATTCCCTTATTCCTCGCTTTTATTTTTTATTTTCGGGAAAAAACCCTTCTGAGTCAAAAAGCTTCTAGCTCCTGTTGGTTCTCGTTTGAAAAAATATAAAAGTAAAAAAACTCGAAACATAAAACGCCGTAACATTTCAGGCGCTCTCCTGCAGCAGAACAATAATTTCTTTTCACTTTTTCGTTTTATGTCTTTCTCTGTGTAATTTTTATTGTTGTCACAAGCTGGCTTCATTGAAATTTTTCTTGGGGAAATAATTGCGAAAGTTCACCGACAGTTTGACTATTTTCATTGTTTCCTTGCAATTGCACAAAAGAAAAGGTAATTGATTTTGTAGCAGTCAGTCACTGCATTTCACTTCTCTAAGACACGCAAGTGTATCTTAGAAATTGTTCTGCACATTTCTTCTGTATGTACATACAAATTATGTTTATAGATTTTAATATTTTTTATTTTCAAAATATATTAAAATATCTTTTTTAATTGACATGCAGCAAAGAGGTTAGATTTCTCTATTTTCGACCACAATAACTGCTTTACTTATAACTGCTTGACCTTACTCTGACGTAGGTCCTAGGTTTATCTTAAAATTGGACCTTTTTGCCATACAAATAAAATTGAAGATTCTCAAAAATGAAATTACTTTTGAAAAATTAACTTTTTTGGTCATATGTATTTGAACTTTTTTTAATATCTATCCTACTGCTACAATGTTTACTTCAATACATATGTAAATGCTAGGTGTTAGTTGAAAAAAAGTGGAAAATGATGCGAAAATTTCCACTTGTTATTGACAGTAAGGAATAATAAATGCCTGATTACCCCACGGAACTTCACTTCCACTTTGCAAAAATGGAAGCAAAGTTTGTATACTAAATTATAGAGACAGTAGGTACTTTATGTTCGTTACCTCATGGAGATAATAATCGGTTCCTTTGTACCTAGGAGACAACATCGATTTTTAAATTGCAACTATAAGTACTCAAATCGATTCTGATACGTGACAACTCCGCCTGTCTTCGAGAAAATAGGAAAGGAACTATCTCTTGCTGACGTCACATTTGCAGTAGTTAAACACGGAAGTAATACTTCCACCTCGCGAGCTTAAATATGCACCAGTTGAGCCCCTCGAGGTTCGATCGGCAATTAGCAACAACATGCCTAATAACAGCCTTCGCTACCTATGGCCAATCCCGCAATTATTTCGAGCTCCACCAGTGGCCCCAATCCCATAAATTTCCTTGTTGCGTAAGCGACTTGTTACGGCACGATTGAGTAAAATATAATCAGTTTTGTGTTAATTGGCAAAATTTTCGTTTGCTTAAACGATTCACGTCTCCGTTCTGTGTATGTGTGTGGTTTTTGTGCCCTCCTCAAGATGATGAAGGAACAACTCGGGAACTTAAGTGCACAGAATCACGCAACAATTGAGGTGAACGTAAGCAGGACGGGAAAACAAAGGGCCCTGCTCCACCCGCGGTCCCGGAGGGCACTTACTCTACTTACTTCCAGGTCTTTTGTCGTTCCGCAGAGCGCGATAAAACATTCAGGAAGAACCCAGAACCCGGTCGGGGCTCCCCCGGCCAGCGAGGAGGAGCTAGCCATAAAGAAAATCAATTAAGATATAAGCGCTACAGTGACAGCGAAATAAATTGCCCCAATCAATAAGTCCGCTCCCCAGCTGGCCCATGTTGCGCGTTCATCTAGGGCCGTTCCTGGATCCCGGGTCTAGCGGAGCGGGGCTCCGGAGTGTTCCCCGGCCCCAGGAAGGCGCTTTGTTGCTAATGCTATCATTATACGATTGCTCCTCGTTAGTGCCTTCAAGCGGACGGAGTCTTCCCGCCGCTCCTCCTCCCGGGCTAGAGGAGTCCCAACTTTTTGGAGCTACATTATAAACTGCATCAAGTGCGCGCACTTCGAAGTGAAAGTGCATCACGGCGGTGCATGGCCGAGGCGCGGAAAACGGCGATTCGCCATGAAAACCGTTCTAATCGCGGAGAATGCATCGAGCACGTGAAACATAAATAATGAATCCCGTGTAGGGGCATAATTGCGACGCGATAAGATCACGTCCGTGGATTTAGCTCCACTCCGCGGATATGAGGTGTGTTCTAATTTAATCTTCGGCCCGCGTTGCCCGGGGGACGGGGGCTCGTAACTGGTGCACGTTTCACGCTGATAAATTACACCGGCCGCAGCCTGCGCTCCGCTAACCTTTTGTGCACCCGGTCAGCCCGGCCCCGGCCCATTCCACGTCATTACGGGCAAACTGCAGAAATCAATTGTACAAAATTGAAAGGCGAATTTATGCAGCAATTTTCTAATGGGGCACTTTTTTTCCTGGTATACTCCGAGTGTTGGTGCTTTATTGCACCCTAATCGATCCAGGGAACCTCGATAAAAAAAATCCTAAGCCGATCGGCGCTGGAGGACAATCCAAATTTTTCGAAATGAATTTGCTGCTGAAAGGCAATTTGGAATTTATGCGATGAATTGCGGTTTGATGGTCATTTGAAATCCGATATCAGCTTTTAAAATAGAATGCTCGCAACGATACACACGTGAGCACGTACTTTAGAATTTACGGAATTAGATATACACAAAATCAATTGTTTGAATTCATTGGTCAACTTCAGTTACGCTTCAATAACATTTTTCAATGCTTAAATAGATCATTAAATCATTTCTATATGTAAATTGCGAATTTGATAGTGAATAACAAAAAAAAAATCGATATTCGACCTGGCATTTTTCTGTTTTTAAAAAATTAATCTCAAAAATCATATTTATAAGTTAAAAGCTTTTTATCAGATACATAAATTGCAGACGTCTATTGTTACTATCAATTCAAGTTATATTGAATAGGAATACATATATGGTATATTTACTTAATTAATTAGCATATGTGAGTAGTTAGTTAAATGATTGAGACATTAAATACGAGGATAAAATCAAAAACAACAAGTTTTTCCAATATTTTGTCCTATAGGTCTAATAATTTGGATCTAAATCGCAGTAAAGAAACTTTCATCGACATTTTTAAATAGAGCCTCTTCCTACTATAATTTTATTTATATAATCTATTAATTTTATTATTAACATAAAGTAAAGAAATCGAAGTGAAGTTTAAAAGAGTATGCTACATGTACTTTATCAACAACCTACACCTAATTTAAAAGGTTTCCAATTTTGATATTAAAGTTTTTCAGAATTATTAATAGTGACAGAAAAGCGAATTGCCGGTAATAAAATCCATTACAATTATACAGTCCACTCGTCCAAATGTGATTGATGAGAGCTCGTTCCTTTTGTGTTTATCAGGTTTTGTTAATCCACGTCGATTAACCAATTCCTTTGACACCAACGGATGCGTGTTGATTACCATTAGTCCGCACTTATTCACGTCTGACTAACTCCTCGTGAGGCCGCCTAGACTAAAAGCCAAATGGATGAATGCAGCTGGCAGCCATCGGTCGCAATTAGAATTGCGTGCAATCAATGAAATTCCCCCGGCCGCCGTAATTCAAATTCAAATGTAATTGCCACGAGAGAGAGAGAGGCTCACACTGCGTTCAGTGCGCGCTTAAGAAACAACGGTCTGTCGCCATTTATGCAAAGTAGGAAATTAATGCAACGTAATCGCCCTTAAGCATGTAAATTTCATCCCCCACCCCCGGGGGCTGGCTGGCGTGCGACATACGGCTTTCACTCCACCGGTGGTGAAGGGGGCGACTAAGGCTCCGCCACATGACCGCGTCACTACACGGTGAGCCAGGGCCCAAGGTATTGATTACTTGTCGCGGACTTCTTTTACTTTCCTTAATGCCAACTAGCACGGTGCATTTTTCTTCGCGCGACTGGGGGGTGGAGTTGAAGACTGGTGCGCTGCGCCGATTATGGCACCCCTCGCTCGATCGGTGCAGGCTGGGCTCCGTTTTTTTTTTTTTTTTTTTTTTTTTTTTTTTTTAATGAATGCTGGCTTCCAGATATGCCCCAAAAGAATGGTCATTAGGAGAAATGCAGAACTTTCACGGCAAATATTTGCATTTTACTGCGCTCGCGGTTATATGGTTTCGGACACGCAATAAATAAAACCGCCGTCGGGCTTCCCAAACTATTAACTTGCTGTACAATTTATTCCATGACTCTGTCACCCTGTAGTTTGTCGTGTTTGCTGTTGATTTTGAGTAAGTGCTTGTTAAAAATGACGCAAATTATTACTGCTCGCCCTGTAAATCGCAGCTGGTTTTCAGTCTGCCAATTTATCGTATCCAATTAAAGATGTATCATTGCATATACAGTACAGATATTATGTACATACATATGTATATGTATGTCTAGCAATTATGATCTGAAATTTGCTCA
Organism: Machimus atricapillus; assembly: GCA_933228815.1. Taxonomy (NCBI): domain Eukaryota; kingdom Metazoa; phylum Arthropoda; class Insecta; order Diptera; family Asilidae; genus Machimus; species Machimus atricapillus. Next base: position 23,080,522 of record OW121788.1, on the reverse strand, counting down.
GGGAACGATTCAAAGTATAAATACAGTGGCGGAAGAAATAATGGCTACAAATGAAAATAAACTAACAAATGTAAATAACCATATATATTAATTTTTGTTAGTATACTATATGTTATACTAAACGTATCAAAGGTACAACTATTTATTTATTTTAATTCTTCCATTGAAGGGACTGCCAGATTAAATTTTGAATGTTTAGCTTTTGTATCCATTATTTTCTCCACGACTGTAAATACGTACCTAAATATGATCAGTATTTTCGGCTCTAAAATAAAATTCAGCTGTGCCACAGGGTTCAATTCTCTGAATATATTCACTGTTAGTTTTCTCGACGTATCGTATTGGCGGATTTTATACTAATATAAGGTAATTAATATAGGTACACAAATTATGTAGTCGGTGTTAATCTTTCTTAAAACTGAAAATATTTTCAATATTGAGTTAATTCAAACACTAAATATGTACAACTATTTTACACAAGTTTCGATTTAAAACTTTCATTTCAAATAAAAAGTGTGGTTGGTTCGTTTAAGAGATAAATCATTTTGCTCATTTCATTATTTTATTTTTAAATTAGAGGCATGATCGATTCATTTACACAAGAATTCACTTAAATTTTTTGAGACTTTTGATTAATATGTCTTTTTAATTCATTAGTAAACCTGTTTCATTAATATTAAATTGAGGTCAAATCTCGAAATCTGGCAAATTATTTTTTTTTTTTAGCAAACACATGCGAATCACAATTACCTAATGTATTTTTATTGTGTTGCACGATTATACCGAAGAACTTCATTGAAATCCTCTCAATTGAATTGTGCTCGATAAATTTGAAGCGGTGTCTTTCAAAGATTAATAAGTTTAAAGGCTATGTTTGTTTATACCTCTAAGAAATGATTGGACGAATTTCTATTGACTAATTTTTCGTATTTTGGGGAAAATATTATTTGAATCACTTATCTGCCGTTATATACGAGTATATACTTACTTAGTAAAAAGTTCATGTTGATATTAACTAATTTACAAATTTATACTAATGAAAGACAAAAATCCATTCTATATTATAACATAAATTACTTATAACTAACTGTGAAACATATTTTAATTTATATATTTTTTATCATTTTATTACAGCCCTTCTGGTGCATCTTTAAGAACGCATGGACAAATTAAGGATTACCTTCTGTCACAAGGCACATGCAAATGCGGGCTCCCTTGTCCCCTAAGGCCAGACTATTTTTTTGATTTCAATTCTCAGGTACGTACCTACTTTATTTTGTTAGATAAATCAATGGATGAAAATTTAATAAATCTGAACGGCAACATTGTGCTCTTTTCGTTGCAAGAATAGTAAATATATTTTCTACCAAATGAGCCATCAATGTCTCAAATAGAACTGCAATTGCGCTATACATTTAAAGGAAAGTCGGATTTTAGCCCTCTCTGGAGTCTGGTAAATGGACAAAAACATTTTATCTTGCTAGAGTTGTCGTTCCTTCATCCTCCGAATGTCCTGAGATTCCGACGGGAGGGAGAAATCGATTTTCTTTTAATTGAAACCTGGGGATGCTGGCGTTACAGTAACCTGCCGATCTAAAATCGAACGGGGGTGGAAAGTGTGGCGCTTATCCCTCCACTGGACAGAAGACTTCGGGAATAGAATGCCAATTAAGGGTTTATGAGGATCGTTGTGCTTTTGACGTTCTCAGATGAAAGTTTGAATTGGTTTTCATTCCGGAACGTGGAATTTTCCTTTTTGGCGTCGTCCTCAGGAGTGCAGACTTTTTGCTATTGTTCCTGAAAAATCAGTTGGATAATGAGATTAGGTTTATTGTTTGCTTGATGGATGGGTCTTCTTTGAATGAATCTTTTTCGAAGATTTGGACAATGAAGTTTGGTCTAAGTATCCACATTAAGAAGCATTAAAAACTAGCTTTTTTGGTAAAAATTATGTACAATTTGTTAAGAAAAACTGTTGCAAGTTTAGTTATTTTTTGAAATATCGTTAAAATTTGTTTTAATCTATTAGTAAAGTGCGTTTTAATATAGAGAAATGGCTGCTATCCTCATTATATTTTTAAAGCACTTTACGAAGTCCTTTACTTACATGGCATCCTTTCCTTGTTTGCTTTAAAATAAAAACGCTTCTGGTTTTGATGATAGAAAAAATTATGAAAGAAAATATTAAATCCTTCGCTCAGGCAAAATTATGTTAGGAATAAGTACGTAAAGTTTCAAGTAATCAGATAAGTTAGTATTAAAATAATCTCTGTAATTAATTAAAGTTTTGTGTGCTATGGTGCGTTCAAAGATCCGAGTTTGATTAAAGAAGTTTTGAGTAGAGTACTACTCGAGACTTTGAGAGAAAAATTATTCGAGCGGTCTTAAGAAGTACTCAATTAAGGATTATATATTCGAATTTATATTTTGGTAGTATTCAAGTAATTGAGCATTTAAGTACCTACTATACAATTTATGCATTTAGGCGTAAGAAGACAAGTTAATTAAGTGTAGGTTTGAATAAGTAAATAAAGATTCTGGTATTAGCCACAAGAATGAGAGAGATTTCGGGTATTCCCTAGTTTTTAGACGGTTGTTATGACACGGAATGTGCTCGGAGATCATTTTAGAAATCATTTTTGGAACCCCTCTATGCATTCTAAGGATTCAAGAACTAATGTATATGTGTGCACTTAAATTCTCCCGTAAACATTTGTAACTTCTTTGATATTATTAATTATTATTTACTTATATCTGATGCGATATTTAAAAGAATATATTTTAGGGAAATATGTATCTATATGTACAGTACGTCATCATAGGAACGCTATGAATTTTCATTGCATTAGACAGAAATATGCTGACATACCATCATTCGATCGCGAATTCCTTTCCAAGTTACAACATATGCTTAACTATTTATGAACGATCTTTAGCGTATTGTAAGTGTGTACAATTTTATACAGGCACCATGCAAATAGTTGTGACTTTTCAAAGGAGCATGAAATCAATATTCGTCTATAGCCCAGTAATTCTCTGGCTATAAACCCCATAGAAAATTTTAGGGCGAATCTAATGTATAAAGTGTGCACTCGTAGGAAGTAAAATATTCAAAAAATCTGGAAATATGACGATGAAAATAAACGAGGAATTTCCATTATACAATATTTTTAGAAAAAAAAATTTAACAATAATTGGTTCTCATTTTTCTAAGTAAATATAATGTTAAGAAAAATATGAATTGAAAATGCGAGGTGTTTCTAATTTTATGGTGGGGTACTTTTTTTTTGGCCAGCTTTCTAACGATTTGAAGTATTTGAGGAAGGAGTGCGGGTATCCTCAAGGGGATTTCAGGATTTTTGTTATAGCCGTCTTGCGTCTCCTTAAAATTGAGGTGGATAATGGGATTAGGTGTATTGTTAGCGTGATGGATAGCCGTCTTCGAATTAATGTTTTTCGAAGACCCCTCGACAATGAGGCTCGGTAAGTATCTCTTCGGTGTGCCGCAATGGAAATAGTCGGGCCATAAATTTGCACAAAACTGCCATTGTGCTGGCCAACGAAGGCAGCCGCTTTATCTGCAGCTTGCAGTTGCGATAAGGGCGGCTGTAGGAAATTCAAAATTCCTGCATGCTCCCCATATGGCGGCCGCTGAGAGAGCGTTCGATTCATAAAGCATATCTATCGCAATCGATAAACCGAACAAATTCAAACAGCACACGGCTAGCCAGGTCAAATATATCAAGTTTCTTGGAAACAGCCGCCCACCGGCGGCTCACGGGGCGCAAATCAAACACCAAATACCAAACACCAAACAGCGAACACCTCGCGATATTTGACGGCGGCCGTGTGAGAATTATGGCCGCCTTCATTTCCATAATGAGTTTCGTTCGCATCGAATGCCAATTGCCAATTGCGTGCACACAAACAAGAGGAACGCGGCAATTTATGGGGGCTACCGGTTGCAAACAAAGTTGTTCTCGTCCGGCGGGGGTGGCGGCGGAACGCACCTTCTGAGATATTCGCAACTCGTCCGTCGCCGTTCCTTTTCGAAAACGTTTTGATTGCCAGCTTCTTCGGCGGCGTGTGAGGGCATCGCGACCCAGCCGGAGTCCCGGAGTCCCAGAGTCCCGGAGCCAGGGAATCAGCACCAGAAAGTACAACACTATAACACGCCATTTCCCGGCACCCCCATAAATTTTCTGGAAATTGAAATTCTAAGCATGTTTATAATTTAATAAACTGCCAGGCAAATTAGAATTTATTTTTAGACCTTCCATTGATGCCTCCATAACTCATTCATTTGCGGGGAATGGACTGTGAGGTCTAACTTCGATGCCATCGGTCTACAGACCCGCTCTACACCGATCCACACCTCGCCAAAGTCTAACACGTCGGAAGAGGAATGGAATGCGGAGTTTCCGCAACATTTGAAGGTGTTATTTACTACCTTGTTAGTGCTGGCGCTGCTCTGTTTCTTCGACACGTTTATAGCTACCATAAATGTCCTTGGTGCGGCAGTGCACGCACATGAACCATTGGGAAAGATGACCACTGATTCGCACAGAATCACTGGAAATAGACACTAAATCTCTCGGAACATTAAACCTTAATAGAGAGGACTACAATGGCGAAGTGAACGGCCGCTCCTCTATATCTGGACAACAGCAAAAAATCTACAGATAATTGAAATTTTCGAATGAATGAAGCATTATTTTTATGTTCCTTACCTTTATTGCAAATATTAGGAGAAGAAATAGCCACTTTGATAGAATCGATTTTGTTTAAGGGGTCATTCTGGAAATCCACGCGGAAAACAAGGCTATTTTAGAGATTTATTTTCGAATAGCAGAACAGAACTTTTACTATTTTGAACTTTACTATCGTTACTTTTAAGACTTCAAGCCAGTTTCACAGTACGAACTGCAGCTTACGATATGATTAAGAATTCTTGAATTTGGTCCTTTTAAAGCTAATAAGGTATATTCGAACAGAGCATAGTAGTTTACCTACTGAATAATACTTTAAAATTTAACAACGATTTCTTCAGTAGTTTTTCTTTTATCACTTATACATGGAAAGACACGAATGGATTTCTAAATATCATTCTACTTTGTACTAGTAATATGTACTTCAGTTTTAAACGAAAGCTTTAAACACTTCGATGTTGTTAAATTTAATCACGACTATAATTGAAAATCGAATACACAGCCATACCCTGAAAATGTTTATTTTATTGAAACACTGTTTAGGGTAATATCATAAAAATCCACAGACTTAGAAGAAATATGCCTTTTCCCTATACTAAATCATAATATCCAAAAACAAAAAAAGTCTGGTAGAAAGACCACACCAAAAGATGAATATTAATGAAATACACGTTCGGTGATATTAATCCCTGCAAAAATGGGTTTAGGAATAAATCCAATAAATCACTATGATTTATTATAAAAATACAACATTAGAAATATTTAGACATTATCTCACTAATTTACACAATTCAAAAATTAATAAGGTCCAAAAGCCCACGCTGTCGTCGAAAATAAATTTCTTTTAATTAAAAGGTATTAGGATAGGGGCAGAAAGTATATTTAATTCGTAAAAAAAGAAACCTTTTCTCTTTCTTTTCCGACTTTTAAAAATTTCATATTCAAATTGCTTTTAAATCTCTCGGCACATTAATTATGAAGGGGAATTTCTCAAAAGACCGTAATTAATCATCATCAAAAGAGGCGCCAAACTGGCTGAAATGTAGACGAAAACGCTAAAAACTTCGAGAGTAGAATCAGAAAAGTCTTACAATTTTCTTCTGTCCTTGCGGCGTCGTTGGCGACAGTGATACGTTTGCTTTTGTTATTTTGAGCCAAAAATAAAATTCCAGTCGTCTGTTTTAAGATAGAATCGTGGAACCAAGGGCAAATTAAGTCACAAGTTCCACCTAATGTCGGACGGCAATTTAAAAATAGACCGACCTAACGAGAACCGATATCCCTTGGGCTTTACGCGCCTTGTTTTCAGGTTAATAGTTTGAATATTTATGACATTCCATTTTTAACTCATGATGGAGAAAACTGCTGAATGGAAAATAGTCAGAGTGTGGGAAAATTCTGTTAAAACGCTATTGCACATATGGAAGACATTTTAAGCACAACTCATTATTATCACTCTTTTTACAGAGTGGACTTTGTGGGCAAAAAAAATTGAAGTCGACACTTTTAATTTGTTACAAGTTGGAAGAAAAAGGAATGCCTAAAATGCCGATTAACATTCGAAAATTTTTATTAAGTTTCTATCAAAGATTTGTATTAAGTTTCTATCAACGATTTCTAAGAGAGTTGTTGCCTACAACAACACCGACACAAACTTTCATCATGATAATTCTATTAGTGTTGTATTTTTCCAAGGTTGATATATGTGAGAGATTTAAAATATGGTTGTTTGCTTAACATTTATACTACTCACATAAACCTCAAAGAAGTTTATTGTGTCCAGTACATTTTTTTCTAAAGACATCTACGAAAAAAATTCGTGTATTACGTTTATTACCTTTTACTAAATTTGCATGTAAAAACATTTTCAGAATTAATTTTTGAAATATATATAAACAAAACTACTCGACAAATGCATATGACTTGAAGTATCCTATATCTTTTGAACCAATGCTCTGATCTGTATAAATTTTTCTAGAGATACATATTTTCGGAATCATTAATATGTGGAAAATCAACGAAATTACTTTTTTTGCAACAATGATGAGGAAATTAAGTCCACTTAATTATGTGTAACCCTGAGAATTTGTAAAATTGCGAAATCACGCTGGTCTACTATTAAAAACTTATTAGCACTTATTTCTTATTTCAGTTCTTATATAGCAATGTAAATAGCAACCAAACAATTCTAGAAACCAAGTGCCAGTAAAAAACACAAGGAACAATGTTTCACCTGCGGTAAGTCTCGGAATTGTGCTAGAGGTCGAGAGGAATGCCTGGGCTATGTTTTATGTTTGTTGGTACGTGCGCTGGTGCTCTACGCAATAATTAATTATGTCCGCAGCATATTTGCTCGTCTTAAGCCCAGGGGACAACTGTTACATGCATAATTATGGGGCTGTGCCACGACCGTCGGGTCCAGAGGTTGAGACTTAACTTGTTGCCTATCCGGTTCGCAGTCCTCCTCGGCATATTTTATAAGGTTTATGGGATTTTAATTGTGGCATGTTCCCATGTTGGCACCTTAAGATGTGCCCCATTCGTGGGAAAGGCAAAGAGCGACTGCATTTGCATGGATGCATACAATTAATTACTAACCACCGATAAAAAGAAAGTACGGAGCAGGTGATTTGTGCACCTATATCAAAAGATGCGGACAGCTGATGGATGGGACATAACATTTGGTGGATTTTAGGGGGCTGGGAAAGAAAACGCTGGGGTACTTAAAGACGGCTGTAACGCCAAATTTTATGACCTATGATTCACCTCAGGTACATGAGGAAGCAATTTGCGAGGGCAACTGCAATTCGGCCGTGGCAACCGAAACGTGTCCACGGCCTCATTGGAACAATTAAAATAATTACAACTCTCCGTCTATTAGTGCGCCGCTGCAGCCCGTCATCATCTCACGATCTTGTTCCTCGCCGGAGCTCCAGCAACGGGCTAATCGCATTAAAATGATTTTGACAGAGTGCAAATTCGTGAGGGTATAAATCATGAAAAGGTTTCGCGAGCGATATCTTCCGGAATGGGATCCATCTGAGTGCGAGCAGTGGGCATAAATATCCGCGCCGTGGGTATTAAGCAAATGAAATTATGAAAGAGCAAAATGCTGAGGAGCTCTGGAAATTGACGTGAACAAATTGCCCGACTCCATCGACTTGGCAATTTGAGTCCCCCCGCGCGGTCCACGGCATCGATCACGCTTATCGTGTCGGACCACGTACCTGTCCCCGTGTTCGATCCGAACCGCGTTTTCCTGGTGCGGTATGGGAACATTTTTGCAAAGTGCAAAGCAACGACTTTTGAAAGGGGCTTTTAACTTATAACCAGGTGCAACACAGGTGAAAGTGTATTTAAAACATTCCCTGGCTATAAATATTTTGTAATATTTACCCTGTAAAAAGCACAATTTGAGATGTTCCGTCTAATGTTTTTTGTTTTTTAAATTAATCATCTTACGAAAGTTATGTACCAGTATTTAAAGAGAGAAGGGTAATCTCTATAGATTTAAACAGGTATAGGAGTTAGGACAGATTGTAACGTTTTTTATTTTACTAGGTCGGATTTTGAAAAGCATAGAAACTTATAACGCATTATAAGTAAATGAAAGTTTAAAATGTAGAAAAAAAAAGCTACTTTATAAAACTTAAAGATTTTCGGGTTTTATTTGAGCCTCTTTACTTTTTCTAATAACGCTTTTAAAATTGTATAATAATAATAATACCTAATAATAAATAAATTTGAAAGTGGCTAAAAAGCAGCTTTATTACTTTTCTCAAAAACTTGATGTTCTGGAAAATTTTAATTTTCGGATCTCAATCTATTTAAATAATCCTTTTGAAATAATCAATTTCTTATAGTGCTGTAACATAAACGAACATAAAAAATGTTGATCATTGTATATATTTAGTATAGTTAAGATTTTATATAACAATACACAAATTTTGCCAGCAACTTAGAAATAAGCGACCCCGGAAAACCCCAAGTACCCATTTTAAAGGAAAATTTTTTTTACACTAACTGTAAAGTACCCACAGGATTTAAAAAAAAATCTTAAAGGAATCGTTGATATTTAAATGAAATAAATAATAAACGAATAACATACACTCGTACATATGTATATGTAATTGCTAAAAAGAAATCACAAAATGCTCGTCCGACACGCGCCTCAATACGTTTTTAAGTTATGTAGGTACATATTCCAAAGTTTAAAAGTGAAAATCTTCCCAATTCAATTAAATAGCACCTTGCACAACATTTGCTCAAGTGTTTTCTTTCTTTAATTATTTTTAAATGCTTATCTGTAGCTCAATATTTTGGATGGTAGCAAAGATTTGTATGCAGTTGAATAAAATTTGTCCAAACATAATTAGAAGGAATTGCAGATTTACGGTAGATATGGGTGTTAGTAATGTAATTTAAAAAAAAAACCCTGTAGCTCTATGAAATGAGGATATTATACATCGACTTAAGCAACCATTGTGAAGACAGGTGTGGAAAATTGCGAATGTTACGTTAAATGCACCAGAGATACATATTTAAAGATATCCGGGAAGCCATATGAACAACTCAATACCTATGTTCCTTAACCACTAGCTTCTTCGATGGCAGAGGGTAGCTAATTAATACAATTTTCTGTGTTAGCTACGGCAATCGGAAGTTTAAGTAACTTTTTTTTTTTTTTTTTTTTGTAAAAGTACATCGTAAAAGATGCCAATAACTTTCTCTGATTGCCGTGACACACGAAAATTTGTATGCAGAAATTAGTTTTGTGTAAGGTATCATTTATCTGTAAATTTTTATTATTATTCTAAATTAGTTTTTGAAACAATTTATTTATGTACCTATATTTTTCTTTTTAGTAAAGTATATTCTTTGCTCTTGTTCAATTTCAATTAATTTTGTGTAATCATATTATTTGGAAAATTTAGATCACTCTTTAATCAAAGAATTTAATTATTTTTAATTCGGTGTTCACTGAATTTCGGGATGTGTAAACTAGCGATAATCTCAAAAAAGGTGAGGACATTTGGTGTTTATATGACCTCTGAGTAAATAATTTTAAAATTAAAATAAAGTGCTTTTTTGCTGATATTTAAAATTCGTATAACCTACACTCATGTGAATTAAACTGCATACATATGTATGAAAAGAGATGATTTTAGAATTATAATTGTGTTCAATTATTCAAATGGAATAAAATTAATTTCGAATGCAAATTAATATTGATTGATGAGCACGATTCAATGGTTTTTATAACTACATAAATGAATAGAGCAGGTCATTAAGTCGTTGGACTTTTATTCTTGCAACTAATTGTAAGTCAGAGAATATCTTGCACACGGGCATTTATTATAAAAAAAAGAAGGGAATACCAGTTTTTATTTCGTCATTCCAATGATAAAATTTTATGCTACGTCGTATTTCTAACAAACATTTATTTGCGACTTAAATAAAATATTGAACAAAAAATTACTTCCATAAAATTCTTAAATAAACATTGAAGTTTAACGAAATATGAAGAAAGCGCATTTTGTTTTGTGAAATTTCGAATTAAATTTTTTTCGTAAGTTTTGATCAGAAATAAAAATTTGAGTGCGAATTTTCAGGGAAAGAGGGAATTCTTGTGAAGACTCAGATCGAAATATTTTGTTTTACATAGTTTGCAGTATTAGTGGGGGTAGTTTTATTTTATTATATAATTCGTATTGAAAAAAAATGGAAGTCGTTATTAAATTTTTTTTCTTTTTTTGTTATAGAAATAATGTTAGTGTTTTAATATATGCCAAAACTTTTCAGAAATTAAGGAAAACATGAAAATCGGTGATGATTATTGTCACTTTAATTAAAATTCTTAGTAACAGGGTCAAACCTTTATATAATCGTTAACAGTGAATTTAATGAAATCTAACCACCTGGCTAACACCTGTCACGTATAAAAGTGCCTCGACCCACCCACGCGTATGTTAACATTCGTGCATTAATTTTCCCACAAATTGCATATATTTTGCAAATTAAGCCCCTATGTCTTTCCTTGTTGTGGATGTGGCGTAAGGTCGGGCGGGTATCTCTCCGTTCTGCGCCTGATCAAGAGCTGTTAACGTTCGTAATTAATTCCACTTTAAATGTTATGTAAAATCACGGAATTACTACGCGCGATTAGGCGCGTCTGGCAATGCAAGCGGCGCATAAACTTTTTTCTTATATATCTTTCCGGGTTATTGAAATCTGGGTCAGAGCGGCCATAAATTAATTAAAGCCCAGCCGAACGGAACGGACAAAAACCATCGAACAATTTCACAGTACGTCGGCAGAAAATGGCAAAATATCTTTGGATTTTTCTTCATTTTTGGAGCCGTCCGTGAAACAAAGGCAGTCTGGGGCTCTGCGGGATGGGTGCGATGTCGGAATCTGCTCGGCTCGGACATGAGCATAATGAAATAAGTGCCTATGCTCGAGTCTTGAGATGACTGATTTAACCTCTTTTTGCGCTGGTTATTTTGCGGCGCTGCGCTGATTCGTCACTGCGCAGTCACCTTTAAAAGTCGCAAGTTAGTGCGCGACGCGATGCTCTTCGGTGTGCGCCATGATAAGCGTCGATCAGATCAATCGAATGCACCGGGAGGCAGGACGCTGGACCAGGGAAAACAAACCGAAGGTGGCTTCTCGAGGTTTGGGGTAAACGACATTTTCTCAAACGGCGGAATGAGAGTCGGTCGTTGGGTATGACCAAAAATGGCCTGCATCTGGGGAACCTTTCGTTTTTCATGTTCCGAACGACGAATAACTGCAGCAACATGGCCAATTCCGAAGCTCCAATAAAACAATAACGTCAGGGTCGATTAAGATCTTTCAACTGCGCCTTTGTCGCCCCTTGTGGATTCGGATTTTGCACTTTTTTCTCTAGCATTTTCAGACTTTTTTTTTGCCTCATTTTCCCATATTCGCGTCTTACAACTGCTCCTGTGGCGAAGGAGCGTCCAAAGGAAGTTATGGGCTCGTTTTGCCGCGTACTTGCTTTCAAAGATATTCGAAATGACGAGGGGAGCATATCGCAAATTGAGTTTTATAAGGTCGTCAAGTGACACAAGGCAGTTACTTTATGCTAAAGTCGCGCTGATTTGCATGATTAAACGATATTAGCCGCTGGGAGTGGAAACTGCTCGGAATATGATTGGACTTTAAATGTCAGCTAGGTGCACTTTAATGAATTCAATTACTCCGCGATCTGATTGAACGGAGGCTTGGGAATCTCTGGGCTGAAAAGTTTTATCAATATTGAGATTAGACAAGTTCTTTGAGAATGTTTTGCCACATTGTATATAAGGAGATTCGCCCACGTTTGGAAATATTTTTAGTTTTAATATCTGCATTATTGGGCACGATTCTGCAGTCTAGTCGAATAAAGCAGTAAAACCAGATATCAAAAACCCATAGTTGATATACATTTACACTTAGAGAAATTTTGAACCATATTTTGGGAACTATCCATATACTGAACTTTCTATACAAATAAATAAACCAAGGAAATTTGACTAACTAATTTGCTTTTTCTTTTCTACAAGTCGAATTATTAAACAATAAAGATAAATATAATTTATTAAATCTTAACAAAACCAAATGTATGAACTGACATGAATCAGCTTCGCTTTCTTATAAAACATAGAAAAGCAAGAAAATCGTTTCACTTTTCTACATATTTTCTCTTGTTCGCTTTGTAATCCGATGTATATCATGAAACTAATTTATCACAGTAGATAATAAAATTGATTGCATATTGCGAAATTGCAACAAATCAATAACTGTGAAGGAAATCGGATTTCTTAGAAAGTATCACTTGATATAAGTTTCTCAATCAGCAATTAAAAAGTGAAAGCTATTAATGTCGTATCAACTGGCTTCAACTGCAGCACGACTAGCCAAGTTGACGCCAGGAAATTTTATAATTTCTATACAATTTCCGGTCTTTTTCAAACTGACAACCGAGCACGCACAATGAGGGTTCAGAAGCCAAGGTACCCCACTCAAACCCATCTCAAAATCTTGAATGGTGGTCTATTGGCGCTTACGACTTTACCAAAAGCTGACGAACCCAGCGAATCTCCTTCAAATGGTCCACGACAAATCCAATTTGATGATGAAAGTCTAATTACTTTCAAAGTAGTTCATTAATTCAAATTTATCGCCAGGAGCTCTGTGGCGAACATAAAATCGAAGTTTTGTCTGGTAGACAGATACGGTGCTGCCGTTGCAGTGGCTGAAAGACCTGCCTCAATCCAGGGGATTTCCACCATAGCAGCCCCAGTCACTGGAGCTCCGGCGAAGTTAGATGGAGTCCAGTCCAGAAGACAGGCCATCGTCGTCGTTGGACGGCATTCACGTTCGAAAAGAGAAAATGCAATCACGGACGTGACGGGATGGATGGAGGAGGCCACTAGTTTCGTAGAAAGTTTTAAGGCGCACCATCCGTCGGAGCACCAGCAACCGGCGCTCTGCCCCGAAGTCATTAACTTTTGCTGAGGTTAACATCTTTTTAGTGGGAGCCCCATTCAAACTTGAGTGACATTGATATATGCTCCCCGGCAGATGCGAACCGCGTGCAGATATTGTTTTTGAGCATCGATCATCGTAAACCGGAGTTTCATTTACATTCGCAGAGTAAACAGACTGACAAAGGCCATTAAGCGATGTCTTTATAGGTGCGCTCTATCTTTTTGTTTTTCCCTCAAACTGAACACGTCGCCCAAGTGCCTGGGATTTTGTTGAAATTGCAGGTTCATGCCTAGAAAACGACGCATTCATTTTGAAGACCTAAAGTCTGTCCTCCTTCGGCTGAGGCACTAACAGAGGAATTTTTAAAAGTTCACTATCGCCTCCGTCGAGTAGGTATAATGCGCTTCTACAGCCTTGGGCCATTCGACAGGCGAATTGGTCGTTTGGTTTTATGCTATGCGTTCGACGAAATGAAGCCATTAAATTATTATGCTGTAAAATGCGAATCCTCCTGGTGTCTATGCCATTAAAAGACCTCCGTAACTCGAACCGACAATCGAATAGTTATAATACTTTCAAAATAGATGCAATTTAATGATGAGAAAGTCTGTACTCTTGGATTTCAGTACAAAAGTGCAATTATTTTAATTGATGTTGGAATTGCTAGGAATACGTACTTTTGAATGGGTCGTAAATGCCACTGGTGGTTAAAATAAAAACATTAATTACTGTAAGCTGCAATTAAAACCGTGAAATGGTATATTGCAGCTGTTTCGATATCAGTCGATCACTTTTTTCCATGTTGTACTTATACTGTAGAAGAGCCACATTAAATCTATAATTTTCTATAATGAAATAAGCTAGTCTAAAAGTAGGTTTCTCAATTGATGCCAAGTTATTGACATACATATTTTATTAAATATAAGCGATAAACATATCACTCGATCTACGCGGTACCTTTGCTTTTACAAGTTTTTAAAAAATAAGGGAATTTCAATTCATAAAAAGGAATATGTATTTTGCATAATTGCTAATTTCTCATTATACCAAGTTTCGCCAATTCAAAATTTTTTTTATAAACGACCAAACCAGATGAATGGAATGAGAGTAATAAACCGTTGGTTAAATTTTTTGAAAAGATTTTATATTTCTTGTATCAATAAAACTAATTCCATGCTTATTCCTAGTTTGTTATTAATATAGGTAGTTAGTTTAGTGATTTTCATAGGTATAAGTGGTTTTAAAATTTCGTATAGAATAAAGTAATTGTATAAACTCTTGATAGTTAAGAAATTACATGGAAGCCAGGATATACAGGCAGGTTTTAAGAACTTTTAATTTATAGTGCAGAATATTTCAAAATTCGATGATGTTGTTTTTTGTGATCGGGTCCAAAAGAGCCAGTACGACCATTAATATAGCCACGAAATAATATTTTTCGCTAGAACACAAGTTTTTGTTTTATGGATTGGAGTCGTTTTTTTTTTTTTTTTATTTCGAAATTATTAAAATTTGTCTTTTTCTTTCGATTAAAGACTAAGTTTACTTCATAAACTATTTATTCATTTTACACTTTTACGGTATTTATTATAGTAGATTCATCTAATTCTTTCAAATAAACATAAGAGCGTAAGACAATTGTTTGCGGTAGGTTACATAACATATCTTAGAATCAGACATACTGTGTCTCTTTGGTTGTTTGTAATTTGTTAAAAAACGTAGTAAAATTCAATACCATTGGTTTTGAGTGTACTTTATCAATGTCAGAAATTCAGCCAGTGTTCAATGAGAAAAGTCATATTAAAATTAATGAAATGAATCAAGAAACGAGGCCGCCGCGGAAAATTATGACTGCTGAACAACTCTCAAAGTAACCGTCACCATAATTCAAAGTTGCAAAGTGGCGTAAAGTCGTGACGGGCGTTCACTTATTCTCGGTAATGTCTCCATTTTATTTCGTTTAGTTTTTGAGTTAATCACTCGACCTGTGATCCGACCCACTTGGACGGATCAAGCCGCGCAACATTTCTCACAAATGACCCCCGCATTAGCGAGGCATTTGCTAAACAATCCGGTGATCGCCAATTAATGAGATTCATCAGCACAGCATCGCCGTGGACCAATTTACTGCGGTGAGGCGAACACGGCCTCGGTTCGCGTCGATCGTTTATCGCGGAATTATTAGCGGTACCAGCGCGGACTTGCCACCGCGCCAATCATTCCCGGGAGCCCGTCACTAGCCGGGACATTTATGACGGGTTTGTCACTTTTTGCAAAAAGGATCGCGCTCTCAGCCCCAGGAAGCCGAGAATAGCGCGGCCCTGCGCGGACTCTCGACTACCTGCCAGACACGTCGCGATAAATAATATCTGAAATAACTTGAAGGTGTCACGGCCAATCAGAAATCTTTAATTACGGGGCTCAGTGCGCTACGCGAAAGGTCTGCTACTTTTGCTGCTGCTGCTGGTCGGGTGCCAGGGCTTCGCCGGGGACACGATGGGGCCCCGCTTAGATCAGCCCGGCGGCGGCCGAGGACACTCGAGCAAATTGAACAAAGCACGGAGTGGAAAACATGTCAGGACAGAATTAGTAGGATAAATCTATTTATATCCGCTGAGTATATCGGCTGCATATCGCCACTTAAGATCATAACCGCTCAATTAATTGCAACAATAAACAACCGGCCTGCACTGGAGAGGGACGACGCGACGGCCGACGAGAACAAGTTTCGCTAGATTTCGCTCGGTGGCTGCAGCTAGGTTGCGATCAAGAAAAAAGGGGCTAACGAACGAAGCCGGCCATGAGCTTCGGGTTGTATAAATAATTGGATCGACTAAATTGCAGCATTAATGGTGGGTAAGGTGCTTTGATTCACCTGCAATGAATGCAGTTTAACGCATCCTCCTCCCAAGGTGCAAAAGATTCGAAAGTTTTGCGGGCTAAACTTAAAACTCGATAGGACTAATCGGAACTGGTATATACTACATATAAAATTCATACCCGTTTCGAACAGCTTCTGCGAACTACTTATCTTCGAAAAGAAGAGAAAGAACTGATCACTTTGATTACTTTGATTTTCCGCAATTAAAGGTGTTTGAGAAATGATGCACTAATGAAGCGGTGAGCGCCAACATTGTCGTTTCACAGTTGTAAAATCAACACGACTCCAGGTAACGAATGGAATGGCGGTGATAAAGTTTATTGCCCTTACAATGTATGTTTTATTGACCTCTTTCAACTGTGTCGCCGGTTTTATTTCTACACCATAATATCAATTAGTTCTTCTTTGCGGCTGGATGTTCAAATCAACCTATTATGTCACTTCTACATTTCTAACTTTAAATTAACATACACGAACAAAAATGTTTGTAACTTAAAGGGTCTCATGATGTTTTACATTATGCCAGTACAATACATTGCAAAAAATATATATGCCTACATATTATATATTTCAAAAATTATAGGTACCTACTAACCCAAATCAAAAAGCCAGTAAAATTAGTTTTTATTATCATACATATACCCTATTCCAGAAGTTCACTAAAATATTTGAAATCAGCAACTCCAAACGCAAACTTTTGTGACTTTCGTCATCCATTCAAAGAAAATCTCATGTTAACATCTGTGAAATGGTTTTAATCCGATTTCAACAAAACACATTGATTGCTGCTAGATAATTCCGTCCCATTTGAACGATTTTTAGAATTTCATTGAAATGGTTGTTTGGAAATTTTACTGGAATCGACCAAGTGGCTTTAGATGTATTTATTTATGAAAAAACCCATATCTGTCGTTTCAAATCTGGGTTTTTTCGAGAACCATTGAACTCTTTTGAGGGAGCTTAAATAATTGAATATTTCAGCAATTTTTTTGTGTGTATTACAAAATAAATATGGTTTTCGTTAAAAATATACATAAAGAGTTTGCTCATTTCAGATCTTATTCTAATTTAAAAAAAGATAATGCCAGATAAAAGATTGATATCATATACACTGCCCGACATAATTAACGCACCACTACATTTTTTATGGGTTTTGCCTGCAATAAACCGATTGACGCCTAGTTTTTTGGTGTGTAGACATAACGGAGGAAAAGAGTCATAAATTCATTACTTACGGAAGGGTTTTTCTAAGTAGGTAATAAAAATTTCGGCATAAGTGGAATAAGGACATTTTCATATTAGGTACCTGATATTTTCTAACTTAAGTTTATAAATAAAAAAACGACATTTTACAAGTTCAGTCTTGTTGACTGTTTAGAGCTAGAACGTTGTCGTACAGAGAGAACAAAAAATGTCCACCGCGCGGAATTTGTCAGAAGTTGAATGCTCCAGAATGTTGACTCTATTGGAAGAAGGCTATAGTCAACGTGAAGTAGCCAGGCGACTAGGTATCAATCACAGCACTGTCTCTCGAGCGTAGAGACGATACAGAGAAACGGGATCACACGCTAGAAGACGAGGACAAGGTCGCGCGAGGAGTACCAGCGGAAGAGATGACCGTTTTCTTCGTCTTCAGTGCCTAACAAATAGGGGAACCACTAGCGTGCAGCTAGCTGGGAGACTTCAGGAAGTGAGAGATGTCTCAAAATCCAGTCGTACGGTGTTGAGGCGTTTGTCTGAAGCAGGATAAATGAGCAGAAGGCCAGCAACAGGACCACAACTCACCACAGGTCATCGTATCGCAAGGCTTCGCTTTGCCAGAAATCATGAAGAATGGACTTTGGACAACTGGAGGAGAGTTTTGTTCACAGATGAGTCGAGGTTCACTCTATTCTCTCCAGACGGTCGTCAACGTGTGTGGAGACGAACAGGAGAACGATACGCACAATGTGCTATCTCATCGAGGGTCAGTTTTGGAGGCGGCTCTTTAATGGTCTGGGGAGGCATTTCTTTAGAAGCTCGGACGGAGTTGGTGGTCTTTCGTACAGGATCTATGAATGCTCGTCGATATTTGGAAGAAGTTCTTGAACCTCATGTAATGCCCTTTGCTGGATTTATTGGACAAGACTTCATCTTTATGCAGGATAATGCCAGACCGCATACTGCTGCAATGGTAATCGAATATCTTCGTGAGGTCGACATTCATCGTATGGAATGGCCAGCTCGCAGTCCAGACTTGAATCCCATTGAGCATGTTTGGGACATGATGGGAAGAGCCATTCGTAATCGATCTCCACTACCTAGCACGTTAATTGAACTTGAGAGGGCAATAGTTGAAGCACGGCACAACATCCCTCAAGAACAAATTCGTATTTTAATTGAAGGAATGAATAGAAGACTCCAAGCTGTCATTCAAGCAAGAGGTGGCAACACCGCATATTAAAAAAAATTCGAAAACAAAATTGGGTCTCTTTTTTATGCTCTCGGGAATTATCGAAAATTTGAATATTATTTATGAATAATTGTTAATTTTCTTAAAAATGGATTTTTACAACCTTATGCCAAAAACTTCTTTCAGGGATAATATGTATATGATTCGTTTCGTATACAATGTTGATAACAATAGATAAAAAGCCGTAAGTCCTATTATTGTAGGGAAAAATATAAAAAAACTGTGTGGTGCGTTAATTATGTCGGGCAGTGTATATATGTATATCAAAGTTGAAGCAATTTTTATAATAGTGGCTGTAAAGTTTTTCGAGCATGCTATTAAAGAATATTAAAAATATATACGAAATTAAATTACATTTTACTTTTTAATAATCAGTTGAACAATTTTGGAAAAGTTGAAAAGTTATGTAGGTTACATGTTAATTTTTTAGAAGTGGTTTGTTGTTAATATTATTCTAAGTATTTACACTTGGATTCAAGTAGGTAAACTTAATGATGATTTCGATCCTTCGAGTCGATTTTTTAAATACGGTGGCGGTGGTTATCATCTTTTAAGTTTTGGGAAAAATGCATCTATAATTTCATTATTTGCCGTCGATAGTAAGATTATTATTATTATAGGATATCACTAAAACTATTCATTGGATCAACTTAAATTTTTCCAGAATATTTTTAAAATATGTCAAAGTTAGCTCTTTTACCATATAGGATTCAAATAAAATTCTAAGTTTTCTGGGCCTATGATAATCTCACTGAAATTTACGAAAGTTGTGAAAACGTTTTGTATATTGATAGATATCAATAGGTCTATTCGCAGTCAATTTCAGCTTTAAACTTGTGGAGTTTTCGTATTTAAGTACATATGTGATTGACGGAAAGGGTTATGGGAAAAGTCGGTTTAGTGCTCGTTCGAATGAATTCTCGTTTAAATAATACCTTCGTATTTTGAGATATACAAATATACAGTAGCTATATATTATTCACGCATCCTTGGTTCCGGCCATAGTGATTTTTTGGCTCCTATTCCACAAGCAACACTCCCTAAGCCATTCAAGTTCTATAGTACTTTCAACTTCCTTTGTAGACAGAACGTCTACGAGATTTTGAAGAAGACGAACTTATTCTTCTTTTTCAAATCGCATTCATCTGGTGGATATTTACTCAAATTATATAAAACTTTTCCTGCACACAACGCCACTGTTGTAGATTATAATCCTCTTACGTCTGCAAAGAACTTGAGAACAAAAATGTGGAAAAACTTTCAACAAAGGGGGTAGAAAAAAATAATTCTCTACGTCGTTGGTTCTTTCCTCCTTTTTTATTATATCTGACTTGATGGATTGGTTCAAGCTCGTGGATATTTCGTCATGACATGTTTACATATATCAATTTCGTCTGTTTAGCAAGGACGATTTCTCGAGAACGACAAAAGACAAACAGTTTCCGAAGATTCAAGAACGATGTTTTCCATAATTACGGGTTATATACGCGCGTTCGCCACCGTCGAGCGACGCGAGAAAAATATTTGCGTAGGCATTCGTCATGCGGAAAGGTCTTGGCCGCGGCGGCGGCTTCTCAATAAATTAACATTTCAGTCCTCGAAGTCGCTAGGTAATAATTTAATGGCCTGGGAGGGAACTGGGTCGTCGCAGCGAGCTCTCGAAAGTTTTTTTCCCTGTCATTCGTTAATCTACTGTCCAATTAGCCTAAATATGCAAATTTAGGATGCCACGTCTACCGCTCCACCGACAAATGCAAAATAGGGAAATAAACGTGCAACGAGCCTCTTCATATTTTACGCCACCGTGCCCCAGCCAAGTTAATTGCATTGAACGTGAGAGTGCTGCGTCAGTTGCATAAGACACTGCGTATTTTGGCTGAGCCCTTGCTAAGACCCTAGACGAGCAGGATGCACCGGAGCCACCGACGACGGCAGCAGCATAAGCATAATTCGAAAGAAAAAAACGGTTGGCATTTTATCGTGTGAGAATCTCATCAGATGCACATTTCGGTGGAGGGCCATATGTTTGCTCGCCCCCCATATGTAAATGCACGTTTTTTTTACACAACTTTTTTTTTTTAAATTTCCCTGTCCCGCGAAAGGATGTGGAAGCAGAAAGTCGAAAACATAATGAGGAGGTCATTAGCAACCTCTCGCCCAGCGGTGGTGACATGTGTTTGGACCTTGCTAGCCACCCTGTGAGGTGCGAAGAGCGGCTCATTTTGCATGAAGTCCATCACCCGGTTAAATGAGACGTTTTATGGTCGCCACAACATTGCTTCGGTAGATTTTTATCGCATCTCAGTAAATCACATTTTGAGTTATTTGTGGGAATTTTTATATTTATTAAACTAAATGCGGCATGTGGTGGCGTGCTGCGTTTCGGGCTTACAGATTTTTTAGATACAACAGACATAATGAAATGATCTTGTTGATGATAGTGAAGAAGGCGGAAAAAAAGGTTTGGATGAATAACAGCTGGTCGTCATTGTATCTATAATTTTTATTTGAATTTCTTTTATCGACATTCATATTAGTTTTATTCAATTAGATTAGATACGATACAAAAATTTATTAATCTAAGTATCTAATATGGATCTGATCCTTGAAAACTTGTTTTGGCTTTATACTATAGGTATATATGCATAATTGAACTAAGAAAATAAATTTCATTTTTGTAATGGAAACATTCTTTTATACTTTAATTTTATTTTGATTCTTTTCTAAAACCTATTAATATAATTTGCACCTCTCGCTCTCAGTTGCGTTTGCTTTTGGAGATTTAGATGGTCAGCTAAATTTCATATTAAAACACTTTTGTTAGCATATTCCAAAACTGTTTTTAATAGTTGTTACCTATGAAAAATGTGCAAAACTATATGTGAAGCCCTCTCTACCCGAGTCGAATTGGCACCTGTCCGTTGTTTGTTTTCTTAATATTGTCTTATTAAACCAAAATGGTTTACTAGGTACTATATCTTAATTTAGCAAGTATCACAAAGAAGATTGCGTTTCGAAAACTTTTTAAAACTTACAAATACAACTTGTAAATTTCTAATTAAAGTATCTAATTTTCATAAAGGATATAGCCTTTTGTTATAAAAATTTATCAAACTGTGAGAAGGAAGTTTTTTTTCGTAAAGTTCTGTATACCTACTTTGAGTACAACTCGGATTAAGGATAAGATATTATATGTTGTAATTAATGGAGGCAAAAATTTATTAGCTTGTCATTCGAACAACAGCTAATTAAGGTAGGTACATATTTAATCCAATAAACTGCTGGTTCGATCGAATATCTCGTCGGACAGGCTTCGGCAGGCACGGGTACTTTATGATTATGAACCCGAGCTGTGTTCGTGTTGTTGGCGCTAATAAGGCGACGCAACGTTTCCGCCATGAGAAACGACCTGCCGCAACGTCGGCCAATTTATTATTCACAAAAGCCCTAAAATATTTGTGCGGCTAATCCATTTAGCTTCGATAAATCGAGTGAATAAGGCCACGGTGGCGCAATATTTAAACAAGGAACGGGCGGGGAATTGTTGCGTCCATTGTTCATGAGTTATTTGTTCATTCGGAGTTCGGAATCTAAACAAACAGAACAGGGCTAATGAGAGGTGCCCGTAAATAAGGTGCAATTAGGTACGGAAGTGTATGCCCCGAGGTGCTTGCAACCGAAGTCATAAATTCCAATTTTGCGCTTGCACTCCTCGAGAAGCATTATTAATGCCACGGAGGAATGCCTCAGAAAATTCTTAAGAAACTCTCTCTCTTCCTTAGTCCTGAAGTTTACTATGTAGCCTGGAGTCGTCGTTTTATTATCTAATTAAATTACGCCCTGCGAAAATTCCGGGTACCGGGTGAAGGGTATGCGGGGAAAAGACGGTTTGAAAAGGGAACAGGTGTAGTACGGCTTGCCAGGTACGTTGGAGTTGCATTCATCTCTGTTTGTGATTTACCTGAGCTCGTTTCGACGGGGCGGAGCAATCAGCTTAAGTTGTTCTACATCCGCCTGCATATATCGGGCCAATGTACATGACTACGTGCAGAGCACGTAACTCGCGATAGTAGACATGTGTACGGAACATGCTAAATAGCATTTTAAGTAGATTCCCGTGAATTTCTTTATCGCGACAGCAGCGCTTCATATATGTATGTATAGAAAATTTCGAGCTTACGACTCCTCGGGATTTTCTGTCTCATACCACCCCGCGCCCAGGTTGGCTTTTATATGGCCCCAAAATCGGGAAAGATTCCGCTTTAATACAAAACCGCCACCGACAGATTTATGTTGCGAATAAATCCACGTCCATCACTTGAAACCTGCGCTCCTTGAATTGAAATTGAGCATTACGGAGACAGCGTTCTGAGAAATGCACAGCTCCAACATAAAGTGCAACAAACTTTTACCCAAGAGGTCTCAGTTGTTTTTGATATTATTTTGCGACTATTTCGCGAATTTCATCTTTACAACAATATTAGAGCAGAAGGGGACTCTTTCAAGTTTCAGGCGAGTTTATTGTTTCACATAAATACATCGATTGTGGCGAGATAAAGTAATTGAACAAAGTAAACGAAGTATCTGGGGCCCCGGTGCACCGAAGAATGCGCCGCTGCAGCCTCCATGTGCAGGCGGATCAGATCAGGGCCCCAAGAGCACATAAATAAATCGGAGCTGTTCTACACACGCTCCTTGGGCCTCGAACGGTAAGAAGATATTTATTTATGAATTTATCCAAACGGCGGAATTTTATCTCAAGGTGTTCACAATTTATGGGCCTTAGCGGAGCAGAGCGGCTCTGATGGACGAGATAATCAAGCAATTAAGCCTCCTGTCTAACTGGGACGGTTTTGGCTAATCTCTTGCATAATGGGGAACAATGGAGATGACTCTGGCGATAGAATCCGGGCCTTTATCTCAAACGAGCACTAGTTGGAGGACTTTAGCCAAGTTCAAACCTTCGGCCGCGTGGGTTATGTTTAAAGACTTTGGGGTTATTTGGGTTTGTGCGACGCACGAGGAATTCCTTATCTTTTTGGGGCCAAAACAAGTACACGGGGTGCCGGTCATTTGATAAAATGTTTTGGGAAACGACAGGGAGAAACGAACTGAGCATAGGCATTTTCCTGGAGATGGCATTCGGTAGTTGATAACAAATTTGTATGAAGCATTTAGTTTTTAGACATTATCTTTTGAACTTATCAAAACATTTAAAAATGATTTCTGTTTTCAGGTCAGTTTCAATGTTTTACTATCTGTTGGGGGAAGTTACAGGTGATTTTAGATTTTTTTTCAGAAGAATATTCTGGTTGGATCGATTGTTACATTACGAAAAATGGCTAAAGGCGATTGAAATTCCTGGGCTGAAGGTTTCTTATAATGCCAATAACCACTAGCACTTGAATAGTTTTTATCCTACTGATAAATACGATTTCTTTACTGATAAAGAAGATAGAAAAATAAGAAATTTGTTTATACATTTTCTCTCCAAAAATGTCAGCATATCGCTTTATTTTTTCTATAATATTTACAAAGAGTAAACAATGGTGTGAGTTTGTAACACCAGTTTAAAAAATGTACTGGTGGTTAAAAGCTTTTAACGTTGGGAAGTAGGTACATATATTAGAGTTCTAAAACTTTCTTGAAATGAACATATTGTAAAAATAGCACAAAATGATAAATTGGTTATAGGTACCTACGTGAACAGTGATAAAATTTAAGATATTTTCATTGAAATTAAGCTCAATATTTGTTCGATACTTGTAATAGAAGAATCTCATTCAGCGGAGTCTTTTGCCCATTCTTCCTCCAATCGTGATTTTGAATTATTGAATACTGCCTTTGATGCCGTTTTAAATTCTGTTCTATTGATTCCCTTCAACTTAAATAATAATAATGAGTTTACTTTGATGTTCCATTCTCAGAGATATGTATGTATGTATGTAATATTTTATTGACAGTTGATTTTAATTACAGTTGATAGCATGTCTTTAATTTCAAGCACGAGTGATACTATTGAGAATAATTTAATTTGTTGCTTTAAATTTCAGTTGTATACTGTTTTAGAATTCAGTCTTTGACGAATGGTAATAAATAAATGATAAGAAATCAAGTTTAAAGGGACTTGACATTTTCTAAGTACATATCCATGAATTTAATCAGTTAATAATCCTATTGTATATATAATAATAATAATAAAGTCAAACAAACTTATATTACTTTAGATTTTATCGTTTTAAAGAATATGTATACAATGTACATATACATAGGTCATCAATTTGGCAGAGTTTAATTTAAATTACGAAAAATGTCCTTGTTTGTAAAAGGAAAACAATTTCAATTTTTAAAACAACTTCTTGCCCAAATGTTCTGTTTTTGGTATCGCCATGTTGAACTTTTAATTTTTTGAGGAAGCAAGAAAATGTTGAGGTAAATTATAAAGGTATTTGGATGGTATAAAAAGACAAAGATGTGAGAATTCTTTGAAAGCAGTGTTGGCCGAGGACTCTCAGGTTGTGTAATTACGATCGTGAACAAATTGGGTCTTTAGTGGAGCACACTTGGCCCCAGCAAATTGCTTAATTATTTTTGAGGTCGTGAAAGCACAAAACTCGGGCATAGTCTAAAGGGCGAGATAAAATGGTCCGCATGCCGTCACGAAACGCGCGAGTTGGAGACCTCACCAGACCCCAGCTGACCGGGTCTAAGTAGTTGCTGATACGTGCGATTACGCTTTGCAGAGCTCTCCTTAATTATCGCGGTCATGCATCTGTCAAGTGATCGGGCGGCGCGGCGCAGGATTAGCCGGGGTCGGGCACTCTCAAAGGAGTGGTAATTTAATCAAACGGAAGGTAAATGACAGGTATGCAATTTTCGCATACACTCGCCGCGCCGACGGCAACAACTTGATCTTGAAACCGCAGGGCGGGCGGGCGGGCGAACGTCGCAAGACGCTGCCGCCCTGATCCTGCGTTTTCTAAGCGAATCGCGCAGGGTCTTAGCTTAGGGCCGATGGGATCTCTTTGTTCAAACGCCTGCCACATTCGCG
Organism: Machimus atricapillus; assembly: GCA_933228815.1. NCBI lineage: Eukaryota > Metazoa > Arthropoda > Insecta > Diptera > Asilidae > Machimus > Machimus atricapillus. Next base: position 23,054,933 of record OW121788.1, on the reverse strand, counting down.
GATGATTTATTACTTGAGTGATTGCGAGGAATTGCGACCGGATAATCGCGAGTAGGTACAGCGGACCCGTAATTAATCTTTCTTGCGTAAAGCCGCTGGATATATGTAGAAGCCGTCGCGCCGGGGTGCGTTGCATTGCGTCTTGGGATTGTAAGGTGCCGCAGTTGTTTTAATTCAATAAAAATTGGAACAATTGAAAATTTATGACGCGTTTCTTCGTGCCCTAATAAGAGTGTATATACCGCCTGGGGCAGGGCAGAGCAGGGCAGGGAAAAGTAAACACGGTTAAGTGGGGCTCCAAGAATAAATTATCGGCGGACCTCTGCACCCCGAGTCGGTGTAAGAAGAAATCGTGAATTCTCGCCAAGTCGAGGAAGTGTCACGGGACTGTTTCGAACAAATTGAGCCCTCTGCGGAGCGCGGTGTGTCGAAAGTTCATAACGCCGCCGCTGCATCGGGGTCCGGGGATCAGCCGAGAGTCACGACGCGCGGCTTCTTGGGGCTCCCCCGGCAGAGTTGCGATGAAATCAACGACAAAATCCCATTTGTTAGCGTGTCAGTCCCGCCGGATCGTGGGGCGATACAAGATACAAGTGGAGACATTCTGCCGTGCCGCTTGACGTTTGTTTGCTTATAGAAAGTTTGAAACGAGGTCATGCCGCTAAACCTTCGGGAGGTTGACGGCTTCGTGGAAAATTAAACGCGAGTGCGATCGAAGCGACGCGATCGGCGGGCAATTAATGCGGCCGGCGCGGAGAAACAGAATGACAGCCGCAACGCGATGCCCTTTCAGCGGTGCCGGAATGCCAATTCGCGCGGGCTCCGTTTGATTCCGAGACGGACCGAGATGAAATACGGCGGAGGTGGGCTGCTTGATGTTTTATGATAGCACAATGATCAGATATCACTCGCGGAGCCGCTGCGAAAGGAGGACACTCACTGTGCAATTGAACTGCACGGTGTATATCTTACCATCACTAAGTTATGAAATTGAGCATGGTCTATGAAATCCACTCAAGAAATACAACATTGCGCCTATTCCCCTTTTAGCAGCTTTTAATGTTAACAAACTGTCTTACTTTGATGATAAAGATTTCTTTTATTTTCCTGATATTACAGAGGTGTCAACTACTAGTTGATTTGACGCATATATCCATAGTATAGTCAAAACCGTCGAAAAATACGTTGAAGGGACTGCCAGTTTACGGTCTTTTCAACTGATAGCAATGTCGGGTTAATTGATCTTCTGTTCCTATAATATTCGACTGTATATGTATTTTTAAAAAGTAGAGACACTATGGAATATCAAATCAATCGAAAATTATTAATGTAAAAAAAAGAAAATGTAAAGAAATTCAAAATGTATGCGTTCAAATGAACTTCGTTCACTGTATACCTGTATTCAATATCTTTCAAGTTAAACCCACGAAGGAAGGAATAGGAATAGGTATAGGAATATGATTTTTAGAAATTTTTTTTGCCTTAAAGTACCTAAGTATGGGACAAATCACGTGGTTATTAGTATTAAATTTATATCAAAGTTAAAATTAACTGGAAATCTATAAAAGACAGTGCTTCCCGGTCGAAGGAAAATGAACCATGGGTCCATTGCTTTTTTTATAACCGCTTACATCAAACTATTTTCCTTTTAAAATTACTTCTAGTTCATTCTTATGGAAATGAGATATATCTAAGAGTATCAGATTCACTGATTTCTAATCTGCTAATGAAACTTTGAAACTGATCCTATATGTGTGAAATAAAAACCCTTCTATTTAATATTATGAATTACTTTTATCGTGAACAGAGTAAGAAATTCTTTACAAGCCAGTTAAACTCGCAATCGAATATGGCTTTCCGGTTGTAGTCAATTAAGAAATATTCTTCTTTAACTTTAAAGGCAACGTTAGTTGCAACCCTGAAACATACTTACATATGTATGTTTAGCGTTATGCAGGTCGTAGAGCAAACACTTGCAATTGAAATTCCACTTAATTATTTAAATAGAAACATAATGAGCAATGAGGAGGAAAAATTCCTTCAATAACAACCCCCTTTGACTCACTTGTTAATCGGACTTCGAGCGTCTCGTCGCTTCGGCGAGGAGAAATGAGCAGCTCAGCTCGGCGCATTATTAAAAAATAAAAAAAAAAGAAGCGAAACATATTTAATTGCATCAGTGCAGCTCGCTGCAACCAATTATTTGTTCGATGCATCCCAGTGTCTCCCCTTGACGACCAATTATCGGAATGCAACCCGTCAGACAACTTGGAGCTGCTCGGCACTGCGTCCAGAATTTTGCACTTTTTGTGCCCCTTGCGAACCTCCGCGGCCGCCGGGACTGGGAGCTGGAGCAGGTGTTCGCCGCGGCCAGCTCTCAGGAATGCCCTGGCCGGCCTGGCAGCTAGATCCTTTTGTTACTTTTCTGGAATTGATAAAAATCACTAATTGCTCCGGAAAGCGCATGTCTGTGCAAGCAAAATTAATTCGTTTCCATTGGGCACCTTAATGCACTGCGTTGCGTGTCGCTTTATGACTTTTTTATTGGGCTCCTCTGCTTGTCTTCATATTGAATATGAATTGCAGTCATTTGAAGTCGTTTGCAATTTGCCAAAATGAATTGCCTTTTACCACTTTAGGTTGATTGATTGAGAGGCACGCATGTTGTGCTTCCTCACCTCTACTACTGCTAATGTCTGTAAGGTATACACATACATATAAAATCGGAAAATTACATATTTGTTTTAGGGCCTCGGCCTTTATAGATTAAATTCGCGTATATTGATTGACTTACAAACTTGTATATCTTACGAATACTGTCTTAGAATATAATAATTAATAATAACATACAATTTTTTTCGTTTCAGGTTCCTAATACACCATTGCAGATACCTCTGGATAATGGTTTAACATCACGCTCTACGCTGTTATGTATGCATCAGCGTAGATTTATTGAAACCCAACAGAATCTCCTGCACAAAGGTAAAATCGAATTATTGAAAATTTTGATTTGAAGTTTTGTCCTCCTATTCCTAAACTCGACATCGTTTAGTATATTTTTCTAATTATTCTGAAATCTTAATATGAGGTGAAATGCCAAGATTTTTATAAGAATGCAACTATATAAGACTTTTGCTATAGATCAAGAATTTGCAAACGAAAATTCTTTATATGGCTCACATTTTCGAGGAAAGTACCTAGGATTAAAAAGTACGAAGACCGTAATTTGGTCATATTATAAAAATCATGCAAGATTATAAAACTTATTGACGAAGTATTATTTAGGTATTATTATATGTAATTATTATTTGCAATATATTAACAACAGATGATTAAAGTGTGCGGGAACATCACGAAGACGAATGTTGAGTTATGTATCTAGCTATCTAGGGTTAGTCTTAACTATTCCCTAACGTATTACCTAAGAAGAAGAAAAATTGATTTTTCAATGGTGGATTAACCCGACTTGAGTATTCAATAATTTATATTTTAATATTTATTTCTGTATTCCATCTGGAGGATTCCCATCCGTTCAATCACATTCAAAATCTATTTCCATTTCACTTCCTGCGCGGATTTGTCCGCCTCGTTCTCGGATAATTTTATTCAAACATCGACGGAAACTACGGAAAAACTGTAAAATGGCAATACAATCTTAAATTGAAATCTCCTTCTGAATAAATTGAGTTTTCTTTGTAATCAAAGGAACTCAACGAATCCAGAGTACGTTGAGCTCTCACGCCACGGATTCCCCCGACAATTGGGCTCGGTCCTGGCGCTAAGCGATTCTAACTCCCCGGCCCTCTGCAGCCCTGCAAGCCCTGCAGCTATGCAGCCCGGCTGAATATTGATCTAGAAGTGCATTCCCGGTAAAATCCCTTTTCAATTTTAAGTTTATCTTTTTTTTTCCCGACTAGCGAACGGGCTGGAAAAAAAGTTTATAGTGTACACTGCGCGTTGCATAATCCGCTGGTAGTTGCAATCGGGCTCCGCCATGGCAACCGGACCATCGCTTGCTCGAATTGCATCAAAACGTTGATCCAGTTACAAGAAGGACAAAACACCGAAGCTCCGGAGTTTGGAGCTGGTGAAGCTCCCGGGTGCTGCCGGGGCCCTGGCGGGGCCGGGTAATGCACGCTGGAGGAGTTTAATGCGCCCGATGTGAGAGGTGAGGTGCAACGTACAAATCCCGAAGTCCCGAACTTGGTGCGGGGGAGCATGTGCACTAAACCACTTCGTTCAACGGAAGTGTCCTTTTTTGCGATCAACGAAGCTTTTATCCGAGGTGCATGACTTCAACGAACAACAGAGCGACACCACCCTGTGGGATTTGCGCAATTGCAACTATCAGCTCCAGCAGTTTCTCAGACATTTTTCTTATCGTGATTTTCGGGAGATGAAGGATGAGCATGTAATTGTGGTCCTTTCGGGACTGGTGATAAATTTATCTTAAGACTTGCAGGGGGTAATTTATAACAGACGATGTAAACTTGTAGAAGTAGGTACGCTTATAACTACGGAGTTTCACTTTGCATATAATTAGTGTTTTTATCATAGTCGTCTAGCAGATTAAATTACCATACCTAAAGCAAATAAGCACATTATTTTCATAAACAAATTCATTTTGAAAGTAAGAAACATTAATTTGAGATCAAAAGCGAATATGCTGTAGATAAATTGAGTAAGAATATTTTAGATGTTTTTAACATCAATTTAAGTTTGCTGTAGAGCTTCGACCATTTTAATACCATACTTTAGTACACTTGCTTTGGTTTCCCGGGTGAAAGAATAAAGCTGAAAATAGACTGTAATTTTTTCTACTTTAAAAGCCAGTCGGAAAACTATCAAAAACTGCATTGAATCCGTAAATAAGAGAAGGAAATTTATAAATGGAAATCAGACAGAAGTATACTTATGCCACAAAACATATTTCCGTCTGATTTCCGGTCTCTTTCCATCACACAACTGATTTATTCTCCTGGAGCTAGAAATTTTTCAATAGGGAAAAGGAATATTTAAGTTTAACAGTGGAATATTTTCTAAGTTCATATACTTAAAATTTTCCTGAAGTTTCCGTATGCTTTCAGTGTCTTTTCAGTTTATTGCTAAGTTTAGTTCTTGAAAAAGTTCGAAGTCGGAAATTGTCCATCTTGTCCATCTACTTCAGTTTCTTTTTCGATTGTAAAATATTACCGCCTGATTTTCATCTTAACTTTCTCCTAATACTTAATATGTTTTCATTCTATAAACTTTCCATCAGTTTTCACTGGAAATAAAATTTCCGACTGATTTCCGTTTAAAATTTAATTTTCAATCACCTTTCCGTCTTATAACTTCTCACCCGGGTAGGTTTTATGGTATATCCGATTGGTCTTGGCTGGGAAATTGGTATTAGCTCTTTCTACTACTGATTCCAGGAATTCATGACTTTGGTATAGACGAGTTTAATTGCTTCTTGATGTGTTAGTTTAGAACGGAGATGAGTCTTTATTTCTGTTCTCGCCTCTTTGGCTTTCTCGTTTGCAGACAGGTATTTTGTGCAATATCGCAAAATTAATTAAAGAAGTCTTAATAAATAATTACACTAGTCCCTATGTTATTCTTACACTATATTTCTCTATAGCTTATAAGGATCATAAATTTGTTAAAGTTTAAAATGTTTTATGTTTAACTGGAAGATGCCTTCGTATTTTATCTTCTGCAACCTAAATAAATATTGGGATATTAAAATTATCGGTTGAAAATTTTAGTGTAGGAAACATTTAGTGATAATTTCAAAGGTAGATATAATGAATATATTTTTAAAACAAATTTTAATAAATTAAAGTAAATTTATAGGTTTCTTTTCTGGCAAAATAACTTGTCCTGAGTAATTGGTTAAATAGCAAACGCGGTTTACGCTGAAATTGCCCGAGTTCGTGATGTGGTGCACGGCTCACTTGGCTCAATTTTTGGTCTCATGCCCACACCCTCGTCAGTGGCCGTCAGTTATTAGTTAAACCGAAAAATTCCGGCGCAGCAGTTTCGTCGCATAATTAAAATAAATTTGATGTCATCGGGGAAAAAAAGTTTCTTTGTTTCTTCTTTATCTCTGATCCGAGCTCCAGACTTCATGTTTGCCACGCGGACACGCGGCGCACCAGCGAAAAAAGTTAATTGAATTTTCGGCTGTGAGTTTTCCGGGCATTGTGCGCTTCCATTTACGATTTTAATTTGTAACCGGGAGCCGGGAGCAGGGATGATATGGGATCTGGGATCTGGGACTCTGCCGCTGGGGTTGGAGCTGGAGCTGAGTGGGCGCTGCTGAAGCAGGCACTCGTAAGTGGAGTCGTCTCAAAAATTGACGGATGGGCTTTGTTTAGGGACGACTCTGGAGTGAGGTTGTTCAACTTTCGGGGGCAGAAAGAATCGCGGATGCTGAATTTCACCTGGGTTGGCAGGCTTTTTTCTGAAAGTCCTGGACCCCTAAGGTGTAGCCCCTTTTAATTGGCTGCTCTTTGCTAATTTAATACGATTAAACAATATATTTTAATTGATATTTTAGAAATTTTTAATTGATATGTTTTAGAAGGTTGAAAAAATGGAATTTTCGGGAATTGTTTTAAGAGGAAAAATAATACATATGTATATGAATACTTATTTTTTTTTATTATGAAAGAAGTTATCTAACTTTTGAAGGCTTTTGAACTTTATTAAGGGCATTTAAATAAGAAAAAAAAGAAGACAAATGGACAAGTGCGAGTATGATCGTCATATAGGGTGTAAAATTAGAAAATAATGAATTCCAGGTTGTTCCTTTACTTTTTTCCGAACTTTGTGCCAAATTCCAAGATTCTAGATCAACGTGTCACTAAAATAATTCTGATAACTTTTGATGTGGTACAACTTTTTTTTAGTCATTTCTAAAAGTTCTAAATTGGTTGCCGTTTTCGAGAAAAATATACAGTACAAAACATCGTATATGTATAACATCTATTTTTGAAAATTAAGGTTTATCAAAGATATTTGTATAACATGCCTAAATTGAAAGCTTGAATCTTTATCCAAAACATTTCATTGTTATATCAGAGTAGGTATAGATCTTTTTGAGCAGTTTTGTAAGAACGTTTTTTTTTTGGTGCTATGATTTTTATTCATCTTTTACTGTATGAAATAATTGGTTTACAGGCAAATATAATTTTCAAGAAATATTTCGACAAATTGTGTTGTTTTATTAAATGAGTATTTTTATTTTTAAATTTGTAATGTTAGGTACATAGAAAATATTCTAAATTATGTGCTATTTATTTGGTTGCTAAATTGGTATTGACCTGTGTATTGTATTGCTAATAAATTTTTGGCTGCGAGTGAAACTTTTATATACCATTAATTAGTAATTTTTATCATGTTAAACTTTTAAAAACTATTAAAATTAAAACAACAAAATTAATGAATTAAATTTTCATCAAAAGTCTATGGGAAAAAAACTTTCGCTATGGGACAGTTGTGGACCTCCAGTTTAACTTTCGCACCCACGGCGGGAATATCGTTGTTCGGAGAAAATACCGCACCTAATGCAATTTTCATATTTAATGCAATTTTCCCACAAAATCGTATTACTTCCTTGTTTCACTTTATCCACTTGTGTGGATGGAGAAACCATAAAACGACGGAGCGTTTCGGTGCGCACCGAACGTCTTCTGGAGGTGTTCCGTGTTCGTGTTCACTTAAGACACTTGAAGTAAACAAAACTTATAATCGGCCGGGAGGGTGATAAAAGCAACCTGATTCATGTAACTCGAAGTTAAACGTTTTGCCGTGTCGCATAATTGCATTAACTGTTAACCAGATATGCAGCCGCTCATATGCGAGTGGATTAGCCTTAGACGGGAGACGGCATCGATTCCCGGCGATAGTTCGTCCGAACTCGGGCTCCGACCACCACTAAGCCGGGGCCCCAAGTTTGCAACTTTGGAGCTGCGGCTAACCACGGCCCAGTGGGAAATTATTTCCTGGCATCAATTAGGCCCTCGATAGGAATCACTTTGGATGCGAACGGCGCGGCGCGTCTCGCTAAATAGCCTCAGCGGCAACTACAAATTGGGTAGAAAGTTCCAATAAGTGATCTTATCGTGGCCGGGGGCGTCGGGAGGGCGGCGCGGCGCACTAATGCATCATGCTGCAATGATTCCAATTGATTATCCAATTGGTTTGATCGCTGCTGATTGTTCGTTCGCGAACCGTCCCGGGCCCCCCCTGCGGATCAGGGAGCCTTTGATTGCTCAACGGAAGCAACGCAACGCAACAAAGTTGAAGGGGATTCGTGGAAAATGTTAGCTTTTATTGGACTAACGAGGCGTGCCCGGGTTGGCTGTTAATTGATAATAATTTAATTTGTTAAATCGTACCTGCTCGAGTGGCTTAGCAATGCAAATGTTCTGTGCCTCTGTAATGCACTCGAATGCTGTAGCATTTTGTAGCTATTTGCAATTTACATTGGCCGTGCTGCAGCGAGCATGCACTGCACTTTGCAACATTTTAATGTATGCACTTCCCTCAAATTGCCCCTGGTTGCGGGTTAGGGTCTCTCGTTCGATGAGCAAGTCTTTAATTGCGCCATTGATCGAGCTTTGCATGTTTTAATTATTTATTCAAACTATCGCGGTGTAAAGTGGGTTAGGGGCTCACTTACAACATAATTTTGGTATGTTAATTTGTTCATTTAGTGCACTGTGTGCCCGACCTTGATTGAAACGTTATTTTATTACCCCTGAGTAGGCGAATGCGTCTAGAATGCAATCTTTTTATTCGTTTTATTAAAATTCTTAAACAAATTAATTTGTTTTGAAGCAATTTAGATGCAGAACGCTTCAGGATAGATTTTTAGATGTTAGTGCTACGACTTTCTTAAAATCAAGTCTTCCCCCGCAAAATAGGGTTTACAAAAGCTGAGCAATCATTTGGTATATCGGAGCTAGGGTATCTGCTAATAGGGTGAACAAGAAACAAGAGGAAACAAAAAGTCCATTTTGCTTATAACATTTTAAAACTGAAATTATATTTATTGAATTAAAATAAGGTCCAGTTTCGAAACGCAAAGATACCGATATACTCATTATTTTAAATCTGTATCGAATACTCAGTACCGGGTACCTATCTAATCCCAAAGTATCTCCTATTATACCAATTATTATTTTCAAACCATTAGATGTGCATATCCATGTTTCACAGTGACCACGCAATTTCGAGTGAATTTTATGGAATATAAATATAAATGCGATGGTTTAATTAAAAAAAAAACAAAAATGCAATAACCGGAAAAATTATGTCGAAAGGAATGTAAACGATATAAGCATATAAGTATGTAATTGTGAAAAGGACATAGAGATATAAGTAGTGATAATTCTCAGAACAAAGGAAATAACGTCAAGTAGTAAACATCGTTGCATTATTGATTTATAATAATTGATATTAAATTACAATGTGACTTTTACTCCTATATATTTGGTACCATCATATGCAAATCAATTTTAATCCGGTTTTGTGTGCAGTAGAGCACGACAAAGTGAATTACAGAATTTCCGAATAATATCATCCATCAGTATCTAATTTCATGCTGCCTTTTCCTGCATAGTTGTAAAATTTTTCAGCATGTCAATATGAAATCATATATAGGTACGGATATTACATACAATGTTAATTCGTTAATTATTGCAGTTTCGAAAGCTCCCGCACGAATGCATTAAGCTTGTTTAAATAAACGTTAAAGCAATTAAAAATAATTTGGCTGCCGGCATTTGCTTAACATGGAGTTTTAATTGCACGAGCAGTTCACGTACACGTCATAATGGAATGAAAGTCATCCGTTAAGCCGGGCTAATACTTGAAAATATTAAAAATTTCATTATAAGGCCGCAAGCGGTTTGGGGCCTTGCATTGGGGCTCTTTATTTAGCCCACCCCCGCGTTCCGGGCCTGAAAACCAGATCATGGTCTGAGCGATGTCACTCTAAATGATATTTTACCTGTCGCATAGCCGTCCAGTTCATTACTCAAAACGAATTGGAAATTTAAATGCTCCGAAGCCGTCTATTAATTATTGAAGCTACACAGTGCTGTGACTCTGTGAATTGCCGGTATCAGCAAAGCCTCTGAAATTTAATTGTCCATAATTGCTATTAATTTTCGCAAATTGCTATAATCTGTTACTGCGCCCCTACCGACGACCGGATGAGAATCGACTATGCGTCCTAAGCTCCCCGACCCACCGGAGCCCTAGACAGACAAACAGACAGACAGGCAGGCAGACGAGACCGCCGGGGCAGGGCAGGGTAGGGCTTGCAACAAACGCATTCTGAACATTGTCCCGGGCCGAGTGACCTGAGTGGGGAAAATTGCGTTTACGTATGTAGCTCCATCATTTTCCGAAGGCAGTCGTCTCTAGATGCATTTATAGAGTGCGAATGCACACGGAACGGCCTAGACATGCACTACAACGTTGACGATGGCAGTGCATAAATTACAACTGCTACTGCAATTTGCATGTCTGTCCCTGAAACTAGGACCTCCTGGCTGTTTGCCGGGAACGGGAAGATGCCGTGTCTTCCCGCTTTGCGTTATGTTGCGGCGGCGGCGGCCGAATGAGCCCAGAAAATTAAATGCTTACTTCGTAATTACGGGGTGTCAATGAAATGCACATATATGTACATAGATGACATTAAATTCAATTTGTGTATGCAATCCATTCAAATGGGCCCAGTAATCCCTCAAGCACGAAAAGTATGTGCCACCAATTTGGGAATTGTAATTGAAGTTCCGCCCAGAGCCTCTCACTCATGTCACGCAGATGTTGTAAATTGAAAGTGCTGTATGGCGATTGTTTGGCTGGAAAAGGCCAAGTTGAGCACACTCAATTTGGTCCTTAAAATAAACTTTAAGCATTTCATTTAATGGACAGGTAATTGCACTGTAAAGGTGAATGTTAATTTAACGAGCGTTTATAATTCTATAGTGAGTTGACCTTCGAATTTAGTATGCTCTTAAATAAAAGATAAACTCATTACAACAGTTTAATAGTTACTAAATTAGTGCACCCCTTAATACCATTTTATTAAATACAAACAAAATGGAAACTAGTGTTTTTTCATGTTCGTTCCTTGCATTGCCTCTATTTGTGTTGCATTTAAAATAATTGCAGAATATGTAATTAGAGTCCCTTCTTTAGATTTATAACTTCTGAAATACTTAAAAATTGGCTCGGTGTGTTTTAGTACATTTTATTACACTTCGTTATCTATCTACACATATCTTGTTATCGTAATTTGAAAAATAGAATACCACGACAAAATTGGCTTAAAATGTTACTTCTTAAGGGTTTAGTCCTAAAGCAGAAAATGAAATGACTTGTACCTTCTTGGCCTCTTCTTATTCCTTTGTGTTTATAAAACTCGGTCCACTTATTTTGGGGAACGAAAATAGTGAAAACGCAAATCTCCTGAAAGCTAAATATAATACATTAATTAGTGTTATTTTCAGTTCTCTCAATAATCTCTTAATTTTCACACTATTTTCGTTATTAATTTTAATTACATTTTTCATAATTAGTAAATTATTTTATTTTTTGTAAATAGTGTACCTAACCCAAAATTGTTTTCCAATAATTCAAAACATATAAACTAAAAAATCGTAAGGTATCGTTTGCTTATAGTTTAACAAAAACCAATTTTAACCAGCACCTAATTTTTTATAAAAAAGTATTTTTTAAACTGTAATAAATTACCGAACATGCGAAGTGCATGTGCAGAGCTAATACTATTATAGAATTTAGTTTTACATGAAAAATTCACTCACGCTGCAGTGATACCATAATTATATTTTTATCTTTATATCATTAAAATCTCAATGTAGCAAGGTATCAAACAAACTTTCAGAATTCATGGATTTTAATTTCCGTAAGACCTGTTAAATGTCCAATTTAATTTAATTTTTAATATCAGTTGCTATGGGTGACAAGCTGGTCTTTATGTTTTTCATGTTGAGTTGTTTCATTTTATCTTCGGTTTACTAAAATACCTCAGGGGAATAAAAATTTGTTCTGAGTTCATCGAATGTTTTCCATAAACAAATAACGTGTATTTAATTTCTATTGGAATTTCGGGTAATATTTATATTTACATATTTCCCGATATTATTAAAACCGCTTCTGGACTAATCCCAATAGTGGTTTGGGCTCTATCAAAAATTCATGAAAATGTATGGTAAAGTTATATCAAAAATACATCAGGGCCGACACAAAGAGAGTTGCCCAGAGTTTTAAGCCACAACCGATACAAACCAATGAGGGTTTTTTGTCGGTGCATTTTACATTTTCAGTTTTAATTGACATGCACCACTCAATACCCCTTTTTGCGAGTGGCGTGAGTAGAGTCCTTCAGGATTTTGAAAAGGGAGCCGAAACCCGCCCATTGTTTTACATTTTTGCATGTAAGAGGCGCCGACAGCGTATATCGGTTTTATGGTTGGAAAACGCAATATGCGCTAGCTGCACCCCGCGGCTGCAACGTTCGTGCTGTCCACAATGAAATCACCCGTCCATAGAGTGAAGCCGCCACTGGATATAGTAAAAGTCGGTGGTTTTGAGCCGTCGCAAAACCAACAACCTGAACGCGAACGGGGTGAAAATGAAAAATTATTTCAAGGTTCCTTCCACCGCTGGCTACTGTGAGTGCTGCAAAAATGTTTTACTATGCCAACGAACGTTTACAGTGCCAGAAATATTTCAGCTCCTGTATTCGGGCTCATTGAAGGAAAAATGCATATCAAAGTTGTTTTTTTAATCCGCTTTTATATATATTTTTTTTTTTTACTTTTTTTTTATGGCAAACGAAATGCATCCCCTCACATTTTCGACTGGTTTACACATTCACTCTTGCTACAAGCGAGAAATTTGAATAAATGCAGTTTTTATTTACGCAAGATGTGAACTCTTGAAAAGCCGGAGTGAAAGCCCATTTTAATTTCAAATTCCGTTTGCACAGACGTCTAATAAAAATTAGGCCGCTAATTTATTCGAAATCCGAAATATTTTCTTGTATCGGTCTGCAGGCCGCTTGGGAGTCGAAATTTATTCACGACTTGATTGCAGGTGCTGGGGCAAATTATACGTCCGCGATGGACTGTTACAATTGCAACGATCAATCTAGAATTCATAAGTAGGCAGGGCGGGCTTCCGGACAAGATAGCGCTTTGTGAAGGCGATGTACAGAACGAACTCTGTTTGACGAGAAAATTACAGAAAGATATCGCAGAAGTTATGTAAAAGTGTCAGAAAAAGAATATGAATGCTATCTTAAAGAACAGTCAGACGGCGGAGATCTTCAGCTAGTTATCTATGCTTAAAAAGAAATATATCTGATAGAAAATCTCTCCTAGCGGACTACTTCAAAACCTAATTTAGAAACTATTCATTTTAAGAAAAGAAAAAACTTTGAGATACATAGTTATGTACATAGGTACATAAGCTAAGTAAAATAAAGTACATATTTATTATGCGATAACAAAGAGTACAAAGAACAATTACATGGTAAACAAAAATTAAATTAATTTAATATAAAACCTAACTAGTAACTAAGTTCAAAAATAAGAATTCATAATTTAATAATAAGAGGAAACCAAGATGAGCATTTGAATTGGGGAAAGCTAAAAGAGTAATGTGAGATAAGTGTAATCTAATATTTTAGAAAGCGTTAATCGAATCAGAATTCCAATCAATTAAACCATCCGTTTTGTTACCGGTAAGGTATTTTTTGAGTAACAATTGATATTTAACCGGAGCTGCTTTACGAATTCGTAAAAAGGCCGAGAAATTTTTTTCTGAAAGTATAAAATTACGTTGTTCGATAACAATCAAATCGTGGTGAAAAAAAAAACGTTTAAAATTTGGTTCAAATGGTTTGTTTCCTGTCTTTGAAACGAACAAAATTTCATGTTATTCACATATTTCACACGTCATGTGATAGAATAAAAAGATTTTCATTAACCCAATTTCAAAGACCTGTGGTTATAAAGCACATTGTGAAATTAGATACGTTACTAGTTTTTATTTTATTTTTATACATATACTACATATAATACAGGTCGATGCTTCGGGCCACATACAGAGGAATTTTTTTAAATTGCTAACAATAACTTTAAGAGCTATTTATAGAATTGTTTTTTTTACTACTGATTAGGTTTTTTTAAAAGTTATATACTTAATTTTATTTGGATTCTGATTTACGAAAATGGGCATTTCATAATATACGTATTCTTTTATTGGCTGTCAAAATAACTAAATTACATTTGAATTTCGTATTACATATGTATAAGGCATCAGCTCTTATAGTATGTGAGAAAAAGTTCATTCCTTTAAATTATGGCAGGTAGTAAAAATAATATATAGCATTAAATTGACCCCTTCAACGCTCAAAAGGTTCAAAATTCGCCTTCCTCCATAACTCGATGGGCTGAGGAGAGCAGGTGTAAACATAAAATGCCATCTTGTCACTTTATGTTAAATTAATTACCCGTGAAAACTCTTGGCATTAAAATCAATATGAGTTTGCCTGCAAGATTGCAAACAAGATTTTGTTATGCGACAGGAGCAGACTCTGGTAGGTTGGCAGACTGAAAGGCGGTTGGGAGTCAAGAACTTGTGTCACCAAACAAATAATTTTCACATTTTGGGCCGCATGAGCATATTTCCTTAACTTGGTCACGTTCATTTTGGGCATAAATTAAATATTGGACGGCGTATTCGCGCACATACCGTAATTTGCATACACGGCTAATTACGATTATACGTGCAGATTACATTCGGTCGCATGAGATTTTATCTGAAAATTTAATTGATTTTCTGTCGGCTCGTGTGCGACTGAATTGCACACGCTGGGATATAGAAAAACCTGTCGTTCTGCCCTTTTATTATTTACATTTTAAGCCCCTGACAGTGAAGTACTGCCAGTAATTTTTTTTAACACTTATTTTCTCTTTTAATTTATATTTTCAGAAGTGAAACGACGGAAATTTAACGACATGTCATCGTCAGGAAAAATAATAACATCTCCTGTGCCGCAGTGCAACTCGGTGGCGGTTTATTCGGGGAATGTTATGCAAACTAGTCAGGTGGTGGGGAACAGCGGAAGATCGCAAATTATCGCACAGCAATTACTGAATTCGAACCAGCAGCAGCAGGGAATTTCTAACGTATCATTCCATGTGCAAATTCAAAAATCGCAACATGCTGATCAAGATGGAATCCAGGTTAAGACCGAGAATGAGAATCAGATTGGCTCGGTTACACTGTCGAAAACGCCTCCTTGGCGAAAAAATTCTTTGCTTCAAAGTAATCAGAATCAGACCGCGAATGTGCCCCAAACGAGCCAATTGTACTCGGCGGCGGGCAACGAGCGAGTGCCACCGCTGCCGCAGGCTCATTTGTGCCAACCGACGGGGAACAATCCATCGCAGGGTCAAACCCAAACTCCGCCATGGCAACAGGATCAGGTCCAGAGTCGGTTCATTAAGACCCGGTCACCTGTGATCAATAAGAAAAAACCGAATTTCAAAGACGACCCCACGGGGTACATGGACCATCAAACCGCCATACTCCATAACTCCATGATGAATCTGGTCCAGAGTCCTGATCTGAATGACACAGGATACGAATCGGTTGAGTCTGACCCCAGCACTCGGTCAGGAGTCCCGAAATTGAATCAAAATCAATCACAGATTAAAACGGAACAAGGAGTTCATGTGATGCAACAAAATCAAAATGTTTACAATCCCATCCCAACAGGTGCTCTGGAGGTAAAAACGGAGATTAAAGTGGAGCCTCCATCGGCAGGAAGATCCTATCCCAGCGGAATGCAAACTTATCAATCGCAGCCCCAAAATTCAGAACAAAATGTGCCACCCTCCAACTTTATTTACAGCCAACAGGGTCGGATAGTCGCGTCAAATCAGACCCTGGAGATGCACCCCAAACAGAATCAGCAGATGCAGCCTGTGCCCCAGCAGGTGGTCGCTAATGTTCCTTCTAGTCAGCAAATAATGATAGAAAAAAGAGGTCAATTCCATTGCGATGACCCGCAGTTTGGCCGGACGACGAGGGCCATGTCCCAGCCGACGACGACCACAATCGGGGGCCAGACTGTGACCCATTTCCCGAACGGAATGGTACAAGTTGAACAAAACTGTGATAGTATTGCCCCGCTGAAGCCCCAGCAGCAGATTCAGCTGCAACAACAGATTCAGCAACAGAATATTCTGTTTAGGCAAAATCAGCAATTGCAGAAATCTTTAAGCAAGGGTCCCACTGAATATCAATACATTCAAAATGTATGCGAACAAAAAGTCCAACCGACCGGGCAAGTCCAGGTTGTGACGTCCCAAGAGTCTCCGATTTCCTCTAGCACCGCGACAAGCAGATGCACCACCGAAAGGAGGAATAATCCGGACAATAAGGGACCCCCGCAGGTTGGGGCTATTTCGACTAGCAATCAAAGTCCTCACCCTTGTCCACTTCCGGCTGAGTCACCGGAGGCTTCAACAAAAGCTTCATCGCCTCGTCCCACCAACTCCATGCAACCGAAGCCTCATCAAGGAATTTTTGCGGCGTCCCAAACCTCTGGACGTAACACAATTACATCGGTGACCGCGGGTAAAGCAATCACTGCGACAACATCGGTCAACGACAAAATTTCCATGAATCTTATTGAACCGACCAACGAGATCCACCACCAACCACATCAACATCAACAGCAACCACAACAACAGCAACAACAGCAGCAACATCATCAAGCCCAAAAGCTAACCGCAAGCAATGTAATATCGGCTTCGGGAATTCAAATTCAGCCAGTCGTAAGGGAGCAAAGCAATCAGTTGATTATGACCTCAACCGGGCAACTGATAGTCGTCCCTACTCAATCGAACAAGTCCTCGAGCCAGGTGATTATCAACAATCCCGGCGGAAATAATCTCGTTATGAATAATCAACCGAACGTGCTCATTAATCAGCAGAGCTCCGTTGTTAATAATTCCCAACTGATTGGGAACAGTGTCGATGTTTTAAGCAACCAATCGAATGCCTCGAATATTATACAAAATTCGGGAAATGGACTGCATGTCATACAAAATTCAAACTTGGTCCAGAGCGGACAGAATATCATTCAATCTCCGAATAATCTAATTACGAGCAACAGTTCTAATTTCATCGTGAACTCTGCAGGCAATATGCAGCCCCTGATACTCAATAATTCGAATTTAATTCAGCAGAATAGCCAAAATTTGATAGCGGCAAACGCGACTAATATAATTCAGCAGAATTCTGCTGGATCGGGCATTATGACTGCTGGCAATGCTCAGAAAGTTCTTAATAATCAGAATATTATCGCTAATCAATCAAGTGTAATTAATAATCAGGTTCTGGGCGGCTCAGGGGGAGGTATCCTTGGCCAACAGACAGTCGTTTTGAACACCCTGCCCAACGGGTATGTGATTCAGCCGAATTTTACCACTGCAACAGTCGATGGCCAGGTGGTTGGACAAATTGTCAACCAGGAAAACGGGAACACCTACCTTCAGGCCCATCAGCAAAGGCAAATAATTCTCACCTCACCGGACTCGAAGCGAAAGGGTAAGAAAAGAAAAAGCAGTGCAAGCTCGTCCCCATCAACGCCTTCGAGCTTGTCCCCGCAACAGTCTCCGACTGCGAATGTGGCTCAACCTGGAAATCCACAGGGTACAATGGTCCAGATTACGCCTCAATATTCATCTCAAGGATTCCAGATCAGTTCTGGAATACAGGGAATCGTTGTGAATAAGAACACTCAAAGTACCCAGCCGCAGCAACAAATCCTGTTCCAAAACGGACAAATCATCCAGCCGGTGAATCTAATTGGTCAGCAATTGTTAGTGCCAGCTGGACTGGTGGTGACGCCCGAAACAACTTTGGTCCAAATCCAAAACGTTGGACCCTGCGGGAGTTTGCTCGCACCTCAGGGCATGATGTTGCGAGCGCCTAGTCCTCAAAATAAAAATTTCCTATCCCCGAATGGTGGAGGACAGCAGTTTATTGTTGGAGGCGGCAGTCAAGTCAGCCCCTTGGGTCAAATCTACAGCACCCCTGTGGGCCTGGTCGTTCCACAGTCGAACTCCAGTACGACAACCTTCGTCCAACAAAACACGGCGATTGTGCAACAGCAACAGCAGCAGCAACAGCCAGCCATCATGACGAACAGTGGCAGTCCCGAGGCTTCGACGGACAGCAGCATCCAGAGTCAGACCACGGCTAGTCCGCCGGATACAACCACTCATAGTCCTAGAAGTCCTGAAAGACCTCCTAGCGAAAAGAGTGGTGGCAGTGATATGGTGAGTAAAATAACCCTTATTCAATATTTACTTTTTTAGAAAATATTTCAATTCCTTATTTGAATTTTTGATATTAACTGTCTAACATAAGTAAAGATTTTCTTTTACAATTTCCAATTGCACCGACCCCTGACATGGGGTGCATTTGAATAATAAATTTGATGCATAATTTAAATAATAAATAAAAACCACGATAAAGATCTCTCCTTAAAATTAAATATAGTTCCCATCCAATAATGCCAAAACAAAAGGAAATTTTGGTTAGAATTGAAATTTATCATGATTAACTTATAGAAAAGATTTAAATTTTTTTGAAAGTGGTATCAAATTGCAATTTATTTTAACCACTTTTAAATCAAAAATTAATCTGAAAAATATTCAGTTTAAGATTTCATGGAAAGAAAATAATGAAATGAGTTTTATTTCGAAAAATCAAAAAAATAAAAATTAACATTATCGAGCGAAAAGTAAAAATTACTTCATAATTATTTTAATCAAATTGAGAACTTTTATTTAGCGGAAAAAAATTAAATGATTTGATTTTAAGTTGGTATAAAGTTATGAGTTTTTTATTTTAAATTTCAGAAAAAACTGAAACTGAAATATGTAAAAAAATGTTGGATTAGGTTGATTTAATTTAGACCAGGTTATTTGTAAACCTCTATAGTTTTCTTAGCATGTGATGATTTTACAGCCTTATAAATTACAATTTGATTGTTGGTTTAAATCAGGTTGGATATTTTATTAAAATAATTTAAAAAATTCTAGGTCCAGTGTGTATCTAGCTCAGAGCCGGATCAGGTTGTATCTCCAGCGAACGCCGACAGTGCCCAGTCGCCCACAACAACGGACTGTGAAAGAAGTGGAAGTATGAAATATTTTTTAATAGCATTAAATCAATCATAAAAATTTACACATCATTACATTACAGGTGTATCATATCAAGTTAATGTTTATAAGCCATCAGATGCCAAAATTCGTAAAATTGAAACGCCAACGCAGTTTAATAGCAGCACAACACCTGAAACGAAAACCCAAATAAAGCCGGATTCGCGTGGTACGTAGGTCGTTAAATATTTTGTAGATTTTCCAGAATCAGGCCATCACCTCCATCTCATCTTCACGTATTTATAATATATTGTGCTGGTACTATTTACTCTTTACCTGTATTTTGCATGTTGCCGCTTATTTATCCTTTTATTCACGGAATTGGCTAACTAAATATGTAAATTAATTAGTGGAAAAAGGATTTTTTAAATGATGTTTCGTCCCAAGTTTTACTAAAATTACAAATGAATCGAAAGTGAAAAAAAAACACTTTTCGTTGTGGCTTTTTACTCTTTAGTCCCATTTACTTCTCAGAGGTCAATTTATCAAGGTAACCTTTATATAAAATATCAATTTTTTAATCGTGTTTTAAAAAGTGTAAACAAATACTTTCATAAAAAAAAATATCGATAATTCGGGTTTGGTCAGCGTAAAAAAATAGTTTTTTGATCTTCTTTTGCAGCATTTTAGATAATGAGACTGAATCAATCTTTCACATAGCAGCAAAAAAAGGATTTAAAACATATTTTTTCAAATTTCTCTCGATTTTAGCGCCCACTTTCATGATTTTACATATACATACATAATAAAAAAGCTAAAATATGTATTTCGAATTTATATTTTAATATTCTGTTTTCGAAAAAGGGAAGTTTATTTATTGACGCAATTGTTTTAGGGGGGACTTTTATTTCCTAGGTATTCGATCTTAAGAAAAAAAATTGAGAAATAACATTTCTAAATTTTGCTGTTGTTGTGATGATTAGAACGCTTTTCTTAGCTTTCGATATTCTTTGACAATATTTTGAATGATCTGAGCGCTTTATATTTGGGTTAGGTTAATTCTAACTAAAATTCTGGACAAATTTGTCATACAAAATCATTAGAGAATTTTCTGATAGGCTGGGTGATATTTTTTAGTTATAAATATTATTTTCTGGATGTTATTTTCGTGGTCTTAAATTGTTTACTGATTATTTTCCAAAAGTCTCAGTGGCGACTTGCGCTCGTTGTTTTGTTGTGCAGGATTTTGGGTTGGGCTTTTATATTTTCGTGTTATTCTTGTTGTGTTTCGAGGTCTCTTTGTACATAAAGGCTTTTCTAGTTCTTCCACAAAAGCTGTTCTACTAACATTAAATCAATCTCATCTAACTCTGGTGAAGGTACGGGTACGGTGGTGTGTCCCCCCCGTCCTCCTTGACCAGCAGGTGTCGGCTTTTCGCTTCCTCCAGTTCATCAAAGTCATGTTCCGCCCTCATTCGCTCTCAGCAGCTAGTCTAAGCACACTAAACACTCATAAACCTCATATTAGTTTGTAGTCAAAAAAAAAGTTAATCAGAGCTAGAAAACCAATCGAATTCTTCTGGCAATAGAGTCACCAACGAACTCACCGACAGCCTCGGCCACATCAACAACCTCATCAGGCGGCGGAAGCTTGTCCGGCGGGGGCCCCGGCGGCGGCTGTGGTGGGGGACAGCAGCCATCGTTTAGCATTGGTGAATTGGTGTGGGGCGCCGCCCGCGGTCATCCGGCCTGGCCGGGGAAAATTCTTAGCCCCCCAGAGGGTATCTGTACGCCTTCTGATTCCACCTGGGTGCAGTGGTTCGGTCCCGGGGGCCGCCCAAATGTTGAACTGGTCGCCATTAATTCACTCAAGAGTCTCTCTGAGGGCTTGGAGGCGCACCACAAAGCTCAAAAGGACACCAGAAAGTGAGAATCCCTAGAATAAGAAAATTTTTTTTTTCTTTAAATTTAGGCATTTCATTTCTGCATTTGGTTAAGTAAAAAAAAAAAAAAACTATCTCTATATATATATAAAATAAAATAAAATCGATAGCTTTTGCTAATTTAAGGACAATTGATTTTCGCCGGATTAGCCGCTTTCAGCGGCTGGCGTTCAATCAACTGGAAGCAGTTTTGTTTGCTTTTCTGATTTATTTTAGTACCATTGGCCAATTCTCGATGTTTTGTTGAATTTTTACCTTCACAATTTTTGCAGAAATATATCCTTCCTTTTGCATGCTGTGACGGACCGAAAAGGACTAACAAAGTTTTATTGTCCCCAGGAGCAGAAAATTAAATTCGCAGCTGGAGCGGGCCATCCAGGAGGCGATGGCAGAACTCGATCGGATGTCCTCGACCGCCGCACAGCCCGCGACCCCGGTGTCGACAAAGAATCGAAACCGCGGCCGGCAGCAGCAGTCGACTGCGGCGCACCAGCGATCGAAGCCGGTTAAAATCGCCCCGGCGCCGCCATGCGCCGCCGCGAACAGCAGCAGCGTCCACCAGATTCGGCAGCAGACGACCATCACCCAGGTGACGCACCACCAGCATCAGGGCCCTGGACCCCAGCAGGCGTCCGCGTCCTCGAAATGACCGGAGTCCGCCGCTCTCTCGTGGTCGTTCCAGACGTTCACGGTCCTCATCCACAACAACTAGTGGGTCCCGGACGGGAGCGTCTCGGCCCCCAGCGAGTGCGGCCCCGCTAGCTTCTACCACTGCCCCCGTGCAGTGATCCCTACCCTACCCCTCTTCCCCTCTTTACACGTGTAGCGATTGTATATAATTTCCCCTTAACTTATTTAATTTTATTCTTCTTTAAGAGATGACAATAAGCACGGATAAAAATAATATAAATGAACTTATATTTTGAAGCAATCTTGAGTTTTGTTAATCCTGATATATTGTATCGAAGACGAGTAGTTCTCATATAGCGTATAAATGTTGATTATTGGTCACACCATGCATTTTTGTGTATATTGAGAAATACAAAAGAATTGTACAAAATGAAGTCCTATGTCTTTCAGTTTTCAACCATTAAACAAAATCTCTAAAGCCCCTACTTTAATGTAATCCATATTAAAGTATAAAACAAAAGATTTAACTTATTATTTATTTCCTTATTTATTTCCAACTAGCTGACCCGACAGACGATCTTCTATCAAACGCGTTAGTACTCGTTAAAAACTTTAAAAAAAATGATGAATGAAATCGGTAAAGTCGTTCTCAAGTTATGTTACCCGGTGTACAAAATGAAAAAAAGTGATTCTGCCCGAGCAGGAATTTGAATCCTGGACCGTTGGATTAAAATTCAACGCTCTACCAAATTGACTTAGCTCGTTAAAAGTTTTCTGAAATTTTAAAATTTTCTGCGCAATTTTCTTAACTTTTCTTTCCGTAAGAACCTTCTACAAAGTATTAGAAAACTTAAAAAAAAAAGATGAATGAAATCGGTAAAATCGTTCTCAAGTTATCCCGTGAACACGGGAAATAGGGATTCATTTTTATATATACATATATAGATAATATAAAATAAATCTCTCAGAAAAGAAAGTGTCTTAACATCATTTCTGCCTTCTAAGAAATTTAGGACATAAAACTCAGGTCGATCGGAACACTAAAATATATTTTTCCATTGCCGCAGAAACTGCACAATGATTTAAATAATTTAAATTTCCCGCTCAGGCGCCTCTCCTCACAGTTCCCCTGAACTTTGAGTTCAGTGGCGATTTCCCACCATTTTTCGCCATTTTCGCCAGTTGGAAGTGACATTTTCGGTAACTGCGCGCCCAGCATCGTCTCGGTGTAAAAAAATCTCTTTAAATTAATTTAATCCGTTTAATTTCTGCGTAAGTATACTCACTAAAGAGTTCGCCGTCGTAATATTGTTAAATTTCTTAAAATTTAACGCGAAAAAGTTCTGAAAATTCCGCGAAGAAGTGTTGAGTGCCAAAATGGCCGCCGCGAGCGCCGGTTCGGATGTGGTCAACAAGTTTAATTTGGTGCTCAGGTGGAAGTTCGTGGTATTTAATCGCGTTTTATCGAAATTCGCAGGCTGGGCGGCAGCGCGAGTGCAATTTGTGTGAATTAATTAGATGACGCGAAAAATCGAAAAATTCCCTAAAATTCCATGCGAAGAAGTGTTAAGTGCTAAGATGGCCGCCGCGAGCGCCGGTTCGGATGTGGTCAAAAAGTTTAATTTGGTGCTCAGGTGGAAGTTCGTGGTATTTAATCGCGTTTTATCGAAATTCGCAGGATGGGCGGCAGCGCGAGTGCAATTTGTGTGAATTAATTAGATGACGCGAAAAATCGAAAAATTCCCTAAAATTCCATGCGAAGAAGTGTTAAGTGCTAAGATGGCCGCCGCGAGCGCCGGTTCGGATGTGGTCAAAAAGTTTAATTTGGTGCTCAGGTGGAAGTTCGTGGTATTTAATCGCGTTTTATCGAAATTCGCAGGATGGGCGGCAGCGCGAGTGCAATTTGTGTGAATTAATTAGATGACGCGAAAAATCGAAAAATTCCCTAAAATTCCATGCGAAGAAGTGTTAAGTGCTAAGATGGCCGCCGCGAGCGCCGGTCCGGATGTGCTCATGATGATGACGATTTAATTGTGTAAGTAAATTGCAAAATCCTTTGTTCTTATCTATCTATCTATCTATATCTAGTCTATATATAGTTTAGTCAGTTTATAAGGATAGTTGTGCTCGAGCAACGCCGGGTACAAGTTAGCTAGTTATAAATAATCTTAAAAAAATTTTTTTTACTCTATAATCCAAATCCAAAAGACCTAAAATTTTCTTTATAAAATTTTCAAAGTCTTGTACTGGCAATTGCAGCTAGGAGCATAACGAACGAAGTGCCACTTCGGAAGTGGTAAATCTAAAATTCTTTGATTTAGTAATAATATCCAGAAATTCCGTGTATAAATTGATATTATGTACATATTCTTAAAATTGTGGCGGTGTCTTAAACCTGTCAAAGTAATTTAATTTTTTGGTTTTCGGATATTATTATGAGTCTCTTTAAGACTTCTTATTAAACATTTAAACGCTTAAGGCGCTCTTTTGTTTTTCATGTTTTTGTATCACAGAAATTCAAAAATCCACGATTTCTGATGTCGTTGCTCAAAATTGAATTCAAAATATTTCGTTTTACGCATTTCCCTTGTTTAATTAATATTATTTTAATATTTATTTGTTTTTATTTCATTTTAGGTTCACCAATGTGCAGAATTTGTCTCCATTTAATCGGATCATAGCCAACAACAGGTCCTTATTAAAATTTTACTAAATTATGAATAAATTTAGAACTATAAAAATAAGTACACAAATTTAGAAAACGTAGCCCAATTTATGTCACAGCAAGTACTCCGTTTTTGTATTTAAGCTGCGAACATAACACCAAAATTAAATTAAATTCATCTTCTTGAAGAACAACTAAAATTACATGCATCGATTTTAATTATTATTATCCAATTAACTCTTTTCGCTCAGAAAAAAACAAAACAAATGTGATTCCATTGTACAAGTTCTCTTTATTGAGTGAATTTTAATATAAATAAGTCTTAAGCTAGCTAAATTATAACAGTTTAAACCCAGAGGGCAATAGTCAATTTGGAAATGAAATTCAAATCTCAACTGTAGTTAATGACCAACAAGTGAAAATTACGAATAGAAAAAAAAAATAAAATCAGAAGAAAACGTACATCTAACAATCAGCGTGTACTTAACGTTCTGATGCATAAAATTCAAAACATGATAAAGCCCCTCCCCCACACTGCCGCGAGAGGCCAAAACATGGTAAAAAAAAACCGTACGCCAACTTCACTGATACCGCGAAGTTATCCTAAAGTCGCTCGATTCAGTACGAAATAAAATGAAATAATGTTTAACTAAAATGAAAGTATATCTAAAAAAAAAGGGGGCATCAAATCATAGAGAACTACAACTAACTACTAAAACAAAACTTTTTTCACGACTCCTTGAAACCAAAACGCATCAATGGTTTTTATTATTCTCGACTTGGTTATTATTAATTAATCACTAATAACTGAAGGGTTTGCCTTGGCGATTCGCTGGGAAATTTAAATTGAACTGGATTTCGGGTTGAATATACTTAATTCAATTCTACGTAAAATGTATCTCTGAATCGTTAAAACATTACTTCTTTATCTTTTTTTCAGTCGAAACGAATGCACGGCAAAAATGTATTAAGTAAAAACTGGATGCGGCAACATAATCGGAAAGATCCGAAAGTATATATATATATGTATATATATTTATATTTATTATTTTACAGGGTTACCCTTAAATTACGCGAAATTCGTTAAGTCTAGTATATTACTAATTAATTAACAATAACCAAATCGGGCGGATTCTCATCTCGATAGGCTGTGAGACCGCTCGCGGCTGCTGCTGCTAGATAAAATTTTACCCGTATCACCTATGCGATGGTGAGGCGGGAGCTTCTCGAAAAAAGGATGGCGCAATGCTTCACCTGTAGGAGAAATAAAAATATTAATTAATTAATCAGAACAGTTCGCCCACCACATTCTCGAATGAGTACTTAGAAAAAAACAAGTCATATTGTCTTTTTTGAGATAATGAAGGACAAAAGTTTATACTTACTTTTAAGCTTATTATATTTACTTTTTAATAATTAGGAACAAAAAAAAAAAACCGGACAAGTGCGAGTCTTTCTCGCGCACCGAGGGTTCCGTAAAATATTTTTTTTTATGAGATGTAACTACAAATGAATGAACGGTCAAATTATGCGGCATAAATAGTCGTATTTTTTGATTGCGTTGACTTGGAAGCTTGATTTTTTTTACAGCTCTAAGGGACTCTAGCTAAAGTCGCGTATATAACCTGCCAGGAAAAGACAGGGATGGATTGCGCTTTCAAATACAAAATTTTTGGGATTCTATGTGCCGGACAATTTTCAGCACTATTTCAAATCAAATTAAGGTAGTAAGAAAAAATAAATGTGACGCTACAGACAGCTTCCAATATAGTGCTTTTGGTTTTTAAGGAATTTTTGTTAATTATAAGTTATTGTAATTTTACATAACTAATAAGAAGTTAATATAATGAGCTTAGAAGTACATATAAATTTTTTTCTTAATTATCGCACAAGTACTCCTTCAAGAAGGAGGTGAGCGAACTAATTTTAAATCGGCGTAGTATTTTTATTTGGATCTTACCTAACGTGATCCTCTGGCTCGGCTCGTACTCTAACATTTTCTTAATTAAGTCAAACAAATGTACATGGTCCTCACTATCAGACATCAGGTACCTAAACAGCGGCTTGCAGTGGTCGCGCACATACCGCCCGGCCGAGGATTTGTCGTCCCAATCCAATTTTCCATGGTAGAAGTACTTCGTCTTTGTTTTGCTATAAAGGACATGGTTTCTATTTTTATGTGTGCAAGATACTAGTTGCATGCTATATGAAATGCGCATTTTTATTACCGTGCCATCCTGTACGGAATCTGTCCAAGTATTCGCTCCATCATGGCCAGATGCTCACGATTATCATGGGTTTGGAAAAGTGTAATTCCCAGGTATAGTTCAAATAGAATACATCTGTTTAAAAACGTTTTTATTTTATTTTAGTTGATAATTTTTAAAATAATTACAAATCCTAAACTTACCCAATTGACCATACATCACACGGCTGAGACCATCCTAATTCCAGGATCACCTCCGGAGCCCTATAGTGTCGCGTTGAGACAATTGTGCTGTGGTGTTCGTGGTCAAAAGTGGCACTCCCAAAATCAATGAGACGAACATCTGTGCATTTGACGCGACGTACCTCGCGGTTCTAAAATATTTAATAGAATAACTTCGGTTATGCAGATCAAAATGAATTAAGAAACCGAAAACTAAAAGTACAAGTTTTATATCTTTAGCCATTATAAATATTAAATTAGGAGAGCCTCTAACACTTTCCTCAATATTTCGTAAAATTCAACTTTTTCTATTCACCGATTAATTTTTGGCAAATGAAAAAATGACTATGTCAGGAATTTTACAGGCATTTTTATCCGAAAAGCGATTCGATTCGAACGGCAACAATATGGTCTCTGTTTTTATTAAATTTTCAAGAAAACGTTTTTTTTTTAATTGACTGGATAATCAAAATACGTTTTCAAACTTTTAAAAATAATTTTAATTTGCTATCTAAAGAATCAATTCTTGTGTGCAGAAGTGAACCAATGATGGAACTTAAAAGGTCTTTTTTTTTTTGCAAATCAGAAGTAACGAGAAAAATGATTATAAACAATTTTTGTAGAATTTAATTCTCTACTAAATAGAAGAGGACACTTTCTCTACGTTAAATATTAGTAAAGTTATGATATCAATGAAATTTACCTTTTTGTGATTATAATGCGTTGTATACTCCGAGTCGACGAACAAAATATTCTCTGGTTTGAGATCTGTGTGCGTTAGCCTGTTCTCATGAAGGAATTTAACCGCGTAGCACAATTGGTAGCCCATGTGCCTTACTTGATCCAGCGGATATGGCTCGTAATTGTTCTCACGCTGTATAACAAAAAAATTAATTTAAACAAAATAAGTGTTAATGAGATTATGAGAAGTTCTCTTGCATTCGGTAAGTACTTACTAAGAAATCGAAAACACTCAGCCCGAGCATTTCAAATGCAATGCACATGTGACCGTGGTAATCAAACCAATCAATCATCCTCACGCATAGGCTGTAAAGAGAAAATATAAGTTTAGTTAGTTTCTTCCACTTAATTGAACTTATTTTGTTAGAAGGACATTCAACGTAAAAAGTAATGTTAGCTTTTCTCGTAATGAAATTTTAGAATTGACTTCCTCAGAACCCTTCGAGGTGAAATCCATTTCTTAATGTTAAATGTATTTCTCGAGATAATTAGACGTTCAGGAAATTTTAATTTACACATTTTATTTTACAGAGAACTAATATCAACCCTTCCAGATTTAACACATCGAATTTTATTAATTTTTTTTTTAGTAAATAAATAGTGCAAAAGTAAGGTTCTCATAAAAAATGTTGATGACTAGATGTACTCTTCTAGAAGCAAATCCTTCAGTTTTGAAGTGAACGATTTTTTTATAAATTGGGACTACGATTTAAGTTTTCAGAACATTTAAATATTGCAAAACTAATTCATAGAGGCCTTTGAAACGTTATGCGTATGGTGAGGTTATTAATTTTCAACTGAAAATTAAAGATACTTATATGTATACTTATACTTACTGATCACAGTTGGGATCCTTTTGCGCGATTTTTTCGAGGGCGTTGATTTCCAATTTTGCTGCCTCACGATACTTTTCCACATTTTTGATTATCTTCAAAGCCATGCAGTGATCTCTGTTTTATTGAAGGAAT
The DNA here is from genome assembly GCA_933228815.1 of Machimus atricapillus. Taxonomy (NCBI): domain Eukaryota; kingdom Metazoa; phylum Arthropoda; class Insecta; order Diptera; family Asilidae; genus Machimus; species Machimus atricapillus. The sequence continues at coordinate 23,026,344 of OW121788.1, read as the reverse complement.
TAAAGAAATTTTATTAATTGGGTAGATTAAGTGAATCAATGAAAATTGAACTTACCTTTCCATGTCTTTAACTTTCACGACACGACCAAACGTACCCTCTCCCAGGGTAGCCATAATTTTATCTGGAAATGAGAATTCAAATTAAAATACTTCGAAAACCACCTTATAATAATACTGTTGATGAATTGGCATTTTGTTGTTATGGACATCAATTTTTTTTTTATGATAAATAATCTATTGATCAAAACGGGTTTGTTTGAAAACGTCCCTACAGCATTAACGAAACTGTTTCATTGGAAAATAAAATATTCAATTAAATCGGGAAAAAACTCGTAAAAGATTTTAATGAACAAACAATACTCGGTAAATTATATAGATAAAATAAATTTTTTTGTTTTTCGTTTTAATAAGTGTGAAAATAATTTTCAGCTTTTTATTTGTATAATGAAAATATGCGCGCCTTTCGATATATTTTCATCTACCGGAAAACTGGAAAGTATTTCAGCTATTTGATATTAAAACGAAAGAAAATTTTTTTTTATGTTTTTATAATTAAATCACGAAAATTGAAAAGAGAAAAATTGAGGTTCATGGAAAAAAAAGTATTTCTTTCTTTCAATACGAAAGAATTACTTTTTTTTTTTACGAAAACTATCTGCTTTCCCCTTTTCAAAACGCTCGCTCGTACCGAATCACCGATCGCAGATTTCCTGATTTTAAAGAAAATTGTCTTTAAATTATTTATAAAATCAAATTTAAAATTGATTCAGTTGATTGTTATGCATTCGATATTCGAAAATTCATTTTAAATTGAACGATATTTATAAATAATTTAAGAAAGTGTAAAAAAAATAAATAAAATAAAAAATGCAGTTATGTTTTTTATAAAATTGTCACGAACATCTGTTATGAAGGATGTCGCCGGTGTGATAAATCAAGTGGCCGTCAGCATCATCTTGAATAGTTGGTTTCGGTTGCTGTTGTCGGTTCGAATTGCGGCCGATCATCGGTTGGGTGTGAGTTGGGTGAGTTGTCGTTTTCACGGTTCACATCGGTTCCACAGAGGGAAGCGGTTTGTGAGTGGCATGACATAAACATGACCAATGGATCACCACCGATTATGATGATCATGCCATTTACAAATGAACCCGATCCAATCCGTCCGTCCATGCAGTCAGTGGATCACAGTCGGCAAGTTTTGTTGACACAGAGGCCGCCAACAGGGCATCATCATCATCGAGATCATCAAAATGTCCAAATTCGTCCAAGCCCAGAAGTTGTCCACCAGTTGAGGTAACCACCACATTTCAAAACCCCAAGGAAGAACCACCATCACCGTTGAAGATCACACCAATTTGATCATCACCATCATCACCATTGGGAAACACGAGAAAAATACGGTATCGATTTTCGGTAAGATAATTAGTTCGGACAAAAATAATTTTTTTTTTTTTGATTTATTGATTCTTATTTTTTATTATTGCATCGAGCAGCATTTTGTAAGTTGATTGTAATCAAAAATCAAAATAATAAGAAAAAATAAAACTATTTTGAGAAAAAAACAGCAACAACAAAAATGCGTGCACACTGATTTTAATCGTCTTCTTTTGACTTTCTTTGATTTGTTTAATGAACTTTATTATTTTTAAAAAAAATCTTTACCTTTGTAAAAATATACCTTAAAATGAAAACTATTGAACGAAATTAAGAGACAAAAGTGCGATCTGTGATAGTCTGAATTAAATGGCTTCAAAGGTAAATTTTAATATTTTACTATGTACAAAGACGGTTGGAAATAAATGTTAATGCAAAAAAAATAAATGAAATTTAATGGTTTTACCAGACCATTTCCTTCCATTTAATATTTATAAGCTAAAATGATGGTTAATTTTGAGTACTCTCGTTTATCGCACCTGATGAATTTTTGTCTTCAATATTTGAATTGACGTTTTTTTTCGTAGCATAAATATAAGTACATTTTTAATTATTTTTTATAATCTATTGAGTGTGCTGCAAAATTTTAAAGTTTATTAGAATAGTAATTTTTCTCCAAATCAAGCAATACTTACTAATAAAATGTAATTAAATATAAAAGTGTTTTAAATGACCATTCATCCTACTTAAAAGTTAGATCCCCGCAGAACGTAGAACAATTGCAGATTCTTAAAATAAGTTCAACTTTGGTTGAATTTTAAATGTCACTTTCATTTTTTTAAATATTAAATACAGTGCAACCTAGATATAACAAAGCTGAAGGGAATTGGAAAATATTCGTTATACCAAGTAATTTGTTACAGTGAGGGTTTTTATATAGAGCAGGTTGGTCTAAGATTCGTTTTATGAAGGTAAGAAAACCTCGACGAACTATTCTAGTTACCCTGAGCAAACGATTTCTACTAGTAAAGTAAATAAAACACATTATAATGAAAACATTATATAGAATGATTGTCGTATAATGAATTTAGTGTTACTGAACCTGTCGAAACATGAATTTTTATGAAATGTTATAGGTTTACAAAAATCGTTATAAAGTGGTTTTAGACAAAATTTATTCGTAATTTAAAGGTATATTTTTCATTGACTCACGGACAGTTCTAGGGGACTTCGAAAAATTTGTTAAATCGAGGAAATCGTTATATTGAGGTTCTTTATATTAAGGTAATAACACTGTATTATGATATGCAATTGTTGAAAATTTCAACTATGTCACTTATGCCGTCTCAAACTTAAATAAAATGTTCAAATAACTTTTGTTGCTGTTTCCTTCGATTAAAAATAATCAAATTTAATTTAAAATGCTTAATTATTTATATTACCTAGCGAATTGAACTCCAAAATAAATAGTAAAACACTTCAAGAACAAACTCGAGCAGGCAGGCAATTAGGGTCCTTTTAAGAGCAGAAATTCAATAAATAGGTTAATTTGTGAACAACAACACTGACAATGATCAAAGAACTCAGAGAGTGAGATGTAGGTTGATGTGGGTTAATATGTTACAAAGAAGGAATCAATTCACTTCAATTAATTAAGCGGTGAAAAAACGTGTTAGTGGGCATTGATACAATACGAGACAGAGGAATAAACCTTACAAATGTCAACAGTGTGTTTGGAATGCGAGACCTATAGTGTGCAGATGAAGACGAGGGGGCCAACAGGGAGGCACTGCTGGTTTTGCTCAGCGGTAGGAGTGAGTTGTTATTATAAAGGGATGACACCATGGGATTGGATCGTCCGAGCTGTGTTTTCGCTAATCCTAAGTTAGCCCTATGATTAGTTACTTGATTGCTTGTCGCTTGATTGTAGGCGTCGTCTAGTTGAGCATATTTCATGATTATGTTCTTGATCTCCTTTCGTTTCGCCACACGATCAGAAAACGCTTTAGCTGCAGTGTCGTTGTTGTCTTCCTGCAAGGCAGCTATGATTGCTGCAACGTCTGCTGAAGACCTGTCGTCGTCATCAAAACGCAAGAGGTCCTGCTGTTCCAAGTAATTTTGGGTTTGGGACCTCTGCAGTCCTTGACTCTTGCGGTGCCGGCTCAATCCAGCGGCCGCACTTGCTTCAAGGACCGCATTGATGTCGTTGTCAACGAGTCTGTAATTTGTGGTGTGACGCCTAGAACCCGAGCTCTCAGCCTCGTTACTTCGGCGATAAGTTCTGAAGTGACGTCGATTATTTGGCAGTCTATTATTTCCCCGGAAGTAGGGATCATTGTTGTTTATTTCCGCGTAGAGCAGATCGGGGTCATACTGGGACTTATAAATGTTCTCCTTGCCAGCACGAGATCCGTCGTAGTAGCGGGGATGGTCCAGAGGATCTCGTCCTCTGTAAGGGTAGTCATGACTGCTATACTTACTAATTGCGCTACTACTCGCACTCGGATGGAGACTATCGTAGGCAGAATCCTTCGGTTTTCGGGACTCATAGTTATTATATTTGTACCTCGTGTTGTAATCATTGTTATTGAGGAGCCCCAGTTCTGATCGGGTCTTACTGCTGTAACCTCCAGCGCCCGAGTCCAGATACTTGTTCTTATGTCTCCCTGTCCTGAAAGGTGTTCTTTCTTTTTTATCAAGAATTGCACTACTGCCAGACGGCTTCTTATACCCTCCTGCAGATGATTTCTGCGCTAGATAATGCGATGTTGCTGATCGTGTGAGGTTATTCATTGCAGCACCTGACTTTCGATCAGGCTCTAGCGTTTTATCTCGATCAACTTCATGTTTTCGACCACGAAGTTTGGCGAATCGATCAAGAACATCGGAATACTTTGATTCAAGTCGTGATATCGTTGAAACGGGTTTATTCTCCGATGGCACTGGTGTCTTATCTTTATCATCGTCTTTTTTCTGTTGGACATTTGTGAAATTTCAAGTGAAAATTAAGATTAAAAAGGAAACGTTTTTTTAAATCCTTTGGATTTATTATTTTCTCTTGTTCGAATACAGCAAGTTCTGAGCGTAGTTATTATATTTTTCCGAAGAATGTAATACTTCAGTTAAACAAATTAGACGAAATCTAAATCATTTAATGTTTAAGTATACCATCAATTAAGTTTTACAAAAATAACAAAGGGTGTGAGATCCCTTAAAGTGATAGGAAATTTAAATAATTCTAATTTCAAGGGGCACTTTCATATAAAATAGAGGCGGCGAGGCCGCAAACAGTTTTAAAATAAAGAATTGACAATTTTTAAAGTCAGTATCGTTGTATTAATTCTGATATTTCGCAAATCTGCTCAACTAAAAGGAGATTAAACTGACGAAAAACTTCTTTTCTTCTTCAATTTCAATTTCTTTTTGAATTTGATATATTTGCTACAACGGAAATTTATTATAAGTTTGATTTATGTTTTATTGCAGTATAAAACTTGTGATCAAAGTACAAATATAAATTATTTCACAATCTTCATTTGAATGAAAATCATCGCACACAATTTTTTTTGCCTGTTTGGCATAAGTTAACGCTACAATAAAACTGTTTACCTCCACTTATATAAAATATATATATATATACATATGTATATAATCTCACTTTAAAAGCGTAGATCACAGTCGACCAAAGTCTATACGAACAGAACTTGTAGCTGTCGAACAAAATAACTTAAATTCGCATAAAATCACTTCATTAAAAAGCAAAGATACTAACAGGAGACTCATCTCGCTTCCTAAAAGTACGCATTTGTTTGTAGTAAGAAGTCACAGGGCTCAGATTATTTCTTAAACGATCTAATGCAGATGTCGCATGCTTAGCACCACCACTAATGTTGTAATTGCCGAATCCGGACTCTAAGTGTTTTTTATCAGTCATAGATCCTTGAATCTCAGATGTTGACTGCGAGGGGCTCAATGCAAAACTGAAATATTCTTACATTACTTTTTCTTATCCTTGAAAAATGTCGACTAAATAAAATATCACGAGATTCGTAGTGATCGTTCGCGACGGTATGGGGAAATAAACTGAAAATTGCCAGACTAGCGACTAGTCTGATGCTACCTTTTCTCTCTCGCGACAGGTTAATGTCTTAAAATTCCAAAAATTTCGATAAAATATTTTAAAAAAAAAGCGAATAAAGTAAATAAAAAACGATCGCTACACGTTCTTTCGCGGAATGACTATGAATTTATTGCAAAAGTTCTCATGTTGGCATAAGTTTGCTTGTATTGCGGGGATGGTCGAATTTTCCAAATGAGTGTGTCGTGGATGTTCTGCTTCGTTGAATGACTTCGATATCTAAAATTAAAGTTTTCCACAACTTTATGGCATTTCCACCTTGGCTACCTAGTCGCACTGTCAAGATGTTTGTTTCTTACGACACTAACTGCGTCGCACCACCAGGTAGAAATTTGTATGTCGATACTCTTTTTGAAGAGGAAATTTTTCAAGTATTCTGAGAAAAAGCAGACGGATCTCTGACAAGAAGAAAACTGAGGTTAGCGACATTTAATTTAGACTCGACAAGGGTGCTTCTAAGAAATAAATAACTAAATTCGTTAAAAAAAAATGCAACGTGCTTGGAAGTGGCTCTTTATGAGGTCCACTTAAAAGATTTTATATTACCAATTACTGTCAGCTGACTTCTGAAAGAATATTTTGGTTCTTGTAACACCCCGACCAGATCTCTTCAAGAGGGAAAGTAAATTAATTACAATAAAATTTAAAAATTGTTCAATAATTTATAATTCTCATACATAATTTACTTTTGGGATGTATTGTAAATGAAAGATCACAACATTTCTGCACTGACGAAATCATAAATTTTTTGAGAATGAAACGCAATTATTTAATAGTTTTTTGTCAACAAAATAAACCACGTGTAGATAACAAAGGTACCCAAAACAAAGGTCTTGTATACAAAGCGAATTTGTTCATTGTACTGAAAACATGTACTAAAAATTAGTCAACAAATTCGGAATCAGAATTTTACGTCGAGACAAAACGCAGCCTTATTTTGGAAATTTCTTTGAAGTCCGTTTCGAACAACGAACAAATCATACAAATACAGTTTTTTTATAGTGATTTATGTTTGTAACTAGCTTTAAAATCAAATATTATAAGATCACTATGGTAAAAAATTACCATGATGTTTATAGAAAATTTCTTATTTTAAAAATAAAATTCTTTGCAATTTTCAAAATTAGTGAAATAAAAAAAACTTTAAAAGAAATTAACAAAATTGTATAGAATAAAGCATCATTTTTGTGAAAATATACTTAATCTGAATACAACTATCTGCGTAATAGAAACTCTCTTTATATGTTTTATTTAATAACACAATTGCGGAAATAAAGAAAAGGTATCAAGTGGAACAAAAGGCATTAAAATAAACAAAGAACAATTGAATAAATTTAAATGCGTACGTGCTCCTGTGAAAATTACGAATAAATGTCCTTGCGATGGAGCAGAGCACGTTCAATTTTTTATAAATAACTCAGAATTGTAACTATTTTTTTATCAAACAATAATGTATTCCCATTTGGACATCAAAATTTGTAAATCTTTCACTCGGCGGCTCTTCAGAAACGTTAACCTTTCGTTAACGCACATTAGCAGCACGTAAAGGTGAAATTATGAAAAAGAAGGAAGAAAAATCAGCCCGCCTTGTTGATAAAAATAATTTTTGAGACATTCTTAAAATAAATTTCGACACTTAGCGGGTGCGAGAGAGAGATACGCCTGAGTTGAAAAGAGCTCAAGATCAATTTTCTTTAATGGTGAATAATACTTAAAATTTTTGGGGCGTCACATAAATGCAAAAATACTGCACTAGAAGCTCTGTGCGTCCACCACTTAGTTAAATGCACTTTGGAAATTCGGTAATTGTTTAAAGGTCACTGCAGGAACTATTCGTGGGTGCCCCTGACCCTACACATCACTGATCCAGGTGTTGAGTCACAAATCCTAAAATTAACTAATTCGGTGGAAAATTGACCACTTTCAGCGTAATACAAGCAAAAAAAATAAAAATAAAAACGGCGAATATTCCACGGGTAATACAACCTGAAAAATATACTTAACCGCAAACCGTCCGAGCTGCAGCACGACAGCAGCGGAAACAACGTTTTAAAATATTATTTCGCCAAAAAAATTTTAGGAATCTCTCGCTATTTTTACTGTACCGATTCCCCGATGATTTCTTATCGGGCTTCTCGCTCGGATTGCGGCGAAATCTTTGCAACAGGATGTTGCAGCTATCTGACAACAACTGCGTTACGCTGGATGTTGAGCTGCGCGTGTAGCGATGCCGTCTAGCCGCTGACGTTGAAGCTGCGACCGCAACTGGTGCTGTTGAGCTTGTTGCAGATGACGACGATGTTGACGCCCCGACGCTCGCCAACTCTTTCATAGTTGTGTCAGACGACAAAGATAGCGACGATGCAGAAGCCATTCAAGGTAAGAAATCACTTCCTTCAAGTAATATCCTTTTATCTGGCTCCACAATTCTTACAAAGGCTCTACCAACTATTCGAGGTGATTTAAAGAAAATGTATTGAAGGAAGTTTCTTGTCACAACATAATTTCCTGTTGCTTTAGAGACAAATTTTTATAGATATATAAAAATGTAATGAGGTACTTAATTGCATCTATCGGAAATTAAAAACCTTTAAAGATCTCTTCATAAAGCTTGTCACAATTGTAGAATGAGATGAAAAAAGATGTTGATGTGAAAATTATTTGAAATTACTCACAATCAAAATTTCAAATTATACAAAGCTTTTGGACTTTTGAACTTGTTTGCGTTCGTAGGAGTCGATCGAAATGTGTGGTTATTGAAAAATTTCCAGTATTTGTAACGAAAAGCGATTTTATATTTATGGCTAAATAACTAATGAACTTGTAACTATGACCGAAATATTCAAAGGAATTGTTCTGCTAAAAATAACGCGGCCGTTGGCACAGATTTCTGCAAATCCATTACAAATATTGAAATTATAGCCACCCTAGAAATTAATAGCGCCAGAGATAATATCATTAAAACAATCTCTATTTTTGTGGGAGAAGGAGAATATGTTACTGCATGTAATTTAAATTCAATAATTTGTATTTGGACTATTTCAATGAGGTTAACTTGATACATATATTTTAGCTAGAAATTATTTGATTTGGAGCTCCGGGGAGCAGCAAATAAGCTTTCTAATTCATTGGGACGGAACCATTAATGTAGTTGCTTTTTCCAGGAATTTTAAATAAGTAACAATTTGTTATTTTGTGCTTTTTCTACGTAAAGAGATTTTTTTCTCGACAAATAGTGAATAGTAATGAACTTGATCCGAATGTTAACTTTAATTAAAAACCTCTCGTTGTATTCAAGCGAATTCAAATTAGTTCTTCTGATAATTAAAAAAAGCTTTAAAACGCGGCAACATTACCCATATAAAACAAGTAAAACTGGAAAGTAATATTAAAAATCTCAATGAAGTTTCCCACTCATATTTTCTTTTAGGTAACGTAAGAAGATAACTCAATTGGTCATGTTGATAAAAATATTCCTAAGAATTCGAATCATATATGATATTTAAATCAACAATAATCCAAGAAAAACTCAGATTGTAGGCAGCTGTAAACAAAAATTTTCAGCATTATTACTTGATTTGTTGATAGATTTAAAAGGAATTATTCGTTCGAAGTAAAAAAAGAACTGATTCATTCTTAGCATTCTTTCAGAGTTCCTCTTGATTAATTGAATGAAAATTAATATCTCATTTTGAAATGTTTAAGCAGTTTTAAGGATTTCTTCAAAGGTATTCAAATTTCCATCGACGCACGAGATTTAATAGCTACCTATGTTTTTATAACATGAACATTTCACAAAAATTCTTGAAAGAGCTTCATTTTATTTGTATTATTAAAAATATGCTACTGATCGTTTGTTGGCACGATAGTCGCAGAGAAAAAAAAACAATATAGCTCTTCACTTAATTACAGAAATAGCATAGAATTTTGCGTCAATAGGTCTTTTTCCGAATTATCATGGTTGGATTTTTTTTTGGAAGCGATTTCCGTTTAAATAAACACCGAACATAAAAAATGTGCGTTTTAAGCACTTAAAATATTGGCAATTAATTAAATCCAGCCTTTTTATTTATCACATAAGATCGTTGAAAATTTAAAGCACATCACAGCACATTTTAAATAAATTTTCAGCTAATTAACCGCTGTTGGGGAAGAATTAAGTAGTGCACTTCGAAAAATTGTTTCGAAAAAGAAATACAACAACCGTAGCTATTGTTAGAAAGTGTCCTTTCTTTTGTTTTTTTAAAATATATCGAATTTTAAGACACACGGTAACGAGACTAAGCACATCGGATTCAATTACAAGCAGCTTTCATTTATCGAAATTCAAAATCGTTCAAGGAAGAATGTGCGCGCGCAAAACTATCATTAAGAAACCGTATGGACTTAAAGATATTTTGAGGATAATGAAAATTCGTGGATTTTCATCGGCGGCGGCGGACACAGATACATAGCACGGCTGAACTAGTTCGCTAGGTTGGCAGTGAGCGGAGATTTTGCCAACCAAAACAAATATAAATTTCGACGAGTGGAAGATAGCAAGAGAACACGAAAATTTCCGCTTAAATCATATGGGACTTAAAGAAGTCTCCCAACGAACACAAACGGAGAAAAAACCTTCGGGTGTATGCGCTGAGATTTTCTTAATTTTCCCCGTTTTTCAATATATTTTCTTTTTGTTATTTTCCTCATTACTTGCGCATCAGCAGGGTCTATTAATAGCAAATAAATATCTCGATGTGCTTCCATCCATTCAGCCACACGAAGATAAAATTTCGTCAAAGTTTCTTAATGTACTACTGTTGTCTAAATACAATTTTAGAGCAGGTGCATTTGTGTGTTCGATACCAACGCGATGATGTTTTGTAACAAATTTCTGGGCGGTTTTCTGGTGTGCTACAGAAGTTGCATTTTCATAGTTCTTTCCCTTACAGAGCAGTGCATCGGAGGAGAGAATTTTCCGATCCGAAACTGATCAAAAACAAACTATACTCTGGACATTTAAACTTGACCTGGTTAGCGCTGTTCGACCGCCTGACTCAAATCGGTTTTGTGTCCCACTGTAATGAAGACTAGTCTATTAGATAATGGGTTAGGGAAGCGGAAGTGATATCTTTTTGGCTGAAGAGCAATTGAGACGACAAATCTGCCGAAGTGGTAATCAAAGGATTTTGGGTTGCGAGCATCGCTCTTCAGGCTATGAAATATTTTCACTGCGAACAGAGCTGGGGCTATTGAGAAATGTTACGCCAATACAATCCTCCTTCAAGAATCGCTGCCAAAGCATCTTAAAATTTTCGAGAATTCGTTTCTATTATAAAATCAACGGTGAATTGTCTTAATGTTTTCGCTTTTTTTTGCATTTTCTATCTTTAAGGGTGTAGTTAATGTTGCCTATTTGTCTTAATACACATTTGGAAGTTTGGATAAATTAAGTATAAAGAGATCAGTCTTCCTCTATGTCATTATGAAATATAGAAAGTCAAATATTTTAGTTTCCATCATCACTGATCTTTCACCATGCTTCATAGCAACGGAGCGGGGCTCTGAATTATCTTCCAAATTTTAATTATGACAGGCACATGTTTTGAACTGTTGACAGTTTTAAAAACAAACATAAATTTCCCCGTAGGTACAAAGCAGCACTATTTGGGTAGAATTGATAAATGTCTCTAAATCTCCAATATAGGATGAATGGCTACAATCTATCTTTATTATTTAAAACTAGGTGGACCACTCCCGGCGAAGTCCGGGCTACGTGTTATTTAATTTAAATATAAAATTTCTTAAGTATTTCGACTCATATTATAAATAATAGGAGTAATGAGTTTATGAAAGGATGACAAGTGTAGCAAAAATCTGTTGGTTATTTAATTCATACCAACTAACAGCTATTTCAATTACTTAATTACAAGTTTACGTTCATGTTTCCATTACCTATAATCTAAAAAATTGCAGAAGATCAAAAATATCCAACAGTGGTTTTGGAGAAATAGAGTAACTGGAAAAGCAACTCTCATTTATAAGATGGTGATTGTATATTAGTTATTATTAATACTATCCTCCTTTTAATCTTTTAAGAATGGAGGTATTTTCCCGTAGGTCCTTTTTAAATCAATTTATTTAATACTATTAAGTATGTATATTTATTTCTTGAATAACCATTAAATCATTCGAATTTGAAGTACCAAAAAAGCACTCATGAGACCTTTACAAAAAGAGGATCCCAAAATTTTTCATTTCATGGTAAATAAATTTGAAATGAAACAAAGTTGGAACAGTAAAAACTGATTTGGCTTATTCTAACTAGTGTTCATATTGTTTTTTCTTTTCATCAAGTCATACATAAAATCAGACTATATTTTAAAAGAAACAAAAACCTTGAAAACAATTTTAGACATAAATATTACTTTTCAGTAATTTTACTTTATTATTGGGAAGCCAAAAGTTTAAGGTCATGGAGCATCTCTTGTTTCGAAATCATTGAGCAGTAAAATCGCAAAATCTTAGTGCACAACCTTTCGGTTAATTATAAAGAAAGACAGAAAAAAATAAGCAACATGACGACGTTAAGAGAATCTTTCGAATCGACACGTTTCATTGACTAAAATAGCCAACATTTTCTGCGAAAAAAATATATATTTAAAACAAAACTTGTGCGGAAAAAAGCTTTAAAAAAAAGGAAAATAAAACGCAAAATCCGGAGTGTGTAGCATAGTTCAACAACTCATAATGATTTTTTCCTTGGCACAGGAACAGCGGCTTTCCTGCAGAAAAATTGATAAATATGCCCATGTGGGATCAATAAAACTGCTTAAATAGCCTTGATTATGTCTTTCGCGAAAGGTGTTGCACTTTCTGTTTTGATTGAATCATTTTTCCAGAAACTCTGAAACATATGTATGTATGTAAGTTCTGTCTGGCGATGCAGAATTTTGTGTGGCGTAAAACGAAATTGCTCAAAAGTGCCCGGCCAAGCCCGCGGTGACGATGGTGGCGCAAAAGGTGTCCGAGTGCACCCGAGTTGAGATTCTCGCCAACGACCACAAAGATCGATCGGCCAGCAGAACGTAATGGTGTTCTTTAAATACCCCGAAGAGAAAATAATTTTGCTCTTGGCACACTTTACTCAAAGGTGACTATAATTCCTTAGACACGTTTAAGGTGGTATCAAATTTTGAAAAAGTCCGCACCGTGCAGAGCTAGCGAAAAACGATTTGCGCCCGTCTATCGGGCGCAGTATGGTTGATAGTTTTTTGTTCACTTCTTTAAAACCGCAAATTGTCCTATAAAAAGCTCAATAAACGATGGAAAATCACCTGAGATCGAATTTCTGTAACTAACCCAGTGTTGGAACAAATTAGACAAAATATGCGAGAGGCTCGTGGTCAACTTGAGAACTCTGAAGTGACCCCAATTTCCTCGATATGGAAAATTGTAATGCTCTAGTTGCGCTGCCCAACTCAATTTGCAACTTTTAGTTTCTATCATGCATCTATTACTTTTGATGAAATCCTGCACTATGATATAATTACTAATTTTTCAATCAATTGGATCTGGGGAGCGCGAAAGTGAAGCAGAAAGGAAAATTGTGCACTTTTTCATAGACTTTTGTTTATTAGTTGTGGTTAAATGTATTTTCGGGATGGTTTAATATTTAATAAAAAAAAAAGAAGAGAAAATCGAGATAAGTAGAATTTTAATTTAGACTACATACATTCACAACATTTGCGTCAGTCATAACGTAGAAGATATTTTTTTTAATTTCGCAAAATTAATTTTCTCTTAACAAACACACCGCTAACCCCTGGAAACAATTCTAAAAATAAAACTATAGCAGAAAAATATGCTATAATTATTAATTTGAATAAGTCATTATCAATGTTTCTTGAATAATTTTAAAAAGAAATGTTGATTTTTCTTAGATCAAACTAATTTGAGAAATTTCTTTATTTTAATTAATTTCTTAAAATTCCGGCTACTCAACTAAAGTTTAATATAGCTGAATAGTAACTAAGGAGAGAAAAGTTGGGACTATAATAAATTTCGGTATATTAAAATGATTTACACTCATTGCGATCAGAAGTATGATGTTAGTCTTGATTATGTATTTTAATCAGTCGTCTGCAATGTTTTTGTTTGTAATAATTAAGCAGCTTCAGAACATGATGTATTCGTTTCAGTTTCCATGTTTTACACTTGTTTTTCGATAATTCCGACAATCCCTTTGGTGTTTTAATTAAATTTGGTTATTATTTAAATATGCAGTCACTGCAAAAAGCTTTAAAACTGAACAGAGGCATGCGAAAAAAATAGAGTTAGGAAAAAAAAAATTTCAAGCAAACTCCAGAGCATCTTTCAAGAGTGGAACATAAAGCGACAAAGTTACATCGAAATGGTTCCACAAGGACACACAGTGCACACAAATAAATGGAACACTAAACAAAGCGATCGAAAATTTCTACCTCAAAGAATTCTGAAGAATTCGCGATATCACAAGAAGAGTCGTAATAAGAGGAGGACTGCGACATCGACTGCTGCGGGAAGTCGTAGTCCAGCAGCGAGGTGGGCAACAATTGTTGCTGTTGCTGGACCTGCTGATTGACGGTGGGCACAGGTAAATCAACCAAAGGCTGATTCGGGCGCACTATCTGCACCGAGTTCGAGTTCTGGTTTTGTTTGTGAAAATTGCTCCTGCCAGAGTGATCATAAGAAACATTTTGATTATAGAACTGATCTCCGTACGGCTGGACGAGATGTTGATCAGGCGCCTGTTGTTGCTGAATTTGGTTGTAATATGGATTGAAAGGCCGCAAAATGTCTGATTGGATTTTATCTCCGGTCTGAGGTTTAGGCACTATCGCAACATTACTCGTTTTGCCCACTGATAATGAGGTTTTCTTGCGTACTGGACACGTCGCAAATGAAGAGGAGGACAGTGAATTACTGGCCGACGGAGCAGCTGATGCAACAACATAAGAAATGGAGTTGTAGACGTCAACATTTCCAACAGGTTTATTGCCGCATGAAGCAATTTCGTTACGAACATTTCCACTTGTCGCTGATTTCTGTAGTCCTGTGGGCATCGCCACCGCGTTATTATTAGACACCGACTTTTGCTGATAGTACTTGACGCCTGAATTTGTTTGATTTTGATTATGCTGGAGCATTCCTGGGACTGGCTGGTGGTGTGGCTGCACCGGAGGAGCACCTTTTATGTAATTTTTATGCTCAACGACCGGATAGGAGGTGGTGGTGGCTCCAGTTGCATTCCAGCCTGACATCTGTTTCTTGTTCTGTCGCATTTGAGTGGTACCATGGTGCTGCTGGTGCCCGCCGCCGTCTTGATAGAGCGGATGATATAGGTGCTGGCGTACATTAGACGCACTATTTGATTTCCCGATTGGGAAGGATTTTTGCTGGTGCTGGATCTTTTGACCAGGCAAAGGTTGATGACTCTCATTAGGTTTCTTCGTGTTGCAGTTAACCGCTGGAGGCACCGGATAGTTAGATGTTATTCTAAACATTTGATTCAGACATTTTTCAATATTATTTTCAGCCTCTTTCTGTTTTTTGGAATTTTGTAAATCGGCTTCAGTAACAATTTTATATGATTGATTTTTTACACCTGGTGGTTTCGCAACATTCGGCAATGGCTGTTGGGGTAGTCTGGATGAATGTGTGTTTTGTGTGGGTTGGAAAGTGTTTTGGTGTCTGTAGGAATCATGCGTGGGATGGGGTTGACTACCACCAATTGATATGTGAACAGAGGACGATACCCTCGTTATAGGTGTTTTGTCATTTTGCGACTTTGGCGCAGGTTGCTTATTTAAATTAGCGATTGTTTGTGCCGGAAATTGTTGAAATTTTTGGCTCACTGTCTGAGAATCAAGAGATGGATGGATTTTTTGATTGTTTTTATTCTGTTTAATTTGCGGAGCTTGTCTATTAACTTCATTATATTTAAAAGTTTTATCGCTACTATTATAATTA
Source organism: Machimus atricapillus (assembly GCA_933228815.1). NCBI lineage: Eukaryota > Metazoa > Arthropoda > Insecta > Diptera > Asilidae > Machimus > Machimus atricapillus. The sequence continues at coordinate 23,010,839 of OW121788.1, read as the reverse complement.
TTCGGTTTTATATTCCACGCATTTTGAGGTGGTTCATCCTTTCGTTGTTGAAACGGTTGATATTTTCCTCCAAAGACACATGAACTCGATGAACTCTTAAAAATACCTCCTCTAAATGGTTGTGTTTGGTTTTCATGTTTTGCTGGGCATATTTTATGTGACACACTCGATTTATTCGTTGGACTCTCACCCACAATTTGATTTGAAAATATCTGTCTTAAGGGCAACTGAGAGTTTGAAGTACTTTTATTAAGTCCATAAACTGGCTTCATATAGCAAGGTATCATAGATTTACTACTTGATTTACTGAGGCCCGGCATGCTGGATAGAGATACACTTTTGTTGAGATTCATAAATCCTGGAATATTCTCAATGTCTTTCTGGCTAATTTTAACTGGAATTTTTTGTTGAACTGCCATAACTTTCTTTTCATCCGCTCCATCATTACAAATTAATTTATAAAGGTCTTCTTTAGAAATATTTTCCCTAATTGTACTATCAATGTTCGATAGAGACAAATCCTTTCTTAATTTGTTCTCGTTCGAACTACTATCAATAAAACCTTTTTTATTTTCAGAAGTTGGAGATGCAATTATCTTTTCATAGTTCCAACCAGTTTTTTTCTTACTTTTATCGGCAACATTTTCAATCCAAAAATTATTCATTAGCTGTTTACCCATGGGTCGTGTTAAGCACGAATTTGATGAGCTTTTTTGAATTCCACCACCATTTTTATTGTATTTAAAAAGACATCCTGAGCTGGTCTGTGGCAGTTTTGGGAGAAATCCCGGAATATCGGGATGATCAATCGGATAATTCTGCGGTGCCATCATACTAGAACTAGATACACTTCGGGTAAGCTTATTTTTATCGGTTGAAAATATTGAAGGATAACCGGGTTTACTAGCGATGGGGCGAGTCATCACAGACCCATCCTCTTTCGAGGCAATATTTTGATTCTTTTGACCCGGAAAAGCGAACTGACTCGAAATTTTTGGGTGAGTTGATCCAGCCTGATTCTTGGCTGCGATCCCAGTGTTAATGCTTTGAATCTGATCATAAATATCTTCACATTTCTGAAATTCTTTGTGTATTTTCTTGTCTAGTTCATTATAATCAGGAAGACTTCTAAGATAATTATTCATATAATCAATTTCAGCAATGTACAAGTCACGAGTGTCTGTCGGAAGTGGTAATTTGCTCGCCGGAGCCTCTCCGCCTTGGTTTGTAAGTGATTTAATAATCGTAGGTGCAGCGGCGTTGCAGGCTTCTTCCTTGTCTGGAGGAAATTTGCAGTTTGCAGCATATTTCTGTTTCTGCTGAACATTTTTATTGCGGCTGTTATTGTTCAAGTTTTCAACGTTTAAAATTCTCGCCAATTCGTTAATCGCTTTTGTTGATGGTTTTTGCCTCTGCTCTGGAGGCGGCGGAATTAAATGCGGCGGGGACTCCGATGGCGATGATGACGACAACGACATACTTGATGAAGTTGGTGATCGTGTACTAACTGCTTTCGATTGAAGTTCATTACTTGCACTGAAAGTTGATGTGTTACTTTCATTTTTCTGATTATGCAAAGAATTTTTCGATTTTTCGACAGGTTTCGGTGTCGTTGTTGGATTATTTTTTATTGTTGACAGATTTTGTATTATCTGAGGAGAAAGTATAACCACTGATGGTTGAGCTGAGGTTGATTGTGTTGTTGGTCTTATAGTTATTTTATTTTCACTGTATATTGGAAAATCATATGTTGAAATACGTTTCTGCACGTCGTCCTTTTGAGAAATGGAATAAAAATTTATTTAACAATTATGTTCACATTCTCTATCACATAATGATGTGGACAAATGAGCTTATGTTGTGATCATATGAATTGATTATTAAAGCCAATGGTATTTTTAGGAAGGTCTTAAATTTAACATATTTGTTCGATTAAATTTTTAAAAGTACTTTCAAATCTTATGATCACAAAAAGGGTCGATCACGAATAACTAAGACGAGGAACACTCAAAAGTTAGAAACGTCGAGGGGTAAAACACGATTATCCAAAACATGTTGCAAGACCTATTTCAAAAATAATATAATTTAAATAAATCCACAGCAAATCCCTTTTTCGAAAAAATTAATAATTAAAATAGGAACCTGCAAGTGCAACAGATGCGGAGGAATTTTGCCATTTTTAGGCACCGGAATCTTTTTAATAATAATTATTTTATCGCCCTCGATTCTCTGGACGGTTATTGGTAGCCGCGGTTGTTTTATCGGAGCAGTGGGTTTCTTGTTAGCATGGCTGGCAGCTGAAGCGGTAGTCGTTTTATTAGCGGTAGGAGCAGCAACTTTAGCTCCTGTGGCAGCAGTTGTAGCAGTTAAGACGGCTTTGTTTTTAGCATCAGCTGCACTGACAGCAGCAGCTGAGACGGCAGGTTTTTTGACTTCGGGGGGTTTTGGTTTGGCTTTAGTACTCGACTTGGAACTATTATCAGTGTTGCGCACAATTGATAGATGATAGATTGGTTTATCGTCTTCCAAAATACTCTTTTGCGGCTCTACCTTCTTTTCGACTTTACGAAGTACAACGCCCAACATTGGGCCTTCAATCTTTTTTACGGTCACAGTCGATTTTGGTGGTTCAACTTTTTTTAAGAGGACACCAAGCTTAACGTTAGGAGGCGGGGTTTTATACTTTTTCTTTAAAGGTTCTTCTTTAATTTCTATGCTCTTATTATTGGCGTCATCATTGATAATAATTCCATTCGAATTAGCAAAATTGAACTTAGCTAGATCTGGTACCGATAGAGGAACAATGACTTCTTGAGGTGAATCCAAGGACTGGTCCTGGTGGTTCAGTTGTATCTTTTCATTGGGAACGAGAAGAACTCTACTGTCCATGCACTGCTCATAGTCGACAGGCAGAATCCGCGGTGCTGTTGAATTATTTAAACAAACTGGGCTGGAGCAGCAGAACAACGCGTTCCGGGGGGTGCAACTGCTCATTTTGCTGTCTGTGATGCTATTGTTATCAAGAAATTGTTGCTGTTGAGGCGTTTCAGTGGACATCTTACTTTAGTCCTTTTACTTGTTTTTTATGTTACCAATTTATTATTTTACACTATTATTGCTTTTAATTTGATTTTATTAAATCAAACACTTTTTGGAGAGATCAAAGTTATATCTTTCTTAAGATGAGTTACACCATACTAAATTTCAATGATTCATATTTGGCACTGTAATATTAAAAACACAAATGAAATAAAAAAAAACTTGAAAAGGAGCACTTATTTTTACGAGATATTTCAAGTGAAAACAGTCGCGTTTTATTATTGCTTTAACCGAGCGGGGACTTGGGAAAATTTATATATTCATGTGGGTTTTCATGCACATCCCATCACCAGAATCATTTGTTTTCTTTACGCTCTCACTAAAAATAACTTTTCAACCAAATACGAGATTGTTTATATTTGTACACTGGCTTACAAGTTGTTTTTTGTTGCAATTTAGGAAAATCTCAGGTCAATATATTGATTATAAATTCAATACTAATATCGCGTTTTATAAATTGCACATTGTAATAATGTATGTTCATATCTTCTTTGCCCTTCCATAAATTATTGCCAAATTTGTTGCAATTATTTTATTACTAAGAAACCTTAGGGATAATATGAATAAGTATTTGTTTCATAATTGTTGGTTGGCTGAGGTATTTGAGCCAATTTTGAATTTTGTGTCTAACGAAATAATAATAATAAAACTTTAATACCTCTTTTTTCGGGAAGTAAAAAGGATACAAAATGTTTAACATTAAAAATTAAAATGATGTTAAACTCAAATAAACTTAAAAAGAAGTGCGTAAAACACTTTTTAGCAATTAAATAACTGACCTAGGTTATGTTGATAATACCTAGCTTTTTTATTTCAAAATTGCCATAACATTGAGTCGCATTTTAAAAACATATGGTTTTCCTTGAATAATGAGTAAGCCATATGACTAGACAAAAACAAATTACATGCGCTAATTTTCACGCAGCAAGCACAGTTTGCTCATAATTACAGCCGCCGAAGTCCGTCTTCTAAGAATAAATCTCAAAACAGATGTTTCCATCGAACATTTCATCATCGACATTTTCCGACTTGATAAAACTCCAGAAAAGTATTGGAATGGCTTTGAACTCGAAAAGTACTGAGATCGAAGGTTGCAATTCATAATTTTATCGTCTGATAGATTGATTACGTGAAATCGGTAAAATGAAAATCGAATGTAAGTCAATTGTAGATCAAAGAGTGACCCTTACACTTTAAAGATCTTGACCGCACGTAATATTTTGATTGGCCCTGGTTTAAGAAGGAAAGAATTCAATTGCACACACTTTGTCGAAGTCCGAGCGTTAGACAATAAAAATAGCAAGGTAAATTGAAGAACGCTTATCGCAGTAACCTTGACTTTCCTACACAAAAAACAATTCGTAAGACAGTTTCTCAAGCATCAAATCTTCTAAAGTTATCCTCGCGAGGTAGCAAATGCGTGATTGATGTAACAAATTTAGACAGATTTCGAGTCAAAAGCACTATCATCGTCACAGATCCTCATAAAAATAAAAAAAAAATATGTATCTATGGATATTTCGAAATTTTCTCCTTGGATCACTACAACATCACTTGTCGCTGCTCAGCATTTAGTCCTGCCACAATTCATGCAGCTTCCGAATCACATGAAACATTATTCCATAACAAATGACACTTTTGAAGCGATCCTCGACATAGTTGTCCGTGCATAGAATATAAAAAAAAATAATAATAATGATAATCACCGGCGCAATGAAGATCTCGGCGATCGTAACGATTGTTAGAACTATTATGCGCTATAACTTATTAAAAAACGAAAAAACCCCTCTCTTGTGAGTTAGGACGAATAAATAATAATAATAACAAGAAAAATAAAACTGAGGAGAGAAGGAAAAACGGATTTCGTTCGCCACGTACAACCGCTAAATGATCCTCTCTGGTGTGTGTTTTTGTTAACCGCGGATCGGTGGCATGTCTGCGCTGCACAGAGACAGCACTGATTTCGGAGAGCTAAAATGTAAAAGAGGCGAAAACGAAAATTCAACGATCTTGTTGCCATTTCGCCAATAGGACCAAAGTATGAAATCTTTGGTGGTACGAAAAATAGATTTCCCTCGTCATATAGTACACACACATCGTAAGATCAGAACGTCTTCACTCGAACGTCTTCACTCACGTCGAAGAATGGATGAACTTGCGGATAGTGCGCGACGAGATCACCTCGCCACTGTTTGTGTGCTCCAAGATTTTCGCTTTTGAGAATGATTTTCCGATTAGGAGCTTGCACAAGGCGAAAAAGTTTATATACGACATCCGGTATTGCCAGATTTTTTCTATAGAAGAAAACTCATGTGTCCTGAAAACAGCGATAAGAAAATTCATTCAATGTAACGTAAAACTTTTCATTCTTTACTACTTTTTTTAAGGGGTTGGAACAACCTGCCGAGAATTGTTGGAATATTTTGTTATATTATTGCAATCACCTAAAGCTTAAGAAAATAAAGAAGTTTCATAAATCTAAAAGCCACTTGGGGCTTAATGCATTTGCGATGAGTGCTTTCAACTCACATGCAGCCACAAAAACGTAAATACATCATAAGTCAGAAACTAAAAGTGATTTATATGAATCACAATTCAGATCAATGAGAGAGAGTTATAAAAACAAAATGTATAAAAATCTTGACGATAAATTGTATTTCGAAAAACAAGAAAAATTAATTCGTTTTAATCTCCCAAATTTATAATAATATTCCAAAAATATTGCCTGAGTTAGTTATTTTAATAAAGAGCTATTAATTTAGCTGATATAATAAATTAAGTGAAAACAAGCAGGGACAAATTAATAAATCAAATAAGACATAAAACAGAAATAGAACAAATCCTTACAAATAATCTCAGATAATGTTCGTTGTCTTCAAACTCCTGAGCCTCTTCGTCGTCGTCCATTGATACATTTATTTTTAATATTTGCTCGCTTAGCACAATTTGAATAAAATAAAATAAAACAAAACGAAAACACAGTGGAAGTGGAAATGCTTCCGCTTAATTGTAAGTGCAAATAACTTGTGTGCAACCCAATTGGCAATCTATTTAAACCACACCAACATGCAAATCGGCAAACCCGAAAGACATGTATGCAATCATGCAATACATACTAAAGGAACAAAGTGCATCTATTGTTTGCAGCCCAACTGGGTGGCGTTAGCCAAAAAATAAATAAAAAAAATAATTACAGTCATGAATAACACTTGACATTTTTTACACTGGCACTAGACAGAGCCAACCATCATCGCCGGTTTGGCTTTGGTTGAATCTGATTTAAAAATAAATTCTTGTTCATCTTGAACGCCTTGAAAAAAAAAAAAAGGAATACTTAAGTACTACTTCAAAAAGATTTGAAACGGCATAAGTGACATAATCATTCGTTGCCCCATCCCTCTGAAAATCGATGAAAATTGATTTCTTTTAATAGACTACAGATGTCTGCCTATAGGCAGATTGTAGCAATAATATTTTTATCTTATAAACTAAAATTTGCAACACACTCTTTAGAAATTACCTTATATTAAAAGCTTTATTTAAAAAAAAACGTCAATACAATTTTTGAAGACCCTACTAAATTGACGTTCCTAGCCATATTTTAATTTTTTGGTTTCCCTGATTCGTTACCTCATGAATGAAAAATTAAAGTAAAATATAAAACTAAACCGATTGTTTTAAGTTCTCCTGCATATAAAGTGGAATTTTTTTACCTTGGACGGTGATATCCTATTTTCTCTTTCCTTAGCACGGTCGCGATCCCTATGCCGGCGCCTGGAGCTACTGTGAGAACTATCATTTCTAAACCGATATCTATGCGTCCGTCGTCCGGATGCTGGCGACTTACGGTGATGAGATCTTTTCGACCGTTCTGCTCTACGTTTTGATGAACGATCATATCTAAAAAAGAAATTGATAATTAAAATTAATGGATTTTTACAATTAAATATAAAGTAATTTGATTTTATTTGTAATGTAGTTTAACATTATTTTTCATACTGCTTTTATTTGGGGCATATTAAGAATTTTCTACTATGAATCATCAGAATAAACTCTTTTTTACGTTTTGCTTAATATACAAGTTTATCGCAGAGCTCAACACTTTATGTTTTGTATAAGACCACCCATAGTTTAAATTGAGGAGATCGTATGTCATATGATAATGCTTCCGATGGTCCATTAAATGTTTTTGTTTTAATAGATATCTCTATGCAGCTGCTGTTAATTATTACATATCTCATATTTTTTGAATCACTTATTGATGAGGAGTAGAATATATTTGACCCAGTTTAGACGACACATGTTCCCCACGGAATTTTCTAAGACGAATCATCAGTTTATTTTTCTTTGATAGTCACAAGTATATATGTATGTTAATCAAAAATTTAGATCTTTATTAGTAAACAAAGCAAAAATGTATTTGCTTGATTAGTGGTTTGTAATTCTTTACATACTTTGAACTGATAAGTATAACATGCTTAGTATGAGTTTCGTTATCTTCGTACAAAGCAACAGTTATGAGGGGAGATATCGAAGTCATACTTTAATCTGTACATTTTTGATTTATGGTCAATTTTGTATCAGTTTAAATGGGTCCCTTTCATCAGAAAAAATATTTTCATTTCAGAACTTCTGATAATCGTAGAGGGTATCTCACTTTGAATAAAGTATGGACACGCACTGAATGTACAGTGGTGAACATGTTAAAAAAGGCATAAATATATTAAAGAAAAGTCTACATCTTCACTTACATGTTATTGACGCAAGATTTAACAGATATTCCGGTAAGTGGTCGCCCAAACAGAAATGAATATTCCCAACACATGACAAATCACAGCATAAGTGAGTAAAAAGATCAAAGAAAACTAAATAAAAACACTTCCGCGATAGATTTTACTTTCCAAATAAACGAAACCAGACTTGCGGTCAGAGCAATTCGATCTGCTGTGACAATCGTCGCTATCTCACATTTCCTTTTGCATTAATATAAGAAATAATACTTAAGTGCGGCCAGTTTCACCCAAAGAACAATTCTAAATTTTTACTCTCCCGCTTAATCATTTATGCTTCCTTCGAAGATGATAACGAGACCTCTTCTTTACAAACGAGTCCCGAACAAAGTCAATAAATTCTGTCGAAGCTTCCAATATCATCGGACGCTGTTCGCGACTTGACTTACAATCAATCAAAAACGGCCTCTAAATATGGAGGGAGTAACTCTTTTTTATTGTTTCCATTTAAGATGCAGGCTAACAATAAAAATTTGTTGATATTGCGGCGGGTTTTTGTAAATACAAATTAACTGGGCTTGCAGCCACCACCCTGATTTCTGAGGAGAAGCGCACCTAAGTTCATTGCCGCTGTCGTCGCCGCCGCCGCGAAACGCGATAGCTTTCCGTTGAATAAAATTTGCATCGATCACAGCTGCGCGGGATGCAGTTGATTTGATGAATAGGTGGATTGCATAAATCTACTATTATTAGATCACTAAAAACAATTGAATGCGAAATGCATAAACGCTCCTTTTGTTTCATTAAGCCCAATAGGATAATAAGCTAGAAATTATGATGACTGACCGTCTTGTGTTGGGTTCATTTGTGAGTAATTTTGATAGACTGACAAACTTTTAACTTCATAGTTCAAGTTTAAGATCTAACATCAACGGAAATTCCAGAGTTGAAAGAAATCACATTTTCGATCACATCATTGATTTTGCTCAAACGTGATTCCAAGTGATTCCGATTATATTTTATTTTAGGTTAGTTTATTTTTCCATTTTTCCAATCAATATAAAAAATAATAATTCAAAATCGTTGTAATAAGAGAAAAAGAAACCTCAAAAATAAGATTATTTACTAGTCAATGAATTTTTTTTCAAGCGTAAAAGAATACAAAAACGTATTTGTGGAAAAAGCGAACCATTTTTATCTATCCGTGTGACTAAAATGCTAAGTGAAAGTCGTCACTAATAAATCGAACAGGAAAGAATCTGTGGTAAGAGATCACGGCACAAATGTATCGAAATCCGGAAGTTTTTTTTATTAAACAACTCAGAAATAAGATGGAAGTTAATCATCAGACAGCGTAACGGATATAAATTACATGAAAATCTTAATTTAAAACCATTTAAGAAAGTGAAATCCACGCTCGGTGGTTAAGTCATAACTATATAGAGAAGAAAAGTTGGAAGTTGTTTTTTTTAGCATGGTGAGAAAAACCCTTTTTAAATTGTTGTAAGTAACCCAAAAACAAAACATACATTCCCATAAAAACAACTAAAAATAATTGAGAGTTTCGAACGTATTAGGTATTTAAGTATAACTAGTTGCGCAGAGCAGTTTTAGAGAAATGGATTTAACTACTTTTTCTCAAGGAGACGTGTTTTTAAAAGTTAGACTTTTATTTGGATTTATAGAACATGATGCAACAAGAAATCATTACAACCAAAAATTTTACTTTCCGCAATAAAAAAAAATTGTTACCAACAAAAATCAATTTATGATTCAAGGTTTTTAGCAAACATAAAAATATTTCTATAGAAGTTCTTACCTGCTATTAAATTCTTTTTTCATGGCTAAATCAAGTTCTTTTCTTTTCCTTTATACAATTTAACACGCTCCACACAATTTTAGCCACCTTCAGCAGTGCATTAAATCCCGAAATTCCCACGGATTGTAATAAAACCACCAAATACGGGAGCACTTACTCATAGAAATGCAGTGAACCGATGTTGGGATAATCAAGGCGGCTACTGAACTGCGGCGAGAATTTCATTTCTTGAGTTTTCTTGAGTTCCAACAATAATAATAAATCAGAAAATGACGAAAGTACGCTAATAATTTCCATTAAGCAAAAACCTGTCCATGCCAAAAGCGAAAACATTTCATCGATTATATAAAATTGTAAATCAGCAGAACACCCAAGACCAAGAAGTAGATCGGACCAGATCAGCGATCGGTTGAGGATCGGTCGGTCAGATTGCCGTGGAAAGACTTCTTTGATATTGACACGATTTGAAGGCGACATATGTACGGCAACAAACATCTGTTGCCTGTTTTCTTAGGACAGAAAGAAATCAGAAGAAAAGTCGATTTGCGAGTCGATCGCAAATTATGGGATTCAAATTAAACACGTCGGCTGGGCATTTCCACTAGTCTAATCATGGGAGAAATTTTGTCACTTTTAATGTAAAAGAGAAATTGAGAACTTGTGAATCAGCTAAATTTGTGAAATCCGCCTAAACAGCCAGGTCATGGACAATTACCTTCTTATGTCCAGCATTACAAACAACGCACCTTCGTCTTCTACACAAAACAAATTTACTCGATTCGGTAAACCACTGCACGGCACCAGGTGGTAAATTTACTTTTGATTTCGTTTCGCTTTGCTTCTTTTTTTTTCCTCAACAGACTAACTAAGCATCTTTCTTTGTGCGAATATATTTTTTATGAATTCCATTCAAACAAGTATGTTTACTGTTATATCGGTGATAAAATTCGCGATTCAATGTTTTATTGAATATGCAAATGTACAGACTTTTTTTTTCACAACTTATGAAAACGTGAAAGCATCTTAAAGTTATTTTGGTTTATTCACCTCAATCGAGAAGAAAGGTTTTTAAAATCTATCCGTTAAATTAATCTTTGTGAAGGCATAATTATTCGATGTGTATTCCCCATATATTAAAATAAATATAATAGAAATTCAAAAGTCTAAAAATTGTGTCAGAGTTGCATAACCCGATCAGTTTACAAACAACAAAAGTAGCAGCAGCGAGCCCAGCCAGTCAGACACCTTTCTTTGATGGTTTTATTTGAAAATTGAGTGATTTAGCTGGCTGGGGGCTTCGATCAAAAAGATAAATTTTCTGTTTCACCAAGACAAGACAAGACACTTTAATGAGTCTAAATGCAAATCTCACGCGTACCTTTTGGCGGCGCAGCTGGTTCTGGGTCCGTGCAATGCACAAATAAGCATTTGAGCGGGTTCGTAATGATGTGGGACGGAAATGCAATACGCGAACTAATTTTATTCAGACTTCAAGGTCTACTTGCTGCTTTCGCGGTTTATTCATTTCTTCTGTCAATTCAAATTGTGAGCATTCGTCACTTATGGAAAAATCAAAGCGAAAAAAGGTTGTGACAAATGAATGAAATGAGTGTGAAATGTATGTTTCATGTACATATGTCCGGCAGTGGATATCAACGATTAAGCTTGTCATTTTAATGCAGAAAGCCGATTATGTATTCATATGAATTCAATAATCAACTGATACAAATGGAAAAGATTTTAAGAATTTCCGATCAGACGAATATGAATAGAAGTTGGAGAAAATTATGGAGGAAAATGCTGATTTATTCAATGACTATTAGGACATCTATCGTATGGATCATTTTTATGTACTCGGTAATGGGAAAAAAATTTGTAAAGTTAACCACCTGTTGTGGGAGAAAGTGCTAGATATGTTGTTCAAAAATATCAAACCGGATATTTGTAAGATTATGTTATAACGTGAGAACAACAACATCACCGTTAATGATCATGTTAGCATAATCATTTCATTTCCATACAAAAATAATAAAAGCTGGCTTTTATTCAGCTCTATCCAGATCTTAATGCATCCAAATGTAAAATTATATCACTTTACAGAACAGCCATTTGTTATAGTTATACCTACATTTTAGATTCGGAAGCTTCGACCATTGCATCTCAAGAGGTTTTTTACTATCTCAATTCCTATATTTCAGATGCATTTTTTTAAAAATGTTTCTCTATCCTACAAATCTCGGTGTCTATTTGGTCTGTCTACTCTTGAGTTCATAGCCAATTGTTATTGTGCCATGTTTATCAAGGATTTATTAATAATACATACATCTTGAACTTAAATAATAAAAAATATAAGTTTTTAGTTTAGTTTATAAGTTATCTATGTAAATATACATTTTTATAGAAATATTACTTCCCAAGTATCGTTAGTATAGAATTTTTTAACAAACGTGTTATACAATAATTCAAATTTTATGTAAAATCGTCTAATGTTACAAATATTGATACTCTTTAGGCTAAATAAACTTAATACTTGACACTTTAATAAAAAAAAAAAATCTACCGGGTAGGTGTAAACTTTTAAAAAAGCATACCACCAGCGTTTGAACTTGGACGTAATAACATATACCTACGTATTCCTGTCGAAATCGTTGTTCTCTCATATTTCGTTATTTTAATATTAATAATATATTGACACGTGGGCAAACTGTACAATTAGCTACACGCCAGTTATTCTACGATACAAAAATGTCATGGAACTTTGCAAGATTAATGTATAACATTTGTTAAACATTTGTCACAACAAATCTACATGGTAACCGCGTTTTATAGATCACCGATGAATGAATACGAAAAAAATATGGTCAGAAGTGTGAAATTTTACTTTGTTTGCTAAATCCGTGGCATACATTATGACACATTTTTTTCTTAAACAGGCGTAAATAATTTAAATGATAAACACCTTGTCTTTTGTACAGTCGAATTCTGCTAAATCTTCTTAAAAAATAAAATATTTCGAGCACGGCAGGAAACGGAAAAGCTCAATGCTGCCTGACCAAAATCAGATCGGTAGAAAGAGCAAAAAGTTTCTAAGGCTCGATATAATGAGAATCTCCTCTTAAGGTCGAAGCAAAGTCGCTAAAATTAAAATCCCACAATTATTTTGACAAATGAACTACCAAAAGGGGCTCATGAGCTTTGTGGTTGGAATACATATCTATATATAAAAAAAAAAAAATAAAAAATAAAATAAAAAAATTTCACCACGCTGACCGAACAGAGTCGCAATCAATGATTTACCTTATTCTCTCCCAGGTGACAATTTTCAATGCCAGATCTCATGCACTAGCACAAACCACTGGCCAAGTGGTTGTCGCAACTCTGACAAGTGACAACTTGCTACGCTTTCCCTAAATGGACAAATTCTTGTGACAGGAATTCAAATCGGAGCGAAGCATTGGGTGCTTTTGCAAAAAAAAACAACGATTTTTTCTAACTCTGTACCTCGGTCAGCTGGGCTGATTATTTATTAGAATGAAAATGAAAAATGAAATCATAAGCATCACGGTTAGGACGCGTAACTTTCACATGCGCCGGCACTCGCTCGAGGAGAGACCATGGGCCGTGCAGTGCTCAGCCACTGCATCAATTAGTGAAAGTTTGGTAGACCTCGGAGCCGCGGATTTGCATCTTAGCCATCACTTAAGCTCAGGTAGTGATTAATGATGCTGGTGGCTCCAAAACGCCCTTGCAACTCTTACGGCTGATCATTGAAGCGCCAAATTCGGCAACCTACGCCTCGCGCCTACGTACGAATATGCCGGTCTGATTGGCTTGCGTTATATTTTATTCGCACTCCTCGCGATTTTTTTCAATTATGCTAATAATATACCGCTGAAGTCAATAACATAGCTAACGGTTAAGTCGAGCTTGTCGACTCCTTCGAATGCGTTTTTGAGCCCCGCTCGCTCCATTGTTCGCTATAGACGAATGTCAAGAATTTCATCTCACATTGGGAGGCTGAGCAGACTGCTCCTAAAAAGGCTGGCCCCCGTGAGGTGAGTACGCACAGCCGCATGTTACGCAATGCATTTTCAATTGCTTGAGATTTCTATCGTTGCGCTTAATCCGTTCAATAAAATGTTAGATGAATATTAGCCTCACATAGACGAAGGAAGTGGCAAGGAGCGCTCTGGGGAATTGCTTATTTAATGTCATGGGAATAGATTAGAATTTCAGATTATTCTTTATGCGAAGTTGATCTTTTTTATATCTGATCGCGTCATTCGTCATCACAAAAGATCAAATGGGCGATTACTCGCAGATTGCTTTCACTTAAAAGGAAGTTTAAATCGCTCAATTATCTTAGAGTCGGATAAAAATTGAGTCCGAATATGGAATACTTTGGTATAATATAATTCAAAGTGTCTAAATATAAATAAGAAATCAAATTTAACATATGTACATATATGTATGTATTCTTTTTTTCCAAATTGTCTATATATGCTACCCTACATGAAGAATTTTAATTTTTTCTAATTATTATTGAAATGAGTATTGCAACCAGACATTGTACATACAGTAGCTTTCTAAGTAGTAGATGTAGCTCTTTAAGAATCGTATAATCTTATTATTTAAAACGGCTATGATTTAAAGGAGCGTTCAATAACAATTGGAAAACAAAATATGGTGAGAATAGACAAGAAAACCGAGGAGTAAAATATCTTGAAATTAGTGATTCAATAATTACATATGGTGACTATTTAGATTTAAGTTATACATATGTATGATTGCAAAAATTCTTGCTTCTATAATCTACCACCCGATTAAGTTCAGTATCGCGACTGTAGGATTAAAAGCTATTTAGGTTCTTTTATATTACTATAGTTACATTTTATCGAAACACTTACGAATTATTAACTGCCTAATGTTACCGCTTGGATACTTAAAAAAACACATTTAAAATGAACACTTTTATTAGTAGTTATTAATAATGTAGTGACAATATTTTCTCAATTTAAAGGCTCTAACACGTAAACTTAAGAATACATCAATTAAAATATGACTGCTCTAGTAACTTTCCAATATACAAATCAATTTTCTGCAGTCTTGAAAAATCGGGCTTATACAATTCATTAAATTTTCGTAAAGAAAACCTGACTAATTTTCTCAAAAGTAATTTATCAGCCGCGCTTGACTGAAGATAATGACCCCGGGTTTTCCACCTCTTCGGATGACTGACTCATTCATTGCCTTCCTTCTTACTTCACTTGATTTTAATCGGCAACAACATTAAAAATTGTGTCGTCGCGGTGCTTCACAACGGTAATTAAAAGGTTATTAAAATTCAGAATTTTGTAAATTCATTAGTGGTGCCACCCGCCCAAACTCACACTCGGCGTGTTGAAGAACCTACTTTTTCTAGGCTAAGCTTAAGTCTTAACTTGCCTCTGAACTTCCTTCTCTCCAGATTTGGTTTGTCCACAAAGAAATCGAATGGGCGAAAAACGATTAATATTCGTCACATCGCATCAGTTAAATATTGTCATCAAAACCACAGTGGGCTTATTCTAAATCTTTTCAATGTCGTACCAATCGGCCGGGTAATTAGCTAAGTCAACCACAATGGTTAGATTTTATGATATGATACTACTGTTCCTCGCTTAAAACGTTTTTTGCCGGAAGCACTATGCTTCGAGTACCTCTTCGCTTATCTTCTCAAAAATTTTGAAAACATTTTTCTTGAGTACGTCACTTGAACGATTCTGCAAATCTTCTCAAGTATCTTTAAATCTTCCAGACTGACATTGATTTGTTTATTTTTTTTTTTAAATGAACAAAAAAAAATGTAAATAAATGCGTGATTTGGGCGGTTCAAGTGCACAGAAGGATAAGATCAAGATTCTGACAAAGCAATCACTTTGCTAAATTGCAGTTTGTATCTGTTCTTTTTTTGAATGTTTTCATTTCTTCATAGCTGTGGGCGTGCCGGGGCAGTGCTTTGACCTTCTCGATTTCTTTTCTTTTCTTCTTTTTCGCTTTTCAATTTGACGATTCTTGCCATTAACGATGGCTAATCATAGGTCAGGTTCGTTTCTATTTACGAAGTTCCCTTGAAAACTCAACGGGTTAGATTAAGTTTTTCTATGTTTGGGTGATTTTTTAATGAATATCTAATTTTTAGCATAAAAGGAAAGGAAATCTTTTATTATGGTACCGAATCTTATTACCATGAGGGCGTTGATATCACAGAATTTGAGCCATAAGTATTTTTAATTGAGTGAAATAAATTATAAAATTTGAAAAAGAAAATTTTTCGAAGAATTATAACATGTACAGAAATAAAACAATAATTTTTCCTAAGACCTGTTACATACGCAGCTTTCTAAAAGAATTATATTATTAAATTGTATCAAAATTATTAAAGGTCTCCATAGAGTAATGACTTTGCAATAAAATATCATAAATTCAAAATCCCAAAAATTATGAGTAATATAATATCTAAGATGTAAGGTAGTTTACACTAACTTGTGAAATACATATTTATAATGATATGATTTCGTAATATATGTATTTTTACGTCGTAAATTATCCGTGATTATTTGATTGCGCATACTGTGACTCATATAAATTCACGTCTCATTACAAGATGAGTAATGAAATTATAATTATGCTCAATATTAGCAAACATTAATCGAACAATATGTAACATGTGTTTTTGATAAATATTTTTCATATAACATATTAAAATTTGATCACTCTGATTAAAAATTTAATTACTAAACGAAGGATATGTTAAATTTTAAATTTTCAAAAAACTATTATTTCTTGTGTTTTAATTCTATAACGAGAACGGTGAATTAATTTTGCAGATTACAAATTAAATGAGTATTGTTGAGTTCCTAGACTTAAGTTGGTAATTTTTACAATAGGAAAAAAAATAAGAGTTTAAAACCCAATTTTTTAAAGCACTCTCCAAATAAAACCCGCAATTTTGTGCAGCGTCATTTATCGGATTTGAATACTTTTACCTCGTAACAAATTCACCTTTGCAAAACAGACTGAAATTTGCTCTAGTTATCAAGTGGACCGTTTCATCAAAAATGTGTGCCAATTTCGTTAATTAGCATATAAAAATCCATAGGAGTAGTCAAGGTCTAACTCGCGACTCCATCCAGCAACCGGCTTCGCATATCCACTTAAAACCCCTGGCAGGAGCATAAAAAAATTTGTCAACAGAAAATGATCATTTCCGGTCGCATAGTATAAAATTGCACGTTTATAGCATTAAATGGCTGATCGCGAGAGGAAGAGAATTTTTGCTGTGGTCTTTTTCGCGTTTATTAAACCCCGTTCTGGTGGCCAGCGTGACCGCCCCGTTCGGTGCTGCGTCGTCTGGGGCTCTGCCGGACAAGACCAGTAGCATTGAACCTATGATTCATTTAAGAAATTTATTCATTTTAATCCGCCACTTTTTTGCCGGCATAATTTTTTCCCGGGAAGAGATTTTATTTTTTCTTTGCCTTGGCAACGGCTTCTGAGGAACTCCATCGGTGCGTCGAAGATCGTCGCATTTTGGTGTCTGGGTTAAATGACCCGCCACCTTAAGATCTGTTAGCTTTTCTTGGTACTTGGGAAGCAATTGTCCAACAGCAGATCAACACCAACTCGCACTGGCCTTGCTTTACAATTTCTGCCCAGTCAACCTCGATCACTGTCCGAATTTTGATCGTCTTGCCCCAGGGGAAAACAAAATTTCCCACCTTTTACGCACATGCGATGCTGAGTGGTATCATTGCAAATTATTTCGAAATTAATGTACGCTAGCCATATTTGGAGGAGTCAAAGATTCTTCAACTTTGTCCGAATTCAGCAGGCGGACTAACTGTGGTTTAAATAGCGTAAATTATTTACCTGAAGCGTTCTTTTATCGGCCAGGTTTATCTGAGGGCGAACAAGTGCCAATAACCATTTCTCATGTCTTTGAGGAACTGAAGCGAACCCAAGTGCACTTTATCACTCTTGCATTTCTGCATACTTCGGCTAGAATTGGCTTCGCGCGAACGGAGCCCATTAACGAGAAACATATTTTATGCGTGTTAGTTGATAACAGACAGCATTTTGGGTCCAGAGGCGAAAATCGTTTGCCGTACACGAAACGATTTTGCCAACAAATTAATTACTGCCCCAGTCCAATCGTCTTGTGTGCCACATTTTGGTCTGCATCTTGCCTACAAGGTAACAAGTCGGTTGTTGCCGCAAGTTGTGTTCTCCCAACAAAAAAGGGCAAGTTCAGAATTATGCTGAAACGTTTCGTTATAAATGGAGCATTAACCCGGATTCCCTTCACTTTTCCGACTATTTGGGTTAGTGTGATTATGTTGTTAGGAAACAATGAAAATTTTCTCGCTCGTTAATGTTCTGATAAATGCCCAGAGCGCTTTCGATTCGAATCTTATTGACACAGTCGTAACGAAAATACTTCAGATTTTACAAAGAAATTTATAAAACTTAAATTGTTATGCTTCTGCGAGTTTTGGACGTGGTTATTTGAACAATTTTTCAAGCATGTAATTTTCATACTTCGATTTTAATCAGAATATTTAACTGCTGTATAAGATTGAAAAATAAACTGTTAATGAACTTTTAAGAATATATTGGTGCAAGCCCCATGCAATAATTTGCACTTATACAGCTGAGTGCACCGGGAACAAAATCTTAAAACACTGTTTTCACGAAACTATATTTTTGAAATCGTTGAGAAGGTTTCATCCGTTTTTATTATAAACAAATTATAGATCGCAAAATGTAACTTTTATTCAAAGTGAGATTATTTTGCTGGGCTTCATAAAAATAACGATGAATTTTGTTTTGTTCTAGGTCCTAATTCTTGGAAGTACTCTTATGAGCTGGTAAGTGTCTCTTTTCAACTATACAAGTAATTTCCGAATTTAAAACAAAAATCTAATTTTTCTATGATATTTTACGAGTTCTCTAAAAATAATATTTGTATAATAAACAATTTAATACTTAGAAGGAAGATTGATTTAATATTAATTTTTTTGCAATAAGGACAAGAGAAATAGAAATCTCATAAAATATTTTAATTTTTGATGTTATAAAAAAAAAAAAAATTAAATACATACTCATGGCTACATCTCGTGGATTCCAAATTGTCGGCTTTATACGCAAGCTTGTTACATTTTGGAACCCACGAGGCGACAGCAACATAGACGACCGGCTGCTCCCTAACAATCACTTCGTTGTCGTAGAAACCCTTGGTGACACTTTCAAATTTATAAAAGTAATCATGATGACTAGCGTCATCGCATCGTTTCGTATGGTGAATTAAATTTTTCCTGTTCATTTTAAACTCATGGAGATCATGTGAATCATCGTCGTCATGGTTGTTTCGTTGGATTTTCTTTGAGAAATCCACATAGAGTGGTTCGTTCGATGGTTTTCTAGTAAATTCATCGTCATCCTCGTCAGCGTGATGTTTCTCATCAGCGTCACGAATATTAGCTAGACTGTAGACACTATAGTTGCTTGAAGACTGTGAATAAGATTTTCTACGGCGGTAAAATTCATCTTCGAACGGCAAACCATTGGGAAATTTGCTTGAAAATGATTTCATCGTAGATTCGTTTCTTTTGCCATTATATTCGGAGAGGGACGGTGAACGTGAAATTTTATCCTCTTTATATTTTTTATTTATCCCATTGGAAACTGTAATAGTAGGACCATTCTTTAACAATTGCTTCGTTATAGTAGTTGGAGCAATTTTTCCAGAATTAGTTAGCCTACTTCTGCTTAAAGCATAGCCGTTAGGAACATTTTCTTTTGAGACCTTAGCTGAATTGTAGGAGCGCTTGTAAGAGCTTCCATTCAACGAATCGAAGTTTTGGCGGTAGCCGTTGGTCCTATTATAGTACGAGGAACTGTTTACACCGTATTTCGAAGGCAACTCCTCTGAAGTGGTGCTGTTGCTTACAGGTGACTTTGAATGCACCAAGCATGAATTATATGTCTTCCTGGCCGGCCGAAAGCCGATGTTATTGTCATTCTCCCTGTAAACATTGTTCGACCTTGCACTTGACGTGTAGAGTCCATTACTAGTCTTATTATTATTGTAGTTATTGTTCGAAACGTTGCCATTCAGCTGGCTCCTCTGAATCTGCTGTTTTCGTGCTGCCAGCGGCGAAGAAATTGAATTACTCTTGCACCCATCTGCATAAAATTCAATTCGTCGACAAAGCTTCGGTGTTAATGGCTTTATTGATGGCAATTGAGTGTGTTGATCATCACCTCGAATGGATTTGTTGCCGTGAAGACTACTCCGAAATGGTTGCAATCGTGAATTTGTAAAAGATCGCGCTGACGATGATTGTACAGTCGATCTAGCTACTGCAGACGATGATGGATTTGTTTGCAAATTGTTGTTCGTCTTTGCTCGAAACGAGCTGTACGGTCGACAGGCGATTTGTCCAACCGACATTTTGTTATAATATTGATTTGTTTAGATTTACTATTATCACACTATTAACATTCATATAAATGCATTAAAACAACACTAGCACGAGATATCACAATTATTTCAATGATATACATATATATATTTTTTTCTTCTAATTTCCTACTCTTGATTTGGCGCAATCCACTTTCATTCTCTTCATGTGCGTTTACTTGCGTTCACTTTTCTTGGAGGTTACATTTTGCAGAATAAAGGTATAAAGGAATTCTGTAGAAAATAACAATTGTATACACATAGAGAAAATTAATCAATTGCGAATAAATTAACTCTGGGTGAAATATTGAAAATGCACGTCACGAAAACAAACGAAAACAAAATTCTGCGTCGGTGATTACAATTGGAAAGCTCAATTGAAGCTATTCTAGGAAATATTCTCAATATCGCGAACATACCTTGAAGGCCTTTTTTTTATGCTTAAAACATAGCTCGCATCATTTTCTTAATGCGATTAACGAAAACGTTCGAGGTAGATGTCTTCAAACAACGGTATATATTGTTCAGGTCTATTTTTAGATTTCTTAAGCGGTTATTATTATATTGTATTGTGTTCAGCCAGGTTGAGTGGGTGATGAGTATTTTCTGGAGTTTCTTCAACACCCAAACCTTAATCTAAACCTAAATTTGGCATTAAATTCTTTGCCTATCTAGAAAATCGTTTCTAGATAACCTTCTCTGGAAATCACAAAAGGTTAAATGGATTTTGGTTCTGTTAATGTCCCAGGGAATGTGAAGATAATTTCCTTCATAAATTGTTAAAAGGTCTAATGAGGGTGCGAACGGGCGCCGTGGAAACGTTTATTGATAAGGGCTTAACCTTCATTAGTTTTGCTGCTGACGGTAGATATTTACGAAATAATTTCCATGAACACAATCACACTTTTTGAACTCGAAAGCGAAAAATTTTTTGGTGAATGATACACCACTTAACGAATTTTTATTTTTTTTTAACTATCTTCTTTAAATTTTGTATATAATTAGTAAAAATCTTACGAGTAATATATCTACAAAACAACATAGTTCCTCAGTAGAAAGAACTCGTAAACAGACTACGATTTGTTAACATAAGTCTGGGCAAAATTATGCACAGGCTGAAACTGGAGCGCGTATATTATAAGTCTGAGATCCCTCTTGATTGAAATTTACGAACGTTTGACTTTTCACCCACTGACGTCATATCGAAATATGCGTTCAAAACTTCTAAGCAATTTGTTGTTGGGGTGAATTGGTTACGTTTGAATTTTGAAAATGTAACTGATATATGAATCCATTGAAAAAAACTAACTTGCAAGATAAATTAATAGGAAAACTGAATTTAAATTCTTCGCAAAATAACAACATTTGTAATATACGTGAAACACTTCAAGGTCTACAAAATTTTCAGAAGACCTTGAGTTAGCGTATAATTCTGTTTAACGAATATGGAAAGAGATTCCTCGTTAATTTCCAGCACACACCCTCACCGGCGTTTAAAATGAAAGTAAAGAGCAGAATTTTTAGAAAAAAATTAATAAGACGGTTTAAAAAATTCTACCCACACAACTATCAAAATATCCATAATACTCTGACAAGTATTCTTGTGAATCATTGAAAAATAAGCCAAAGTAGCTTATAAGACGTTCCCCCGTAAACAAGGTGGATATTGAGAGGTCGTCTGCTAGTTTCTGGAGTTTGAGCACCGTCGACGTGAGCGTCTCGCATAAACAAAGGAAGGGAGTCGCATGCATTTTTTAAAACGTCTCGTCGAATCAGCACAGTGGCCGGAGACGCGATAAAACCCTGTTAAGACAGGTAATAGAAGCGTTCTGATAACATGTCAGATCGATTTTCATAAATTGCATTCAATAAATGATATGAGCGCTCAATCGCATGTGGAGGGAAATGCCTCAAACTTTCTCCAATGATACGCAGAATTTTGTTCGATTTAAGTGTCGATGGAGTTCGAATCGCGGGCATGCTAGTCGTTATCACTAGACGACAACGATAAATGTGTCACCGCGTTCATCACGCAAGCACACTATAGGAAATCCAATAGAACGTGTTTATTATTTTTTGTAATTTCACCCAAAGATAATTTTTTAACGATACGGATGCATGTTAGACGGAAGTAGTACGCATCGACCGGAATGGCGCACTTTAAGAAGCACAACACTAACATTTGGGCAGATATCACAAATTAAACTCCTTGCAGGTTCGGTTGCGAATTTCGAGTTGCGACAAAAGCGAACGATCTTGAAGAAGCTTCACTCCTGCTGCTGCCTCCATCCACGCAAGAGTAATCGAACGGACTGACTGGCTGCAAGCAGCAGCGACACCAGCCACAGACCCTACAGCAGCTGTTTATGCTTTTGCTGGCTCTTTTCGTAGACATTCTGGTTGTCTCCTCAAGACAAGACCGGAGCTTAAGACGCCGCCGTCGCCCGCCCCTCTTCAAAGTGACACACACCCGAGGAGATCATGGGCCTCCGGTTTTCGAAAAGATTAAAGACCTCTGAACGAAAAACAAGAGGAAGAGCGCGATCTCAGTTCTGAATATTGAACGGAACGCGACTGGATCTTGATCTCGACTCCAGCTGAGGTGCAACTTTATCGAAAAACAAAAAAAAAAAAAGGTACACAAATTTATTCATGCACAAAAAAGTGCGAATTAACAGTGGTGGCGGCAATTCCGATGAAGATCGCGGAAAAACTAATTGATTAGCCATTTCACGCAATTAAACGCACTTTTCGAGTGAGCCAGATACACTGGCTGATTTCACTTATGAAGCGATAGTCACACGATGTTGAAAGTCAGTAGTAGAGTCTAGCACGTTTAAGCGTTATTGATAATGGAATTCGTGAATAATAAAATTGTTTGAAAGTGTTCCAGACGTATAAGTTAACGCTTGATAAAATAAAATCTTTCCGGTTTGAATAGACGTTTCAAAAATTTTATCGATTCTTACTTCGATTTCATGCTTGCAATGTACACATTTAAGTTATATTATAAATAGTGGATATAAAAATTAGATAGAAAAATAAACTTACAAATTAAAATTCATCTGAAAAATCTCAGTAACTTGTCTGAAAATAAATAGGAAAATTATTAAAATTAAACTTGATCAAATAATTTACTAAAGGTAAAATCCTTGCTTTCAAAGCTTTGAAATTTTCATATGTAGGTATACAAAATATTTATAAAATATTTTGGTTTTTACGATTAAGATTAATCTTTTCTATGAAATTCAAAAGCGCCTTTCTTTCAAAGCATTGAAATAAGAAATATTTTTTTGATATTATATTCAATCTCCACAAATTTTTAAAATTTGTTGTATTTTAAAAAATATATGAGGCAGAAATTGATATGTATAACATTTTTTCTTTTATAAAATAAAGGGAAAATAGTATCACCCATTCTCCGATAAATCACTAAAAGTACAAGACATTATGCGAAACAAAATAGTAATAAATTACATTTTTATACTATAAGGTAAAAAAATTATATTGTGACAAAATACTACTACTTGATTTATAGACAACAAAAGGCAGAACTTATCGATGTTTTTTTTCTATTTTCGTTGATAGAACGAAATCTCTGCAGAAATTACGAAAATATTCTTTCATCAGAATTACGCCTTTGAATGAGTGTTTCAAAACGGGGACTACGAAAATAAAAAACCTTTAGTTGTCGTAAAATCAAGATTTTTTTTCTATTCTAATGAGGAAGCAAATATAAGACGAATACTTTCTTAAGAGCACAATGATTTGAGAAAAACATAAACAATTCTGCAGAGTTCAAGAAATATGAAGAAGTTCATTGTGACCAAACTGTCTTAGCCACTGTTTTATAAATGTTGAGCAAGAAAACAACTCGTAAGAATGGCAACCGAGGAATTAATTCTTTCTGGCTTAAGTCACTAATCAGCCAAATCACTAAAATTCTCCACCCACCGAACCCGGCACAGGAAATATAATTGCACGTGGATAAAACTCTCAATTCGGCAGCTGGCAAGCGCTTGAGAAAATCTTTTAGCAGTGTCCAGAGCATAGTCCAGTGGGAGTATAATTTATTAAAATAAGATATAAACCGCTATTTACATTAGTGATTAATCACACTATCTCCATGCCCCAATTTATACTTACAGAGAGGAAAAAAAATGTTGTCTTTTTCGCAACAGCTCTTTTCAGTGAAAAGAAACATGGCGAGGGGATAAATGACCACCAGTCAATCCCAAGTACAAAAACGTGCTTGGGTGCTTTAGGGGATTTTTATCTGGATAAGAAATCAAGACTGACTTTCTGTTCGCCTTCTTACTTTTTTTTACGGAAGCTTACTCAAAGGTGATTTATAGCTAATCATTTTCAGATGACAAATTTAGACAAAAGTCTGGGCTTTGTGCTTGATAAAGTTTAACGTGCCCATAAATTCAATTAAATAGACAAAGTCAAAGCGACTAAGAAGCTGTAAAAAAAAATACTAAAAATAATTGAAGTGTTATGTCATGAGACACTAATCGTTTAAGAGAGACATGGACACAATAGGAAATGGCGATTACTGGACAACTGTAAAGGTTTGATAAGAAAAAGTACGGTACTTGATGACAGTCGTTCTAAAAATGGTTGACTTTTTTAAAACATTAGAAGACATCGTTTACAATAGCAAAAAGAAAAGCAAGTGTTCTGCAACTGACTTCAATTAAGGAAATAAGGTCACGATTCTTTCAAAAGAATTGTCCTTAATTATTTAATCAATCACTAATTGTTCCCAACGTACTTTCACGAGAATTGAAAAAAAAGAAAGCACATTAAAGTAAACAAAATAATATTAATAAAAGAATGGTTTTATGTGAATTTCCGTCACTAATAGATCTAAAGTTGAGAGGCTCACTTTTTGTTGACATTCGAGCTAGCATGTGCTAACACGCTTTTAGAATGCTAAATGATAGTTAATATTGATTACAAAAACACGTATATAAGCAATGAGAATAAAAACATATAAAGATATCATAGAACAGCGGGTTCCATAAGTCTTCTTGTTTACAATGTACCTCAGCCACTTTGATATTTGAATAATGCAAATAACGAATTAATAAAGATATCATTATCTGCACTATATAGATACAAAATACACGTGTGACGGGCTGACGGTTGGAGGAAATAAAAATTATGCACTACTGCAAAATGAGTAATGAATCGGTTTACATTCTTTGATATTCTATACGCGGGGAGACTCGCTTTGAGCTGCAATTAAATGCATTAAGCATTTTATTGAAACCCTTCCATCCACTTATCTGGGGACATGAATCACTCAGCTGCTCCCCATGTTTCTGGCTGGAATCTCGTCAAACGCTGTCACCGTCCACTTGAACGTTGCGTCTAATAATTGCTTTATTAAGACACTATTTACGTGCCCCAGTGGGAAAACATTGCCTATATTTGCAATGTGTGGCCATCATAAACCACGTGAATTGGTTCGACCGATTGATGTAACGAGATGTGTACAACCCGCCCACTTATAGAAATTTTAGCTACAAATGGTATAAATAAAATTATTAAAAAACATCATCGATTTGAGCGACCATAGGCGTCTGCCGAATATGGCGTAAAGTTTTATTGGTCGAGGACAATCTCAGTAAAAGTATGCGGCGCTCATCAGGCCTTATTGACTTATTTATTATTAACTGATGGAAAAAAAATTACCGATTACCCGCTGGTGCTGGTCAATTAGCATAAACACTAGTGATTTACAAGTAAGTAAGTATGCGCTCTTCCGCGGTCTGTTGGGCGGCTGCTTGAGACTTTTTAAAATATTGACCCGCCAGGTAATAAAGTAATAAAACTTCACAAGGAGAACTGTGAAAATGGATTGGATTGGATTCGACCGAATTGCCAGTGACTCATTCATTATCACTCGTTTAATTGCTGAAGTTTCCTCCTATAGCACCAATTTTAGGCAGCCGCCTTTGTTCTATTTCAGTTCAGCTTCATTGCCCGGTTGCTTGATCAGCCAATGTGTGGAACATTCAAATTGATTAATTAAAATTTGGCTCAATTGCACTAAACTAGGCACCCATCTTATGCTCGGAGGAGGAGGCACTGGTCGCATTTACATTTCTGCGCGGTGAATCACTTGTTCAGTTTCTTTTTTGCAGAAGTAGACAACTTTCCCATTATAGCAACATAAACACTCTGGCGCCTTATTGGAACCGATTATTACTTTGTTTTTTACTTGCGCGGAGCCAATTTTAAAAAAACGTCTCCACAACTTCTCCTTCAAGAGGGACACAATTCGCAGATGGTTTCTTCAAATTGTAAAATACAGCACTTTGAGAGTGCGTAAATTACGATTCTGGCTAATTTCGATGCCATTCGTACTCTAAAACGCAATCGGCGTAACAATGGTGCAAAATATGTAATTTGAACACATAAAGCATTATTCTTTGAGAACTTTGAATTTTCGTATAACATAATCCCAATTTTAATTCAGCTGAACATTCAGCTATTGAGAATGATACGCAATAACCCATATAACGAGAGAATCAAAGTTAGTATTTGCTTTAGTTAAATCTGTAATTTGAGCAATATTTAATATCATTAATACATTCAAAAAGGTTCTCGTCTTCAAAGTAATTAAATGAATCGAAGATCATAACATGAAAAACGAAAACAAAATGTACTCTTTAAGATTTGCAATTACAAACATTTTTCAAGTTTCTTTTATAATTTGATTAAAAACCATGGATCATAAAAACTTCGATAATTAGCGATCCAATCAAAGCAATATTCACACTTGATAGATCATACCACAAGAAATCATTTCATTACCTGTCTGACTCACCGAATCCTACAGCATTTATGTAAGTAGTGAGTGCCCTTGTGCAGGCAATTTTGAGCAACCATTTAAACGCGGTGCTTTGGGCTATTAATATATAATTTCAAAAAACGACAAAAACAAGGCATCAGCGATCTGCCTCATTAATCTTGATCGAATATAGCGATAAGTTTTATTCCCCGCCATCGGTTCATATTGCCGCTTTCGATGCGCAGATGTTGGTGTCAATTGTGGCAATTTCTCTTCAGCTCTCCCAACAGGTGACAATAACACAAAAAATTAATTATCCTCAATTTAATCCCGTACAGCAGGTCTGTATCGCAAGTTTCTTAACCTTTCAGTACAATAATTCTTGAATTAACTTTTTTTTTTGCGTCGATATGTAGATTTGGTTTACAGGCATAAACGCACATATAATCGCGACAAAAATCAAAAAAATCTCAATGCTTTGGACGAATCATTGAGGGGGAAGGGATGTAGATACAGATCGATTCTAAGAAACATGACATCTCATAATTTATTCAATCTACTCGTAGATCAAAGTAGCGCGCGGCGGGTGAATAACAAATCTAGCCTTGATTGCGTAGACCGCCTGTGTTAAACAATTTTCGGTGCTTGTTAAAAAAAACTTTCTTGATAATAATACCGATTTTTTTAGTCCTCCACTTAAGATGATTTTGAGTCAGTAACTAGAACGCTGTTTGGGTTTTATTACATAACATAATTGTGGACTAATTGAGAGGAATTTCAAATTTCCAATTGTCCTCATTCTGAAGTTGAAATAATAAAAAAATCACTCTTTAAGGTGATGATCTAAATCAACGATAGAATTTTCATCTTTTCTACGGCTTCAACCCAAATTGCTTTATTATAATATCATGATCACGACTAAAAATTAAAAATCTAACAACAAAAATATTCTAATGAAGTACAACGAACTGACAAAAAAAGAAAATTCTTGTTTTATCTCTAAATGGCTGTTGCATTAGCATGTTGCAGTCATGGCAGTTATTACTACACCAAATAAGTACTTTACGACTTTATTTATGTTTAATGGTAAGTACGATCCGTCTGCACATTGTCGTGTATAATTCAATAACCAATTAACATTTAATTGAACGGGATGCTTCCATTTCTAGAAGAAAAAAAATTTCCTTGAATGGGATTATACTAAACTGCAAAGTTGTTTTGGGAAAAGAGGAGTTGCGCATAAACAGTGTGTTTCAAGGGCATTCAATTAAATTATATGAGTTAAAAAAAATACAATTTTTCACGATGCCTGATGACTATTATGCTTGTCAATTATTCATTACTAAACAGACAGCGTATATGTCCTTCAACCCAAAAAATAGCAAATAATAAGAAAACGAGATATTCTTCCATCAGCGAGCTCTCGTGCTAGCGGAACTCGCAGAAGATTCCTATTAGTAAATTTCATAAGCTCACCAAACTTTACTCCTCTTTACAAAAACCTTTTTAAAAAAAAATATCAATGATATCACGTGGATTAATTAAACGTAAACTTTTACGATATTATTGCAATGCATGTGAACAGACGAATAAAACGTGCTCAGCTGTTACACCCGTGGTCACTGCAGCCAGTCATTTTCCTAAAATGGTGTGACGGTAGTAAGAATATTCCGCCGTTTAAATCGTTGACAATAATAAATTAAGGCAAAATGTTTAAGCTACCGTCTGTTATTGTTTGCAAATGTTTTTGGTGTCTAGAATTAATTTCTTCTCTGTTAGATCAAGCGGCAACGAGAAACTCTTGACCTTTTCAAATGTTTCGTCGAGACAATTGTTTTGTTTAAATGGTATTTCACTTCCTTTTTTTTTGTTTAAAAAAGTTTCATAAATAAGATTTAACTACATATTTTATATTGTAAAATACATATATTTTTTAAATTGAAATATAAAATTTTTACATTTTTTTTTACAAACATTGCTTGTATCTGAAAATGTTCAAAAGAAGACAATTTTTTTTTGTCTCGTCGTTAAAATTTAAGTATTAAACACATAAAAGTAAACAATTAATCGAAATTCTGCAAGGTTTTATTTTGTGATCTTTTTATGAGATTAATAACCTTATAGACATACAATTTTTAAATTTGTTGTACAATAAGGTAACGAATAAACAAAGATATAAAAGAGATTGTATAACTTGTACAAAAATTATTTTCGAGTTTCATTGTCGAAATTTACTGACTTCCTTTCACCTTACTAAAGCAATAATCAAGAAATATTTTTAAGAAAACCCTACTTGCTTTGTATAAATTTGTGGCAGTTTCGCTCTATTAAACTCCACGAAAATAGATCTTAGAATATCGCCACAATAGAGTTTGACTCTAGTTGAATGATCTTGAGACTGAGAAAACGTCCAAAGCTCATTACTGCCCAATTAAAGAAGAACAAAGGAAAAAGGCGGAATCAGCAGGGGTACTCTTCTCCGGTGTTTTAGAGTTTAAAACACTGATCTGTTTGATTTACAGTCCACTACGACCCCGCGTAATTATTTCTCGTGGTCGCAGTCAATTATTAAATCATTTCACAGCATGGAATTTGCGTGGGTGACTGCAAGAATTATTCCCAGCCCGTTTAGGCCCGAAACAACTTCCCGTAATGATGGAGAGAAATTTCTTTATCCCAACAGTCGTTTTCGTCTTTGTTGTCGGTGACGAGTTTTCCACCCTCCACCAACAGGGTCAAAATATGAACAAAAATCATTTCGACAATTGCTCTCACCTTTTTACGTGTCCTCTTCACGGTTTCTGTCGTTAATTTAATTCTTTACAACAAAGTCACTTGCGCTTGTCATTCTTGAGAACAGCTCAAGATTCGGGCGAGGATCTTTGTTCTGTCAGAACCCGTTATGAGTCACAAAATCCGCAAGAGACAAATCATAATTTTTTTTCGATTTCCGTCTGGATGTATCGATGTCATTGAATGTTTCTGACCTTTTTAAGAGTTTAGAGATATTGACAAACCAACAGGTAACGGTAAACTCTGAGGGGTACTTCGGCCATTTTCCTTCAGGTGATCCATTTTGTATTTAATTAAGCATTTCCTTATTCCATTGATACTGTTCAAGAAGGTACCGTAATTTATAATTGTCCGTAATGTCGGATGACCAAAAATAGCGAAAGCTTTTGTCAGCTCATACGTTCCTAATTGCCCTGGAAAAGCCTTAAAGTGTTTTTATGTTTACCTTCACTGAAAGCCAGAAGAAAGGTTTACGAACGTTGGACACCTTAAGTAAAAGCACTTTAACGGTCATTTCTTTCGCAATTTTCGGCTAATGAGAACGTAGGAGGACATTAAAAAATTATTCATAGTCAGCAGTTTCGAAACGTTTTTTTTTTTTTTTTGTTTAAAGGTAGATTTGGACCATCACGCTGAGAAAATTGTCACCTTTCCACATGGCATAGATTGTAGGTTTAATACTACTTTCTCTCAATGTTTAAACTAAGTGGAAAATAACGAATAAAGTTGTACTTACGAAGAAGTATTTGAAACGCGCGAACTGCTATCAGATTCAAGACGTCTTCGTTTTGCTTCGTTGCGTCTTCCCCGCGAACTGAAATTGTTAAAAGTTCGTCTTATTTAAAAAAGGAAGGAGTATTATTCCATTTATTTTTATTTTTCAGGTTATACGTTCTTCCTCCTTTCTAAACCCCTGTTGAATGAAAATTTCTTGCTTTTTTATTTGTTATTAGAAGTTTCTTGGAATTACATAGTATAAGTGAAATTTATTGCATCTAAAATTTAAATAAAACTATAAATAAAACAAACTATAGGGGTATTCACTCTTTGGTGTACTTAGCCATGTATCGTAGCAAATTCTTACTACGTTGTACTTAAATACAACATGCAACAACAAAAATCACGTCGGACATATTGTATTCGATGTAAAAATTAACAATAGGGAAAGCCTATAGCTTTCGAATTTACACCCTTGTAAAATTCTGCTTTTTTTCACATTTTAAAATAGTTTTTATCAGTTGAAGTGTATTTTTTTTTCATGAAAGATAAATCTATATAATCATCCCAATATTCAATGGATGATTGTATAAGTTTATAACTTTAGCTTTTTTGCTTTGGTTGGTATTTTCATAACTTTTTTATTTATACACTGTCGTTCGAACTCAAAATCTGTCAAGAAATCAACTGATTGCTTTATCATTTAACCAGCTGATCGAAATTGTACAAGGGTGTATTTATATTTTGATATAGGGTGCTCACTCTTCCTTGTAAGCAAATTCTACAAATTTGCTATTTACATCGAAGAATGAATGCCCCTTATGTGAAATTCATCTCAACATGTTTAAGATAGATATAGCATATTTAATTCTATTTTGAAAAATGTTTAAATACCAAGCTTCTTTTACTGCAGTAAACCAATTTTTTTGGATCTCCAATTTTGAGTAATGCTTATTTTATTTTTTACGACTGTTGCAAGTTAAACACAATTTCTGTATATGCAAGCATAATAATCGTTTTATATGTATATGGCAGCGCAGCTTATCATACAAGCCTTAATTTCATTAAAAAAAAATCTGACGCCATGATATAGCAGCTCTTGTCATATTACCTCAATTTTTTACAATCCGGGAAAATATACTATTTGGAATTGAAGTCGAGTTTAGATGACGCATGAAATTGCCAATTTATTGGCTCTGATTGATTGCTGAAAGTTGATATTTTCAGAAGCTACAGTGATTCGCACAAATATGCTTCGAGCAATATATGTACATATGTATTGAGTATTTAACTACTTAGGACCGATCTTCTAAGATAGGTAAATATTTAATATTTCAACCGAAACAAAAAGGGAAAAACCACATACGAAAAAAAAACAGGTATTACTGGGTTTATAACTATAATCTTATTATTATTATTTTAATGAGTCTGCTTTGCAAGATGTTCAGAAGTTTTCATTTCTCCTAATAAAAATGTATAATTCAAATTTAAAAAATTTATTGCACCAGCATTCAAAGTCACAACTATTTCTACACTATTTGTATAATTTTGAATGCAATATGTTATTATTTATTAAAAAGAATAATAAAAAATAACTTACGGGGTAGAAACAGGCGACTGAGAAACTTCTTCCAATTCCACACGTCGTCTTTTCTCACGTTGCCCTGCTGATATCTCGCGGGAATAGTGACGTCTCCTTGTTCTGGGCATCTAAAAGAAATCAGTTAAAATACAATCATAAAATTTTCTTAATAATTCGCGATTTATTCTGCGGAAAATTTCCGCTCATCATTTGCGGCTACAAATAAGGCAGAGCCCCAAGCCTAATTGCACATGAAGGGATGTATTGACATGATCAGAGTTAATAACCGCAACAAAATAAAATTTATCGATTAAATCAGAAATGAGGCTTTTGATGACTGTAAATGTCGGCGCGGACAAAGCCTTTTGCCCTCTTATTCTTGGACTTTTGGCAAAGTGGTTGCTCACTTTTCACTTGAGGCACTGAACCTGAGCAGGGAGTGTAGGCGGTAATGTTTTGCTCGAATCAAATGTAATCGTACCAAATGAACTTCCGTTAACTAACAGGGGATTCAAGTCATTATTTATGCATTCAATTGACGAGGTGTCGATTTTTTAGGAGTGCTCTTAAGTCCTCAATCTCTGTTCGGAATGAGGAGATTGTAAAAAAAATTATACTCTTCAACTAGATTGCCAACGTTTTTATTTGGTATTTGTATATGGTACATAATATCGTTAACTCCCTTTTGATAAATATTATTTCTTTTTTGTAATTTCAATGACGCAGAGATTGACAAAACATTTCCTCTTGCATTTATAATGTTTGAATTTGATAATTTAGCTTTCTTTTAATTCTTTTTACCAATCAATTTTTATGTTTACGCAGCTGTCTCTACAAATGAATTACGCCTTTCAGAAATGTTAGCAGATTAAATTGACGGAGTTTTACCATTTTGAATATTTGCATAAAGACACTTTTAGCAAAACTAAATTCACTTCGAGTTAATTAAAATGGGCGTTTAAATTAAATTCAATCTAGATGCGAAAAACGTGTTACTATGCACAAGATGACACGATGCGGGTTCGATTTCGAACGCTTAGCTCTGTTGCTAAGTAATAAAACTAGATAAGAGACACTTACTTTTTACTACTCGATAAACAGTGAATGTAACAGTTCTATGGTAATTTTATAATAGGTGCGGAATTTACCGTGTTGTATAAACCACAAATAAGAAAAACCTTATATTTTCCAGATCTCTAAATTTGTTAAAATATTTTTGCTGCATAAATACGCCAATGTTAAATATTCAACTCCAAAAGGTTTTTCCTATGTTTAAAAGGTGTACAATAATAATGTACATATATTGTTACACAATTATTTATTGCTGCGTGTGCAAGTTATAAAAGTTTCCACTGCCTGAAATGTTTACACAAATTATTTCCATTCTTCAGACATTTGTTTTTAATGACATTGCATAATAATTACAGGAACTTAATAAATTGTGTACTTTCATCGTTAATTAAAAGCTAATTAACGTTGACTTTGAAGTTAATTTTCTTGAAACGCCCACCTACACCCTACCGCAACTGAATTAGTAAATTCGTCAACATGGTTCTTTGGTAAAGTTGCAAATTGCTTGTGTGAAATTCTTCTAGGTTTTGTTTTTTATGAAATTTTTAAGAAATTTGAGTATTTGAATGCGCTTTTAAAATGAATAGTAAAGTTAAATTTTCTAAACATTCTATTCTAACGAGTATTTATTTCGGTTTTTTTAATTCTCATTTCTGATTTAATTTGTAATGGGGCAGTTAGACGCAAAGAAAAGAGTGAATTCCAAGTTTAAAAAAATTGTTTTTATGAGGATATTTCCATAATAGCGAACAATATATGGCTCCCGACCTAGAGGGACACCGACATACGTTAGAAGAGCATTGTAAAATGATATTAATGAAATTAAAGATTAAAATTAAGTCGATATTTGATTTATAATTCATGGTTGCTTTATAATTGTTCAATTTTGTAAGTCATATTGATTTATTTATTCATGATTTATTCATTTAAGCCCTATTGAGTGAATAAAGAAAAAACACTCCACCACAGCTCTAAATACATTATTTTGTCTCAGAGAACTACTCATTAGTTTGTTATATAATTTTGAAAAATCGTGTAATAATTCCCGAGATATTGATTATCCCCTTCAATTTCCCAGATGTTTACAATTTTTATCCTTCCGCTTACTATCAGAATGGTTAAAACAAGCTTTTCTAAATTGGAACTTATTAAAAAAATTATCTGAGAACTTCTTTGGTAGAAGATTTTGGGAAACATTTTCAGCTATATATGTATAATGAATATGCGTTTGCAAAACAAAAAAATATATTATTTATACGTATATTTAATAATATATGTATATTTTGTTTATGAGAGAATTTTTACTTCTCGAGAAATTTCGATACGAGGCCCATTTATATAAGAACTAATTAATTACAAAATCTCTTGTGAAGCTTTTCAACCCTTTTCCACGAGATTGGTCGCTCGATTTGCGAACAATTATTAAATAGTTCTTGTAGTCGTAAATGATTAAAAATTTAAGAGTTTGTAGAAGAAAAATCGTTAGTCAATTTAAATAATTTATATGAGCCTACTCTGCAATCACAATAAACATTTTTTATTTGTACTCGAAAAGGGATCAATATTAATTTTTGAAATTAATTTTACTGTTTTTACCACGGCAAAATGCTGTGGTAATCGTATTCAAATTGAACGACTAAGGAAATCGGAGGGTCCCTCATGAATATTGTCCGCAATATTACTAGATTTAAATTACTTAATATATAGAGTTGCGAAGGTGTTTACTTAATTTTCCTTATTAATTAAAATATTGTCGTCGCAGGACGCAAAAACTGCATTAAACTGCAGCGCAGTCGATTTTGGACAATTGCCTATAAAAGGAAAGTGTTTTCTTCAGAGTTCCCCGAACATCTGATTTGCGTCACTTGTTTTGTAAAGTCGGAGCTACCAACGTAAGGAGGCGAAATGTCACTTTCTATGGCAAAAAGACACGATTACTTGTCCAGATGAAATTCCATCGCTCAAAATAAACATTATCTAGGAGATTCGTGGCACCCAAATTGAGATTAAGCCCTGATGCAAAATGAGGGATTTCACAATTTCAAAAATAGGGTAGATAATTCGATGGAATTTGGATCACATAGGTAGCACCCGTGGCCACCATCTCACCTGCGGTAGCTTTTTTATAATTGCCCTAATTGCTCGTGGCTGTGGCACGAAAAAATTATTTAATTTCCTCCGAGGTGATTATACGGCGGAATCTGTGGAATAAAATGTATAAGCGACGATGGCAGAGAGAATGCACTTTGCTGGTTTGACAACTTCGCCAGACGAGACGACAGCCATTTGCAACAAATCAAAACAATGCACAAATGGGGGCAGCTGGGGCACAAAATCGTACGAAAAATTGCTCGAAATATGTAACGATTAGAAAAACAAGGGATACAACAGTAAAATTACCTCTAAAGCTGGATAAGGCTGATAAAATATGCTCCACAAACTGCTTAAAATGCTAGAAACACGCTTCCAAGTCTTCAAGGCTGGCTCTTGTATGCGAATGAACATCGATTTGTCTTGCTTCACTGTAGGGGTGTCACACTGACGTGAACGCTCGCACACATCACCAACACTGGCGAACGGCTTCCGAGAAGTTTTTTCTCTGCAATTTTCTTAATTAAAGCGCTGTATTCGGTGGCGAAATTAATTTCGTCGTCGACAATCCTCTTGACGACTTCAATTCCAGCAATTTTTGTCGCTGGAAGTGTTCTAAAACACCACTAATTAAATTTTGGCGATTTGAAATCTCCGATCAAGCTGAATATAGGGAAAACAACAAATACAAGCGCAAAGCGCGCTTACCGTTCCGTGAACGCGATGAGCATAGCTCAGTACAAAATGAACCAGCATAGGGTAGATTTACAATGCGGAATAACATAACGGTTTCATTCCTTAAGGATTAGTTCTCAACACCGTTTATGTTGTCAGTGCTCCCAAACGAACATTTTTGTACTTATTTTTTTTACAAGTCAGTTCAATTAGAAAGTCGTCAAAAAAAGAAATTCTGGCGCTTTAGACAAAAATTGTCAAGAAAACCCGAAGCGAATCGTGGCGCTCTGGATTTTGTTTTCAGCGCAAATTCGTTTTTTTTCGTTTTTTCAGAGGCAAAGTAAAAGCATAAAATAAGAAGAAGAGTTGCTGTCAGTTGTGTTGCGAATTTGCGTGAAGTGAATTGAGTTCAGTGCAGGTGTTTAAGTAAAATAAAACTAAGTTAATTTTGTGAAACCTTCTGCTGGAGGCAGATTAAAACAATACAAACAATTAAATGAAGGTGTTTAGAGTTTAGAAGAATTTGTGTATTTACCGTGGTCGCTGTTGAAGACGAGTGCAGAGGAATTGAGTTTTCTTTTCTGGTTTTCGAATAGGTAAGTCAGGTTTTTTTTTTCTTTTAAATATAAATATGTATATCTACCCTTTTTTCCAAAATGTCTTTTATTGTTTTCCTAAATTTTTAGCCAATAAATTGGAAATTAACTTATGTAAACTTAATAGAAAGCCGGAAGCGAAATTATGGAACTTATGAATTTTAAAGCGGATGTTCGAATTTTTGTTTATTTTGTTCACTTCTAATAGCTTTTTTACTGTACATACATATACATATATATGTGTATATACATGGAATTTGCTCCTTAAGAATTTAAGAATTTTCATATATAGCCCGCGGTACGCAAATTAGATGGGGAGCGAAATCGAGTGTGAGCAAAAAATGAAGTCGTTATGTTGCCCGTCCGCGCAACATATTCGCGCATCTTGGTGTCATTTCCGAAA
Organism: Machimus atricapillus; assembly: GCA_933228815.1. NCBI lineage: Eukaryota > Metazoa > Arthropoda > Insecta > Diptera > Asilidae > Machimus > Machimus atricapillus. The sequence continues at coordinate 22,973,954 of OW121788.1, read as the reverse complement.
CACTTATCCGATTACAAAAATTCTTTTACCAAAGGTGCATATCTTTTTTATATATAATAATATATACCTACATGCTTTCAGTATTGTAAGAGATGCGTTTATTTACCCCCTTTGCTTATTGTATACATATATGCCAAGATAACCGTTTTTTTTTAGACAATTTTAACCTACTGTAGCTTAAATTACCTATCCTAAACCTAAAAGTTAATGCCTAATAATTTTGTATCTTGCCCTGGTTATTTACGTATATGGTTATTTACGCCGCTGAAGCCGTTTAATCACGTTTAATCTATCTTATGTAAGTAATTGTAGATTTTGTTCATGCGAGCCCATCTCATAAAGTTTCAAGTTCGAATAATATTTACCAGAACCAGAGGTACTCGGAGTCTAAAGTTTGAAAGAAAAGCTCGGATGAATTGTCTTTCGAAAGTCCGGATTTTTTCCAATAAGACTTAATGTAAAACCAAACAGGACATTCATACATATGTTATACCTGGGCTTGACGGATGTCTGGTAACAGATTATCTTGAGTTTGCGATCAAGATATCGGTTGTAAACAGGTCTTGTGAGCTTTTCTGATTAGCTTGTAGGCCAAATATTTAAAAAAAATACACTTTTCTAGCTAGATCGCAAATTACTTTATTATTTTTCAAGCCATTTTGCTGTAAACGCAAATAACGGACACTAAAGAAAACGTACAAAAAAGAAAATATTTATTTACATTATCTGTAACCATTAGGACCTTTAAAACCTTTAAATTAAAAAAATATCTTTATAAAAGATTTGAAAAAACGCAAGATTTTATTTTTCAACAAGAATTTAAGAAACAACAATATAATAAAGATTTTGCTTACACAGTAGTCTGTCGTCCTGTGAATTAGAATAGACTCTAATAATTATTAAAATTAATTTAAAATTCTAGACTGACTGAAACCAGCAATTATTTCCCCAGAAATGCGTTATTTATTAAAGAATGATTACATTGCATTTTCACAAAATATTCCAAATATATTAGTTGTAAATTTTTTATTTTTAAGAGCATTCCTGGCGTTTGTGCTTTTTCCGGACTTCATTTAGAACACATCCAATTTCATCGTCCTCAAAAAATGCATATAAAACTCGCATTGTGTTTGTGAATCCTGATCCCTGTTTCCATCCTGTGACTACGATAACAGGATCCCCAGAGTGAATGAAACCGATTTTCTTGCCCATTTCAATCCCGAAATGGGTACGGTTGTCGACATCTTTAAGCCATTCGGTTAATAGTGGTTCTGGAGATAGCGAAAATTTTGTTTTTTATATTTATTAGGTAATAAATAAAGAATTCACCTCGATAAACAAATGGCATTATACCGCGGTATAAGCGCCCTTGACGAGCGGTCTGGGAGTTTCTGGTTACCAAGATAATTGGACATGTCGGTCGAAATCTGGCCACCAAATGTGCCGACCTCCCGGATGCTGTTAAGACGATTATGGCAGAAGCCTGCATCTTATGAGAGGCCTCAACAGCTGAAAGTGCAACTCCGAGGGCTGCATCGAGGGTTCCGGCGGCCCTTCGGACGAGGTCAACGAATAAAGTTTTAAACCAAAGGGCTGCTTCGCATTCCCTGCAAATCTTTGCCAAGAGGGCGACGGCTTCTACGGCATACTCCCCGACGGATGTTTCTACGGTGAGCGTGATTGCGTCGGCTCCATCGATGATCGCATTCCCAACGTCTGAGATCTCACTTCGATCTGCTCGAGGTCTTTTGACCATTGACTCTAACATTTGACTAGCGCAAATGACCGGCTTGCCGTTCTAATGCCAGGAAAAATTTATATAATAATAATAATAATAATAATAACACTTTTCATTTAATAACTTCTATATCAACATTCGTTGAATATAGTACAGAATTAAATCAGTTATCGAGTATGTAGTAAATATTTTTAATTCGGGATTCTAAAAAGCGTTTCCTTATGAAAAAGAATCGTTTAAGTAGTATTATGATTAAATATTTGAATTTATTTATTTCTTTAAATTTTATGTGATAAATCCTTTTTTTTTATTCCGAATCTTACACAGGTTACTTAAGTAACTGGTCATTATTTATAAAAACTTACCTTGTTACATCGTGAAATCATTGCCTTTTGTGCTAGGAACACTTTTTCCGGTGGAAGTTCCATTGCCAAGTTGGCACGATCAACTAAAATCCCATCGGAGGCAACGATAATTGTCTCCAAGTTACTCATAGCCTGAAGACATCCAATTTTCGATATGACTTTTATGTTTTTACCCTTTCCGCTTAAAATCTTGTGAATTTCTTTCAAAGCATCTGCATCTCGAATACACGAGGCGAAGATTATGTCGATCTCATTATCAATGGCAAATTTCAACTGCTCCTTATCGTATTTGGTTACGGAGGGCAAATCCGTAACAATTCCAGGTATATGCACACTTCTTTTTGATCCTAGAAGTCCACCGCTTTCAATGCTGCAAATCAAAGTGTCTCCAGAGATCTCGTTGATAATCAAAGAAATAAGACCTTTATCAATGAGTATCAAATTACCGGGATTTACAACATTCACGATATTCGGGTAGTCTATGTAAATTATGTCCTTTTTTCCCTTGTCCAAAAAATCTACACTCGTGGTCAAGCTGATTAAGTCGTTTTTCTTAAGTTCAACTTGACCGCCGCCTTCGATGAAACCAGTCCTAATTTCAGGACCTTTCGTGTCGAGGGCGATGGCCACAGAGTGCTCAGTACCCAATTTTTCGGAATGCAATCTTGCGGCTTCACGAATATTTTTTATTGTCTCAGCGTGGAACTCCATGGTGCCATGAGACATGTTTAAACGGGCAGTTGTCATACCTTTTGCAATCATATTTCTGATTGTTTCTATACTTCTGCTTGCAGGTCCGATAGTACAAATGATCCCAGTGAGACCGACATTTGGTACCGGCGATTCATAATCCAAGTTGCAAATATGATCGAGTTGAGTTTCTGCTTCTGTTGGCTTCATTTTTAGCACTGGCATATAGCAAGGAACATTGGAATGAAATAATTGCAATTTATTTTAATAAGAGTAGAAAAAATATTTATGAATATTCAAAAAACTTCAAAATAGAAAATATTATGACATCCTGTGACTTAGACTACTTAGTTGTCTTATGTGTCTCATAGAAAATGTAATAAATAAGAGGGCAAGTAGGTAAGTGCGATTAAAATGAGATTGAATTGGTTGATCTATCTACATTTTTTCACAATTTTAGATAATTTTAGAGTTCTTACCAAAACAAGGAACCTTTATACATGGTTATGCTACGTCCGTCCGTCCATATGACGCAGTAATTTAATTCAGACTATTAGAACTATAGTGCCGAAATTTGGTACACGTATACCCGCTACAAAGATATCTTTTGCCATTTTGGAAAACAAAATTTAAGGCTATTTTCCCTATTGAAAAGTGGGGGTAAACTTTTTTTTTACTTACTGGAGTGTGGTATCGTTAAAAAGGGAATTTAAAACAATTATGAGTTGTTCAAACAAAATTATGCCTCGCTTTTGAAATATGCGACTCCGAAGAGGCCATTTACGATTAGGTTTGTGTCACCCAAGATATCATCCTGAACCCAATTTCGGAAAAATCTGAAAAAACCTAGATTACTAGCTCATGGACTGAAATAACTTTTACAAATAATACGATTTATAAGATTCAAATTTACGGGATATAACCGTCCAAGTTAAGTTTATTTGGAGGACTCTTAACAACTTTTCGGGAAAAAATCGATATATCAACTTTGCATGCTATAAGACTTCGAAAACGATTAATTATAACTCACACTTCAGTTACCACCGTATTTTATAGGTTCAATTTTACTACTGAGCCCAATTTAAGACCCTCTTTGATTTTATCGTTTACAGTAATAGATACGGAGCCCTACATAATCATAGTACGCAATGATCTTGACCGCTTTGTTTATTTTTCTTTCTTCTTTCTTAAATTACCAATGATTGCAAAGTATAAAGATTAAAGTATATATTCGTTCTAAAATTAACGTAAAACAATATTGTACTTTTTTATTATAAAAATACAATTAATTCACTGTACAATTCAAAAAATTAATCCGTTTTTCTCTTTAATAACTTTATTTAACCTACAGTTTATAGTGTTACATTTTGTGACGAGTTTGCTGCCAGAACTGCAACTTCTGAGAGATGAGAAAGTGTATTATATCTCGTTTAATCTCTTAATCAGCATTGCTAGAAATAAAAGAAAAAATAAATTAGTAAAGATACACTAATAATATTATTAATCACATGTTCTTAAACGCAATTTTTAAATTAAAAATAAAAATTTTATTGCATCATGGGATTTAATGGAATTTGTAGATAAATTGAGAGGTCGTACTGATTCAACTTCTCAAAAAGTATGTTTGATATTGAAACAAACATTTTCAATAAATTTATAATGAGTTAGTAATTTAAAATGATCCAAAGTACTCAAATTTCTAAAAACAAACTAGACTGATTCCAGACAACAATCGATTGTCTGAAGTGCCTCCATATCGCACAGAGCATTGCACCTATGACTGTATTTTTGAATGTTATCACCTCATTATCAAAACTGTTTCTTCAGTTAGTAATCAATGACACTTCTTTTCTACTGCGACATATTTTCCGCAATATATATTTTTCTTTGAATTTTTTTGGGTCTAATTGAATTATATTATATTAAAATTATTTTAAAAAAAATACATACACTATGCGCATGGTGTTTGTGAATCCAGATCCTTGCTTCCATCCAGTGACTATAACAACAGGATCTCCGGACTGAACGAAACCGTGCTTCTTTCCAACTTTAATTCCGAACTGGACTCGAGCGTCAACATCCTTGAGCCAATCGGACAGTGCTGATTCTGGTTGAGTCGAAATGAAATGTTTTAATTAATTTAATTGAGAAAGAGACAATCATTCTCACCTGTGTAAACTAATGGCAGAATACCGCGATACAAATGTGCCTGTCGCGCAGTCTGAGGGAATCTGGTAACCGCAATAATTGGACATTGTGGTCGATACTTGGCCACTAAATGTGCTGATCTGCCAGATGTTGTTATGACGATAACAGCGGCCGCGTGCATCTTGGCGGAGGCTTCAACAGCTGCAATTGCGACAGCATGCGTTGTATCCAAAGTTCCAGGTACTTTTGAGACCAAGTCAGCGAACAAATTTTTGTGCCATAACGCTGCTTCGGCTTCCTTGCAAGTCTTAGCCATCGTTAAGACGCATTCCAAGGGATAATCGCCCTTGGCAGTTTCTCCTGAAAGCATAACGCAGTCAGCTCCATCGAGAATCGCATTCGCAACATCTGAGATTTCAGCACGGGTTGGCCGTGGCTTTTTGATCATGGACTCCAACATTTGGGTTGCACAAATTACAGGTTTTCCTGCCTATATATATATAAAAAATAAAATAAAATAAATAAACAATCTTATTGAACAAAATATACTTAGTCAAGAGCAAATATTATCCAATAGTCTTTAGAAAATAAAAGAATTAAGTTTAAATCAAGTACCGAGAAATTTTCTGTATTAAAAATATTTCAAAGGTACCTCTGTTTATTGCAAGGGGCTTTTTTTTAGTTTATTGGTAGATGTAAAATTTGATTAGTTTTAATAATTGCTTTATTTTAGAAACATAATTTATAAAATGAGGTTTTTTTTATTATAATCTCTTTACTCCCAAATTTGTGAACTCAGTTTCGTTTTGTAAACTAATTGTTTTTCAATTTTTTCTTGCTTATTGAGTAGCCGTTGGTACAACAAATAAGTAAACAAGTAATCAAATAAAACATGAAAACACTCTTAATGCCTTTAAACAAGTTCGTCCTTGAAGAGGTTAAAATTTCAAGATTATTTGAAAAATTATAGGTACGTGAGAAATTCTAAATTTCTCTCATAGTCTGTTTAGAGTTAGCTACTCCTATAAAAATTGAATAAATTTTGCTCTACTCCAAAAAAATGCACTTACCTTGTTGCATCGAGAAATCATAGCTTTTTGTGCTAAGAACACTTTTTCTGGTGGGATCTCAATTCCAAGGTCACCACGAGCGACCATAATACCATCAGATGCAGCGATAATTTCATTCAAGTTTTGCATACCTTGCTGGTTCTCGATCTTCGATATGATCTTAATATTTTTTCCTTTCTCACCCAAAACTTCTCGGATTTCTCGTAGAGCATCTGCATTACGAATAAATGAAGCGAAAATCATGTCGACATCTTGATCGACACCGAATTTGAGATCGGATTTGTCTTTTTCAGACACCGCTGGCAGATCGACAGGTACTCCGGGCAAATTTACACCTTTGCGTGACCCCAGACAACCTCCGTTTTCGATCGTGCAGACCAAGGTGTCTCCAGCGATCTCGGTAACGACCAAAGAAATGAGGCCATCATCGACGAAGACCCTGTTGCCGGGCTTCACGACATTCACGATATTCGCATAGTCGACGTAGATGATGTCCTTCTGGCCCTTCTCCGCGTATTCTGGATTCGTGGTCAGTTTGAGGGTGTCATTCTTCTTAAGTTCGACCTCACCAGTTCCACTGCCCGCAATGAGACCAGTTCGAATTTCAGGCCCTTTCGTGTCGAGGGCGACGGCCAGGGGGTATACAATACCCAACTTTTCCGAGTATACTTTAGCCGCTTCGCGGATATTTTTTATTGTCTCGGCATGATACTCATGGGAACCGTGGGAAAAATTCAAACGAGCAATGTTCATTCCAGTTGCCATCATTTTTTCGAGCATATCGACACTTCGGGATGCAGGTCCGATCGTGCAAATGATCCCCGATAGACGGACATGTGGCGCCGGAGATGCAAAGTCCAATTGGCACATATGCTCCAGGTGGCATTCTGCTTCTGCTGCCTTCATTTGGGGAACTTCTTGCATCTATATTATAGAAAAAACCAAATTTATAGCATATTAAAAAGTAATGGGAGAAAATAGTAAAAACCTTCTATATAGAACTAGTATCGCCTTCGGGTCGAATCGAAATGATGCGACCTTACGGAGCCTACTTTGAGTTATTTTGACAAATAGTGTGAAAAATAATTATTCCTCACAGCCAACTTGATTTTTTATTTGAGGAATATGCGCGTACCTGAATAAAACATTTTGCACATGAAAAAATACCTTTCGCTTGATATATGTTTCATTAAGATACGTGCACGGGAAATAGGTTAAAAAATTATCACAATTCTTGGCTTTGCCCATCAATATATATATGTATATAAGATTTATAATCCTATAATTCTTAAATAATGTGTACGTATCTAAACTATTTCATGAGTTGAACACACTGCGAAGCCATAACCGACATATGTTGAAATTTAGGCAAAATAATAATGAAATACAAATATAAGCTTTAATGATATACCTTTTTGTTTTAGACCCTCTATTTCTTATTCTAATTCGCAATTAGTATGATATTATGAAGTTCTTTAAATAAGACTTTTATTAAGAAAAAAAATTATGTTACAATGATTTTTAAAAATGAATGCTTTAACATTAATTCATATAAACGAAATAGTATCATATTTCAAACTACTTAGAAGTAGAGATTCTATATTCAGTTAAACTCAAGTCCGCAACGCATGCAAGGTAAAGTTTTGGGTTTAAGTTTAATTGCCCACATACTTTTTATTTATCTCTGGATTTAAAAATAAATATAAATGATAAAACAAGTCTCCAATTTGTATTTTGTCACGTACTCATATTTTGTATCAAAGTAATTTTCTGTTGGGAATGTCCAACCTCTGACTCGAATTTCTTTGAATCATCCGCGCATGCGGACACGTTACTAACCTCAAACCTTGTGAGCGGTACTTTTAATAATAATTCTCCAAACATTCTCGAGTTGCACAAGTGCTGTATAAACTGGACAATTCAATGAACAATCAAGTGCAGCAGTAAAAAAGAACAAGGACCCGTACTTGGTTCTGCAAACTCAGTGAAAAGGTGTATATCATGACGCAAAGCAACATGATTAATTCACCCGATTATGAAGATGCTATCTAAGGAAAACTACGACAAGTGGAGAATTCAGGCAGAGGCTCTTCTTATAAAGAATTATTCATGGGCGTACCTCTGTGGCGAAAAGCCGTTACCAGTAATATTCGAAGAGGACAGCAATCGTCAATAATCGACGGTTATAACCGCTGGTCCGAGGTGTACTTCATATGTTGTAAGAATTAACAGAGGTACACCATTTGAAAAATGGACAGGAAAAACGCCGGACATTGCCATCTTAGGACCTTCGGCCGTAAAACTTACATCTTGGATAAGTCACCTGGCAAAAGAAAATTTGATGCTAAGGTGATTGAGGGCATCTTTGTGGGATATTCGAGGATACGACATCAAAAGGATATCGCATCTGGTTCCCCAGTGAGAGACGAACTCGGACTTTCCGAGATGTTAGATTTTTTGACGAATTCGGATCACCATATTTAACGACAACCAGAGTACCCGAAAACTGGCATCTAATCCCTTTTTTCACTCCAGATCGAAACATATCGATATTCGCCATCATTTCATTCGTCAGGCGTTTGCAGATCACTTATACTTCGGATCACCTAACCTACCTACCAACGTAAAAAATGTTGGGGATGTCCAACGTCTGCCTCCAAATTTTTTGAATTGTCCGCGCATGCGAATCGTAGTAAATTTCATTCTCATTTCATTTTCTCTGCTTGAAAAGTCTGCACATATCGCAAAAATTATTTTCACCATATTTAGTATAAACCAAATTAGTTATTAAATACAGTATGGCATTTCTTGGATTTTGGGTTTATTGTTTTCCAACGCGGAAGCCGTCCCTAATTTCCAAACAGTCTCACCCATTGACATTTATGACTTTCTATAAATAATGCAAAATTTACCTCGAAATAAGTTTTAATCACTGCACTTCCTTACTTTGTAAAAATTCAGCTACAATGAGACAATGACGTTGGTCGCAATTAACTTTTCAAGAACACAATCGTATCTTTTGCTGATTTTATCAAAAATTGCGTATGTTTAATGTCAATAACAAATATTTCGTAGATAAATATTTTCTTATATTTATAGTGAAATATTGAGTGATTGTATTCATTGCCTACTTTCTCCTACTTCGATTAAAATCTTGGTCTCGAAAGCTTATAGTATTTTTGAAACGTAAAAGTGAATTGTTCAACATTGCTTTTACGAATGAAATGCAAAATATGAGTAATTATTTTATTATATAAATAAATCCAACAAAGGCCTAATACATGAGAAGTTTTGTTGCAATAGAGTACCTAAATATTATTTATAGACTTTCTAGGGTATCTATCAGTAAGTTCACTGTTAGAATGATAAGAAGTTGAGGTTTGAAATAAATATTTATATCGCTATTATGACCACAAAAGGTAAATACGGAATAATTTCTATAATTGAGATTACTTTGGAGAATAACGAACTTATTATTTTTATTCCAACTTAAAACAAATCTCTCTTTGATTAGTTTGGAAAAGAGGCTTTGTTAAATTAGAAAATAAGTGACATACATTTTTCCCTATATAAGAGTTTATTTATAATAATATAAATTTTGATTTAAATTTTACACACTACCTTCACAGAATTTCACTAAGCCGGTATACACTCTCTGTGGGTATTACACCCCCCAAGAAAAAGTGTCATAAGCGAACACATTGTAAAAATAGATTTTCTAATTTAAAGAAGCTTGAAATCAATGATCTTAAAATCCAAGTGCGACAGTGCATATGTATGTACATAACGACATAAAAGTAGAATATATGTACGAAAACTGGCGGAAAGACAATTTAATTCATTATTCAGTACTATTCATAGAGATGATCTTGAATTTTACATCGGATCGGAAACTACTCCACAACTCGCATCGTCGAGGTGGTCTTTTGAATTTATACATACATATCTGCATCAGAAACTCAAAGGTTTATTCACCTCCTTTTATTTTCCTTTCTCGAAAAAATAAAGGTTGTATTTAATAAAAGATATTTAAGGACGCAAAAATCAAAAATAAATGGAAAAATTGTATTAATTTACTTTAAACGTTACAGTCTTCTTCTAAATGACCTTGAAAATGTCTCAGAATTTTCGTTTTCCTAGCATATTGGATACCTATAACATGACTAAAATATCCTTTCGTAATGTGTTTTGATTTATTTGTTAAAGCAATAGTAAAATATTAAAAAACACCAACTAATTCACAGCTTGAACCTACTTTTTCGTTGTCACAAACTACTTTTACTAAACGCGACTAGCCGAAACGATATAAATAATTAATTTAGGACAAGACCTTCAAAGAAACCGAAGTTAGCCCAAAGAAGGAGTGAGTTAAGCGCGTGAGTGTCCTTGATCAAGGGCATTCGCACGGCACGATACAGATGCATGATTGCCGAAAAAAAAAAATCGTTGAGTTTCCTCAGAAGAGTTAAATTACCTTCTTGGGTTCATCGTAGGCCGTTGTGTAAACCATTCTGACTGCAAAACTTCTTTTCTGGCTCCGTAAAACTCCAGACGAACACTCCCGTGGTGGAGCGAAAAGCCCGAAACCGTGCCGGCTTTTTTCACGTTCAAAACGTTCTTTGACGACTAGAACCGAACTTCTTAAGCGAGCGACTCTAACTTCCACCGACAGTACCACTTGAATGCACTTGATAAAATTATATTTTACCTGCGAATGTTATTTTTTTTATTTTTAGTAATATTTTTACACAGTCTGTGAGTTCCGCGAAAATTTTACTTAATCACCGCCGCCGACGTCTAGAAATCTGAATCTGAACTCGCTAGCATATGGACCCGGACTGTTGTGGGTTGCAACGTGAGAAAATCTACCGATAAAAGCTCCCAACTTTTCCGCGACTCCTCAGCTGTTTTGCCACTCAATTGCACCTGGTTTGGTGTCTTCTATACCACAAAATCAGACCGTATGTTTTTTTCGTTAATCATATAAATACTCGCGAATCGCGGGAGAAAAACACATTTTGTTACTATCAGCAATTTTCTGCGTGGTTGTGTGTCTCTCAAGCTTTTCGGGGGCCTGCGCACAGATATTACTTCTTTTTTTTCTAGCAATTTTTGTCGAAAACAATTCGTTTTAAGCTTCTGAGGAGGGAAGAATTGGGAGCTATTGATCAAATAATTATTGTTTTAAGAATTATCGAAATCTAACTAACGTATTTGATTATTTCGAACATAACTAATTAATAACGCCCGTTTCCCGGCAGTTGGATGGGCGGAAAACTAAAGTTATTTGTAGAAAGCTAAAAATAAGAAGTTTCCCAATTTTCTTCAGAACGCATGTCTACAGAGAAATTTTAAAGAGTGGTCTCCGTTTGGTTTCCGTTCTTTCGACTTCCGAAGTGTTGGTGTTTATCCAACCCAAAAACAAGGTGGGTCTTCCAAATACAAGAAATTTTGAATAGAAATACCCAAATTATTTAACTCCCACTTAATAGCATTATTAATATTGCCCTCTTTCTAGAAAACACATTTTAATTGAAAAATGTGTTAATTATTGATATCTTAATGCTACTAGCCACGCTAATTGGTTGGTTGACACCCCCTTTTATAATTTAAAATATGACATTTAACTTACATACAAATTTTAAGATAAATACTAAAACAAATCCAGCAATTTTTTATAATACGGTTGATATTATTTATGGTAATTAATTTAAAATATAAAAAATATAACTTTACTGTAAGTCACATTCAATAATAAATCGGTAAACAATTGCATTTTCTGTAATTTCCCTAACCAATAGCAATAACATTGAAAGTTATTGAAATGCAGCGTTTATACCTAACTATAACTAATTATATATTAAATATTTATAACATTCCTTTTTTTCTTTTTTGTCGGATACTTAAAACAGAATTACGAGTTTTTTTTAAAGCTTTTAAAACATCATCTCTACCAAAGTATTTACTTCAATTTGTCCTTGAGCTTAACTCGTTTTTGCCGCGAAAATTACCTCCAAAGTGAATGAATTATTCTCAACTTGCTGCAGTTTTAGATTTCAGAAAAGCCGACTAACGATAATGAGGATGGTGAGTCAATTTTGAATGATTTACAAAATGTGGTATTTAATAATGTTATTGTTGTTTGTAAGCTATTAAAGTTGTTTAATTTTCTTCTTTAAATTATATTCGTTATGAATGTCATATTTAATATATGAGTGAGAGATAACGTCCAAGTTTAAATAAAGTAATCTGTATTTTATTTTAAAGATAAATTTAGAGCATGGTTACAGTTTTATCTTTTTATATCGGTTTTGACGAAAAAACTCTTCGGAAAAGATATAATCACACGTCATTGTTTTAAAAAAATTCCATAATGATAATAATAGTTTAAAATATTTTCTCTTTTTAAACGGTAGCAATTCGTATTATCCCAATTTTCATACTTTTTGTTTTGTATATTAAATTATAAATAAATATACATATAATAATCTAGAATATAGTAGAAAAAGAGCTCCGTTCATGTTTAAATAAAGAACCTTCTTCAGATATTATTTGAAGGTGACTAATTAGGAAACTGTTTTTTAAAATATGAAATCTAAAAATTATTACTGCTCATTTTATGGAATCAGTGGAATGATGTAGGTGATATTTTATATAGCAATCGCAAATGCAGCATGAATGTAAGACCAAAACTAACACAACGAATAAAACTATGAAAGTGAAAATAATAGAAAAAGCATAACGTAACCATTCATTGAACTTAAACTCTATGGAAATTAAAAAAAGGTCATATCTTGCCTATGGGTCAACAGAAATAGTTATAAAATTCCACTCGGTTGGAGTAAGCTGAAAAACACACAAATTGTTAGTTTTTAGTGCGCCATCCACCTAAATTAAGAAGGAAAACTTACTTTAGAAAACTAGAAAATAGGTGACTTTTTGGAAATGTTATAAAAATTGCAAATGTGCTTGGTTTTTAATTTTACGATAGACTAAAATTAAGTCAATTGAACCAAACACGCACAGTGGGAGATAATTTATAATCATATCATAAAAGCAATATTTTTTAATTAATTAATATTTACACAGTGAGATATTTACTTTAAAAATTAGAAAAAGAAAAAGCACCTATGTATGTTTGAGCCTGCTAAAATAGGTTTTCCTTTAAATAATGGTTTTAGTTACAATTAATATAGATAATAAGACAATATATTCAAATATTCTTGAAATAAACAACTGATAACAATACTTCGTAAAATGCTCGAAAAACAGCTGATTTAAATCAACAAACATATGTGTTAGAAAACAATTAGATCAGTTTCGCTTTAACGATATTTAGTGTTGTAAATTCATTAAGCGGATTGCTGGTTGCACCGGAAAGTGGTCGTTTGAGAAGAAGCAATTAATATTTCACTTCACAGATCGTCCGACTATCGACCGGATTCTCATATCACCCGTCTAGACTTTTATTTTCCAACGTAATAAAGTATTTACTCCGATTTACGTGAGACTGTCCATGAAATTATCTGGCCGGTCGATGAGGTAATTTCGCCTCAATTCCACCTTCCAATGGAAGGAAAGGCTTCGGATCAGCGAGCAGCACCGGCATTTTATGCTTCGTGACTTTGAGATCACCTTTGCCGTTTCCAGAACATGGCAGTTTCCATAATTGTACATAGTATTTTGTCGGTTTATTTCTAAATTCTAGCACTCTTTTTCACAGCCTTACTTACTTTTGAGGGTTGTTTCAACACAAAAAGTACTAATAGTATAAAAACTTGATAAGTTAAAATGAAAGACGGAACAAGAACTACTAACTGTACTAAGCCCAGACCAGACACTGTTCCGATTTAACCGAATCTCCCAGCTGAACGTGACTCACACCCCAGATAAAAATGCTATACATTAATAAAAAGCCTTTGATAGTGTGAACAATCTCTCTTTTCGCTCCCTGGAAATCCGGTCTAAACGGCCACTACTACCACCGCATAAGTGGTTTGATAGCAGGGCGCGAGATCGCGGAAACGTGTTATCATAATAGCGAGAACATGATCGATGCGTGCATGCGCATACCTGAGCATCGCAGCTTTTATATCAGCGATAATTCATTTTATGATGTTGCTGAACACTGGGTTATCTAATCGGTAATGGCAATGAACTGAGATTTTTTTGCAACTGATCGTAAGTAAATGTGTGCTTTGATACGATTGCACCATGATCAGTTTTTACTATAACAGTGTGCGAGGTTTGTGTGTTTCAACGAATTTAATTTCTTGGAAATCAATCACTTTAAATGAGAATTAGCAATCACATCTTTTACGCAATCTGATCATATAGTGATCACGCCGAATCGAATGAAACTCTCAGACAAAGTAGAATATCTTATCTTTATAAGCTTTCATAACGTTTTTTTCATTATTCAGAATTCAACAATTTTCTTAAGTATATAGGAAATGTTTAACTATAATATTTTTTTTTTAATATTATGACTAAACTTCTAAATTAATTTATTAAGAATGTCAACGAAATAAAAATACAATTCTCAGAATTTTGCTTCCAATTTCTGAAAAACAAATATAAACTCTGGTTCTTTAATTCTATCGTTAATTAAAAAGCTGTTAAAAGCAAATGTTTTCGTTCACTTTGAAGTGTCTTTACTAAAAAAAGCTTACAAGAAAAATCTTGGCTTCAAAGCTCTTTGGAAGTTGAACAGTTTGTATAACAGATTTTTAATTTAAAAACGGTTTTTGGTGGTAAGGAAAAGGTAATTAAACTACATATATGTAAATGATAACGGAAATAATGTTTCAAATTTTATTGCGCCCATACATGCAAACGGGGGTATGGTTAAAACGGGCCTTTTGAGTAGATTATGGACGTGTTTTTATTTTTAATAAATATATAACTTAAAAAAAATGCTTGAGTTGAGACCCTATCAAAGTTGCTATTTTTAGGCACATTTTATTACGAAAATGGTTGTAGGTAATGAGTTGTAAGTTAAGTATGTACAATAGTTTATTATGCAATAGAAAAAAAGTTGGGAGTACATAATTTATGAATGCATATAAAATTTGCCTTATAAAGAAATGAAATTTTACATAAACGATCACTAAAGCTGAGATACTTTCTGATCATGATTATAACTTCTTACTATGTATATACTTTTTCCCTCTTTTCAATGAATACATACATTTAGATTTGAAGATAAATTAACTACCTCTCCTTATTAAAGTATACATATTTTGTTAAAACAAAAATATTCAAGATTGGGCAGATTTAAAAGGAAAAAAAACATGATTCATGAATGAACAACATTGTGGGAGAAAGTCCCTTTATATGTGTGAAAATTCTTTTATAAAATCTCAAGAATTTGTTTTCTTGTAAGAATCTTATGAGGCGTTATAAATGAGAGCAAAAAACTTCCGATGATGATGTAAAAAGAATGAAATGAAGACTACTAACAACCAAAGGAAGCTGTGCAGAAATTACTGCTTGACCTCAGCGTCATTGATTGGCGTTTGGCACCAGAGTTCAGGACGAGTTTATCGGCGATTTGTCTGCCCGATTCATTTCCTTCCCATTAAATTATTACAAAGACGATTCTAGTTAGCTATAGTTCGATTGCGGGTGGCGTGGGTAAAATTATTCGAAAACCGTCTGACTGATCTACGGAGCGGTCGTCTTTCGTCGCTTCTTATCGAATATTCTTTTGAAGAATCGCAACGCTGCCGTGAGAAAGGGGAGAAAATTCAATTTGATTGTGCTACGATTTCAAGGTTTATGGGAAACTAGTAAATTGGAAATAAATTATTCATCGACTGCCGGTTTAATGTGCGTGTTTTGATTCGAGACAGGCATTGAAAACATTTTCAATCTATCAATTATCTATTTATACCCATCGTCTAGTACCTACATGCGGATTTTTCTGTATGGATGAGGATTCTGTGCTACATCACCATCGAGAAATGGTGCTAAAATTATTTAGTTAGGGCTGAGATGGTGCCGCGAATGAATAATGCACTCACTCATCCTGAACAAGCACCAAAATAGATCGTCACAACACAACAATTTAAATCTGCTTGATGTCACGTTCTCATGCCGAATTGTTCGTCCTCATAATTTCTCAAAACATAAGCACGACATGGGAACAGACTGAATGTTAATTGCTCGCCAAATGGCGATGGCCCCTCTGAGTCTGTTTATAATTGGAGTACGCAAAGGTGTCGAGTAAGTTAAATTGGATCTGTGTGTCTGGCGTAGGTCATTATGTCATTTTGGGAAGATTGCAATTTCAAGTCCATTTTTAACTAATATTTACTTACCATTTTTTGGTTTAAGACGCCTAAAATTAAAACTATTGTTGCACATAAGGAGAGTATTCAAAAATTGAATTGAAAATTTCACCTTTTCAAAACACCTTATAATAAGGCTTTTTATTTATATCCAGAACAATTTGTTTCTGAAATGAGTTCTTCGTTGATTAATTTTTTCTACAGACATTATCTATTTAATTCAGTTTAATATGACAATTTCAATATTCTGAAAAAACCAAATCTTTTTTAATTCACAGTATTTTGAAGAGCTTTATCAATAAAAGTTTGTAAAGTACATAGGTGACATTTTCATTAGTAAAAATTAATGTTTCGAGATTATGAAATTGGGTTATATTAATTAACAAGGGCAAGACAAGTTGATATAAAAATTTTATTTAGCAAATTTTCTAAAATGTCTTAAAAATAGTCACACATATTGCATCGTAAATAGTTAATTGCCATATTCTGGAGAAGTCCTGGCAGTGCTTTCCTTAAAAAAAAAAACATTACATTTTCTACAATACCTGAATTGTTATTGTAAGGAAGCTCGTCCATCACATTCCACACGCTGAACCCCTTTAGTCAATTTAAAAAAAAAATATGTGAACTTAGGGCAAGACGTGGCTCAAATTCCTTTTTTATTTTATTCCTAGGCCTAAGCTAATAAAGCTAAAATTTACTTTGCACATCCAGAAATTGCCTCAAACCAGGCTTTCCTTGGCGAATTTTTCACTCCCGATAACAAGAAGTGACTGGCTCTGTTCGACTTCATCTGAACATTTGGGTTGGGAATGTTTTCTCTCACCTGTGGGATCTTCTTCGTCTATCACCTCAATACCTGGGGGCTCTGGTAGGGTTGATATTTTAGCGAAGTTCGAGGTACCGAAGCGGGCTGTTATAGTGTGGTGGATGTAATAAGGGCTAACACAGGCCCTGGCCAAGCGATTTTCATTGAAGTAAGTCGTCCTCGCGTCCACCGAACCGTTTCCTTCCTTATGCACATCGGGCTCATCGGGCTCCTCAATTTCCTGGATGTCGTCGAAGTACTTTGGGATCCTTTTGATGATACTAGAGTTGGTGCTCCATCCGAACTCCTTCTTATCCTCATTTGAAGATAACGAGTCTTCTCTGCTTAATTTGCGATGAGTGTCGTTCACCGTACTCTCCTCCGAGTGTCTGATGCTGTTCCTTAAGAAGTCCCTTCGGCTGCTTGAGCTGCTGCTCAAATTTGTAGAAGTCGTGTGGAATGTGCCCTTCCTTTCGCCCACGGTGAACTTTTTCTTACCCTTTGACCGACACCCGAGCAGCTTTAGAAATCCATCACGAAACTTGGACGACATTAAGTTGTACAAAATTGGGTTGAGAGCAGAGTTAAGGTAGAGCATTATCCGACAGAACAACAAAATCCCATAGTACCACTCGGCACCTAATGACAAAATAGTTTCGGCCGGAGCAAGGATTATCCAAAGGGTAAGGGCCCGAAAGGGCAGTAGGCATACAAAAAAGCTAAAAACGACTGTTCCCAGCATGAAAATGGCCTGTCTTCGGTACTTCAAAACGTTGCTCCTATTGCCCTGCGATATTAGTCCCGGATTGTTCATAAGATGCTTTGCAATTATGCTGTAAAGTATGAGAAGAATTAAGAACGGCAGCAGGAAGAACAATGAAATTGTCCCCAGGAAATATGCCGCCGGCCAGAATGTCGCAACGGACGTGAGACAAACGGCGACCTCAGAACCGTCCACGTACGTCTCCAGCTCATAAGATGCTATCGACAGAATGGGGCTGAAATTGGAAAAAAAAAAAAATTCCAAGTGAGAGGACCAAATGAGAAAAATTTATATTTGAAAAAAAATTGCAAACTGCAAAACTCACCTCGGGTGAAAAGTGCTATTATTTACAAATTCTCCTTTCTACAAAGAAATTTTCTACATTAAGCCAGGTGTGCTGTCCCAAGTTAACAGGGCCACTCAGTCTTTCTCAAATCTTCTGGTTAGCCGAATTGATGGCCGCTTATTATCTAGGACAGAACTGTTTGCCACCAACGCCTCATGCGTTTCTTGTATTTACAGCCAAAGTTTCTACAAGTTTGCCAAAATTCTACAATTAAAGCCGCAAAGTGCGAATATGACCATAAAAAAAGGGATTAGGTACAAAAGTTTACTAAACGTTATTCGCTAATCCGCTTGGCTAGTGTTAAAGTTATATATACAGTCGTTCGATGTTAGATATTTAATTCGACACTTTTCTACCTACTTCTTATAATTTGTTCGATTCTTTGTTTTGCCCTTTATAGATGTTAAAATAGAAAATATTAAATAATAATAGGAGTAATAGTAGGAGATAATAGGAGAATATTTTCAAATTACAAATTGTTTAGACAACACTTTTCAGTGCTGTAAAAAAGAACCAACATTCAAATTATGTATATAATTTAAAAATAGGCTTATAAACAGAAATTGAAAAAACAGTAATATGCGAATTAGTTATACAAATAAATGAAATTTCAAACATCCTATTCGAAATTAATAAATATCGTATTTCATCCTATAACAATATTGTAAGTTGTTTCTGAGGAAGGAGAATGTTGCTATTTGCTAATCACGACATGTCTTGTTTTATTTTAAGGTATATTTGAAAAGACTGGACTATGAATATATAAAAGATGGAAAGATAGAAAAACGAGAAAATTCTGATTCGATGATTAAATTAAGTTTATATACAAAAATATATATACCCAATATTTCGGTTTAAAAAATTCATATTTCAAAACAGATTATATAAATGGCCCTAAATAGTTACTTTACACCTGTTATATAATATACCAATTGGAATATTTTTCTACCTGTAATTAATGTTGACACAATTCTACATTCATTCATCGATTTAATTTAAATAAATTATAATTTTGGATGAAATAAAGATCTAAGTAAAATCCATCCATTATCTTGGTATACAAAACTTTGTAGGTTGTAGGTATCCATTAAACAATTGCGAAGCGTCTTTGATATAAAGACACACTTTTAAATTGAATTATTATACGTGCAAAAATTTGTCTTTCGTTTTGCAGTTTATTGGAAAAAAAACTTTATAAAAATGTAATTTAATATTTCAAAACATAAATTCTATGGGGATAATTTTTAAATAAATTTATATAATATATACAGCTCCATCTCTGTGAAAGGATCTTCTGGAAAATGAATATTTACAGAATTAAAGACGAATCTCAGACAGCATATACTCACATGTATTTCCAGTAACATGAATAATGACAGTGAATTACGAACAAGTGTAGTACATGAAATCATAGTATTATATAAAAATAAATAGGGTACACATGTAGCAAAGCATATGTAGGTATATATAGGTAACATGTATAATGTTCAAATGCAACAAGGACAAGATGTATAACGTTACACTCTACTATATCCAATAAGTTTTTACCCGTATGAATTTCCTGTTTGAATCGTACGACAAGGGTTTAAGATTCATCTGGATCACTAGACAGAATATGTACAATAATGTAAAAGTCATTTTAATACTATAGAGGGAGGAATAGAACAAGGAGGGACCCGGTCAGTTCCTCTTGTTTCTCAAAAAAGTTTTACTCATTATACGATACGAAAGTCGTTGAACGACCTTGGTGGTCATCGGTCGGGTTATGTTTATTTATGGGTGGTCTCCTCAGCGAATCGGACTGCGTGGAGTTTCCGAAGCACTATTTATCTTTGGCAGACTGCCTTCAAAATGCCCATTGTTGTTCTGGAAGGCAATCAATAGAACTTTTGTTTCTTTGTTCAGCTCTATACCCAGAGTTTGCAGAGCCCATTCTTAGTTTGCGGTGTAAATCAACGGCCGCTGTCCAAGTGATGTTTTTTTTTCGTAATGAGAGGGAAACACGTCCCTTTTGAAATCCCTTCGAGTGGACACACTGAGGGACTTTCTTTTTTTTTGGGGGTTTTTTGTTTTCATATTTAAGGGCTACTGCTGACTATTGGACTCGCCGTTCCCGCTAAAAGTTTCCGAGGTCTTTTGCTCATCAAGGCTCTGCTGAAAAATCACTTTCTCACGAACTCTGGGCTTATTCATGATTAGAACATCATCGAAACTTATCTGCCGTTTGCATCTAATCCGGTAATTGAGCACCTGGAGTCGCTGCTCAATTTCACGCCGCTCCAGGTCAATCGTTTCAATGGAGCTGTTCGTAGAGCGCCTTTTTCGCCCATTTAAAATTGCCAATTTACGAAAATCATCGGCCTTATCAATTTGCCGGAGTAGTCCAACTTCACATTCCGATGGCAAGGTGGCAGCTTGCTGGAGTTTTTTATCAATCCGATTATTTAAGTCGTCGAGGGAGCAGGTCGTTTTAACGCTAGTCCGTCTGTTCGAGGCCCTCGATAGGAAGCTGGAAGAAGTTGTAGTCGTGGTGTTAAGAGTTGTCGCCCTACCTCGCAATTTAATGCCCTTCCTGTTCGTACAGCAGAATGTAGAGAGTTTTAGGAAGCCCTTGCGAAACTTAGACGACATCAAGTTGTATAAAATTGGATTTATCGCCGAATTCAGATACAGCATCACCCGACAAAAGTACAAGACGTTGTAGTAACGTTCCACGCCAATGTCGTAAACTGTTTGATCCGAGCTCAGGATAATCCACAGCGTAAACATGCGAAATGGTAGAAGACACATGAAAAATGACAAAACCACCGCTCCGAGCATCAAAACGACCTGCTTGCGTGCCTTGAAGCTCAATTCGTGCTTGGTGGGTCTAACCTTCATCATGAGGCTGTTCTTGAATATGAGATTTCGCGCAATTATCCCGTAGAGGATTATCAGTATTACCAGCGGTAGGATAAAAAATAATGATATGGTCATCAAAAAAAATCCCTGTGTCCATGGGGTGGCGGCCTGGGTGAGGCAGACGGCCACGTTTGATCCATCGACGTATTCCACCAACTTGTACTCCGCGACCAGGAGGATGGGGCTAAATTAAGAACAAACGAAATGACAAACGAAAGGCGAAAAATGACAAAAACGGCTATATAATGCTGATGGGGGTGGAGTGGGTGAACAAGCGCGGACAGGGTGATTTCATCTCACTAGGAACAGAACTGATGCTTCCAAGTCTTGAGTGGCGAGCATCCCTATATACAAAAAAAAACAAGAGGAACACAAACAATCATAGCACTCAATTTTATCCTAGTTAAGCATCACTCTATACGCCATCTAGTGGTGGCAAAGTGCTCCAAAATGCTTTCGAACACACTCAGGCTGGGGGATTTGTTTTCCTTTTAATGAAACTACTCTAACAATCTTCCTCGGCTTTCCACAACCTTGTCTCATTAATATTAATCGCCAAACTATGCATTTCTGAGCAAACACACCCTGCATTCCAATTAGTTAAATCCGAGCAAGTTAAACACTTCTTAAATAAAAATATTTTTGAATATAACGTATTTAAAATAAGTTTGGAGCATTATATAAACATTGTTGAAAATTTTAATTTTCCACATTACACATAAAACTAAATGAAAATTACGAAAATATGCTGAACACGGTCGCTCTGCTGAATTACAACATTTATGGTACCTAATTGAATATTTTAAATATGTATAATCTGCCGAAACCGAAACGAATAAACGATCATTGTTTACTTTGAGGGAAATTAAGACTGGAAGGGTTCCAAATAAGCAATTTTTTTTAAAAACCTGTTCTCGATATGTATCAGTTCTATAAAAGGGATATAAAACAAGAAGGCCTTAATCTAGAAATTCTTTGTAATAACTTGCCCAAACTGCTGTAATATTTAAATCCTTTAAAAGTTATGATAAAAATTGAAGACTGTATAATGTAAACAAACTCGTCAAAACTCAAAATTCCAGCTCCAAATCCATAATAACAAAACTTATAGGGCTGCTTATATATTTAGTCTAAAAGTGGCTATCGAATAAGTTTTCTATAATAAATTCAGAACTTTTGAAGTACACAAACTCGTTGTTACATATCAAGGAAACTTGATTTTAAATCGATGGAAAACAAACTTTTTCAAGGGTTCTTGAAACTTTTAAGTTATGTTTCGAGCACTGCAATGTTTGTGCAATGACAGCACCTTACTCAGCACGCACCTTTCCTGTGCTATTTCGAAATTGAATGCATGTGGTTTGGATTGCGCAATTTTAAAGCATATGTTAATTGAAAATCTGTATACACATATTTTAGGAAAGTATTTAATTAAAGTTATGCTAAGACATACGTACTTCACAAAAATTATTATTTTTTAAGTTCCGACCTAAAATTAGCTTAAAAAGTATTCAATGTCCCGAAAAGTTTAGGGACTACTAAAGATATTCATATTTGTCTTAAAAGTGTAATAAAATACAGACAAATTTTTAAAACTAAAATCATCAATATTGTTTTAAACTAAATTTCCTTATTAACTTCATAGAAATTTATCCACCAGACACATAAAAGTTAGCACTTTAAAGAACATAAATTCAATATTCAAATCACGCCTCCCGCCCGAAGAAGAGCTGATTGAAAAAAATTGATTTTATTCATTCAGCCATAATTCGTCATATGCCATGCCATAATGCCGCGTTACGATAAAGTACGCGTATATGAGGTTAAAAGTTTAAGTCCTATAATAAATCATGGTGGGATGACGGGAAAGTTCTGACACAGATTATGATGGTGCTCGAAATAAAATATGTCTGATAGGAGAAATTATGCAATAAATGGAATTCGCTTATTTGCGGACAGGATTTCACTTGATTTTATGCAAAATCACTTTCCGCAGAAAGAATCTCCTTGAACGAGCAATAGCAATTCAATAAAAAAAGTTGCATATTTGACTGCGACGGTTTTTGAGCATAATTAAGCAATTCTACATGAAGCATCTTATTTTTGGACTAATGTAATTTTTTTGATTAATTGTTTGGTATTATAGTGAGGCTTATACGCAGTGCAATGAACCGTAAAAAGATAAGGTTTGTTGTAAGGTAACTTAACCGCATACGTATTTGATGATGATAAATAGTCAATTCGAGACTTAAGAAATAGATTAATCAAAGAAAATAATCAATTATAAAATAGCTAGGTATTGTTTGTTTAAATAACTTAATTTTTTACCTCATTTTCGTGCAAAATTCCAATTTCTAACGTAGGTATCTACTTAATTTAAACACATTCAATGTATTTCCAAAAACCATTTGGGATTTAGCGTGGGTCCATTATTAAACAGATTCAAATCCTAGGAATTCATTTTTATGGCTTTTTTACAACCTTTTTACCTTCTTGTTGTTATACCAATCGCCCAAAAGCCCGACTTCTTATAAGCAAACCACCATCGTTCAGATTCCGATCTAGCCAGGATAATACGTGAGCCGAAAACCAATTCGCATTTGAAGGAGCTGCTCACAATTTGTAGAGGTGTTTTTATGAATAGCCTCCGACCTTAGGTAATTGAAACGAAATCAGTTGATGTAAATATGTAATTAATTTGCCTTATAATGTTGAATTATGTCTTTTTCGTTTTGCTGGGATTTCGGGGCAATAATTTAAGAACAAACGTTTTTTGTAGCGGCTGTAACGAATACGAAAGCGATCTTTGCATTGCAATGCCGATCAGATTCAATTCTAAATAATAAAAGTTACCTTTTCTTTCAGATCTCCTTAGTAAATTTAAATGTGTAAAACTATGTTTTTGGTGTCGGATCAAGTTAATTCAAAAATCTGGTATCCTTTGCATATTGCATCCCTAAGCTAAACAAAACATGATGTGTTAATTTTACACAGCATATTTAAAAAAAATTGATTTACTAAAGCTTTTAAATAAAAGAAAAATTAGTTACTAAAAGGAATAATTGCTACAAAATAATTTGAAAAGTGTTTTAGGAACAGATTTAAACTTTTGTAGAATGTTCATTTGGAGTCAAAAGTTAAGAATATGCAAAAATATTTTGTCGGTCACTTGTATACCTACCTAACTTCCCTAGATATCTTTGAAATTTTTAAAACTAACATTTTGCCATCACATTTTGGGCATATTTCCTCCTTAAATTATATAGACATTTCCACCTTTTCATTATAAAACAATATTTTTCGACATATTAATTTGATTTGACAAATCGAAATAGTGTAAAATTTTCATGTGTATTCAGTAATTAATTAATAGTCTGTGTATATCATAGCAATATTAATCATTTCAAGTGAGGAAAATACTTCAATATTTATTTCTATCACTTAAACTCATGACAAAATATTCATAATGAATTATAAACATGAATAACTTGTTTGAACAAAAAATCGATTGTTTGAAAATCCGTATGGATAGCCTCTATAAAATTTTGTTTATTTTGATAATGATTTATATTGTGGGTTATTAATAGTTTGGGCAGTTAACTGCAGAAATGCTCCGTCAGAGCGATAAATAGGTGCCGATCTGAGAGGGGTAATGAAATAATTATTAGGGCAAGCCTCTTAATGAGTTTGATAAACACTTATAATTACAAAAACGAATAGAAATTTTGTGTTTCGCCAAAAAAAGCTGAGGGATTCTATTTTTTTTCTTTTCATTTCTGGGAATTAATGAGTTCCTTCTTGAAAGAAATGCGAAATAATTGAAAAGACAAAAAACCTTTTTTCCGCTTGATTTTGGGCAGAACGAAATAAAGTGATTTCTCTTATTGCTAGACCAGGGAGCTCTCCATCTTCATCGTTTAATTAAAAAGCCTTCAAAGTGACATAGTCCCCGTCCCGCCTGCCCTTGGCCGCTTTGAAGCCGGGCAGGTTGTTTTGGTCCAGGGCTCGGAATGTTCTTCTTTTCCCGACTTCTTTTATTGATAATCACCCGAAAAGGCTTTCCATGTCTCGATGAATCACTCACGCTGTGCGATTTTATATCAAGGGCGAAAATCCCATAAAGCCCTGGCCACTTACGGGGTCCCTGCACACGCAAGTTAACGCAAATTACAACGATAAACCCGAGATGAGGTATAAACTAAATTGATAACGTTTCCAGGACATCATCGGGGAAGATTACGTAGCTGATTGCCTGCTACTTAGAGCCCCGAATATCGGACAAGTGGATTCGATTCCCAACTGATAAATAATAATTTTTTGAAAGTCTTCTTTGGTGCGCGCTTTTGCACAAATTTATCTCGAAATCCATTTACCATGTGCTGAAAGATGTTCGACCACATGGACCTTGTTTATGGCATCGGACCGTGTGCTCTGATGGTCCACATAACGCTTTACATTTTAATATGATCATCAACATCGTTGCAGGATGTGTATAAAAATCACAGATTTGATTACAACCAATGTATGCAGACATTTATTAGTTCATATTTCACACTGTAATAATTCGACTGAAATAAGTAATTTGAGGTTGATTGGATGGTTTCATGTTTTTATTGCTCGTACCTCACACAAAGGTTCATTGCTTTACTATAAAATGATTTATAAAAACGTCTGTACCTGAATAGGTGATATTACTCTATGATATCAAAATGAAACCATTTTCTAAAATTGTAGGTACTTATAATTTAAGTAGAAATAGTAACCTTTAACATAAGTAGTACTCAAATTTTCATTACTACATTTTCTAATAAAAACACATAAAAAGAAACTCTAAAATTATCTTGAGGAATGTTTTTAGGAATATCGCAACATCAACTCATCATAATATCGGAAATATGTACACTAAAAAAAAACAAAAAATTGCATGGAACGAATAAAATAACTATAGCCCGTTTTTACACATCTAACTTTGTAACTCTATAGCTTCTGAGACTATGCATTATTAGTTATTTTTAACTAAATTTTACGGTTGCATTAAAGACATAAACAAATTAGTTCTAAACAAACTCTTTGCTAAATTGTTAACAATTACAAGGGAATAACTAATAGCATTATCATAATTGACTTAAAAAAAACACGCTAAAATTAACCAATTCATTTTGGTTATAGCAAACAATTCGTTTTTAGGACTTTGTTGAAGTAAGTTGTCGTTTTTGCTTCTCCAACCTAATTTTGGTTGCATTAAACTACCGTAGTTACAATTTATTAAATAAAATTAAAAGAATACGGAAAAAAATAACCATAACACGAGGTATTGCATGCAAGGTCGTTTTTTGTTTTGGAAAACTGTTCATACATATTTTTCCTTATTTATTTTACATTACTTACGCACTTTATTCTGGAGATTTAAATAAGAAGAAATCTTCGTTCATTAAATATTTAAAATTAGTATTATCATTATCAAATTAGTTCGCATTCGATTAGGTAAAAACTTGATTAATCGTTTTTTTATTTTATTTTAGTTATGGAAATGAATAATATGTGTATGTATATATTTTTTCTGTTATTTTTCTTTAATATATCTATTTTAAACTATGGAAAAATTATGTTACAAAAGAGTGGTTATATTTCGTTATATTTAGATATATGTTTGCAATAAAAACAAGGCACAACAAATAAATAAATAAAGTGATTTTACATCTTTTGAAACTATAAGAGCATGAAATACAAGAATTGGTTTAATTTATTTGCTAAAATATGTACTTTGGGTTGGATTATACCATATGCTCGTAAATACCCTTTTTGAATAACGAGATTCTCTAAAGCACAATAACAAGATAAACTCTAGTAAAGTTTGCGTCTAAATAATGAAGTACTTAGTTCACATCCTCTTCAAATCAAAAGTAAATAAATTAAGTGCCTAGTATGAGCATCTTCTGGAATGAGGAAATGTCATTGTCGTCTTGTGTGCAAGAAACTCATGACCTACTTCAAATCCCTTGGAAAGATGCTTCTCCCACAATCATTTGAGTTATATAGGCATGTGATACCCATGAAATTCCTCGCCCTTACTCATGACTCGAGATGGGTGCTAATAGAAAATGAAGGCGATTATTAGGTACAAAAGTCTCGTAAAGAATGTCTTTCATTGTTATAAATGCAAAGTCCCTGGGAGTACCGATTTGCCTTTATTGAAAATTTTCCCATCACCTACAGATGGTGAGGCGGAAAAGGCGGCTTTATCGAAGCCCAAACGATGGTGACATACGCATGTAATGCGGCTCTATGAGATAAAAGTCATCGCGTTTATCAAATAGAGCTGACAACTTCGTTTTGCCCCCGTCGGGCCCCAACATTATGAAGCTATAAATTGCTTATCCGTTTTCTGCATAGGTCTAACGGATCGCGATGGTGGCATAATAATTTTTCATGTAATAACAAAACGACAAAATAATACTGGTCCCAGCCAATTCTATTGGCAGCAAATTGTGCAAACACAACAGAAGCCTTATTCGCTACCTGAGCAAGCAATTACTGCTCAAATTCAATCAAGTCACTGCACAATGCCGAGCGACACAATAAACCATTCCCAAACATTTATCAAACGTGAACTCAAACAAAACACACAAACATTTTTTTTCCAACAAACAGAAATCATTCCAAGCGATTTTATATAGTGTTGCAAAAATCAATAGGACAACATCGAGTTATTACGGAGATGCCAGCTACAGATGCAGAACAAAATGAGCGATGAAATCGAGCGGGTACTTTACCTTGTGAAAAGGGCCGCAACTACCCACGCCAGGAGGCAAATCAGCAGGGCTCGGGCCTTCGTGCAAACGTAGCCGGCCTTCAAGGGCTCACAGATGGCGTAGTACCGCTCGAAGGAGATCGCCAGGATCGTAAGGACACTCGCATGGGCCACGGTTAGCTCCACGAAGGGCACCGCTTTACCTGGAAGAAAAATCGGATTAGATGGGATTTATAATCCAAAAGTGCGCCATGACGATTGATGCCTTAAATCAGGGCGGCAGACGCGACCCTTAAGCATCTTAGCAACGCTGAATGGAAGTCCAGAGTGGCTGAGAATTGAAGAAGGTCCTTTATTTTTAACGAGAGACAATTTATTTTCAAAATATCCCGGAAATCTCTCAGGCTGGTTTTGAAACAGGATACAGTATGTCTTCTGGGAAAGTTTTTCTTTTCATAGGATTAAACGAAGCTGGTAATTAATTTGCATATACATATGGGTATACAAAAGTTCAGAACATCATACGTCATACTTAAAGATGTACATCACCTACGCAGAGACAAGCATATTATTGTTATTTTAATTAAGGGGAACACCGAACAAAATCTACGTAGGTACTGAAAACCCGGGGAAGATAATCGCATTAGAGAGCCTTTTATCGCTAAATTAATTTCTAAATAAATCCTTAGCTAAATTTGAGGATCTTGACTCTCGATTGTAAAATTCTCAAACATATAGAATGAGAAGACTGTGTCATTCAAAAACCTCTAATTGGGACTCTTCTGTTCAGTATCTACGATTTAAATAAAACTAAAACATTAAAAAAACTCTTTTATCATTACTACGATATGTTTTGAGAATTTCAGTAGGTAGTTTAAATTTTGAAATGATTTTTCCTTTTTTTGATATACAAAAATAATTTCTCTAAAACATTATAGAGAGAAATTACTTTTAATTTAAAATAATATGAAAATACTCTACATATTGTTCTGCTCTCAAAAAATATGTTTTTTAGTTTTTTTTTTAAAGACAAAATTAATTTGTCTTCATTCAAAATTTATTTACTACAAAGAATGTAAACATTGTGACGCTTATAAACGTAATTACATTTTTTTTTCACCGAAATCTAAAGAAGACGCCCATCAGTCAGCGCACCAATGTGTTTCTTCTTAAAATAAAAATGTCATCGGAAAAATTTCTTAAAAAATTATCCAGACGCAAATGAATAATTTCCAACAACATGAAGAGGGTGTGGGACAATGACCATTTTCTATTTTTACCTTACGAAGCGCCAATTAATTTTCTAGTAGGAATAAATTTAATTTCAAATTTTTATTTTGATATTGTTTTCTTTTTTTTAATGTTAATTTCCGATTTCTCCCAATCAGAAAAAGTATAATGCAATTTATTTAATAATTTAATTTTAAATTAATTTAAATTAAAATAATTTAATTTGTGGAATGGAGACTTGAATTTTACGATCCACAATTGCAATCCAAAACATTAGATAGAAAACTGAAAAAGACACGAGGACCACGTTTTCAATTTACACTTGTTGTGGGCCTGTGACCTGCACGTAGTTTTCAGTTTCCGAGTCCTTCGAGTAGTTTTTCGAATATCTCAGCCGAAAAGTCCTTTTTTTCATGCTGCGGAAATGTAATTTATTTTATCTTGTTTATTGTGGATCTGTGCACACACAGATTGCACCCTCCTTTTTTTTAGTTTTATGAAGAAAAAATATTTGAACGGCTTTTGCCTGTGCAACAAGAAATTTTCTTGTAAGATGTTCACTAGTGGACCAACTTACTGCAAACAATCAGTTTGTTTGTCGTAAGGAAAGTTCCCTCCCAGGAGGAAGACTTACGGGCGGAAAAATAATTACAATATTTCTAGGATAAAGTTTTGCCAAATGAAAGCAGCCAAGAAATGAGAAAAACTTTGGAAAAACATTTCAATTCTTGGGGAGGATTGTCACGGAGAAATGATAGGATCACGTCTCGAGGTCTGAATAAAAAAATGGGCTCACCGCCGCTGGAGGGACCGTGTCAACTTCTGTCATCTACGGCCACTGTGGCCTATTTAGAGCCACTCGGGCAGACAGACAGACATGTCTTGTGGGAGTCGCATCTGCCGGTAATCGGACTTGGAAAAACTTACACATCTCCTGTCCCAAGACCCAGGTCTCGGGCTTCGTGTTGACCTCGACCAGGACGGTGGGGGTGCAGACGAGCAGGACGAGAAGGTCGGCTATGCTGAGGTTCGTGAGGAAAATATTGGTCGAGTTCCGCATGTCCTTCGTCTTCAGGATTACGATGGGGACCTAGAAACATTAAATTTAGCCAAATTTCATTCACCTTGAACTGGACACTGTGCACCATTATGTTGCCAACGACGCCGAGGACCATTATCGAGATACAAAACGCCATCGACGTCGTCCGGATGTAGGCGGGAATCTCTGGGATTTCCCCGATGAAGTCATTTCCTCCGCCGGTTAAATTGAATAATGCCGATGTGTTGAGGGCGTTAACTAGAGTGACATTCTCTTGTATCCTAGCCACCCCCGGACCCGCAAAGTAATTCAATGTCCGGTATTGGGGGTGGTCAATTACACTCGACGCATTATTGTGTAATTGTGTTATGGTGAAAGCCGACTCTCGGAAACTGGTGCTGCCCGTGGGAGTCTCTGGGTGTTCCGTGTTCCTGATTTTCCTAATCTTGGCAGGCGGTCCCTTTAAAGTGTTTCTTGCATGGCTTCTTGGGACTGGAGTTGAACAATTTTTTCAGTGGGCACTGGGGCAACAAAGGAAGTCGATTTTGTTATCTCTCCACTCTGTGCGCCATTTCTTTGGTTAATTTGTTTCTTTTGTGTTGTTAACTGGCAACAGCCTTGCACACATTTCACAAAATGTTTGAAAATAGGCTTTCAGGCTTGATTCAATTTTTTTTTTCGTATTATAAAAATTCCGCTGAATAGTCACATTCACTTCACATCCTTTTTATAAGTGATTTTATTTTTTATTTACT
The DNA here is from genome assembly GCA_933228815.1 of Machimus atricapillus. Taxonomy (NCBI): domain Eukaryota; kingdom Metazoa; phylum Arthropoda; class Insecta; order Diptera; family Asilidae; genus Machimus; species Machimus atricapillus. The sequence goes on along the minus strand of OW121788.1, from coordinate 22,943,058 downwards.
TCCTTATACTTTAAGCTGCTTTAATTTTTACCATTAACTTTTAGTGATTTTCTAAAAAAGATATCGACTATTATCATCTATTGAATTTCAAAATCCTTACATATGTAATTTTGATTATTGAAGAAAAGGCTAATCGAAGTCGAATTTCCAGACTTCATTCAAATTTTTATGGTTACGTTTAGTAGATCCTATGTAATGGAATGAATACCAGGTAGTAAAACAAAAAAAATATTATTAGGTCAAGTAAAACTTTCAGTAACTATAATACAAATTTAATACCTATATTCAGAATTAAAATGAACAGTAGGGAGAAGGTCAAAAGATAAAAGATTATTAATTACAATTTCACTTAAGGAATTTTCCAATTTTCATTTTGGCCATTTCTATACTTAGAACCAAAAATGTTTAATATATTTGTATTTATTTACAAACTCGCATTGATCCCGCAAAACCACCAATTATTTTAATATCGATCATGAATATTCTCCTAAATTTTGCAATAAGGCAGTGAATATTAAACAGGATTCAAAATGAAAATATTCGTTTGGTGTGGTGTGGTGTGGTCCTGTCCACTTCAAATATTACTTAAGACAGGCAGTAGGCGTGTTACGCCGGACATTCTATCTTAATTCCTGGAACGGACGAAGTAAAGTAAGCCACAGCCTTCACTCGATTCCGATGATAAGCCATAAATATTTTCCATCAGGGAATTCATCAAGTAATCAGTCATCATTAATTTTGTTTTCCGAGCAATTAATTTGTATTGTGTAAACCACTTAGGAGGAGCGAAAATAAATTCCTCAAGGAAACTCGCAGAAAATTTCTTAAAGTTAAAATTCGCTTGTGGCCACCTTGTCTTGAGACTTAATCTAATTAAAAAAGCATGGGAGCAACACTCGGCTTTTCTCTGAAGGAGGTGAGGAGGGAATGCTTTTTCTCAAATAATACCTCGATAACAACAGCTGCACTTTATTTGTTTCGATCAGTCGAAGGATGCAAAGTCGAGCGCCAGCAGTTTTAAACGCCAAACGGTATGTAAGTAAAATTTATTTTGGGCACGTTTCCACAAGTGTCCGCCCCTTGACCTGACCCTTTTTACAGAGTTGCTAACAGAGCATAACTAAATAAGCACGTCTGAGAGACTTGCGTGAAAAAGTTTGGATTATTTCTTACTTATCGGAAACATTGTCCAAGCTCCGGCTGCGGGCAATGACACAATTTCCGAGATAAGTCCAAAGACGGAGTAGAAACGAGTTTTTGAGGGTCAGTAAAATTCTTTTAGAGTTATTGGGAACGGAGCCTTACAAATGCGATTCTTCCTGTCCAATAGACCGAAAGTACCTATCCGTAAACTTGTCATTATCCCATCAATTCGTACTTTCGAATCGCCTCCCAATGTCGGGATAATGAGTCCGTTAACGTAAATTTGTTTAATTGTCCTAAAGCAGTAATTATTAAATGGGCTGTTGCTAAGTAGTGCTTACGAAAATTTGGGTCAATTCATTTTGGTTTGAAGATAAACTGATTTTACTACGACTGAGGAAATTGTTCACCTCCTCCTTTTTAGCAAATGTTGATCATTCTTCCATTTCAATGAATATTATGTTTAAGCTGTGTTCTAGATAAATCAGTTTTACAGCGTGTTCGGATTTTACGTGGGAAACGCTATACCAATTGATATTTGGGGTGTCTTGGGCAAACTTTTGTTGTTTATCCCCACCATAAAATAATTCCTTCCTCTGAAAAATCAACGTCAAAGCTTCTAGGTGATGCGTTCACTTAAGTCCTATATAGATTTTTGTAAGGACATTGCATGACATCTCCAAATGTAAGAGTTATGCGGTTTCAATTTCAAAATTTATCGAAATTTCGTTTTTTGGTATAGAAAAAAACCGCAATTTTTCAACAACAAAAATTTCAATAAATCTTAAATTTAAGCTCTCATAACTCCTACATTTAGAAATGGATCCTAACAAGTATAAGGATTCCTCTTTTGAGTGAGGATTTGTAAAAACTTAAGTAACCTTTACCGCGAAAAATTATACTCAAATGAACTTTTGTAGCAAAGCACACATAGTGTAAAGAAAATTACGTCTTCTTTTCAAAGAGAGTATACGTAATTATTTCTGTTTCCAATTAATTAGTATACAATTATCATCTTATCTTATTATATGTACGTTTTAGTAAAATAATAAGTTTTATACGTACAGTACAGTATATGGTTTTTGATTTGCATGAGAAAATTTTTTTATTGTTGAAATCCCAGTCTTAGCAACTCACTCTACGTTCAGTTAGACTATGAAATTTAAAATTTATTTCTAGACAGTATTAGTAGCCCAAAATCTTTTCTAGTTCACTAACAACCACATTAAATTGAAAAAAGTTTTTTCAAAGATAAATCGGTCCACTTCCAATTCATTCTTCCTACGGAAGCTAGTTTTCGTTCTAAATAGAGTTTCATCATAACTAAACTACCCCATTTGAAAATAATTTCCATATTCCATACATTATCGTTTCTCACTTTAATGTTCCTATACTGCCGTTTCTTTACTTAATTTCATATTTTGGTTTTTTAATGCTTGTTTTGGTTTCTTTGTTCGACGATTCACTAAATTAGGATATTGGCTCCAGAAATCAAGTAAACGATTCCTAAAGTATACGTTTCTCCGTTTTATTGCTCTGCCTTAAAAGCGAATTTGCATTCCTAACAAACATTCCTGAATATGTTTCCGGGTCTGCCTGCACATAAAACTGCTTTCCATTAGGCTCGATTTTTTACTGCCAATTTCATCGAACGTTGAACTAAGAGTCGCATAATATACAACAAATTTCCCACCTTATTTTCGTCCGAAATATACTTACCCATGAATTTATTCCAAGGACACTTTCGATGATACGTATATTTTACATGTTAATTTAATTCCCTCCATGAAACTAGTTCTCCACCTACACCATTTGTTGTAATTTAGCAGGTCATAAATCCCATCACACCATATCTACCAAGTAGCTATTTAATGCAGAAAAACTTTTCCCACTCCGGATTTTTTTACGACAATGGAACATTCTTCCACGACTGAGCCTGGATCAATTACTTCTACTAATTCTCTTCAGTCTTTCAACGCTCAAGATAAATGTCGCCCAAGATAGTCCTTAACTAAATGACTACCAATTCCGAAAGAATAGCCGCTTTCTCGCATTCTGGTGTTGAGAGCAGTAAAAAACCCATTTAAAGGGATTTATAGCACGAAGAAATTATTGGAGTACGTTTACCTGAAGTTACGTATCCACTTCCTCTTTGAGCCCATTTGAACAGGATGTAATTGGGGACCAATTGAACTATAAATATTTCTAAGGAAGCATAAGGTGTTTTCTTCGAAAATCATTTTGTGTAAATTATTACATTTCGGTAGAAAGGACGTGATAAATTAGGCACTTCATATGGGGAAAATTGCAAAAGACTCTTGCTTTAATTTTCACTTCTACTCTTCAGAATATGATAAACACTTCTTCTCTCCATGGGTGCTTTTCTTTGCATGGAAGCACCATAAGCGTTTTATTTAAACCGAAAGTCAAGTCTTCCAGAATTTAAAGTGCACTTCCTTTTACCATAAATAGAAAATTGTGCTTTTCATGGATAGTTTTCAGTTTAGAGATGCAAATTTCATTATAAATGTTTTTAAAAACTTTTGATGGTTAGGTCTTTTAAAGCAAGAAGGTACCTATAAATGTCAAACTATATATTTGTGTAAATGAAAATGTGCTTTCCAAGTTTATTAAAGCTGCATTTAAATTTCGATCTATATAAATACTTAAATTTCGATAGTTCGTTGACAACTTAAAAATTTCAGGATTTGCTTTTTCTCTGTTACAAAAAACAGATTTAATGAAAATAAAAATCAAAATAATTTCATTGGTCAGTTTTGCTAGTCAATTTATTTATTTATTTATTTTTTAAATTAAAGGTGGACATATAAAAAAAAAACAATCGAAAGTTCCATAACTGAATTTATTATAAAATGGCCTTTCCTAATAAACTCACAATTTTGTGGTTATAAACGAATATTTCCATACCCAACAAAAGGTGAAAGAATCCTTGCAGTTTTTTCGATATGAAAGCACGAATCATTTGCATGTTACAAGTCCTTAAAATTCCCAAAAATACAGAATAAAAAGCAGAAAGTTGCTCGTCGGACGAGTACATCGTTTTCGGCACACTTGTTCAAGTATGCTTCAAATATTTTCCACGTGATTCTCCTCGGGCGCACGTTTTACAAATTGCATACCCTGAACGAAAGGAAACTTCTTATTTCGGTCATCTGTGCTAAGCTCATAAAGGATGTAGAATACTGCAGAGAATGGTACCCTCGAGTGAATTTCCAGTTTATACTGCAACATAATCTGCAAAAGAAAAGGCCACCAGACTATGAAGTCAAAATTCTTTAAGAAAGGACTATAGTTAGCCTTTAGTTAGTACTTTCGCCCGGACGGGCCATTCTGTGGAACTTATGGAAAAGTTTCATTTCAAAACCACTCAGTGGAAAAGATTTAAAGTTTTTTTTTTGAGATAATCAGATTAGACTAACAGGAACGGATAACGAAGAACAAACAGTCCCAGCAGTGGCACATATGAAGAGTTCTAAAAAAAAAGAAATCTAAAAGTTTCGTTATGAAAAAACTTTTAGCCAACAATATGTTTAATTGCATGACATTACTGCGGAGGGCAAGGAGCAAAGGTTTAAATATTGATTCCGGGGGAAATTTTATCAAAGAACTTTTATTGTAATCCAACAAATTTCGAGATCAAGTCAAAAAGTTTGTGCTTGGTGTAGAGACTTTTATTTACCAATGATAAGGCCGAAATTGTGGCACAGCAGATTCACAATAGTTTACACACTTCTTTTTATGTCCTCATCCATTTCAAGCTTATTGCTTTTTAAAGAAACCAAAAAATTTGTTCTTTGCAACTTCCCTTAAAATTGTTCATTACAACACATTTCAGCTTCAGTTTCTCATTAATTTAATTGAAACAGACGTAAAACCAATATTTTTAAAGCTGCTACATATATATTTATGTTATGTAATACTGCTACATAATAAAATACCTTTACTTTGGAGTTTCAAAAATATCGAAGGGACAAAGTAAGGTTTTAAAATTTTATTAGATATGTAAGTACCATTATTATTGTTATTTTTAGTAATACTCATGGTAACAGCTGAACAATTTTATCATAGGAATCGATAAAAATCTCAAAGTTTAACTCTTATGTTAAATCGTGGAAGATTTAAACAAATTATTTGTAAGATAGGGTGGATCCAAAGGAATATGGTCGCCAAATCAAACTCGTGTTTAAAGTTAAATTGATTAAATTTAATTCATAAAATTCACAAACAAAATTAATTCAGGCTCTTAACTCAGGATTCCATGAAGAAGAAAACTAAAAGGAGTTACAAAATAAATGAAATAACGAAATGAAAATGTCCAGATAATGAAAAATTAAATGAAAAGATCAAAGTCCAAATAATGAAAAAGTCCAAAAAAACTGAATGAAAGGAAGTCCAGATATTGTGAAACGAAAGGAGTAAAGTCCAACGATCTATCAAAATAACCCAGACTCCGGCGAGATGCTTAGTGACCAGAAGTCTCCACTGAAATTTGAGGCGATTCCTGATGGTCCGTGAAAGAGATCCTAGAGTTGGGGCATGTCCCTGGATGAATCGTTGTCGGCTGTGAACGTGGCGAAGAGCTGTAGCGTCTTTCTGATTGGGGTCCCTCCACCAGAACGTACAATGAACACTCAGAACAATCACAGTTCGAGTTAGTAATTGAGGAAATAAGTTCCTTAAGGATGAGGCAATAATTCGGCAATCTCAGCCTTCAAGGACCGGACTTAGAATGGTTTAGGCAAACTCAGCCTATGTATGAGACGGGGACTTAGAATGATTTCGGCAACTCAGCCTTAAGGTCGGGACTTAGAATTTTTCAGGCAAACTCAGCCTTATTGGGGACTTAGAATGATTTCGGCAAACTCAGCCTTATTTGGGACTTAGGATTTTTTCGGCAAACTCAGCCTTATTTGGGACTTAGGATTTTTTCGGCAAACTCAGCCTTATTTAGGACTTAGGATTTTTCCGGCAAACTCAGCCTTATTTGGGATTAGGAAGTGTTAGCAAACTCAGCTATTAATGACTTACCAAGCTCAGGCTGTTAGTTGTCAAACTCAGACGAACTACGAACAAATCTCGGTGAGCACGCGCTTATATAGGGCGAAAGCTCTAGCTTAGCTCAAAGCTCCGCGATGAAAGTTCGTGTGTATAAGACCGGCTCAAGTTCTTCGAAAAGTTTGTTGATGCATTCGGCTAGCGCGAAAAATGTCTGGCCGGATGCATCCACTTTTCGTGCTCCCGAGATTTGTCATTTGTTTGACAACTTTGCCTGTCAAAAGTAATGTGAGGTATAAACATCCTCCCGCCTCCGGATTGACCCAACATGTAAATAATTAATGTGATGTAGTAATGCTTACGTTTGTCGAACAGTTTTGTTCGAAAGGTTCCTTTCGGGGTTTTGATAAAGCGGACGATCCTTTTTCCTATATGTATTTTATAGGATCGCTTCGCCCTTAACACCCCTTCCCAATTCACCACGACGTCCTTTAGAAGTCGCTTGACTTCGTCGCCCATCTCCACCGCTGCCGGCATTTGCGGGGCTGTTGTCGCCGGCGTAGGTGGCGCTGTTGCTTGCGATTGAAGGATGGGTGTCCTTTTCGGACGCAGGTATGGGAGGACCCTTGGACGCGGCTGGGTTCTTGAGCTCGTTTTTTCATCTTCTGTCTTCCGCCTTATCTTTATCCTTGCCTTGGGGTTACTTTGCTTAAGGCGTGCCACTAACTCCCGAGCCTTTTCGGAAATGGCCCCGGTTGCTTCAAACGGAGCCAGCCGTTTTTCCACGAATCGAGGTGGTTGGTGCGTGGGAGTCAGCGGTGGAGTAAAGGATGGTTCGTCGTCAATCTGTAAGGTGTCGGATGGCGCCTTAAATGAATCAGAAGACGACGATGAAGATGACGATGTGGATGAGGAGGAGGATGTCGATGATGATGACGATGACGAAGAAGAAGACGATGAAGAAGACGATGAAGATGGTCGTGCCTTTCTTCCCTTGACTCTCATTTTGGTTTGTGTGGTTGTAAAGTGTTTGCTATATGAAAGTAGGTATATTAGACATTGATTTTGTGATTTTTGGTTGGACATTGAACATGTATGGGTCTCATGCAGACGTTACACTGGAAGTTTGCAGACCTTGGCGACAGGTCGGGTAAAACTTGAATTGTTAGTTTGCACTTGGACGACCCTTACGCGGTCGTCAGTACCGGGGAAAGTCTTGGTTATTCTTCCCACTGGCCATTTTGTTGAGGGTACTGATTCGTCCTTGATTAGGACGATGTCGTTGACTGCAAGATCGGTCTGGGGTTTTTTCCACTTGTGTCGTTGTTGTAAGTGATGCAGATATTCCCTGGACCATTTCTTCCAGAATTGTTGCGTCAGAGACTGTACATACTGCCATCGTCTTAAAGGGGTTTCATCTGTCAGGATAGTAGATTCTGGAATAGCGATAAGATTTCTCCCGGTAACAAAATGCCCGGGCGTAAGAAGATTGTGGCTGTGTGGATCGTTTGAAAGTGGTATAAGAGGTCTGGAATTTAAACAGGCTTCGATCTGGCACAATGTCGTTGATAACTCTTCGTACGTCAAGGTGGCGTTACCTACGACCTTTTTTAAGTGAGTTTTGGCTGATTTCACCCCAGCCTCCCATAGTCCTCCAAAGTGGGGTGCTGATGGTGGATTGAAGTGCCAATTTATACCTTCCTTTTTGATGTCATGCTGGATCTGTTTGTTTAAAATCCGGTTTGCCTTGATGAAGTTGGTTCCACAATCTGAGTAGAGGTCAGTGCAGCGCCCTCTTCTGCTAACAAACCTCCGTAATGCTGCTATAAATGCGTCAGCTGTTAAGTCGGTTACTGCTTCTATGTGTATCGCGCGAGTGGCCATACACACGAATAAACAAATGTATCCCTTGATCCGTTTCGCGTTTCGCAGCTTCGATGCCTTGATTTCAATCGGTCCTGCGTAGTCGACTCCTGAGTGTTGAAACGGGAGTGTTGTATTAATTCTGCATGAGGGTAGGTCTGCCATGAGCTGGTTCGTTAACCGCGGTCTGTTCTTCACACAGGTCACACATTTGTTTAACTGAAAGCGAATTGTGTTTCTGGCATTGAGAAGCCAGAATTTAGTCCTTAGTGTATTCAGGACTAATTGGGTGCCACCATGCAGGGTGATCTTGTGTATGTGATTTATTAATAGCTTCGTGACGTGATGATTTTGTGGGATGATGGCTGGATGCTTTGTTTCATATGGAAGTTCGTGGGTTGCTTGCAATCGCCCACCAACTCGAATGATACCGGCGGAATCCAGAAACGGGTTCAATGTTAGCAGTTTGCTCGTATTATGCAGTTCTTGTTTCGTTTCTAGATCCCGAATTTCCCTCGAAAAGGCGCCCCTTTGCACCAATTTTATTATGAGGTTCTCGGAGAATTTGAGTTCGGCAACCTGTAGTTGATGAGTTGTCTTGGAATGTGTTGGTTTATTCCTGCAGTTGTTGATGAATCTGTAACAATAAGCTACTATGCGGGTTAGTTTAGAGAACGTCGAATATTTAGATAACCAATCTGGTTCGATGATGTTGATCAGAGCCTTAACCTTTCGGATTTCGTGCTCCGTATCATGAGTGCGGGGTTGTGGAGGCCATTCGGTGTGGTCCCTTTTCAACCATTCCGGTCCTTGCCACCAAAGAGGATGATCTCTTAATTGAGCTGCTGATGCTCCTCTAGACGCGCAGTCTGCTGGATTATCGTGTGTGTTGACGTACCGCCATTCGGAAGGTTGTGTGTTCTCTAAAATTGTGTGCACTCGGTTAGCCACAAAGGGTTTCCACCTGGATGGGTCTCCCTTTATCCAAGCCACCGTGATTTGTGAGTCTGTCCAAGCGAATGTTGGGACAGTGCTGAAATTTAAATCGCTCTTGATGTGTTTGATTAGTTGTGATACTAAGACCGCGCCGCATAGTTCCAGTCGTGGCAAAGAGACTCGTTTGATGGGCGCAACTCGTGTTTTTGCTGCGCATAATGTGATGTTTCCTGCGATCTTAAGATAGACTGCTGCTGCGTATGCTGTGTTAGATGCGTCGGAAAATCCATGGATCTCGATAGTTTGATGATGAGGTGAGTAGTGGTTCCATCGCGGGATTCTGATGGTTTCAGCCTGAGGAAGGTCCTTCCGTATAGATATCCATTCGTTCTGCAGATTGTTCGGAACTTGTTCGTCCCAAGAACATCCAGACACCCATAGTTTCTGCATCAGAACCTTCCCTTTGATGATGGTAGGTGCTAACCATCCGAATGGGTCGAACAACTTGGCTACTTCGGAGAGAATTTGTCGCTTTGAGTAGGACTCCTTTGGGTCTGGTAAGTTCACTTTGAAGGTGAATTCGTCGCTCGATGGATACCACCGGATTCCGAGCGTTTTCACTGTAGTGGTGTCGGAGAGGTCCAGCGAATCCTTCATCTCTCTATACTCAGGGGGTATATGATCAAGCAGTTCCGTCTTGTTGGCAGTCCATTTACGAAGAGTGAATCCTCCTGCGTGCAGTAGTTGAGTTAGCTCCTTCTGAAGCTGGATCGTGTCGTTTATCCTGTGGCCTCCACTGTTTATGTCGTCCACGTAACATTGTGTTTGGAGTGTCTGTGATGCCTTCGGGTATCGATGCTCTTCGTCCTGTGCCAGCTGGTGCAAGGTCCTAATGGCCAGGAATGGGGCTGCGGCTGTACCAAAGGTGACGGTGGTTAAAAGATAGTCCTTTATTGGCTCGCCTGGGTTGTCTCTCCATATTATCCTTTGGTAGTTTTGATGTTCTTCCCTGATCCCGATCATCCTGTACATCTTCTCGATGTCAGCAGTGAAAGCGTATTTGTAATTTCTCCATCGCAACAACGTAGTCCAGAGGGTGCCCTGTATGGTGGGCCCGACTAACATTTGTTCATTGAGATTTTTACCGTTTGAAGTTTTGCATGATGCATTGAACACCACGCGTAATTTAGTGGTGGTTGAGTCTTCCTTGATGACTCCGTGGTGTGGCATATAATAGTGTGTAACTATGCCGTCGTTCTTTCGTTGGTGTGATGGCACTTCCTTCATGTGCCCTAGGCCCAAATACTCGTTAATGCAATTTTTATATTGTGTGTGATACTGTGCGTCTTTCTCAAACCGTCTTTCTAGTCGGAGAAATTGTGCTACAGCATTAGATCTGGAGAATCCCAAGTCGGGACCTTCAGCGTTTTTGAATGGTATGAGTACGGAATACCGCCCATTCTCATGTCGAATATGTGTGGTCTGGTAAGATTGTTCGCTTTTTTGTTCGTCGATAGAACGGCGTGGTTGGGTTGGTAATTCTTCTAATTCCCAGAACCCCTTGAGAGTTGTGTTAATGTCTTCTAGGGTCGTGCATTGCTGGTTGAAGAAATTTGTGGCGTTATGATCGTTGCGAGCACTTGACAATGTGCCCAAGAGAATCCAGCCTAATTTTGTGTCTTGAGCGATTGGCATATCATTACTGCCTTTGACTATGCCTGCCTTGATGATTGAGCCATATACATCGGCTCCTAGCAGTAAGTCTACTGGCTTAGGTTCATTGAACGTGGGGTCGGCTAAAGCCAAATTGGTTATGTGATTAAATTTGGAGATGTCGATTTTGCTTGTTGGTAGCAAACTCGAAATGTTCTGGATCACGCATGCGTCTATTGTCGTATGAAAGGACGAACAAATAGACTTAATGCTGAGCTTGGTTTGGAATGGCGCGATCGCAGTTTGTTTGTTTCCAAGCCCTGAGATTCGGACGTTGGATTTTGTGGTTTCTAAATTTAAGCGTTTGCACGCATCTCGAGTAATTAGAGATATCTCAGAGCCAGAATCAATTAAGGCTCGTAGATTTTCTGTTCGTCCTGTAGGACCTTGTGCTTTTACTAATGCGGTTGATAATAACGCATTTTTTGGTTTTTGACTAAAGAAGCTTTGTATTGCTTCCCTTTTCGGTGAGGTTTGCCCTTCCGTTTGTTTGGGTTCGGTTTTTTGAGGCGAAGTTTCTAAATGGAGCAAGGTGTTATGTTTCTGCTTGCATTTGAAGCATGTTTTCTTGCAGGGACAATCGTAAAGATTATGTTTCGAAGATAAGCAGTTTTTGCAAAGTTTTTGTTGCTTTACAAATTCGAGTCTGGTTGGGATAGAGAGTTTGCGAAAGTTATCGCAGCGGTACAAGGTGTGATTCCCCTTGCATTTGATACAACAAATTGTGTTGTTGAGGAAGGAGTGTGCATCGCGTTGATGCGAAGTGTTTGGTTTGGATTTGTTGCTGTGATCCCCTTGCAACGCTTCCAAAACCCTGAAACGAGTTTCTAAAAACTTGCTCAGCTCATCGTAAGAGGGGTAATTGGTGTGATCTCCAATTTCTTCTTCCCATAATTTCTTAGTCTCTGGAGGTAACCTTTGGACAATAGAAAATACGAGAATTGCTCCCCATTCGTTTGTGGACTGATTTAAAGCCTTTAACTCATGTAAGCTTTCATGAGTTTGGTCTATCAGGTTGCGAATGGATGAAGCGGATTCTGTTTTTATCTGTTGATGGCTGCACAACGTTTTCAGATGAGTGTTAATTAAAACCCGTTCATTGTTGTATCGTTTATACAGACTTTCCCACGCGGGCTTATAATTTTCTTCCGTGATTTCGTATTGTTTTAATAACCGTGCTGCTTCACCACTGACAGGAGCCTTCAAATAATGTAATTTCTCTACCTTGGACAATTCGGTGTCTTTATGAATTAGAGCATGGAATAGATCATAAAATGATCGCCAGGAACTATAATTCCCATCGAATTGTGGTAGAGAAATCCTGGGTAGTTTCATGTTTGAAACTTGAGACGGTTGAGGACTCCTTGTCAGTGGTTTATCAGCCTGAGAGCTTAATCGTTTAAGTTCTTCCTTAAGTGATGTGATGTAGTCAATGTACCGATCTTGAAATTTTTCGTAAAACCCATCAGTGTGATATGACGATTCCTCGTCTTTATCCTTTTCACTGATTAACGTGTGGTTGTTTTCAAACCGAGCCCATTGTGCATTGAAAATGTCAATGTACGTGAGTAATAAACTTTGGGTTATCCCGGAAACCCTTTTTTTCTCGAAGGAATCCCAAGTTTGTTGAGCCTGGACATAATGTGAACGTTGTGCTCGTATGAGCTGATCTAGAGTTTGCTTTGGCGCCATATTGGATCCGGCTCGAAGGACCAATGTTAAATCGTGGAAGATTTAAACAAATTATTTGTAAGATAGGGTGGATCCAAAGGAATATGGTCGCCAAATCAAACTCGTGTTTAAAGTTAAATTGATTAAATTTAATTCATAAAATTCACAAACAAAATTAATTCAGGCTCTTAACTCAGGATTCCATGAAGAAGAAAACTAAAAGGAGTTACAAAATAAATGAAATAACGAAATGAAAATGTCCAGATAATGAAAAATTAAATGAAAAGATCAAAGTCCAAATAATGAAAAAGTCCAAAAAAACTGAATGAAAGGAAGTCCAGATATTGTGAAACGAAAGGAGTAAAGTCCAACGATCTATCAAAATAACCCAGACTCCGGCGAGATGCTTAGTGACCAGAAGTCTCCACTGAAATTTGAGGCGATTCCTGATGGTCCGTGAAAGAGATCCTAGAGTTGGGGCATGTCCCTGGATGAATCGTTGTCGGCTGTGAACGTGGCGAAGAGCTGTAGCGTCTTTCTGATTGGGGTCCCTCCACCAGAACGTACAATGAACACTCAGAACAATCACAGTTCGAGTTAGTAATTGAGGAAATAAGTTCCTTAAGGATGAGGCAATAATTCGGCAATCTCAGCCTTCAAGGACCGGACTTAGAATGGTTTAGGCAAACTCAGCCTATGTATGAGACGGGGACTTAGAATGATTTCGGCAACTCAGCCTTAAGGTCGGGACTTAGAATTTTTCAGGCAAACTCAGCCTTATTGGGGACTTAGAATGATTTCGGCAAACTCAGCCTTATTTGGGACTTAGGATTTTTTCGGCAAACTCAGCCTTATTTGGGACTTAGGATTTTTTCGGCAAACTCAGCCTTATTTAGGACTTAGGATTTTTCCGGCAAACTCAGCCTTATTTGGGATTAGGAAGTGTTAGCAAACTCAGCTATTAATGACTTACCAAGCTCAGGCTGTTAGTTGTCAAACTCAGACGAACTACGAACAAATCTCGGTGAGCACGCGCTTATATAGGGCGAAAGCTCTAGCTTAGCTCAAAGCTCCGCGATGAAAGTTCGTGTGTATAAGACCGGCTCAAGTTCTTCGAAAAGTTTGTTGATGCATTCGGCTAGCGCGAAAAATGTCTGGCCGGATGCATCCACTTTTCGTGCTCCCGAGATTTGTCATTTGTTTGACAACTTTGCCTGTCAAAAGTAATGTGAGGTATAAACATCTTAAAAGAAATGAAAATTGAGGGAACATAAGATTATACTCCTTTTCCATTATAAGATTAAGTGTGTTATATAAAATTTTTTTTTATCCTTCTTTTACGTTAGGGTGTCACAATTTTTGTAGTAAATTTATGCTTGGAACATATGTTATGTATGATGTGTATATATGCTATATTTATTGAGGTATACTTTTGTTCGCCTCATAAAGAAAATAAATCTTCCAATCTTTGAACGTGTTGATCTAAAAAAAAGAACAAAATTATGTGCATCAAATTGAGCAGCACAAAAAAAATGTCCTCCTTGCTCCAGAAGGAGGGTTAATTCATCTTCTTAGCACTAAATTGACTGAAGGGATTTTATACACAGCACATTAAATAAGTATTGAGCATCAAGATTTTCCAGAGATTTTATTATATTTCATTACTGCCAAGGCTTTTGGGGATGGATATACGAGTATACGTAAAATGTTCATTCCCTGAAGAAGCTGGGGGTCAAGTAATAAGGTTTTATAAGTAGGGGACATGGTCCCTTTCTGACCATAACTGAGTTTCTTCAAAAAGATTTATGTGCCATAATTTCTTACAATTAAAAAATCTATTATCTAGTGTAATACGGAAACACTTATCTTTATCGGGGGATGAGATGACAATAAAGCGGTATTATACGAAATTGCCAAGGGAGGATTTTAATCTGGCATGGGACTGTCCAGCTTCCTTAGCCGTAGACGCCGAGGGTGTAAGAAAAATAAAAAATTACAAAGATGCGAGCTATTAAAAAAAATTGTTCTGCAAAAGTACCCTACTAATTCTTATTAGGTTTTTGTGAGTGATTTAAAAAACTGATAGCGATATTCACGTAATTGCAATTGTAAAAACGGACCTTTGTTAGATATAAGATAATTTTAATCTACTAAACGCTATGATTAAACGTTAACATTAATTTTTTACTTTTCATAAAAAGTTCAACGGTATCCAGCGCGCTAGTGTACTTACATTTATATTTGCGTATTAAATTGTGATTACTTAATTTTATTATTTTAATGTTTGAGGCCAGAAATTCTGCAATGGGAGTCATAGGTGTAAAAATTTAATACCGAAAAAGAGGCACTCGGCGTTTTAAGCTATAATATACAAAAAAATTAACTTTGTTAAATCAATAGAAACAACATTGTATCAATAATTTTCAAATATGGTTTGGTGCCAATACCGAAAAATATCAATCTAACAATGTTTTGTGTTTAAATTTGAAATTAGTTACATTCATTAATTTCATTACAAAAAATGTTTGAATACGTTGTAAACCATTAAACAAAATAAGTTTTTTTTGTGCCTTAACTATGTGTATATTATTGAATTAAATTAATTTATATTGTGAAAAAACTCGTTTTGTATTAAAAAAATCGTCTAGTATTTTCGGTTTGATGTCTATTTGTTTTGATTTGAATGTATTTGAATAATATTGATAATAATGTTTGTAGAATTTAAAATGAACATTGCTGAATGGCTTAATCAAAGTGTTTTCGAGTTGTTTTGTGGATAGAGTTCAATTTCAAAAACGCTATGATCAATATCCCCTACTTTTAAAATTACAATGCAGTATTTTTCTCAAGGTATAGCTAAGTACGAATACGGACATAACTTAAACAGCAAAAATAACCAAAGACTATAGAAAAATATATATGTATGTCATAAACGAAATCATTAAAATCTTTACATTCTGTGAAATATTCTTTTAAAGTGCACGTGTTCAATTTGCTTTCTCTTCTGCATTAAAAATACATCTGCCAAGACAGACATAAAATAGTGAAAATTGTTTAAAGTGAACAGCTCAGTGCGCCATAACTCCAAGATAAGATGCAATTCAAGGAACAATTAAACGCAAAACCGGTGCGCGGACGCGTTTGGTACATGGATCATGTTATGGGAAAGGCGTGTGCTGGCAAATCAAAGAAAAGGTGCGATTTTATCAAAGCTAATAAAAGTGGATCCCTCTGCAGTAAGATGCTCTCTTTTTATGAAAAGAAAAGTGAAAAATCGACTTGAATGCGAGAAATGCTTTGATGAAGTGTGCTGATCGTTTATGCAAAGACTTGTATGGTAAAAGATGTTAACATCTAAGGAACAAAGTATTAAAATTTCTATTGAGACTACTTTAACTGCGATACAGAAATCGATATATATAGGTACTATACTATATCTTGGAGTAACTCAACCTTGTTGCAAAATATTTGCACTACTTTCAGTTTGGTTTCTAAGGAAATCGATCAACGTATTTTAGTATCCTGTAATTTTGTTGGTATTTAATTACCCAATTATTTTTCTATGAAATAATAACTAATAACACAAAATTACTGATTAACAAATCTTTTACTTAAAATTGCCGAAAGAATTGAAGAACGAAATTCCAAGAATGTTTAGGTATTATTAAATTAAATATTCGAGTATAATTCAAGCTTTGGAGTAATTGACTATTAAATATTAGTTGAAGAACAACCATAGGAAGCTTGGGTTAATTAGCCGGCACTACGACCAGTTGTCCTTGGTTTAGGTATTTCATAGAATCATAGAAACGAATCCAATTGATTAATTTAATTAATAACTTGATTATACTCGCACAAAACGCTAAGCTATACGCTTCAGTTCAAAATTTATTTGCTTGCGTATTGCGGTTAATGAAACCTATTAAAATTTCAGTAAACTTATGCAAAAAATCATAATAGCGAGATTGTTTGCTTATTAATATAAAATTTTCAAGTCACGAACACAATTATTTTTTGATGTTTGATACCAAAAATGGTAAAAGATACTCTTGTGATGTTGACTTGTATTACTTTTGAAAGTAATATTTCTTTTTGTTTTTCGGCTAAGAAAAAATAACGCATAAGTAAATAAGAAGCTCACAATTTTCAGAAGTTTTAGGAGTTTGAGAAAAGTTTTGAAAATAAAGTGTAAACACAAATAAAAATGGAGAAGGATCCTTAAAAGGTATTGATTAAAAATAACCCTATTGATGCTTTTATTATTTTTCAAAGTTTTGAGGAAGTTTTAATAAATTAATTAATAAAAAGTATTTGATCACATATCAATATGTGTACATATGTATGTATATATCGTGAGAGAGAGAGAGAGCTATTGTGACTTTAAAACAAAATCTGGTGCAAAAACCGTCTCTCCACTTTAATCTGTTGCAGATTTGCTTTAACCATCATACCAAAAAAGTTTATCTTATAGTTCAAAATCAACCAAAAAATTACTAACTGCACTTTGCATAACACGCGATATCTGTCGTTTGAAAGACTCTTAAAAATTTAAAAGCGCATAAAGCGAGAAGTATTCAAGCGACAAAAACTTCTTTTTAAACTTGTAGTAAACATTAATCTCTTAATCTTTAGTGAAGCTTGGAAATTAATTTTGCCCGAGTTTTCGCGATACTTTAGTCGAGGGAGACGTCTCGCATCGCAAATGACAAACTTTTCAAACTAGTACTGAAATATTCTAAGAGGGTAAAGAAGTTGGAAATCCTTTTAATAGATACTTAGTTTATAAAGACTTTTAGTGAAATGAATACAAGCAAAAATTGTGTGGAAGAAAATAAAATTTTTAAATTTCTATAATTACAACAAAAGTTGTCCAGGAGAGAAACTCCAAAGGTTAATGAATTTTTTATATTATCGTAAACAAACAATTTTTCACGTTTTAATTATTCTGTTGGATTTTATAAAACTGAATTCATTTGTAACTGTTTTGCACGGCACAATAAGAGTTTAAACTTTAATCACACAACAATGCGAAGAATTTCGAGAATTTTTATAGACATTCACTAAAACTTTAACCGCCGAAAATTTCCATTTTTTTTTTCTTGTAAAACAAATTCGGAGAAGATTCCGTCACTAGTGACTAATACGACTAAGAAATGCGACTATATATGTATGTATGTAAATTTGACCACGAATAATTTCTTTCGAATTCACGAAATCTCTTAGCTAAATTGAAAGTGGGTTTTTTTGTTTAAAAGAAAAAAAGCAATTCCAAACTAGACTCTGCCGTTACAGCGATTCGAGGTGAAAAAGTTTCTTTCCACCCACCTGACTACTCAAGACGACGTTTTCGAGCATACTAAGCACGCTTAGCTCCGAAAAAAGCAGCCTTTGCCAAGACGTTTGCCGGTCCTACACCAACAATGGTCGCGATGTGGCTAGGCGCAAGGTCTAAGCGAGAGTGAAAGTCTTGCAACAGATAAATTTTCTTCGGGCGACGACGCCGGCATGTTGCTGCAACATTTCTTCTATTTGGATAGTCGGCGAAAGCATGAATGAAAACCCGGCGGCAGCCCCGCGATGTGGGGGTGTTATTTTGGGGCACATGAACAGGGACTCACCTGGGAATGGCGGCGGCGGTGGGACGGGATGTGTGCAATAAATGTAAATATTACGAGTGGAGCAAATGAAATGGTAATTAAACGAGTGCACGACCTGTCGCCGTCGACCGACTGTTGAATTGGAGTTGGGAAAACTCCACGAATCTGGCATGCGTTGGATGAAAGTGGAAGTTGATTCCATCTCCCCGCGATCTGGTTAAATTAATGAGCAAACAGGGGCTGTTTTGGGTCCATACCAACTAATTGGTAGATATAACCGGATGCGGGAGTGGAGTCACCCGAACCGTCTTTAGCATGTGTAGACTCACCCAGGATTTATTATTTAACATTTCTTTTCTAGACACTGCCGAAGATTAATTTCCCCATGATAATTTTTACTCGCGACTTTGCAAATTAATCTGGTTGGATATTTTTCCCTGATTAAAGTGCTCTGCCATTTTTCGCGATTCTTATGAATTTTAAAATTAGGAGTGATTGGAGAACTTATTTTTGGCCTCATAAAATTGGAACATGCGCTTCTTAACAATTCAAGTGTGGCAAATTCATTCATTTTTTTTTATTCCGAAGAAACTTTGCAGGTCAGGGACATTTGCATAAAACATCCCACTTCAATGTAAGAAAATATTTAAGTTTCCACAAGTCGCTTCTCCATGTGATTACGGTATTATATAAAATAGGTCATAGAAACATGGTTCCCTTAAAAGCCTCTTTATCTCGATGTGGGCGTTCAGATTTTTCACCTACGGAAGTCTGTAAGTAGAGCACATTTTGGTGTCGTACCTTCCAAAGATTGCAAACCATGACGGCATATGTTTTTATTCCCTTACGCTTAGAAGCCATCATTAATATATCGCAAATCGTGCTTTGAAAATATAATTCATAAATCAAATTTGCAGGTACGCACACTGGATAAATAGGTGGGAAAAAATACTGGATATCTTTATAGCACTTTTAACGGCCATTAAAATGTCTTAAGTAGAGGATAGGCATCGAGATATGCTGAAGCATCAGGAAAGATTTATTAATATTGTTGATATCGCTAATAACAACAAACCACTTCTAACGTTATGGTCCGAAAAAGGTTCTTGTAGGTATAGACTGGATTAACCTAAGTAGGATTTTAATGAGAGCGAGATTTCTTAAATCCCACAATAAGTTATAACAAAAAATTGTTTATTCAAAACTCTATCATATGGCATTTTGCAACGACTGATTAAGATATTTTCTTCATTTATATAGTTCTTTATTAAATTCAGCATACATATCTGCATTGAATTAATAAATGAACTTAAGGGGGTCGTCTGAGTAATACAATCAACAAAGCCAACTTTTTTTTTTGAATCGACTCTAATACCCCCTTAAGAGCATAATTATCTAAAATATTCCTTAATTCTAGATAAAAGTACAAGAATTATTTTAAAAAAAAGATTAATAAAAAAACATTCAATTGTATATTTAGAAAAAGATTCATTAAAATTTTATTTACCATAACTTTTAAACTTTCGCTTAATCTCTAATATGTTGCTTTATACTTTATAGTTACAGAATATTTAATTGAAAAAATTTAATTTAAAGAATTTACTCTTATATACCCACAATAACATATAAGGAAAGTTATCTAAAAAAATAAACTTAGTCCACCATCATCGGATAATTGATAAGGTTAATTACAAGCTGGTTTTTGAAATGTGTAGAAAAACGTTTCGGAAGGGCTTAAGTAAAAAAGCAATAAAAACATTCGTTAGCCTTCAGTAAGTTCAATTTCCGGCGCCGGTCAATGGGTTAAAGTTAACCAGTTTTTGCGAACACGTACTTAATTATTTCAAGATTTATTATGGCTCGTGGAAGTTGTTATCTATTTACATCAATTTCATTCAATTCAAAATTAAGTTGGAGCAGGTTCTGAATTTAAAACAATACAATTTTTATTTCTTCTCAATTCTCTAAGATTCAAAATATGTTAACCTTTTTAGGTAAATAATAAATAAGTTAATAAATTCGAATATCTTTCCGCTTACATTTCAGAAAATGTAACAATTTTGTCTTTTTAACCAACATTAGGACAAAAATCAAGATACAATAAATCGTTTACTGCATTTTCATGGCTCCCTTGAACAAGTCTGATTGCAATCAGCATTTTATTATGCGTATAAGCGGATCGCTTCTTCTGAGATTATGTGCAAGCATAAGCAGACAAGAACATACAGGGTTTGTAAGTTATTTTTAGTGTCTGGGACTTATAATTGGAATAATATTTTTTGAATGGAAGAATTTGTGAGAAATGTTTAAATGTTTCTTCTGCAATAAATTTGGAATAAATGTGAATAAATACTAGGGATTAATACCAACTACACATAAATATGACTTGGATTTCAATTAAATGTCCTTAGAAAATTTTAGAAGGTTGTGGTGAGTAGTAATTCAGCATAAATCACATCATTAAGAAAAATGTTTTGTTAAATGAATTTCCAAGCGTTTCTGAAAATAGCAAGTCATGTAAAATAAGATATAAATCTAAAAACTGTGAGACATGATAAATGTTTTAATCGAATGCCACGGTTTTAATCCTACACCCTTTTTAAACAGTTCTCATTGGGACCATAGAAAATAGGTTCACTTCACAACCCTTAGCTCACAGGGAGCTTGCTTGGATGACTTTTATTTCAGAATGGTTTTAATTGATTTCCTCTCACTTGAACATTCTAATCCTCGCGCTCCCAGAACGCCCCTGACTGCCTTTAAGCCTTATGCTCGGGATTAAATTTAATTCCAAGGTACTGGGTTCATATCGAATTACCTACAAGCCATTTGGGTGTAATCTATTCTGGGTGCATTTAGCCAGGGCACTGTTCCACCCTCGCTAGAGAACTTAAATAGTCTCGACGGTATTTTATAGGAGCTCTCGGCTAATTAATGCTTAGCTGCTAGTGTTTCTACATATATGCACATATTGAAGATTTCTTAAAGGACGTCATCCTACTACGTTTCGAAATCTGAAGTCAATATACATAAGAGGATTGTCTAGAGACATTTTTAACTCAATTCCTTCGAGAAAAAGAGATTCAAGGAGCTTTACTTTAAGTTGAACATAATTGGCTTTTTAATCGTCTTGTTTACATCAGGCCTTTCTTACAATAAAAGAAATCTTTAAAATGTCTTTTCCAAGAAATTCCTTGAAAATTCAAAACCTTCGCATAAAGCGGACTAAAACAAAATGTGAGTGGATGGACGTGTGCTTGGAAAAAGTTACTCAAAATAAAGTCGACGATGGGTCTGATGATAATGGCTCCAGCACCGCATAGCAAAAGTGGAAAACATCAAGACCCGAAGATGAGGCGAAAACTTTTTATAGAAAGAAATCTTCCTACAAATCTCACAGCTAAGCGCTTTCGGTTTATTTGATTGCGCCAAATGGGATGCAAATTGCCGGTCTAAGTAGCATGTGATGGTGCCAACCAATGATGCGCATTGTCGAAGGCATTTACTACTTTTCATATTTGGTGTGAACTGAAGTAATTTGATATCTCGTTACTGTCCCGCAGTTCCATGACTGTTCAACAGAAGAATTTTAATCTAAAAATCCATGAACCGAAGGGTGTACGAGATATGTCCTGATTTCCTCAATTTTCATCGGATTAAATTAAAGTAGGGACAGGATGACACTTTTTCAAGAGTTGGGCGCTTATTGATTTTTTTCATGAAATATTGACGGCTGCCTACAAGGAGGAATTGAATTCATAATTTGATTAAAGTGGAAGGAAGTGTGCTCAGGCTGTTATATCTCCTTGCAGGTAACCCAACAACAGGAGTAAATTATGGAAACGTTTTCTTTTAATTAAAGAGGCACGTGGGCAGACTTAAGAATGTCATAGAATAGAGTAGGGGATTATTTTAGAAACCGTTCAGGTATGACAGAAATTACTTTCAACGATAAATTATTAATAAACTTAGAAAGGCGAGCATTTATTAAAATTTGTCTAAAAATAGCTCTGATGTATAATTTTGAATAAAATATAGGGATAATATAAATTCAGTTGTATAATTTATAAAGCAATGCGTGGGAGAATATTTCTATTTCGCCCACTTAACAAACGAGCTGCGAAATTCAAGAAGGATTTGTATTTATATTTTACTTCACAAAGAGTTATATGGGAGAGTTTTTAAGCTATAGTATCATAT
This sequence comes from Machimus atricapillus, assembly GCA_933228815.1. NCBI lineage: Eukaryota > Metazoa > Arthropoda > Insecta > Diptera > Asilidae > Machimus > Machimus atricapillus. The sequence goes on along the minus strand of OW121788.1, from coordinate 22,920,919 downwards.
TAATGAATTTACTTTTGTTCAAAAAATATGTATTTTTTTATGTAGATTACATATAAAAGTTGGAGGGATCTATTAGCGGATTTTAAGTGCTTTTTGTTTTATCTTAATAGCGTTTCAGTTTAAGAAGTAAAAAAATTTCAAATTTGGGTTATTCCACTCCCCGAAGATAGCTCAAACCTGAATCATAATTATTCAGAACAAAATCGTAATATAGCTTGTTTGATGTTCTAACCCAAATTAGTAAACATGACAGGTTGTAAAAATTCCGATATCGTGCAAAATTATTTACAATGAATTTTGTGCTAGAAATTTTACCACTTTTTCGAACATGTGCGAAGCACTACATTCAGCGATGAGGTAAATAAAGCAGTGCGCCCCAATTTGATAAATTCATTACAGCGAAAACAATGTTATCGGGCAATGAGAACGTTTACTTTGTCAATAAAAAAAAAAGTTTTTTTTTGGAGACCACTTAGTTGGCCAAAAAGTATGGGTATGTCAGTGGTAAATTTCCATACATTCAGGAATTTGTTATTCTTGCCATTATCAGGTAGAATGGTCATGGTCATGTAATCAAATTGGTTTATAGAGCTCAAATTAATTTTTACGAAGGGAGGTCCATGTATATGCACAAATTTGAAAGTATGAGCAATGAACCTTTCTCTGATGCGCGACAAAAACCAGACCAGGAATTGCACTTATATTTAAAAGAAACTCATGAATATAAAGCAAAGGGCTCTATAGCACCAATAATGCAATTTGAATAAAGTGAAAACATAAAATAGTTTTCCCCTATCCATTCTCAGGTTAGTAGTGTTCAAAAGGTTATTCGTCCTCGAAAAAATAAAGCTCCACGTAGAAGATACATTTTTCTCCGGATCAAAGGCAGACGTGAGTCGACTTCATGAGAATATTTAAATTGTTTCTTAAATTACTGCTGAAGAAGGGTTTGCCCCGGTGTATGCACAAATAGCAAATTTTATTGCATTCGTGAAATAACAAGGCCCCCAAAGGGTTCCACCATTGCAATACAGCACAAGAATTATAATAGGACCGATGACGATGACGATGGCGACGGCGACGGCGACGACGGCAAATGCCTTAAGTGACCAAAAGACTGTGAAGCATTTAATTTGCACTTAATGAGTTTTATAGCAATTTAAAATTTAATCAGGTCGAAGGAGCATCCAGACTGATGCGAGACATTCAGTAATAGTCTGTCGAATTTGCAAAATTCACAGTGAATTTCCATTGACAGGTAATTTGCTGCTTCATTTCGCTCCATGATGGCGACAAGAACCCCAAATTCCAATAAAGCTCCGATATTGCGATGAGAATGGGGTTCAATGTCCAGTGCTGTAATTAATTTTACCCTTTCACTGGTGATTCCTCAAACTACTGAGCTTGATGTGTTTTACTATTTTAATAATAAAAGGGGTGAAAAAATTGAACTGGAGACATTTTGGCTCAGTTAAAATTAAGAATTGGCGACAGCAGAAAATTGCGTGTTGCTTTTTCATCGTTTTAACCCATTCTGTAGAAGGTAAAAATTTTATTTGCATAATTTCTGTTTTATTTAAATAATATTTAGGCGGGACGATTTTATAGCTTAATTTGAATAAACAACCCCTTGGTAGGCGATTGTTTGAAATGAATACATTTTTTAACGCTATTAAACTTAAAGAATTTTTTGCAAACATTTGAATTTAATCGAGCTTCTTTTCTCAAATCTTAGGTACACGTAATTGATTAAGAAAAATATCATAACATTCTATACATAAACACTATTTTAGCTTTTAAAAATACAAAATCATTGTTCTAAGATATAAGAAATGTTTATGCCGGAAGTACTTCCCATCATCTATTAAATGTGCAAGGATATCTGATAACTTTTCAAAGTTTTCCTCCCCTTAAGATTTGCCCTTCAAATGACTTTTCACTGAATGAAAGGAAACAGAAATCGTCATTAAGAATACTAACTATGTTTTAGAAGCACATAAGAAATTATGTCCATTTGGAATTATTTCCAAACCATTAAGTGGAGCAATTAAAAGGATGTATTCGGCCCATCAACTTTCTAGTTGCTTTTTTTGGTAATGCGTCTTTATCGTCTTATTTGAAAAGGCTATTATATCATTTTCGCTATACCACAGAAGTTAATGCCTAATAAGGAAGGGAACGAAAATCAGTTGAGCTTGCATAAATTGAATTAACCCTTTTAAGAAGTAAAAAGTCAATGTAATTAATTTTGTCGTTTTAAATTAGATTATATTTAAAATCATTAGTAGCGATATAAATGGCTCAATCTAAGAAGCAAGAAATCATTTGCTTAATCTTAATGTTTGCTAGAGGAGAAATTTTGCCACACATTCAGTAATTTATTTACCTATTTAAGAGCTGTGATTTTAAGGATTTTAATTGTAAATTGCTAATAAATATTTCTTGTTGTACTTACAATGATTCACTCCTGATTTCGAAAAGAGCACACAGGCGTAGTTCAAAATAGCGTTAAAAAAATCACAGTTTCTGCTGAAGGGCAGACAGAATATAATTTTTTTTTCTTCGTCTTTATCTGTTAAACATAAAATAAGCTGACTAATTCGAAGCCTACATTCGTCTCAGAAAAAACCCACTTTAAGCTCTTCACAAGAGTAAAATCACTTCCATAAAGTTTCGTGTTGTCGCGGTTTACTATAAACTGACTACGAATATCCAATTACTTACTACTTTAGAAGTATTCAAGAATTTACTTTTTTTTTGTTATTTTGCGGGCGTCATAAAACGCGACAATCAAATTGCCGACAATCTTGGAAGAAAGTTTCAACGAGAAGATTTTATGAGTGGCTTTGCCTCAAATACTCGTCGGATTCAGCTAAACACATTTCTCAGATAAATTTCTTGATAAAGTTTCACTTAGTCCTCGGATAATCGAGATAAGTAGAAGCCTAATAAAACACGAGATACAAATTGAAATTGATGAGAGCCACGAAACGTTTTTAAAGTACCAATGTCGGTTGAAAGAAGCAAGAAGTTTATTGTACTTTCGAAAATTTTCTAATTTTAGAATCAGTGGGATGTTGAGAAACCTTTTTGTTTTAAAAAGTTTTAATTTCGTAAATGTAAAGGCGGTAGTATCAAAATAAATATTGATCGAAAAATGTTTCATTTTTGGAAACGCTTTTATGAATAATAATAACAGTGTGAATAAGTGGCTGTAACCCAATTTTAAAAATTTTTTGGAAAAAATTTTAATAGCTTTAATGTGATGTGGTTGTCTTACCTAGAAGCAATCAACAGTAAAAACCCGAAAGTTAGGTGGATATTAAATCAAAACGACGTCCAGCTTCTGGGTCATCTGTTAATGGGAACTTTCAGGAGCAGATTACTCCACAACAAGATAAATACTGCAAAATCAACCAAAGCGCTTACGACGCTTGAAGGTAATAAATCACATCTAAATTATCTCCGATGGTCGGAAGATCTTTGAAGTTGGCATCCATGTTAGTCACAGTGCGTAAACAAAAGCTGTCCCGAGTATTCGCAAGTTTTTTTCCTGTTTTGCTACCCCTGCTAAAAATAGAACCCTCCTACTTCTGACGACTATCTCTGATCTGCCTACGGGGTGATTGACACGCTTATTTAATTTATGGCGTAGGTAGTTAAGCTCGAAATTTGGTTTAATTGATATCCAGAACGGATGAGAAATTAAAACAAAAATACATCAGGATCTTTGAGTCTCTTTGAAAGGGAAAATTTTTTCTATGGCGTTAAAAAAGGTTGAGCTTTAAAATCTTTTTTGAAGTTAACCTTTTCGAAATGTTTTCTCGAAAAAAGACCTAAAATTAAACATATGTACATATTATGTATGATACAATGTTGAATAATTTTTATTGATTTGAAATTATAATTTTTTCTACAAATTTTTACATAGGTACATACATATGTAAGAATTCTGATGATTATTATTATTATTATATTAATTAAAACTAATGTTTGATAGTCAATTAATTTGAAAGGAAGTCATGAAATTAAGTAAGGATTTCTTTAAATGGTTTTGACTTACATAAATAAAAATATTGACCATCAAAAAGGAAATTGACAATATTCATACGTTATTTTTAAATTCTCAAAATGAAATAAAAATTATATGCTACTCCAGGAGGTATAAAACGATCTTTAAATAAACCTCGATATAAAAGTTTAGTGCTTTACATAAAAATCTCATGAAATGATTTCACGCCGTTTTTTAAAGAGTGGAAACAGCGCAACAGTATGAAAATGAAATAAATTTAAAAATACAGTGGATCCTTATTAAAGAATTCCCTTAAAATTGACAACAATTACAATTTGATGGTTAATCTCGGCCAGAGATTGTAAAATTCTTTTGTTTTATAGTAATCATTTCGCCTTAAAAATGCCATCATTTCACATTAGTATTAATGTGGGCTCGTTTGAGAGGACATTCAGCAATTCTCGTAAAAATAATTGCCAAGCTCGTCAGTGATTCCACTGACGCAGTGAAAAATTGTATCCCATAGCTACCCGGTTTATTGGTACTCAGGCGTATCTGAATACTTATTCATCTTCCTCACGGCCAACTCCAGGGTGAGTCTAAAGATAAACTCGCTCCTCATCAAACTTTGCAATTTTCTTTTATTTTGCAAGTTTTTCACAAAGCTGATTCGCTTCGATGATAGTGAATTTGCATGAGTTGTTTCCCCCAACTTCAGAACAAATAAAATGTCCTGCCAGAGGTAAATAAAGAGAAATTGTTCGAAATGTTTGAATTTCTGAAGGGGTTTTTTCTGAAAGGTTGTTTTAAATCATTGTTCTGCTCCTTCAACCACTCCGTCTATTTGAGAAAAAATATTGAGCAATTCTAAGCTCTGTTTGTTCTCCTTCTGATTTTCCTCAGGGTAACCACGAATAAGCTGCGGATTTTAACATTCGTTCTTTTGTTCTGTGCTCCTTTCATACACACTCCTTTCAAGGAGATACATGACACCTCCGGATGAAATATCCCATGAGAAAACCAAAGCTGCGTGTGATTCCCTTAGATCCAGCCACCCTTTTTCGCACCAAAATATACATTTATCAATCACTTGAGTTACCCTTACTTTCTTGGAGTAGGGTTAGGAGAAAAAGTCATGCCGATGTTTTCGACTTTCAGCCTTTTTCCAACAGCAGATTGTTTTCATACTATGTATGAGTCTGTTAATTATTACTTTCTATCATGCACGGCTCAATTTGTTAGCATGAAAAATTACTGTGGTGAAAATTAGGTTTCGGAGAATATACAAAAGCAAATTAATTAATTCTACTTATATACTCGTATGTACGTACGTATACGAGTATAAAAGGATTTTTGTTTAAAAGATAAGTTATCTACTTTTGGGAACAAATAGATATTTGTAATCTATATCTATTTATTGAATCCGCTATAAAACGATTGCAAACGATGATCTTTTTTAAGACTGTGAAATACTGTAATTTTATTATCATCGTAAACAATTTCTAATATCATCCTATATCAACTATACATGTAATTTCAACTATCTTTTAGAATTTTTGGTAAACAAATTGGTGTACCAGAAGTTAGTCATCTTGGGCCAGAGTTCTTTATTATTTTCATTACTCTACCACACTCAAAAATGTTTTGCTAGGTCCATGATGCGAACATTTTTCACATAATTTAGCATATGGTGATCAATGAAACTTTGGATTATTCAAAATTAAAAATAATTTTAATGCTGAGTTATATTTTTAATCTTAAAAAAATTGTTTAGAACGTCAATAATGAAGAGAATTGAAAACAATTTATTCGTTCGTTAAGTTTTCCATATTTTGAAATATCTGTAATACGCTGATTTGTAGTATGTATGTGGTTGGTTTTTTTTCATATCATTTATTTTTTCATTCTTGTATAAATTAAAAGTAGTGTTAAATAGTCAAATACAACGGAATCTTTTAGTCTTTCTTAAAAGGCATACTGGTTTTCCTTACGATCCATACGTTTCTTTAAAGCGTCTTTGGATGAGTTGATATGCATTATACACTCTGAAAAATTAAAAGTATTAAGTAGTAAAAAAATAGTGCTTCTAATAAAAAATAACGGTGTGCAATAAACTCACTTATCTTTGGCTGCCTTGAATGACTTTTTTCTTGGTTTTTTCGTTTTACAGTCTTCAGTTACTTCATTGTGTGGTAAATCGGCTGGCGAAATCATAGTAATGTTGTCTAAAATTGCAATTAGTGTTTAATATTGTGATAAATTTTTGTTTGAATGTGTTTTACCAGGGTGACAGAAAAATGCAATGGAATGTCTACCACGTGCTCTGAGGTGTTCTTCCTGTGGAACTATGACGCGGTGATTCTGCAAATGAATATGAACTTAAGGAATAGTTTAAAATGCTCGTTAAATTTGAACTCCTACTAGTGCAGGGTATCGTGCATCGGTCCAAATCGAGAGTATCTCCCCGCTGTTGATTAGGATAGCACCAGGAAGATGACCAACCCGCTTCCAAATTTCACTCCCCGGGAGTTTCGCCTCGAGTCCACCCTCTGAATCCTGGGCCAGGAGCGTGAACGTGCCGTAGTCCATGTGAGCGCCGCAACGTATGACCCCATTTCTAACTTGGGAGCCCTCGGCGTTACCGTTCCCGTGGACCTCCTCTGAATTCAGATCTCGGGCATCATCCGCTGGTCTGAAGTCGGGCTGGTCCATCGTGCAGCGCTGGTAGCTGTATTTGCACCTGCCCTTGATGAGCTCGCATTTGTTGTCATCTTCTACCACCGGTGGGTAGTAAAGCAGGCGTAGGGTTGTCTCGTTATCGTGGTCCCCCGACAGCATGTGGGAGTGCTTCTCTAAGAAAAATCCTTGGGGTTGGTCTGGAAGTTTAAGGAAACATATTACATTCCATGGGTGTTCTCAAGCTTACTTAGTCTATCAAATCGAACTTGAATTATGGTGTTGCGGAGAAAAAAAAATCTTAATTTTATCACAGATTTTAAAAATATAATAAATTTTATGTTTAAGGCAATTTTCGACACAAAATTGGTTTATTAAGACTTACATTATATAAAGTACCTACTGATCCTGACTTACGAATTCTCTTGAGGTCTAGAATAATCAAAAAATTCTTCCAATTTGTACATACATATATACTAACGTACAATTACGTCTATTATTTATTGGCGGAGAATGCATCTTGGGTAAACTCTTAAAACTAATGAAATAGACTTTTCATAAGACATGTTATTCAATTTTTTCATTCCTCTTCATAATTACATAATTTCCGTACGTAATTCAGTAAAGTAATAGTATTTCTATAAAAACAATAACTAAAAATATAAAATATGATAAAACTTTAATGCATTCGTGGGCTTAGTTATGTTTATTCATTTTTATTACATTTTGATATTATAGCATATAAGGAGTTCGAATAAAACAATTAAAATTTGTTGTGTATCATTTTATATCTTATCATATTTTTTGTTTTTCGTATAAAACGAAAAAGCATTAATCATGCGCTCATCTTTTGCAGATATAACGCGTAAATGGGTTAATGTAAATTTACTTTATGAATAAGAGTAAAATGTAAGCAAGCCCGAATCTACATATAAATTAGATATAAACCGGACAGAATTTGTTATTTCGTCTACGAAAAAAATCCAGACGTTGCGCATATTCCTAAAACTTAATTAAATAAGTAATAAATTTAAAAAGTAACATACGATTTTTTAAAAATGTTTAAAGTTATTAAGCTTATCATCATTTCATGATAGAATTAGTCCCTGAGTTTGAATACATCAGTTACTTAACAAAGAAATTTACAAATGCGCACAAGATAAGTTTTTTAAGTCGCACCGAAAGTGGGATTTTAAATGAACTTATTCATGTAATGAGCGTAAGCTTTTGTTTTCTTTCCTAAACCCGAAAGTATTTAAACAACATTGCATCATGCCAAAAATTAGACCTGCAGAATTGGTTTATAAGACTTAGATAAGATATTTAAATACTTAAGTTATGATTTCATAAAATTAATTAGTAATTTAAGGTTTAATTTGGAATTTATATTGATATGAATTTTGGTACTAAAGGTTTTAAGTTAAGAAGATTTTATAGTAAATTTAAATACCTTAGTGAGCATTGAGAAACGATTAGGTGAGAATCCTTCCATATGCATATATTTTTTTACTTCTACAATCTTATCTATATTTCATAACGCAACCGTTCAAATCAAGATATTTCGAACCGGTCAATATGCATAAACATACCCAGAAAGTGTGAATCACTAAGTGCTAAAGATTAAAGCTAAATAGCTAAGCAAATTCGCCTAATTAAGATAGGGAAATGAGGCTTAGGAATGAATTACGTTTTCAATCTGTGGCAATGTCTGATTAAACAGATTACACGATGAGTTTTTGTTGCTACCTACCGAGGGCAATGGCCAAAGCTTGCAGCAAGAAACCGGCTAAGGATTTAAATTCCTTCGCTAATCCTGCTACGTGATCTGAAAATCCAGGAATTGGTTCTTCTGGAAGATTTTTCGCGTTAAGTGTGCAAATGTTAAAGGCGTGTCGCAGTTCAGGAGTTTTTCCGTCGAATTTTTCTTGTCCTATAATATTAAGAACTTTTTTAAGTATGTAAGTAATCTGTTTTAAAAAAAAAATTTTTTCGAGATTACCAGGCTGGACATATCCGTGGTTTTCTGTTCCTTTTCTTATGTAATGTTCCTTGACTTCGGTAGGAAGCTGACAAAAGTCATCAAGGTGCTGCCAAGCTAATTTCAGCTAAAAATTGCAAAAAAAATGTCAAAGAAAGTTTTAAAATTTGAATTTAATGTAAGTACCTTTTCTTCTGAAATTCCATGATTAACCAAGAAAGCGAGTCCTTTTTCTGATAAAGCCTTATGCAGCTGGGTGGCAACACGAGCAAATACGGATCTCACAGGACATTCTTCTGTGCCTGAAATCCAAAAAAAAATTTAATAAATAAAATGTTTATGATAGTTCCAAATCTAAAAATAACTTGAATGTGTGAAATAACAATGATATCATGTTAACTAAATTTGCTCAAATAATCCGTAAATCACGTGCTGTTAATTACGAGAATGTGAAAGAAATAACAAAAATCGGCCGATGGGAAAGGCTTTTTAAAAACAACAATTTGTCTGGCAAAAATTGATTATCAGTTTGGAGAGAATTGACAAGAATTAACTTAAATTTAATAAAGAAAAGCGATACCAACGGAAATTTTGGTAATGTGTTAAAATATAATTGAGATACCACAATTTTTGAAGGTTAATATTTATGAAATGACGTGTTATCGAATGGTTGCAATTCAATTGAGAAATTTTCAAAAATTTGAAGAACGTAAATACATACATATGTAGTTTACGAATATTACGAATTATTAGTAATATCTTGTGAAACAATACTCTGATATAATAATTTTTGTTAATAAAATTTATATGGAAATCAGAAACCAAATTTTTTAAATGCTTCAATTATAATAATATTGAAGACAAAGCAAGAAAATTAAATTAGCAATAAAATTGATTTAAATACACAACCGACTCACAGATGAACGAAAAGAGATATACCTATAATTGATAGTACAAAATTAAAAAAAAAATAAAACGTGTTGGTGAGAGTAATAATCATAATGCGATAAAAATTATTTCGATAAGGCAAAAATTAATTTTAGATCAATAGACAACATATGTATGTAGTATAATGCTAGTTAGGTTTTGTTGTGATTCAAAGAAAAGTTGAAGTTACAGGGGGCAATTTTTTCGAAGTGGTGTTACGCATGACTCAATCAATTTAGGTTGTATTTCTTAAGTAAATAAATTGTAAATATAATTTTGCAGGTTTTTTATGAATGGCCATTTGAAAAGCATTCTTTTTTCGTCTAATTGCAATAGAGCACTTATACCTTAATTTATATTTCGAATTTAATCCGCTTAATTCATGTATCTTTCATACTTTCAAAAAATTGAAGGTCAAAAGAGCAATTATTACAAAAGCGTACCTTTGAGTAAGTACTCATCGAGCCGCAGATAATTGGGTACCATCAGTTTCAAATCATTCACTCATGTGTCGGTCGTTCTGTTAGTCGTTTTCATTATCAAATTGATTGAACGGGTAAAGCAAATTAGCTGGATAAATATCCCTCGTCTGCCGGTATCTCGACCAATTGCCACATCTATTTTCCAGCTGCCCATCAAACTTCGCCTGGACAGCATGTTGTGATATTTTGCAATTTAATTGGAATTCCTCTCCTGACAATTTTTGTGGTGACAATTTTCCGCCTATGTGCGAGATAGTTCAACATGCGTAACAATTTAAAAAAAATTTTTGTTTTTCAATGAGACTTATATATATGTATGTACTTCTATACTCGCAAAGAATCAGTGGGATATTTATTTCTGATGCGTTTTGCAGAAAGGCACTTATCTTGCTTACTAATTGTAGAGCATTATTGTCGCTTGGCGAAGTTCATGGTTCTGACGGGGAAAAGTTAGTGCACCACTTGGCATAATGCATTTAATTTGTACCCGCATGATACTGTTGTTTGTCCACAAACTAAACCACTCTAAGCTAAATGGCAAACTTGCTGACTATAAATTGGATTACCAAAGCGCCAACAATTTATCTGAATATCTCAATTTGCTTTTGTTTTTCCGCCATCATATTATAGACTTATTAAAACTGAAGTTGTGCAGGTTGTATAACTCCATATTATAAATATTACAAATGGAATTGTAATCATTCGGCATTTTAGTCGTTTAAACAAATATTTCATAAAATTTCTAAGTCCTCTTGCAATCGCGTTGAATAAGCGAATATCGTTATAAAATGTTGTAATTTCATGGTTAATTTTGCACCTTTAGGGATGTATTTCCCACGGTAGGAACAATTTCCATCTTCTTAAATTAATTTTAAAATTTGTATTATATACATGTTTTTGTAATATTATAAAATGAAGTAAACAGTCTTTTATGTGACATTTTTTAGGAAAGAAGTGTCTGAGTTATGTTACGAATATAAATTATGAATGTCTGCCTCATAGTCATACCTTTTTTTACCAACACCGTACTGTTTCTGTTTTAATATGATGATTGATGAGCCGTTCTATAACTATACATGTAAAAAAAATTAAAAGCTTTTCTTTATTACGTCAATTATTGCGGATGTCGTCACGCATTGCCTATTTTAAGATATACTCGTATATATTGTTCTCGGAAGCTATTTACGATTCAACTTAAAATTTGGTATTATAACTTTCGGAGGAAATAGAAACAAAATTTTTTTCTTTTGCTTTTGTTTTATTTCTTTACATTTGTATACATGTATAAGTCGTTATTTTTGAAATTTGAATCGGTCCACTTTTTGAAATTTGGTTGTTCTTTAATATCAAAGTTATCAAGGTTTACCTATAGTGATACATACGAATCTAAATCAATTAATTAAGGTTTTGTACAATGATTTCACAAGATAACATGCAACAAGTATCAATTTATAATTTGCAAACCTAAAATTGGATGCATAGGAACATCTATTGCCATTCTAATAATAACTCGAGAAAAATTTTCCTTAAAATTTCTGAGAAAATGCTGATTTAACTCAATTTCTAGTAAAAAAAATTAAAAAGCAAAAATTACTTCTTTGAAGGCAGGCAGAAACCACAACACTCTTGTTATCTCCTCCACGTTTATGGACATACATAACCAACATAAACCTGCTCCTCTGAATTTTATCGAGCCACTCGATGGTTAGAATTAATTTTCTATTAAAGCGCAAATTTAGCTTGATGCAGCCGTGCCAGGAAATTGACTTGCGCCCATTTAATTAAATGCGAAATTCCGATAAACGTTTATCACATTACCTGGACAGTTATGTGCAAATTAGTGTAAACGACACACTTTCTGGTTTTTCCCCTCTGATATCGACTAAACTTAAGTTACGTATTTTGTCCCACATGTGGGTGTAAATTCGTGGAGAACTAAAGTTGCAGATAAAATGTGATGACTTCAAGCCGCCGAGTAGAGAATCGTGTTCAAAAACCAAACAATTTCAATTTATCTACGGATTGGTCGACGCCTTTAAAAACCCTCAATAGTAAACATTAATCTTTTAGAATTTGATGACTCTACACATGAAAAATTTGATCTTTTCCTTTTCTGTTTTCAAACATTTGTGTTATGAGTAATTTAAGATACTTCAGATATTGCAAAATATATTCACAATACAAGAAAGTTTTATTTGTGTAAATATTACATTTGTTGATGTACTTATTATTAAAAGATAAGAGAAATGAAAGTGAAATTTAAATTGATTACCATTTGCCGATAATGCTTCTGTAGTTCGCGGTGACAAAAACTTGTCCCATGTGAGCTGAATGTGTCAGTCAGCTTTTCCAGTTACGAAAATCGTGACTTTTATTCAGTTGCGCAAATTGCTTTATTATCTCTCCCGATGACTGGCAGCGACAGGAAATAGGTTAATGATTATTTTCGTTATTTTTGCTTTAATTATGTATACGTCACACGCTTAGTTGTACTCATTCTGCGTATACTCTATTTAGAGGATGTACATAAATCTATTGTAAATCTTGCACACTTTAAAATGATTCATTGCTAAAAATATATTCAAATTTAAATTAGTTTAACGTTTCTATTTAAAAGTACGTTAAATTTATTGCGTAAAAGACATACAAATAGCAAATAACCTTGACCTTAAGAAATATGTATGTATTTTTATTGTTTGAATTGGTGGTTTAACTTCATGAAGTACAATATGATGTAAAATCAAAGTACATCCAGAGAATATCCAAATAATGTTTTTTTTTGGAAAACTAGGCTCTATTACTGCTAATTTTATTAATATTAGCCTTCGTTATTAATTAACAAGATAAGCATTCAATTTCCGTGCATCATTCCTATTGTAAAACCAATAAGATTAAAGAAAATATAAGTTTTCAAAATAAGACAAATGACCTTGACCTTTTTGAATTTAAAGTTAATTTGGAACTATAAATCATTTTCAAATTTAATTAAACAAGCAATTGCGATAGTGTTTTATAAGATGTATGACATGCAATTTAATTTATAATTATTACTCTTCTGTATACCATATTTAAAATCATTTGAACTATTAGTTAAATGCAAATCACTGTCAGGAAGGAAATCGGTGCAGGTTTCTTAAAAATATATTGACCTTCTTTTCGCCAAAATCTATACCAAAAATATCACAAAGAAACGTCTCCACTTCAACTAATTAAGATAGATTTATCTAAAAATAGTTACCCACGCTAGAGTAATACTAATCGCGCATTGTTTTATCACCTTGAGTTTTAAGAAACGGAGAGTTTTTAAAACTTTGTCTCGAAGGACCCAAAATATGTAAATTTCATACAATATACGACATAAAAATAATTAAATGATACTCACCACAATGCGCCAGATCAATGATCGGAATCTGACTTCTGGACAGGAGCGTCTCAATTTTCTCCTCGGCGGCGGCGGTTTTGTACATTTTCCTTATATTTTCTCAAAACAGAAGAGGTAGTAAGCGGCTCGTTGGAGTTGTCCGATCAAACAGGTTTTTTTGACGCAAATCTATATGTACACACTATATAGAGATGCCGGAATCACAGCTTCTTACTTTATTTCTTACTTTTGTGGCACTAAAGCTCACTACACGTCATTTTATCACCTTCACTGAATTTTGCGATTTCACTATTGTAAAAAAAAAAAACGTGAATGTGATAGCAAGATACTCTCGGTGATTTTTTTTTTAAAACACAAAAAAAAAACCTGGAAAAGGTACCGAGACTTAAAGGTGCCAAATCGAATTCTTCAAAAAATTAGCCGCGGATATATCTGCAAAAGGTATGCACGCCGCACCGAATGCCAAACAATTAGAAACTAGAGATTCAGCACAAATTGAACCCGAACACGAGGGTCAGTTTGAGAGTTTATTATCGCTTCAGGAAATGAGATAATTTTAGTGCGAAACTGCTCAATTAATTGGCTCACAATACCCCTGCTCTTTCAATAGATTTTATTTGAATGAAATCGCGAATTTCTCTCGCGCTTTTTAATTATAATCGCGATAGGCAGTGTAGATCTTTCAAAACTTTGCTGATGCCAAGCTTTCTGTCTGTCAGCCACCAAAGGCGTCTGATCAGTTCCAACTGGAAGAAGATCTGTGCCCCGATAGCTTAGCAACGAATTCAGGTAAGCATTCACATGCTCTTCAGGTAAGAAATGATCTTTTACTAACCCGACAATCTTTTACGTACACACATAAGAGTTAAGTGCAGGTAAGTGACTCCATACAGTGTCCAACAAAATTCTGAATGACTTATATTTGGCACTTATTAAAGATTATTTTAAACAGTCTTGTTACTCAGGTTGTTGAGTTTTTAATTCTATTAATAACTTTATCTCGAAAATTTTCTTTTTTTTTTATGTTTGGAGCATCAATACATACACCTCTTGAACTTTTTTACGAATGATAACAATTCTCTGCCCATAAACATTGGAAATCGACTTCTTATCTTACGATACTTTATCTTACTATCGATAGACGTTGCGAAAACATTAACTTAATAATCGAGTCGTTTTACCACTCACTGTAGCATACATACATATATGTATACTTATGTTTTCAGGTATGTCACATGTGGTGGCGTGCTCCAAATGTTAGCCTACATATGTACATATGTGCATGTTGTACGACAAATACCTCTACCAAACTCGTGAGGTTATTGCACATTTTTGGAGAGTAAACGGCACCTTATCAAGTTTCTAGTAACATTTTTGTCCTCATATGCGTCCTATGTCGCATTGGGACCGTATGTCTCGTTAAAATCCACACATGCCGCTCATTCTTCACCGGCTAGCCAGTATTCTGTTACAGGGAAAGTAACACGGACCCCGTCTGCAGTAGTCGCAAAAATCCCCATAGATGTTGGGTAAACACAAAAATTTCATAACGTCATAAGTTATTATTTTAAATTTAGGGCTACCGTTCATTCGAAATGATTTGCATTTCTTTGGTAATTGCAAAACCGGTACAAATCGACATTTGGACTGTCTGTCCTTCAGGGGTTTAATGCATTCAATTAGTGCAAATGGGGACTTTTTAGGAGCATTAAAATGTTTTCTCTAATTTGTAAATCCGGAAAGTATGACTAAATGTTTTTGTTTTTTTGGAAAAAAAACCTTAAATCTTTATTATTATAACTGACCATAATTGCAATTTTATGACAAAAAAATATGATTGATTCAAAGAGAGTCGTTGTGGCTAAACCAAATTAATTAAAGTTAAAATGAAATACAATGCAGAAATTAGAATTTTCTTAATTTAATTTGGAGAAATAAAAGAAAATCGCATTTATATTATCAGTGCGTTATTCTAGCAATTAAATGATAACTTAATTGTTTTTAAGTAAGGACCTAAGTCAATTTGATTTCACAATTCAATTTTGCATCTTCTATAAAATACTTAATTGACGACAAAAATATCAATGCGGCGTAATTACAATTAGATGAATTAATTGGATGATTCCGTCGGGCGAGAGAATGTAGTAGCGTCTCATTTTCAATAAAATTAGAAATTTAACATTTTTTATCCACATGAAAACTTAACATTAATTCAAGATGTAACTTTGTTGTATGTTTGGTTAGCCCCGAACAGCGGGTAACTCAAACTTTTTTATCGTTCCTCTCAAACTACGTTAGATTATCACGTAGAATTAATAAGTAGGTATTTATTTACGTTCTTGTTTATTGTTTCAAGCTAAGGGATTATAACATATTAAATTTGTAATTCGATCAACGCAACAGTTTTATTAAAACTGTCGCTGCTTTTTAAAGAATTTAAAAAACGCTTATAAAGTAAGCTCATTATATAAAAAAAATTTAAAGGAAAAACCGAGAAGTAAGAAGAAGGTAAAAGAATTTAGAGAAAAAGCAGAAAGTCATAGGCGTTAAAAAGTTCCTAAAAATAATTAAAATAATTCCGGAGAAGTATGTCCGGCGTTACTGGCAACATGTGTATTGCCAAAAATTTAAGACCAAAGTAAATTTTATATCTATATGTTTAAAAAATTGAATATAATTTCTTATTCGTTTTTAATTAATGCTATAATTTAGAAACAGATCCTGTGGATGATCATGGAAAAGGCTGAATCAGATTTGAAACGTCCGCGTTGTCCGTTTTACGAACAAATTTAAGCAAAACTGATTTCGGCTTTTATAAAATTTGTGTACTATATTATAAATGGGAAATTTGAAATACAATAGATAAAAATGTTTCTTAAGAATTCCGAAAAATAATGTTTACCTCGGAATTCTCAAATACCTTCGTGTTTTTCCCAATTTTTTCGGAAGTGCAAAATTTAGCAGCAAACCCAAAACTAATTTGGTTTGAGTCCCGAAGTGTCTCATTTGCAGCGGGCAGACAAACCACGCCGCGAACTCCGAGTTCATTTTGTGGAACTTATTAAAGCTGTGTAGGTTTGTTTGTGTATTTTTTTTAAACGCTCATATTTCAGTGTACGTGAGACGAAATGTCAGAAATGTAACAAAAGTTCCTTCGCGCCGTTTAATTTGAATCGTTTTCGTTTTGTGCTTCGCCTTTCGTTGAATTTCTAAATTTTGGTTCATTCCTTTTCTTTAAAAATGTGCGAACGCGGCAAATCACCATCCAAAAAACCGTCGGGCGTGCATTCCCAAGTCCTCGAATACTACAAAAAATTCGGGCAGGACCGGGATTTAAAGCGATACTTGCGGCTCCGGGAGAACTACAGCAAATCGTCGAGCGAGGGGAGTATCAGCACGCCGTCCTGCGCCTCCGGAGTCCCGTCACGGGAATCGAAATCGTTGGATCAATTGAATTTCGCCAAGGAGACATCCTCGGAGGAGGAAGATGCCCGCGCTTTGCTTTTGCCAGAGTCCGGGGGTTCGCCAGACGCGGCGGACGTCAGCCCGCCAATGGTTCAGCCCGAGATCAAGGTGACCACGAAGAAAACCGTCGTGGAGGAGGCCAAGAAGACCGCCAAATCTTACACCTTCAACTGCGAGTCGAACATTGAAATAAGCCTCCCGCTGCGACAGGCCCAGGCCGCCTCCATGCCGGAGCTCATCCCGCGGCCCGAAACCTCAACGGAGTACTCCCAAACGGACTTTGAAGAGGTGAGTTTTAAAAATTCGATTCTTTTGTATCCCGTAGAATCCCCGACAAGACGCCTCATCCTAGTAGTTCCTTAAAATTCAAAAATTCAAACTGTCACCGACTACAAGCGCCCCACTGACCTACTTAATTAAGCAGAGCACCCGTCGACTGCCCGATTTGCATAATTGTCCATTGGCACACGACAGGTGGGTGTTTGGCGTACGCAAAGCCGCACGTGATTTTGAATGGGCCTCAATCAAGACGACTGAAGTGCTCCGTTGCACCCTCGCATGAGGGGGCGGGCTTGTTGTCCTGACTCCGGATAGTCGAGAAACCCCACTCTGGAGACAGGGAGGAAGACCAAAGCCAAGCCGCTTTTCTAGAGAAATTCCAAGAATTATCCTGGAGTCTCGGCAAAAAGGCGCTTTCTATTTCTGGAAGTGCGACGTGTTTTGCGGGGAGACCTGGAGGTTGCCTCGTGTATTTTCCTGAATTCTAGAAATAAACCAAAAGGCAATTTGAATGAGGTGAAATTTTGTTTCTTATAAGAGGCCAGGAACCTTTGGCGGTTGTCAGAGCTACAGACTGTTGGTCTCGTTGTTTAAAATTTAATTTTAAATGTATGTTCCTGCATCCTTCCGTTTCGTGCTTGGATTTTTAATTTTAAATTTTATTGAAATTTCACATTTTTTTGATTTGAATATTTTGGAACTATGGAATATGCTAAAAATAATGGTAAAGATTTTACCTGCCAGGCACTTAAACTAAGAAAGTTTAGAAAAGTCTTGTTCATTTAAAATTTCGCCGTATTACCTATCCTTTATTTGGAATTAAAAATGTGCAGATTGATGCGATTAAATTGTGAATCGAATCTTTATCTATAATAAAATTAAAATCGTGAGAAGTTATTTTAAAAACCGACAATTTTTACACTTTATAGCAATTGAATGCAGCAATAACCGCCGATGAAAATAGCACTACAGAGAAGTTTCCGGAGTCAGTTACAAAAGCTAGTAAGCGTCTAGAATGGGATTCCTTAGCAGACGTAGGCTATGACAAAAATTCTGCCCTCAGCAAGAAACAATCGCGGTCCATGAGCACTCTGGAAAAATCCATACTAAAAGAGTTTTTTGCTGAAAAGGGTATCGAAATAACTTTTAAGACGGAAGGCACAAAGTCTGAGACTGAACTAAAACAGGTGGAAGAGGAAGCTGCAGATAAATCAAAGCAAGGAGCTATTCCTAAAACTCCACGAGAAAAATGGAGGGAAACATTGGAAACTATTAAGCAGAAGTATACGAACAAATCAAACTTGGGTAACGCTAGTCAGAAGAATTTTTCTCAGTTCAAAAAACTTCCATCTGATCAACATAGCACTCCAAAAGTTGAAATTCTTGAGAAGTGCATTCAGACAAGTTTCGTGAAGATGCAGACGAAAGAAATTCAGGTAGATTTTTCAAATACCGGATCTATGAGGAGTGCTGTTGATGCGGGGAGCATAACATCGCCCTCCAGTTTCGAATATTTTCCTAATAGTAAGAAAGCTACTGACAAAGAAAATCGTTCACCAAAATCCCTTAATAAGGAGCGTGAACATAAAATCCGACAGAGCGCTAAGAAGTTACTGGAAAGAACAAGTGAGTCTCAAAAAAATTTGAATGGAACCACAGACCTTGAATTGGGTATTAGACTCCTCTGTTCATTGATACAGTCAAAAAGTCTCAGTGATAAACAAAAGAAATCTCTAGCGAGGAAAATAGTAGCGAAAATTACTAAAAGCAGCCTGCCCTTGTCCGAAACTAGCACAACTAATTCGAGTGTAGGTAGCAAGCCTTCGTTAATTAAAAGTGCTAAACGTTTATCAGCCCAAAGCAATAATGCCGGTGATGCGCTGATAAAAAGTAATTCTAGTTCGAGGATGGGTAGCACGCTGAGTAGGGCTACAAGTGAGGATAGTAAAAGCATTCAGACCAGCAGAAAATTGAGCGAAAAAGTTTCGAGTAGTCAGGATGATCGAGAAAGAAGCAGTGAAGATCATCAATCATCATCTGCGCCTTCTGAGAAGACAAAAAGTGGGCAAACTACAGACCGACAAAGTGCGAAAACTTCTCAAGGTGGAAACGGAGATGTAATTGAGGTGTGGCTGGAGCCCCTCACAAAATCTGAATTTGAGTACAATCGAAGAAAAGGAAGCACTGATATAAAAGATAAAGATAAAAAAATTGATACTAAAGCTGGTGGGGATAACGCTGCAACCGAAGGAGTACAGCAGCCGGACGGTAAGTTTCTTCAGTTTTTTAAAGATGAAAAGAAATCACACTTGAAATGGATTGAGAATGAAATTGAACGGTTGGAGAATTTAAAACACCTTTTGCTAACTAATGAAGATGCCCCGAAAGATGAAGGGGTGGTAGTACCTCAACAAAATATCATCGCTTATCCTGTTAATGTTGAGAGAGTGCAACCCGAATGTACGACAACATCAAGTAACTCCAATCCTTCCTCATCTGGTACAACAGTTCCTGATGGTAATCCCGTTTTTGAAGTAACCCGTACTGACTCAGAAATTGAAGTTATTAATCCAATTTTGAACTATCGACGCACTGTTAGAAGAATAAGTGAAGAAGTACACTGCGAAGAGGATGGTGAAGGTAAACAAAGTAAGCCTGTAAAAACTACAAAATTTTCAATTGAAGAAGAGCAAAGGTTTCCAAAAAAATTTTATACTTGCCCTAATAAAGAAAAATTTCAAAAAGAAGAGAGATCGAAACTGGAGACCCCCAGGAGCGGTGGGTTGGATAGTATAAGATCATATGCAAAACAACGTAAGGAAGAATTCTTAGAGCAATACCAGAAAAATCCTGCTCGTCTCTATGATCAACCAGCTGAAAGCGATCACTACTCCGAGCCGAAGGATCCTTGCATTAAACGGCCCTTCCATGCTGACGCATACACCTCAATAACATCTTCAGATTTTTGTGTGTCTTCCGGCTCCGTTTCGATTCCCATTTCAACCAGCAGTTCCAGCACAACTACGACTCATCAGTACGACAACCGGATGGCGGTTGGGGTCCAGACCACAGACTCCATCCTTCGGACAAGGCCTATTTATTCCACGCGTTTTGCATGCGGTTGCTCGGATCGATGCTGTTGTCAAGCACCGCGAGCAACCGTTCGGGAATATCGACCAAAACCAAACAAACAAGTCCAAGCGTGCCCTCCAGCGTTGGCCTATGTTATTACGTTCGAAGACGCCAACAAGAAATCTGAAAGATCTGAAGGTTCAACCGAGAGCCTTACTCTTCAGGAGCATCTTGAAAAAGCACGTCCAGATTTTCAGCAAAAAACATGCGAACGACAGTGCGTTCTTAAAACACTCAAGCGGCTGAGGGACCAACGGGATGCTAAAGTACGTGAGATTATCGAAAACACGAGCATGAATTCGATTCCTCGAAAGTTGAAGAGTCTGCCTCCACCCCCAACAAGTAAGACTTAAAAACAAAAGATCAAATTATGATTGAGGATATCGTTTATAAGTTATTCAACCTTAAGCAAACGAATTGATAGTATCGAATCCTCAATCATCTTTCGATCGATCATGCGAGGCAGATATACTTAATTTTGTTTTTATTTTAGAATACACGAGAATCTTTCCCACTCGAGAAATGAAGGCCATGACGAGGCGAAAATACTCAAAACTTCCTGAAGTGCTCGATAAAGTCGAAAGGGATAAGAAGGAGCGCAGGAAGAGGAGTAACAAAGTACTTGCCGAAATGTTTAATAGGGTAAGTCGAAAATATTTCATTATTTTTTTTTCAGATTATTTTAGTAATAACTTATATTTGTTGTTCCAGAGGCTACAACGACGCGTCCACAAAGGAAAATTATCGTTGGAACACAGCCGCACAGTGATTTAATTATTTTTATTTAACCTTGCCAAAGCTAATTTTTTATCAAGATCAATAATTTTGTTTTAACAATACGGATCACGAATAATTTTTAATGCTAATTAAACTTAAAATGAATTCCATTTATTATTTAAACGTAGTTTGTTGATTTTTACTTTGTTGGAACAAATGTATTAATTGGATTTAAAAAAGCCTCGGCCTTTTATTGATTTGTGTTTAGCAACATTTTTTTTGATTCAGTTATTTCAGAGAGGTTTTTGAAATTTCTTTGTAATAAAAAATTCGGACTTTGTATAGTTGAATGTAGAAAAATTTAGAAAAATGAGAAAAATAGTTCAAATTTGTGAAAACTATTGTTTATATCGTTCCGTCAGAGAATTTATAGCCATAATAATAATTTAATTTTTAAATTAGCCACATCTCTTTGAAGAAAAGGTTGGTATAGTTTGGCAGTTCGACTTTCTGAAGAGCTCCTTCACCGTTTCTTCTGATACTTTAGTGCAATCTGGTAAACAGCCTTTCTGTACATCATCATCAACGTCCATTTCCAGACCCGTTCGCTGGTACCACTTAACCTCCTTTCGGGAATGAGTTCGCTTAACCATACCATCTCCCATTATCTCCAGGCTAACTGAAATTCAAATTTAGTTTTTTAGTTAGTTATTAATTGCTATTGGTTGGTTATTATACTGAAGGACTACTCATATTTATTTATTTATTTATGAATAGGTACTTACTTGTACTTTCAATTCTAGTTGCGAGGGCCTCGTCTGGCCGCGGTGTGCTTAAAAGATTTCGGACTCTTTCTGAAATTACATGAAGGTTGAAATTGTGGTTTGAATTTAAATGATAAATGAAAGAGTAAAGCTACCAAGTCTTTTTGGGCAAACAGCTGGAGTTGGATCGGATATCCTCGGTGGCTCCATGCCACACCAAACCTGTTGCGTAACTGCTTCATCATCTTCCAAACACGCCACCATATCTTTCGGTGCACTGACGAATAAAGTTTTAGAATCACCGTCACGCAATAGTCTCGATGCGGAAACACACGGAGTCCTGCATTTTGGACATTTTTGATTACACGGTTTTGGCTGTGGACAAGGACTCGCTTTTGGACACTGCATCTGTTCTAAACCACACCTGTTAATTGTTCCTTAATTTAGTTAGTATAAACTCAAATCACAAGGATATTAAATAATTCAACGGAAATTTTGAATGCAAAATCTAATACGTGCTTAATGCAATTGCATATTATTTGACCAAACATTTAGACTATTTGTTTTTATGGAAAGGCTTGTTTAGATCGAATTATAAAAGTTTTACTTTTACTGTATCTATCTGGAAAAGTCAACAATTGAGAATAGGCCAGTTTAACGAGGTATTAAAATAATATTTACGGTGGGCAGAAACGAAAAATTAATATATATTAATTTAAACATTGAAAAATACCACAATTAATATGGTAAGAGAAATTTCGTTTTGGTACAAACGTTTAAAGTTTTTTTTTAACGTGTACACTAGCGAAGAGATTAATTTAGTTTAAAATTCGAATATTTCCAATGAAAAAACGGGTGGATCATATTTTCATAAATTGAAACAAATGGTCAAAGGTAGAAAAATTGAATCTGCTGCATTTTGGCTTTGATTAATAATTTTCCGGATACTACCTTTAAGTGTTTAAGTGTTTACCTTTTTCAACCCGCAAGTTATGTTGTAATTACGTTTTTTCATACATTTCCAAAGTCATACATAGATTAAGGTTTTGTCTTTTTTCCTCTATAATTTTAAAAATAGCGTCGAATTGAGCTCACATCTGTTCAAACACCCGCAACCGCTGTATTTAAGTTCCACAGAAAAATTGAGCACAAAATTTCTTCCTTTGATGTGGTAGCCCAGATCACATGACAGCACGTGAGCAATTTTTGGTCTACTGAATCAAATCTTTTCCGAGGGGGCTCAGCTGACTGCAATTCGCAAGTTTTCCAGCGGAACGTTCAATTTTAGTCGAATAGAATTGATTTTGGTAATTGGAATAAACCAAATTAAGTGAAAAAGTTCTAACTATTTGCAATTGTAACGTGAAAAATCGGTAAAGATGTCGGTTCTTGGTGAGAGACAAGCCCAAAGGGAACATGTTCTGGCCGTGACGAGAAATTTCATCTCCCAGCCAAGATTGAGTAAGTATGATGTAGTTTTACAATTTAGTTTTTTGGCAAGTGCATCTGTTTTCTCAAAACCCTTTATTTGGGTCATCTGCGGGCAGTAGAAGGGCGGAAATCGCCTTTTTTTCCCCCAGTGAAATTCAGCCATTTTGACAGATCGATGTATTGATTAAATGTCAAAGGGGCAGAATCCTTTGCTATTTCGCCTGCTTAGTCCTTGTTCTTAAAACGCAGGACTAACTGAGCAGTGGCGATAATTTCTCAGTTTTTCTGCTATTTAGCGGAAAGTTCTATGAACTTATCAGTTTTAGCTACGCCTTGGTCATGTGACTTGCCACTTGAAGCTAATTTTCATAAAGGTGTCAAACGCGACGACTGAAGCTCATTGCCTCTTTTCAGCTTACAAAACTGTGTCAGGTGTGAACGGACCCCTGGTCATCCTCGACGAGGTAAAATTCCCGAAATATGCTGAAATTGTGCAGCTACGGCTTAACGATGGAACCATTCGCTCGGGTCAAGTGCTCGAGGTGAGCGGCTCCAAGGCGGTCGTCCAAGTTTTTGAGGGCACCTCTGGCATCGATGCGAAGAACACCCTCTGCGAGTTCACCGGCGACATCCTGAGGACTCCCGTGTCCGAGGACATGTTGGGTCGTGTGTTCAACGGGTCCGGCAAGCCCATCGACAAGGGCCCCCCAATTTTGGCTGAGGACTTTTTAGACATTCAGGGACAACCCATTAATCCCTGGTCCCGTATCTATCCCGAGGAAATGATCCAAACCGGCATCTCCGCTATTGACGTAATGAACTCAATTGCCCGTGGTCAAAAAATTCCAATCTTCTCCGCCGCTGGTCTGCCGCACAACGAAATTGCTGCTCAAATTTGTAGACAAGCCGGTCTGGTTAAGATCCCTGGAAAATCAGTATTAGACGACTCTGAGGACAATTTCGCTATTGTGTTCGCCGCTATGGGTGTAAACATGGAAACGGCCCGATTCTTCAAGCAGGACTTTGAGGAGAACGGCTCCATGGAGAACGTGTGCCTGTTCTTGAACTTGGCCAACGATCCCACAATTGAACGTATCATTACACCTCGTTTGGCCTTGACTGCGGCTGAGTTCTTGGCCTACCAGTGTGAGAAGCACGTACTGGTCATCCTTACGGACATGTCCTCGTACGCCGAAGCCTTGCGTGAGGTCTCCGCCGCTCGTGAAGAAGTACCTGGACGTCGTGGTTTCCCAGGTTATATGTACACGGATTTGGCCACTATTTACGAACGTGCTGGTCGTGTCGAGGGACGCAACGGCTCTATTACACAAATTCCAATTCTTACTATGCCTAACGATGATATCACCCATCCAATTCCCGATTTAACTGGTTACATTACGGAGGGACAGATCTACGTTGATCGTCAGCTCCACAACAGACAAATCTATCCACCAGTTAACGTGCTCCCATCCTTGTCACGTTTGATGAAGTCTGCCATCGGCGAGGGCATGACCCGCAAGGACCACTCCGACGTTTCCAATCAGCTCTACGCCTGCTACGCCATCGGTAAGGACGTTCAGGCCATGAAGGCTGTCGTCGGTGAAGAAGCCCTGACCCCAGATGATCTTCTATATTTGGAGTTCTTGTCGAAATTCGAGAAGAACTTTATTTCCCAAGTAAATCACTTAATTCTAACTATATATGTTTTTTTTTTTAAATTATTGATTCTTCCAGGGAAACTATGAGAACCGCACAGTATTCGAGTCATTGGACATTGGCTGGCAGCTGCTCCGTATCTTCCCGAAGGAAATGCTCAAGCGAATTCCTGCTTCTATTTTGGCCGAGTTCTACCCAAGAGACTCCCGCCACTAAACTTACATTTAGGTTATTGTTTGTTGTTACGTTATTAACTGTAAGCCATTTAAGTCCTTTAATCTAATCAGGCCTAATTATAAACATTTTCTTTCAGCTGAATACCATCATAGGACAATATGCGCAACTAAGTAACAAGTAAGTTAAGAATTAGGAGAAAAGCTAAACGGAAAAAAAAAAATTTAATAGTTCAGGAGGGTCGGCGCTACCCTGTTTCTTGTTTTCAAGTTATTTAAGCGTTTTACACTTCCATTGGTGTTTTTCGTAATTTGTTCAAATATATTTGTGGCTAGTTAAGAACGTCCTTAAGCATTCCATTTGCGCGCAATTTCTCAAAAGTAATTTTACAAAAGAAAAAAAAAAAAGTATATAAAGTCTTCATTGAGATCATTCTGAAGATAGTGTGTTCAACACATTTTATCTTCAGGATAATTTACTCATTTTTAGTCCGTACAATATTTCTGAGTTGACGAAAAGTTCTACTTGTACATGTGTATCATATTCCTCCGAGAATAAATCAACTATGTGTAAATAATTGAGTGCATTTAATTATTTTAATAAAAGGAGGAATTAGTTTTCCTGTTATTGCTATTATTATTATTTGTTTTTTTATTTTAAAACTTCGACTTTCTTTTGAAAAGAGAATTAAATGAAAGAATTTGTTTCCTAATTGCTAAATTGTACGCACAAAAATAATGAGGTTAAGGAAACGTTTAAATAATTCTGATACGTCTCCTTTATCTAAAATTTTTCTACATCAATGTAAATCATTCCTATGGTCCCGACAATAATTAAAATTGAAAATTCAAAGCTATTTAGAAAGTGTTGAAGGTTTTCAAACTGAACTATGTATGTGAAGCGGATCCGGTTTGGGTCAATTAAGTTCCATAATGCCATTACCACCCCAGGTATTACGTTCCAGATTGCACTGACCAGAAAAACTTCCTTCTGGATTCTGAATTCCTCTACA
The DNA here is from genome assembly GCA_933228815.1 of Machimus atricapillus. NCBI lineage: Eukaryota > Metazoa > Arthropoda > Insecta > Diptera > Asilidae > Machimus > Machimus atricapillus. The sequence continues at coordinate 22,894,832 of OW121788.1, read as the reverse complement.
TCCAGCCTTCTGAGGGGGCGTGCCAGAAATGTGATATAAGCTTTAAGAACATCCACCCCACAAAGAGGATGCACAGAAACTGCAGACCGAGAAGTAAAGTTAAATTGTTTGGAACACCGCTGGTAATCTTCCAACCAAAAGTAATCTCCCCTTCGATACTTTGGCGCTGTCCTTAAGCGAATAAGGATGAGTGCCGGAATTGGCTATTAAATTTGATTTCTCGTTTAAATGGTTTTTGAGTAAGTTTTAAAAGTTTCAAATTATATACATACATTTGGAATTCCTCCGTTAAATGTGTTATTTTAGTTCGCAGAAATTAGTTGATTCCACTTATCTAGTTGATTGTTACTGAAGATTTATTAATTATTTGTTACTGAAATTTAAGAGTATTCAATTTGAACTTTTACCTGTCGGCAGGATGGAACCAATTTTAATATTTACTTTTCCAACAGATTTGAATTGCGAAAAGAAATATTTTTTATTTATTAAAACGTTTTTTTCTTCAGATTGATCGAAATTTTATATTTCGATATATGAATCAATTGATAGAACTCTTTTGTTGGTTTTGTTATGACGTAGTGCCATTAAAATTTATACATTAATAAATCTTCTTCATCGAAATGACGATGATTGTCATGACTCGGATCTAATTAAGGTAATAACGAAATGAGGACAGCTACTAGACAAAGGAGGAACGCCCTCTTGTCTTCTATTCAATTTCAGCTAAATTACAATACAGTCGCCTCCCAATGGAAGTTAATTCAATGTCAATTGCAAGGGAGAGCTTAATTAGGAGGCGCAGGAGACCTTTATTGTGAATTCTTACAAGTATTATCAGTAGCTTTTCATTATGCTCGTATTATTTTACACAGTTGCGCTTTGTTCGGTTGCTTCCTATTTTATCTGCTCGTGGATGGTATTATTGTCATGGATTCTTGAGTTTAAGACTAATTTCTCAAGATAGTACCTGCAGACAGTTCACTCCCACGTTTAACGTGCGAGAGTTTCTTGGAACCTCTTTGTTATCTTGATATTCTTCAAGTATTTCAATTTTACATTAAATATCATTAAATCATTTCAGTAACCTTTTGAATTCAATCATTTTTTTTTCGTTTAAAGTGTTAAAATAATTCAATTAGAAAAATCCAGTTTAAAAGGAGCTTTGCAAGCAATTTTCGATTTCATTTCCCTCGGAATACAGAACATGGGGATAATCATAAATAGAAAACAAAGTAAATAAATCCAAGAAGGAATTCGTGTAAAAATTCGTTACGAAGTAATCATTACGTGAAAACGAATTTTAATCCCTTAATCATTAAAACCCTGAATTAGGTCCTTAAGCAGTTTAGCATCTAATCGTGCAGAAGGCTCTTTTGCGACGAAACTTAGTCTGAAATAATGTCAATTTGCATAAGGATTTAGGTTGCCAGACCATAAGTTTTTGCGTTTCTTGCTGTAACTCGAGGTCGTACATTGCCATCTAGTTTCTCCCTGCTTTTTGGCTGGCTCAATTTCAGAAAAGCCGAGATCTATTAGTGCCAAATGACCGTAAATGAGGTTTAGGGAGGACGTAGGATACAAACGTTTTTGTGATGGAAGAGTTTCCTCGGCTTGCTTTATTTTTGATGCAATATTTAGGAGGACAGATTACGATAAAAAATGTTGTAATAAAAACATTTTTTGCTATCAACTACATGCGGCGCATACGAAAGCGAAATGAATTCTTCTTAATAAATCGAAAGCTTCTTTTATGTTTTATTTTGTTTTATAAATTGAAAGTACAGTAGGTTGACTTTTGTCGTTAGGAAAAATGTTTCATTATGTTAAGAAATTATAAAAATGCTTTTTTGGAGCGTTTAATGATTGCATGACGCGCAATGCATTTTGAAGTGACCTTCATCTAAATTTCCAACCGCTTGTTTGGAGGACAAGAGGGTGGAGCTTGCTGACAAAAATTATTAATATATCTGATTTCTTTTCTTTATAGATTTAAGTTATACATGACTACGTTCCGATGAAAATAATAATTTCACAAAAATTAGCTAGTTGGAATTCCTATTCACATAAATGTTCAATTATTGTAAAGGGAAATGCTGCAAATTCAGTTTCTGCTTTTGATGGAAATGTATTGCCCTTTAATTTTATTTACTACTTATAAAGATGAGGAGTTCTGCACATACAAAGTGCACTTTGGCGATTGAAGATAATCGATAACTCAGCATAAAAGTCCCTTTGATTAGCACCATCCTTAAACATAAAAAGTTCTCATTCTAGGTCATGTTTCGGAAAGAAGTTCAACCTTGCAGTGATATTTCATTTCCTATAGCAATTTAAGGACGAAAGTAATTTTTCAGCAGTTAAGCTTTGTTAGAGGCTCTGCATAAATTGTGTAAAGGAACGTTAAATTTAATTAAATACCTGCTTCAAAAATTCACCTTCAATGAGCAAGGTAGGCACTGTTTAAATTTAATTTGAGGAAGATCGGACTTGTTTTGCGCTTCAGTTGGCCTACAAACAAATTGAGGAATCTAATAAACTACTTGCCTGGCACCTGACGTAAATGCGAAAGTAGAAAATTTACGCAAGGAAAGTGTATAAAACAAATAGCCCGCGTGCATGCTGTGACTGGATAAGTAAATTGGCCTCCAGAAAGCCTAATAAATCGAAAATATTCGTAAAAGAGAAGCCGACAAATTAGAAGTTTCAGAAATTTTATCCAGGGATTGGAGCCCAATGGTGGGGCCAGAAAATCAGAATTAAGATAAAGTTGAGCATCCTGTCGTAATCTGTTTACTACAGCACGACGATGCTCATTCTCCTGGCCGTAGGAGCTCACTTTGATATTCTGTTTTCACCCCCCTCGGGGAATAATATTTTAGCCCCACAGCTTTTAAGTATTTCATCCTTCTAGCAATTTTACCACTTATGAAACTGTGCTTTCCTGTGTACATTTCATCCCTGAAGACACCGCACCAAAAACGAACAAAAGAGGCCACTTAGAAGATGAAATTAGCTTTAATTTATAAGAGCCCCCATTCGTTCAGTCTGAGGAGATTTTAATCTTCTGAATTATTTTCTCATAAATTACACACAACTTGCCGCCGTGGCGTGATAGGGTGCAACGTTTAACGTCCACTTTTGAGCCCCTGGGAAAGTGTGTTTAGGGAATTTGTTAGCAGGCAGAAATTCATTCGGATCCTTCTTAGCAAATCTAATTGAATATTCGGCATCACGAGTTAATTGAATGCGATTATTATTTTCGGTGAATTTAACGCGGTATACGGAACTTCCTCGCGTTCTCTTAGTCTTAATTAAGAAAGCTCTTTTAATCAAAATGATTTTATACGTGAAAGATGCCATAAATTTAATAAGCGCTCTGGAAGTAATTTCGCCTTGGAAAAATCCTACATGGCTTTTTCGGGCCGCTGCACTTTTAAATTCTATCGAAAAGATTCATGCAATTTCTTTCTCCAAAAAAATATGCCTATAATGAATACCACTTAAGATTTAACATATCAAAATATTTTTGTTCAAGTTACTTTAACATGTTTTTATCATTATTACATATTTTTTAAAATTCATATTTGTATATATGCATGGATATGTTTTTGCCAAAAACTGCTTTTTATGTTATAAATTGTGCCAAAAATAATAAAGTATGCCTATAATGAAGATCACTTAAGATTTAACATATAAAAATCTTTTTGTTTCGAGTCATTTTAACATGTTTTTATCATTTGGTCTGTTCTATGAGAAACTCTTTAGAAAAAAACATGTGGCGCCATCAAGCGTCGCAGAGTGAATCGCGATCGCGGTGCTCTGGGCTTTGGTAGCTCTGCTCATGGAGCGCAAATTCGTCCATTTTAGACCAAAGAAGGGGAAAAAAGAAGAAGACTCTAGAGGTGTCAGTTGTGTTCGCGATTTTTCACGGCGTGCGTTTAGTAAAGTGTGTTTAAGTAAAATAAAAGTGATAAAAAGAATTTGTGAGTAATTAAAGTAAATAAATAAATTTAATAGGTAAGTAAGGATTATTTAAATCCCAAAATTTGGAATTATAACTTTAAGGCTAAGCGAGTACCTGAGGTTATAGAAAACTCGGCAAAAATTTTATGACTTGTAATGGAGGATACCAGACATTTTGATTTTGATTTTTCATTTAAATCTTATAAGTTGCATGTTATTCGACCAAAAATACTTAACGTGAAGATGATTTTTATTTATAGTACATAAAGATCTCGTCAGGTTTTCTATTTTGTGCTTTTAATTGAAGCTTAATTAAGAGCAACTGGATTATTTTACTACAGACAGGCACTAACGTTTCCCAACAAATAATTGCTATTTTTTTTAAAAACTAAGTCCCATTTCTGAGAATTTCCTAAGCCGTATTTAAAAAAAAAAAAATCCCCCAACGTTCCTATTTCCAGTATACCTAAGCTTTCAATACCGATAAACTCTTAAATAATTTTTCCTTTAATAGAAGTTTTACAACTTCTGCAGAAAAGTTGTAGCATGTCTTCGGGGGCTATCAAATTTATCTTGCCTGGTGCCTTGAAAGATTCTTTGCCTCGGCCTTGTCAATGGGAAAAGTTTCCTTTTGTATGAAAAGCTCATTATCGCTGGCATTGTCTGAATAGGGTCCGATTGGGCTGTTACATTTTATGTCAATGCCGACGACATCGAACAAGCAATAAAATATCCTACGACTTCAGATCAATAGATTTATGTGCAGGGAACACCAAAAACTTTCCATTAGAGCTGATGCCCGACATACATGAGGCCTTGTAATCCATTTCAAGATACAAGAAAACTTTCTCAGTACTTTTCTTTCTCCTAGCAGTGAACTCTGTATGTAATGAATGGATATAGTTCTGATGTTGTAGAACAATTGTTTGAACCTCGGGAGTATTTTTGAACTCGATGAGCAAAAGGTACGAGGGAGGGTACATTTTTCAATTAATAATGCCTTCCTGAGTTAAGACTCAGAATTACTCAAGTTTATTTCTAATCCAAGGAACTATACATCTGATTCAAATTGAATTCATTTACAAGCCCGATAAAACAAGTCTAAATCCAAATAATGCTGAAGATACTTTAGATATGAGATTGGGTCGGTCGGTGGGTTTTCTAAAATGTAAACTGCGTTCCCATCTTTAAACGTGCTGGCTCTGATCCTAGATCCGCACTCCCCAAGGTGTAATCAATGGCTTAAGAGGGTAAAGCAGGAAGTACTTCCAGAAATTGCTTTTTGGAAGAGATTACGGCCAGGAAGACTGATGTAGTAAAATCAACCGAAGCTGATAATAACCCTGCTTACATATACAAGAACTCTAAAAAGGATTTGTTTTCCGGTCACGTATGCTAAAAATTTTTAATGGTTTATGTGCATGAAATTCATCCGAACCCAGTGTATTTCGACTAGGTGCCTGCTCGGTGTTCAGCTTTCCTCTTGTTTAATGAATTTTACAAATTTAGCATGCAATTCCTAATCAAGTAGTTTTCTTCCATTTCGTTGAATGAAATTAGTAAAACCAAGATTGTTCCAATTTTACGATGTTAAGCAGAATGTGTTTCAACATGAATTTTGTAAAAATATCTCTACATATCACGCTACATATTAACATTGCGAAAGGTAAAAAATAACAAAACCGAAAATATTTGTTTGGTTTTTATTAGATACATACGCAAACACATTTTTTATATTCATATTGGCTCAAATTTCTAAACAAAAAATCCTAACAACTAGATTAAATGGAATCTAAAACAATTTACGAATATGTACGTATAACGAAAATTTTGAATGAAATGTACAAAATTTTGTTTTTGTAATATTAAACTAATACGATTATTGTTTAATGTTAATGTTAAATAATTTTCAAAGTAAAAAATTAATTTAAATTACATTTGTCGATTTTGTTTTGAAAATAGTGTTCTTGATTGTAAAGTACGATGGAACAAATAATTTAAAGAAAGCATCGCATATACCACATGTTTCTATTGAGCCGACAAGATTGTACATTTTATAATAAATTTAAACTCGTCTGTCTTAAATTTAAAAAATTTGATTTCCTTAAACAAATCTCCTATAAAGATTTTTCTTCAAAGGCTAATGTTTGCTGACCCAATTAGATGAACAATTACAAAAAGGCTAATATTAAAAACTTTTTCCCATCATAAAATTGATTTTCCCAGGAGCGAGATTTCATCCTAATTTTATTAAATAAAAGACCTAAATAAACTAATATAAAAGATTGAGATATATGAGATTATATTGCTTTGTTTCGTTATTTAACCTTAATTTATTAATTTCGTTACATCTAACCCAAAAGGTATAACTTTAGTCTTGATTCTTATTAGTCGAAAAACCACATGTGAAGAATTATAACATCAGAAGGGATCCTATCTAAAACTACGACTTCAGAGAGCAAGTTTGAATGGTAGTGTAAGAATAGCCACTGAAATAAATTTTGAAACCGAAAAAGGCCTAATTAAATTCATTCCATCAAATCAAAGAAGCCAGAGAAGACCCGGCGCTCCTGCAAACTAGCCAATTCCATTTCCATTTGTTTTGTTCGTCCTTTCATTTTCAATTAGGGATTTCTGGTAGGGCAATTGTCAGAATATGACGGTCGGGAGCACCACCGAAATGGGCAAAACTCCCAATCTCAGGAAATATTCCCACCGCAGGTTGCCAGGAGTTTGGGCTAAAATCATTAATCTCTGACTCATCACTGCTTCCGAATTAAACTTGTTGGGTGAAGCAACCCGGAAAACCAAATCAACCGAATCGCAGGTGTCTTTCAGGTATAAAGTGGATTAAAGAGGAAAACCAGGAGCTTCTCGGCCATGTTTCCTTTCACGTAAAAGGGTATAAAAAAGATATTTGGCAAGGGAAACGAATGTTCGCTGAAGCCTCACATTCCAGAAGCAGAAAATTTTCCTGATAGAATAAACTTGGAAAATGCCATCATTCCCGATTCCCCCGAGTGACACCCTATTAGCTTTTGGAGCCTTCCTGGAGCCTTCCACCGGTAGCCAAGTAATTGATATTGACATAGGACTCAAGCAGATTTTCGCTAATTCCTTTGGGACGCACGATGGCTCGACAGCCGCTGTATTTATGAGTTCGATTCGAACATATGTACATATACCTTAGAGTTATTGATAAATTTAATGCACTGAACACCTGTGGAAGAGAAGGAAACTTTATTTCCATTTCGATCGATGAAGCGATTTTAGAGCTCTTAAGTGTCTGAAGCCTCTTCGTATCAGATTTGAATTTTACCTCGCATATGGGATGTGAAGTTTAAGACTCATGCGTGTAAATTTCAAAATTTAATTAAAAGGCAATATATGGATACATGCATTGTATATATCGCATATTAATTCATTTTTCCTTTTTCACGCCTTCATATCAATCAATGTTTTGCCATAAGCACCATTCGGATTATAGTATCCACGTAGAATTGCTTTCAAGAGTTAGGGAACTCTTAAACCTATCCCCCCAGGATACAAACAGAAATAGAAGAAATTTTAAAAATGTTGAAATTGAGAGACAGAAAAGGAATATTCTTCTAAAAATCCTTCAAGTTTTCTTGTGGACTCGTCAGAATTGTTGTTTACTGACTGTTTCCAAGATGCACAGCCTTTGAAAAAAGTAAGATTCGTTGCTCTCCAACGAACTTTTGAGGAAAATCAAAGTTCGAGGCGAACATTTTTATTTTATTACTTTCTCATGAATACAAAATCTTTGATTCTGAGTTTTTTTTTGGGAGGGAGCAAGTAATAGAAGTCTTCCCGGGAGATTGTAATAAATCTAGTCAACAAAGTTTATCTTAAACCCTTTGGCATTCATGTAATAACTCTTCTCAGCTCAGAGTGTTTTTCCAAATTAGGACAGAAAGCTACAAAGATATACAAAATATATCATCAATATTATCTGTAATTGTTTCATGTTTCAATTTAGCCCTCTTGGGATTAAAGAACTTTCTTAGTGCCTTTTCTTATTTAAGTTATTTAACGTGCAGGTATTTTTCATGTCTGCCTTAAGTATGAACAATAGACAATTAAGTTAATGTATCATGGTCTGTCGTCTCAGACTAGACGACTACTCAAGTGCTTTGGTCTAGACAAAATGCCAGATTTCATCGATGAAGCATAACATAATTCAGTTTCAGAACAAATCAGAGATTGATTTTTGCTTTTGTTCATTATATAGATTTCTATGCACGTACAAAAATTGGCATGTTGCTAAGTCTCAAATAAGGAAAGCTTATGTTAACCAAACGAGAATCAAATTTGTTTATTTAATATTGAAGAAATACCTTGTACATATGTATATGCAAATTAATCATATATTTTTTTGTTCAAAATGTTTCAGTTAAAGAAAAAACTAGGTTGCTAATTTAAGAAACTTTATTGAAGTGTTTTACAAAAAATTGACAAAACACAAATGTACCATTATTCGAGAACATATAAAAAAATTTTTTTTATATTTTCAATTTTTTGAATTGTCTGCGAAGATTTATTGATTTTTGAGATAAAATTATTGCGTATCACCCAAATTGACCCGAACATAGGAGTAAATTCAATAAATCCCCTTACAGCATCATCCAAAAAGTTTTGGCAGGGATTTATCAAGAACAGAAACTAATTGCAGTTTATTTCTGAAATTGCCGAAAGTTTCGATTATTAATTTCCCTTCTCAGGTTTCTTTTTGCAGCTACACTAGAAACTTTTCATCTTATTTTCTCCCTCATTTATACAGACTACATTATAATAGGGGGGAATAAAGTAAAATTTGCTCATCTGGAGGATGTCGCAGCTGATTTAGAGCTCTTTGCACAGGAGGGTGACAGCATAAAACTTCGTGGCATGTTTTAAGGGTTGAATAGACCCCGCCTGGTGTTGTTAAATATTGAATGCTATTAAACTTCTAGGTCAGAGCTTGCACTCAATTAAACTTTGCAACGGGATGCCTTTTTTTGAGCGATCTTATCGTAAAGCTACAAAAACGAACTTGATGCATTTTAAGAAGTAGACAATTTTAATTAAGTGGACTTTCAGAAGAATTAATTAAGTTGATAAGGAACAGCTGCAACAAGATTGCGGATGCTACTAAGAAAGAAGATATAAACAATCTTCTCGACCCTTCAGAACCAGGATTCTCATTTACTGTAGTAGGTCGAGAAAACTTTCTTTAATTCATTTCGGGTTGAATGCAATGTGAAAGAAAAATGGGGATGCCAGTCGCGCCAATCCTTTTCAATTTTTAAAAATGACTTTTGCAGAAGTTCGATCAGAAATTGCCCGTTTTGCCAATTATATTTATATGGTGTATTGACTGGTATTGACTGAGTGGTGTAAACGTCTTTGTCTGCCTTCCTTCATTATATTGAGGTTTTCTTCGGGAAATGTCCCTAATTGAAGCTTGAGACGTGCTTGGAAGTAATAACTTCCATGTCGACCTCGCACATCGTGAATCTAAGCACGTACTCAAACGGGCGTTTTTATTAACCCAAAGAATTGTCACTTTGTTTATGTTTGCTACGTTAACATCAAATTAAGGCAGCTAGGAGTGTGAGCAGCTGTAATTATTATTAATAGCATGATATCAGTGGATATTTATGATTTAATTGCTGTTTGGCAAACAAAATTTTAAGGTAGTATGGTATGGCAGCAGATTTATATATTCTAGCGTAGCCTAAATCTATCAGGGAATTTCCGAAAATCTCTTAAATTGAACCCTCACTTGACAGTAGAAGGCATATGTTTAAATTACAGATTTAATTAAAATAATTTAAATAACATATTTTTTTCTTTAGTTCATGAAGCAAGTTAATATGAAACAAATTCAAAGAATAATGAAATTGATGAAGTAACATAGTCAATATAGTACTTATAATATGTATATCCAAAATTAAATTAGAATTAGGTACATATGCATATCCTACCATTTGAGTCAAACTTTTCCAGATATTTTTTTGGCTTATGATTGATTTCATTTACTAAAAATGGAAGAAAATAAACAGTTTTAGTAATAGTAAATATGCCAATCCAAATTTTAATTATGTGGTTATGTCAATAAGATTAGATTTTGAAGAATAAAACTGATTCGAGTCAAAGGCAAATAAAATAAAGTTTACTAATTTCAAGATTCATTTGAGTCGTTTGTTTTCGGCGGAGTTTATATACCTCTACAAAAAATTAAGTAATTAATTGATTAATAATATAATAATAGTTTCTAAAGAATAATATACTCGTATTTTCGAATGTACTGTAACATTACATTTATATTATAAAGCAAGTAAAAGTGGTTTTAAAACAAAGTCGGTGTCGAATGTGACCGTATGCTCGGTCTTTTTGCTCGTATAGGTGATTTTAGTTTAAAGTGTTTGTATTTCAATGTTCACGAAGTGCATCATAGTCAAAATCAATAATAATTAGCTAACAGAATTTACTTGGCCTTCAACTTTAAGCCCCACTCATTTCCAGACTTTAAGAGCTAGCTAACTACTTAACAATTTGCCACAATCCATAAATAATTTGCCTGTCGCAGGTTTCCTTCACATTAATCGATGAAACAGCGTCTGTTGGTAAATTGAATTAATATTCTGTGAATATTCTTCGTACAATTTTTTTTTCCACCTTAATCGCACAATTACTCGGCCAAGGGAGCTAACTAACAGCCTGAGGCGGCATGTAATTATCAGCATCTGTGGCATCATTTATCATATGAAGGATTGGGCGTCTAACTGGCGGTGCCTTTCGGAATAAATTGCGATCCAGTGGAGCAGGGCAACAAATCCCTTTCGATGGCAGCAATAAGAGAAATTGCACGGAAACATCTCCAGCCGCAACAGTGGAACTTAGAAGAGCTGCAAAACGAGTAAAGTCCTTTCCGGGTTGTGGGCGCCGTCTGATAAATTTTATTAAACTTGCTTGGTTCGCAAAAATGCTCTTAAATCCTGAGATCATAGTCCTTCCAATTACCTTGGCCACAAGGATACTCGGGAGGGAGAAAATTTTTTATCGCGGAGGTGAAGGACATCTGGGCCTGAATGGCTCAATAATGGCTCGAAGGACATGTTCTGTATCAAAATTCCTCGTGTTCTGGGGGGTAGAAAATCAAATTGTACGTTAACTTTGGGCTCTTTCGGGTAATCTCCACCCGCAACTTTCCCCATAACTAACATGGGGGTGGAACTTTTCCCAGAGGGTTGCGTGACCGGTGTGCTTTGCGACAGCCACCTTCTGCCAGGAGGCAGAGCACCGTGCCACGCCAAAAGTTCCTGTTTGGCCCCAGATAAGAGTGCCGCTTTGCAATCGTGCAAACTGGAATTTCGGGAGGACTATGCTCCGCGACACACCTTCAAACCGCCGCACGTCGAACGACGCTTTAACGCGGCATGAAACGAATAACGAAAAGAATTTGTAAGTGAATACCTGTGTGGATGGAGGACATTGACAAGACGGGAAAAAAAGGACCACTTGAAATTGAACGCAGTATAGAACCCCTCTAAAAGTTGAAATATGTAACTTGGGGAAATATTTTTATAGTGTGCTATTCGGCTGAGAAGATAGATTACATTTTATTAATTCATTTTGATCACTGAAGTTTTGAAAGGTGTCACTCAAAAATTTCTTTCATCCACTCTTGGTTTTCTAAAAATGGTTTTAAAGGCTTAAAATGCTGAATATACATATTTTAGTTTCACAAACTTAAGAAATTATTCTAAAATACATATTAATTTTTAGAAATTGAAGTACAAATTTTTACGCAAATCTAATTTTTTTTTATATGCATATTTCAATTTTAAACCATTTTCATCATAAATATAATTTCAAAATACAAATCCATCAAAACGATAAAAATTCAGAATTTTTCAATCCTAGCCATGTCATTGTTAATAAATTCACTTTTACCATAAGCTCGTTCAAAATGCATAAATGACAAGACTTGTCATCCCAACATAAAGTTCTTGTAAGCCTGATTCTGAGTGTCGTCTCAGAAAGGATCGGAGGAAGCGTTAAGTCAGCCTAGTAACACAAAAATTTGGTTTTTTTGCGACATTGCGATTTATGACATACATAGCCCGTAATGTATGCTGAGACATTTCCATAATAGGACACTGTAAAATTCTGTCGCGACTTGTCGAAAAAAGTTATAAAGCCGCTGAAAATGGTCATGAATGAGTAATCGGAGGAGAAATGTAAAAATTACGTCGTGATACTTTGACGACCCGTCGTGAGAGCTCATGTCGATTCGAGTGATGAAAAAAAATTTGCACGATAATAAGACTTCAGGGTGTACATATTTCATTTTTCACGACCTCCTTGTTTACTTGCCAAAATTTCCAACCTTCGCCCGGAGCCCTCGACAGGATCCGAATGAGGGCTTGATTTAATCTTAATAAATTCGCTGTTATGCGGCTCTGCGAGTTCGAACACACATTTTGTGGGGTTTCGTGCCTCCTGCAGGAATAAATAAATACTCAGTAAATCTCATAGCGGCGTTCAAAAATCATAAAATTTTTATGAGAGAAATTTTCGACAGGCGCAAAATGTTTAGGGTAATTTGCCAATTTGAGTAGAGTAGTAAGAGCCCTCAAGGAGCAGTGGATCGTTGATGGCTTCAGTTTTGGGCACTCCTGCAGACCCATAAATTAGCTCCAATCTACCTTAATTCGCTTCAAACCAGTTCTTTTGGTTAGACCCTCAGGAGCTGAATGTAATAAAGCCTGACAAGTTCGGTAAACACCTTGAGCAAATTTACCAACGAAATTTCGTGTAAATAACTCCACTCAAAGATTTATTTATCTTTAAGAAGGGAGCAATAAAACATGCAAACGACCCTCGCCGGACTCTTGCTTAGGGGGTGAATTTCCACGTCTTTGACAATTTAGAGAATACATAATTTCACCCGGAAATGAATAGATTAGTTGTGCTGATATATCGCTTTTGATTTTCACTGTTCATAAAATATTCGAAAAGAAAATTGTAAAGAAAGCTTTCATGAGCTGTGAAATATTCCTTCAGGCAGTACATAAATGCCAAATTCATGTTTCTACTTTCTTTGCCTTTCTCATCGTTAACATACCTTTACAGAATTTTATGTTGCCTTAGTTAATACAGAGCGCAGTTTGATGCGAAGGATAGAAGAATCGGTCATTGCTTGTTTCAATAGAGTATTATGTAGGATTAGGATCCTATAATGCTACAGCAAGGATATTTATATATATTTACAACATAGCGCTGCAAATATGTAAATCAATTGGCATGGGAGCCAGCAGGATTATTTGCAAGGGCGTGCTTTCATGATGATTTTATCTGGATCAGAAATTTTGCATTGAATTGAATCTTGTTAAATTGTTGTTTTTAAACTGTGCTTAAATCTATCAAATTGTATTGATTTTTACCCATCCCATTTCAAATTATCAATTCAATTCAATTATCAATATTATTGGATCTAATTTTGGATGTAAAGAGAGCATACAATTCGATACTCGCTTTTCACAAAATTAAAAATTGTGGGAGCCTCTATTTGCAAATTTCACTTCAGTTCAAAAGTTGCTGCGAAATCTGAGCCTCGAAAATGCACACCTACATATGCATGTATGTATGAAATTGTTTATGGTAGGACAGATTCGAACAAGAGCGTATATTTAGGATTATAGATTTGTAACTCTAATTCAGAAATAAAATTGAAAAAAATACTAGACCTCTACGAATTCAGAGTATTAGACACTATCATTTCTTCTCTGAAAGATTAAATAATACAAATTTATTTAGTACTTAAAATAGTATAGTATATTAGGAATTTAAATTAGCATATAGGTATACCTACATAAATTCATATATTAATTTATAGTTGAAATCTAAGTGGTCAAATTGATTAAAACTGGTACCTAATTACAAATTTATACAATCACTTAAGTTTATGGCTCACTTATTTTAATTGAAAACCTTTAAGCAACATTCCTGATGAAAGCTGCACTTTCTCCAGAATGGAGTTCATTATGTAAGTATACACATATTACACCGATGTATTGAAATACATAATTTAAGAATTCCCATTGCATATTCTTTGGTTAAATATTCAAGGCACATATGATGGGTCCCATTAATGGCTGTCGGGAAGGCAACAAAAGCTCATAATCATAAACCAAATAACCCTGTAGTTCTTTGTAATGGAATTCTTTAATAATTTAGGAAAGCTTTTACAACGAGTGGCTAGATAATGCAGGGCTATGGGCACAGATTTTTTCTTTTTCCTTTTTTTTTCTAAAACCATTAAAAACACGTTCGCCCCCAATGGCGAAAACGTTCGCCCCGCGGAAAAGATAAAAACGGCACGGAAGGATCTCATGCCTTTGTAGAAAAAAAAAAAGAAAAATTCTTTTGCGATTTACCTCCTGAATTTGGTATCCATTAATGCCCCTACACCCACTCGTTTTAAGGGTTTACCCCGCTGCGAAAAGGTAACGATTTCGGTCATAAATTTTTAGTCAGGTGTTTCGCATACGTTCCCAAGTCATTGTTTGGCTCGAGTGTCTGACGTTGAACAATCCATTTATGCCTGTTTTCTTGGAGGGCCTTTTTGGACTATTGGATTACGCGTATCTAGCAGCCAGAAAAACGGTCCAATCTCTCAAATTTATTTTTATATCCTTTAATGGATCTCCAAAGAACAGGCATAATAGGCTCCATGCTACTTGGTAAACAAAGAAATATGGTGATAAAAATGGCAAGTATTTATCGGGGTGTCTCTTGGGGGACTTGAATTTATCCGCACCAGACGTGAAAGGTTTCGAAGTAAAATCCTCTCCTGATGCCAAAAAGAAAGGTCGATGCTATAATTGTCCTTTGAGGAAAAACATTTGTGGGCTTGTTCAACTTATATATTTTTTAAACAATTTGCTCTCTCATTTTGTTTTTATTCAATAAAACCAAAAGTATTAAGGTTCGGAAAAATTTTTATGGTATGCTGATACTTTGTGTACTTGTTTTCGGGCTAGACATTGAGTGACCTTCTCAAATTACCTTCTTATAAACAGATTTATGCTTTAATTATGTGTATTTTAACTCCCTAGTTTATGATTTTTATACATAGGAAATTCCACCACTCTAAGCTTTCAAGTGTTTTACTTAAAATATCAGTTCCGGGTATATTCTCACATTATACAATAACCAGTATTTCCGTAGACACGCTGAAATAAGTTTGTCATAAATTCTGTAGAATGACCGTCTTGATTCAACTTAGTCCTTTACAAATTTTAAAACAAACAAACTTCTTACTCACAGAGAATTTTATATGAGGTTTTCAACTTTCGCGAAATACGGGCCCAGCCTTTTCACTGAAAATATTTGCTCTACCGAGGTCAAGAGGTTCTCTTGAAGTGAATTTAAAAAAAAATTTCTCTTCAAATTGCATCACCAGAACTGTCCTTTAGAAACCGCAATAACTATTATAAAGATATACCATAATTTAAAATTCACATCGCATTGCAGGATGCTGGCGGTGTAATAAAGTCCAGAAAATCCAAATACAATTCTGTTTAGAGAGGTGTACGTACAGGAAAAGGGGAGAGCATTAAGTTTCGCTTAAGCACAAGTCGTTGCAGCTCCATGCACCAGCTTTCATTAAGGCCCAAGTACCGGAAATCTAGGGCGACCGGAGCCACAATGCACCCGGGGAGGGATGCACATGTAATCGCTGAAAAGCACAAGTGTTCTAAGAACGAAGCGAACATATCCTTTAATGCACTCGAAAATCCTTGAAGTGCTGCGTCAGTATGCATGGAGGGATGACTGATGATTCTTTGATTACACTTCCCCGTCAGCGCTGAACATGACAGATTTTAAATTACAAATCTTTTTGCCCTGTTGGAATTTTGAGAGGAGCAAGACTTGAAGTGCGTATATCAAGGTGCCTTTTCCAGGTGTTGCAAAACTTTGACACCGCTGAAAAGCGGGGGGGATCAATTAATATTTAGGTCGACAGTGAAAGTCTTTTACTTTAATATTCTCCGCGCATATCCAACCAAATATGTCAAGAAAACTTCCTTGGATTTCCATTTTGGACACGGATTTTCCGAATTACCCCAAGATAAATCTTCTTAATGAAATACGAAGACACAGCAAAGTAATTAACTGTATGATAAATTACGTTCAAAGATAAATGGGTGAAGTCTGGCAATGTAAGTCTATATTAGGATGACTTGCGCCCGACCCGACCCCTTCGCAAAAACCACCTTCACTTCACATGTTAGCTTCTAAATAGCGTTCACGATGTGTAGGAGAAGACGTTCTATCCCAGTTTCGTTCCTTAATTATTCCAGAAAAATGAAACTGATACTTTAGCTATTCTTGGTATCATTTCTCAAACCATCGCTCAATTTATGGTATAAGTTTTGCGCGGTAATTAAATTTTTTCCCGTGTGTATAGAGTTAACTTCCCTCAGGTTCCGTAGCACCTAAATATGTTTATCTTGTTACGTTTTTAATTGTTTATCGTTGCATCCTAGCTACTAATTGCATCTAAGGATACCTAGGGACTTATTTCTAGGAATAGTGCCTTAATAGCGATAAAAACAGTGAAACACAATTTCCCTCAATTTTCAGGAAGATGGTTTTCGGTCTAAACCTCTCATGAACAGCAGTTGACTGCAAGGTGAAAAATTACTTTTCTGGGTTTTATAAATCTTCTGGGTAAACTCTATTAAACGGTAGTTACGGGTGGTTGTTGTAATATGTAGTAATAGTAAGATTTTTCCTTTTTTTTTTCTTAGTATTTTCTCGATGACATTTTCCTAGTGAGAAATATTTTAACATAAACATACCGCACCAAAAAGTGCTTCAATTTTATGAGAATAAAAGCTTAATTAACTAATTAAGAAAGCAGGTGAAGTTTTAAGTGTGTATAGTTGCAACAATCCATTGCAGAAGCGGAATAATAAAATCATTTTCAAATTGACCTATGTAGGTACCTTTTATTTAAAATTCAGCCATCAGGTACTAACTTTTAAAAATTTTGATTACTCAATTTTATTATACCTTTAAAAATAAATACATAAACATATTGATCAATGATATTTTTTACGTATTCTTCATTTCAGGATTTTCTTTAAATTCCTCTCCCAACGATACTCGGTGGGGTAAGTACATTTTTCTTTTCATTTCCACTTTGCATGTAGGGGAGGTAGTCTTAAATTATTTTTTCGTTTTTAAAAAATTTTTATATATATTTTGTAGCGAGTATATTTATCTATATGTGTACGAAATTTCAGTGCTATAGTCTTAATAATCTTTGAATAAAATGACTGTGACATACGGACGCACGGACAGACAGACATGGCGAAACTAAGAAGGCTTCTTTGTTTAGCTGCGGAACCTTAAAAAGGATATTTAAAATGTAGTTAAAATGAGAATACAGGCAATTACAAAATTTCACACATTCAAAAATTCGATTACATTGTGCAGCATTTTGGTACAAATTACTCTAGCAGAACATGTAAATGAGCCCATAGACTGCGGGTTCCCATTAATTTCACTAATGAGAGAGCAGTGGTTATGTATAAGGTCAAATAAACCGAAACGTTGACCTCGATAGCAATTAGTAAACGCTTTACTGGATAAATTTAATTGAAATTTACTCCGCTTAATAATAATATTGGTATACGTAAATAAGTTTAACAGGATGCATGAGTTATTGATTTTAAAAATGTCATCGCTACCGTATTTCGTGTCTTTTTAATTAATCTAATTTGAAGTATTGCCACTAATTATGTAATTTAATTTATATGAAATGCAAAATAAACTAATTTTATACCACAGCTTCACAAACCAAATCATCCTTGAAGAGTATCTTTTAGAAGTAGGTATGAAGTGTTTGGATGTGCATCCATAATTAATGAAAACCTTCCTTTATCACGATTTCGGGTATGAGAGAACTAATTTGGTTAATGAAAAGTTGAACCATCTGTCTGGTACATTTTGGTGCTTGTAGAAGTACTTGCGGGATGTGCAGGATCGCTTGTGTTTAACCAAATTATTCTGCTCTGTAGGACCTGATTGCATTTAACAGAATGTGCTGTAGTTGCATTAAAATTGCCTTGGATAGGAGAAAAATAGAAAAACTTGTTATACAAGTTACGTATCTAAGTGTAAAGTCTTCATTTAATTTAGTCATCATTCGAAACGATTTTGTATATGAGTTGTAGATAACATGTTGAAACTTTTAAGTGATGAGACACGCCGGAGGTAAATTAAATAATTTTTATTAAGAAATTGAAAAACGTGTCATGAACAAACAGATTTAGCATCTTTTGTTAAACATTCATGCTCCCATCAAAGTAAATATTAACGCGGAAAGCATTCACACAAAAGCAGTTCTAGTAAATGAGCTGTTTTGTACAGCTTTGTTTTGAGGAATATAAAAAATGGCTTTTTAACTTCAAAATATAATACAGTCTGATCGATTAAGTATAACTTCTCAATTTTGATTTAGATATTTTTTTTAATATACTTTAAAGGGAATGACGTGGTTTTATTAAAATGTTACATATTATTAAGACCCTAAAGTAAGTATTTACTTCAATGTCTCCCAAGATCTTTTAAACTTTCAACGTGAAATTCAATATAATATATTCCTTAATACCATAGGAGAATAATCAATTAATTAACTGAAAATTCACTGCCGGTAAAATGACTTTATCTGTACTATGAATTCAGTATTAAAATTGTTATTGTGACTAACTAATCCCATGGGATTAGATGCACATTAAATTTAAAAAATGTTCAGGTGTGGGAATAGAACTACACGCCTGAAAGGAATTCTTTGAATTTTACGAAGTCCAAGCAGTGCCATTTCATTTTCATTATATCAATGTCATGAATTAATGAAGATAAAACACCTTCGAGGTTACCTTGCTGTGTTATGTTCCAAAAATAAATTATAGGTTACTTCAGAAGCGAATGCTATCACCTTTATTTAGAAAATATTTATTTAATTTGAAATCCATATGTTAACCACCGACAGATGCGAATTAAATAATCGCAATTCAATATAGATATTTATTCCAATAAATTAAATCTGTGATAAAATCGAATTAGCGATAAAAATTGAAAATGGTTTTCTCTTTTTTAAATTTAATATTTCAACGACCAATTATTTTTGAATTGCCACTGAAGTATTCATTTCCATCCCAGCAGGTTTGACCTCACTTAAGTCTAAGGATTTGGCGGTGTATGATTTTGTTCCCTTAGGCAATTTCAATACTTACTTTATTCATTTTGGGCGCAAGCCCTTAACATTTTCTCCTCTTAAATCTGCTCCGTTGACCTTTCTTAAAATGGATTTATTTGAAAGTGCTTTTTAATGCCTATTGCTGTTGGGACAAAACATTAACCACTCTCACACAATGGAACAAAATTATTTGTTTAGGATATCTTTACAAGAAATAGGTACAAGTGTACAAATTGAATCTTTTGTTAAATTTTTCCAATCTAAACTAAAAGTGGAAAGGCAATTTAAATAATTATAATTATTTAATTTACATTTGCAGAATGATTGTTTACTGATTAATCTTTTCAAACTATTAAAAAAACGCTTAGTTATTGGGTTATTCATAGAAATCTTTAAAAAACTTTAATCTATAACATAGACCGATTCAATTTGCTTGTTTTGAAAGGTCCTTTTATAATAGAACCTCAGGCTCCGGAGAGTGAATTGCGACATTCTATTGTGGACCACAACTCTAATTAGACCATTCTATTTCTGAATAGGTCTTGTTTCGGCGCTCAGTCCTTGGTGGAATCCACTGAATTAGAAATGAACTCTGAATCGTAGTGCATTGGAATGCCGCACTCGTCGACTAGCACAAAGATCAATTCTGACAAACTCAATTCATTTTTAAAGCGTCGTCATGGCGGACGATGTTACAAAGAGCCGACAATGAGCAGTGGTCCTCGGGAAACCAATTTCACCCACTACTGGCGCTGGTTTTTGCCTCCTCTAATTCAGATGAATTGAAGTGCAAATGAGTCTCTAAAAGAAACGTTCAATGGGTCCCCCGGTCTTTAAGTGACGAAGACGACGATGGCTCGGTTTCTAGTATTCAGGTCGCGCGGACTGAAGGGATTTTATGGGGCGGATTTATAACTTTCTATAGCCAGACTTTGTCCCTTAGTCTTTGCGAATTCGAATTTTAATTTACGGAGCTACTTAAAACTCCTTTGTTGGGCCTTAACGGCTTTTGGGAACGACGTTTATTTGGACGTTTCCAGCATGATAAATTGAGAAAATGACTATAAAAAGAAAATTAAAATTTTCTTACAAAAATATTCGGAGATAAGGTTCATGAGCTTCAAAAAATATCTAAGAAAACTTTGGGAGATAAATCAAATAAAAAAGGGTACCAAGTACTGTTTATATAAAAACAGCCGAAACTATTTTGCCCATTAATGTTTCTACAGCTATGAATCGTAATTGCTAGGAAAAAGTTTGCGCACCATAAATTAAAGTTATTTACTTTATGAGAAAATAGCTTCATAAACGGGCACGCTCATAGTCTTCGAAATACCTCTTTCCGCAAATTTTTTCGGAAACTTTTTCAATTAGCCTCCGTCCAACATTAATTTGCATAATTCAATCCTTAAAATGTCCACGCGCACAGCAAGTTATTTATACAAGTTTAAAACTCGTCAGTTAAAAAGTTCGAAAATTCCCTTTGACCCGTTTACGTGCAAGATTTCGGTTTATTCAAGAAACTTTTGCCTAAAGTTCTGTAAGGCATTATTAATTTTAGACTTATTCTACACATCTCCTCGACTTTGTGCATTAAGCTTACGCAAGGGTTAATTAATTAATCCAGGGATAGTGGCCTTAAGTTAATTTCTTGTCTTATTAATGAGCAGCTTCAAGTTATTTGCATTTCAAGGTGGTTCGGTGTGTTGTAAAGTTTCAAAATTATTAATAAATTCAAGTGCCCAGCAGAAAGTGTGTAAATGTTACTGCTTGAGTAATGAAAAAACACGGCTAGGAATATAAATCACGTGAAAATATGTTTAGCTTTTACTCCCAATTTGATACAGTTTTTAAAATAGATATCAGTATGCAGTAAAATTTTTCTAAAATTATTTATTTAGTTTTTGTTGTTGTTAAATATTGTGGTGTATTTAATTAAAACTGGCGTTCTCGAAAACACCCAGTTACAATTAAAAATTTAGTTTATTTTTGCTATTCGGACATTATTGTTATTTGAAATGTGAATATTCCACTTATGTATATTTAAAAGCTTTTGATATTTGTCACTACATTCAATTGATATTTTCTATAAATATTTAATTAAATGTGTATCTGAATTATGTTGCTTGTATAAAAAATGCTAACTACTACAGAAAATTGAAACTCATTGCCTTAACTTTAAGAAAGTTATTCATTCTTATGCCAGCTCTGTTGAATCTTAAAATACTTCCAATGGCAACGGAGCGCTCAAGGAATTGACAAGAACTTTTTGCATATGGTGGAGGCGTATAACTTCCTCTCTGTTTGGTTCTTGTTATCTTTTGAATTTCATTCCTAAAGCTTGGCTCGTCTATAAGCCCACACTGCTTCCGGGGTTTTTTCCAACTCCTAATTGACGAAACAATGAAAAAAAGATCCCAAAATCACCCTCTTTTTGTTATTCATTTCGATGTAGGGACCCAAAAAATTCTTGAAATGTGAGAACGGGCAGGCAACCCAAAATTTGCACGCATGAGAGATCTAGATCCTCAGCAAAATTGGAGGACCTGCACGTTATGCTAAATACAGAAATACCCACAAGATATCCCATTTAAATGACTTGAACTTAAACGGCATCAAGAGCCACCACATCACATTTACCTTTTGTGTGCTTATTTAAGTAGAAAATCTTAAGACCCCTGTTTTCTGCCCCATTAGCCTAGGAAGTAATTTGCGGAAACTTTAAATCAATGAAAATGCTGCAAGTTCCTCCGCCTCTGAAAATACGAACAGAGGTTTTGTCATAAATCAGGAGAGAGGATTACGTTGAACAGATGGAGAACAGAAGGTGCAGTGTTTTTATGTGTATAGTCGTTTCACCAGGGCAAATTAATTATTTATCACTGCCACGAACCCACCCTTAATGCACTGCACCTGAGTTATTGTTTCCATTTTTGCTAAATTGAAGTTCCATTTTCGAGCTTGACTTGTGCTCAGCTTCGAAATGATGGACGGCTTTTATTGGAGCCCGGGTGGGCCGCATTCGTGAAAAATGTCCTGTCACAAAAAGAGTTCTTAGTCGAAAAGGACTTACCAAAAACTGAGGGTATTGACTTAGGTAGTCGCCTTATACATTATTTAAAACGCGAACAACGCTGGGACTAGCCGAAAAACATTTACGAGATAAATGGCATCCCCTTCTGTCGTCAGGGAATAGTCCTTTTTTTGCGAATTCCTAAAGTAATAACTTCAAAAAGCATACCGCCCTACATCACGTTTTTAAAAATTTTCCCGAGAAAATCACTTAAGTTGGAAAGCCCTCAGATCTTCTGGTGGAACATTAAATTTTGATTGAATCAAAAGAGGGTTCCTGCTGTTAACTGTAAACAAAAATAATAATCAAAGAACGGGCGTATAATTAAATTTATCAATCAATTTCGGCAATTTCAATAAAAAAAGAAAATTATTTTATGAATATTTTAGAAATTTATGGACTACACCAACCTTGTAAATTAATTGGCAATTGATTTATTTTAAGTTACAGGTAAATTAATGTACATAAAAAAGTTGTTGCAGTAGCTGTCGTGGTTATATTTAATAAGGAAATTAATTTCCAGTTCAAATTGTAGCCACTTCAACAGCATTAAATTATTGGCCACGTCAACGACACTAATTAAATTAAATAATCGTCAAACCGATTTTACAGGGAAGAGGAAAACGAGGCAGGAAGAAATTTCTATACAAAAGTGATGCACATAGGAGAGATATGTGCCAAATAAATCGAATCTGTTTATCTTGTAGTAACGCAATAACTTAACTAAACGACATTTGAAATTTTGGCTAGCTGAGTAGTCTATCTAGGTCATGATTTTTATTCATCTAAACTTAAAATTTGAACCGAAAAAATTTTCGGATTAACTTTTTGACGCGAATATAAATCAAAGCAATTCGATTTTATTTTCACGAAATAAAAGTTGTTTAATATGAGTAACTGTTCATAAATTTCAATTCAATGCAAAATTTCCTGATAAGTCTGATCCAGATCCGATTGTAAAAAAAATGCGCCAAAAACGAAAATTGTTATTATGGTATGTATTTTTAGTTAGTGGTGCATTTTTAGTTAGTTGCTCTTGCCAGTTCTATAGAGTGTTATTAGTAATCGTAAGGCCAATTATTTTTTGTATTGTAACATGTCTTAATAGGGATAGGGATAATTTTGCGAATAAATAACTTTGCCACACAAATTTCTTAAAAAATGAGTGGATTAAAAAAAATATTTGAAACTAACAGATTTGACCCGTTTTCGGATATTGAATTTCTAATACATTTAATATTCTGAACTACAGTGCAGCTTGAGAAATATAATAGTTGTGGAATTTTCACAAGCTTCTCGAAATTTACTGCTCTCAAATTGAAATCAATTTTTATAGCAAGTAGTTTTTGAATTACCAACATCATTAATGAACGCTAGGTTATATCTCCATTTTTTATCATTTTAAGCTCAATCTAATCCGATAATAACCACTAGGATTCATAGTACAGGTGGACTAGGTGCAGCATTAAATAGTAACTACAACAGCTATAAAAATTACTATTATGCTAATGCAAAGTGCATCGTATTAACATAATCAGTCACCTGTCTCTAAAAGCTCTTGTTTTTGTATGACAACCAAAAATTAAATAAAATTCTGCCTGCGTCTCATAAAATGTACCAACGAAGCACCGTGTAATTTCGTTTATAAACTTCCTGTCTTTAACGTCCAAAATAATTTAAAGTAACTGAGTACATTAAGTTGCTGCCACACCGCCATAGTAATCCTGATGGCTGGCATGGCAGTCCTGAAATTATCCTCGTAAAAGCTGAAAGCTTTTGTGCGAACGTTTAAGGTTTAATTGCTTTTTTCGAGCACTACAAAACTTTTAATCACTTTCCCTTAAATTGTCATTAAAGCAAGGGATCCATGGGGCTCACTCGCAATTAGACTTATTTCCCTTAAATTTTTATGATTAAAAGACGATGAAGCGAAGGATCTGCAGAATTCCGCCGAGCGAGACTTATTGCATAATCAAGCGTTACGTTTAACGAAGCAAATAAATGTGCACGAACGCGCAGAGCGTGGGAAACGTAAAACTTTAAAAGAACAAAGGCAATCAACCAGATTCAATTGGATTCATGGTGACAATGATAAGCAACATTCATTGCTTTGACTATTTATTTATCTGTATATATGTAGAGCAAATTTGCTTTTTATAAGCAAATGCCCTCGGTGAATGGTCATTTGGCAGTCAGAAGATGAGGATCAAGATAAGACGAAACGCAAAAGAGTGGTGCTGGAATTTATGCAAATGATGGATAATTAATAAGGACATCAGACCCTGCCGAAGCGCGTAACCCGAGCTAATTGAATGATATCTACGACCCTTTTATCTTGGATGCCCGAGAGCTTTCTCATAACCAGCCCGAGGTAAATTCCTTACTCAATTAGGTGTAAGCGCCGTTTTTCGTTGCTTTTCCGAGAATAATTAGCACGGTCTTATTTCTATAGGCGGTATGAATAAACCTTAATATTTTTGGTTTTTTCTCCTTTATTCCAAAAGAACACTAAATTTGCTCTCATTAAATTGTAAATCTCAAATTTAATTGCTTTCCCAGAATGCAGTTTAAAATCTAGTGAAAAGCGAATTACTAAAAATCTATTGTAATAATTTCCTGCATTTCTTTTCTAGCTCAGTGGTTTTCTGGGAAATATAACTAGAAAGACAAGGAGCTTTTGTCTGCTTTACCGGTAAAGTTCACCGAAATATAGAAAAATTTATTGAAGTATGAAATTTTGATTGGCTAGAAATCCAGTAGATTTCGCCAGAAATAAAAATATGGACGTACTGATATTGCAATAACTTTTAAAGGACTTTGTAACAAAGACTCAAATGAATTTCTTAGAATTTAAAAAATAAAAGGTATTGTTTTAAAATTGAATTCTTCATTTGAAATATATATTGAAACTTCTTTTCTTAGTTAGCCTTTTTAAAGGGATTGTTCATTATTTTTCATTATTTCTCGACAAACAAATTAGTTTGCTCAAACCAACTTTAGAGAAGTAAATATGTTTATAACAACCATATTCTTGAATGCGACGGAATCAAATACTTTCGATATCGAGGAAAATTTAAAAGCTGGCTGAAAAGTTCAAAATTTGTAGTAAATTTCAAATCCTTTCCGGGTTGGTTGTAAATATCCTCGATTAACATCGATTTAAAAAAAAGAATTGTGAACTTCAGGTAAATTTTGCGCTCATTTCAAATCCCATCAATATGAAGTACATAATTCAATTTTACTAATATGTATGTACATATATTGATTAAATTCGTTTACAAAGCTAGTTGTGCTATATTATGTATTTTTACGAATTTATGTATATTTGATTTACATTATTAAAATTACAATCAATTTGTGATTTTTACAACTGGTGCAATTTACTGCTAGTATGAGTATAGGGGTTTTGTTGCCTATACCTTTTAAAATATAGTACACAATTTTTACGATAAAGTTCTGCAATTTCCTAGAATTCCTGCGGTTCATCACTCGAACGCAACTAGAATTGTACTCGGAAACTTATGTAGGTATACTAAAGTTGGTACATATTAGGACTTTTGACAGTATGTTATACATAATGTTCAGTTTTAGCAGAGTAATTTTCTAGTATGTTGAGAAAAAATTACTGAAAAGTAATTAAAATAATTAACTATAGCCCGTTCATACCGTAATTATATTTCACTAGAAAAATTTCTTAACGTGATATTTCCGCTGAAGGTTCTTCATACTTTCAATCGAACAAATTGACAGGAAATTATTAGGTATGCACAACTTCGATCGGTGCATGCTTTGTTCAGATATTTTGTTATTCTTAAATTCATACTCATCCTGGCGCATTATAGAAGAAAGAAGCACGATGCAGCAACCTTGACAGGCACTCAACCCTTTGTGTCTGCAGTTTTTAACCAGCACAAGACAACAAGACAAAAGCAGCCGCTTCTTGAACTTTATACTTGTATCATATCATATATCGCCCTTCGCCAGACAGGAGCTTTCGTGCCCTTTCGTAACAATTTCTGGTATGAGGATCCCTGCAACTGAATAAATTGTGCGGAACAGCTATCGTCCGTGCACAGAACTTCCACACTTTAGGTATAGTTTGACCCACTTTTGGGGCGCTCAGTGACAGGTTTAGGGCACATTAAGACCGCTTTGCATAAATTTTCTTTATTTTCCGTGAACCGTTTCTGGTCAGTGGGCGATGTACTTTGTGTTCTGGGCACTAATTCTCACCCAATTTTGTTAATTTAAGCCAGCCAAATGCAAACTAATCCTGTCCACTTCTAGGGAATGAATGTGAATTGATGACGACAAGGGTGCTGGCATTGTTGTCATAAGAAGAGATTAAGAGGTGACAAAATTCCATTGTATTGGCGCATTATGCACAAAGTGAACAATTCATTCGATCTATAAATCGCATCACGTTGACGAGGTTTCCTTGCACAATTTGTAGATCCCGATTTCAGACTGTTTCCACTAAATTTGATATTCAATTGTGAAGCCCTAAATGGTGGGCAACATTGTGCGTATCTGGAAACCTTCGGGAGATTTATAGACTTTGTTTGAATCGATTGTCTACTCATGTCCACTGCTAAGTGTCTACGTGACACCAATCCCATTATGCTAATCGAGTAAATGTTTGTTCAATATAGGATTTATTTCTACACTAAGTAAACTCTTTTCAATGAGATTATTTATGAAAAGGATACCTATTTTTATAGCAAATTTCTTTTTCAGTATTTTTATTAGAAAACAAAATACTAAACAATTAATATTGAAAATAATAGGTACATTTTTTCAGATGTTTGGGAAATAGCACTCTTGTGATAAGTTTTTAATAAGTTAATTAAAGATAAATTTAATACTAATTCATTCAAAGGTATAAACAGTTCTAGATAGGATTTTGGATTATCAGTGGAATTAGTAAAAAAAACAACTTTGAATGTCTTTGGTAAAAAAAATTCAATATATTTCTAAAATTTAATGTTTCCTGTGTATGTCCTTATTTCTGAAAAAAATATTTGGGCTACAAATTTAAATCATTTTTCATGAATTAGGTAAAAATCAAAAATGAGTTGAAAACTCAATAATCTATCTTCACAAAACTTAACGAATGATGTAGAAAACCTTCTTTGTATAAGACCTTAAAGCTATATTTCATACCAAGGCTAGGAGGTAATTTCTAAGCGTGAAGTCCTGAGGATTAGTGGCCTCCAATCAATAATTTACACCATTTAACAGCTCCTTTAATACACTCGCAGACGGAGTGTTTCCTGCAAAGCATTTACTTTATCCTGAAAATTGCAAATTTAAATTGATTTAGGATGTCCAATTTCTGGTGTTGTTTTCCTTCAATATCCCTAACGCTTTCAGTTCTGGTATACTCGCTTATTTATTTTAACAAGGTAAATTTCTATCACAGGCCGCTTCAGAGAAATAAATCAAAGTAAGTCTTAAAAAGGCATCTGGGTATTTCTCAGGGCTCATTTTTTACGCATTAGGACTGCTCGAAATTGAGGGATGGTTCCAGCACCAGATTTATTATTAATCAATTTCTTAGTGACAGCAACTAATGCGACTAGGATTGCCCTGTTTTGGTGGATTTTTTCTTTTTTACTATATAAAGGTACCTTTAACCAATGTGCACCCACATTTGTTCATTATTATTAATTTGAGGCGAAATTGTTGGCCGACGCGAATGAAGATAAATATAGAGTCACGCCTAAATCATGCCTCCTTGTTATTCCGGGCTCAAAAGTTCTTATCTGCTACCACGTAGAAGCGTTTAATTCTCCCGGAAAATTTAGTCTTTAAGCACCAGGTAATGGGAAATACTTGCAGCCGTACCGGCAGCGATAATGAAGAGTCTTGCTGGCATTTGGAAAGGAAATTTCCGCCTAGACTCGGAAAAACGAAATAATTTCGAATGAAAACTGCCAGCCAGAAAGTTCGGACTGCTGGAAGACATGAAAGGGTTTTTGATGAATGGTTGGTGTGATATGGACAAACTTCTGGTCGACGATAACCATGCAATACGATTTGTGGCCCTTTTATTCTGTATAAGCACTCGCCACCCCCACGTAAAGACCTTAGAAATCCAATAAACGTGAAAGGTGGCTACGATATATTTTCGTCCAAAACTACCGACCACAATTCAAGGAACAATACTCGTATGATAATGCGGTCCTTTGAATTAGACAACAAGGGAGAAACGTTGCCATTACGAAGGCTCTATCCGAGCAGGCAGTTAATGTTTCTGGGGAATACATTTGAATAAATATCATAAACCAGTATAATGAGCAAGTAAATAGTGTTTACGGCGAATTAAATGATTCCAAGTGAATCGAAGCGGAAGGGCCGGAATATGATGATGTGTAGGTGGTATTTTCTGCTTCTTACTTAATTTGGTTGAATGCCCTATAATTCAGCAGTTTATTCAATTGAATCATATGTTTTGTTTTAGGTTTTCCTATTTCTGCTTACGTTAATCATAATAAAACCCTTAACACATTTTTTCAAATACATACACATATGTGTTAAATATTATTATGTCATTATTAATATATTATTTCTATTATATTATTTCATACAGTGACTCATAAAACATGGTAAAAGCGTTCATGATTCTCAAACAAATTTTATATAGCTTTTGTCCGTCCAGGCCTAGGCAATTAATGAATCTAGCGTAATTATGAAAATGGCAATTCATCACAGTTTACAAACAAGATAATTCACACAAATTAGTATAATAAGTTTTTTCGAACCGAAATATTTTTTGTTTGCTTTTCATGATGCGTAAATAAAATTTATTTGTATTTTTGTAATTAAAAAGGCAAATAGTAAAAGTTTTTGTTCGCTTGAAATTAAATTAATTTGTTATATTCACCATGAGGAGTACTATACTGTGCGACATACGAAGTCATTTTTAAATTTTATACTTATGTATATTACAAAATTTACACTTAATTGTTAAAATAAGCAATACCAGTTAACTCGCGAAATTAAAATAAAGTTTATTTTTCGTATACAAATTAGCAAAATTTAATGAAATTTTCTCTAGTGAAAAGCAGGATTCGTTTCCATTGCTTTGTCTAAAAAGTTGACATTGAGCGAATTAAGTTAAATGAATTTTCTCCCAAAGTTGAAATGAAAAAAGTTAATTAGACAACATCTAAACAAGCCATGGTCTCTGAAAGGAAGGGAAACTATTGCTGGTGGTAGCTAGGATCAGGATGCTGCAGCTGTACGAAATTTCTGATGTTATAAAGTGATAAATTAGCTTAAAACATTTTCCAGATTGGGGTGAAATATTGGTTAAACTTTTTGCGCTTCAGCGACAATGTTGCTGCTTGCTACAACTCCAAACAAATTTAATTACGTCGCGAACAGGAGTTTTGTACTCATCTTCCTCCAGGTCTATATAATTTTATGTTGGTACGTCAGTTATTAAATCAGGTTTTCATCACATTTCAAATTTAATAAATGCAGTTTTCGAAACATTTAGCTGCACACTAGAAAACATGAGTTTTGGTCGTTGTACTGTGGTGAAAAACATGCAATAAAACAAAATGAAAGGACATGAGAACAGCTGTAATATTTATCGTGCAAAGCCCAAAAAGGTTACATTGACAAAATAACATTTCACGAGCATTGATTGCACTGATATATGAAATAATGGCAGACGACATGAATCCTCGATTATCTACGACCCATCAAAGCAAGTAAAGCATTCAGCACCACAAGGGTTTTTTTTCGACGGGCACAAACAGCCAGAGATACGAAAAAACCCTTGTTGGACTCTGTCATCAATTTCGCCTCGGTGATGCCCTGAAGGAGGTTCACATATTGGTACAACTTTTGGCATTGTGATGGCATGGCACGGTAAGATACACTGAAGCCCTTTCTTCCTACATGTGAAAAGTTTTGTCTTTTGTATTCCTTTTTTGTCATCCATTATGGTTATACTGAATAAAAGAACAATTTAGTACACCTAAACAAACCAATTGTTGTTTGGGTATTCGTATTTTAAATATAAATTCTTTTTCATGGGGACTAACTTTGGTATTGTGACTATTTGTATGAAAACGAAACTTATTAGAAACATGTGAGACCGCCAAATTAATTTAATCTTATTGTTATTATCTTTATTGCTCCTTTGACGAATTGATAAAAAATTCAAGTTCACAATTCACAATTATTAGATTACATTTTCAACATGTGTTACAAATCAAATTTATCTTACTTTATGATTTTTATTTAGTATATCTCAATCTCCCCTTTTAAATTTATTCTCAAGAAAACAACTGAGACGAACAAAAGAAAGCCCAAAGTTCATGCGATGTTCAATGATCGATTTTATAAAAGTTGCTTCCACCTCCGAAGGTAATGAATCAAAAATACTAAAAAAAGTTTCAGGTCTGTTATATAGCTTCTTACTGGCTTTTGAATATGGCATAGTATTTGAACTTTTTTACCTTTTAAGCGGATATACTTTTTAAAGAAATTCTTCCACATCCCTTAGTTCTTAAAAGTTTAGGTAACATGACAACGCAATAGAGGGAAGTTCGTCTCTGCGGAGAAATAAAAATTTTATAGAATAATATATTTCCGGAATATATTGGGAGGACGAACGCAGGAGTTGTACAACTGGTTAAAATTCATTTTTACAAGATGGAAATCCTGAAAAGGAAATTGAAGTTTTTAGTTTAGCTATTATTAAAAGTAATTCTTTGTCTCGTTTATGGTTGAAAAATATGAGATATACTTATGTATGTATGTTGAATTTGTCGTTCTCTATAGGTATATACATTATATTAAATTAGTATTCTTCGATTATGGTCATATCATAATTTAGCAAACCTCTTTGTTATAGAATCTGTTCTCTTAAATTAATCGAAAGCATGTAAAAATCTATACTCGTAATAAAACACAAAAAATTTATGAAGTTTAATATAATAACTGGCATTAAGAGCCCTATATCCAGAATAATTATCCGCGATAAATTTAAAATTCTGCTCGGATAATGTTCCAAAATGTTTGGGTGGTTCGAAGGGCTCACATACTCACACGACCATGGTGAAAGGACGAACAATAGGAGGACAATGGGGAAGCGAAAATTACAGAGTGGAATTTCAGCAGAGGACCACATAATAAGAGGGACAGATAAGGGACGATACGCCTTTTGGTGGTGTCCATGAATGTTCGCAATCTACAGAAGCAATAAAGGCACCAGAAACATGACAGCATGAAGGCTTACTCTGTCTTTATTACGAAAGTTAGAAATATTTCGCTAGAATTTCAGCACGGTTTTCCATGTTTTTTGCGACAATTATCCGGACATCTTTTTCTTGAAATATTCTTAATGTCAGAAAATATGTAGAATGCCAAAAGAATCCATTGTACATTTTCTCAAGGGCAGACAGATCATTTCAGAATTTTCATTTATTAAAATGACAGAAAAGTATATTATCAGGGAATCATGTATATATGTACATATGTATTGTAATTTAGTTTAATTAATTAATAGATTTAATGTAACAATAAAACATTTGTCATTTCACACATGTTAAGAATTATAGCGAAATCTTAGGAACATAGAAAACGGCTGTTTGTGTGTAGGTCCATATTTCGCTCGCCATATTGGATTGGATCCGCCTTTTTGAGTTTTTAAAATTTGACAAGGGATTTGTAATAAGCATATTCTTTGAAAACCGGATACATCTACCTTTCAAAATTTGTTAAAATTAAATATAATACATTATCAAAGTTCTTTTTTCGACCAGGAATAACAATGAAAATGTTACATTCCTTATTTTTCAAATATTTTTCTAGATTATGCTTTATTGCCGTAGGAGACTAAAAGTAACAATTATCCTCGGTGATAAAAAATGTTTGTGAAAAATTGTGGTAACTTTTGTTACCTTTTTCTAGAACAGAGTACGTAATTAGCAAGGAATACAAAAGAGAATCCTTACAAACCCGATTTTAACCATCGCTGCTTCTCTTTTCCAGCAGAGTATTTTTATTGGATGTAATTATGCACGTAAAGTACCTTCGCGTTTCCCTACAATTCTGAACGATTTTCCCCAACAGGAGTTGGGCTTACGTCTGCACTAAATTGTTGGAAAGAAAATCCGGAGGGAAAATAAATAATCGTTGGTCGGTAGAGCAGTGGCAAGCCTTTACCGGAACAGTATGTGTCAGCAGAAAGTAATAATTTGCCAATAAATGTTTATTTAACCGACATTTAGGAAAACAAAGGCGAGCGAATTGGATTTCTTTCAGGCCATTTCCCAAATAAAATTGCTTTCCCCGGAATCTGCTGGCTAAGGGTATTTTTGCAGCCCTCCGGATGGAATTTACCTAGAAAATTTTGATGTTGTTTGCGCATTATTCCTCACTAATGACGCATTTATTGTTCTCGCCTGAATGAGTGATGCTGAGCTTCTGTTTGATAATACACAATGTTACGTGTATTGTAATTTATTCGACTTTTATCCTGCATATACCGTCCGCATTATGAGGAAAGAAATATAACCTTTCTTTTTTGTTTTCTAAGGTACAATTTGCTGTTTGATATTTACTTAATGGTTGAATTGTTAATCAGAATTCATATATTTTTCAACATAATGAATCCTAATCAATAACAATTTTCGAATTTGATAGCCTTAATAATTTATTTTCAAACGAAAGTGCCCTTTATCCTGTGAGAGCTATAGTTATATCTACTTAATTTTGTATCAAAATCAAAAACAATGTACATATACCTTTGTAGATACCTATATGTACATATTTTGTATAAATTAATTAATGTAAACACCACTATCAAAGCAATAATATATGAATAAAAAAGTGATAAATTGTAATTTGGTCAAATTGAAAATGAGTTTTAAGAGTCCTTAAAATTATTGAAAAGAGATTTGTATCCAAAATAAATTACAATCATCTGATCTGGGCATTACGGGCGGGCTCAATGATTCGTTTCGCCCATTATGAGTATCTAGGCTATCCAAAAATAAATCAATTTATAATGTAATCGGCGGAACTTCAAAGAAACTCCTCGTCAATCCCATGTAAGCTGATGAAATTCGCCAACGATTTTTTAAAAGCTTTTGGAATCCCGCTCATGGAATATGCCATGGGGCCAGACAGTACGTATATAATAAAATTCCAACTGTTGAGAAAGATAGATAGTTCTATTTTCGCGAGATAAAAAGAAATTGGAAGCCCCTAGAGCTAAATTCGAAAAAAAGGAATTATTAAGAACTTACTCAGGTAAAGCTTCTTATTGTTGAGGGCAGCTCAGTGGGACGTTTTATGAATACGAAAGTGGGTAATTACTGATATATCGATCACCTAAGGACTCGTAAATACCATTGAGCTGGAAGGATATCCTACGCATTGTTGACTGTTTGTGCTAATAGGAAATTCATGGAAATTTGTTATTCAAAGGCGATTGCCAGTCACTGCCCATAAGAGGTTTTCCTGAAATTTATGTAGTTTCTCGACTGTTTGAAAGTCCTCATTGCATCTTAAGCAAGTTCTTGTAAATACTTGATATCAAAATTGGGACGTGTTTGGAAAATTAAAAATTTTACTAAGATACCGCACAGTGAGTGTAGGTATCCTCCTCTTGTTCCTGATTAAGTTTTAAGGGGTGAGAGAATTCCATTACATTAAGAGCACCATGTGAAATGTGTACGAGCTTTAGGTACCCTCTTCAAAATTCTCGAAAATAAATACATACGTATGCAGGTTCCCGAAATTCTATCTCCTTTTCCACATATTTTGTGATTCAAGGTGGGAGACGAGCACATTAATTTCAAAGAGCTGTGTAATTACGGACGCAAAAACATTTCCCTTAATGAATTTGGCATCTCACTAAAGCGCAAAACTATATTCAAATTGGGAAGCCTTCAGGTGCTGGCGACGGTAATATAAACTTTATGTCGTTACCGGCGTTATAGGGTTTATCCAGTTTTATAATCAGGGCATTATGGGTCCCGGGAAGCACCTCTTGGCATTCAGCTCATGCAGTGAACTAGTCCTCAGCAAAATTACCCTTTTTCATGGCTCAGTCAAAGGTTTGGACCCGTAAAGCACCCGAGCAGCTCTAAGATTTATACGTGAGCCAAATTGAATCGACATAAAGGGTTAATCGGCTTCGATTTTATATAGCTTGCAGACCTTTAACTTTTTCATTTACACCGGAAATCCTCTCAACTGAGCAGTAACGAATTTCAATGAGTTAGACGTACGTGAAACGCTTATCAATAAATATCCTTATGGAAATGTTTCGCAGACTACGGCTGTTTCTGAGCCTCCATTTATCTGGTTAAAATATGTTTACAAGATGTTCGCCAGCTGTGGGGTCTGCTGTGAAATTGGGATTTATTATGAACATTTTTTGCAATTCACAAATTTATGGGAACGCCCGGTCGAGTGTGATTGATACCTGCAGTTTTCTTTTTTATTGTCCCTTATGGCGCTTTTCGTAATTTAGATTATTATATTCACTATTCAGATGTCGTTCATGGAAAACTCATTCTAAATTACCTTTGCTGAAAATCCATATACATAAAATGGTTTGGAAGTTGGTGAGAATTTCGGTAAAGCTAAGGATATTTCATTCATCATCAAATAATCGCAATCGCAAATTGATTACAAAATAGCCCAACGAGCATAATCCTGTCAACAAAAATAGTTGATTCTTGAGCTTCGCAGACTCTGTTCTACTACTTTTGAACAAATCAATTTCGTCGTAGTCAGATCCAACTGTTTTGGAGTATAGTCGATTTAACTACTT
The DNA here is from genome assembly GCA_933228815.1 of Machimus atricapillus. Taxonomy (NCBI): domain Eukaryota; kingdom Metazoa; phylum Arthropoda; class Insecta; order Diptera; family Asilidae; genus Machimus; species Machimus atricapillus. Next base: position 22,859,711 of record OW121788.1, on the reverse strand, counting down.
TAGCAGTTGGGTTCAATTAATTACAAAGGAAGCCCTGAATGGCAGTTACACGATCTCAGAAAATTTGAATTTGATTGTATTCTCGTTCATAAGCAAAAACGCAATTGACTGGACTGGAACTAATCTTAACTTAAATATCATTAATATATGTATTATGAAAAATTTATTGCTCCACTTTTGTATATAATTAAACTGAATAATGCCAACAATGTGGTTTAAATTAAAAATTTTTAAACATTGATTTGAGAGAATTTAAAATAACTAAGAATGTAGTAGGTAATATAAATAATCTATTTTATAATTAAAAATACTATTATTACAATTTTGACTATGTTGACTACGTTTTTAATAGATCCATAGTAAATAGTAAACTAATTTTTAGTATTAGATAGTTTTGAGTAGTTTACAGTAAGCTGAAATTTGGTGTCTTAGTTAGTGTTTATTTATGATAGGATCTTACATAATTAAAAATTTGAACCCGATGAATTATCATTTAAGAATGTATTTCATCAATTTTCTTACTAAAGGAGAAAATAAAATTTAAAGAAGACGAAACTCATTAAACCTTAAGACTTAAGATTTTAATTTATCTCTACACTAACCATAATTAATTTTGTATACACTAATTTAAAGCAAACATAAATTAATTCCTCCTACCGACTTACCGAAGTAATTATAATTTTAATATTGTTCCACACACGCTTTCACAAAACTTTATTGCCAACAATTTGGGTCAGATTAACTTTTCCCTAATAGAAAGGATTACCGCGTGCAGCCACAAAGCTGGTGTTCATCAGGCTGCGAAGCTGTTCAAAGTTTAAAATGTTCATTCATAACTGACGTGCATGCACTTCAAGCACTGCACACAACTTGCATACACATTTCCGGAGAAACTTCAATTTAAATGGAATTTTCTTCGCCGAGATTTAACTACAATGGATAATTGTGATATTTTGGGGGCAACTCTACTTCACATTTTACCTATAAGAACTTTGCGATAATGGGTAAAAGTTTTAGTGAAAACTGTTGCAATCATGAATAAAATTTCGCCTTAATATCGCATGTTTGGTAAACTTTTATGCTATCTTTCGTTTAACTATGAATTTTGTAAACTTTTGCGATTATGCACCTGATTTCCTTAATTAAACGTTTTCCGTTCTCATTTTCTGACTCTGCGGGAAAATGTGGAGTAAGTTGAAATTTTGATTGCATTCAAAGTTTAATAAGACATAATTTTTGACTGCAGGAATAAAGTTTCATCACAAATTTTATAATTTATTATAGCGTGTAAACATTTTCTGAACAATTTAATGGTTAAGCCACAATCCTGTATGTGAAGTGAATGTATTCCTGATGTTGTAAAATCTTTAACATTTTACATTTTCAGTACTTTCTTACACATAGTTTTTAAAACATAATAATCATAAAACTGGCGATTTCAAGAAAAATATAATTGAAAAGGTATGATCTGAAAATCCAAATGAAACACCGTCCTCTCCCTTATTTTTGGAAAATAATCTAATAGTTTATTATGCAACTATAGTAATGTTGCTGTTGTTGAGAATGTGTTCAAAAAGGTACTTATAGCAGATGTAGAAAAAAATTACTCCTGTGATATTTTTGTACTCTACAGATATTTTTCTGGGGATAAAATCGGTGAAGACAAAAGTATTGCATTTAAATCATGTACCTACACATTTCAATTTACTAAAAAACTTTAATAGTTTTTCAGAAACAGAGTAACTGACAATGTATGTAAATGACCACAAATTGCAGTTAACGCTACCTTTCCATAAATTACCTTTTTACTAAAATATGATACGTAATTTAGTATATGTAGGTAATATAAACAAAATATTTTCGGCAGTATACGTGTTTACTGCAAGCTGCAAGAAATGTCTTCACAAAGTGAGGTCATTGAAATTTAGTGTAGTTAAGAGAATTTGGATCATAAATTTATACCATTTGTTCTTAATTTAACATATTCATTCATACGCTCATAATAGTGGTAAGTCTTTTCGCAGAAAAACCAAAATTGCTCTTAAATTCAGTGTGATTTTACACTCAGTTTTTATAGTGTATAAGACAAGCACGCTTTAACATTTCTATGAGCACTTACAGCAGCTTATTACACATTTAACACTTTTAAAAAGATGCGGAGGAGATAAGAAGTCTTTTTATTGCCTTTTAAATTACAAACAAGGCACGCAGGGCATTCTTTTATTCGTTTGGAAGTAGAGCAACTGTGCTAACATTGGCACGTACAGGTGCTTTCTCTTACCGCCCAGAATTCGTGAGTCTTGGAATTTTAACGAACAACTTTACACCCAATAAAGAACAGAATTTTTTGTATGCGCCTTCATGCAGTTGTACAGGCGCAGCACAACAATCGAAGTGCTTAAATTTTGGATAGCCAAACTTCCATTTCCTGCTCCGTTCATTAAAGGGTCATCAGAACGTAAAAGCTGTTACAGAAAAAAAAGGAATATGGGTGGTATCACTATTAATCACATCCATATAAGCTTTCATTTTGAAATATCGAGAGTAAAAAAAAATAATCAAAAATATTTTATGGAAGCGTGTGAACCTTACAGATTATATTTCATGGGAAAATGATTGATGGCCTGTCCGAAATACGACGTGACTACTTACTATTTTAAAAATCGCCCTGGAAAAAAAAATTCTTTCCACTTATCACCTTTCTTTTATATTTCATCGGTGGAAAATTAAAGTAGGCGTATAAATAATGGTGCAATCACGAGAAGGACGCTAACTCCATTTGCCTTTCGGGTTCGCCCAAAACTATAAATCATATTTGGACATCTCATCCCGTCCATGTTTTCTACAAAGTGAAAGTTAAATCTTCCATTCTAGCTCCAGTCCGTCAATGTCACTAACTTTGAGACCCATCCGGGTGAGTTCAAGGATAGCAAACACTCATGTTTTCTGTAGACATTCTGTAGATTTCTTTTCGTCTATTCTAAAAAAAAATAACAAATCATTGCCACAATGTTCCAAATGATAAAGGATCAATAAGAAACTGGATACACTTGATGTCACACATCCGGCGGGGGCGTGCACCCGGCAATTTGCTTGTCACGTCCCCGCGTGTCATCGGTTTCAATGTGCGCCCTGTACCCTTGGTGCAAATATTTGCTAAGCTTTGTAAAACGAACGAAGTTTCGTATATTTTTTCTTCCTTATTTTTCGTTAACATAAACAGATTTTGCAGGACGGTTGGAGAAGTAAAAAACTCTTCAGGGCATTGCTTGATCCTAATCCAACATTTGTGCCAAGTCGGTCCTCGCATATATTTTTTTTTCCATTCACATTCAAGTGGGATGTGTTTTACTGCCTTTACGCTCATATGAAACCTTATTTCTATATTTTTAATGTTTGTACAATTAAGGACCTGCAAAAGTATTTGCTCTAATAAGGACCTGGACAATTCCGTGCATCCCTTGCATGTAAATAGGGCGTTGGTTTTGTTGATAATGCTCAGATAAGCTCTTTTGAAAACATGTTTACATCAGAGCATGTTTACTAGTTTTGGGTAATTCCGAAAAGTTTTTACACCAAAGGACGACAAGCTCACGTAAATACTTTTGGTGAACACCTACCTACCTCTTACCTGTGCACGCCCACAATGTCATCATTGAAAATATTTTCCCTCTAAAATTTGGACTGTGGATTTTTCGGACGTAGCTTTAGGGAAAGACTTAAGTAAGTAAAAACGTTTTGTAAAGTGGATATGATGGTGGTTTAGAGAAAATGTTTTTGATGAGACGCAAATTCACAATTTGTGGCATTTTTGTGACATAACTTAATTCTACAGTTTGAATTTTAAAATCTACCTGCTAAAATAAAGTCCTTCATGTCTGTTAAGTTAAAACTGTTAAAAATTTAGACCGAATATTGAAAAAGGTCGAATATGAAAAACTGAAGTAGTACTTTTGATTGATTACACTTCCAATGAAATTGACAGCGTGATCCCTTTAAAATGCGCACAAATCCGCATATGAATCGAGCATCGAAGTGTTTTCGTATATGTTAGCTTTAGTAAACCATTATCGTCATGTATGTACATATATTCAATTTATTTCAAACGTGCACAAACAACAATACGCTTCTGTATGAATGCACAAATATTAGACATATGTAGATTGAAAATAAAAGGGGTTTGGCTATTTGCTAGAGCGTGAACTTGCAATATGAGAACGTGACGAGATTTAGTATGAAATTTTTAATATGCATACCGAAATTTTACCGAAATTTTACATCTGTAGTGATAAAATGTGAGATTCAATTCAAGTTCCTAACAGAGTAAAGTGTTATATTAGCTCCAGCAAACATTAAAATAATATTAAAAAGGAGTTCCATATTTATAGAAAGAAATAACAAATTATATGATACTTATATTCTAATTTTATTACACATTTACTATAACTTTTTAATTATTTTCTTCAAAGTCTTTAGATTTTATTTCTACCCAATAGCTAATATGTATTATCGACTAATAGAAATCCATTCTTACGATTTACTAAATATTTATTGATTCATTTCATATTCTGCCTTTAATTTCAGACAGTATTTTCAGAATATGCTTTGAATATCCCGTTTCGTCAAAAAAATTGGATAGCATATTTAGAAAAGCTATGAGACCTATTGCGCAATTTGGAATCTCTTTACATTATTAAGAACTGTGTAAACATAAAAGTACCACTTTTATAAGAGTATCAATCATAATTATCATCTCCATACCACACAAAGTTGCTATTTGCTTTTGCTCCCAACTGATATTTGCCAAGGGAATTCACGTCCTTGTCCTGTTTGAATTTCCTTAACATTACACTCCCACATTATTCACATTTTCGTGGAGATCTGTAGGTCTGTGAGTAAGGAAATTATTTTACTTCCATGAGAAATATCTGAAAAGAAGTATTTGCACATGGCTCGTTTTGCATGGTTCGTAGATTTCAATTTGGTAAAATATTTCTGAATTTCAGTTGTACCAATACCAATAGTCTTGTAAGTAAAATTGATATTACAAAAATTAAGGTTGTTACTGAAAACAATTATTTGTATGCTAGTTTTTATTTAATATTCCTGACCAACTAACAGAAACATGATTGAAACTTTAGATTTATATATTCTTAAAATCAATATAACTTATTTTTACTATACGGGTATTATATACAATTCAAGAAAGGTAACAGTTTAGAATAATCACAAATAAAATAAACTCCTAGAATAGAGCTCACATAACTTCATTTAACGCAATGTATGTTCTCTGAAACTATAATAAATTTATATTGGTAAATGTTTTAAACATTCATTGCACGATTTCAACTGAAAACTCTTTCGTGGCGTAGTGCATGCATTCCTTGAGCGTATAGTAAAATATTTATTGAAACTTCTTATGGTTGCCATTTGGCTTCACAGTTCGCAAAAAATTCAATGCCTGTCTTGACTACCTTATAAACTACGACAGCATTCCTTCGACCGGTTTTTATTATTTCAGGACTTTTCCTTAGCTAAAAGTGTCCAACCGGGTCGAGCACCTGCTCCTTTCATTTTATGTTCGTGTGCTCTTATTGGTCTTATTCTTCGTCTTAAAGTTCACAAGTCTTAAAAGGATATATACTTGCTATAGGCAGCTATAATCGATACGTCTGTACTTTTAAAAGAACATGTACCAAAACTACGTTAACGTCTGGAAAATTACATCGAACTTAAGTAAAATAAACTGGGTGACGCCTTATCGATTTTTTTGGGAAAAACAAAAGGAACATTTTTTTGTTATAGGTCGGGTACATATTTCATGGAAATAATGAATTGCGTTAAAATGCCATCTACACAGGTCGCAATATATCATCGGTTCTCCCATAATTTTCTCATTTCTGCTCCTTTCACTCCCTAATGAAGATATTTACTTTCCTTTTTGGAGGGAAATGACTTCCTCAATCAGTACTGAATCCTATGGCCCCTTCCGCTGTAAAAGAACCCAGGGCTTTTGAATGACGGCGAATAAATAAATGTCGCAGCAATTCATCAATGTTAAAGGATCTGAAGTAATGAAAACTAATGTGCTCTTTTGTGAAAATTTAAAGGTGAACGATACGAGACGATGGAGACGGATTGTAGCGTATAATTTTTTAAATATTCCTCGAAGATGGATGTTATAGGTAACAAATCTAAGATTTTTAAATTCGTGTGCTAAAGTAACAAATTTTATTTCGTTTCTTAAAAACGTACAAAGCAGAGGGTAATAATGCTAAAGGATTAATTTACTTGATATGAAAAGTATAGGTAATAGCTTCTTAAATTTACGTAAAAGATGAAATCATTTTCATAATTTCTCAAATGCACAACCAAATCCTAATATACTATTAAAAATTTTTAGGACCCCTTGAACCTGTCGGTAACTTTTAATTTTCCGAAGCATAATTTTATTAGGTTCGATAGATAGGACTTCAAAAGTCACGATGTTAGAAAAAAATTACCTTTCCCGTCCAAAAAATCATAAAAATAGCAAAAACCTTCCAAATAAAAAAAATTTATTATTAATTTGTAAAAACTCTAAGTTCTAAAATCCACTGTGGCTATATTACAAAATTTCCACTGCTCAATTGTCACTGTTTTTGTATAAAATATTATATTTAACTTTTTATTCAAATATGTAGTCTTTACAGTGGCTATTTCTGAAATCACTAGAATAGGGCCGAATATACATATGTAGGTACATATGTTGATATTTATTCTAACAAATTTCCAATCTATCTTAATAGCGAAAGTTTGTTTACTCTATATGTGCTTTCAACTTATACAAGGACATTTAAGCAATTTCCGAAATGTCATTACATTCCACCAAAAATTCCATTAAATAAACTCAATGAAATAACTATGAGGTACTAAAATCTCTCATCATCACGAATGAACTCAACCTCACCCACATCCCATACTTGGAAAACTTATTAAACTTTTCGAAGCTACATGATACAACATGGCGCCAGAAATCTATTTCGGATCTTTCCATTGATTCTCGTCTTACAGTTTCATTTCGTAGAAAACTACAGATGTGTAAGAAGAAGTAATCATCTTCGTGTTTTCGATTGTGCCGAAAAATCTTTCAATTCATCGCTCTCCAAGGACTTTCAGGCGATTTTAAATGGAGGCTTTGACTTGTCTATCATTCCTATTCATCCTTAGGGGTCCTGGTGAAAACACATCCGATGATGCGGGTAAGTGTGGGTAGCGGTTGTGGTACCATGAGTTCAACTCATGTATGCTTCGAGGGTGCAAATTAAGAATTTAATTAAATTAATTGCAGGTGTAAGCGCCACCGGTATCATTGGTCTAGAGAGCCCTATAGAGGGTATCAGTTTCGACGTTTACGCCCCGGTACAACTATATTTAGGGTTGTGAGAAGAGGAAAGATCGTCTAACCCCTCGAGTTGAATTGATTTAATCGAATAACAAGATAGAGGGTTTTGGTGTCATTCAGAAAGTTCGCTACATACATATGTATGTGAATGAAAAAATGTTTCTATCTAGGACGATCGAATGGGTTAAATTTCACATTGCTTTTCCGGATTATGCAGAGGTTCAAAAGAACTGCTTTGAGTGCATATGTATAACAAAAGTCGGTGATTTTTAATTCTTAAAAGTTTTGAATCTGCAAAGAATTTTTAGAAAAGATACCATTTTGAATATCAGATTAACAGAAATGGAGGCATCTTGACAGGAAGCATAAATTAATTAAATAAAAGTCAAAAGTTACGTAAGTTCGAAAACTTTCTAAATTAAAAGTTTCATTGTAAATTCGCAAAAGACTTTCAAATTAAACTGGTTGTAACAAAAAGACAAAGTGCCCCCGAAATGAGGGAAGAAAACGTGCGAAACGAAAGTAAATAAGATAAAGTTTGAAAAAAGGTTCAGGTGGACATCGATTCGACAGAATGAAATTCATTTTAATGTAATTCCATTTGGGTAAATGGGTATTTCCGAAATCTTTGAATTTAAATTTACTTTACAACTTTTCATGATTTCCTAATTTTAATTTATTAAGGATTTAAAAGATGATATACTTGTTTTCTGGCTATATTTTTATTGGTAAGGGACTATCTGCGTAATATGTAGGATATGTTTAGATTCATTAAACCTTTTTGGTAGGAAACATTTCTTTATTTAACTATTTCATAACTATCTTTTTGAGTTAAAAAAAAAATGTGTAATTTTATTAAGACTTCGTTGGCGCTCAAACTTAAAAACAATGAAAAATTTGGTTTGGTGTAAGATCTGACCAAAGCGTTTTCTCTCAACCTTTTAAGTGCATTTCGTTAGAAGTCTTTGAAAGTTCGATATTTTGTATAGGATTAAGGAAACTTCTCATTTTTCGCAGCATTGCTCTTTACAAACTTATGAAGAAATTCGGCGCTCTATGTTTAGTAATTTTGCCACAAATTTCAATTTAAAACTTTTTTAAAAATATGTTCTAGCTCTAGGAAAACGGAGGAGTTTTGCAAGTGCTATTAATAATATAAAACTTTTCAAGGAGAGAAATCGTCCTGCATAAGTACGTAGTCAGAATTTCCTATAAAGTTTTATCTTTGAAAAAAAAAGAAGGAAATATGAAGAAACGAAAGAAGTTGCAACGAGTAAATTTGGAGAAAATTGCTCGTGTCTTAAGGGAGAGAAATGGTTATCGACAAATTGAAGGATTTGTTGTTTGGGAACTGTGGGTTGGAAGAGAAGTTAAGGACTGCCAGAATATTCGGTGACATTTATACAAAGTGAGAGATGCTTTAGAGAAAAAGAAATAAATTGGAAAAGTTGCAGTTTCTTGACATAACTGAAATAATTTGAAAAGTTCTGATATTTCTGAAAAATTAACTTCTTTTCAAGAAATGACTGTTTTATTTGGACAAAATTGAATACTTTAAACAGTTTGTATCACTAACTGAATTCACAATTCAGCTAAGTCTGCTTTCAGCCCAATTGAGTTTATTAGATTCTAACGCAGCTTTAGAAATCTCCACTTATGCTAACCTTCATAAATGGAGATGGTTATTGCAGCTTGTTCGAATTATGTAAAATGTGTTTCATCTTAAAATCAAATTAAGGTGCTCAACGGTCCATAAATTTATCTCCGCGACGAAATGAAAGTGGTTCAGATCTTTTGTAATTAAAGCGACGAATGAGGTTCACCTAATGCAAATTTCTGAATCGTTTGCGTTGATTGTCATGACGGAAAATTTGCATAAAACCCTCTTTAAATAAGAAACCCTCAGGGATATTGGCTAATTCAAACCTTGTAAACAATCTTTTGGGCTCTTTCGTTGTGAGTTTGCATATTTTACTTGTACAATTCAATTCAGTAAATTTCAAATTCACCAAATTATTTCAATTGAAGGATTCCGCTGTTAGGTCCATTGTCCAAAAACAGAATATGTAATTATAAAACAAAGGTCTGAATAAATTGTGATTTCAAAAAAATAAAAAATAAACTGGTATAGGGTAAACTAGCAAAAAGTTGATTAGATATTTTAATTGCGAAAAAGTAGTACGAATTTCGGCAGAAATATTGCATGTCTTTCGAACTAAAAAATTAACTTTTAACGCCCCCAGGTGTGCCCAATTATAACATTCAAGTATCTATTTCTTTTCAAAGCGAGTTGTGGCTTCTAAAATTGGAAATTTATGAAATTGCAAACAACCAAAATCCTACTAAAATAATTTCCGTCTCTATTCAAGTAAACGTGAGTAAGAGGATATACTATAAATTAAGTCAAAGCCAATAAAGAAAATTTCTCGTACCACTTGAAATTTTGCTATGAGATCGAATCTGAATGGTGCTGAATATGGGAAATTCATTTACAAGTGCCCCAGCAGAAAATCCAGCTCCATGAACATGAAAATTGTGGAGAACCTTCATCAATAGAAGAGTCAATTACACTGAAAGCGCCGAATGTTTCAGAAGGAGTCGGGAGCAGGAGGCAGACAAAATATGGAACGATATAGACGAGCATGATGTAACATAGTCATTAAAATGGCTAAAAGTGGCTCTCGTATCTCACCCCACCCTAAAAATTCAATCCATTTAAGTGTAAGAAAAGAAGAACTGCGTGTTTCTGGGATGAGCATATTTTTTCTGAAAAGGTTGGGAAAGTAAATTTTAAGACTAATCGAATTTCTCTGAGATTCTTACTCGTTCTTTAGCCTATGGGTAAAATCTAAGAGGAGAGCGTTTTTATTGAATTAATTTTTGTATGTACTAACTTCGATTCACGTTTATTTAAAAGGATACGTTTGGTATTGAAAGTACTCCTGGTAAGATCTTGCATTTATTTTATAAAAGCACGATTAAATTTCTTTTTTTGTGGCATGCTTTATTTAAGGAGTATATTTGAAATCTTACTTTCTTTCAAAAAATCTAATTTCCTTAATGCATTTGTGTCAAGATAAACATTTCAAAGAAAAACGCATTAACTTCGAATTTGTATACCACCGTCTTCGATTTTTAACATTAACAAATAGCCGAGAAAGTTTCGAAACGTTATACAGATACTAAATCAAATTAAATCAACGGTTCTGAACATGAACCGCGGGGAGTATGTACAAAGTGCAAAATATACGATTTCTAGGATTAAATTCAGTGCTTATTTTGAACAATGTTGAGGAAGGAGCAACCTTCTGAGTACCGTCGTCATGTACAGGAATAATATGAATGAAGTGCCTACAAGGAAAGATCCTTCCAGGAAGATTACATTTCTCATCAATCAATGTCATACACAATCATATTAATCTCTGGTAGTGTAATGTTTTGTAAATTTGCTACATTACATCCAAGTCAAGCTAAGAGTTCATATAGCGTCACGGGAGGAAAGACGTCCTCAAGATAATATCGTGACTTTTAGGATCGGGACTCAGTTCCTTGTAATAAGTGCCAATCTCAGCAAAAACTGCATGACAACTCACAAGTTGGAGCCAACAACTTGAAATGTTATCTGCTCTAATAAAATAAAATGAATTTTGATGTGATCTCAGTGCATACAGTTTCTTCTGCTAGTGTAATCCATCTAATAACGAAAGAAAATAGTCCTTCAACCATAATAATGGAAAAAGGTTTTTTACAATGCCATATGGGATTGCACTTGCATACGAAATTTTATGGCTAATAAAATGTAAGTCATATAGAAATGCATTCTCCCAGAAAAAATTCCATGATGCAAATCAGTTTTTATGGTATGTGGAGGTGCTTCATGTTTCCACTTCATTTTTATACATGTGTGGAAGCTAGCGAGATGGAAACTAAATTATTCGCATATTCTACTGGGAATTAGATTTAGTTATTCCACACTAACAAACAGTAATTGAATTGGGAGAGGTTGTACGACCGGTAGAAAAATACGAGTATATTTCCGCTCAATATTTCTATGTGAAAATTTAGTTAGCAAACGCCACTGATATTCTAATTTCATTGCTTACTTGATGATATGACATACTGTATGCATACATTTCAATAGGATCTTTCGTGCTCAGTAATGCAATTTGAAAGTTACACATTCATGTAAACTTTTTTCAATTTTCGCGTAAGATATGAAATTTATCATTTGATTTACGTACGTGTTAAATTCAATTTTAAAAGCAGGTCTGTCGCTGTGTATAATAAAAAAAAAATGCGATCTAATTTTGAAACCGTGGAAGTCAAATAAGTAATATCAATGTGTCACACCGTTAATTAGTTAAAGAATTAAAGAAATGCTTTAAAAACAATTATATTTATAAATTCTGTATGAACCCAAAATAGAATGAACATAATAAAAAGACGATGTAACTCAATCGTTTTGAATATACATACATACTTATATAGTATATTTTAGATAACTATGTTTAGACTTCGGGGTGTTTTTATGACGACATGTTGTCAAAATATAAAAACATTCAGTAAATCTGTTTCCTGAGATTGCTTTCATCAAAGCAGCTAATCAAAGAAATATGATAATAAAAATCCCTAGGCGACTAGCAGACTGGTAGAAATAAAATCTAAAATAATTCCCTGAAGAAGGCACAGAAGCGATCTCTCGCCTTTTATTATTATATTTTTGTCCTCGGCGAATACCGAGGAGCCATTCCGTCGTCCCACAAAGGAGCTGCTAATGTAAATTTTAACCACCGTCTGGCGTTGAGCCTCAAACGCCCCCACAAGCATACATATAGGTTGCTTGAAATGAAGCAATAAATTTAGGAAAATTATGTCAGAACTTTGGTAAAAGCCACCATTAAAGCTTGAGTGGAAGGGATATATATTTTTTTCGTCTTTTATGTGTCTCTTTAGCTACCTTTAAAGAGTCGTAAAACCTTGAGGTGTATGCCTTTCTTCTGCTGACAAAGCGATTTTAAATGCGATATTAGAGGACTCTTATACCTGAAATTCTATTCACTTTCCCTTCTACTGTACACCAGCATTGTTTTGTGGCAGTTATTTTCATATATGATCGAGAAGATGAAAGGAAAGTCGTTTTGAGTGCGCAGTTAACAGCCGCCGGCCTATGTAACTTTTCTTTCTGTCCTTTCTTCGTCTATTTCAGGGATAGTTTCAGATAAGAGAAAGATTACGTATAAAAAAGGGATCCAATTTCACAAATGGGCTTAAAATGTTTTGAATGGCCTATTTGACGAACCAAAGGAAGATTATTTTTAGTACTTATATATATGTGCCAAAGAAATCCCCGAAAAATAATAGACATATCAACCTAAAGTCAGCTAGCTACAGTTTAACAAAAATAAGAAAAGACCATTAATTTTGTAACCCTAATGTCAAATTATTCCCGCATAGGCCAAAAGGCCTAACGTCCTCTTTCTCAATTATCTTTTCCAGAAAACAGATGAGTGGAGTCATATCCTTCCCTAGCCGTAATTAATCAGAGCTAAGCAGAAGCTTTTTGGAACTCTATGTTAATTGCGAATAATTCCTTGGGATCTTCCCTCTCTACTGTTCCTTTATGACTTCCATCTAAGACGGAGGAGGTCTTAATCAAATCTTTGTGTTTCGGCTACAAGAAATAATTTGTTTTTCGTTAGCTCTCCACTTTGATTTACTGCAGTTTAGTTTAAAAGCAATTAGTTAGTCCTTAAAATTACGTTTGATTTAAATTTAGTAACTTTCACCAAAAGTTAATAAATTCGACTAGACAAGGTTTAAGAGTTCCATTTATGCAAGACTAATTCATTCACAATGACTATGGTAATTTTTAGCTTCGCATCGTAATGATAGGGATGATAAAATAAATTTAACGAACTGTAAAATAACTTGACAACCCCTAAAGTCACTCCCCTGATTACATAAACCGGAATCACCCCTTTAAAATTTCTCAAGGAATAAATGTTCGCTTTTGCAAGGCAAAGAACAGGACGATGCGATGTGCATCCTCCAGTTTTATGACTAGAAAAGTTGAAGTTGAACTTTTGAATTCCGGTCGTGAGTACAATTTAATTTAAGTGTATGTTGGAAAATTCAGATTTTTGCAGTAAAATTCTTCGAGATTTATGGAATTGTTAGTTATTGTGTAAAGATATGCAAGTAGTAGGTCACTTAGAATAGAGTTTGGGAACGTGGTGGCCCAAATAAGACCTGAGACCTAACAAACCCCGTCTTTTAAATTTCTCATTATATATTCGAAAATGGCATTAACTCTTAAGTGTTTTCAGACATAACGTTTTTGTGAAAGCTCATATTTCGTAAACGAGCTAACTGCATGACATAAAATTTTTTTAATATTTTGCTAAAATAACTACATAATACATATACTTTTTTCCCGCGACTGTTGTATACTGCTGAAATTTTAGGAAATTGCACAACTTTTGCGATCCATGTTTCTTTATTTCGTATTCGATAGTTTGTGATTCGAGTTCGATCTCTAAAAAAGGTGGTACACCACCCTTTACTAAATTTCTAGCCAACTATAATAGAATTACAAACTAAGGTACCTATTTCATTTTCTAGATTTCACATGAACATTACTGCCAAAGCAAGCAAGGATCCCGGTGTCATTGTAGATATATTGCGTACAAAACCACTAGCTTGACCTAGAAATAAGTACACAAAATTATTATACATAATGCAATAGAATTTTAGTGATTCGCGTTTCACTAGATTTTGAACTGGATTTCTAAAAAACGGCTCTAGTTGAAATTCAATTTAACTTTAAAGTGAGGCAATGTATGATTCTAATAATTTTAGAGATTCTCTATATATTTTCGTTATCGCTATGCTTTGAGGATAAATATTAATGTACTCTATTTGGATATTGTTTTTTTGATGCAAGATTTCATAAAGCGACAACATTTAAACTGTTCGTTCGTTTATTTACAACACAGCCAAAGAAAATCAAAAGGAATAACATCGAATTTAGTTTTGGTATATCTACGAATCTCATTGATATTCTGATAGCAGTTGGAATAAAAGATAAATTGGTAAAGTAAAAGGAAAAGGATAATTTACGTCGGCGTACCAAATCTGATTGGGGTTAGGTCAGATATCATGGGGAGACGTGTATTAACAAGAAGTGAACCATGTCGCATACTTTAATATCTTTAACCAGAAAATCTTGTTTTATTGTATATCTGATACCCAAAAGGTCTCATATCGCACTTCTAATGAATTCAATAAATCTTGCGAGGGTGGTACAAAAGGCTGAAAGGCTGTAGCCGGGGATACCCAAAAAATTATGTCGATTCCTTGCCTTCCTGTGCTCACAGAGAAGCACAATAAATTTCCAAGCTCCTAATTCGTTCCACTGCTTGAGCGTGCAATTTATTTCCCCGATTTAATCAGGGATATTGCTCAGGAATTACAGGAATCGAACGGGAAAATCTTGCTTCGAATATTTTCTTGGATTGGACTCCACCTGGAGGCTCAATTGCGCCATACTCAGCTGTAATCCGCTCGAAGTGTACACTAACTTTTTGTCCATGCTCGAGACGATTTAACGAAATTGTACAGCTGTTGATTAAGTCAATTTAATGAGTTTCAGTATTCTGAGAATTTTGAGGTGGTGGTTGAATTTGTGTAGTCCTAACACTTCGGCATTGTTCCTGGGGCTCTCTACAGAACTTTCTCAAGAACCTTTAACGATGCGTTCGCCTTTCTCGGCGGTTTAACGAAGCAGACAAACCGCCAAAAGTTCTATGGTATAATTCGAAAGAGCAGCGAGATCTACAAAATTTTTCTTATATAAATTTTGAATAAACTTTTAAGGAGGATTTTGCTAAAGTTTCGCTGGTAAAACCATAACCCATTTAAACTTGTGTTGGAAATGGGTGCAGAAAGCGTAAAAACCTTGGCTCCAAGGATCGAATCCGACCTGGTTCTTGGATTTTTCCTTCTTATTCAAAAAGTTTAGGGGAATATGGTGGAATTTGAGAAAAATTGTAAGAACCAGACACAGTCAAATGCTGCAGGAAAATACTTTGACCGCCATTCTTTTCCTTTTCCGCCTAGGAAGAATGGAAAATTGTCTTAATGTCCATTGTTCGGGATTGCCTCGAGGGAAGGTCACGGATGCATGAACGCGAGCAGCACCGTTTTGAATTGTTGGCGTGGATGCATTTAATGAGTTTCCGAGTTGCAGCGACTTAATCACTTCGGGGAATAGAGCTGCATTCCGACTTTGGTCCTGGTGCGGCTCAATCCGCTGAGATTCATCACTCCCGTGGGGCGGATTTACGGGCAGGGATAATCGGCGGCAGCCCTACGAGCGCCATTCTTGCGTCTCTATGCAAATTGCTCCTATTTTTCAAAATTATTGAGCGGAACCTGGTTAGGGGTAGGAAAAAATAAATAAATAAATAAATAAAAGAATGCGCCCCCTTAGCAATGTTCGTCAACTACCGAAATATTCCCGCGACATGCGGAAACAGGAAAAAGGTGAAATTTATGCATGCAACCGCTACTTTGCGAGGACATATTGCTGCAATATTTCCCTTCGTCCTGCAGCTAGAGAATGGCCGGCACATGACCATTACTTTGGGAACTGAGCCCATAAATCGCCGCCGCTGACATTTTCAGGTGGAAAATGAATTTTGACTGTGCACGGTTCATTGTACTACTTCCATAGAGATTTGTTCCGCCATCGCCCCCCGGCCGGCGTCTATTTGCACGGCTCCCCATTGATTTATTTCCTGTTCCGCGGCCCCAGTTAAGATAGCCGACCTCAAGCGACACTTGTTTTACACGTGCTGTGCACGGTTATTCACCAGCGAAATTAGGTGGGCAAATTGATGGATTTTGGGGACCACCATCGCATCTGGACGCCTGGACGTTGTCACTTTTGCAATGCTTATATTGTTTTCACCTCAATAAATGGCAAAGCCCTGGGCGTTCCAATTATGCCTCGATTTATGCGATTTAATTATGATGAGATATTGGGACAATGGAAGTTTTAAACAATCGGTTCACGGTTGATTAATTTTAGATCACCGATTTAAATCATTCTGAACATTTCCTATCCATTAAAAGATTAACGAGGTACTCTCATTTTGATAGTGTAAAGCTTGACTATTTTTTCATAAGAACTTTGGGCATAAATTTCCGGTCTTCTCAGGGATTTTGATGAAACTTTGTAGAAATGTTTTTTTATTCAGTGTCACGAGTAACAAAGAACCAAAAAAATTTATCGGTTACGTACATATTTTTCCTGAGATATTTAAATTTAAAATTCCGTTATAATCTCTCCATTCTCACAATATTTCGGAAAATTGTATCTAGCAAAGCTTTAAATTAAAAATGTTTCTGCCGAATTTCTCCAAAAGATTCTATAATATTATATGAGTGCTGAAAATAAGAAAAGTTTTACTTCATTTTGATTTGTCAATTTATAAGAAAAATATATTAAACTTAAATTTAGAATGAAAAGGTGTAAATGTCTTTAATTTAAGGTATTTATTTATACAATTTTTTTGGCACTTTTGACTTGTAACGAAGATTTAAAATTTTTACCTATTTCCTCGTTATATCTATTAGTTTCAGTAAACTTTTGCACCATACATAGTTAAACTTTTTTAATAAAAATTCTTTTATTTTCAGGAGTTTCGGAATCGGTTAATTTATTTTCTTGCAAAAAAGTAAAATATTTAAAAATATAAATAAATTTGCTTTTGAAAATACAGTCTTTGCTAATACCTTCTTTGTTGAGCCTACCCATAGGTCGTTTTTATTTGTTGTGTTTTATTGTTTGTTTGACTGCGGACTCATTTAATCAAAAATGCGACAGATAGTGAAATTCAATTTGAAATTATTTAGAAAATATAACGTTTCAAAACTTCTAATTTGACGGATCGTATTGTATCATAGATGGACTTGGAGTTATGTTTTCATTGGTGCTATGCCCATTAGCACTTAAATCAAATTTGATTGCCTTTAATGTGTTGTTGAATAAGCTGCGCTCAAATAATGCTCGTTTTAATTAATTTATAGTAGAAACGGACAATATTTTTAATGGTAAATGATTAATATAATATCAATAAAACAATTTTAACAAAACAAGTAAAAAAACTCTTAAAATAGATCATGCGAAATATTCGATATGTGATGTTTTAGTTTTTCTGTGCTTTTTAATATTTCTCAGGTGACAATTCAACTTACCTTTTATATACCTACATATTTTACCAATATTTGGATCCGCTACTTTTGAAATGAAATTTGCTTTTTATATCAAGTCCGTCAAAACAATGTTAAGCTCCTAACAAATATTCTAATCAAATGTTTGTACCTTCAAATGCGTTGAAATTTACTAAATTATATTTAATGCGCAACTAAATGGCTTGCGGTCATAATTCATAATTTATACGCCACCGTCTTCCTTAGCAAATCATGATCTCAGATGATCAAAGACAAGTTTGCGGCAGTATGCTCGTGTGCTCTGACGAAGGTTTAGAAAATGAAATCCGACATAACTTTGTCAGAAGATATCCCCCCTCCCACTGAAATTAATAATCAAATTTATTTATTTTGGGGTTGCGAGTTTATTGCGAGGTTTTCTGCGGATAATCCAATTAATGGATGAAAATTCAAAATCCGTCTGATGATGGAAGGAGAGTTTTAAGGGTGGTATTGCGTGCACAAGACGAAATCAGTTAAACATGTGAAATTTAATGCTTTGGGTTAACCCTATTTTCAATTTACTAAGCTATGCGGGAGATGGGTTTCATGCTAAAATTTATGCGTTGGCACAAGATGAATTTAATTCAATTTCGGTGAGTAGGTACCTCTGAAGTGAAGGTAAAAGTTTACAAGTCTACGAGCTCTATAGCTTTTAATAGCTGGGGCTGATGGCAAAATGGCAGAATAACGGGTAAATGGATCTTTCAAAGTGGGACAAGAATATTGAAGGACACTCAGTTGACTAATGAACCAGACCCAGGTAAGTTAAATGGCTCATTAAATTTTACTCAACTAGCTCCTACAAAGGGTATGACTTGCATAGTAACTTTAATGACTTCATCCAAGTTTTATTCCCAGCAGATCCATTCAAAATTACTCCCCGTCGAACCATTCAGTCATTCGGTTACGGCGATTCATTTGCATTTTAGATTGATTTTATATAACCTTCTCAAATCAAAAGTTGTTTTGTTGCACTGTATAACTAGCCGGGAACCTTAGAATTTTGTGACCTTCATAACTAAATTTCCCGGACTTTACCCCAATCCCCGGGTGTGCTATGAAAATGTTGTCCCAATCACCAATAAGCAGAAATTGTATCTCTTTGATGTGAGTTTTGCCCGAAGGGTTAATCAATGGGTTACTCTGAATCGAGATAAGTTTCAAGTGTTTATTTACCAACAGAATCATAATACCCGCCTGTATCGGTAACTATGCTCATAGCATAAAGGGTGACGGCAAATAGTAGGCCCGCCCCGTCGGCGGACGGGCTTGGGGCTTCGAATTTGCGCTTACGCTTTACATATTATGCTATTCAATCGACCGACAAAATGTACTTTGCTACCGTGTAATCAGAGGGGAGCAATATGAAACTATGTAATTTACTTCCTGGGGAGTCCTACCTCAGATTGGGATTTGTATATTTTGGCCTTGTTGATTTTATTACTATATCAAAGAAATTTGTAGGTAAACTGGGGAATGGTAGGAGCAAAATGGGTCAGAGCATTCACTGTCATAACACTGATTGCTTAATTCAGCGAAAATTGTTGTCGTAAGTATAGGAAAAATTGAAATAAGAGTTAAATGTTAGAAAAAAAAAACATTTATTTTGTTTTGAATAATGACTTGCACAGTGTGAAATGCCTACACTATTTGAATTGATTGAAACTTTCGGGATATAATTATGTACATAGATTTTGCACAGTAAAAATAAAAGAATTAGAATCAAAATTAAAATTATGTTTAATATTAAAAAATAGCAGAAAATGTAAACATCTATATTAAGTTGGAACAGAAGTAATCACATATATGTACATTGTAGATAGCACATACATTATATGAGTTAATATATAGAAAAAAGAATTAATAAATAGATATATTAAAATTTTCTTACTATGCTCTCTTTTCCTAACTCAAGAAAATTTTTCCTTGTTTTAATTTAATTTTAATGTTTTGCTATTGTAGGTATATCATTTTTCCATGATATTTTTTTTATGGAATGCTAAAAATCCTGTCCCGAAATTTAAAAAAAATTCGTTTTCTCTTTGAACGAATGTAACAAATTAAATTACGTACTTTTATGCTTTTATACTAAAAGTGATTGAGATACTAATTGGATTTAATAATTTAATCTAACCACACCGAATATGCAAAACCGGCATCGAGTGCACTGTGCAATATTTACACGAACAATTTTGAGCACTTTTCCATCCCCCTGAATCTTCGACGCTAGGTGTAGGTTTCAGGGTAGTTAAGGTTGCAGAAAATAATCAATATTACAGATTTCATATGTTTAGATGGAATAGTTTCCAAGATACGTGTCCAAAAATCATAATTTTGGGTATTCACTGACTGATTGATAGATCATCATACATAATTAAAAAGCAAGTTCCAATCGTGCTAGAGCTTTTGAATTTGGGGCACAGAAATAATTAGATCTCGCCAAGAATAGTAGTTGCGGTTGTGAGAAATGGCGGTTGAGAGGTAGTAAAATATAATTTAGTTTAGTGTTAATGAGCTGAGTTGCATAACATACATTTTGTTTGAAATTCTTGTCATTTACTTAACTTCAACAAGTTCATTGGCATCTATTTTATCTTTAACAACTTCATTATTATCCTAATTCAAGTTAACTTTCATGGTTAAGGAAAATCAATCATTGTCGGGTTAAGACAATCAAGTGTAATCTTCTAAACCAATTTATTGACATCAAAGAGAAAGGTAAATTGCCAGTGTACCCAATAATGACCTATAAAAAGGGGTTGAAATCAGATACAAAGTAGTTCGATTGCTGCCAGTCATCAGCTACTAAATTCACCTGGATCACCAGCTTGGCTGTCCTTTTGGGTGACAGGGTAGCGTGAATAGAAATTTAATCTGCCTCAAGCAATCTTGTGCGGTTCACGGCAGGGTGTCACTATCTGATCCCAGACTGACATTTTAGTTCATGTTTTGTTACTAAAACCATCGAAGACACTCGTGAACCACAACGATTACTTGAAGAGGGAAACTTCGGCGTGACAAAACTCCACCAGGACGTCTAGTCACATTCAAGAGACAATAGAACCCAACATGTCATCCCTAAGGCGACATCAAACTATTTTGGGGATTTTCTCTAACTATTTTGTTTCCATGGGCATTAATTTTAGCGGCATTATGTAACAGGCTGCTCCTTCCTCTGAATCCTCTTTTGTCCTTGTCCTTGTGGCTCGTCAGATCTCGCAAAAGTTTCATAATTTATTTCCGAAGCTGTCTCAACGAGTTTACCTTGGCTTTTCGAAACTTCTCGAGTTGCGAACTGCAGGATGCACGTGGGGGTTGAAATTAAAGCGTTTGCAACTTGGCCCGGAGCCCGGGAGCAGTAGCAAAATGAAGTTACATCTGTTGTGCAACTTTGCCTGAATTATGCAGTTCACCTCTCAGACAGAATTAATCCTTCTGCTTAGGAAGCTGACTGAGTGTAGTTAAAGAAAGAACTAAATTCAAATTTAATTACCGGTGGGAGCTAGTTTTCGTAAGATAGTCAACACCCCCCCCGCTAACGTGCTACCCCTAAAGGTAATGCGACAAGTAGCTTCATTAGCCTTCTAGCAAAAGTGCGGACACATCTGACGGGGGCGGGCTACCCGAGCCGAGTCATGATCCCAATATTACCCGAAGGACAATTAAGGTTAATTGTGATTCATGGAGGCAAATTTGTAAATTTTAATTATTCCAATTTATCCTGCATATGTGTCTGGTGCGCGATGGTGAATCCACCTCATTTGCATGTATCACAGAGCTTCGCGGCGGGTGGGCGAAAATCTGCGACAGAACAAACACACTCACTAAAAGTTTTCTGCTAACATAGATGGCGCCATCTGGGATAATCCAGGTGTAATTTCTTTCCCACGAATGACTGAGTTGTTTTAAATGCGTTGTTCCGTACGCCCAACACTCACATTTTAATAATATTTTTAGATAAGTCCTTAAAGCCGAGGAGTAAAATGAGCAAATTGGATGATCACCTTGGGGACGGAACGTCGCTGCTCATGGTGAAAGCAGAATAATTAACACTTAAGAAAATACGTGCCGTTTCCAGACAAAATGTTCCTTCGGGATTTACGAAACCTCGGTGGAAGTTCTACGTTTAAGTTGCTTGTATTTTTTTTTATAGTGCTCCTCGGAGAGATTAAATTCATGGGAAATTCTGTGCAAGACCGGCTGCTTTTTTAGCTAACTTTCACCAGAATTTTTCAGTTTTTGAAGAATTTTTCAATTTGTGAAGAATTCTTTGAAATAAAAAAGTTTTACTTTCAAGTTTTTAAAATAACCAAAGACGAGACAAGTTAGTTTTAAAACCACTATGCTCGCTTAACAGATGTGATAATACCACCGCGAATTTTAAATTTTATCCTTGTAATCTCCTTCAAGTTTATAGTAATAGCTGTAGAATATTTTTATTTCCGAAGTAAAGTATAAACTTAAGTGAAAAACTTACTTCAAAATGTTTTCTTCAAGAAGTTTTGAAGTCACTGAAATTAAAAAAAATGTAACTATTTTTGAGTTATATACATATGTATGTACCTACATAAATGATAAATTGTTAACTTGTTTGTTCTCTGGAATTTGGTATAAAACCTAATAGAACCTAATTTTAATTTATATATTTTAGTCTTATAAATATAAATCAATCCTTTTCTAGTGTTAACTTAAATAAAAATAAATTTTACTATCTCTAAAAGTGAATAATGTTAAAAAGCCATATTTTCATTGGATCGGATCGCAAAAAGGAACTAAAAAGAAAAGTTACTTCTATAAATTGTAATTGTAGTTTTTATTTTAACAATATAAATATAAACGTTTTTTTAAAACCATTGCAGTAAAAATGTATAAAAATATTAAAAAAAGAATAATATGCGTAAATGGTGAATGGGATTTTATTTTTTGGCATTTTATTTTATTAAAGAGCGAAGAGGTTGTTCAAAATCGGATATTTTACGTAATATTTTGAGGAATTATATGAAATTCTCAATTTTACGTATCCAACGCAATGGTCGCTAACGTACTAAAAACAGAAACGACGTCCAGTGGGCCTCCAGCCTCCTTCTCGAGAGTAAAAATACCTAAATTTAAGAATTTATTTCAAGGAGAGTACCTGGCTTGATCTCTAGAGAACTTTTTATGTAGATATCAAAAGTCTAACTGAACTGCAAGCATAAGTCTCATGTTTCGACAGTGTGCAGGATGCTGCCTAGAGCTGGAGCTGGAGCTGAGATTAGCCGAGAGCTTTCACATCGCATATTTAATAATTTGCATATCTCCTGTGAATCTGGAGCAAAATGGAGCTCTCTGGGTGACTCTTATCCTGCGTAAATAAATACCTGCTCCGAGTGGTCACTGCAGAGCAGACATTCCTTTCAGGTACTTCCTCTACTTAGGTTGGCTGGAAATAGTTCATATGAATTTGATATGTTAAATATTATTACCGACTTTAAATATTTTTGAGACTTTTCTATTTCTTATTATGCATAGTTAGTATTGATAACGGCTACATATTTATTTTACAATTCTAACTGTTTTAGATATACATATTTAAATTTTTTTTACTTTTATACATATTTTGATTACATACATATTTAATTGTACGTACCCAATTAATTTGTTTAAACTCTAATTTTTTTAATATTATCTTTTTTCTCTTTCATTTCAGGTTTGAAACATGCTTGTAAAACTAATATCGTAATTTTGTGATGTGAATAGTGGTTAAAAGTCGGTGTGTGAATTAGTGAAAGTCTAAGTGAAAAAAAAAAAATGCATTGGACTTTAGTGCCGGTAGTAGTGATGTGTTTTTGGGTATTTCAAAAGGATAGTTTTCGGAAAAAGTCCTATCATCCAACTTCAATCAGAGGCAAAAGTCTTCAGTTCCTATATATTAAGGTAACTTAGCTTTATTTACTAATAATTTATTTAAAAATGTATTTCTGGTTTTGCGGCAAGTACAATATTGTTGTTATACTTATGCAATCAACATTTTTTTTTTTTCAATTACAGGAATTAAATAGGAACTTCAACCCGTATTGAATTAGTGAGTAAATTTTATTATTATAATTTCTAAGGTCTTTCGTCCTCTCAGAATTGGAATATCTACTTTCTTTTTAAATTACAGTAGATGTATGAGTATATGTATTTATATACATATATTTTTAGTTAAAATAATAACTAATTCTGGTTCAGGATGACTACTATAAAGCAAGCGATTGAGTCTCTTGTCTTTGTAAGTTCTATTAGATCTATAACACCCCACCAAACGATTGGGTCATCATCTGTACTCTTTTAGTTAAATCCTCTTTATTTGAATATTTTGCGTAAGAGTTTCACATCAGTCTCAAAAGTTATTCAAAACATAAGAACGTTAGTATCTTTATAATTAATTCGTCGCAATAAAGATGAAATAACGAATTAAGTTTCTGTTGCGTAAAGCGTTTTAATAGCACTTTGGAAAAAAAGCGAAAAAGCATATTTATATGTATTTATTTCCGGAAGAAATCAATGGTTTATTTCCGGAAGAAATCAATGGTGTTATTTACATCTGAATTTTGAACCATAACGACAAATTTCCCTTAATTAATTCGGAAAATCTCAGAAATTTCATTACTTTAGACATTTTGTTTAGGTTATATATTTATGTATATATCTTGAGAAATTTCTTTCTCTCTTTGGGTCTCCCGTTGGGATTATGTATAAAGCCCCACTTAAGAGAGCGTTTTCTGATGCCAATTTGGGTAAGTTCTGAAAATAATTCGAAATCTCTCTGTCATGGACATGGATCTGCCAGCTTCATGACCTATATTAACATTCGAATAATTTCGTGGAATAGACTTTGTGTTTTCAGAGGATTAGATATGAATCATTAAAAAAAAATCGAATTTTTTTTAGTTAAGTAGTATAATGTTTTGAGTATTTCGCTTAGAAGTGATTAAATTCCGGGGAACATTTCAAGCCTGATTAAGTCAAATATATTGGCCATTATTAAGAGGGCTTATCACTGAATTTTTATCTTAATGGTTGAATGCTTGGGGACTTTTAGTCAAGTGTAATCGGGGATAAGAAGCGGGTGGAAAAGCAATAAATGTGAGAATTTTGCGGGATAAAGGCAGTTTGTCTGATTGCCAGGAGTTGTTCATTATTGCCCGTAATGTGGAACAGCTCCCTTCAAACCAGTGAATTTGTTACATTTGTGATAAGCGCTTTATGTCAGAGATTAGCTTCTTTTGTGTTATTGAAGTCCCTTGCTCGAGGCAGTCGAGTCATACCGATTTTTACGTTTTCGGGCCGTTGCGGGGGCGGGACAGGCAAAATAACCATTACGAGCACGTGCTCCAGCTCCACCTAAACATGCACGAGTCAGCCGGGTGCCGCCATATGCCTGCGATGAAGTAAGTTAATAAAGTCAACACGAGTCTCTGTCATTTCTCAACACAGAGTAAATTGAAAGTGGGAGAATACTCGGTGAAATAAGCCGCAATCCGGCAAAGCCCTTATTAGACATAATCATCAAAGGATTTTTTTTTTTTGGCTATTCGTCTGTAAAATGTACCCAACCAATTTCCTTTCCTCCTTCGCATTTTCTAAGCCCTCGAAAATTTTTTGACTTCGAAAAT
Organism: Machimus atricapillus; assembly: GCA_933228815.1. NCBI lineage: Eukaryota > Metazoa > Arthropoda > Insecta > Diptera > Asilidae > Machimus > Machimus atricapillus. Next base: position 22,834,409 of record OW121788.1, on the reverse strand, counting down.
AGGAAATGCGTTAATGAAATTTTTCCTTTATCTCTCACTGATTGCTCTGAGGCGATGTCACTTCGAGATGTCCTGGAGGCGCGCAGAAGGAAGCTTCCAGGAGCTTTCTATGATTTTGTCCTGTGTCTTCATTGTGCACAGAGAATTCTTTGCTTTGATCCTATACCTAGATGTGTGTATGTCGGCTGGATTGTGTGTTTTATATGGTTTCCTTCACAAAGACGCTCCAGATAAAAATAACAAGCTCCTTAAAGTTTTACGGAAGCGACTTTAACTCTGGCACGGTAACATAAACCGGAGAATGATTTTTTTTGTCCTGAAAGGCACTGGATTTTGAGCCAAATATTTATTTTGCAGGTGTGCCGGTTATTTGTTCTTTCACTTATGCTCTTCCGGATGGTTGGAGGCAAAAATTCAACGTAGAGACAATTACCCTTTTATAAGCTTTACGCGATTACACCGAAATGGAATGAAATTTTTCTTGGATTTATGCAAAAATAAGAGAAGCAGGCGAATGTAAGGTACGCGATATGTAGAAGGCCAACTTCTTAGCTACTCTGCTCAGACAGCTCCCCTTCAGCGTATAAAAATATTTTATTTTCGTACTCTTAAATTGCAGATGCAGGAAACTGAATATTTTATTGTAAGTCGTCACGTACCTAACGTACCTATTGTAAAATCGTCACGTACCTAACATATTTAAAGATTTCAAAACTTAAGAAATATGTATCAAATTTATAATGAAAAACACAGATATTAATTCATTGTCATCTAATAGGTACAATGATAATTATGTGCAAATTTTTAATAAGTTACAAAAAAATAATGAACATTTTTCTAAAAATAATAAATATCAAATAATTTATAAAAAACATAAACATTTCACAAACGTTCTTTCGCATTAAATTTTAAAATGAAATGTCTAACGATTCCTTTCGATTACTTACATTTTTCCCCCTCTTAAATTTGATACCTAATTGTTATTATCCTTCACAATTTATTTATTTTTTCATCAGCTATAAGGGATATAATGGTAATTGCAATACGTCTTGAATTGCACTTCATTTATGTTATCAACTTTAATATATTTTTTATTATTGCTGGTTCAGAGAGAACATTTTGCAAGGATTTTTAGAGCGATTTAAATAGGTATATTTGAAATTCAAAGCTAGAAATCGATTTAATTCCGTTCATTGATTTTAATAGAAGAGTCCATTTGATGGCTAAATTTAGCTATTCAGGAAAGTTTAAGTTTAGTTGGCTTTGGCTATTCTCCCGCTTATGAGGTAGAAAGCGATAAATCGCCAGGAAATGTCAATCCAATTGATTGCACCAACAATTTATTTTCGGTCTCTCAGCTCAATCGACAATTTATGAGGGTTATTAGCTATTTGTTCTGCCATTGACATGGTTCGTCACGAATTCAACCACAAAATTTAATATTCTCCACTTTTCAATGACAAAAGCATTCTCCTTTCCATTGCATGCAGAATTTAGAATTCAAATTACTTGAAGTGGGTTTTTTGATTACGGTGACTTTGAAATGATACATACTACATAGTTCAAAAATTTCTTATTTTGGTGTAAAGTCTATACTATAGCGAAGCGATATACATATTTACAATAACAAAAAGTTTTCTAAACTCTTTCAATTTTGCACAAGTAATTTTGAACCCGTTTCAGAGACGAATTTATTAAGGGGAAAAAATGTTTCCATATTTGGTTGATAACGTATCTTCTTATTTTTTATTCACAGCTATACCTAATGTAGTGAATAATTCTTTACCAGATTTAAAATTTGCCTGTATAGGTTAAAAAGAGTAATTAATAGTACTCAAATCGCCGACTTATTAAACAATCTCCTTATACATTCTAATGTTGTTTAATAGTCGAAATTTCATTTTTGTATCTCTAAAATTTTCCTAAATGTAAGCTCCTTTTTTCGGCATAGTACCTTTTAGCGAGTAATCTTCGTTTGGTGGTTGGAGAACGAAAGAAATGGTAAACATTTCCCAAAATGAGTAATTAGAATGTAAATTACAACAATTTTTGCTTAAATTGGCTCTCTCCAGAGCCTGTTTTAAGATAAATTTCAGGGGGAGGTTTTAGAAGTACTTTCATTAGAAAGTCTTGTCAAATTATTGCAGACGAAAGCCCTGCGATAAAGCTGCCTCACAAAATTAAAGTGAGGCACTCGACCAAAATTGTCTCCTAATCCTCGAGAAAGATTTTGCCACTATTAAAGCGGATGCCACACCAACGCAATTTTCCAACCGAGCACGGCTGCCGTACTCATCTTGAACTTTTGGATGAGATTTGCTACTTTATTTTTTTTATTTTTTTTTTTATATTTTCTTCTCGTTTTGTTTTAACCGAGAATAAAAGTGTGACTCCCCTTCATTTTGAAGCAAAGAGAATTTTTAAGTATTGTTCACGGCCTAGAAAGCTACTCATCCTTAAGGCGGTTAGTCCCTATAGACATCTGAAATGAAATATCCTCACTAAGTACTTCTGTCTTATGTCACATCCATCAAGAATGAAAAGCCCTTTTAATAAATAACTCGACCGTGACACCGTTTCAGCTACTTCTGTAATGCTCCATTTAGGGGATGGTGTGCTCCTCCTAGACGGTGACATCCGGCAATGTCACCACCCCACTTGAGGCCTGGTACAGCCAAGATTCTGCGGTCGATTCCATCTCCGAGCAAGGCAATAATTAAAACTTGTTCGGATGAATGGGATCCAGGAGTGTGCCTTTTAGCGCATACGGGGGGATTGAAATTCCCCGAATTAGACGCAATTAAGAAGAGCAGCATCGCAACATTTGTCAATGTTACGAGCATATAATAATTAGTGGATTGCTTCAATGGGGATCCTTTCAGGACATGCCACCATTGTCCTAATCCACACTATATACCCACCGAGGACACCAACATACATATATGTACATACATACATATACCCCTCGTTTTGCATCTAAAACACTCGACGCAGGGTTTAAACCTCCGGGTGGAATCAGAAACCGATGATCTGAATGCCAGAAGCTGCCAGGTTAATGAATAAGAGCTGATTATTCCTGCCGGGATGAATTCTTCCATTCATCTCATGTTTATGTGGATGATGGGTCCAGTCAGATGCTGGATTTCCTGCACATCTCGAATAAACAACCTTAGCGTCTGTGAAAGTGCTCCTTTGTGGCGAAATTAATTAAATAATCCTAATTGCAGCCACACTGTCGTGCAGACGTGCAGTTGTGCAGTTGTGCACTCTCCCGGACGACATTTCTGGACTATGATTGTTAGCGCCCATTGTTGGGTTCATTACTCGGACCCCCGTTCGCCAACGTGCGCGGTGCACTGCAGTGATTTATTGAAGTGGTTTTTGTCCCGAACTGAAAAAAACCCAGACCTGATTGTTAAACTTTTTAAGAGGACGTGATTAAAGTGTTTACACAGCGGACATGGTGCTGCTAGTTAGAACTTGGGCTTTCTTCTCCTCTAGGTCAAGTACAGTTGTTAACGAAAGAATACGAACAAAACAGAAGTTAGTAGGGAAACAAATTAGCTTCCGGTTGCGTTAAATAGCATTACAATTAGAAGTATTTTAGATTTCTTCAAAAAAAAAAAAAAAACTGCACTTAAGTTTTGTAACAATTTATTTAATTGACCTAAAATGACGTTGAAAGGAGACGTAATTTGTAGACTCATGATAAATTTTGTGCAGGTATACATGTTTTTGAAAATAAAGGTCATTGAGAGTCGTTCTAGTCCAGCATGACCTTCTTTGAACGATATTTAACGCCCTGTAAGTGAATATAATACATATTTTAATAAAGGATGGGGCGCCATGCCGATGACATATGTACATCCCCAAAGAACCGCGGCTTTTCCAATGAGCATTAAATCAGTATTCTTCCATGGCTCGGTAATTCTGCGGATATAAACCCCACAGAAAACTATTGCGCGTACCTAAATTGAAAGTTTGATACGAAAAATATGATTAAAAACTATATAAGCAACATGCTTGAAAGAGTAGAAACATTCATTAAAAAATAAAACAATCTTACTAAATATTAGTGTCTTGTCAATAATATGTAAATAATCAAAGAATTTCCATAATTTTCCGAAAAAACAAATAGGTACATATTACTTGATTTTAATATTTCGAAATCTAATTTTAAGAAAAATATGTATTCAAAATGCGGGGTGTGTCTAATTTTATGGCAGGGTAGTTAAAATCGTTGTGAAACTTTTTTCGATGTTTTAAAACTATAATTATTTTCAAAAATGAAAGTGAGAAAAGACTATTATATAAGAGAGAAACGTGAAATTGTGTAGATAATATCATTTGAAATGTCTAGACATTTCTGTAACATTTTTCATTTTGTAATAAACAATAAAAAAAAACTTCATGAAATATATTATTATTAAAGTATATTCTCAAAAGAGATATTTGTAATAATATAATCAGAAGCACATACTGTCTTGAGGGTATTACTTTTTCTCATAAATTTTTAATGTTTTGATATTTCGTATTACTCTTGTGGTCTACCTCAAAATCATTAATCATGTATTTACGATTTTACGTCGTTGGTGGTTTTCCAAATTACACCTGCGAATAAAAAAGCGATGTTAGCTTACGTAATTTTAATAGAAGTAAAAGAGCGTTCTTAAGCACAATTTCTTTGCCGTGAACTTAAAAGGTTTAACCTGTAAATTTATTTCATATTTGAATTAAATTTAAATTGATTTCTATTTCAAGTCGTAAAAAATAAAATAAATACCCACTTTTCAATATAAATGGCTGAAAGAAAATAAGACGATTTTTTAAGATCTCTTAAATGTTTAAAAGGTCATATTTTTCATTATATTAGATTGGTTTAAATTTGCTTACCATTGAGCAATATAGAAAAGGTTTTTTTTCAATTTGAAACTGCAATGATCAACCTAATTGGGTAGTTCATTATATAAAGTTAAAAGGAAGTCAAGAAGGAAGTGAAGTGAAGCGATATTACTCTCTCTTGGAAAACGTCCGTCGTCAATGGAACCCTGCAACCTGAGGTTTCCTAAGGAATGCTCCTCAAGATGCTCCTCCACTCCAAATTCCATTTAATTTTATTCTCATTCAGAAAGTCGATTGAAAAACCTAATTTTAAATTTTACTTTTTCATTCCTCATTTACTTTTTAAAAGGGTCTATTAGCTTTGGTTCTAAAGCTAAAGGTACAGAAATAAAATATTTTTATAAAATTACATTTTTACATTGAAGAAATCATTTTATAAGGGATTACTAAAAATGAACAGGGTGACAAAATAAGACGAAAAGAACAAAGAGCATGAAAATTGATAGACGGAATCCAGTCGGAAATTATTATTTCGAGAAAAATTAAGATGGAAATATTTTACAGTCGGACATTTTTCCCACTTTATGAACTTCGGACTTTTTCGACACTTAGAAATTTTTCAAATACCTATTGGACTTGTACAATTTTCAACTAATAGACTTAAACATTTTCTTTTCATTATTAAACTACATATTTCATGTGCGCAAAATAAATTTTCGTCTGGTTAAAGTTCCGCCTATAATTTTCCATCTTGGTGTGTCTTTAGTTTTATTTTTTCAATTGAGGTTAATACTATTTAATTTATATTAAAAGATTAATGTATTTCAGTATGTGAACATTTAAGCATAGTACATACATATATACATATTTACATATGCATGAATAGAAGTGTGGGTATGACACGACACCATTATAATCTCATTATAAAACAATTTCTCCAGTCAAGTGTACTTTAAATTGCCTAATTCGAGAATCTTAATGACACCTGAATTCACGTGAACGTGAGATTTCCCCCACGTCTTTCAATTAAAATCGTTCTTTGGTATGAGGGAGGATTCTGAGCCCCTTCAGTTCCCTTCATGTGTACCTACCTACAATTAACGCGTTTACGAAAACCTCAACCGTGCTCTATCTGCTTTCGATTTGGCATGTTTAACTTGAATCTTGAATCTCGAATTCTGCGAATGCCACGATGCTCGGCATGTTAATTCTATCATGTATGTATGTGTGAGCAAGAAACTTGAGACATTTGAATATTCACTTCATTTGCAGAAGTGTCCACAAGACGGTCACAGCCTCGGGCTATTGTTGATAGTTTTGTACCGTTTTCGAGAATATGCATATCTTAGGCTTAGATACTGAGATACGACAAAAATCTTCTGGTGAAAGGAGCAGATTGGACAGGTGAGGACGAGTGACAGCATGGAAAGTGACAAAGGAATTTCTAAGGACTTTACGTTGATTGGTTAATTTGTATAAATACGGTCTCCTGTGATATATGACTGTCTAGGTAAGAAGGGTTCGGATGCTGGGGCCCTAACACGGGACATTAGCCACTGAGACCATCAATTTATCGTAGAGAGAAGTGCCGCATAAATTCCACCTGATAGTTCAATAGGTCAGAGGTACAAAAGACATGTTGGACAAATGGTCCGGGCTCTTCCTGACTGACCACTTAATTTTTCTTCTCTGAAAGCCTTGGACATTTTATTATTTGATAAAGTGACTCCGAAAGGCCGGCACACATGTAAAGCTCTGGGAATAATAAACACTTCTGCTCCCAAGGCTTTTTTTACGCAAAAGCGAAAAGACTGTCGGCATTAATTAGTCCCTAAATTGTCCTTGAGATACTAATGTGACTTAGTTACCGCCACTTCCTTGTTCTTGTGAGAGGAAAGGTTCTTGGGTGTTTTTTTTTCGTAATAGAAGAAGAACCGAATATCGTCCTCAGGTTTCAATTCACGCTCTGTCGCTTTAAGTGGCAGAAAACGTTTACTGCACACTTCTAATGTATTTTTCCTCACCGAAATACCTACTTTCATATTTTTAAAATGTTCTAAAATAATAATCGTTTATTTATAGATATTTATTTATGTTGTTTACTAAGTCCTACTAATAGATGCGTAAAGTTAATTTTTTCGGAAAGAGGCATTTGAAAAGCAAGACTAAAGTTGAATGAGTTCTTTATTTAAAAGAAAAAATTATATAAAAAAAGGTACTACGTTTGATCACGAATGATAATTCAGTTCAGTTGGTATTAAGCAGAATTTTAATATACATAAGATTAATATATAAATATATGTATACATAGTTCATTATGCAAGAATTTAGAATAAAAACAATAATGCAACCGCCTCTTCGTGTTATTTCTTCCTAATTTCCAATTTTTAAAAATATTTATGAAAAATAAACTACTACCTACAAATTACATCTCTTAAAATATGACCTCTTAAATCCCAATATTTATAAGAATGTCGTTGTCATACAATATGCGGAAGTTTGCAATTATTTAAATTTGAAAAATGTTTTCCTCAATGAAAAGTAAATAAATTAAATATAGAGAGAAAAAAAATCGTTTTTGTCGTCAGAAGCGAAAATGTAATTGCGTATTTCAGAAAGAAAATTACGAAAGCTAGAAAATATGATTTGCCGGAGGTTAAAATAAACTCCACGGTCGTGTACAGTCCGATTATTTATTATATGGCAGCAGACTAAAGAGTGTAGTTCTAATAAAAAAAAAATACAAAAACCAGAATAAATGGTGACAGTCTTTTGCATTTTTAGAATTTTATTTTTGGTTCATTGTTAATAAAACAGAATTTTTATTTTATTTTATTATTTTTTTACTTGCCCATTTCATCTTGAATTCAGGTTGATGGTCGTTTATATAAAAATAACTTTTAAGACATACATATTTCTTCCATCCCAAAAGTGTTGACAAGAGCTCGGTGTAATATATGAATTTTGCGCCATCAAACATTATGTTCAGATTTAAAAGAATGTACCAGAGAAAATTGTTGCAAATTAACTAACGATCATGCCAGTTGAGTATCGATTTCTCTTTCATCGTTCCAATTTAATACCAATTTGGCACAATTAGAATTTCATGACGCAATATGGTAATTTCACTAGTCAAATAAACCCTTATGACAAAGCCAGGCTTGCATTTAACTTGTTCAACCGTATTTCGCATTAATTAAACTAGAGGACAACTCTTCGGGGACAGATAACAAATAAGGCAAGAACAAAATATACTACAAATTGCACAGTTGAATATGAACTCCATGCAGAAGATGTCTGCAACGGCTGCAGAAACTAACAAATAAGAAGCATTCCAATGTTTCCACTTCATTTCCTGGGATCGAATTTATCTCTATTGGGAATTTCTGGTATATACTGCATTGTGCATTTGCATCTACTTTTCTTGTCACTAATTTAGGATATTTTCCTTCATCTCCAATATGCTGTTGAATTGCAGTTTTAGTCTTTTAGGTTTTCTGGGTAGAAGTTAATATAAACAAGCCTTGTAATTTTCGACTTTAATAATAACACGAATTCCTTTAATCTTTGGTAAAATATCAATATTCTTTTATTGGTAAATTCAATTAAGTTTGTGTACAATTCGATTGTTCTCCATTTTTCTTAATTACTCTCAATCAAATGTGTATTTACGAATATCGACCACTATCGCGGTATTCCAATTAAATATTTGCCAATTTCCTCTTTAATTGGTTGTTTGCACCTTGTCATCATTGAAATTAAAATCGACGTTAATTATACACCACAAATTTGATCAACTTCACACCGTTTTTTGTATTATGTATATTTATTGCACGTGTTAATTGGAATTCACCGCAAAATAGATTTTGGCTAATCGATTGAATTGCATGATTTCCGCCTAATTAGCTTCCTCTGGTTATTCTTCCACAATTAAATTGACTATTAAATCCCACTTAATGATTTTTCCGCGGAATTCTCTCTTTTTTGAATTGCAACACAACTCAATTAGTTCGTACATATACATTATATGGCAGCGGTAATTGAACGCATAAAAATAATGCTTGCATAAACATATTTCCGCCACTCGATTTTGCAGAACCATAAATTTTAAGTAAGCATATTTTTGTGATCCATATAACCTACTGTTTGTGTTCATTGGGACAACAGTTTCCTTATTTAATCTTTACCAAAGAATATTTGTCATAAATTTAACGCCAAAAACTAGCGATCTGAGGGAAAAAGCAAAGATAAAAATTTATGGAGCTCCCATGAACCGAAAAATGATTTATATTTGGGGCGCAAAGGTTTGATAGGGTCGAAGGTAAGGAGTTATGTATTCCTTTCAATATATTTTGGCTTTTCTCTCCACCACTCATCGGAAAGTTTATCGCATCCATAAACGACTCCCCCGATACGAAATATATCTGCGTCTGGTGCACCCTACCCCTGCAGCTAAAGAAAGTTAAAGATAAAGAAGTTACTTTCAATCGGTCGTAAAAGACCTATAAATTTTAGTCGGAAACAAGTAAGCAATGTGGATTGAGCCGAATATATTTTAACCAACTTCGGGAAACCTTCTTCTCCGGCGACAAAAGATAAAACTGGAAGGATGCCCTGGAGTAATTTCCTTAATTTATTTGGGCCAAACTTTCTTCTCGCAGCGCATAGTTGCCCACTTTTCTTCATTATGGTGGTCATTTTTCATTTGCCACGTCGTAATATTCATTTTTTTTTTGTTTCTACTAAAATTATCTATTACCTTTTTTTCGGCAAGGTTGGTTCTTTTGTAGCAGCCACGCAACCCTTTCGTAGCGGTTGTCCTTAATCACAGGAATGATAGCCTTTGAGCTTATAACGAATTTCAATTAAGACGTCGATTATGGGTCATCACCGGGACAGCAAAAGTTTAATTAAAACCCGGGTCAAGCTCGTGGACTATCTAATCTGCCGTTGGCCAGTGCTCAGCCGTTGTGGAACTTTCAATCTTTTCGCATAAGAAATTCTGAATAAATTAAGAAGGGTACCACCAAGAAAATTCTCGGGGGACGACGTCCAACATTCCCAAGGCAGAAATTTATAATTTTTATTCCCTTTAGTTACTTGGATGATGCTACTTTTTTGGACTGTTTTGAGAATATTAAAGCACAATTTAATTCAAGATTCTTTTATCCTTTTAGTAAAATCTCACTGTGCAAGTGCTGCCAATTGTCCTTTTCAAATGGCGAATGTTTTTCACGTAATTCTTATAAGAGGTGCATATTTAAACATTTTTGGTTCGACTTTATTTGATAAAACCATTGGGATTAAGTTTAAAGTTTATTAAGCTTAAGAGATAGTATGTAAATGTAACTATTGCACTATAAATTGAAAACTCAAATATTTTATATAAAATGATCAGAAGATGCTTTAACAAAATGCAAATTATTTGAAAGTTCTCCATGTAAGTGAAATTTTAAACATATTTGGGACAGTTTCAAACACTAAATATCAAACATTCGTGGATATATCTAAGCACTAGAAACTAGAATACAAAATTTAAATTTTGGCAATAGAGTAACTTTCACCAAAATCCAAATTATAGAACTTCTCTATTTCAATTTTGGCAGAACCGAACTGTTTTGTTTCTTTTTAAAATTAGATAGTATATTAATATGTATACATAGATAAAATATTTACAACTGCCCCCTTTTGTTTTGTTCAAAGCTATATTTCGTGGGTACTGGGTAGTTACAAAAGTAATAACAATTTTGAAGAAATATACATATTACGTATGAATTAGAGAATAAAAATTCAGCAGAACGAATTCATCCATCCGAAACTGCGGAATATTCTGCTTGAATGAGTTTAAATTGAATCAGAATCAATAGTCACACGTGTATTTCGATTAACACGGCATAAAATGGCCCAGTGTCTCTTTTAAAAATAACACGTGTTTCTAAAAACACAATATAAAATGTCCGCTTTATTTAAGAATAAGGCGCGAAAAATTGAGACCAAGAAATAATAGATTTATAACCTCAAAAGTCCACGGTCGTATGTTAAGTCGCGAAGCTATTTCGCATTCATTAAGATAAATAAGTGCGTCCTACTTTCGGATATTTAAAAAATAAAACAATGAAAAATTCAGCCAAAAATGTTTTATTGAAATATATAAACGAATACGAATACATTCGTGTATCCAGCTGTAGCAGGCCGTCGTCGCTTTTTATTATCTTGCGAGGTATTAAAACAAAAAGTGTTTGGTGTCTTTTATACATAATGTCCTCTCTGATGCTGTTTCCGAGCAGTTGTGGTCCATACATCATTAGATTTTATTTTTGTCTGGGTTCCCTCCCGCATTCAACAATTGGACGCCGAAATAAATTTTTTGGCGATTAGATGTGCTTCAACGCGCTAAGAGGGGTTAATTGTAAAAAGCATCATGCTTGAACTAAACAGATGGCCATAATCGAGATCGTGTGATTAAAAAAAGAGTTTTTTCAAGAGTAAATACGTTTTTATCTTTTTTAATCATTTCTATAACCTTCATGATTAATTATCTTTATCTTTGTTTAATTTATTTATTTATTTACTAAAATAGAAGTTACTATAAATTAACTAGTCCATCTAAACTATTGCTCTTGGGATCAAGACCATATCCTGGTTTTATGGTCATATTATTTTCATATTGTTCTACTTCATTTATAGTAATGAATGATGTTTCAAATATATTTCCTGATGTTCTCTGTAAGAGCATCAAATTGATTTTAGTTGGCCTTTTTTCTATCAAATTGAATCCGTAATTCACAGTATTACGGTCGCTTTTAAACCTTGAAATCCCGCCCAACCCACAAAGTTGGTAAGTGAAATAAATGTACATATGTGTGAAATTGTTTCTCTATCTACCTCCAATGGCACCCAGTCGAAAGTAAATCAACAGCTGAATAGAGATACCAATTCGACTGATTTATGAGCTTTTTTGGTGGTGAACAGGATTATGTGTAACTAAACTCTCAGCAATCTCAAATAGAATTTATACAGAGATTAATCCCAGATTTATGCGACGAATAGAAATGATAATCAGCGCAATTGATTCGATCTATTTTATGCTTTCTGTTAGCACACTAAATACATCAATTTGAAACTAAATTTGCTTCTACGAAGTGAAATGTTCAATTTATCAAGGACATGAGGGAATTTACTTTGAATGCGAAAACAAATTGAAATGTTAATAGAGTTTAAGTATACAATAGCTATTTGAACCTTCTTAATAGAGACAAGTTAAAAAGCTTATACGCATCATGTATAGTTTATACAAATTTCATAACTTTTCAAATAATGGTATTAAGTCGTGTTTTTTAAGGTGCTATGAAACATTTAGATACTTAGATACATATGCACATTATGTGGTAGGTTTTAAACCGATATAGACTTTTTTATTATGGGTTTTCGATCAAAAATACGAGTAGGTTACTACAAAATCCTGAAAGCTATAATTTATAACACAAATAAAATCCCAGATTGAATTTTACAAATATGATATGTAGGTATACACCTATTCATAAGCAAAAAACAGACAATTTCAAAAGTAAAACCATTTTTTCACCTTTGAAATCTAAAGAACCCGTCAACGGGGAATCTCTTCAATTTCATTTATTTTCGTCAACCCTTTTATTTGGTATAATGTCATGTTTGCATTATATACCAAAGGTAAATCGTGCAATGAACAGAAATAACAATTCCTTTCCACACTCCCAAATCCCAAAATGTATCAGCGCAAATATATCTGAAAATTTGCTTGCTCGTCGATTTTTCCATACATGTTTTGCATAATTTATTTGAACCCCTCAACACAATTTTATTTGATTTTTGTAGTCGATCTGATGTTATCGACTCTAAGAAAATTTATTGATCCACGTAAATTTTTTGCTGACATTCTCTGATAGGATGGAATGCGTCTCAATTCGTTTTCTTAAGATATGTATCCAAGAATCTTTAGCCATTTATCAAATGTCCATGTTTCTAAATTTTTACTTGACATTGTTGGGAATCATTTAATAACAACCTAATTAGCAAACGCGTGCTGTTGTTGTGATGTATAAAATATTTATACATATAAGCATAGGAACTACTACTTTTAAGCTTTAAATCAGAATATGTGTAAAATTGCGATTGCTCCCCTTTAATTTGAAAAAGAGCAAGTCTTCGAACAATGAAATTAAATCAAAGAATGAATTTCTTCCCCAGCAGATAAATCTTATCAGCTGTTGATTCCCCCATCGAAATACTTTTCTCGTTTTATTTGAATTGTACTGAGAAACATAAGGGTGCCCTCCGTTAATATCACGTACCACGTACCGGTAATCGATTAATTCAAATGGAGAAAATTTATGCTCGCAAAAGACGTGCTTAATATTCCACCCTCAATTTTTATGTCACCCTAAATATTCGATGACGGAGCACTTTTAAAGCGGAACGGGATATTCACGTAACAGCGGAATGATCCCTCCGACTTCCTTCAAGTATTGATGGCGGCTGAGATTCCTGAATGAAAAATTACATTTAAATTAAAGAAAACTGAGGAGGAATAAATTTAGCACATCGCCGACTTCGAAGTTATACCTACTGCATTAAAGTTGAGTCGTTTCGTTTCACTCGAGAAAACTGGAAAAATTTATTATTTATGAAGCAGATTATATGTTTAGAGATAATACTTAAAATAGTTATTGAAACTACTTACACATTTTATTTCCTCTATAATTTATCGAGCAAAAGTCTTTCGAGCAAAAGTCTCTTGAGCAAAAATTTCTTTAGCTTCTTTTTACATAAAGTTTTACAAAAACATCGTAAACTACTTTGAGATTTCTTTTCTCTCCATATGTATATATATTAGAATAATTATTCATTTTCTTCCGTTTGCAATTTGATTAAAAAATTTTCATAAAGCGCATTCCGTCCGCATATTTATCTCGAAATGTTCGATTAAACGGAAACCTTCATAATTCAAAGTTTTTTACTAAATTCGAATGGCCTATGTTACGTTGTACTTAAGTATAAAAAATAAATTGCCCTGGGAGGCAACATTTAAATTACATCGATCTCCATTAATAATTATATGAATACCTACAGATGTTAATCACATAATTACAAATAATAGAGATTTATTTCAAATTTTATTAAAAATGTTGATTGATTACTACCAGCTTGACTGACAAGCTTCTTCTAGAAGACCGTGATATTGAAGTATTGGAGCAAGGTAAAATTAAATTCAGTTGAGTCGGGTCGAATATAAAACGACATTAAAAAAAAACCAAAGCTGCAGTAAGCATATATTTGAATAATGTTTTATTTCCTTTTAACTATGTTACTGTAACTTATTTTCCAACTAGTGAACTTTGGAAACAAACCACTAAAAGTTACAAAATATACAGGCCTTTTGTTATGTCCAATTCGGAAGAAGAAACAAACCTTAACAATAAATCTTCCACAGTCGTAACTTCTGCACAGATGCTGCCCGAGATTCGGAACTTTTTTCCTACTTGAAAAGAATATTCGTATAAAAACTTGAAGGAGGTATGAATTATGCGCATACAGTAAATACACGAATTTCGGAATACAAATACTAAAAATTCCACCCATCCTGAGAAGAAAAACAGAGTTTTGTTGAGCTCACTGAGCAGATTTTCCAGGATGGATATGCAGTCAAAAATGTTGTCCGCTGAGAAAATGTTTCGTATGCGGCAAAAACATCCTTTTTGCGGAAGATTATTCATGCAACAGTAGCCGCATTTTTGCATTCTTGCCAACAATATTCGAATCTTTTTGATTACACCAAAACCTTCCTCGTCCTGCACGAAAAATTAAAATTTAATTTCAATTTTGTTTCCTCTGAATTCTCGCGAACCGAGAAAAAAATGTATGCTGAATGCTGATTAAATTCAGGTTTATATACCATTTCGCTGGCTTAAAATCAGTGCGCTTTTTGCCAAGTTCCAGAACTTTTAATTGGGCAAGTAACAACTGCTTTTTATGGTTACCCAAATTAAAACTGATGTACGTATTTTCACAATTTATTTTATTCCTTTCAATCTTTTATGAAACCTACGAAATCATAACATGAAGGCTCGGGAAATTCAATTAAAATGAAAACACTCTTCAAGGATAAATAACTGAAATTAAAAACATAAAAAGAAAATTAATTACCCACAGGGACATGATTTTGCGATTTGGACAGGGATATTAAGGAGACCAGTGTTTTTTCGCTCGTTAATTTCTTAAAATACAAGACGAGGGGTTATCGCTTGAAGGTTTTGATGATATCATTAGTAGAGCAGAAGCTTCCTGTTGCAAGGAAATCTTTTTGTTTAGAAAATAACCTTCGGCGTTAATTAAGGTAAAATGACCCAGTAATAAAGATAAAGTGATTTTTTTTTGGCGACAATGGTAACATTTTCTTAATTTTAAATTACACCATGAAAATTTATCAATTAAATCTGTACCTGAAGAAGAACGTACATATTCT
Organism: Machimus atricapillus; assembly: GCA_933228815.1. Classification (NCBI taxonomy): domain Eukaryota; kingdom Metazoa; phylum Arthropoda; class Insecta; order Diptera; family Asilidae; genus Machimus; species Machimus atricapillus. Next base: position 22,819,066 of record OW121788.1, on the reverse strand, counting down.
CGAACTTTTTTAATTTTGATGTATACGATTTTCAAACTTTCGTAATTATTCTTAAAGACATATTTCTTTAAATATCTTCCTTGTTATTTCGTGCACCACAGATAAAAATTGATGGTGATATAAAGGAGCCTCGTTGATATTTAGAAACACCACTTGGAACGGTTCCAGCAGAAACAAGAGCAAATTTTATGCCGATTCATCATGAATGTGCTGGTCGTGCTAAAGCACTTGATTCATGAAGTGAATGTCAGAGAATTACGTGAGAATGACAATTTGATTTGTCTTTTGGCAATGAAATTTCATAAAGTCTAATTATTTTGTAAATATGTAGGAGGGGAGGGGAGAGAACAGAAAATGAGTGTGTTTTGACCCTCGAATATAAAAATTTAAATCCTGTAGCTTTTATTTCAATTTATAATTTAATTTGATGTGCGCTTTTTCGGAACAAAATAATGTCTGTTTGTGGTAGCAATTTGACATAATATATAAATTATGTTAGCCAAAATAATATTAATCATAATTGTAGAAAGATTTAATAAAATATGTAAAATTTATTTTATCCTGTCATACGTTTAATTTAAATATTTCACCCATAGCGAAATTTACAACAAAGAGTCAAAGAACTGACAAAAGCATAATTAACCCGTTTGAGTCAGTTCCTAACCCTTAAATGAGCCGCTTGCTTATTTTCCAAATCGATGAACGAGCTATTCAACTAAAAAGTGGAGAACACTAATGAAATTATACCGAAATACAAATTTAATTTCAATATACCTTTTATTAAATTGTCATAATTTTTACGATGTTCAAAGAGTATTTAACGAAAGAATTTAATTTGAAATATGTACATGACATATGTAAGTATCAAAGCTCCAAAAAATTTTTTAATTTTTCGGTTTTTGTTTAAAGAAATATTACAATTTGCGATAAACTACTCAAGACTATGCTAACACCTTTCGAAATTTTTCTAGTATTTGAACTCTGTAAACTATGTATGTACATACATTTAATAAACATTGGGAAAACATTTCTTTCTGAAAACAATAAAAAAATCACATTAAGGTTAATATTCTGTATTTGATCGGTCTGCCAGCATTTCGCACTACCTTGAGTAACATTTATTTCGATTAGATTTCCTCTATGGCTTACATTGGCTGGCAAACGCTCTAACGACTTTATGAAATTTTTAGCTCGTTGCCGGTATTAAAATGTTGATTATCAGGGTATTTAATTTTATGACTCGTAAACCAACGCTCCCGCAAATCATGAAATAACGAATTTTAAGCTTTTGTTAGCTGGTGTACGCGCGCCATATGAGAAATCCAATGGATTTAAATGTCACCCAAGGTGGCGGAACATCGAATAAGGAATAAGAAAGAAATTTACATTACTTGTTTATCGTAATGCACCAACGTTTTTCTTCCAATTTTTGAAATTTTATTTACAGAGTTCAAATGAAAACCGTTTATCACGTCAAAGAAAGTTTTGGTCTTAGACTTATTTTCTTCTATAAACGATTTATGTATGTATCTCAGGAATTAAAAAAAATTGTGCAAAATGCATAATAATCATAGTACCTATTTATTCATTAATTTTTCAATAAGTATTTAATTTTTACAAGCTTCTATTTAACTTTATCTGTTAAATCTTGCAACTATTATTCTTATTTGTACCCGTTCCTTAATTTGTGGAGGCCCGAAAGCTCCTGCTCCGGTTACCGAGGGGAAAATCCGGCTTTGCAAAAATTATTCAATGATACATTTCCTTTATTTTAATGATACCTATTTTTGTGAATGTTTCAAAATGGTTTGCTAAAAGCTAAAGGGGTAAATTTAAGGGGTAAAATGGTAAAAACTTACTTCCAAACCAAGTTAAGTTGTTTTACTAAGCAGTGCCAGAGTTTCGATTCAATTGATTGAAAATGGAAAAATAAAAGTTAATAGGTTGAAAGCCCTTACGATTCTAAAATACTATTTGATCACCCTCTTTCCACCGAAATTCGGCTCATTCAAGTGTTCACTAGGGGGGGGGGGGGGGGGGGGGGGGGGGGAAGTTAGCCGGGGAATATTTTGGAAATCCCACTTTAAGGACCGAACTCAACTTAATCGGATTCAGGCACTTATTAGCCCTCTGCACCCCATAATAGCCCCAGCATTAGGCCTATTTCCGAATTCACGATATCTGAACGGCTCCCATTTAAATCCGAAGAAGGGGGCGGTGATTACAATGAAGAAGCCCTTTCCCCACCGCCACCGCGCCCGCCCATCGCTCGCCATCTTCGTACCTGCTGCCAAATAATTAGAGTCCAAGCTGATTGCCGCAAAGCGATTATCCGTGAAACGCTAATCAATGGTGAGTATTGTTCGCAGTCTCAGCTCTGCGGAAAGCGATAACAATGGGTGGTTAACAAGATAATTAACGGTATACAGCATTAGGTTTGCATAATTTTCGCTGAGGTAATATTTCATACCATTTGCACGCCATGTCGATTTTGGAGGGGTGGAAGGAGGAGGGGGGAGGAGGAGTAGACCCGGTCGTGGTGACAGTCGCGTGCCCTGCAGCAGTACTGACCACAGAGTCTAAATGTTCCCCAGAAAATTGCGGGATCTTTTATAAAAGAGCGACCGTTATAAAACGGGTTCGAATCGGTGAGCTTTTCGGAGCTTTTCTGCACAGCGCATCGTATAAGAGCAAGGGGAGGGCGCTGTGTCTGCACATGCTTTGGTCGTGTTTAGGACTGAAAAGGGGGGCCTATGGTAGAAGAGAGCCCCAGCTCCCACTGCAGAGTGCCGGAGGACGACCTTCCTGCTGTAGGTGGCGAAAGGAGTCGAAGACTACGAAAAGCTCGAAATTGTGCGAATATAGCGGGAAATTCGCGCGTGAATCCCGTACAGCGTGGGGGCGGATTCGGCGGTGGGTGGTTGGTCCCCCGGTCGGGGTGGTGGTGTGTCTGCAGCGGCCGCCCCTCCCTCCCCCCTGTTCTGGATTCCGCTCTCGACTCGCTCCCGTGGTGCCTCAGCCGCCGCCGCCAGAGTGCGGCCACTTACTGAACGGGCACAGCGCGTCTCGGCCGATCTTACTGATGGCTTTCCCAGTTTTCGTCGGGTCCCCAATGTGTCCGTACTTCTTGGTGGGTGACTTTTATCATTTTTCCCAGTGAGCTAAGGTCATACAGATTTTGCTGCTTTTAGTGCTAATACTGCTGATTTTTGGTGTAAAATAAGAAAAAAAAAATTTTAATAAAAATTTGTATATATCACATCGGTAAAAAGTGGAAAAAAATTTTAGGTGTAACAATTTTAAAATTTTTTTGTGAACTAGTGAGAGGCTGTGTGAATTATCCCGCGCCCTGCAAAGGTAGCGGAGGAGGCTCCCGGTGGCATTTAATTGCACGGTGGCAGAAGGGTAGCAAAATATAGTGCAAAAGTGGTTAAGTGTGGAGCACGGATAAAAGTGCTGGGTTCAGTGTTTCTCGGTTTGAGTGTCCTAGTTTTTTTCCTGTGGCATCAGGGGGATTAAATTCAAAAGTGGTGAAGTGTGCTCCTCGAGGCGGATTATCCTGTTTTGTACATTTTTTTTTCGTTTTTTTTTTATGGATTAAGCGATAACCGCCGCTTGTGCTTGCGATTTTTCTGTCCCTCCCCCTTCAACAGCCGCGTTTAGAGGAGCCATCGTCACACCTCCTCAGCGTTAAGAGGTTCCTCGTTTTTTGAGTGAAGTGAGACGAGATCGCGGGTTCACCGCAGCATCCCACCGCTTCCACGCGGTCATTTATCACGTAAGCAATTTTAACTGTTTTGTATTCAAATTCAGGCACGTTCCCGCGATTATCCGCTAGATAAGAGCCCAAGAACAATTCCGCGGACTCCTCCGTAGATGGCTCAATTAAGAAGAGACCCGTTTTGTGTCAAACACGGGAAACAGATGCACGCGTTGCATAATAATTTGCATCGCATCGCTCAGACTCTGTCTGTGCCGCGGCAGCATCCAATTTGTTCCATTCAATTGGCTCCTCGCGGGGAGCCACACTCCGACTTTGATTGACTAAATTGACAATGGAATCTACTCGTTTGTCACCGTGTAACCGCGCTCCTCGTGCACCTATAGACAAATTTCTAAAAGCGAGGGCGGCCGAGGGAAACTGTAAACACGCTGGCACTCCTCCAAGGATTCTTCTGAATCACTGCAAGACACTCTCGGTGCCGCGGGGGTGCCTCAAGCAGATGCAAATCGGCTGCTTTAAGAAGCCAAGGAGAATCTTTCGACACTTTTGGGGCTCGCAAAAACGCCAGCCTTCGAATGGAGCGCTGAGGACAGATACAAACATTTTGGAATAACCCAAAAAACTACGCATTTTAAAGTGCTTCCTTTAATAACACATTTCAACTAATGTTTACAGATTTTCTTTCTGTTTGTGTTTATTATCGATCTTTAATTTGCTGTCGAAAGATCATCTCAGCAATTAAAAGTCCTTATTGATTGACTTTGAAATGATGTTGCTTATGAACTGAATGCATAACTTAGCCACTTAGTTTTTTATTTGATTAATTTCATGTACTGAATGCTTCCGGCAAAATAGAATAGGTAATTATTTTAGTGAGCCTCAAAAATTCTTGGCACTTATTTCTTTTCTACAAATTTTTATTTTCTTTTGATCCCAACCCAACCAATAGATTTTTGAAATTCTTTTAAAAATAATCACAATGTAATAGAATTTAATAATATGTATATGTATTATAAATTAAACCTTATGCTACTGAGACAAAAACACAGCAAAATTTAATTCCTAGTTCGCAAATCATAAATCAATTCAAATCCAAATGTTTTATAAAAAAAAACAAAAATGGTGATTCCTACTCGATTAATTCTTAGTCATTTCGTATTTTATGGAAATCATTAAATCTTAAAGATTCTGTTTGAGCCTCTTTATTATATCTAACAAAGACTTTAAAAATTTCAAAATAAATATAAAAGATTCTAAAAAGTTTTGTTACTTTTCTACCCCATTTTTAATCAAAACCCTCCAGAACTTCGGGTTTTTGATTAAAAATGGGGTAGAAAAGTAACAAACAAATTTTTAGTTTTCGGATTCGTAACCTATGATTAAGTACATATTACATATAATTATTTATTATTTTTTCTGTAATTTATCGAACATTAAAAATGTTGACCTATTAACAACATGAAAATGATTTTAAAAAAATTATATGTAAGTAGGAAGGATGCTGATTTTAAATTGAACTTCTTGTCTCTCTTTTTTTTTTTTTTTTTTGTTTAGTATAGTCGCTGTTTTCGGAGTCCTAAAACTATTTTTTAGAAAGACTAGGATAGTAATTATTACTGTAATTAATCAAAAATTTCTAATTCGCATTCGTTCTATTAATTTTATTTATTTCGAGAATCCAAAAGTTTAAATAGGAATTCAAAATTCATACTTAAATAAATTTAAGGTACTTTGACCCTTCAGAACTGTTTTGAGGGTCGAAAAAGTGAAAAGTTGAATTTAATTTATAGCAGCGAATCACACATCAAATTCAAAAAATTTTTTACAATACTTTGCAAACATCTTAAAACTTTTAATAGATCGAAATTGCACAATTAAATATAGGAAAATTTGCAAATGCAAATTTTTAATTTTGGAAGTATTTGTTTTTCCATTCATCATACTTCAGAAGTTCGTTATCTTAGATATGTCTAGGCAAATTAGTTAACAAAATATAGGAAAAAAATAAATAGTTTACTTTCAATTTACAAGCAATCATTCAAAATTATCAAACTTTACAAAACTGGTTAATTTTATTCAACAAAGATTAACGATATTTTTGCAATAAACTTAAAAGAATACTTGCGGTAAGAACACAGTGTTATAAGTGTGCCTAATTATTTTATGTAACAGCGAAAAAGGAAAAATAAATTTACTTATTACAAAAACGACACAAGTAATTCAATTATGCTACTGCATAAATTGCGATATTGTGATTTTGCATGTTAATGATTCAAGCAACGTTCAGCCACTAAAATTTTAACGATTGGCTTTTATGATCTTTAAGCTATTCACTTGAAATACGTTTTGCACCCGCGGATATTTTTGCGTTAATAGCGCAATAATTTTGCTTAACAAAACAATTTTCTTTAAAATTAATTATCTTCACCTTTAAGCGATTTGTTTATTTATAAGTTTATTATTTTTTTGTTTTATGGTACAGTTAGGAATTTATGAGAAACCCTTTGCTGCTGTTAAGCACGGATTGTCGTTAAGTTAATAAGCGCTTTCAACTGTTTTCATAGAAAATTGATTCATTTTATGTAGGATTGATAATATTTTTTAATGAATGGTGGTATGATCTACATGAACCACCACTGTTCTATTATTCAACGTACAATTTGGACTCATTATTATCGAATTATGCACAATAGAATAATAAACTTCAAAATGTTTGCCATTTTATTTTCTTATTTCATGATACATTATTATTATTCAAACTGCGAATTAGGATTTTGACGTTTCGCTTATAATTTACTGCGATGATCGACTGCCTCGAATTTTGGTTTTTCTATATGAAATATCATAAGATTTTTTTGATTAAGAAACCAAAATACATATAAATCTCAATTTTGCACTAACCAAAATTAAATACACCTTAAGTTTGAATTAAACAACCAAAATGGATTTATAAAGAAAAGTCATCCTTCATTGTCGGAGTAAAACAATGTTTGGATGTGATTGATTTTTTCCTTATTATGATTAATGGTCCTTATATTCCATTTATTCATTTTGTCTTAGGCTTAGTTCTGCATGACAACAATTAGCAAAGAAAGAAAACAAAACGGGAAGTTACACGTATCATTTTTCATAGTATTTTTGAAAAACAGGTATGAAAATTAACTAAAGGTTAAAGATAACCTTAATGAGGTTATTAAAAGTTTTGTGTGTCTGTCTGTTTGTCAGTGCCAACTTTGAGTACGGCTGAACCGATTTTGATGGTATTTTCCGTGAAAGCTACTGAATTTTTTTGGGCATGATTTTTAAGATATTTTTTGAAAATGTTGTCCATCTGTTTGTTTGATGAGTATAAGTAGTTCTTAAGAACTATTATATTTAAATCAAGCAATATGTAGTCCAGTTCATTAAACTGGTTTCATACTGAATATCCTAATTCAAAAACTAAATATCAAGAAGTGAGTGATATTAAAACCATTTTGGTTGACTAGTTTTAAAGCAAAATACGAAATGTTTTATTTGTTCATGAAATTGATTCTATTCTGTTATACTGAACAATCTAAACTCTAAAAATAAGAATTTTTCAGCATATTCAGTATTACAGAACGTTCGAATCCGAGTAATAAATATTAATCCAGATAAATTTTATTACATATGTATGTATGTATAATCGGGTTTGCAGAAGTTTAGAACGTTTCTAAAAAATTCAAGAGAAAAGTTTGCAATTAAAGGAAATTGCTTTAAAAGGGTTTCTGCCAGGACTACTCTTTAGAACTTAAAAGTTTGGGGGCAGTATAGGGAAATTGAGGAGATTGAAAGCAATGATAAATGGAAAGGAAATTGTTTTGAATAATAAAAATGATATTTTCCTGTTAGACTCATCGCAAAAATCGATATTCTACCATCCACAAAATAATAATAGACCGTCTTCATTTTTATGAACGCATTAGTTTTACAAGTCGCCATTTATAAAATGTACCTACCTAATTTAAAAAGTAGGAAATGTTAATTACGTTTTGGTAATTGTAATTTTATTTTATTTTTATAAAATCTACGAAATTATATTTTACCATCAAATTAAAAATCTGTAGACCACTTGCAAACAATTAATAATTCAAAAGACATATTTAAAGCATCGCTAAATATAGTTCATTAAAAATTATTCATTTGGTTTCATAACATTTTCCCCAAAATTATTCGTAAACATGAAATTATTTTTGTCAGGTACTCGGGGTTCAATTTGTATTTATTCTTAGCACGTAGCAGATATTAATGCCACCAAATTAATTTATCAAAACTTGGAGTTTAAGCCACAAACTTCCTGGTTTTGCATTTAAGCCCCAAAATTCGGAGGTATGTGCACACGTAGCTTATCTGGGTAATTAAGTTTTTATTCGGTTTATCGCGCCAACATCATCAAATATTCATCGTAGAAGGCGACCTACCTCAAAGTTATTGTGGGAATTTTTGCGCTGCAGAACCTTATCGCAACGCGCCGCAATCTCGCAGACTAGCGACAAAGTAGCGTCTGCAGAAACTAAATTTGTCGCTGTTTAGTGTTTCTGTTTACCCACCAGCGTCTTAGATAAATTCTTGAACTTGTGCTGCTCGACGATCTCAAGCAGTGATGCTGCCAGTTGACAAAATTGGATTGAGATTTATCTCAGCTATTTTCGAATCAGACTCCGAAGACAAGCATCTCGGCTTCGAATCAATCGATAGACCAAAAGATTTTACTATTTTTACGAGCACTTTAAATATTAAAAATTCCTCGGTTATTTATATCCTCAGATTCGATTCTTCATTCAGCTCGCAGCCAGCGCGGCTGTCTCTAGCGAGGGCAATTTTGTCGTTACAATTTTCAATCAGATCAATTTATCAATTATTCAATTATGGCGGATTCGCTTCAGAATAACTCACATGTCGCTGACTCAATTCCGCTAATTTGTGCAGATGTCAAAATAAATTTATTTTCTCATTTATGATTTCGTAGCCTTGGGATAAGTAATATCGTTACATGGAAGTGGTAAAACTTGGTCAAATAAATATATTTTAGGTTTGTTTATATAGTCCTAGTTCAGGTTTTACCCAAATTTTGCGACAAAACATCAATTTTAAAGGGTGTGACGCATTTCATTAAATTGTGATAAAACCGAAATGTTTTATCTGAATTTTTATATTTGAATTCGAGGAAAAAAGCGAGCTGGAGGGTAGCGCGAAAAAGTCATCAAAATTTTAATAAAAAAACATACATATCCCTTTTCATGGGGTAAAACAAAACTTAACACTCAGCGGCTCAGATGGACTTAATAAAATTTATACCAAAGGCAATTTTTCGTTATGAATACACAAATTTTAATAGCAATTTTTACACTTCTTATTTAAAATTTTGGTAATAATTTTTCACGGCTTAATATTTATTTTATTTCAATACCTCTGTATGACTTAAATTTCATTTATTGCGCGAAATAGGATTAAATTTTAATACACTTGCTCCAGGGATTTCAACATAAATAACAAAAGGTTTTATCATGTAATGGACGGATTTAGTGTTTTTAAAATTAATATTGTTATGTGAGACAAGCCTTAATGTGTAAAATAACCGAGTTTTTTTAATCACAATCTGTTGTGTGATTTAAATAATAATACTTTTTTTAATAGGTAATAGTTTTTAAAATAAAAAAGTTTATAGATAGTTAAGGTAGTTTAACGCAACCAAAATTTGATTGTGCCAATCAAAGTATCAAGTTCAACAGACCCTAAAAGTGAATTGTTAATGAAAATGAATTGATGAATTTTAAGTTGATTACATAGTAAACTATGTTAATTTCTTATAATTTTCAGCAATGCAAAAAAGAGTTGGCTTAAAAATCAACAACCTTAAGATTTCTTTAAAGTAAAATGCAAGCAGTGAAAATATTAAATGTATATTTACGTAGTTTTCAAATTTGAATTAAATTTTCCCTCAATTTTGATTTTATATTACTAAAACTCATTCGTCATTAACGTAAAAAGAGCTACGTTTTACCTCGATATTCTGACATTGAGTAAAATAAAGCTGTCGCTCGCGGGATTTGGAGATTATCTTGAACGAGATAATCTTAATTAACATAATTATTGCTGATGATATTTTAGAAATAATGGGCTTCATCGCAACGCAACTCCATTATTCGAATTGCATGACCATACTTTTGTAGGAAAAAGCTTATAATTGAAATCTCGATAACTAAAATATTGTAGTTATTCGTTTATACCTACATCTTGATTTCTAAAAAGAATTTCGAAAACTGTTTTGTCAGTGTTACCTACTAATTGAAAGGCTGATAGACGCGGGCTGCACAAGATTAAAAAGGGATTTTAATTCCAGTCAATTTCACTAAGGGATCTAAATCGCAATTAAATATTTTCGCTAGGGTCAAAACAACTCCAAGTGATTTGGGTAGGTACGGACCAATTTCAGTTACAAAATAAATTAACTGATAAATCAATGAATGCGTAGGCAATAATCCGAAACATTAAATTTTCCATTAAAATTCAATTTGAATAACCTTTAAGGCAAGACTCAATTATGCCGAAGCTAAGGTAATTAAACCCATAATCATAATTAATTTGTACATTGACTAGGTCCTCTCATTTCGAAGCGCTCAGCTCTGATAATTAGCTGCTAGAAGTAAGCAAAAGGATGCTAGTGCGCTCCGACAATGTATACATAATAAGGACGAAATTGGGCTGCGTCAGGTTTTCGACCCGCGCCTTTCGACTCCTTCTTTCCCACCATAACTAATTTATTGTGTAGTCTAATGCGGGTGGGCTGATTCTGCGATACTTATGCAAATGTGCTCAGAATAGTTAATTACGACTGTCAAACACAAGTCGCAGGGCAATCACGGGACGTGCCTACCGACGACAGCCGACGGCAATTACAATCCGGGGCTGCTTCGAATCTACGTATAATATGATGTCAAAATAAATAATGAATGTTTCGTGCTAAACGAATGCCAATCCTGGCTAAATTTGCATGTGCGACAGTAAATTCGCGTATATCACGCGTAAATGCGGCTACCCAAATATTATTCGGTTCGGTAGGCATATTTTTGAACTGAATGTCATTATTCTTATCACAAGGCAGCCCGCTTCTGACATGATTTCTGAGGAAATATCAGATTTTAAGAAAAGTGAAAAGATTTTTCTTCGTTTCAAATCAGGGGAAAGTATTTTTAAACTTGACATTTAATTCTGAAGACGGACCGAACCGTAGAATCATTAACCATGAGCTACTTTTTGAAAATAAAAACGGTCTCTGACCGGCAGAAAATATAAAATTGCTTGAAGGATTTCGTTGTAAACACCTTAGGACTTATTAACTACAAATTTAAAAATGGCTTACTGCTTAAAAGATATGTCAGGGTTGTTTAAACGCATTTTACTTCTTTTGTTTCTCTCGACACCTCGTTGGGCTAGTTGAATTCAAATTCGTAACACCTAAATGTCGTTTAAATGAGCATATAAAATTACGATTTAGTTTTATTTGAATTCTTCTGTATCTGTTTCTGATATAAAAGGGACATTTGAACCCTCTTGAATAAAAGAGCTTTAAATGTTTCTACAGAAAAGCTTCTTCATGTCGAAGGAATACACCGGATTGTTCTCCTCCAAGCGCATTTGCATCTGTATCTAAAGGGTGAATTTAAAATCGTTCTCTTTAACGTAACCTATTTACCTAGAATGGTAAAATAAACTTTTGAGCTTGTTTCGAGCTTGCACTTACATAAAACCTTTTGTCTGAGGATTGTTGTCTTTATCCAGGAATGAAAATTAAAAAAATGTATAGAGCTCTGGCTTCTCAACAGAACACAGACTGACAAAATATTAACCAGAAATCGGACTATACCTTTCCGCAGGTTTTTGACAGGTTATCGAGCTATTCTTACCTAAAAGTGGGAAAAAAAACATTTTTTTTACTCTGTTTTCGCTACAAAACTCATTGCACCATCTGAAAGTACTATACTCATCCTCTTCAATTCCATTTTAAATTATCCCAAAACCTTTTTTTTTCTCCGATCGATAGTTGAAATTTATGAGTTTTCACCTGACCTGATGCTACGAAATTTCCGAATACCCATTAATATGCCAATTTCTAGTTATGTTTCCACAAACATATCGAAAAAACGGAATATTTTAACTTTGGGTTTCTTGAAAACCTGATGGCCGGATTCGGATACAGAAAAAGTCTGGTTTTTAGTTTAAAATGTCGAATCAATTTAGCCAGTCTGAGTAATCATAAAATATGTGTTTGTAATATATAGCCTAAAAATGAAGACAGGTCAATTTATAAAATACCCAACAAAAACAACTCTCTAAAATCACAATTATTAACTTAGAAAAATTAGATAAGTATACCAATTTCAACTAGTCCTTTTTTTAATGAGATTAACATATTACCTTGTCAAATGAAATTAGGGACAAATTAAGTTTAAGGTCAACTCGTACATGAAACGAAATCTTGTAGAAGCATTCATTTTGGCTTCCCTAAATAAATTAAGTTTGAAATTTCAAAGTAACATTTTTACGTCACCATTTTTTACATGTTCCCACAAAGTTTCGTTGCAAATTGTGTAAATATTTTAAATAAAAAATGTTTTCATCTATTTCTTGTAGAATAATCTTCAAGGATCAATTAAAGCTAAATATCTTTTTCGACTTATCGACAATGACAAGCACACATTTGTCTTATAAAATGATAAATCTTAGTAAATTAAAACCTTCCTTATTTGCAGCAGAAGTCCTGAATAATTATTTGCGGAAATCAGATGGAAATATATTTAATTAGGGGTTTTTCCGAAAAGTGAGATTTTATATCTACTCTTTTCTGAAAAAAATAAGGTTTTTTCAAAGATAACTAATATTGGTATTTTTAAGATAAATATACAAAAGCCTCATTTAGAGTGAAAATGGATAGATAAGTCGTAACTTTTCAAACATATTAGATCGAAAAAAGTAAGAGGTTAAAAATAAAATGTAATCCGGTTCTAAAATTTAAATTTAAGGTTTCATTAAAAGAGCTAATAAAGAGCCGAAGTGGAAATTTAGAAAACACTAGAACAACATTTTGCGTTGATTGAAATTACATATTAACAAACCTTAGCTATGCCACACAGATTTATTACAAAATTCCGTTCTCTTAGATTATTATAAATATTTTAATTCTTGCTTGCAATTTAATTATGAAATTCGCCTTGTGTCTACGAAATTTGAATTCTAATCTTGTTCACCATAATGAAAATTTTAATAAGTAACTTTCGAAATTCCAGAAACTATGAAATATATGCTACTTTGGTAAGCCCTATTTAAACTTTATAATTTAATTGATTATTGTTGGGGATTAATATAGTAATTATTTTCGTATTATGTACATTTCTTACATTCCCTAGTCGATTGCAAATTTTGTTGGAAATAATTTTGCTCATGGGAGTAGATATAATTTTCTTCGTCTCAGTAAAAGCAACTTTTCGTTATTTTGCTTGTTGTGTGTTCTGAGCAACGTAATTCTACTACAGTTCTCCATTAAACGAACTTTCTCCATTAGACAAAGTTTCTCGAATAAATGGGAGTAGTTAATTGAAAAAAAAAGCGCTTATTTCTTTCTCCTTAACAGTGAAGAAGAAAAACATTCAATTTTCTTGTCGAACTGTTGGAAACGATGGCGGACTTTGTTGCAGGGTAATTACATTGCTTACACTTGGCTTGAAAATGAAACGCAGTCCGATGTAAGTAAAAGGGGTTTTTGCTTTTTTAACAGTTTATAAGCTAGTTACATTTTAGAGAGTTTTCTGCGAAATGAAAATTCCTCGAAACTCCTAGACAAAATTACTCCTTTAAAAGATCTCTGCACAAAGGCTTCAGATATTCACTGGAAAGCAATATGCACTGCTTTTTCAGCCCTCGAATGTTAGTAGAGCATCCAATGCACTTTGGGGCCTATTTTTGGATGGAAAAAAACCCTATCCGAAATTCAATTAGCATGACAGTTCTTTTGGAGTTTTGAGAACCCCGGGGTATATGGGTTAGCTCCGAGTTTTGTTTTTTCATGATATTTCCATTTCCTTGAAGGGTTCCCTTTGTGCAGAAACTGAAATGCGGTTTTTGATGTAATTTGAGGAGTTATGTGACTATGGTAAAATTTTTTTGCGCCCCATCAGTTTCGATTCCCATTTCTTTGGATTGCGTGGAGGAGGGCATAAAGCTTTAGGGAGTTTTTTGTTTATTTCCGGTGATTGTCATTCGGCACGAAGCATTTTTGGGAACTAATTTTAGAGGCATAAGATGCCAAATTGCGTGCTCGTGGTAATTAAAATGACCAGCAACTTATCAGCGCCATCCTCCGGAATTGCCGGCAGCAACAGTGGTACGAATCGTGCCAACCGTGGAGCAGCTCTCCCCTGCTCATTTTACAAAATCACGTACTGTTTGCTCGGGAGAATTCCACTATAATTCGTGACTTCTTTTATTTGATGCTGCTCAGAAAAAAAAAATTTTTTTTTTAATGGTGGATATAATTCTTTCTGCAGCTCACTATTAAGTGCCCATTTAACTAGGCGAAAAGGCTGCAGAATGGTTTTCGTTGTTTCACGTTTCATTATAAAACTTATTGTCTGGCTCATTAAGCGAAATGAGGTCGAAATTACATTTGTTTCCAGAGCTTTACCAGAATCATAAATTTCCTGCGAAAAGGAACCCTACTTTTCTTCCTTTTTTTTCCCGCCAATTCTGTAGTAATAGTTGTGCAGAATTGTTTTGGCTCACTTGCAACCTTCGCAGCCTGTCTGCTGCTACGTTGGATGCAGATGATTGATTGCAGTTTTCAAAATGGTTCACACTAAAGCAACATATCATGGAATTTCATATGATGAGCAATTATACAAGTTGTGTAAAATGTGCAATGTGTGCACTTTCTCGCAATGCAGAGGCTTATGTGAATTCAGCTTTACATACATATATATACATATAAAAGTTAATTCAGAATTGCGAATAAATAGATATGCATATTCAAATCAGTACTGAGTGCTATTGCAATTAGCAAATTAAACATGTTTGCTTTGAATGTGAATTTTTATATTTCAATCAGAGAAAGCACGAGTGAACGTTTTAATTTAACAGATTTTATTTTTAATTCATACTTCGTAATTCTGATTTAAGAGATTACTGCGGTATTCAAGGACTTATAGTTAAGTATATTCCTTTTTAATAAAATATCAATTAACATGGAATTATTTTAATCCCAAATATTACTTATCATTATTCATTCATCATCATGAATATTGATTACGTACACTGAGAGAAAATTTTATTCAATTTTTAATTTCTGCTTCCTCACGGGGTTTCGTATTTGAAGTAAGAACAAATAAATTTAAAACAAAGTATGGGCTTTTCATCAAACATCTCTAATGGAGGTATCATATTTAGCAATGGCTTGAATGGCAGCGTAACATCAAATCAGATCTCAAGTGGTCATTCTGTAAAAACCAAAGGAAATTTTAATATAGGTTACCCACCTCTCAGGTAATGATGGTAGAAGTCAATAACTACAGACAAAAAAATTAGGTATATGAATTATACAAAAATATAATGATTTTTGACCCGTGATTGAACTTCTTCAATTATATTATATTTAAAAGTTGGTATGCTCATATTTTTGTAATTCGAATAATCAGTTTTTAAACGACTAAATTTTATCAAATCTTTAAACACAATCGTTTTAAGCGCCATATATACCATGTAGTATACCAAGTTTTAAATTGAAAAAAGTCTCCTATATATAAACATAAATCAATATTGTAAATTTTGCCTTGAGGTAAAAATAATAAAAATTCATGTTTTTTTTTTCACTTTTCTTCTTGCTGCAAATGAAGAGGATATCACATTTCGAAATTCAACTTGAACGTTCTTAAAATAAAGTTATACATGACTGAACTATTTCGGGCATAATTAATAATGAAAACTACTTAAAATAAACGTATATATGTATGTGTGTGATCATAGTACATTCTTAAATTCAAATTGTCATTTCACATTCAATATATCCCCGATAGGTTTTATTATTAGAACCTTCCAGCTTCATGTAGGTATCCTCTTTTTATGTCAGTGTAGAATTAATATTTTAATACTTAAATTAATCTAGTATATTTTAGGTTTAATATATTAACTATTAACATTTTCAAATTGTACTATAATCTCAATATACTTTAAATGAATTGGTTGACATGCTACCGATACACTGCCAAACTAAACAAATTAGCGTGAGGTATCCTGAATCAAATTTTAAGTGGATCTATCATACAATTTGCGGTGATATCGAAATAATTTAAACAATTTCACATTTATACGGGAATTTTGTGAAGACACAGAAATAAGCTAAACTGACGCCTATAGATTTAGTTTAAATGGCAATAGCCCAAAAACAGACAATTTTATTTCCCTTTGACATTTGTCCAAACCAATTTTAATTCAGAAGGCAATTTCTATTCCATATGTATCGATCTTTCCCCGCTGCGACAAATAACATTTTATAAGGCTTTTATTTTGTAAATTGAAAATGTCGATCAAACAATTTTCTGTACGAATTTTTTACTGCGGTGATTGATGATAAAATGGTAGAAATGTTTTAATATTCGAAAATGTCGTACATTTTTTAATTGAACTAAAACTCGTTAAGTAAAGACGTAGTATCCATTTATAGATATGTATATGTGTAATTAATATAACAGTTCTATATAGGAAAATTATTCAAATCCGTAAAACTTAACGAGACTCTTTGGCCTACTTTAACACTTCCATTAATGAAATTAAAACAAAACTGAACAGGTCTGTTGAAAGGAATTTCATAGCTCTTTCATTCAAACATTTTACCTCTGGGAAATATTTCAGCTTTCACAATTGAACGGGAGAACTTCCTAGTGGACTGGTGAAAAAATGTGACTAGGAGCGGGACTTAAAAAAATTCCCTGCAGCCTGATTGCTCATGGATGTAAATACAATGGAGGAGCGCATTTTAGAATGAAATCGCGTTTTCTATTCACTGCGAAGGCAGAGATTTGAATAACGCCAGCTGAAAACTGCGAACCACCGGCGGGTCAAGGTACCTCCGGATAACCGAGATGTAAAAATCGCATATTTTAGGACGTATTTTCCTCTGCATGGGCATTGTGAGGATTTTCTGGTTTTTCGATGCAGGAGGTCCTTTGAGAACCATCTCTCCAAACTATTATGAGAAAAATGTGATTTTTTGCTCGCGTTTCGTTAATGTAAAAGTTATGCTTTCTGTTGCAAATAGAAAAAGCCTTAGGGAATTGTGCTTTAATTCAAATATTTAATTTAATTTTCATTAGCGTGTCATGAGAAATTTTCAATTATTGAACTCAATTACAATTGTCCCCTAGGGCGTTGATTCGATTGGCAAATAAAAAAGGGCCTTACTTAATTGAAATAAACCCAATCAGAAAACAAATGTTAGCTACTTCTATTTGTATAAATTTTACAAAAATTGATAAATGATTGGAAATATGAAAATATTAAATTTGGTGGTCAAACCAATGAATTTTCCTGCTCTTTTTATAATGAAATTATAAGTTTTTTATTTATATATTTACCTACTCATCATTACGCAAATATGAATTAATTAATTTTTCAAAGCTAACCTTGTAAATTACCTAACATGCGAGCAATTATATGCTTTACTCTGTGAGATTTAAATTACATTGATATGAGAACTGTTTAATTTCACAAATTTTTCATTGAATAATTTTAATGGGAAAAAATTGTTATTTTTGAAAAGAATTTAGTTCAACATATTTTTATGAGCGTAATACGTCCTTTTATTTATGTGTCGTTGTTTTATCTAAATAGCTGAGAGCAATTATACATCATATCCTTATTTAGCCATAAAAACTTTTTGGAAAGAAATCGATATTCAAAATCGTGACATGAACATTCAATTTTGCAATTTGCTTAATTGTTATAATTATGGTGTACCCATCACGCGCAGAAATGAACACACAAAACCCATTCTAGCGCACCATCAGCCTCGAAAACCTTTTGAGCGTAATTGTTACACCCACAAGTGTGTGGAACTTAACCACAGTTGACGGGAATGATACGCTCCGAATTGACACCTGTCACGAGGGTAAATTCCTTAATAAAACCGTTAACTTCTTTATTCTCTACCTTTGATTAAAGGTTTGAGGTATTCAGGATTCTATCGTGACACCTACGCTCTACTTCGCCGACCTTTTTGGTAATAGGCGACATTTTGGATAAGTCACAGCGCAAATTTCGCAAGAAGCCAATTTCAATGATTCGTTCCTTTGCTTCCCAGATGCTGGGGATGATTGAAATGGGAATCAAAGGGACTACTTCTTGAGTCTCCGGGAGATCGCGGGCTTCGAGGAAATTTCTTTGTAAATGCGAAAATATTAACGATTTTCCGGTGTAATAGAAAAGTCTGCTAAGGAAATTTGATGTATTGGAGATGGTAATGTTGCCGAGGATATTGGGGGCTTAAAAGGCGCCGCCAATTACTTTTTCGGCCGCGTACCTCTCTATACCATAGTCACCTGAACTTTACAGCGTGTCATGCGATGAGTGTTACGTGTACGTGTAATGTGTCTACCGTCACGCGTGTAATTTCCCAGAAGCGCACGCTAATTCAACGAATTTTGCTTATTGATTTGTATCCTTTTTTAAAAATAAACTGCCTTAAATATTTACAACGCTTTATATAGCGAAAAAGGCTCATTTATTTATTGAAAAACTGAGCTGTGCTTTGTATGCTTTTAGGCAGTTCCTTTTTATGCTCTAAGTGAGCAAAATTTCGTATGAACACAGATTTGTAAAATAATAATAGAATTACGGAGAATCGCATTATTCAACATTGTATCTTCGCATTTGCTTGATTGGTAACTCAGATTAAGGCCTTTAATCCTGATTTTCTTCGAATGAATTTCAAGTAGGTATTTTGCTTTGCTCTCATTGAACCGAAATGAATTTTCTAGCATCATGTAATTCCATTTTATACTTCAGGTATCATCCCTTTCGAAACCAATTTATGTATGCTTCGAAAAATTGGGGGATGAACTTCTTTTCAAAAATATCGATATATTTTCCTGTCGAAACAATTTTTTGAGTGTTGTTAAACTGGGTAAATTGGCGAATTTATTGAGATAAGTCTGGAATTTTTCACCGTGTTATCAGCGACACAGCGTAGGAACATCCAATTTGAGTTGTTGAAATTTTTTAAAAATATTTGCAATTTATTTTCTTTGTTGCGGAGCAAATCCTCTTTATGAAAGTAATACTATAGCTTGCATTTAATTTGGGAATACGCATTTTCTGGGTGACTAGATAATAATCCCTCTTTATTTAAATAGGATCACCGAAAATTTAAATTACATTATCATGGTTCATTAAATTCTGTATATATTGGAAGAAATTAAATCGAAAAATTACAATTTTCTGCATATTCTCTTTTAGTTTAATTTAAAATTGCGTAAAAGACCAGAAGCCAAGGATTTAATTAATTTAACCTTATTGATTTTATATTTTCAACCATTTTGGTTTTGGTACCTTTTTAAAATATAAATTAATTGGATTGACCGAAATTTGCAAAAGTACAATTCCTAGTAGCAAATTAATGTCTAAGAGTAGAACTTTTGAAGACAATTGATTATTTCGAATCTGTTGGCTAAGGAAGTTCTTCAAATTTCTTATTACGTTATTACATAACCACTTTTTAGTAGGTATTTTTGGTAGATATGTTTCGCACCATTGCCTTGCTGGAATGGAAGACATTGTTCAAAGGGTTAACGTCAAATTTTGTGGGAGATTCATAGGGACTATCAGTATTTTTCCTGGGGTTCTTCGCACCTATTTTTTTCGCTTCAGATCTCATATATTTATTTTACTTTCATTGGACCATACTACCTTTTTGAAGATTTCATCCTTATAGCTCTTGATATAATTTTTTGAGCAGGAGCTTCTTTATTTTACCTCTTAAGATCCTAAGGATTGATTCCCCTTTTTTGTTTCCAATGCCAGCCGTACAACATATTCATGGGGCACTGTATTAAGTATTGCTATAAATCAAATTAATAATTTAAACTTTTAAAACTTAATGTTGCAATAAATCAATTGTTTTTTGTTTTTCGTAGAACAAATTGACTTTTCAATGGCAGTTTCAATTAAAGCTGAGAAGATCTCCCTCAGAAAAATTTATACAGAAATTTATTTCAAAATAATTTGCGACATATCTTACCCGCATCTTTCAATTTACTGAAATAATGGAGCAGCCAAGTGATCGCGACCAGATTGCGTTGCCAAAAACGAAACGAAGCATTACTTATTAAAACTTTGATCAAAGTGACGGAGGCGTTCAACAAATTTATTAACCTTAATTAAAATTCCATTCTAATACGCTTTTGGAGGAGCCTAAAAAAGCGGCCTGTTGATAAATATAATCGATTGCGTTGATTTATACCACCAATGTTATGCTTACGCCCGCGATCTGAATATGTCGCAATTAAAATTAATTGCCGCAATCGCGATCCACTGATGCTCCTCTGTAAGTGCCACAGAAGGAATTAGAGGCTGGGGGTAAAAATAAAACCCATTTTGGTCCAGCGTAAGATCGGTAAACATCAGCTAATATATTATTCATCAATTCAAAATTGATCCGACTGAAACCCGAATGTTTTGGAATATCTGCGACTCGGTTGCATCACACACTCGCGGGTCGTTGAGTCAATCTAAAGATCATTTGTCAGAATTGCGACGGACAGGTCTTTTGTCTTAAGACGGTGGGGCTTAATTCCGAGCAATTCGCCGCGATACTTTCGGCCGCTAAAAGCCAATAAAATGTATCTTGAGCCGGCGACAAATAGCTACAAATGTTGACGAATATCTTTTTCCTTTCATCCCCCGGCTTGATACAGAAGCGTTGTGGCTCATCGAGTGCGCGGCAACTGGCGCGGTTAATTGTGGCCGAAACTCATTAAAAATAAAATGTGCGGCTCATCTGGCGATTACGGCCGCCGCGGCCGCGCGATTATCCGCGAAGTGGAGGACAACGCGGCCTATTTTTAGTCGCATCAATTTGCTGGCATTGACTGGCGGCCGTTCCGCTTGACATCTAGACGCCACAGCCGCGCACCGGCCCGGGCCCCGGCTAGAATGGCTTTTTGATTCTTCCGATGTCAACAATTTCGCGAAATTACTTCAATTCAATTGACGATAATTGAATGCAAATTGGCGGGATCATGGGGGCCGACCGGTCGGTCGCGCTCAGTGGTCGCATCGCCTAAAGGTCGGTCTACACTTCCGCCGGGCGTCGACGACGCGACGGGGCAAATTTTCTACCAAATTGCAAGACGCAAGTGCGCCCACACCCGCTGCTCGACTGCGACACTTGTCATGTCACGCCAACAGGATGCTTCGATTTACCCCGTCTGAATGCAACCCAAAAAGAATTTTTGCACCCAGGGCCGACGAAATTTAATCTGCCGTCGGGCTGTGAATATTAAATTGTCGATTTCACTTTTGAAAATCATATATCATAATTTAACCCTTTGAGTCCACATATCTTTCGTGTACACGGGTCCTCCAAATCATTCCTAAACAGTCAAGCAGAACTACTCGTATGAAACTACAATTTTCTACATATTTTTAAAATATCAGATGTAGAATCACAAATTTACATTGAGTTAAAACCAAGGTCCAAACGTTTTTCTTGTCGTTTTCAATGTTCTTTGTTGTAGGAACCGAAAATAAGATTAATTAATTTTTTTTAACTGGGAAAATCGTTTTTATATAAGTTTAGAAAAAGCAGCGTACAACGAAAAGTGATTATGCAAAACAGTTTTTGTTTTAAATTTACTCCTCACTATTATTAACAGTAAAATTCTATGGTTTGTGCGGCTATTTGTTATAGTTAATTATTAGCCTTGCATCACAATTTTAAATTTCGCAATTCATAAAGTCGTTAGAGAAACGTCGCAAAAACAAAAGTTGGTAAAATGTACCTACCTACTTAAAATTTTTCTTAAAAACTAAAAGGTTTAAATTTAAAACTTACTATAATTTAATTTCTTTACAAATGTTTATCATAAAAGCCGTTACAAAGGAAATTAGATTAGTTTCGTGATAATGTAATCAAAAGATATTAAACAACTGGATTCAATCTATGTAGGTAAACAACCTCCTCGATAAATATTTGTTAAACTTTTTTTTTAAGTCTACTGTTGTAAGGACGAAGAAAAGTTTTAAAGTTAAAGTTAGAATTAATATAGAATTGAAGTTGTAGTTATATTTTTGGACTATATAGCATTTATATGTAGGTAAGTGAATTATTAATAGATTCTATGGCTATAAAAATATAAAATATTACCTATGTCAAAACTTAAAAGCAGATATAATAGGTACTTAATGAAATGACTAATATATAGATTTCAACTGTGAACATTTTCGATGGCTCTTACTCTGCTCTGCGTTCAAGACCAGAAAAAAAAATTTAATTTTGAAATAGTCCTTACTATATCACATATACTAATCTAAGTAGTACATAATGTAACCAACTTCACACTGTAGTATTTTTATAACTAATTTGCGTCAGAATTCAATTACATCATTAGTTCTATTTTTTGAAATATTCCTTACAGTTGTATAAAGCCGATTGGCGTTAAATAAATAAATACACGATATTCCTGAAAATTTGCCACTTCCAAAAACTGCCGCCGGGTTTCGTGCAGCTTTTCAACCCCTGCCCTGGAGGAGGAGGTTAAACCCCAGTGAAGGTCACTTCACGAGCGCAGCTCGAACCCCACTCCACCTGCCAAAATGCCGGTGGTCCGATAAAACGGTTTGCCTCGAACTTTTCGCAGTCGGCTGACCTCCGTCTGGGACACCTTAACTCTCGTGTTATTGTTTAGATGGCGCGGCGGATGGTGGCGGGGGCGGGGGCGGGGCCGGGCACTGCTTTGGTAATTGCCTCGCACTTCTTAAAGTTTTCGCGGAGGTGCTTATGACAGCAGGTGGCGATCGATGACCCGCGCTGCGTAAACAATCGCGACGCCCGCGGCCACTATTTGTTTACTCCCCCGCGCGGGTCGCGTTAATGCGTCAGGCTGATTTACATACGGTCAGTTAATGAGCTGCAGCCCGCGTCCGAGGACTCTTAGCTACTTTTTAGCTACTGACGCTGGTTAGTGCGAGGTGCCAAAGTGCCAATAAATCTCGAGCTGGTGGGAAATTTCCGAGATATTGACTTATGGGCTTACGCGGTTTTTCTTGGAGAATTTTCAGGATTTATCGGAGGCTGTGCCTCTAGATGGGGCTTCTCTCGGCGGGTGGAATACATTTTCTGAAATCCATCAGTCGTTTGTTTTGTCTCCCTTCAGTTGTCCTCCCCTGCAGCCCTTCGATATGAAGTAGCAATTTTCTTCGTTTTAAGAGAATCCAAACACTGCGTGAAGTAACAGCTTAAGTCAATTCAGATCGTTTTCACAAGGGCGGCAATTTGTTTTCTTTCAACCCTTAACACCATGGGCACGATTCTTTGGTTTAACTTTGCGTGGGAATGTTGTTAAGCGTTTTATGGCACTCATTGCTGTTTACATTAATAATAATTTCTTTTATACCGATTTGTAGAGTTTGATATCAAAATTTTATTTCTCGTTTTCGTGTAAAGGAGTTAGTTTAAAGACACTTCTTTCTTTGAATAGTACTTTACCTGTCTCACGAATTTCTTATAAAATTGAGCCAAACTCGATCGATCAACTACCCTGATCACATCAGGAACAGTAACTAATCCTTAACTTTTCAAGAACTTTATTACATTAATTGAAAGAAGGCTAAAAAATGTTTTTTTTTTAATTTGCAGGAAATATCCGGTGTAAAAATCTACAACTAGAAGTTGAAGTAAACTTTGTCTGGTAAGCTAACACCTTTTTTTAAATTATATTTCTTTTTAACAACCCTATATGTTATGCATTTCAATTTTATGAAAATTTCTTATATAAAATTGAAACAGTTTCGATAAAAGACGAAAATGCTTATTTTGTTTCAAATAAAGTTTATGAGTCTATGTATGCCTAGGGAAGAAATTTCTATAATATTCCAAAAAAATTTATTTGATTTGTCGTTTTTTCTTCGTTGTATTTGTGTGAAACATAAACCGATTTTAATACAAACAAGCTGACTTTATCTTGTTACTATAAATAATTTTCCTTTAAATTGTTCTATCATTATATGAGAGTGCGATGAAGAACGACAAAATTTCTAAATTTCAAATCAACTTTTAAGCTATGTATCTCAAATAAACAATTATCTCAGAATGATCATTAATTAAATTATTTTTGAATTTCTCGCCTGCTATCCCTAAATACCTAATATAATTATAATATATTTAAATGAGTAAAACAAAAATTAATTAAAGCAACAAACTCTCCACGACAATAGCCGAAAAAATAATATTTTTCCTGTACTCGCTCAGGCCAAATGTCTCAGAAAACCATCAATATAAATAATGAATACATGCTCTGCTGAGATGGTTTTAAAATCGGTTCAAAATGCTTAAATTTGAAAAGCTTTTACTTCTAACATTTATGTATATCTATATGTAGATATTATATTCAAAATATTAATATTTTAAATTATATAACATAGTGCTCAAATAACAAATTGTGTACTTCATAAGTTCTGGCTGTTATAAAGATTTTAATTTAGGAATAAACCTGTACAGGTTGATCTAAAGCGGAACAATACCAAAAGATTAATGTCAAGTGCCGCCCACCACTAATGCGACTATCTGGAGGTTAAATGCAAATCCTTTTAACGCGAAAATTCGCAAAAACTTTGAATTTAAGCCGACTTCAGATCGCAGCTGGTTAAGTGGGGCAGAAAAACTTTTTAATCCGCATTAAGCAAGGGCACCAGGGAGTCGTTTTGAGCAGATGCAAAATATTTGTCCCAGAGCCAGAACCGGAAAACAAGGCTATGCCCCATCATTTAGAACGCCTTATTTCACATCTTTCGCAAGTGTCCTGCCGAAATGGCATCCTTTTGTCCTGCAAATTTTCCATCTTGAGCCGACCGGGGGCGCCTAAAAGGGTCTCAGCGACATAAATAAACTGTGGTAATGGAAGAATTTCTCTTTTACCACGTTGATGAGTTTCAAAGGCTGACTGAAGGGCTGAATGAATATTATTTTTTTCCCTCCCCGAATAGAAGGGAAGGCTTTCATGCGACTTGTCCATGCACGAGACCCTCCAATTTGCATATAATGTACATATCAAGGCATATGCCAGCATAAGCTATTAGATGGCTGTTCTTGTTCTTCTACTAAGAGGGTTTTTAAGACTTCCCAAGCGCGATCGAAGCGGGCCAAGGGTCAGGGTGTGGGGAATCTCGCTCATATTTTAATTGCGGGAAGGACTACCGTGCACTTGCACTTCCGAGGAAAATGTCAAGTTTAAAGGCCAAGAAGAAGTGCACCCTTGTAACTGCAGCTAGTGGGCGCCTCAAGGTTCTGCAGTGACCCCGTTCCCTTTTCATAATTTTGCCTTTTTCCCTTAATCCATTTTTTTTCCTCGAAGGGTGGTATATAATTAGACGACGTGAGAGCAGCTTTCATCGCTGACAATGGGAATATTGATTCCAATTTGCTCTGGCCGTGTACCCGAATCTTCGCAGTCATCAAGATTTCTGAGCTGGCTTATCGAGATAATGCCTGCTCGCATCTAAGGGTGCGGCCACAATTACATTCCTTTTTCTCCCGATCCCTTCGAGGGGCCTGGAAGATCGTAACCAGCCTTATCTTTAGTTCGCAATCGTCAAATTTTATTGCTAGGGGTACGTTCGAGTGATTCACAATATGCTTTTCGTGCGACCGGAGATTTTATGGGGATGCCTCCAGTTTCATTGTACTTGGAAGTGGTCATTAGGGATGTCCTCGGTGAAAAGTCGAATTAAATTTACGAAATCATCTATAAGATCTAGTCTCAAGAGGTCCATGACACTTCAAAATGAAAATATCTCGTCTTCGCTCAGATTACTTCGGTAATTTCCAGCCTGGACCACAGCTTCCACTTTGGAAACTCTTCTTAACGCCTTGAGCCTATCCGAGCACCCGTTCTTGTTTAAAATTTGACCTTTGGCAATGGGTCAAGGATGTCCCATAAATATTTCATCGAATTAATCAAAATTCGCAAGGATTTTGAGAACTCGTTGAGTAATGGTGACCTAAAGCAATTAGGAGGTTACCAGACGAGTTAAGCTGTTTAAGGTGACTCTGGGTCTTGACGCAAATAAGTGGCTAAGCAATTTATTGTGCAACTTTTCCTCAATTTAGAAGGTTTGTTTCCTTTTATCGCCGCAATCCTAGAAGACCTAGAAGGGCCCTGGTCGCGGAAAAGGAACTTTTTCAACCTGGTGCAAGTATGCTTCAGGCGAAGTTGAAGTTGAAGTTGCAATTGCACCGAGGCGTCGCATTTGTGCCGTCTGCGATTTTACAATTTTCCTCTAGCCTCCGACGACGACGACGGTCAGGTTTTCTATCGCAGGCTGCTAACATCGCGTTGACCTAAATTTGCTTAGGGACCGGCCATGCTGCACTCTTTCAAAGATAATTGCACATTAACGTGACGTAAGAAAAACTAATTAAAACCATAAGTAGGATCTGAACGATTATATGCCGTCGCCACAGCCGCTACCGAGGTCCCGTCCTGGGAAACGTCGGTGACTGAAATTTTACTTATTAATGGCGGAAAATTTTAAATGGGGACTTAAAAGAGCATTTTCACATTAATAAATTCTGCTACTTCGCGACTTTCGTTGCAATTGCAAGGATTTAAGGTACTGTGAGGTAGTTCGACGCGAGGTTCTGGCTGCGAATTTCAAAATGCAACTTTTAGCTTACGGCAACAAAGTTGTGAAAGTTTTAGAATAATTTTGTTTGCAGGTTCCAAAGTCGAAAATGTTGCTTTTGTGCTAAATAATTAACGATCACTAACGATGAAAATATTTCTGAATTGGTACAACGGTTGCAGTTTTCATTGCACCTCCCACGCATCTCAATGTTTTATTTTTCCTATAGTTACATAATATTTTATTTTTATTATCTACTATTACTACACTTAAAATATACCTACAGAAAAGAAACTAAGGCATCGAAATAACTTAATCCGATTAAGTAAAATCTTTTATATGTAGATATACCTAAAAATAATATTTAATTTTACCAAGAAAAGCTGCTCTATTTTGGTCAAATAATTTCTGGAAGTCAACATATTTCCAGTTTTAACATGCAAAACGTAAAAAACCATTGATTTACTTAGGTAGGGAAGACAAGTTTTAAGAATTAAAGTTCATTCATATAGAGATTTCATCTTGTCAATTTTCTTCTATCCCAATAGCTTAACAAATTATAAAACTTACATATACCTATGTTTGTATCTTAGTTACATACAATGAAAAGTAAATCCAACTTAGAAATTAATGTAAATGAAGCCAAATAAAGAAAATGAAATGAAAATTAATTTCAGGAAATACCCACTTCAAATAAAATGAATCCCAATATCCACACAATTTTTAGAGGAAGTTCCAGAATAGATTTCAGAAGCTTATCGTATTGGTTCTATAATTTTTATTATTTTTATGCTTATTTGATCAAGACAAATTTTACTTTAACTGAAGTACCTACTTTTGCAAATACATTTTCTATGAATCGGTGTTTGCAATTCTACCATTACGTTTTTTATAAGTAAAAAAGTTTTATAGATCAAGTGACAATGTTCAGTTTAACATTAAACTTTTGTTAAGATCCAATTTCCTTTACTAACCAATTAGGTTATATTAACCTCTAGTCAATAGTTAACCCTTTTCGATTTATAATTTAGACGCTTGTTAATCACATCACGTTTTTCCTCCGTTTCGAATATTTACATAATTGTTATTCAACTCCAGATATCACTGACCTTTGTAAGTACGCGTGAATAATTGAATCGAGGGAAAAGCAATTACCATACAGACGATAAAACCGATTAACGCTCTTGAATAATTACAGCTTACAGGAAATATGTATTAAGTAAAAGAAAAATTAAATGACATAATTGAATGCAAATTCAAATTTTATTGGTGCAAAGTTTGTTTTTATTATCAACACATAATTTTATTTTTAACGCTTGAGTTGTAAAATAAAACTTTCGGTGGAATAACCGTGCAGCTTAACTAATTAATGAGATAAAATATATGTTTATAAAGTGTGCACTTTATAACCTGGATTATGTTAACGGTTATCGAAGAAATTAATTCAGTTCGTTGTTGAATAAACCATAAGCTCAATTAATTGTGAAGAATGTGATTTAATGAAGTAATGCTACCTTCAATTTGAAAAAAAAAGGATTAAAATTAATACAGATAAAAATGTCGTGTCATCAATTAAATGATTTCTACAAAATCCAAAAGCGGATATCCTGAAATCCCCTCAAAAAAATATGTTAAAATGTACAAATTCATAAAAGACTCAATTAATCACCCCCACGACAACAAATTCTTCAAAGGAAAACCTCTCACGCATTAATTATAGTATATGCTTAAAGATTTATGGATTCTTTATTAGAACAATTTTCTTTAAATTATGTTAACTGCATGGAAAATTAGAAACTTCACGCTATTTTACATTTTTTTATAGAGCCAGTCACGATTACGCCTGAAGCTGATTTTCTGATGTTGTTGCTTTGTTTTATTTTTAACTGAGTCTGAGTTGGTATAGAATTTAACACGCAAGAAAGCAATAATTTATTATATGTAGAGGAAACGTAGGGAGATTTTTCTATTTCTTTTTTCATTGTGATAAACGCCTTCGAGGGTTGAGATCACTTTCCCATGCGTTTTATAGAGGACAAGCTTAAAATAGAATTTTATTTCGATAATTTAATTTCGAGTGCCATCCAGCAAAAGCACTTTATTTTTGTATTTCATTCTCTCTTTTTATAAACAGTCTTTATATAGAATAAAACGAATTTACTAAGAGTAACTTAGAAGTCAATATAAGCATACAAGTGTATGTAAAAGTTATTTTACTATGACTATTTTAAAAAATTTTATACTACTAGTATGTTTGAATTATTTTAGTGATCCAACATTAATACTATTTATAAATGAGAGTAGCTTTTCTCGTCGGCACTTTTCTCTTCCAAAACCAACTGAATGAAATTGAATTAAATTTTCGCTGTTTGATAGTTTGGTACTTCGGCAAATTTTTAGGCTATAGTTAAGTAATGAAAACGTAAACTTATCATTCTGGATTCGCAGTCGTTGAAGTGTATGTCTGCAATAACCGTCTTTCTATAAACACTTATAAAATTAATCTCATGGTACCTACTAAAATCCATATATACAATTGTATTTAAAATTTTGGTTTTTCTTCATGTATTACTTGTTCGAACTAATCTCGGGAATGGTAAGGCCAATTTCGATGGAACTTTTACATGAATACTACCTATAAATAATTGGTTTAAATTTGCTACACTAGTCGTCTTTTACTTAAACTCATTATATCTCGCAGATCTAAAAATATTGCAGTTACCTACATGTATCGCAGGATCCACCTACATATGTATGTTGGATTTTTGTTGATTCCTGAAAAAGAAGATTTAGCACAGCATAAAAGTCAAAGGAAGAGACGTAGTAAATCAAGAAATGTTTTTGTTATTTTCTATATACATATGTTGTCGACAAAAGTTTAAAACTTTCCCCTAATATAATCTTACTATATTGAATATTAAATTGAAATTGATTTAATAAAATTCAGTCTACTTATGTATGAAGGGTGTCCCAAAAACGAACGTCTAAACGAAAACGGAGGACGGTTCAACTCATGATTGTTCGAATAAGCCAAACTTACTTACCCTAAGTGAAAATCTGTGTTTTCGAGATATTGGCACTTCTTTGAAATTTTAAGAAGTCGTTAACTAAAAACATTTTTTCCGGTGTCATGGTCAGAAACTTTGACATTTTTTATTCTTGGATGGAACCTCCTATGAAATGTAAGCAAAGATATTTCCAATAGGGTTTTCGTTTTCTCACAACCTGTCTATCAACCTTTTTTCCTTCAAGTTTGACTATTCATTTCGTAAAAAAAGATATGCAAAACTTGGCAGGCGAATTGTCCTAAAAGTTGTTGTAGTGTAAATTTTAAAAAGTTTTTACTCCTATTCCGTATTTTACTTAGGAAAAGAGGTTATTTTAGTATAGAGGTTATTAATTTTTTTTTTAAATTATTATTGTGTGCTTTGGCTAGAAACGGACAAACAGACAAAATAAAGAGACACGGAATCCTAAACAAATTCTAGAGGAATATTTGAAATGCGTTATCAAGGCAAACATTCGTTTGAAGCGATATTTATGTAGGAAACAACTTCTAATAAACTCAGCCTAAAACTTTTATCCCAAATTTAATGTATGCTGCCTAAAGGAACTCTTTTTTTGGTAAAGGGCAAAACGAAGGTATGTTTTAAATTATGCATTCGCGTACATTTGACATTCTGGCGGCATGATGACGAAACGGGAGGCTATAACATTGGCCAGAATGATGGAAGATATTCATATATAAATATACGTTAATTTTCCTAGATATAACCGAGAAACTTTTATGACTGTGTATTCTCTGGGGGCAGAATTAAGTCTCCAATCCTGCCATAAACATTTTGGGAACTTATTTACGATTCAAACAAACACGGCTCGGAAAAATATCTCCAGGAAATTAGGGAAAAGCCAGAAAGTGCCAACGGAGGAGGATTGCGTGCGACGATGGCGGAAAATATCTGATTTGGCCAGAAATCAACTAACAGTTGATGGTCTATTAAAAGCTCTTCGCTAATTATTAATTTTGTCGCATGTCGCAGCAACGGTGCCAGATTTTGCTTTCAGTGCTGGTCCCAAAATAGCGCGATGCACGTATTTTTGATTTGGCGACAAACATTAGATCCCCACACGCGTAGATGTCGAGCTTCGACGGATTAGATGAGATTCTTCATTACGATGTCGGTGAAAAGCTCCTTGAATATTTCATCCGGTAGCTCCGGCATTTTGCACGGCGAAGGGGCCAAAATTACTTATGTAGGTAATCATAAAGCGGTCGTAAAGTGTTTTATGATCATAGCGATTCGTACTTAACGAGAAAGCAGTTTCTTCGCGCCGCCACTTTTCCGCGCAATTTATGTGGTGTTAAAAGTAAATTGGACACCTCGTGTTGGACTATACAGGAGGAGCAAATAGATACGTGGAGTTGAGGTACTTCAAGTCGTCCGTGGTCCGGGCTAAGTAATTGAAAAGTCATAAAGTTCCGCACCACTGACGCACGGAAACAGAAACACCCTCGCTGGCGAAGTTTAAGTTGAGAGGTGAAAGTGAAAACATTGTGATCTTGCTTTATTTCCTCTCTAAAATTTCAGGGTGTATTCGTTCCACCATCCGTGAAATTTATGCTACGTGTTCCCTCGAATTGTGCATTTCCCTTTGAAAGCAAAACACAAATAACCACTTAGGGGCGATCAGCACCACCCTATTAAATGCTCGTGTTGAGCGAAATTGGCCGAAGGCGGATGGAGGAATTTAATATCTTCGCATAAAATTGATAGGAGATCCTTCCTGCAGTATAATTGGCGGGGTATGAGCTCAACTCTGTTTATTTTTTAACCATTAATCATTCCTGCCTCAGAATTCAATTGCTGGAATTTCTGGACAAAGAGGTCAGATTCTAATGGGAAATTAATTAATTGCAAACAATTACAGCACAATCATTGAACTGGAAAATCTTCGTACCCCATCATAATTATTTTATAATCTATGAAGTTGAACCGCTCCAAGATGGAGCAATAATTTCAATTACTTTCAAAACAAACAAAATCGTCTTCGCCTTCGTTTCTCCCATAATTGAAGTTGAAATTGACTCATACCCATCATAGTGTAAATAGGGTCTATAGATGAAGATCTAAAAAATATTATTATTAATAGGCAGCTTTGTTTCCTACTTTCGTATTTGTAATTTTACAAAATTGTGCAATTTCACAAAGTAAGGGTAATATTAAGAAAATGTGTTTTTTTTTCGAATGCAGATATTGAAACGTTTTTTTTTATGCATTAATCAATAGATTTGGAATCTAAAATGATTTAATATGTATGTTTTGCATTTAAATATTTAGCTCAAAATCTTGTTGGTTTAATTCAAAATCAAAAAAATCAAAATTAGCGTCGATTATCGCTATGTGTATTATTTACAACAAAAATTGCTTTCATTTTGTTGGCCCAAAAGTAAATTCATCAAAATCAAAACTGCATTAAATAAATTAAAAATCATATACCTACCTAAATAAAATACCAAAATTAAAAATTTCTTCATATGTAGGTATGTAATGTTTAACATTTTAAAACCAAATTTGAAATGTTTTTAGTTTAATATTTTACAAGAGATACAAATATTCATTAGATGCGACCATGCGACGCATTAGTTATAATATCCTAAATTTATTCTCCCCCATTTTACTAGTACCTAATTTGAATGGACTGTGCATTAGAATAGTTAATAACATCTGAATATTTCATGAAACCATAAAAATTAATTTTAAAAAGCAAATATAATATGTATGTATGTATATCCACTAAATGTTCCATGATAAACCTTTTACGCGGATTTCTCACCCCGATTTAGTGAGATTTTGTCATTTTACTTTAGTCAGCAACCACAATAGGCTTAACGGCTTACATGTCTATATGCGATAAACAAAAGCGCTAATGCTCAAATAACCGGAAAAATTCGATATTAAAACAATCTCATAATTTGGTTTACACTGTGATAAATTAAATCTAGGTAATGGCCAACATTATTTAAAATGGTTTTGTGCAGCATTCATTTGCGGTACCAAAGTAATCCAGAATCAAATTAAGTGGTGCACAATTCAAGTTGTGTATTTGTTTAGTATAATTAAAGCCATTAATTTAAAACAACATTCTAGTGTGAATAAAATTACATAGATTTATTTGCAGTTGAATTTTAGACAATAAACTGGTGTTAAATTTATTTGAATCTCTGTTGGATATCAAATAACCAAAACGAGTAGACTAAACAAAACTTAAAATTTAAATCAGCAAAAACGCATATAAATAAACAAGTATTTATATCGTCTATTTGGTTATTTAGATAAATATAAATTAATACAAAAAAGGAATCTTTTAGATTAAACTGCTCTCAGAATTTAATATTTAGGAACATTGACGCAATATAATTCTAAATTCCCAGCAATATAAATAAATTAAAAATATTGTAGATTGACAGTGTGTCAGTATCAGCATCGTCATCGTTTTAAATAAAACCAGAAAATGTCATATATCAGCCTCCATAAAGTTTTACATAAGTAATCCCAACAGCATACAAGTGTGATCCGAACATTTTGGTTTTGTTGGGTTGACAAACGCCTGTTTCTGCATATTTTACATTCTCGGCCTCGAACACTTTAGAACTTGAGAATTTTCTGCGGAGCTCCTGCACAGGAAGTCTTTCCAATCAATTGATAATACCCATATATCACTCTGTGGCTGGGTACTCAGAGGGTACGAAGGTTAGGGAGTATATGCAGAAATTCGAAATTCTTGTGTTCAAAAACCGTGCTGATGCTCATCGTATAACTTTGGGTAAATTCTTCGAGGTTTTAGGATAATTGTTTGTTGACGATAGAAAATATTTAATAGCTATCAATTGGAACTTTTAATGCGGTCACCTTAAAAAGTATGTGTATTATACCATTTCACAGTGGTTGTTTTTAAATGATACAGAGCCTCCGAGCTAGACGGATTTCAATGTTTTTTGTTTAAGTACGTAAAATGACGGGCTTAATCAATATGCAAATTTTTATTTGTTCGAATTTATTTTAAAAGAAATGCTGTTCTCGAATTCCTCGGAAAATATGCTTTAACCGCGAAAAAAAAACTGGCCAACAGAATCAAAAGTTAAGTTAAGCAACTACTACTTGGCAGGTTTTAGGCCTATACTGTATTTATAGTTATAGTAAACAAATTAAATTTGTCAATTTACATTCAACCAAGCTCACTCGACAAATCAACAAGGTTCTGTTTTTTTTTAAATATCATTTCTACCAATATTTTAAGTCAATACATATACATATATTTGAAGTGGAAGTAATTTCTCGTTATTTGAAAGACGTCGCATCGTGGCGTTAAATTTTTTAATAAGTATTCTTGTTTGGATTAGTAACAAATTATTATTCTCACACATGCATATAATCGTATTTTGTTTATTTTTGGAAAAAATGCCCTTCAAGAAATTTTGGATACAGGGCCCACTCAGTGCTGTTTTAAATTATCTGAAATTTGTAGTAGCGCTTTCCCTTCATCATGCGCAAATTACATTATACTCTCTAATATAAGTCGGGAGGTGTAGAAATTCTTGAAAAATAATTAAATGGATCTCCGCGCCGTAATTCTGTGTCAGCAGCGGAAAGAAAATAAATCATTTGAAACTTTTTCGTTATTAAACTTTGTAATGATTCCTACCTGGGTATCTTAGAGAAAAATAAGACGACGAGGCCAGGGCGAAGGCGGTGAGTCTGCAAATAAGGTGAGAAAAGACGAAAAAAAAAATTTGGTAGGCCAAAATTGACTCGAGTCTATTTGCATTTCGTTTTGAGGATGTAACGCGCCCATAACTCCTTTCACTCGTGCAGAGATAAGCTAATGATAAACGAAGGGAGGCGTTCCCTGCCAAATTCCTTCATATGCAAAATAAACAGCGGAGCAATTTAGAGGGCGCGTATGCCATTGCGATCAAAATTTATATCACCAAAGTTTCCTTCCGCCCCCTCGATACCGCCCCGAAAAGAAAATGTTACATTTCAGCTGTGTGCTTCACCCCCGCCGCAAGCTTGGTTTTCCTGAAAATTTTAAGTGGAAATTCTTTATCCCATGGCCGGGGGAATCTGACTGAAGATGTTTTTCGAGGCCAAGTAGATGACAGCGCGAAGGAGGCGCTTATAAGCTTTTCTTTGCCAAAGGAAACAGAAAAGGCTTCGAGTCGAATCGTCTTGTCGCCTATTTCCCTTGTTTGGAAGATTTTATTATGAGACCTCTTTGGAGCGCTGTGATATTTACGACTATAATGTCGCTCGTAATTCTGGCGTATCGATAACAAGGAGCTTGCCGCGGGGGTGGCATAATATCGCCTAGTTACGCCCTTCCACAAATAAAAATTGGTTCAGGCAGAAAATCAAGTTTATGGCCAAGTTTTTGGGTCAACGGAAAATAAAATTCTTCTCTGGGTGAATTACGACTTTGGTTGCTTTGGACTTGAACTTTTTCGTGTTGTCGAAATCGTTTTGTCTCCCTAAAGATTTATGCTCTTTTATCGGATGCGCCACAATTCGGGGATGTGGCGGTGGTGCGGTGTTAGAGGTAAATTTGACGCATTTTCTTTCAGGATTTTTATTCAAATTGGCAAAGGGGTAGATGGTTCCAGATTGAATTTTGATAACCCGGGAAAAACTGACGAGGCTTTGTTTTCGATTCTTTCTTCCGCAGCCATGTGTTATTTCGATTTCAATAGAAAAAGTTTTAAGGTAGAAAAGAAAAAATTGATTCTTTTATTGATTTTCTTATCTCCAGGTACCTTAGAAATGCGACAATTTATAACTGCGGTAGTAATATGCAAACAATCCTTCTTTTTAATTCCAGAGTTTTCTTTATTTGTTCTGCTTTAATTAGCTAATTTGAGAATCGTCTAGATGAAACCTCTTTTTTTATTGTTCGCAGCAGGATAAACCTTGAGATTTTTCTGGTTACCCTTTTAATTTTTCCATGCGGCTTTGAATCTTTTGTACCCTCAACAAGCGCCTTTTCATCATTGTTTTTTTCCTGACACTGTCACCTGCGTAATTAGGAGAATTTTAGGTTTTAATTAATTCGTGTTTTATTGTTAAGCGAATAATAAATCTTTTTACGTTGAACTCAGCTTAACTGACATTCCTCTTTTTTGGTGTATTAACTTTGCAATTTGATTAAAAATTATAATCTACATCGAATTTAGCAACATACTTATACTGAAAAGAATTTCTATTATTTTTCAGGTTGAATATCTACTTCGACGGCTTGCATACGTGACAATCAGGTGAGCTATTTTAAATATTTATTTTATTTAAAAAGTAATACCTATACTATTTGCGAATTTTTATATAAAGTTATAAATGCCCTTTGAGAAATATTTATGAGTTAGAAATTTAAGAAAACATATATAATGTACCTATGTTTTTCTAATTAAATATCGCTTTTATCGAGAAGTAGGTATATTTTTAAAGTTACAAATATTTCCGGATGCCGGACCTAGACATTTTACCTGTCTTCTTTCAATACAGTACAAAATATGCTGTGAAATATGATCCGAATCAAATCATAAATTTTGAACATAGCGAGTCGGCTATGTATGAAAACTATAAAACACATACTATGATATATGTATGTATGATATGTACGGTAAACTCCTCTTGGCAAAATGCACTAGTTTAATTAATCTATTTTACGCTTTCATCTTGTTAAACAATGTGTAAACAATATTTGCCATTCACAAATTTATTGCACAGCATGTATTCGCAAAATTTGACTGGCATGCCTTGAAACTATTCACTTTACACAATTCTATCTAACACTAATGTGCAAACATTGAGCTCGAAATTCAAAATAAAGGTCCAAACGAGCACTGAGGTGTGTATTTCAACAATCAAAGAAAATTTCCCAAATGAATATTATCTGAATTCTGGACTTTCATGAAATTGTAAGGTGTGTCGGGAGCAGAACGTAACTATGCAGCAAATGTTTCCTAGAGGAAATTAACTAATTTTGCCATAGTTGAGTTTCGAGGACGACAAGAAGTACCAGTTTATGTAGTTGCGACATTTTTCTCGGAACTACATAAGTAAGAGGATTGTCGATAGCGTGCGACATTTAATTTCGAAAGGGAAACAGGACCAGCGGCCCGGCCTATTGCTAGTCGGAACAAATGCTGATTTCATGTTAACATGATTCAAATTTCGTGCCCAAGGTGCGCAACTTACCTGTTACGCTCCGAAATCGTCAGCGTCTTAATGACTGTCGTGAGCTTTGGTACGGCGTAACTGCGGCACGTTCAGATTTAATTGAAAACAGTTCACCTGCCGTCGCACGTACATTCGTTATTTAATCATCGAATTTGGTGCGTGCGGGCAGGTGATCCCGGCCCCGGACTGAGGTTTGTGGGGCTCGCTCGTAAAGTTTAATCGTTCGGAATGCAGGTGCCCTTTGAGTGACTCCCCTGTAGGGACGCGCTCGAGGGCCCTGTTCCCATTGAGCGTTTACACCCGAACAGGCAAATGGTCGAGCTGCTCATCCGAAGTCGGCTTTATTGGCCATTGCAATATCCAATACAATTCCCGATCTCTCCCTTAATCCCTGTCCTCCATGGCTGCTTCATGGGCCGGGAGCCGGTTCAATTAATGGAGGACGTTATAAGACGCAGATTAGTGCACAGGCTGAGCGCACAGGAGGCATGCATAAGGCTTTCGCTTAATTAGGAAATCTCAATCTCCTCCAAGAGTGAAATTGGATCTGACACGTCTGGGAGCTCTAAGCCCACCTGTTACCATCTTGTGGAATGGACGATTAGAGGCTTTCAATTTCCGCAGCCTTGGAAAATAAGCCTGGGAATGAATGTGGGAGCTTCTTAACATTTCATTTGTATTCCTGCTGCAGCAGCAGTTCCTTTCCTCCTCTCCTGTTACCGAAAAAGCCGTATTTGCGTTAAGTGAAGGTGAGGCGGGAATTCTCAAACCCCAGGACGAGGATGATTGAAATGACAACAACGGAAGATGGACTTCTTTCCTGTTTTCAAATTTTATCATGGATCCAGGACGTTATTTGTATTCCATTAACAACTTCCGCTTTCGTGTATGTGAAAGGTGTAGTCTTTGAACAGCTGATCCACAACGAAAAGAAAATTAGATACATGAACTTAAATCGCATTTTATAGTGCAAAAAAGTTTCATTTTGTCAAGAATTGCTGGCAATAATATAAGCTTCTTCCAAAACAAATCAAATAACACAACATTCTATTAACTTCCCATTTGGAAGTTAGTGTATAATGGGCTCGTTTTTCGAATTGAAAAATTTTGATATAAGTCTATCCACGTTTTAAAGTCCTTAAAGTCAGAATACATCGTTTTTAGAAAAATGTCTGATCTGATCTGATAACGTGTGCAAAAGGTTTTAAATGGCCGTGTTTTTAAAACAAAATAATTACAAAAAAACTGTAAAATGTTTTTTAAGGTCACCAAATTGGAAATTGGCTGTGTGGATTCGAAATAATAACTTTATTATAACTTCTTTCTATTTCTAAACAGGAATCAGTAAAATTCTAACGAATATAAATTTTCGAGAGCTTTGCTAAAAATACACTATTATAATATAGAAATCCTCCTTCATTAGTCGATATTTATGAAAAGAAGCATTACCTCTTGCTCGTTAAAAATGAAGCAATTACTTCAGCTTATATTCATTAAAAAAATCAATTGAAAGGGTTTATTTCGAGAAGAGGTTTTTCTTCCAAGTAAAAGGTGTTGCTTTTTTCGTGTTTATAAAATGAAGCATTTGCTTAAAACCAAGTGTTTAAATTTTATGAATGCATCTAGTCAAAAGCATTTTTTTTTCTTGTTGTCACAATCGGTAGTGTTAATCGAACACAAAAACTTTAAAAAAAGTAGATAGGTACTCTTAATGTACTTTCCAAACACACACCAATACAAGAGCTTGCTTGACACTGTGGTTGTCAATTCAAGAAATGTGAGTAAATTTGCTGTATTTAATTTACATAATTTATTTAAATTGTCTGTTGATCTTTTAGGAATGTTCGTATTTAACCAAATTGTTCGAAGGAGATTGCTTGTAACATTCATTTTATTATTGCCTAAATATCATTATAAAAATATTTTTTTTCAATTACAATGCATGATCAAATAATTCGATAAAATTATTAACTCAAACATATCGTTTCAATTTTCAAAACTTTTTTCCCTAAATGTTAATTTCATGACAGCTAGTATATCTATGTACAAACGTCTCCCCCTACAATAAATTATTAAATTTCAAGCATAATTCCCATAAAATAAAAAAAAGAAAACATTCCGATTTGTGGACATAAATTCGATGAAAACCAAACACGATATCTGTTTTCAGGATCGGACAACATCCAGGACTTATTTGCTTAATAAAAATACTACGAGTGCCACAATCGTAAATTCAAGTTACATCCCAAAATAATTGTGAGGCATTTGTGTTACATTAAGTTAATCCACTCCCCGGAGACCATAAAATTCCAACTGAAAAACTGAAACAAATTTAGCTTCCTGTGCTCTTCCCGCGTGCTCGCTTAAATGAAACGTTTACTTAATTTTTGTAATAATTCAGGAAAATGAGTCCTCATTTCCCGCGTTGTCAAGACAAACATTCCGGATAAATTGAAAAAAATTTGCTATTCTGTCTGTTGAAAAATAACGCGATAAATTGTGCCATAATTCTCATAAATTGTATCGTTGTCGCAGCGGTTGTTTTGTCTATTTTTAATTTTTCAATTAAATTTCTCCCAAAATGTGTGTCATAAATTTCGGTAATTATCGACCTGGAGAGTAATTAAACGCGCCACATGAGGTCCCAGTCGATTGGGATTTTTGTGGGTAGCTCTTCTGGGCCACGCCCGACACTCCCAAAATTCGGGCTCCAATAACTAAAACGCCGGGGGCCGCGTCCCGTCGTATCATCTGGGGGGGAATGAAAAGATGGAATGCTCCTTTTTTCGGAGCACAATGTCAGCGATATCGTGCCCGGGAGTCTGATTCTTTGCATTCATTCCGGGACTCATAAAAAATATTTTTGGCACCGGAACATTAGTTGATAACGACATGGGTGGTGAAACAGAGCAAACGCGAATAGAACCGATGAGGAATTTTATCTCGGTGCTCGAGGTGAAATATGACGGGGGGGGGGGGGGGGGGGGACAAAGCCCGGACAAAGCCCGCGGCGGGCACAGGTGGGGAGTTCTCAATTTCACAAAGTATTTTGCATATCGCCGATGCTATCGCGTGTTCGCTATTCAAAACGACCGCCTTTTGAAGTTAGCAATCATCAGCCACTGTTCTGCCGGGAGGAAGCAGATATTTTTTAATGTCGCAAAGTGACGAATTCGCCAAGTTCCCGGCGCTGCTTCTTTTGAAAAATTTCGAAGAGTGGGCAATTAGTTCTTTCTGACATATTACGCAAAAGCGCCGAAACTCGCCTCCTCGCTAAATCGGAAGCACATAAATAAATGAGACAAGTTCTATTCCAATAAACACAATACTGCGGTATTTTTAGTCTAGCACGCAAATAATTTTATCTGAAGCTGAAGTAATGCTTGAAAATAGCAAAAAAAGATTACTCCGTGAAAGGGTAACTTTAATCCACTCATTCTGGATGATGCATGATTAATATTCAGGCCGGAAACTAGAAAAAATTAATTGTTATATTATCTTTAGATATTACAATTTTCGAAATTGTTTTCCATCTGTAAATTATTATTAGTAGGTATGAATTAAAAATCAGTGACTGTAATGATTATAATAAAAAAATATATAAATTACAAAATAACGATTATCAAGTAATTTTTTTCATACAGGGTGTTTTGCTAAGGTCTGAAAACAGGGGATTGCCAATAGATTCTACATGGTCTCCTGATCAACGTGTGTTCGTTTCACCAATTAGTAAAAAATATTGTTAGCACTTTCCGTTTCGATACTTTGTACCTA
The DNA here is from genome assembly GCA_933228815.1 of Machimus atricapillus. Taxonomy (NCBI): domain Eukaryota; kingdom Metazoa; phylum Arthropoda; class Insecta; order Diptera; family Asilidae; genus Machimus; species Machimus atricapillus. The sequence goes on along the minus strand of OW121788.1, from coordinate 22,778,431 downwards.
CTTAGATATTATAAGTATTATATGATTTAGGTATTTCCCACAAAAGAACTGTATTTTACTATACAAATGTTGTGCTTCTTTTCCAACGAAAGTCATTATCTCATAACTGCCATGCCATAACAACATTTTCAAATTTAAACACCACATCTTATAAAATCTAACATTTCCATTTGTACAATAAAACTAGCGGAGCGGAGGGCACTCAGTTTGGAATCAGTAGTCCAAAAACCTTCAACAACTTTATATTTCTTTGAGAACAGAACGTATTCTCAAAGTTTTGGCCAATTAAAATAAGTACCTTTGCTGCAATTCAACCTACGCTACGTGCACTACAAAAACCGCATAAAAGCATACTTCACTAAAGAAATAGAATGAGAATGTAGGAGAACTATCAGATAGAAGATAAATTTAAAGAGCCCTTGAGTTTGTAACTACAGAGAGAAAGCAAGTAAATTAAAAGGGTTGCGGACAAAAGTACCAAGTTAAATAAAAGAATCGTCATACAAAAGTCCTCTCTGCTTTTGGCATGGATGGTCAAAGAGAAATTTCCACCATAATTGCTTTGATTGCATATTTCCAGAAATATGATTTAATCTGTATCTCAACATTTTTGCAATCGCTTTGAGGATATAAATCAATCAAAATCCCTTTTTTTAAGAGGTAAATTTCCTGTTTCTATCTACCTCTATCCTTCAGGCTTCTAATTCCAAATTGATTCGATCAAAATCCGTATCACTTCAGTTTTTAGTCCCACAAATGTCGGATAAAAACTAAATCGACTTTCGAGCACTACTCGAGTTAATCCATCAAATCAGCCACATCTCCGGTTTCATACATAACTATTATATGTGAAATGTTGCCACCACCGGCTAGGGGTTCTTCAATTTACCAGAGAAAATAAATTCAGAATTTACAGCAAAGTTTTGCTGCTTTCCAAGCTCCGATTTATCATTTTTGCGCTCCAATAAATTCTTCTATGTGGGTAAAGAAATCAATTTGTGAAATGGTTTATCGCCAGAAATGCATTTACATGGGATCAATCAAATGAGATTTTCTGTCAGTACCAAAAACTTACACTTTCTGGAAAGGTGAGGTCTTTCCGAGAGATCTCATGAAAAGCTAGACCACTTTCGAGCAGGAAAACTTTGCATGAAAGTGTGTGAAAGTGGCCGCTCTTAAAATATTTAAATATTTTCGTTGGTGCACTTCTTAGTGGAGACCCTCTTTCTGCAAGAACTCTCCTAAGAGGAATGCAAATAGAACCAGACTTTGTGAAAATACCCATTTTATTTGAAATTGCGACGAGGAAGATAGGGACGATGACGTCGAAGTGTTTGCAGAGGGTTAAGGCTGTGATTTACGGAGTCACTGCGGAACCGACTCTAGTTAATAACAATCAATTAGGGCCGCTGACAGTAACTGCTGCAATTATAGTACATCCACACCTAATTAAGGCAGTCCCAGAAAATAGTAAGGGTGCTTAATGTGCCTTAATTATACGAAAATATCCATTTCAGACAACTGACTCTGTAATTGCTGCGTTATATTAGAATTATTTGTTTTGTAATATTTTCCTTTCTTTAATTTTGAAAAAAAAAGCTCATGGCTTGAACGTGAACCAAACCGTCACAACATCTTGTAAGACCCATCTCAAGACCCTTTTCTTCTAGCAATTTATTAAACTCTCAGCCTGCACTAAGGGGACTTGGTTGAAATTTATCCACTTCCCGACGGGGATCTTTCGCCGCACATTATTTTTCCTTAAATCGTCGTGGGTACAATTTCTCCTATTTGAGAAACTTCGCAGCTATTCCTTCTGTCAACAGAATTTGCATTCACTTCGCTTAGCATGAGGACTCCTTTGAAGGGCGGGTTCTTTACGCGCGAAATCTCGGGTCCATAATTTGACGAGGAGTATTTTCTTTTTTATTCATCGCATGGTTTAGCCCAGCTCGTATGTAAATAAACTTTAAAGTCATTCTCAGCTCCTCAGGTGGAGCGTAAAGTAACGATAAATTATGTTGAAGCTATCTTTATGTTCCGACACTTTTTCGTAACAGCAAAATATTTCAGAGCCTCACATTTACTTCCTATCTTCTACTGTGAAAAATTGGGAGCCTTTAATGCTTTCACGTTTAAATGAAATTTTAAAAGATATACCCTGCTTCTTGAGATAAATTTTGGTACGCACAAGGGGTATTCAACCATTCAAAAGATCAAAAGATTCCATTTAAACATTTTTGTTTAAGAAATTAAAAATGTTGATTTAACATTAGTGCTTACTGCGAATTTTTCTAATGTTTGACGTTAATGCATTCATTTGCATAGGAAATAAACTAAAGCTTTTCAGAATCTACCTTTAGCATAATATTGTATCTTGACATAATTATACTAGCCACCAGATAGTTATTAATATTATATCATATTTGTATGTATAACCTACTGGAATTCTAGGATAATCTATTTTGCAGCAAGTTAAGGGCATTGAAGTTTTAAGACAAATATGTAGTTTTTATTTAACTATAAAACCAAACTCTAAATGCTTTCTCACTAGAATGTAATAAATTTCAACAATAATTGGTTTCCTAGAAATGCAGTTCAAAATCTATTGAAAAACGATTCACTTAATAACTATAGAATTTTAGTTTTATATAACTGCAAGTCACAAAACAACTTCCGAGTATCGATTTCATTTCTTTAGAATTTCAGCAAGAAATTGAAATTCGTTAGAATTGCAGTGTAAAAGTTAAATTTCACTGGAATATTTCAAAATAATTACGTAAACTAATAATAATTAGGGGAAAAATTATAAATTTAAATTAAATATAAAGACATGCCAAAATTGATCACGCTTTTAAAGTTGATTTCAGAGTATGTACATAGGTATGTTAAAGTTTAAGTTGAAATTTAATGAGAGCGCTTTTAGAATATGGACAAACATTCAAAATGTTATATTTGACCTCATTAAGGGTTGATACTCCTTTAATTGTTTCTTTCATTTGTTCAATAAGTAGTTAAATTTTTTCATTTCCGACTTTTTCCCTTTCCTTTTATATCTGAATGAAAGAGTAAGTTAATAAAATCCGATTCCCATAGTAAATTTATAACCAACTATGGCCTTTTAAATTACCTCCTGATGTTTTATGGCCTCGTTAGAACCAGAACCAAAAACAGATACCTACGTTTAATACTTTCTTCGAAGGAAGTCCTACCACAAGGGTTTCCTTTGTCCCTGCTGCAGTTAATTTTGTGTCTCTCAAAAGCCTCTTTTATACAAAACAAAGAATTAAATCCATTCCCTCCAAGGCAAAGAGCCATAAACAATTCACGACGCCGAGGAAATTCACTAAAGTTGTTTTTTCCCGAAATAACACATTTCCGTGCAATAAGGCTTTTATTGGGCTCCTGAATTCATTAGGCGCCAAATTAGGCGTGTTTTCACATTCACATTCCCTTTTTTCTGTGGTCACTCTGCAAGGAGCGTTTAGCGTAACATTTTCCGTATGTCACCTACTTTTAGAGGCCTAACAATGCCGGGAATGCAGTTTCCTTAAAAACCTTCTACTTCAAAAGTTTTTTGTGAATGGCACTGCTATTTTTATTGGACGTGCATAAGACGTTCTCGCATATCTTCGCCGTAAATACGAAACACTCGAAATAGTGCACAGTGTGGCCTCGGGGTTGGGCAGAATTTCTGAGGTGTGTGAAGGTATTGCAAAGGACATTATTTTTGATACAAACTGTGGAGACAAAAAATACTGCAGTAGAATCCTTGAAATATCATCAAGTATTTCTTTCACCACAAAAGTTATATTTTTTCGTGATAAGTCACAAAGTAGTCTGATGCACTTTGTAGTTTTACTTTTTCTAACCTAAATAAAAATTTAATGCCTGGAATAAAGAAAATCTCGAGTTTATCTCTCTTTTTTCTATAGTTACATTACAACAGACGTCTGAACAGAGAGTTTATTTTTTCTTTTACTAGTTAGAACAGACATCTGAAGAGCACAGGAAGCTAAATTTATCTTCATTCTTAAGATTACCTTTTAACTTCAGACTGACAATAAAACCTCGTCTTTTACATCAATCGTATTTTGCGAAGATGTTCATTTCTAAAAGTACTTAACTATAGTTAAAGTTATTTTTAATAAACATTAAATTCACTTAATCAAAGTCGGCAAGTTTATTTAATATAAATACTAACAATACTAATAACATTACTCCATGCTTTTAATTTTTAATTTGTCAGATCTCAAATATTTTATGGTATTGTGTGGTGATAAATTTACTCTATCGTTTAAGCAGTGAATAAGCAGTAAATTCATATTCTTTCATAAAAACAGTGGATAATAAATCAAGAACTAATAAAAAACTCATAAATTATTAGCGTGCTTTATGTTCTTTTTATAATAAAACAGGAACTTACTTAATTGATTTCTCTTCATTTAGTAATGAGTTTTTCTAATTAGTTTTTTAATCGAAGAAAGATATATCTACATAAAAAAATTCGAATCGGTAATCTATACACTATGAGATATTCATTAATTATATTTGAATATTGATGAATTAAAAATACTGCTTTTTATGATTCAGTAAATTGATTATTCAGGTATAGATAGTGACTCAACCTTTTGTTCAAATATTGCAAAATGTTGTATATCATTCGATTTTATTCATTTATTAGTTGACATTAATTGCAAAACTAGTTCAGTGTTTTGTGAGGCCTTCTTTTGCTCAAATGACCTTCTTTACTCTTCATGGCATGGACTTAATTATTTTATTTTAGACGCTAGGTTTTTGGTCCATGCTTTTTCCACCCTGTTTCAGAGCTTATCTAATTTTCTGCAATGCCTTGATTGTGCCATTATTCTTCTCAAAACATGTTTTATTTATTCATTAATTTTTTATTTATTATCTTCAATGCATTACTTTTAACTGTACTTTTAGTTCACTAAAAATTTATAATCTCTTTATAAAATCTAGATATTTCGGCTAACCAAAATTAACTCGTTAATTTTATAAACTTAACTAATTGTTGAAATGACTTGAGAGGGAGTATAACCAATTTATATCTACCTTAATACAGTAAAAATCTCGAGTCTGCTTAAAAGCAACACAAAATATATCTAGATTGTAGTGGAAAATATGTATATAAAAATATAAGCAATTTTATGCATATTTCTTAGAGGAATTATGAATAAATGATATTGGTATTTTAGATAACTGATTTGATTAGCAATTTGTTTTTATTGTTTCCATACTTCGACTTCGCCTTCTTTAAATTAAATAAGTATTTTAATTTCTACTGAAGAATAAACTTAATCCAAGCAAAGCCACTTAAATCGAATTATAATGTTTAAGTAAATTTTAGATTAATTCGGAGAAACTTGAATAAATTAAAGTAGGTGCTATAATAATAAAACAGTAAAATTCATCTATATTTCCTCCTAGTGATTAATTCAAACTCATATTTTAAAAGAAGATTACAGATGTTATGATATGTAATAACAACGTTCATAAATTGCTTCACTCCATGAAAATACATTTTCTAAATAAGAAGACCCAGCGGCGTGCTGCAGCCACAAACGATCTCATGATATTTTGAAGACATTCCAAGTAATTCTGCGGATGCTAAGGAGCCAGAAATGTTAAACGGGCTATTCACATTCACGTCAAGTGGAGCCATCCATATGAGGCAGTAATTTTCACTTTAAAGACACTTTGGGGGAGGCGCTCCCTCTCTTGGGCCCCAAATAAGAAGCGAAGCTTCTTCTTAATTTAGACTGCGACAAATGCCCACTGTGCCGCTCGCAAATCGCTTAGCATACAAATTGAGGATTATCAAGATATATTTGAGCAATTAAACTTAATCTAAAGTGGGCCGTTAGGCTTCTCACTAAGCGAAATGTTGCTAATCGGCCAATAAAATTATTCAGAGCATTTTGCATATAATTTCCTGTTCCAGCCGGTTCGTGCCCGAACTGCCGATTGTAATCGACCGAAGAGTCCTCCAGAGCATCCCAGATCACATGAATTTTTAAAAGGCGACCGGGTCCATCGGATGCAGCCGGCATTATGCACTCCGTCCAGGTCACGGATCCAGGATCCTGAAGTCCTGGAAGGAAACGCCCTTAGATGACTGACAACGATGACGATGCGGTCGAGGAGATTGGCACTAGGATTGGGGACCAAAACGCCCATGTGGCGAGGCAGGAGACCACTGCAAAGGCTCTTTGTGGCCCGGGATGCATCCTCCGGGACTTGAAAGTGTCATGAATTTTCCCATCGCTCCGGCTCCGGTCCAGAGGGCCCCATCCCGACTCAAAATGGGCCCGGACTAGTGGAGGTCGGGAGTATTTCGAGCAGGTTTCGCACTCCACTGCGCCGTCGATATGGCCCAGTTAAATTATAAGCGATTAAGCAAATATGCCGACTGCGGCAAACAATCATATAATAAATTGGATGCCAGGAAATTAGATATTCATTGAAAGTTACTTCCTCCAGCGGGGGAGGATATGTGGATGCCTGCGCACTTGCAGGTGGAGCAGAGCACATTTAGGCGATTTGCATAAGTCCTCCACTCCCATCAGTCGGGGGCAGACCCTCCACCTTCAAAAATTTTTCGTTCGATGGGCAAATATTTGTGCGAATTCGATAAATAAAATATCGCCCAATTTCGTGTATTGCGTTTCAGCTTTTCACGGTATTGGGCAAATATTTACGCAAATCACATGCGGCGGATAATTTGTTTTCTTCTTATGAATTGTGCTGTTTGTTGCTTAACAACAGAAAATTCCCAAAAGCTCTAAAGATTAATGAGAAAAGGGCATTTCGTTAATCATATGGGGGAGGACCATTCTCTGCGTCTTTATGAAGTCGACAAGATGAAAAAAGTTTGCAAAGTAATTACTTGCGACTTTGCCAGTGCATAAAATTGGATCTAATGCGATGTTTGGTGAAAAGGAACTCTCAAAGGACACATTATGTATATAGTAATCTAATATTAGATAGTACATTAAAAATTAAAACCTTCGCACAAAAAATAACTACAGAATTATTTCAATTTCACATATGTTTTTGCAAATTTTATTCTAAAATTTAAAGTGATTCTTTTTCACCTTAGAAGTTTTTATTATAGCACATAAGTGCCTATGTATTTATGTAGATTCATATTCAATTGAAATTGCTCGCTGACTTCAGGTAAACAATTTTTTAGCAGCATTTTGCAAATTGCAATTTAATTGTTTCCCAAGCAAGAGCATTATTTTAATTAGTGATCGCTTTGCAAAAAAATTTTCTCGTTGGTAATTATTGTAATTATAGTAGTATTTTTTTTTATAGCTATTTGTCTTAATTATGAAAAAAGAAGCAGAGACTTTGGTTTTTTCTTCACTATTTGTATTTTATGGATATTATGTTACTTGTACCTACTTACTTAAGAAATAGGTATGTTATACGCTGTTTTTCTTCTAAGAATTATTCAAGTATAAGGTAGAAAAATTATAGAGAATAGAGCTATAGGGTGGAAATTCTAAGAGGTTTTTGATCATTACGGGTAGCACCTACGTACCTTTGTAGGATTTTTTTTTAAATGTTATAGTTATTATTCCTAATTATTTGAAGAGTAATTTGGTGCAGAATTCGAGAGATAGTCTCGAGAGCAAGATAAGTGCGATATTATTCATCACTTGGCTCATACTCACAAAACTAAAAAGCGTTTTTCTCAAAACTACATTTTTTATATTGGTGTAGACGGTAACTCGGATCAAAATTCATTCGATAGATATCAATTTTTTATCGTTGATGAACTAAAAAAAGAATTAAAAAAAAAGTTGAGTGTTAGTAAATTTTTCATCAACGACAAAAATGTCTGATTTGATAATTAAAAATGCAACTTTGTTTTATGTTTTAGCCTAGAGAAAAGTTGTTAGAGTGTTTTCCATTTGTTCTAACGAAAATCGCAGCTTGTACTTCAACCTTTTTAAACAATAGCTCTTCCTATTTTCCTACAATAAATTGGCAAAACTTACCTCTTTCTGACCCCCTTTTAATATTTGTAGCTGTTCTTATAAATAAAATGACTACATGTCAAGCTTAATACCTAGTTAATTTTTTTAAACCACTTGTTTCTTTTGGAGCAGCGTAGTTCCGTTAAAATTTAACATTGAAAGAACGTGTAAAGACGTGTAATTTTTCAAGACTTTATAAACTTTGCAAAACTGTGTTGTAAATATTCTAGAGAATATGCAAAAAAATCTTGAAAGGTTTCATGGGTGCAAAAATTTGCATCAAATTGTGATTACTCCTATAATTATCCAAAATGAGGTGCACTTATAAGATTTTTACTAGATAACTCAAGTAAGCAAATAGACTTGTGCTTAAATCTCAATTATTAACATATAATTATACAGTTTGCACAAATGACTGTAATCATGGACAATTATAAAATTGATTTGATAATTTAATGGTAGAAAATTTCAAGTTGATATTTACAAACATTTACACTTTCTAATATCGTTTATAAATACTATGTATAAGAATTTAACATGTTATGGATGCCAACTTATTTATAAAAGTGCAATTTTGACAAACGCATCGCAAATTGTGTTATTTATATATTGAACAAACTTTTACGATTTTAGTTTATATTTATCTAAAAGCTTAATCGATACGTCATCGAAGGTGATCAAATAAATTCAAAGAACTTAAATATGCCGGTAGCAGAAAATAGCGTCAGATAGTTTTCTGTTTCACTAATACACCGATCAAGGCTACCAAAGCAGATCTTATTATTAAATCGAACAAATTATTTTTGCAGGTCAACCTTGGACGAATGCCATCATGACGAGATTGTCGTCGATGACAACGATAGACATAGAAGCGAATATACCTTCAGAAAACACTTTTAGACTATCGGACGTGGAAGAAGAACGCATCTTGGCCGTTGGCGAGCTCGGAAGACGTGCATCTTCAGTTGGCACCAACTTGAGTGCAGGACACCTGTTGGGAGTCGTCAAAAAGGGAAGTGGTCAACGCCAGCACGTGGACGTGACACCCTCGCAATGAGTCTGGACAGCAGAACACCGGAGTACCGACATTTCGCTTCCATTTCGCACAGCAACAACATGTCTTCAATCTACGGCTCGACGGGACCCCCAGAGCTGTCCTCGTTGAACGCGACTGAACCCCCGGGACTCGGCGAGGACGGCGAGTGGGTCAAAACTTTGCTTCTAATACTAAAGGCCTCGGTTATGATATTCATAATTGCGGCCGCCATTTTCGGTAACTTACTCGTAATAATTTCTGTGATGCGACATAGAAAACTAAGGTGGGTACTCTTCAATTCAAACCCTCATTTTTAGCCTTATAAACTACACTTGGTCCTTCTTCCAGGATAATAACAAATTACTTCGTAGTCTCACTAGCAATGGCTGACATTATGGTAGCGATGATGGCCATGACATTTAATTTTAGTGTACAAGTAACTGGGAGGTAAGTGCCTTGAATATTTTTATTTTCATATTTTGCTTCTAAGGGTAAAGGCGGACACCGCAAATTTTTTTTTTTTACCTCTCCTCATTAAAAGCCTTTTCCCCTCCTAAAAGAAGACCTCGTTTTATGCGAAGTCGTTCCATGATTATGCTCATTCCTTTTAAGCGCTCTCAAGTTGATTGTACACTCTACAAAAATTATCTCGTTGGATTTCACGGTTTGGCACCTTTAGAATTACTTATGACAGCAAACCTGATTAAAACGAAACTCTTTGGAATTTCTGTTGAAGAAACTTTACAAGTTGTACTCTCTCTGCGCGGGTAATTATCAGAGACGATGGTCTGACTGACTTTCAAAACTTTGTGTTGATTAATACTTTTTTTTTTCATTTGGCTGTTCTTAAGAAAACTCTGCATTCAGTTAGGCTGCGAAACCTCACAATGAATTTCAGAAATTTTGAATAACAAATTAACGAGATATCAAGAGAGGTTTAATTAAGGCTTTTAGAAAGGGTTGTAGAAGGACTATGAGACTTTTACAATTAGGAAACTGTTCTGGGGATGAATTAAGTCCTTCTTGTTCCCACGAAAAGGAAAACGTTCTTAATAAAAATGTTTGCGAAGTTAGATAATAAATTAAGAAAAGTTACATATTAATCATTTTGATTTATTGAGATAGGAAAGAAAATTTTAAGCAACTTCGAAAATAATAATATTTCTGAAAAACTCAATTTCTCTATTTCATCTTCTAGATAGTTGTATACTAAAATTTCGCTTTCCTACTCCTATTTTTTCGTTTTATGTATCTAATCATTCTGTTGAGTATTAAATTTTCGCAAAATGGAGCCGATACAAAATTATGTTTTCAAAGCTAGAATAATTTTGATCAGTTCTCTTTAACATTTAAAGAACGATTACATATGATTCTTTTAGATCTCTGCACCAACATCAAAAATTTGTATCCTTATCATGACCAAAATTTTACTACTATCATAATACAAAATATTTAGAGGTCAATGATGACATGATAGCTTTTCATATCCAAAGTTTATGATGGGATCCGAAAGACCTAGCGTGTGAAAAGATTAATGTTTAACATCACACCGTCCGTCGTATACTGTACTCTGGGAAAAAATCCAATTCTCCTTAATAAATTAATTGTCAGTCATAAAATGCATCTGCTTTTGAAGCTTCCCTTTCGCATTGACAGTCTCCATCAACTTCGTCCTTCGCAAGCACGTCTCACGTTATTAATCAAAGCCATAACGAAGGCACGTCATCAAGGATAAAGCCGTCAGCAAACAGTAATTTGAATAAATATCATTTTTCGTCGCCTTTGGCGTCAAAGGAAACTATAGCAGTCTTTTGACTGGACCGTCGAGGATTACATTTTCTGTTTACTTACTACCGACAGAGTAGACAGAAAGACAGACAGACGATGTCACACTATCGATAAACTTCACACACAAAAAGCGACAATTTTCCGGAGGAGTATTTTTTGTCCTGTATTTTCCGAAACGGTGTGGGTTCCCACTAATTAAGCAAAATTCCCTTCATTATGAGCGGAATTCGTGAAATTGTTATTTTCTCACAGACTTCCCGGACTGTTTGTAGAAGCTTTAATGAGGAGGAAAGGATTTCCTCCGTGATTTACAGATTTTATGAAGTGTTTGTCGATGACGTATTTAAACTCGCTTCTTGTGTAGGACCGGAGCCTTTTGATATAATTTATTAAATTATGACACTGCACTGCACCATCATCTAAAAGGGGTCATGTTTTCGAGACGTCGCAAGGGTGGCTTTAGTAATGAACTAAATTCATTTAATTAAACGCCATTTAATTAACGTAGGTAAAGAAACCTTTTCTCACCTACGTAGGTGAGATAGTGAAAAGCATGCAAATGTATATTCACAAATATTTCACTTGATTAAGCATAGAACACAAGTGCTACGTGATGTGACTGAAACGTATTAAGATTGACATTTTCATTCAAGTAAGAAACTCTGTTTTCTTGGATTTAACTGTCCTAGAACGATAAGTAATCCTTTGCGAAACATTGACGATGTTAATTGCCGTTTTAGACTGTAAAATTTGTTTGAACCTCATCATCACACACTTATAAAGGTAAAATCCTCTTAAACGGGAAATTAACAAAATCCTTCCCTTTAATGAAACAATTTAAATATTTTCAAAGCTTTTATCAATTTCAACCGGCTATCCGGAAAGTCCCAAATTAAGACTGAATATTTCCACCTTAAATTTTCATTAAACGAGGAGTTTACTGGAATCCACATCCATTTTCTTGTAAATTGAAAACGTATTTTAAAAACAGCAAGGGGAATTTAAAGAAAATTGATTTCGATTGAAAAATAACAAGATTTTTCTGATATTTATATGCTATGGTCCTGAGGAAATTTAGCAACCCTCAGTTGGTGAAGGGATGGCAAAGCTTTACTACTCTTCCAGTGCTTATTTACGATTTTTCAATAGAAACTTTGAATAAAATGGAATGAAGGGAAAACTTCTATAAACGTTTTTTTTTAATTCATCAAATCAATATTTTCAACGTTTTGAGAGAAAGTTTCAAAACAAACAGAAGGAAATTTGTTTAATTGGACTGAAGCGATTGATTCATTTCAATTAACTAATTTCTTCTGGAATGTGACTTTTGAGTATACAAAAAATATATTCTTACAAATTTTGTAATTTTGGCGCTAGCTATTGATATAATAAAGAAATATATTAAAGTTTCAGTCTGACTGACAGCTTTTTTTTATTCGAACCGCCAATGGTAAAAATATCATTTCGAATCTCCATAATCAAATATCTCAAAATTTTTGAGCGGAAACAACCTTTAATTTCTATAATTAAATTATTTTGTTGCGAAAATCAAAATAAGAAGATATAAGATATTATTCCACACAGTGTGTGCTACTACCTACTATCACTAAACTAATCCAATTATGTTTTAAGTTATTGGATGCAAGTAGATATTTGTATTTATATAACTAACTAATTATAGCTGTAGTTCTTATTTGTTATTTGCAGTTGATTTTTGTCAAATACTGCTTCAAAGGGTTCAATCAAATACGATGTCCAAAATCGATAAAAATAAAGCAATATTTTAAAACTGAGTGTTTTAACTTTCAGGTGGCTATTTGGTCCTTTCTTATGCGACTTGTGGAACAGTTTAGATGTGTATTTCTCCACCGCTAGCATACTTCACCTATGTTGTATATCAGTGGACAGGTGAGTGCTAGAATTCGATTTCGCCTCGAATTGAGATTCATGCCCAATTTCGCAGATATTATGCTATAGTTAAGCCACTCAAATATCCAATTAACATGACCAAGCGGGTGGTAGCCGTGATGATACTTAACACGTGGATATCTCCAGCATTGCTCTCTTTTGTACCTATTTTCGCTGGCTGGTACACGACTGAAAGTCACAAACATTTCGTTGAGGAGCATCCAGACAAGTGTGAGTTTGTTGTTAATAAATGTTACGCCGTCGTCTCCAGTTCGATATCATTTTGGATACCATGCACAATTATGATATTTACATATTGGGCGATATTCCGGGAGGCGAATCGACAGGAGAAGCAGCTCGTTATGCGCCAGGGGAACGCTATGCTGATGCATCGGCACTCTACGGGCGGAGGCACGAATGGTAAATGAGGTCCCCAGGGCGAATTTATTATTTCATTTTACTATCCAGGGGAGGCATTAAGTGGGTCCGGCTCCTCGAAGACCCTCACAATGCACGAGGTCGACCAGGAGCACACGCCGACGAAGGACAAGCACCTGATCAAGATGAAGAGGGAGCATAAGGCGGCTCGCACTCTGGGCATAATTATGGGCACCTTCATCCTTTGCTGGCTCCCGTTTTTCCTATGGTTCGTTTGCGGTTAATCGGCAATTTTCCTAAACTTTAAAAATATTTTGTCTAGGTACGTGATAACAAGTCTTTGTCGGGAGGCATGTCCCTGCCCAGACATAGTTGTAGCGATCTTATTCTGGATCGGATACTTCAACTCCACCCTGAATCCACTTATTTATGCATACTTTAATCGGGACTTCCGGGAAGCCTTCCGCAATACCCTCAACTGCATCTTCTGTTCCTGGCGTCGGGGTAGGCGTCTTCCACTAGACATTGACATTCGTAGGTCCAGTTTGCGGTACGACAATCGAGCCAAAAGCGTTTATTCGGAGAGCTACCTGAACTCCAATCACCCGCAGAGGCGCACAAGTCATCTAGTCGAAAGTTTATAATAAACCCCAAGTATCATTAGCCAAAAAACAAAAAAAAAACTAAAAAAACCAAAAAAAAAAAAACCCTAATTTAGTTGTAAAAGCGTGCTTCCAAAGCTTGAGAGTGCTGCCACCCCAAAATTGATGCCCAGCGATGTCAGCAATAAGTCTCGGGACGAAGGATCATCACAGACCTATAGTTAATTGAAAGGATTTCCTACATAAACTAAGATGCATTTTGTTGATATTTAGATGAGTTTTGTTGCAATTTATAGTTAAGCGTAGTTCATGTTAAGGTATAATACCTATAATAGACAAATTAAGCAATAACTCAGTAATTGTATGTCATGCCCTCAACGCCTAACTTTCATAGAATGGCTCCACAGTAAATCGCTTAAATATATAGCATAAATTTTGTAGACCTAAGGAAATTGGACAGCGACGCAATGTTTGTAGCAGTTCCTGGAATAAAGTTGACTGGGTGGCCTAGACCAGAGCTTTTAAATGAAGTCAGCAACTTGATTCCAGCAATGGCTGCAAGCACGATCTTCAGGGCTTGTTTCAACTCGCTTTCATTTTCCGCCAATATCCGTCGCGAACTGCATTTTCATCAACAGATATAATATCAGCTAAAATAACCAAAAAAAAACTGCGATCATCAATCAGCAGCAATACTAACAAAAATATTGTAGTTACGAAATTCAAATTGTGTTCTTTTGGTACCTAAAGTAAGACCCTAGAGATACTTTCTTTTTTATTTGAGAAGAAATTGAAGGATTTCATCCACTGTAAATATGTAAATGTTTTAGACTTTTTAATAGATAAACTTATTTAAGACAAGATCAGTTAATGTGAGTGGTTTACCAACGCGTCTGTGGAATTTTCCAATATTTAACGAAACGACCGAACGACGCTGGAACTGCTCCCCTTTTACAATTGTAAGAATTCTGTACACAACGAACACACCCTCATACAGAATTCGGAATTTACTGACAGGATCATGAGGTATGTATATGAGCATTTCTTGCAGTTTCATCATTTTACTTTTTTTTACTGTATAACATTTTGGTTCTACTAGTTGTCATCCACAACTAGCCTCCAGTTATCTTCTTTGATTTTCCGACTGACAATTAGACTGATTATCGAAATAAAATTATAATGAAGAAATTGTAAATCAAATGTTTACTTTACCTTTCACAATTTTTCCTTTACCTTGATCAAAGTAACGTACAAAAATCTTTAAATAAATACTTGAACTTTATGCTTACAGGTAAGTTTTTCTTACATTAAGCAATTCAGAAATTTTCGAAAAACCGGCAATTTTATTTCTCCATTTTAACAGAGTTAAATTTTGATCCGAAACTAACTTATGTATTTTATTTTAGCTGTGTTTTTTTCACCCGGGTCAGAGATTTATTGGATTGTCGTTTTAAGAACTGCAGGATTAATTCGAAAATATTCCACCAGATTGCGCTGTAGACCTACTTTCATTTTTCGTTGTTGGTGGCATTGCCCCTGTGGTTGTGACAGCGAAAAAATGGAAAACAGTTAGTAAGCCGTCACGTGTGCCTAGTTTTTATCGAGATTTGTAAATTTGTGAAAAGTGCATCAAATTGCAGTGATTTTAACATATCCAAAACTCAAGCCTTTAACCAGGTAAATTTGTGGATAAGTTTTTGACGCAAAGTGGCCCGGGTGAAAAAACACAGCTTATGTTATTTATTAATTTTGGTATTTTTGCTTTCTGATTAAAAACTAAAAGAATTCGGAAACGGTAAATTAATAGTGAAAAAGTAAAAGTGAAGTAAAAAGATTGCTCTAAATCAAAAAATTGCATTTCAATTTATTAGTCTTTATATAAGGACATATTTAAATTATAGTATTTTTTTCCAAAAAAATTTTGCTTTTATCCCTTATCTCCAAGTGTCCCTCTAGAGCTCCACTGATGTGCGGCGTTCTACTCCAAGTTTTTTTGTCAGACACCTCTGATTTGAAGCGTGCTACTCCAAGTGGACTTTTTACTTCGGATATTGTTCGGGCCGTTATTGGTAAGTGGTAATTTTTTATAGATAACAAAAAATACTCCTTAGTCAGTTAGAAGCGATCAGTAAAGACAGTCAGATCTCAACCTGTTAAGAGGTGGCGTGTTAAGTTTTAATACATAGTTTCGATAATTACATGCTATACATAAAAAAATAAATATATTTTATTTCAATAATATTTTGTGTTGTTACCAACCAAACCCGATTTGAGTATAACAATATAATTAATGGATAACAGCGAGGAATTTCTGCTTTTAATTAATAAGAATACATTTAATAAAAATAGAATTAATGCAAACTACTTTATCATTAAAAACATTCGTTATTTTTCGGTATATCTATCACTTTTAAAATATCTAAAACTTTTAAACAATATCCTCCATTACAGTTTCAAGCTATGTTTTGTTATTATGAAACTAACACCCACTTTGTTTTGATAGTAGGAAATTAATGCTGATATTTACTTTATGAGTTTCTAGAAGAGCAATGAAACTTCCTGGAATAAAACCATCTCATTACTTCCAATTTTCAATATTTATAAAAGCATATGAAGTCAACAAAACTTTTAGCGTTAAGTAAGCTTAACTACGAAATGCAGAGGATAAAACTTTTGTGAAAACCGCAGGATTTGCGCTAAGTACACATACATACATAACTCAGTATTTTTCCTTAAAAGTATTAAACTTTATGCACAAAGTACAGTTTAAAACTTCTTCATTCTTTAGCTTTGCAAGTTTTGTAATTCTGTGAAAACGACGTTATCTTATAAAATTTAAAATAATTCTGCAGAAACTCTAGAGTGTTCTCCTATTATTGATCCACTGGTTATTTACTAATTGAAATCAATACCGAAGAGCTCTACAAAGTCGATGGTATCAAGAACTTATAGAACTCCTAATCCACAGCCTGCACCTATTTATGGAAACTTGAGAACGTGAGATAAGAGAAAGTTTATTAGGTAATATAAGGTGTGCTTTCTCAGACAATGTAAAGGTGTTATTAGTGCGATCCATGCCAGCCACCTGACACATGGATTAATCCCTTGAAACTCTTCTGCAACCAGGAATTTGATGAATACAATAAATTTTTCTCGGTCAGTGATTAATAAATGCAGATAACTCTCCCACCAGGTGGAATTTAAAAGTAAATCCTCTGATGGATAAAAGGTATAGTGCAGTTGCAGCCACTTTACCTATAAATTAAATCCCATCCACTTTCTAAAAGCAAAAGAGCCATACCTCGTGATAATGTGTGAGTGAAGCGAATTTCAAAAACAAACTTTGATCGAAAAAGCGTTATGCACTTTACGTTGCTAGCACTGGCCACTTCAGTATGCAAATGAAATTCTGAGAAAACGTTCAATTTTCCCGCGGGAGGTAAAAAGTGCTGGTCCTTTCCTTTTAAATCGGGCTATTGATTTTTCACCCTGAAATTTTGTTCAGCTCAGCGCGAATGGCACTTGCCGTAAGTCGTCTGATTAGTGAAATTCTTTTCTAAAGTCTTACGCCTTCCTGGCGAGTACCATCACTTGTAAAAGGCTCTTCATTCATAAATCGGACCAATCAGCAAATGGGTTCAACATAAATATGAAAGGTCGTATTTTATACTCCGTCGTAAATTCGAACAAAACATTCGCCTTCGGCAAATAAAGAGCCTTAAAGTCTTTGCTTCCTTTGACTGTCTCCCGCTGGAAAATTCTAAAGACTCTCCTCGTCGATTTATTTTACATGTGTAAGCCTAATTTCTTTCTCCCCAGGATGTCCCAACAAGTGCCTCAGTAAAACTTTTCTCGTAAAACTTTAACATAAAGACCCTTGAGTTTTACGATATTTTAAGGATTCACTGAACGCCGACAGTTGAAGAGATTTTATGAATATAAAATTTTCTTTTCTTTTTTTTCTAATTGCTTGCACTTTCAAAATGCACATTAAAAAGACAAAGTTTTTCCACGTGAAGTAATTTTTATCAATTACTCTTTAATATCTACAAATATCTTTTCATAATAAACAAAGTTACAAATTGAATAACACGTAATATTAAATATTCTTTAAATTATATAAACATCTTACAACTTTTTATAAAAGCGTTCTTCCTAAATAGCACTAACACTAACTAAGGTAAATATTTCAAATTTTTATCTCTGGTTCGTGAAAAATTCCTTTCCCTTTTTTTAAGGAATTTACTTATAAAGAACTAAGGATTTTTCCCTTTACTGAACAATGTTATTTCAAGGATTATTATGCAAACAGATGCTGCACATTCCGGTCTGGTACGTAAGGAGGTAGAAAGTTAATTAACTTAACTTTGGAATGGATTTCAGCAGAGATAAAAATTGTGGCTATATGCAAATCACTCTGTTTCTTTTCACTTAATCGTTTTTTGTTTCGCATATTTGAGTATCTTCATATATGTTGTTCGATATTTCTAGTTTGAACAATTTTTCATGCCAATGATGGTTTAGAAATTAACCCGGCATTTTTATTCTTTATTAGTACATAATTTCAAAAATATTTTTCGTTGCGTTACTATTTGATGGAAAAGTTTTATGGTCTTATAAGTAGTAGAACTTATGTAGCATTTTAAATTTTTTCGAGTATATAATTATTATTAAATAAAACAATTATCATGTTCCAGAGACATGGAATCAACGAAACTCATCATGGAAGTAAAAACCGATCGCAGTTGTCGTCTAATTCCTCTCCGGTCACTCCTAAAAAAATTGCAGCCAATAAATTTTTCCATTTTAAAATTTATATTTCAACACTTTGTAAGGTAAGTGATTTTTTTAAAAAAAATTTTAAACAGTCGAAATTTGAACAAATACCTACCTTTGCAGAGTCTCGGAGAACTCGAAATTGAACAGCATGGACAGCAAAAATCTTGCAATTTGTTGGTGGCCAACACTAATTCCAATTGAATTCACCGACATGAGTTATTTTGAGCAGCTGCGTCCGCATCTTGAAGACATTGTTAAGCTTCAGACAATGATCGATCAGTTCCCGTATCTAATTTGTGGGAAAGAGGCTTTCGTAATGGTTCTTATGGCTGATAAAAAGACAAAGTTAGCATAGCAAAACGCATGCATAAATTTTTAAACAAAAAATAATATTTATGAATGTTCTAACTGTGAAAGATGTTGTTTTATAACTGAAAACAAAAAATATGTAATAATTATAATTGTAATTTATCTAGTTATACTTTGCATATTTATAAATGTCGACTGAAAGAGAAAAAACAAAACAATTTTTTGATGAAACTGACATTGATGTAAATATTATTTTGGAAAAACAAGTTCACACAAACAAAAAACATGTTTGCAATATTGTATATATGTAATTAATAAAATGATAAATTTTATCAGAAGAGTTGTTTTCTTGAATATTATTCCCTTTGAATTTCTCCTTAAAGAATGAATAGACAAAAAGGTAAGTTTTAATTTACTCCTGGGTCTATGCTAAAATCTGTAGCTTCCACACCTAGACTCTGCTCCGAATTTTAGCTCAGACCCGAGACTATAAGATCCCCGGTTCGGGTCCTGGTTTCGGGGTAAAATTTCAGCCGGGGTCCACACCGGACCGAGCTTACGTACTCGACCGTAAGCTCGCTTCGGTTTGGGCCCCGGCTGAAATTTTACCCCGTAGCCAGGACCCGAACCAGAAAATTACCCACCAGCCATTTTCCCCGGTTCGGGTCCTGGCTACGGGGTAAAATTTCAGCCGGGGCCCAAACCGAAGCGAGCTTACGGTCGAGTTCGTAAGCTCGGTCCGGTGTGGACCCCGGCTGAAATTTTACCCCGAAACCAGGACCCGAACCGGGGATCTTATACTTAGATTCAGGTCTGAGCTAAAATCCGGAGCGGAATTTGGGTGTGGAATCTACAAATTTTAGCATAGACCCAGGAGTAAATTAAAACTTACCTTTTTGTCTTAAAAAGCGAATCTAAAGTGTCAGAATTGAAATAAAACAAGTTGTTCATGAATTATATATTTTTATTAATCTCCTTATTATTTACAATTATAAACGCATTTTACAGAGTTAGTTGCCTTGATAAGTAGTTAAAAATCCTAACAGAGATTTTTTAAAAATTAAAATTTTGAAGAACGGCTTCACATAATCGAATAATTTAGTAAAAACATCGCCGTTGCGTACACTAAAAGACAGGGACGAAACGGTTATAAGTAAAAAAAAAAAATTACAATTTAACTGTTATAATGACGATTTCTTTTGTTACGATATTCTAATAAAAGTTAACAATTGACATTTATTTTTTTCGATCAGGAATAACAATTATCGGATAACTTTTAATAGTCAGATCAGGAATAAAAGTTATCAGATGATTTTTATTGTTTTAGATCGACAATAAAAGTTATCAGATGATTTTTATTTTTTCAATCGAGAATAAAAGTTATCAAGTGATTTTAATTTTTTTGATCACGAATAAAAGTTATGATGTGATTTTTATTTTTTAAGATCAAGAATAAAAGTTATCGAATGATTTATATTTATTCAGATTAGGAATAAAAGTTATGAGATGATTTTTATTTTTTTCGATCAGGAATAAAAGTTATCAGATGATTTTTATTGTTTTAGATCGGCAATAAAAGTTATCACATGATTTTTATTTTTTCAATCAAGAATAAAAGTTATCAAGTGATTTTAATTTTTTTAGATCAGAAATAACAGTTATCAAGTGATTTTAATTTTTTTGATCACGAATAAAAGTTATGATGTGATTTTTATTTTTTAAGATCAAGAATAAAAGTTATCGAATGATTTATATTTATTCAGATTAGGAATAAAAGTTATGAGATGATTTTTATATTTTTCGATCAGGAATAAAAGTTATCAGATGATTTTTATTGTTTTAGATCGGCAATAAAAGTTATCACATGATTTTTATTTTTTTAATCAAGAATAAAAGTTATCAAGTGATTTTAATTTTTTTAGATCAGAAATAACAGTTATCAAGTGATTGTAATTTTTTGATCACGAATAAAAGTTATGATGTGATTTTTATTTTTTAAGATCAAGAATAAAAGTTATCGAATGATTTATATTTATTCAGATTAGGAATAAAAGTTATGAGATGATTTTTATTTTTTTCGATCAGGAAAAAAAGTTATTGGATGATTTTTATATTTTAGATCAGGAATATAAGTTATCATGCTTTGGACGGTAGAGCGGAAAAACGCAAAAAAAAATGTAATTTGTGCATGTGTGTGTGATGGGGATTAGATGTTAACTCGGTTAATAGTAGTAAGATTATAGTGCGTCAGCTACTACCCCCTCTTTCCTAAATTTACACGTAAATGATTATTACAGAACTGCCGTAAGGTTAGGGCTAATTATGGCGCTAAATTGTGCAGCTAGCCAAAAATGTCCTAGATGTGTTGATTGATGATTTTCTCTGTCGGTAACGTTATGTTTGCAAACACAACAATTGCTGAAGCTGGCTGCTCGCTCTGGATGTCGCAGAAGACGTGGCACTGGTTGTCCGTTGAGGAGGATGATCGCCGAGCAACGAAAGCGAAGATCGTCCTTGAATTATAGACAAAAATTAAATATCTTAATTTAAAAAAAAAATTAACTAATAGAATATCTCACTTATTGTTCACTGGAATCTCTCCTTCCGGAGCGCGAATGCTCCACAGTCGCTTGTCGGGGTCCAGGCCACAGAACGATATCATGCTGGCAGAATAGTGCTTCCTGAAAAGTGATAGAATTCGATTTTTAACTGCTTTAATTTTATTTAAAACTCAAGAATTACCTGAAGAATTTCTGCCTGGTATTATCCGTCAAGGTGATACCCTGCTGTGACACCTTAAAGTGAACTTCGGTCTTCGGTTGGTGTTGGGAGCGGTTTGCTGGAGGGTAAAAAAGATAGAAATAATTAAAAAACTTGGCTCCGGTTCTAGTTTTTAGGAGGCAAAAGGAGTAAATTTAAAATTTTTATTAAAATTGGTACATTAGAAGAAAGTAAACTCCAGGGATTTAAGGAAAAATATAAAAAAAAATACCTATAGAGCAAAATTTTTAACTACAGTAGCCCAAACCTTATGTAGGGTAAAAACCAGATGGAAATAATATAAAACCTGGTTCCGGTTTTAGTTTTTAGGCCGCAGAAGGTCTAAATTTAATTTTTTTATTAAAATTGTTACCTTAGAAGAAAGTAAACTCTTCAGGGATTTAAGGAAAAATATAAAAAAAATACCTATAGAGCAAAATTTTTAAGTACAGTAGCCCAAACCTTATGTAGGGTAAAAACCAGATGGAAATAATATAAAACCTGGTTCCGGTTTTAGTTTTTAGGCCGCAGAAGGTCTAAATTTAATTTTTTTATTAAAATTGTTACCTTAGAAGAAAGTAAACTCTTCAGGGATTTAAGGAAAAATATAAAAAAAATACCTATAGAGCAAAATTTTTAAGTACAGTAGCCCAAACCTTATGTAGGGTAAAAACCAGATGGAAATAATATAAAACCTGGTTCCGGTTTTAGTTTTTAGGCCGCAGAAGGTCTAAATTTAATTTTTTTTATTAAAATTGTTACCTTAGAAGAAAGTAAACTCTTCAGGGATTTAAGGAAAAATATAAAAAAAATACCTATAGAGTAAAATTTTTAACTACAGTAGCCCAAACCTTATGTAGGGTAAAAACCAGATGGAAATAATATAAAACCTGGTTCCGGTTTTAGTTTTTAGGCCGCAGAAGGTCTAAATTTAATTTTTTTATTAAAATTGTTACCTTAGAAGAAAGTAAACTCTTCAGGGATTTAAGGAAAAATATAAAAAAAATACCTATAGAGCAAAATTTTTAACTACAGTAGCCCAAACCTTATGTAGGGTAAAAACCAGATGGAAATAATATAAAACCTGGTTCCGGTTTTAGTTTTTAGGCCGCAGAAGGTCTAAATTTAATTTTTTTATTAAAATTGTTACCTTAGAAGAAAGTAAACTCTTCAGGGATTTAAGGAAAAATATAAAAAAAATACCTATAGAGTAAAATTTTTAACTACAGTAGCCCAAACCTTATGTAGGGTAAAAACCAGATGGAAATAATATAAAACCTGGTTCCGGTTTTAGTTTTTAGGCTGCAGAAGGTCTAAATTTAATTTTTTTATTAAAATTGTTACCTTAGAAGAAAGTAAACTCTTCAGGGATTTAAGGAAAAATATAAAAAAAATACCTATAGAGCAAAATTTTTAAGTACAGTAGCCCAAACCTTATGTAGGGTAAAAACCAGATGGAAATAATATAAAACCTGGTTCCGGTTTTAATTTTTAGGCCGCAGAAGGTCTAAATTTAATTTTTTTATTAAAATTGTTACCTTAGAAAAAAGTAAACTCTTCAGGGATTTAAGGAAAAATATAAAAAAATACCTATAGAGCAAAATTTTTAAGTACAGTAGCCCAAACCTTATGTAGGGTAAAAACCAGATGGAAATAATATAAAACCTGGTTCCGGTTTTAGTTTTTAGGCCGCAGAAGGTCTAAATTTAATTTTTTTATTAAAATTGTTACCTTAGAAGAAAGTAAACTCTTCAGGGATTTAAGGAAAAATATAAAAAAAATACCTATAGAGCAAAATTTTTAAGTACAGTAGCCCAAACCTTATGTAGGGTAAAAACCAGATGGAAATAATATAAAACCTGGTTCCGGTTTTAGTTTTTAGGCCGCAGAAGGTCTAAATTTAATTTTTTTATTAAAATTGTTATCTTAGAAGAAAGTAAACTCTTCAGGGATTTAAGGAAAAATATAAAAAAAATACCTATAGAGCAAAATTTTTAAGTACAGTAGCCCAAACCTTATGTAGGGTAAAAACCAGATGGAAATAATATAAAACCTGGTTCCGGTTTTAGTTTTTAGGCCGCAGAAAGTCTAAATTTAATTTTTTTATTAAAATTGTTATCTTAGAAGAAAGTAAACTCTTCAGGGATTTAAGGAAAAATATAAAAAAAATACCTATAGAGCAAGATTTTTAACTACAGTAGCCCAAACATTATGTAGGGTAAAAACCAGATGGAAATAATATAAAACCTGGTTCCGGTTTTAGTTTTTAGGCCGCAGAAGGTCTAAATTTAATTTTTTTATTAAAATTGTTACCTTAGAAGAAAGTAAACTCTTAAGTTATTTAAGGAAAAATATAAAAAAAATACCTATAGAGCAAAATTTTTAACTACAGTAGCCCAAACATTATGTAGGGTAAAAACCAGATGGAAATAATATAAAACCTGGTTCCGGTTTTAGTTTTTAGGCCGCAGAAGGTCTAAATTTAATTTTTTTATTAAAATTGTTACCTTAGAAGAAAGTAAACTCTTCAGGGATTTAAGGAAAAATATAAAAAAAATACCTATAGAGCAAAATTTTTAAGTACAGTAGCCCAAACCTTATGTAGGGTAAAAACCAGATGGAAATAATATAAAACCTGGTTCCGGTTTTAGTTTTTAGGCCGCAGAAGGTCTAAATTTAATTTTTTTATTAAAATTGTTACCTTAGAAGAAAGTAAACTCTTCAGGGATTTAAGGAAAAATATAAAAAAAAATACCTATAGAGCAAAATTTTTAAGTACAGTAGCCCAAACCTTATGTAGGGTAAAAACCAGATGGAAATAATATAAAACCTGGTTCCGGTTTTAGTTTTTAGGCCGCAGAAGGTCTAAATTTAATTTTTTTATTAAAATTGTTACCTTAGAAGAAAGTAAACTCTTCAGGGATTTAAGGAAAAATATAAAAAAAATACCTATAGAGCAAAATTTTTAACTACAGTAGCCCAAACCTTATGTAGGGTAAAAACCAGATGGAAATAATATAAAACCTGGTTCCGGTTTTAGTTTTTAGGCCGCAGAAGGTCTAAATTTAATTTTTTTATTAAAATTGTTACCTTAGAAGAAAGTAAACTCTTCAGGGATTTAAGGAAAAATATAAAAAAAATACCTATAGAGCAAGATTTTTAACTACAGTAGCCCAAACATTATGTAGGGTAAAAACCAGATGGAAATAATATAAAACCTGGTTCCGGTTTTAGTTTTTAGGCCGCAGAAGGTCTAAATTTAATTTTTTTATTAAAATTGTTACCTTAGAAGAAAGTAAACTCTTCAGGGATTTAAGGAAAAATATAAAAAAAATACCTATAGAGCAAAATTTTTAACTACAGTAGCCCAAACATTATGTAGGGTAAAAACCAGATGGAAATAATATAAAACCTGGTTCCGGTTTTAGTTTTTAGGCCGCAGAAGGTCTAAATTTAATTTTTTTATTAAAATTGTTACCTTAGAAGAAAGTAAACTCTTCAGGGATTTAAGGAAAAATATAAAAAAAATACCTATAGAGCAAAATTTTTAACTACAGTAGCCCAAACATTATGTAGGGTAAAAACCAGATGGAAATAATATAAAACCTGGTTCCGGTTTTAGTTTTTAGGCCGCAGAAGGTCTAAATTTAATTTTTTTATTAAAATTGTTACCTTAGAAGAAAGTAAACTCTTCAGGGATTTAAGGAAAAATATAAAAAAAATACCTATAGAGCAAGATTTTTAACTACAGTAGCCCAAACATTATGTAGGGTAAAAACCAGATGGAAATAATATAAAACCTGGTTCCGGTTTTAGTTTTTAGGCCGCAGAAGGTCTAAATTTAATTTTTTTATTAAAATTGTTACCTTAGAAGAAAGTAAACTCTTCAGGGATTTAAGGAAAAATATAAAAAAAATACCTATAGAGCAAAATTTTTAACTACAGTAGCCCAAACATTATGTAGGGTAAAAACCAGATGGAAATAATATAAAGCCTGGTTCCGGTTTTAGTTTTTAGGCCGCAGAAGGTCTAAATTTAATTTTTTTATTAAAATTGTTACCTTAGAAGAAAGTAAACTCTTCAGGGATTTAAGGAAAAATATAAAAAAAATACCTATAGAGCAAAATTTTTAAGTACAGTAGCCCAAACCTTATGTAGGGTAAAAACCAGATGGAAATAATATAAAACCTGGTTCCGGTTTTAGTTTTTAGGCCGCAGAAGGTCTAAATTTAATTTTTTTATTAAAATTGTTACCTTAGAAGAAAGTAAACTCTTCAGGGATTTAAGGAAAAATATAAAAAAAATACCTATAGAGCAAAATTTTTAACTACAGTAGCCCAAACCTTATGTAGGGTAAAAACCAGATGGAAATAATATAAAACCTGGTTCCGGTTTTAGTTTTTAGGCCGCAGAAGGTCTAAATTTAATTTTTTTATTAAAATTGTTACCTTAGAAGAAAGTAAACTCTTCAGGGATTTAAGGAAAAATATAAAAAAAATACCTATAGAGCAAAATTTTTAACTACAGTAGCCCAAACCTTATGTAGGGTAAAAACCAGATGGAAATAATATAAAACCTGGTTCCGGTTTTAGTTTTTAGGCCGCAGAAGGTCTAAATTTAATTTTTTTATTAAAATTGTTACCTTAGAAGAAAGTAAACTCTTCAGGGATTTAAGGAAAAATATAAAAAAAATACCTATAGAGCAAAATTTTTAACTACAGTAGCCCAAACCTTATGTAGGGTAAAAACCAGATGGAAATAATATAAAACCTGGTTCCGGTTTTAGTTTTTAGGCCGCAGAAGGTCTAAATTTAATTTTTTTATTAAAATTGTTACCTTAGAAGAAAGTAAACTCTTCAGGGATTTAAGGAAAAATATAAAAAAAATACCTATAGAGCAAAATTTTTAACTACAGTAGCCCAAACCTTATGTAGGGTAAAAACCAGATGGAAATAATATAAAACCTGGTTCCGGTTTTAGTTTTTAGGCCGCAGAAGGTCTAAATTTAATTTTTTTATTAAAATTGTTACCTTAGAAGAAAGTAAACTCTTCAGGGATTTAAGGAAAAATATAAAAAAAATACCTATAGAGCAAAATTTTTAACTACAGTAGCCCAAACCTTATGTAGGGTAAAAACCAGATGGAAATAATATAAAACCTGGTTCCGGTTTTAGTTTTTAGGCCGCAGAAGGTCTAAATTTAATTTTTTTATTAAAATTGTTACCTTAGAAGAAAGTAAACTCTTCAGGGATTTAAGGAAAAATATAAAAAAAATACCTATAGAGCAAAATTTTTAACTACAGTAGCCCAAACATTATGTAGGGTAAAAACCAGATGGAAATAATATAAAACCTGGTTCCGGTTTTAGTTTTTAGGCCGCAGAAGGTCTAAATTTAATTTTTTTATTAAAATTGTTACCTTAGAAGAAAGTAAACTCTTCAGGGATTTAAGGAAAAATATAAAAAAAATACCTATAGAGCAAAATTTTTAACTACAGTAGCCCAAACCTTATGTAGGGTAAAAACCAGATGGAAATAATATAAAACCTGGTTCCGGTTTTAGTTTTTAGGCCGCAGAAGGTCTAAATTTAATTTTTTTATTAAAATTGTTACCTTAGAAGAAAGTAAACTCTTCAGGGATTTAAGGAAAAATATAAAAAAAATACCTATAGAGCAAAATTTTTAACTACAGTAGCCCAAACCTTATGTAGGGTAAAAACCAGATGGAAATAATATAAAACCTGGTTCCGGTTTTAGTTTTTAAGCCGCAGAAGGTCTAAATTTAATTTTTTTATTAAAATTGTTACCTTAGAAGAAAGTAAACTCTTCAGGGATTTAAGGAAAAATATAAAAAAAATACCTATAGAGCAAAATTTTTAACTACAGTAGCCCAAACATTATGTAGGGTAAAAACCAGATGGAAATAATATAAAACCTGGTTCCGGTTTTAGTTTTTAGGCCGCAGAAGGTCTAAATTTAATTTTTTTATTAAAATTGTTACCTTAGAAGAAAGTAAACTCTTCAGGGATTTAAGGAAAAATATAAAAAAAATACCTATAGAGCAAAATTTTTAACTACAGTAGCCCAAACCTTATGTAGGGTAAAAACCAGATGGAAATAATATAAAACCTGGTTCCGGTTTTAGTTTTTAGGCCGCAGAAGGTCTAAATTTAATTTTTTTATTAAAATTGTTACCTTAGAAGAAAGTAAACTCTTCAGGGATTTAAGGAAAAATATAAAAAAAATACCTATAGAGCAAAATTTTTAACTACAGTAGCCCAAACCTTATGTAGGGTAAAAACCAGATGGAAATAATATAAAACCTGGTTCCGGTTTTAGTTTTTAAGCCGCAGAAGGTCTAAATTTAATTTTTTTATTAAAATTGTTACCTTAGAAGAAAGTAAACTCTTCAGGGATTTAAGGAAAAATATAAAAAAAATACCTATAGAGCAAAATTTTTAACTACAGTAGCCCAAACATTATGTAGGGTAAAAACCAGATGGAAATAATATAAAACCTGGTTCCGGTTTTAGTTTTTAGGCCGCAGAAGGTCTAAATTTAATTTTTTTATTAAAATTGTTACCTTAGAAGAAAGTAACTCTTCAGGGATTTAAGGAAAAATATAAAAAAATACCTATAGAGCAAAATTTTAACTACAGTAGCCCAAACCTTATGTAGGGTAAAAACCAGATGGAAATAATATAAAACCTGGTTCCGGTTTTAGTTTTTAGGCCGCAGAAGGTCTAAATTTAATTTTTTTATTAAAATTGTTACCTTAGAAGAAAGTAAACTCTTCAGGGATTTAAGGAAAAATATAAAAAAAATACCTATAGAGCAAAATTTTTAACTACAGCAGCCCAAACCTTATGTAGGGTAAAAACGAGATGGAAATAATATAAAACCTGGTTCCGGTTTTAGTTTTTAGGCCGCAGAAGGTCTAAATTTAATTTTTTTATTAAAATTGTTACCTTAGAAGAAAGTAAACTCTTCAGGGATTTAAGGAAAAATATAAAAAAAATACCTATAGAGCAAAATTTTTAACTACAGTAGCCCAAACCTTATGTAGGGTAAAAACCAGATGGAAATAATATAAAACCTGGTTCCGGTTTTAGTTTTAGGCCACAGAAGGTCTAAATTTAATTTTTTTATTAAAATTGTTACCTTAGAAGAAAGTAAACTCTTCAGGATTTAAGGAAAATATAAAAAAAATACCTATAGAGCAAAATTTTTAACTACAGTAGCCCAAACCTTATGTAGGGTAAAAACCAGATGGAAATAATATAAAACCTGGTTCCGGTTTTAGTTTTAGGCCGCAGAAGGTCTAAATTTAATTTTTTTATTAAAATTGTTACCTTAGAAGAAAGTAAACTCTTCAGGGATTTAAGGAAAAATATAAAAAAAATACCTATAGAGCAAAATTTTTAACTACAGTAGCCCAAACATTATGTAGGGTAAAAACCAGATGGAAATAATATAAAACCTGGTTCGGTTTTAGTTTTTAGGCCGCAGAAGGTCTAAATTTAATTTTTTTATTAAAATTGTTACCTTAGAAGAAAGTAAACTCTCAGGGATTTAAGGAAAAATATAAAAAAAATACCTATAGAGCAAAATTTTTAACTACAGTAGCCCAAACCTTATGTAGGGTAAAAACCAGATGGAAATAATATAAAACCTGGTTCCGGTTTTAGTTTTTAGGCCGCAGAAGGTCTAAATTTAATTTTTTTATTAAAATTGTTACCTTAGAAGAAAGTAAACTCTTCAGGGATTTAAGGAAAAATATAAAAAAAATACCTATAGAGCAAAATTTTTAACTACAGTAGCCCAAACCTTATGTAGGGTAAAAACCAGATGGAAATAATATAAAACCTGTTCCGGTTTTAGTTTTTAAGCCGCAGAAGGTCTAAATTTAATTTTTTTATTAAAATTGTTACCTTAGAAGAAAGGTAAACTCTTCAGGGATTTAAGGAAAAATATAAAAAAAATACCTATAGAGCAAAATTTTTAACTACAGTAGCCCAAACATTATGTAGGGTAAAAACCAGATGGAAATAATATAAAACCTGGTTCCGGTTTTAGTTTTTAGGCCGCAGAAGGTCTAAATTTAATTTTTTTATTAAAATTGTTACCTTAGAAGAAAGTAAACTCTTCAGGGATTTAAGGAAAAATATAAAAAAAAATACCTATAGAGCAAAATTTTTAACTACAGTAGCCCAAACCTTATGTAGGGTAAAAACCAGATGGAAATAATATAAAACCTGGTTCCGGTTTTAGTTTTTAGGCCGCAGAAGGTCTAAATTTAATTTTTTTATTAAAATTGTTACCTTAGAAGAAAGTAAACTCTTCAGGGATTTAAGGAAAAATATAAAAAAAATACCTATAGAGCAAAATTTTTAACTACAGTAGCCCAAACCTTATGTAGGGTAAAAACCAGATGGAAATAATATAAAACCTGGTTCCGGTTTTAGTTTTTAGGCCGCAGAAGGTCTAAATTTAATTTTTTTTATTAAAATTGTTACCTTAGAAGAAAGTAAACTCTTCAGGGATTTAAGGAAAAATATAAAAAAAATACCTATAGAGCAAAATTTTTAACTACAGTAGCCCAAACCTTATGTAGGGTAAAAACCAGATGGAAATAATATAAAACCTGGTTCGGTTTTAGTTTTTAGGCCGCAGAAGGTCTAAATTTAATTTTTTTATTAAAATTGTTACCTTATGAAGAAAGTAAACTCTTCAGGGATTTAAGGAAAAATAAAAAAAAATACCTATAGAGCAAAATTGTTAACTACAGTAGCCCAAACCTTATGTAGGGTAAAAACCAGATGGAAATAATATAAAACCTGGTTCCGGTTTTAGTTTTTAGGCCGCAGAAAGGTCTAAATTTAATTTTTTTATTAAAATTGTTACCTTAGAAGAAAGTAAACTCTTCAGGGATTTAAGGAAAAATATAAAAAAATACCTATAGAGCAAAATTTTTAACTACAGTAGCCCAAACCTTATGTAGGGTAAAAACCAGATGGAAATAATATAAAACCTGGTTCCGGTTTTAGTTTTTAGGCCGCAGAAGGTCTAAATTTAATTTTTTATTAAAATTGTTACCTTAGAAGAAAGTAAACTCTTCAGGGATTTAAGGAAAAATATAAAAAAAATACCTATAGAGCAAAATTTTTAACTACAGTAGCCCAAACCTTATGTAGGGTAAAAACCAGATGGAAATAATATAAAACCTGGTTCCGGTTTTAGTTTTTAGGCCGCAGAAGGTCTAAATTTAATTTTTTTATTAAATTGTTACCTTAGAAGAAAGTAAACTCTTCAGGGATTTAAGGAAAAATATAAAAAAAATACCTATAGAGCAAAATTTTTAACTACAGTAGCCCAAACCTTATGTAGGGTAAAAACCAGATGGAAATAATATAAAACCTGGTTCCGGTTTTAGTTTTTAGGCCGCAGAAGGTCTAAATTTAATTTTTTTATAAAATTGTTACCTTAGAAGAAAGTAAACTCTTCAGGGATTTAAGGAAAAATATAAAAAAAATACCTATAGAGCAAAATTTTTAACTACAGTAGCCCAAACCTTATGTAGGGTAAAAACCAGATGGGAAATAATATAAAACCTGGTTCCGGTTTTAGTTTTTAGGCCACAGAAGGTCTAAATTTAATTTTTTTATTAAAATTGTTACCTTAGAAGAAAGTAAACTCTTCAGGATTTAAGGAAAAATATAAAAAAAATACCTATAGAGCAAAATTTTTAACTACAGTAGCCCAAACCTTATGTAGGGTAAAAACCAGATGGAAATAATATAAAACCTGGTTCCGGTTTTAGTTTTTAGGCCGCAGAAGGTCTAAATTTAATTTTTTTATTAAAATTGTTACCTTAGAAGAAAGTAAACTCTTCAGGGATTTAAGGAAGAATATAAAAAAAATACCTATAGAGCAAATTTTTAACTACAGTAGCCCAAACCTTATGTAGGGTAAAAACCAGATGGAAATAATATAAAACCTGGTTCCGGTTTTAGTTTTTAGGCCGCAGAAGGTCTAAATTTAATTTTTTTATTAAAATTGTTACCTTAGAGAAAGTAAACTCTTCAGGGATTTAAGGAAAAATATAAAAAAAATACCTATAGAGCAAAATTTTTAACTACAGTAGCCCAAACCTTATGTAGGGTAAAAACCAGATGGAAATAATATAAAACCTGGTTCCGGTTTAGTTTTTAAGGCCGCAGAAGGTCTAAATTTAATTTTTTTATTAAAATTGTTACCTTAGAAGAAAGTAAACTCTTCAGGGATTTAAGGAAAAATATAAAAAAAATACCTATAGAGCAAAATTTTTAACTACAGTAGCCCAAACCTTATGTAGGGTAAAAACCAGATGGAAATAATATAAAACCTGGTTCCGGTTTTAGTTTTTAGGGCCGCAGAAGGTCTAAATTTAATTTTTTTATTAAAATTGTTACCTTAGAAGAAAGTAAACTCTTCAGGGATTTAAGGAAAAAATATAAAAAAAATACCTATAGAGCAAAATTTTTAACTACAGTAGCCCAAACCTTATGTAGGGTAAAAACC